>OU342660.1:3052500-5688706 GCA_910589605.1 Chrysoteuchia culmella | reverse complement strand
CAACAAGTGACAGAACATAATTGATCGGTGACAAAGTTACATCTTCGGACGATTCCAACAAAAGAAGCAGGTATCGTAATCTCAGCACAATGACAGCAAAAATTCATTGTGTCGGTGCGCTCAGAGGTGTCAATTGTAATGGACTGCAATTTTTTATAGCTATGTTGGTTTTGTGTTTTGCAAAAAGCTTTCGTATGTTATTTTTTGTCCTTTCAAGTGATGCCTTTCCAAATACGTCGTATCTGTAGAATAGTTTTGAAACTTAGAAGCAAGACACTAGAGAAATTCCAAAAATTAACAGAACTTACCAAACAGAAGCTGCGAGTCCGAAGTAATACAGCAGTAAGAAGACGACTGCACAGTTTGGATTAGCAAGGCCGTCGTGAGCTAGCAGCATGCGAGTAGGGGTTGTGGAATCTTTGGCACAGCCGGCGGCGGAGCGGCCTGCAGCAGCGCGCACGCCCCAGCCGGCGGCGGCAGCGCAGCGGCACAGCGCCACCAGCACCAGCGCCCTCTCCCCGGCGCTCCCTCTGTCTCCACAGGCCAGCTGCGCCCCCACAGCTGCCAGGGTACACGCGAAACTGAGCGCCGCCCACGTCGCTAGCCACACTTCAGCTGCACGTCTCTCTCCAGACTCCCAAAGCACTTCTGCTTCACAGAACTGTGCACAACGAGCCGAACCTCGTACCCAAACCCAACTATTAGGCTTTATAAGTCTCCGGCAGGCGCTTCGCCCGCCTGGAGTAGCAGTGTCCAGAGTGACAGTCCCGACTGGCGCGGTCCGTTCGCCCGGCCCTTCCATACACATATGCTCGTGGTTATTTTCCGCAGGGAATAGGGAGCAGTCTAGCTCTGCGGGCCAAGGGAAACCGAATTCACTAAGAACAGGATAACACCTTTCATATACGCTTTCACACAGTCCTCTACATGGTCCTATGGGTAGCGCGACCTTATCGGTGCACATCGGCACATACACTGTACACAAAAATAAGTCCAATTGTGAGGAGCACCCGTACTGCACCAGAGGGCTGAATGTCTGTAACGTGACGTCTGCGTCTGCTTGAAGAGTGTGTCGAGCCAGATTAGGCATTCCAGTCTGATTGTATCCTATGTTCTTGCACATCGCCACTTTGATGGGTTCACATGTCCGCACAGACGCCTCGGAGGCGGCACCGGTCGCGAGGGCCACAGTTATTAGGGCGGCAACGAAGCACTTCATTTTCGCAGATATTATCCGGCGAATCAGATGAGAGGTGTCATCGTAATCGAGAATGTTTACGCGCGGGCGCCTAGTGGGCCGTGAGACGCGAACACGCGTTCAGAGGCGCGACTCGAGACGTTGTGAGCGTGCCCGCGCGCCCGAGCCGCGGGGGGGAGCACTACAAAAAAAGGTCCGCAGGTATGCGCAACACTGTGGCCGAGGGAAAGGGAAAGAAATGGTCGAGGAGCGCCCGAGCCGTGCCGTGGGCCGCGTCTCCTCGTTAGGCGACCGTCCCAGCTTGTTATCGCGCGTTATCGTTATCCCGACTTCACGGACGACGCGGTTAACATCGGTTCATTTTATCCAATATCGATTTAAAGATAAAGGTGATAAGTCGGCACTACGTTTAGATTTATGATTTTATATGATTTGCCTACTGTGCTGCTATTACATTACTGTAATTATAGATAACTTTAGATGTTTTGTTCATCACAATAAATAAAAAATGTTCTTGAAGTAATATCAGATTTCGTTGCATTGATAAGATAAAGAAAAATGTATATGGATGGGTATGGGTATATACATTTTCCACACTAATAAAAATTGATAACAAATACAAAAATTAACATGTCAATGCTACCAGCTACTCGACTTAGTTTGTAAAAAAACAACACAGTTGACCAGGGGCCCAAGTCTGCTAATACTTAGTCACAATCGTATTCCAATGGTGTTTCAATGGCAGGCCTGTTTTACACATTTCTTGTTACAACAATGTAAATAAACACTACTACTTATTGAAACACCATTGAGAGACGATTTTGACAAAAAATTTGCAAAATTGGCGCTGTTTGACTCTTTTTGAACAGTTATTTTCAAAATATCAGTTCAAAGAAATTAAAATAAAGCAAACAAGCCTTAGAATAATTCTAAGAAGCAAACTCTCTTTAAAAAATAAAGTCTTATCATTAAGATGCTAATTTCATAATATAATTAAAGTAAATTCGATTTATCGTTTTAATACATAGAAATAACAGAACTAGCATAAAACTTTGATACATATTTCATTTTCATACAAGTCTTCTTATTTTTAAACACAGCACAGTTAACTTAAAACTTATTTGACATTAAGTATACAGATCTTCAGTTTTGCGCTCAAATCGAGAGCACTGCAAATCTTCAGGCCAGTTGTAGCCCACCTCTTTCAAGACAGGCTCGCAGCCACGCTCCACCTTCAGAAGGTTTTGTTCTGCAAGGTCCAATAGGGGGGTAGACTTTCGATACACATGGGAAAATGTGTGGAGCACAAACAAATCCAACCGTTGGAAACATTTGTCTTCTCAGTTGGTGTAAGTATACAAAAATATAGTCGGTCAGGCTTTTCTACGTAATTTGTAGTTTAGTTGTAGACAATAAATACCTTTACACTGGTCTACTATTTTTTTTTTTACATGACAATTTAAATGCGACACTATATGCCATGGATCCAGCAACAGCAAAAATGACAAAAATCTTACTCAGTATAAAAATAGTTCAGAATTTAGCTTCTTGAAACACGAGACAAAACACTTAAGCAGGTCATTAAAATATGTTTGAGACTTTTATTAAATCTCTCGCTTCATTTATATAAGTAACCGACATTAATTTATCACGTTTTAATTACCTATAGAATGTAAGATTACACAAAGCTTAGTCAGCAAAAGACCCACTCAGCACATTAACTATGTTAGTACCGGCTGAAATATTATTAATCAAAAAACTACCTTAATTTAAATGAGGTAAGTATCATTTTCCTGTAGGAACAAGAAGTCCAAAAAAATTATCATTTATGTATGATTAGTTGTCTAGCGCTTGTGATGAAGTTAATAATCGGGTAGGTACACAGGTAAGTCCTATTGTAGTTGAAATAATAATGCGAATAAAATTTGGAAACAAATTTATTGTACATAATTTACTACATATTTAAGCAGTACTGTATAAATTTTATGAAACATAAATGATACGACATTAGTATAAAATTGGACCAAATTGTAGACAACGTGGTAAGATCGCGCGATCGCAGCTAGCGTATTAAAAAAGCCTTTATGTAAAAGTGAAAGCAGATTACAATATAAAAAGAATATCTCTGATAAACTTTAAAACTGTATATCCGGAGAACTTGCATAGTGTTTCAAGGACATCTACAAGCCATAACTTTAAAAAAGTAAAAAGTACAAAATGTCACTCTCTGCTTTTTTCCCACGCATCGATGTAAGAAAAGTACTCTGTGGATCTATGTAAGATCCTTGTAAGATCGTAATAATTTGTATTTCTAAAGTGAAAATAAAACACATTGATTGAACGAAGTTCCATATTTTAACTGGGTTCTTGATGACAGTTTTCACTTGCCTCAGGAATAAAGCTAATGACAAAGCAGGGTATACGAGATTCCTCGAATATACGGGTAAGATATCAGGCGTTGATATTAGTGTTAAGAGTGTTGTGGAAGAGATAAAAGCAAAAGAAATAAAGATCGACTTCATGATTGCTACTCCTATAGTGGAGATCATTACTTTATTTAGGTCATTCTTTGACGAAGTAAGGACTGGTGTTATAAGATTTCGTGTTCGAGCATCGGTTGCTAAGAGAGGTTTTAAGAGGGACAATAGTGGTAAAGTGATAGTAACATCAAAACAGGAGGAAAACACGCAGAACATTTCTCAATACGGCCTCACTAACCAACACATTGCACTTCTCCAAGGGATCACTCTTGCTCCAGAACGGTTTGCGTAGCTTGCTGAAATGCGCATTAGCACATAGCCTCCAGATGCTCCCAATGTCTAATGAAATCATAACGGCATTGAAAGACGCAAGTAATCCAGGAAATGTCTCCGGTGTGTTAAAAGAATTGGGTGACATTCTTTTACTTACTACAGCAAGATCCACTCACAAGATTTACTTTCCATTGCTTCCCTTCTTATCGATGTGGCAGCAAAAGATTACTGTCCAATGGAGTTTTTCAGGGTCATCTGTTATGAAATATTACACTGATTTCTCTGAACAACATAGATTCAGTTTCATGATGAAAACAGGAGCTGATGGCCTGAAAACTTCAGAAATAGTTTTCCACGCTATGTTTGGCACTTACTTAGATAATATGGATGTATTGGAACACATCACTACAAAGCCTAAGTGGCACAAACGTAAAGAGTTGAATTCAGTATTTTTAAAGAGGTCCACCCAACCACAGATCAAATTCTCTCCTATCGTCTTTAAATACGTTTCCAAAATGGCACAAGCCTTGCTGACCAAATCTTTAGGTAATATTGACCTTGAATATTGTGGGCAGACCCACATTTACTGGTTTCAGGAGACGCCATTTCACCCAAGAGTTTTTAACATATATTACTACAGGGAAAAGCGCAGTAAACTTTACGAGTGAGCCCAAGCAACTACAATATGCCCTGAAGAAACTAAAGGAAACAGAAATGCGTCGTGTGGGAGCAGTTCCTTGACTGTAAATACCAAAATAACTCTGATGTGATTACAAACATAAGTATAATTGAAAACATTGCTTCGAAACTGAAAGGCCTTGGTGAGCAAATTACAGATAACATGATCATTTAAAAAATCTTATCAATCCTGCCAGAAATCAATGAGGAGAGAAAAGAAGAAAGAAAAACAGTAACTCATACAAAAGAAAACAAAACCAAAGAGAAAAAGAGGGAAAAAAATCTATCAACCATCGGAAAGAGAAAGAGTGACATTTTCTACTTTTTTTTTTTTAAGTTATGGCTTGGAGATTTAGTTTACAACACTTATTTATATTAAAAAAAGCATTAAAATCTAATTTAATTGGTTTGATTAATTAGTATTTACATTCAAAATGTGACCTTACGAGTATAAACACCACTAAATCTGAATCGCGCGATACAAAAGCATTAACTCATAAAGGGTATAAAGAGACAAAGAAACATTGTATTTACACTACAAATCGTAGACTGTTTGAGGAGATTAATGTCCTTAATAATACGACTAAAACAATAGATAAATACTTTTACAATAATCTTATATAATACAGTGACCTCACGCGTTACAATACTAGAACTGTTAATTATACTAAATTGTTTACAACAACTCTGGGGCTTACCGGCTAGCTCGTATGCTTCACACACGTCTTCAAGTCTTGGACATTGTCTTTCAATAGTTCTTATACTTCACATTTATACATTCCTTAAACTATCGCATTTTATACAACATTCACATATTTTATTTAACAGTTTTTTTGATGGTACATACACTTTTTATTTTACAGTAATTTTAAATTGCAAAGCAAATTATACTTTATTTCATAAAAATAAGGAATGCTATTCAAGCAACTTGGCGTTACTCGCTACGATTAAACACATATGATTTAAACATAAGTAAAAATATAATTCCAACATTGAACATCTCAATGTTAAAGGCCCCACTGAGGGCCAAGATAAGTGAAAAAGGGTCCGCTTAGCTTTCCACATTATCGCGAGCTCCAGAAGTTCACAGCTACACAAGTATGGAAAACGCAAACGATACTTTTTCGCTTAGCTTTAGTTTCAATAGGGCTTATGCCTAACGCATTCTTACACATTTTATATGTAACTATCTGGTAAATGCCATCATATTCAATCTTCATCTATTGCTTTCAACACTTGTTACATACTTGTCCAATATAGAACAAGACTTAGCTGTATTGGAAGGGTTAAAATTATTAGCACAACCATACAAACATACTGAAAAAAAGTCTTAAGTTTAAGAGCGACTCTAAAGCGTTATACGTTATCAACGTAGTTTTAACAATATAATGTCTATACTATGTTTTCTCTCTGTAGCACAAAATAACAAGCTCTTATATATCCTTATACTTAGCTATTTAAAGACATATATTTTATGTATGACATTTTCGGTTTTAGACAAACATTGACTCTCTTAACCGCAGAAAAGATTATTTTGGTCTGCATTCAATAAATTGAGTACATGCACATACAGAAAAACTAATATTTGTAAAATAAACGACTTTTATGTATAGCCTCTCATTACATAAAAAAAAATAACAAAAGTTTACAATGATTTGCTAATTTTTAATTCATTTTCATTTTTAGACGCAAAATCGCCAAAATGGTCTGTAGTTAGGACGTAGCGCTCTCATAAAATACAGATTAAATAATTGATTGAGTTTAGTGTGATGATTATTGTAAAATATATATTAAACTGCCAGTCTTTTCAATTTCATTTTGCATTTGTAATATATTTAAAGAGTAAAACATGAACGAACAAAACGCCAATAATAACACTGCATAAGGTCAAACTCAAATTGTATTTACTTTAGGTTTGACGATAGTGTAAGGAGGAGATGAGAATTCCCTAACTTTACTAGAGGTTTTTGATAGAATTAGGCGTTACGTGCCGTAAGTCCATATCTAACTAGAAACCAAAAATGTATAGTTTACTTTTTTCATAAATTCGGTAATAAATATTTACAAATATTCATCCTGGGTGGGTATTGAAGCAACGTCTCCTGGTCGACTGGAAGTGATTATTTTGTACCTAAACACTAAGATATTTTTGCGATAGATTGAATTTTAGATTCAGGTCCTTCGAACCGTATTTTATATATTTCGAAATGTAGTTAAACTTTTGTTTTATTATTTTATTGTTTACACTAAACAAATATTATCAAATGTTCAAAGCGTTGTTCATGCATTTCGCTTTACTAAAATTACATACATATTTACTATATATTTCAGTTCAGCTCGTTCAGCTCATTCTCTTTAGTACTTTTAAAAATATGAGGCATCCTCGAATATAAAGATTCAACGATTTCGGTGATACAGGGTGGCGGGTGACGTGTGACGTCAAATAAATATTTCATATTCAGGGCCTCGGATATAATTTTTGGTAAGCAGAAACCGATTCTTTCTACCGGTCAACACTGCCCGACCGTAACATTTTCGAGGCAAAGGAAAGATATTACAGCTACTGAGGTCGCACGGGTTCGGATCGGTTCACGTTCGCATCGCGGGATGGAGACGTATCAGCGCGTGCGCGAGCGCGGGGACTAGAGGGACGCGTCGGGCGCCTGCAGGCGGACGCCCAGCGCGTGCTTCTCGCGCTGCACGTCCGCCAGCTCCGCCACCAGCGCGCGGCACACGCGGTGCAACACCGCGTTCTGCTCCTGCAACGCTTTCACGTCCGGCTCCGCCTCGCAGGACGGCTCCCGCGACGGCTTCCGGTAGACCTCGAACGCGCCGTGCATCTTGGGGGCGTCCTCGCGGTTGTAGCCGAAGCCCTCGCCGTCGTACTCGCGGGGCGCGAACGCGTCGGGCGGGAAGGCCGGCTCGGGGTCGGCGCGGGGCGGCGGCGCGCGGGCGGCGGGCGGCGACGTGCGCGGGGGCGGCGGCGGGCCCTTGAGCCGCGTGAGGTCGAGCGAGCTGGAGCGCGCGTGGTTGCGCAGCGGGCGCGGCGGCGGCGGCGGCGGCGGCTCCTTCTTGGGCGCGTACTGCAGCGACTGCGGCCCGTCCGGCGCGCCGCCGCCCCCGCCCCCCTCGCGCGCCGGCGGCGGCGGCAGCGCACCCGCGCTCTTCACCGGCTTCTTCGGCTGCGGCCGCTGGATCGACTTGATCTCCTGCCCGTTCGGCGGCGGCTCGGCCGGCGGCTGCGAGTTGAGCCGCTTCGGACTCGCCGGCTCGAAGGCGTGCGCGAACTCGTCGCGGCGCGGCGACGCGCTCGAGCGCACGTCGGCCTCGTGCGGGAGGGCGCTCGCGTCGGGCGTCACGCGGAGCGCGACCGGGTGGAATATCTTCGGGTCGCGCTCGACCGCCGACTTGTGGAAATCGAAGTTGACCGGCTTCGGTCCGGGGCTCGACACGCTCGAGGTCGGCGAGTCGACGAACTTCGTCCACTCCTTGTTGTTAGCCTGCGGCTCCGGCTTGGGCGGGGAGAGGGAGGGCTGCCGATCTTCTGGCTTTTTTGCCGCTTTGACGTCGTTCGTTTCGGGTTTGTGGACGAAACTGAAATCGGCAGACGAGCCGGAGCTGAACATATCCGCCCCCAAATCGACCAGATCCGTGGTGACCGCCTGCTGGGAGAAGTGCGAGTCTACCTTGGGCACGAGGCAGGCGGGCAACACCTCGGGCACGGGAACGTCGTTTCGCCTGAGGACTATCAGATGCATCGCTATGCTGAATTCCTCCAGGGTCAGCATCCCGTCTTTGTTAATGTCGGACAACTGCCAAATCTTTCGTAGATCAGGGACTGGTAGTCGTGACTTTTCAAAAAACAGTCTGTAAGCAAACAATTTTTTATTCATTATATCGATTAAGTAGGTATATTTAGCAGAGATTAATAATAATAAAAAGCACTGTGTTTTAATTTTTTCCATATGTGGTAAGTATATTTCCAGAGATATTTGATTATTTAATTACGGTCGGCGTTTTATGTTTTGATGTCATTTTACAACACTCTCTATGCAGCTTGCGGCTCACGCTTGATCGATTTGGCCAGTGAGTCGCCTTCTTTGTATGAAACGATAGAAAACGACGTCACGAAACTTGAAGTTTGAACACTTGTAAATCCGAAACTCCTTACCGTATACGAATGACACAAAAAGGGTTCAGTTAAAATATGTTTAAGCTATACTTTAAAAAGTTTCAAGCGATTTAATGAACCTGCTGGTAAGCCTCGTTAGCATAAGTGCCCTGAAGCCCTACTCAAGTCACGAATTTTCTTTAATTTGAACGCTTCATATTTTAAATTTGTATACACCACCTGCATCTGGAGCACTTATTCAATGTCTCTTTTTATTCTTGTCTTTCTTGCTCCTCGGACCACCACGACAATTTTTAACCCCCGACGCAGCGCAAAGAGGGGTGTTATTTAGTGATGTAACGAATGTCATTTTTTAAACATTCGCGGAAGCGAATGCGAACGCGAATATCTATTATCGACATTCGCGAATGCGAATGTTGAAAATATTTTAGTTTATTAAAGATAATGACTATTTAAACATTATAAAGTTATGTAGGTAAACGACTGATAAAATTTTTATAGAAAAATATGTTTCAGTTCAATTAAGTTCTAATGAGAATTCAATTTTTAAACTTTCATTAAAGAAAAAGTAATAATTTTGTTTTTGTTTGTTTACAGTGTTTATTTATGAGAAAAATGTATGTTTATTTATATTATAGATTATTGTAGGAGAAAAATTGCTTTATCTGATTATTATTTTTAGTTTTGTTCAAGAAGATGATTATATAACATTAAAATGTTATGTAATAGTAATAACTGATAAAACGTTCTTAGAAGAATTTGTTTTTGTTTGTTTACTTACATTGCATTATATATTTTGTCTTATAAGTTCCAAAGAAAATTTAATTGTTAAGCTTCATTGCCCAAAGTAAAGTAAAATATGTAAATAAATACTACCAAGGCAAATGACAAAGTGAAATGAAGACTGATAATGTGATTGATTTCGAGGTTAATCTACTCTTTCTTGTATTAAAAAACATAAGAAATTAATGGATTTTAATTGTATTAACCTACTATCATCTTCAACTTAATGTTTTTTATCTGATTTTTATATTCGCAAAACATTCGCAGAAATTTGCGAATGCGAATGCGAATGTGCAAAATAATGCGAATATCTGCGAATGCGAATATTCGTTACATCACTATGTTATATACTTTATTATTACGTTTTTATTTTAAACAACCGTCGCTTCGCTCGGGAATCAACATCTTAATTGAATCCTTCATTTCGCTCAGGATTCAATATGCTGCCCGTGACACTGCAAGACACTGCTTTATCCCCTAAGTGCATAATCTTCAAAGGGATAGAAAATCCTACACTTAGCACTTAGCCAGTTAGCACATATTTAAAATATAACCGCTCAGTATATTATCCCACTAGCAGCGACCCACGGTTTCACCGGCGTGGTTCCCATTCGCGTCCATCGGTGGGTATATCGGTATAAAAGTAGCCTATGTTTTAATATAGGCTATCTTCTATTTGTGGGCCAAAGGACATCAGGCAATCTCCATACAAAGTTGGTCCAAAAAAAAAAAGTGAGCGGCCAGACCCAAGATTATTTCTAATAGGTAGTTCATATTAGGACCTAAAAAAAATATATGGACTTAACCCTGTAACCGCGTGAACTGAGAAGCTATTTAAGATAAGGCATTCTGGGCAAAAACACAAATAACATTAGGCGGACAGACCCGGGATTATTTTTAATAGGTAGTTCCTATAAAGGCCTAAGAAAAATTATACGGACTTAACCCTGTCACCGCATGAACTGAGTCGCTATTTCGATTGACAAAATCTGTACAAAATAAAAGTGAGCGGCCAGCCCCAAGATTATTTCTAATAGGTAGTTCATGCTAAGGCCTAAAAAAATTATATGAACTTAACCCTGTCACCGCATGAGGAGAGTTGCTATTTCAAGTCAAAAAAATCTGGACAAAAAAAAGTGAGCGGCCAGACCCAAGATTATTTTCAATAGGTAGTTCAAATAAAGGCCTAAGAAAAATTATACGGACTTAACCCTGTCACCGCAATAATTGAATCGCTATTTCGATTTAAAAAATCTGGACAAAATAAAAGTGAGCGGCCAGAGCCAAGATTATTTCTAATAGGTAGATCATACTAATGCCAAAAAAAAACTATATTTACTTAACCCTGTAACCGCGTGAACTGAGAAGCTATTTAAGATAAGGCATTCTTGGCAAAAACACAAATAACATTAGGCGGACAGACCCGGGATTATTTTTAATAGGTAGTTCCTATAAAGACCTAAAAAAAATATGGACTTAACCCTGTCACCGCATGAACCGAGTTGTTATTTTGAGTTCAAAAATCAGGACAAAAAAAAGTGAGCGGCCAGACGTAAGATTATTTCAAATAGGTGGTTCATACTAAGGTTTAAAAAAAATTATAAGAACTTAACCCTGTCACCGCATGAGGAGAGTTGCTATTTCAAGTAAAAAAAAACTGGACAAAAAAAAGTGAGCGGCCAGACCCAAGATTATTTTCAATAGGTAGTTCAAATAAAGGCCTAAGAAAAATTATACGGACTTAACCCTGTCACCGCATGAACTGAGTCGCTATTTCGATTTACAAAATCTGTACAAAATAAAAGTGAGCGGCCAGACCCAAGACTATTTCCAATAGCTAGTTCATAGTAAGGCCTAAAAAAAATTATACGGACTTAACCCCGCCACCGCATGAACTAAGTAGCTATTTCGTGTTAAAAAATCTGGACATAAAAAACAGTAAGCGGCCAGATCCAAGACTATTTCCAATAGCTACTCAGTTCATGCGGTGACAGGGTTAAGTCCGTATATTTTTTTTAGGCCTTAGTATGAACTACCTTTTGGAAATAGTCTTGGGTGTGGCCGCTCTCCTTTTTTTTGTCCAGATTGTTTAACTCGAAATAGCTACTCAGTTCATGCGGTGACAGGGTTAAGTCCATATTATTTTTTTTAGGCCTTAGTATGAACTACCTATTGGAAATAGTCTTGGGTCTGGCCGCTCACTTTTTTTTATGTCCAGATTTTTTAACTCGAAATAGCTACTCAGTTCATGCGGTGACAGGGTTAAGTCCGTATATTTTTTTTTAAGCCTTAGTATGAACTACCTATTGGAAATAATCTTGGGTCTGGCCGCTCCCTTTTTTTTTGTCGAGATTTTTTAACTCGAAATAGGTACTAAGTTCATGCGGTGACAGGGTTAAGTCCATATATTTTTTTTAGGTCTTAATAGGAACTACCCATTGAAAATAATCCCGGATCTGGCCGCTCACTTTTTTGTTTTTGGACCAGAATGCCTGATGTCCTTTCATCCAAATCTGTCGTAGTAGTTTTTGCGTGAAAGAATAACTAACAAACTTACACAGGGTGGAAATTTAAAACGGGGCACGAAGGGAAGGTACCTTAACCGTTGTAGCTACATGAAAACGTTATTAGGAAACCATCCTTAATTTTTTGAAAAAAATTGTACTGCATTCACCGATTTTGAAAAAATGATGAGTTTTCGAAATTTTCTTTTTTAAAGCGATCGATCCTGTTTCTCATGAGGATCAAAACACTCTTTGACATCCAACTGATTTCTGACTAGGAAAGTCAGAAATCGCTAAAAACTATTTCCATACATTCGCTAACATAAGATAGGTAGATGAAGCGGATGCGGCTGCGTGTGGCGCGAGCGCGGGGCGGGACGCGTGCCGCGCGCTACCAGAAAACACGGAATGATACTTTCAGGCATATCCTAACAAATGCTTGGGAACATTTTTTTTTCGTTTGAAAAGAGCCTAAAGTCACCCTGATATTAAGACGATAATTTAATTGAACTGGTTGAGAATTGATACAAAGATATTAAAAACAATAATAAAAAAATAATATCTAAACAACCTTCTAATTGGTAACCAGCGCGTTGCGTTCCGCCCGCCTGCCGGCGTGCCGCTGTGCCCTTCGTCTTTCTTTTTGTACACGTACAGTATAACTATGTATGAAATAGTTTTTCGTGATTTCTGACTTTCCTAGTGCTCATACCTCAGTTGACGTCAAAGAGTGTTTTGATCCTCATGAGAAACAGGATCGATCGCCATAAAAAAAATATTTTTAAAAACTTATAATTTTGCAGCTCACTATATTTTGTTTTCAAAATCGGTGAATGCAGTTCAAAATTCTTCAAAAAAATTAAGGATGGTTTCCTAAGAACGTTTTCATGTAGCTACATCGGTTGAGGTACCTGCCCTCCGTGCTCCGTTTTAAATTTCCATCCTGTATACATACTTTCGCATTTATAATATTAGTAGGATACCTGGCGGTTTGCCCCGACAGCAGTCCGCGCTCGGGCCGCAGCTGCGCGAACTGCGCGGCGTAGTGGCGCGCCTGTGCATCGCTGATGGCCCAGATGTCCGTCACTGCGTCTGCATCGCCCTCCTCCTCGGATGAGTGCCGGTCGGACGACTCTTCCTCTGTGCCTGAAACAATGCATGTTGATTATTGGTAACGTGCTCAATATTCAAATCAAATCAATCATTTATTTGCATGAAAACATCAATATACAATTAATATATAATTGGATGTAGTCAGCCTGGGTGCAAGCGTGCAAAATCTTATTTTTTGTCCTTAAGCATAAGCATATTACATTTTGATTATTAAATAAGACACTTCAAGTTTAACTTAAAATTATATGCAAAATGAGATGTAGATACTGACAAAGTTCAAATGATAACTACTAATTAAATCTAAGCATATTAAGTTTAATTTCATATTTAACATGTCAAAATTATTGAACTACAACTACAAACAAAATAAGATAAAGATAATGTCAAATTTCAAATAAATATCAAATTTAAGGGTATTATGTCAAAATTTATAAATCTAAAGTCAAGTTTTCTACGGCACTAGTGTTCGAACTCCTGTGTGTGTACTCTTTCACGCTGTAAAAGCATCTTTCATGTAGCCACATAGTCAATTTGCTTTTAAGATTTTGTAATTTTTGCATTTTTCAATGCTATTTTTATACTTATGGTAAATTTTAAATAGAAAAATATTGGAATTAATTTTTTCCAATATTTTTCTATTTAAAATTTACCATAAATTTGCTTTTAAATTGGTTTATAGCAGGTATACATTTAATGCTGTCTGAAAGAGTGTTATATAGTTGTATACACGTATTATGTATGTTTTTCCTGTATATATATTTACGGCAGGGAGGCTGATGAAGCAAGTTCTGGTACTGTGTTCTTACAGACCTGTTAGTAGCTTCAGAATATATTTTAAAATATTGAGGGTGTTGCTTTACAAAATAACATGCTTCACGGACATACATGCAAGGTAATGGGAGTATGTGTAATCGTTTAAATTGTGGTTTGCAGCTGTCAAGGTATCCGGCATTACAAACAGATCTTATGCATTTCTTTTGTAGTCTGAAAGCTCTGTCAAACTCTGTGGAATTGCCCCACTGTATTAAGCCGTAATTGAACACAGAAGAGACGTATCCGTGGTAGGCCGCAAGCGCTGCCCCGAGTGAGACAGTTTGCATTAAGGCGCTACTCGGAAAAAGTATGGACTTTTTGATATAAAACTATAGCACGGTTACAGTTGTTACAAATCTGGTAATAACATATTTATCTAGATTCGTATAGTTTCAAAAACACGATTTTATGATTTTGCCCCGACACTTTTTCTTTTCGAAAAGACCTTTAAAAATACAAAATTCAAGATTATTCTGAAATGGGGCTACTTACATTATTGGAAATTGGTTTAATAAGTGGACACCAATAATATTTAAGATCGTATAGAAGCATTTTTTTTTAAATCACTGTAGTTTTTTAATACGAAGTGCTTTTGTGTTTTTTTTTGCCTAATCTGCAAAATCGGTCTCGCTCCCGTGCGCTTCGTTCTCTCATTGCTATCTCGCTTCAGCATATTTTTTTCGAGTATCGCCTTAAGCGCCTTAGCGCATGAACAAATCGATCTAATTTACAACAAATTTCGTTTATATGTTTTTTCCAATTTAAATTCTTATGAATTACAATGCCCAAAAATTTTAAGTCGTCAACTTCTTGCATGGTAATGCTATCAAAATGAATATTTAAATGAATTGGAATAGTATTATATGAATTAAATGTCATGAATTTTGTCTTAACTAAGTTTATTTGGAGGTCATTTGTCTTGAGCTAGTCTTTTACTTCTTTTAAGGATCTATTTATATAATTTGAAAGGAATCGTTATTGTTACGCTTTATTAATATTGTTGTGTCATCCGCAAACTGTAAGGCTTTACAAGATAGGGCATTTGAAAGGTCGTTAATATAATTTAAAAAAAGCAATGGTGCAACAACTCCACCTTGTGGAACACCAATGTTAGTTATTCTATATTGACATCTAGAGCTAACCTTCACCATTTGCTTGTTATTTGCCATCAACTTCGTAATTTCAGTACATTGTTTTCTTTCGGTCAAATAGCTATGTAACTCATAAGCTTTTCCTCGAATGCCATATGATTCAAGCTTTTTGAGAAGCTTTTGATGATTTACGAAATTAAAAGCTTTCGTCATATCAAGGAATATACCGGTTACTGGTTTTCCTTTATTAATACTGTCTGTGATAAATTTAATGTGTTCAAAACAGCTAAAGTTGTACTACTCCCTTTTCGAAAACCAAATTGATTCTGATGTAAAATATTACAATGAAACAGAAAATCATTCAACCTTTTATACATAGCTTTTTAGTATAACTTAGAGATTATCGACGGCATAGTTATGGGTCTGAAATTGTTAATATCGAGTCTGTCTCCCTTTTTATGTACAGGTTTAATCACCGTAAACTTTAACTTCTCTGGAAAATGTCCCTGAACAAAGGATAGGTTTATAATATTCAAGATGCTACCTGAGTAACGGATATGATAAAGAAAACGGGTGAGAACCAAACTAGTTTCAGACATCTGGGGCCGTCCCAAGACCTCTTATAGCGCTTATTTTCGCATAGCTGAATTCGTCTGGTAGAAATATAAGTTAAATAAGTTAAGTTTGTGATGCATTGAAGTGATTACTATTATTTTTATTGGTAGAAATGGTAAGTACCAGGGATCCGGGTAATCACGGGTAATCGCCACCGCGACCTGGAGCAGTAAGCTGGATATCTACTTACTGCACCATTAGTCAGTATCAAACATAAAATAAAACTATACATTCAGACGACAATACATGAAGCTTTACATGATGACCTTGAACGTCTTTTCTAGTATATTTTCTTGTTTAATATTTATTTTGAACGTGATCCCGCTATAACAGTGATATTCGCAGTACAATTATTAAGCTTGCTGTTCTTCTACTAAAACTCACACTGCGTATTAAAACGTAATAGTCATAGACTCGCTATGAACGTGTTCAATAACCACCAAGCAGTTCCTTATTAATGAGGTCACACGATTATCATCCCACAAAAAGATCCTCTTCAATTATAATTAGCAAGATGCAAAAAACGTTTATTGGTGTGAGTCAACCTTCTACGGGTACAAGCCAGCGATATTAAATGTGTAACAATTATGGGAAAAAATTATGGTAGTGTAAATCTAATAAGATAAAATATTATTATTAGTATAGGTTGATAACTTGCAAATTAAATATTTATAGCTAACAAGAAAGACTTAGATTAGATGGGGGATAAGTTGACCTTGCCTACTTTCAAGGACGCGCTGTTAGCTATATTTTATGTTACAAAATTCGCACGCACAAGAATATCGTCGTTCAATATCGAATCAAATTCCTACATGGGGTGAAGTTAACTTAAATTTTATTCACATAATTACTGAAATAAGCATATAGTAATTTTATCTTATTTTAATAGTTATAACTTAGTCGTAATTTGTTTTTAAATACTAGACAATGTATTTAATGTAGTAAAAACAAATATTCTCCCAGGTGGGGATCAAATCCACTACCCTCAGGTTAGTAGGCTTTTATCTCGAATAGGTTTACTCTTGATCCTAATCCAGCCCAAGGGCAAGACAAGATCTTCGATGGAGCGTCTTTACCGCCGAAAAGATGCCTTTTGGCTTTAAAAATTGAGAGCAACTTATCGTCGTCGTCGTCTCAGCCACATAACACCCACTGCTGGGTGTAGGCCTCCCCCAAGGATCTCCACAAAGGTCGATCCTGCGCTGTCCGCATCCAGCGGCTTCTCGCGACCTTCACCAGATCGTCGGTCCACCTTGTCAGGGGCCTCCTCAGACAGTGTCGTCCTGTGCGCGGTTGCCATTCCAGAACCTTTCCGCCCCAACGGCCATCGGTCCTACTCGCTATGTGTCCCGCCCACTGCCACTTCAGCTGAGCAATCCTTCGAGCGATGTCAGTTACTTTAGTTCTCCTACGGATCTCCTCATTTCTGATTCGATCACATAGGGAAACGCCGAGCATAGCCCTCTCCATTGCACGCTGGGTGACCTTGAGCTTTTTATCAGATCCATAGTTAGCGACCACGTTTCACTACCTACTAAGTCATTACTGGCAACACACACTGATCATACTGGTGTGACTTTCGTCTTGAGACACTGTGGTAAGTTGGACGCAAAGATTTTACGGAGCTTCCCGAATGCTGCCTATCTGAGTTGGATTCGACGAGAGATCTCTTTCTCGAAGTTGGACTTACCTAACTGGATTGTCTGTCCAAGGTAAACGTAGTGGTCAACAACTTCGAGTGTAATGTTCTCAACGTGAACTGAAGTGGATACAACATGGGACTTTGACATAATTTTCGTCTTATCCATCCTTCGAGACCAAGACCATCCATCCCAAGACCCACTCTTCGGACTACTACTACTTACTACGGAGATCTTCGAGCATTGTGTTCAGGTCCTCCAAGGTCTCAGCCATAAGGACTATATCATCGGCAAAACGAAGGTGTACCAGATACTGGCCATTAATGTTGATGCCGAGTCATTTCCAGTCCAAGAGCTTAAAGATGTCCTTCAACGCAGCTGTGAACAGTTTCGGAGAAAAGAACGTCTCCCTGTCTCACACCTCGCTGCAGTTGGATGGGACTTGTGCTCTGGTTCTGTAACCGGACCGACATGGTGGCATGTTCGTATAAGTTCCTTAACACTTCGATATACCTATAGTCCACTTGGCACCCCTGGAGAGACTGCAGCACCGCCCAGGTCTTTATCGAATCTAAGGCTTTCTCATAGTCCACAAACGCCAAGCAAAGTGGCAGATTATACTCCTCGGTCTTCTGTATAACCTGCCGCAGCGTATGGATGTGGTCTATGGTGCTGAAGCCTTTTCGGATCCCGGCGTGGGAGGCTGGAAGTCGTCGAACCTGCGAGCGAGACGATCGTAATGACTCTCAAAAAAACTTATAGACATGGCTTAGAAGTGAGAATTACCTCGCTTATTATATTATTTCATGCCCTCGGCGTTTTACCCTCGACGATGACGGAATTGAAAAGCTTCTGGAGGTCTTTGAGCATCGGCTTACCGCCCGCTCTCAGAAGTTCTGTAGTGATCCCGTCATCGCCCGCCGCCTTGTTGTTTTGAGCTGTTTGAGAGCCATACTAATCTCGTACGACGTACGCAGTCCGGGATATGTTCCGTGAAGTGTCGGTTAAGCTTGGCTCTGGTGTCTTTAGCCTTGCTTTGAACAGGTGTCTGCGAGGAATATAATGCCCATAGAAACTCTCGATCTCCCTCGGGATTTCAGGTTTCGTAGAAATAATGCGACTGTCTGTTTCAGCTTCATCATCTGGCTTTGCCTAATAGAGAGTTGCAATTTACAACTTATCTATTTAATTTCACTGTAACGGTTTAGATTTTTGATCAAATCACTGATTTCTATTAGGGGAATGAAGTTGTGATTTCATCTTCATCTTCACTTCATCAAATTTCTTAGAGATTTGATAAAATTCCTGTTTCTCATAATTTTCGTGGGATATCTAAGCATAAACATATCTGAAAACATAAGATTTTGTCCAAAGTTTCTAGAAGTCCAGAGTTAATCCTACTAACATTATAAATGCGAAAGTATGTCAGTTTGTTTGTTGATTTGTTTGGTTCGTTACTCTATCACGCAAAACTACTGAACGGATTTGGATGAAATTTAGCACGTAGTAGATTAGAAAAACATAGTATACCTTTTATCCCGATATTCCCACGGGAACGGGAACCACGCGGGTGATACCGTGGGCTGCCGCTAGTTATCTAATAAACTTAGATCCGTCTGACCCACTGGGTCGTGATGGCATCTTAGAATTATTATTATAAGGATGGCATAGAATTTTGTCCAATGTGTAAAGTTATGTTCACGTTTTTGCGTGAAATTTGTATTGCTAAACAAGTTTTACAGTAAGTTTATTTTGGCCGTCAGTTCCATGAAAAGGAGTGGAAGAGGTTGAGAAATATCCTATCTTAATAATTCTAGTGATGGAATTCGTATTTCATGAACAAAGCAAACAATTAATCAATTTGTTTTCTTTCTCGACTCCTCAGTGGGTAGTAGACAATATTTGGGACTCAATTGACATATTATATGTCAAATGAAGAGAATAAGTAGTCGTCATGCTCGCAACAATAGATTATTGTCGGCTCCTGTCGTTACCTTGAGACCGAAGTTGTTTCTTGAGTGCGTCGTGCTCACGCCTCGCGAATCTCACTCTCAACCCGACTAAAATGACATTTGGGAGCAGACATAGCTTTTCTCGACGTCGTCATGCTACGCGTGCAGGGCGACCCATTCTTTCATAGGCTAATATACGAGTCTGCGCGGATCCAGACCCCTTCGGGTTGTTATTGGCAAGATCAGTGACCACTGAGCTATCAACCCCATTTGTTATATTTAGAACATACCTAATAGTCTTGTATGTTCTTCACCGGTGTTGGTGGGCCATACCCCCCGTCCAGTGGCGCTGTGTTCCCACACCGGATGCACCCGCTCCGCTACGCTGTTCGTTGGTGTTGGACTCTCGCTCGCAGTACTCCAGGGCGACCCATTCTTTCCTCTTCGCTGTTAAATAAATATAAAATTACATTGATTATTATATAATTGGTGACTATTAAAACAACTACTACCTATGGTAAATTTTAAATAGAAAAATATTGGAAAAAATTAACTCGGCCACAAGTGAATTCTCAGACTGGAATCGAACCAGCGACCTTTGGAAATCCGGTCCAATTGGACCGGATTTAACATAAGTATAAAAATAGCATTGAAAAATGCAAAAATTACAAAATCAACTACTACCTACTTATATCACAAAACGAAATTTGTTTTATGAAATGCTACTATTATCTAATGATTAAATCTTATTATATTAACTACTTGCCGCCCACGGTTTTCGTTGCTAAGGAAATATCAGGATAAATATATCCTATGATTTTGCTATTAACTATCTGTGTGGCTCATCCAAATCCGTTCAGCCATTTTTTGGTAGTTGAGTAACAAACATACAACCATACCAATTTTGTATACACTTTACAATTTGCAATAAATATTAAATTAACTTTCACTATAAGCACTATAATATGTACTTTTTTCTATAGCAAAATACCATTATTAATCTTTAAGAATATTTTCATTAGATAAATATTTATGCTACAGTTTAAAGGTAATGAGCAAAACACCAGTGACCAGTGTGTATTGCCATGATTATGGCAGTGGAACATGGTTGCTAACTATGGGACTAATAAAAAGGCTCAAGGTCACCCAGAGTGCAATGGAAAGAGCTATGCACGGCGTTTCCCTACGTGATCGAATCAGAAATGAGGAGGTCTGTAGGAGAACTAAACTAAGCGAACTTAGTAAAAGAACTAAACTGACATCGTTCGAAGGATTGCTCAGCTATAGTGGCAGTGGGCGGGACACATAACGAGAAGAACCAATGGATGTTGGGGCGATGAGGCACTGGAATGGCGACCGCGTACCGGACGACGCTCCGTGGGTAGCCCCCGTCAAGGTGGGCCGACGATCTGGTGCGCGGTCGTGGGAAACCGCTGGATGCGAGCAGCGCAGGACTGATTATCGTGGAGATCCTTGGGAGAGGCCTATACCCAGCAGTCGTCATCGTTGTCTCAGCCACATGACACTAGACATGGAAATGATTGCTACTTTTCGTTAATTTTCATTCAATGAAATGATTGATTTTTGTTCCACAGCCACAGTGGGCCAATTTCACATTTGCTACTGTTTGCTCCTTGTAATGAAATATGAATTATGATATGATTAAAGATTAATATGATAGCTAATTAGTGATTTTAATGAAATGCTCCTAAATGAAATGCAGAAAATATTACTGTTGTATGATTTTCATGTCAGGTAAGGCAGAACGGTTGCTTGCACCTGTTTTATACCTGGTTATTCAATAATTATTGATATAACATTAAAATTCAAAATGGCCACAAGGGGGCAGTAACTAGAACCAGGGCTTCTGTCGTTCTGCCTTACCTGACATGAAAATCATACGACAGAACCATTTCATTTAAGAGCATTTCATTTAAATCGCTAATTAGCTATCATATTTCATTATTATTTGAACTTGTGTAGGGAAGGAGCGATCTGCGATTTTCAGTGTGAAATTGTAGCAGTCAATGTGAAGGGAAGGAGCAGGTGTGAATAATGAATATCATTTCATATGTTTTTTCACATGCTATTTATGAATGAAATGTTCCATGCCCACATGACACCCGTCATGAGATGACTATGACGACGACGAGGACGAGTAAACCCTAATCTCAAGTCAGCATTATCATTATATGTACTGACATTTAAAGTATGATTATTATAGTTTTATCAAACGCCAATGATTTTAATTTAATAAATTTTAGGTCATGATGTTAAATAGCTCCCAATACAAGTCAAGAATTGGGCTTTTAAATGGCTTTTGGAAAATTATGGAACCAATTTAATTATAGACTAGAGGCTGATAGCAGATAGAGAAAGGAGAAAAAAATGTGCTCAATCAAACACTTTAGAACGAAATAATGAACCTCTTTAGTTAGTAATTAAAAACATCTTAAAATATATAAAAAGGATAAGTAATCACATACAATGTTTAAAGTAAACCAATTGCATAGCAAGGTCATAACCCAGGATCAACAAGTGATAAGCACAGTATGTAATACAATTATATTTTTGATACTTTTAATCAATATATTAATACTTTCAATTAAAACTATCAAACATAAAATAAATGTACTTATAATATACAAATCTGCTGGAGACTTATCTGCCATTGCCCTCAGCAAATGAAGAGGTAACGCAGGGCATTCAGTATATGAAATATTAGGTATATTATTTAGGATTCAACCATTCTTTTGTTGTTGATGCACTGATAGGTTCAGGAACATTTTCACTACTTTCACTATCCGAGTCCAGAAATATGTGTTTTCTTCTATGCTTAAAAGTTGCCTGAAAGTTGCATTCACATTCAGACAAAGGACCATTTTGGAAACTGGTATTCAGCAATGAAACATCGATATTTCTAATTTTTATCGCTAGTTATTTCTACATCTTCAAAATTCATCACAAAGTTTTATATTCAACAGTAAAACACACTTACACTCAAAGATGATAACACTTCATATACATTATAGATAGATTTATTTGTTAGTTTAACACTGTGTATGTGATGTGTAGTGAACAATTCAGAACTCGAACTGTGGGCGCAGGCGCATGCCTGTGACGGCATAATTCGGAAACTATTAGAACTATTAGAAACGGAATTAGAAACTAACCCCGGGTAAGGTAATAATTTAGAACTTAGAACAATAGTAACGATGGTGTGCGTAAGCAAGTGTCAAACACATGTCCGGTGGCATGCTCCCCACGGCCCTGTGGGACAGAAATACAGATTTCTTTCCGCATAGGCCATGGAGGACTCATTTGACCAGCTTTATAATTTATGAGTAAAAATTGACAAAAAACAATTTATATCTAATTGTACTATAATATTTCAATGTCTAGATTACTAATTTACAACAAAACAACAAGTGTGAAAATGGATTAAAATACAACATTTCCTACAACCTAAACAAATATTGCAGTGCCAGCTAATGGTGACCTCCATTGCATTTAACGTGATAAATAAAACCGTAGTTGAAAATTTGCTTTTGCCATATAGTCTTATTCCTGTGATATGTAAGGAATGTACAAGAATATCATGCATATTAGAGTTGCTTAAACACATCCCTACTATTTACAAGAAACTTTCTCATAAGGGGCTTTTAACTAGACAGGCTATATTTTTGCCTTACGGGTTATATTTTAGTCTAGTGTCTGCCATCGACATATGCAATTGTGCATCTTGCTCTACTGTATTAAGTCAGTGTGAGACAGCAAAAGTTGACAGCAGAAGTTGTGGAAAAATATGGCCCTTCTAAAATTCTCATTATTTCTAGTGGTACTCACCCCATGTGATCCTGATCTTTGGGACAAAGTTTCAGATTCCATTTCAGAATCAGTACTCAGAGTTTCTGTTGCATCATGGGACAAAGTTTGAGGTACATCACTATCTGATAAATTTGAGGACACACGGATTGGTTCATAAGCACCTATGTTTCCACCAAAATTTCTCTCTCTTTTTGGAATATGTTGTTCCTTTGGTGAATTAGATAGTTGTATCAAGTCAACATTAGCTTCAGAATTAAGAGCCCAAGTAAACCTAGGCAAAGGAAGATCTAAAGGAGTTGACAGTAATTCTGGCTTCAGACTCATATTTGTTTGATGTGCAGCTATTAATTTTAAAGCAGAATAAAATTGTTTCCTATTCATATGGTTCAGTGAAGAACAATTATTGGGGGCGACGCTGATATCCATAATCTGTAATGAATTATTAAGATTTATTATGGTATGATTATGAATCAAATGGTTATGAGAGGCATTTGGCAAACTACAAACCTGTTTGAGGGCATCGTTTGAAATATTTGATGATCTAAATAACTCTGTTGCTTTCAAAATTGGTATTTTCCCGTTGGATTCCTCGTCGCAGCATAAAAACAAATCACCGAAATATCTCATTTCGGTTTCTGTCAAGTTCAGATCCTCCATTATAAAGTATATTCACAATATTATAGATTTTAACACAGTTCTAAAGATACACAGTAAAATAAGCAACAAAAAAATCCATTATCTATTAATGTACACCATTATTCATTGATATTTTAGACGGATTTGTAACATGAACATCACAAGATTTACACGAAGCAAACGAAATGTCACTGACAGCTGCTCTGTGATGGAAGAGACCAGCCATTATTTTTTAGTGATGTCCACTTTACGATTGTTATCGGTTTTTTAGAATCGATGGATTAAGCACAGGAAATAAATACGACACTATAAGGCGGATTTCATTAATATATTATTATTTAAATTAGAGGATCCCCGCGAATTAGTCCGCGTAATAAGTAGAATTATTCGGTTAGCGTACCCACAGAGTACTTTTTATATCCGTACCGTACGCCACGGACTTACTATTATAGTTATCGCGTGGTTTTTTTCTTTATTTTTATTTTATTTTTTATGAGCGACGGGAAAACTCTTAGCTTTCATCATACCTGAACCTGATGTTATTAAGTATTGATAAGGCTGAAGATGGAAGCGAGCATCTCCCGGAATCCTCAATCACTGAGGAACTGGCTATCTTATCTTTAACTGCCGGAACACAACAATGCTGAATATTGTTATGGCGTCAGACTTAGATAAGATGGTGGTAGCTAGCCAGGCAGACTTACAACAAGTCCTACCACCAACCAAACCGAATACAAAATGTACCCCTGCCGGGAATCGAACCTGGGTCTGATACCGGTGGTTGTACCACTAGACCACAGAGGCGGTTCAGTATAATAAGTTTGTATCGGAATTCGGAACGAAAAGTTGCCTATGTCCATCTCCAAGGTTCAAGTTAACTCCATACACATTACACATTTGTACACAGCATTTGTGCTTCATACCCAATAAAATCGGTTTAGATGTTTACGCGTGAAAAGATAACAGTTAGTTTTTGCATTTATATCATACTAGCGGCCGCCTGCGGTTTCACCCGCGTGGTTTCCGTTCCCGTGGGAATATCGGGATAAAAAGTAGCCTATGTGTTAGTCCACTACTTGAAGAAACGAAATGAACAAACTGACATATTTACACATTTATAACATTAGTAGGAATTATGGATTAATGAAATGCATTACATAATCTACGCGCAATATCTCAGAAACTGCACCAAATTTGAAAAGTAATAACACTTTTTTGTTGTTCGTTTGTTAAAAATATTTTTTATATAGTACAACGGACCTTCTCGTGGTTTCACCATTAATAGGACCACGAGGGATTTACTTTTTCTCGTAGTCCCATTATTATTTACGGTTGTGGAAATTCCCTCCTGTCTACAGTGTGTGACAGAATTATATAGCTAAACCAGAATATGATAAATAGGGACCATCGAACTGAACCACTTTTACTATAGGACCAACTAAAATCGCGAAAATACGAAAATTAATAATGAAAATGTATGAAACAGCAGACATATACATAGTAAAGTTTGATGGTCCCTGTTAGGTGTAGTATCTAAAACGGGACCTATTTTGATGAACCGGGAATTTCGGGACTGTACTTTCAAGGAACCGGGAAATCCCGCGAATTTAGGTACTACATTGATTTTTTAACATTACATATATTTTAATGCTAGATAAATATAGTAGCATAAAAACTAATACTTAACAAGCAATAAGCAACTTAAGGGTAGAGTAATTTATTTTAAAAAATTACAACTAACTGTCATTACAGCTCTAAGGTCTACTTTCTTGCAAAAATGTGTGGCGGCATGAGTGGTAGTGCTTAGAGGCCATTGATTAAAGGATATTTTTTTTTATATTCAGTGAAATCGAATGACCCAAGAACAAATTCCAAAAGTATTGTCTATGCAGGAAATATATAATTATATAGGAGGGATCCAAAAACGCAGATGATAATGGGATTACGAACAACAGTACACCCTAGTGGTCCCACTAAATAATAATGGGGCTATACAAGAAATAGTTATCCCTCGTGGTCCCATTAACCTTTTGAGCGCCAAAGTCGTCTATACTAGACCAGCACCTGCGGGCCCGGTGCGCCAACGACATCTATAGTTGACAAAAAACCCGGCTTACAAAAATATTAAATAAATGTGTTAAAAAACCATAACTGGTATTTTTTTTTCTTTATTCGGCAATAAATAATATCCCTGCAACATATGAGTATAAAAACAAGTCATTTAGAGCCATAAGAACTGAGAAATATTGAACTATAAAACATGGTTTTTTATCTAAACAAATACTATGTCCAACACGCCAAAGTCGTCTACTCTTGACCGCTAGTGCTGTACTGCGGAAGGTAGTTTAATTGTAAATTACCTATTCAAAATTCAACTAAAATGTGTTATTTTATTTTATTATAATTGCTATTTTAATAAAATGAAATGTAAGAAAAATAACACTACCATAGCGTACCGTAGCTCAGCTACATGAATGAAGAATCGTCAAATCAACTTCACCTAATAAATCCAATATGCCAACTCTGGCGCATCCCTAGCGCGCCATCAATAATCAGTTCTCTGAGCGCCGTGGTCACGGATAGACGATAGCCTGATGACGTCATAAGCGCATAGTGAGGAAAGTAGTGCAGTGCAACATGAGCGATTCAATTGAACTTCTTCGCATTTTGGAAGGCGTCGATAATGACGACGAATTTTCGGAATCTGATTCCATTATTGAAGATTTGGTTAGGGTGTCGCAAAGGGGGTGCAGGACTTAAAAAAAAATCAATCAATTTTTATATGAAGATGGGAAGATGATTATTTTTTTAACATTTTTAGTATGGAGCCACGACATAGAAAAATTTCGAAACAATTTTGTATGGATTTTGGATTTAAAATATTTTTCGTTTTTTCTCCACCTTGTGTCGCAAAGGGGCGCAGGACAGATTTTTTTTTACTGATTTAGTATGTAGCAAAGACTTGTAAATTTTTCAAATATAAAATATTATAAAAATGAGAATATCTCGAAAACCGTGCGTCGTAGGTAAAATCTAATGAAATTTTTTATCCCCTTTATAAAACCCCGGAGGTATTTAGGAACTATCCGATGTACTTATTGAAAATGGTCAAGTCCGAGTTTGACTTTGTACTTGTAATTTTTTTTCTCTCAAAAGTTTTAGAAAAAAACAGAAGAGAGGAAGCAACAAACTGTAACAGACGTTTCAGGGGGGTTACTCTTGACAGAATCGCGTTGAGATCGAGATTGAATGTCAATAATTATTACTGATTTACGACGTTGATTCGACTTTAATTGCTGCTAAAATCGATTACTAGCGTACAAAATTGCTTCATTTACTAAATTCAAGTATAAATTTTTAGTTTAATTACTTATTTAGGAACTATCCGATGTACTTATTGAAAATGGTCAAGTCCGAGTTTGACTTTGTACTTGTAATTTTTTTTCTCTCAAAAGTTTTAGAAAAAAACAGAAGAGAGGAAGCAACAAACTGTAACAGACGTTTCAGGGGGGTTACTCTTGACAGAATCGCGTTGAGATCGAGATTGAATGTCAATAATTATTACTGATTTACGACGTTGATTCGACTTTAATTGCTGCTAAAATCGATTACTAGCGTACAAAATTGCTTCATTTACTAAATTCAAGTATAAATTTTTAGTTTAATTACTTATTTTAAGTTATTATTACCGACGTTTGACATTAATTCAATCTCGATCTCAATGCGATCGCGTCCAGAGTAAGGGGGCAGGTTAGGTTAGTTTATTTATACTTAAAAAATATACCAACCGAATTGAGAACCTCCTCCTTTTTTCAAGTCGGTTAAAAAGGTTAATCGATGTCTTTCTAGGTATCGATTTCGAAATTGATACATTGCGTGTGACTCGGGTACATCTCTATGGAAGAGGCAATAAAGGATGGCCAGCTGTGCCGTTGTCGTCCAGTCGTGACAATGAAGACATCACTATAGAGAATAGTGCTGTTGCTTACCACCATTTTATTTTCAATGCCATGCTTTTATATAAGTACTAAGTACATATATACAAAGAGTGGAAGATGGGACAAGATTAAATTAAACATCCCAGATTATAAGAAGTATTTATTGCATATAAAAACAACAAAAACAGGTCGCCGTGTGTTACCAATATATCGACTCTTGGCAGCACTATATTTTTCGTAGGTATTTTATTTTATTTTATGCTCTGGCGTGCAAGACACAGGAATGCGTTTATGGCGTGGCGCCCAAAAGGTTAATGGGATGGGACAAAATCATGGGACCATGAAAAAACAGGGGTACGGATATGTCTAATATTCCACGTTCCACGGAAAGCATCTAGTTTATAATAATAGTAGGATTAGCCACAAACTCTCAGTGCGCCTCTATAATTTACTAGATCGATTATTGCCGACAGAGCTACTCTCTTGGTAGACTGGTGGAGAATGCCCCAAGGCACTAAGTCTGCCATTTGCTGTATTTTTAAATTGCAATAAACCCTAAATAAATAATTATAATAAGAGGTGAAAAATAAATAAAATATGTATTGTTAATTTATTTTGCTGATACACTTACACATAAATAGTTTATTGTTCTTTTTATAATCATATAATATTCATTTTTAAACAACAAACATTACACTTTCATAACACTACTGTCAAAGTAGTAAAATAATTTAGATTTTATAATATAACACAGCTAAAATTAAACTTAAAATTATAAGCATCAGTAATCTCGACAATTAACGCATCTCTATAATGCTACTGATAAGATGATTATTTAATCCTTGGACTGGATGAACTTGATGAGGTCAATGACTCTGCTAGAGTAACCATATTCATTGTCATACCAGCTGATAAGTTTGACAAAGTTATCATTAAGGGAGATACCAGCAGCAGCATCAAAGATGGACGAGTGGGAGTCGCCAATGAAGTCGGTGGACACAACTTGATCTTCAGTGTATCCCAAGATACCCTTCAAAGGACCTTCAGCGGCTTCCTTGACCTTCTGCTTGATGGCGTCGTATGAGGCGGGCTTGCCTAGGCGGACAGTGAGGTCAACGACCGACACGTTGGGAACGGGAACACGGAAGGCCATACCGGTCAGTTTACCGTTAAGAGCAGGAATGACTTTGCCGACGGCTTTGGCGGCACCAGTTGAGGCAGGAATGATGTTTTGTTGGGCACCACGGCCATCGCGCCAGAGTTTTCCGGAAGGTCCATCAACAGTCTTTTGGGTGGCAGTAGTGGCGTGAACAGTGGTCATCAGACCTTCAATAATCTCGAAGTTGTCGTGGATAACCTTGGCGAGGGGAGCAAGGCAGTTGGTGGTGCAGGAAGCGTTGGAAATGACCTTGGCAGACGGGTCATAAGCATCAAGGTTGACACCAACCACGTACATGGGCGCGTCAGCACTGGGGGCAGAAATGATGACTTTCTTAGCTCCACCTTCCAAGTGAGCAGAGGCTTTGTCAATGGTGGTAAAGACACCGGTGGATTCTACGACATATTCGGCTCCAGCTTTTCCCCATGGGATAGCCTTAGGGTCCCTTTCAGAGAAGACGGCGATTTTGTTTCCATTGACAACTAGATTGCCATCTTGAATCTCGACTGTTCCCTTGAAGCGACCGTGCGTAGAGTCATATTTAAATAAGTAAACCATGTAGTCCAGACCAATGAAAGGATCATTGATGGCAACCACCTGGGCGCCTTTCTCGACTGCAGCACGGAGCACCAAGCGCCCGATGCGACCAAAACCGTTGATACCAATCTTAGACATATCTGAAACCAAAGGCACAGTCGGTAAAAAATTATGAAATGATAAAAGAAAATTAGATTAGATTAGACTTCAAAATTTGAATGATTAATGATTAATCAAGATAAGCAGTTCAATAATTAAGTCATTAGGGCATTTCACAAAAGGAAAATTAAATCTGTATCAGTTACTGTACTGTCTGCCTATACTTCATGATTTCCTAATAGGTACTTATGAAAAATTATGTCTTAGTAACAAATCATATTTTGATAATGGAACAAATAAATGTTCATAAACCCAATGTGTATACTCAGACAAAATAAGAAGTATGTGAATATATTACTAGTTTCAAAAATTTCTAAGGAGTTTATGAATATTTAGCTTTTTTAAAATACCCAGTAAAGAATAACTAATTGACTTATGAAAAAGAACTATGCATACTTAATGAATTTATTTATATAAAGAGTTATATGCCTATTTATTTCTATATGTAAAGATTTTAAAATGTTTATTTACATTATTTCTATACTATGTGATGTAAAATGCAAGAACACTCTGACCAGAATTTTTAACATACCAAGTACTAAAGGTCATGATTAGGACACTATTGTATAATGCTTATAACGTTCAGTTTGGTTTTATAAAAAAATACCCTCCAATTAAGATTTAAAGTCGATAAAAGACATTAAAAATTATGTATGAATTATGCAGTTAATAATTTTATAAGCCAAATACAATACCTTTGCTAGTATACATAATCACATGTACAAGTAATCATTGGAGTGCAATGCAAGTTTCATAATAATAACTGCACGAGTTATCTTGAAAAGCTCCCTTTAGACAAATTCATTGATGTATTTAGTATAACAACCAACGTGACCTTCACGTAACATTGTTATTTCACCCTGATTATCTGGTTGGTTCACAAATGTTACAGACGTTGCCGGCACCGGCTATTGGAGGTCATGTAGAGGTCAACACTAGACTAACACAGAAATACTTTAAACTTACAGCATCCACGTATTAGTGAATCATATATTGTAGTAACTATCCGATTTCTAACTAGTATTCAAACAAAATAAATATACAATCTTGTAAATTATTGTGAAATACATCAAGAAATTCATATGACACGTAACACGTAGGACGAATAAGGCAATTAATCTCTGTGAATAAATGTAAGTTTAAGCATTGCTAATCAGTCACTGTGAAAACAATGGTAAGAATTTGCATAATTGTAATTAAAATTACTACTTACCGGCAGTAATTATTTCAAATACTCAATTTGAACACTACACGAACGCCCCTCGCAAGATGGAGATCGAAAATGTCATTGATGTCATTCGCATGAAGGACGAAGTAGAGAATCAATCCATAGACATTCTAGAATAACAATCTATGAATGAATCAAAGGTTTTTTTTTCTTTAATGGCTTGTACGGTTTGTACACTTGCCAACGTCAAGAAAAAAAAAATTGGCAAACGGAATAAATTTTTATGAAATAGGAACATAACGGAATTTTGATGGGATCAGCCCCACTAACCGTGTAACTATCTACTACCACCCGGTGTAAAACCCGGTGTAACTATGGACTGTAAACTTCAATGGAGTCCGCATATTGCAATACTAGCTGGCAAGCTTAGTTCTGCTGCCTACGCTGTTAGAAAAGTCAGACAACTGACTGATATAGAAACTGCTAGGACTGTGTACTTCAGTTATTTTCACAGCATCATGTCGTATGGTATTCTTTTGTGGGGAGTAGCAGCTGACATTAATACAATATTTATACTACAAAAACGAGCTATAAGGGCCATTTATCAACTGGGTTCCAGAACATCTCTTCGGGAAAAATTTAAAGGAATTGGTATACTGACAGCTGCTTCTCAATTTATTTTAAATTGTATTCTTTTTGTACGGCGTAATATCAACTCGTATACCAAACATGGTGATTTGCACGATCGTAATACTAGAAATAGAAATAAACTTATTATGCCTCGGTACCGATTAAAGAAGGTCTGTGGATCTTTTATGGGTCTAGGTATACGTATCTATAATAAAATTCCAGATAATATTGTAGACTTGCCTTTCGAAAAGTTTAAGATGAATGTAAAAGATTGTGTTCTCAAGAAAGGATATTATACTATAAAAGATTACTTGAATGACAAAACAGCTTGGTCATAAATATTTCGTTTTATTTTTCGAGATTATAGCCGTGTCATTCAATTAGTGTTTAGTAATGTGTTAGATTCAACTTTTAACGCAGGTAGCTTGAGTATGTCATGCTCTCTTTAAACATTTCTGCGGTGGTGTCGTGTGAGGCGGGTCGCTACGTTCCCTAAAATATGGTTGAGCGAAGCGATGGCTGGTTCATGCGTCATGCTCGTGAACGGGTGCTGCCAGCGGGATGGGTCTGCTCATGTCTGCTTGTGTTAAAATGTGTTGAGATATATATATTTTGTTTTGATTTCATGTTATTTATGTTTTTTTAAGTTAAGACGCGTGGCACTGCTTGATCAGAATAAATAAAAAAAAACGTTTTCAAATTATTCCAATTATATAAAAGTATTCTTTTTTGTTAACTTACTTTAAATATGCTTTGTGATTATGACCCAGCTGATGCGTCTTCTACTAACATTGTAGGTTGTGTCTTACATTAATGCACTTTTATCTTTCTTTTTATTGCTGTTGTTATTTTTTTTTATATATATTTATACAGCTTAACATAAGTACCTGAAGTACGTCATGCTCACTCAAACGTTTCTCTCTGCGGTGTCGTGTGAGGCGGGTCGTTACGTTCCCTAAAATATGGTTGAGCGAAGCGATGGCTGGTTCATGCGTCATGCTCGTGAACGGGTGCCGCCAGCGGAAATGGGTCTACTTCAGTCTGCTTATCTTAATCTTGTGCTTAAAGATTAAATATTTTTTTTCTAAAATAAATTGATACTGACCTGTATGTTCCTCACAACTTGCAGTACAGTCATCTTGTAATGCGAAAAATGTTGTAATGTATGATAGATAAGTCTTTCTTTGCCAGTTGAAAATTGTTTACGGTTACAATAACCATAAAATTTAATATTGTAATTAGTATTTATTTTTGTGATGGAAATTGACCTTACAGATATGTTAAGGTCATTTTTCAATTTGACGACTCTGTATGAAAAAAAAACACGGAGAAAAGAACAGCCCTTGATGAGTTTCTTGCCGGTTCTTCTCGTTACAAGGTCTCCCGCCGTAGGGTTTGTGAACCGATGGCATAGCTTCTTTGACGTTCATAAGTGCTTGTAACAGCCTAGACTGAATAAATGATATTGACTTTGACTTTGACTTTACCGCGTAAAAAATATGGATATGGACATGGGCTTCATTTGACAGTTAAATGATCATATAAGGTAATTTTATGAGCTTCAACTGTCAAATGAAGCCATATCCATATTTTTTACGCGATAGGGGGACAGGAAGTTTACTTGAAATGAGAAAACAAGTATTACATGTAATACTTGTTTTCTCCGCACTCACACCGGGGGTCGTCCACAATACGGAGCTTGGCAAGATGGGATGGAGTACATGTGTGACCTAATCTCATGCGTATAATGATATAGAGGTTTCCATCTTGCTAAACTTTAAAACAGAAAACCATAGTTTAGTAGGAATATTATTTTGAACTTGAGAATAAAATCTGCCTTTACTTTGTTGACTGTAATCCCATACATTTTTCCAATTGTCTTGTAAAGTTAACTTGGGAAGGGCTAATAAGTCCTGGCAATAATTTTTATAAGGGAAGATATCTCCGCATGTGACTGCGTCATGAGCAAGTTTATCAGCAGTAACATTGCCATCTATGTCTGTATGTCCAGGGATCCAAACAAACTCTATGTGTAATCCCTGATCAACACATTCTTTAGCAATTTGTCTAATATTGAAGATTAGGGGGAATAAATGTAAATGGATTATTTTCCAGTGCCCGAAGAGAACTTTTTGAGTCACTAAAAATTACTTTATTTTTCAGTTTCATGGTTTTGACATATTCAATAGCTTTTAAAATTCCAAGACATTCACCAGAATAGACAGATGACTCTGGGGGTATCTTCACTTTTTGCACAATATTATATTGTGAATGGTATACTCCTATACCAACACACTCTGATGAGGTAGATTGCTTAGAAGCGTCACTTAATATAAAATGGAAATCTTTGAACTTTGATTCAATAAGCTGTTCGAATTCAATTTTAGCGTTTTTATTTTTATCAATTAAATTAAAATGAATAATGGGCGGATAAATAAGCGACTCATAACTTACAGTGAACAATGGAAGCAAGTAACATCGATATGTAGGTGAGTTTATAGATATATATTTTTGGTAACTAACCAAAAGGCATGGAGGTGATTTGTGCGTCCAGTAACTTGAAGTTTGATATAATTCAAATAAGTACTGTAATATAGGAAAAAGCGGATGATTAGAAAACTGTAAAGTACGAAAAAGGAAATTGTCGCACAAAAATTTGTCGTCTGAGATGTAACGGGGGATCGCAGCATTCGACTTGCAATGGATTGGTAGGACTAGACTTCATGACTCCAGTTATTATTCGTAAGGCTTTATATTGTATAAGATCTCATTTTCTAAACGCTGCAATATTTCCTGGTTCCAATAAAAATGTACCGTAGTCCAACACGCTACGTATAAGGGCGTTATAAACTAATTTCATCGAGTCAGGATGAGCTCCCCACCAAACGCCCGTTAAAGGTCTTAACATATTTAATAAACGCTCACATTTATTAATTATATATTCACAGTGTTGTACACCCGTAAGTTTAGAATCTAAGATTATTCCTAAAAACTTTATATGAGCCAATACCGGTATGACTGTATTATCATAATTAAATGTTATGTCTGGAGGTTTATTCATGCGTGAAAAAGAACAACAGCACTTTTAGATAGAGATAGTAAAAGACCATTTACGTCCAACCAGTTCTTTAAATTCGCTAATGCAGCTGACAAGGTGCAGGTTAAAGTATTTATTGATGAATTAACACTATATATTAAACGATCATCTGCATATTGTAACATTTTTATGTTCTCATTAACACAAATATGAGACTGTAGATCATAAGTGTATATATTATAGAAGAGGGGACTAAGTACTGATCCCTGTGGAAGGCCTTTGGAAACAGTTCTAGTGAAAGTGAAAGAAAAAGTGAAATGATGATGTCATCATGTAATGCAGCTTATACATCAGAATAACACATAAGCTACAAATGTCCCGATATTATTCAATATATTCAATATCATTTATTCAGTCTAGGCTGTTACAAGCACTTATAAATGTTAAAGAAGCTACGCCATCGTTCACAAACCCTACGGCGGGAGACCTTGTAACGAGAAGATGTTGGTGCCATTGTATTTTTTATATGTATTTATACACACATTTATACACTTAACATAAGTACCTGAAGTACGTCATGCTCACTCAAACGTTTCTTCGGCGTTGTCGTATGAGGCGGGTCGTTACGTTCCCTAAAATATGAAAGGAGCAGACCCATCTCACTGGCAGTTACCTTTCCCGAGCATGACGCATGAACCAGCCATCGCTTTCCTCAACCATATTTTAGGCAACGTAGCGACCCGCCTCACACGACACCACCGTAGAAATGTTTAAAGAGAGCATGACATATTCAAGCTATTTGCGTTAAAAGTTTAATCTAATACTATACTAAACACTAAAATGACACGGTTACAATTTCGTAAAAATAAAACAAAACATTTATGACCAAGCTGTTTTGTCATTCAAATAGTTATTTATAGTATCCATTCTGTTAGTAGACAATCTTTTCCATGAACCTTAAACTTTTCAAAAGGCAAATCCAAAATACAATGTGGAACTTTATTGAAAAATTTTACACCAAGACCCAAAGATCCGTGAACCTTTTTTAGTCTGTATCGAGGCATAACAAGTTTATTTTTATTTCTCGTATTAAGATTGTGCACATCACTATGTTTGGTATATTCTGATAGATTGCGACGCACAAAAATTATACAGTTCAAAATAAATTGAGATGCAGCTGTTAATATACCTATCTCTTTGAACTTATCTCTAAGAGATGTTTTAGACCCTTGCTGATAAATGGCTCTTATTGCTCGTTTTTGTAAATAGAATAAAGTGTTTATATCAGCTGCTGTCCACCACAAAAGAATTCCACAAGACAGATGCTATGGAAATAACTAAAACATACAATCCTAGCAGTTTCAACATCTGTTAACTGTCTAACTTTTCTAATAGCATATGAAGCTGAGCCAAGTCTACCAGCTAATGCCGCGATATGTGGGGTCCATTGGAGTTTTCTGTCTAGAGTTACACCCAAGAAAACAGTTGAATCGAATAAATCTAATATTCTGGAACCACGTGGCGGGTGAAACCACGATCGCCCGCTAGTCATTCGTTATATTTATTAGGAATAATATAAAGCTGATGAGTTTGTTTGCTTGAGTACGCTAATCTCAAGAACTACTAGTTCGAATTGAAAAAATATTTTTGTTGTTTTCGCTCTAAATGAAGATTTTGTGGTGAAAAAGTGTGTGAATTAACATTTCAAAAAAGATATGCCGAGGTTTCGAAGATGTTTGGACTTGCAAACCGCAACTAGAGCCATAACATTAGTCCAAGATGGCTTTTCGTAGATTTGTTGTTTTTTTTACCACGAGCGATCCAGAATTTTTGGAAATGATTTCAAGAGACTGGGAGTGGGTCCAGAAGATGGGGATCAGGCAGAGTTAAGGCAAGCAGTGCACAGTAACACTGCTACATACGCTTGACTGCGCGCAGAGAGGGCTTAAATCTCGCTCGTTTCTTACATAACCGCTTGCAGTCTAAACTGACAGGATTCGGTAGCTCGTAGATCAGCCATTCCCTAGAAGACGCGAAGTATGGATTCAGCTGACAAGTGCTCATCGGGCAAACCGGTTATCGTCCGTAAGGCAAACTTGGATTTTGGCATGTTTGATTGGAGAACAGTTCTATGCACAGACGAGTGCAAAGTATTTTTTTCAGTGTTAAATAGTCCTTTAGGGAGTGGAGAGAAGATGAACGATTTTCAGGTACTTGTATCCACGAAAATTACAGGTTTGGGGATCTCAATGTAATGGTGTAGAAAGGAATCAGTTTGTGGCTAGAACAGAGCTCGTAATTCTCAATGAAGGTACGGTAACCGCTCAACGTTATATTGAAGAGTTTATTAGGCCTCTAGTAGGTCCATTTGCGCAACGCATTGGTGCAAGAATAAGTTGATGCACGATTGCACGAAACCATACAGTACTATCGAAGCGATAGAAAATGCTGGAATATAACTCTAATAAACACGAAGTGCAATCTAATAAAACGAAGCGTCCAAAGCACAATCCAACTACTTCCCAACGATAGATAACTTATAACTCTCCAGAAGTCAACCTGGGAACAAATTCCTCACAAAAAGTGCAACAACTGGCTCAAACTCAAAACCAGGGTCCAAACATATTTTAAAAAACGAGGAGGACACACATAGTACTAAAAATATGCAAAAAAATATAATTGCACTATTGGTTTACCATATAACTCAAAGGGAAATTTTTAGCCAAAATTTTCTTTTCTTCTTAAAAGCTCATGACTTATTTAAATTCATTTTTCATTTACTTTCATAGGAAAATAATCAATTTACCTAATTTTACCATTTGCAAACCTCCAAACCCTTTAGTTAGCCCAGAATGCTTAAAATACATGGTGGCCCTTATTTTGTTTAAAATAAAAAATATAAGTACTAAACTAGGTAATGCATAATTTGCGAAGCTGTTTTCATAAACATAAAATTAATCCTTATCAAAATAAATACGTAATTCATCACAAGAATTCGATTTCACGATCACATTCATTTTGATCGAAATTGCCTTTTAAATCATTTAATTTTAATGAATAAAAATATTTTAGTTTTAATATAACTCCACAACAAAATAATTAGCGACAAAATTCGTTCGTCAGGTAGGCTTGCTTACCTTATATTGATTTATTCCGGACATATAAGCTACTTAAGAACGTTACACGTAAAAATAACGCCCTTCTTGCCATTGCCGGATAATATTTGATCAATACTTTTTTTATTAAGTTGTATTCTGTCTTGTACTCTGCCTGCTTCGAGTAGGCAATTAGGAGACTGCCTACCGTGTGTATTGAGTATTTAGCATAAAGAAAACCTATTGGGTGTGTGTTAAACTAAATTAACTTGAACACTAGTGGTATATTTATTTAGGTTTTTAATTAGGTAGGCACTGCCTAATTACCTATATGGAATGCACGCCCCTGGTTCTTGCTGGCAGCACAGAATGCTTAATAGTACAAGTACAGAATTTTCACTTCGCAATTACAATCAAACAAATAGCTAGTCTAGCTCACAAGTCCAATTCACGTCGCACTGCGCTAAATGCAAGGAATGAAAGAGACGCAAATTGTGGGTGAATAAAATGCTAGGCATTTTATTCACCCACAATTTGCGTCTCTTTCTATCGCGTAACTCTTATTCCTTCTGACGCAGCTAGGGTTGCCTCTTTGTGATTTATTTATTTATAGGTAGACTTTGACTAGGCATGTGCATAGTATAATCAAAAGGTATATTAAAGGTAATACCTAGCAAAAAATAAAAAAAAGCCTACCTAAAGTACCTACCTACTTCTTTAACCTACAATGATAGCGAAACGGCATACATTAGCGTGTACTTTGTTTATGAAATTGAATATTATTTCAATATTTATTGTTTATGTAGTTAGGTTGCGTATTAAATCGGAATGACATTACGAGATCTCCTTATTGAAGCGCACCTAAACTGTTCCTCGAAGCACACCTTTAGGTGCGGTAACGAAATCAACTACTCCTAAAAGGTGCGCTTCGAGGAATATCTCGTAATATGGAGGTCTTCCTTGAAGCACCCTCAAGTACCTATATTATCGTAAAAAAAAATTGTTTTTGTTGTCAAACTTTCATTTGCTGTTGGTAATAATGACGTAATGTATGCATAACTTTAAGATATACTTAGTACGTACCTATTTCTCTAACCAACCATGCCAATAAGCTAGTGAACAAAAACGAATAACGAAAAAACTTATAACGACGAAACAGATCGTCAAACATCAGAAATTCGTTTAATTCTATCAAACTCGTGAAAGATTATTACACCAACCTAGTATATCTAAATTCCTACTTATTTTCGTAATCTAAGTAGGTATGTACCTATTTAAATATTAAACCTACATAATCATTGACTTATATATTTGAAATCATTGTACATAACAAACCTAACATGAATGAGAATTTCATAATAATAATAGGTAACCACTTTAAAGTAAAACTTACCTTTCATCGTCCTTAGGAAACTTAAAAAAAGTTACCTTTGGATCGCGATCCGTGTTAAGCAATTAAACACTGGACAATATTTACTAGCTTTAAATTTTACCGATTTTATGCTAGTTAGTAAGGGAAAGTAGGTGACGAACAGCGTCGCTCGCTCGTGAGTCCCTACTAGATTAGCAACGCCGGAGTTGCCGCCGCGCGTAGGTACGTTTCGAGCCTACACGAGGAGTGAAACAGGCCTGCTGGCAGCAAGTTGTTGTCCTAACTAAGTACTACTAGTACCTACTACAAGTACGAGATATCATACGTATTGTTTTTTTTTCTTGAAAAACATACATTTCGATTTTGTAAGTGAAACGTTCACTCACCTTTGAAATCGTTAAACAAGTGCCAACTACTATTTTTTATATAAATATTTATTTTATATGCATTGCAGTAGAAACGGACATTCTGCTTATTCTCAAATCTTTAATCTTTGTTCATAGTTTATCTTTGGAATCTTTAGTGTTGTTCTTTCTCGGTACAATAATCGGTTTAATGGATTCGATCCTAGAATGTCCAAACAGGGGGGCTATCGCTTAAAGTCTGGGTATGGATATGGGCTTCATTTGACAGTTGAAGCTCATAAAAATACCATATATGGTCATTTAACTGTCAAATGAAGCCCATGTCCATATCCATATTTTTTACGCGATAGCCCCGCAGAATGGAAAAATATATTTTAAATAAGTCGATAATTATTATCGCACAAACAAATCATGTCAACGGATTTACGAAAATATTTGGCTGTAAAACATACGAATACGATATCCCGATACCACGGGAACGGAAAAACGGGAACCACACGGGTGAAACCGCGAGCGGCCACTTGTAGGATTGAGTTTTGATATAGTATACGCGCGTAAGGAATAAGACTGCATTCCTAACTCAATATTTCATATTTTGTGGGATGTTAACATATAAGTATAACTGGAGCTAACATTTCAATCAAACAACTACTTTTGATTGAAGCATAATTTTATGTAGCGTTATCTCGCTCTCTAGACTCTAGAGAATTCTCTCTCTTTCTAACTAATTTTGATTTCCTTTTTTTTAATACTATAAGTGAAAGGATAAGTTAGCATCTTGGATTCCAATTACTTCCACCACCACGTAGAACATAAATATGCACCATTTGTATTGATTTAATTGTCCGGTCCCTTTTTAAGAATTTGTTTTGGGAATGGGAGTCAGTCAGTCATGCTCTTGTAGTGATTTGTCTTTCTTTATTTTCGAAACAAAGGCCTCTCTTTGAAAAAGGATCTTTGCAAATTGTAGGGAATTACTGTGTTATAGTAGCATGGTGTCAATATCTTGATTTGGAGTACCATGTCCCTTACTGTGTTTGTCTTTGGGACAGCCGAGGTGTTCGGAATGTTAGCTCTAGTTATACCTATACCTTTCATGTGCTAAACTGCGTAGCGTGTATTTTAATAGTCTATGGTACAGAAACGCGGGTGATTCAAAATGTCATTCCTTTTTTTCCTTAACTTTCTCTGAATTTGTCCGACCAATTTAACATTTATTCAAATTACTTAGTATTTTTTACTTCGGAGATGATACAATTGGGTATAAATGGTTTCGGGCGCATCGGTCGAGTGATATTCAGAGCCTGTTTACAAAAACCTGACCTTGAGGTAGGTATGTATTTTAGATACTTTGATAGTAAAATGTAAACAACTCATTTGATAAAAATATTTTTTTATTATTTCCAGATAACCGCGATTAATGACCCGGCTATAGATGTTCAGTATATTTGTTATTTGATAAAGTTTGATTCAACACACGGGAAATTTAACGGGTCAATTACTCACTCCAAAGATGAAATTATAGTAAATGGTATCAATATCTTACCGAGTCCGCAATATTTTCTTTTAGCTAATGCCCACCCAAATCTAATAGATTACTTACTTAAAACAAGTTTCATTAGCTACCTAATCTAAGTTTTATTTTGATTTTAACATTACGAAAACCGACTTTTCACAGATAGGCCCATAAAGATATTTAATGAGAAGCTGCCTTCGAATATACCATGGCAGATAGCAAAAGTAAATTATGTTATAGAAGCTTCTGGCATGTTTACTACCATGGAGAAAGCATCGGTATGTTAAATTCAATAATGCTCGATTTACACGGGTCAAATCTTAGTGAGTAGGCGAAATTGGTGAGTTAAGTGGTGTAACGATCGGACTTGACCCGTAAATCGGGCATTGTGGCGTGCGCCTGGACAGTGAAACAACAGACAAGCGACCGATTCCATATTGATCCACTTACAAGGCAGCTTGCTAGCCATGCTGACTCGCCACTGTCTGATCGTTTACACCACGGTACCTATCAACTTCGCTAAAGACTTGTCCCATGTAAATCGGGCATAAGATAAGGATTTCAGCTTAGGTCAGACTTACCTTTTACTTACGTCATACTTATTAACAGGGCAATAGACTTATTTGTAGCTATTTACATTGAATACCTGTATGTATACCATGGTGGTTGGTGGTAGGACTTATTTGGCTAGCTACAACCATCTTATCTAAGCAGTTCCTCAGTGGTTGAGGATTCGGGGCGAGGCGCGCCTTCACCTTTAGCCTTACCAAAGAATAGAATAGAATTTACTAATTTGTAGACTTCAGCTTCAGTTCAGCTGCTTCAGTTGCAATAGAGTGTTATTATCATTACTACCTAAAACTGTAGGGTCACCTGGCTAGTGAGACTGTGAGAAGAGTTATCGTAACAGCACCCAGCGTCGATGTGCCGATGCTCATACTCGGAGTCAATGATGACAAGTTCAATTCATGTAAGTGGAAAGTCTAAAACGGGTTAATAGTATGAAGACTGTAGTCTTATGCTGCTCGTTAGCGGCCTTTTTTACCAGTCACCGGGTCGATATGTTTGTACTCTTCTGACAATCCCTCGATAATAAAGACAGCCGTTTGGTACTGGCTGGCCCGGTATCCGGTAAAAAAAACGCCCGTTAATAAGCGGCCTTAGGTTCGATTCCCATTAGGTGCGTTAGAGTGCTTCCATGCCAAAGCCGCTCACGGTGCAGCACCCCGACCGCCTAACGGTATAGCGTTTGCTATCGCTATAGCTTTCGATTTTTCAAACTCCCTACAAGGGCTCTCGCGGGCGCTATCACTTTCATACTAAAATGCAATAGTAGATCCAATATATGAATAGAAATATGTAGGAATTAGTCAAAAGCCCTATCGTTGAAGGGTTTTATGAGAGTTTGAAGTTTAATAGCTATAGCAATAGCAACAAGCTATACAGTTAGGCGGTCGTGCCGCGCTCGGACCTCGCTGTTTCACATGGATGTCGGTGAACACGTCGGTTCAGTCGCACCTGGCGAAGCTCAGTTGCCAAGTCGCGTTAAGCCGCCAATAAGTACAGCTTACCTGTTGATCTGCACACCACAGCAACTTCCTTCCATTCCCTGGCTAAAATATATCGGTTGTGATGGTCTTTACTCCGCTTATTCCACAAAGCAGGAATATTGTTAATCAAATTAATTAATGTTTTCTAATCCATAATGATAAGATTTTAATAAAATTCTTAAAAATTTTGGATCCCGTTTAAAAATCAACCTGTATAAGTACCTACATATTATGAGGTTTTTAACTAAGGTAAAACCACCAGGTCAAAAAGTGGTGTCTTGTGCGTCGAGCACCCTGTATTGCCTGGCGCCGATAGTGAAGGTTCTAGAAGATTCCTTTGGGCTGGCCGAGGGTTTCGTGACCAGCATTCACGCCATGACGCCGTCGCTGAAGCCGCTCGATGGGCTCTGCTTAAGAGGGAAGGTGAGACAAGTTCTTGTGTTTGATGTCAAACTACGAATAAGTTCCAATTTCAAATAAGCGAGCACTCTGTTTCATTCTATGTCATTGAATGAATGACAATGACAAGGGCGTCAGCAAGGTGGGGCAGGGAGATTAAAAAAATGTAGCCAACTGCAAAGGAACCAAAGTCCTAAGGCCGTGCTAAATCAACCGCCATACAGGCAAAGTCTTGCGCTACAAGTGTACCTTCATGCTCTTGAATGTACCTACAATGCATAAATTTCCTCTATAATATCAACTTGCCCCCCCAAATTCCGACGAATTGGGACAAATATCGGACGAAATGGGACTAAATGACCATGTCGTCAGAATTGCAGTTTTGAAAGTGGTCCTTACCGTGACGTAGCAAACATTAGTAATATCATTATTAAATAATAACGTCATTTAGATAAAAAAATTAAGTAATGATGTTATCATACTGTCATTATTACTGATAGTGTGTAGTTCGCTATAGAATGAAACAGAGTGTCACTGACAAATACAGTGCCAGTCATAAAAAATGTAGGAGTCGGCATATCCAACACGTACATACATCATCCAATGCAGATTGGTGGGTGGCGACTGGAAATACTGCCGCAACCGATATCCTTGACAATTACATAACATGCTTCACGCCATATACTTACGGCCGAAATTAATAAGCTATCTGTAGATATGGATAGGGCTTTCCGAGAGTTGCCTAGGATACTGGCTTCGTTGCCTAGCAACCGTCGTTATTTTGGTGATACTAACAAAAATATCCTAGGCAACTATCTCAGATAGCCCAATCCATATCTACAAATAGGTTATTAATTTCGGGCGTTATCCCTTCCGGGGTTGACAGAGCAAATGTAAACATCTAAAAGCCTCGACGACGACGCCAAATTTGTATACCTACCTCTCCTTAAATTTAACCGTCTCTGTGGTCTAGTGGTAACAACCACCGGTATTAGACCTAGGGGTCCCGTGTACGATTCCCATTCTACGATTCTCGTCATGAATTCGACAATTGACGGCCATGGTTACGATAACGTGAAGAGGTTATTCTCTGCTAGCACTGGCGCGACCATAGAAGCATTCACCAGAACATAATCCCAGCAATGACGGGCGCGTGCAAGGCGCTCGGCAAGATCCTGCCGCGAGTCAAGGACAAGTTGTGTGGCCTTGCATTCAGGGTGCCTATCGTCAACGTCTCTGTTCTGGACCTCACCATACGGTAAAGTCTTCTTAGTAGAAATTAAAGAGTCTACTTGTACTGGCGTGACCACAAAGAATATAAATCATAGTTTCAGCGATGAAGATCGAGATCGTGCCACTGGCCAAAGACAAGCTGTGCGGGCTCGCCTTCAGAGTGCCTATCGTCAACGTCTCTGTTCTGGACCTCACCATACGGTAAAGTCATTCATACTAGTAAAAGGTGAGGGGATTTTCTCAACTAGCACTCGTGACCAAAGACATATTGTAATTGCGGTAACTATGGGTAAGCCGCTCAACATGATCATGCCGCGGACCAAGGATAAGCTGTGTGGGCTCGCCTTCAGGCCTATCGTCAACTCTCTCAACGTCTCTGTTCTGGACCTCACCATAAGGTAACTCTTCATAGTAAAATATAGTTTACTATGAAGATTAAGGCTATTTTCTCAACAACTCCCGACAATGATTAGTGACATCGTGTCACGGGCTCACGGGCTAAGGACAAGTTGTGTGGGCTCGCCTTTAGGCCTATCGTCAACGTCTCTATTCTCAACCTCACCAAACGGTAACATCATCATATTCTAATTACCTAAAGCTATTGCATCCCTAGAATTCATGTCATCGATTGGGTATTAAGTCTGGAGTAGCCTTTTAGGTTTATAGATCTCCATAATTATTTGCAACTGATTGATTGATAATTCATATGGATAATTGATATGGAATATTCTAATTTAATTAACAGAAAATATTCATCCAACCAACTGTAACTTAAAAAAAATACTTATATAATTAATTTGCTACTCAGATTAAAGACCAGCACGTCATTGCAAGAAATCATTCAAAAAGTTGAAAAAGCAGGCAATTCAGAATTGAAGAATATTATTCGAATATCCAATGAAAACGCCGTATCGTCAGATTTCATAGGAGAAACGCATTCCTGTATAATGGACGTCGACTCCAGCCTACAGATGAAGCCTTTTTTCTTCAAGCTTGTATGTTGGTACGAAAACGAATATTCCTATGCATGTCGAGTAATAGACACTATAGATTTGTTTGAAAATAAAAAATCTTGTCCCATCTGTGCTACATTGAGCCTTGTTGACAAACAAGATTGCATACAGCAAACCGATTGTTGCCGAAAAGAAGTCGCTGGTTGTACTTCACAAGACACTGGTTTAAAACATAAAACCCAAAAACTCATTTTAAGAAAACCACTATCTACTCAACTATGTGGGAATGTACAGCCTTTAACATGCAATGATGAAAAACAACCGTTCAAACCTAGTGTACGACAGAATACAAATAGTTTTTTTCATAGCTGTATTGCAATAACTCCGCGAAATTTAGAACATATGAGTGCTGTGAAAGCTCAAGATAGATTAGAGATGCTCAAAAAAGAATTTTCGAAAATGGTGAATGTTACGGAAAGTCTTCTCAAAAAGTCTTATATAGGTAATTTTGGTGTGAAATCACACGTTAAACAAATATGCAATAGCTTACCAAAGGAAAATTTGGTTAAGAAAACAGAGAGCTCGTTAGGCAGAAGCTATGAAAGATTATCGGATATTTGTAACATGAGACAAAGTAATAGAATGTTTGGAGATTGCAATTCCGACTTCAGCTCCGTAAATGATAAAAGTTTAGGCCGAGAAAGTGATCAGCTTAATAATGTAACAAATCATGATATCACAGTAAAAGATAAATGCCGTTTACTGGCAGATAACAGAGACTCCATACTCGATAATCATAAAACAGAATACTCTAAGTTACCCGAAAATAGTTATAAAAACTTACATAGACAAGCAACGTCTGGTAATCAAATGAGTTTGTTAAAATTAAATGTTATGGCTTTAAAACCAGATGTATTAAATAATGTTCCGGAAAGACTTACATTGGTAAATAAAAATGAAGTTAACCTCGGAAATAAAATTACAAGTGAGAGAATTAAGGAAACGCACAATTCAGTTATAACTTCTAAAAATCTAATTAGTGAAATGAATTATAAATTGGTCAGTAATAAGACTGAAAATAAGATGCAATCGGTAATAAATCCAGATTTAGATGAACCAAAACACTGTGAAAAAGAAAAAGCAAAAGCTATTAATCCAAAAGTGGTCAAAATCAATCCAAGTAACGCTACTACAGATAGTAATGTTAACATTAAAAATAATCCACCCGATGATAGTGGGGATTATACCGATTTACCCTTTTTTCCTGGTGAAGATGATGATTTCAACAACAGATTGTTAAATTTAGATAGAATTTCTACTAGACGTTATTCTTTTCTGTCGACTCGCACGTCAATATGTGGAAGTCCTGATAATACAAGTGTGGCAATGAGCAATGTTGACACAAACCAAAAAGAAGACATTTATGACAAGCTCGACAGCATCAGCGGTACAGACTCAAACAATTCATTCCAGATTCACGAAAGGAAATCACAGGTTATTGATTTTAACGATCTTACAACTTCTTTGGAAGATTTAAGGCGATTGGATAAGATTTGCAAAATAATTGAGATATCGGACGAGTTATCTAACAAATTGTTTTCGCCTTTGGATAGTAATGATGGAACGCAATCTAGAAAAAAAACATGGTCATTTAAAGATTTGTGTGAAAAGATTAAATTAGAAGAGTTTTGTGAAAATGTATTTGGTAAACCTTCATCTTGATACCCATGAGATTTTTAAATTGTGGATGTCTTTGTAAACATTGAAACAAAAACGTAATAAAAAGAACTTTACTTTGATTCAGATTATTTTCTTTTAATACAAAACTACCTATAGCAAAATCAGCAATCCCATAATAAGGCACTTGTAAGTCACTGATGCACTTAGATAAAAAAAATATCACAGAAAAACATATAAAATCTGTTTAAAATAAAATAAAAAAGACCAGGTACGGTGTGTGAATGCCTATTCTTACGATTCTTACGTTCCTAATGTAAAACCATAAGATTAACTTGTACTTCCTCTAATATTGCAGATATTTACCAATCATTGTGGTATACCACATCAGTGTTGCGTAATAATTTTGAGTTAAGTTCGATGATGGTTCTTGAGAATATTGCGTCATCCATGTCGACGAAATCTGCTATGACCACATTGACTGGTGCTCTCGGGGAAGTCTGGGACAGAGGCGGACCCGGCGAAAAATCTCGCAATTTTGGAAGCACTTCATCTTTTACTGGCACTGCGCATTTGTCGCGAAGATTAGATCTGAACCTGAAAGGATAAGTTAAGGTTTTAGAACTGTAAGGACAGTTTGACATGTCTCTGATGGGTCGGGAAATGGGTAATTAAATTGTATATTAAGTTTAAAAAATATAATAGTAGTACTCAAACACACTTATGCGAAAAATCACAGAATACCCTGTCCAATGCACCTACATGAATTTAGCACACTAAACCCTGGACCCAGGAGTAGATGTCAACACCGCTTGGTGCATGAACCCCTTGAAAGCGCTTGACTGCCGAGAAAAAGGCCAGCAGCGCTACTGAGCTAACGCTCACGACAAACCCTTCTCTTCTTTCCAAGCTAATCCCTAAATGTTCCATCTAACTTTTAACTAATGTTCTTTGGGATAGATGCTTTGGTGCCAACCTGAACACAATAAACCCAGGAGTGGGAGTGCACGAACCCCATGTTGGGATGGGACTTGACTCCCGAGAGGAATGCAATCAGCGTTACTGAGCCAACGTTCACGACATACCTTTTCTTCTTTCCGAACTAATCCCCAAGTGTTATGCAGGAATAGTAGAATATATTGTTTAGTACCTACCTGAACACAATAAACCCAGGAGTAGGAGTCAGCACAGCTTGGTGCACGAACCCCATGCCTGGATGGCGCTTGACTCCCGAGAGGAAGGCCAAAAGTGCAGGCGCACGAGCCTGCTGCGGCCACGGAGACGGCATCATTTGCGGCTGCCAGAATTCGTTCGTAGCGTACACGGATTGGTGACGGTACACTATTATCACCTGGGAGGTAAACGTAGATCAGATTCTGTCTAACGAAACGTGGTCCCAAGAAACTGAGGCATATTTGGAAATCTCCAACTGAAATTCTGACTATAGTCTGACTAAACGAAGTTGACATTTTATTTTTTATTGGGGGCCAATATTTTTATGAGACTTAGAGACATTCACAGAAGATTTTTTAAATTGCCGCGGTTTTTTAGGGCCAGAAGGTCTTCTCTCCCACTCCCAGACAATTCATTTATTTGTTTATTTCTTATGGCATCTGCTGTTAGAAAGTTTTCTTGCCTTCAAAAATTTAAAAGCAAATTCTGAACTGACACAGTTCTGAACTCCATAGCAAATAAACAATTAAATGAGTTGTTAGGGAATTCACATAGTAATATTGCGTTAGCGACCTTTTTAGACCCTCAGGTCTCCTTGGAGAGGATTCACAGGATCTAGCTTCGCGATATTATATTATAAATTACTAGTGGCCCGCCCCCGCTTTCACCCGCGTGGTTCTCGTTGCCGTGGGAATATCGGGATATAAAGTATCAATTATGTGATAAATATTAAACAAGAAAATATACTATAAAAAGCAACTTATCTCATGTCGCGCTGACGGGATTCGAACCCGCATCCTTAGTAATCCTTGGTAATTAATAGCATATAGCATTGTAAAATGCAAAATTAAAAAGTTATAATATCAATTATGTTTCAATCCATCCAACTATCTGTGTCAAATTTTATCCAAATCCGTTTAGCCGTTTTTTGCGTGATTCACCACCGGAATGGACAACATTTCATCTATATATATAATACGGCAGTGAAGCCGCTTCTCCTCCTAAACTAAAAGTCGCACAATCAAGTGCAATACACCGTTAGAAAGGTATTTGTCTGAAGTGGTCGGATAAGTCGAGAAATTTAGCAAAAACTCAAATCTAGAGCGATTTAAACCGGATTTAATGGATTTTTAAATTGAATATAAAAAATGTGTTTTTTGCGCATTATGCGCACACGGGTTGCTCGTTTACTATAAAGCACTAAAATATAAAAACCATTTCGAGGTTTTACTGTCATAAGCTCACAGTTTTTATATTAGAATTTTCTGATCGGTAATTTGTGAGATATTAAATAAAAACTAAAATGTAGTCCAAATCGAGAAAGTCAGACATTTCATCCTATCCTGCCATTCCTTTGTATCAAATAAAATCAAGAAAAACAAACAACCAACAACTGAAAGTCAATGTCAAACAGACAATGACAGTCAACTCAAGTAGTGAAAGAGCGATCAAAATCTTAGATATCGATAGTTTCTAATTTACATAATGCCAATAAAAACGTCATGAAAAACAGTTTGTGATTGTTTTGAGTTTTTTGGAATACATTATTTTTATGTTCTGCCACTATCACATCACTACTCGAAACCATTACGTCATTTTTTTTTAAATCTGAAATAAGCAACATCCTTACCAATTTATCTAATTTTCAAATAGTGATTTAATACACAAAATAATGCTAAAAATAAAAATACGTGTCTCGTATTTTAACATCTAGTTTTATTATGCATAGGAAAATTTGCATAATATATTTTTGAAATGTTGTCAATTGTGGCCGATAACTAGTACAATCGGGGAACTTCCCGGTTGATCAGTAGAGTTTTTTTGAAGAAAGTTATCTAAAAAAATAATAGACTTATAGAAAATGTTTATATCACAAATAATAGAGCTTAAATAGGTATTTAATTTTATAAATAAATTATTTCTTTACCATAAAAACTTTCTGAAGTATCGTATCTTAAAAAAACTCTACTGGCCAACCGGGAAGTTCCCCGACTGTACATAAATAAAAAGCAAATTGTTCAAGTATAGTCAATCACTTGATCGACTTTGACTGATTTGGGGCTGCTGATTTTTTTATGTTGGTAATTATCAGGTCAAGATTAGTACAAATACTACAAATCTCTGAAACAACCAAGTAACTACATATATTAGAAAAAAAAATCTTACCTGTTGTTTCAATCTGCTAAGGCTATTGAGAGTGATTTCTCTGAGGTCTATTTGTCTAGGCACAATTCTCTGACGGTACATGTTCAGGAGATATAACATCAACCTTTGGTGATCCTGTGGGGTGAACCCATAAAAATGTTGGAAGTCCAAAATCACCACCTGTAAGAGGTTTAACGTTTTATAGTTATTTTTTCACATTCTTTTCTGTAGTTTATTTTTAATAAAAATGCATTTCTTACTAGCTTCCGCCTGCGGTTTCACCCGCGTGGGTCCCGTTCCAGTGGGAATATCGGGATAAAATCTAGCCTATATCACTGTCCGTCCTTTCAACTAACTCTGCCAAAAATCAAGTCGATTGGTTGTTTCGTTAAGAAAGGACAAACAACACACTTTCGCATTTATAGTATTAGTTAGGACTATTGTCCGCTCACGGTTTAACCCGCGTGGTTCCCGTTCCCGTAGGTATACAAGGATAAAAGTATCCTTTATTTTAATCTAGGCTATTTGTGTGAAAGAGTAACAAAAATCTATCAATCCTCACAATTTTTTGCGTATATAAAATAAATAAAATTAACTATACAGGGTGGAAAGTTAAGACGGGGCAGTGAGGGCAGGTACCATAATCGTTGTAGCTACATGAACACAATCTTTGGGAACCATCCTTAATTTTTTGAGAAATTTCGAACTCCTTTCAAAGATTTTGAAAATAAAATGAACAGTCGGTAGGAAATGTTCAGTTATCAAACATTTTTTTTTTATGCCAATCGATCCTGTTACTCATGAGGATCAGAACACTATACGACACCAACACACACGCCACACGCTGCCGTATCCGCTTTACCGTCGAGTACCTTTGAACGGAACTTATTTTCTTAGCGGACGTTATAGTAGGGGAGACCACGGTGCTAAATGAGGATTTACTCGAGCGTCATAGAGACCTATTGGGTTGCAAAGCTTAGATGATAAGAAAAAAATGTTATATAATGTATACCTTTTCATCAGTGGGGGGAGCGGCTATAGATTTTCAAAATGTAAAAAAATACTGTTGCATGGACATACTCGAGCGCGTCAGATATTGATAGCATCAATGTCCTACGTAATTTTAATTATGTACGTATGTTAATCTGATCGTTTGCATGATGCGGGTGGTCGTACGTAAGGGTTAAAAATGAAAAAAAAAATCGAGCGCGTCAGATTTTCTAAGGGGGTGTTAAGTAAACCTAAAAAAACTCTAATTCAATAATCTGACGATTTCGATGTGACGCATACTCACGGCCGTTATTATAATGTGCAATAAAAATCGCCATTATGAATTACTCAAGCGCGTCAGATTAAGACTACATCTTCAAACGCCTTCGGTAATTCAAATCAGATAATTTTGAACATTACGTCGACAACTTTCTCGACGAATTTTGATACTTCGACTTGTGGAAATCGTCAGATTAGATATTTGTCGTTATCCTTGAATTATTTCTTTCAAAATAAAAAAAAATTGCCACGCTCGAGAATGTCGAGATGACTTTTTTTACAACTTTACAGCCCTCCAAAATCTTTGTCACTTTTAAATTGTCAGATTAGTGGAATACACACTTTTTAGCATGTAATTCTAACTTACCCTACCTTAATCTGACGCGCTCGAGAATTTCTGATAATCAATATTTTTTTACAAATCTGATCCTTTATCCTCGACGGGCGGCCTTATATATGGGGCTCATATTTGGTGGAGGTACTTAACCAGGTACAAGGTATGCCCCTGTATATTAATCTGCCGCAATTTAGTAAATACCGAAATCCCCACTATGAGGAAATACTTTTTGCGATTTCTGATTTCTGACTTTTCTAGTACTAATACCTCAGTTGGTGTCTTCGACTGTTTTGATCCTCCTAAGAAACAGGATCGATTGGCATTAAAAAGTTTTTTAAAAATAAAAAGAAAAATGTTGCTGGTACTTTTTTCAAAATCCATGAATGCAGTTCAAAATTTCTCAAAAATTAAGGATGGTTTCCTAATAATGTTTTCATGTAACCACAATGGTTAAGGTGCCTGCCCTTTATGCCCCGTCTTAACTTTCCAACCTGTATATACCTATATAGTTTAATTAATTAATTTATTTATTAGCTTCACAAACATGTACACAATAAATGAATCTCTTCGGTCTGTTGTACAATAACTATGTTACAGGCCTAAAAAAAATAAGATTATAATATGATCATGATGACAAGCATCACTGCCAAATAGGAATTATGTAAAGTAAAAACTCACTTCTCCTGGGTGTGTATCAACAAACTCTTTGACTTGTTCCAAAGCTTCAGTTATTTCATCAGCATATAAGCCATGAGTGAAGAAAAAACCATTAACTCCAGGCTTTGTTGCAAGCCTCAAATCTAAATACCTGAAATCATTGATAGAACCATAGTTGGTTATATAGTCACTTTTATGAGTTACTTAACATCAGCTGTTTTCTTTCTTTTCTTTCAAAATTGAATATTGATTCATAGTAGGTAGATTGCAGTGGCGAAGGGTCCGATACGTTACGATTCCCACCAGCTTCACCTTTTAAAAATCCCATCCCACCGATCCACCATAAAGTAATTCACAGAATTTTTGGTCTGGCTTTCCTTCGCCATATTTCAACTCTTTGCCACTGGTAGATTAGGATAGGATAGGACAGCTATAGGATTTCTATAAAGTTAGTCACACTTACTCAAAAATTAAATGTGAGATGGATGAAAGTGTATATACATATATATATATTATGTTTATAACTATGTTTTTTTTCTTTATGTGTTTTATATCAAATGTACATTTATGAAAGGAAGTTAATAGTATATTATGAGTTATAAGGTTATTTCTAATGTACCTAATGCCTATAAGAAGTTGTCGCATGGTATCTAGGGCTTGGGTTACGGTCCAGCGTATGATCGTACCTCGAAATAGAGGATACAGTCTATGAAGTACGGGCTCTGCATCGGGTGCAAGCCCACTAGAGGAGTTTATGCCGTAAGTCATGGAATCATGACTACCTGAAATAAAATAAAAAATGTTTTAAGATATGACAAAGAAGGAAAAAACATTAGATAAAAACACATGATGTATGGTGAAATAAACAGTAACTACGTTTTATACAAAAGTTAAATTTCTACAGACAAATCGGAACTTAACGTCATATGCAAAGCCCAAAGCCATTGGAGAAATTTGTCAGATATGTAAAGCCATAGCTGCTACTGACTGTTACTAAATATTCAAAGTAAAGAAACTATACTGCTAACAAAGATAAAATATTGATCTATAGGTACACTATATGTAGGTAGTTAATAAGTTCAATGAAAATATACTTAATCAAGTTGCAAATTATTTTTACATTTTCAATCTTCAAATAATAGCAGTAGGTATTTATAATTTTCAAGTGCATCAATTGTAGTTTTACTGGAAAGTAAACCTTTATAATTGTATAATACCTACACAGTCATTACCAATTTACAATTCAAATAATCATATAAATTAGAATACCAAGACAACTTACCAGGTATGGCTAAATATATTATAGGAATGTCCTTCAGTTGCTCTGGTAAATTTCCCATCCAATATTCTAAATTAATGATCTGGGCAGAGCTTTCTTCCGTCATTATTATGGCTACTAACAAAACACTTGATTATATAAACAATAAAACACGAAGAAATCTGATATTTATGTCTAACTTCCTTCAAACACTTTTTGAGACCTTTGTTCAACATAAGATGGTAATTTTAACCACATCACGTCACCAAATTACTATGTTTTTCGCTTCAAACATACAACCAACTCATAGGGCCACTTTAAATCTCCATAATTTATAAGATTTTTTATAAAACAAATAGGTTTTTAGTGATAATTTTTGAAATCAAATGAGGTCCTTGGTACATTTTTAATTCACTTTTTCCAATTACCCGCTTCATTTTGGTAAGTAGTAGGAATGCATCAACGAGAACTCTTTTCGGAAACTCTTTAAATAGGTTGGATAATAACTGCAGTTGCAGCTGTCAGACGGAAGACATATGTCAATGTCATGAGCGTTTCGTTCTTTGTTCACCCGAGTTCTTTTCGTAATAGCACGTGTTGTAAGACTCCATTTTAACTCTATCTACCGTACAATTTTTTATCATAATTATTATTAAAAAAAAACTGGATACTGGCGAAATCCAAAAGGACACCGCCATTAAATATAAGAAGAAGAAGTATAGTTTTGTTTTGTGTAGTAAATAATTTGAGCCGTGTATGAAAATTCGAAATATTTACATTCCCTACATATCTTTATAGGTATATTTATCTCCTACACCGAATAAAAAAACCGGTCAAGAGCGAGTCGGGCTCGCTCACTAAGGGTTCCGTACCATCTTATACAACGTTATTTTATGTTTATCCCAAAAAACTCAAACCATTTGTAGAACTCATCAATACCAGCTGTTTCATACATTTACCTATGCATAGTAAAATATTTATTTGTTTCAAAATTATGAAACAGCTGATTTTTTCGCGATATCAGCGTAACTTTCATACAAAAAGTTATTCGTTTTGATGAATTATACAAATGGTTTTAAAGTTTTGGGTAAACATAAAATAACGTTGTGCCTACAAGTATAAATATTTCATTTTATTTCACTTTGTTTCATGATTTCTGAAAAAGTATGCTATGTACTTAGAGACATCGTTTTATTTTTCTGTAATCTTTACATAAACTAGAATAATTTCAGATTTTTCTGTAAGCAAACTTCGAAAATAAGGGGGAGGACGGCTTTTTTACATTTTTCACAAAGAGTCGAAAACTATGCAGCCTAAAAAAACAAAAAATGTTTGATAATGTGCAAACAGCGCTCTTTCATATGATACCCCACATACTGTAGTAGCCCCACTTCGAATTTTTCAGTACTTACCCGTTGTAAAAAAATGAATGTTTATGTAGTTACTAGATACGAAAACAGCTCTAATGGCCTGCGCAGACGACGGACATTGAAGGACTTTTTGTCCGCGACACGACCTTATTACTAAGAACATAAAGTTGAATAAATAACGAGGACTATCGCGTACTTTTCATGGATATACGCGATCTAAGTTGCATCTTATTTGGTTAACAATAAAGACGTGTCGCGGACAAAAAGTCCTCCGTTATCCGTCGTCTGCGCTAGCTCTAATACGTACAAGATGGAAAACTATAAAAGAAAATGAAATAGGTCCTACCTACAATATTTTCTTGAAATTCATTTTTTAATCCAGTGCCAATCCTGCGACAGTAAAATTACTGCGTTAATTTTCAGATCGGAATCGGAGGCCAAGCCTTGGCGTGATTGGAACTTTGGAACCATAGCTGAAGATGCCGCAGTTTCTACATATATACAGGGTCATTTAAAACAATACCTATCTAAAAAATTTAAGTTCTACTCAGAATTGGTAAGTACTTAAATAACTTTCTCCTAGAAACTCGGCTCGAAATAGGAATTTTTTTTCGACTCTTAATAAAAATCAGACTAATCAGGTGATCGATTTAGCATAGGAAGTACCTACAAAAAATATTCTCGTATTTCGACCCTGGCCATGTTTCTAGGAGAAAGTTTTATAACACAATCACCGCACTGTCTAGGGGCAGGTACATGGTAGGTACCAAGGGTTGGCAATTATTTTGGTGACCGTACACTTGACAAACGTCTGCCTTACTTGGTAAATGCACTTCCACAAGACATTATAAGCATGGATAATAATAAAAATCTTAAAAATGTATTAAAAACATTATCTGGACAATATTGAATAAGTATTACTTTGTAATAAAATATATATTGTACTTAATACTTAATACCTATTAGTTATGTTATATATTTTGATGTTAGTGAACTCTTCACTCGCAGACAAACCATGGAAATGGTTTTGTTATTAGACAAGTGCTTTTTTATAAAATAAGTAAATAAATAATAATAAAAAATAACTTACCGTTTCTGAGTCAAAATAAAAAATTGTAGATACTGTTTAAAATAGCCGTGTATATACATATACCTATATAACCGCTATATACTTAGTAGGTACCTATGATCATGAATGTGTTTTACATTATTCTAACCACAATATTAGCCCCTTGATTCGAAAACGATTATCGCGATATTCGCAATAAAAGAAACCATTGGATACGAATTGAACTTTAACGAGCTTTGAAGTTTGATTTTGCCTTTCAAAAACACTTGATTCAACTAAAAGCTCATACCTAATTCATTTGACAAAGTGAAAAAGTTCAAAGTAAGAAAAAAGTTGTACTTAGGTTCTTTAGGCGTAGGTTAGTTCAACTCTATCAATCAAATTGTATTTTTTTATTGTGATTGGCCCCCGGAAATTATTTAATTATTTTAGATATCCGATTCGTGTTAATTTTGAATGTTATCATGACCTACCTATATTTAAAATATCGATAAAAAATAAAGTACCCTAAGTTTGGAAAGTTATTAAAATAACATGCTGGCGTAAGTACCTACCTACTAATTGGTATTTGAAATTCAATGCTATAAATAAATACCTTACTAAATATATAAATTTCATCAACCCTTTCTTAGATTTCGACGTGGTTTCGACGCTACATTTTGGCATTAATGGGTCTAAGATGTTGTCTAGAATTTATTCATTAAGTAAGTACCCTTATGTAAGGACCAACTATATTTCATAGGACAATAATTATATTCAAATGTAATAGCTCTAATCAAAAGTAAGCTACTTAGTACCTAACCGGTTCCAATAGTTTCCTGCTTGGAAATAAACTATTTTTTTTACACTTATGATAATTTTTAAATAGAAAAATATTGGAAAAAAAAATATCTCGGCCACAAGTGAATTCTCAGATGGGAATCGAACCCATGACCTTTGGAAATCCGGTCCAATGCTCTAACCGCTGAGCTACCGAGTCTCGGTAGCTCAGCGGTTAGAGCATAATTTTTTCCAATATTTTTCTATTTAAAATTTATCATAAGTATAAAAATAGCATTGAAAAATGCAAAAATTCGAAAATCATAAAATATTTTTTTACAATTAATAAAACTTAAGTCCAAAAACACAAACAGTAAGAAATAATTAAAAGAGATACATAAAATAAAAATAAAATAAAAGCCATACCTAAGAAAAACAATTGAACTCCCAAGAGCATATCGATGGTCACCATAAAATCTACTTCTGCACTCTTTTGTTCGTCTACCCACAGGACTTTTGACAGTCTAACAGTATAAAGCAGTGAACAACCGTTACTGAAGAATTAGTAGTTCTAATTGACTACTATAAATTCTTGTTATGTAGCGTGTTCATACGCTCAATACGAGAGGTAAGCAACTAATGAACTTATCATGCAGGTCGGCCGTAGTCACCACGTTGCAAATACATAAATGCAAAAGGAACATAAGCCAGAACGATTGCTTTGTTTCAAATCTTCACGTGGACTGCTTGCTAAGCCAGATAAGGTGAAAGGTAAAGCTCTGTTTTTGCTGTTGGTGACACTTTAATACTTTAATTTTATCGTTAACCTTGATTTTTTTTGCGGAGTTTCCCATAACTTGAACTTGTTTTGTTAGAAAAACTTATGTACTTTGGAATAAGTTTTTGCCGGTCGTTAAACGTATATAAGAGCCGAATTTGATAAAAATGCAAGACCAAGACTCAACCTGCTATTTTAAAAGTTTTTAAACTAATCAAAAGTTCGTCGACTCCTTTTGTGCAGGACTTTATTATACTCGCGCGAAAAGCGAGATTCAAAGCAAATCAAAAGCCGGTTTTTTAGATTATAATCAAGCAAGACCCTGATCTAATCTCAGAGTTTTACAAAATAATAAACAAATTAACTATGTTGGAGATAAGGTAGGTATGTAGTTTTAATTTTCTTCCAAATTACCCCCAGATATTTCGGTAAGTCTTCAAAAGTTTAAAAAAGTGAACAATTTAATAAGGAAATGCTTCAGGAAACCCACGTAATTTCCCAATAACACTTCGCAAAATAGTAATAATAGAAGATTTAATATTTCCTTTAGAATATTTCCTCATAAAATTTACTGCCGAAGATTTTACTTCAATTATTTATTATGAACGAAACGCTCTCTATTTTGAAACATAATAAAACTAAGATCGTATAATAAGAGGAGTTCCTGATTTAGTTACTACTGATTACAAGTTTTAAGATTTGTAAGTAAAGAAAGGACTTAACTAACAGAAATTCTTTACGTTAGTTTAGATTTAATCACAGACGATACTTGTAACTTTCTGTGTTGTTGTTGTTATATTGCTGGCGTTGATCGCTGGTCGCCCATCCTAGAGTTGCCCTAATCTTAACCAGTTTGCATTCGTAGACGCATAAATTCAATGCATTAGTGATTATGCCGGCGTACCTACCTATTTTTATTTTTGACCGACTTAAAAAAAAGAAGAAGGCTATTAATTAGTCGCGTATAACTATATTTTTTATGTTCACGTATTACTCGAAGATGGCTGAATCAGTTATGCGATTGCGTAAAGTCAATCGTATTCATTTGACAGTTCATATTGTATCATATTGTATGTCATCCCATACAAATAGCTGCCGATTGAATACGATATGAACTGTCAAATGAATACGATTACCTTACGCAATCGCACCCCAGTTCAGTAGTTTTAGCAACTCTCGAAAATAATGTCGTTTTCTCGTTTATTCGTTGTTTTTGTTACCTGAATCCTAGATGACATACCTACCAGTGGCGAAGGGCTTCCCTTTTGGAAATCCTACCCCAGCGATACACCACGCAGATCATAATAATTAATGTCACTAATTATTGTCACCAAATTAGTTAAATATACGTAGACCAGACAGTTGCAGAGTAAGCCAAATGTTTTAGTTTCCATGTTTATTTTTATCTGATTTGTGGATTTTTCTTAGTCCGGCTTACCTTCGCCTATTTCGACCACTCGCCACTGATACCTACCTAATGCTGAATGCCTCGATTTTCAGAGTAACTGAGTAGGTGCAGGGCTTATTCTAACTTTTATTAAAAAAAATAATTATAACCGACTTCAAAAAGTAAAAAATAAGCCTTTTGGAATCGGTGCCAACCTGCGAAGTGCCAGCCAAGACAAGAAAATTAAAAGTACTTATGGACAGAAGTGCAATGTAGAATTAATTGAAGTATGCACCAACAATGCCTTTTAAAAGTTTTTTAATCTTTAAATTCTTACTACTTACAATCTGAAACGTGAGCACAATTGTTAAAATAAGTACTTAGTTTAGGTACCTAATTGTGAATAAAGTGGCCTAGATCATAATATCATTCTGATTTTAATGTTCATGCAGCAACGAGAATACCTTGAACTACTAGTAAACTGGTGCAGGTGTGTTATTAAATTCGGTGTTAACTATTTTATTTTGTGGTTAAGTGCACAAAGACTATACAACCTTATCACATTTAAATTCACGGAAAACCTCTCTGTGTCCGCAAAAGACATTAATGTAATGTAACAAAGTTGTGTAGTGTTGTATTTTAAGTACATACAGTAATAAGAGCTGAGGCTCTAAAAAGGGCGCTAACGCAATATTGCTAAGTGAATTGCCCAACAAATCATTTAATTGTTTATTACCTATGGAGTTTAGAACTGGCTCAGTGGCAGTGTCACAGAATTTGCTTTAATTTTTTTTAAGGCAAGAAAAATTTAAGCAAATTCCATAGGATATAAACAAATAAATGAATTGTCAGGGAATTCACTTAGCAATATTGCTTTATCGCCCTTTTTAACCCCTCTGATGTGTCGTAGTGAAACTACATAAGTTCTAAGTTTTGGTGTGCTAAATATTGTACAAGGTTAACGGTTTGTTGCGGTATTTATTAAAATTTGACACAGAAAAGTTGAACCAAACTTCTTCTGAGTTCACATTCACAGTGCTTGTAACAGCCTACTCTAGTCTGAATAAAATTGATGATATGAGTTGAGAATGATATTGAGTTTGAGAGTTTATTTTGAGTCGTGTGTACTTATAAAAAAAGTTGCGAATGGTTGGTAAAGTTTTTATCAGTCTGTCTTTTCATTTCACACAAAAGTTTTAGAAATATTTAAATGGTTTAAAAACGCTTTTTAAATACGCTTTTGGTTTTTAATTGCGTGCTACTTTATATTTTTTAGATTTCCGACGTTTCGACACATCGAGACAATCAGAAATATGTGATAACCATTAGCCGGGTCAGATTTAGGATATATTCTGCTGCGATAAAATTCAACAGTCGTAAGTCCGAAAAACATATGAAGTCGCGGCGTACCTATACGACCTATAGATAGCACATACCTATCTAGTTTGATTCACAAAGTTACATAAACGATTTTGAAGTTACTTAGCTATACATGCTGCTGTAAATACAGCCTCTGTATAAGATAAAATAAAGAAAGATATGTTAGTTAAATATTAAGGTTAACATCCTTGTTTGTACCACAAGCTACACAGCAAAATATTCTTACACTTCACAGAACAGCTGTTCTGTGTTACACTTACACCAGCTAACCTACCGCAAAGCACTTATGAGGTTTGTATTGTGGGATGCTAGGGTAACGGATATAAATACATATAATTATACATATATAAGTATTTATGTGTAGAAATATATATAAACATCCATGACTCAGGTACAAATGCTTATTCATTCGATAATAAATAAATAATAAAATACTTATATATTTCTTACACTCACACCAATTACAAAGACGTAAGTATAACTTTGTCTTGATCTATATACTTAATTCAGGTTCGCAAAATTTGTGACGACTCGATAGGGACTTTGGCGCGTAGTATACGCGGCCGAGTAAGGTATCAAATTAAAGGTACTCGAGTCTATTTGTTCCGAAAACTATAAAATATACAAAATGTTAAACGTGATGATCACAAACTGCAATTAAAAAGTGTCATTATTTTCGCATAATTTGGAATTTTTCGTCGATCGACGAACCCGAGTATCGGGTTGTAACCCGATTGTTGTAGTACATTTTTAATAGAAAAATATTTTTTAGGTTTAATAATATTTTTTTTATTAAAAATGTATCGTATGTAAATATAAAAACAGCATTGAAAAACTGCAAATATTCTAAAATCATAAAAAAATTACTTTGTCAATTTCAGAAACAAACTTCTAAAAGTGAGGTTCAACTCATTTAGTTTTTAGAGTAGATGATTTATGCATTTTTCAATTTGGTTTAAGGCTACGTGGTCGGAAATCATGTATGAATAATCATAATCATATAAAAAAGTGAAATAACGCCAAGAGAATTTGAAAAATCTGACGGGAAGAAGAAGACGACGAAAACTTGGAATGAGAAGAACCAGCAAGAAACTCGTCAAGTTATATATCAAATATCAATATCATTTATTCAGTCTAGGCTGTTACAAGCACTTATGAACGTCAAAGAAGCTACGCCATCGGTTCACAAACCCTACGGCGGGAGACCTTGTAACGAGAAGAACCGGCAAGAAACTCGTCAAGGGCTATTTTTTTCTCCCTGTTTTATTTCATACAGAGTCGTCAAATTGAAAAGTGAGCTTAACATATCAGTAAGGTCAATTTCCATAACAAAAGAAAATACTAATTATAATATTACATTTTATGGTTATCCTAACCGTAAACAATTTTCAACTCGCAAGGAAAGACTTAAATTTAACATTTCTCGCATTACAAGGTTACTGTACTGCAAGTTGTGACGTACATACATGTTGATAGCAATTTATTTTAGATGAAAATATTTAATCTTAGGCACAACGTTAAGACAAGCAGACTGAAGTAGACCCATTTTCGCTGGCGGCACCCGTTCACGAGCATGACGCATGAACCAGCCATCGCTTCGCTCAACCATATTTTAGGGAACGTAACGACCCGCCTCACACGACACCGCCGAAGAAACGTTTGAGTGAGCATGACGTACTTCAGGCACTCATGTTAAAGTGTATAAATAAAAAAATACAATGGCAAAAACAAAAAAAAAAAAAAGGTAAAAGTGCATTAATATAAGACGCAACTTACAATGTTACTGGAAGACGCATCAGCTGGGTCATAATCATAAAGCGTATTTAAAGTAAATTAATAATAATAATAATAATGGCTTTCATATACTTAATTACAATAATTGAAGAACATTACTTATTTTTATTTATTCTGATCAAGCAGTGCCACGTTCTCAATTCAAAACATCATAAATAACATAGAATTTATAAAATTGAAACAAAAATATAAATATCTCAACACATTTTAACATAATCAGACAAGAGCAGACCCATCCCACTGGCAGCACCCGTTCACGAGCATGACGCATGAACCAGCCATCGCTTCGCTCAACCATATTTTAGGGAACGTAGCGACCCGCCTCACACGACACCACCGTAGAAATGTTTAAAGAGAGCATGACATACTCAAGCTACCTGCGTTAAAAGTTTAATCTAATACTATACTAAACAAATGAATGACACGGCTACAACTTCGAAAAAATAAAACGAAACATTTATGACCAAGCTGTTTTGTCATTCAAATAATCCTTTATAGTATAATATCCTTTCTTTAGTAGACAATCTTTTACATGAATCTTAAACTTTTCAAAAGGCAAATCCAAAATACATTGTGGAATTTTATTGAAAAAATTTACACCTAGACCCAAGAAAGATCCGTGAGCCTGTATCGAGGCATTACAAGTTTATTTTTATTTCTCGTATTAAGATTGTGCACATCACTATGTTTGGTATATGTTTTGGTTATATGTTAGGTCTCGGAAGTTATTCTCTATCAAGTTATTGAAAGACGCTATACGGAAAAAGCATGTGCTTTTTTATATTAAACTATAAGATGGTTAGAGATAAATATTAAACAAGAAAATATACTAGAAAAAAGCAACTAGTCTCATGTCGCCCTGACGGGATTCGAACCCGCATCCTTGGGAGTCCGGCCCAGTGCATTGGGCCGGACTCCCAAGGATGCGGGGCGACATGAGACTAGTTGCTGTTTTCTAGTATATTTTCTTGTTTAATATTTATCACATAAAAATAGCATTGTAAAATGCAAAATTAAAAAGTTATGGTTAGAGAAGTTACAAATCTGGTAATAAGATATACATTTCCTCATATCTTTAACTAAATTTGTAATGTACCAGTAAAACGATTTGAATATTTTGCCTCGACACTATTTCTTTTCGAAATGACCTCTTAAAAAATTTAAGATTATTCTCAAAGGCAAAGGCAAAGATTTTTATTCAAATAGACTTATAGATAAGTACTTTCGAATAGTCCAAAATTTTTTTTCCCTACCAGCCATTCAGGACATCTTTTAACCGATAAGAAGAACGGCCGCAAGAAACTTATCAGCTTTAACAGATTCTCAAATGGGGTTATATGATAGGCTATTGGAAATTGGTTTAAATAGTGGACATCAATAATATTTAGCATCGTGTCGTTTCATTTCTCTTTAATCGCTATAGTTATTTACTACGAAGTGATTTCGTGGTTTTTTCGCTATAACTGCAAAATCGGTCTCGCTCCCACGTGCGTCCTTTTCTCATTACTATCTCTCTTCAGTCGTATAGCGCCTTAAAGGTCTTCATCGGACATTAAAATGGCTGATGATGATGTTTTGTATGTACATCTTATGTTTTGGCGCGCACTGTTCATTGAAATAAAACAACTTTTACGGATATCCCGTCATCCCGTGACCACGGCAGCTGTAAAGGTGCCGAAATGTCGGGAAAATCAAAAAACCTAAAAATACGGACAATTACAACTTAGTTCGTGGAAATATAGCGCGTTTGATATCCGTAAAAGTTGTTTTGTTTCGAATGTAGTTTCGTATGTTTCATCTAGCGAATATATCCAAAATAAGTTTGAACATCAGAAAAGTGATGATCAGACTTATTTTTGACATCAGAATAGAAACTATTCAGATTTAGGTCTACTAACCCATACGAAAGTGTTAAAATATTAAATCTAGATTTAAATATTTTACCTATTTGTAGGGTAAATCTAGATTTAACAAATTTTGCTGCAAGTGGACCTTAATGTCTATCTATTAAACTTAATATAATGCGAATGCTGCTATCCTGTGCGTCAATGAAAACCAACTAACTAGTATTATCTTGGGAGAGTGGATACGCTGCCGTGCCATAGAATCGAGCCAAATTAATGCACCTACCTACGTGCCTTCTGGCGGAGCGGAGCTCTGCAAATGAGGTCGTTCATCCAGGCCAAAGACGCTTTGCTATTTATTCTTTACTATTATTGCAATAGCAAAGAGGAATTATTTTAACCTTTTTATTAAGTATACTATTTGCATAAGTCATCACAATGATTCAATTCCTTCTCCCTTGTTTGGTTTGGATTGCTCTGATTAGAGGCAATAACAGCATCCTTTGTTTCAGATAGAATATAAATTTTTACTTTAAAGGTATTGCTGCGTTACGATTCTTTGTTTGTTTTACTAACAAGAAGTTATAATCTACGGGTTAAGAACAAACGATAGTAAACGATAACCCCCAACACGCGATTACTGAGCATGACTTGAATAATTAACACATCGATTCTAGATAGATTAAGTAGGTAGGTAATTATTATTGAGATTCTCTTTAAATTTTTCCCAAAGTTAACTTAATATCATTCTTTTTATTTACAACATAGCTCTCTTAATACGACGCAGCTAGTTTTTAGGACGTTGCCGTGTCTTATAATACGATATAACTACACACCATAATTTTTAGTAAAAAACTTAGTAGAGTTTACAGGACACTGCACATTAGATGTGGGTTGAAATGGTTGTTGAATTCAATTTTTTCCAGAAAAATTTACATTGGCGTCAAGATGAGCCCAAGCATGCCAAAGCTGATGCTTTTGTACAGTCATGTACAACTTTTTGTTTTTTGCGAGTTGTTTTTTTTTTCAGATTTACCTGCGCGTATCATTGAATGGAAATATTGCATATTTACAATAACAATGAGGACACGGCATCGTATCGTCGCCAGACAGGGCGCTGGGAGTTGGGACTACGCGCAGTGCGCACACGAGGCTAGCCGAGCAAGAATCGATGTCACCCGACGGTGGCGTGTTGGCCCGACTCCCTACCACAATGCTACCACAATCTCGCTTTCGCCACGCCGCGCCGCGTAACCACTCGCTACCTTACCAGTCCACGTTATCGTTTCATCCAGCACGACAATTCAGTCGCACTCCGTAAACAACAGTGAAAAAGAAAAGATCCTTCTAAAAGTTGCAAAAAATCCTAAACCCGTGCTTAACTCGCTATTAAAATGAACAAAATAAGATCCGGTGTGAAGTAACCAACCGTGCTACATTCCAGTTACACTTGTTCATACGTCGAGGGAAGGACTATTTCAAACTGTATAACTTTTGTGTGATATTCCCAGTGAGATGTTGGGGGAAAGTGTTGATTAACAAGTTAACTTTGCACGTCACTTGGGACTTATTGCGAATGTGTATTGAAACGTTCATCGCTATCCACGGGCGCACTGCTATGCGCCACGATTTGGTGCATTTTATAAGACACACATCGTCTGATCACTACTGCGAAGGAACCCTTTAGTTTCACTGGAAGGTAAGTCACTAAGAATAAGGTCTATTTATGAACCAAGAAACATTTAGAAAGTATCATGTAAGATATTCATAAAACAAAACAATGTGCAGTATAGCCTTGAATGTCGAATTGAACCATCTAGAAGTTTTATTCAATGTTCGACCTAAAACGATATGTTAACGGCTAAATGCAAGTAAAGGAAATGATAAAACTTTAGCAAATAACTGTTAAAATACATGCTCGCATGTCGTTTATTGTCGCACCGACTACAACATCTCAGCTGTTGGGGAAACAAAGGAAATATTTACACTTGACTCGTCCACCCCGGCCGTCCATTCAGTGCAATTATGTTAATAAATCTTTGTATGTAAAGATTACCCTACAAAGAAGTATAATTCAATGCATGATTTTGTGCTAAGTATCATTTGCCATATTTGTTATGTTAATCAATTATAATAGTTAAGTATATCATTTAAGTATATTCGAAAACCGCTCAAAAATAAAATAAAAATTTAGTTGCTAGTCGTAATTTTATCAAGAAGAAATATTTTGTACCCTATTAACTTGTCTGCGATAACCTGATTGAGCATCGGGATGTTGAATTCAACTACTTAAGTATTCGAATTTAGTTTAATCCAGTTAATTAGTTAATGTATCCGACAACGGCTCAACAAAAACTAAAAAATATAACAAAAGATAGCGCAAATATTTTAAGTTGTGCAGGTAAAAAAAGAGATCAGTAATGATTTTTAAAATAGATAGGCATTATAATGTCATGGTTGCCAATGAAATAGAGACTGTTGCTGTATATCCATTTGTAATGTCTATTAAACCTACGTCTATTATGACATTTATGACACTACTTAAGCTGGCAATAGACATCCGATTTTGCTTCCATTGTCTGCTCAGATAATCTGATCGGATTCACTCAATACACGTCCGATTTTTGCGTCCGGCTTTTTCTAAACTCAGTCTAAACAGTAAAATATGCGCAAGCTAGAGTCAACTGGCAAATCGGAAGGAGAATCGGACGTCTATTTCTTCCTGTACAGAAGTATGCATACAGCGCCTTCAGACAATTGGATAAGACAATAAAATCGTAAAGGCCTAGCGTTGTTTCCGACTCGGACGTCCGATCCGACTATCGGATCGGATGTGTACTGCGTGTTCAAACAAATGTTTGGATGAGCGTCTTCCGATTGTCTGATCACGCTTAAGCTGGGAATACACGTCAGATTTTTACGTTTACGATTTTTTTTGTCGGATCCGATTGTCTGAAGGCGCTTTCTGCATACTTCTGTACAGAGACGCAATAGACATCCGATCCGATCCAACCGATCGACAATTTAGCGTGACACTGAACGGACACATCGCATTACCGTTGTGGTTGGGGCGATATGGCGGAAAAATATGATATTGAACAGCTTATTACCCGTAGAAAAACATACTTTGCTTATGGGATACGGGCAATGAAGGGTATCACGATAGACTGATCTGATCAACGATTTGGCTTGGGAAGACAAATGTAATTAATTATTATTACTCTATTCAAAGAAGCTACTTCGGTTTACAAATCCTACGGCACCGGCCGCGGAAGACCTTGTATGAAGAGTTTCTTGTTGTTCTACTTTTTCTTTTTTTAATTAAGTAATAAACAAGTTTAGCGGAATGAAACGCGGATAGCGTTTACAATTCCCGTTCCCGTGGAAATATTGGGATATAAAAATGTATACTATGTTTAATACAGGCATGGCATGGCATCCAGGCATTACATGGTTCCCGTTCCCGTAGGAAAATCGGGATAATGTATCCTATGACTACTGAGTTTAGAAAAAGTCGGACGCAAAAATCGGACGTGTATTGAGTGAATCCGATCATTGTCTGATCAGACAATCGGAAGCAAAATCTGACGTCTATTGTCAGCCTTAAGCTCAAGACACTACAATTATTTGAGCTAGACACAACAGACAATCCATTGTTAATCAGTCCCACAGAACAGAAAAAAGTTTTCTGTTCTGTGGTCAGTCCCCTGGCATTATAAGAAAAACTATATTTATTTTCAATTTCTGTTCAAAGAAATATATTGTTAACCGTAATAAAATAGCAAAAATCTGGAAAACGGGACACATTCCCAGTAATTAACTAGGATGTAATTATTGCTAACGAGCGCGGTTCGCAAGATTCTCGGAAAACTGTGAAGTGTGGAAAGATAAAAACATCTTTGGCAAGCTTGACTTACATGTCACTGGGCGTAAAATGGAAATTAAATCTCCTACAGACGTCCTAGATAAAGAAAAACACGGACAAAAAGCAATAGGTCGACTGCATAATGAAATTGTGACGTCTACAACTACAGAAATAGACTTGAATAAAGGATATGTACTCATGGCATTAATCTTTAATGCAATGGGTAGGTAGTGTATTTTAATTTCATTTTGATCTAAGGGTTTTTCTTTATTTAATTAACAGAACAAAACACCTCATGGAGATATAGGGAAGTTAAAGAAATTTCACTTTTCACACAATTGTGCTGAGTTGTACCAACTTTAACCAATCTATGGTTGTCGGAGCTGTAAAATCCTATACATTTTTCCCTTGTTAAAGTTAAAGTTAGATGGCGCAAGCAAGTTAACCATAACTTTACCTTTAACGGGAACTGTATAGTATTTGACAACCATAAATCGGTTAAGTTCAACTGGTGCAACTCAGCATTAAAGTCGGGGTACCTGTTTCTTTGAAATAAAACCCCGTAAATTATAAATACCTTTTTAACTTTTTCTAGAAAAACAAGTTTCTTTTAGCAAATACGAGCTGACCTGATTAATTTGCTTATTAACAAATAAACGTAGCATTGCTATATAGACAAAATAAAAGATTACTGCTTGGTCATCATAATTTGATAAAAGGAATCCTATTATAACAAAAGCATTACACAATAGATATGCAGTAGTAACTAACGTAACATACCATCACCAAGAAATATGAAGCCCACAAAAATACAAGAAAATGGAGGTCATGTTTATTTCTGCGTCACAGATGGACACACCCGCGGATTGAGGTCGAGAACGCAGTCGTTGATTGGCTGTGACAAAAACAATTTCGTAAGAACATTAACAGGCCATCAGAAACTCAACTCAAATCAAAATGTTCATACTCAAATCAAGCATGAGTGAGGTATGAGGAAGAAAGATGAGTTACTGCATAAGTATTTAATACTCACCCACTACTGGGACGTATAGTCACGTGCAACAACATAGAAACATAGATGACATTTGTGGAAAGAGAGAGTTTTTAAGCTATTGCATAGCTTTTATCGCGGGCTTTGAGCGCGGCGACCGAATCAAGAAATTCCGTAACGAAAAACCCTAACACCCCCCCACTCCGTGTCATAGATTTTGGTTGCTTAGTTACGATTGTGAATAACAAAATGGTCAATGATGAAAAAAACTGTAAGTATGAAAATTTTTCAATTTTGTTATTCACAATCGTAACTAAGCAACCAAAATCTATGATAAAAATGCTATGCAATAGCTTTACCGCGGCAGGCCCCGATTGCCACACGTATTTTTGAAGTGAAAACTTCTTTAGCGGCGTTGAGCACTTTTTCTGTAATGGGTATAAAATCTTAAACTCGCGTCAGGACACGTGACCTGATCGAAAAAGCGTAGGACGGATGGAGAGTAGACAGCTATCCCCTCTCTACGGCGCGGCGAAAATGTATGCCTGGGCCTACTGTTTCGTTTAGGCTTTTAATAAATTTAATAAATTTGTTTATTATTATTATTATTTATTATTATTATTATTATTATTATTATTATTATTATTATTATTATAATTATTATTATCATCATCATCATCATCATCATCATCATCATCATCATCATCATCATCATCATCATCATCATCATCATCATCATCATCATCATCATCATCATCATCATCATCATCATCATCATCATCATCATCATCATCATCATCATCATCATCATCATCATCATTATTATTATTATTATTATTATTATTATTATTATTATTATTATTATTATTATTATTATTATTATTATTATTATTATTATTATTATTATTATTATTATTATTATTATTATTATTATTATTATTACTATTATTATTATTATTATTATTATTATTATTATTATTATTCTTATTATTATTATTATTTATTATTATTATTATTATTATTATTATTATTATTATTATTATTATTATTATTATTATTATTATTATTATTATTATTATTATTATTATTATTATTATTATTATTATTATTATTATTCTTATTCTTATTATTATTATTATTTATTATTATTTATTAATAATAATTTATTAATAATAATATGCAAAATTATTCCCTAACCATTCCAAAATATCAAACATGCTCAACGTTAATAATCAAGTTTTCACTTCTGCCGGCACTCCCGGAGTGCAACCCGTCTTTTTTTTTTGTATCCGTGTGTGTCATTGCGACAAGGTTATATAGTGTATACTTATCATTGCTCGAGACTGTACATACAAAAGCCACGTGAAACTACAATACTTTCACTGCATTTTAACAACTTTCCTTTAAAAGTTCGTATAGGTACGTTACGTGGTGAGTTGTTGGTAATATATAAACAACTATGTAACCACTTCCGAACGTTATGTTACATTAGTTTATTAACGTAAACAAACACATTGCTTAGAATAATAATGATTGAGGTGATGATCATTAAAAATGGCTCTATAAAAAAAAACATCGCTGTTACCACAATGGTATTGATTTAATTGAAGTGAAACGATATTTATATCTTAACTCACATAATAAGTAGATTGATTGTTTTTTAGAATTTTGAAAATTATTTTCGGACTTGGTCTTAACCACGTAATAGTAGGGGAGCCCACGATGCTAAATGGAGATTTACTCGAGCGTCATAGAGACTTATTGGGTTGCAAAGCTTAGATGATAAGAAGCGAAAAAATTTTATATAATGTATAGCTTTTCCTCGGTGGGGGGAGCGGCTATAGACTTTCAAATATGTAAAAAAAAAAACTGTTGCATGGACATACTCGAGCGCGTCAGATATTGATAGCATCAATGTCCTACGTATTTTTAATAATGTAAGTATGTTAATCTGATCGTTTGCATGATGCGGGTGGTCGTACGTAAGGGTTGAAAATGAAAAAAAAAATATTCGAGCGCGTCAGATTTTCTAAGGTGTGTTAAGTGAACCTAAAAAAAGCTCTCATTCAATAATCTGACGATTTCGATGTGACGCAAACTCGCGGCCATATATTGTGCAAAAAAAACGCCATTCTGATATACTCAAGCGCGTCAGATTAAGATATATATGGTTCATCTTTATGTCCTAGACGTGCTGTCTTATAATCTGACGATATCTAGAGGGATTCGCCTAATCTGACCAAAAACAAAAAATATTTATAAATCATTGAACTAAATTAATTGAAAAGCTCAGGAATAGCATGCAAATAGAAGAGTGTATGTTTTTTTAAGTAGAATACTTGTATTTAAAAGACAATAATAAAAAAGAATGTTTTAATATCGTGTTTTTTTATTATTTGAGAAAAGATATACCTGATTCTGGAGTATCATCAAGAATATCAGGTTTTACGACTCCATCTTCATACGCTTTCGGCAATTGATCACCTGCAAACCAGATCATTTTTAACTTTCCGTCGACAACTTTATTAACGAATTTTGTTACTTCGGCTTGTGGAAATTGTCAGATTAGACATTTTTCGTTATCCTTGAATTTATTTCCTTCAAAATAAAAATAAATTAGCAAAGCTCGAGAATGTCGAGACGACTTTTTTTTACAACTTTGTAGTCCTCCCCTTTCTTTACGTCACTCTCAAATTGTCAGATTAGTGGAATATACACTTTTTAGCATGTAATTAATTCACCCTACCTTAATCTGACGCGCTCGAGAATGTCTGATGATCATTTTTTTTTACTAATCTGATCCTTTATATATGGGGCTCATATTTGGTGGAGGTACTTAACCGGGTACAAGGTATCCCCCTGTATATTAATCTGCCGCGCTTTAGTAAATCTCGAAATCCCCGCTTGGGCTCCCCTACTATAACTTGTATACCGTGATTATCCTACAACTTTTGTGCCATATCAACTATTGCTCTAAATGACCAGCCCCCCTAATTGTCTATTTTCAAAATCTAGCACAATCCCTTTCAAAGGTATTGTGATTGTGATAGTGATTTATGGAATTGTGTAACTTATAGTCGTAATCATTTTTGGAATGAATGATGTTTTAAATGACACTTCATTTGACATTTCTCCATACATTGGAAAGATTATTTCGTCTGTCACTTTGCTTAGACAGTTCAATTTCGTTCATTCAATACCTTTCAAAACGCGTCCCGATCACAATCCCTATCAAATGTCAAATAGTGACGGGCGGGTGAAATATGTTAATATCTTTCAAATTACGAATTAAAAGTGGGGATTGCGATAGATTTTAAAATTAGACAATTAGCCCCCAGTTCTGACCATACGTGCCGTTTTTTTTTGTTGGCTGGCACTTTTCGAAAACGATCCAAAAAGGATCTTTGGATCATCGGATTCCCAAGGAATGGCGGTTCAAGTCCCGTCAGGGTGACATTAGACTAGTTGCTTTTTTCTAGTATATTTTCTTGTTTTTATATTTATCAAGGATGATCTCCTTTGTAGCAAATTAGGATATATAGACTTTTCACGAATTCGTAAAATGAATTTTGGTGCAACCGGCTGTAAGACTTATCAAGAAGAATCAGACGAACCAGAACTCGATAAGTCTGAGTAGTTTTATTACAGAATTCCTATGGCCACCTTATGGCTCTATCTCCAAACCTTGGATGTCATCTAGGACTAGAGAATTTGTCAAGACGATTGAAACGAGCCCAAATTCATGGGGTTGCGTTGCGTCGTTTTATTACAGAATGCATAAGGCTACCTCTCGGCTCCATCATCAGAACAGGATTCTTGACACAATATTATTGCATTGTCATCCGATTTACATAGTATGTATATAACATTTCAGCTCAATCATATACCAACCGAAAAATAGTATGCAAGTTTTGACGCGGACAACTTACTCAATAATATTAACTATCTTGTACATACATGCCTATACGAAGTGCAAGTTAAATAAATGCTTGTAAAAAGAAAACTGTGGGAAAATTTTAATAAGAAAAGATACTAGAAAAAATCGACTTGTCTCATTCATGACGCTCAGACGGGACTGGGAGTCCGGGCCAATGTATTGACTAGACCAATTATGCTACCGATGCATTAGAGAGAGATATAATGAATAAATAAAACCAAATCCTTGCTAAAGTCGTATTATATCATTACTTTCTAATCATACTAAACTCGCTACGAAATCATCAATAATCTTGCTACGGAAATTGCATACAGCTACGAATTTTTTAATCTCGTAGCATAAAAAATTCGTAGCTGTATGCATTTCGTAGTAATTTTTTCGCAAATTTGGAGCAAAATAAGAATTTAATTGTTCTAGTTATATTACGAAGTAAAAATGGCAAAATTCATCAACTAACAATGAATCTTAAAGTGAACTAACGCTTCTTATGCCAGATATCCAAAGAATTTCTGGAATTTGCCTTCCCTTTTTACCTTTCTTTTGTATCAATTATCAAATTCTTCTCCGCCATTTATAACCGTTTGAAAGATGTACCTACACTTCTTAAATGGCAAAATGTGTGTCCCCCCCCCCCCTCTAACTTTTGAAATAAGAGAATGAAAAATTTAAAAAATATGTATGCTGCAGATATTAATAAAACTTTCAACGAAAAAATGTAGTTGGCAGTTTTAGAAATATAGCACATTTCCCAAAGTGAAATGAAAAATATTATTTTTTTTATCTTACCTATACGTGTGGGGTATCTATAGATAGGTCTTTAAAAATTACATTGAGGTTCTTAAATCAGTTTTTTTCTCAAAGTGAACCGTTTGCAAGATATACACTTCCAAAGTGGTCAAAAATGTCACAGCCACTTTATTCCAAAACTATGAGGATTACACAGTTAAAACTTGGTAGGTAGATGTATTCTGTAAACCGCTTTACGGTTTTTAGACAAAAATATATATATTACATAAACATAAAAACATTTATTATCAGAAAAGTATTACGGCGTGGTGAATTACAAATAAGTCCCCAAACTAGGTAATCCTGTATCTCAGGGACTTGAGTATGAGATTTGCAAGTAAACTAGTTCAGTGCCGTTGCAAGGTTTACAAACATTGAGATGTTTTTTAAAATGTATGGTAATGAAAAACAAAGAAAAAGGAAAAATTACTTAATATTTAACAAATAAAGGCAATGTGTTTTTATGTTTCAAAGTCTAAACAATTATGTGTGTGACTGCCATTGATGTGAAAGTATGAGAATTTAATTGTATCTCTTAACACGTACGTATATATTAAGGGGGGGCTCCCCATACATGGAACTGAAACTGTAAATATTTATTTTCATCAAAGCTATACGTGTGGGGTATCTATAGATAGGTCTTTAAACATTACATTGAGGTTACTAAAACTTTTTTTTTTCTCAAAGTCAACCATTTGAATGATATTCACTTTCAAAGTGGTAAAATGTGTGTCCCCCCCCCCTCTAACTTTTAAAATAAGAAAGTGAAAAATAAAAATAAAAAATACCTTTATAAAAATTTTCAATGAAAATTGTTTTGAACGAAATATATTCAGCAGTTTTAGAGCTATAGCACATTTCCCAAAACCGCAAATATAACTTTGTCATTCTTACAGATACTATGAAAAACAAAGTTATTTTTGCAGACGAAAAATTATAGTGGCATTTTGGGTAGGTGTATTTAATATAATAATAGTAATAGTAGAAACTTTATTGCACACGATACAAAAACAAACACATACAGAGAAAATGACAAAAAAATATTTGTTGCTACATAGCAATCTCTTCCAGGCAACCTTGGGTGAGAGACGAAACCCTTCATGTGCGAGTTCGACTCGCACTTGGTCGATTTTTTCTAGTATATTTTCTTGTTTAATATTTATCACCATTCTGCCTCTTTAAACTTCAAACAAATGACACTGAAATGTAATGAGGGTTAATTATATAGCGTTAATCGCGATTAGTGACTGTTGACGTGATGGTTGTTTCTGAACTTTCTGAATTGAAAACTTCTGGTTCCGAATGTCTCAAACCTTACTAATGCATTTTTATGAATAATGTTTGCTTTGAGTTAGTAATTTTAGAGTTAATACTTGTATGTTAGTTAATTTTTATTATAAGTAAAGTGGAAAATCTTCGGATAAAGTCGCGATTTGCGAATCAGTCGGAATGTAAAACTCAATGCAAATGGAATATTTGCTTGTTATCACATGTTTTTCCAAGCGTAGGTACTTCTTATTTTTCAGTGGGAATTGCACCCATGGAAAACCGGGGCCGGTTCCTTATTTCATAGTTTTAATTTGAGTTAGAACTACCTAGTTACTTAGTTAGTTCAAGTCGGAAAACTTGATAAAACTAGTTCGAATATCCGGCATTGTAATCTTTACATTGACTTGGATTGATAAACTTATAAGTAGTTGGTTAACTGTTACTGTTTTACTCGTAGTTTGTGATATTTCGAAAAGGACAGGATCGTTTTGACCTATTTTGGTAATCTGTAAATTGGATACGCTCTATTGTAGGTATTATCATTTGAACCATAAAGAAAAGTCACTTGATAGTTTGTCGTTAGTTTTATAAAAAAAACTTTTAATTATTCAGTCTTTTCAATAAGCAAGGCAATAATTATTACAATGCCATCATAACAGGGCGTCATTAATTACTCCAGAAATCCCACTTTGCTTACAATAAGCTTAAAAACTAAACAAATAAACAAATAAATTACAAGCGCATCATTTTGTTTCAGGTCGCAATTGATGGCGTTACTCAGCTTCCAAGGGGATTGGTATATTTATTTCTGGCTTATTTACTGCAAAATCTATTCGGCCATTATATGGTTGTTCGGTAATCACTGCCGAGGCACTGATAAGGTCCGTTCGGTGATAACCACTGGAGTTGGCGTGCAGTCGCCAGGAGGCCTTCACAGAGTGCGCACGCGTCGCCGCAAGCCGCAGCAGCAGCACCGCTCGAAGCACGTTGTCGCGTTAGCAAGAAGACCTTCCCTGAGGAGAATAGTGATGGCACCCGGAGCCAGCGCCGCCCACGCAATGATGGAAGACAAAGAGAAAACCCTCCACGCCGCCGGTAAGTTGTTTTTGCACAAAAGTGATTGTTACATTGCATTGACCTTAAAATTCGAGCATTGTTTGGCTTTGAAGACTTTCAATACGACTTCAGTTTTGGTATTTCTGCCTCGTATTCGTAACCTTTTCAGTGATGTTTTATTATTAGTGACAGTTTCTTAATACCGCTGTGATGGTCTCGAACCGTTGAAATCTGAGGAAGACAATCAGTATTGTAAAAGTTGTGCTAGTATCGTCTGCGTGACTCAAATAATAACAAAACGGCTTTAAGAACACTAAACGTGGCTTGCACAAAGATTTTATTGTTTATGAAGAATGAAAACTTGCTTAAAATATTTTTTTTAGAGATCACTCAATAGAGCGCTGCCGTTCTCTTCCGCCCTGCAACTTCCTTATAAATCATGTCATTAGGAAGGTCGGTAAATCAATTAATTTCAAAATTAACAACTACATGCATAAATAACTACTGCATCTGAAGGTTCTCACACAAGTTTATGTGACACTCCCTAAGAAGCAGAGGCCTTCGCACCTATTTTGCTTTTTCATAAATTTACCTCTGTCTCTGGTTTTCCTTATTATTCATAACAGTCAATCAAACTAACGTAATGCTAAAACCCAATTCCAAACAACATAAAAAATACGTACCTATAAAATTAAATAAACAAATTTCATACAACGACACAAATTATTCTAGCCCAAAGTTTCATGAGAACTTGTGTTATGGATACTAGATAACGGATAACCATCCTTACATACTTCTTTTTGTAAATACATACATAATATACATATTAAACACCCAGACCAAGACAAATAGACATGTTCATGAACACAAATATTTGTCTTGTCCGGAGATCGAACAAGGGAACTTCAGTGTAAAAGGCAGACTAAGTATCTCTACGCCAGATAGGTTGTCAAATTGATTTCATTCATGTTTTTTTTTTATCATTCTTATGGTCGTGGAAGATTCGTGATCTCACATTCGACAGCTAAGCAGAAGACGATGGCGTTTGGCCAAAATAAATACCTTGTACCGAATGCCGTTTGCCTGGCATAAACTTAGCAGACGCAATCAACTTTTGGCTACAATTACACCCTGTCATGCAGGCAAAACGTGATTTATCTAATCCAAATGTATAAATAAATGTAATGCCCGATATATGTCGTAAAAGCATTAAGTAACAGACAGAATAAAACAAGCCAAACATCATAAAAATTGCCATTAGTACTTTGTTCTTTGGCTAGAAGATAAATGGAAGAGGCTTTTAGGCTTATCGTGTGCAGTAATGCTCCATGAATGCATTAATTAAGATAAAAATATAAACACAGTAAACATGAAGAATATTAAAATAACGCAGCTACTGAGTCATGCATATCAAACGTGGGTGTGACTATGAACTTTCCCTTGAACTACTAGTAGGTACTGTACTTTTCCGAGGCATGGGCTGGTACAATGATAGTGCTTTTATTAAAGTCAGAGTTCGACTAGTATTGTAAACAAACGATGATAATATTGAAACCGATATTGCTATATATAATTCCGACCCATGAATCTTACAAGATGGACAAATATGTAAATTACTGTAGTCTTTCGTTAATCAGAAGAAAGAAGGCACAAAGAAAATGAGTAAAAAGCAAATCTGTCGGTGACTGAATAAAAAAAATAGCATTGAGCTAATCAAGGAATCATGAATTCATTTGTTTGCTATGTAAATGTTCTTATAAGGTGTCTGTTCTTATAGTGTAGAAACAGGCGATTCGCGCTCTGTGACGTCGAGCCACGCCCCCAAACTCAGGCCTTGCGAAGACTCTACAGCAAACAAAATTACTCGGGCCGCTACACGATGATGAGATAACATTATTATTGATCTCATATCTCCAAATTCGTGATAACCACAGCAATAACAACTTAGGTTTAATTACGTTATAGTGATTGATGTTATTCACTTGTTTTACTGCGTTATCACTTTACCCCCAGTAAAGTTATCGGTGGGTGTGTTGCCACGTACGCTGCTATCGAGACTGTACCGAATGTAAATGTTTATACTCGCCAAGACAAAGGCGTTGATCAAAACCCCTTTAATATATGACCTAACCGTAGATAAAGTTGTTTTTCTCGTTCAATGCACCGACATAAAGAATAAGCAAAATTTACATGATAAATTATTTAAATGTGTGCGGTGTTAGTTTTACTTTTGTTACAACCAATAAATAAAAAAATTAAGTTAATGGATTCTTCGCTCACTAATGAATAATAATTAATGTTTAGAAACAACATTAAGTACCACAGAGACAATTCTAAAAATGATCTATTATATTAAACTTAACTTAAATGAGAAAAAATAATTATATTGTTTTCATAATTTAATACTTTTTGTTTATAAACCTATTCTGAAAGAGTATCAAATAATGACCCAATAGATAGTATAGAGGTAATTAAACTTTTAAGAACACAATGAAAATATTTAAACTTTCAACGCTATCTTGACAATGACGTGAAATACTTCTACGCAATACACTACTAAGTAATATACTACTAGTCAATGCCATATTTTATAGGTACTACTTTAGAGGGTGTGTTTACAAGTACAAATAAAAATATAAAAATTTATGCTTATCATATTTTAACTGGAGATAATAAAAACTTGAACAGAATGACTAGTTTCACTGTTAAGATTACTTTAGACGCACTTTGCGTTAGATACTCGTACGTAATCAATATTTATATGACTACTACAAAGATGACGGCATAGGTATTATTTTTCCGTTACGATAATTATTCATTAATGCAAAGATGTTTACTTATTGCCTGATTTTATCCGGATCAATTAATTCATTACTTTACTTCTAAGGAAATACGTCAATGGGTGACTCTAGTTGGTTAGAAGTAAGAACATTTTTATGGTAAATTTTAAATAGAAAAATATTGGAAAAAATTAACTCGGCCACAAGTGAATTCTCAGACTGGAATCGAACCAGCGACCTTTGGAAATCCGGTCCAATGCTCTAACCGCTGAGCTACCGAGACTTCTCGAAGTCTCCAATATTTTTCTATTTAAAATTTACCATAAGTATAAAAATAGCATTGAAAAATGCAAAAATTACAAAATCATAAATAAGAACATTTTATTGATAGTGACATGCTCTATGCATGCATGTATGTGACGAGACCGTTAATTAATCCATCATTCACATAAAAGAGTTCCATATTTGACTAACTTATAATTATATAACTACCAAACACTGGTACTGAAACTTTTACATGTTGCTTGTCTTCTTCTGAAAACTTAATGTTGATAGAATCTAAATAACAAATAAAAATCAAAAAACCCCTAAGTAGCCTAAAAATACAGACAAATACAACTTAGCTCGTGAAAATATAGCGCGTTTGATATCCGTAAAAGTTGTTTTATTTCAATGAACAGTGCGTGCCAAAACATAAAAATCAAATTGGTGGTCAAATTGTAAAATCGCTATTAGAGGTATTTAAAAATATCATAAATTAAAAACTATAAAGTATAAAATATATAAGTAAGTAAATAAGTTATCAGTCGGTAACAGTCTAATAATTATGATCACCAACTGTGAAATGGAAACAGTAACATCTGGAGTGCTATTTTGCGAGAGACAAGATGACGCTGTGGGATCAGTCTGGTTATTTTAAGATCCTTCGTAAACTTTTATTGAATCCTTTGTAGGTAATGGTACCTTTAAACTCTTTCGTACATTCTTTTTAGGCCTGAAACAAACATCAGTTAAATTATTAAGGGAACACCGTCTAAAGTCTTAATCATCAGTTCGTTGATTGGTGCAATTTTACGAGAGGAAAAATAATGTATGTGAAGTAAAAACTATCGCATGCTCTGCAAATTTTATGCAACAATTTGCATTGCCAAATCTCCACTTATTAATGTTAATGACTAAAATACCGTTAGTACCAATTCATTCACCATAATGTGAGATATATTCATATCTACCACTCAAATAAATCGATCGTTTCCTATCGTGAGCCGTGGTGCAAAGTCCACGCGTGCCGTTGCGTTGGCAAGCGAGCTGAACGGCCGACTTGCTTCTAATGGGCCTTGTTACGAAACGGTTTAGTTATTATTAAATCTTATACATAGATAAAAAGACTATATGAAACTGTTTTACAACCAATAATTGGACAAAACTCGAAAAATACAGATGGATCTAAATAAAACTTAATATCAAATAAAGTGTCGCTAAGAGTCACAAAAATGATATTTTTTAATTGGGACATCATTAAAGTTTTGCCATTTGGAATTATTATCCTAACATTACGTATTAAAAAGTCAATTATTAAACAATTTTATTTATGGAAATACCAAGAAAGTAGACGTATGACTTTGCTTAACAGTGTTGATCAAGAAATAAAAAGTTATGGGTGGGCGCGCCAACAAACGGCGATTTTTATTGGTTGACGCCCGGCTGCGTTTTGCCACACGAGTTGATATGGCTGATGACGTCAATGTGTTCCGAGCTGTCGACCGGTTGCCGTTTGGCATTTGGAAATACTAGTTTTAGCAAACTTCTACAATCGGATGTTTTATAATTTATGTTCGTATGGTACATTCCGTATGGTAGTACCATTTCAAATGGAAAAATAAACCAAAAGCCATTCTTGAGAATAACAAGTTAAATAAGTGTAGACAGCTGTATTTATTTTATTTAATCACCGATAAAAGTACGACGAGATCTCTTTAGTATGAATGATGAATGCTAGCCATTTAAATATGATATTACAAAATGGTATCCTTGCATTTGAAGTAATTAGGCCATAATAATGTTAAGGAATTTTGTTATCGACATGACCCGCATAGACTTGGAGACGTTTGTGTCTGATTCTTTGATAATTTTCACACAATGTTACTTTGGTCACAAAACTTACACGGTTTTTTTTTGTATACAGGGTGGAAAAAATCTATGGGCCCTGGATGGGAACTACCTTAAATCCTTAAGTAAGCTCATTTTACTGAGAGGAAACATTCTTTTATTTTTTAAAAATACGCTTTCCACACCCAGGAATTGAACCAGCTAAAAAATAACATCCTGTACTTTTATGCCATCAATCGATAAGGTCAATCAAAAGGATTAACTCTCTCTAACAAACATTAAATTAAATTAAAGGAAACACATGAAAACTCAACTTATAAACTCAATGGGGCGGATAAAGCACTTTTTCACCTCACACGCTCGGAAAAGGAGGTTTTGTCATTCAGTTTCTGCGTGGAAAATCGCTTTTTGCGGGCTACGGCGCTAAAGTACTTTTTTTAAATTTAAGTCGCCAATCGCCTGATCGCCTCCTCGTTCGCCTCGCCACTCGCGCGACGAGTGATTCAAAAATAGAGGTCCAGGAAGCTCAATCAGGCCTCAATCCTTAATCCTAGGATCCTTCACTTACTCAGGTTTCAATAGAGGTAACTCGCCGCTAATAACCAACTTTCCAGCCTTGCATAACAAATAACTATAATTCAAGGCTTTTTGAAAAAAAAAACCGGCCAAGTGCGAGTCGGACTCGCGCACCGAGGGTTCCGTAAAATATTTTTTTTATTATGATGTAACAAAAAATTTACGGTTTTCGCAATTTTTCCTTTATCTGTACTATAAGACGTTACTTTGTACCAAATTTCAAGATTCTAGGTTCACGGGAAGGACCCTGTAGGTTTTGATTCCCGTGCGAGTTTCGAAAATTTGCGCAAATTTGCGGCATAAACGGCTGTATCTTTTGATTGCTTTGGCTTAGAAGTTTGATTTTTTCACAGCTCCAAGGGACAGTAAGTAGACCTGAGTATTAGATATAAATTTTAGTTTGATACCTCCACGCGTTCCTGAGAAAAACGGTCTTGACAGACGGACGGACGGACGGACGGACAACAAAGTGATCCTATAAGGGTTCCGTTTATTCCTTTTGAGGTACGGAACCCTAAAAATACAAAAATCTTTGAATGCAGTTTTGTTTTCTTTTTAATGAAAGAATGTTTCCTTTCAGTAAAATGAGCTAACCATCCCCTCCAGGGCCTATAATTTTTTCACTCTGTATAGCAAAACAGCTGAAACCGTTGACTGTTGTTATTCAGTTGTTAAAAACAGGAAATATGTAGGTAATGAATATGGAATATTTTCTATAACAAATGCAGTAGTTACTAATGAAATCAGGAATGAATTTACTTTTAAAGCCATAATTAGTTACAGAATTGATTCCGACGAATTGAGAACCATCTTCTTTTTTTGAAGTCAGTTAAAAATGGGGATTTTGGAAAGAGAATTTAACGAGCCTAGAAGAAAAATTAAGTAACTGACTAGTAATATAATAAAAACATTTTATAAAAAAAAATCAAACCGACTTCAAAAAGTAGAAAATAAACCTTTTGGAGTCGGTGCTAGCTAGCTAAGGCCAAAAAATATATAGTTAGAAGTGCAATGTAGAATGCCATGTTTTTATTAGTTACATCATGTGCCATTACTTACACTAAAAATCAGCCCGTACACAACAATCATGTCATCTAGGTAAACGACTACTTGCCAAAACGTGATTTATATTTTTCAGGATTATAAAAAAAAACTACTAGCCAGATCTAGAAAAATTATATGGGTCCACACATAAACCATTTTCTTTCAGATAAAAAAAGAATTATAAAAATCTGTTAACAACTGGCGAAAAAAAAACCGTTGACTTGAGAACCTCCTCCTTTTTTTGAAGTCGGTTAAAAATAAACTGCACATATAATCATGTCACAATTATGTTTTCTCTTGTTACAGTAGCGATACACACAAGAAGGATCAGCCAGTTCGCACCGCTGCTGATTGCACTGGTTGGTCTGCCAGCGAGGGGAAAGAGCCAGCTCGCTCACCGTCTTTCAAGACATCTCAACTGGAATGGAGAGAGCACTAAAGGTATTGATGGAAAAAACTTACCTTGACTGTAATTTCGTCACACAAAATAGTAAAGAAGCAGAGGCTAGAATTAAAGTTACTTCGACAATAATGATGATAAAATATAATACTACTAGTGTTAGATCACCATGACCCAGATAGGTACATGTTGTCGATCTTGATTAGTCTAACGCGTGGATCACGCCGCTGTTTACATTGTAGACACAATGTAATAAAGAGATACCGACATCTTGTCTAATATGGCCTAGATCAAAAGATAAAAATAACAAACTTGCATCTTCTTCAAATAGACCTTGATGATGTTGATAATTTATGGGGTTATTATTATCAGTCTAAAGAACTGGCACGCCTTCGAATACCGTAAACAATATCTGACTATTAAAAAAGGTTATATTAATTGGATAGGTATTTTTAATGCAGAGCCTTTCCCTAAATGTCGTCGACTGCAAAAAAGAAAAGTGAATGAACTGCTTAACTTAATAAAATTTACGAAAGTTGGTAGGGTGCCAAAGATGAGAATTTCGTCGGATTATTTTGAACTTGCCTGACCGTTCTGCAGTATTCGACTGCAGCGAGTACAGGCGCCGCCATATGGCGCTGTACGGTAGCCATGACATCTTCCGCGCGGACCACCAGCAGGGCTCTGCCATCCGCCGGCAGAGCGCGAGCGAGGCCGTGCAAGATGCCGTACTTTGGCTCAAAGACGGGAACAGTGTTGCTGTAAGTATGCCCGACACTCGCTGCTCCCTGAATATATTATGCATCCTACCACATAGTCATTGAGTCATTCAGATTGACTCCGGTTCCAAGTTCCAAGTATTTAGACTATAATCGGATTATCAATTATTTTCATGAATGAATCAGAAATCGCTATCAGTAAATCGAAAAAGCGTGAGGACAGAACGCTCTAGATTTTGCAATCTTTCAAAATAAATACTTACTTAACAAGTTATGTAATAGTGTACAGACATATGTGAACGATACAGTCAACTAGCAAATGAAAGAGCAAATACAGTTAAATACAGTGCTATTGTAGATTTGTTGATTTTACTTGTGATGTGGAATGCCATTTTCAAATAAAAATATCTTTAATAAACTGTTAATAAACTGCTCTTGACTTTATTTATATTCATCCTTAAAAACAAATGAAAGAAAATAAATAAATGAATAACATCCATCCGGTTTTATTAAACAGGCTATTTCATGCTACTTATTTCATTACTACTCACTTCAGCGATAAGATAATAATCGTTAAGCAACAACAACTTTGATTTACATCACTCATTCGTATCACACTTTTATATTGGTTAAAAACTCAGTCCTTTATTTCCAGATATTCGATGGCACCAATATAACGAGGGATCAGCGTCGGGAGCTCAGCGACTACTGTCTCTCAGACATGGGCTTCAGGATTCTGTTTATTGAATGCGTCTGCGAAGACCAAGAGTTACTCGAGAGGAACATTATCGAGATCCTGCGTTATTCCGCGGACTACAAGAATATGAGTGAGGAAGAAGCAGTAGACGACTTGAGGAAGAAACTCGAGCATTACATGAGGCAGTACGAACCCATCGATGCTGGTCTGGAGGACATTAGCTTTGTCAGAGTCGAGAACATGGGAGAGACAGTGACAGCGCATAAAGTTGCCGGACAGAAGGAATCCGCCATACTCGGCTACTTATCTGGAATGAGATCTTTGCCGCAAACTTTGTATTTCACTCGAGTAAGTCCCCATTTTGCTTAGTTTTCCCAGCATCATGGTGCATTAGTTCCGTTTCGACAATAGTTTATCTATACTATATATTATACATATTATTATTATAATATTATAAAGCTGAAGTGTTTGTTTGTTTGAACGCGCTAATTTCAGGAATTACTTTACCGATTTAGAAAATTCTTAGACCATTAGAAAGCTACATTTCTCCTGAGTGACATAGGCTGTATTTTATCCCAATATTCCCACGGGAACGGGCACCACGCGGGTAAAACCGCGAGGATCCGCTAGTATAAGATAAGCTTGTTTGCTTCTATTTACGATAAGCTTGAACTCAAGATCAGTATCAGAAACGAGGATATATAAACATAGGTACTATTAATAGCTTTCTCCTAGACATGCAGTAAGCAATTCTAGAAAAACTAGTGAGTAGCTATAGCTGGTTATCGGGTTTCGTGTTTGATGCAATACAGGATGTAGTTAAACAAGAGAAATAACTAATAATATCATTAAGACATGCTTATGTTAAACATTTTTATTTTGTTTATAGTTACCAAAAATATCACATCATAAATATAAACTTATATTCGCAATATGCGAAAATTATTTCGTCATCCTTGGATAACAGAGTCACAATGTGGTGGCGATTTCACTTATCAATGAATTAGCTGCTTGATGTTTAAAACTTTTTGCCGATTATGTTTTCAACAGTTAGTTTTTGTGTAATTTAGTCTCATTAAAAAACAATTTGTATTGTACTATAGTTGTCCAACAAGGTTACATATTTTGGCACAGAACAATTGCTAACTGCAGCCTCAACTAATATTATTTGCTGGCGTATTTACTGACAATGTTGCTTTTATACTTAATAATTATATATACCATTATGAGTTTTTATCGTACCTACATGCAATCGAGGAACTTCCCTGTAGATCAGTAGAGATTTTTAGGAAGCCTTGTTTTATTTCTGAAAGTCATAGATTTACCTATAGAAAAAGTTTATATCAGGCTAAGAATTTTATTTGAATATAAATTATTGCTTCATCGTTATCGTCATCATCTCAGCCATATGAAACCTACAAATTATTGCTTTAACCTCATTAATTTTCGAAGACACGTTTTCCGAAAAAAATTCAACAGGTCGGTAACTTCCTCGATTATACGTACTTATAATACAAGCTCTGCTTAGTTTGGGTCTAGTCTAGGTGGTGTATTGTGTTAAATGTCCCAAGATAATTATATATTATTTATCTTATAGCACGGTGAGAGCGAGTACAATGTGCTCGGTCGCATAGGAGGCGACGCGTCATTGTCTGCACGCGGGCAGCTGTACGCGCGCTCGCTGGCTGACCACATGAATGCTGTGGGGAGTCGCGAACCGCTCACCGTCTGGACTTCCGAGATGAGACGGACTAAGCAGACGGCTGCGGACATTCGCGCGCCTAAAAGGGCCATACGAGCGCTCAATGAGTTAGATGCTGTAAGTTTTATTTATGTCTTCTTATCCTCCTTTTTAGGGTTTCGTAGCCTAAAGGCAAAAAACGAAACCCTTATAGATTCGGCCAAACCGATGTATGTCACACCCTTTTTATTCCAAAACTATGAGGATTTCACAGTTGAAACTTGGTAGGTAGATGTATTCTGTAAACCGCTTTACGGTTTTTTAATGTTTAATCACTGCAGTACCTAGTTAGGGAGTTTTGAGAAAGAACGAAGATGATAATAAGAAGTATCAAAACTTGTCCATTGAATTGTACACTGTTGGCTGAGTTTGTTAATATGACCTGTCTTAACTACAAACTTACATTTTTACACTAAAAATCCATACAAAACTACCCGTGTCGCTATCATAAAGGCAAAATACCAATTCACTTAGTTTTAAGATAAGACTTCCTAGTGCAAAAACCGAATGAAAGCTGATAACTTTTTAACACTTCGTATCATAATTTTTGCCGAAATTAGTCATTTTGAGGTGATAATAATTAATTTTTGATAACAGGCACGCGTCCATCGTATGATACTATGACATTTGAATTAAGTAATCCTATCAAGTCCTATCAAAGCTTCATTGGTTAGCCAATGAAGCTTTGATAGGACTGTATTTCAGTTTTTCTAAGTTATATAAAAAAGGCTTCTTTCATGTTCTTCCTGATTAGATCATAGATCCACCAGTGGTTCCTAGTGGAACGAGGGAAAACACAGGCATACCTATTAATGTATCTAATGATGGAAAGTTACAAAGCAGTGTTTTATTAGTATTATCGTTTATCTGTCATCTATAATAAATAAATACGATGGGAAAACTATCGCCATAAGTAGGCAGGGTTTTATCAGTTGCCCAGATGCGGTGGCGTGATGTACCGTACGATAACCGGACAGGCGTAACATGTTTTCATTAGAGGTATATTAGGTGTAATAAAACGATCTGATTTTGTATTTAATTATGCGTAGTAAGAAGAAAATGTTTAATGCGTAGCCTCTTATATTGATTTTCTTAGAAATCTCTGAAGGAAAATTATACCGAATATCCAGTTGGCAGCTACTCATCTCTATAAAAGAAGACCTAAAATTAGGTTTAGAGAGAATGGGAAGAGTTTGTTCAATACTGAATCATGCAATGAACTGATGCACAAAAACATCATAATGAGCTTTATTGTTATTGTTTACGTTACGAGAAATCCTGCGAGTAATTTACAAACAATCGTAAAATGTAGGTTACTTGCATCGCAGATGAAACTTGGCAACATGTGACATACAAACGTACATCAACAAACTTAAATAAGTATGCAATTCTCAGTGACGGGATTATGACGTGTAGGAAAAATACGTAGGCAAATCTGCCATTGTGTAATTTTACAAAACTATTTTCATTCAGCTCGCTAATATTATACGAAATGGCCAATAAATTGCAACAATAGTCTAGGTATTATTAGACTCACAACGTGATTCACGTTCAGTGACATTGAGAGACTTTATTTTTAACGCTGAAAAAAGCGTTCATTTTGTTCGTAGACGAAGTCATTGCAATGATTTAGACCGATAATTTGACATTTTTATTGCCAATTTTAATTCTTTATGACAATGAAATCACCTTAAGAACTATTTAAATCTCGCTTGATGTATAATTGCACATGCAATCTGAAGAAAAGTCAAAGTCCAAATATTTGCGTGCACAAATAACTTAATCATGGAAGTGATACAAGAGTTTACAACAAAATAGTTTGACGACTTCCGCCAACTGTTACTAGTCACTAATCACGATTAACTTATGATACATCTTATTATAACTTTTTAATTTTGCATTTTACAATGCTATTTTTAAGTGATAAATATTAAACAATAAAATATATTAGTAAAAAGCAACTAGTCTCATGTCCCGTCTCCCGTCAGGGCGACATGAGACTAGTTGCTTTTTTTCTAGTATATTTTCTTGTTTAATATTTATCGTTGATACATCGTTCTGTCCCTTTGAACTTTAAATAGAAGCCTGAAATGCAACTGAGCTTTTATTTTATACGTGTTTTCCGGTAATAGTGTCAGATGTCGTTGTGTCAGATGGTGAAAGTTACCCTAAAGCTTTCTTTCTAACGAGAAACATTTTTCAGGGTATCTGTGAAGGTCTAACGTACGAGGAGATGCAAGAGCGCTTCCCCCAGGAGTTCGCGTGGCGCGACCAGGACAAGCTCCGGTACCGGTACCCGTGGGGCGAGTCGTACATCGACATCATGACGCGGCTGCGGCCTGTGCTCTCCGCACTCGAGGACGAACACAACGTCATCGTGGTGGGCCACCAGGCTGTGTTGCGCTGCATGCTGGGATACTTCCTCGATGCTAAGCTTGGTGAGTTTCCTGAAAACTGGTCACTATCGCTTAAATAGCGAAAGCGGAAAGTACTTTTGACTTGTTAAGCTTTAGAACAGTGCTGTCTCTTCAATGAGAGAGATATTCTCATGGCATTCGAAAGAAAACTTTGATCATTGAAATTAATAAAATTGAATGGAAAAAATGTAATCACGCATAGGCAAAAAAAAGGACGCCTTTTCACAAGTTTACTTCCTGGGGAAAATTAAAGGACGCTGCAGACGGCTAACGAAAAACCTAATGATAAATTTTAAATAGAAAAAAAATCGCATTGAAAAATGCAAAATTTCAAAAATCATAAAAAAGAAAAACCTAATGGTAGAAAAACATAATTTTTAATGGCTTAAAAACTTGACACTTGACTTGAATACACAGTAGTAAAGACTGAGTAGAAGATCCTTGTTCCAAGCAGTAACTGACGTAGTCAGAATTGCTTTTATGGTCACCAGCAGGAAAGGGGTGGCACCATTTGAAGTTTATTTTATGCCAAAAGAACTTCGAACAAGATTCTTGATAATAATGAATGGTATAATACTCAACGTCATCAAAAATAAAAACAATTCAATCGGTTGATTAAAATTGCAATAATAATGATAGCTGCGTTGTGATATAAAAATTAAACCTTTTATCACTGACGTAAAATCAAAAGTCAAAACTGCACTCAGACCGCCTAACGGTATAGCTTGTGCTATCGCTATAGCTATCAAACTTCAAACTCTCATAAAACCCTTCAACGATAGGGTTTTTGACTAATTCCTACATTTTTCTATTCATCTATTGTATTCACTATTGCATTTTTAGTATGAAAGTGATAGCGTCAGCGAGAGGCCTTGTAGGGGGTTTGTAAAATCGATAGCTATACCGTCAGGCGATCGGGGTTCGGTTCTCATTAAAATTCACGAATGCGGATAAAAAATAGCAAGAAATACTTTAAAAACAAATTCTGCTCCATATTCTTTAAACAACGCAGCAATACTGACTATTGTTAACTAAATATTTTCTATTCTGTAGCATTAGCGATGTAAGCACATATCATTAAAAAGTTAAAATAAACAGTTAACTAATACTTCCTATCTTTACTAAGTATCCATTTTGATTTCACAATATTATTTTTTGATCCACTTAAAATCTAATAACTATGGCAATAAAAGTTATGGACGTCCCTATTGCCCTTTTTAGGGTTTCGTAGCCTAAAGGCAAAAAACGAAACCCTTATAGATTCGGCCAATCCGATGTATGTCACAGCCACTTTATTCCAAAACTATGAGGGTTACACAGTTGAAACTTGGTAGGTAGATGTATTCTGTAAACCGCTTTACGGTTTTTACACAAAAATAAAAAATATATGAATTAAGGGATTCCCCATATATGGAACTGACACTGATTTTTTTTTTTCATCAAACCTATATGTGTGGGGTATCTATAGATAGATCTTTAAAAATTGCATTGAGGTTTCTAAACGATTTTTTCTCAAAGTCAACCGTTTGAAAAATTTACATTTTCCAAAACCGCAAATATAACATTTAGTCCAGTCAAATTAGTCCTTAAAATAGAGGTAAGGTTACAATAATTCCCATAGAGCTAAAAATTGGTATGAATGTTCAGAATACCATTATAAATGAATTGTGAAAAGTCCCCATCAATCCCCCTTGTGCAAAAATTTTTATTGATGGTGAAAGTTTGCAAAAATAGGTTTTTCGCGTTTTTCAGCTAAACGGTGAGTTTTACAGCAAAAATAGTTCAGACAAAAATTGTAGATCATCCGATTCTCTACAAAAAATGTATCTACACTTTTTTTCATAAGTATTGCCATTTCCGTGATATAGCGGTTGAAAGAATTGAAAAAAATATTTTATTCGTAATATGCACGTTAATGTTATATGAGTAAATACATGAGTCCCTATGTCTTATACATACAAATTATATAATTCTTAGAATATAAATGAACGTCAAAAACTCCTCCCCTATTTTCATTTAGTCGCATGGCCTTGAGTAACATCTGTCTTCCATTCAATTGTCAGCGTGGCGATGCTCGTATACCTGCTCCGTTTCGAAGGTCTCATACTCAACAAAATACTGTTAGTGACAACTCGTGGCTATCGCTTATATTTTGTAACAAAGTTTGTGCATTTTACTGTTTTAAAAAAAAATGTCGCAATTCTGCTTTATTTGTAGTCAACCTTTGACTGAAAGTGGAGTTGTTACTGTTGATCGCGGCATGAAAGCATTAATTGATGCAAGTATTGAAAGAGGTGATGAGTTTTCGGAGTACCTGAAAGACCAGACATCTGTAAAAATTCATGTGCAGTGTCGAAAAAATTATACTCGAAAAAGTAGCATTGATGCCGTGAAAAGACGGCGCCAAGAAGAAGAAGCTGGTTCATCAAAAATAAGTCCTCCTCGTACTAGAGCACGAGTAAGTGAAACTACATTTTGCTTCAACCAGTGTTGTTTATTTTGCGGCAATGAATTAAATGAAGAGTTGGAGAAGAAAAAAGCACTGCAGTACCGACGTAAGATTTTAAAAGTGACTACACTTTCGTTCAAAGACAGTATTCTAACTATAGCTAAAACTCGTTGTGATGATGTAGCCAAAGCTGTTGCTGCTCGAATTGAATTTGAATATGATTTAGTCGCTGCCGAGGCTAAGTATCATAACGATTGCTACAATTCTTTTCTGAAACCGACCACTGGGGGTAAAGTCGGTCGTCCTAAAGATGAAGCTACAAATATTGCGATGAGAGAAATATTTAAGTATATTGAAAATAGCGATGATTGTCAATTCACATTAGACGAATTGAAAAGTATTTGTAAAAAATCAACAATAGATAACAGAACCATTAAAATGCGATTGAAGTTGGAGTATGGTGATAGAATTATTATTACAGAAAAATCAGGATCCTCAACATTCGTATGTTTTATTGATAGTCACCATGATATTTTAAATCAAGCTTGGTACGAAAAAAAAACCGATAAAAAAGAAGAGCGATTTCGCATCTTAGAAGCTGCAGCAGCAATTATTCGAGAGGATATTCAATGTGCAGTGTTAGATAATTCTAATTATCCTCCACCAGGTCGTATGTTTGAAGATATTGATACAGACATTCCAAAGTCACTGACTTATTTCTTAGAGAAGGTCATTTTAAAAAATAAACGCTCCAATTTAGATCATTTACAATTAGTATGCACGAATATTAGCCATAGTATTATGAGTGCTGTTCGGCCTAGGTCTTTCAAGTCCAAATTACAATAGGCCTACCGGGGAAACCACGTTAAAAAAAAAGCGCCAAGCACACTACCTCATAGGTGGTGTGGAAACGTGTGCATATTACGAATAAAATATTTTTTTCAATTCTTTCAACCGCTATATCACCGAAATGGCAATACTTATGAAAAAAAGTGTAGATACATTTTTTGTAGAGAATCGGATGATCTACAATTTTTGTCTGAACTATTTTTGCTGTAAAACTCACCGTTTAGCTGAAAAACGCGAAAAACCTATTTTTGCAAACTTTCACCATCAATAAAATTTTTTGCACAAGGGGGATTGATGGGGACTTTTCACAATTCATTTATAATGGTATTCTGAACATTCATACCAATTTTCAGCTCTATGGGAATTATTGTAACCTTCAAAGTCTTATTTGACTGGGCTATTTATCAATAATAATGAATCACTCATTCAAACACTATGAAAAACAACGTTATTTTTGCAGACGATATAATTGGCAATAATAATACTATAAACTTTATTGCACACGATACAAAAACAAACGCATACAGAGAAAATTACAAAAAAGAGAAACACACAATAGGCGGCATTATTGCTACGTAGCAATCTCTTCCAGGCAACCTTGGGTGAGAGACGAAACCCTTCATGTGCGAGTTCGACTTACACTTGGCCAATTTTAATAATTGAAAATGTGAAAGTTTCTTATCATTAACTTTAATTCCAGACGAACTTCCGTACATGAACGTGCCCCTGCACTCCATAGTGAAACTGACTTCATACGGCTACAAGTACAAAGTGGAAATGATCAAGATGCCGGTCGAATGCGTGGACACGCATCGAAAGCAGCCTTTGGTAATTATGATTTCTTTAACTTGTTAGCAGTTTCCTTTTTACAATAGATAGATATTTTTACTTCTTTTAATTATTGAAAAAGATAGTCAACACTTGCATGATGCGATCTAGGATACAAATTCACGCAAGACTATTTAACTATTAAGAAACGCAGTTCAGGCAAAAATATTCGTTGAGGACCAAATACTACCAGCTTTGGCAGGAATATGCGATTTGCATTTTAATGATTGCCTTATTTCAACTTAAAATTTTAAACAAGCCCACCTCTCCCCTTACTTTGCCATTATTATCGATTTTAATGTATTGTCTGCGCTTGGGACATAAAACTTATTTCTTTTTCTAGAGAAAGAAATATTTGAACTGCTTAAATGGGACTCGAACCTGAAAACTTTAGCTGCCTTGAGGCACTACACACTATTTCAACTGCTAAGACGTTAGAAGCCTTGCCGACATTTTCTACCTACCTAAGACGCACAGCGCCGTTCCGTGGGTTACCACAGCATTGTAATTTGTTCAATACAACCACTCAAGATTGAAAACCAATTGAAGACATATTTGACAGTTTTGTATAACCTTGACTTACGCGAGAATCTTCGTTAACCTCTATCTCCACGATAGCTACAGCTAGAGGATTAACAAACTTAGTCCGCACTATATTCCATAAGCCTATGCCTTAAGATTTGCTGTTGTCGTTTAGGTATAAGATAATAAGCTGAAATATGTTGCTAAGCCCGAATTAGAAAGAACCTAAGCATCTTTTTTTCTTTTCTCTTTATTTGGGTCAACAAACAACTACATATTACATATAAGGGTTTAAATCATATTTTCTTAGGTAACTTAAACAAATATGCAGTCTTTCTTGAATTCGATCACACTGTTCAATTCAGAAGATGATTTAATTTAATTGCGGTTTTGAAAGGGAAAAAAGTACCATAACATACGAAAATGATGACGAAGAAAACTTGTGCGTACTTAGTTAATAAACCGCTAATGAATAACTATATATTCAAATGACAGCGAGATAATTATCTTCAAGCTAATATTGCACAAAAATATGTGCCTCCTACCATCACACTACGCTTAATTAAAGCTAAGCTGGTCAATAATTACAATAGATAAGTACCTACACTAATCTGAAAACTTAAACAATTACGGTGATAATCTTGTAGATAATTTCTTTAAAGAATTTGTGTTTCGCGTTCTTTTGTGAACAAGATATGCGTTGTTTAACACATCAGTACAAAAGAAATTACCGCTTTATAAAGATAATAAAGTGTGAACCAAAAATCTATTTGAATTCTAATTTTAGCATGCAGCATAGATAAATATCACGTTATTCACCATGCGCTTGGCACCACTTTTAAAATCTTGATAGATTTTTATGACGTTATAGATATAACAAATTATCTAAAAATTGCTTCAAAATTGAGTTTTGTTATCTCAGCAAGTTTAATTAAAATTTTCTTCAGCAGACATTTGTAAAAATTTTCCTCCGTGTGATTTAAATGCTGCGAGATTCGTCTTAAAATATGATAAAAACCTGTACCTACGCCTGCGGTGCTTATCTCTGTGTATATTTAACCAACAGAAGGTCTTTGGACAAGCCTATACGAGTATGATAAGATCGGGTTAAATCGCCTTCTTGCTCATGAAATCACTTTTGTTACAGAACTGCTCCATTACCCGGAGCGCGTCGGATGCCCTGGTGACCGTGCCATCTCACTACGACACGCTGCCGTCCAACCTATGGCAGAGCTCAGCCGAAGCACAACTTTAGGCACACAGCCGCGCTCCGGCCAGGAGCACACTCACCACAACAGCATTATTAGGGCTCTGCCCTCGATGTAGCCACGGCCCGATGGGGCGGCGTCCACGGCTGTGAAACGCCTTGGACTGAATGACGCCACGCCAAGATGGCAGAGGCAGACAGCGATTCTGCCAGAAAGACATTGGTGTGTTATGTGACATCACTACAGTGTGATAAACTGCGTTGAACTTAGCCTTTACTTATTGTAGATTTAGATTACTTAATCTTAGATAATAAATGAGCGTCCAACGCTCGCTATTGATCTGCGATCGCCCGATAGCTCAATTATATTTGTACAAATTTTTAATGTCACTTATTAGCTTCCAACTGCGTATTAAAAGACTGAAAATTATTACCTATCCATGATGATCAAATCGAGTCAAATTCATGTTCATTTTTATCGTAATCTCTCATTGATGTTTACTGAAAGTTTTATCATTTTCTTATTTTATGTAGGTATGTGAGATAGCTCCCTTATTTTATTGGATCGTTTTAATCGTAATAGTTTATTTTAGAAATCGTAAGCACTTTTGAATCTAATATTTGATACATTACCTAAGTGTATACACTTAGTTTTCTATAATCTTTAACGAGTAAAAATAGGACTATTTTTGTAAGCACTTCAATAATTTTTAGTTTTACAGTTTCTAATAAAGTTTTGATTAGGTAATGCTAAAATGTTAAGTTTTTAGTTTCTACATAACGTAAACTCGTTTAAGTATTACGATTAAGTTGGAACTAATTTTATTATTAAATATTCTGGGGGTATCGTTCTGCGATTGTACTGCGCTTTTTTAGTTAGTCATAAGCCGGAATATGTATCACAATTTTATTAATTTCGTAGGGTTCGTGCTATCGTCTTGCTTACTTACACTATTTAGTTTAACGGTATCCACGATACTGGTCAATTAAATCTAAGACTTAAATGTTAAGGTTTAGTTATCTCTATACCTTATACGGTTTTCTGACTTCTAACTTTAAGACAAGGGTTTGGTCGAAATGGAATAGTTTTAGAAATTATGTGAATAGATTATTAAATAATAGGATTGAATTGACAATCTCAACTTCTTTTTTATATAAATAAAAATAGTGATACTTACAATAAAGATGGTTTTTTATTTATGTATCAGTATGGTAACATAATTCAAAATTTCAAAATTCAATATCATTTATTCAGTCTAGGCTGTTACAAGCACATGAACGTCAAAGAAGCTACGCTACGTACGCTACGTAGAATACTTACAGTCGGTTGCACAATTTTTTTTTCCGTTATACTTTTACAAGGTTTAAAACTGTATGGGGTTTGACAGCAAATAACAGTTATTTTATATGAATTCGTATAAATAATTTTTGGTGCAACCGGCGGTAAGGGCGACTACCACCGAATTTCTTGAAACACATTTAGCGCTAAACATTTTTTTAAATGACATAACGTTTCAGTCATTCGTTTGGATTGAAAAGTAACACAGCGATCTTTTATATTTGTTTAGCACTAATCGTATTTAATTCCAGTTTGTGAAATTCCGCCTAGTTAATTACCTAGAAATGAATAATTATTATTCTTCTGAAAATCTTATTGTGTACCTACCCAGAAAGTAAATGACGTGGCTTAATTATTTGTTACCTACTGAACTTTTTCGTTTGCGAAGTTTCAGATTTCAGATTACAATTGTTATTTTATTAAAATGAATGATTTGAATGAATAACTTGAGAACAATTTACCAACCTTATAATTCTTTTTATATGAATGAAATGAAAATTGAAAACAACACAAACACAACACTGTCACAAGTGTCACAAATACCAAATATTTTGTAGAAGGTTCTAACGAAACGATATTTTTTTTGCAGTGAACTAGAAAATTTCAGTTACAGGCAGGAACTACACCACCGGATATAAAAAAAACGGACAAGTTACTGTCGAGCTCGCCCACCAAGGGTTCCGCACAAATTTGTAGGTACAAGGTGTCTCGCAGTTTTTTCGAAGTATTCCCGAAATTCATTTTCCGAAACTAAAGACTATATTTTTATTTAATTACAATTGTATAGTTTTTAGATTTTTTCCTGTATTTGTAGTAAACGATATATTACATGCCAAATTTCAAAGTTATAGGTCTACGGTTCTAAGTATCCTATGAATTTTGATTCCCTGACAGTGTCGAAATATACGTTTTTTGGGGCATAAACGGCCCTATCTTTCTTTTTACTTTAATTTACAAGTTTAATTTATTACAGCAGATCGTTGACCTTAATATATGTTTTAATTTCAACTTGATACCTCCTCCAGGCGTTCTCGAGATAAACGAGGACGGACGGACAGACAGACAACAAAGTGATCCTTTAGAGGTTGCTTTTTTTCTTTAGAGGTTCGGATCCCTTAAAAGTTCTAGGCTGTCATTTAAATCGCAGAATGAATCAGAATTTAATTAGTATTGGAATAAAAAATACAATCAGATTAAAAAAAAATAACAAGGGCAAGTGAAAAAACTGTTTGGAAGCCAAAAAACTCGTTTTCGTTTCTCTTCAATTGCCTATTTTTACACCTAGAAATGTGTGATTTCCAGAAATGCCACAACAAAACTTACTACGTGCCAAAGACAAAAATAGAAATTATGGAGAACTATATTTTAAAGAAGGAGCTCGGTATATTATTTGTCGGTGCCGCAGTGGTTCGTAATCGTAGCGGATTAGAAAAGCGACGACCGCAAGTCGGTCCGTCACGGGATGGGTGACCAAAAATTTGTCATCTCGACTTAACCGGGATAACGGCCAATGGCTTAACGTGAGGCACGATAAGCCATTGGCCCTTACCCGGCTCTAAAACCTCACCAATCCCCACCAATTTCGTTACTACAAGAACTACTTATCGTGTTGCACAAAAGTAATGAACACTGATTTTTTTCACCTTAGGTACGCCCTTAGACATATATGTCTGTGGGTACGCCCATGTAAAGGTATCGAAACGGCCAAGCCACATATTTTGACTAAGGTGTAGAGCTTGTAGAGTTAGGGCGGGTGGAGCTAGAAGCTTATGGCCCTCCTTGAGATCTGATCTGATAACTTTTTGGCAGTGCGAGCTATATGGTGACGTCTTGGATTAACATTTTTACACGAAAATGTTTTTGGTGGAATTGATTTTAAGTAAACAACTATCTAATCATTTTTGAGGTTTCGCCAATAACACTATTTGAAAATTATGTAGGTACGTAAGCAAGACGTAAGCAAATGAAATTCCGATAGAAAAAATATTATTGCTTGTTAAGCTAATAATTAACAAGCAATAATTAAAAAATTCGTTTGTTTGAAATAGAAAAGGTTTTTTCAAATAATGGACATAGTTCTGAAAATTGTGTGAATGTAAATTAACTTCACAAGTATTTTTTAAAACTCAGAACTCTTAAGTTATTCTTATTACTTACCGATTTATTTGATTATGACTGAATCTAAACAGGTGCCTATTTGAAATTATCAGTTAGAAAAATATAAATATTAGAGTTTTTCTCTAACAGGTAGATTGCATAAAGTCACGTATTCACAGACGTGATTTACTACACAAAGGGTTGACATTATTAATTTATTCTGATAAATAAGTACAGTAACAGCACATCAAGCTTTACAGTAATACTACGAAAACAACCTCTATTGCAAAAGCGAAAAGGACGCTTAAGTAGAAAACACAAAGAGCGAGAGCATTAAAAAAATCTTATCAAGGCAAAAATCAACGTTTGTACTCCCCCGTTTTCCCCTCCATATCTGGAAAAATCTTTTCTTAAAATTTTCATGAAAGATTTGGTTATATTTCTGACCCAACGGCCAAACGCTTAAGTAAAGTTTGGACAGCTACAAAAATATATCAACACGGTTTTGTCGTTATTATATCTGCAGACGGGACGGCCGTATATCAGTGTGAAGGCTGACCACACTCGTGAGTGATCAAATAAAGATAAAATGTCGATTAAGCAACCGAAGCAATTGTTTAATGAAACTTTAATGTCCTAAATGTCACGATTTTGACCTACTTAGTATGTTGAACAACGTGTTCCAAAGCTTTGATGAACCTACCGTCTGTATGATGATTAATGGTCATCTTGTTTTTTCGAGGCTTTTACACCAAGAAGTTATCGACAGTATGACAGGAAATCGTATCTCTTAGGTATATGTAATAAAGCAGTTTTTTTATCCCTATAGCACTCAGAAATAAGATTAAAATAAATAAGTCGATTTTTACGGGTTAAAAGTTAAAATGCGTTTTTTATGATGCATGTTTTTTATGGTTTTTGGTTTTATCGATGTTTCGGCACCTTTTCAGGTGTTGGGTTAGGTATTGGTTAAAGATGTTCGAATTTAAGAAAATTATTTCAAACTGTACCTACTCCTATAATGTGAAACGAGAATATTATCATGCAAAAGCTTTATAAAATACAAATTGAAAAAACAAATTCCCCTAAAATGAATTTTAAATATAATTAAATTGGAAAAAAACAACTCTGCCACAAGTAAATTCTCAGATGGGAATCGAACCCACGACCTTTGTGAATCCGGCCCACTGCTCTAACCACTTAGCTATCGAGACTTTAGAATTAGAATTCCTCTAATTTTAATATTTATGTGTACATATGAATAAAACAATAAATATTCATGTTTATTAATAAACATTAAGCTTTTCTTCATTGTTTTTCCCAGCAACATGTTATTTGAGATGACGAGTTTGCACGCGGGCAATTTGATTTCATCCCCTCTATTAAAATATTTTCCAATTGATGTCCTTCATCATTTTAATTTTAACCTTTTCCAGTGCCAAATTCACTAAATTCCGACTGGTATTTCTAGAAACGAATGGGTACAAACAAAATAACTACTCAGCTAGGAAACTTCGAAAGAGACACAGTTATGTCATTTTAAGATGCTTAGCGTATAACACACAAAACAAATGAGCAACGATTACGCCATAACGTCGCGTCGTACTAAAATAGCCTGATGATCTTGACGAGATAACTTGATTGATTCCGATCTTTCGCCGGGCTAGTAGGCGGGCGTGGACAGCTGTCCATTGATATGAGCCGAGTGAGAGGCTCCACATGACCGTGACTTACTTCATTGACGGATTCTCGCAGGCTCGGCGCGACCCGCCACCGACCCCCAGGCTAAATCGGCTTCAGACGCATTGTCATACAAATCGTTAAGTCGCGAACACGCCGCGTTTCCGCAACGCACACGCAATAACACGGAATAAAGTTTTTATTTGTGCGCATACCACCACACTGTGCGGCTATGAAGTGTTTGTGATTGTAGTGCATTTAAAATTTTCAAAAACAAAAACAAGTGAGTAAATTTTTTCGTTATTGAAACTCCGATGAATCACGTTCCAACAAAACAAATGACGATAAAGAAGAATACTTTATTCGTTAGTTTAAAAACCATTAACACCATTTTTTGTACATAATAATGATGTTTGAACTGGATTAAAAGTAGATCGAATTAAACGAACTGAACATGCCTTTACATTACTTAACTACTTACTTATAAAGACAGTTCAACCAGGGATAAACAAAAGCACTTAAATAATTAACAGATATATATCTACCCCCACCTATATACATTCATCTCATTAACGGTTTCCCCCTAACTTCGTATAACTTGAATGCTACTTTAAACTTTATTTTTAACCAAATAAACTACATTCATCGTTTGACATTGTTTACATGTTGAATGTTGCATAGACGAAGATAAATATTTTATCAGTGTGTCATGCAGACTTAAGTACCTACTTAGCCTAACTTATACAACATCTGTAAGGTGCTTTATACCTAGCTGTTTTCATTGTATTTTATATGTACATTTCAAAAACGTATTATCTGATACTTAAACCTCCTATAGTTTATCTCGCAGAAGAAAATCTCCGTATGTAATAATAATTATACGATAACTTTATTTTATTGAGCTTAATTACTTTAATGAATATATGTGAGTATCATGTTTTCTTTTCGATTTTAATGACATTAATATTTTGTGAATTCATGCTGAAGTTCTTGGATTTGGATTAAAAATTTCTACGTGTAAGTACTTATGTCTCTTAAAGTATAGTAGCAAGTATCTAAATTTAACTATCATGGATGGATGGATCAGAAGCCATTATACCTACTATACTTATAGTGCGTATTCTAGTCTACGTCAAACCAAATCGTGAACTTAACCTTTTTACGGATGTTTCAATTTCTTTCAGCAATTGTAGGTAAAATGCGCTGCGCTGCACGCCGACTCCGTCCGTTCGGTGTGAATCTATACTAATATTATTAAGTGGAAAGATTTGTATTTTTGTATGTAACGAATAAACTCCAAAACTACTGGACCGATTTTGACGAAATTTGATATAGAGAATCCTTAGACCCCAAGTAGTATAAATGATCCCAAAATTCCCTCGGGAACGGGAACCACGCGGGTGAAACCGCGCCAGGCCTCTAGTCATACATAAAACAGTGTCTCACTAACCATGCCTACTTTGAGATTTGTGGTATAAAAATTAAACATTCTGAAACATTGTCTAACTAAACACGACTTAATACATGGTCTAACTGATTTTTTGTGGTAAGACTGTATGGTTTCAAAAGGTTTAAAAGTCTTGTTGGACGTAGAAACTGTAGTGTTACTAATGTAAGTAAACTAAAGGCAGTATTATATAATCTGTGATAAGAGGACTTTTAAAAGATCTAGAAATGTTTAAAATATGGTAATAGGTAAAGGTACGAACTTTTTAGTAGATTATGAGTAAAAATGGGTGCGAGATAAACGTAATAAAAAAACCGAAGAATATAAGGATCCAAAAACAGGAATTGGTCACGAAATATATAATATCAAGTCAAGTAAGCATTTAGTTACCAATGACTTTTGCAATTTTATCAAAGACTACTTTAGGCTTGAAGAAATGGAAAACAACTAGAAAGTAAGTGTTTTTAGCCGACTTCAAAAAATACTCCTTTTTTGAAGTCGGTTAAAAAGACTTACTTTCTAGTTGGTTCTCAAATCGAGGGAATCCAAGATGTTACTCGATTACTCGAAGAAGGCTGAACCGATTTGAGTAATTCTTTTTTTGTTCGAAAGGGTATACTTCCCATGTGGTCCCATTGTCATCATGTCAGGATCTGATGATGGAATCCTGGAGAAATCCGGGGAACTCTTCAAATATTATAGGCACTCCTATAGCGATTTCGGTGTTTTCTATAGTAACTCATGCATATGCTTCCGGAAAGCACCATTTGGTGAAGTGGAACTGATGATGAAGACCATAAATGGTCATCGGAACTATTAAATACTCTTACGATACGATTACTTTAATGTGATTCATAAGCAATTTATGCTCGACTCAATGCATGTGATGAAGTGGAGCTGGTGATGAAGTATCGGGAAAACTCGTCAATAAGTATGTCCCTGCAACGGGAAAAGCAGCATTGGATAATAGGTGATGAGGAGTTGACATAAGGTTATTAGCGTAGGCGCGGGACCTCTTTTACCTTAAAAAATGTGAAATAAAAAACTTTTAAGTATTAAACTTAAAATAAAAAACTAAAAAGGAAAATAAAAGGTTTTTTTGAAGTCGGTTTTAATTTTTTTTTATAAAAAGTTTTCAACAATGTCGTAGCTTTGATTGATAATAAAACCTTTAGTATGTTCTCTCGTGCCTTTTCATTCTGTTACGACGATACGAAACGAAAATTATTATCAAAATCAATTGGCCGTAGTTTATTCAAACATGTTCAGTAATAGATATTTGTTATGCAAGGCTGGAAAGTTGGTTATTTAGCAGCGAGTTACCTCTTTTGAAATCTGAGCAAGTGAAGGATTCTAGGATTGAACCACGAGCGTAGCGAGTGTTCCAAAGATTGAATCCTGAGCGAAGCGAGGATTTCAAAGGTACAAGACGCTAAAAACTTTGCGCAACACACAATTTTTCACCTCACAAACAGCAAGGAACATTTTATGGTTATTTCCGCGGTCAACTTCCGGTAAAAAATTCTTTAAACATAATTTAATCTAAATATACCTTATTCTCGTTGTTTTAATTATATAAAAAACTAAAATAATAAAAAAGGGAGTATTATTTAAGTAGTAATATATTGTTACTTATTAATAAGAATAAAAACGATTTCGTAAATGTTGACACTGACATGAGGTAACAAGACAAAGACAATTTAAAAAATAAAGATTTATGTCACAGTCCGAAATCCAATTATAAAATATCGCATTATTCCACCTACTCACAGTTTTCATATTTCCTTAACGAAATTGGCTTTTCCCTTGAAAACATTATTAAACGAAGTACCTAACTGAGTAGTTCAATTATTATTTGATTGTGTGAATGAAAAAAAGGACCATGTATCTCCAAAACTACTAGTCCCATTTTGAGGCGGTTTTCAGTGATGGGTTCGGGTTTGATTAGTTCATGTTCTTAGATAGGTGTTACGGTGATAACTCACCAGGGGGTGCGCTGCAGTAACAATTGTTTTGTATACCAATGTTACCTTATCTCCAAAACTACTAGTTCGATTTTGATGCGGTTTTCAGTAATGGGTTGGGGTTTGATTAGTGAATATTCTTAGATAATTGTTACTGTGACAACTCACCAGGGGGCGCTACAGTAATCATTTGTTTGAGCAAAACCAAAACTACTTGTCCGATTTTGATGCGGTTTTGAGTAATGGGTTTTGTGTAGTACAATGTACATAATATCTATTGCTCTCTAAAAAGTTTGAAATAAAAAGCGATTTTTTTTAAACTTACGATGGTTATTTATAACGTGAACGAAAAAGGATAAAATAGTTTAAAAACCGCCGACTTAATTATCCATCGGGGGCTGCCATCACTATTATAAATTTCAGCATGAATATAAATATACCCAATTAATCAAGTTACTATAAAACTGCAAAACTATAGTTCATTTAATGGCAGCCCCCGACGGATAATTGACGGGGTTTTTTAATTATTTTATCCTTTTTCAATTACGTTACTTATAACCGTCGTGAGTTTTTTTTAATTATTTTATTTTATTAAATGTCTCTAATATTTTGGTCATATCAATGGGACATTATTACATAGTAGGTAGTACACAACATATACGCCGTATGTGTAATTAAGTCTCTACTGAAGTGGAGACGTTCGCCTTGAAAACTGGATCCCAATAAATTTTTATATACGGGTACCGGCCGATACTGACAAGTGAATAGCTGTTGGGTGCCAATCGTTCCTTATTAGATTCCGATAAGGTTCGAAATTCTTTGAGCCTTTTGATTTCATAGAACCTGTATTGCGAACAGGTAGATCACGTGAATATAATAATAATAAATAATATCCACAACACTGACAAATGGATCATCAACATTTTTATCATCAAATTATCATTCAAATCCTGCAATTCAAAGTTCAGTCAATGGATATCACTTATATTATCTATCTCATAACGACGTTCGCTATAAACTCGCGTTACTATACTTATTCTTGGGGATATAAGTACTTACTCCAAATACGCATGAAAGTTATTTATTGGAAATTTATTTGCATAGATATTTTATTATTTATTTATATTCCGGATCATTGTCATCATCTGTACTTGGCATCATCTTGAGAAAATTTGGGATATTCCTGCGAGTTTACTTGTCCACCTTCATGCAGTAACTTTAATAACTTTATTTATTACTTAACTTTAATATTCTGTCTCAAAATAATTAACTAATTGAATATAAAAAAGAACATAACTATAAGCACGTACCTTTAATTACTTACATTTAATTTTGTGAGGTATATTTATACCCTATGTGGGAAATAATGATGTTCCTGCAGCATGCTACTGCTCACCGGAGCCCGGCAGGATCCTACAGAGATAAAACATCGTCAATGCAGAATAGCGAAATAGCATTTAAAATCGAGATATGAGCGTTTAGTGCTAGTTTTTTCTACTCACCGTCAATAGTGCTGAACGCCTAGATTTTTGTAGGAAATTTGTGGCCCGCGGTATGTCTCATCGATGTTCATAAAAATCGGTCAAGTGCGTGTCGGGGGCCACGCACAGTATATTGTTCCGTAGTCAAAATACCATTAAATTTCTTCGCGTTTGTCGGCCTAAAATATCGTGTGTAGGCGTATAGCCAATGTCCTTATTTTATGTTTCAATACCAAATTAAGTGAAAAAAAAAAAACAACTGTTTGGCGCGAACACGTAAACAAACAACTGACTGCCAGATTTTTTAATTATACATAGTTTTGATTTTTTTACTTTATCAAGTAATACATAAATCTAATAATTGAAACAAAACTGAACAAAACAAAAATTGTTAAATTTTAAATTAAATTGTTAAAAATAACTAAAACTGCATTTTATTGGTTATTATCGTTATCGTTACTTTAAATATAATAAAATTCAATAATGCCAATTCTAGGCTGTCAAAGTCTAGGCTGTTACAAGCACTTATGAACGTCAAAGAAGCTACGCCATCGGTTCACAAACACTACGGCGGGAGACCTTGTAACGAGAAGAACCGGCAATAAACTCTATTTTTCCTCCCTGTTTTATTTCATACAGACTCGTCAAATCGAAAACTGACCTTTAACACATGGGTAAGATCAATTTTAATTACAAAAAAATACTAAAAAAAAATGGTTAAACCTAACCTAACCGTAAATAATTTTTAACTCTCAAGGAAGGACTTACCATAAATTATTACATTTCTCGCATTACAAGATTACTGTACTACAAGTTGTGACGTACATACAGGTCAATAGCAATTTATTTTAGATGAAAATATTGAAGCTCTAAGCAAGCACAACGTTAGACAAGCAGACTGAAGTAGACCCATTTCCGCTGGCGGCACCCGTTTACGAGCATGAACCATGAATAGATAGACCGGGATACTCAAACTTATTGCTTAACCTAAGCTTTGTTGAAATTCCCAGACGACAGCGAACCCCGAAAATCTACTTGTAGAAAAAAATACGGTCTTCGATTAATGTTAACAAATACTATGAGTGTCAAAAAGAAATTCTTTAGTATTCATGTGGTGGTTGCTCGATTGTTGCATGCTTGGCGTAAATTGACTTGAGTCGATGTGAGAAGATTTTAGTCAATTTCAACTTTAACCACCATGACGCAATAATCCTTCCGCGTACCCCGAACCGTCTAATGACGTATGTACGTGGGCTGTTCCAAAAACTGTTAAGTGATATGAAAAATAAAAAGTTTATATTCAGTTTTTCAAAATATCCCCCTCCAATCCCAATGCACTTATGCATTTGGGTGAACCAGCTTTCAAAAACATTTAAAAAACGTGTCTTGCGGGGTCGAAAAATAACCGCCGAAATTCTTCACTTTTCACAACAATTCACACCAAGCATTTTTTTTACCTTGGGAATAAAAAAAAAATCGCATGTAGCTAGACCCTGGGCTGTAGGAGGATGGGGTAACATTTATATTGGGCGCTCGCTATCCAACTCCCCAAAAGCTTGAGGCAAACTTCGCTATACCATTTCTATCGGCCGTCTACTCGCGGCTGGTCCACTGCGTCGAAAAAAACCGCTATAATTTTTTTATTAACGCCCCGACCGCGAATGACTTTTGTGGGTAAATCATCCTCGACAAACACCCATTACGTGGATTGCTGCTTCGTGAGAGGATCGTAGCTATATATCCATGATTCGTCAGTTGTAAGAATGTAGGATACGTTTTGCGAAGTTCGAACTTTTCTAACATAAATTTGCACCAATCAACACGACGGCATTTTTGCTCATCGGTGAGAGAATGAGGTATCTATCGTGAAGCAAGCTTGCCTACTAACTTTAAGGTGTTCATGCAGTTTGATGGAAACTGCCTGTGATCCAATGTTTAGTTCAGCCTGTGTCTTTCGATGTGTTATATGTCTATTCTCTCGCAATAGCCAATCTACCCTGATGTCGTTTTCATGAGTTACTGTACTGCAGTTGGTTGTCAGCCGGGTCTAGGGTCACCGTTTAACTAAGGTCACTCGACCACGTTTAAATTCAGGAAACCAGTAAGTAATTGTTGCTATCGCAATGCTGACTCCCCAAAAGTAGCTTGTAAATTTTCTTGAGATTCCTAGAAGGTTAAGTTCCTCGTTTATAATCATAGAAAATCATAGCACGAAAAGCTTCCCGCGAGACGTCCTTTGATGCAAACAAAAGAAGAGTGACTGATCTTTAAACATACCTACATAATTAAAAAAACAGAATAATAAATAGTACAGAATACTAAATAGTACAAGTAATATAGGTGGCTAGCGATTTTCACAAAGGAGGTTTGTGTTGAAATTAAAAGCCGTCAATTCAAAATAGTTTCATGAAAGAAGAGGTTGTATATAAGTGTCTAACAATTTTCGGAACAACCTAGGTACATTGCCATCATTGTAGATATGTACGAATGCAACACGGCGCACTCAATTTTTTAGAATTGATTTTAGTAGGTACAAAGTATGAAAATTATTAAGAATTTTAATATAAAAGAAATACTTTTTTGTTTAATACAGAATGAACGAGCAGGATCTAGTGGTGGCCCGAGCTTTGGCCGCCGAATCTCGGGAGAGTTCCCCAAGCGGTTCTCCAGGACCACTCCGAAAAACACATCTCACCAAATTGGCCGATAAATTAAATACTTTCAGGTAAGTTATCTTAGCTTAATTGATAAGACACCGATTTTTTTTTAAATAATGTAAACATGCATTAAAAATAATTGCTTTCAAAATCATAATAAAAACTTTGTTTATTGGGTAGGTATCAAATAAGTAACAAAGCTCATGGAAAACATGAGATGCTAACATGTTGATGTTACTCATTTACTAAACTTAAGAATCACCTTTTTTATCTTTTTTAAAGCATTAAAATTAATTATGCCTTAGGCGCTCGATGTTGGACCCGTATGTTAAGAATAGGCTTAGTGGATTTTAAGACATCATATGGTTGGTGAAAAGCTTTGTTTTATTAGGATTAAGTTAGTTATGAATAGCTTTAGGTGATTCTAAAGTTTAGTGCAAATGGGTGTTACTGATGATAGACCGCACTCCGCCTTGTGGACAAAGGTGTGTAGCTGTGGTGTAAAAAAAAAAACAAGAAGTCAATATGCTGTCAACTAAATTGACAGCTGTCAAATTAATCGTTTGTCAATGTCATGTCAGTTTTATTTTTATGAACCTAACCTCAAATGTTTCTGAATTTCGGAAATATTTTCATTGTACTATACATAATAACTTTTTGTGTTATAGTTTTTGAATAACTAGAACTCTTGTGTTAAATAGAAGTAAAAATATATTATGATTGTGGAGTGTATACTAAGTACAGCATAAACAATGTCTAGTAAAATTAAAGGAAAAACTCCATGTACGAGTAAAGATGACGATGACGAAGAACGGTAAGTTAAACTATAAATAATAATAAAACGTCTTGCGTTTCTATTAAATCTAAATAAATCTTACGGTATCTATTTGAAACAAATGTAGAAGGTTATGTCAACGCATATCTGATCTGAATTTAATTTCTATGAAAATTATGGGTAATGGTATGGGATAAGTTGGTTCATTGATATGTTATGGATGGTACATTATATTTGAAATAGTGCATAAATATTGCGAATAATCGTAGAAAATATCTATATTTTTTTCCCTTTCATAATAGGTATGAAAAAGAATTACGTTCATACAGCCAAATCTGTGTTAATAAATTGAAATTATCAGTTAATTGTTCTGTCGTGGTTTCAGACTTGGTTATTAATGTATAATTGGGAATAAAATAATTGTGATCTTCTTATCGTGTCGATTCAGTGATGATTGTGATTATAATAATATCGTGGAATTTGTGGAAGACTTCGACCTCGACATTGTTTTCTTTTTTATCTGTGATCGGTTGACTGCTTTGGTGTAGCTGCAATCTAGTCTGTGGTCTGTTGTCAATGGATTTTGGTGATTGATGGTGACAGTGACAGTTCTACAAACAAAGTAAAAAAAAGAAAGAAACCATTGTTTAGACTTTTTCAATACGTGTGTAAACAAACAAACTAATAACAGTATATAGTTTGTATTAATCTACAGTTTTCGGTAACAAATAGTGGTAAAATCGTAAAAAATATTAAAGTACGAAAAGTCATGGATTCTATCGCCGATTTGTTGAAGACTATATCTATCAACAATTTCGAAGTTGGATCTTCTCATTGGGTGGACGTTACTCACATAAACAATCCTCATAGTTTTTACGTACGACCTACAGTATACAGGATGTTCATGCCGGTTATACACTCTTATGGAGATCGATTGCATTCCTCTGATTTGCAGATACGGCAAAATGTTATTTACAAGTCCAAGTTAGTGCAATGTTTCGTAAGGGGCCAAATATTATACATTCAAGCAGAAGACGGCGAGACTACCTGTGATTTGTATGCACCAGATTATGGCTGCTTTGAAAAATCAGTTCCTCTTAAGAGGATTCGTAAGCCAATTTACACAGTCAATGTTCCTCCTTTGGCAATCCATTGTCAGTTAGCAGATTGTCAACCTCAAGGCGAGACATGGACCAGGAAGGTTATTGAGTGTATGAAATTTTTTGTTGGCAAGGAAAGAGCTAAAATGGATATCAGGGGAAAGACAGCAGAAACCCTTCTCGTAGATTTGAATAATTCATGCCCTGATGACATTGCCACTATGTTAGCCCTCTGTGGATATACAACACTAGGCTATGGGGAAAATATAGTCAGTGTATTCCCTTCAACTAGCCCTGAAAGACTATATTTCGCATTTAAAGAATTAAGTGTTGGAGATGAGCTGACTGTTCGGGTTCAAACAGGAGAGTCCTTGAAATCCTTTTTTGTTGCTTTGGTAGTTGATTACAAACACTACTTAAGTGAAAGAGAAAATTTTACATTTTCATCTAAGAAAGAAAATCTTTTCAAAGCTGAGGATGTTAAAGTGGGATTACCTGTGGCAGTTCTTCTTGACACTTACACAAAATATGAAAGGGCATTTGTGAAGGAGATAACTGTACCAGATAGCAGAGTTAAAGTGCAGTTAATTGATTGGGGTAAAATATTGGAAGTTCCATTTACTAGATTAAAACCTGTATCGTCAGCATTCTTCTTAAGCCCTGCTACAGCTATCTACTGCAGTGCTGAAGAAAACCAAGCATGGGACAACGGCCTACAGAAGTTTTTATACCCTGGCTATGAATTCAATATTATAGTTATTGCTGAAGGGGATAAATTCGATTCACCGCATATTGTAAATATTTCACCTAAACCAAGTAACAAAAAGAAGTGAAGTATTTTCACCTAGAACTTGTAGTATTGCTTCAATTACTCTAAAACCCCTTTTTATAGTTGATTAGTAGTGGTTTTAAGTTAAGCAACAAATTGCGAAACTAATCTTTCTGTTTCGTTTTAAGTCCTAAACTTAATTTTAATGAATTTTGTAGTAAATAGAGAACTTAAGAGATATCTAAGAATTTAAATTTTTATATTTTATAACAAAATCATAACTGTAATAATGATCTACATCATTATTACAGTTATGATTTTATATAGTATTTAGGTATATAAATGCATCTAAAAACATATGCAGCCTATTAAAATTATTAGAACATAAAACTTGATGCTTTTGACTATGATGGCATAGAATAATTATTTATATTAAAAAATAGGAACTTTCATAATTTATGTCCTTTATTTTGCACTTACTTTAGTTTCTGCAACAAAATGTAACTGATATAGCTTCAAACAGTAAATAATCTAAAAGTTGATTTATGCGTTTTTCAGACTTTGCTATAATCAATTGCACAACAATATTGCTCACCATACTTTTACTTAGATAGCGTATAGTAGGCCAATAATATTTTATTATAGCCAAGTGTGAATGTGTTTCTTAGTAAATGTATGGTGAGCGATATCATTGTGCTATAAACTATACGATATATTATAGCATAGTCTGAAAAGTGCTTTAATTGTTTGGATTGAAAAACAAGGACAATCTGTTGTTTTTGCATTTGTAATATTAGTTTGAATTACATTTTATTTTGAATTATTTATGTCTTACTGATGTTGATTATAATATGTAAATGATAAACCAACATTAATATAGTGAATGATGGCAGCTGGTCAGGCTTTATAAAACTGTAATTTCTTCTTAAAATTCATGGAGTAAATACTTAGACCTAGGTTTAAATCAAAAATTGTTTCTCAGTTCCTTTTAGCAAATAAGAGTGACAGCATCAGTTTTATTCTTAGGTTTATCTTTAGTCCACATTTATTAGTCTTACTAAACCTAAGCCTAAGATGTCAGAAAAAGAGTTCAAAATCAATTGGAGTAACAGTTTTATTAAGTCTGATGTGCTGTTAAATGTACCTAGTTATATTTGTAATGAATGATAATAATAATAATAATAAAAATCTTTATTGCACACGATAAACACAAAACAAGTACAAAGAAAAAATAAATATACAGAAGAATATACAATAGGCGGCCTTATTGCTACATAGCAATCTCTTCCAGGCAACCTTGGGTGAAAGAAAACAGATAAATAAGGTACTATGTGTGCACGAAGGAGAAGAAAAAGTATATATTTACAAATAGATGGATACTGAATGATCTTAGATCTCTTGTGCATTTATTGGTTTATTTCAAGTGTAAATGTACTATGTAGTCATATTTGAATACTTATAATAGGTAAGGACGAAATTCTAACATAATATTAATATATTATTTTAAAAAATGGAGTTGTACCTACTTATTACTTTCATTTATCAACCCCTATACATACATATACAGTTCAAAAAGCTTGCTATTAGTTGGTAAAATTATGTTATTTATCTGATCCAATTATAGCTTTGTGGAACATTCGAAAGCCGATGGAGCAGCTTTAAGGCATCATAGAACTTATTTAGTTCTACTATAAAACCCACGCATTTGCTCCTGTGACATGGTTTCGTGCATAACGAAATACGAGAGATTGGGCAGTGGGTTTCCATGGAACAACATCTGGTTGTGGTGATTATAGAGGAAAAGCTAATGATTTACCTAATTACCCAGAAGGTTAAACTATTATAACATAACTTAAAGTCGTCTCGTAAGATTTACAAAACATACAACTGAATCAACGAATACGCTCTTTATCTTCTTCTTTTTTTCGTGAGAAAAGCAAACAATTGCTAAGAGGGTAGAGAGCTTGTATTCAAACTATAGGGCTCCGGTTTATGAGACACAATAGATATTCCATTGTCCTCTCTGGACCAGGGGCGGATCCAGCTTTGGCGCCAGGGGGGGGTCACATAGTCGTGGTCAAGTCAAGCTATTATTTAATTTTGATAATAAAAGATACAAGTAAAAAAAATTAAGTACCTACTGTACTTAAAAATACCTCGTCATCTCAGCCTCATGACACCCACTGCTGGGTATACCCAGCATATGGGTATTTGGGCTTCCCCCAAAGATCTACACGACGATCGGTCCTGCGCTGCCCGCATCCAGCGGCTTCCCGCGACCTTCACCATCTGGTGAAGGTCGCGGGAAGCCGCTGGATCCACCTTGTCGGAGGCCTACCCACGGAGCGTCGTCCTGTGCGCGGTCGCCATTCCAGAACCTTTCCGCCCCAACGGCCATCGGTTCTTCTTGCTATGTGTCCCGCTCACTGCCACTTCAGCTGAGCAATCCTTCGAGCGATGTCAGTAACTTTAGTTCTCCTGCGGATCTCCTCATTTCTGATTCGATCACGCAGGGAAACGCCGAGCATAGCTCTCTCCATTCGCTGAGTTACCTTGAGCCTTATCAGACTCATAGTTAGCGACCACGTTTCACTGCCGTAAGTCAGCACTGGCAACACGTACTGGTCCACGTACCTAACTGGATTGTCTGTCCAAGGTAAACGTAGTTGTCGACATCTTCGAGTGTAGTGTTTCCAACGTGAACTGTAGTGGTTCGAGATGGGAATTCGACATGATTTTCGTCTTATCCTCATGTTCATCCTAAGACCCACTCTTTGGGAAGCTCTACGGAAATCTTCGAGCAGTTCAGGTCCTCCAAGGTCTCAGCCATAAGGACTATATAATCGGCAAAACGAAGGTGTGTCAGATACTGGCCATTAATGTTGATGCCCAGTCCTTTCCAGTCCAATAGCTTAAAGATGTCCTCCAACGCAGCTGTGAACAGTTTGGGAGAAATTACGTCTTCCTGTCTCACACCTCGCTGCAGTTGGATGGGATTTGTTCTCTGGTTCTTTAATCGGACCGACATGGTGGCATGTTCGTATAAGTACGTTAACATCTCGATATACCTATAGCCCACTTGGCACCTCTGGAGAGACTCCACCCAGGTCTTATCGATTCAAAGGCTTTCTCATAGTCCACGAACGCCAAGCAAAGTGGCAGATTATACTTCTCGTTTCTTTAACCGAGTCTTGTCCGGGATATCTTCGCTGAAGTGTCGGGTAAGCTTGGCTCTGGGGTCTCTAGCCTTGCTTTCAACAGGTGTCTGCATGGAATATAACTGCCCATAGACTCCATCTCCCTCAGGATTTCAGGGTTCGTAGAAATGATGCGACCGTCGTCAGTTTTTAGCTTCGTCATCTGGCTTTGCCCAATAGACAGATCTCTAGCGAACACCTTGGAGCCTTTGTTACGCTCGGTAGCCTTTTTAATACAGTTCGTATTAAATTGGCGAAGGTCGCTTGTCAAAGACTTAGAGATCTGCCTATTTAGCTGCCGATAAGATGAGCATCCGCTGAGGGTTTGTCATAACCGCCACGCTTGGCAGGCGGGTTGGCGATCGCAGTATTGCCAAGATTTTAAACGACGCTGCTGCCCGTCTTCTGAAAGCTGTATTCCCTTAGTTGCCTTTTACGGCACCCACGGGATGAGAGGGGGGTAGTGCTATTCTAGGCCGGCACTACAGGGCCGCCAACCTGCCGATATTTAAATAACAAAATAATTGTTTCTTTTACGTCTTCTCCCGAAACGCGTTATCACTTCATCTACTTCAATGGGTACGTTTTTATGGACGTGGAGTAGTGCCAATGCCAGTCCGGTTAGATGTTCTTCAACCATTGAAGCTCTTAGCCACGTTTAGATTTTTCGTACATTAACGGGTAGTGTAGCCATAATACATAAAAATATATTTTAAAGAGCAATAGTATCAGTTTTGTTCAGTTGTCCTATCTCATTACGAGATTTACCCCTTTTTTTGGCTTAAGACTATAGATAAATAGTCGAAACAAAGCGCGCGCAATTGTCACACAAAATGTGACATATGAAAGGTGGCGGCCGTGGCGGGGTGGGGCGGTACTATTCAAATTATCGATGCTTTCGTTTCCCAATAATGCGTTTGCTGTCAAACAAAGTATTATATTAAATTAATAAAATATTGAAAGTACATAAATAAAATCTATATTGTGACAAAAATATATAAAAACATTTTAATAAGTGGTCCACCTAGGGCCTGGACCCAGCCCAAGGGGGGGTCATGATCCCCCCCCCCCCCTGGATCCGCCCATGCTCTGGACACCGGTGTCCTGCTAGCAAATGATGAATTAAACCAATTAGTGAATAAATTTATTTTTTATACATACGACATAATGCTGTTTTATTTGGCACAGCTAAGAATTCGTGTGATAATGAGAACGCAGTCGACATACGGTGCCGACATGCCGTTGACTCACGGCCGACTCCGCAGGAATGTAACAGTTTTAGGACGATGGCTTTTGACATTACTGACCGTAGTCCGTGCCGACCGCACCTACTCTACTATTATAAAGATTATGCGACCCATTTTATAGGCAACGAAGTTTTGATTATAATGGGTTCATCATAACACCACCCACGCCAACACGGAAAAAAATCCAAGAAGGTTTAAACTTTCAAGTTGTTTATGTGTGTGTAGATCGCAAGTCGCAAGTAACCAACATTCAAGTAGATATTGTAATCGATAAAACAATTTCGGTCCTAAGTTAAAACCCTGAGGTCTTTACATAGACGAAAACAAAAACCCTGCGGTATACCCTTTTTTACACACGCGAAGGTATTCATATTTAGTCCCAAAGAAGAAACTTTTCCCACATTTTCATAAAAAAAAAAAAATCTTTTCTTACCAAATTATTTCCAGTCATTACGTTATGTCGAAACAGTGGTCTGTCCGTGATATACACATACTACATCCTCTGAAGGACGAGTTACATGAAGTTTCAAATGCTCGTATGAAGAAAGGACAACAAAGCTTATTTTAAAATAAATTAATCAATCATGTCGTGTCGTTTGCATTTGCTTGAACGCTCGCAAACTAGCCACTCCTCTGAAAGACGAGTTACATGAAATTTCAAATGCTCATATGAAGATATGACAACAAAGTATATTTTAAAATAAATTAATCAATCATGTCGTGGCATTTGCATTTGCTTGAACGCTCGCAAACTAGCCACTCCGAGGCATTATTATGTTTATGTTTTTTTTTTTTTATGAACAACGAGGAAATGCTTAGCCTTCACTACATACATAGTATAAAACAAAGTCGCTTCCCGCTGTCTGTCCCTATGTCCCTATGTATGCTTAGATCTTTAAAACTACGCAATGTATTTTGATGCGGTTTTTTTTAATAGATAGTGATTCAAGAGGGAGGTTTATATGTATAATACATGGTGTCGAATACCACATTACACCGAAGCGAAGCGAGGGCGGGTCGCTAGTCATCATATAAAGCAATGATAGTAAAGGTGGAAGTGCGTTTCTCCCAGAATATCTTATAATTTATCTATCTATATCGCTATGTTATATCTCTTATTATTGAGCTACATAATGTCATCACTTAAATTACTATGGAGCAGAAACTAATTATGAAGACTGACATTGAAAGAAGAGTCAGGGGCTCGCAACGATTTAATTAAAACATAATTGTAGTGATTTTAACAAAACTCTTAGGTTTTTTCCGAGGAAACGAACTAATCTGAAGGAAGTCATTAAAAGAACGTCCGTTTGAATTGCCTATGTGCATTAACTTTCCAGACCATTACCTTACCTATTGTTTAAAGCAACTTAGTTCAATTATACTTACAGCAAATATTTAGAACAGTTACAACAATGTTATTATAATAAGTCACAAAGCTTATATTGAGTGCAAGAAAAATAAATACGGTACGGTGCATCAAACTTCATTATCACAATAGACGCATATGATATTGTATTGTGTGCATTATTTTATCACATTACGAGCCTTCGGATTCATGAATCGATTTGCCTACATCGATCGGCCTAATCACTGAGAAGGGATAGGAATTCCGGATCGGCAAAGGGAACTCTTCTCGCTCGAGTTGGTTTGGTATTTTACTCGTTCGTTTTGTGCAATCATCCGTATCCTTTGTAACATTTTTCTTTTGCTCGTTTATTGATAATGTCTCTTAATCAATGATCATAAAATTTAGGTCATGCTGAGTGTTTGATCAAATCACGTAAACTGTAATTTCCTCTCAGGCTCCAACTTATGAGATACAAATCACAATAGATATTCTATTGTTCTTTGGACACCGTTGTCCTGCTAGCGAATGACGAATTAAAGCGATAACGGGTGCCACACAGATTTTGTTTGCGATTTTTAACCACTCTGTCGCGTCGTGTTTCGGATTAGCGTATTCATCGTCTGATAGCAGCGCTAACAAGCCAGCTGCGAGCGGCGCGCTGCAGTCGGCCAGGCGCTCCACGCGCGCTCTCACGTACTCTCGCTCGCCGGGCCCACTACGAAATACGTTTCCATTTCCGTATAAACTCAATAATTCACAAATTGCAGTTCCCGCGTAGCCTTGCGATACACAAGCATCCAGTCGAGCAAGCTTCACGTGTCAATTTTGCAACTCGATTGCGCAGGCCGCATGTTCTTAACGGAAGGTTGCAGTGCAGTGTCCAAAAACTGACCGCTTAATAACTTGCAATTCAGCGCGCCAAAATTGGTAATCAGTAGGCGGTTTCAATAATATTATACATTATAAAGTGATGGTCTACTGTCTACTATAAAAATGTTATCCATGGAATCGTTGTGGTCTGGATCTGAAGGCGAGCTGTCGTCGTTGAGGCTTTGCAAAAGTGCTGCTGAAAGGTCCGAATATCGACTTAGTAGACGGAAGCCCTCCAAGAGCCTGATCCCCCAAGGCTTGCTTCACGCTTTACCGGAGCCGCAACCTAAATCACACAGGCGACGGAGATCTGGCACATGGCCGTAAGTTAAATGAGATTTACTGAAATGTATTCCTAAGCATTTATTCTACCTTTCAAGCCCCGGATTATAAGACACAATAGATTTACCATTGTTCTCTAGACACCGGTGTCCGGTTCGGGGTTGATGAATTAATGCCGAAGCTTATTAAAAGAAACATGTAAGTATTCTAATAAATTAGTCATCAAGTGAAATATAAATAAATTTACATCGATTTTTCGATAGTTAGGTACTTTAAAAAGGACAAATTCGCAAAGATTTTCAAGAAGGCTTTCATTGAAATAGCAGTAACGCTATTATGTATTCAAACCTTGAAAATTTAAAATTTATTTCATATTTTAGAAGGTTTGTTGTAGGTACAAACAAAATGATGTTATGCACTAGTTGGTACTTTAATAATTTTATTATTCAACCTTTAACCATTTCTTGATATCTAAATTACCTACTATGAACTTGTTTGAAAGGGCGGAGATAAAATATTTTACCATATTTTCGGTACTATGTTCTTATCACTCACAATTCTTATCAGAACAATTATCAGAAATAATTAAAAAGAATAAACGTATTAAAATTCGGTTTCCAAAATCATTGCCACAGATTATTAAGTAGTTATGTCATATGTGGTTTATTTATGAAAACTATTACCGTTTATTACATGTGGTTGTTGCCAACAGTAAAAAATACCAAGTATACTTATTTATGTAATTGCCTATTGCTGAGTCGGGTTTCAGTATTTATGTATATTGTACAACGAAGGATAAAAAGATACCAACGTTAATCTGATAGTAACTATTTTGACAGTGTAAAAAGTAAACTTCTTAGGTAATCAATTAGTAATACTAGTAACACATTTTTTATGGACGTAACACATCCACTAACGAGCATAAAATAATTAGACAATACGGAAAACAAAATGCAAATGCAAAAAATGAAATGCATGTACCAGCAGTCGCAAACATACAAAAGTATACTTTCTTATTCATAGATGCGGCAAAACTATTAATATATAATATAGGACCTGCCTTCAGAAGCCAGCAGATCTATCAGGCTCATACCATATTAAAAAGGATCATGAATTCGACATATCGATTTCGATCGTAAATGTTTTACTACTACCGAGACTCGGTAGCTCAGTGGTTAGAGCATTGGACCGGATTTCCAAAGGTGGGTTCGAGTCCCATTTGAGAATTCACTAGAAGCCGAGTTGTTTTTTCCAATATTAAAATTTATCGACATATAGTTATTACTGCTGTCCATCTAGCCTTTACTTTAATTTCTTGTAAGGTTTGAAGCGTCCCTTCGAAGAGCCTGAAGAATTTATTATACAACGTACTTATAATAATAAATAAATAAATAATTGCGTACAACACACCAATTATCTAACCCACGTTAAGTTTCATGAAGAACTTGTGTCATGGATACTAGATAACGGATAAACATAATTATATAATTTTTTTTGTAAATACATACTTATTATACATATTAAACACCCAGACCCAGACAAATACTTAGACATGTTCATGCACACAAATATTTGTTTTGTCCGGGGATCGAACCCGGGACCTCTGGCGCAGAAGGTGGGCTTAGTTCCTCTGCGCCAAACAGGTCGTCTATAATAAGCAATAACGACCTAGATATCCTGCAAAGCGTGACCGCAACATTCAAGTATCTTTATTATGATCACCCTAAACCTAATATCCTTCATTATAATATTAAGTAGACCGCTAAACTTTAAGAGGTGTTTCATCACCATTAATATCTCCAGAGTCCTTATTTTTAGCCTTCGTATCAAATGTTTCTACTCAATTTTTCCACAACTTTCGCTGACTTAAAAGAAATGCTTTTATAAGGAAATACATAAATTTCCAACTTTACAATCAAGGCAACATCCAATCATAGAGAAAACTAGTTGCCTCCAAGTGTTCCCTGCGTGTCAAAGGGTTCTTGGAAAATCCTATCTGGTTTAGTATCAATCGACTTTCTCACTCAGAAATGTATAAGAAAATGGCAATTTGAACCTGTTCATTCTGACCAGTTTCATCTGTATTACTAACTGTTGACGTCCTACTTATGGTAAATTGCTGTTTGGCTGTTTGCAATTGATTTTAGATAGACATTTGAAATCCTGATTTATGACGTCGAATCGAAAGCATACGTTTTGTATTGTATTTTCTACTTTAGTTGATCGATCACATCATCGTTTTTTTACAGAACCAGTATAGAGGCATGACATTATGTTTTTTTTGCTAAATCATTTGGAGGCTCTAAGCTCTGAAAGTATCTGGAAGCTTTAAACGTGTTTGAAAACAAAGCATCCTGATTCTTGAAGAAGATTACACATTTTTCCACTGGAAAATGGATGCTACTCGACCGAAGTCGTGGGAATAAACTATCATAGGTAAAGATCAACCTAAGTTAAGCTTGAAGTTGCCTTTTCCACAAAGTTGCAACTTGAATTAATGATCGTTTGCATAATCAAGAATCAAGAAGTTATGCTTAACGTATGATATGGCCATATACAGCATAGAGGATATCCTGAATTCTGACTTACCCCCATAAATGCAAGGTATTCTACTAAAATTATCAAGTACTTTGACGAGTATCATGCCACATTGGCCAGAGTTGCCGTGCCGCTAAAAGACGTTTATTTGGTATTCTGAATACAAATACAAAATCGTGGAAGATACAGAGGTAGGATAATTGCCAAAATTTTAGAGGACTGATAAATTGTAGCAATTTTTTATTCTGAATGTTTCTTTTTTCATATGTTCAGCAAAAATGTTATAAACAGTGACTAGACACAATTAATGTTCTTGATACCTACTTGATACTCGGTTTGGATGATGGGGGTTAACATCTCAATTATAAATAATTGTCATTATTGGAAAATTGACAAATCAAAAATTTAAGACATGTGTTTACTCTGTCAATATAGGTAATATTAGGTACGTAATTCCGTTGAAAAAATGTACCTCGTTTACATACACTGATGCCATGCTGTTTGTAATCCAACTGTAATTCACACCAATCTTCATGTTATCGCGCCCTGCATTTTTATGTTGAATAACATTTATAAAATTCTACTTTCTTGATAATGATTATCATGTTACAATTACAAACCTCTGTGTCCGGTATCTTACTAGAACGTGTGACAGGAAATACTGGTTTTTATAACAGCCATCCATACAGGCGATTGGTTGATTTGGCATATGAGAATAGTAGTATAATATCAATTTCTGCAGTCACAAAGCTGTTAATAAAAAGAAAATTACAAGAAAAATCTCGACTTGTTCCCATTAAGCCACGGAGCTTTTGAAGATCTGTTTTTCATACAGACTGCATTGATTTCGTACTGAAAATAGTACCTACATAAATATATCTACCTACTTTTTCAATATGTAAATAATTGCTATTCAATTGTCTGACAATTTGTCTGTATTGGCCTACAATAACTAATAATGCAGTGTACCAATAAATTGATAGTTGGATTGATATGCCAAATAGTCACGTTTTGGCATTTGATAATAAACCTATATTTGTATATGAATACAGTTGTAAGAAATGATGTTAATGACAATAGTTATAAAATGTCTGGTCACGCTGATGTATACATTTAAACATATTTTATATTTATTTGTATATTAGGAGCATCAGCATAAAAGGTGTAGTTTTGAGTAAAGGTAGTAATTTTACTATGCCTTTTCATTGTTGCGGTATACATAAGACCGTCCTCGTTAGTTTTATATAGGGTAATACATACTAGGTATACGGTACAATATCATGAAATGTTCAGGTCAGTGGAAAGCCATTTGTTTGGGCCTTGGTTGTCATAGCGAACCACTCACAGACATACTATGTCTGTGGAACCACTACTTCGTCACGTGCCTTGGAATTATTTATTGTTTTGACTACACCGTAATGACATTGCTGAAATCATTGTTTATATGTTCAAATGAGTGTTATGCTTGGCGGATATTTTTTAAAGATAATTCAAGCCGGATAACCCTGCCAACGTACCCGATTGTAGTAGTTCCATCATTGTTCGTTGATTCGTCGTCGATTAAGCCATTTTCTTAATCCATCGTGTTTTTTTAACTTTTGTTAACCTTAAGATAGGCGTGTCGCTGTTAGCATTCAGTAGTTTCTATCATGGTCAATTATGGACACGCGATTCTATTGTTAGTTGACGACATCCCAATGGTCAGACGCACCTCAAACAGTCAGTGAAAGTTATTACAGTCCTTAACATAACTCAATGCGGATAACTTGCATGCTAATCTCAACTCTACACGCGGGTGTTAACATTTGTAATTGCTTAACCATCATGCAGGCAAAAGATTGGCCATAAAATGGACAAATTCACTTTCGGTGACATTTTGCAATGAGAAAGTTTCGCGGTCAAGGGTTAAAAAGCGCTAATAAAACCTTTCACATTTTTAAAAAATTTACAAAAAAATCTAGTCTTGTGAATTTTTTGATATTTCTCTTTAATAACTAGACCTTGACCAGACTGGAATTAAGCTTAGTAGGTATGCTAATAAGGAGAAAGTCAGTAAAATCTACATTTAAACGCATTTTACAAAAATTACCAGTCTGCATTTTTTTATCATGCGAATTCAATTCTATTTCTTTACTAAAAGAAGTTAACCAATTGAAGAATGATATAACCTACTTATGAGTTAGCGTGTTTCAAGGTTATTTTGTGTTTTTTTATCATGTGAAATCATTGTTACATAATAAGTTGTCTTGTAGAAGATACTCAATATTAAAACTCCTCTTTTAAAGTCATTGTTTAACTCGCGTCGAGGTTAGGTGTTATCATTATCACAAGCTGAGTGCCTGATCCGCCTCAGCTCACTTCTACGATCTTTCTTTGAAAATGTCCTTCTTATCTGTACTAGAATAAGAATAAGAATAATTTTATTTTGCAAGTAATACGGTTACATAGATGTTGTAAAGATACTATGGTCAACATGTTTCGCTGGTCAAACAGCATGCAAAGTTAAAAAAATAAATGTTGAATTTTAAATAGAAAAATATTGGAAAAAATTAACTCGGCCACAAGTGAATTCTCAGACGGGAATCGAACCCGCGACCTTTGGAAATCCGGTCCAATGCTCTTGAGCATTATACAAGGGCAAATAATACTAGGGCATAGTACCTGGAATTCCCGGTTCCGAATTTTCCCGGAAATCCCGGTACTGAGGTACGTTACGTTAGCTGGTACCGGTACCATCGTATCGGTGAACCGGTACTCTCAGTTCTCAATTTCTATTTGAATTTAAAAAACAATTTAATTGATAACTGACAGTTACTGCATAATTTCTAATTACAATTTCCACGATCAGGAAGGTTATCTTTGAGAATGTGCTACCATTTTTCATCTCAGCCTTATCAATACTTAACATCAGATATGATGATAGCTAAGAGTCTCCCCGTTGTTCATAAAAATAATAATAATAATAATAATAAGCTCAAAAGCCTTGAGCATAGATAGCAACGTTACGAGCTTATCGATTTTTTTAATATATACATTTCGTTTAATGTGCAGCTGAAGAGGAGTCTTATTCCACCACCTCCTCTCCTCCACCATGTTATGGATATATTTAAAAATCTCGCACTCGGCATTTTGCTTCAAAATTTGACATCTCTTCCGCTTGAGTAATTCTTCCTTGCCTGAGTCTGTGTTTCCGAAGTTCCAGGCCAGTACTACTCATCGTAGATCGCATCATCGCTTACCGTCAGACGATAAAGCGGTCAAGCGCTGATCTATCTATTACAAAATAATGGGGCCTTGTACTTTGTAATGTAACTGTGTAATATCGATTTTTTTCTGAATATTTTCATATAGGCACTCATTCTAAATTGCTCAATACGACAAAAATATATTATTTTCTATTGGGTTTTCTCAGTACAGGGAGTACCGGTATTTACCGGTTCCATCGCCCTTCTGTACCGGTACCGAAAAAACTTGAAATCGACCCCGGTTCTGTATGCCCTAATCTGAACTAGTCGTCGCCCGCGACTTGGGCTTGGACTTTGGCTGTGCTGGCTGGGTGTTTTCCATGACCGCAATAAAACGAATACTAAATGTTGACCCAGGTTCTAATTCTTAGTCTGTAATCTGTATACAAAATTTAGTTAAAATCTCTTAAGTAATCATTACGTCAAAAAAAAAGCAAGTACAAACATTACGAATATTTATTTTTGCATCCAACATAGCAACAGTCTTTGTTTTATAATTAATACTTTAGTGTAGGTACATAACATACTGTCTGTTTCAAAATATTACGAAAATGTTACCATTGTATCTTACTTACTGATATGGGTTTTTATAAGTTAGCTAATTTCTTATTTAATAAATATTTTTGAATAATTCGTATTAACTATGTTACATACCATGCAACATAACATTCTCACACAAAAAGTCCTTTATTTTGATAGAAGTGGATGTTTATTTTCTATAAAATATATTTACCATAACATGTTCGCCAAATGGAGTCGATTATTTTTATAATATTCCTACGCATCTGCTCCTTGTACAAAACAATAATTTTACAGAAGATACCTCATCAATTCCAATACCTTGAATTTATTTTCTATGCAAATGGCAAAACTGCATATTGAATCCTAAATAAAAATCACATTTAAATTATTATCTACCGGTCATAAAAATCACACTTTATGAAACACGCGACGACGGTTAGATGCTTAATGTTACTGTATATCGTATTTCCATACAATAAATGGCAAAAGATGATTTGCTCAAGTTATTAATTTTAAATAATGGTACTTATAGTTTTTTAAGCCTGTTTGACATTTTTTAAGTTTTCAATACATGAAGTATTGAAAACTTACTCCAGTTGGAAAAGGCTTTGAAGTGGGTAAAAGTAGTGGAGCTATATTTTCTCAAACTAAGTTGAGATTTATGGATTCAGTATCTTCGCTAAATATTTAAATGGAAATGGATATAGCATTTAAGTGGAATTCCCTGCCTGCGTTTGTATTCCCGGTTGCCTTCAATCCTTTTCTAGGCTTTTCTAGGCAAGTTCTCTCCATTTTAGACCTCTTCTTAATCTTACGATTTAGAATGAGGCCAAGACTAAACCTATTTAATGTAAAATAATAATAATAATATATAACTGTCAATAGAAATGTTAAATTTTAACGCAATATTTCATGCTCAACTTTTATTTGTACGACAAAAAGTAGCCTTCGTTTGTCCTTCTCCAAGGTACAATCTATCAATACCAACATTTATCAAAGGACTAAAATAATGTAGGTGTATAAATGTTACCAAAATTGTCAAATCGTCATGCTGCAGCCGTCTTTATTGTGACTCGGATTAAACCAATGAAGTTAAGTTGCTTATCATTGGATTGGACACGGTTTTCTCACATTGTTTGTTACTCATTGCTACTATACAAAGTACAAATCGATTAGATAGCCCCCAAACCACAAGCGAAGCGATAAAACCAATCTAGTTACAGAGTAATAACACTTAAAGTAAAAGCTTGACCTGGTAAGAGTTCATTAGTCGTGGACGTTGTGGTTATCACCACGAGGGTAGTCTGTGGCCAGCGCGTGCCAGTGCACGGTAGACATGCGCCTCGCCGCCGCGCCGCCGCCGCCGACGATTTTATCGGTGTGAAATCGGCGTGACATTGTTTTTTGATTTTTGATGCTAAATACTATTTAATTTACATCGAAATGTAATATTGAAAATTGGAATGTCTCTTTTTGATTTAAAATTTTTGAAAGGAGTCAGTACAAGTCTCAGCCAGCAGAAATGGGGCCTCATTCTGCTATCATTTGTCATACTAATGCGGCTTCAGATTTGAAATGTTGTCGTGGTCGTGGAGATACCTGCGTCTAATGCAAAAGTTAACGGTTACAACGTGATGTTGATGAGAGAGGCCGGTTACTTTACGTTACGTACGGTTACGTTACTTACATTTCCCAGTAAGGTGACAGTAACCTCGTCAGTTTCAACGCCTCCAAAACACAAGCGTGTCTGTTCATGATACTCTCTTTTCGGGGTGAATCTGTACTTAGTTTGTTACCGACACTATCGACCTTTCTTTGGCGTGGAGTTTTCTTCAGGTCTTCAGTTTTCTCAACCTTGACCACCCACTTCGAGTCTTAAGGCTCAAAGTGCGCGTCCTAAATCAAGCGATATTTCACGCCTGGACAGCTTTTATCTAACCCTCTACAAAGCTCAAGCCCGATGTTGCAGATACCAACTTATTGCACTGGACACGATTTAGCGCTGAGTCGAGAGGCTCATTACCAACAATAAATTGGATGACAACAAGCCTTCGGATATCCAGACGCACTGCAGGCTACCAGTTACCACTGCTGTAGCTGTTCCTAACTGTCGCATCAAGCGCTACTGAATGTCTTTAAGATGATCTTTAAGATATAATATCCTATCGCGGTCCACTGCTGGACTCTGTATGAAATAAAACAAGTAGAAAAAAAAAACAGATCGTGACGAGTTCCTTGCCGGTTCTTCTCGTTACAATGTGTCTCGTCGTAGGGTTTGTGAACGGATGGCGTAGCTTCTTTGACGTCCACAAGTGCTTGTAACTGCAGCCTAGACTGAATAAATGATTAATTGGTATTGAGTTTGAATGTAAGCCTTACCCAAGGTGCGCCACAAGGCACACTCTTCCGCCTTTTTCATCTAGCCACTATTTGTCAAGTTTTCTCAAGTCGTCAGTCCATCTAACATGGGATGTCTCCTATCCTATACGACGCTTGCCGAGACGTGGTCTCCACTCGAAAACTCGTCGGCTCCAACGCCCGTTGGTTCTGTGACTGATGTGCCCGACCCACTGTCCTTCTACTTTGGTCTTCTGCCGGATAATCTCATACTGGATTTTAACTCTTATCGAGATCCCCAGCATGGACCTATCCACAGCTCCCTGACCGACTTGTTGTCTGGGCCAGTTTCACCGTCATATTCCACGTTTCGGCTCCGAAGGTCATGACTGGTAGGACGTATTGATCGAATCGACTTTCTATAAGCATTGTGGTAGTGGCGACGAAAATATACGACTCAGCTTCCCAAATGCTGCCTAACCCAGTTGCACTCTTCTGGTAATTTCCCGCTCGAAGTTGTCTTTGTCTCTACCCAACTGCACTGTTGGCCCAAGATAGACACAGACATATTTCTAGATAACTTCGAGCGCTGTATACCTTAGCTTCGGCAGAAATCGGAACGTTTCTCGTAGATATGACATCTCCCTGTCTCACGCCTCTGAGCAACTAGATAGGTCTATGGTAAATTTTAAATAGAAAAATATTGGAAAAAATTAACTCGACCACAAGTAATAGATAGGTCTAGTTTTAGAAATGTTTATACTTGAACAGACATTATTCGCCATATTATAAAGGCTTCTCAGCACCTGCACGTACCGCCAATCGATTTGATAACGCTGCAAGGAGATCGAAGGCTTTCTCGTAGTCTACAAACACTAAGCACAATAGCTGGTCATACTATCCGGACTTCTGCATAACCTGCTTACTGTGTGGTGGTCTACGCTACTACAGCCTCTGCGAAACCCGGTTTGCTCCTGGCTGGATGGCGTCAAATCTAGCGGCAAACCGATTTGTCATGTTGATAAATATGTTGAAAACTAAATAATTATGACTGTGAAACAATTATTGTATTTTAATTTTAAAATGTGAGTAAACAAGCATATTGTTTAAATTTATTAAGATTTTACCTACACGCCGATTTCAATCCGATTACGCTGCCGTCGCCGGCCTTGTATAAATCGGCGCATATGTCTAGTGCACGGGTACAGCACTGGTAAGGAACTGTGGAGGTGCATGATCTAGCTCGCGTATTTAAGACAGGAAATGTAATAACAGGCTAGAGGCTAGAATCATTTGATAAGGAACCTAACTCTGTCGGGAAAAAGATGGAAACATGGATGCAACTGTGACATTCTCATGGATCCAATTTTTCGACCTTAGGTGGTAGAGGCGCGAGTCACCGTATTAGATCAAAGGCGCCAATACGGATTAGTGGGTTAACGCGAAGAACGTAATATGTATGAAAGTATTATACAGGGTGGACCAAGCCTGGTGGATATTTTTTTATAGATAGTTGACTAAGCGTCGTTTTCAGCAGATTGCAAGATAAAAAAAAGCTAATGTCTCGACCTTGTTCGAGTTTTTTTTTTACTTTTCCACATATTTTTTTGCCACTTTCTTTGTGATACTTATATGCTTACCTAATAGGTATTTTCTTAAAAAAAATATCTAGACTAATTGGTTATTCTAGGTTTTTTTTTTTGATAAATCTAAAAAAAAATCTTTGATAACTTTTGCCTTGTGGTTCCTCATAGGCCTCTTGGTCAACTATATATCACCAGTATACCAGGCTTAAACCACCCTGTATAAAAAATACCCTACAGCCTGTACCAGGGGCTTTGGGCTCGCTCGGTCCTCGTCCAGGAAATTGCCGATATTTTTCCTACACTTCTAGAGCACCTCACTACTTCTATGATAAAAATACGTTAGTTGCTTGATTTTGTATTAGATTAAGATCATAACGGTCAAGAATCAGTAAACTTAAGTTTATAATTTTCCTTTCATAAACGATAAAAAATACCTCAAAAGCTACTCATTTTTTTGCGGAAAGTACCACTTTATTTTAGGATTCTCTATATTTTTTACATAAAAATATAGTATATTATTGCACAATCTTTATACAGTGCTTGGACATAAAAAATTGTGTCACAAACATTTGTGTTTGTTCCTCTGGGTGTTTTTATGTAAATATATTTGTAATTCCTTAGTTGTTTCTGATATCCGTAAGATAAGTGCTATAACATATAATATATTTGGCACAAAAATGTAGTCCAGGAACATAGGAATATATGATGAGTATGAATGAACATTCGGAAAAAATTAAGCTCAAAGTAAGTGTACTTAACGTTATTTGTATTTCGATTATTAATGTCGTTTTCTAATCTAATAACAATTAATACATTGCAAAGGAATCAAAATAAAAACTCCTTTATCTATAATAATAAAGTAAAGTTAATGTCGTATCGTGCCTACCTATTTAGTTTAAAATTTTCAGGCTTTCCATATAGTACATAAAAAAAAAAATACTGTAAATCTGCAACAATCAATTCAACTACCATTTGCATTAAATATTGAGTGGTATAAAAATGGTACTCTCGTGCAAGAAAAAAATCAATTTTTTTCTAGTTTATACTGTTATCTTTTTAATAGTATTCTAAATGAACGTCAACAGAAGGCCTAATGTGAGTTTGCAAATGTCCAAACGTTACCATCGCGTGAGAGTAAAAATTTGACAAATACCTTTAATGCAATGGGAATAAGGTTGAGAATTAAACTCTATTCGCAAATTCGTGAGAAAACTCACACTAACAACTAACACTAACACTGTTATCTCTCCTGCACTATTACGATTATGTAATGTTTCGTGACACACATGTCTAACAATCTACAACAGGGTTCTAAGTTCACAAAGTGGGATTCGTCATAAGGTGATAGGGGGTTCGCGGCAAGATTTACTTAATGTCGTCGTCTCAGGCACATAACACCCACTGCTGGGTATAGGCCTCCCCCAAAGAGGGGGTTTGCCATAATCGCCACGCTTGGCAGGCGGGTTGGCAATCGCAGTATGGCCAAGTTTGTAGGAGACGCTGCTGCCCGTCTCCTGAAGGCTGAGTCCCTTAGTCGCCTTTTACGACACCCACGGAATGAGCTAGTGCTGTTCTAAGCCGACACTACGCAGCTTAGCTTACTTAATGTAATGATGGCTAACGTTAAAATTACTGCTCAAATCAATAAATTCTCAATAAGTTTTGTGACAAGAAACAATAGGCCACCCTTATTTTTTTCTACAGGCAGATTTTTAGACTTTGTTTCTTTTGATGGGTTTCTATTTTTGTTTTTGTTTATATTTACCTTATGTGTTTAAACTTCAATTTATTATCGTAGTCAGACGGCAAAAGAGGTGATGATAAGGATCTGTGCCGCTTTGTCTGTATTAACCGGTGAATTTCTGTATCGAAGTATTTTTCGCAAGCCCAACATTATGCGAAAAAGTAGATAAATAGTTCAGGGATGTCCCATTTGTGCGTCACACGGTTGGCTCGAAGGTCCACCGGGCGAAGGCTGGCGTAGCCTCTTGCCGGTCAAGTGTTGAAATCACGATGCGCTATGTCGGTCAATGTTGCTGGTTGACATCTAACACTAGTACAGCGCAACAGCTATGTACGTACACGATTGAATAACTTGTTTGTTACCGATCTGTTCGCATGTTCTTCCTCAAATGAAATGGAGATTAAAGAGAATTCAACTTATATTTTCGACTTATTCTTTAATAAGCTACGTAAAACCAGCCTTTCTTAGTAATTTGAACAATCTTGAAATGGTTTTCTTGGTTTACCCCATAAACAAGTTGTCGTCGTTGTTCGTAATTTGCTAGCAGGACACCGCCGCCGGTGTCCACAAAGCAATGGAATATCTAATGTGTCTCATCTCATAATCCAGAACCTGAGAAGACGGTTTCAGGAAACTTGTTAAAAATATTCCCCAATACTACTTGACTGAACTGTTTCTTATATTCTTACAAGCACTCGAATGAAATAGCTTAACGATTTTTTAATTGGTCATCAAACCAAAAGCACTCATCTGAGAATAATTTGGAACAACCTTTTCTAATGTGACCCCTATAGCCGCTGCTTATGGCGAAATGAAGTGCAAATAACTGGTGCAAGTAAGCTGGTGTAATATGTTCACACATTACACTCGTGTTGCGTGAAAGGCGTTTTCTGGGTGCATTTTGGTAGGAATTTCTCAACTTGCGTAATGAGCCCACAGTTGCGCTATGATTTTGAATCGAAGTAGATACTTTGAACAGTTTAATCCTACCCTTAAATAAGTTAAATCTCTGTAAAATTATGGGACAAAATATAGTTGTTAAAATTATGATATAATGTTCGTAGTCATCGAGTGAAGGCTCATAATCATAATCTTGTCAGTATACTTGAAGATAATGCATTTTAATTCCATGCTTGGGTCATATCGTTTCGGAAACTCGGCCAAGACAGTATGGATCACCGATTATATTGGTCAATGTCGATGCGGACAAACTGCATATTTATTTAAAATTCATAAGTTCCTATGTAAATGAGATATTATTCCAAACGTTAAAAAACTAGAGGAGTAGAGCTGCGGATGTTTTGAATAACACTGTGTTAATTAAAATCTAACAAAATTACAGATGACTGATATTTTAAACTGATAATTTTCCACTGATAATCTCAAACAAAAAAAGGATCGTTATCACAAAAAGTTTATTATATCCGTACTTATCCTGTTCTTGCACCCCTTTATTAGGACATTTTCCTTCTGTGTCCTGTCCTGTATTATAATATTTTCCTTGTTTCTTGTTTGCAATCCTCACGACAAAATAGATTTGGGTATCCCCGATCCCCTTCCTCGAGCTTCCTTTTAGTTAGCTAATACTGCAAAAGCCACCGGTAGTTGCGATTGTTTTTAACTCATATCACGACTTCCATAGATATCATATCGGTTCAGCAGCCGTTGCCTCACGATAATCTCGCGCATACGACCAAGGTCAGAACTGTCACCGTTCTCAAAACGAGTAGACGCGCTCCAAGCGCGCTTCGCACGCCAGTCGCGCGTCTTCCGTGCTCGCATCCAAATACCCCCTCATTACTTCCACCATAATGACGCGACTCCATAATAATACATCCATTAATCAAAGACTGTGGTAATGTGTAAAAAGTTGTAGTGTTACTAGACTAGTGTGTCAAGTTAGACAAGTTCCGGTATTTGTGAAACTTTGTGATCAGAAATGGCCACATGTTTATATCCTTTTCCTAATAGGAAATGTGAATGAAAATGTTTGTATTGTGTTTGTGTATGTAATTGTTTAAATGATGCTTCGACGCCAGTTTTCTTGTGAGTCGGGGAAGACGGAGTTGGTGAGGGCCAAAGAAGAATACTTTGACCGAAGGTACATCATAGCTCGTTTTCTGGAAAGATTTTTTTGTCATTTGTATCCAAAGTTAGCGAAAGTATGCCTATCTCTTACAAAATTTTGATGATTGATTGATGAGTTGATCTTATGCAAAATTTTAGATTAACAAAATGTTTTAAAAAAGCGTGTTCTTCATATTTTGAATTTACTTCTGATGTGTTATATTATAAATAATGTTCATATAACTCGTTAGTTATTTCCTTTAATATGTTGACTGCAATAAGAAGAAGCAGCACCTTGAACTAAAGTAGTATTCAGTCATCAAGTCATCATTAAAAAAAAATATTTTATTTACACGTTACCTACAAGGATTCGATCGGAGTAATTAGCTTTTTCATTGGCTGTCTGTAGCCAGTCCCTGCATGAACAATTGTAGTTCTAACTTCTAATTTATAAGCATAGTTTTTCCAAACGACTTGATTGAAACTGGATAATCAGAAAACCCCCAAATTGTTCGATACTATTTAAAATTCATAATGACGACGCCTGTTTTGTTTAATTAATGCGTTACCTACATCTTGGATGCCAGCTTATTTGACAAATCGTGTTTATACATGTTAAACAAGAAAATATACTAGAAAAAAGCAACTAGTCTCTAGACTAGTATGTATGTATGTAATATGTATCACATAAAAATAGCATTATAAAATGCAAAATTAAAAAGTTATAAATCGTGTTTAGCTGTTGTTTTCCTTACATTTTGGAAATTAGTATCATGGCTCTATATATTTTCTGCCTTTATTATTGTTTGATATCATTATTCTGTCAGTAGTATCGATTATCACTGATAATAAGATTATCACTTTGAAGATATATTGAGTGAAGAACTTAATAAAACCACCTGCCCACTTGATGCCGATAAAAGTATAGCTTCCGCCACAGAATACTTAATAGTACAAGTCTTCCGCGCACACTATTTATTGAATACTAGCTGTGACCCATGGTTTTACCCGTGGATTCCTTGGGAATTTGGGATAAAAGTACCCGTTCTCCTCTTACAAATCATGGTCTATCTGTATGCAAATCTTCATCTAACTGTTTCCTGTTTCCTTGTAATTGATTATCAAGTATCTTGAAATAGTAAGTTGTAAGCTACGGGAAGAAGGCATATTTTATTGGTGTTAATTAAAACCTAATACGTGAATACTTTTTACGTGCAGTATCCAATGACGAATCTCTAAAAATTCCATTTGTGATTCTGACGGCAGTGTGGTTATAAAAAATGAACTGAAGATCATTAGACAGCAATTCTGCTGCTCATTGTTATTGAAACTTTATAAAAGACTTAATAAGTATTGACTGACTTCCTTCACTATAATAAAAAACCTTTAATTAACTTTATTTGTTTTGTTTTTTGTTAATTTAAAACCGATTTACGGGACGTCCAGCTCATTAACAAGGTCGCCCATGTCAACATACGTGTTTTCCATTGTATTCATTAAACAACAGGATGATATGTTGTGTTCTTTATATTTTGCGTTGTTGTTTTTCGTCTTTAGTTCCCAGAGTTCATACAACCAATCGGAGCGGACTTTTTTTTTTCCTTATTAGTTAAACACCCAAAACTTCATTACAAATAGCAAGAGAATAATTAAAATGTTAGTGAAGGTAGATTTATCTAAAAAAAATATCTAAAATCTTAAAACTTAGAATCTAGTGAGAACTATTTTTTTCTCGGGGCAGCGCGGGTTCTGTTGTGATAGGTCAATGAATAATAGTTAAATAAATGATTTGATTTGTTACATCCGTATAATATAAGCCTGGAATAAAAATGGAAGCAAAAAACAAGTGATGTCATTAAATATACCTATGTACTATATACTTACATATTTTAATAATTTCGGCATTGAAAATGTAATTATATTAACATTACCACCACTTCGAACGATTTTTTTTTAAATATATATGTATAGTTTTATAATATATAAAGGTATTTTATCTTTACTTAAAACCTTTTTAATCTATTTGTTTTGTAACTGATATCCTAAAACAAACCGCTGATTTATACATTCTAGGTAGGAGAGGTTAATGAAAATATAGATATTTGAAACATTAGCTTTTTTGTAATAACGTTTAGAACGGGAGCCGGGCATAAAAATTCCTACCTCATCAGGTACCTCAATAGGCTATCTTTAGATCGTTAACCGACACTTAAACACGTAAAAAAAATAGGTCTGCCGGGGCCGATCCTACCGGGTCATGGAAAAAATCGATATTTTTTAGTCAAACCTTCCTTAGTACCCGAATGAAGGTGATGGCAGCAGTTTACCATTGATTAATTATGTAAAAAAAAATAGGTCTACCATTGCGCAGCCTGCCGGTAGTACTTGGCAGACCTCAAAATTATGCCGTGCGTAAATATCTACCTCATCGGGTACCCCAATAGGCTATCTTTAGATCGAACCTTTTGGAGCATCCTGTAAGTACTTAGACTTGCTCATGTATGTTGAATGAATTTTAAAATATCATTGCAGTGTAACGTGATGACCACTCAGTTAACACGACTTGGGTTAAGATTATAAGATAATAATATGCTGTGATATAAAAATAAATCGATAGGGTAAATAAAACAATTATTCATTTAATCTAATTATAAACAATAAGTAGGTAGTAAATAAGCAGTTTTATCGTGTGAATCGATTTCCGATGTAGTTTTTTGTTACTTTTTAATTGTAATAAAGTTTATTATTATTTGTTTCAGGAGGACCAGATCCTTAAACGCGCCATCCCCCATACAACAGTTTGGGCCATGCGGCAGAATAATGAAAAACTCGGCCATGGTCATGTAAGTACAATAAAATCTACTACTAACAAAATCAATTAAATATTATATATATTTATTATATATTATTAATTATATGACGACCTGTTTGGCGCAAGGGTACTAACCCCGCCTTCTGCGCCAGAGGTCCCGGGTTCGATCCCCGGACAAGACAAATATTTGTGTGCATGAACATGTCTATTTGCCTTGGTCTGGGTGTTTAATATGTATATTATGTAGATATTTACAAAAAAAGTATATAAGTATGTTTATCCGTTATCTAGTATCCATAACACAAGTTCTTCATAAAACTTAACGTGGGCTAGATATTTGGTGTGATTGTAAAAAAAATATAAATTGCCTACCTATGTATGGAAGATATGGCTGATTTTTTATTCAAGATTTAACAAACTTAACAAGGGTAAACCCTTAATCATGTAGCTATTGGATTAAAACGTATCTATAAGTATTATAAAAGACAAGTTCCCAATAGCAAAAACATGCCTCTCTATAAAGATAAAGTTCAGTAACTAAAAAGTTTCTTAATCCCAAAAACCTTACTTTAGTAAGTAGATACATACCATTCAATAGGTCACTATCGACAGACAGTCCTATCAATGCATAAACAAGGTAAAGTAATTAGTATTATCATTGTCACAGATAACACAGTTACACAATACAATATTATTAAAAGGAGGAAATTTTGAGAGCTAATTCAACACGGTTTGATTTTTTGACTAAGTTCATTAACGTTTTAAAACTTTTTTGGGTTTCTGACATACAAAAACGTAAAAAAAATGACAAAAACCTATGCAACTAAATTAACTCCGAAAATAAAGTAACAATCACTTGTAATGACGTCTTTGACCTTACTTCTTGAAAGTAAAATTAAATTAACTAATTAACTATTCAGCCTTTTATCCACAAATGTAAATAAGTATGTACCTAAACTTTTTAAGTATAATACATTATTTTTTAAGAAAGGTTAGCAGTAGCAATTACATGAGGACTTTGACTTCTTATTTCAATAAATAAAGCTGTCAAAATAACCGGATGAAACACTACATATTTACTCCTTCATCTGTTAATTGGGTACACCTAACTGGATTTTCCATAAAGATGTAATGTTTGATTTCTTTTTTTTTTGCTGTCATAGTGCTATTTCCATTATATAAATTTTAACCCTCAATCTGACCTCGAACGTGACCAATCCCCTACCACGACACCAATTGTTACCGCAAAATAAATAAATATATATTTCTAATACTCATACTAATTAACCTAGCCCCAAAAAAAGCACTGTAAGGCTTGTATTATGGAATACTAGGGTGACGGTTATAAATACATATAATTATACATATATAAGTATTTATGTGTAGAAATATATATAAAAGTAAATGACTCAGGTACAAATGTTCATATTCATCATACAAACATTTGCCCTTACCGGGATTCGAACCCAGAACCTCAGAGTAGGCGACACCTTGAAACCGGTGTACGTACCACTTCAACACGGAGGTCGTTAAAAGAGTGTATAGCTCCGTTTTTTAATGATGTCGTACATATTTTATTACGACTCCGTATATCTAGTGCCATCTTGGCTAACAACATTTAAGGGTGTCAAAAGCCGAACATGTCGACCATCGTACAACCCTATTTTAGTATTGCTCTAACAGCTAATTAATAGTAAGAATCGAATTGTTACAGGCAAATCCAGGACCCGGCATCACAGCGGCTGACGTGGTACAAGCCGCCGCTGACGGTGCTGGTCATCAAGAAGGTGCACGACGCCACCATCCTGACGCCGTTCGTGCAGCTTGTGCATTGGCTGGTGCATGTGAGTACGCACATACACTACAGTGTCATGTGAGTGATGTGGCCCATTGTACAGTCCCCGCTGAAGGTACTGGGTCATCAAGAAGGTGCACCAGCTCATATACATACCCTCACGCCATGTATCCATCAGACTTGGCACAGAATCAAAGGTGCAGCTTAAGAGTAAACAATGGATAAACGTCACTTCCAACGAACGATGCCACTTTTCGCATTGGTCGATTAAAAGCTGCCCTAATTAGGGTTGCGGGAATTCAAGTTAAATGAAAAAGAACACTGTTGTCATTCTCAATGACTGCCACAGCTGCCATTACGTAATATTTACTATGTGAGAGCAAAATTTTATTTAAAGATATCAACATTGATATTATAATATCAAAAACAACTTATTAATGCATTTTTGCACATATTTTATAAAACAAAAAACTTTTTATAAAACTTCAAAAAACTAAAAAGCAAAAAATAAACCTTTTGGAGTCAAGGCAAGAAAAATAAAATAGTAGGACCGCAAAGTAGAATGTCTTGGCTGGCACCGATTCCAAAAGGTTTATATTTTTCCTTTTTAGTTTTTTGAAATCGGTTTTAATTTTCTTATAAAAAGTTTTTTTATTTCACAATTTTTAAAGGTAGAACAGGTCCCGTACCTACGCTAATAACCTTATGTCAACTCCTCATTACCTTTTACAAAGCTGCTTTTCCCGGTGCAGGGACGTTACTTATTGAGGGTTTATAGCCTATAGGTATGTTGGCGAGGACCAATAGCTATTTAAGAAAAAAGTTTCATCAAAATCCGCTCAGTAGTTATTGCGTGAAACTTCAGCTCGAACAAGAATCTAACAATTACCTGGATGATATAATTGTTTCATGACATTAGGCCCCATATCTCCGAAGATTATCATCGGATCTCAATGAGACTTATATGGGACCAAATTGACAGTGTACCCGATCGAACAAAAAAACAACTATTAAAATCGGATCACCAACACCGGAGTAATCGGTATACATACATCGGACACATAAAAAAAAAAAAAAACGGGTTGAATTGAGTACCTCCCTCCTTTTTTGTTGAAGTCGGTAAAAATATAGTTTCCTTGAACACTGTTTAAAATGTTTACATGTGTATTTAAATTCGGTGAAAAAAAAAAAAAAAATTTTATACATTTATATGTTTAAATAAACTTGAAAAATTAAATAAATCGTCGTTTACGTTATTGGTGTATCTAACCTTCGCAAATGCATACTTATTAATAAAAATACAAGTCACGATGATGTCAGCTGTTTATATGGAATAATACAATAACATCATTCAATGGTAATCTACTTTGATTAGCATAGGCACAGCTTCAAAAATATTTTTCTTCGAAAAACAGAAATGTTAGTCTGAATAAAATATTAAAGTGAAAATATGCTTCATGTTGATACCATAATAAAGTAAAATTTGATATAATATCCAATTCTCAATAATCCATTTTTTCCTGTTTCTATATTTCAAACTTATCTTTTACTTTACTAACTTAGATTTTTTAAATATTTCTGGAGACTATTGTATGTTGTTAAATAAACTGTGTTAAAATAACGTTATCTATATCGACGAAGAAGTTGCCTGTGTCGTCAGAAGTTTCCTCTGTCGGCAGCTAAAATTGGCGTTGTCGATAGCAAATTGCTGCTTGCCTGTGTACACCCTAACATACACCTAAAGTCTTATTGCTGGTGTAATTAAAAAAAAATTGAATTCAACACTTAAAAATGGTCTGCAGGACAAAAGCATGGTAGTATTCGTGGAGGCGGCGGTTCTGGACGACGTGCTACTCCGCGAGTACGAGAGCTTCTCGGCGGTGCGCGAGCGGTTGATGACGTTCCGTGCTGGCACCGACGACCTAACCGACAAAATCGACTTCATCATCTGCCTCGGCGGCGACGGCACGCTGCTGCACGCCAGTTCGCTGTTCCAGGTCACTAAATGAGTATTTCAAAACGCATTAGCTCATTATATATATTTTTTTATTTTATTAACGACGGGGAGACTCAGCCTTCATCATACCTGATGTTAAGTATTGATAAGGCTGAAGATGGAAGCGATCCTCTCCCGGAATCCTCAACCACTGAGGAACTGGCTATCTTATTTCTAACTGCCGGAACACAACAATGCTGAAAACATTGTTATTATGGCGTCAGACTTAGATAAGATGGTGGTAGCTAGCCAGGCGGACTCACAACAAGTCCTACCAGCAGCCAAACTGAATACAAATTGTACCCCCGTTGGGAATCGACCCCGGGACCCTGGATCTGATACCGGTGGTTGTTACCACAAGACCACAGAGGCGGTTAAAAACTTATTTAAAAAGTAATAGATATATAGAAAACGTTTATACCACAATTAAAAGAACATTGAGGTATTTCATTTGGATAATAAATTATTTCTTTAACCTCCTAGTACTTTCCGAGAAAACGTTTCCCAAAAAAACTCTACTGGTTAACCGGGTAATTCCCCGATTGTACACAAATTTTATCAGAACATTTTAGAGGATGCCTACACACTACAACTTTTCATGAAATTTTGAGGATTGAGGAATGATTTGAATGTTTGAGGAAATCAAGATATGTATTTCAGTTGTTTGAAATGCCAATTGAAGAATTGGTCATTTAACCTCCAGTAACATTAAAACTTTGCAGAAATACACAAACGTTTTTTTTTTTTTAATTTATTATCACGTTTCTACTAAAATAACTTGGTGAGTGATTTCTTTGCTCGGAAATGTATTTAAGTAATTTGTAGTTTTTACATACTTTTCCAATACACACTTATAAAATGTCTCATCGCTTTTGTAGTCTATGATATTTTGTAAAGAATAGTTTAGATTAACATCTGATTTTCTATTTCAGCAATCTGTCCCTCCAGTAATGGCATTCCACTTAGGTTCATTAGGATTCCTTACGCCCTTCGAGTTCAATAATTTCCAAGAGCAAGTTATGAACGTTTTAGAAGGTAAGTCTGACTTTATTTAGTTAAATTTAATAAGTCTCGGTAGCTCAGCGGTTAGAGCATTGGACCGGATTTCCAAAGGCCGCGGGTTCGATTCCCGTCTGAGAATTCACTTGTGGCCGAGTTATATTTTTCCAATATTTTTCTATTTAAAATTAATTAAATAAACTTTTATTTATTAATTTTACTTAACCTGCGATCACAAGGTTAACGAGTCTAGATAAAAATAATTTAAAAATCTTCAACTTGCTTGCCGACGAAAAGGAAATAGTTATTTGTTATGCAAGGCTGGAAAGTTGGTTATTAGCAGCGAGTTACCTCTATTGAAACCTGAGCAAGTGAAGGATTCTAGGACTGAATCCTGAGCGAAGCGAGTGGTTCAAAGATTGAACCCTAAGCGAAGCGAGGATTTCAAAGGTACAAGACGCTAAAATCTTTTCTGCCGAGCGCAACACACAATTTTTCACCTCACTACAGCGAGAATTCATTCTTTGGTTGTTTCCGCGGTCAACTTTCGGTAAAAATTCTTTAAACATAAATTTTAATCTAAATATACCTCATTCACGTTGTTTTAATTATATAAAAAACTAAAATAATAAAAAGGGAGGAAATAATAAAAAATATATTGTTACAATAAAAAAGATTCCGTAAATGTTGACACTGACATGAGGTACAAGACAAAGACAAATAAAGATTTATGCCACGTTCTGAAATCCAATCATAGGTTGTGAAATCTCACCCAGCCTAATATATTTTTTTTATAACAAATAGTTTAATCTTATTGTTATTGTTTTTATGATTCAATGAACTAAAATAATATAATAAAACCAAAACGGAGTATTATAATTAATTTAAAGCTACTTAAAATAAGAACAAAATGTAACAAAAAAGTCAATAATGCGATTCGGAACGCATTATGACATATTTTTTGGTATTAAATTTAAATAGTACTTTGCCGCGCTAGGCCGCAAAAAGCGATTTTCTACGCAGAAACTGATTGAAAAAAACTCTTTTTCCGAGCGTGTGAGGTGAAAAATAATTGTAAATGCAAAGATGAAATCATAGTAAGTGTTTGCCTGCCTTCCATTGCTAAATAGTTATGAACGAAAAACGGCCAAGTGACGAAGAGTAGATTAAAATATAGCGTTACACTAAAGAGATATACATAGTTATAAACGAGACGACACGTGGTTCTCTTTACTATCTTCTTCTTCTAAAGATGCCACACCATTTTCGACTATAACAAAAACATCATGTCCTTCCATTACAGGTCACGCAGCGCTGACGTTAAGGTCGCGTTTGCAGTGCGTAGTGCTCCGTAAGAGCAAAGACAATAACAAAGACAAGAAGAAGCCCACCACTATCCTCGTGCTTAATGAAGTTGTGGTGGACCGTGGGCCTTCGCCCTACCTCTCTAATATAGACTTGTTTTTGGATGGCAAACACATCACGTCGGTACAAGGAGATGGTAAGTTTAAAAAGTTTATTATTTAATATACATATATTATGCAGAATTTAAATGTTGTAACTGTTACTGAAGAAGTTAAACTTCAAAGTCATGGTCGTCAATATTTTTTTAAATAAAATTCTTAGATTACAATATGTATGTCTTCATTTTGTGGAAAAATCATTTTTAATACCTTTTAACACAATTTCCATGAATCGGTCGACAGAATTAGGTACGATTCGTCGTGTGAAACCGATAATCGATAATGGCAATGACAACGACTCAACAATAACTGACACCGATTTCGGGAAGATGGATATCGAGAATCGCAACAAACATCCTGAATACGGTTACGCAATAAATCGTCAGTTCTTGGCTTTTTGCGAACGAATCTTAAAAACTTAGAGACGAGAAAATACGACGGGTCTATTTCTTAAACCGACTATCGATAACACACATAAAGCGAATGCGGCTCAGGCGCGTTGTGTGTGGTGTGCTGTCGTCCGCCGTACTTCCGACCCCACTTGCGCTCGCCTTCAGTTGTTTTAAACTTTATTGTCTCCGTTTGATGAAGCAACTACGCGGACGTCCCGCAGGTTTGATCGTGTCAACACCAACGGGCAGCACAGCGTACGCAGTAGCGGCCGGCGCGTCCATGATTCACCCGTCCGTGCCCGCCGTCATGGTGACGCCCATCTGCCCGCACTCGCTCTCCTTCCGCCCCATCGTGGTGCCCGCCGGCGTCGAGCTCAAGGTATCATCATCATAATCATCACCGGCGCGTCCATGATTCACCCGTCCGTGCCCGCCGTCATGGTGACGCCCATCTGCCCGCACTCGCTCTCCTTCCGCCCCATCGTGGTGCCCGCCGGCGTCGAGCTCAAGGTATCATCATCATCATCATCACCGGCGCGTCCATGATTCACCCGTCCGTGCCCGCCGTCATGGTGACGCCCATCTGCCCGCACTCGCTCTCCTTCCGCCCCATCGTGGTGCCCGCCGGCGTCGAGCTCAAGGTATCATCATCATCATCATCACCGGCGCGTCCATGATTCACCCGTCCGTGCCCGCCGTCATGGTGACGCCCATCTGCCCGCACTCGCTCTCCTTCCGCCCCATCGTGGTGCCCGCCGGCGTCGAGCTCAAGGTATCATCATCATCATCATCACCGGCGCGTCCATGATTCACCCGTCCGTGCCCGCCGTCATGGTGACGCCCATCTGCCCGCACTCGCTCTCCTTCCGCCCCATCGTGGTGCCCGCCGGCGTCGAGCTCAAGGTATCATCATCATCATCATCACCGGCGCGTCCATGATTCACCCGTCCGTGCCCGCCGTCATGGTGACGCCCATCTGCCCGCACTCGCTCTCCTTCCGCCCCATCGTGGTGCCCGCCGGCGTCGAGCTCAAGGTATCATCATCATCATCATCACCGGCGCGTCCATGATTCACCCGTCCGTGCCCGCCGTCATGGTGACGCCCATCTGCCCGCACTCGCTCTCCTTCCGCCCCATCGTGGTGCCCGCCGGCGTCGAGCTCAAGGTATCATCATCATCATCATCACCGGCGCGTCCATGATTCACCCGTCCGTGCCCGCCGTCATGGTGACGCCCATCTGCCCGCACTCGCTCTCCTTCCGCCCCATCGTGGTGCCCGCCGGCGTCGAGCTCAAGGTATCATCATCATCATCATCACCGGCGCGTCCATGATTCACCCGTCCGTGCCCGCCGTCATGGTGACGCCCATCTGCCCGCACTCGCTCTCCTTCCGCCCCATCGTGGTGCCCGCCGGCGTCGAGCTCAAGGTATCATCATCATCATCATCACCGGCGCGTCCATGATTCACCCGTCCGTGCCCGCCGTCATGGTGACGCCCATCTGCCCGCACTCGCTCTCCTTCCGCCCCATCGTGGTGCCCGCCGGCGTCGAGCTCAAGGTATCATCATCATCATCATCACCGGCGCGTCCATGATTCACCCGTCCGTGCCCGCCGTCATGGTGACGCCCATCTGCCCGCACTCGCTCTCCTTCCGCCCCATCGTGGTGCCCGCCGGCGTCGAGCTCAAGGTATCATCATCATCATCATCACCGGCGCGTCCATGATTCACCCGTCCGTGCCCGCCGTCATGGTGACGCCCATCTGCCCGCACTCGCTCTCCTTCCGCCCCATCGTGGTGCCCGCCGGCGTCGAGCTCAAGGTATCATCATCATCATCATCACCGGCGCGTCCATGATTCACCCGTCCGTGCCCGCCGTCATGGTGACGCCCATCTGCCCGCACTCGCTCTCCTTCCGCCCCATCGTGGTGCCCGCCGGCGTCAGCTCAAGGTATCATCATCATCATCATCACCGGCGCGTCCATGATTCACCCGTCCGTGCCCGCCGTCATGGTGACGCCCATCTGCCCGCACTCGCTCTCCTCCGCCCCATCGTGGTGCCCGCCGGCGTCGAGCTCAAGGTATCATCATCATCATCATCACCGGCGCGTCCATGATTCACCCGTCCGTGCCCACCGTCATGGTGACGCCCATCTGCTCGCACTCGCTCTCCTCCGCCCCATCGTGGTGCCCGCCGGCGTCGAGCTCAAGGTATCATCATCATCATCATCACCGGCGCGTCCATGATCCACCCGTCCGTGCCCGCCGTCACGGTCATCGTTATCGTTACGGTTTTATCGTCTTCATATTTCACCATAACTTAGAAGTTATTGCACTGTAATGAATTTATTTCATTTAAACTTTCTAATCATATTTTGGTTCTTTTGTGTAAATTAAAAAAGTGGAATATAGAATCACTTTGCAACTTGCAAGAAAAGTGATTCCATATTTTTGCTCGTAAATATATTATATTATATTACTTAAAAACCAATTGTTAAATAAACACATCTTGTTTTTGGAAGGTCGTGTAGAAAAGTATTTTAGTGTCTGATTCACAGTCTACGCGATTGAATTAAATATTTAATCCTATAAATAACACATCTGTGACGTGAAGTAACTTTTGATTTAACGACGACACTTGTGAAACAGACCCTACATATAATTTAAGCATTCTTTATCAAGTATTACTAGAATATTAATTTTACAAGTATGACAGTTGTAAATAAAGCCTATTTTCAACCTTATGTAGCAGACATAAGTCCGTTCTAGATTGCACTGTCGCCGGACGCCAGAAACGCCATGTGGGTTTTCTTCGATGGGCGCAAACCCTAAATATGACCCCCGTTTCCACTGACAAAACGTGGCATGGCATATTGTAAAATATAATGTGGCCGCTGAGAGGATGACCATTGACTCTCAATAGTAGGTAGCTATCAAACAATGCATTCTCTCACTGGCCGCATTATACGTTTACTGCATGTTTCTTGTAAATGTTTCGCCAGTGGAAACTGGGGTACAGAGTCTGTCTCACGAAAGAAGTCGCCTGAGAGTGGCGCTGCAGTCGGTTTTAACATTCGAAAATAAGCTCTATTACTATGGAGGCAAAACTCATTTTAGTTCAATAATATTCCGTGGGACTTCTTTTATGAGACGGACTCTGTATATAGATTTCTTTGCAGAAATGTATTGCTTTTCTTTACAGAGATGTATTGCTAGAATATTTACAAGTATAATAGTTTTTTTCTTATGAACAACGGACTACCCGGAATTTTGAACTCTATGTAGCAGACATAAAATACAAATTCCGTTCTAGATTGCACTGTCATCGTCGTCAAAAACGCCATGTGGGTTCCTCCAATGGGCGCAAACCCTAAATATAATAATAGTGTCCGTCTCACGAAAGAAGCCGACTGAGAGTGGTGCATTCGAAAATAAGCTCTATTACTATGGAGATAAGCAAACTACATTTTAGTCCCAGCAATATTCCATGGAACTTCTTCCATGAGACGGACACTGTAAATAGATTTATTAAATTGTATTGCTAGAATATTTACATGTATAACAGTTTTTTTTCTTTTGAACAACGGACTACCTATTTTGAACTCTATGTAGCAGACATAAAACACAAATTCCGTTCTAGATTGCACTGTCGCCGGACGCCAGAAACGCCATGTGGGTTTCCTTCGATGGACGTAACCGGCAAGCGCTACAACACGGCGATAGGTACTGCCCGCATGCGGTCACTCGCATCGGCACGCATGCACGCTTGTTACACGCTTCTAGAACACTTACTAGCGTTGACCACCTCTGTAGTGCATTTAGGATTGCGATAAAGCCCTTCTTACACGAAATAATTTCGTTTTTTTTATTGGTTCACGAAACTGGTTTTAATAATATTGTACAATAACTGGGGACTTACAAATAATTATGAACTATAAAACAGTCTTCTTGATATGAACACAGCTTGCATATAAATTTAACAAAGTATACCTAAATTAGCAGATATTATATATATTTTTTACTATATAACAGTACCTAGCGATTATTAGAAGGCAATCTTTCTCAGATTTCGCGTTGAAGTGATAAATATTTGCCAAGTCCTTGAATATTTTTTGTGTAAAAGGGGTTTTCTTGTAGAACATTAGGCCGAAAAGACTAGTTAGTGCGCATGTGTCTATAGTCTATGTAATAATGATTGTGTACAGCGTTATTCTGAACGGTAAAATTAGTTCTCATTATCGTCCTGGTTATAAATAGTGAAACTATTAGTCTGTTCGTTGTAGCTAAGCTGTAGAAGCTTGTTTCAGATAACCCCTAGCGTAGACGCTCGGACGGCCGCCAGTGTGTCGTTCGACGGCCGCTCGCAGTTGTTCCTCAAACCGGGCGATAGGTAATTTACTAACGAAAACGGAAAAAATATTCGAAATCGTTTCTTCTAATCGGTGTAGGAAGAGGTGGTGATTCACTAACCATATCGCTTAGCATGACAAAATGGCTACTTTCGCACTCCATCATTTGTTTTATTGACGAATATGTTACTCATCGTAAATTTCTGCGTGTACAGTTTATACGTCACTACGTCGGTGTATCCGGTTCCGTCGATCTGCGCGCAGGATCAAATCTCCGATTGGTTCGATTCTTTGGCTGAATGCTTACATTGGAATGTGAGAAAGAAGCAAAAGCAAATGGACGAACTAAGCGACCACACGCATTCTTCCAATGACACTCTGGAGGAGTTGGACGCCAACCACCACGACGACAGGCCGGCGGACACGTGACGCAACGGAGAAACTTCGAATATAAGCCTTATTGTAAGCGGCGTAAGAAACACTTAAAAAGGTGATATAATTTACACAAAACAAGGTGAAATGTCGACGGAACTTTTTGATTCTCAACTCTGTGGTAATTCAGCCACCAAATTGTGATTAATACTTTTTACGGGCTAATCATACAGTAGCATGTATCGTGGCCTTTTTATAGTCCGATGACCTCTGCGTTATGAAAGGGTACCATTTTATGTACTACATTTTATGTACCTACATAAAATCAGTATAAGGTGTAATATATATGATGTAATAATCACTATGAATGGTTCAATTGTAATATTACTACACATACCTTATACTTTGATTGTTGATGATCGCACAACTATCTATGTATTGTTTATTTCAATCAAAGGAGATCATTCAGGCTCTATACATTTATGGGCCTTTTTTAAAAGTGCCTGCCATCTTATTATTATTATTCACTCATTTCACTTTTGGGCTTTGTAATGATAGGCCTTGCCATGAGCTGTAAGAGCAATATTGAAGTAATATTGTAAATGAAATAGTACTACGATTAGTAAGTCTTATTTCAGTACTACAACATTCCCACAACTTGATAACAACAATAAGAATCACAACCTAAGTAATGTCACTTAGAGATTTTAATGGATTGATAACGAACGGTGGACATCCTAATCCTAACTAATATTATAAATGCGAAAATGTGTTTGTTTGTCCTTCCTTCACGACCTAACTAAGCAACCAATCTAATTGATTTTTGGCATAGAGTTAGTTAAAAGGACGGAGAGTAACGCTACTTTTTATCCCGTTATTCCCACGGGAACGGGAATCACGCAGGTGAAACCGCAGGTGGAAGCTAGTTTTCATATAAACCAAACCAGATTTTGTTGCCCCGTAAAATAATTGATATTCATTCTCCTAGTAGAAATGATGAAATTGGTAAGCTCACATGTAAGGTGTGCTGTTGGATCAAAAACATTCCCTTGTGTACTATTTGTTTTGTATTGAAAAGATTGTAGGCATATTTTGTTTAAAGCAATTTGATTGCAAATACTTTGTTGTTTATGTATAATTTCTGTATTATAATAATATTTTTTTTGCTTGCCTATTTATGCTGTTTTATGGTAGCAAGTTTGAAAATATTTTATGGAAGACGCATTTCTGATGTGATTCAGGCGGCGACGGTGGTGCTAAATAATGCAGTGCCAATAAACTTAAAGATAAGGGTAACCACTGGTGTTCAAATGGAGCACAAACATAGCGTATAATAGTTACATTAAGTTGCAGATTTTATTTCAGTAATCTCTTTAAAGTACAGGACCTATATTTTTGAATCACTCGTCGCGCGAGGGGCGAGGCGAACGAGGAGGCGATCAGGCGATTAGCGACATGCGTGGACATATTTTCGCTTTGCCCCTCGCGCGCTCGCGTTGTGAGGCGGTACTACAGGCGAAAAGCGAAGCTATGTATATACGGGTAAGGTCGCTCCGCTCTTACGGAATACGGAAACTCAAATGTCGCACGAAAATCAGTAGAATCCTCGAGACGAGTGACTCAAAAATAGAGCTCCAGGGGTCGGATAGTTCCTTGGTACACTTAAGGATATTTTAAAATGTCTGATCTAAGATAGTTTTTCTCATAGTGGAACAGTTAAACCATCAACCTTCCTCCCCCAGAGTAACTTTGTACTATACTAATTAGGTACCATCTTATTCCGGTTAGTCCTCTACGATTAAGCTCTGACTAAGAGTTTATAACAAGATCTAAATGAGTTAGGTAAGAAATAACGCTAATGGGTTAATCAAAACTGGTGGTAGCTAAATGTTTATATCTTTACATAGCGCATTTCAAATATCTAAATTTTATTTCAGCATTTTGAAAAGTATTCTGAAAATGGTATTGGTTATTGGAAAGATCAAAATCGTTTCACAAAACATTAACAATAGTGTTGATTTTTTTTTTTATAATTTTTGTCTGTTATTTGAATGACTGTTTGGTATTCACGAGTTTATTAAGATGAATTGTATATAAGTTTTATTATAAATTATACAAATTTGACTAAATTACTGTCTTTTTTGTCAGTGTCCAACTACCTTCAGGTATTTTTAACAAGTCACTACACTTTACAGAAAATGTAGGAATGTATGTAAGGTTAATTAATAAATTATACCTATTTCTAGTACATTATGTTTTAGGACAGCTACGAAGTTGCACACACTGCTGCGATAATAACGACGCAATAGAATGAGGCTTAATCGCAATAACGCATCCGTTATTATCAACCGATATAACGCGCTAATGGGACTAGGAGTGCCTTAACTCACAAACTATTAGTATGCCGGGATTCGAACCTTGGACCGGACTCCCTAAAAGTTGCGTGTTCGATTTCCGTCTGAGCGGTCGGCGGTCGCCAAAATGCCAGCTACTGGGGTTTGAGCGAGACAGAATTCAATACCGTTTCATGTCACTGCGTTTCTACTTACCTTTAACGTCAACTGCACAGCACATCAAATTATTACGAATTTCATTAAGCAACTGTAAAGCTGATATGTTGTGGACTGTACATTAGGTATGTTACGGAAATTCGGTTCCGATTTCGGAAGGTCGGAACTTCCGATTGATTTTGCACATTCGGTTCCGATAAATTAATTTAATCGGAAGTTATATCGCAGGTTACATTTGGTGAAAAGAAAAATTCAATTAATGGAGATGAGAAATTTAGCCGAAAAATCGTCCCCCAACATTTTGTCATCTCCACCATGTAATGGTGAGTGCCTAGTCTTGACCGGTTGGGAAATACATTCGACGGAGATAAACTTTTGTTGTGGTATAACTTGCTTCTTTTGGAGTCGCGTGATTTTATTTTTTCTTCTTTCTGTTTTTAGAACTTTTTATTTATGCATTTAAGTACAATGCTATTTGTAAGTAATAAATTTTAAACTCGAAATATACTAGGAAATAATCAACTCGTCCTCATACCGTTCCAGCTGCCTGCAGTTTTATTCAAAATCTATGAATTCAGTTCAAAATTTCTTAAGAAAATCAGGAGGGTTGCCTCCAGAACGTGTTCATGTATCACAAGATCACAACGGTTGATGTACATGCCCTTCATGCCCAATCCTAACTTTCCTTCCACCCTGTACCTTTATAAAAAAAACCTTTATCGTGTTTTTAGACCTGCCCTTTACACATCTCTCTTCTGCCTACGCCTCTGATTTCTGTTCCGATTCCGATAAAGCAAATCTAAAAACTCCGATCCCGAATTCGGTTCCGATATAACCACATCCTTAACATCCCTACTGTACATACATATTCATACATAAATAAAGAATAGGTATTTTGTTAAACGGTAAATTACAATTGATTGATTATGATATCGGAAATAATTGGTTTTTACAACCTTGTTTTGTTACTGCATATCTTTTGTCTGTCTGTGGTGTGGTATGACAATCTGTCACAGTCACAAGTTGTCAAAAAGCAAGTACTGACGTTGACGTATAAAAAAATAACCTCAAACTTTTTTTATTAATTAGGGCTATTTTTTATTTGGTCCTATAATATGTCCAAATTATCAGGATTCATTAATTATATATCAAAACGTAGTATATCTTTAACAACACCGCGAGAAGGGAAAAGAAACTTTAGAAAGTTCATCCTACCAAACAAGAGAGGTTCTCGTTATCATAAACAAAGGCAGGCTGGCCCCGAACCCGAATTACCAATTGATAAAAGAGGTGTGCGTGATGTTGGATACTCATTAAACGGCCGCTTTGTGAAAGTACCTGAAATGATTCCAGAATTGATTGTACCCGACCTAAAAGACTGTGACCTGAAGCCCTATGTCTCGTACAAGGCAGCTGATGTGATCCAAAGCGAGTTTACCCCTAAACAGTTGTTCGACGCAGTATACAGCAAGAAAATTGTCATAGATTACAAACAAGGCAAACTTAGTGAAGATGGAGAGCCATTAGAACCATCAGAGGAAGAAAAATTACAACCTGAAGAGGCAGTTGCACGGGCCAGACGAACTGGCTCAGATATTTTTTAATTATTCTAGCTCTCATGTAGTATCAAAGTTCAATCTGTAAATTAATTAGTTAATAAATATTATAGTGTTTTTATTATATTTCTTTCCTTGTCACCTGAATTGTTTATACTGATTCCTACTAAAGTTTAAATATGAAATCCTCCATTTTATTTATATTTCTACAATAAAGATATAGTAAGTTAATTATAGTGTGCCTTTTTTCTAAAATTGATAAAGCTTTCTTAGGGTAAACGGACACACTGAACCTTACTTGCCTTTATGGCAGAGATAAGTGAAAACTTAAGCACATGTTAACTTTATCATTGAAATAAAACAACAGATTTATATATGCGACATCAAATGTATGATGTGTGATGGATGCGACTCATTACATTCAATTAACTTCAGAAAAATTTTCAAGTACTTCCTGTGTCAATTTTATACGTAAGGACCTTTTTTTATTCACGAACGGGGAGGCTCTTAGCCTTCATCATACCTGATGTTAAGTATTGATAAGGCTGTAGATGGAAGCGAGTCTCTCCCAGAATCCTCAACCACTGAGGAACTGGCTATCTTATCTCTAACTGCTGGAACACAACAATGCTGAAAACATTGTTGTTATGGCGTCAGACTTAGATAAGATGGTGGTAGCTAGCCAGGCAGACTCGCAACACCTACCGTCCTACCACCAACCAAACCAAATACAATATGTACCCCCCGCTGGGAATCGAACCCAGGACCCCTGGGTCTGATACCGGTGGTTGTAACCACTAGACCACAGAGTCGGTTAAACCTACACAGACCTACACTTTCGTTTGTACCTGTAAAAATATTGTAAGTAAGATAAATATTAAGAATAATATCCCACATACAGAGGATTGGTATTATGAATTATGTACCTAGTTTCTAAAATACTGTTGCCTACCTACAATAAAAAAATATAATCTTTGTAAATTAAGGACTTAGGTCTGTTGAAGAGTGAGGGTATTTCGCATTTTTCAATTTTATCAGATAATGAATGAATCGGCATCAATTACAAATCACGACTTGAATATAATATAAGAAGCCATGGAGACAAATCTGACCCCAAAGTTTATCTTAAATATTTACTCTTAGTTGGTACTGAGCATAATCATTAAAACCAGCATTTAAATTGAAGATATCGCTTCGCGCGGTTGTGAGCGCGTGCGCAGTCGAGCCGGTTATACGTCTTTATCTACATATTTATCATGGGTGGTAACTATTCCGCTATGGATCCGCTACAAGTGCAAGTTCCCGATATACAGAAATTATTCGATCGTGATGGCTATTTGAAGCCATACGAGCGTGAAATTCGACGCAGGTAAGTTTAATCTGTTTGTAGAATAAATTGTAATATGTTTTTGACAGTGCATTCAGTTAATATCGGCATGAAAGTAGTAAATACGCGGTATTTGAGGTTAACCAATAAATAAAGCAGGCCAGCTGAGTTTACAGCCGTCGGTCGTCCGGCTCAAAGCGCTTTGTAGCGCTAATTCGGAGCTAACCGGAGTTAAAATTATATCAAATATTTCCATTGGACAAAATTTTTAACAAATTTAGGTGCTTCTTAGGTGTATCGTCGTAAAACTTAGAAGTACATTTGGTACTTGTACCACAGAACATTAATGACTAGTACATTACATTGCTATCTAATTTGTACACGTGCCAGAGCCACACACAAATTAATTGTTTTTACGTACATACTAGCTTCAAGCGCTTTATTGTCAATAGCACATCGTCGTCACCTCACCAATGTCAAATGTAAGGTCATTTCGATTCGATTAGATGAAACCAACTTGAAAAAAATTAAACTTTTGTATGTTTGTTTTTAATGACGTATAGAATAGAATATTATGGTTTATTATTAATACTGTGTACACATAATTTTGCATGTGATAACAAAAACAACAGTATACCCATAACGGATATGCAACATAAAATAACTTTATGAGTAGGTAGAGAACAGAACTATACTTTTAAAATTAAATTTACAAGAAATTTATACCTAAGTATATTGTACATTTTTTGTATGAAAATATTCAGCCACATTTTTAAAGGACTTTTTAACAAGCCTTTAATTTAAATTTAAATGTAGGTAAGCTTAAGGCATGTGGCTTAAATAAGCTATACCTAGTAATTTATATACAAATGTAAGTAGGCACTTACCTATTCTGTCAAATTATTTAATTATTTATTATGTTCATACCTTGATTAGTCGAAAATCGGAAAAAGGTCAAAACAATAAGTAGCTTAGGTACCTACCTATCTACCTTGTGACTAGATTGAAAAGGTATCTATTAAAAAACAATTGCCTATTATGAGAGTAAACGAACAAACACGTAGTAAATAGGTAGGTACGTAGGTACATTACCGAGTGCTTAGTGTGACTTTTCTCACGTTACTCGCTTACGCCGATGTTTGCGAATATACTTTAATTTTCAACCTTATTAGTGTGACTGTGATAGTATCACATTAATACTACTTATCTGTAAAAATTTTACTTTTACGCGATGGGAACGTTTGTTTGGATATTTGCAAACGATCACACTAGGCCCTCTGGTTCTGTTCTTTAGTTCTTAATGAAATATATCATGTAAGTACCTACTTTAAATTGAATATTAAGCAGGAGCGGTGTTCCCTAATACCTACAGGCAGTTATATGTCTAAAAGGGGACTCCAACAACAAAAAATGAGTTTTATTTTAAATGTTAAATAGGTTATATATATATATATATATATATATATATATATATATATATATATATATATATTTCAGTTAGGCTTCCTACTCTTACTAACTACTAACTTAGAAATCCCTACCCGTCCATCCAACACAATTAGGCGCATGATAGGAATACAGTTTTGTATTTTCAAAGCCCGCACCCCGCCTCTTTCATTGCATTTACCTACCCTTGGACAAATTTCGTCCAAGCATTTACCCTATTATCTGATTGAGCGCTACAGTGATTAACAGTTAAAAAAATTCATTCCTGAAGTTTTAGTTTTCAGTAAGTTATTTTATGTTTTTTATAGCTGTCATGCCGCATCATGCGCCTAATTATGTCGGACGGGTTAGTACCTCTATCTAGTAGACAATCTGGTAGCAGTAATATTATTTTCTCAAACATGCTTGGAAATTTGAGCATTATTTTCACAACCTTCTTCAAGATAAGTCGAAATTGCTGTAGGTACTTACTGACTGGCCAAATGCACATGCGAACTGCGAACAGCACCGGCCGGCAAAAGTTGTATGACAATCCATACCTATCTGTCGTGTCGTGTCTTGTAATTTAAAAATGGAACGATCTTTTACTCCGCAACATGGCAACCTAGGAGGTAACTTATCAAAGGTTTTATTTAAATTTCGAACTGGCTTGCAAATAAATAGAAAGCTGTTTAAATTAAAAATAAAACAAATGAACAGTTTAACGCGGGAAAAAATATTGTTGTTCGTTAATGATTTTGAAAAAATAATGTAACAATACAATTTGTTCTGCCTAGGTACTTACTGCTACTACTTGTACTATTAAGTATTCTGTGGTACTACTTAGTTTTAATTTCCGCACATTACTTGAGAAAAGTACCTACTATACAAGCCTTGGCCACAACTGGGCAGTGATGGACTTACGTATTTACACGTTCGTCCATCAATGTCTCTGTTGCTGGCCGCTGCAGCAATGTACCTACTAATATTCTGTGTATTCACTTACTTTAATTTGTAGGGCAGGGCAGACGACCCGGGGGCTGATTGTCTAATTTTAAAATCTATCGCAATCCCTTTCAATTCGTCAATTGAAAGATATTTACATAGGTACTTCAAACCGTCACTATTTGACATAAATTTGATAGGGATTGTGATCGGGACGCGTTTTGAAAGGTATTAAATGAACGAAATTGAATTGTCTAAGCAAAGTGACACACGAAAATATATTTTTAATGTATGGAGAAGCGTCAGAAGTGTCATTTAAAACATCATTCGTTTCTCAAGGCATTGCAACTATAAGTTACACAATTCCATACATCACTATCACAATCACAATACCTTTGAAAGGGATTGTGATAGATTTTGAAATTAGACAATTAGGGGGCCGGTTGTGGACATTTTATACCCCGGTTGTGGCCACTTTAAGACCCGGTTGTGATAATTCAATGTTATCCTTATTTACTTAGCCTTGTTCAAAGTAGCCACAACCGGGTAAGTGGCCACAACTGGGCCTTCGGCCTTACTTAATTATTATTTATTTCTTATGAAAAATGAATATGAAAATAATGTATTTATTATAAAGTCTTACAATAAATAGATACAAGTCTTTGGGACCGTCCAATTAAACATTAGAAAACACTTGCGTCCGGCGGGGGCTCTTCCTAACTTTAATGACAATATCATAAATTATAAGTAGTTGATGCTTATTTAATGAGGATTTTTATTTTCTGTCAGATATGGTTGTTACAAAGACCTCTGGGACCGTATCGAGTCGTGGGAAGGCGGCGTAGATGGTTTCACTAAGGGGTATAAATATTTTGGGCCGCAGTACAACAAAGATGGGTCTGTCACGTGGCGCGAATGGGCACCTGGAGCACATTCCATGCATCTGCAGGGAGAATTCAGTAAGTATTTTTAACTGGCTAAAAAAAGAAAGATGTTTATTCGTCTCCACCTCGATCTCGTATTTATGTACCAAAGTAGGTATTTCAGAAATTGAGCGACGAGCGACGGTGCTAAAATAATGTGAAAAAGTTGTATTAGGTACTTTCAACATAAGTAGGTACATATACCTATTTATTGATGAAGATACAGATATGACAGTTAGTTACAGTACAGCACAGCAGAGGACTTTTCCATTAAGTATCAATAACTGATAAACATCACAAAAATATTTTTTAGACTCGGTAGGTAATTTAAAGACTACGACTTTTATGCGTCTACCACTACGGTCATTCACAATAACCACGCTTCTACATCGTGCATCGTCAAACAACGTTCGCGTGATCGCATTTTTTCGATACGAAACAGTTTGACGCGTGCCCGGCGCGAATAAAAATGCGCAAGATCTACGGCATGTATTATCATTATATAATACGACTTTAGTTTGGAATTGGATGTCTAGAAATAGATAAATATTAATAGCATTCAGATACAGTTACTAGGTAAAAATAAATAAGTAGATTTTTTTGCGAAGATATACGGGACATTTTACATTAGGGTCGTCTTCACGACCCCACCGGTGGTCTTCCAAGTATGAAATATTTGTTTTTCATTTTCCCATAGTTACCTGACGAGTACCATGAAAATGTACAGATTCTGTCATTGCTTACAATGAAAAGCGAACCCGAGCCTTCGCTGTTATATTTTAACCATTCTTAACTGTGCCGAACTCCTGGAAATTAAATCTTTGAACTTTCTTATCAAGCTTTAGTACGGTAATAAATAGTCGGTACATTATTTATTATCTTGAACTTATACCAAAAAAACATCTCTAAAGCATTATCTCCAGTTTCCACCTTTTCTTTCCAGACGGCTGGAACTCCAAGAGCCATCCTTTCAAAAAGCTGGAATACGGCAAATGGGAACTCCATATCCCTGCCAACGCCGACGGCTCCTGCCCCCTGAAACACGACAGCCGCGTCCAGATCATCGTCAACGACCACCTGTACAGGATATCCCCTTGGGCCAGTTATGTCAAACCCTTCGAGGGATTCACTTACCAACAGTTTATCTACAAACCCGACCATGTAAGATAAATGAATGAATAATGTTTTACTCTAGATTATTTTATGCTTCGTTGTTGTTTAGGGGCTATTATTATATTTTTGCTCTTTTTTGCCTATGCCCGAGCACCAAAACTATGTTTAAACTGTTGATTCTTCGGAACTACTATTCTGATGTATTGAATTTTGGTATGTATTTATAAAGTTAAAAATCACTTTTCTAGTGTAAATATTTATTTTAAGAAATAAGGTAAGTATGAAACTTTATCTCGGTATCACGATAAACGCCAAAGTGCCCAATGGGTGATGATTCGATCAAATACTTGTTTACAAGTTATAATAGATAAGATAATACCACATAATGATAATCATTTGCTGTAATTTAATTACGCTGTTCTACTCGAAGCCCGCGACGACATCACCACAAAATTATGTTGGACACCCCTGCCTTAGATAATACATTTGTGACACTATCTGAAAGCTAAATATATTTCTGGTATTCAGCTTGTTTCGTTATTATTTTCATTCCAGCCATATCAGTTCAAACACCAAAAAGTGGACAGGCCAGCTTCCCTGCGAATTTATGAATGCCATGTCGGTATCGCCACTCCTGAGGGAAAAGTTGGAACGTACAATGAATTTAAGGACAATATATTGCCCAGGATTAAGAATCAAGGTAGGGTGACACCTAACAGTTTACATACAGCAAACATGGATACAGTGTAGACGATCGGCTGTAGCCACTCTAAGCCCCGGTTGTGGCCATTTTAACTTAATCTTTAAGCGCATAGCGCTAATGTTCTAAATGGCCAAAACCTGTGACCACTCTGTGAGTGGCCCACTCACAGAGTGGCTTTAGCCACAACCAAGCTCCTAAACTATTTCGGGCTTCTACCCTATTTTTGTGCTGTGTGTGGTAAAGCTTTATTTTTGTTTTAGGGTATAACGCCATACAGCTGATGGCTATAATGGAACATGCGTACTACGCTTCTTTTGGATATCAAATTACGAGTTTCTTCGCTGCTAGCAGGTAAAAAATCTTAACTACAGCTTTGTTTAAATTTTCCTTAGATGAGAAATAATAAATTAATTTTTTTATAAAACATTTAGAAGGGTCGAAGCCCTGGTTGTGGCACTTTGAACATTAATACTATGTAAATAAGTAATAAGAATAAATACAGTAAATTGACCACAACCGGATCCTAAAGCGGCCACAACCGACTCTTAGAGTGGCCACAACCAGCTCGTAGGTTCTATCTATAGATATAGGTAGTTAAGGTAGTTTTGTTTCCACCCGTGGACAAATATTTGTGTGATGAGTGTTCTTAGATCTGATCAAGCACAATAATGCTTTACCGAAGATAAGAAACATTCACTAAAAAGGTTGAGCTTTTGAGGTCATTTGTAAGTAGGTAGATAAGTATCTTATTTTATTGTGTTGTGTTTGTTATTCTTGTTCAATAGTTGAAACCTAGCGATAAACGATTTTACTGGAACAGAGTTTGGTTTACGTTCATAAATGATTAATATATAGAATATTGAAGTTTATCATCATTATCTCCAGCCGATACGGCACTCCCTGCGAGCTCAAACAGCTGATCGACCGTGCCCACGAACTGGGCCTGTACGTGCTATTAGACGTGGTTCACTCTCACGCCTCCAAAAACACGTTGGACGGACTCAACGAGTTCGACGGCACCAATGCCTGCTACTTCCACGACGGCCCACGAGGCACGCACACTCTGTGGGACAGCAGACTGTTCAACTACTCCGAGTTAGTATACTATCATATATCTGTATTAGGTATGCATGCATACATATGCATATACGTTTAAGGTGAAGCACTGTCATCAGTATTTCTGGAACACATCGGACTCAACGAGTTCGACGGCGGCTTCCTTGCTTGACTTACACAACTGCTAATAATGAATAATTGCCTTTATGCTTTTTTTAACCAACTATACATATATAGTATAGATACTTATATATGTTATGTTATTTTACAGAACGGAAGTACTCAGATTCCTTCTATCCAACTTAAGATGGTACCAAGAAGAATATCAATTCGACGGATTCAGGTAATTATTACTGAGAGTCGTATAGACTACTTACATGTTTTAAAACAAAATCTGAAGGAATCCCTATAAGTTTGACCGAACCACCATTCAGCCCAATGTGTGATGATGATGACTTCATGTGATGTGAAGTTGAAAATTTGTTTAGTTTGTTCCGCATCTGGGTATTCCGGTATTGTCTTCTCTTTGCAGGTTCGACGGCGTGACGTCAATGTTGTACCACAGCCGGGGCATCGGCGAGGGCTTCTCGGGCCATTACGACGAGTACTTCGGCCTCAACGTCGACACCGAGGCGCTGGTCTACCTCATGCTCGCCAACCAGCTCGTACACGCCGCCGACTCCAGGGCCATCACCATCGCCGAGGTTGTTAGCTTACTTTACTTAGTAATTGATTGTAGAATCTGTTCCCCATTATCACTCGAACTCGAGGAATATGGCACAATGAAGAACCCTGGAACAATAGAGATTAAGTCTCTCTCAAGTAATGATCTAATCACTGACTAGCAGCATGTGTACTAATATATTCTGTGCTAGTAGTGAATTTATAACAAAACAAAATTATAGTATAGGTTATTCTAATCCATTATTCCATTCCCATGAAGGTAAATGACTTTCGATTTGTTTGTATAGGAAAAAATGTGCTTAGGTACTCACAATGAAAAAGCACATAGGGTAGACGACCCGGTTGTGGCTACTCTAAGCTTCAGTTGTGGCTACTCTACGTTCCAGTTGCGGCCGTGACCTGGACAGTGTCTACAAGGGGTCGACTACCCTACTTTTTTAGGCATTTGGACATTCAGCCCCTACCGCGTAAAAATATGGATATGGGCTTCATTTGACAGTTGAAGCTCATAAAATTACCCTAAATAATCATTTAACTGTCAAATGAAGCCCATGTCCGCCCATATCCATATTTTTTACGCGGTAGGGCCTCAGGAATGTCTATTACCTCAAATAACCAACCTTTTCATACGGTAAAGACAAATAAACTTAATTGTTTCTACCACAGGACGTGTCAGGCATGCCAGCGTCCTGCCGGCCAGTAACGGAAGGCGGCACCGGGTTCGACTACCGCCTGGGAATGGCCATACCCGACATGTGGATCAAACTGCTCAAAGAAGAGAAGGATGAGGACTGGAAGATGGGCTACATCGTGCACACGCTCACTAACAGGCGCTGGATGGAGGGCACTGTGGCCTACGCTGAGAGCCACGACCAGGTAAGTTTAGAGCCTACGAAAAAGATCTCTATTGCTAAGTTAATAAAGTCGATCACTTTTTTTTTACGCGAACCTCTTAGTAATAAAGCAAGCGATTTATAATTTGAATGAATTTAGCTGCATACAAAATAAATGACCAAGAGATATTTAAAAACTTGTGTATCTAATTATGACACAACAAAAAAACAGAGACTACCTATTATGTTTCTTTCCCGGCCCCATCTTGCCTGAGAGCATGCCGGTACAAACTGGTTTGCGCAGTTAAAGTTATGACACAGCGGATTGTCCCGGCTACACGCTCCATCTTCCCTGCGCAAACCGGTTTCTGCAGGTATGCTTTTAGGTGTCCACATTGTGTGTAGCCGGGACATAAGAATAACTAAAGCAACTTCAAAACAAAATATTTAATTATTATAGAATCAACTTTCTCATTCACTAAATAGGTAAAGAAGAATTAAATGTATCTCCCACTTTAGGTATGTACTATTACTTATTCCGTGTAGGCCGTACCTCATGGGACACAAACCTATATCGAGATAGACGGTAAAAGTGTACCTACCTTGCGTGTCAAAAATTTGATCCACGGTCAAAGTTTTCCGACCTAAATCAGTCGGCTTGAGACCATTACCCTGACAATACACACGTAACTCAGAAACGGAAATAGTTAATTGTGCAGTGCTTTCTTGCAAGAACTCGTCAATAACATTTCACATCACTTAGATCTCGCTCGTGACGTCTTCGTAGGTGCGAAAAATTCGACACGCTAGTATCTCATACAGTTCGAAGCGCTCTTTTCGTCTATCTCGATAAAGGTATGTGGGTGACAACATTGACTGTATCCTTTCATTCCAGGCCCTCGTAGGGGACAAGACGATAGCCTTTTGGCTGATGGACGCCGCGATGTACACGCACATGAGCACGATCAGCGACCCCAGCCCCGTGGTGGAGCGCGGGCTGGCGCTGCACTGCATCATCCGGCTCATCACGCACGCGCTCGGGGGGGAGGCCTACCTCAACTTTATAGGTCAGTACTGGACACATAGGGTCACCTCATCATAGGTCAGCACTAGCGGGTCATGTAGGGTCAGCCCGTGGTGGAGCGCGGGCTGGCGCTGCACTGCATCATCCGGCTCATCACGCACGCGCTCGGGGGGAGGCCTACCTCAACTTTATAGGTCAGTACTGGACACATAGGGTCACCTCATCATAGGTCAGCACTAGCGGGTCATGTAGGGTCAGCCCGTGGTGGAGCGCGGGCTGGCGCTGCACTGCATCATCCGGCTCATCACGCACGCGCTCGGGGGGGAGGCCTACCTCAACTTTATAGGTCAGTACTGGACACATAGGGTCACCTCATCATAGGTCAGCACTAGCGGGTCATGTAGGGTCAGCCCGTGGTGGAGCGCGGGCTGGCGCTGCACTGCATCATCCGGCTCATCACGCACGCGCTCGGGGCAGAGGCCTACCTATTGGCCAGTGCTGGCATGACAATATTGGGAAGCTATATACTTACACGGTTTTTTGGTCACTCTTTTTCTTAGGTATCGTATGAGGATTAGTATTAGAGCTCTGGTGTCAGAGTTTAGCAAGCCGCCTATAAGGCCTTTGACTTGGCTTACTGTCACTCAGTAGTCAGTAGTTAGCCAGTACTAAACCCGATGTTTGATTGATATTTATTTTAATTAATTAGGTAGGTATCAAAGTTTCAGCTTCAGAATCTCCAGAATATAAAATTTATAAACATCCGACCCTAGCTACACCCAAATGACATCACATCACATCACAGTTGTCATTGGATGTTGTCTGAAAAAAAAATGTGATAGGTTGCCAGCTCACATAGTTTCCGCACTGAAAAACTGGCAGACATCTGGCGCGTTCTATGTTTTTTGTTTAGCTCCCAGTCTAACATGCCTACAGTTTCAATAATTAAATTAATTAGTGTCTTTTTCACAGACATAGGTCTGTCCTATCGAGATAGACGGTAAAAGTATACCAACTTTGCGTGCCAAAAGTTTGATCCACGGTCAAAGTTTTACGACCCAAGTCAGTCCGCTTGAGACCATTACCATGAAAACATGCGTCACTCAGAATCGAAAATGGTTAATTGTGCAGTGCTTTCTTGCAAGAGCTCGTCAATAACATTTTCACATCACTAAATCTCGCTCGTGTCGTCATCGTAGATACGAAAAATTGGACACGCTAGGTTCTTATACAGTTTGAAGCGCTCTTTTCGTCTATCTCGATTAAAGTCTGTGGTCTTTTTATACCAGTTCCTTTTCAGTTCCGTCAGTTTCCGTTCCAGTACCCAAAGTCTTAAATCTCAAATTCTTCTCCAAGGTAACGAGTTCGGCCATCCCGAATGGCTCGACTTCCCGCGCGCCGGCAACAATTCGTCCTACCACTACGCGCGCCGCCAGTGGAACCTCGTCGACGACGACCTGCTCAAGTACAAGTTCCTCAACCAGTTCGACCGGGACATGAATCAGCTGGATGAGAAGTACCGGTGGCTCAGCTCTCCTCCCGTAAGTTAAAGTAACAGACAACCCTAGTTCCCTTGTGGACATTTTAAACCCTTATTATTTGGAGGTGGGACACCAGCAAGGTACAGGTGATCAGTCTCCCTAAGCGGAACCATTTCACCCTTTTGAATCCTTAAGTGACACTTCAAATCAAATTCTGCCGGAGGAAGACTTTGTCGTGTTTAAATTCGTTGTTTATTGTTAAAACGACACTCAGCATTCCTTTTTTTTCAGGCTTATGTATCATGCAAGCACGAAGGTGACAAAGTGATTGCGTTCGAGAGGGCAGGCCTTCTGTTCGTGTTCAACTTCCATTCTTACCAGAGCTTCACTGACTATAGAATCGGTGTCGACGTGGCTGGAAACTATAAGGTATGATATAACTAAAGAGTCTTAAATTCTGAAAAGGTTTTTACCCTAGATTCTAGGGTAATAGTTATTTGTTATGCAGGGCTGGAAAGTTTGATTTAGCAGCGAATTACCTCTATTAAAACTTGAGCAAGCGAAGGATTCTATGATTCAAAAGAATAATAAATAAAAATTCAAAGATTGAATCCAGAGCGTAGCAACACACAATTTTCACCTCACAATAGCGAGGAGATTTTTAGGTTGTTTTCACGGTCAACTTCTGGTAAAAAAATCTTTTAACAAAAAGTTTAATCTAAATATACCTTATTCTTGTTGTTTTAATCATATGAAAACTAAAATAATAAAAAAGGGAGTATTCTAATTAATTCCAAGTTATATATTGTAACAACAATTTATTATAAACGATTTATGTCACGTTCCGAAATCCAATAATAGGTTGTAAAATCTCACTCAGCCTATATATAAAGTTCTTATAACAAATTGTTTAATATATTGTTAATGTTTTCATTATTCAAGGAACTAAAATAATATAATAAAACCAAAACGGAGGATTATAATGACTTCAAAATTATTTGAAATAAGAATAAAATGTAACTAAAAATATCAATAGTAGGTAACTTTCGGAACGCATTATGACGTGTTTTCCTCTTAAATTAAAAAAAATCGTTTACCACGCTAGGCTGGTAATAAGCTATTTTCGGCGCAGAAATTGAATGACAAAACCGCCTTTTCCGAGCGTGTGGGTGAAAAAAAAATCATTTTCTCAAACATGCTTGGTTTGAGCATTATTCTGACAACCTCCTTCGAGATTAATCGAAATTGCTGTACTGTGCGAGCAGCGGCGTTGGCCGGCAAAGGTTGTATAAAAATCCATAACTGTCGTGGTTTAGCGACCAAATAAATTACATAGAAAACTCATATCTGTCGTGTAATTAAAAAATGGAACGATCTTTTACTTCGAAACATTGCAACCAAGAAGGTAGTTTTGTCAAAGGTTTTATTGAAATTTCGAATTAGCTTGCAAATAGAAAGCTTAATTGAAAAACAAAAACAAATGAACAAAGCGGGAAGGTACTATATTTAAATAAAAAGTTCTGCCTAGGTACTACGTAGTTTAAATTTCCGCGCATTCTTTGAGAAAAGTACTATACAAGCCTTGGCCACACTAGGCATTGATGGACTTACGTATTATATATTTACACGTTCGTCCATCAATGCCTATATTGCTGGCCGCTGCAGTAATGTACTATTTCTCAAACATGCTAGGAAATTTGACAACCTTCTTCGAGATAAATCGATATTGCTGTACTGGCCACATACATGCGAGCAGCGGCCGGCAAAAGTTGTATGAAAATCCATATCTGTCGTGTTTAGCGGCCAAATAAATTACACAGTAAACTCATACTTATCTGTATAAAATGGAACGATCTTTTACTCCGAAATATGGCAACCGAGGAGGTAACTTATCAAAGGTTTTATTTAAATTTCGAACTAGCTTGCAACTAGAAAACTGTTTTAGAAAAAAAGAAACAACTAATGTTTGTTTACGCGGGATAAATATTGTTGTTCGTTGTTTTGTTCGTCTGATTTCAAAAAGTAATTTTAATTTCCGCGCATTATTGGAGAAAAGTACTATACTGCACTACCTCAGAGTAACATAGGGTACATTTTATCCCTGTAATTAAATAATCCCGATATTCCCAACGGGAACCACGCGGGTGAAACCGCGACCTTTGTTATGAAGGCAAAGTTACTGTTGTTTAATAATAAGTGATTAATTCCTTGTTTCAGGCGATTTTATGTTCAGATAGTAAAAAGTACGGCGGCTTCGGTCGAGTAGAGGTAGACGGTGAATCCCATCTTACACAAGAACACCCCTGGGCTAATAGGAACGATTCTATTCAGGTAATCTACTCATTCCTTCTTTAGTCCATGGCTACAGTAAGTACACATAAAAAAAAAAACATAAGTTTAACTACCTACGACTACGAGTAAGAGTTTGGCAACCTAAATTCATCGAAAACTATCGCTTTGTCTCTTTCATGTCAATCGACTGCTTCTTTACCGACCATAAACAGTACACCTATAGATTCCGATAACGTTGATAGTAAATAATTATCAACTCACATGTCCGCGCCACGAAAGAAGACGATCCGACTATCGGATCGGATGTGTATCGAGTGTTCAAACAAATGTATGGCACGATCGCCTTCCCATTCTCTGATCAGACTATCGGAGAGAAAAATTTGACGTGTATTCCCAGCCTAAAGTAAAGGTATAGGTTCCGTTTGGTTTGGTATAGAACGAAAATGGTACAGAAAGTTATACTCCGGTTTGCCGTACCGCACCGCCACCATTGAATGCCTGGCCTGGCCCATTCCAATATTTAGAGGACGAAATGCCACAATATTCAACCACCAGATGAAATGGTGAACGGTACCTGTAACGTAAGTCCAGTGCGTTGAAAACATTGAGGTAAGTATAAGGTACTGCTCTGCTCAATGATTGGAAACTAAGAGTGGGGATTAACAGTACTTTTAGATTTTTATTGCCATCATGTAGTACATGAAAAATGAAAAATACCTACTGTTTTTATTTTTTCCATAGTAGGTATGTGGTTATTTCTAGAGACATTTGACAACTTCGTATCGGCGTTTTATTTGTGACGTCACTGTATAACACTTTGAATGCAACTTGCGGCTCACGCTTAACTGATTTGCTAGGCGATTGCGTAAAGTCAATCGTATTCATTTGACAGTTCATATTGTATCATATTAAATGTCACTCCATACAAATTGCAGCCGATTGAATACGATATGAACTGTCAAATGAATAGGATTACCTTACGCAATCGCACCCTTGATCAGAGAGAGCTGCCTTTGTATGAAACGGTATACAATGACGTCACACAAAGAGCGCGCAAATCTTCAAGTTTAAAAACTTGTTAATCCGAAACTACTTAGCGTATTTGAATAAAACAAACAAGGGCAGTGGGCCGGATTCCCAAAGGTCGTGGGTTCGATTCTCATCTAAGAATTTACTTGTTGCCTTGATGATTTTTTCCAATTGTTTTCTATTTAAAATTTATAAAATTTCATAAGTACTAAATAGCATTTAAAAATGAAAAAATTCAAATTCATAAACTAATACAGTTCGCGTAAGTGTATATATTCTTTGGTTCAGTTCTAATATGTTAAAGCTAAACCTACTGTAAAAAAGTTTCATGGGGTTTGAACCTACCTGTTGTTATATAATTCCCATTTTGCGATTCCATAAAATAGATTTGCCGTGTGCTGCAAGGTAGTGCGTTTCATTTCTCTTGGACCTGCTCTCAAATAGTTTAAAATAGAATTTATTAATAAAAAATATATTTTATCTTTACAGGTATACATTCCTTGCAGAACAGCCATTATTTATGCTCGAAGTGATTAGATCTGTATGATATGAAATGCACATCAATAGCCAGTAAAAACTTGTATTTTCATCATTGAAAATAACTCAAAACAATATTGGTACTATAAATAGGTAGGAAGTAGGAGTAAGTTGGTTCAGTAATATCACTGATTATGTTTTGCGATTGTTGAGATTGTTATAAAATAAAATAAAAAGACTTTATATTTTGTAGTACAAAATACAAAATTATATTTTTATTCAATTTTGTTATAAATAAACTACATTTTCTATTATATTTATGTTGTTAATTTCATGATGGTACTCCTATAAGTAAGTTATTTTTAGGTGTACATGTAAGAGGCTTCAACCTTGATAGAGTCACTGTGTAACCAAACTCTTCAGCTAACCGAGCTCGATCAGAGTCAATAACTGCCATACATAAATCCCCCCTCACAGTCAAAGGGTGTTCTTCATGAGTTTGGTCAGCAGCATGGCCAATACATAAATATTGGTCAATGGACACACTTCTGAACATATTGCTTCGAGGGTATACCAACCTATCAGTGGAGTGCAAAGAGCCATAGCAACATGGGCAAAGAACAAACTTAGCATTTGCCTTCAAACACTTATCCAAAACTAAGTCGCTTGCAATACCACATGCATGTAATGCAATGCCTATGTCAAACTTCCCATTGAAAAAATCTAAATTACATTGAAAGAAAAAAACATTGTTCAACCCCATATCATGTACTCTTTTCCTAGCTCGCATCAGTGACTGTTCTTTATTCTCTAGCAATATAATTGTGCATTTTGGTAACAAATGAGCTATCAAAATACCTAAATGGCCACTTCCACTACAGAAATCTACTATTTTATCACCATCTTGAGCTATACTCAATACAGCTAGTGTAAGATTTTCAAGTTGTTGCGATTTTCTGCTTATTCTAGCATCAGGTAAATGGCCAGCAGCCGGATTTGCACCGTCCGGGATACTATTCCAGTTCCATGTGAAGTTAAAGTTGTTAGCAGTTACATCCATTTTCATGCCACCTTTTAGAACACTCAAAGCATTTTCAATATCTTCCTCTTTAGTGAATAACCTTTTCTTAGGGTTGTGTCGACTTGGATCACATTTATATAGACTTACACCATCAGTTACGGGTATTGTTGTATCTTCAACTAAAACTTTTCTGTATTCAAATTGGTCAATGATATTAAATAGAGGTTCAATTTCAGGGATGTTTCTTAGATTTGTATACCATTTCCAGGTCAAAGGTAAAAGAGATTCAAAAACATCTGCCCCCATAGATTGAATTAAAAGGCTAAAAGATGGCAACAAAACTAAGTCGGCTAATGTGAGGAAAGGTCCTTCAGCAAACTGATGACTTATATTTAAGTCTTCAATTTTGACAGAGCTATCTATCTCAGATTGTTTTTTAACTTTTGATTTCCACTTTCTAGGTTTGGCTAATCTATGTTTCTCCTCTTTGTCTTCTTTTGGCTTTTCATCAGCAATCTTTAGTTTCTCAATTTGTAATACATTCTCTTTATTTAATGTTCTAGCAATTTTGTAAACATTATGAACTCTGACAGGTTTACCCAAGTGATGTTCAAAGCGAAATAAATTCTTGGGTAACTGTTCCACTTTATCAGAGTAGAGAATTTCTATGACTGTTTTTATTATGTCAACTTCACAATATTTAGTCCAAATTGACACTTCATTGGGTGCTTGTAAGCAGCTCCTTCGAAAACCTAATATACCATCTTCATGTTCCTTGGTATTTGGACATCCCGTTTTATATTTTGTTATATGCCTTGCTACTGCACACAGTCCAGTAATAATTGTATCTTCGCACATAGCAACAGGATACACACATGCAGCAACTTGCCATGGGATCTCATCGAGGCTAACAAATTGTAGGTTGCTCTCAGTGAATTCTACTCTATTCAGCTTGTATGGTTTCTTTTCGTCAGTTGATAGAAGCTGTATGTTTACATTCTCAGGACAACAATATTTGTAGACACAAAATGTAATAAATGATTCTAAAGGTAGAGAAATTCTAGAAGACACTTGGTAGTCCAGACTACTTGTGTATGTTTCTAGGAATATAAAATTTTCCATGACTTTATTTTGGGTATTCATTTACCATTCTGCAGTAATGCTAGTCTAATAAGTTAAAGTTTAGTTTTTAACTTAATTTTATCACAAAATACCAACCAAAACCAAAAGTGTACCTAGCACAGATTACTAATATGTAGCAAGCAGGGGGTCGACACTTCATACAAAAATGTAAATTATATGGATTTATGAACGTAGTTTGTGCCAACATTAAATTACGAAAATGTCCGACTAATGAAAAAGAAAGTTTAATCGCTTTGTCCTATAGTATTATAACGACACGGTAATTTAGCCGCATTATACATCAAATCATGTTGGCCAGCATGTGACGCGCCGCCAAATTTAACCACTGAGCAAGTAATCACTACGTTTTTAAGAGACGGCACTTCCATACAAGCAACTGAACTGATTTATGAAGTTTCTACCAACCTAAGTTTTTCTCAGAGGTACCAAAAGTAAAAAAAAAAAGTCAAAGATTTTTATTCAAATAGACTTATAGATAAGTGCTTTCGAATCGTCCAATTTTTTTTTCCTACCAGCCATTCAGGACATCTTTTAACTGATAAGAAGAACGGCCGCAAGAAACTTATCAGCTTTAACAGAAGCAACAACATTTACAAAGGAACATGTCGTTGCCAAACACAAATCTACAATCTTGAAACATATTTAATCTAAGAGGAAATAACATAACGGTGTCAGTTGTCAAAATGACAAGGGATTAGGGATGTAAACTTAAACATACATTATAATTTTTCACATTCCACTAGGAAGTTATTAGTTACCTATTAGTTTAGTATTGCACGAATAAAACAAGGTTTCATTTGATTTATGTAATTCTGATGAATCTGTAGGAATGTTGGAAGGCAGTATCAGAAGAATGAAGCAGCCACTGATAGAAAAGACAACAGCGGTTGAGCTCTTCTTTCAGACTGGATGTTATTTGCCCGGGAACCGGGATCCAACCGATGGAAGTCTTATTCCCATGGCGGACATCTAAAATATAACAATATCGACAACTAATAACGTGACAATGACACAGCACTATGACAATATAGTACAAACACTAAGATAATGTAATTTTTATAAAATTTTTACTTAAATCCATAATATTTACTGATAATACTATAATTGTTAACACTATTTTTACTCAAATGGACTTTATACAATGTTTTTATTAAAACAATTGATTATATTACCTGTTCAGCTCAAGCGGGAATTTAGCCATAAATATTACCTTGTTCAAACTCGTCACTCTACGGATACAACGAATTTCGCACGTTCGCAAAGATTTGCCACCCATTATGACTCTTTGTAATTAATAACATTATTAAAATGATTTAAAATTAAATTAAAAACTTCTGAGCAAAATATTAAGCGAGTCACACATTACGCAGATACGATAATATTTTATCTGCGTATAAAAACTTATTTATCTGAAGGCATCACACACTAGACAGATGCGATAATATACGAGATGATACATTCACTCGGAATCCTTCAGACTGAGTAGACTTGTTTTTTTGGTAAGGATTGTTTATACAGTGTGTTTAAAAATGAGTTCGCGTTTTACGGAAATAACGCGTTTATTGCTTCTCGATTAGACAGCTCGTCAGAAGATGATTCTGATTTTGAATTTGATGCACGTCTTGCTTCATTTTCTAAAACGCGAAGAATTTGGATAGAACGCCATATAAAGCGTAAAAAGGACCTAGGCGAATTTAATATCTTCCAGGATGTCTCAGATAACATTTGAAAGCTATTTTCGAATCCCAAGAGCAACTTTTATGGCGATTCACGATTTGATTAAAGAAGATATACTAAAATAAAATATATCTCTAAATATTATATACGTAAACAATAACAACAATAATAATATAAACATTAAAACAAACGGATTAAACAACAGTAACAGCTTTGTACATTTTCTGGTACCGACATGCCGCATCCAGAATACATGTACGCGCCTTAGATCCTTGGTTGCTCGGTTAAGTCATGTTTGTCACAAGTTTATATCGAACACCGTGTCTTTTTTACGATTACCCGTCGTTAATTTTTTATTTAAGTTTCGATTCAAAACTGTATAAATTCTTTACTTAATAGTGCACGCTCTTGTTTCGATTATTATTAAGTTATAAATTATTGTTTTTTCTCAGTAAGTGAATTTTTTTGTAATTCTTTATGAGAAAATAAAGTTCTTAAACCATAGATATATAAAAAAAAACTAAAATGCGAAAATGTATTTCTACCGAAGAACGACTTGCTGTTTGCTTACTTTACCATAACAACAACATAAATAGAATGATTAAAATTCAAATACTTATTCACTTACCCCTGTTTCTATTAAAACCTCACCATACAAAAAAATATACGCTTTAAATACCTATAATAAAATTATTTAAGGTAAAATAAAACTATCTAAACAAGAACTTAATCTAAACAAAAGTACAACAACTAAAACTGTTGCCTTACTTAAATGAGAACACAGACAAGCTCCACCCACCAACTCTTAACTTTTATACAGTTTAACCTTCCACCATCAGCCTACTCACTAAAATAACCGTAAAGAATACAATTATAAATCTTTACGTATCAAAAATATATAAAACAATAGTCTTAATTCTAACCGTTGGGGAGTTGTATCTTTTATCACCAGTTCATCATCATGAGATGATCTTTGTTGTGAATTCAATTTTGTTTCCTTTGAAAATATAAGTTGAATGGGCAAGTTTGGACACGTGCTTATAGTCTAGTATTGTAGTATAGCAAATATTGATGCTTAAAAGTTGAGACTTGGCTACAAGAGCTCATGAAAGGTATCGTTCCGTACAAAAGAAAACACAAAAAAAATCTAACCTAAATATTGATTTTAAAGAAATACCTTGAGATGATTGGTCACTAGAATCAAGTGATCTATCGATAAATATATAAAAGATGTACGAATTGAAGAAAAAGTCCCAGGCCCTCAATTAGCACTTTAGACCCACTGTGAGCTTGACCGGGTGGTTCCCTCCCCTCTGGCCTCTGTCTCACCGCAAACAGTCCCTACCCCTGCGCATCACCCTGTATTTACATGCAGATAAAATCTGTTTAACTGCAGATGTTATCTGCCGGTATATTTGTATACGCAGACAATTATCTGACCATCTGTTGATATATGTCGGTGCCGACAGATACTGTACGATAAAATATAAATTATCTGCGCTGTGTGTGGTAGTTCATATGAAATGTATAGAGAGCGATATTGACAGATATGCGCTCAGATACAGATATCTTTTCAAATTTAACTTTATCTGTCCGAGATATCGTAATATTTTGCTCAGAAGTTTTTAATTTAATTTTAAATAATTTTAATAATGTTATTAATTACAAAGAGTCATAATGGGTGGCAAATCTTTGCGAACTTGCGAAATTTGTTGTATCCGTAGAGTGAGAAGGTTGAACAAGGTAATATTTTTGGCTAAATTCCCGCTAGAGCTGAACAGGTAATATAATCAATTGTTTTAATAAAAACATTGTATAAAATCCATTTAAGTAAAAATAGTGTTAATAATCATAGTATTATCAGTAAATAATATGGATTTAAGTAATAATTTTATGAAAATTACATTATCGTAGTGTTTGTACTATATTGTCATAGTGCTGTGTCATTGTCATGTTATTAGTTATCGATATTGTTATATTTTAGATGTCCGTCATGGGAATAAGACTTCCATCGGTTGGATCCCGGTTCCCGGGCAAATAACATCCAGTCTGAAAGAAGAGCTCAACCGCTGTTGTCTTTTCTATCAATGGCTGCTTCATTCTTCTGATACTGCCTTCCAACATTCCTACAGATTCATCAGAATTACATAAATCAAATGAAACCTTGTTTTATTCGTGCAATACTAACTAAACTAATAGGTAACTTATAACTTCCTAGTGGAATGTGAAAAATTATAACGGTGTAAGTATGTATTAGTATTTTTTTTATCGATATCTATACGTATATGTTTAGGGGTACATCCCTAATCCCTTGTCATTTTGACAACTGACACCGTTATGTTGGTTTCTCTGAGAAAAACTTAGGTTGGTAGAAACTACGTTCATATGAGTTCAGTTGCTTGTATGGAAGTGCCGTCTCTTAAAAACGTAGTGATTACTTGCTCAGTGGTAGCAAGCCGAACCTAGTACTTAGAGTTGAGTCGTTCCTGAATGAATCCTTCAATTGAACTAGTCCACTTAGCAAGTATATCTCCTTCCTTAGTTCATTCGGGACCCAATTACTTCAGTACTTCATTAGTTCACACTTCACTGTAGGAGAGTAAAGCGGACGGATAGATTACGAACACTGCATGCGGAGGCGAGATAGTTGCACGGCCCGCACACAATTTGAAAGTCTCATCACATGATTTGAAAGTGTTTACTAAAAAACAACCTATTGCGCAAACAAAAGGCTTAGTTTCACGTGAATATTAATTACGAATATTTACAACGAAACATATCGAACTAGAATGAAATGACGCGATTGAACTTAATGACAAGGTGACTCAAATGGACTACTGATGAAGTACTGAACCAAGTGAACTATATGAACTAGATGAGTGATGTACTTCATCTAGTCCAATTGGACTATATCATTCTTTACACGTCAGTGAAGTGCGCATCTCTACTAGTAATAACCTCCCAAAAAAAAAATACATATTTATAATAGTCACAGCACAGTCACATATTTTTTTCTCAATGGCCTTTACACTTGCAAACGTCAAGTAGAAGTCACTAATTAAATTGAACGTCCAAAAAAATTTTTGGACGTTCAATTGAGGAACAACAGAATTAAAGGTACAAGAGACCATACTGCCAAGTTATTAAGGTGAGTTTTCTTCTTCTTAGGTGATTATTTGTATAATGGATCACGCAATATGATTTGGCGCATGATGTCTTGCTACCCCGTAAAGCAGGGTTTGAAACCGGTTTAAAAAGAGCGGTTAACCGAGGTTTTGATTAAGGTTTTTACAAAAACCGCTTTCGCTGTATTCGGAATGGGAGCTCTTCCAAAATCTAAATAAACCGGTTTAATCCAGACTGAAATGTCCTACTACTGGCGAGGCGATCAGGATAATAGCGACTATTCGTGTGTAACATAACATAAGCTCGCTAGTCGATTTACCACTGTACGTGTACTCGCGTTGGCAAAGCGGTATTTCAAGCGATTAGCGAGCATATGTCTTCGTAAGGATGGTCGTTTTTCGCTTTGTCACTCACGCGCTCGCGTTGTTCCGTTGTGCTTAGTGCTTATAAAGAGCATTAAAAATCTCTATAAACCGCTTAATTGATTCAAAACTCATTTAATTTTGCTCATTCATGAAACCGTTCTTTTACGTTTTCGGTACAGTAAAACCTTAATGAAACGGTTGCTATGTACTTGCTGCTGTACCGGTTCGAAAAATTTAAAAATTCTTGAATGTTGGGAAATCACGTTTAAAGTTGTAAAAATGCCACAAAATGCGACACAGATTAACGGTGTTAATTTAAGCGAGAATTGACGCAGTGCGTTAGGTTAGTTTTGTAGCTATTTCGGTTTAATATTAAATGCGCAGTTTGTCAATGTCTAGTAAATGTCTGTCATACAAGGCAGCATGGTTTATGACCTTAGCCTGTTCCTACGGAATGAACTAAAATAAAAAAATGACTGTGATGCTCATTTCATGTCAATTGTCAATGTCAACTTTAGGTTTTCTTTCAATTTAATTCATTCATTGACTTGTTTGTATCTCTATGATTGAAAAAATTGTGAAAAGAATGGCCGCAGGTCATAGCGTTTTTTAGATTTTACCGTACAATTTCTATACACTACAAAATATATTTACGTGACATTGGTGTTCGCGAATTTCACCGCGAGCAGGCTATTCATTGAAAGATAAAAAAAAATTGCATGCTTCAGAAAATCTAGAAATTGAAATTCAAAATGCTTGAAGTTATAAATGGAACTTTATTAATTTATTTTATTGTGCTCTGTACATTAAATGTTCTCATATCTCAATTAGTTAAACCAGTAAGTATTATTCTTTGTTGGCCAAAAAAATAACTCTGAAGTTCATGTATACCTTTGTTTGGAAGATTAAAACCAAATTGTTAGATTGCAGCTTGTTTCAATAAACCATCTTATGAAGAGAGAACGTTATGGTCTGAAATAGTTAAACTGAAAGCAGACCAAAAGAAAATATCAATGAAGGATGAGTTTGCAGCATATTCAAAGATCCAGCGTAGAATCAACAAACTTGAGGGGCAGCTCAAAGAAGATTCACAATCCCGTATGAGTAAAACTCTAGCTGTTAAAAGCTCCATTCAAATTGTAATGCAAGTCACATTAGCATTTATAACTGTAATATCAGTAATTTGGTTCAGACGTGACCCTATAGTTGTATTAAATACCAATCTTTTCCCTTTGTCAACATTGTTAAGGTACCCTAGTGATATGCCTAATGCTATCTCAACACATATGTGGGTGTTAATTTCAAATGTGTCTCTTAGAACTTTATTAAAACCTGTAGTTTCTTAGTTAAAATATTTGACAAATAAAACAACAAATTTAATAATCATCTATTTTATTTAAAGAATATGTTTAAAAAAATTACTCAGTCCAACTGTTTCCATTTATTTCACATATAACATAGGCCAATTTTTCAATCTCCCATAGGAATGAACTCAATACACCTAAAAGTCTCATAATTAAAAATTTTGGCAAATACTTGAGAAACATTATTTAAATGTTTTATTTTTGATCATTGGAGATTGAACAATTAGCATTACTAGTAATATTCTTCAGAAAATCTATAACTTTCTTCTGGCATTCAATTAGATGAATCTATTATAAACTTTTAACATAATAAACAACACTTTATTAGCTTAATCAAATAGTTACGCATTTAACAAATTACAAATACGTTATGTACCCCATCTAATAAAACATTAAAAAGTAAATATTTCAAAAGAAATGAATATTTTTTTCCCATAGTTTGTGCAAAATGTGCTTTTATGTGGCATCAAACCCATCAAAGTTATTTAATTTTATATGTTTTTAATAGGTACATAATTTATTTTGTAACCTTAGATTTATGTTTTTTTATTGATGAGTCTTCAGTACCACATTAATTATGTGCCTCATTATTGGGATTACTCAACTAATATTTACAGGCTCTATATCACAGCTTACAACTTACAAAGTGGGCTAAATGATTATTATTATTCTCTAATAAAGTGGTTGACAAATGTCAAAAACCTTCATGGCAACATCGCTGTATTTATAAAATTGATGCATATTTTGTGCGTTATAAAACAATGAAGAATTATTATTACACCAAAGTTAACTATGTTTACAATGAAAATTAATTTTGACCAAAATATATTGTCATTAGCTTTAATCTTATACTAAACAGTTTTAATGCCATTTTATTGACTAGTGATAATTGCAGCCAAATTGTTATATGACACATTTAATAAAAAAAAAAGTCATTACATTTTCATGTAAAAGCTACTCTGAATAGTTATCTTGATGGTTATCTTGATTTAAAGAAAATTAGTCTTAATTTATTTGCAAATAATATCTACTAATTAAAAAACAAATTGATGTTCAATCATTACAACCAGAAATTATCAATGAGACTAGAAAGATGACTAACAAACCAGTTAACAAGGTTATGTATGGCCAATAGCAATAAAACTGTAAACACACAATGACTATTATTTCTTTCTTTTGGATCTGGTCTAATAATGACTTTTAATAAGATCAAAATTGCTTTAGTTGTATTTCATGAATTAAATTATAATAAAAATTTGGATGAAGTAAACTTTGGACTATAGAAGCTTTCATACTTGTCCATATAAGTACAACAGCAGAAGTGTTTTTTTTTTAATTTTGCCGTTTCATTATTCAAAACTATAAGCAAGCATTCTATACTATACTATGTACAATACTAATCAACAACATATAAGTAAATCAGTCACTTTATGTGGCACGTGAAATAATTTTCACTATAGCATACTTAGTCCATCCTAATATGCTAACTATCAGATAAAGATTCGACTGAATTAATATTTCATAGAAAATGAAGTAAAGCTCCCAAGTCTTACAAAGCAGTGCTACACTGACAAAGCGATCTTATCGCAAGCGATTGGACTCTTTAAAATGTTTTCAACATCAAAAGATTCAAGCTTTACGTCGTTGGGTGGACCTAGCGTATAATATTTAGTTGCTAAGTGTTTTCATAGAAGGAACTATTAAAATGAGTCGTCAAGAGGTAAACAACTGCTTCGTATGTCGACATCATGATTGCTGTATTTGGTATTTGCCGCACCAGTTGCGTTCCCAATCCCCTAAAGAAAAGGAAAGGATTAAAATTAGCATAATATTGTTGAATAGTGATATAGCAGCAGAGTAAGGCAATCAAAACCCTCAGTCAAGGTTTTACGGTAACATTTATAGTATAGATAGATTATATACTATATACACGGCTATTTTTAAACAGTATCTAAAAAAAATTAGTTCAACTCAGAATCGGTAAGTGAACAACATTCCCCTAAAAACATGGGTCGAAATACGAGATCCCATACTAATTCGCCTAATCGGTGATCAGACTGATTTGTATAGTCGAAAAAGTTTTTCATATATCGAGCTGAGTTTCGATAGAAAGTTGTATACTTTCAGGTTCTGAGTCGAACTTAAAAAAAAAATAGATAAGTACTGTTTAAAAATAATCCTGATTATCACTTTGGAATAAAAATAAAATTAAGACATTTTTTTTTAAAACAAGCTTTTAAAAGCGTGTTACATATTGTTCTTTACTTCTGCCATAAAAATGTAACACGCTTTTAAAAGCTTGTTTTCAAAAAGATTTTATTTTATTTTAAATTGTTTAGTATTTATAATGCGGGATTTACTAAGTACTCATCAAGACGAATCAAACGATCCCAAACTCGATGGGGTTGTTTCGTTTTATTGCGGAGTTTTTATGGCCACCAGCTCTAGCATCAGATTAGCTCCATGTCATCATAATGTTACATTGTCACGCGATACACGTATGTAGGCTAAATTTCAGCTCAATCGGAAACCGGGAAGTGGGTCAAATTTAACTTACAAGATTTCATTAGACACCGGAGCTTGTAAAAAGCTTGTAAAAAGAATGCCATGGGCGCCGTCGCCTGGACAACACGGTTGACAATGACATCCCACTATATATTTTCTTCTTCTATCAAGTTCTTGATATTTTCTTACCTATAAACGCCACGGTATCCTTCTTCCAACCAAACGGTGTGCAGCGTTTGCCAAAATTTACGGTATTTGTCACCTTCCTCTCTGAGCCGCGTTCGTGCCACTTCTGCAAATAAAAATGAAATATTAACGGCAAAAAAGAAAATATATTAAGAAGAATAAATCACCTTGTTTGTGTGAGCGAAACAAGACAAGTTGATTTGTTCTAGTAAGTATTGTTTAAAGTATTGTTTATCTTGTTTAAAAGGACATGTCCCAATTTGGGCCACGTCTATGTACACCACTCCCAAAGATAGAGAAAAACTTACAGATTCTGAATTTTATATAATGCACGGTTATGTGGTTATAAACGTATTGTTCCTTCCGGAAAACAAAGCAATTTTAAAGAAATTTAATATATAGAAACTGTTTATCGTTTCTTTAATTAGATTTTGGTATACTGTACACAGACATGGCCTAGACTTCATACATTTTTGGACATCACCTTTGTCACATAAAAATATAATCCAAGTAGTATGAAACTCTTGTTGGATCTTAAAAGCAGGATAAAAACTCTCAAAAGCGATTAAACGCATTCTAGCCTTTTAATTAAATGGCCGATTTAACCAGATGGCTGCGACATATCTATGGTTATGGTTTATGTTGTACATTGCTTGTGACAGTTGTGACTATTTACAACCGCTACAATGAATGTAGCTATGATACACGCCGACCATTGGCTACATAATTTATCGTGTAGGGTAGAACTGTGTGTGTCGGAGAAGCCCAATAAACTTCTAAAATGGCAGCTTGTGATTGGCGATCAATATATCAGTATTATAACATTTATAACCGTGTTGGCAATATTTCATTGCCAAGCTTTAAATTTTATTCAAATATAACAATTTAAGCTACATTACTTTTTTCTTCTATCTAGATTTTTTGCTTGTTTTTTTTCATTTACTATACTTTCATCGAGTTAAATAAATTTATAATTGCACTTGTTTATAGAACACAATGATATTAGGCATTACTTTAGGCTTTAACAACGTTAGCAGATAGACAATAGAACAATAAAAAATATTATTAGGCTAATAGCGACTTTTCGTGTGTAACATAACATAAGCTCGCTAGTCGATTTACCACTGTACGTGTACTCGCGTTGGTAAAGCGGTATTTCAAGCGATTAGCGAGCATAATTGTCTTCGTGAGGAAGGTCGTTTTTCGCTTTGTCACTCACGCGCTCGCGTTGTTCCGTTGTGCTTAGTGCTTATAAAGAGCATTAAAAATCTCTATAAACCGCTTAATTGATTCAAAACTCATTTAATTTTGCTCATTCATGAAACCGTTCTTTTACGTTTTCGGTACAGTAAAACCATAATGAAACGGTTTCTATGTACTCGCTGCTGTACCGGTTCACAAAATTTTAAAATTCTTGAATGTTGGGAAATCACGTTTAAAGTTGTGAAAATGCCACAAAATGCGACACAGATTAAGGGTGTTAATTTAAGCGAGAATTGACGCAGTGCGTTAGGTCAAGTAAACTGTACGACAGTACGTATCATCAATAAGATAATCTTTCAAAAAGTTTCCCCGTCGTATAAAAAAAAAAGATTAAAAAAAATATAACTAAGAATAGATTCAATATTACAGGACTTTTTAAGTCTATACACTGACTTAATTCTTTTTAAGAATAAGTTTTAAGTTAGTGATAGTGACATATTCATACTTAGTGCATTTGAAGTTTAAAAATACTTCAAATTACTAAATATTATAAAACCAAAACCAAATAAGTTTAAAAAGTTAGAAGTAAAAAGTTTAGAACAAATTTTATTATCTTAAAATGGTTATAGTGAGTTAAACTTAAAACATAGACATATGCTGTCGCGGATTTTTTTTTAGAACTTTTGATGGGGAACAATTTCGTCATACATGATTTATACGTAACTTTAACCGTTTACATACCGTCCGCAACGGAAGCTCCCTAAAGTAATATTTTTTCCCCGTTTTTGCAACGTTTTACATTAATGTTCTGCTCCTATTAATCGTAGCGTGATATTAAATATCTTATATATAAGCTTCCTAGATAAATGGGCTAACCAACACAAACAATATTTTTCAATTCGAACTAGTATTTCCGGAGATTAGCGTGCTCAAACAATCAAACTCTTCAGCAATATAATATTCCTACTAAATATTACGAATTTAATAATTTATGACTAGCGGCCGCTCACGGTTTCATTCACCCGCCGCGTGGTTGCCGGTACCGTGGGAATATCGGGATAATTTGCAGCCTATGTGAGCTGATGTGGCTGCATTGCTGTAAAGTTTTACCTTAATCAGTTCTGTAGTTTTTGCGTGAAAGAGTAACAAACATTCATCCATCAAAATATTCTCACAAACTATCGAACTTATAATATTGTAGCAGGATAGGTAGGATAAGTGCAAAGTTACTAGTTAGATCTACAGTGCCTACTTGCTGGAAAACCAATGCACGCCCCTGTCCTCACTGGTGCCCATGTAGGAAGGAGGTAATGCCTTGGTAAAAAAAAATGTTCTGGCAAAAGTTTAACTCACCATGTGGGTAAGCAATGCAGGAGGCGACAGTCTTAGAGAAGGCGCCCGCGCCCATAAACTCCAGAAAGTCCCGCGGCGAGCGGTGGTCGTTTGGCACTCCGTCCACGCTCCGCGCTGCCACTAGCCGGGCCTTCACGCCCTCATACAACACGAAGTGGACCACAGTCTCACTGATGCCCATGTAGGAAGCCGTTATGCCTTTGTAGAAACCTCTGATACCCTGAAAATATTAAAAAAATATCGAGCGCTTTTAAAAATCTGCATCAAACATTTTCTTTATTCACACCAGTCTTGTTTTCAGTTCAACAACTTAAGTGGATGTCGCAGATAAAATTCAAAATTAGCAATTTCAAGAAAATACCAGTCCAAATCAAACTGAATAAAAAGAAGAGGCATCCTACTCTTAATTGCTTTATCATGAAGTAATTAAGAGTAGAATGCTTGCTTATAAATACAATCAAACATGCAAAATTGCTATAATTAAGTAGATAATTACCATTTTAGCGTATATCCTTTTAATACATTGTAGGGCTGTTACATTTTGTCCGTCTAACTGTAGTCGAGTTTTCACAAACCATATTGGGTTAGTCATAGTGCAGGATACAAAACCTGGAATCATATCAAGCCATTTAGTATTTACTTTAACGCATAATCAACTAATCACTATTTTATAATACCTATTCCAATAAATGCGCTCATTTTATAAGGTTCTTTGCTGAACAAAACAGCTATTGTAAAAAGCGATATGATCATAAATTGATTTAAACTCTTTGTGTATTGAAATAGGTTACCTGCAGCGCTAGCTGCTGAAAGATGTACAATGGGAGTGTCTGGAGGTATATTCTGATTCAATATCGCCTTCGCTTGCGAGTATGTGCAGAAGTATATGGCTCTCGAGGGGGCCACGCCCACGATGTTGGGTCCGAGGCCTTTGAACAAAGCTTTCGGTCCTTCATTTTGGACTATATGTCTGGAAAGTTGAGATCAAGGTTAATCAGTCATCTTTGCCCTCTTATTGATACTGAACGTAACTGATAATAACATTGACGTAAATGGCAATCGACTCGTCTGAAGATAATATTTTGTTAATGTCAACATGCATCTAAGAATAAGTTTCAGGAGTATTGGTCAGCTAGATAGTTTCTAATTAGAGCGCAAGTGGAAAACACGTGAGCATTTTTAAAGAATATCTTTGAAGTCTTTAAGGCCAACTGATAAGCGAATAGCCAATATTAGCCAAAATTGCTAATCAGACAATATTTGGAGAACCAATGGCTCCAGTGCAAATCCGTCTCACGCGTGCTTCTCGTGACGATCGGTGGGGGCATATATAATTTCTTATCTATTAACATATACACGATAACATTGTCGGTTTCAAGCGGTTTTCCTAATTTGCTGGTGGCACATCGTTCTAGTGTAAATAATTTTACAGATCTTTCCTTTAAGTCCGGTAACATTACAACTACACACTAAGTGTAAGAAAAAATAGATGGCAACGGAACAGCACACGGTCACGTTTTATCTTCACATAATCGTTCAAAGCACGCAATGGCCGCAAGCCAATATGTCAGTTACTCAATTCTATCACAGAGAGAAACTACAAGAAAGTTCAGCTACATTAAATATAACTATAATTTACAGAATTGTTTTTCTATTGGAGTAACTAGGACAAACATGAAATGTACAATTTCAGTTTGATGACTCACCTGATGCACTGGATGAGGCTCATCCTGGAGGTGGCCCTAGCGTGACCAGCCCTTGCACACTGCTGTACCTGACAATTGTAGGACATCAGCATGCGGTCGGCTTGCTTGCTGTATGCGAACATCGCGCCCATCGTACGTCTGTAGCCCCATTTGGCCTCCTGCATTATATGGCCAATGTTACGATAGAACCATCGCTTGTGTTAAGCTAGCAAGCTCCCATTTTATGTTGGTAGATTAGCACAATCTACTGAACATAAAAAAATATATTTTACTAGTCTAATGAATTTTGAAGCTACGATTCTATAGATTAGTGACTGATACTACGTTAAGAACTAATTGATAACAGTAAATAGGTGAAATAGGCACAGTTAGATCAAGATTCGTGAATGCGACACTGTTTTGTTGAGACGAACTAATGCTTAATGAACCGAGTGCTCATTTTTGTATAAACAAACATGTATTCACAATTACAATGGCACTAAATCAAGTGTACAAAAGCGAAGCGACATTATTATAACAAGATCGCTTTACACAAGTGATGGAATTCTTTGTATAGTATTAAGGGCTAAATGTTTCCATACGGCTTTTCACGTATTACAGTCGATTAACCTGACTACATTTTTTATCACTGCTGATACTTTTAGCAGTTACCGAATCATGAAATAAGTAGAATCAATTCCACATGTTTTAAATCTTATTACTAAGTTATAAGAAAGTATTAGTGTCATGAATATTAAAGCCAACCTTCACATTAAATTTACCTGCTTTTCTAAAAAAACATTCTTTTCATTATATAAATAAATATATCAGGAGTTGTAGACTTATCGTATTTAGATAAAAAGCAAATATGAGATCTTTCTCTTATCTTTCGGAGAGATAAGTTGGTGTAGAAACAATAAATAATTGCTTACAACTACAACATAGCCGATAAAAGCGGTCGAGTGACATTAGTCCTTGTTTTGATTACATTACAATTATGTATTGTGATTACAAAACTGCATTCCATAATATAGGTAACCGTTATCAATAGCCAATTGTATGCAGTCATATTGTGCGTGTATACTGTTTGTTTGTGTACTTCTAACTTTAGACGGCCTTGAAACTTCGTTAGGTTCAATACAGCAAATGACTTTGTGTAAGGTCGCTGAGAATTGCGACTTAGATCATTTAATGAAAAGACAAATACATTACAATTGCAATGTTACACCAACTGTACAATTAATAGAGAAAAGGTTGATGTGCAGACAGAACTATAACTGGTAACCAAACAGTAGCACGGAACTCATAATATAGAAGCAGAAATAATAATTATAATACCATATTATAGATACAATACTATAGTAGTATAACTAGTTCATCAGCAGGATGCATTTATATTATTTAGATTTTTCGTGTTGTTTTTACAGTAGGTAATAAACCTATAACTCCTGTAGGTGATGTTAGGTAATGTTTACGAGATTTCTACAAAAGTATGTAGTAGTAAAATATGGTAGCTTTAAAAAAGCCACCATATTTTATTTTATTAAAGCCTGTTGCTGCCAGTTGTTAATGCTGCTACGTTTATTATTATGACTATGCCATTCAAAGCAAAACAATAAGATTTTATTATGCCAATTATAAGAATGCGAATTCAGCCACACTAATAACAGCAGGTCAGATTTAAGTTTCGATTCTGAGACTTGAGCCCTTATGTCGGTCGGTCGAAATAGCGGGGTTTTTGTAGTGCATGTGTGAAGTATGACGTACTGTTGGCGGTACTTACTTAAAATGCTGATTGACTTATTTTAGTAAGTATAATTATTACCCTGTATAGGTACTAATACAGGGTGGAAATTTAAAACGAGGCACGAAGGTCAGGTACCTTAACCGTTATAGCTACATGAAAACCGTTCTTAGGAAACCATCCTTAATTTTTTGAGAAATAATGATCTGCATTCACGGATTTTGAAAATAAAATAGTCAGAAGAAAACAATTTTTTTTTAACTTTTTGATGCTAATCGATCCTGGGATATGAGCTTCATTTGACAGTTGAAGCTCATAAAATTACCATATATGGTCATTTAACTGTCAAATGAAGCCCATGTCCATATCCACATTTTTTACGAGATAGCCCCCCTGTTCCTTAAGAGGATCAAAACGGTCTAAGACACCAACTGAGGTATGAGTCCTAGAAAAGTAAGAAATCGCGAAAAAGTATTTCCACATATTCTCTAAGAAAATAAGTTCTATCAACGAAGGTAGTCGTCGGTGATGCGATACCGCGGCGAGTGGCGCGAGCGCGGCAAGTGTGTGTTTTTACGTTTTTCGCGATTTATGACATGTCTAGTACTCATACTTCAGTTGGTGTCTTGGAGTGTTTGATCATCATGAGAAACAAGATCGATTGGCAAACAAAAAAAAATTTTGAAAACTGATTATTTTCTTGCTAACTGTATTTTTTTTTGAAAATCCGTAAATGCTGTTCAATATTTCTCAAAATATTAAGGATGGTTTCCTAAGAACGATTTCATGTGACTACAACGGTTAAGGTACCTGCCCTATGTGCCCCGTTTTAAATATCCACCCTGTATAATCGTATAAATAAGATGTTGTTTATTGTAAACATGGTTGAGAGAGGTGACCTATCAATTTTGTTTTTCGCCATTTTTTCCATGCTATAGATTTTATTTGCTGTTTATCTCGTCTTATGTTGAATGTTAAAGCCAAATAAGATGTGGGAGTGAACAATAGTACTAAATGGAAAGTTTGGCTGACAAAGGACACGTTTGCTAAAACTAAAATACATAACTCTTAACTCCCAGAAACAATGCATCCTTTTATCGTAGGTTCCAAAGAGATTGTTTAACTTAATGACCGAATTATTTTTGTCATTTTATCGACTTGTATACCTACTGCAGTTTTCTTTTTACCAGACCGATGTTGGCGTCTAGAATTGATAAAGTTTTTGAACGCTTGCCAATAACGGGTCAGTAGCATTATCTCTATAATTCATTTTTAATTCGTGATTGAATAGCTTAAAATAGGAATTGTAATAGGTCACGGACGAAAAAATCAATCATTTTATCTTATTTATGACATTTTTAGCGCAGACGAAAAAACCAACTGTATCTATGTTTAGCACCAAATTCTCACAATTTTAGGGTTTTATACTGATTTGTATGTAGGAAGGTATATCTAAGTACTAAAAATTGGTAATTAAAACCGAATTAAATCAGTTATAGACATTACCTAATTTAAAAAAGTTTCAACTCTTAATTTAAAGCAAAAGCGTAGTTTAAATCCTAGACACTAGAAAAGGTATTGTATCATGTTATTGTTTTCTCTTGTTTTGCATTCCTCAAACATAATCTAGTTGTAGGTACCTATTTGTATCACGATATCTTTATAAGTTCGTATTATCAGTTCAGCAGGTACATAGTAGAAAGCAATATTCAAATGATTTTTTTTACCAGTTTTGGTCACGTACACAAATATCTCATTTATTTACGGATTCTGTTTACAGTTTCCTGTTGTAGGTACTTCGACAGAGACGTGCGATGCAATTGAAACCTAGAAATTTTATAAAATGTCTGATTTTGTTATTTATTAGAAACATTGTTTCACAATTTGTGACAGAACAGTCAGTCAGTAGCAAAGCAAAAGACAGATCGACAGTTTCGACAGTCAGTTTTAATAAATTGATCCTGATAGTGACTAAAGAACCGTTGTTTGTTGTTTTTAATACCGTAAGAAAAATATCTGACGACTAGCTGTGACTAGCAGTGCTTGGCTTAAACCAAGGATAGTTTAAAAAAACTCGACGTAAAAATACATTGCCTAGCCTAGATAGATACCAAGCCATCTTACGGTCGGTTTCAATAACCTATCCTCAGTAAGAGATTGGCTTACAAGAGCTTTGTTGCCTAGATATTTTTGTTAATCAGCCTGAAATAATTCAAAATAACAGCGGTTGCTAAGTAACGTAACCAAGATAGGCCTACCTCTTGTTAGGGATAGATTATTGAAACCGGCCATTAGTGATTTCTGTGGTTAACAACAGTTGCCTAGTAACTTATCCACTGCGGATAGGTTGATGGTAACAACTTGTTAATCAATACAGTCCCTATCGATCTACAAGTACCTACGACGTACTACGTAAATAAGTATAAACCTAGTTTAAAAATTAATGTAAGTAGAGGACTCGGTGTAGTCGAGCGAATTTTAAAGACTTCGAAACGAATGTATCATAAAAAATACGAGAACAGCGGAATAGCTTGTTCGATAAACAACAACACAATCTATTCTGCTGACTAACCCCAATACATTGAGTAAACATTTCCAATTCCTAAATTATGCTAAAACACGAATTCTTTGTGTTATTTAGGTTTATCAGATAGTTTCATGAAGATAGGGTTCAGTTAGACAAATACGGTTGGAATTTATTTCTTTTTTTATTCAAACAATGAACACAAATGAACATGGAGTGACTGACTACTATACCAGAGGCACAGAAACTAGGGCTTGGACGAATACTTCGTCCAAGAACTAAGGCCTAATGTATAATGTACTTAATAAAACGTTTTTCTACCCAGTTTTAGAAAGAACGATCTATAACTATTTCTATTTTAAGATAACTAATAATGTTATCAGTCGACTAAGGAATAGAGATTCCAAAATATTCCGCATATACGCAACACGAAAACATACGGAGCAACGCTCGCTCGACGTAGACCTTCTTAGCAACTCGTATCTTATCACCACTTTGGTGTTGTAATCAATCATGTGGCGCATTGAGTTGAGTTCACATGTATCAAACAAATGAAGATCTTGGAATTCTCGGAGCACATAGTGGGGCTCCCTATCCCGAAAAGCGGGACTGGGCATGTCCCAGGCGGAGCTTTAAATATTTAGACCCGTAAAAATATGGAGTCCTGGTAACTTTTGACATAATACAGCATAGATAGATAGACCCTTGGATATTAAAATGGTTAAAACCTTGAGATTAATTAATTATAATTTTTACAGTATCTTAGTTTAGGACAGATGACAGATTGGTATTCTTTTTATCAATTTGATGCTGTGTCCGTTATCAATCATCCCAAGGACTATTTTTTATTTTAAATAAAATATATGAATTTTGAAAATATTTTTTCCATTTTTTTTTAAATAATAAAACTTGTGCTATTTTCAAATAACATAAAATATACATTGAACCTTTTTCAATCCATGAATCCACCTTGAAATATTGCCATGTTTTAGACATAATTCATTAGTTTGGAAAGAATTGAAATTGTATACATTAGTTATAATGTAATTTATCCTAAAAGTTTAAGCTTTAAATATAGTTCATACAGGTATATTCAGTAAAAAAGAATAAAAATTTTTGACATAGTAAATTACCTGATGTTTAGGAATTTTTGAGCAAACTTTTCGAGCACTGGCTGTATTGTCTGAAGGTGGCGGACCCGCTGGAGGGATCCCAACTCCTTTGGAAGACTGAAGGCGAGTCTTCACAACTTCTAAGGGACATGTCACAACAGCCCCTGCAGTTCCTGCTACTCTGTAACAGTGAAAATATAGAACATAATTATTATAAAAGAGATACTTGAAAGGTTTAAAGTAATTACAAATAACAAATGTAAATAATATTCTTTTAGAGCAAATTGTTTATTTATTGAAAAAGATTCACCAACACATAAACCTGACTAGGCCAAAAGACATGCCTTTACAGGTGTATACAGCATTTTTTTCTTATTAACTAGTTAGATTACCACAGTTGAAATTAGAATAAGATAAAACTGTATTAACGAGTTAATATAATATTTTTAAAAGTTTTAGGTAACTTTTTGTAAAATATCAAGAAAATATTTATATCACTTTAAATTATGCTTTCCAAAACAAGAACATGTGATCTTAATTTGCATGCTTTATAATAGATTTAATGCCAAATTTGGTATTTATTCTATTAATTATCACAGCACAAGGAGCATTATGTATGCAGCTCTTCAAAAAATGGTCTGCAAAGACACAGATAAATTATTGCTTGTGGTTAAATGATAAAGTTTTTAGTACCTATGAAATTTATTTTATATGAAAATTATATTAAGTTTAGTGTATTATTTATATAGTAGTATGTTTGTTTGTTGTGGTTGTTAAATTTAAGTATAATGTAAGTCCTTTTTGCCTGAAACACAGGGTATTCCTAGTTCAGGCTAATTATATAATTATAGTTTTTGTAAAAAAAATCTAGGCTATAAGTTTTTAACACTGTAATGTTTGATTATTGAATAAATTATTTATTTATTTACTTTGATAGTAAGAACCTACACAATTTTAGCTCAATGGTATTTTGGTACTAACATTAACCCATTTTTCACTTATAAGTGTAGTAAAGAAATAACCCTGTTCATTGTTTTTTAGACATAATTATATAAATATGGGTAATATTTATTTCTATAAATGAAATCTTACTCTCAGCTAAGAAAAGATATGATAACAATGTAGGCTACTGATATGATAACCAAGAATTACTGAACTGTCCTTCACAATAAACTTGTTAAATTATTATTGGTTTCATTATTTTAATATTTACTATATTATATTTTATATAGGTAATTTTTTTGGCAACAGCACTTTTGACATTTTGTAATCCTTTTTTTTTTATTGATTAATAATATACTTTTGACCATTTGTAATCTGATTTTTTTATATTTTTTTCAAATTTTAATTTCATTTTGTTAATTTTAATAATAGTTCTATATATATATATTTTTTTTATATTTTATTAATGTATTTTAATGTATTTTAATGTGATTATGTGATGATGATATGCAATAAACATATCTTTTTAATTTAATTTTATTTATTATTTAAGGATTAAACAAGCACAAGTTAACTTCTCAGGCCACGGATTATGAGGCACAATAGATATTCCATTGTTCTCTAGACTCCGGTGTCAGATTTGGGTTTATTGAATTAAGTGAGAAAGGCTATGGTAAAGCCGCCAAGGTAAAGGGACTAAGCCATAAATCAATTTGGAGTTTGAATTTTCACAATAGAGTTCAAAGTCGTGTATCATGTAAAGTCGAGTGCGGTCACCGCTTAGTTGTAATTATTTATATTATTATAAATGTGAAGTAAAGTTGCACTTGGTTTAAAACTGAAGCTGTTCAATTTTTTTTTTTTACCAAAAAAAAGGTGACTCCTCTACAGTTTTATACCATGTGTTACTTACATCACTAACCCATTAAACTATAATATATCACACATCAAAAGTGTCTAGGGATCAAGTATATTTAGATAGAGTATCGCTACTATAGAGTATCAATATTCATTAGGTTTTTTATCTAAAATATATTTAAAAAGTACTTGATCATTGACACTCTTACACACATCCATAAACACTATTTTACATGTCAGATGTGTATAACATATGATACAGATGTTATACACATCTGACAGAATTAATGCATAACTATTGTGTACCTACTGATAGTACTTTCAAGTCAATTCAGTTAAACTAATAGCGGATGCTTCAGGTAATAAGTATCTGAATAACAGTGTTAGAATTAGATTTTTTTTATAATTCATTAACTGTGAAAGAAATGATAATACATTTCTTTCAAAAGTTAACTTATTAAAATAACACTTTTAAGGAATATTAAGGGCAGAGAGACGCCTGTCAGTAACTTTAACCTTCCAATGCTGGAATTTTATTAGATTTATAACAAATTCACTACATGAAGTTTTAGATTCACTCATCTTCTAGGACGTGTTTTGACAGTATAGTTCACACTGTTTTCGTGTTATGGGTTTGCCCAGGCCAGGCCACAGCTTGGCATTATTATATTGCTGAAGTAAACACCCTCCAGAAACATGTGCCAACGAAAAATATAATACTTAATAGAACAAATTATAAATAACATTGGACTTGAGATGGTTAAAAACTTACCCGCCGGCTACAAGATGTATTGCTGTATCTTTCTGAGACATTTTAGCGCCACGGGAATAATTACATGACTGCAAATTGCGACTGTCTATAAATAAACAAATGCACCACTACTACTCCTGCAATGTCCATACAACTTGAGATTTTACGCACTATTTCAGTTAGTTTTAATTCGACGGAAGTCCGTATGTTTGATTTGAACACTACTGCAAGTACATTTGTAAATTGGGATTTACATTCGGCAAAATCCTTTACAACTGCGCGGTGTGCACTTTATAATTTTATTTCACTTCATGTGTGTATCGTAACAATTTTCACTCACACAGAAAGTTATGAAAATAAACACACAAGTTGTGTTGCACACAACCGTAAATGCGTACGTGACGTGATAGGCAAAGACGAAAACAACCCGGGTTATAAGTCCGTTGCACGAAAAAAGTCTCCTGAGAGTAGCGCTGCTGTCGTCTTAAACAGTCGAAAATAAACTCTATTGTTATTGAACTATGCAAACCTTATTTTAGTTCTAGTAATAATCCGTGGCCTTCTTTTGTGAAATAGACCTACGTCGGATAAATATGTCAAATACACAACTTATTAACAAAAGTAGTAGATATTTCACTGGTATTTTTAAATTAGTCTATGTTTGGTTTAAGTTTTTAAATAAAGTTCTAATTTGTGCGTATTTAATAGTGAAATTTATACCGTCCGAGTAAAAATGGTATAAAAAGTACTTTTTTAGTCAGTACCTAAGCTTTTTTTGCGTTTTGAATGACATTACAATACGCGACCTTAAAGCCTGGAATACACATTCTACTAATAAGTATGCTTGCTTGCTACTAGGTAGTATGCTACTAACTAGCATTCTCCAAGTGTTTACATGACCAACATGCTCTTATCGTATATACACGTGCTTGCTAATATGTAGGTAGCAAATGCTCTAAACTACCATGCTTATATATTAATATGCAATCGAGACAAAACGTACACCTGGCTCTACTTTTGTTCGGGGTAATTAATAATCGCAAGCCGCTTTACTTATATAATAGGCTAGTATGGTCGAAATGCAATCGTCTTGCTCAGTTCATCGTTCCTACTCACCACACCACTGCATTTAAGGGTAGCTTCAAATATGCTGCAGCTAAGTTGTGGAACAATATCCCCCCACCTTTGCGTAGCATTTCTTGTTTTATTTCTTTCCGTCACCGTATAAAAGTTAACTATTTTAATTTGCAGGTTAGTTATGCTGCCTTTTATTTTTGTATTACGTAAGTATTTATCTGTATCATAGTCTAAGTATCTACTTTGAATATTAATTCCATTGTTCTATGATGTTGTCCTCTAAAATATATCTATATAATGGCAGATGGTTTGTTAAAAAAATAAATTATAATTAAAAATTGTTTTGTTTTGTTTAATTAATTAGTATGTTATAGTTTTGGTTTTCATTTGAGCTTAATGTTCATTGTTTGGCTGTGTCTCTATCTACTTACTGGCTCCGCCTGAAAACCAGCGTCACATTAATATGTGACAGAAGCTGAGGTCGGAGACCATTTCGGCTACTATGGTATTATTTGTTACTATTGTTTCTATGTGTAGAACTGTTTGTTACACGAATATTTTTTTTCCTTTCTTTCTTTCTTTCTTATGTGCTGCTACGTAGCATGTGTGTTCCGCGCTTAACAAACCATACAAACTAAACCTTGAAAAAAAACGGTTTCATGAAAGAGCAAAATTAAAAGGGATTTGAAACAATTAAGAGGTTTATAGAGGTTTTTACTGCTCTTTAAATGTACCATGAGAATACAACGAGACAACGCGAGCGCGTGAGTTCGTGGCAAAGCGATAACCGACCTTCCACACGTAGACATAAGCTAACTAATTGCCTAAAATACCGCTCTCCCAATGCGACCGCGCGAGTGGTAAATCGACTAGCGAGCTTATGTCTAAAGAATTATTCTATTCTATTCTTATTGTATGGACATGGGATTCATTTGACAGTAAAATGACCATACATGGTAATTTTTATTAGCTTCAACTGTCAAATGAAGTCCAGATTTTTTACGCGTTAGGGCTCATGAATCTCATGATAAGAAAGAGTCGCATAGTCTCCATCTTTGCCGCTATGTTGGTACCCCCGTTTTATCTGACATAAAGGATTTTTTTTTCTAATGGCTTTCTTTCCCTTCGGTAATTACATACCATGGCAACATCAAAGTGTCATGAAAGTTTATCACAATGTCAGTGGTCGGTCAGTGTCATTGTCATCTAATGTCAATGTCAATCTTATTTGTTGATTGCATAAGTCGGCGATTTTCGGTTCGGTATAAAAAGTTTTCTTTCTGATTCTATTTCAGCAAAAAAATCAAGATAATTGATCATTTGGTTCACGTTTCACAAACACCACTGCCTGTACCTCTTTCCTTTTTATAGACATGTTTGCTACACGCAGAATCGGAAGTTTCATGTACTGTTTTTTTTCTATTTTGGAAAGCTTTACGAACTTGTGGTTTGTAATGTTATATGTTTTGTATTATGTTTGTTCAGACGTGTTGCTGGTGCTTCTCGCCAGAAGCACACACTTCCGGACCTGCCATATGAGTACAGTGCTTTGGAGCCGGTTATTAGCCGGGAAATTATGAGCCTTCATCACAGCAAGCATCATGCGACGTACGTGAATAACTTGAACGCCGCTGAAGAAAAACTGGCTGTAGCCCAATCGAAGGGTACTGTATTTACCAATATGATATTCTTTATTCCATTCGTTTTGTATTTCATATTGTGAAATAATGTAACAAGCAGTTAAAGCATGTACCAAGTATCATTATTCAAAGAATAAATAAAATTTAAGATCATCAAGGGATAATTTGCTTTGGCAGCGGCTGACACGCACACCATACTGGGTCTTCTGAGCACAATAAAGTTTAATGGAGGTGGTCATGTCAATCACTCTATTTTGTGGCACAATATGAGCCCATGCCGAAGTGAACCCTCATTCAAATTACTGAATGCAATTGAACAGTAAACTATTTATGTTCCTCATTATCTGTCCTTCTCGCAATTAGTGGCATGTCTGTTAGAATGTAGGTTATAAAAAGATTACTTAGAATTATTTTTATGGTTTTGTTAGAATTTCTAAACCTAACAAAATCTCAACTAGATCCTGTAGGTTTGTAATCACATTGCCCATCATACAATAAGTACATTTGTAGTATTTGTAAAATGATAATATAAGTATAGCAGGGACAATAATATTTATTTTATCTTATCCCATCCCATACTATGCCCATGTGTGTGACTTTTGGCCATTTGCTGCAGGTGACATCCAGACCGTGATTGGTCTGGCCCCAGCCCTCAAATTCAATGGTGGGGGCCACATCAACCACTCCATTTTTTGGCAGAATCTCTCCTCTAATGGTGGTAAACCATCAGATGAACTCGTCAAAGCTATTGAAAAGTAAACAAAATTATTATGCATGCATTTGCTACTAAATATCTTTCTACCCATCATTGCACTCCTTGAATAATATTTGCTTTATTATCAAGTTTTATTTATAACAGACTGATAAATTTACTTTAAACGAATATTGTTATTGGATGAATAAAAAATTATCACCAATGTTTGTCTGCTTTAAGATAATAAAATATAATAAAAACAATTGCATTGATAACTTTAGCAGCTACCTATAAACTTTATCAGTATCTGTTTCTCTTAATGCAAGTTACTAGATTGTATAAACTTGAATTTTTTAAGATATTTTGTATTCATTAATTTAGTTCACTAACAAAATTGTATTCACTCAGTATTTAGATTACTATTAAAGTATTTGTTATTCTACTTACAGTTAGAGTAGATGTTGCTTGCTTAATTTGATAATTTGGTTTTTAAATATTGTATTCTGTCTTCAATTTCATATTGTGCTATTTCAGAGACTTTGGCTCTGTTGAAAACATGAAGACTCAGCTGGCGGCTGCATCAGTGGGCGTCCAGGGATCCGGCTGGGGCTGGCTTGGTTACAACAAACAGATGAAGAAACTGCAAATTGCTACGTGCCAGAACCAAGATCCACTACAGGCAACCACTGGTTGGTTTCTAAACAAAATGTTATGTTGGTTTAGCTGGTCTCTTAGCTTCCTGCATCAGGTTTTCCAGATTTCATAGTAAATTGTAGCCTATGTTACGGTCAGACCTAGTGGCTACATGTTACAAAAAGTTTCATCCAAATCCATTCAGTGGTATCCGAGATTAGCGTGTACAGACAAACAGACAGACAAACATTTTAAAAATGGTCTCAACGTTTTCTATTACTGTTTTTACGTAGTCTCCAATTAGTTTTTGGTTAATAATTTTACAGTTTTATTATATGTATAGATTAATAGTCAACAGCACGTCAGACTCTACAACTTGATGTTGACAACGCCCTTATGTCGCTAAAAATAACGGCGGTTTTCGTAATGCTAGTACAAAGTGTCTCAGAATGACCCACCTATTTCGAGCGTATAACGGAATGCAAAAAAGCGCGAAATCAAAATGAAGCTAGTGCCATTCGTGAGTTCAGTCCTTATATTTTTTATAGCCATCATGCCTTTCACGGCTAATTGATCGCTCAGTCGAACCTTGCCGGTTAATCCGACTTTGTTACCAACTGCAAAATATTGGTGAGGCTCCAAGCAATGCCCTTATTATTCTCACGTGGGTTCAGAAATTCTATGCTACTGGAAACACTTGAGGCGATATCCCTCAGGGCCTTCCAAGAACAGTAAGAATATCTGGAAACATTGAGCTTGCTTGCAAATTCTAGAAGCAATTAGATCAGCATCAGGAAGCGTGACTCTCGATTGAGATTATGAAAGCGACGATTCACCACAATTCTGATCTGACTTGCATCTTAAAGCAAGACGGAGCCACATTGCACACCACTAGTAACTCCTTAGTAGCATTACACTATTTTTCTTTGAAAAGGTGTCATTGAGTGGCCTCGGAGCCCTAACTTAGACCCTCCAGATTTTTTGTGGGGTTATCTCAAGAGCGTTGTCTACTCGGATAATCCACGAAGCCTGGCAACTTTCAGAAGGAATATCGAAGATGGGTCGCATCACTTCCTCGATAAACTTCTTCGAAATTTCTACCATATTGTTCGTAATAAGTTTGAGGGGTGCCGCCTTCGAAATATACATTATTTAAAAAAAAAAAATTTTGCAAAGTAACATTTCTTTCTTTCTTTTTTCATTGATACCAATAAACAGTAAATTTGAATTATTGAAATAAAATTACTTTTGCGGTCTATATAGTGCGATTTATTTACCCGATATATAATCACTAAATAGTCCGCAGAAGTTGTTTTATTTCAATTATGAGTGTGCGAAGAAACTTAAGATGTGCTTAAATTAGAATAAGTTTCTTAATTTTCTATTTCATCCGCTCACAGACACTCTATATAAAGACTGATGTGCTGCGAAATTAATATCGCATTTTTTAGGCAAATAGTTAACTTTACTCCTTTATGGATTCACCGCGGCCTTTGCTAACTATAAATAGTGCTAAGCTGACTCTCGATTAATCTATTCTAACGGGAAATAGATGTCTCATAACTTAAATCTAGAAGCTCTTAAGCTCAATTTACATTACGACGAAATCGGTTGGATGCGATTTTATTTAAGTACCTAAATTGTTTGTGAATTCATGAGCGATTTTTTTTGCTTCTATCTAATTTTAAAAATAACGCAATTAAATTCATTTTAGTTTGTACTATTTCGTTTAAAAATACACTTGAATTCCATTCTGCGGCAATGTAAATTGAGCTTTATGGTGCATTGCCAAAGCTTTGGAAATTCGCATCGCGCTTAGATTGGCTTCGGTGGTTTTTTGCGTTGCGTATTATGACGCATGCTAATGCACACATGTATTTTCGGCACATTTCATTTTAAACGACTTAAGAATGGGGATTAGCAGCAATTTTAGATTTATATTATGTCATTATTGTACCTACATAAAAAAAAAAAACATTTTTTTTTCCATGTGTCGTATACAGGGTCGGCGCCGGCGTTTCATTTTGTGGCGTCACTTAATAACATAATAACACTTTATATGCAGCTTGTGGCTCACGCTTGACCGATTTGGTCAGAGTCGCCTTCTTTGTATGAAACGGTATAGAATGACGTCACGCAAAGACCGCGCGAATCTTGAAGTTTGAACACCAAAACTACTTAAAGCCTGGTTTATACGGGGTCAGTAACAAGGCAGTACAGTAAGCCAGTCCAGCGCTGACTTGCTACTGGCCTCGTGTAGACACCTAGTTTCAAGCCAGTCCAACTTCGCGCTCAAAAGTCAGTCCAGTGACTAGCCACCCGTTCTATTTTCGGGGACAGTAATTCAGTCCAGTGCGACTGGCGTTGTATGAACGCATTCAGGCAGTCGATGCCAGCTTGTTGTAGAGTGTCCACGTACCTTTTTGTAGCAAACATGTCACGTAGATTAAGCGATAACGAAACTCTTCTTTGTGCACACCACAGTCCTACAGTAACAACCACCACTGTCAATAATCCACAGTCAACTGACTTACTGTCCGATCCTGTCTACATGTAGCCAGTTACTTGGTCCGAAATACCGAGTCACTGGGTCCAGTCACTGACCCCGTGTAAACCATGCATAACGTGTTTGAATGAATTGAAACCGACATAAATCTCGGAATGCTCCTTCGCCATTATAACTATAATAAGTTGTACTATTTTCGTTTATGATGCTTATTACAGTCTGTAAATATAAATGAGCAACACCCTACCAGGGGGTCAATTCTGCTAAATTATTGTCATAATCGTCTCTCAGTGGTGTTTCAATAATAGTGTTTATTTATTTACACTGTTGTAACAAGAACTGTGTAAAACAGCACTACCATTGAAACACCACTGGAATACTATTGCGACTAAGCATTAGCAGAATTGGGACCCAGGGTTGTATTTAGTCCATCACATCTTTGTTACTTACATCTTTCTTGTGTGAAAGTGAAACTGTTAAGACGCTTGAATAAATAAGTAAATTAAATAAATAAATCGATTTCAGATTTTAAACGTTTAAGCTATACTGTAACAAAGTTTCAAGCAATTTAATGAACCTGTCGTTAATCACTATTCTGAAAAGACCGAGTCAGCATCATAGATAATATTAGAAACTTATTGAAATATTCTGTCTTTCAGGATTGATCCCATTATTCGGCATCGACGTTTGGGAACACGCTTACTACCTGCAGTACAAGAATGTACGAGCTGACTATGTGAAAGCTATCTTCGACGTAGCCAACTGGAAAGACATTTCCTCTAGATATGCACAGGCTTTAAATTAAAATAAATCTCAACATTTTAATTGTATACGATAAAGTTTCCAATTCGCATTAAACACGTGGTGGCGCTTTGCATTAGATTGTGATAATACCAATGATATAAAAATTATGTAAGTTCCAATGGTTAGTGTTTGATTTTCATGACTTTCCTCTCCTTAACATAGGTACTGTACTGTTATATACTATACTATCAGTAGTCATTACCCGTCCCCCGCGATGTGGCGCAAGATGCTGTCTTGCTTATCCCGTTAAGACGTGAGAGAGACGAGAGATATCGCGTTTCGCTAAAAGCCGCTCTGCTAGGGCTACAGGTCAGCACAGTTCTACGTTAATATTTTCGCATATGACCATATTGAACCGCCTCTGTGGTCTAGTGATCACATCCATTGGTTTAGATTTCCATTGGGGGTAGGTACATATTGTATTTTGTTTGTACTTGTTAAAAGTCCGCCTGGCTAGCTATCTAAATCTGACGCCATCATAACAACAATGTTTTCAGAATTGTTGTGTTCCGGCAGTTAGATATAAGATAGCTAGATCCTCAGTGGTTGGGGGAGTCCCAGAGAGGCGCGTTTCCTTCAGCCTTATCAATACTTGAAGGCTAATCGTCTCCCCGTTGTTCATAAAAAAAAAAACAGAATTTTTTAACCACATATTTTCTTTAGCATTTATATGGAAGACCGCCCGTCACTCAAGAGACTCAAGATGTATCCATCTCGGTGTTGTGCCGGACGCTATGCAGGCTGCGGCGGACGGCAAAGCGGACTCGAATACTTTTTACAAGCTACATAATTACATAACGGAACGATTACACGGAATACACAGTTACGTAAACTGTACTATTTTTGAATCGCTCGTATGACGTAGCGTTGACGCATGCGACTTAAGTCAAGCGTCGCAAGCTTTATTTCGCTCGCCTGCAATGAGTGGGTGGGGCACTCGTTGCGGACAAAATCTGGGAGACGATGACTGTAAATTAAACCATACCATTTAACTTTTCGAATCTTTAGTAATATAAATAGCTTCAATGGCACCAAACATGTTAAAAAAAAAACAAATTTATCATCGCCAGATGTTGCCTGGAATTTCTGCATGTACTGATGGTTGCTATTTCTGTAGATTCGGTTGTATGATATTTTTCAATTCCTTTGATTTGTAAAGCTGACCATCACTTCGAAGTTTAATTTCAGCAGAAAAAAGCAGTTCATCTGCAGAAGTAGATGCACGTTTTTGAGTATTCCTACGTTTACTACGGTCACTAGACTCAGCAAAATCCTTCGCCGGCCTACCTGGGCAAAGTCAGCCCATTCTATACATATTTTTTGTAAATGCAGAATCCGTCTAACCAAAACAAATTATTTTGAAATATTTTTATTCTGTGACTGTTCGACGAAGACCACCTAGCCTTAAACGTTTAAGAAAATATTGTAAGGTTTTTTTAAGTGTCGCCGGTTGATCTGAAGCAGCAGTTGGTTTCACCAATAAATATCTCTAAAACTTGCTATCTAATTTCTTGTACTTTAGTGAAAACAATCTTTCATACATTTATCTCCTTTTTATTGGGTAGTCTGTTACTCCTAAGGAATAATAAAAAAAAAACTTTTAAAATCAGCTACAGTTCAGTCTATAGTCTATACTTAATTAATGTTTTATACGATAGCATTAATCATATATCTAAATAAAATTATCCTAAATAAGAACAGTTTAAATTGTAAATCCACTACCCTAATCTAATCTAACTAAACCCTGCCATTTGCAATAAATATCTGTATACTACATTACTACACGAGTCACCAAAAACCAATCATTGTTATTGTTAGTGCAAATCCCCCTAATTGAAAAAAATAAAATAAAAATAAATTGCATTTTCGAAACAAAGTGGTATAAATATATAGGTATATTTTTGTCAAGCAAGTAACTAATTAATTTTCGTAACAGGTTACATCTATAAATATGTTTTAAATAATGAATTAACATAAACCTACCCAAATGACACCACTCATGATTTTTTTATAACTAAACGTTCTTACTTTATAGAAATATTTGTTTTCACCTCACACGCTCGGAAAAGAAGGATTTGTCTTTCAGTTTCCGCGTAGAAAATCGCATTTTGCGGCCTAGCGCGGTAAAGTACTTTTTTTATTTAATACCTATATGTCATAATGCGTTCCGAATCGCACTATTGACTTTTTTGTTACATTTTATTCTTATTTTAAATAGCTTTAAATTAATTATAATACTCCGTTTTGGTTTGATTATATTATTTTAGTTCATTGAATCATAAAAACAATAACATTAAACTATTTGTTATAAGAATTTTATATTAGGCTGGGTGAGATTTCACAACCTATGCTATGATTGAATTTCGGAACGTGGCATAAACCTTTATGTTGGGGCAGGAACGGAGGATATCTCTTCAATAAATTATTTATTTCAACGGTTTATAAAACGTATATTAATTTGAAAATACAGGTACAATAAGATGTTAACGTAAGGAGGATTTGAATGCGAGCACAGATTACTAATATGTAGCAAGCTAAATGCGAGTGTGTCGCTGAATGAGTGGGTGAACGGAAGATCGAAGAACAAATAGAGTCTATAGCTTCATGAGAGTGACCGTAGAATGAAGGGGACTGAATGACGAATGTAGTGTCGCCTCTCGCTGTTAGATGGCGCCACCAGTCCTCAAAATCCCGAACACTTTATTTCCCTTTTTTATTATTTTAGTTTTTTTTTATATCATTAAAACAACAAGAATAAGCTATATATATATTTTAAACTTTTTGTTTACAAAATGTTTTACCGGAAGTTGACCGCGGAAACAACCATGTTCCTCGCTGTAGTGAGGTGCAAAATTGTGTGTTGCGCTCGGCAGAAAAGTTTTTGGCGTCTTGTACCTTTGAAATCTTCGCTTCGCTCGTGGTTCAATCCTAGAATCGTTCACTTGCTCAAATTTCAATAGAGGAACTCGCCGCTAATAACAAACTTTCCAGCCTTGCATAATGAACAAAACTTTGCTAACTTCAATTAACAACAAGGAAAACAGAAAATAGGTTACCTACGTTTGACGTGGTGTAATTTATATAATAATATTAGTTATCTTAAATCTAATGTAATATACCTTCAATTTATTAAATCCTCAAAGAAATCCTAATCTACCTACTACAATATAAAAAAAATATCTTATGGCCAAGTCAAGCTGTCCCTAGACCGCCTATCCACCGTGCGCCGCGTCAAGCGATATTGCAGCGGTACGCGGAACTGCAGAACTTTCGCTTGCCGCGGCGGGTGGTGTGAAAGAAAAGGGCGTAAATATTACTATCAGAGTGCGTTTTGCCGCTAGGTTGGTACTACTATATTCCAAGAAGGTACTTTAAATGTGGTGCAACAGCAAAACGGAACGTAAATGTCAATTATACGAACTGTCAGTGTCAGCTTTCATTTTTTTGTCAAATCAGATGATTGTCAATGTTTAGCCTCAATCCTCATAACTTTTGTGCTGTTTTGTGAAATTATAATAATTTGTAATTATTTGCGGACCCTCTATACCTTTATTGCTGCTTTCACCCTCTCTACAGTGAAAGGTAAGCTGTAGAACTTTACAAGATTCTTGTTTCAACGTAATTAGTAGGTACACCTGCAAATCATTCAATGTTATTGATTTTTCAGCGAAGGGAAGGTGCTTTCAATTCTGAAATATTGTGTATGGTTTTATATTTAACTGTTCTGGCATTTTAGAACCCTCAAGAAAATTTTATGATTCAATAATTTGATTGATGTCACTAGGGATTGTTTTATAAAATAAAATTGTAGTATACATACCTGAAGGTTAAACAAAAAATTTGTGTTTTGAAATAGATCTGCGGTTATGCTTCATGCTCATCTAGGTTTTGATTGCAGTGTGATTGGTTAGAGATACAAACTAATTAACTGTTGATTGACCAAGAGGTCATTTAGACAAAGAAGATCTTAACAAAGTTTTTGTTACTCAGAAATATCTGTAAGAAATACTTAAATTATATTTAAATTTAGAGTAAGTTAGGATTTAGAATTTAATTAGTTAGGATTTAGAAAATAAAGTTTTTTTTACTAATATTTTCTCATATTAGCTCATGCTTTAATATTTATTAGGTTTATTAGTGCTGAAGTTATTTTAGGTTCTATTTACAACTACAACCAAGCAGCAGTGGACTGCAATAGGCTTAATGATGATTTACGACCAAAACATAGGCTGGATTGGTACAGAATAAAAAAAAAATAGAAAACTTAAACAAAGTTTTTTGTAAGTAACCTTTTTACTAGCATAATTTCATTATAATTTTAATATTAAATTTGTATAATAATAATGAACAGTTATGTCAAGAAAAGGAATCAATACCGTTGGCTAAGCTGTACTTTACAGTCCCAATAGTTAAAATTTCCGTTTTTTTGTTGAATAGATTTTTATGTGAGTTTTAAAAGTATTACAGTTGTCAGAGCCCGGTCACGTGATAGGTTAGGTTTTTTTTCCAAATAATCTCTTTGCTTATACCCTTTAAAGCTATTAGGGGGTGATGGGCGTATCCCTCCCCCTCTGCCTCAAGTAAGAAGTACTTATACTGTTATTTTTTGCCAATTATAACCGCAAACTTCGATCTTGAATATCTTGAATACCATGTATTTGCTCAGTTTGAGAGTTCGGAAGACCCCCCTCCCCCTTCCCCACCCTTCGAAACTACCAAAATCGTGGGCCCATAAAGTACAGTTTTACCAAACCGTTGCCATATTTTTGTTAAAGATTCAATTTTAAAGAATTGTAGTTGCCGGCACTGGCAGCCATATTACAGATTAGGTGCAAGAGTGCTGGTGGGTGTTTTAGGACAACTGCAATGCTTTACCCCACAATTATAAAGGTAGAAAGACTGACAATAAATATTATAATGAAATTAGAGAAATAACATGTTTCATATACAATTTGAAGTTCTCTCCCTGTTCCAACATTTATTTTCCTGTCAAAAATTATTTGATGTCCTTATCCAATTTATTTTTCAAATGAAATACCTGTTAATGTTCTATTATATGTGTTATAGACGTTTTCTATACCTTTTCAAATAAGGCTCCCTAAAAAATCTCTACTGGTCAACCAGGAAGTTCCCCGAAGCTTAAAGTATTCAAACTAGTGCTTAATTATAGAATTTGTGGTTTTCCTATATTGCTGCTCAGTTCAGTGGTTCAAATGTGATAAGTCTAACTAGACACTCATCACTGATAATACTAAAGACTAAAGTATGAAATGACTAGCGGCCGCCCGCGGTTTTACCCGCGTTGTCCCGTTCCCATGGGAATATCGGGATAAATAGTATTTTTTTCTTGGGGAACTGGGTGAAATAATTCCGATTAGTGAGACTGATCACCCGTCCGGCCTTGCTGGTGTCCCCTTCAAATAATAATAATAATCCTATATTTTAATCCAGTAAGGCTAAGATGAGCACCGTGACATATCTCGTAGACGAGATGAGAAAATTTTACGTTTTTGGTTTATTTGTCATTTTCCCTAACATGTACACCGCGACAGAGACTTCGGCTTGTCAATCGAGAAACAGATGTTGCCATTTAATAGAAACCTACCATTTTTATAATGCAAAGAAATGGTTTTCATTCCTTTCCATTCATTCTTTTCTACATGAATGCAGCCTTTTATAGATGATATTCTCTATAGCTGTCAAGTCAAACTCATAAAAAAAACTTTGACAAAGGTTGGTTGACGAATTAACTGTCTTACTAAAGTTTCAAATCTTCAAAGTTTTATTTAACTATTTCTCTAAAACTATGGAAAACTCAATGCCTTCGACATCAGCAAGTGCCAAGAAATTGTAAGTAAACTATATAGTAGGTACACTATCCAATACCAATCTCATTTATTATTTGAAGCAGCGCACAAAAAAGTATTTTATTGCTTATAATAATCAGAATAAAATGATTATATACTGGAATGTTTCAGGAGTCGTAGCACTAAAGGGCAAATCAAGCATTTTTTATTTATTTTATTTAATATGTAATTGGATACTTATGGTAAATTTTAAATAGAAAAATATTGGAAAAAATTAACTCTGAGAATTCACTTGTGGCCGAGTTAATTTTTTCCAATATTTTTCTATTTAAAATTTACCATAAGTATAAAAATAGCATTGAAAAATGCAAAAATTACAAAATCATAAATTATTGGCAGTTGCATCTTAATCGATCGTTAAACACCTGAAAAGATGTTTCTTTCGAATGCAAGGATATTCCTAGCATTGATGTAACAACGCTGGCCTACAGCGTATTAAAAATATAAAAGTATTGGAGAATTTCGACGGTGGTTCGCAAGTCTCGGTAGCTCAGCGGTAAGAGCATTGGACCGGATTTCCAAAGGTCGCGGGTTCGATTCCCGTCTGAGAATTCACTTGTGGCCGAGTTAATTTTTTCCAATATTTTTCTATTTAAAATTTACCATAAGTATAAAAATAGCATTGAAAAATGCAAAAATTACAAAATCATAAATTATTGGCAGTTGCATCTTAATCGATCGTTAAACACCTGAAAGATGTTTCTTTCGAATGCAAGGATATTCCTAGCATTGATGTAACAACGCTGGCCTACAGCGTATTAAAAATATAAAAGTATTGGAGAATTTCGACGGTGGTTCGCAAGTCTCGGTAGCTCAGCGGTTAGAGCATTGGACCGGATTTCCAAAGGTCGCGGGTTCGATTCCCGTCTGAGAATTCACTTGTGGCCGAGTTAATTTTTTCCAATATTTTTCTATTTAAAATTTACCATAAGTATAAAAATAGCATTGAAAATGCAAAAATTACAAAATCATAAAAAATGTAATTGGATAGTTTTCTAAACAAGCTAAATGTCATTGTAGAACATTAACTACTTAAAAATACTATAAAACCCTGTTTTTCTCTCAATAAACGATCAGTTAAAACTCGACTTTCCTTGTGTTATTTCGTCTCCCGACACCGCACATCGCATGTACCAATACCAGACATATCACGGTGGTTTGGGACTCGCACAGGGTGTGGTCTTGCCCAATCTGCCGCTGGTAACCCCCATTGGCAAGAAATTGTATACATGTTAGAACCCTTAAACACAACATCACCATGTAGGTACATTAGTATATATTCAATTGCTGAACAAGATTGATTAGGGTTTCTGTTATACAATGCACATACCTTTATATGGACAGGGAAGCCCAAGCCGTTTAAGGGCTCTAAATCTTCCCGTAAATTTTCCATTACATATATGGCCATAGTCTTTGAGATCCTCCACAACGCTTGGAATTCGGCATCATACAAGTCGAAAGGGTCACAATAATCCTTCGCCGTTGTATTTTCCTTGCCTCCCGTTCCTCATATATGGTTAATATGTAATTGTATTAAGGCACTGCCATCCTACAAATTCCAAATTAAAAAGCACAATTCTGGTCGCGCAAAGTGTTCTTCAAAGTACAACGGTGACAAACTTGCCGTTTTCAAGTGTCAGAATTCGTTAAAATTTGGCACTCATGTTAGCATCATTCGACAAAAACAACAGAGAGTATAAAACAGTGACTATAAAATCACAATTTGACAGAACGAGTCGAGATTGGTGGGCGGTCATGCTAGCACCACTCGACAAATCGACATAATTAAATACGGAACGAGATAATGCGATGACAAAATTATGTCGAGGTGCTCATCTTAGCCCTGCAGGCTATCTACTATCTCTGTGCTAAATTTTATCATAATCCGTTCAGTAGTTTTAGCGTGAAAGAGTAACAAACAAACAAACTGATATACTTTCGCTTTTATAATAGTAAGTAATAGTAAGTATTATAGGATGGGCCAGGATGGGCCTGATGGCGCAGTGGTACAAGCCCTACCTATTGCGCCACGGTTAGTTTCAGTTCATGCCACGACAAATATTTATGTGATGAATATTTATATTTACCCTTTGTCTGGGTTGGTTGGTTCTGTAGGTTGAGTAGGCCTCGTACGAGCGACTTCTCCTGACTCTCGTAGCTCGATCACGTGTCACGTTCCGTTCACAACCAAGTAAGCGGGGCAAGCAAGAAAGAAAGAAAGATTTTGGGAGGACAGCGTCTTATCTATATCATATCGCACGATGTAGTGGTGTTCATGCTAGGAGGCCCTCGGGGCTTTTACCTGTCTTTGCAACAACAACGCGACAGCAACGCAACAGCGATAAGTCACGTATCACCATAGCAACCGCACAGTTGCTATGGTTATACGTGCGGTTGCTATGGTGATACGTGACTTATCGCTGTCGCGTTGTTGCAAAGACAGGTAATATCCCTAGCACAAGTGCTTACTACCTTACCACGATGCCAAAACACAAAGTGACTTACACACATTTGCACTAAGCTTAAGAATCGCCTAAGGCTATTCTTATCTATCTTAGGACTGTCATAATAAGATATTGGGTCTAACACCCATTTGCACTAAGCAAATGGGTGTTAGACTCCGACAATAAAATGTGCCACTGCACCCTGCATTGCGCGACCTCTACCGTAGAACTTCACGCAGAGCCTTGGGTACTTCGTCCACACAACAATACCTATCTTCTTCTTCTTCTTCATTCAATACGGGCGGTTTCCGCAACTCGACGACTTTTTTGCGCCTATTTTGCGTCCGGAGGGTGTCAGGCCGGATCACTCCAGCCATCCCAGCTCAACCAGGAATGCTCCCAGCGCCTTCACGTCAGAGACGGCTTCCCGGAGACTGCCTGGTGAGCCGAGGTACTTCGCCCGGTAAGGGGCTACTCCGTCACAATCCATTAGGACGTGAGCAGCTGTCTCTTCTTCCTCCATGCAACCTCTGCATAGTGGGCTGTCAGTGACACCTAAATTGAAAAGGTGCTTGTTAAAATTACCGTGGCCAGTGATGGCCCCTGTTATCAAACGTAACAGCGGTCTATTGAGTTTAAGGAGAGCTCTGGAGAGACGAGCGTCTGCGCGCGGTAGTGCTTGTTTCGCTTGTCTGCACGTCTCCAGTGAGTCCCAGTAGTTTTGATGCAAGTTAGCTGTGTGCTCACGGATCTTACCATCATACCAGCTAGCCGGGATGGGAGCAAAAGGTTCCGGTCCGAGAGGGGTAGAAACTGAACCCCGCTTCGCTAACTCATCTGCCATGTCATTACCTCGTGCGCCGCTGTGGCCTTTAATCCACTGGACAGTGAGATTATTGGAAGCACCTACTTTGTTTAGGGTGTTGTAACATTCTTGTATTAGGCCCGATGTGCTACGACTACTATTCAGGGCCTGTAGTACCGACTTGCTGTCAGAGAGTATATAAATGTCGCAGTTTGTTACCTCTCTGGATATAATTGCCTGTGCTGCCAGTGTAATACCAACACATTCCGCTTGAAAAACGGTATTGTATGGACTAAGTGGAGAGGCAATTTGTATGTTAAGGTCCTCTGAAAATACCCCCGAACCTACTCCCGATGATGTCTTGGAACCGTCAGTGAATATTAGGAGGGCCTTGTGCTGCTGTCTGGAGTCAAGTTCGTCCTCCAGGTGTACCCTGTATTTTTTGTCGAAGATGAAAGATGGCGTGACTTTGTCACACGCTGCCTCTATCAGAGGGGTGTCAAGCCATTCCTCCAGTATACCGTTAAGATGCTTTACCTTCTGATATCGCAGTGTACCCAAGTGTTTAAGCCTTAACGCTGTCTTAGCAGCCTCTTGCTGGATGTGGAGGTGTAATGGTTTAATATTAAGCATTACCTCAAGTGCTGCTGTCGGGGCAGTGCTCATGCATCCAGTTAGAGCACAGCAGGCCTGACGTTGAAGCCCCTGAAGTTTCTTCGCTCCGTTGGTTTGGACAGCTTTAGGCCACCAGACCAGCGAGCCGTAGCTCACGAGGGGTTTGATAACTACGTTGTATAACCATAGGAACAATTTTGGTGACAAACCCCAGCGCTTACCCACCATCTTGCGGCATTGCCAGAGTATGACACTGGCGGACTTAATTTTATGCTCGATGTGGCTGTTCCAGGTGAGTTTGCTGTCCAAGATAATCCCAAGGTATTTTACCTCACGAGACAGCTGTAAACTTTCGTCAAAAAGTTTCGGCAAGCGGTGATTGCCCACTTGGTGTTTATTTGTAAACATAACCAGTTCAGTTTTTGACGGGTTAACTTTCAGGTCAACAATACCTATATAGGGCGGAAGTCTGGCCTACGCTTCTGGTTTAAGCTACTTGTAGGTCCAGATAAGCATACGCTTAAGAGCCCTTTACTTTTCATGGGCACGACATGTGGCCTAAGTATCTGATGGAGCACTTTTATTTCCGTAACGAGGAGTTTCGCTTCTTATTTCTGGATTAGAATCCATTGTGCGCAGAATCTTTACGTAAAGCGACGCGGACGTAGACATATCACAATAAATTGATCTTCTTGGCGTGTCGGCTCTAACTTATATTTGTGCATGAGGACCAAAATTCAGCCATTGAAACGGCACTGTCAGTGTTCGGTCCCAACAGAACATTTATGTCAAATTAGCATTCATTTTAATTGTATTAGCGTAAGCATATTTTCAGTTCACGTTCGAACGTCATACGTTGAGCGTGTGCTAACAAACATTTAACAGTGAAGAGTGTTATCAATTTATCATCTCGTCATCCTATTAACATTAACACCTCTAAAATTGTCGAATACCTCCACAGTCAGTAACCTTGTAAAGATTGAGTGATTGTAAGAGTCCAAGCTTCGTAGTCGTACATGAAGATCGGCACAAGTGCTTATAAGCTACTTAATTCAGAATCATACCAATGTGTGTGCTGTTGTCTATACATTTATTATTTAAATAGAGCACTTACAGTTATGAAGGAAGCAGCTATTTATTAGCTGCAGGTTAAATTTGGCTGCAGTACATAATAGGCACCACGGCGATGGTTTATCGGTGTGGCGTGGCGCCGCACGCGACCCCGGGCCCGGTGAATGCACTTAGGGCGGCTCATCTATAATTGAGGTCCTGGGGTTATTGTGTCAGTGTACATAGAAATATTTAATTACTACTAAATTTGCCGGGTTCGGTTAGGTTGTGGTTCTTGATTGGGTTAGGGATATTAGTGTGTAACTGGCATTTAATTCGCCATTTGCTAGCAGGACACCAGTCCAGAGAACAATGGATTATCTTTGTGTCGCAAAACTCGGGGCCTGAGAGAATAAGTTAAGAGATGAAAATTGTTAAACAAGAAAATATACTAGAAAAAAGCCACTTGTCCCATGTCGCCCTGACGGGACGCGAACCCGCAATCTTGGGAATCCGGCCCAATGCACTGAGCAATTATGCTACAGAGACATGAGGACACGTCGAAATTTTCTAGTATATTCACCACAGACAGATCTAATCTAATCTCTTCTAATCTCTTTAGATCTATGTCTGTGATATTCACCTTTCTACGGTGTTGGCCACCGTCGTTTCATCAATGAGAGAAATATTCTCGCATTCGAAGGAAACTTTTTACAAATATTTGACTAACGATTAAGATGAAACAGCTATCTAGTTATAAAATTATAGATATGTCTTAGAATAGGTATTGATAGTATCAATTGATTTTATTGATGAAGTCATTTTTATTTTCGTGTTGAACTTTTTCTATCTACATTACTTCTTTGATCTAAGCTTCATATATTGCTTTGAAATAAGTACCTATTTTTTCAGTTCTAATCTGTCTGACATTGTAAATGCGAAAGTAACACTTTTTTCTGTCTGTTATCTTTTTTTTACGCATTATCCACTGAATTAATATCATAAATATTGGCAAAGACTTGTCTACTTTTTGTCGCGAAGAGAAGAAGTGATCGCTCCTCAAGGAGCGCTTTACATCCGAATTACACCGGACAAAGTCGCGGGTGTACATTTGTACAGTCCGTTCACCGTACGCTGTCCCCTGCCTTTGGAATTGGCAGCATTGCCTACGGTGCTTGCCACCAATATATGTACCTTTTTACCCCCATTCCCCCATCTAAACATGTATGTACTCACCACAGATTCAAATGTTTTACTTGCTTATTTTAAAATAATATAAGTAATAAAGTTTAAATAATAACATCACAGCAGCTAGTTGATTATCTAACTCTGTTGCTAACAGATTTTGATTGAAATTGATTGAAAGTGCAGTTACATTGCTGCTTTAGTAAGATGGTTGTCACATTGATTTTTACTAAAGCAGCAATGTGACTGCACTTTCAATCAAACTTTGTTAGAAACAAGTTACATAATCAGGGGGACATGTTTTACTTGCTTATTTTAAAATAATATAAGTAATAAAGTTTAAATAATAACATCACAGTAGCTAGTTGATTATCTAACTCTGTTGCTAACAGATTTTGATTGAAATTGATTGAAAGTGCAGTTACATTGCTGCTTTAGTAAGATGGTTGTCACATTGATTTTTACTAAAGCAGCAATGTGACTGCACTTTCAATCAAACTTTGTTAGAAACAAGTTACCAATCAGGGGGCAGGGGACATCTTAAGGGGAACGGATTGTACAGTCGGGGAACTTCCCGGTTGACCAGAAGAGTTTTTTTACCTGACTGCAAAGGAAGGGTTATGTTTTTCGCGCGTATCTTATATGTTTGTATGTTATATTACCCTCTTATCTCTCAAACAACTGAATGGATTTTTATAATTAAGATATCGTTAAATTTGTCTTGAACAGCCTAAGTGTTCTAGGTAAGTGATGTTAAAAAAAACTACATAGCGGCTGTGAGGTTTTATAAAAAAAAGTAATAGATATATAGAAAACGTAAACAGGTATTTCATTTAAATAATACATTATTTCGTTAACCTTAGTACTTTCCGAGAAAACGTTTCCCAAAAAAACTACTGGTCAACCGGGAAGTTCTCCGATTGTACATACTTATGTATGTAATATAGCTCATAGGCAGTCTTTATACTCTTGTTTTGAGTGTTGTACGAGACTTGGATGAGTCGCTGCGAAGGCAATAAAACTTGTAACATCTAACACTTTATTACTCTTGGCAACTTTATTTCTCAAAGTCAATTTAATATTTTTACGAGACACTGACCATAAAAGCTTTCTTGAAGGAGTCATACGTTCTTTATGATTTTCCGTTCTTGTTTGCTTTTCCATAATGTTTATAATAACTGAATATGGAAAAAATACAATTGATTGATGTACTTTACATTGAATAAACTGTTCTAAACCTATGTCATCATTCATCGAATATAAATAATATTGTTTGGATTAATTTATTCCACTCTATGAAATGATGGGGTTCCCCACAAGCTTCTTCTATTTTTTTATGTATCTAATATAAGTTTGTTATCTTAAAGGTACGAATTTATCAATAAGCAAAACGTAACTTGTCTTCTAGTTTTTGCGTCAGAAAACCACAGTTTACATTCACATCATCCTCAAATATCGAGGTTTATTTCACTAAACGTTTTCGGTGCGTGGATGAAAATGAATCGACTGAGAACAAATACAATTTTTACCCGATGCGCCAGAAGGAGGGTTATGTTTTCGAGAGTATGTATGTCTGTCTGCACGCTCTGACGGCTCGATGGATTTTAGCTTGAGAGGTGCTGCGAACTTATAAAATATGTTCGCAGAAGTGTCTTTAGATTCGTATTTACTGTGAGAGTGAGAATGACACTGGGTATGTAGAAATAATAAACAAAATGGCGGCTGTGAGGTGCTATTATTTGAAGGGAAAAATAAAATATATTTTTGGAATACTTCAATATGGGTAGGCAAACGAAGGCATAGAGTTTAATAATAAATCGAATCATTCATAATGTCATCTCCGACTGCATGTTATTATGTTGAACAAAGTATTTTTATATTTGCCTTTTATATTTGACCTTGTTTCCATCTTTTCAGTTGGCTTATTTTTTGAAGCAGGCGGTTTTTTTTATTCATCAATATAATGTCGTCTGAAAATCATATGAAGCCAAACTTGGAGGGGACTAGCAACGTTCGCTATCGTATCTTTTGTAAGTCGAAGTTCGTATAACATAACATAATAGAGTACAGTATGAGAGAACTCGTTTATTTTCCAACGGAGATCTCGTAACAAAGGCTTGGTAAACAATGGCGCGTTATTGAGGGAAAGTCGAGCGTAGGCTGAAATGATACACAATTTCAACAGCGCTGTACATAACTGGTTAACAACTTGCGATTTGTGAATTGAATATTTGAAGATTTTATGTTTTATTATAGGATTTTTAATTGTTCATGCTTTGTTTAGAGATTGTTATGCTTCGTAAGAGAACCTTCCGTTGAACACGTTTCAGTTCAGCCTCTGAGATTTTTTTAGCTCTCAGCCATTTTTACTTCTATATAGCGTCAAAAATTTATTATTTATAAAGAAGTTTGAGACAAATAGAAGTTTGATATTAAAAAAAAAGCAAGAGCTTTACTAAAAAATAATCGTAACTGGCATTTTGTGTTTCTCTTAAAATTTTAACTTTCATTAATTTTAAATTCATTAATCTCTTGTTATCTCTAACTAGCAGCGGAGGTAATCATAGATTAACATAATCCAAGATTGGTTTTAAAAGTTAAAATAACATCCAGTTGATCAAAGGGATTTTTTAACATTAAACTGAAAAACCGTCTTTGTGAGGCGCGCTTTCTTTGAAGAGGTTCTTCAAGGTATTTATTTTATACTATACTTCATTAGCATTTACATGCGTTTTTGCTCTCTCTGATGTTGATTTGCAGTCTTTCTTTAATAAGACGTAAAATTAATTCGTAGCGATCAATTTGTAATGATTTGTGCATCGCTCTCGTGCTGTTCGTGATTAGTGATATAGTGTCTAGGACCTTTTTATTGAGAAAAATGCCTAGGCAGTAGGCCTAGTTTAGGCAGATACGCACACGTACCCTGTCTATAAGTAACAACAACATCACTGGACTGCCAATCAAGATTAGAGCATAATGGGAATGTAAAAAGAGCCCCAAAATCACTATTCAATAAGACTTTATATGATATTTAGTGACCCCGCCTCGGCGCGCGCCGTAGGATTTGGCGAATCGACGTAGGTAATTGCTTCTTTGACGTTTCTAAGTGCTTGTTAAAGCCTGAATTATGATATCAATTTAGTTTTCATTTTCAAAAGTGTTTGTTTGATAATGTAAAACATGTTGTAACAAATAAGGTTACTTAGAAAGTCATTATTAGTACGTCCTTCCTTAGGGCCGGTCACTCGACCGATGCAAATGTAATTACTGCTCGACGTGTCTTAATTGAGCTTCCATCTTGTATCTATTGTGCTCAGCTTAATAATGTCGCGAATAAAAAAAGTAGTTTGCGATTTTCATAATAAAATTGGAAAAGAGATTTAGTATCAGTAAGTAGAAAAATACTAATGATACATCTTTAATAGAAAAATATTAGAAAAAATCGTCTCGGCTCACAAGTGACTCTCAGACAAAACGGGACTTAAAAATTATAAAGTATAAAAATATTTGTTTACTTACGCAGATGGTGATTGGCGTAAATTAGGTACCTACCTAAGGCTGTAGCATGATGTTAAATATCTTATAACCTTCCATGCACAAGAATTATTATCATATCAAATGCGAAATGAATAATAATTTTTCAAATCCGAATCATAGATCAGCGAACAAACAATTCAGCTGTATAGTAGGTAATGGATAGGTAATAATTATTTAATTTACACTAAACAACAACAGCTTAGAAGACAATGAGCTTAAGTAATATTGCCCTGGTTTTATGTTTGTTTGGCCTAAGATGTATGCGTCATACGATATGATAATAGAAGATTTATCTAACCGTATTTCTCGTTTGCTTGAACATTTTTGGTATTTAGTTAGAAGCAGTAGCTTCTTCATGAATACGTCGTTACTTATTCCTCCATAAATAAGGCCAGTGGGGACATTAAAATGGCTCATTTGATGATGATGAAGGTTTATAAAAGTTACCTATCTAATTTACCTATAGTAGGGCAAGTATCGTAATGTCAAACAACGTATAGGAAAATGTAGTTCCGTTTACGTCCGGTAAGAACGCTGCTCAATATGCCATACATTTTTTTACTTTACTTCCTCGATACTTACTAGAAAGTTATTCGTGCTAGGCCTACTGTACAGTTGGGGAACTTCCGGATTGACCCAGTAGAGTTTACTTTTTATTTTTTAGGGAGCTTTATTTAAAAAAGTAACAAATATACAGATAACGTTTAAGTATATCACAAATAATAGAACATTAACAGGTATTTCATTTCAATAATTAATTATTTCTTTAACCTTACTTTTACTTACTTTCCGAGAAACCGTTTCCCAAAAAAACTACAGATAGGCGATTGCTTAAACTCATATTATTAATTTGACAGTTCATATAGTATTGACCGTTCATATTTAACTGTAGAGAAAGAAATCTCTTGAATGAATTATGAACAAAACACTGATTTCAAAACTAAATTGCCTCCCCAAAGACGCGTAACACGAGACTTTAAAAACTTCTGAAAAGATTAAACGTTGCCCATACTTATCCGTCTTTATCGTTAAACTTGTACTCTTTTCATATTAATCAAATTATTTATATTCATGTCGCATTACGTACGTTTTGTAATTTTCCCGTCCCGTAGGCCTTATCAAATTTCCATTACAGAGTAATATTCGACCTACGTTCTCTTTTCCTAAAAACTTTACCGGACGTGCTGTTCTGTTTTTGTATTTATTACTGCGAAACTTGAGGGTGTAGCGTTTCAGTCTTTATGTTTTGGGGTTTAGGGTGTATATTGCGGTGGAGGTGTTGGGAGGAAAGTCTGAGGTGTCGTTCAGGGAGCTTACTCGGGTCGCGTTATTAGAGCCTTGTCCTTCTTTATTGGAATATACGAGGGGCTGAAGCCGCCCCCTGCCCGCGCCGTGAGAGGCTGCGGCGTGCTGTTTTGGGGTCACACTGTTAGCGTTTATTACTCAGAATTCTGATAGTCGCTATTCGCAGAAACGTAGCCTCATTTTCATAGCATTCCCAATGTCAAATTTAATAAAAAAAATAACCGTCTGTCGCCTTTAACTCTAGCGTTTTTTCAATTAACAATTTAAATTAACTGTATATTTAACTTTATTTATTAGGAATTATTTGTATTTCAAAATAAATCTGTAAATAAATTATTAAAAAAATATTGGCCGATATTGCCAAGTATAGCAAAATAGGCGTATGAAAAAATGATTGAAGGAGTAACCGCTCTTAAAGACACCATAGCCTATCAAGATCTTGACTGGCAATGGCAACTGGCACTTAGATTGGTAACGCCAATCTCTACTTGACCAGTGTAGTTTGGTATTACTTCAAATACAAACAGTTAACAAATCGAATTATGTCGAATAAACAGACTGTTCTATTCTATTTGATGAAAATAACTGATTAATAATTATAATAAAATAATAATTAAAACAAAAAACACAATTACAAATTTTGGTGATGCATTACAACAACAGAAAGACAGAAATTATCTTATTTAAGGCTTCTGACCTCTGAACTGACTGAGAAATAATTATTTTATTTATAGTCTTTATTCCACAAAAAAGCATTCCTTAAAAAAATACGGAAAATTAATGAACAAGTGTTTAAGAGATAAAAAAATCAAGATTGGTCGTAGTCGCGGTGGTAGTCGCGTGTTTATGCTACGAAATTTGTAGCAGCTACGGTAACGCTACGGCTATGGAATACTACGGATAGAAAAAGCTAAGTGCTTACCTAAAGAGGTTACCCATCCACAGTGAAAATGTTATTGAAATAATTCTGAAGATTTACCTACTGGGTTTCTAGGTGCTTAAAGTATTATTTTTGTTTCGTGAAATCTGATAAAAAAGTAATTAAGGTTAAATTAATTTTGTTTTCATTTGGCAACCGGCTCAGCTGCGGCATGAATTTAAAATATGTGTGTGGGAAAGAAAATTATTTCTTTGTTTTATCCGTACTTTAATAGTGTTGTATGGTCACCAGTGAGGAGGGGGTCGAAATATGGCGAAGGTAAGCCGGACCAACAAAAATCCACAAATGTTTGATTTGTGGATTTTTCTTGGGCCAATAATTAACATGGAAACCAAACTTCTTCCTTGGTTGGTTGGCAACTGCCTGGCATATTTTATATACGTATATTTTACTAATTTGTGACAATAATTATTGAAGTGAAAACTTCTTTAGCGGCGTTGTGCACAATTTCTTAAATTTTTGGGATGGGTAAAAAATGTTAAAGTCGCGACAGGACACGTGACCAGCTAGTTGATTATCTAACACTGTTGCTAACAGATAATGATTGAAATTGATTGAAAGTGCAGTTACATTGCTGCTTTAGTAAGATAGTTGTCACATTGCTTTTTACTAAAGCAGCAATGTGACAGCACTTTCAATCACACGTTGATAGAAACAAGTGCAACATAATCAGGGGGCTGATCGAAAATTCGTAAGACGGAGGGACAGTAGACCACCGGCGGGCGCAGCGTAGGAGAAGAAGTAATATCCCCCTCTCTTTGAAATGTATGCCTGCTCCTGCTGTTTCGTTTAAGCGGTTTTCACTTCTGCCGGCACTCCCGAAGTGCAACCCATTGTTTTTTATTATCTGCTTGGTGGATCGCTGGAGTGGGACTTCTAGAAGGGAAGCCGACGGGAATCGGTATGTATAGACCCTTCGCCGCTGATTGTCACAAATATGTGAGTATTTATATATTATACTGACCTGCTGTCGTCAGTTTAGATCTCGGATTTTAGGAATTTTAATTTCAGATTTATCTATTTCTCCAATAATTAATTCAGCGCTTTTCCCGTAAAGTTTCAACGAGTACAAGTACAAGTTGTTAGCAGTATAAACAGCAGCTGGAAATAGATGCAGCACGCGCGGCCGTAAACTGGGTGCAGTCGACTTGCAGTGCGGTGCTCGCTCTTTATACTTTCAGGGGTATCACGAGTTAGTATTTAAATACATTACAGTAGCACATTTAAGTTTCTTCAAGCACTCACAATTGAAATAAAACAACTTGTCCGGATTTTAAGTGCATTATATTTACCCGAAACATATATTTGGTACTATATTTTGGATTTTTTATTGTTTTTTTTGTTTCCCGACGTTTCGGTACCTTTTCAGTTGCCGTGGTCAACCAGGTTACATTAAACTATATTTACGCACATTCGCGCGCTTAAGTTTCTACTAAAATAAGTCAACAGTTAGAACTAATTTGTTAATAACTATGAAGTATTCTATTTTCATACAAATACATTTTACACAATTGCACTAATTATCTTGCACATAAGTTAAGATTTAAATTTCATTATATATCTAAAGAAAAACAGACATTGTCATACCCATAAATATTTGTCTTTTGCAGGTATCAAACCTACGATCTCTGCGAAGATTGATATCCCTACCTACACAATTACCCTATTTTTGCGCCAAACAGATCGTTTATTAATCGTTAATGTATGCTTTTTGGTCGCTGTGTTCGTAATTGTCGGGACAAGTTATAATTATAGTCAAAGTGTATAATTTATATTTTTCGTTGACCCTTATAATCCAGTAGCCGATTGGCTTTCCAAAAAAAATTATATCCACTGCCGTTACATTATATTTTCACGTATTTGTATTTTTTATGGCTGAACAGTCAGCGCACTATATGCGTGCGGTGTATTATAAATAGCAGTTAAAAACAAGGTTAATCTGTAGTTCACGTTTTGAAATAATCATGATATCTTAATTACACTCATTAATCCTTTTATTAAACTTAATAACTTAGGTTTGACTTAACTTAGGTTTGACAGTAACATAGACTCAGTTATTCTCAGTTAATTTTACCAACTATGTACTTACTTAGATAATCTAAGGCAGTGGTTCCCAAAATTGTCTGGGCTTTGTACTTTGTAGGCCTAGTGACGAGTTCTGAGACTACTTAATGCAGTCTTGTTTGTTATTGGAATGTAAAAGAAACAGGAAGGACATCACTCACCTTTGGGCCTAATGTGAACAGTCAAATTCTCACTTGTATTTTACTTATTATTATTGTAGATTAAAGGTTAGAAGAACGATCTACAACAGTTTTTGAGTGTCAAAATGAACCGAAAGAGAAACAAACGATGTATCTCTTACTTAAAAAAAGCACTTAAAAATATTAAAATATAATGGTTATAACTTAAAATATTTATATTGTTAATGCGTATTTATATAATAGAATGATACGAGAATCTGCCTATATACATGTGGTCGACACTTTTTTGTTCCTGATGATGAGGGTTAGGTAGGTATTGGTTATGTTGTAACAAAAAGTATAGTGTTGTATCATAAAACAATAGTACATTATGATATAAGTGCGGCATCTTGATAAAACGTGCGTTTTACATTGCAATAACGCACAAATACGTAATCAGATACAATACGATATTGAAATTGGTGTAATAAGAGACCATTTACAAGCAAATATGTTATAAAATCATTTCTAACAAAATCATTGTTTAGTCAATATTTACAGCTATTTTAATTAGTTATTATAAATAAAAAAATAGTAATAAATGTACTGTAATTTAAAAGTGCTAGATCCAAAGCCGTTAACAAAAAGAATAATAAAATGGCTGCTTTTATTTACTGTTTGCATGCGTTTGAGGCAAATAGTGTTTAAAGTTTCCATTTTCATTAAAGTCTTTGACACTCTCAAATATGCATTAATATTTATCTTTTATTTAATGAAAACAATTGACAACAACAAACAACATTTTTTTTCAAAAACGCTGTTCATTGCTGGGCCTAAAGTGAATGATGTCCTTTCTCTCGCTCTGTCGGTTAGTGTGTTGTGCTACAGGCCCACTCCATATTCGCTCGCGACCCACCAGTGGGTCACGCGCGTCCCATAGTTTGGGAAACTCTGCTCTAAGGTCTTCAAAAAGCATCTTGTTAGAACTTATGTTCGGCTCCTCAAACTTATTGGATCCAACTTTGACCTCCACTCCTGCTTGAGCTTACTTTGAAAGACGTTGGGAATAAGTAATGTTATACAGAATTTATTTTATCGTACAATATGTTAAGACTTAAGACGACTACTAGAAACGTATCATTCGAATCTCCTAAGGTTCGCATGCGAATGCGGTGTTAAACAAAGGAATTCGAATGCGAATATTGCAATTCGGTATGCGAATGTAATTCGCAATTCGAGTGATTCAAAAATACGACTCCTGATCTTATGAGAGTTCTTTTGTGCTCGAAATATGATAGCCTAAAACAGTAAAATAGTTTGTTGCCAACCCTACGAGTAACATGTGTTACTACAGGCCGTCTATCTTTTTAACATCCACTATAAGAGTCTTTTAGATTTCTGTAACTGAATTTTATGGTTTACTACGTGGGAAAATGTCTGTACCGTAAATAACATGGAAACGACATAACCATTTACAATGTTTTAAAGCAAATACTATATTTAAACTTGCAATTATCCACTTTAATATTTTCATAACCTGTTTTTTTCTGTTACAGATTATGTACTTCTAGAGCTGAAGTATTACATTTTAAAGGTAAGTCATTTCTTTAAAAAAAACAAAAACAAAATAATTCAAAGTTTTTAATGGTTGGCAAAATATGACGCTTCAAATTACATTTTATTTTATTTAAATACAGTTAATTTCACATTTATTTTAATTACTTACACACAAATAGCAAAAATATTTTCATTTCTCAAAACTTATGACTTAAAGTGATATTTAATTTGCAAAATTAATGAGCTGAAAGCTTTAATAGTCTCTTTGTTCATTGATAAAATATTGAATGTAACACAATTACGTACAAAAATAATATCGAAAAATATAACAACCTTGATAGACATGATGTATAAATGTTATTAAATCTACACACTGGAACATATTGTGGATGAGAGTGCGCTTAAAATGCATCCATCATGATCAATCAAATTTCAAATATTTAACTTGGAAACTGTTTTTACCTTTAAATATTTGACTAGAAAATTCCATCCACAAAAATTTACGCAACAACTTAGGTATATTTTTAGAATCTTGTAAACTCTCATGATGATAAACTTTGTAAGTACTTACTAGAAAATACCTCCGTCTACGTTAATCAAATCAATTTTTTTTATCATCGTATTTTTTATGTCCCTACCAGGTATCGGGGCGCATAGTTCTTTATGATGTACAGTCACGTGCATTGATATGTATCCACAGACTAACTGCGTCAAAATTAGGTATTCTTTTTTTAAGTAAAGTAATACAGGACAATATCAGTGCAAAGTACACATATGCAAAGTCATATTTATGTATATGTGACAATTTCTTCACAATGTATCCACACTTTTTATCATAAATATGTATACACTTAAACTGCAGCAGTTTTGTAAGCGTTTTAAGCGCCTGCTTCTATTGACGTTTTGTGGGGTTAAAAGGCTGCAAATATCGATATTTGTCACTGACTTCATGGAACATTAATTACATTTATCAAAAGTAAGGTTCAATTATTAATAATGTGCGATAAAAGTAATTTATTTATTTATTTAACACCAACAAGATTTACATTGAAATGAATACAATATATAACGATATGAGGGCTCCAAGCTAAATGCAATCTTAATTATAGGTGCTACACGAGAACAAACAATAATTGAGTAAACAGTATTATGGAAAATAAAAATGAATAAGAGTGAATTACGAGCACACATGCATGTTAATCATGCAATTGAAAATTAAGAATTAAAATTATAAATAATAGAGTAATTTATGCAATACAATTATTAAAAAGGTTAAATTTAAATGTCAAAATGTAATATAATAAAATAAAATAAAATAATTTGATCGGAACTGACAATTGAGAATTATAATAAATTAACCACTTTTACCTGTAATAATGGTAATTATTGACAATTGTTGGTAATTATTAATAACTAGCAGCCGTTCGCGGATTCACCAGTGTGGTTCTCGTTCCCGTGGGAATATCGGGTTAAAAAGTATCCTTTGTTCATAACCAGGCTATCTTCTATCTGTGTACCAAATTTCATCCAAATCCGTTCAGTATTTTTTGAGATTATTCGTTGCAAAGAAACAAACAAATCTTTCCTCTTTATAATATTAGTATAGATTGAAAATTATTAACATTTACCGTAACACATACATATCAATGCATGTGACTGTACAATAAGAATCTGCCACTTACGCTAAAATAGCATAATGATTCTGCGCAATTTTGTCGCTTCCTTCGTCTTGGCGTGTCGATATAGGTACTTGTGAGGATCGTTTTTCATAATAAATGAAAATCAACAAGACATTTATAATGTTGCCATTAATCAGTATCCATCCTTATATCGTACTTTCTTAGTGCAAATGTTAAGTTTGATATACTTTCAACTGTACATACATTTAGCCATAAGTTCAGTGCAATTTCCTTGATTACGCACCGGTAAATTTGTTATGACTGCGTTACGAAGGCTTTTTAATTCTCATAGGACCTGTGCGGCGCTACACTATGCTACTGGGATTCATGGCAATTCATGCTTCATATTCATTACCGTGAGTGGTACAGTTGATGGCAAAACAAAATCTCATATGTTGATTTTGATAGCCCTTTTTGCGTACGTAATAAGAGTTGTTTTCCTACTGCCGTTGTTGATCTTGATGTGTGGTCGATTGAACATCAGTTTATGCGGTTATATCTCGTGTGACTACGACAGAACGAGCTCTAACAACATTAGAGCTTTTATGCTTCATAACTGGATTCATAGCTGTCTAGTAATACTGTTTAGCAGATAGATTTCTGTCCATTTCTATTTGTAGAACAAAAGGATACTGTAGGAAATGATAAGCAAAAATCTAAAATAAGTCTCGTTAAGTTGTTTCTCGACAGACCTAAACTAAATTTAAGCTTCTTTGTAAACTTAAGTCCTGAAACTCCTGAATTATGTTAACTATCCTTGTAATTGTTGTTGGAGTTGTCTTTTATAACACCAGTACAAAGTTTTTGGTAACTTATTCTTATCTCTCGGTTGGTTCGGTATAATTAACATCTTTAAAGCTGTGGGTGTTTATATAAAATACAAGTTAAAAATAGTTAAACTTTTGAAATTCTTGCAGATTTTAATTTTGCTGAGATGTAAAAAACAGTTATTGAGGACCAGTTTTGACAATCTATCCCCTGTAAGAGATAGGGTAACCTTGTTTACGTTATTTGGCAGCCATTATTATTTTGCCATGATTAACAAAAATATATGGGCAACTAAATTCTAGCAGACTTATGTTATGCATTTAGTACTGAGAGAAGTGTCTCCACGAAAACTTGTTGCCATTACAACGTGAAGAAATTCAAAATCATATAAAGAGAAATGTGCCTGTTTCTGTTAGGCATGTAAAATTGTAACACTACACTGTTGAAAATGCTGAACCTGAATCATTGTTATTTTCAGATTTATGGTTTAACTACTTAGCGAGAAACTTTTATGATGTTTGGTTCTCATTTGAGCTTTGGGTCCTGTTTGTCAAGTTGGCTGAAACCATAATGTCAGGTTGACACAATGCGAGATATCACGCACGAGTAGCATGCGGCGCTTGCTCGAATGAGACAACCAGCATTCGTGAAGCGTTCGAGCTACGTTCATTTTCGTTATGTTCGTGCACGCATGCGAGCTCTCTAGAATCATCTCAAATCATTTCTTGTTCGTGAAAACGCATCGTGTCAACCAGTAATAAGAGCTTCACTTAAAAGGTCTAGATTCTCAATTGTTTATGGACTGCCGGACGTGAGTTGGGTTAAATTAGTTGGTTGGCACTTTAATTACGTTTTGGCCACTAAGTCAGGTGGGCGAGTAATAGCTTCCGTATTACATCCGCAAGTTGGTGCTCGTGGCACCTGTGCTGCTCAAATTACTTTCAGCCGGGTCGGCCGGTATGTAATCTTTTCTTATAAAGAGATTAAGAAAAGTAGGACACAGTTTTCTTCTGTTAGATTGCCTGGGGTCATAATGCTCATAATCGTATTTCATTCAACCGTATTTCAATTGTGGTGCTTTTTTACACACTACAATGGGGATTAACAACAGGTTCATTAAATCGCTTGAAATCGGTTTGTACTTTTTTGTATGGAGGCTGACCTCGTCCAAATCCGGAGTATGAGACGCCATTTTGAAAATGTTTCAAAATGTCGTCGCATGAAAATACCTATATAAATGAACAGAGAACACACAAAGGAACAAACAATAGTATTTTTTTATATAATGCCCCAAAGTGTCACGTTAGCCAGATAATTACAGTTAAAAATGAATAATGCCGACCCAAAGTTTCACCTTTCTATCTTTAACTCCAATAATCTCACTAACCTGACACTTTAGGGCCACCTGACACTTTAGGGCGACCAGACATTTTAGGGCTACCTGACACTTTAGGGCCACCTGACACTTACAACATAATGTTGCATAATATTTTTTGTCCCTATCCATTTATATAGGTATTATACATACATATATACTGCGTATATACTGCATATCTAAACAGCGTCGCTATTAAAAAATTAAATCAAAATGGCGGACTATAGACGAGGCCAAAAGGCTCAAACCAGTGTTATAAAGTGACGTCACAAAATAAAAACCCGACCCGAAGTTGAAAAATTAAATATCTCTAGAATTCCCCATATGGAAAAAATAAAAATAGTATTTTTTTATTCAAATCAAATCATCTTTATTCACATAAAACAGAGTAAATATTGTGATAAATATTAAACAAGAAAATGAAAACCGACTTTAAAAAACTAAAAAGCAAAAAATAAGCCTTTTGGAGTCGGTGCCAGCCAAGGCAAGAAAATAAAAGAGTGGGACCGCAAAGTAGAATGCCGTGGCTGTCACCGATTACAAAAGGCTTATTTTTTTTTTAGTTTTTTGCAGTTGGTTTTCATTTATTTATTAAAAGATTTTTGTTTCGGCAGTCCCTGACGAGGCAATTCGTCGCAACTTTCAGCGTTAAACGTGGTAACAAAAACGGTAAATTCGAGTTTAATAGGCAAAGCTGGATGTTCGGAGTTTCCTATGACAATAATAAATGAATATAAATATTAGGTTCGTTAAATCTTGAATTCAAACTCCTCTCGGATTTAGGCAATCAATTTATTACGACGTGTTTTTTATTATCACGAAAAATTATCGAAATAGTATCGAGCACGTAATGTCAAAAAATGTAGTTCCGTTTACGTCCGGTAGGAACGCTGCTCAATTCCTCATACATTTTTTTACTTTACTTCCTCGATACTTACTAGAAAGTTATTCATGTTAGGACTACAGATGTTTTAAAAACCTTTTTCTTCGTGAAAGAAATTTTTTTTGAAGAAAACGTTTGACTTACCCCCATAGTCTTTAAGTCTCGATAAACAAACAAACACCTTGGAATACTAACCCCTATTTGACTTTATGGATAAATTTGAACCTAAGCTAATCCTGGTGGTTCTGCGTCACGAATCACGAGGCAAGGCGACATTGTGGCGGCCGCCTCCGTAGTCCGTACACACTTGGATCCTGTTATTATGTGTTTGTTATAAATCTGTAAAGGACTGCCTGGAGGCGGGTAGGACTTAAACATAGATACTTCGTATTAAAGTCTCGGACATATGAACGAACATGTCCTTTAGTTCTTTGTTTTGAGGTATAAAAGGATAAAGCCTTTTTGGGTTGATTCATAATATGTTGTGATTATTTTTCTTTTAATGATATTTGTTAGCAGCATATTGGACACATTTTCTTTATCCCATTAGTAATGTGAATTTACGGGATTTTCGGTATCATATGCCTTTATTGAAACCCTGGCATGCCAACGTTTCGGATCCAATGATTTACGTTGTGGTGGTGCGAACGGCTTGTCTTGAAAATACCCATGTTTTTCAAGAAATCCCATTCAAAACTTTATTTATGTATTTCTTGGAAATACTAACTCCAATCCAAATACACAGAATTGCTTACAATATTTGTTAAAATACACGATGCATATATTTTTCACCACATTCCTTCCACAAGTTCGCTGTCAAATCCACATGCCCCTGAAACACATTGCAATGCAATACAACTGACCTTGCTCAACGATTCGTGGTTGCTCCGTGCAGGTGCTGAATTTTAAAATCTGAAATTGCTCGCGAATTCGCAGTACCTACGTGAGTGTAACAAAGGGTTTTCTTAGTAAATGGGGTTGCGTGATTAGCCGGGGTGGAATAGTCGATACTTGATGTTGATTGGCCGCTGGGGCCGACGCTGCGGCGCCCGCCCGCTATCTACGCCGGGTCAGCCTTGCTAGGAACGCGACCGGGTTTAATTTTCTATTTTATTTAAGGAATACTATGCAGTTTTTGGTTCTTTAAAAGATTGGCTAATTCTTTAAAATCGATTTTAGTATTTAATAAGAAATCTTAGTGGTCCCGTTTTTAGGGTTCCGTAGCATAATGGCAAGGAAACAGGAACCCTTCTAGATTCGTCATAATCTGTCTGTCTGTCTGTCCGTACGTCCGTATGTCACAGCCACTTTATTTCGAAACTATTAAGATTACACAGTTGAAACTTGGTAGGTAGATGTATTCTGTAAACCGCTTTACGATTTTTTACTCAAAAAAAAAGATTAAGAGTGGCTTCCCATTGGAATTGAAACTGATTAGTTTTATTAAACCTATACGTGCGACCTTGTGGGGTGTCTATAGATAGGTCTTTAAAATACATTAAAGCTCCTAAAACATTCTTTTATTAAAGTCAACTGTTTGAAAGATGTACGCTTCCAAAGTGGTAAAATTTGTGTCCCCTTCCCCTCTAACTTTTAAAGTACGAAAGTGAAATCTAAAAAAATATACGCTGTAGATCTTAATAAACACATTCAACGAAAATTGGTTCGAACGAGATATACTAGGCAGTTTTAGAAATATAGCACATTTTATTATAACCATAAATATAACTTTGCCATTCATACAAACACTATGAAAAACTAAGTTGTTTCTGCAGGCGAAAAATGGTAGTGGTATACGGTGGTGGCTACGGAACCATTTACAACCTTTGATGGAGAGAATCTCTTAAAGATTTGTTTAAAGAGATTCATATACTAACTTTGGCGGGACAATACTTCTATGGATAATAATCTATACTAATATTATAAAGCTGAAGAGTTTGTTTGTTTGAACGCGCTAATCTCAGGAACTACTGGACCGATTTAGAAAATTCTTAGACCATTAGAAAGCTACATTTCACCCGAGTGGCATAGGCTATATTTTATCCCGATATTCCCACGGGAACGGGCACCACGCGGGTAAAACCGCGAGGATCCGCTAGTATAGTATATGTAAGGAAACATCTTGATTTATTTATTAAGCATAGCGATGTCCATAATTTTAATACAAGAAATAAGAATAAAACACTCGTTTTTGGGGAAAGGTATAGCTTTTTTTAATAAAGTTCCAAAACAAGTGATTGAGCTGCCTTTGCATACATTTAAAATATATTTTAAAAAGACACTCATAAGCAAAGGTTCTTTGCATACATTTAAAATATATTTTAAAAAGACACTCATAAGCAAAGGTTATTACAAGGCAGATGATTATTTAAAAGACCAAAATGCATGGATGTGATAGTAACATAAAACATAACTATTATATAATTAATTATATAATTATTTATTTATTTTTCATGCTAAGGATATACAAAGTTTCACATAAAGGTAACTTATGAGTAGTAGGTATAATATTTAGATAAAGGGGTATGACTAAAATGGGTAAGTAACAGTTTTGGTGAACAAGGGTGATTTTTAAATTGTTCGAAGCTGACCCTAATAGGTTATTAGAAATAACCTGTGCTTAGGGATTCAGCTCCGAACCCCAAAATTTATAATAGTGCAGGTAGGTTTAACATTACAGCGAGTAGACTAATGTTTAATATGGCTACTACATAATCATAAGTGATAATACAATTCCACACAATTTTGAAAACTTACTATAACTAACTTGAGTGTGTGTGTGTGTGTGTGCTTGTGTGTGTGCGTGTGTGAGAAAGTGTGCTTGTGTGACAGTGCGTGAGTATGGGAGAGCGTACGTGAGATGATTAATTTGAGGTTATTTAAAATTATGATAATACTTCTAATAAACTTTCGGTTTCATCATATGTTTTATTAAGGAGCCATTTGGCTAATATTTTTTTACATAATTGATATGGGTATTGGTAATGGTTGGTAAATTTATTGATTTTATTATATAGGTAGGGTCCAAGGAAAAATAGAAATCTTTTGGTAAAGGTAAAATTAGGTTTAGGAACGGAACAAACATGGTGTTTCCTTCTCTTATTGGTGACAATGTAAGGTGTGCGACAATGTGTATAGAGGAGAGTATGCATTATAAATAACTGCCGGACAGTTAAGACCTTCCATGACGTGTAAAGTTCGACGGTGGGGAACGTAAGAGGTCTGAATGTACCTACTTTTAATACTGCTCTTTGAGCCCTTTCCAATTGCAACATGTACGTTTTTGAAGAGCCACCCCATGCTGCAATGCAATAACTAATGATGGATTGGCATAAGGCGAAGTATGTCGTCCTTATAATGGCATTGTTGGCAACGTAGCGTAATTTCCTGAATAAATAAATTAGTTTTCTGACCCGGGAGGACAGGGATTCAATATGCCAATTAAAGTTTAGGTTATGGTCAATGACGACACCGAGATATTTTGTATGAGATACGCTAGTAATTTCTGGGCAGGTACAATGATCGAGATTCCGATGTGAACATGAATGAGCGATAAGTGTTGGTGTCGGCAAAGGTTGGGTGTCATCTCTGATCGAAAACGTTATAAAGTTAGTTTTAGAAGCATTAAGAGTTAACGTATTCAACGCCAACCATGAATTGACTACATTAAACCCATTTTGGGCGAAATCTATAGCTTTGTACCAGCTGTCCGCTGTAAAGGTAACTACTGTATCGTCTGCGAAGGAGATGACTTTGCCGTTGGGGATGTGCATGTTACAAAGATCATTTATAAAAACAAGGAATAATGTTGGCCCTAAAATACTGCCCTGTGGGATACCGAAGGTTACAGGAAGGTAGTCACTGTAAATATCGCCGATCTTAACTCTTTGATACCGTCCCGTTAGGTAACTATGAAACAGCTTATGTTGGACTCCTCGAACACCAAGTGTCATCAGTTTGTCTAAAAGGGTGGTTATAGGAATGGTATCAAAGGCCTTTTTAAGGTCTAGGAAGATGGAGAGTACCTTTTTTCTGTTGTTAAGACCAGAAGCGATATGGTTAGTGAGTTCCAGAACAGCATCGGATGTTGACATTTTACGTCTAAATCCAAATTGATTTTTGGAAATGATGTTGTTGGTCTCCAAATATTGGGTAAATCGCGTGTTGATAATGCGTTCTAGAACTTTAGAGAGGGATGTGAGAACAGCAATGGGTCTATAGTTACACGGAGAGCTCCTATCTCCACTCTTATGGATAGGGTGAATGTTCGCTTTTTTTAAAGCATCCGGAAAAATCCCAGATTTAAAACAGGAGTTAAATATATGTGTCAATGGGGCCGATAGGATTGGAGCGTACCGTTTCAAAATGGTGGAGGATATATTGTCCCAGCCGACTGCTGTGTCTGTTTTCAAGGAGTTAATAGTAGTTAAAACTTCATCTTCGTCTGTTTCTAATAGGACAAATGATTTTAAACATGATGGGGGAGGAGGCGGTGTTTGAAGCGGTGGTGTTGCACACTCTGTAATTTTCCTTGCGAGTTGCTCTCCGATGGTAGCGAAATAGGAGTTCACGTTATTAGCCGAGGTAGTGGGCGACACTTCTTGTTGGAGAAGGTGAGTGGGAGGTTGTTTTGATGCAGATATATTTGCTATTCGTTTTACAGACTTCCAAACCATTTTCGAATTTTTTCCGGCTTTAATTAACTCATTTTTATCAAATTGACTTTTTATTTTTTTTAATAATTTTGTGCAAAAGTTGCGGTATCTAGTGTAGGTTAGCTTTAGTGTATGATTGTCTGGATTTAATTTATATTTACGATGGAGGGCGTCTCTGTTTCTAATACACCTTAGTATTCCAGGTGTAATCCAGGGTTTGATGGTTCGTTTTTTTCGAGTTAAGCGTTTAACATTGGTGTTTACAGCAATAGCAGTACTTATCGTTTCAATGAGTAGCTCAGTAGCACGATTTGGGTCGGGTATTTCTTGAATAAAAGATAGGTCTGCATTATAAAAAAAACGATCCAGACCTGCTAAGTTGGTTTTGGATAATGAAGTTTCGCATGGAACGCGAGGATGGCTATTGTCCAAACAAGTTAGAACAGAAGAATGGTCTGTAACGGTAGAATCAATGACAAGTGTCGTTGAGGGTACAATAGTTTTCAAAAAGACGTGGTCTAAACAGTTTGGCCCACGAGTCGGAAGTGTATGACTAGGGAGGAAACCGTGATATGCTAACGTATTGAGGTATTCAGCGGCTCGGTTATCAGTAGTAGATGGGATAATATTTATATTGATATCTCCTATTATGATGATGTTACTAAATGACGTTAACGTTCTTAGTACGTCACATAGTGAGTGTAGAAATGTGTCAATTGAATCATTTGAGGGTGATCGATAGATACAGAGTACGGCAGTTTTGTTATCCAGTTTAAATAGGAGACAAGAGGCCACATGTAAATTGGGTTCTTCAACTATATAGTTTAAGTCCGATTTCACATAGGCAACCACTCCATCGCTTTGGTTGAGGTTTAGCTTAGTTGAGTGTGAATGGTAGTTACTAAGTATAGGAATGGTTTGGTTGGATGAACAAGAAAGCCATGATTCGGTAAGGACTATAATATCAGTTTCAAAGGGTAATTCTTGTAATAGTGTGTGTAAACTTAAGATATTTGTGTTAATAGAACGAATGTTTTGGGTAAGGACTTTTAGTTTGGTTTTACTATCAGGGATATAAGTTGAGACGTTTGCTAGGGGACATGCATGCGTGGTAGAAACCGAGAAGTCATCGATACTATTAATAACTGATTCAATTGGAGTGAATGTTAGGCTTTGTTAAAACGAGTGTATTTCGAAGGCAATATTTGTAGTATGAATTTGTAGTGTTGAATAGTAAAAGTGGTTTGATAGGATATGTGATTATATGATACGGCGCATACCCAATATTCATTTTAATAAGTGGTTTAGGGGTTAAGGTGTGTTTATAAGAGGTTGTTTTGATAGGGATTACATTGTGAATTGGAGTTGTGCAAGTGTTAATTGAATGATATGTGGATATAAAAAATTTAAAGCACCTAATTTCGTAAGATACATCCTTGAAATAACAAAACTCACGTACAGTATATAGAAAATAGTAGGTTACAGTAATTGAATATAATAAAAAAGTAAGATAAAAACATATTTTTTTAGGATATATTTCAAATGATACGGACTTATATTTACAATTCATTTTAGTGACTGTTTTTAAGGTTAAGGTGTTATTTTGCGAGACTGTTTTGTTTGGTTTGTTTTTATAACTTTGTTCGGAGTGATTGTGTGTTAAATGTGTTTTAACTATACAATTTTTAGTACACATTATATTGAAGGTTAAGCACATGAAATTACACGGATGTAGTGAAGGATTTATAATATAGTTAGCTAAAGTAATAAAAATATAATATAAACAAAAAACAAGATAAAAAATTGAATTATTAGGGTTAGTATACATTCTGGATAAGTAAGATAGTACAATATTAAGGCGATTTACGAGAACCGATGCGTATAGTCAGGTCGACTTGGAGCGAATTTTTTGTATGTCCTCTTCCGTCTCGACGCGTATTGGAGTGGAGTTTTCACTGACTTTAACATAAATATTACCGTAGTTTGACCAACAGCTGTGCGCGATTCGATCGATGACTAACTGACGCGCGTAATAGTGGAGCTTCTTTGCCTTTTGAGTTAAAAATTCACTTATATAGATTTGGTGTGATGGTCCAGGTATGTCTAAATGTATAGAATTCAGCTTGTTGGAGCTATTTTTGTTAAAAACTTTACATTTTTTTAAGATGTTTTCTTTCAGGGTGTTCGTTGTGAATTCCGCGATAATGGGGCTATTTTTCATGTCTTTGGTGGGCTTAAACCTCGTAACTTCCCGAATTTCAGATTCTTCCAGATGTAAATCCAGGGCCTTTCCAACATTCAAAATGATCTTGCGTAAATTATCTTTGTTCTCCTGTGGTTGTCTAGGTACGTTTCTTATTTCAATCATAGAAGTTCGTCCTTTTTTTTCTAACTGATCTAATTTTGACTCGAGAGAAGATATTCTTTTTTTATATTCGGCGTTTTCGTGTTCCAAGACGGACACACGTTCGAGGCAGTCATCGTATTTAGAGGCAAGAAATTCGATGGATTTTTGTATTTCTGAGTTTTGTGCAGAAACATTCGTTACGGAGTTTATTAATTTTTCCAGTTTTGAGTTTTGTTGAGATTCGAACCTATCAAATAGTTCATTCATTTTTATCATAATCATGTTTACGTCAGACGAGTCTGCATCAAGTTTGCGCTTAATTCTTCTTGTGATGCATGGTTCAGATATCGAAGACTCGCCAGCCTGAACTGTTTGGTTTATTTGGGGATCAGAACCATAGCTCGTTAGTTCGTTCAGATTATTTTCTTTATCCTTGGAAGGGGTTCGTTGTGTTTTGGGCATAATTAATAAAAGTTGCGCTGCGCGGCCGGCGGCGTAGTGTAGGCCTAAATGAATGTATTGCCGTCGGTTATCGGCGGGACCGGTGGGCGGGGCCAAGCGACGTGCGTGCGTGTGCGCGTGTGCGCAGCGGAGGTTGGGAGGAGGTGGTGGGGCGTGGCTAGAAGCGTTGTTCAAATGTATGGGTGGAGTGGTAAGACGTAGTTGATTGAGTTGTTGTTGTCACTGTTTATTCACAATGCTTCTTACTTACTCGTAAGGACAATCTTCTTCACCGCTATGATCGCCTGGTACTAGCCACTCAGATTGTATAGGTAATTTAATTCGATAAACACCTTAACGTACATCCACTGGGGGATTAACACTATAATGAAATGGTGTCACTTCCTTGATCTTATGCACTCCTAATTTTTTGTGGTTAAAAATCTAAAAACTTTTGTGAAAAGATAAATAATATAGACGGAATATCGTAACTTAAAACACGTCCAGTCGCTGTCGCGGTCCAAGGGGAAGGATTCATACAAACACTATGAAAAACTAAGTTGTTTCTGCAGGCGAAAAATGGTAGTGGTATACGGTGGTGGCTACGGAACCCTATACCGCGCGTGGCCCGACTCACACTTGGCCGATTTTTTACCATCTGATCTGAGTAGCTTGAAGTGAGTTGCCTATGTATAATTTAAGAAATCAAAGTTCAAATACAATTTGATGTTTTTGGTATTTTTACGAAAACATATTCCCATCTGAGAATTCACTTGTAGCCGAGTTCATTTTTTTCCAATATTTTCCTATTTCAAATTTATCATAAATATTAAAATCGTTTTTGCTAATATAATTTAAGCTTTTATCATTAAAGCTAATTAAAGCTTTGCAAATATAATTCTAAATTTATTTTTTACACACAGTTTACTTCGTTCAACAAAAAAATTTCAACATAACATGACGCGCCTAAAGGAAAGAACAATACTATTGTAGATAACTCTGTCTTAGTAATTTCCCTAGATATTCGTGCGCATTCAACTACCAACCCCTTTCCGTCACTGCCCTGTTTCGGTGTCAAAGTTATTGCTTATATCTTGCGGAGCCTGAGTTTTGCTCATGTGTCATCCTGTAGGTATTTCGGGAAGGCGTAAAATATAAACAAAGGTAACGTATCGTCACCCAGGGACGTGCCGGTACTACGTCGCGAACAACGTGAATAGAATCTATAAACGAATTATAAAACAACGAGGAAAAAGAATCCTCGTTTCCATTGTTTTTGTTTCGTGAATTTGTTTTGTTAATAGGCACTCCGATACTAATTGCTTTTTTAATTGCGGAATGAAAGCATGTTTTTTTTCTTTTGTTTTTCTGTAAATGATAAACCCAAAAACACAATGCTGTCTGTGGTCTAAAGTTTCTTATGCTTTGTGCCTTTAATAAATATGATTATAAATAAAATACGTGCCATGTGGCTACGGCCTAAGAATACAAGTGTCACCACTCCCTTACATGCCTGGGATGTCGAAGAGTCGACTAAGAGGTTTGGCGCATTGAACACCTGTGCGAGAGAAGGAAATCTTGAAACAAACCCTCTACCAACCCGTCTGGCCAGTAGGCTAATAGCCTCCTATGAACGCCACAATAGGCGTGAGCTAGGAGAGGCCTATGTCCAGCAGTGGACGTCCACAGGCTGATGGATGGATGATAAATAAAATATAGGTTATTTCTTGTTGCTAAAATGTATTGCCTATATTGACATACAAAGCAACTAATAAAAAAGTTTTTTTTATATTTGAACTACATAGTTTCATTACCATCCCTCGTCTTCATCTCATTAGCTATGTACTCGTAGTCTCGTATGTTGTATGAAAACTTAATGAAAACATCGAAAGTATTTCAGGCTAAAGACGTGCGTTCAGCCTGAGCCTCCTCCCGTACCTACGGATATTTACGACCGTTTGTTGAGCACCGAGAGAATGCCATAAATAACACGCAAACGTGCGCCTACACCTTAGTCACGTGGGAACACGTTAAAACACACCGCAATTCATTAAAATTTCAATTTGAATGTAAGCGAATTCTCAAGGGTTAACGTGACAAAATATTTTGGTAATATTCTTTACGTCATACGAGTCAAAGTCAAAGTCAAAGATTATTATTCAAATAGACTTATAGATAAGTACTTTCGAATAGTCAAACAAATTTTTTTCCCTACCAGCCATTCAGGACATCTTTTAACTGATAAGAAGAACGGCCGTAAGAAACTTATCAGCTTTAACAGAAACAACAACATTTACAATGGAACATGTTGTTGCCAAACACAAATTTTCAATTTTGAAATATATTTAATATAAGAGGAAAATTTTCTCATATTCAATTATTGGAATATTTTCCTCTTATCCAATTTATAATAGTTATGTTTTATGTTACTATCACATCCATGCATTTTGGTCTTTTAAATAATCATCTGCCTTGTAATAACCTTTGCTTATGAGTGTCTTTTTAAAATATATTTTAAATGTATGCAAAGAACCTTTGCTTATGAGTGTCTTTTTAAAATATATTTTAAATGTATGCAAAGGCAGCTCAATCACTTGTTTTGGAACTTTATTAAAAAAAGCTATACCTTTCCCCAAAAACGAGTGTTTTATTCTTATTTCTTGTATTAAAATTATGGACATCGCTATGCTTAATAAATAAATCAAGATGTTTCCTTACATATACTATACTAGCGGATCCTCGCGGTTTTACCCGCGTGGTGCCCGTTCCCGTGGGAATATCGGGATAAAATATAGCCTATGCCACTCGGGTGAAATGTAGCTTTCTAATGGTCTAAGAATTTTCTAAATCGGTCCAGTAGTTCCTGAGATTAGCGCGTTCAAACAAACAAACTCTTCAGCTTTATAATATTAGTATAGATTATTATCCATAGAAGTATTGTCCCGCCAAAGTTAGTATATGAATCTCTTTAAACAAATCTTTAAGAGATTCTCTCCATCAAAGGTTGTAAATGGCGCGCACAGCTCTTTTTTGAAGTATAATAACATTTTCTATATTAGCTGCTGAGCCCTACAACAACAGGCCATAGAACACTATGAAAATAACTAAAGTAAACTAGTCTTGCCGTTTCAATATCAGTTAAGAGCCTTATTTTACTTATTGCGAAAGCCGCAGAACTAAGTCTACTCGACAAGGCTTCAATATGTGGATCCCATTGCAGTTTTGAATTCAATATAATGCCAAGAAATTTTGTACTCTCAACTAACTCTACTACATTCCCATTCAAATTGATATGCATATCGACCTGCACTACATTAGGTAAGAAGAATTTAACAAACTTGGTTTTAGTAGGGTTAAGAGACAAATTATTACTGTTGAAACAGTGTGCGACTTGAGAGAGAGCAAGCACTATTTACTTCGTCAGAGCAAATTGTTTCCTCTATAAATTTAAAAAATTCAAGATGTATCATCTGCAAATAGTACTGTCTCACATAAATTACTCGTGTAGTAAGGGAGATCGTTAATATAAATTAAAAACAGCAAAGGGCCCAATATTGAACCTTGGGGCACGCCCATAATAATGAGGGCTCCAGTAGAAGCAGTATTATTGACAATTACTTTTTGATTTCTATTGTGCAAGTATGACTGCAAAAGGCTAACAGATTTTTTAGAGACTCCATAATGTTCTAGCTTCTTTAAAAGTGTAACGTGATCGAGGCAATCGAAAGCTTTAGACAGGTCACAGAATATACCAATTACGTCTTGCCTGCCCTCCCAAGCCTCAAAAATATGTTTGAGGAGTGCAATGCCAGCATCAGTAGTATTTTTACCTTTAGAAAAGCCGAACTGGGGTGCGATTGCGTAAGGTAATCGTATTCATTTGACAGTTCATATCGTATTCAATCGGCTGCCATTTGTATGGAATGACATTTATCATGATACAATATGAACTGTCAAATTAATACGATTGACTTTACGCAATCGCCTAGGATTTGATTTATTGTTAAGTAGTCTAATCATTGAGAGTAAATATTTTTTTCAAAAATGTTACTAAGTGCCGGTAATACTGAAATCGGCCTAAAATTTGTGGGGTCACTTTTGTCACCCAATTTAAAAAGAGGAATAAGCTTACTACATTTCATTAAATCGGGAAAAGTACCTTCATCTATGCATTGATTAAAAATGAAAGCTAAATATGGAGCTATTGTATCAATAATTGATTTAATAATTTTGGTTGATATGGCCCATTAATTTCAAGTCAAGTCTATAAATATTAACAAGACTGAAGAGTCTTGTTAACATTTATAGACTTGAAAGCTTTTAAAATGTCTTCACTATTAATATGCTTAAAATTTAATACTTTATTACACTTATCAACACAACGACTCTAAGAGGGCAGCAGCAACGTTTGGACAGGAATTTAATTTACTGGTAGTTTCTAAAGGTACCCGAGAGAAGAAATCTTCAAAAACACGGGCAACCTCAACGTCAGTATTCTACATGTATTTATTATCTAGATAACTTTGGGGCTAGCACGAAAACCTTAGAAATCACGTCAAAAAAATGCATAGGATAATTTAGTGTCGATAACTTTCGGTAGGAATGCTGCTCAATAAGTACCTCATACATTTACGTGACGATTACAATACTTCTTCGAAAGGTTTTAATGCTAGTCCCACTGGCGTATTTATTTTTTGTTTGAACGGGAGAAGTTAGCTGCAAATGCCAATCAAATCTTAAAAAATATGACCGGAACACTCTTCATGAGCACGGTTTATTGCTAATATTTTTAATAAATTGTGACAATTTTAGCATATTACTTCTATTCTGATGTACAAACAAAGGTGTTGGCAATTTTTCCGCTTTGTGAGAACTTTCACAATACAATATTAATATGTATGGAGTTGGCTCATCAATCATTCGCGGTGCGTGTGCCCGCGTGCTGAGATCCTCGCATTAGTGCTAACTTAGCTCGTTAGGCTGTGTTACGGTTATTTACAAACGAGATTGCTATAAATAGATATATAACTATGCTATTAAGTTATCTTTAAGTAAAGCTGTTAACTTTCTATCTTTAGTTTAAAAAGGATACTTGCAAATTTTGGTTGGTGGAAGGACTCGTTGTAAGTTCGCCTGGCTAGCTACCACCATCTTATCTAAGTCTGACGCCATAACAACAATGTTTTCAGCATTGTTGTGTTCTGGCAGTTAGAGATAAGATAGCCAGTTCCTCAGTGATTGAGGATTCCGGGAGAGGCTCGGTTCCATCTTCAGTCTTATCAATACATAATGAAGGCTAAGAGTATCCCCGTCTCGTTCATATGAAAAAAAAAATAAATGAAAAATGCAAATAAAAACCGTAAGTATGGAAAAGATTACATGTACCTAGATGACATAAACAAAAAATTGTGTAATTCATACATAAGTACCAACACTGGTAAGTTTATGATATTATTGCAATCCAGCAACATTTATTGAAGCTGATATTTTGATGAAGGTGAAATGAAATTGCTGAGTCCAAATAATTGCTTCGTCGACGACGGGCGTCAAAAAGTGACAGTTATTAAGATGTCACGAGTTTCTCTGGATCTTAGAAGGTTAACAAAAAACATTTTGTCTAGAGGCCTTCTTTATTGCCTTATCTGCAGGTAAAAAATAATTAGTGTGTGTCTCTCAGTTTATATTGTATTCTATTCATATACCTACAACCATATTATTTTGCGAAACAAACTTAGGCTGTTTGTAGTCCATATCATTTTAATTAGTCAGGCGCATAGATTTTGCCTCTGATTGCATTTCTAGTCTAGATCTTTGAAATTCTAAAATGTATCCCACCAAAAACATTTTCATGTAAAAATGTTATGCCAAGACGTCACCATGTAGCTTGCACTGTCAAAAAGTTACCAGATCTCAAGTAGAGCCAAGCTTCTATCTCTACAAGCTCTAACTTCACAATCACAAACACTACACCTTAGTCTCACTATTCGTCACTCTATTCAAGTCATTCTGTCAGAATTTCTACAGCTAGCTTATGGACAACATTCACTAAACAACACAACTAAAAAGTCGCTCAACGATCTTCGTGTCCAGTATAACAATGCATTTAAGATGTTGCTGGGGCTCCCGGGGTTCAAACATACCAGAAGCACTACAGCTTCTGGTATGCAGAAGCACGCACAGACGGTCTCCACGCTTGTATGCGGAATCCAATAGCCTCATTATTATCCAGACTTTACGGGAGACCCAACAGCATCCTGGCTGTCTTTGCAAATGAATTGGGCAGTCCCTTTTTCAAGCACTGTGCCCAAGTATTATTATTATGATTATTATTGTATTTGTGTCAGTAAATGTAATGTTACTAACATAGGTTAAGTTATGTATACTACCTATTCTATGGATCTTGGAAATATGATATAAATGAATTTATTTTTATTATTATTATTAGTCAAGATATGTGGCTTGATAGTTTCGCTACCATAACATCCCTAGGCGTAAAGTGAAAAAAATAATATGTTTACCAGGCTAGGCTTGTCAAATTTATCAGCGTTGCTTATGTCCGAGGACAGACTGCTTTAACTAAAAGCGTCTGTCGGCAGGACAGCGTAATTTGTTCGACGCCGAGCCGGCTGCCTGCATGCTACCTTAGCCCGTACAATAAATTAATGAATTCTGTCGGTATACAGCCATGCTTCCGCAGGAAACAAAAAGATCTGATAAGGTGCACTGTTTTTATGCTGGTCCATGTATTGTTTATGTACTCGTAGGCAATAAACGCATCGCAATAATAACAACTGTTTATTAAAAAAACATTAATAATTTGGATTCATTTGGAGCAAAGATTAAACCCAGGGTTAGTGCATACAAAAGCAGCACTAACTCTGGGTTAAATGTGTTTTCCTAGCTTGGCGCAAAGTGGGCCTTACAAATTCCGTAATTTATTAGAATCTAATGAGACGCACATGTTGCCTAAAATAAGAATACTGTTAGGCCTAGCACGAATAACTTTCGAGTAAGTATCGAGGAAGTAAAGTAAAAAAATGTATGAGATATTAAGCAGCGTTCCTACCGGACGTAAACGGAACTACATTTTCCTATACATTTTTTTACATTACGTGCTCGATACTTACTCGATAGTTGTTCGTTCGTTTATTTTCTAATCTGTAGGGTTACTACAGATTAGAAAATAAACTAGTCGTGTAGTGTAAATACTTATTGGTACAACAAGATACAAATACAAACGTGTGTGTGTGTGTATGGGTGTGTGTGTTAAATGGTTCGTCTCAGATTTATTCATGCCAATCATTATTAATTATGCCACTTGAACTTTACACATTTCTTTGATTTGTTAATAATTTTTCAGTATTTATGTAATCAAGGGATTTAAGCCAAGCGGTTACGGTTTTTTACATTTAAATTGTTTAGGGGAACAGTATTAAGTTTCTAATTAATTTTGTTATAAAGATAGTTTACCTGTTTATGATACTGTCTAGCTGCAAAGGCTGTTTTAACTGATTTTATGGGAATAGCTCTGTCTTTTCGTCTTCTATTGTAAAAGATAAAAGCCCAAAGTTGGTAATTTATTAAATACTTTATTGTAGTCAAAAGAATCACTTCAACTCTGAAAATGGCCATTCAAATTGACGAGCGAGCGAGGCGCTGCGGTCAGCCAAGTTAGTAATTGCATCAAAAAATTGTGAAATTCCGTCGGAAGGAATTTCACAGCTCATTCCATATTAAAATTCCAGCCCTTTATCGACGCCATCGAGGCCGCTGCTTGAATTTGATGTGGGTTTTGATGTAACGAATTATCCTTCTCGTACAAATTTGGTAGCGCTATTTGTTTTTAGCATTGAGTGAAATGCGGGCACGTCTGCCATCTGCGTGTGTTTGCGGAAGCAATTGTTTTTTGTCGTTGAAAAGTTAATCATAACTAATATTATAATTGCGAAAGTGTGTTTGTTTGTCCTTCCTTGACGCCCTAACTAAGCCACCAATCGACTTCATTTTTGGCATAAAGTTAGTTGAAAGAACGGAGAGTAACACGGCTTCGTTTTATCCCAATATTCCCACGGGAATAGGAACTATGCGGGTGAAACCGCGGGCAGAAGCTAGTTTACTTATAAATACTAACGATCGCTTGCGGCTTTGTCCTCGTAGACAGTTTTTGTGGTTTTCTCTATACAAACTTTCATCCCCTAGTTATGCGAGGCCTATAACCTTCCACATGGTCCAATCAACTTTTTTTATTAAGATTCATTGCGTTTCGACTGCGACCTCCAGAGATTACTGCTTAACATCAATTCAACTCATCAGCTTTTAGATTAGTTTAGTTCTTCTTTACGCTAGAAAACTATCGGTGACCTAACGAAGTTGGAAAAACTTGTTTATGTAACATATCAAACACGTATTTATACTAACATTTTATAAGTATATATGGAAAAAAAGTGTTAATATATTTTATTACTATTACCTTTTAATAAATACAATTGTGAAGTCCCTTGTTCTGCGATTAGTTAGCAACTAATGCTGGTAGACACGCAAGCGATTTACAATGCCTAGCTGTTAGTTGTAATTAAGTTATCTAGAAGTGCAGATTGCCTATATAGCACGACATCATAGCAATAGTAGAGCATTATTTAATTATTGTATCAAACTTTCATGTGAAGCCGATCCCCATCTCTGAGTCAGCATTTATGTACAGACTAGACGCCGCCCGCGGTTTTACCCGCGTGATTCCCGTTCCCGTGGGAATATCAGGATCAAAAGTAGCCTATGTTTTTCAGGATATCTTTTATCTGTTTGCCAAATTTCATCCAAATCGGTTCTGTAGTTTTTGCGTGAAAAAGTAAGAAACATCCAAACATCCTCACAAACTTTCGCACTTATAATATTATATAAAAAGTACCTGGACCGATGGCGCAGCGCGTAGTATCCTGCCTGGGATTCTGGAGTAGTGAGACCTGTGACGAATATTAATGACATTTCTTTTTGGTGCATACTACTTACTTACTACTTCCCACGGCGCAGCGACCCAAAGTGGATCTTGGCCTCCGACACCAAAAGACGCCATTCCTTCCGGCCCTGTGCTGTTTATTGTCAGTCAGACACGCCCAACTCAGACAGGTCCTTCTGCACCACGTCCCTCCAGCGGTATTTTGGACGGACGACCGGCCGCTTACCAGACGGTCGTCTAACATATTATGCTCTTTTTTGGTGCATGGGTATTATAATTTTAAGTAGATTAACCTCTCCGACCCCGAGTTATGAGACACAATAGATAATCCATTGTTTTCAGGACAACGGTGTCCATCTAGCAAATGACGAATTAAGCTCTGTGGTCTAGTGGTACAACCACCGGTATCAGAACCAGGGGTCCCGGGTTTGATTCCCAGCGGGGGTACATATTGTATTCGGTTTGGTTGGTGGTAGGACTTGTTGTAAGCCCGCCTGGCTAGCTACCACCATCTTATCTAAGCCTGACGCCATAACAACAATGTTTTCAGGTGTTCCGGCAGTTTGAGATAAGATAGCCAGTTCCTCAGCGGTTGAGGATTCCGGGAGAGGCTCGCCTCCATCTTCAGCCTGATCAATACTTAACATCATGTATGATGAAGGTTAAGAGTCTCCCCGTCACTCATAAAATAAAAAAAGCAGTAGTTCTGCTACTGCCCAGTACAGATTTGCATGACTCCCGTTTACTGTACAGTAATACATAAATATGGAATCAAAGCACGTCATTTGGGGCTGTCGGACATCTTAAGTTTCTTCGCGCACTTGTAATTAAAATAAAACAACTTTTGCGGATTTAAAGTGCACTACATTTAACCGAAACATATATTGGGTACTATATTTTTGAGTTTTTTAGGGTGTTTTGGTATCCGACGTTTCAGCACCTTTTCAGCTACCGTGGTCACGGGTTGACTAGCTACTTATAAATAACTAGCGGCCGCTCGCGGTTTCACCCGCGTGGTCCCCGTTCCCGTGGGAATATCGGGACAGAAAATCCCATGTTCATAACCAGGCTATAATACTATCTGTGTACCAAATTTCATACAAATCCGTTCAGTAGTTTCGGAGCCTATTCAATGACAAACGAACAAACAATCAAATCTTTCCTCTTTATAATATTAGTATAGATAAGTAGCTAGTCGCAAAAGTTGTTTTATTTGAAATACAAGTACATCTACTTATCCCCGCAGTTGTTAGCCAAAACTTTCTTACAACTGTCCATTTCGATCGACTAGACTATTCCCCGACTCCTGCCTAATTTAATACAGTTTGACAAGTAGCAATATTGTTAGGTTCAGCGACGTTGGCCCACGATCGCGATTGGATGGCTGTCTGACGCACTGTCTGGTGCCAGCCCTTGGCCTTGGTCGCGCAATCAATGAACATCGTTTGTTCGAGCTTACGATCAGGGGGTCAATTATGCTAACGTTTATTTGTCATTGTTTTTACACTGGTAAAAGACCACTAGAATTTAATTCGAATACGGTTAAACATAATTTAATTTATTTTAGAAGAATAAGGCCTTGGAGTTCTTAGCCCGAGTTGTTGAACAATGATGAAGTAACGTTGTAATAGCGCACACAGGGTATTGCTCTGTCCTTTAGGCTTGCAATAGTTGCAATTAATTTTAATTCTTCAATTTTCCAGTAATACCTGATGGTAGAGCCTCATGGTCTAGAAGTATTTATCAAATTGTATTACAATTTGATAACACAGTTTTAAAGTGATCACTTATTGTATTGGTGCGTTTGTACTCTCTATATTAAGATTTTGTTGTAGGTATTTGATTGGGTGTATATTTATTTTACGTGAAAGGTATGGTTGCATATAAATTTGCTATTTATTTAGTATTTCCTAATATGTTGTTATGAAGTACATGTCAGCTTTAAACCTCCATGCGCCATTTTGTTGTATAACTTTTTAAATGAAAAGATGATTTCCTTAGTTGTCCTCGATAAATTTGCAAGATTGATTGGATTAGTAAGAATACAAAATGGAATTGAAATGTTTATCTTTTAGTTCAATTCGTCAACAGAATGTGCGTTAGCCAATCGCGTTCATGCTCAAAGCTTCGCGCATGCGCGGCCGTGGGCGTCCGGTCGATAGGGCACGTGACGTCACATGCGGTGACCAATGGCGTCGGTCCGTCGCTCGTCAATCGATGTGACCGATTCTTCCTTTTGTTCCTTTGAGTAGGCGGCCATATTGGAAAATTGCATTCAAATCGCTTTTCACGGTCAAGTGGGTTTCGTTTGGAATTTTTGCAATTTGAAATGGCGATGTCGTGGTGTTGACGCAAAATATTGTTTTAGCCTTCTCAATTCACCGTCGATAACACGGATAAACTAAACTGTTCGCTTAATCTTACGCGGGGAATGATCGAGAAACAGGCGGCTATTTGTCTAATTTTAAAATATATCGCAATCCCTTTCAATTCGTCATTTGAAAGATATTTACATACTTCAGGCCGTCACTATTTGACATTTGAAAGGGATTATGATCGGGACGCGTTTTGAAAGGTATTGAATGAACAAAATTTAACTGTCTAAACAAAGAGACAGACGAAAATATCTTTCAAATTATGGAGAAGTGTCAATTGAAGTGTCATTTAAAACATCATTCGTTCCGAAAGAGATTGCGACAATAAGTTAAACAATTCCATAAATCACTATCATAATCACAATACCTTTAATTAGACAATTAGGGGGCAGATCATACTAACGTTACACCTACACGCTGATGTATATTGAAGTCAATATACTTTAAGCAAAGCCTTAAATATTTATTACTTATATGAAGAAGCTCGAGAGAAAAAAAGGAGGATCCTATGTGCTATATCCGAATTCCTTTATTAGGCATATAGGCAAAGGGATCGGGACGATATTTTCGTCGATAGGAGGAGTGTGTGTTTTATCTCATGAATCGTAATGTGACGCATAAAACTTGTTCCAGCCAAGTTCCAGCTAGTGGCTTTCATGTAGCTCTTTGAAGGACACGTTACAAGGGTTCTCAACGGAAACATTATGGACCTTTACTTTAAGTACCTACCTATCTTTTTATGTACCTATAGAAAGAGATAGTGTGCTCTGGAATATTGTACATTTAAGAATAGTTCAGGATTCTCTTGGTGTTTGTAAGTATTTTTAATTATAAAACAGTCATCAACACAACTGTATGCCAAGTAACCTAACCCAGCCTCGTCGTCGTTTTTCTTGTTACAGTTTTCATTACTACATAACATAAACCTTACTGAGTCTGAGTCACTCTTCTTGTCAGCCATTTTATGCCCATAGCTTTTCCAAAGGCTCCTGAAAGGTCCTGCGCTTCCCACGTGTAGCTAGCTGTAACCCAACCCAGCCTTCTCGTTTTTTCTTTGAAAATTGTCATTGCTAAAAGAACATTAACGTAAATGAGTAATTCTTCTTGTTAGTCACTCGACGCCCATAATTTTTCCAAAGGATCTGAAAGATTCTGCGCCTCCTACAATGTAGCTACCTACTTCGACCTTTATCAGCTTGGTCAACCTTGAAGGAACCTATACCCACAGAGGGTCAACTGGTGTGCGATAGTTTTTCCAGAACTTTTCCACCCCAAATAGTGGCCATAGCTTCTCGCTGTCATCTTGCCCATCACCTTTGCAGTTGAGCGATCCTTTTCGGTTACTATGTGATAATACCTACCTCATACCTACCACATATTGAATTATGTTTGACCTTTTTAAGATATCTATTAATTTTAGCCTATTTACTTATTTGATCAACAATTTGGTCATGAAGTTGATCTGAGTTGTACTCAAATTACTTAATCACGTAGTTATGTTTTCTTTGATATCCCACGCACATTTCTATGACGTAACGAATATTAAATGATTTATGAACAACAAGAGCATTAAATATGTATGAACCAGTATTTTGTGTGCCAAACATTGCTTATTTTTACAACTACAGACCATAATGTATGGAATATTTACAAGTAGCCGCCTGCGACTTTGTCCAAGGGGAAATCCTACTACGGATTAGTTGCTCAACCACGTAACAACAACGGCTGAACGGATTTTGATAAAATTAGGCATAAGTACAGATAGTTTACACCCTGGATTGAAATTAAGGATACTTCCATTTTATCCTGATATTCCCACAGGAACAAGAACCTGGCAGGTGGAACCGCGGGCGGCCAGTAATCGGTTACTAAGTTATAAGTTATTATTTATATCGCGCTGATTAGAGATCATCTCTCCCTAGGAAAAAGTTACCTAAGTCTATCATCAATCTATGGTCTAGTTCGATGGTTTAGTCGTCAAAAGGTAGATATACAGATAGGCAGTTACTTTCCCATTTATCATGTAAGTAATAGGTATGGATTGTTAGCACGATACGCAGACATAAATGTACAAATAATACGAAACAAGTATTGATTCGCGAACACGGTGGAGCTTTTAACGCGAAATTTATTGCTTTTAGTTTAAATGGGTTTAATTCTGTTTGCTTGAGCATTGAGAAACTGAGACCGTCGTTGGTTATTTGGATATGGAAACGAAGGCGTAGTATTTTCGTTAAATTATTTCAAAGGATTGTTTAAGTTTAATAAAATCGCTTCATCGTTATCATCAAGAGAAACTTTATAAGCCTTCCTGACACCTAAGTATTAGCTATAACTAACCATAAATTGTCAATTACTAAATTAAGACATTAAAAAACAACAACATTCAAATTATATAAAATTAAATGGAGAAATTACTTAATAATTATATATAAAAAAATGTCTTCAAAAGTAAAAATTTAAGCTTTTGAAGTCGGTGCCAACCAAGGCATTCTACATTGTACTGCTACTGCTATTAACTATGTTTTTATTTTTCTTGTCTTCGCTGCCACCGAATCCAAAAGTTTTATTATTTACTTTTTGAAGTCGTTTTTATTATATTTTTTTAAGTTTTTTACACTAAAGATCACAGTCGTTTACCTAGATGATATAATTGTTGTGTATGGGACACAACAATTATATCATCTAGGTAAACGACTACTTGCCAAAACGTAAATTTTATATTTCAGGATTATGAAAAAACCATTAGCCAGATCTTCGTAAAAATTATATGGGACCACACCTGAACTATGTTCTTTCAGATAAAAAAAAGAATTATGAACTGGCGATGTTATATTATAAAATAGAACCTCCTCCTTTTTTGAAGTCGGTTAAAAAAGGATTTTCAGTAATAGGCGTTCGTACAATGAATGCACCTTAGAAATTGTATTTGTTTTCCTGTAGCTTTTTCCCATGTCCAAAAGAAGAAATTGTAAAGGAAGCTGCTTTTTCATGAATACATTAATTTGGAAGGTATTTACTTACCGCAGATTTTTCCGATTATACTGGAAACATCTGAACTTGTAAGAGACACAAACACACTGAAATAATATATTCAAGATTATCATTTATTTTATAGCTATATCGTTATATCACATCATATACTGATTTTAAGTATGTCTACATAATTGTTAAACTATTCAACACTACTTTTCTCTCTAAGCATTTATAATTTTGTAATTTCCTATTATTTTATATTATATTATTTTTCCTATTATTAGAGCGACATTTAAGCTAACCAGACCTAAAAGATCATATAACAAATTATTCCTAATGTCTCTCTCTAAAGGTCGATTTATTTAATTTAATATAATTCACCTTTAATACATAACACCCATTTTCGCGTACAAATTTCATTAGCTTAACAGGATTGTATCTATGTTCCTCCAGGATTAGAATTAGCAATTTTGGGTGCTGCTCTTAATTAATATTTACTAAAGTTTCTTCCCACGCCTATTACGCTGAATTGGGCTGTGATTGAAATGTTTTGGGTAGAATTGAGATATTTTGAAAGGACTAGAATATTAAGACTATTTTGGTTATGTATGATACCTACGTAAAATAGATGAGACTCTTAAGAAAAAAAAAAACTGAAAGTGACATCAATAAATTTAATGTAAAGAGGTCTGATCAATAATGTAAGTTACTAGCGGCCGTGCGCGTTTCACCCGCATGGTTCCCGTTCCCGTGGGAATTTTGGGATCATTTATAGCCTATGTTACTACTTGGGGTCTAAGGATTCTCTATACCAAATTTCGTCAAAATCGGTCCAGTAGTTTTTGAGTTTATTCGTTACATACAAAAATACAAATCTTTCCTCTTTATATAATATATATTAGTATAGATAAGTTTTTTATTGTTCTCTTCACAAACTCTTTAGGTACAAAGTTATACATAAGAAGTAGTTAAGTTACATGATTGGTAATTGTAAATTGTAACCTAATTTTGTAAAAAGCCTGAAATGTTTTTTATGAAAAAACCCGTGCTACAGGTCACCAGGCCCTTCCCGCGGAAAGTACTAGACTACAAAGGCGGTAAAAGGTTTTTGGGGAAATACAATGGAACAAAGTGGACGGCGCGTTTTGTCTAGTAGTTAAGGTGTAGTTCAGTTTCAGCTTATCATAATCGTGAGTCGATTAACGAACAAAAATATATTGAAAAAAAAAGTATTTAAGTATAAATACCCTTACTATGTAACTTGGGAATGGATGATTTTGAGTAAAATATATAAAAAAAACAGTCCTTTGGACGATAGATAAGTAAGACATAAAATAAACAAAGGATAACAACAATTTGATAAGAACTTAATCCAGAAAATACACACGATTCCGGCAGTAATATTTATCCATTATTCCATACCAGATAATCCTGATACCTACAGCTTATCGTCAGATAATGCTCGTTTTGATAATGTAAATAGTGTATGTAAAGCTATCCAATTTTTTTTTATCACCAAACTTTGAAAAGAGAACAAAGAATAAAAAACGGAAATAGTATTTACCTACATAAACACATTTAATAAGTCTAATTCATATTTACCTACGTCTTAAAAAAATAGTCATCATAAAATGAAAAACAAATAAAACAGAACTTTATCGAAGACAATGCATGAAAATGTAACAGCTGTGCCAGTTTTTTTTAAATAATAAAAAAAAAATTTATAACAAGTTACTAAATATAATTTAATAATGTAATACTTTGATTTCGAGTACATTGCTACTACACAATAAGCTCTCTTTGTTGAAAAACTTTATGTAGTAATTGATTATAACTTCATTAGTACTAAATTGTGTTTTGTGTACGGCCCTAGCCATTTCTTGTCAACATTTCGTGATGGATTAATTCTCGGCGAGCGTTTGTCTTGAATTGGGCGTGATATCTAAATTGCTTTATGTACGAACAGCGAATATACTTAAATACGCCAGGAATACATGATTTTTTTCAAAATAAAAGTAGTAAGCTAGTCATTTTGTCTTCGTGAGAACATAACTGGCTTAATATATAATGTCCCTGCTACACGCTCCGTCTTACCTGAGAGCATGCCTGCACAAACCATGGGATGGCAGAAGTAGTTTCTGCATCCCGAGGTGGGCTTGCTTCGGCGAGCAACCCAGTTGAGGCTATGAACCAATGCTACAACGACACTATAGGAAGGCCACGGCGAGACCAGAAACCAGTGGTTTTTTAGTAGAAAGGCCCATCGCTGGGAAAGTCCCACATAACCTTTTGTTTGCTCTCCCAGGCGACGTAGGTATGCGTAACGCATTTTCTACTCGTGAAAAAGGCCCCCTAGCATGAATACCGCTGTATCACGCGCACAGACCTATATCGAGATAGACGGTAAAAGGGTAGCTACCTTGCGTGCCAAAGTTTGTTCCACGGTCAAAGTTTTACGACCTTAGTCAGTTCGCTTGAGTCTATTGCCATGAAAACACGCGTCACTCAGAAACGAAAATGGTTAATTGTGCAGTGCTTTCTTGCAAGAGCTCGTCAATAACATTTACACATGAAATCTCGCTCGTGACTTCATCGTAGGTACGAAATATTCGACACGTTAGGTTTTCAAACAGTTTGAAGCGCTCTTTTCGTCTATCTTAATATAGGTATGTGATCTCGCGATATAATTATGCCACATGATGCTGTTTTGCTTATCCCGCTAAGATGAAAGGAGTGTCGATAAAAACCGCATATGCTAGGGCTGTATGTCAGGACATCAAGCTGTATCCTAGCTTTACACAACAAAGATTCTAGCTTGCTATTCTTGTCTGTAAAATATATAAATGTTCAACAACGATTAATTTGGCTTCTTTCTATAATTTTTTTAATGGATTACCTATTTCAATAAGCGTTGTGTATCTGACTATGAAATGCAGAGACAGAGACTTTTAGACCTAGAGACGGTTAGTTTCGCTTCGATCTCTGTTTGTCGTTTTGAGCGTCTCGAATAACTCGTTATAATTCCTTAATGTTTCGACCTCTCTGGGAAGGTGACCCCTCGTGTTTGCAGAATACATTGTCTGAGTAAATTACGTAATTTCAAACTTTTACCCACATGTTTAGATTAGGGATTAACGCAGAATATTCGTAAAGAATTTTAATGTACTTATTTTTATGTGAAGTGTCACCTCACCTTTATCTATGTTTTTTTTGAATGGAATGTTTAACATAATTTTCATGATAATATCATAGTTGAAAATGTTAAGTCACAGCAGCGAAGTGATTTAAAAAAATATATAAATCATATAAATTGACACAATCTCCATTTTATTAATGTAATCTAGCCAGCCAGCTTTTTCGAGAATGTATAATCGTTTGGCACGCTCTGCGGCGGATTTTAGCTTGAGAGATGTCGTTAGATTCGTATTTACTGTAAGAGTGACACTGGGTATATCAAAATAAAAAAAACCAACATGGCGGCTGTGAGGTGTTATTAAAATATATTTTTATATTTTTTTATTGTGTTAATAAAATATATTTTTAGAATACTTCAATATGTGTATCATATTAAAGGGCTGATCTTTAGGATTTCAAAAAGGTATATCGTGACCAATAAATGGCTAAAAAGATATAAATAAAAAATATATTAATTTAAAAAACTTAAAAACCCGCCTGCTCCGAAAAACAAGCTAACTGAAAATATAGAAACAAGATAAATTATAAAAGGCAGATATAAAAATATTTTGTTGTTATAATTTATATATATATTTTTTAGGATTTAATAAACGCATGGCTAATTATCTAACGGAAACTCGGTTCAATTTCAGTTTCGTCGCTGTTGTGGCTGTCATACAGTATGAAAATATTACAGTAATGACAGGACGACACTGTAACTGAACCGGGTTCTATTAGATAATCAGCCTGCAGATTGTTGCTTTTTCAAGAGTTACTTTTCAAAATTTACTCGTTAGCTCATCGAAATTAATCTTGTCGTGTTGACAAGATTTATTTTGATGAGCTGAAAGTAATATGGTTATGATACATATATTTAGCCCAATTCTGCAGGCTCGGTGCCCCAGATCCTGTCAGTAATGTGCCAAACGCATTACTCTTAATCTCACGAAACCTCTTTCATTCAAGGACTACTTTTTGCGTCAGCCATCTTGGATATTTTTGGTGGAAAAGCGAAGTCATGTTCTTCCGTTTTGTTTTTACTGAAGTAACTTGGGTTTCTCGAAAAGCCGTATTCATGAGTTAAGTATTGGTTATGGTATCATTAGTATGATACCACAACACTTTACGATTATATTTTTTTTTTACTAGCAAACGTTGGGACTCTTAGCCTTCAACATACCTGATGTTAAGTATTGATAAGGCTGAAAGCGAGCCTCTCCCGGAATCCTCATCACTGAGGTGCTTATTTATATTTCTTATATAAAGACGCAGCTGTAATATATAGTTCATATCACATACATATTACCCTTTCTGACTTTTATTATATTTTTATATACCTACTAGCCTGGGATTTAACCTCGTACCTAAGATAATCTTTTTAAACTCATTTTGTATTTTAACATTGTACTTGTCTTTTATGATATGCAACGTCGCATGCAGCACGTTTTCTAACGACATTCTTAGATACTTACTATAATCAAACATATGTCAGAAGAAGAGAAGATCATCGTCTTTTAAAATTTCCAATTTCATATGTTACTGAAATTAGAAAATCGTTTCGTATCCAAGTCGGACAAGGTTGCTCAATATTTGGAGTGATTTGTGCAGTCACGCGGCAGAGCGTATGCCGAACTTACCTGAACACCTTGTTGGTATTGGTAGGAGCATAAACGATTTCGCTCGATTACCTAATAGTTAGCGAGGCCAGTTCCTTCTAATTTTCGAAGATAACATTAATTACGTCTCCTTTTCGATGATCTTTACTATAGGGGTCCCTGAGTTCAAAATATATTTACAAAAAGAGAGATCCTCTTGTACAAAACTGTGCCGCACGCCCCGCTCGGATTTGGCAGTGGACTGTATCGTTGCGGAGGGCGAGACGTACGGTTTTTCGAACTGGGTGCTGGGTTGCGAAGTAAAACGCAGAGGAGCTTGTTGTACCAGGAACTAGGAGAGCTTGCTTGCTGTCTCTTTCAGAGTCTTGAGGCGAGAGTGGGACAAGTGATGATCCGTAGCCATAGAAACCCGACTCTCACTAAGCTACTTAAAGGCAATACCGTATAGAGAGCCGCGCGCAAGCTCACCAGTTTTCAACTTTATTTATCTCATTTTATCTATGCACATACGACGTTTCTTATCACTAACAATTCCTTATCAGTCACAATATTACATGTTACATATTAAAATATTCTAAAAAATTATTGCTATCAAGTTAAGTTACAGTTTCAATACTACGTTCAATACTATTTCTAATCTACCTATAAATCGTTTTGGGAAATGAGAAAACACACGAAAAAATATACTTTATTTCTTAATATCTTATCAGCTATTTACTTAACTCTTATGTATCATACCTTATCGTGAAGGTCTAATTAGCCGCTATGTGCGTAACATCAATTTATCAACATGGGATAATTTATTTGTAAATACCTACTGCATAAAACTTTCATACAAACTAGTACAACACGAACAAGCTTTACAATACACGAAAAACACTAACTGCAAATATTATCGACTAAATACATTCCAAACACAAAGAAACTTATTATTATACTATAAAACACTAATAGACAACGAATTCAATAGATTTTACACTTATAACTAGTCACGAAATTTCACATCACAATACAACTTTATTACCACAATTATTAGTCACTGTCTATTGTTCACTTTATTGCACTATTCTGCCGGCCGTCCCGAACAAAACTCTCCTCAACAGCTTTTAGCAAAAAGAAGCGATAAAATTATTGTTTTTTAACCCCAACGCTACACAAAAAGAGGGGTGTTATAAGTTTGACGTGTGTGGGTATCTCATGTATATCTGAAGCAACGAGGCTCCTAAACGATTGGACCGATTTTGATGCGGTTTTTTTAATATCATGTAAATACAGGTTTAGTAGTTAGCATTTACATTTTCATTAATTTTGTTACTATTAAATATAACTTGGTTTCAGTTAGATAAAAATACTAGTGTACACAGTGGTAGGTGATTTGGTGGAATTTCTAGAAATTCTCGCAAGATTGACGGCATCCAGAGGTGTAATGTACGCCCACGCGTTTCACGACATTTCCAATTACAGTTCACTTTTCGTTATAATGCTCCCATATACGAAACTGGAACGATTTATTCCTGCCAAGCTTTTGCGGTAAAGGAACCCATGTTAAAGTAAAATATGTGGTCTTTTATTGTCTATTTAAGATTTATTTCTTGAATCTAAAAGCTGCTCTTATTGATGTCTATACAAATATAAGCAATCTTTGTATGTTTGTCCTATATTCGTTCGGAAACTATTCCGAAACTACTTTGTTTATGTACTTGACTTTCTACTAATAAACTTTTTTTTTTTAAATTTATAGCGTCGTTCTATCTATACCGTTGACATGCGAGTATCTGGTGCATCACATAAGCGCCACACATTTTTTTTCTTTGTCAACTTTTGTACCTACTGTGAATCTCGCAAATAATTATTCTTGATTCTTGATCAGATTGTGATGAAACTTGGTACGATGTTCTGGGGACGCACACGAGGGCGTCCTGGTCTAAAAAACCTATATATTTATTTTTACTTTATGTGGCATTGCAACGCATACTGAGTACAGCTAGTGATTTATATATTTAAAAGTTTACATTTGAAGTGTCTACCTATTTTCACTGCTAGAAATGAAAACAAGTATGTAATCACTTTTTATCTTGTTACAATCCGAAAGCCTTGGTAGCATATTTAAGCCGGTTATCTTAAGATCCAACAATAGATTATCCCGTTTATTCTCAAAGACAGATCATCAGAGACAGATTCTCAAGGCAGATTTCTTTTCCGAGTATTTTCATTGTTTTTTGAATCCAAAAGTAAACAATTCCAGAAAATCTTACCCTTTAGACTTATTTCCTGAGATTTTCAGTGTATTATGTTCATCATAATCAGCAATTTTAGGCATAAATCTTCCTTAATTGATAGATGAGGAGGTTCATCAATTATTCTAAACGCAATACCTATAGGTGTTAGTGACTGCAAAAGTAAACCAGTGTGTGAATCCGCGAAAAACTCAAGACATTTTTTGTACTGTCGATTTACCCTTCATGTGTTGCGTATATATCATATTGTGTACTAATGCCATATGTGGCGCCGTTCAGATGTGGTTAGGAGAGTGATTTTATATATTTTACTCTTAACCTGCACCTTTGATTTTGTGGCAGTCAACCCAATGACAATAATCGTCAAAAGGAAATATTCGTCGTTCGTCATAAGCCAATTTTAATGTCCCTACTGCTGGGGCCCTGGCCTTCCTTATGGATGGATAAGGAGACTGGGCCATGACCCACCACGCGGGCCCAATGCGGATTGGTGGGTTTTAACGACTGAAAATGCTGCCGGGACCAACGGCTTAAAGTGCCTTCTGAAGCACGGAGGACCTCGAGATAGTAAATTTTTGTACACCCATCCCGTAACCGATCATTGCGAAGCTTGCTTAACCTTAACAATCGCTGGCCGAGCGCGCGAACCACTGCGCCACGGGCTCCACAGGAAATATTACCTTTTAATATTTTTTTTTCTTGTAATTTGCCCACATTTAGATCGATCGTTTTCCAATCGTTACTTATTTATGAAACTCCCACGCGATACAATATTTTATGGTGGTTTTTATGCGATCTGGCAAATTGGAATGGTAGCCAATTTCATTCGAGTAAGAATTCTTGGCATTCCCCTCTTTGACCGTGAAATAATCTTGTGTTGAACTATATACCTAGATATTATAATGCAGACGAGAAGTGTCATAAATTATATTATTGAAACAGTTTTGTAATTATACAGGAAGGAAAAAGAAACGCTTATTGGAGGGAAAGTACCCAAAATACTGATGTGAGCAAATTTAACACAAAGGAAACATTCCTTCATTTTCAAAATTAAATTAAACTGCATTCAAAGATTAAAAAAAAATCAATCTTTATTTTTACATTGGTAAGACTTATAAAATGTATAATAGTACATTACACAACTTTTACGGATTTAAGTGCACTATATTTTTACTGTTTGAGTATTTTTAGATGATTTTTAGAGCTTTTTGATTTCCCGACTTATTAGTTTCGAATTCGGAGCCCGTGGCGCTGAGAAGTCCGTGGCGCAGTGGTTCGCGCGCTCGGACTGCGATTGTTGAGGTTAAGCACTTTCGCAATGGTCGATCACGGGATGGGTGACCAGAAATTTACTATCTCGAGCTCCTCCGTGCTTCGAACGGCACTTTAAGGCGTTGGTCCCGGCTGCAGTCGCAGTCGTTAAAACCCACCAACCCGCACTGGGTGGTCATGGTACATTCTCCTGATACATCTATAAGGAAGGTCAGCGCCCCAGCAGTAGGGACCTAAAAAATGGCTGATGACGAAGTTTCGAATAACACTTTTCGAAGTTAGACTTATAAGTGGCAACTCAACCCGTGACCACGGTAGCTGAAAATGTTCCGAAACTTCGGGAACCCAAAAACCCTAAAAAAAAAACATCTAAAAATATTCAAACGGTCAAAATGTAGTGCACTTAAATCCTTAAGTTGTTTTATTTCAATGATGAGTGCGCGAAGAAACAAGATGTGCTTATATTATAAACATTTAATAAACATTCCAAATCCAAAAAAAACAAACAAACACTGAAAATAAAAAAGTACGCGCGGGTTTGATGTCTTAAAGAAGTTTTGTCGTAATCTAAAGTTAATATCCGTTTGAGATGAGACATCTGATATCTCCCAAAGATTAATTAATCAAACACGCTAAAGTAAAATAAAAAGTGTCAAAAAAGTGTAGTCGGTGTACCACAGACCTATATCGAGATAGACGGTAAAAGTTTTACGACCCAAGTCAGTGCGGTTGAGACCATTGCGATGAAATACGCGTCATTCAGAAACGTAACGGTTAATTGTGCAGTGCTATCCTGCAAGAGCTCGTCAATAACATTTACACATTACTAAATCTCGCTCGCGACGTCATCGTAGCGTAGGTACGAAAAATTCGACACGCTAGGTTCCCATACAGTTTGAAGCGCTCTTTTCGTCTATCTCAATATAGGTCTATGCGGTGTACTATTGGTGTCGTAGCTCGTAGTATCTACGAGAGTTATTTGCTACGATTGCGTGATGAACTGTTCACTGATCATACATTCGAATTCAAAAGCAAATTTTGTCTGCTTGTTTCTCATGTTTTCACGCCTGATCACTGAAAGGATTTACAGGTATTCTTTTATGTTATGTACCGGCTACACACAAAAATGAAAGCCAGAAAGTAAGATGGAGCGTGAGGCCGGGAAAACGGTATGCCGTTCAGTCATTATTTTATTTTTATTTTATTAGTATTTAAATGATTATTCAAGCGCGGCCTGAGTAATCATTGAAATACTAAAGATTTGGACTACGCAAACTTGGCCTGCACGGTTTTGCCTGCACGTTTGGCCGGGCGTTCAGTCCGCGCTTCAGTCCGCGTTTAAGTCCGCGCCTCAGTCCGTCAAAATTGTTTCCGATGACATATGAAAATGAAAACGAAAACGAAGACGAAGACGAAAATGAAGACGATAACGATAACGAAAAATATTTTTTATTTAATTGAGCATATTACATGCATTTTTGAACTGTTAGTTTTGCGCTACCACCCTTTTCAGATGACGTAGATAATTTATGAAAATTAGCGATGTAAGAGGTTATCGAAGGAGGTTTTAACTCGTTTCATAGAGCTCTCTCCCTCTCTAAACACTGAAGACTGCGCAGTCGGACTGTGCGTGCTTACCTGCACGTGTGGCCGGTCGCTCCGTGTTCTGTCTTTTGCTCCGTCATGATTGCGCAATCACGGACTGCGCAGTCATGAAGGAGCGTGTGGCGGGTGCATATTAGGCTTTAAATTGTCAAAAAATACAAATTTGACTTAAATTGCTTTAGTGTCCACTTTCATTTTCACTCTGGTTTATAATCACTAAACAATTAATTGTTTAATGTAATTGTTTTTGACAGGCATTGTTAATTTGCTACGCTAAAATAATTGACATTGTTTGTTTCTATACAATACGATTCCGTCGTTATAATATTGTGAAATAAATAAACTTTGGATTAGGACAGACGTGGATAGTTTATTTGCTATTATTTACCTTATTAGGTACAGATAGGTACCTTTTAATTTCATTCCTGCATTTAATTTCGACAAATTTCGGCCGTTCATAATCATTTCTTTATGAATAAAAATGAATCGCTAAATGTGTTGCTAAGCTCAAAATTACAAAAAACACAGAGGCGCTGTTATTCTGACAGGAAGGAATGAAAGAATTTTAGAGAGTTTCACCCGTGTTCTTTTCGTAATAACACGTGTTGTGAGGCTCCATTTTTAACTCAATCTACCGTACAATTTATATATATTACAAAATATATTTACTTGACATTGGCAAAATTTGCGTATTTAACGCGAGCACGCCATTAATTAAGAAAGAAGAAGAAGAAAGAATTTTAAAAGAAATAGGAAGAATTTTAAAAGCGTTTCTTGAAGTTCGATGAAGGAAATTTATGCCAAGGAAAATTGGGATTCCCACGGGAACGGCAAACCGGGGCCCCTAGCCAAAGTAACAATTCAAAAACAATAACAAAGTTTGAAAAAATTAAATGTATCGGATTGGCGGATTGGCAAAAGCCGCGCTAAATCACGTGGTCTTACTGCACGTTAATTGGCGAAAATAGACAATAACGAATCGAATTATCGTTTTGCTACATAACGATGTTACTTTGTCTTCGGGCCCAGTCTCGTCGCTGTCATTACTGACTCGTTTTCATATTGTGCGACAGCCACAACAGCGACGAAAATGAAACTGAACCGACTTTTTGTTAGATAATAATCGGCCCTCGAGAACCACGCCGGTGCGAACGAAGGCGGCCACTTCTTTCAAATAAAAGAACGCCTCCCGGTGAAGGTGGGCGTCGTAAACTACGGTTTAATCCGCAGCATCGCTAGTCCTTAAGCCCCTAATTCACCTTGACCACTGTTCTTTATGGCCAGACCAAGGCTGTTAACTTTAACCCCTTTAATTGTGATTTGAGGAACTCGTGGCGTTAGCACGTTCGACCTTTGATTGTGTCAGTTAAGAAACTTTTGCTTTAGACATAAAAATTTTGAAGACCAATAATACCATCATCATCATCATCATCAGCCTGTGGACGTCCACTGCTGGATATAGGCCTCTCCTAGCTAACGCCTATTGTGGCGGTCATCGGAGGTTATTAGGCTACTGCTACCACGCTGGACAGACGGGTTGGTAGAGGGTTTGTTTCAAGTTTTCCTTCTCTCGCACAGGTGTTCAATGCGTCGAGCCTCTTAGTCGACTCTTACGACATCCCCGGCATGTAAGGGAGTGGTGATATTTGTATTCTTAGGCCGTCACCACACGGCTACAGTACCCACATTTATTCCTTATTTTAACCTGGGGAATCTGCCTTTATTGGCTTCGTCCTCAATTGTTTCAGTTCGATGTTGTACTAACTGCACTTTTTCTTATTTTTTCCTTCCTTCCCCCGCCTTATTTCTGTTCCCGTGGGATATCGGGATAAAATATATACCTATTCAATCCAAGATAGAAACTATACAGGGTGGAAATTTAAAACGGGGCACGAAGGGCAGGTACCTCAACCGATGTAGCTACATGAAAACGTTCTTAGGAAACCATCCTTAATTTTTTGAGGAATTTTGAACTGCATTCACCGGTTTTGAAAAAATATTATAGTGAGCAGAAAAATGATGACTTTTCAAAAATATTTTTTTTTATAGCGATCGATCCTGTCTCTTATGAGGATCAAAACACTCTTTGACGTCAACTGAGGTATGAGTACTAAGAAAGTCAGAAATCGCGAAAAACTATTTCATACATAGTTTTACTGTACTTGTACAAAAAGAAAGACGAAGGGCACAGCGGCACGCCGCGCCGGCAGGCGGGCGGAACGCAACGCGCTGGTTACCAATTAGAAGGTTGTTTAGATATTATTTTTTATTATTGTTTTTAATATCTTTGTATCAATTATCTTTGTATCTTTGTATATTATAGATGTGCGGTGTTAACACCGTAAGAATTTTTATTTATTGTATATGATTGTTTAGTTAAGTTTTTATATTAGTTCTTATTTGCCTGAAACACAGGGTATCCTAGTTCAGGCTCATTTATATTATTATTGTATTTATGAAATTATTAATAGGTTATAGTGATTATTTTGTTATGAATGATTATTTCAATAAAATATTATTATTATTATTATTATAAACACTGACTGAGCTGTTCATATTGTTTTAGTTTTAAGTTATGTATAAAACCTACCTATGGTAAATTATGCATGCCTGTTATGGGTATACTGTTGTTACCTACAAATCTGCAATGTTATCTGCAAAAAATTGTACACAGTTATCGCAATAAATATATTGAATTCATATTGAATTCAATTCTCAACCAGTTTAATTAAATTATCGTCTTATATCAGGGTGACTTTAGGCTCTTTTCAAACGAAAAAAATGTTCCCAAGCATTTGTTAGGATATGCCTGAAAGTATCATTCCGTGTTTTCTGGTAGCGCGCGGCACGCGTCCCGCCCCGCGCTCGCGCCACACGCAGCCGCATCCGCTTCATCTACCTATCTTATGTTAGCGAATGTATGGAAATAGTTTATCGCGATTTCTGACTTTCCTAGTACTCATACCTCAGTTGATGTCAAAGAGTGTTTTGATCCCCATGAGTAACAGGATCAAACGCCATAAAAAAATTTTTTTTCGAAAGCTCATCATTTTTCTGCTCATTACTTATAATTTTTTTCAAAATCGGTAAATGCAGTTCAAAATTTTTCAAAAAATTAAGGATGGTTTCCTAATAACGTTTTCATGTAGCACAACGTTTAAGGTACCTCTGCTCTTCGTGCCCCGTTTTAAATTTCCACCCTGTATATTCATTCAAATCCGTGCAACTCGTAATTGAGTAACATCTAAACTTTCGCATTAAATAGTAGTAATTAGTAAAGTATTTTACTCAAACATGCTTGGAAATATGACCATTATTTTGACAACCTTCTCCGAGATGAATCGATATTGCTGTACTGGCCACAAACATACATGCGAGCAGCGGCCGGCAAAAGTTGTATGAAAATCCATATCTGTCGTGTATTTTAGAAATGGAACTATCTTTTACTCCGAAAAATGGCAACCAAGGAGGTAACTTATCAAAGGTTTTATTTAAATTTCGAAGAAGCTTGCAAATAGAAAGCTGTTTTTAAAAAAAGAAACAACAAATCAACACTTTACGCGGGAAAAAACATTGTTGTTCGTTGTTTGTCTGATTTCAAAAAGTAGTTATAATTTCTGCGCATTATTAAATAATGCGCAGAAATTATAACTGATTTTTAAATAATGATTATTTGAGAAAGGCACATACAAGCCTTGGCCACAACTAGGCATTGATGGACTTACGTATGTGTACCTCGGCTTCGCCTCGGCCCAAATTTACACGTTCGTTCATCAATGCCTCTTTATCTGGCCGCTGCAGTAATGTACTATTAACCCTCGGATAACTTTCTTTATTGGTTTTGTCCTTAAATTCTTTCAGATCTATGTTGCCTTAACTTTGCTAGCCAGGACCCTGGCCACAACCTCGCCCCGGTTTCTTAACGATCCAGTGTCAAGGCGAGATCCTAACTCCAGCCTCGACTCAGATAAACGTTATAAAGTTTGATCACGACCCCATTATCTAAATCACGCATTTTTCTCATCCCTTCCCATTCGCAAGAATAAGATCATTTAGTGCTGATGTAAATAAGTTGGTTCATTTTTAACCGACTTCAAAAAAGGAGGAGGTTCTCAATTCGGTTGGTATATATATATATATATATTTTTTTTTATGTATGTACACCGATTACGCCGAGATTGCTGAACCGATTTCCATGATTTTTTTTTGTTCGATGCAGAATAGTTGCCAATTGGTCTTATAAAAATTAGGTTTCGTTTGACCCAGTACTTTTTATGTTATGAGCATTTTTACATAATATTTCTTTACATTGCTGAATTGGACGATGTAGTATTTACGATAATTTTGTTTATAATGTACATGAAACCATATCTAATCTAGAAAAACCTTGCTGTAGTTTACAAAACAGCCTATTAGAGACACTAAAAAGTAAAAAAAAATATTAAAAAAAAGCTTTTTAGTTTTTGAAATCGGTTTTTTTTAACGCAGTTTTTTTATTATAATTAATAGGTAAGCGCTTGTCTGAAAATCGTTTTATCTCTACACTAATCCTTGTGTAAAATGAGTGTTATTTTATTGGTGAAATCGTTTTTTTGTATGAGTTTTGTTTTGAGAGTGTCTGTCAGCTGGCAAGGGAAGGTTTTAACCGTGTAGGTCGATTAGATAAAAAAATAAATGTCTGGAAGAATCAATAGGAAACCTATAGAATAGATTGCATCATACTCTTAATATGTCAACTCTGTTTCGTTTCAGGAGGTGTTTGTATTTAATACTGCTTCAATATAGTTGCCACTATTTTTATTTCGTGTTCTATTATTTTAATTAAAAAGTATTTTAATACATAATAAGTGACATAACAATACATGGTTAATACGTGCTGTCCACAATTGCTTTTTTTCTTATCAATGGCAAAAATACATAATACCTATTTTAAAATCAAGTAAACCTTGGCCAATCCATTTTCGAAACCATTATTTTGGTAGTCTAAATTTATAGACTTTGCCACGCCGCGATTATTTTAGATCCAAAGACTGTTACGTAAATCCAACAACTAAATAACAGTAAATTAATAAGTTTCCATCAATTTCCTCCATCTGGCAGGAGTGGAGGCTCCGCGGCGGCTCGGGAGACGGGTATTGATTGCGCGTGACCTTTGCCAGTCGCTCAACGCTCTCAGTATTGTCAGATAATGGATTATGGCTTAAAGCTGACATAAATATCGGAAAAGGTAAAACGACAACTTTGAGATAATAATTAAATTTGTCTAAGATAAAATTTATCCTTCCCACGTGAAAAACGTTATTAGTAATTTTTTTGGTGTAGGGTACGTTACCTAAACAGTAAAGTAACAAAAAAAAACCGGCCAAGTGCGAGTCGGACTCGCGCACCGACGGTTCCGTAAAATATTGTTTATTATATGATGTAACAAAAAATTTACGGTTTTCGCAATTTTTCCTTTATCTGTACTATAAGACGTTAGTTTGTACCAAATTTCAAGATTCTAAGTTCACGACAAGTACCCTGTAGGTTGAGATTCCCGTGCGAGTTTCGAAAATTTGCGGAAATTTGCGGTATAAACGGCTGTATCTTTTGATTGCTTTGGCTTAGAAGTTTGATTTTTTCACAGCTCCAAGGGACAGTAGACCTGAGTATTAGATATAAATTTCAGTTTGATACCTCCGCGCGTTCCTGAGAAAAACGGTCTTGACGGACGGACGGACGGACAACGAAGTGATCCTATAAGGGTTCCGTTTTTTCCTTTTGAGGTACGGAACCCTAAAAACGAAAGAAATCACGTACCAAATATCTCTTAATCAACGCAGACAAAGTTGCAGGTGCATGCTAGATATACAATAATGTAATAAAATTGTCTAGTTAGATGATCGGAGAATTTTATGGCTGAAAGATTTAACGAAAACGTATTGTAAGAGGGTCTATAAAAGATAAGCTGTGAAATATTTTGGCTCTTAGGTTGTGAAAAGGTTACGAAGGTAAATATTTATCAACTTGATCTTTATCACTCTTATTTACCGTATTATTTATGAGACAATCTACTTTCATATGAATTCGATAACGATTTTTTTATTGAGATAATTTCAGAAGTTGTTTGGTTGTGATGGCGGCAGAATATTTTTTATTCTCCTGTTTTTTCGCATTGGAGAATAAGCAAAGGAAATTTGTGTCGTTATTATTTATTTTTATTAAATAATTTTAAGTATAACATGTAATTAACGATGTTCTGTTTGACACTGTAATCAAATCCTTATCATTCTAACACAGCTTTACGAGTAAAATGTAATTATTCTGGTCCAAAGAGTTTGCAACTCGAGAGAATACGCAGTAGCAAGGTTTTTGACCTCACTGCGTATTTTCTTTGAAAGACATCAGTCCACGGTCAGCCTTAGTTAGGACTATATTTTTAGCTTAGGTATATATTTTATATATAAAAAAAACTCTTACTTTCAAAATATTTAAGGCATGGTATAGTTAATAGTTTTGTAGTGTTTAGTTTGGTGTGTTGTTCTACCGTCCGTCGTTGTTTCGGCAGCTATACCTATTCAACGTTTAACACATTTAGGTTTAAGATCAACCAAAAATATCTTAATAATTTTTAAACTGCGTGTGCTGCTGACTGTACCTATTCCATTTGGATGGCTCGTTCGCATTCGCACTGAATTTCTAAATAAACGTTCTGAACGAGATCTCTTATTTATTCAGTATCTAATTTGTTAGACGAAATTATGTATATACTCGTATCTACTAAATTAAGGTTGTACTTTATTAAAAGCACTTTTTTTATTATGACTTTATTGGTATCGAAAGACAAAAGTAAAATAGTTCTTTTTCTTCTGTTCTTGGTAGTTTTATTTTCCGTTGGCTGCTCGCCATATATCCTGATAAGGGGCTTCAGCTCTTCAAAGCTTTGCTTAATCGTGGTCCCTGGCCCAGTTACATCTAAATATTGAAATGGTGTGCTCAACTCTGGAATGTCAATGTTTTTCTATATGGACGAAATTTTTATTAAGAATTTGAATTGGATACACGTGTACTGTTTAGGAATTCCACAACAAAAGAAAGAACCTCAAAAAAGATTCTGTCTACATCTATGCTGTATAAAATGTATAAGTACTAAATAAATTACAAAAATGTTTACAGATGTTTGAGATAACGTTCACAGACAGAAGCAGCATTACACGTGTACGTTTAGGAATTCCATAATAAAAGAAAGAACCCCGAAAAAGATTCTGTCTACATCTATGCTGTATAAAATGTATAAGTACTAAATAAATTCCAAAAAAATATTAAAATATTGCTTTCTCAATAATACCGCTAATATTTTCGATATTAAGACGAATTTATGAAGTAAGTATTGGAAAATTAAGTAAGATGGGACATGACGGGCAGGTACCTTAATGGTTATATTGTAGCTACATGAAAACGTTCTTAAGAAACCATCCTGAATTTTGTGAGTAATTTTGAAACGTAATTTTACATATTTAAAAATATTATGCCAATCGATCCTGTTCCTTATGAGGATTAAAATACTCTAAGACACCAACTAAGGTATGAGTACTAGTAAAGTCAGAAATCGCCAAAAACTTTTTCCACACATTCGCTAAGAAAATAAGTTGCTTCAACAAAGTAACTTGTAGGAGAAGCGGATACGGCTCCGTGTGGCGCGAGCGCGGGGCGCGTGTTTTTTGCGGTTTCTGACTTTTTAAGTATCTCATACCTCAGTCGGTGTCTAAGAGTGTTTTGATCCTCACTAGGCTATCCTAGTGAGGACTGGCATAAAAAAATATACTTGAAAACTGCATATTTTCCAAAATCTGTGAAAGTAGTTTAAATTTCTTAAAAAAATACTGATGGTTCCCTAAGAACGTTTTTATGTAGCTAAAACGGGTATCGTACTTGCTCTTACTGCTTCATCTTAACTTCCCACCCTGTATAGACAGTCCCTTGCCCTCCACCCTGCCCAATTCTTTCTTCAAACAATATTTGAAAAAGGTTTTGTCTGCATTTATGCCATGAAAAAAAGAATCTTTATAAAATACGCTCACATCGTTATCTCAATAATAAAGCAAAACGTTTTCAGTACACTCGCAGACCGAGGTCCGAGTATATATGTGTATAGACAGTAGTGCCTTGCCCTCTAGTCTGCCCGGGACTTTAATCAATTGCCTTCATCTCTCTCTGCATTTCCGCCATATAAAGTGTAAAGTATTTATTACAATTCCAAAAAATATTTACAGTTATTTGTAAAATATGCTCACAGAAAGAATCGTGTGTCACATCGTTATAACTCAATAATAACGCAAAATATTTTCCTGGACCTATATACAAACAGTCCCTTGCCCTCTACCCTGTCCAGTTCTTTCATCGATCTGTCTTTATTAAAGGTTCTGTCTGCATTTATGCCCTGCAAAAAAGAATCTTTTAAACACGTTCTGTCTGCATTTCTGCTATATAAAGTGTTATAGGTAAAAAATTACACAAAATATTTACATTTATTTCGACTTTATCGTAACAAATTTTGAATAAGTGACGTTTGGCCCCCAATAAGTTTCGCCCACTTGGGGAATCGCATGTCACATCGTTATTATTATTGAAATAACGCAAAATATTTTCAGTATTTTCCTAGACCTACAGTGGTGGTCATATAATTAAGAACGATTTGAACTTCAAGAATATTGTTATCTAAGTCATGTGTTTATTCTTAGATGTAACTAGTTATGTTATGATATAGCCACATGAATAGAGCAAACTGGAATAGGAATAAAAAATAAACTCTGACTATTTTTTTATTAAATTAATTTATTCATTTAACTAACAAATTCAAATAGTAATGAAGTTGGAGAAATAATTTAGAACGATTTATTAAACTGCTCGAGAATTGTTCAATCTGAAAAGTGAAATGCGCAAAGAAAAAAAGGAATTTTATGCATTTCAAACTAAATTTAATAGTTAGTAGCATGTCCAGGGCTTTTTATAACTGACCAAAATGCCACTGTAATTTTTTGTCTGCAAAAATAACTTTGTTTTTCATAGTGTTTGTATGAATGAAATATATTTGCAGTTATGGAAAATGTGCTATAGCTCTGAAACTGCTAAAAATATTTCGTTCAAACCAATTTTCGTTGAAGCACATATTTTGCTTAATGTGCTAAGTATATTTCTAAAACTGCCAACTATATTTCGTTCAAACCAATTTTCGTTGAAAGTTTTTATTAAGATCTACAGCATATATATTTTTTAATTTTTCACCCTCTTATTTCAAAAGTTAGAGGGGGGGGACGACGACACACACACACACACACACACACATTTTACCACTTTGGAAGTGTACATCTTTCAAACGGTTGACTGAGAAATAATCGTTTTAGAAACCTCAGAATTCACTTGTTGATTTTTTTCCAATATTTTTCTATTTAAAATTTATCATAAATGGGCATCTTTGTTGCTATCCTTCGAATAGTGCGTGCCGACATTGCGGAACGGGTTATGTTCACCAAAATATTCTTTTCTCAGCTCATTAGGTCCTTTTAAGGGATATTCTTTTGACAAAGGATGTTTTAATCGTCTCGCCGAGATGACTTTGAAGTATTTTGATTTGTAGCCAAATGCATGGAAAGTCATGGAAAACCATCGTTTATGAACATTGCAGATGGACGGCTGTGTTTTTATACGGCCAATTCTTCTCGCGAAGTTTCATTATTACCTCCATTGTAGATTTATCACAACTTTTATTTTTTTCCATTGTTTTCATATGAAGCAATCACCTGTAAGACTTTTCCAGCACTACATTAAACAAATAGTGACGTACAACCAAAGAGCAATAGAGTAATTTTTATTTACATTGAATAAAAATTAAACTATTTACCGTTCTTAATTATGTGACCAGCCAGAATGTAGTAATTCTAGGTTCCAGTCTAATATATAAAGTTTATTTATTAATTTTTTTGCCAATCATGTGTATAAACGAATGTACCGCTAGTATGAAAATGCTTTGCAATACCAAGAGAAATAAAAAAAAATGCAAGTAGTTACCTATGCTTGTTAGTTTGAAAAAATCTTCTCTTTAAATAAGCGTTCTTAATAATTTGACACCACTGTATATATATACAGGCCCTTGCCCTCTACCCTGCCCAGTTCGTTCATCAAATTGCCTTCGTCTGAAGTCCCACAAAGGTCCCTCCCGTCCCGCCGCGTCCTTGTAGGGTCGCCGACTTCCCTAATCGGATCGTTTATCTGGGCGTCGCCAAAACTAATCCCATTAACTGAAAAATCGTCCGTAAGCAAATGTATTAAATTAAGTTGGTACTGCCAAGAAAAAAAAATTAAAAGTGCTGGGGTGACGTACTTTTATTGTATTTCCTTTTTCGCAAAAAATAAACTATGGATGTTTATTATCGCATCCTGTATGTATCTTCTCGCAAGTTAACCTGAATACTACGAGAGAGGAGATCATAATAAGGTCTTCAACATTTTCTCAGAGGTCTTTGACTTTATTTCATTGGGTCGTTTACCTGAACATTAGAAATGTTATCCCATTTACCTAGTGTAGCGCTCGAGATTGTAGAAAATACTAGTGTTTATCATATCTTTAAATGGTTTGATATAATGTTAAGCTGTGTTAAGTACTTAGTACGAAAATGGTAGAGTCCGGAAGTGTAATAAACAAAATTACAGGTACTTTACATGTAATTTTGTTTGTAATACAAAATAAAATGAAATACAGGTACATACTTACAGATATTACTTACAATAAGAAAATCTAGAAGACAGCACCTTTAATAATAAACAAGAGAAGGTAAACGAATATCGCTAGCTGGAACACCTGCTTGTAATTTTTAGAAAGGGTTCCCCGTGCTTTATGCGATCCGTCGCCGACAATCAAGATCGGTCCTCTCGCCGCAGAATAGTGTGGACCCGGCCAATCCATAAGCGGCTGCTTTGATGTCGGCGAGACCGAAACACGTCCTTTGACGGCCATGTTAAATATTCAAATATTCACGAGGAACTCTGAAGATCTTGCTTACACTTTCCGTGTAATGTGGAAAGGAAAAAAAGTCTGTGAAGCAAGAAGAGTAGGTAGGATTTGTGACATAAGCCGATTTTATATTAACGAAAGCTTCGTCGTGGAAGTGATTATCTTAGCGAAGGTGATTTCGTCGTTTTGAAACACGTGTCAAAAATGTGTAACTATGTTCGAAACAAAAATGGTCGGCGCGAAAACAGTTCGAAAATACCGTCGCAACGGTCGCAAAAAAGATAATTAGCTTTATCTAATACTAGCGGCCGCTCGCGGTTTCACACGCGTGGTTCCCGTTCCCGTAAGAATATCGGGATAAAAAGTATCCTATGTTCATAACCAGGCTATCTACTATCTGTGTACCAAATTTCATCCAAATCCATTCAGTAGTTTCGTATTAGATAAAGAAAAGTAGCTTTATCTAATACTAGCGGCCGCTCGCGGTTTCACACGCGTGGTTCCCGTTCCCGTAGGAATATCGGGATAAAAAGTATCCTACGTTCATAACCAGGCTATCTACTATCTGTGTACCAAATTTCATCCAAATCCATTCAGTAGTTTCGGAGCCTATTCAATGCAAAGAAACAAACAATCAAATCTTTCCTCTTGATAATATTAGTATAGATTTCATATAGTCAAAATAAACTCGCAAATAACGAAAATTTATCACCTATTTCAAAACCTTACTTAGTAAGAGAGCAACGACTGAAAATATCCTTTTGAAATTCCCAAAAGGATGATGTTAATACAATCGTATTTCAGGTAAACGTCCCTATTTGCTTCTAATTACCCTGTCATTAGGAGGCTGTGGCAAATATAAGGGCAAAAGCTGACGTCAATGTTTGCTTGAAAGTTCTCGTTAAATGCGTAGATTTTAATTTACTATTTCTGAAGAAGAAATCTTATGTTATGTTTTGACCTTATGATTATGAGCTAAGTTTTCAACTCTAATGTTTTTTTGGTTCATTTCAGTTTCGGAGATAAGCTTGCTTCAATTCTATATTATTTTATAACATTTATTTAGAAATCTAATTCTTTAATTTACCACTGCATACAAATTACTTTAAAGTTTGTGTTAACTCAAAGTAACGGGTAGGTACCTACTACTGAAGTTAATTAGTCAGTATGTGTCTTGGTAACTTACCGACTCTATTTTCCAATTGGATTTAGTTTTAGTTCGTTAAAATAAATAGTCTCGCTCCTTTGAGTCCAAAGTCCCAGTTAGGTAAATTAGTTCCGAATTTCTGGTAGTAAGTGCAAACTTTTAATTGCTTTATGTTCTCTATTATACAAAACTAACGCTTAAGCATTATTGTTAAAATTTTACTGTTTAGACTGATTTAACATAAAACAACACTTTTATTTTACCTGTAATTTTTGATGAATATTTATAATATAATATTAATACCACTTCAAAGGTAACGAGCCCGATGGCTAGTACTTATCCGGCCAAACTAACTACAACGCTAGGTTTCGTAGGTTCGATCGGAATAAATATTTATGTGATGAAATATAAAATTTCATCTTAAGGAAAAGGAAGAAAAACTACTATTAATATTTACTGCCAATGAGACTGAGTTACGTAAGCACGCTTGTAGACTATAACCAAAAGCTTCTGCTCAAGAATTCCCGTTTGATAACTTGTTCCCCTTGAGATAAGGGGAGAATCGCCTCTGGACTTCAATTTCATAGCGATATTTGCTGCGGAGTCCCACGAGATTCCTGTAGTGTCTACATTACATACATACAAAAGATCAATACAATACCTGTAATAGCTTTTAGAGCTTAGATTTTATTTAACTCGCATTGCACTAGCTTTGGGACTACCATATTCATTTTAATAACAACGTGCAAATGTAAATATCAATAGCGCTTAAGAAACAATGTTCAACAGCTATATAATTTGGGCTACAGAGAATTCTATTTAAAGTGTCCACGCAGAAAATATGTTTGTTTGTTTTTTTTAATAGACTTAGATAGTTAAGAATAAAATTATGTCGATGTTATCATCATTCTATCAGATAATATTTAAAAGTAAAGCAGACAGTGCTTAATTGAAAGTTTATACTATCATTTAAAACTCACATGACGTTTATCTGAACAGTGTGAAGGACATTAGTTGTTCAGCAGTCCCAGGCTGCGCTCGACGGGGTCAAATATCGTAAAATTGTTCCGGTTCGTGCGTTCCGGTCGCAATATGGCGCCGATACGTGTCCCGGCCACATTCAGCGATATTTATTTAATGGCCCACCCTATGGCTAAAACGGTTAGTTTTGTGGCGGACTAAACTATAAGAACTACATTGTGATCGTTGAAAAATGCTATAAACCTAGGTTTTCAATCGATTTAAGTGTTTTGTACCTACTGCTTTACCTTCTATGTTACACTAAATGTATTGGATTCAGTGTTTTATTTAAACTTTAATTTTTGATCCAAATAACTTTGTTACAAATATTAAACAAGAAAATACTAGAAAAAAGCCCTGACGAGATTTTACATGTATGAAGTCTCACCCATTTAATCTGTACCTATCTATCTTCTTAGATCCGTCCGATATTTTTTTGGTCCTAAACTTTTTTGTTGACCCTGATCGAGTGGGCTCATTGTGAGGGTTGCGAGCTCGTTTGACAGGTGTAGCGTGATGCGATAGCTTAGTCAGATTAAGATTAAACGTCTCCCTTAACCTCATTCATTTCGTCTGTGGTAGGGGTGAACCACTCCCTACACTTTGGGTTGCTCTTTATAATGATTTGTTTACGGTTAGGAAAATTTATTTGCTAGTGCATTTCATACTTATAGTAAATTTTAAATAGAAAAATATTAGAAAAAATTTACTCGGCCACAAGTGAATTCTCAGATGGGAATTCACTTGTGGCCGAGTTAATTTTTCAATGCTATTTTATACTTATGGTAAATTTAAAATAGAAAAATATTGGAAAAAATTTACTCGGCCACAAATATAGGAAAAAATTAACTTGTAACAAAATTTACCATAAGTATAAAAATAGCATTGAAAAATGCAAAAAATCAAAAATCATAAAGTGCATTTTATGTTTGTGAAGGTTGTTTGGTTTGGACTGGTCACAAGATTTACTAAGGATTTTGAATTTCATTTACAGAGTATTATTAATCATGACACGAAACGACTATCTATACCTATGTATTTTTTTAATCAAAATAGTACCACTTCTGTTACTATCATTATGTGCGTCTAGTTTACCTTTGCCCAATTAAAGGAGATCATTCCTTTTGGGCCCTTTTCTGAAAGTGCCGGCCAACAAAACAAAATGGTACGAATGGTTAGTTAAAACTGGTGGTTTGGAGCAATTTGTTGATATGGCAAAAAAGTTGTAGGATTACTCTTACTCAAGGTATACAAATTCAAAGATTAGCAATTTTCATACATTCCTTCATTTCAAAAAATACAAAAAATTTTAATATTTATACATATTGCTAAAACTAGTGATCCGAAGTCATTGAGAGACAAAAGGATTTAGTAGCCCAACATTTTTATACCCAGTGATACTTATTGGAAAAAACATTTTTTTTTAATTAGACGTACCTACGTAGTTTTTATATTTGTTGCAGGGATGTTGTTAGATGTGTTATTAGAACATATAATTACCTCACGGCATAATATAAATGCTCCAGATAAAATTTCTTTACCATTTAAAATATCCATAAATGTAAGAAAACTACGAATCTATGAACTTGTGTACCTTGACTCGGTGTAGTCTTACAACTTTTGTGCCATATCAACTAATGCTCCAAACGACCAATTCTAACCAAACATACCATTTTCTTTTGCTGACCGGCACTTTCTAAAAAGGGCCTAAAAATGTATGGAGCCTGAATGATCTCCTTAAGATTTTTGGCTTTGCAACATTTTTCGTCCTTTACTTAATATAGAAGTCATGACTTTGTTGTTGTCAGATAATTAATTTTTCGCCCATAGTCGTCGTTCGAAATCTTCCTATCATCTGTTATTTTATTTAGTTAGGATAATAAGATGTTTGGCAAGGGAAGCGCAGTTCCACAGCAATGAATGTATCCAATCAAGTGAAAAGGGAGGGCGGGTCGACCTTGAAACGAGTGGCAACATAATCCGAGCCGCCGTGAGTGTGACGTAATCCCACTATTACCACGCAATGTACGCAAAATATTGTGACCGTAGTCATTAGGAAAGATTTTGATGTAGAGACTTTGATAGAAGTATCATATTCATAGTGTTGACACAAAAAAAAAACTGTTTTTATTATGAGGAAATTTAATTTGTTGTAAACTTTTTTTTTTTACTCTAGCTTAATATGATGATCTAACGATTGTTGCAGTGTGTCTAGTATGAATGAATTCTGATGTATTCAAAAATATTGTTACCCCGAAATTTTCCATACCATTTAATTTTCATGAGTGTTTCGTGTGTCTATTTCGTATTTTTATTTAACGACTATATAAAGATATTTACATAAGTAAGAGAACTTTCGCTAGAGGCGTTATTGAAGTAAAAGCAGCCATTGGGCTGTCAAACTTCGGATAATTCCAAATTTCTTTGAAAGCTTTCTTGGGTTGGGATATTTGTGATAATTCTTAGAATTGTTTCGAGCTTGGGATGTCTGAGTCTTTCTCACATTTCATTATAGGTTCAAGAGTATTTTTTTTATATCACAGTATGTACAGACGTTCATAGTGGCAAATCGTCAAAAGGCTGAAGTAGGTTTGGTATTAAATACTGTTTTCAGAAGTTTTATTTATTGATGGTTTCCAATGCATAGATTTTCCATTATTTAGATTTTCTAATTCTGGACATCATAAAGGTCTCCTCCTTTTAGGAGTTCCTCTTCAGGGACTATCATCAAAGGATGATTTCCGTCATATCCCGTCATCATTATTGACACAAAAGAACTTCAAAACATGTTGATTCAGGTACTTAAGAGAAAAAATGCATTGCAAGTAAACCAAAGAAATGTGAAAATTAATTGTATCAAAAATGTGATAATAACAGTTGATGAAGTGTTCGTTGTCCAAATAAAACCAGCGGCGTGCGGCACAGCGACCCGGTACGTGCGGACCGTTTCATGAAGCATCTTTTAGGCCCGTTATGTTGTAACGCGGCTACAGCAACCAAAAGTAAATTTGGAAAATCCGGACAAACAGTCTGAAAGATCTTGCTTGTAGTCTTAGTCCATGACTAGCTGCATTAGATAAGATGTTCCATGAAAGTCAACTTTGAAATCTGTTTGATGATTTTCACCTTTAAATAACAGGTGCAAGAGTTAATGGTTTCGAAGATTCAATCAAATAAGTACAATATCATCAACAAGTGATCTTGAATTTGAACCTTACATTAACAAAAAATATTACATATTTGATCAACATTATTTATGAACTTATAATAACACTTATCTATTTATTTTGTAAAGTGAGTAAGTCAGACCTACATGGATCTAAGATCTATCATCTTAGATCCATGTAGGTCTGACATGGATCTAAGAAAACCCATAGCCACAACGACGGACTTGCAGATTCTTCGATATTGTCTGGACAGCTGTAGGTATTTGGAGAATGAAGGCTTATAGTTCTAGACAGAATTTCCAAATGTAAGATATATCCAGACAATTCAAACCGTATGCTTACCCTACACGCGGCAAACGGCACTTCTTCTAATGCGCGGTACGCCCGGCCAATCGATGCCATCGCTTTTATTAACATTGCCTCTTGTACCATCTGCAATTTTTGCCAATAACATCTGAATACATACAATGGGCTGTCTTTAGTTTCGATTACGCAGCACAATTTACATGTTTTGGGGTGACCGCTCCAATAAAAAGGTGGTTGAGATTTTTCTTTCCGTCGAATTTAAATATTTATTTTCTAGAATTGACGTCCCCATCAGATATTGATAAATTCAAAAAGTTAATCTACAATATAAATAAGGTCTTGTTTCTAAGTACAACCCCCACGCTTTGGTAGATATTCCTCAGTTACATACTTTTGTAGAAGTCTTCAGGGCCCTTTGCCGTCTTTGCCAATCAATACGTATTGATGACGTCACGTGGCCTGTAGTCAAGCCAGTGCGTATTTCGTGCAGTTCCTTGACCCTACCTCTGATGGAGGTTTGAATGGAGGAAGTTATGTAAATGATAATTTTTAAATAGAATAAAAAGAGCATTGGACCGGATTTCCAAAGGTCATGGGTTCGATTCCCATCAGAGAATTCACTTGTGGCCGAGTTATTTTTTTCCAATATTTTTCTATTTAAAATTTATCATAAGTATAAAAATAGCATTGAAAAATGCAAAAAATCAAAAATCTTATGTAAATGAATCAATAACAGTCAAATGTGTTGAATGACAAAAAATCTGATGATTTTATTCTATTGAGTAAGATAAATAAATTACTGATTTAGAGAAGCTTTCTATTTTTGTTATAAAGCGTTAATATGATTGACTTGCACATGTTTGCTTGGTTTCATTTCAATACAATTATATTCGAATTTTCAGAAAATTCGTCCTTTTACTTAATTGCATGCCTAAAATTCAAAGCAGGTCGATCAGGATTTGATCAGGATTGCTGAAATCAAAGCGTCCGTGCCCTGAATGCCCTCAGACAACCCGCTCTACAGAGCGGCTGTTTTGCATTACCTACAGTATCCTGTCAGGCACTCGTTCTATAACGAGATTCATCAATAGAACCTTCAATCCTTTCAGAAGCATAGTCCTGTGCTCTATAAAGTAAGCCTTGTGAAAAACCTCCATATTGCACACAAACACGAGATGACGCAGTTAAGTGGGCGGGTGGTTTCGACGTAGAATGGCTCATATAACTGACGCCATCCCCGTTACCAGACTTTGAAGCTAGGGACATTATTAAAAAGGTGCACTCAAAATTAAGCTGTTAAGCTCAATTAAAATGTGTTTAGGGAGTTGTCGGGCATTTGAAATGGTCAGGTTTGAGTAGATTGTGTTATTTGCGGTGTGGGTCGCATGCGCGGTGCGGGCCGCGCACCGCGGCGTTAGATCGAAGGCGGCCGCGGGCCCAGGGCGCCTGCGCCGCGAGCGGCACCCGCGCCGCCGCCGCCGCCGGCCGCAGCAGTCGCAACGCGCACCCCGCCGCGACGCGCCATGTCGCCAGCTGCGACTTGACGGAGCACCTAGCTCAAAGAAAACAAAAAGTGTTAACCGAATCTTCGCCTTCCGTTGCCACTGCGACGTTTTACGGTAAGTTAACAATCGAAAGACCTCCGAGCTGAGGTCGAGTGCAGTGTCCAAGGTTAGAAAACCCGAGAAACCTTCCCGGATTGGTATCCCCGAGGTGGGGGTTGTAGAGGGCGCCAGTGGTCGCCGTGAGTCATCTCTGCGACACGTTTTCATGGCCGCCCCTTCGATCTCTGGAGCTCGTAGGTCCTCAAGATTGCAGCGTTACGTAAGTGCGTCGGCAGCGATGCAGCGGCCGTGGTGGCTACACTTTCGACTGGCCGTGTGCACTCGACCACAACCAATTATCGCACGCGAGGATTGCTTTCAGGAAAACATTCACCATTTTGTACTCGAACCTTGTGCTGGTAACTGTGTATCGAATAAAAACTCAGTGTCGATCTTCGTCATGAGATCTTATATCGTATTTTTGTGTGCTCTTCGAATTAAAGCGATCTGTGTGGTTTTAAAATGGAACTGTGACAGTGGTTTTTGAATTTGTTCTGGAAATTGGTCGGCTTCGTCTACAACCCAAAAATAGACATATTCGTGTCTTTACAACGTAGGTATTGATTTGGTTGCACTGATGTTTTAAAACAATCGGAAATGGCCTTTGAACTATGTACAGAACTAGATTGAACTGCGCATAAAAGTTGTCGGAAGATTTTGCTGTTGATTCCATTTAATAACTTTCTTGAGAAACAAGTCTGACAATAAGTGATACTTAATTATAGATTTTCGTTCGCAAAACGGAAAAGGGAGCATTAGGTAAAAAAATCCGATTAGAGTAATATCACGTAAGTATTTTAAATATCTTTGACTGAAACATATTTGCAAAAGATACTCGTGCTTATTATTTTTTAATTTAAACGTAATTGCTTTTTCGTTATAATGACTAATTTAACTCAAAACGGTAAACATGTTTCATATTCATACGTTTCTTATTAAACTGCATGAAACGCCGCGGCTCTCACAAAAAACGGTACCCGTCATCTTGTGAATTAGTTTCGGGCTAGTCGCCTCTACATCAGCACAGTAGCCTACTTCGGTGGCAATCGGCAAAAACCGTCAGCTGAGCGACGCACGCGCAAGCCTGCGCCGAACCGTGACGTCCGAACTCGCCTGTGTTTTGTTTAAATTTGTGATCACTGGTCATTATTCATAAATAGTTGGTATTGTTTTGCAATGAATGGGCTTTTTCACGTACCAACTTCATATCATTAGATATTATTCGTTACATGGAGCACTTATTTAGTAACAATTCAAGCTTTCATGGTCACTATCACCAACATTATTAGAAAAAACGTTTAAATCAGTTACTCCGTCATAATAGCGCATGCAAATACGCAAATTTTACTTATTCAGTATTAATCGGGGGGACTTTTCTCCTATAAATCTCATTGGCATTTCGTATCAGTCTTTGGTGGACGTACTGATTACATCCACCAAAAACTCATAACTCGCAAGTTATTTTTCGGAATGATTCCAAACCTAAAACATTTTTGCCAATCCTAATGCGTTTTAAAATGTTTGACATAATATTTTTTTATTTTTGTTTAAAAACCGTAAAGCGGTTTATAGAATACATCTACCTACCAAGTTTCAACTGTGTAATCCTCATAGTTTTGGAATGAAGTGGTTGTGACTTACATCGATTTGGGTTTCGTGTTTTGCCTTTAAGCTACGAAACCCTAAAAAAGACTGCGATCACTCAATGATTTTCATAAAAAATACCTGTTTTCGTAGAGGGATTATTATAGTAAAACTTGACCGATATTTTTCAATTTGATTACGACGATGTTTTTTTTTGTTAAACGATTGTTTTAACTGTTTGTGCAGTCAAAAATATCTGTCAAGATTTACTATAATAATCCCTCTACGAAAACAGGTATTTTGTGTGAAAATCATTAAGTGATCACAAACTTTTTTTGATGTGTGTATTTTTGGGAAGCGTAATTCCAGCATCAGTAGTGTTTTTACCTTTACAAAAGCCGAGATAGGAAGACAACCTTACAGACGCTGTTACCGACCAATTATAATGGTACCTAAATACCTTACAAACTTTTACTGCCAACTCCTACCCTCTCCGTTTGCTGACGTCACTGTGGCATTTGGACTAATTTTCTGTTACTCGGGTAACTGTTATTAGTGTGACAATAGCTTACTTTTGAGGGAGGCCCAAATTGCCTCCCCCCTAACGTTGCAATCTTATTAAACTTGTTTCGTTTTGAACCATTTGGTTTTAGTTTTATAGTAGTAATATTTGGTGCCGGAAATGTTAATTTGACTTTTAGAATAGTTCAAGCTACAAGGCGTGAAATATTTAAGAATTGGCTTGATTCATTTTTACTGAAACTCCGCGCCAACGTCCCGTAGTGAAAGAAACACAGTTTTAGAAATAGCACGTTTTCAGTTTTCGCACCTTCATGTGTAACAAGATCAGGGGGCTAATTGTTTAATTTTAAATCTATCGCAATCCCTTTCAATTCGTGATTTGAAAGTTATTCAGGCCGTCACTATTTGACATTTGAAAGGGATTGTGATCGGGACGCGTTTTAAAAGGTATGGAACAAACGAAATTTAACTGTCTAAGCAATATGACAGACAAAAATATCACAATCACAATACCTCTGAAAGGGATTGTGATAGATTTTAAATTAGACAATTAGGGGGCTGATTGATTGAATTAATTTTGACAGTTGTCAGGAGCTTGTTTTAAAGTTCTTTTTACATTATAATAATAATAATAATAAAATAAACTTTATTGCACATACTTACAGAGAAATACAATACAAAGGAGACACAAAACAAGACAATAATCACACAATAGGCGGCCTTATTGCTACATAGCAATCTCTTCCAGGCAACCTTGAATGACAGAGAGTATAGATAAAGGATAGTAGGGGAATGGGTGCAAAAATAAAGTGAAATAAGATAAAAAGTAAGTATATATTCAAACATAAATAGTGATGGGGAGAAAAAAAAGACCATATAAGTTAGGAGAGAGTGATGGGGATAAAAAAACTATAAGTTAGGAGGGAGTGATAGGATATCTAACTTGATCGCCAAAGGATCTTAGAGTTTGAGCTTTTCCGATGCCCTCGGGCAGTCCGTTCCATAGTCGAACTGCATGCACAGTGAAGGAATAGGTAACAAAATCGGAACAGTGGCGAGGAAATTTTAGGGAAAGGTTAAATGAAGAACGCAGAGTGCAATGTGTGGATGAAGAAAGAAAGGATAAACACTTTTTGAGATAAGGTGGTGAAGTGGGTAGGATAAGAATAGTTTAGAGGAGCTTAAGAGGAGCTTACGTCCCTGCGCCGGCGAAAAGGGAGCTAATTAAGTTTGCTACGAAACGATGACACGTGGTCATATTTACGGAGATTGAAAATGAACCTTATGCAAAGGTTTTACAGACGCTCTAATTTATCAAGAAGTTCCTCCGACAGATCAGTGTAGCAGACATCAGCGTAGTCTATAATAGACAATAAAAGAGATTGTGCCAGAGTGATCTTGGTGCTGGTCGGTAAAAAATTACGGAGCCCATTTAGCGAACTGTACGCAGCAAACACCTTTTTTCGGACTCTTTCCACATGAGGTGTTCACGACAGATGCTGGTCCATAGTAACACCAAGGTTCCTAACAGTGGTGGAGAACGGGTATCTGTGCCATCCATAGAAATCGCCGGAAGTTGTTCAAAAACGATTCTCGTAACGAAATGAGGACTACCAATAATAATACACTGCGTATTGGATGGATTAATTTACCAATAAAAAAGAAAGATGGCGATGTTGGCGCTAGTTTATACCTACTTATCGTTCTGCACAGTCCGTTAAAAGAGAATTAAGAATGACTTTTCACATTAATAACGATATATTAACCTGCTTTATCGATTTTAACCTACTTCGCGGTACTTAAAGTACTGATTCATTGCTGGTTGCGCCAATAGCATCGCGTATTTGTGTGCAAATGTTGTAATATCATGTAAGGTTACTATTTGAATAATCGATTCAATTGTGTAACAATCGAGTTCAATATTTCTGAAGTTGGTGTATTCTTATCATAGATTTGTAGTTACTGAACATTTAGCAGACATCAGTTGATCTGGATATTTGGCTTTTTTCTTTTTGATGAAGTTTCATATAAACAGCGAGTCCACTGTCTACGTTCTACGTTGGTATACCGTGACATTATCTCCTCTTCTCCTCTTTCAATATTTTTGTCAATCAAAGACGTACATTATTTAAATGTAATTTTAGAATCCTGTGATTTTAATTTGTTGTCTTTAACAATTTAATTATTGGATTGTTTGTTATTAGCAGACATTATTAGAATAAACAGCGTTTACAACATTTCCAAACTGTTTTGCACACCCAACACGATAAACCAATCAATATTGATCTCTATTTTCTTTTATTCTAGGTAGAGATCCGTGCGGCACCGATGCTCTAGAGGCCCGCGAGCTCAGCAGCCGCAGCCATGTCGTCGGTGAAGGTGGCGGTCAGGGTCCGCCCCTTCAACTCGCGCGAGGTCGCCAGGGAGAGCAAATGCATCATCGAGATGACTGGCAACACTACGAGTAAGTACAACAACATCAACCAGTTTAATACGTTACTGTTAATATGACTATTATCTATCTTTGCCTGTGGTGGCTAAAGACCGGTTAGCAAAATAAAAATTCTACTACTATTACATTTAGATTTTATAAGAAGTAACTAATACCGAAGAATACTATTACGAATCTCGATGACTGTAGATATTACAGTCAGTACAAAATTATTTACCTATCAAGAATTCCATCAACTCTAAAAAGTTTCTAAAACTAAGCCTTTCTAATCAAAAAAATAATCCATTCAGGTATATAGGGCCATACCATAGGCAAAGCACCACCTGCCCAATGCACAAATTACTGTCTAAAGCCTACCAATTTGATGAAACATACCTAGGGCATTAAAAGAGCCAACCCAATATTCCTTCCTAAGTCTCTCTGCCGTTAAAACGCTCTTAGTTCGTAATTTACTACACTTTTGCGTGAGTCTTTTTATAGCTTTTCTTAGCTTCCATGTCACCTTGAGGGCTTAAGTCTGTTTCCCCCTCCCCTGAGTAATGAGGAGTGACGTTAACAGCCCCCTGAACTGCCCTCTGCCCACGCCTGTGAATAAACTTAACAGTATGCTGTCATGATAAGTTAAAATGATTAAGGAGCTGGTGGCAAATTGTTGGGATTAAATACTTCTTGCTGTAATAGTATTCGAATACTTGAAAACGCTTGCGCAGACACGCAGAAAACGAACTTTTTGTATCTTGCGCCATATTTATTATATGGTAAATGAGGTCGACCTATTATTTCTTTTTTCAACTTTACTCCATTAGTTAAAGATATAACATGGAATTGAGCGGATAAAAGTCTGATGTCTAGTACCTAATGTTTATGTTAAAACAACAAGTTTTGGGATCGGGATAACCCACATTATAAATTCAAATCTTGTTTGCTTTAGTTAGAGAGTGAGCACTCTAGAATCCGATTTAAACAAAGTCACATTATGAATACTAATTACTCTATATTTGGTGAATAGTAATATTGTGATAATAGGTAACTAACAGCCGTTGAACATCTGTGAAGTATAACTTGGTCTATCGAAGTCGTGCCAAGTTTTGCCTACACATACAAATGTCAAAAATTATACATTGTAGACCAAACTTTTGTTTATTTGTCAATCATTATATCTCTGGCGCAAAGTAGGCCAAAACTCGGGTCCGTCATGCTGCCTGCTGAAGTTAGAGTAAGTTCATTGTAAGTTCATTGTGTAATGTAGAAAAGGCAGTAAGATAGTAAATTCTGAAGTTCGAAATTGAAGTAGGGTGTCTTAATAATGAAGCTTGTCTTAATGACCTTTAAAGGTCACAGCACATCACTTGTTAGTGAAGCCTCTTAAGCAATATCAATGTCAGGAAAAATCAATCGCGTAGTAAAGGTACTTCTTCTACTTCATACTACTTCTTTTAATGTTAGTAGGCCATTATACTATGTTTTGTTTTCGTGTTTCGTTCTTTTTAAATTTTTTTAAAGTTTTAAAATAGAAAATTTATTTTCGACAAAGATTTATCATAAATCACTACTTTCAAGAAAAGTTATGTAACTAGCTCGGTTTCACAACTTAAGTTTGAAAAGTCCTCTTTAGATTTCCTATAATATTGTTTTGTACTTGTGGCATTGTACTGTCGTTCATATCAAAACTGTCTGTCGCAGTCTTGCAGTCGTGTCGGTTTTGGCTCACCCTCGTTATCTGTCAGTTCGGGATCTGCATTTGTTAAACTTTGTTTTCATTGTCACTTTGACGTTGAGTGACGTAAACTTCGAGATCCCGTTATAGTTTACAGAATTCATTTTAAATTAAGTGTCCTATTAAGATTTTTTGTCACTATATAACAAACTTTTTTCGTGCTAAATATAGAACGTTAAAAAATTATAAAGGAGCTCATGACAAGCTCAGTGGATTTTGGCGCGTGCTAAGCTTTCGCGATGGTTGGTCTCGGGACGGGTGACCAAAGATTAGGTATATTCTCTCGAGCTCCTCCGTGCTTCTGAAGGGACGTTTTGTGGCTTGCGTCTCAACCGTCTAAACTCTATACGTGTTTCATGCGAGGATTACTCTAGGAGTTGTTAGACCGTGATTTTATACAGTTTGCTTTTGTTTTTAGAAGTTGTGTTCTAACCTTTTAATTATTTTTATAGTGTTCACTGTCTATTTCGATTAGTACTGTCGATGCAAAGACATACTTTCAGACTTTTTTAACTTGACCCCTACTTAAGAAGTTAAATAAAATGTTAGCTTCGAAGAAACAGTTAATATCTGTAAGACCACCGTCGTCTTTTAACATATTAGCGTTCTTCCTCCGCTTCCCGTAAATGAAGGAATGAAATGCTAAACAGCACTTGGTTAAATCGCAAATGTTTTTCTTAAAACAGCCACCAATTAAGTCAGCGTCGTCGTTCGAATACTACCGACGAACGAGAAACTTCCATAGCCAGCAAACGAGTTCCTACCTCGTTATAGTTTTGCGGTTGCTAAAAGCGAAATCCGACTTTAGTTCCCTAGTTTTAGTGACGAGTTTTTACGAGCTACTTGGTTTTGTAGTCTAGACGCTTGCTAAGGAAGAAATTCAGTTTACGTTTTATTTTTTACGCGAACTTTATCCTGAATTTTGGTGTGCTGAATCAAACTTTTTCAAATAGTTTTATTTTAATGATTTATCCTAGGTTCACACACCTACATTCACACTCTTCTTCTATTTGCCACCTTGTATCAAGTTTACTTCTTTCACACTACGCTCTGATGAAGAAAAAGGAAAATTTTAGACCAGACCAAAAATACGTCCAATCCTAAAATACTTATTGGACAGCAAATCGTTGTTTTGATATGCATTCAGTATTTTTTATGATGTTTGGTAAATATTTAAATACCTACTAGCCAAAAAATGATAAATCAATAATTTCGTCTTAAGGCAGACCACACTGCTGAGTGAAACCGAACCTAGTGAGCTTCCGAGCACTTTAGTTGTGTGAAAATATGTTTTTTTATGAACAACGGGAAGACTCTTAGCCTTCATCATAACTGATGTAAAGTAATGATAGGGCTGGAGATGATAGCGAGCCTCTCTTGGAATTTTCAATCACTGAGGAACTGGCTATCTTATCTCCAACTGCCGGAACACAATAATATTGAAAACATGTTGAACGATGATCATGATCATGATGATGATGTCGAATGGACTTCATTTTGTTTCGCTCTCAATACGACCTACCCTTTACAAATTGCGCGCTTGAACGTTTTTGATGCCCCCGAATCCTGCCTAAGACAAAACAGTATCTGTCTTTTCACGTACCACCAAAATCTCACTGTTATTTGTTTATCACATTTAGGCAAAGTTTGAATTCATCGTCAGCAAGTTCATTGTCACGTCACGGCGTGGGGTGTAAGCGCCCCATGTCGTAAACCGGTGACGTCATCCGTGCGTCACATTTTCCACCCACTTTGCCGACATTAATATGCATTAAATGGACAAGGAACAGCTCTCACATCAGCACTCCATCTATTGAATATCGCTCATATCAGAATCTGGATAAAGCGGTTGTTTCGTGCCTGTATAATATTGCTTACATTACAGTGTCTAAAAGAGATTAGTATTATGATAGATGGTTCGAGTCATTACATAGCCTGCAATCGTTATTGTGTGACGGAGAAGAACCAACGGACGTTTTACTGTTTACATCTGTTATGGCTAATAACACTTCAGAAACATTACAAAAAAATGTTCTCATAACATATGGCACTCACAGGGTTGGCAGAGCTTAGGTGAGCTCAACATAACCTTTTGGAATGCGTAAATGGATTATCCTTAATAAAAAAACGGTTGGCAGAGAATCAAGTGCAGCCTGAGAGTAAAAAAAAATCATCACTTTAGGCACAGCTCAACGACACGACGCCACATTCGGCATTGGTTGGGTATGGGTCTAAGATGTTTTCGGGAAACCTCAGTGACAGGTGGTCATCTTCCTAAGTCGTCTCCTTCCCAAAGTCGTCACCTTCCTAAGTGGTACCTATTTTATCTTATTCTTAAGTCGTCACCTTCCTATGCCTTCCATTTTCTAAGGCGTCACTTTCCTGTGTCTAAAGAAAATATATGTCTAAGGGCCGGTATTTCAATGTCACCTTATCTTATGACTTAAGTTAAGTCCAACATTTGAGCTAAGTATCACTTGTGAAAGACAATAGCGTATTTCAATCCGGATATTCCTCGCCTTAGCAAATCTAGGATTCGTCGCAATATTGCAACATAACAAACAAAATATGATAATTGTCTATGAATTTTCTAGTCATTTGCTGACATTGAGCGCTCATTGGCTGCGCTTGTACGCTCAGCGACCAATGAGAATCGTTGTGGAGGCTCCACAACGAAAAAGAGCACCAATAAATTTTCACTTTTGAATTTCTTCTCACTTCGAAATTTTTACATTACATTACGCATCATCTTCAAAATTTCGCATAATATTCTTGTAATTTGCCATTATTTCTACACTATAATATTTTTTATGCTACAACTGCATTTTATTTACTGATAATAAATACCTAAGTGTAAAACTAAAATATCTTTTTGCCAGTCAAAAATATGTTACCATAGCAACGATTCCCGGATCGGCACTTAAGTCTCTGAATTCCTTAGCTTAAATATTGGCTAGTTAGGATGGACTTTAAGCGTCACTTAACTTTAAGCGTTTATTGAAATACACATAAGTGAATCATATCTTCAATCCAGGATCAATTCAACATAAGTCGATATTGAAATACCGGCCCTTAGAAATTGATATTGCACGAATAAAATAAATATTAAACGAAAAGTACCAGGGCAGCATAACCAACTAGGAGTTATTATACTTAGTTTAAAAGCTGGCTGCTATCAAAACTCGAAACATCTAAAAAAATAACTCGTAGTTAGCTATGCGATCCTGGTACTTTGAACTGATAATAATTAGATTAAATAATTAAGCGTGCTAGTCGCAAAATGTAGATTCCGTGCAAAAAGCAAAGTGGCAAAGCACTTAGGAAAGTGACAACTTAGGAATGTGACCACTCAGGAAAGAGACCACTTAGGAAGGTGACCATTTAGAAAGGTGACGACTTTGGGAAGAATACTACTTTAGGAGATGACCACCTCTCACTGAGCGTCGGGCAACAATAGGACAGGTTATCAGGCCTATCGCTTTAAATTAGTTTTCGAGTATACCGTCCATTCACCATTGAGGCAGGCTTTTACTATGTGCACATGGAAAGCTAGTAGCAGACACATTCTATTTACCAGTTTTGTTTCACTCCCAGAGTCCCAGTCCAGCATGGCAGAAATGATCATCACGTTCATACTTTTCGTGGGTGAATCGAACCCATATCGTCTGAGTAGGCATTATCAGTACCACCGCGCCACCGGAACCGTCGATTTAGAACGCGTTTATGAAAAAAGTAGCAAGTATCGATACTTTACGTTCCGTTTCACGTGTAGCGCACGGGCGAGGGCGGCCGCAATGCGTTGTAATGGCCCATAAACCCCATTATGCGCCGTAAACCTTGTCCATGGGGCGTCCGATGCTCGTAAATCTTACATGGGGCGCCACTCTGCGCGATCCGCGCTTGTTAATTTCACTTACTTTGATTAAACGGTCCCATTATGAACGGCGTTTGGGCATCGAGAAATGATTGTTTATCTTTGGTTACATTTTAACGAGTGCTTATATATTTTGTAACAAAGTAGGTTAAAGGCGATAGGGCTAGTCATAGTAGATAGCTAAGTATAGGATAGGATGAAGCGATAATTAAATTTATTTTTACACTAATTTAATCTAGCTGAGATAATTAGTGTGATTTTGTGAAAATTCTAGCCTCGACGCGGGGCCGGTGGTATGTATAAATGAAGTGCTCGTGTTTTTAAATCTGTCGTATGATCATGTATAGTAGTTATCCGTGGTTATCCAGCCATTATAACCATGGACGTCTTAAACTGATTTTCTTTTAAATTTTCCTTTCAAGTATAAGAAGTCAAAACAAATTGGCTGTTAACTTTAAAAATCATCCGTACAAAGTGGCTCATGCCCATTCACAGAAGATAGGCGAAGTTGGGGCATTAAACCGCCGCCCCTTTGATTTTCCGCGCCATCACCACTTGGCAGTTAAGGCCTTGTGTTTTGACCTCCTTTGCTCATTGTTAGAGTTCATCGCTCGTTTGGTGATTGTTTGCCGAATAATACTTTTTGCGGTTAGCTTAAACCTTCTGTAGTATTGTTAATGATTCTGGTAACAGTAAAGCGTTGAATCGTCACATTGTACTTTATTTGTTTTGTTTTTTCCATGTTACGGAATAAACTTTATTATAATTTGAGATGATAAGAAATGCGAACAATTGACATCAGTTGTCATTATCACAAATATTTAAACATTTCCAAACCAAATCCAAACCAAATTTTAACATACAAAACCAAAACTTATCTAAGATGCTTAAAAATTAGATCATTTGATATAGGTTGTATTTTATGAACGAACATAAAACACTGCGATAGACAGATATTTTGCCTGGGTTTTTTTAACAAAAATAAAATTTTCACTTTATTGGACTATATTTTGCTTGCTCATATTTTGGGCAGCATACTTGTAAAAATAAGAATTTCATTTAAATATTTATTTATCACTTTCTCTACACCAATCAACACAACATACCGAAATAGAAAATACAAGCATAAATTCAAAACCTTTATTTTGAGATCACCTAACCAGCAATGTCACTTAACTTCGAACCTTAGACGAAATAACCACTGGACGCGTAACGAGGACCGCGTTCGCCTTTACCCCTCTGTCACTTACCCTGCCTTTTAGACACAGTAAGCAATATGGCGTTGTCAGTATGACGCGAGATCTCGAAGTGGAACATTATCTCAAAAATGGGTAAATGCGCTGTGTTAATTTGCAAAAATCATACCGGACAATCAACATTTTTTTCTTTTCACGCGTAAGTACAATTTCAATCTATTAGAGTAGCAATTTTTCGTAAAATAAATAAAATTTGGTATGTAAACAAAATGTAATACGTCATTTCAAAATGTAATCATTGTACATGTAAATTCTTCAAAGACATTGCATAAGTAATTTGGTTGGGTTATAATATAACATGATACATATTATGTATCATTCATTCAATCAATAATTGTCATTTTTGTGTCGTATAGGGCTTGAACATATCGATAATCATATCGATGTATATAAATGAACGAACGAATCCAATTTTAATGTAGGAACTATTCAAATTAATTTCAGATTTACAGTTGAACCCCTAACAAGAAGAAATTGGGTGGAAGCGGTACGCAGGGAGATAACATGGACGAGGACTCAGGTCTTAGATAACATCTAAGGCCTGATGATGGAGCCAGAAGATAACTAAAGGAACTCTGTAATTAAACGACGCAACCCTACGAACTTTGAGCTCGTTATATTTTAAATATAGCTTCAAACTTAAAAAAAATAATGTTTATTTCACCCGCATGGTTCCCGTTCCCGTGGTAATATCAAAAAGAAATTGGGTGGAAGCGGTACGCAGGGAGATAACATGGACGAGGACTCAGGTCTTAGATAACATCTAAGGCCTGATAATGGAGCCAGAAGATAACTAAAGGAACTCTGTAATTAAACGACGCAACCCTACGAACTTTGAGCTCGTTATATTTTAAATATAGCTTCAAACTTAAAAAAAAAAAAATGTTTATTTCACCCGCATGGTTCCCGTTCCCGTGGTAATATCAAAAATCCTTCCTAAGTGCTCGCCAATATCGTTAAAAGAACCTGTATGCAAAATTTCAGTTTAATTGGTTTAGCCGTTTGGGCTGTGCGTTGCCTATCAATCAGTCTCGGTATTGTTTTTTAGTATTAGACTTATGTTGTACATTATCATAGTGTGTTGTACATTAACATTTAAAATTTATCATAAGTATAAAAATAGCATTGACAACGCAAAAATTCAAAAATCATAAATTATTAGCTGTTGCATCATAATTGATCGTTTAACATTTGTTTTTTTTCTCTTTCGAATGCAAGGAAGGATATTCTTACAGCGTATTAAAAATATAAAAGTATCGGAGAATTTCGACAGTGGTCCGCAAGTCGCGGTAGCTCATTGGTTAGAGCAGTGGGCCGGATTCCCAAAGGTCGTGGGTTCAAGTCCATCTGAAAATTAACTTGTGGCCGAGTTCATTTGTACCAATATTCTTCTTGTTAAAATTTATCATAACTGGTGGTTACAATTATTATTTGTTTCTAACATAGACCTTGTTAGGTCACAGGAAGAATAAAATTAATTATATTTATATTATATAATGTATGTACGTAAGCTATATTATACTATTTAAATTTAAAATTAAAATAATTAAAGATTAAAATCTTTAATTATTTTAATTTTAATATCGTTTTATTATATTCAAGTAAAATAATCTTAAAACTACAATAAACTATTGGTTGAAATATCTTGCAATTAGTATTTCAGCTAGTAGTTGCCTTGGCTTTTTCTTAAATGTAGGTAATTTATATGCGATGTTTTGTTGATAACTTCTGGGAGTTTGTTGTTTAAAACTGTCATAGTGTATGCTAGACCATACTCTATCCAAACGCTAGTCTACTATTTCTAATTTAGGTTTAGGTTGTGCTAATTTTGTACGGTGGCGTAAATTTTGAGATCTTTAATAAAGTGAAAACAAGTTTATATTTTTTCTTAAAAATATGCATATTTCTTAAATGTTGAAAACATTTTCTTAAATGGATACTAGAGTTGAAATTAAAATGTTTTAATCTCAACGATCTTTGACAATCCTATAATGTCGATGGTTATTTTCAGTAAGTTTTAGTATACTTAGATTATTGGCTTACGAGATTTCACAGCTCGAGATTACCCATATTTTGTTTTATATAAAAAAGCTCGAGTGATTGCAGAAGAAGTTAATGTAAATCATAAATTATATTATTAATAATAATAATAATCTTTATTTATTTCTTCACAAACAAACAATAAGTATAAACCAAATATTAATGTTTTTTACTCCCTTAAAAAGTGTTAGTAAGTAATTTGTAAACCCACCTGGCTAGCGACTACCATCTTATCTAAGTCTGTTCCGACAGTAAGAGGTAAGATAGCCAGTTCCGAGATTCCGGGAGTACTTAGTATCAGGTTGCATGTATCTACACTACCATTTATCACAAAAAAAACCCAAACACAAACGCTTTTTAAACCATATTTTATAGTTTTTATGAATTTGAGGGATTTTTTTAAATGAGATTTTCAAATTATTAGGTGCTTTTTGTTTTTCTACGAAATAAACAATTTACTTACTAATTTCTTTAAAACACACATGATTTATTAAACTCAATAGGTTCATTCATTCACTCTTTACTTATCGTGCTTTTGATTTTTCCACGAAATAAACAATTAACTTACTAATTTCTTTAAACACACATGATTTATTAAACTTAATAGGTTCATTCATTCACTCCTTACTTATCGATAAAAAAATTATCGATTACTTCAAGCACTACTGTCATTTTTTGACATTAGTAATCGCCCCTCACCCCCGCAAGAATTGGTTGATCGTGATTTCATACATTCTTCTCGGGTTTCGTGTCCAGTGGTTAATTCGTCCAAGCTTTGAACCTAACGACCTGCCTTTGACTCTTAAAAGCAACTGGAACGTATAAAAAATTCAAAACACTTTATACCTATTTGAGCGAGGTAACGATCGCATTAGGTATATTTGGAACGTTAGCTATGGTCACGTCACTCGTGTTTTTTTAAAGTAAAATGTGCAACTTTAAATAGGTAGGTCTACGTTACTTAAACTCTATTGATTTATTGAAACCACAGCATAGCAAGAAAGAGGAAACTTATAAGAAGCTAGTTTTCCGTGACCATACCATGGCATCTGAAAAAGTGCCGAAACGTCGGGAAAATAAAAGAACCTTAAAATACACGGCACATTAAATAAAATTAACTAGTGTAAATAAACTGTGCGCAAAATATTCGGAAAAGTGGTTTTATTTCAACAAGAAAGAAGTTAGAAGAATCATAAGTTATCACTACTTCCTACCTGTTTATCTGCAATACTTAAGTGTAAGCCGTACTTGTTGTAAAATAATCTTTCTTTTAAAAAGTGTCACCTCGAAAATGTGAAGACATTAAAAAAAACAACAATACATACAACATGATCTTTTTGACATTGTGAAAGATTAGTGCCTTAAAAGTAACTAACTCTTCAACTTTATTATTAAAGTAAGAAAGAATAAAAAACAAGGCATTGCATATTTTGTTATTTTATTTTCATCCATTTGTTTGTATTAGAAACTTTTTTCGGAGTAGCTTGTGTTTTTAAGGCTGGCAATGTATTCGAGTGAATGTCTCAAACGTCTGGTACCCTCGTCTGCTGCATTATGCATCGGCGAGCGGGCAGCGCTTTGTTACTTTACAGACGACCTTGTGAGATTCCAGGGCTGCCGACAGGTTAAATATTATAAATTTGTTTAAGTTGTACCTAAAGTTAATATTGGAAAACTGTTTTTGTTGAGTTTTATGCACCGTGAGATGCAAAGTGCTCTCGAAATATTAATTAGTTGAAAGATTTTTCTTTAAAACCTTCGAATATTTGGTTGATTTAATGTTATTTAAAATGAAAAAGAAGATAACTTGATAGTATGTTATGCTCAAAAATAACTTCTAATCTAGAGCTAGACCTCGTATAAAGAAGATTTTTCAATGTACTCGTAGTACACACAGTGAGTATAGTATACATACATAGAAGTCACAGCTGAAACAATGAAAACTGTCATAACTATTCGGTTTTTAATCCCAGCCCAGCAAATAAACCAATAACAATAATAATACAAAGTGAAATAAAAGCTTGGTAGAAGTATAGTGTGAGTTGTAATGTGACAGCCCTGTTTTAGCAGATAACAGCGCTTGGTTTCCGACAGCTTCCGTTTTCAGCCGTTGATGCCTCCCATTTCCAATATGGCGGCAGGTTTGCTGAAAAGCTTTTTCTTTTTACCCGACTGCGCCAGAAGGAGGGTTATGTTTTTCGAGAGTATGTATGTATGTATAATTGTTTGGCAGGCTCAGCGGCCTGAACAGCTCGATGGATTTTAGCTTGAGGGGTTTCATTCGATTTACTGTGAGAGTGACACTGAGTATATCAAAATAAAAAAAAAACAATGGCGGATTGGCGCCAAATTCAAATGTTTGCCACGCTCTGGGCCCTTATTCTCTACGACCACTTTACGAGTCCTTGCTTTAAAAACACGCCAATATCGTACATGGTTACGACATTTTCCAAATTCGTATTCTCTATGACACTTAAATGAAACCGTGTGATATGAACGTGACATGCGCGTGGTTTGAACTGTCAAAAATTCCACGTCTCAGAAACGCGTGGAATCTGCAAGGAATCGTTGTGACTGTGAAGAAATTGAATGTTTTTGTGCTAAAAACTATTTAAATAAATCTATAACGTAAGGTCAGAGACCTTCTAAACACCATCTCTTTCTTTAGGTATTTCAGTGAAATTTTGTGTCAGCTATCTTAAATATTATAATCTACTATTACTAAGATTTTGTAAATTTTGTATCGAATTAAACCACATGTAACTATAAAACTATTACCATTCTTGATCTACACTTATGAATGAACTTGTGAATCACATTTTTAAACAAATTGATTTCAATGAAGTAAGATGTTTTATACTTATTGTAAATTTTAAATAGAAAGTAGTCATGAGTAGTCTCGGTAGCTCAGCGGTTAGAGCATTGGACCGGATTTCCAAAGGTCGCGGGTTCGATTCCCGTCTGAGAATTCACTTGTGGCCGAGTTAATTTTTTCCAATATTTTTCTATTTAAAATTTACAATAAGTATAAAAATAGCATTGAAAAATGCAAAAATTACAAAATCATAAGATGTTTTAGTTTTACATCGCTTTTAAATCTGGAACAAATGCAAAAGACAAATATTAGGTGTTATGTAAGTAAATTAGATATTATAAGACAAGTAACTTGTAACATTTTTGGTATTAACAAACGATTATTAAATTACCGCTAAGTACATCAAAATTCTTCAAACAAAATATACTCGTAGGTACAATATTAATGTTTTAAAGTGTATGTATATATTTCCACTGAAATACTAAGTTTTTTTTCTTGTAATAAACTTATAATAAACAGACAAAATTGAATCAATTAATTTTCATTGTAAAAATCGATAAATAAAAGAAGAAGTAACTAAAAATATATAAATAAAGAAAAACTAAAAAACCCGCCCGCTTCAAAATTCAAGCCAACTGTCTTCAATTGGCTATTAATATTATTGATTATCATTATCCTTTATTCCCAAACCATGCAATAAAAAAAACATACAATAGACTGAAACATGCTGAAAGTTAAAAAAGGAAATTCTTATATGATTGGAGTTTGTGATTATTAAAGTCTTGTGATGAACTTTAAACAATAAAATATAAAATATTTGAGCAAAACATGCTATTGTTTTGTTCAATAAAAAAAATACCAGCTTGTTTTTTGTTTGTAATGAAACAATCGCGCGTGATTGAAACATCAACTATAATTTCTTACTGTTACTCGTCAATAGATGCCGCTGTGTGTTTTGTTTATCTACATGGCGGTGTTGAAAAGTTTAAATAAATATAAAATAAATAAATTTTATACAATCACACCAATTATCTAGCTCACGTTAAGTTTCATGACTTGTGTTATGGATACTAGATAACGGATAAATACATACATAATAGACATATAAAACACACAGACCAAGACAAGTAGACATGTTCATGCACACAAATATTTGTCTTGTCCGGGGATCGAACCCGGGATCTCTGGCGTAGAAGGCAGGTTTAGTACCCCTGCGCCAAACAGGTCGTAGATATATAAGAGTGTTCTTAAAAGTTTGTGTTAGTAGTCATGACATGAGTCAGAATTCAGGAAGTGACGTCACGATGCACTCGCCCCGATTGCTCACGGCTGCAGTGAGTCAACCCCGTAAACGGGATGGACGGCATTTATTATTCCTGCAGACGACGATTGTAAAAAATTGGGAAAAACATACATATTTATGATGTGAATGAGAAAAATTTTCAATATATAACTGTAATTAACAAAATGTATAACTTCCTCTACGATCCTTTGTACGTTTTACGATAATTTCTCAGTTACAAATTCGAAAAAAACAGGCTTTGAGTACGGATACATTTCATGACCATTTAAGAATGACTACTGAGCTGAGTTTTATATTTTTGTATTGGAAACTTGTCTGTTCAGTCGAGGTAGAAGAACTGTTTTTTGTCAGTGTAAGTACTTTGATTTTTAAAAGTAACTGAGGAGAGCTATTTGCTCGAATTGAAATGTTAAGTCTAGTCCCAACATTTCAGAAGTTACTAACTCATGATTTAATCTGATCCTTGTGGTACACGATGTTATAGTATTCAGGTTATAGTATTCAGGGTTCTAAATCAGCCGTGTACAATACCCGATAGCGATTCCTTAACAGCCTTTTCCATTCAAATACTTTACAAAGCGAGACGGGTGCAATAATAATCAAGCGGACATCCTAGACTTGGTCAAAATAAAATACTTATGCCGCCCCATCCCAGCATCTCAGGAGTAAGCAATTGATGATGGTTTGGTTTTAAATACGTACTCCCTGTGATACGCGATTTCAAACTTGTACAAATCCGACAGATAATGCACAAGCAATTTTCCTTCAACAACTTCACAAAGCACTAAATAAACAAACGGACATCGTAGACTTTGTCTAAAAATAAACTGTGCAAATGGCGATATGGCGTCTCAATCTGCCACTGTGGCCACTGCCCAAACCGTTACACTACGCGCTGGAAGGCTTAAGTTACCATCCCAACATCTCAGCAGTTAGCAACTGATAAATCTGGGGGCTAATTGTCTAATTTTAAAATCTATCGCAATCCCTTTCAGTTCGTCATTTGAAAGATATTAACATACTTCAGGCCGTCACTATTTGACATTTGATAGGGATTGTGATCGGGCCGCGTTTTGAAAGGTATTGAATGAATGAACGAAATTGAACTGTCTAAGCAAAGTGACACACGAAAATATCTTTCAAATGTATGGAGAAGTGTCAAATAAAGTGTCATTTAAAACATCATTCGTTCCGAAAGGGATTGCGGCTATAAGTTACACAATTCCATAAATCACTATCACAATCACAATTACCTTTGAAAAAGATTGTGATAGATTTTAAAATTAGACAATTAGGGGGCTGGTTATACTTAAAACTCCTTGTGTAACACAATGTTATTATTGTATTCAAACACAAGCAGTTTTCCTCAACTAGTTTACAAAGGAGACGGCGGGTACACTAAACAATCAAGCGGACATCCTAGGCTTAGTCTAAAAATAAACTATGCAAATGGCGATTGCGTCTCAATCCGCCGCTGTGCAGACCGTTACCCGGCGACGCGGCGACGACGCGCCGGCGGCTCGGGTCGATACGGCGCGACGACACCCGCTCTATCCCATCCATCATGAAATACTCGATCCTTTTACCTTTCCGTGCTTTTAAGCCAGTGTTATTACAGTCGTGAAAAGAAGTTGTTATACGCTTGCTATGGGAGTTGGGTGCCCAGAGGTCGAGTACCAGCTTAGATGGGATTTTGTTATGACTCGAGTAAATCTGCTTACCGTGTAGCACATGAAAGTTTGCGATTTTGCGACTTACTTAAAGGCAGTAAATATAACATGCAGGTGCTATTACGAAGGAGTAAATACAATGAGAATCCATTAATCGTTACACACACTTATCCATATTGTAATTAATGCAACCATTCATTAAGATTTTCTAATACTTATGAGTGGAATTTTAAATGTGTTCGTCAGTGTTTTGCAATGTGAATATTTCCGATATCCAGTCGGATGATATATACTAGCCCATGCAATAGAACTGAATATGTAGTATAGAATTAGTAGAAAAAAGGTATTAACCCATATTAAATGTATTCAGTGGTAGTACTTATACAAAGTGAAATAAGAACGCTATATTAACCGAACGGCACCAAAAAAAGGCAAGCAGTTAGAGTGACTTTTGATGAACAGAAACTGGTCGTTTGACAGACAAGTTTGATTCTTATGAGTTATTTATTCTATTATCAATAAATCACTCAGCAAACAGTTGCGGAACAAACAATCTTGACTCATCCTAACCAGATGTGAGCCGTTAGTCATATCTGTCACGCTCAAATGTCTGGGACATGAGCCAGACGGTTTAGCGACAAATCAATCATGGCGTGAGAATATCAAAATAATGGCGCGGTCAACGCATCCATCAAAGCTGTAGGAGAGTCGATAAAGGTCACCAGGGGTTAGCACGAATAACTTTCGAGTAAGTATCGAGGAAGTAAAGTAAAAAAATGTATGACTTATTGAGCAGCGCTCCTACCGGACGTAAACGGAACTACATTTTCCTATACATTTTTTGACATTACGTGCTCGATACTTACTCGATACTATTACGATAGTTATTCGTGCTTGCCCTACTGGAATGTTTTTATCAAACGAATAATGTTACTGAGCTGTAACAAGTCCCCAAATTCAGTAACTCGGCTTAAGTGGACTAACGATTTTTGCTAAAGTGCATTGCAATTTGCTGCTTTTTTACAAAGAATCGTTACATGAATGTTACGCCAAACTCAGTTGCCCAGTTGAACATCTCAAAGTTACACAGGGAGCTGATCTCGAATACAATCAACGAATACATTTTGGCAATGTTGAAACGCAACGTAACGTACATTTACATCTTTTCTAAGCCTGACGTCATAAATATAATGTTTTCAGCATTGTTGTGTTCCGGCAGTTAGAGATAAGATAGCCAGTTCCTCAGTGATGAGGATTCCGGAAAAGGCACGCTTCCACAGACGTATATCGAGATAGACGAAAAGAGCGCTTCAAACTGTATAAGAACCTAGCGTGTCGAGTTTTCGAAACTACGATGACGACACGAGCGAGATGTGCAAATGTTATTGACGAGCTCTTGTAAGAAAGCGTTGCACAATTAACCATTTTCGTTTCTGATTGACGCGTGTTTTCATGGCAATGGTCTCTAGGAGACTGACTTAGGTCGTAAAACTTTGACCGTGGATCAAATTTTTGGCACGCAAGGTAGGCACACTGTTACCGTCTATCTCGAAATAGGTCTGTGCTTCCATATTCAGCCTTATCAATCTTTAACTACGTTAACGTCAGGTATGATGAAGGCTCAGAAACTACCAGTTGTTCATAAAAATGCAATATTTTCAAGTGTACTTATTACCATTTTCATTTGTTACAGTTATAACAAATCCCAAAGCACCGCCCGGTACTAAAGATGCAGCAAAAAGCTTCAACTTTGATTTCTCATACTGGTCACACAACGTAAGTACAAAACATATTATGTAGCCATAGCAAGGTATATGACATATTAAACGTACATAATAGTTTGCCACGGAAGTGTCACCCTGTGTTGTTCCGCATGCTTTTGATGTCAGACATCCTATGTTCTGTATGCAAAGTGTTACAATATTGATTGAGGATCTATTTACCTACTAACATGTTCTAACGGGAACTTTATTCACTTGATTAAAACTCTGATTTCTTTCTTTCTTTCTTCAAAACATCTCAAATCACTATGACATTGTAGAACATTTTGACCACATGTTGAGCAGGCTACCGCAGGCTGGTTATCTAACAGAAACTCGGCTCAGTTTCAGTTTCGTCCTGTCATTACTGTCACATTCCCATACTGTGTGACAGCTACAACAGCGACGAAACTGAAACTGAACCGAGTTTCCGTTAGATAATCAACCCTCCGGGCAAATGCAAACCGTCCCTTAATGCGAATGGCATTTAATATTGCAGGATTTTAGGTTTTTTGTCGATCGATTTAAAATAATTAACACTTAAGCACCATGTCCCATCAAATAGTAGGTATTCGCAAAGTAGGTATGATAACAAATTAGGGTACATACAAGCGTTGTATTTCTTGTCCCCTAATTTGTTTCTATACTTTGTAGATTGGTGTGACAAAGCACCACCTGACTGAAGTGATAAGCGATGACAACGTCAGACGCACAGTCAAAACTTATTTGTATGCAAACATTATGTTCCATTTGACGTTACCAAATCAAATTACTTTGTCTGTGATTGTTGTGTAGTTTTATATGTGTTCTTTGAACCGCGTCGGCCGCGAATCAATAGTAAACACGAAGATTGCCACCCCGCGACTCGAGTTTCCTGCACCCCCCCGTGGAGGGGAAGGGGGAGGGGAGGAAACTTAATGGAAACCCCGCTCACGTTATTGCTTCGCATTAGCGTGTTAAAATAACGTCCGCTTAGGTCAAGTCCAGTGATTTAAGCTTCAATTGTATTAATTAAAAAAATAGCATCAAGCCAATTCTAAACCTGGAAATGAAATGAAAAGCTTCTGTTAGGTACTCTTTATTTAGTCATTATATTTCAGCCACCAATTACCTGTTAAAACATAAATGAGAATAAAATTGTATCCCAGATGTTTTTAACGGTCAGAATGTACCGTAAATCGTTTTACAATGTACAGTCAACAGCAGCTACGGCTTTACACTTTGAAAAGAGCGCGCTTGAAACCGCCGCTATTACATTACAAGCGAAGTAAGTCGCTTGTAATATCGCATATCGGCGGTATTCGTAGTGCAAATGTAAAGCCGTACGTGCTGTTGACCGTACATTTGATGCAACGTTTCAATTGCATAATGAAAACTAATGAAAGAATGAAATTACAATTTTTTAATTACTTATGATTAAGTATTTAATACTGAAACTAAATGGTATTGGCTTAGTATTTGAGATCGAAATCTTTAACCTACGAAGATGCTTATACTTTGTGAGCATCAAATTACAGCATCAAGCAGCCAGTGGGAATTGGTATGTATGGACCCTTTGTCACTGACGGGTCCATACATACCGATTTCAATAATAAATTAAAAAAAAAAAAAAATCCTTTTAGTATTCCCACCCTATAGCGATCCACCAAATGATCATAATGTCTATTTTATATTATTATTGTCACGTGCGTGGATCTCAGTCAGTTGCAAAGTGAACAAAATGTTTTATTTTCCATGTTTATTATTGTCTGATTTGTGGGTTTCTCTTGGTCGGCTTATCTTGGCCATATGTCGACCTCTCGCCACTGCAAGCTAGGGAAACTAAACAAACTCACTACTTATTCTAATCTAAAGAAAGAATTATTGCACTTTAATAGCTATTTAGCCTCATTATTTAACTAATTACTTGTAACAGAGACGCTTGGGCCGATGGGTAATGAGGTTTCCCGCCAATACCCTATCTGTCATTCCCCGGTTGTTTTGGACGGCCGCCATATTGGATTTACACGCAAGTCGATTATCGGATCTGCTTGACGATGAGCTCTAGGGTTTCAGTGACCTATGGTTCAAGGCTTCAAGGAAATGTGCTGTGTAATACCTTTATAATTTGAAATGCGTAAACGTGATCGAGAACTTTAATATTTCGTGACGAGACTAAGTACTTTGTAAATGATTGCTTCCTTGTGCTTGTACCAACAACTTTAGCAGTGGTTGATTTAAGATTAGATGTAATTTTGTAACCGAGAAAATCAAAGGTAGAGAGACAATTTGCTGTCAAATTTTAGACAATTTGGCCTAGTCTGTAATTAAATGATGATATGAAAGAAGGCAAGGCTGTATTTTCGTGTTTTTAGAGTTTCAGACCTATCCAAAAATTTCCAACATATCTTAATTCTTCCCCTGTCACATTTATAACGAAGAAACTTTGTCAAATGCCATTAGGTTCGAATTAGAGCCGTATTCACGGGTAGATTGTGGTAGAATTCAGAGCAATCCCGACGCAGCGCAAAGAGGGGTGTTATAAGTTTGAAGCTTATGTCTGTCTGTCTGTACGTATATTCGTAGAGCCTAAACGAATCAAGCGATTTCAATGCGGTTTTTTTAAAAATGAAAGCTAAATTAATCGAGATGATTCTGAGCCACGTTTGATGAAAATCCATCTGGTCATTTATAGAGATGGTCAACTGCCTGCCGATACAGTAAAAGATACAAAGGTGGCGCTTTGACTAAAATAATGTACACCCTGGGCAAATTTAGGTACAGCAAAAAAAAGAAAATGGCACATACCACCTAAACGAATTAAGCGATTGCAATGCGGTTTTTTTTTAATTTGTATGTAATTTAAAAATAATGAAATAAAAATAAAATTGTAACATTTTAAAAACCCCCCGACACAAAAAAAACATCAAAAAACAAAATTTCTCTCTCGGTCGGGGGACCACAAAAAGAGTTATTTTACTATTTAGAAAATTTTAATTATCTTCATCTCTGGTGCTCGAAACCTTTAATATCCGTCCCACAAAATCGCGACCGCACAGCGTTGCCTGCGGTCCCGCCCCTAACAATTAATTGCGATTGTTCGTCACTATTGTGGTTGCGGGTTCCATTTCCGAGCAATTGCGTTCTCTGTGAACAGAGAGTTTAGTAAATTGTACTGTTTAAGTTGTATTGGTCGTAATCACCGTAATTAAACCTCGTTTAAACAGCTGTATTATGACGTGTACAAAGCAATCGTTCGCATCAGAGTTTACTTAGTTGCTAGTAACGGTGTTTTTCTTATTAATCATACTCAAGAGCCCAGACCTATACCGAGATAGACTGTAAAAGTGTACCTACTTTGCGTGCCAAAAGTTAGATCCACGGTCAAAGTTTTACGACCTAAATCAGTCCGCTTGAGACCATTATTGCCATGATAAAACCCGTCACTCAGAAACGAAAATGGTTAATTGTGCAGTGCTTTCTTGCAAAAGCTCGTCATCGTAGGTACGAAAAATTCAACTCGGTTCTCATACAGCTTGAAGCGCTCTTTTCGGCTATCTCGATATAGGTCTGTGCTCAAGAGCCTACTACCTAGGTAGAAACTTTTATCCACTGTCACTAATCACGATGAACGCTAAACATAATTAAAATTTAATTGGATTTCAATCATTTATTTAAAGTTTAGAAGTTAAAGGGACAGGGCGCTCTTTTAAATATGATTAGGATTAATCGTGATTATAAATGAACTCAAGTTAAATACCCTCGATGTTGGGCTTATCCAAAGTAAGTATTTTATCGAAACCAACATTAGATGCTGCTAAAAGACTTTGTCCCTTAGTTACGGTTTTACAATAGCTGCCTCTCATTTGAGCGGAATAGGATAAGGTTACGTTACGATGGGGTTCGCATGTCTGAAAGACTAAAACCCTGGTCTCTTGTTTAAGATTAAAAAAAAGTTAATCGTGATAAGTTGCAGTTGGTAAAACTCGCTCTTACTGCCGTACCTTCTCACATTTGTTTGATATTAATATAAATTCAAAAAGGTTTTATTGGACCGAGATTTTCAAGTGAAACCGTTTCACCACAAATAGTAGGCGTATTTAAAACCATTCAAGGCATTGCAATTAAAATGGCGTCAGCCACTACGAGAGATCTTAACTCATTTGCAATTTGAACGTGCGGATCCCGCCGGATTTATTTAAATTTATTCGACTGTTGGCTTTTCGGCGTCAGATGTTATACGATATTATACTGAATCCTGTTATTTTATTTATTGTTGTTGTACTCGTGAATGTTTATAATTCCAAATGCTTTATAATATTGTTAGGTATTACATATTTATAAGTTAGGAATCTGTGTTTCTTTCTTATTTTATATTACGACTGTAATATTTCGCATTAGAATACCTACACATGTAAATATTCTCCTTTTCGAAATATTTTTATTATAATGTCGTCCGTACCGACTCATAAACTCATTTTTATTTCTTACATTAGGTACTCTTATTTACATTGCTCGCTGGCACCAAATTAACGGCTTTTTCGTGCCAGTCCAGAGCTGGCATGGAGTGAAGTGGAACTTATGCCTACTTTCCGTACCAGTGTCTGGCGCCAGCTACTGGATCAATGTACCTGGATCAATTTGTAATCCGGCTTAAAATTTACTGTGTCAACCTAACTCGGATACATTCAAGCCAATATTTAGTTATTGTATGTTATTGTTACAGCCAAGCGATCCACAGTTCTCCTCACAAATCATGGTGTACAAAGACATCGGAGAGGAGATGTTACAGCATGCATTTGACGGTAACTATAAAAAAAATACTTTTCATTTTCTCTCCGAAACGTAATTTTCATGGTACATAAAACTGCAACTCTCTCCAATTAATTCACTGTGCAAACAAGAAATAAACTAAACTGTCGGAGATCTTCTGATAACAGTTAATTTCATGTTATGAGATGCGTTACATTAAACTATTACCATTACGCAATTGTGATTTTGCCACGTTTGTCTGTTACCCATATTTAAAAGATAATATGATTCTAAATAATAATAAGTAATAATATACAGAAAAAGAAAGATGAATTATAAGAGTATTAACACCTTGCTTACTCAACAACATCGCATTTATTTAATAATAAAATAAAAAACATTAACTATAACGTCCATAACTCTATCAGTTGCAATTTATTGCATTTGTCAAAAACTATCTAACAAAGAACGAGGGTTGTAACATTTTTAGTGTTCTCCTCTTCTATAGTCTGTTCACCGAAACGAGCGCATAAGGGGGCGCAAAAGCAATGAGCCTTATCTTCAGACAATCACAAGTGACTAAATTATCTCAGTACTTTTTGGTTCCGATGAACAGATGACAGACAGTCTATATTTATTGATAAGAATCATTTCACTAAATCCATTGTTCCCTTCCAGGATACAACATATGCATATTCGCGTACGGGCAGACGGGTGCAGGCAAATCCTACACCATGATGGGTCGCGGTGAAGACAGCCAGGAGGGCATCATTCCGCAGATATGCAAGGACCTATTTCGCCGCATCAGGCAGACTACCAGCGAGGATCTCAAATACTCGGTTAGTACATTTTACACATCTGTAGAAACAACCAACCCTGGTCAAGGGGTAAGAAGTTGTGCTGGCATAACTCTCGCCAACTCGTGTCACAGATCACTACCAATGTGATGATCATTGAGCATTTATTTAAGCAGGATTACGATAGATCAATTTCTCCAGTCTCCGATAAGACATTTTAAGTTTGCGCTGTTTGCATAAAATTTTAACACTATCATAGACGGCTAGCATATATCCTGCAAGTTTGCAATTAGTTATTCTACTGCATCAGGCAGACTACCAGAAATAACCTTATTATAATACCTAAGATTCTTTCAAAAGAATCTCATACTTTATATATTTTCGGCTACATATTTTATTTCTTATCATTCTCTTCTTAATTTTATCTTTCGTTGCTGCAGGTGGAAGTATCATACATGGAGATATACTGCGAGCGAGTCCGCGACTTGGTGAACCCTAAAAACAAGGGGAATCTGCGCGTCCGTGAGCACCCTGCCCTTGGTCCTTACGTGGAGGACCTGAGCAAGCTGGCCGTGACGTCATACCAGGACATCTACGACCTCATCGACGAGGGCAACAAGGCTAGGTCAGTAGATATTAAGCTTTCCGCCTTCCTAATGTTATTAAATCTTCAAGATCCTCCTGGTCAACCGTGGTCATATTTATGGTGTCCTGTTTAGGCACTGGTTACCTGTAGTATTGGCATATTAACAACTTCTTTGGTCAATGACGACAAACAAAGAACAATCATAAAAATAATAAATAAAATATGAGTATTCTAGTATTATTTCTGAAAATTATGCAGGGGCTTTATTCTTCAATGAATCCCGTTCTTGATTTCGATGATGACTCTTCCTACTAAGCTACCTAACCTACCCTTAATTATTTTATCACATTAACAGGACTGTGGCTGCGACTAACATGAACGAGACCTCTTCTCGATCCCACGCCGTGTTCACGATATTCTTCACACAGCAGCGACATGACAAGACCACAGACCTCATGTCTGAAAAGGTAACGAACTTGATCCTGTCCTTATTAATATTACAAATGCAAAAGTATGTCAGTTTATTTGTTTTTTTACTCTTACTTTTTACTACTGATCGGATTTTGATAGTAGATAGCCTGGATTGAAACCGAATACCTTTAAACCCGATATTCCCAAAGGGACGGGAACCACGCAGGTAAAGCCGCGGGCGGCTGCTAGTTTTTGTAATAAAACACAAATTGTTTACTACAAAAACTCCAGGTTGCTCAGACGGGATTCGGACCAATCCACAGGCTATTGTTGTATTTCTCTTCCACTACTCTCCCGAAACCTTTCGGGGACATGTCGTCCAGTAATTTTTACTTTTTACGAAGTCAGCCAGCTTTGTTTCATCAATGATAGGAATGTCCTCACATTCGAAATATTTTTATTTACTAATGTTTTGATAATCGATTGGAGAAATTTATCAGTTTTATAAATCCTGACTTCCTGGCCTGCTGATAAGTGTACATAAAAAGAGCTTTGTAGTTTTAATGAAATTTAGAGCTTTAATTCGCCATTTGCTAGCAGGACACCGGTGTCCAGCGAACAATGGAAAATCTATTGTGTCTCATAGCCCGGAGCATGAGAGGTTGAATGTTTTTAAAGCCAAAAGACAATGCCTAAAATTGGCGTCTCTTTTTTTCGCGCAGCCGTCTATCAAACCTTGTTATTTCGTTTCAGAATGATGTAAAATTAAAACCTTATTATAATGTTAGTGTCTAAACTCAGAGCGGACCGAGATATTAAGGGTAAAAATCTAAAAGTGAAATACTTACTCTTATTTTAGAAAATGTTTATATTTTTTTTGTGGTTACATTTCGACATTTATGTATTATATATCGTAAAGCAAATAAAAAAAACAACAAATTGAATGTATATAGTTATAAGTTTTTATTGATTTTACAAAATCGCTTAATTATACTATCGTCAAGAAAACAGATTCCGAACCTACGTAGTCTTATTTTTAAATTCCATAGGAACATACACAACGTAGAGAGCAAAAGGATGAATGCAATTATGATTGTATTTTCTATCTAGTTCGTTAGTTAAGGCTTTACGATGAATGGCCACAACGAAAAAATATAAATGTTTCATAAAATAAGTGCATTTTTCTTTTGAACTTCTAACCTTAATAGCTCGGTTCGGACTGAGTTTATACACTAACATATCATAGTAAGATTATCATTTTACCTTATTCTGAACCGAAATAACAAGGTTTGGTTGATGGCCGCAATGGCGAAAAAAAGGCGCCCCCTTCCATTTCAAATTAGGCATTGTCTTTTCTTCTTCTATTAAACGCCTTACATTTGTAAAAAGTTGTAGAAAACTATAACGTGCCGTTACGTAGCAAACACGTTCGGAAACACATTCGGCTCGCACGGGTCGTCCCTCGAGGGCGATGGGAGAAGTCGTAAACTTTTACGTCCTACACATTACCATCTTCAGTATGGGACATATTTTACTTTCCTGTAACTTTAATGTTAGGTTAGGATACATGTTATACATCTTTAAGGCTTTTAACTATTTAAGCTACTGTTGGGAGTGTAAAAATTACATTTTAGCTTTGAAGATTAGTATAGGTTGATTTATCATGATCATTATATGGTTTAGAAGTTATACACACTCTTATCGCGTTCTAATTTGTACAATCTACAAAAATTGTTGTGCAAATGCTAATCTCAACAATATACAGTTAATATCACGTCAGGCTTTCCATTTGCAATACGAAAACCGCCTCTATTACCAGTGCCATAAGCGCGCTCTGAAGCTCATAATGTAAACATGCAGCAACTTTGGTTTGTCATGACTTGTAAAATTTCTTTAATCCATTTTGAACTTCAAACAAGTTGGTTTTAAAAGTTAAAGACACATTTATTCTCAAAACCTTTACATGATTTACTCTTTTTGTAAAACTATTACAAAACTGAACATTATAACAATGTAAATAAGGTCTAATATCACTCTATCTGGCCAGGTGTCCAAAATCTCGCTAGTGGATCTGGCGGGGTCAGAGCGAGCTGACTCGACAGGTGCTAAGGGCACCCGCCTGAAGGAGGGAGCCAACATCAACAAGTCCCTCACCACACTCGGGAAAGTCATCTCTGCGCTTGCTGAAATCGTAAGTACATATACAATCCAATACTAATTAAAGTCCAATACTCATTGGACCGGATTTCCAAAAGTCGTCGAGTCCCATCTGAGAATTCACTTGTGGCCTAGTTGACTTTTTCCAATATATTTCTATTCAAAATTTATCATAAGTATAAAAATAGTATTAAAAAATGCAAAAAATCGAAAATTATAAATCTTAAGGTGGAACGATTTTCATACTAAAAACAGTCGAGATAATCTTGGTAGATTAAAAGAATTAATACTTAAATATATGTGCAACTATTTCTTTTCGGGTATTCATTTGCGCTTAATTAATAAACAAACATTGTTTCATTCAGAAATCACCTATAAATGAACTTAAAATTTTTGCAAATATTACGTGTGTGTATGTGACAAATGTCGTGTACGTATACAAAAATCGCGACGTTGCCATTCCATGCGGCTAAGACGCGCAACGCGCGAAGTTGCCGCTCTTACGTTTGTCTCGATTTAATAATTGTTTAAATTTCTCTTTACTAGATTTTTCAGCTGTGTTGCCGTTGCGTCCCAAAAGAGATGAGTTTCGTCAGTAATAATTTACTTTGGGATTATGATATAAAGTTGTGATTTGTAGGATTTATCTTGACTCCGATTTTAAAAAATGCTAAACACGACTTATATTTTGTTTTTTATGCGTAAATCTTTTTTTCTCCCATCACTGTAAAAAAATAGAAAATAAGATTTTATAAAGGAAAAAAAAGAAACTAAAATTGTATCTGCTTCGTGCAAATAAAATTTACTTGTATTATGTAACGTACTTACTTAATATATATTTTTTTATTTTATTTAGACAAATGTCATGTGGTCCCTTTTCAAATATTAAATTGTCCGCAATCACATCTACGTACTGACAACACCGTTCCGTATTTGTCATTTGTTTGTAGTGTTTTTTCATTGTGACTAGGGAATGGGTCCAGTCAAAATTTCACTGAAATGAAAATTAAATATAAACGAAATTTATGAAATCTTTCAAAACGGGTGGAAATATTTCAGTTTTGAGAGAAATTTATTTTCTGACTAGAAATGATTTATTTTACGTAAATCTTAATGATTTAACGATCTTAATGATTTATTTTATTTTTAATTTTACAATTTTAACGTATTAAATGTACACTTAGCTATTCAAAACATCATAGGAATGATGATAGCATAGAGATAAACATAGACTAAGCCAAATACAAAACATGAATTTGACGTCACATATCACTTGACTATTGTTGTTTCGACTATGAATCAGGACATTTGCGCGAAAAGCTAATAACGCGAAAGACTCTTACACGAAAAGCCGTTTGCTCGAATAAACATTTGCGCGAATAGTGCACAAATGTAATTAAATTTGCCTCAATTATTGGTCAGTTAGCCTTCAAAAACATTTTCACCGTACAGCGCATGAATGAATGTTAGCGCTATCTCAGCACTTTTTTTTCTAGATTGTACTTAACATTACATAATACATATTTAAGATACACAAGAGGTTAGCACTTTTTATTTTATAACCTCTCAGGCATCGGAAAACGAAACACAATAGATATTTAATTGTTTCCAACCCTGGTGTTCGCTGCGCTGCTTTACGAATTAAGTATTTGTTGAATAATACAATTTCATTTTGAGGTAAGTACTTAATAGTAATTTTTTTTGGAGCATTTTTGCTTACTTACATGTTTTATGTATTAATATTTTATAATATCAGTATCTTTATAAATTAAAACACGAAATTAGTTATATGCACATAAGTGCCTTTAAAGACTCAATCCTCAGAAACACGTGAAGTATAAAATTGATATTAATAAAGATTAAAGTGGTTCCCCCGAACTGTAAAAATCAAGTTTCTAAGTTTTTACATCACCATAATAAATTATCGCAGTAAATTAAAGCTTTAAAGGTAGAATTTAACAAGATTTACAAGATGTAAAATTTCACCACATAAGTAAACAAAAAGAGTAAGTATAAAAATGGCGTCTCGAGCTTGATTCCAAAACTATTATAATATAAAATGGAGATTGTAACTAACAAACAAGTAGACAAAATATGATCATTTGCGCAAATTTATATACGCGCCAATATACCGAAAGGAGCTAAATGTATTGATTTTAAATAAAACTAATATAATAGTATTGTAGTATTGTACTAGCGGATCCTCGCGGTTTTACACGCGTGGTACCTGTTCCCGTGGGAATATCGGGATAAAATATAGCCTATGTTAATCAGGGATAGTGTAGCATCCTAAAAGAATTTTTGAAATCAGTCCAGTAGTTTTTGAGTTTATTCATTACATACATACATACACATCTTTCCTCTTTATCACTACATAGTATAAAGCAAAGTCGCTTCCCGCTGTCTGTCCCTATATATGCTTAGATCTTTAAAACTACGCAACGGATTTTGATGCGGTTTTTTTTAATAGATAGAGTGATTCGAGAGGAAGGTAAAATAACCTTCAATATATAGTAGAGAAATACTGTAATTTTTAAGGTTTCTAATGTGATGTCGTAAATGATAACATTTTTTCCGCTTACATTGCAAACGCAGGCTGAACCCTACGAGATTTATCAATATAAGGTAATAAGTATTTGTACACCTTGAAAATGTCTACAGAAAACTCCGCGGTGGTTTATGTTTATCTCTTATGGATAACCCACAATAGCATAAGTCGTGTAGTCCACGCGGGCGAAGCCGCGGGCGGGAAGCTAGTAATATTATATAGTATAGAAGTATAGAAAACGGTAACATGATGATCCAACAACCACCACCACTTTTTTTTTGATTGAGGAAACACTGCAATTTTAATCAAAATCTGTTCAGCAGTGGTTTAAAAAAAAGATATTATAATGGGCAAACACACTAAGAAATCTTAAAATTTAGAGTATCAATTACATTCTTGTCACTTGTGCAATTTAAAAAAGTTGCAATTGCATTTGTTGCAATTTATACATCAAAATTAATATTGTGATGTTATTTAAATAAACAATAATATAAAATAAATAATAAAAAAATAACAAAAAAAAATCTACCATCAGAAGTCTCGAACCCTAACTCTTTGATACCTAAGCCGAGTACGTAGACCACTGGGCTACTTTATTATTTTCAGCTGGGTCGAAATATTCTACTACAAGAAACTCAGAAATAAGGTATGCATGTGTGAGTGATTAGTAAAATTGGGAGACAGAAACACTCTCTCGAGATATTTGGATGATTTATGTACTACAAAAAGATAAATGTTGGTTTCGAAAATTCAATATTTATTTATAGAATGCGCTGATAGTATTTTGAGTTAAAAAGATACAAAGAACAATTAACAAATAAATAAAAACTACTAAATAGCGAAAGTAGCGCCATCTAACGACCGTTCAGCTTTTTGTAACTTAATCGTTCCACCTTAAGTACATATTTACTAACAAATAAAAAAAACCGACGAACTGAAAAACTTGCGTAAGCTAGTAGTGGTCGGGTTATTTTGATGGGGATGAAACTAATGGTGACTATATTTTGTGAAGGTCCTTTCAAGTAATGAATGGGTTAAATTGTCTAGCATTTGAGTAGATCCATGTCGTTTTTATTTTTATATCGAGAAACCAATGTATAAATGAAATTGTGTTAAATAGTTGGTGGGGGTGTTCTCGATTTCAGCAGTCAATTGAAAACTATTATTTTACTTTTATTACTATTATTTTCACCCCAGATTATTGCATAAACGCGATCTATCTGTACCCTACACATCACTGTATATTTATATGTCACTATTGTATTCAATATTGTGAATAGAATTTCTTAGTAGATGTTGTAATATCTGTTTTAACTTAATAAGCTAGTTTCCATGTAGTGACTCATTGTTTTCTCCACTATTTTCATTGCGTTTCCTTCTTTTGGATGTATTAAGTCGGTAAGTGCTATCAAAAAAATTATTCATTTCACTTTTGACACAAGTCGCAAATTGAATAAATGAATGCTTTTGCTAACTATAATGCTTGAAACATCGTATGTCAGAAAATATAACTGGTTTGCCCTGAACTTAACTTTAGCATGGATATCGATATTGTTTGTTATATGTATTTTATATATTCCATGGCACTTGTGCTTGACAGTTTAGACAAAGCAAAAGAATGTACTCAAATCACAACAAAAATTACACACACATTCTACCATCATTCATGTGAAATTCTATACTCTGTTATTTCCTATATCATATACCTACTTATATAAACTTAGCTGCTCTACACGGTCGATTGCTTGTTCGAACAAATGTCTAATGCTTCATATGAGTTACTTGTTCAGTAAACACAAACTACGATTCTCTAACAGTTTTGTTAATTATTCTAATTAACAACGTTACATTAACTTTAGTAATATATCCTCGACGAACATAGATTATTGAGTTTCACGTAAGATTCGTTGTTTAGTTATGCTTATAATATTAGAGTCGTAATAAACCTTTTTGCAACACTGTGACAACAAAATTTCAGTACCTAATTAAGACAAGATTACTTATAAGTGAATATTGCACTGTTTAGATTTATTCTTAGAGCAAAAACCACATAGATATTAATAAGTAATGATGATTGATTCTGCGTAGTTGAATGCAAACAATAGTTGCTTACACCCAACGATGCTTATACACTTACAGTCTTAACACTAACAGTCTTGTCCCATAATATATTTATATAATTATTATCCTTATATGAAAATTCTTATATTTGTTGAGTTGGTGCTTCGTTGCTTCCAAAACAAATACGATCAGATTGCAGACATTCCAAAAGCCGTGGAATAAGCATGTTCCTGTTATTGTTGGACTTTTTAACAGGAATTAACATACATAGATACAAATCCGCATTAGCTTTTACATATTTAATTAATACATTTTAGTACTCTGTCTACATTCTAATTGCAGAAGTAGTACCCATTATATAAATAGATGCAGTTGCAGTACGCAATTTACAGTATATATTTGAACCATGCTTAGTCGTATAACTTTACTGTTTATATACTACTACAGATAAAGATTTATTAAACCTTTTTGGCCAAAAACTTCAGCTTCTAAAACAAAGGGAGGTAGGAAATACTTAAAAAATAGTAAAAATATACGTTTAAACATACAAAAACTATGGCATTTCTCACTGACTTTCATTATACTTTTGTAGGCATCAAAGACCAAGAAGTCGAAAAAGGCCGACTTCATTCCGTACCGTGACTCTGTGCTGACGTGGTTGCTGCGAGAGAACCTCGGAGGCAACTCCAAGACCGCCATGATAGCAGCCATCTCGCCTGCCGACATCAACTTTGATGAGACACTCAGCACATTGAGGTAGGACACTGATATGGGAGTTTTTGCGTTTAATTTTCATGATAAAGCTTAGATTTTACCGGTTTTGAAAACATACGAATTTGACCCTACCCCTAAGTGCTAGAATACCCTTTCCTGCCTCAAGGACGTAGTCGAACCTAAGCTTATTTCCCATTCATTAAGAACATGTTTACCTTTGGAAGATTTATGACAGAAGTTTTATGATTGGGACTACCAGAAACTAGCTAAATAGGTCTACACTTAGATCAACCAACATTTCAATCGCCGGCGCACACAGTGGTTCCTCAGTTTCACTTTTTCCACGAGGCTCGGTATAGAATTTTCACTCTCGCGAGAGGAGCGCACAACCACCAACGGTATACCAAAGCACATTGAAGAGATTGACAGCCCGAAATTGGAATGTCAATCTTGGTTTAAAATAAAAGTCTTCGTTATGTGGCCAGTCAGCTCGTCCTTGCTATAGACGACATAATCCCATAGACTAATGGGCGCTGACATTTTAACTGGTATAACACCAAAGCCTAAATATGTTAAATTAATTTTGAAAACGAGAAGCTAATGCAGTGTTTCACCAAACTCCGTAATGTCTTGGTTCATTTACTCCAATCCCATCGAGTTCGATCTAAAGTACTACACTACACTCCACAGATACGCTGACCGTGCTAAGCAGATCGTTTGCAAGGCTGTTGTCAACGAAGACGCCAACGCAAAACTCATCCGCGAGCTCAAAGAGGAGATCTTCAAGCTACGCGAGCTGCTTAAAGCCGAAGGCATCGAAGTCGAAGAAGGTTGGTAGCTTCTATGTGCGCACGCGGCTTGCACTGTGCCGACGGTCGATCGATGACTATGTTCCTATTTTGAAATCAGTTGACAGTTCGAGCAATTTTTTTAAGCGTTTAGACTGTTTTTGAGGCTGTTTGCAGTAAATGAGTTTGAGATTGACTTGTAACATTACCATGTAACATAAGGACAATAGGCATAAACGAGGTGAAAGCTCGAGTTACCGTGTTAATGATGGTTTTTACGAGCTGTACTTTTATGTACAAGCTGAAAATTATTTCCATAAATTGATGAATTTTGTAAAATAATTCTCGAAGTTATGGTCTTAAAACTGACACTACTTGAGCACTCTGTCAAGCTACTCGGTCGTTTAGACTGTCGTATGTTTAGGTTGTTTCTTCGATTCGTCCATGCAAAACAGAACCTTTTACATACCTACTTCAGAAATAGTGAAACTAATCGATGCTGAGCATGGTCACTAGGTCAGCTATCAGGTAGGCTAAAAAGCTCATCAGAATCGATACATATAATCATATAGTGCATTGACACCTAAGTTTTGAATCTTTACTTTTCTTGTATGGAATGATTTTTAGCGAGAATAGGTTAATGTTAATGATATGATATGATATTTACTTAATTAAATAAAAATCATCTATCGACCTCGGCATGTAAATATGTGTCGTTGCCGGTTATAGTTTTAGTCGTCATGTGACCGATAGAGCGTATTATGTGAGTGTGTGCATTGTGAGAATCAGGTGCTAGATGAAACGCCACAGCGTATGTAATTCCTGATACTAAAGCTCGACTTTTGTTTCCAAAACCCACACGAACTAGGACCGGATGGTAGAGTCCTTTACGAAAAGAAAGAACAGCCTACCTGTAAGTAATAATGAAAGTAAAGAGGCTTACGCATTTTTGCATCTGTACACCCCACCTGTACGCTTAGCCTCCTTGGTTTGAGGTTGCCAGAAACAAAAAATAAGTGAAAAACTAATTATACAAAGATTCGGCTCTTTTACTATCTGGCAACCCAACACAATAATTGAAAAAGTATATATGCAATTTATTTTGCACCCTTGTCCGGCTTGTGGCGTTCGTAGGCATAGTAAGTCGTGTTCACTTCACAACAAAAAGTATGCAAATCGAAGTGGATCATGCATATCATACATATTTGTATATCTGCGCTTTTGTGTATTATTGGTGTTGGTACACTATATATAGTTAGGGTATTGTATTTATATTTAAATAGTATTTATTTGTGTATGTAAGGTATTGGTTAGCTGGGGAAGTATATAAGTCGTAAAAGAAAATGGGAGATGGTTTAAAGCAATTTCAAAATGGAATCCATTCTTCATTATTATGGCTAGGGTTTTTCGGAGGTGGCATTATAGAAGCATTCTTTTTTATATGATAAATTGACTACTATGGCAAGAAAGGATTCTTTGATTGTCACGATATCCTGAATATTATATTGTTTTCGTTATTTAGTCAATCGATGCTCAGTAAACAAAAAATAAGTAGAAAATATAAAAAAATCATTGACGTTTCCAAAACGAAGCAAGTCCTTTACTTATTCAAATCATTACATATATTATTATATGCTATAACTTAGCTTTATAGCTTGAAAAGCCTTTGCATGTTTTACCTACTCTCAATGTATTTTCCTATTATTATAGAATTGCATATCGATACATCTTCTAAGTGTTAAAATTATTCTTATTTCAATTATTTACATGCGTCGTTTTCGCATGAAGTATTTAATAATTATTATAATTAATTATAAGGAATGGACTCGAACGTTCGCAGGTAAACAGCGAGTTCATAATATACCTTACTAGCGGCCGCTCGCGGTTTCACTCGCGTGGTTCCCGTTCCCGTGGAAATATCGGGATAAAAAGTATCCTATTATTATAACCAGGCTATATACTATCTGTGTACCAAATTTCATCCAAATCCATTTAGTAGTTTCGGAGCCTATTCAATGCAAACAAACAAACAATCAAATCTTTCCTCTTTATAATATTAGTATAGATAAATAAGCGAAACGGGAGAAAAAGTGAATTCAAATAGGTACCTACAAGAGTGTTAGCACTTGTCTATGTTCTAACTCATCACTTTTGATAAGTGACAACAAGCACTTCTAGATATAATTATTTGGTTAACGTGTTACACTGTGGTATTGCACTATCAATAACGTCACGCGATACATAGTATCGGGATCGAGTACCGCAAGAACATTCTTCTGCGTAGATATAACCAGTTTTATAAATACAGTAAGCGTACTTTTAGTCTTTAGTCCAAGTACGAAAGATTTAAGTCGCTGTTGCCCAGATGATATAAAACACTCTATATATTGATAAAGCGACCAAGTGCCACAAGTAATTTAACAGCTTCATCTAGTCTGCGTAGTCCAGTATTGTATTTGGACTAATAGTAAACGTATGATACTTTATTTAGCTGGGCAGTGATATTCAAACTCATTTTTTGTAAATGTGCGTTCAACTGTGTCGTCTTAAAGCAGGTGAAGAGTCTTCGCCAGTTCGCAAGAAGAGCGAAGCAGAAGCGCTGTCGCCGAAGCTGTCGCGAGCCGGCACCACCATCACAGAGGAGGCCGTCGACCAGTTGCAGGCCTCCGAGAAACTTATTGCAGGTCAGACCAGATATTTCAATTATTATATTCAATTCAATTTTTCCCAATATATTTCTATTTAAAATTTATCATAAGTATAAAAATATCATTGAAAAATGCAAAAAATTAAAAATATAAAAAAACCTATATTTCAACTTCTTCTTCTATTAAATTTATTATCACACTTTTATCGTTTTATAAATCTAAACGAAGTTTGATTATACCATATTTCAAATTGGAAGTTCAACATATCATGATCAGTCGAATCTAACATTTGGAAAGCAACAAAAGTGAATAACCAGTAATCTGATATGAGGTTCAACATACGTGTCGCTTAACTTCAAACTCGGATAAATTCGTTCACCCTGTTAGGAGATATTTTTAAGAAAAAGTTTTATGGTAAATTAAAAGGTATTCTTTTTATATTATGGCACCAGTATTGAAGAAAACTATTCTTTTTAGCTATTTCAGTATTTAAACCACTCATCTTTTCAAAAATGTAATATTTAGATTTGATTTACCTTCAATTGATATAATGGAATGCAATTTATCTATTGAAAAAAACTCAATGTGGATTTCTAGAATTTTGATTTAATAGATCCGGATTTATTTAGATTTGAAAAAACACGATTAGAACTAGGGATGTGGTAGTGGCGAAATCACGGTATACCATCGACATTCAAATTTGTAGCAGCTAACTGAATGAAACTAATACAAACCATTATTATTATTTTTAATTTACCTTAAATACGCTTTATGATTATGACCCAACTGATGCGTCTTCCAGTAACATTGTAAGTTGCGTCTTACATTAATGCACTTTTATCTTTCTTTTTTTGTTGTTATCATTGTATTTTACAAAAATAGGAGGTACCTAATTTAATAATATTTAAACAAAATTCAATATTTCTTACGACTTATCTTCTTCAATTTCTTCTTCGTGCATTGGTCGCCCTATCACATTCTCACTATTAAGCACTTTTTTATGGAAGTCAGTGAAAATATTTTCCCCTAAGTTGTAAATGTTAGTTTATTATATCATTTAAATAAATAAGTATTCTCGGACATTTCACATAATGACTTTATTAATTACAGAACGCGCTTATTATTTTATTTATTTATTCCTTTAATATTTAACAAATTAGTTTACAATATACTTATTCAAAATAACACTCAGAAACCACAAAGGTTTATAATTATTTTATACTAGCGGCCGCTCGCGGCTTCACCCGCGTGGTTCCTATTACCGTGGGAATATCGGCATTAAAAGTATCCTATGTTCATAGCCAGGCTACCCACTATCTATGTACCAAGTTTCATCCTAATCGGTTCAGTAGTTTCGGAGCCTATTCAATGCAAACAAACAATCAAATATTTCCTCTTTATAATGTTAGTATAGATAAAAAATAAGCAAAATTGCAAAACATATCCAGATGACCAACTCCACAAAGCAGTTATATTTTAAAATTTACATGATCCTGCATACTTACACAAATCTGATCAGAGAGTAAAATGTAAGTACTCAATATTATGATTCTTACATACTTATATCCAAATTATTATGTTACAGTAGAACAACAAAATATTAAAAATCGATAATGGTTAACACAACACTAGTGCCAACTCGGGATTCCAAACGAATAGGTCATCGTATCCTAATCGGTATTTCAAACTTATCGAATTTTCGCTCTTTCCTCTTTCTTACGGCGAAGTCTTTATATTTGACCGCTTGCGAACTTTAATTGGTGACACAATTTTAATGGAATTATCCATGAGAACTGTCTAAATAGTAAAAACAAAGAAAAAGCGGGAGGGTACGGTGCTACGGTCGCAGAGTTTATGTCGACTGACGGCCATGTTGAACAAACGCAATTACCTGATTGGCTCTCATGGACTTAACCTCATTTGAAAAAAAAACTGTCTCATGGATCTATGTGACTTAGAAAAAGTATTATGATTTTGACGGGTTATTTCTCAAGAACCATGCGGATTTATACAAAACCGATAATTTAAAAACAAACTCTTTTCTTTTGGCACCAAAATCTTCAAAAATCACAGCATTGGATTTATCCGAGTTTGAAGTTAAGCGACAACTATAGTAGGATTTTTAATTCAGTAGAGTAATTTGACAGGTGCCTTATCACTTTGTAAAAATTATCCTGCTTTATACTGTTTTTCGAAATGATTTGTGTAAATCCAGTTCCAATTCAGTAAGCATTGATTCCATTCACGCACACAAATTCAATATAATCATTATAGTCCAGCACTACTACATTTTAATTCAGCATTACTTTTACAAAGCGACACTGACGACCTGTCAAATCACTCTACTGAATTAAAATCCAAATTTAATTTAGGTTTTTTAATCGCTACTAATATGAAGGAATTTAATTTAATGTACATAGGTACTACTGCTACTACTTTTTACTGTCACCATTGCTTCTACTTACAGTTTTACTTAATGTGTTTTAGTATCTTCATGTGATGTGCTCTATAAGTGGTTGTTATCAAATAAGAGCACAGAAAATAGTGTAGGTTTTATTTAAGTAAAATAAACAATAACCTTTCCTCCAATCAGAACTCAACGAAACATGGGAGGAGAAGTTAAAACGCACCGAAGAGATCCGCCTCCAACGCGAGGCTGTATTCGCAGAGATGGGCGTGGCTGTGAAGGAGGGGATCACGGTGGGGGTGTACTCGCCGAAGAAGACGCCACATCTGGTCAACTTGAACGAGGACCCTAACCTGTCTGAATGCCTCCTCTATTACATCAAGGACGGTAAGACCATGCTTTCACAGACAGTTTCGCAGAATTGGGTGTGGCCGTGAAGGAGGGGATAACGATGGGCGTGTACTAGCCCAAGAAGACGCCCCCATCTAATCAAATTGAACAAGGATCCAAACCTGTCTGAATGCCTCGTCTGCTTTTTTTATTTCTAAACTACTGCAAAAAAGGGAAGATTTTCATGTAGTCGAATTTATTTATTTATTTGGTTTAAGGACAAACAGTAACAGTTACAATAATACATGCAAAAATACATTAAACATAATAATATATATAAATAGTAAGAGTTGACGTGGCATCTGAACACTGTTTTTAGATGCCACGACATGCGTTTAAATAATAATGGAAACAAAAACTTAAAAAGACGGAACACTCGACAACACCATACAAAAATCAACCGAAATAAAAATTACTACCTACATAGACAGTACAAATATTTTTTTATGTATGCTATAAATTACAGTTTCAATTTGAATACCTACACTCGATTCAGTGAAGCGAAAACTTTACCGTTTTTTGAAATGCTTCGCGGTTCTTACTATCGCGGGTGCATCCATTATATCTCTGCATAAGGTAGCCTGTCTGTTAATGATTACCGTTTTCTATAGTTACTGTATTCGCTGTAAAATGTCACATATTTAAAGAGCTTTCCTTCAAATATAAGGTATTTACAGATGGTCAAAAATATATTACAAAGTATGGGTTTTTGTTGTTATTTTGCTAATTGTCCCCTTTTCTCGGTCGGTAATATCGGATGCGTTAGTTATTAATTCGTCCTATTTCTGCCCTTCATTAATATAAAACAATAGGTATATATTAAAAACTGCGCCACCTCACAGCCGTAATATGTCCTTCCAATAGTCTGTAAGATCCGATGGTTTAACAATAATTGCTTTGCCAGGTGAGACCCGCCTCGGTACTGCGGAGGCAGCTGTCCCGCAAGACATCCAGCTGTCTGGATCGCACATCCTCAGCGAGCATTGCATCTTCGAGAACACGGACGGGGTCATTTGCCTTATTCCCCATCGCGCCGCGCTTGTATACGTCAACGGGAGGGAGGTCAGTATACGACATGTGCACAAATCGTGCTAGCAAAAGCAGAACAAGATTGTATTTACGTCAAAACTTTAGTTTGTTTATTCGTTCATTTTATTAAAAGTGCGTTATTATTAAGTATTTTTTTTGGATCAGCTACATTTCAAAATGTACGCCTGCTGGCCGATACGCTAATTTTCAGATGCAGCCGGATCTAAAGTTCAGGGTTAAAAATGAACTAACTCTTTGTGAATAAACATTTTATGTGTCATTTATTCCGATCTCAACAAATTCTAAACATATCTGAAATATACTCACATGCACATGTAACGGCCCACCCCGTTATTTTCATACAAATTATTAACAACATGCTCACTTTGCGACTCTATACATAAATATGTCAATATATTTCTGCAAAGATCTGAATGCTAATGTTTAGGTTAAGCAATCGAATGTCCAATGAGCACTTAAATAGTTTTAAAAATCTTTTACCGTTTCCATGCCTGCGTTTAAGCAAAGCATTACTTTATAGCCATATTACATTCCATGTAATGTGATAAAATAACGGGCTGGGCCATAAAATGTGCGGGTGAGTGTAGAATCCAATCTTGAAGCGCTAGTCAGACTAGTACTGACCCAATTTTATTGGATGTTTGTTACTTAATCACACGAAAACTCTTAAGCCGATTTGACTGAAATTTGGCACACATATTTTATAACCTTAACTTTAATCCCGGTCAAGTATTCTCTAGGGATTTTCTGAATAACCACGCAGCCGAAGTTGCGGGCGAAAGCCAGTAAAATATATTTAATTTGTTTACCAGGTGACAGAGCCGGTAATCCTGAAGAGCGGCTCCCGCGTGATCCTGGGCAAGAACCACGTTTTCCGCTTCACGCACCCCGGCCAGCCGCGCGAGGAGCGCGTCATCAATAAAGATAAAGAGGAACCTCAGGATACCACCGCTGTCGCTGATGGTAACAATTTGAACCTTAAGTTACTTCTAAGCTTAGCGAGCGGAGCCGCTCCTCTCGTCATCGGCGACAAGTGTGCATGTAAAGCGAACCTCCAACGGTTACCGTGACGTCCTCGAACGCTTTTCACCGCGTTTCGAATTCCTTAGTGTCTTTCAAAAACCGACGATTAGCGGAAGTTAAGTACGAGCGCGCTCGTTCGAGGCTCGTAAGTTGATCTACATATTACACGAATTCGTGATCGGCTCGTATGCGTAGACGATACTACTAAGCACCTTTGAGTGCGACTGCTGGAAGAAAGCATTCGTGACAAGTTCACGTCAGTTCGGTAAGTCAACTAAATAAAGCTCATTTTCGATTACCTGGAAAAAGAAGATATTCGTCAATAATCTTCATTTACTTCATAAAAATAACACACGACCCGTCTGGAACGCATTCTTTCAGCTGCCGGACCTTAACAAATATTACACCTAAATATCACTGAAGGTTTACTGATTTACGCATTAGTGGGCGTAACCGTTTTGTTTCAGTAAAATAAGTAGGTACTGGTTTAAGACGATTCGTACAACTCGTCATTTCTTCAACTTCAACACTCAAATAATGTATGAGCACACATTTTAAGTTCACAACCATCATTATCGTCGTCTCAGCCACATGACACCCACTGCTGGGTATAGGCCACCATCATTATAATCAAAATTAAAACATTTGCCCACAGCTCCAAGCGACACAGAAAACGTTGACTGGGACTTCGCCCAATGCGAATTGCTGGAGAAGCAAGGCATCGACTTGAAGGCGGAGATGCAGAAACGACTTCTGGCGCTCGAAGAGCAGTTCCGCCGAGAGAAGGAGCACGCTGACCAGCAGTTTGAGGAGCAAAGAAAGGTAATTTGGGTGCTATAAATAAAAATAAGATATTTAAAATAAAGAGAAAAAGGAGAAAGATATAAGCACAGTTAGTATTTTAAAGGTTCATAAGGTTGATTTCAATAAGCCTATCTCAATTTGCTTAGAACTACGAGGCTCGCATCGACGCGCTGCAGCGTCAGGTGGAGGAGCAAAGCGTCACTATGTCGATGTACTCCTCCTACACGCCCGAGGACTTCCACAACGACGAGGATATATTTGGTAAGCTCATTACTTTGACTATACCTATGTATTTACAGTTTCTTATACATTCATAACATACATAGTAAATGCCCAGACCAAGAAAACAGCATAAACCGTGTTGCACATCATGCTCTTCATTATACCTTTTGATCGTTGAAAGTTTTCAATCAACTGTCTTAGAACATCTCCGTGTCCTAAAGGTTGATAAGGAATCGGAATCTGTCTTATATCATATGCCAATCGCTATATTATCAGACTATATTTTTTTATCTGGTTATTCAAAAATCGGCCCATCGATCCATGTTCTCAGGAGTTTACTTCTTGTTTTCATACATCTCTTGAATATACAAAGATTTAATAAAATGATCAAGCCGTTTTTTTTTGCTAGCACATGTTTAAACTCTATTATAGTTTAAAATAGGTCACTTACGATTTCTTTTGTAAATATTTATAAAGATTGTGACTGACCCGATACATTTCGTCGTAACGTAACATTCGAGGCGAGCGTGTTTTACTCACTAATGCTTCGTACTCACATACTGTATTACTCGATAGTTTTACTCTAAAACGACTAAAACTCACACCGCAAAACTCACAACTCGATGCGTGCCCGTGCCTTGGATTTGGAGCGTCGTTTTTTACTCGATCGAGTAAAACCGTGTGTGAGTAGAATAAGGCAGCTTAGCTCGCTGTACTAACCTGAAATAATTCACCGCAACGTAACATTAGGTTACGACCAAATGTTACAGGTCAGTCACCATCACCACCTTTACATTTTATTGTTTTTTTATTTTATTTTTACAGTCTGTCCAAGTATGGTTTATATTTTTTGTTTTTACGTGTATAATGTCCATAGTGACTATAGCCTTCCCGTGTTATAGTGAAGTGTTGAGACAGTTTTGGTAGGCACGCGAGCTCGGACTGGCGGCGCGCGTGGGCGTTCCGGAAATTGGCCCTTAGTGTCCCTGTTCTTAGGCTTACTTATCGTTTTTATAGATATTTTGGAAAAAACAGATATTCAATACAATGATTAAACCATAGTTTTTTTAGGCTAGCTACGCATGTCTAAACTCAATTGAAGTTTAAATATTGGTCACTTCAGATGACATTTCTTTTGTCAATATTACGTTTTCTAAACTTTTTTACAGTCTTCTATTTTTTTTTTATTTCACATATAAATGGCCATGTGCACATAGTGACTATAGCCTTCCCTTCCCTTCATAGTAACTATAGAGTGCTGGCCGGCGCGCGGCGTGGGCATTTCGAAAATTGGCCCTTAGTGTCCATGTTCTTAGGCTTAATTATTGTTTTTATAGATCTCTTGGAAAACAAAAATTCAAAACAATGATCGAGCCGTAGATTATAAAGACTAGCTACGCATGTCTAAACTCAAGAAGATTTCAATATTGGTCACTTACGATTACATATCTTTTGTCAATATTACGTTTGTTGTTTTTTTAGTCTCTACATTTATTTTTTATAAATTTCACATGTAAAATGGTCGACTGCACATAGTGACTATAGCCTTCCCGTGTTGTAGTGAATCCCCTGTTTGAGACAGAGTGTTGGTCGGCGCGCGAGCTCGGGCTGGCGGCGTGGGCGTTCCGCAAGTGGAAGTACCACCAGTTCACCTCGCTCAGGGACGACCTGTGGGGGAACGCTATATTCCTCAAGGTTGGTTAATAATTTATGTTTGTTGTATACAGATATGTATGTAATGTTCTGTATATATGTAGACAAAATGGTAGAGTAAACTTTAAGGTTAAAATTGGCTGCAATACAATACGCCACGTCAGTGACGGCCATGTTTTGTTACTGTTTTGAATAATAATAGTGCTTAAAATAACCAGTCTTGTTTTTCCTGATTCTTCTTTCTTATGAATAGCAATAGTGATAGAAAAAAAGCTGAAGTTTCAAGAGTTATTTTTTTTATATTGAGTAGAATAAAGATTTAAGATGTTTATGACTTACGTCCCAAATTAATAACCTATCTTTAGATATGGGCTATCTGAAAAGTTGCCTAGAATATTTTGTTCTAGGCAACTATCTCAGATAGCCTTATCTATATCTACAGATAGGGCGTTAGATATTTTAGACGTTATTAATTTCGTGCGTTAGAAAACAAAACAGTATTTTCTAGTGTCTGTATAAAGAAAAATTGCTGACGATCTATTCCATTGACTACATGTAGATCCTCCTAACTTAAAATATATATATTTTTTTTAAAACAACCATTTTGTCTACAGGAAGCGAACGCAATCTCCGTAGAGCTCCGCAAGAAAGTCCAGTTCCAATTCACGCTACTGACGGACACGGCTTACTCGCCTTTACCGGCTGAGCTGGCTCCTCGCGACGACGCCGATGACGAGTACCGGCCCAGCGCGCCCACTGTTGTCGCTGTTGAGGTCACTGATACTAAGAACGGCGCCACTCATTACTGGACGCTGGAGAAACTACGGTAAGTGTTTAAATTGAACTCAGCTCAATTTAGTTGATTATGCTCCTGTGCATAATGTAACTGTACACCACTTGATTCAGTTCACAATTGAACTCGTTACACAGTGCACCACACTAGTTCGCTCACACAATTAAAGTCCAGTACATAATGTTACACAATACATATACTACATACACAATTTTACAACTGGATACGTTATACAATACACGAGTACCAGCCGGTACTCGTGTATTGTATAACGTATCCAGTTAGCCTACTGTTGTCGCTGTTGAGGTCACTGATACTAAGAACGACGCTGCTCATTACAAGACGCTGGAGAAACTACGGTAAGTGTTCACACTGAGCTAAATTTCGCTTGGTTCGCTCACACGTTAGACTTCTAATACATAATATATTGACCACAGTATGCGAACCACTCAATGATGTTTTATAATAAATATGTTACCTTCATAGTAATTTGCTTTGAAATCTGTGACGCAGACTGCACACGTTTACAATTGACAAATAAGACAAAAGACACGAAAAACCACGAAAATTAAAGAGATAGCAAATTGAATCGGATCCCATATAGAGTCTTCCCAATATTTCACAATGTCAGAATGGCAGAATTGTCATACGAGCTCTCGTATGACAAGTCTGCATACCACAGAATGGTACCACTGAATACATTTACTACTGAATGCGTTACATAGTCCACGTTACACTGCGTGAACAACACTCACTTTGCTGACACGAGTGAACTTCAGTACATACTCGTAAAGTTACACAATACATACACCACTGAATGACACAGGTTACATAGTCTACAATTGAACACGTAACACAGTCTAAAAGTCTCAGTTTCCCCAAACCATCGAACTCTATACTCCAGCCAACTTACTCGCCGCTAATACTATATTTAACACACTATACAGAAATCAAGAGTGAACCCATTATAAAAAAAATACAACTACTCTATAATGCTGTGTTTTTCGAGTTCATAATCACTCGGTAACAAACCTACTATAAATAGTGTATAACAACAAAGTAAAATATAGTTTTATTTATATTATTTTATGTCCATATGTATTCTTCTTTGAAGTTCTCTTTTCTTCTTTTCCTTCCGCAAATAATCTTCTTGATTATTGCATTTATTTTAGTTTTATTTTTATTACGTTTTGATAGACTCTGGTCCGAGTAAGCGTGACCTCATATTTTAGTTTTTTTTTTAACTTTTTGTTGCATTATGTTATCTTCTCCTGGTTCTCCAAGGTTAATCGGGTTTATTTGATATTTTAAACCAAAATTGTATAAAACAACGACCAATTTTGCTGGTGCTGTGTCATATGAACCCTATAAATACTATTAATTTAACTATCATATGTATATGATAGCCAGTAGCAATTACCTGCACATATAACTTATATATATCAGGGTAAGTATATTTTGCCGGTACAGTTATATTAATGTATAGTTGGCAGTGTTCCTGATCTTCCATAGTGCTTTTTTTAGTTGCTGCTTTTTATATAATTTTCCATGTATTAACGTGCTCTATAAATAATATGTAAAATAGTTTAACATAATTCTTAATTAGAGACGCAAATGATAAGAACTCGTTATTAGGCGTGGATATGACTGTGTGTTATGTTACGTGTTAGTACTGAAAATTAGAAATCAGTACGGTTACGTACGTTCTATTCTGTTCTCATCATTTGCTCTGAAGGAGGGCCAAATGAGAGGACATGCATTGTCATGCATAAATATCTAAATAAAGAGTATAATTTTTATGATAATAGGCATATAAGTAGGTGCATAAAGGGCTAGTTGTATGTCTTCCCATGGTGTATGCCTAGCGGCGAGGCGGTAGGCGGCCGGCTACATGCGTATGTTGTCCGTAGCCACCGGCTGGAGCTCATGCGTCAGATTTACAACATGAACGAGAGCGCGTACTCCGAGGAGGAGGAGCTGCCGTTGCCACCGCCGCCGCCCGCGGCCGCGCCCGACATACTGCAGTGTATCTCCGCCGCCGCGCAACACACGCGATTGTCGCTAGCCAACCTGCTGCCCTCGAGGTTTGTCGCCTCGCTTGGTACGGTTAGCCCCGCACGGCAATGGACAGCCAGTTTCAATAACCTATCTCTAAATATTGAAATTCAAACGGGTATTAAACGCGTAAAAACGTAAGTGATGTATTTCACCTACCTAAATTTCCAGACGTTTCGGCCAAGGTGTATTGACCGTGGTCACGTGAAAATGCAACGCAAAAGTTAAAAAAAACTATCTCTAGGTAAAGATAGGTGTTATACCAATACCAAAAGAAAAAAGATTAACAAGTAATAAAATACGGAAACGGCACCATAAAAAATATGCATGAAGCATGAACAAACAAAAAGAAAACAGAAACGACTACATATAATCATGATTACAACTAACTCTATTTATATCGATATTGTTTACTAGCAATACCGAGTCTATAATTAAAAAAATAAATCTACCACCAAAACATTTGTCTGCAATTTAAAGTTTTAGTAATAAAAAATAAAGATCTTGGTTCGGTTTCTTAGTAACCGCCTTAGCATTATTTTCTGATATATTTTTCATTCATTAATTCCGTACAATGGATAGGTTATTGAAATCGGCCACTAATCGACTAGCCACAGTATTTATCATAAACAGTGTTGCCACGACGCACGCATATGTAACGCGCTTCGAACGGCATAGGGGAGATGAAATATGCTACCCCAAGTTATACGTATTTTGACTACGCTTACTTGTTCAGGCATTGAGGTTTCAGGAAGCCGCTGGTAGCTTCTTAAACCGCGCTGAATCGCCTTGCTTTCTCGGTAGTTCCTACAAACGATGTGTCTTACTGCCGTATCTTTTGCATTTTTGCCATTGTTGGAGGAAGTAAAAGATATGCCGCTATCAATGTTATTTTATTCGCTTGCGATATTTAGAAGGAAATTTCTAAGGGTAATTCTTGACTTTCATCGGTGACATGTTAAATCCATATTAGGTACTGTTAATCAGATATACTGGAATAAAAATTCCTGTATGTACATTTGTCATTGGAGCTTTTTGAATGTAAGTAGTATATAATATATAGATCACAGATCACCCTGTATACTGTAATAACCCTGTCACATTGATGTTGTATACCCACTGTCTGCCACGCATAAACACGCACGTAATATCAGGCAGTTCATGTTCTGTTGTGTATATTTAACCTTACTTACCTTAATTTTTACGAAGATTTCATACCACTTAGTCCAAGTTTCACAAGTTCCGTTGCAATAATATATTCCTTTTTTTAACTAAACCAGGATCTACTTTACTGCAGATTGTAAAACTGGCGCTAAGCTAGTCTTAGTAAGCGCTAAGTCAACGGCAGTCGATCGAGTCGATATTTAGAGACTCGTCCATTAGAGACTTACATGATACTTATTAGCAATTTTAAAACTTCAGTAGATTAATGTGCTGATGACTTCCCTGAATGTATGTGTATATATGTTACATCCTTATGCCGTATTAAAATTGCACAATTATTATAATATGTGTTCATCCTTGTTGTATTACAACATATTTAAATGCTTCCTGAACTTATTCTTATTTTGCTGGGTATTAAATGTTGCCATAAGCCTGATGTTGTTATCAGCATTATGTAAAATACTCACTTGAGCACCTCTAAAGACGTCTGCTTATACAAGTACAGGCGCATGCTAACGTGTATGTTTTGTTAAAATGTATGAATGACTAGCGTTAAAGTTAAATGAAGTGAATAGCTTAGGCCGCAGACGCACCAGCAGGTGGCTTGCTTAGCGCCTAGAGCGTCGCGAATCACCTAGCGAGCAGCTAGGTAAAACGAACGTTCTTATATTTTTGAGATCGGCCGCACTGCGTTCTTGGCGCCTAGCGTAGCGTGTATAACACCGTGTATCAGCAAACAAGTCACTAGGCGCTAAGCAAGGCGCCTGCCTATGCGTTTGTGTCCTTAAACGACCGATGCGCAAGCGCTCGTTTGACTTTAAGCGGATGGTTAAGGGCTAAAGCCATATGTCATCGAATTTACGCAGCCAACTTCCGTTGAGCAACACCGATAGACATGTATCATTCTATGAAATATTAATTTAGCCTAAGATGCGTTGTACAACGCATCGCATCGCGACGCGTCGAGTAATTTACGCAACGGAAGATCGGCGACGTAAATTCTGTCAGATGTAGCTTGGTTGGTGGCTGAAAAATCGCGAAATGTTCAAGCGACTCATGATTTGTATAAATTTTTATTTTAGTTTAAATAAAGTATGTAAGTATGTATTTTGTTTTATCATATTTGCGTGATCCGTGAGTTGGTCAACGCCTATACCTATCACACAACTTATATTTGTAAATAAGGGAAAGACGCAGTTTTAAATGTAAACGAATCATGTTTTTGCATTGTACGGTCAACAGCACGTACAGCTTTACATTTGCTCTACGAAAACCGCCGCTATTACGAGGGACATAAGGGCACTCTCAAGTTTAAAGAGCAAAGCCGTAGCTGCTGTTGACTGTACGTCTATGAACATTTTTAACAACTATCACAACATCCTGATATCAATCTCCACTCAATTTCCTAATTGGTATAACAATACCCTTCGTATCCCACAGACAACGTCTGGAGCTGATGCGCGAGATGTACCACAACGAGGCGGAGCTGTCGCCGACGTCGCCCGACCACAACATCGAGTCCGTCACCGGTGGTGATCCCTTCTACGATCGCTTCCCGTGGTTCCGCCTGGTTGGACGGTATGTGCAAGCTTGGACAGAGTGAACTGATTTTTATTTTGAATGTGTTAAAAGTCCGATTTATTTTGATTGCCCGCTGTTTTACTTAATCTCGAGTAGATTGATAATGGATTTTACTGCCAACAACATTACGTTTCACATCTGCATAACTACAATTTATTATGCTCTTGTATGTAGTAGTGATTATATCACGCTCACGCGCTTCTAACAGTATAAAACATTATGTATGATATGATATGAGGAATGGAACAACAAGGAATACTAAGATGGACCCTTAAAATACTAGGCGCATACGAAGTTGTTATTGATTTATGTATAACCTACAATGTTTCTAATTTGTACAGATTTTTATCATCACTAAAGATGCGACCGCAAAAAAATAATTGCGTCAGGTTTTATTCTTGTGGACTGAATCATACGTAATCCATTATAATGAAACGGCAATGGCTTTACACACTATTCATTCGTTCACAGGAGCTTCGTATACCTTTCGAACCTGCTGTACCCGGTTCCGCTCATTCACAAGGTGGCCATCGTGAACGAGAAAGGAGACGTTAAAGGCTATCTCCGTGTGGCCGTGCAAGCAGTCATTGATGCCGACAAAAGTGAGTTATACTTTAGACGTCTTGTTATTGTAATATCCTTGTTGAACTTGCAGAATTGGCCGATAAAAATTAGGGTTTACTTAAAGATTTACTGTGAGTTTGTGATTTTCGGAAGTCTGAGATTGTAGTTCGAAATTATACTTTCTGTCAAAATTCAGGATTCCATGTCAACAGCCCCCTTTCTCTTGTCGCGATCGCATTGAGATCGAGATGGAATTAATGTCAAACGTCAGTAATCATGACCTAAATAAGTAATTTAACTTTATATGAATACTTGAAATTTGCGAATAAAGTATTTTTGCAGTCTAGTAATCTATTTTAGCAGCAATTGAAATCGCTAAAACTTCGCAAATCAGTAATAATTATGGACATTTAATTTTCGATCTCGAAGCGATCGCGTCCAGAGTAACCACCCAGAAAAGCCAAAATATTTATATCGCGTGATATGCGGTGTTTATGCTAGGCGGAATGGAAAAAGAACGAAAATTAGTACCCGCACAGTGAATTTTAGTTTTTTTTTGGTATGCAAAACCTTTTCCTTTTCCCTTATTCCAAAATTGCGCCGCACGATAATATCCATTTATACAGAAATGGATAGGGAATGTAAAGATGAACAAAAAATATTATACAACATAATCCCAGTATAGTGTGAGGTTAGTGAAATAATTGGAGTTAAAGATGCAAGTGATACTTTGGGTCGGCTTATTCATTTTTATTAACTCTAATTATCTGGCTACCGTAACACTTTGGGGCATTATATAATTAATAATACATTTTTTTGTTCCTCTGTGTGTCCCCCTGTTCATTTATATGGGTATTATCGTGCGACGTCATTTTGAAAAAAAAAACAAAATGGCGTTTCATACTACGGATTTGGACGAGGCCAGCCTCCATACAAAAAAGCTCATAACCCCTTTCTATAAATAAATCTGCTTCTATAAATCCCATCAATTATCTGGCAGATAACGCCGAGTTCGTGGCGGGCGTGAAACAGTCCGCCAAGATCTCGTTCGACGACGACGTGGTGCCAGCTCGCTCACGGCTCAAGGCACTTCCTAGCGTCGACAAGAACAACGCGCTCAACCTGGAAGACCGCATCACTGATACACAGGATTCCAATATTAAGATCGAGGGTGAGATAATAGTTAAATTCTAAATGGGATTGATCTGCCATATGGTCTCCAGATTCCAGTATTTTGCAAGAAAGCTCGCGCAAAGATTAGTAGCAAAACTGTAAAATAAAGTATAAGATAAAAAACGTAATAAAATATATAAAAATAAAATCATAAAACAAATGCATAATGGCACTGCGGGTAACCGGAGACGCATTATTACAGGTCTTTTTAAATGGTATTCAATTATTTTGTTTTTGGAAATAAACGGTTCGCGGTCTTCGGGCTAACAACATACAGCCCGGAGGAAGAGCTCACAATTTTCGTCCTTCTCATTATAGTGGCATGACATTCCCATATTACCTTCCAACTTCCCCACAATTTATTTGAATTACGATCTGTGAATTTTATGAGGGAAGTAATACGATATACCTATACCTGTTTTCACAGTTGCCATAATCCCGTGTTTGTTCACAGAGCTGGCTGTAGGCGAGTGCGACGCCGACAGCGGTCGCGGCGACAGTTCTCTAGCATCGGAACTAAAGGACGAAGAGTTGCCCGAACACCTGGCTTTAGGCCGCGAGTTCACGTTCCGCGTCACCGTGCTGCAGGCACACGCTGTCGCCACTGACTACGCCGACGTTTTCTGCCAATTCAAGTCAGTACCACTGAAGCGACTTACTAATACCTAGCGAGTAGCGTAAAGCGTATTTAAAACCAGCAACAAACTTTCAATATTTATTTACAAAGCAAGGTCAGGGCGGAATGCATACAATGAACATTTTACATCGACTTTTAGACACAAAAATTATTAATAATAATTACGGTTCGTGCTTGACACTTTTGGCGTGGGCACCGCCCCTTAAAAGGACAATAGATGCGCGTGCGTCCATCTTGCCGGGGGCGTGGCCAAGCACCCGGGTTCGCTGCATGCGCCGTTTCTATTGGTTGCGCCGGCGTCCATGTTATGAAGGGGGACGGCGGGTTAGTGACGTTTGGTCCGAAAAGTTGGAGTTTAATAAAATTAAAAGTGTCAGTTCGTCGGAATCGGACGAAACTTTTTCAGACCAAACGTCACTCACTCAGGACGGCTGCACGTGCGACGTCACCGATCGCGCCACCACTACGTCATTCATCGTATGATCGTGTGCTGCGTTTAGTCGTACTTTCCAGACAGAAGAACTTGCACGCACGCTACACCACGTCCACCATACTGTGTACCCAACTAGTAAAAAATATTTTGCTAGTTAGCAGTGACGAAGGGTCGAAATATGGCGAAGGTAAGCCAAATCAAATATTTTTCCAAAAATTTCCTTAACTGTAATGGTGGATAAATGGGGTAGAATTTCTGGAAGGAAAGCCGATAGGAATCGACATGTATGGACCCTTCACCACTGCTAGTTAGGTGGGTACACTAACGCGCTACGCGCGTATGCTAACTTGATCGGTATGCCGACGTCAAAGACGGACAGATATATATATATATATCCTACCTAAGTATATGTATGACACAGTTTGGAAAACTCTTAGTGCGATAGCTCGTGGCATCGGAGCAGAAATATGAGGATGTCGTCTTTGAAGTTAGCCTCTATGCATGGTGGCGTGCACCAATAACCTTACCGCTTCTATCTACTGACCCCTAACCAAACTTTATTTTTGTATAGCGGCCGCTCGCGGTTTCACCTGCGTGGTTCCGGTTCCCGTGGCAACATTGGAATAAAAAGTATCCTATGTTCATAACCAGGCTATCTGTACTTACTATCTGTGCCAAATTTCATCCAAATCGGTTCAGTCGTTTTTGAGTTTATTTGTTGCAAACAAACAAACAATCAAATCTTTCCTCTTTAAAATATTAATATAGATTTATCAACAATACAATTTTACAATAATATTTAGGCAGGCTTAACGCGTACGAGGTTTGTCCAAGCGTACAGCGACTTGCGCATTAGCATACGCCATTAAATTTACATCTTACTGTACCATATTAGCAGAATTGGACTTATAAATTTTTTGTAATCTGAAACAATTTGGAATCTGTAATAATATAATAATATTTAAATTAGTAATATGTGTGTAATAATATTTATACTTTAATGAAAAATATTCGCCCAAATACAAACAAAAAATAAACAACGGTTAAAAAAACTATTTGCGACGTTCGAACCACGACGACAAACTGACAACTGGTTTTGATGCTAATCTTATTGTTTTTCGTCATAGCTTCCTGCACCGCAACGAAGACGCATTCTCTACAGAACCTGTCAAGAATACAGGGAAGAACACGCCGCTTGGGTTCTATCACGTACAAAATGTAAGTTTTCACTTACTCAACACTTTAAATAACTGACGGTTATACTACCCAAAAATATACGTGATGAATTGATAACCTCTTTCTTTTTTGAAGTCGGTTAAAAAAATTAGTATATGCGACGAAAAACTTTGTCCTCAGATCACAGTACCAGTGACGAAATCGTTCGTGGAATACATAAAGACTCAGCCGATCGTTTTCGAAGTATTCGGCCATTACCAACAGCACCCACTGCACAAGGTAGGCAGTTTTCATTATTATATTTGTGATTTACTTTGTAGTGGTAGTAGATAGAACAATGATATCTCTTTACGATTGCTCACAGTTTCTGATGGGATCGCACTATCAAGTTTGGTCGTCTAATGAGATCAAGGTTATTATTTTAGCTTTTATGCAAGAACACAAGACTGAAATATAGGAAGGATAACCGAGAAGGATAGGCCCTAATCTTCTAACAGCAACTATGGAGATTTAATACATCGACGACACTTTTGAAACTGTTTCTTAATATGATTTATTGTACATTAAAGTAAGAACAATTTTTTTTTATCGCCCTTGGATAGGGTATAACTTATAATGTGTCGGATAGCCCATTCTAAAAATATTTGCACAGATAATACTGTTGAATGATGACAGTCCCGGCAAACAACTAGCATTTCAGAAACTGATCAATGGTATGCTAATTTCTTACTGAAAATACCTTACTGGGAAATACTGCTAATCCTTTGTTTTGCAAATATTTATTTTCTGTGTAATTTTTTTACATTAAGAGCCGGTTTCACCACCAACAGATAAGTTCTAGATAGTTATGATATATTTTTTATTATAGAAATATATTGAAAAAAATCAACTAGGCCACAAGTGAATTCTCAGATGGGACTCAAACCCACGACCTTTGGGGATCCGGCCCACTGCTCTAACCACTGAGCTACCGAGACTTGCGGACCACCGTCGAAATTGTGGCCGAGTTGATTTTTTCCAATACTTTTCTATTTTTTTTATCATAACTATAAAAATAGCATTGAAAAATACAAAAAATAAAAAAAAATAAGGTTCTAAATAATAATAATAATAAATAATTGCATACAACACACCAATTATCTAGCCCACGTTAAGTTTCATGAAGAACTTGTGTTATGGATACTAGATAACGGATAAACATATTTTTTTTTTTTAAATACATACTTATTATATATATTAAACACCCAGACCAAGACAAATAGACATGTTCATGCACACAAATATTTGTCTTGTCCGGGGATCGAACCCGGGACCTCTGGCGCAGAAGGCGGGCTTAGTACCCCTGCGCCAAACAGGTCGTCTTAATAGCTTAAATGGCAGAATATTTGACAGTTGCAAGAGGAAAAATATGTCAAATTATCTTACAAGTAAGGTATCCAGAACTTATCTTTCGGTGGTGAAACCGGCTGGTCCTAAGACTCTTAGTCTAAGCACCGAAATTAGTAATTCCCGTCCCTCTCTTGACAGCACGGGTTAATTGCATTCGGATTGCGCTATCGGTATGCAGTTTGGATGCAGTTATGTCAGTTGCCAAAACTGTAATTTGATATCTGGCTGCTAAATACTGCCAATTTTAGACATAATTGATCTTACTACAAAACGATCTACAGTCTGTTAGACTTACGCCCGAAATGAATAACCTATCTGTAGATATGGATAAGGCTATCTGGCTCAAATCTCAGAAGATCTGAGCCTAGGAAACTGATTTAGTTGCCTAGTAACCGTCGTCGTTATTTTGGTCATATTAACAAAAATATCCAAGGCAACTATCTCAGATACCCCAATCCATATCTAAAGTTAGGTTATTAATTTTGAGCGTTAGTTTAAAACAGATGTTGTCTCTCATATTTTTCCATTAGTTAATGACATGACAGTTTTAGCTTCAAACCACGATTTGTAGTAATACCAATAAGATTTTGAAAATAACATGCATTTGCACAAACTTATAATAATGTTCAAAAAATGTTGATGATTTACTGATTTTAACATGCATTGCGGGGTGTAGGACGCGAAGCAAGACGGCGTGGTGGGCGGTCGGACTCCGCCCCGGCGCATGTTACCGCCGTCGATCCCCATCTCGGCGCCCGTGCGGAGCCCCAAGTGGGGGGCTGCCAGCGTGGCGCCGCCCTGCTGCTCCAGCCACCTACACTCCAAGCACGACCTGCTGGTCTGGTTCGAGATCTGCGAGCTGGCGCCCAATGGAGAATATGTGCCAGCGGTAAATTCTTCTTCACCATTTCAGCCACTTGACACCCACCGCTGGGTATAGGCCTCCCCTTTTTTTAATTTATGCCTCATAACGACACGCCTGGAAATACCAAAGACCTACATCGAGATAGACGAGAAGAGCTCTTCAAACTGTATGCGAACCTAGCGTGTAATATTTTTCGTACCTACGATGACGTCACGAGTGAGATTTAGTGATGTGTAAATGTTATTGACGAGCTCTTGCAAGAAAGCACTGCACAATTAACCATTTTCGTTTCTGAGTGACGCGTGTTTTCACGACAATGGTCTCAAGCGGACTGACTTAGGTCGTAAAACATTGACCGTGGATCAAACTTTTGACACGCAAGTGAGGTACACTTTTACCGTCTATCCAGCCCTCAAAAAAGGTTGTATGCACAACCACTCAAAAATCGGCCAAGTGTGAGTCGGAGTACGACCTCACTCATGAACAATCATGGACTTACCTACGTTTTTAACGATTTTTTAATATGTTTTTTTTTAGATCTTAATATGATAACATTGATTACAAACGAAATTAAACACCATTTTACATCAAATAACTTTATCAAAACTAGCAACATGTCCCGGCTTCACACGAGTGGACATTTATTTGTTATAGCTTATGTTACTCACAAATTGATATCGGTTCAGTAGTTTTTAAGTGATAAATTTGAAATATTTGGATTGTAAATGAATGAGTGAACTAGTTGCTTTTGCCATTTAAAACGTTTAAGAGATTTATGTCTTGGTTTTGGTCTTCTTAGCACTCTAAAGAATCATGTACGCACTTTCGAAAGTACGTGTTCGCGCTTATCGGCGATTACATGCCCGTAGTGCCATGTAAAAAAAATAACAACAAGTCTTAATAATCACGTCACTTGAAATTAGCACCAAAGTTGAGATTCTATAAACGAATTATCACTGGTCGTAATATGAAGAGCTAAAACTTAAACTTATTTCATATTTAGGTGGTAGAGCACAGTGACGAGCTGCCGTGCCGTGGATTGTTCGTGTTGCATCAAGGCATCCAGCGACGCATCCGCATCACCATCCTGCACGAGCCCTCGCAGGACCTGCAGTGGGCGGATGTCAGGGAGCTTGTTGTCGGTCAGTATTTAACCGACTTCACAAAAGAAGGAGGTTATTAAATCTTTTTATATAAAATAAAAATAAAAACCGACTTCTAAAATCAAAAAGTAAAAAATAAACCTTTGTTGGAGTCGGTCCAACCAAGGTAAGAAAAATAAAAGTAATAGAAGTTCAATGTACAGTTCCTTGGCTGGCACCGACTCCAACAAAATGAAAAAATGAAAAAAAAAAATGAAAAATGTTTTATTCATAAACAAAGTACGTTGCTCTTACATAAGTGGCTGGAACCAACCTATTAAGTGTCCAGAGACACTTGTGTCAGGAGGCCCCGCTCTTCCATAGCTTAATGACATCTAAATAATACACGCAATTTATTTATTTATGTTATCATCAAACAAATGTGTTGTGTAAGTAAATATCTAGGTATGTGTGTGAGTGTGTGTGCGTAGGTGTGTGTGTGAGTGTGTGTGTGTAGGTGTGTGTGTGTGTATGGGTGTTTAGTCACTGCAATAGCTGTTCTATGTCATCATAGGACTTAGATAAAAGCCAGTTTAATATATCTTCTTTACATTTCCGTAAGTTGTTTTCATGAATTTTAAGGACACTATTTAATTTATTGTACATAGCCGCTGATAGTCTTGCATATTGGTGTTTGGCAAATTCTGTTCGTGATTTCTGAACATAAGCTGCCTTATGACCCCTTCGTTTGCTAACAATTTTTTTATTATATGGGAGGGATTTGCGTAACTTTAGGGTCGTTTGGAGTATATACAAATTTCTTACTGATAGGAGTTCACTTAAATGGAAGAGTTGATTAGTGGAGAACCTGAAGGGCTTAAAATACATTACCTTTAGTAGACAACGCTGACTTCTTTCTAATTCTATTAGCTTAGTTTTGTGAGCCCCTCCCCAGATCGTGATACAATATCCGATCAGAGACTGAGCTAAAGCAATATATATTTGTTTAATAAGATTTTTTGTAGTGATGTATCGCAATTTCCTAAATATCCATGTCAGCTTTCTAACTCTAGAGCTCATAGCCTCGATGTGTGAATGCCAGTTTAGGTGTTGATCCAAAATGACTCCTAGGTATTAAGCCTTTTTAACTCTATTAACTGTAGTACATGTACAGCTAGAAGGATCTGTTCTGTAACATTCATGTATTTTCAGTGATAAATCACTACTTGGTTGGGTTGTTTTATTGATGGTAAAGCATATATAGTTCGTTTTTGCGGCATTTAATGTGAGCAGGTTTATTTAAAGAAAAGGTTTATTTTTGATTTTTTAATTCGGTTTTTCCAAATACTCTAGGTAGAAACTCTGGAGTCTTACTAGTTAATACAGCTTCGGAATGATTCGGGCCAGTTAGCGACACTATGGGAATCTAGCGGCAGTGAACGATTCAAAAAATGACCCATAACAAAAAATTGTGAAACCAAATAGAAAATTAAATAAACTGCCTAAACTTTCCGAGTTACCGATCTCTAATAAGAGTATTCACAATACTATTAAAAATTCAATCAAATGTCTCAATTTCAAGTATGATTAAAATCACTCTGTGAAAGTTATGTTTTCATTCAACTTTATCATCGTCCGTCAGGCCGCATCCGCAACACTCCAGAGGCTAACGAAGACACAACAGACGGCGATGAAGATGGCGCCCTTTCACTGGGCCTATTCCCTGGCGAAAGACCAACGCTGGACGACAGGGCTGTATTCAGGTCAGTTGAAGTTTGAATTATTGTCATTTTTATAATGCTTTTTTTTCCCAGCTGTTTGAGTTATTAATTCGGTATCAAAGACTTACTACTTACTACTTACTTTTGGTCAGTTGAAATTTGAGTGATTATAATATTCGACTTTAGATATTTTTATTTTTCCGGCTTTTTGATTGAGTTAAACTTTTCGCTATACAGAATCACTGATAATCACGATTATTCAAAAAAATTATGACAACATCATCTTGTTAATTTGGTAAACGTGGATCTAATATTTTACACTGTTAAATAAAAAAAGTAATAATATTAAAACTTGTATGAGCCGCTATGTTTGTGTACTAGTACATGAGAATAGTTGTAAGTAAGTAGTTGGTACACACTCGCCGTAGTAGTGGTTGAATAAAAATTGATTCCCGTCAAAGTTATAATAAGTAGAAAATAAGTAAAAATACAGTAAGTAGTTATTAATTGTGGGATACTAATTTGTTTCGCGGTAAATCAGTTTAAGGAGTGCGCGCTGTGAGTAACAAACAATAACATTTATAATGCGAGTCTTGTTGATGTAAGCAAAACTGCCTGTGCGGTTAATGAACCGTACAAAACTAAAATTTTTAAGAACTTAATTTTTATTGTGGTCATTTCTGTCAATTATCTCACTTTGACGAAATCTGAAGAATGTATTCTTTCTTTTTCATAGTTCGGCCATATTTATTTGTAATTTGTTATAACCACTGGTGTGTGGCACTCTTAAATATATAATTTAAAGTTGACGTAAAACGATCTTTTTAGTTAATCGTGAATTGTGGAAGTTTATTAAAGACGTCCTAAGTAGCAGTGATTAACTGCTCCCATCGTTCCAGGTTCGAAGCCGCGTGGGACAGCAGCCTGCACGGGTCGCCGCTGCTCAACAGGGTGAGCGCCAACGGGGAGGTGGTCTACATCACTCTTAGCGCGTACCTAGAGGTGGGTAAATATCTTAAACGTCCTGGTGCTTGTATGGTCTACTACGAAAAACAGATGCTGTGTCTTACGTACGACATTATACGACTTAATAAATATTGGACTTTATTATAGTGCCGATAAAGTCTCGGAACTGAACGAACGTTCGTCTGATTATCGTATTTGGTTCTCGGAGTAGGTTCGGTGCCTCGTGGCACAGCAGTTTGCTCGGATCGCGGACTGGCAATCGCGAAATTAATGAATCTGCGTTTGCGCAACCTGGGGGGTTACTCTTGACGGGATCGCGTTGAGATCAATATTGAATGTCAATAATTATTACTGGGTTCCGACGTTTATTCGATTTTAATAGGCGCTACAAAAGATTTCTACAGTTGAAAGTTATTTATTTATTTACTAACTTCAAGTATTAATCTCTAGTTTAAGTACTTATCATAATTACAGACTGACCTAAATTCAATCTCGAACTCAATGCGATTGCGTCAAGAGTAAGAGGGCTGGTGTCTAAAATGTGAATAAATAAACCTAAAACAAAGATAAGAAAAACGACATACGATATGTAGACTTGAAAAAAGTTTGAAAAAAGTCGACAGTTGTCTTTTTAAAGTGGGACGGTGATTGGGGGAGGCATATACCCAGTCGAATCGATGGCGGACTAAGTAGCATTTTCAAACGATGCCCTGACATGGTGGATAGGACAGTAGAATTCGCTATCCGATCGTAGGAATGTGTTCGTATGATAAAAATTAATATGGAGGCGGCAATGCAGTTCACAATTTGTGTGGAGAGATGAAGACTAAATTAGATACTTAATTAGTATGTATGTAGCAGTGGCGAGGGGTCAAAATTTGGCAAAGGTAAGCCGGACCAATAATTTCTCCAAAAAATCTCTTAACTGAATGGTGGATTGGTGTGGTGGGATTCCTAAAGGGGAAGACGATGGGATTTGTGTTGTATGGACCCTTCGCCACTGGTATGTATGTTACATGAATTTGTATTACAATGTTAGTCTTGGGTGCGATTGCGTAAGGTAATCGTATTCATTTGACAGTTCATATCGTATTCGATCGGCTGCAATTTGTATGGAATAACATACAATATGATACAATAAGAACTGACAAAGGAATACGATCACTTTTACGCCGTTTGTTGCGTAAATCAATTCGTTCAATGCAATGAACTACCTTTGGTTTTATTAATTTTCTTCATCTTATCGAGTTAGGCTTAGTGGCCACCTCTGGTGTCAGAGTGTATCAAGCCGCCTATAAGGCCTCTGACTTGGCTTAACGACTGTAATCAAATGACAACAGCCGGGACCGACGGTTTAACGTGGCTTCTGAAGCACGGAAGCGCTCAGTTATAGTGCCACTTTACGGTGACCCATCCGACATCAGATCGGGCCGAACTTTGCTTAACAAACGTGATCGAATACGATCAGTCTGTCAAGCGCGGCCATGGGCGCTTGAATTAATTTTTTTACTATTTTTTTACAAATTAAAAAATCTCCGTCAGGTCGAGAACTGTGGGCGGCCAGCGATAATCACCAAGGACTTGTCAGTGGTGGTGGTCGGCCGCGAGGCTCGCTCGGGCCGCTCGCTCAAGCGCGCGTTGTTCGGCTCGCGAGCTGCTCGCGCCGATCGCATCGCTGGCCTGTATGAGCTTAGCCTGCACCGGGCTTTGGAACCAGGTTGGTGCTCATGTTATGCCACACGACTACGTCGTAACTTAGGTTTTTTTTATTTTATTCTTAAGGTACACCAACAGCGATACACATTAGATTTACAAAATATTAGTTTTACAGGGTCTTAGAACAAATGTGTTCGCTAATTGCAGGTATACACAGCGTTACCCTTTAAGTATTATGTAGTCAATATAATCTTAATTTACGCTTATAATGCTAAGAACAGAGAACTCTGTTTAAATACCAAATAGCTAAAATAAAAAATAGTGTGAACAGTTTTTTTTCAATAACGTGTGCTCCTTGTATACAACGTGTTATTGAATTGTGCGTACTCTACATTCCGATTGTTTGTCCATTCAATTCAGCTAAACAGTGTACATACAGTTATTACTGTGGCCATACAAAATATTTCGACAATAGGTCCTATGCTGCCCACAACATCCATACTCTCCATCTAACTCTGGTCTTTGCTCTATCTTAACAGGAGTACAGCGACGACAACGTCGCGTGCTAGACACGAGCGGCACTTACGTCCGCGGGGAAGAGAACCTGCACGGCTGGAGGCCGAGGGGCGACTCACTCATTTTCGACCACCAGGTCAGTTGTAAAACTGCAAACTTACCCCCTTTTAAAAGTTTATAAGCTGTTACTATTTCAAGCTTACACCAAGTGGTGTAAGTTTGAAATACTTACAGTGTTTTGTATTATTTGCTCGGGTTAACATAGCATTTAAATGACAGAGACGAAACTCGATGTGACTATTCCATGCATAGAGTTTTTGTCTCTTCGAGTGAAAATTTTATGTTAATGAGTGATGACTAACGCCTGAAATTTATAACTTATCTCTAGAGAATGATAGGGTGATAGTTACCTAGGATATTTTTGTTAATATGACCAAAATAACGACGGTTGCTATCTAACGAAATCAGTATCCTAGGCAACTATCGCAGATAGCCCTATCTATCTCTAGAGATAGGCTATTAATTTCGGGTGTAGGATTTAAGGTTTAACTTGTTTGTTTCCATTAAAAACAAGTTTTGTCATCTGCGTGTTCTAAGTCTTGATTTGTCTTGATTTATACGACGTCTAGATCGTTATACATATTAGAAGAAATGAACTTAAAAAATGCATGCTTCTTAGTAGTTCTAGTTTATTTTGAATAATGATTCTATACTTTTGATATTCTTCATTAGTCTTCTCAATCAAGAGACAGTCCGCGGACATTATTATGTCTATTAGCAATTTTTAAATTGACTTGTTGACAATAATTTACTAAGCTAAAATGGTCTTCGCAAACATATAACCTTTGATTACGTTTCCAATAATGTAAAAAATAATTATCGCAGTGGGAGCTAGAGAAGATGACCCGGCTAGAGCAAGTCGGACGCACGCGGCACTTCATGGCGCTCCGCGAGCGTTTGCGCCACGGACACGACAACTCTGTTGCGCCCAACGACTTCACTAAGACGGAGAAGGTAACATTTATTGACAAACACCATATTGTACACCATTCAAAGCGTACATAACTAAGGTACCACCATACAAAACCACCATACATACCTACATTTATATATTTACCACGAACACTTTTATTATATTTTGTCAAAACTGATTTATATTAAACAATAAACGCAAACAATGAATTATCTGCCTTTAGATTCATAAAAAAAAGCATAAATATTTCATCAAGTAAACATCAAACACTTGCAGATGTAGCATGCGCACCACAACAAAATTCTCTTGAAATGATTTGAGCGGGACAAACATCGCTAGATAAGTGTCGACAAGGAATCGCACAAAGAGTCGCACAAGGAGTCGCAGTGCGCATGCTACCTGGATGGTTATACAGAAGTATCGAACAGGGCATCAAATAAAAAAAAAACTAAGTATTTTAAATCGAATACTTGAAACTCTGATTGATAACATCAATACAAAGAATATTAACATTTAGTGCCTGTTTCACAATGTCCGATAAAGACATACGTTCCAGTTTAATTGACAGTTTTGTGTGGACTATCTGTCAAGCAAGTAACAGCTAATGAGAACTTACTTGTTTACACATTGTGAAACAGGCGTTTAGAGAAATATTTGATCAAGTAAACATTAACGCTTGGTTGTTCAGGAAGTATCAAACATGGCGGCGAAGGCGGCGGCGGAATGCGCACACGCGCAGCGCGACGAGTCCGTGTACGAGCCGTGGGAGATGACGCCGCGCGAGAAGGAACTCGCGCTCAAGTACATCAAGCTCATACAGGGTAAGTTATCCTACTTACTACTATCGCAATGAGAATGCGTGTTCCACAGTAAAGCGTTTATTAAATGATACAACAGAAAACTTGTAGAAGTAAGATTTGATGCTGTATGACAATATAAAAGATTTAATTTGATACCGATGTTATTCTACTACTTAATAATAATTAGGTGGACTTACAGCCGATCCCAATAACCTATCATTAGTAACAGATAAGGTTACTATAGTTTGGTTGCTTAGTTATTTCTGTTACATTACAGGAAATAACAAAGATTGCCTAGCAACTGAACCACAGTAGGCCTATCTCTTACTGAGGGTAGATTATTGGGAATGGCCGTTAATCTGCCAAAACGAGTAAAATATTCTATGATAACGAAATGACATTCGAATTATTATTGTTTAGAACTATCATAAAAATTTGACGAATAGTCTCGTAAGCCACAAAGGAGGCTATAAAATACATAGCATAAAAATATAGAATACTCAGAGTAGCTTGCAACGACATCGTTACACTACTATCGTACTCATACCATGATGTGGGATTGATGTAATATGCTCTCTGATTCACAACCGTTCGACAATCTACTGTTCGTAGGCTTATTATGAGTTTAACTTGACGTTACAGTCAATGTCAACGTAGAATGTAGCTGTCTCTTTCATATTTATCGATATGAGCAGTGTATCCGATAGTTTACGCTAACGTGTCCTGTGAATAATATGGGAACTGTACTTTGTCTTTGTTTATTTTGAAGTAGGTGTTCACCTGATGATCTCATTTAATTAAAAAATTATTACATTGCAAAACATATAAACGGTATTAGTATAAGATAGATATATAGATAACACCTTTATTTGACACTACAGACTCATACATAAAATACTGTATGTAACAGTTAAACGTATGTACTAAACTTAATTTTATCATGCAATATCTACAAGTTGTATGGATGTGTGATGTAGTAGTGCAAAAAGGTCCCAGCTCAACGATGTATTTGCTGTAAAAGCAAATCGCTGATTTTCAGCTGCAACCATAGAGGACCCACGGAAAAAAAGTACTAGGAGTTTATCATCGACATAAAATTTTAATCAATAATAATATTGTTTATCAAATAAACGTAACAATTTGATTGTGAGTGTAAAATTAATTAGTATAAAATGTATAGGATTCGACAACCAAAAACGTGGTAAATTAAAGTAAGCCTCAGTCTATTTGAATATGTTGAATAAAGATAATTTTTATTTGACTTCTATCGTAATAGGAAGGATAGGGCTGTCGCAGGACAAGGAGGTGAAGTCGGCGGTGTCGCCCGCCAGGCCCAGGAGTTCTTGATATATGACGTGGACAGTCTTAGCCTTCATCATACCTGATGTGACGTATTGATAAGGCTAAAGATGGAAGCGAGCCTCTCCCGGAATCGTCAATCACTGAGGAACTGGCTATCTTATCTCTAACTGCTGGAACACAACAATGCTGAAAACATCGTTGTAATGGCGTCAGACTTAAAATTATTATTTGTAAACCTCTAGCGCTAGTATGAGCGGCTTTTATCGACAGATGTAGCTCGTTAACGTGTCCTTGCCCCGATCACATTTTAGCGAGGTAAGCAAGAGCATCATGAGCCATATCATATGGTTTGCTATAGCGGTGTTCATGCTAGGGCGGCTGTCACAGACCTATATTGAGATAGACGAAAAGACCGCTTCAAACTGTATGAGAACCTAGCGTGTCGAATTTTTCGTATGTATCATGACGTCACGAGTGAGATTTAGTGATGTGGAAATGTTATTGACGAGCTCTTGCAAGAAACCACTGCACTATTAACCATTTTCGTTTTTGAGTGACGCGTGTTTTCATGCCAATGGTCTTAAGCGGCCTGACTTAGGTTGCAAAACTTTGACCTTGGGTCAAACTTTTTGCACGCAAGGTAGGTATACTTTTACCGACTATCTCGATATAGGTCTGTGGGGGCTGTGCTACAGAAATAAATTAAATTCTATTTATACTATATGGTGGTTGTAATAGGAAGGATAGGGTCGTCGCAAGGCAAAGAGGTAGAGACGGCGGTGTCGCCCGCCACGCCGGTCGACGAGGGCGTCTCCGCCGACATCTCCACGCCCAGCCTGCTCTCCTCCATCCACAGCGCCAGCAGCTTCGAGTGAGTTTCTTTAGTTTTAATGAACAAAACATTACAACATCAAATTGTCTTTTTACTTTTGCCTTTTTTCTTAATTTTAGACGTTTCTTTTTTGAATTTTATTTCTCCTTTGCACAAATTGATTATTTATTACTAAGATTGAATACTGAAGCTACTGCAATTTTATGCATCTAACCTGAAATTTTGTTGACATTTCGTCTACAAATTGTGTCAAAGGCACTTGATCAGAATTTTTAAACATCTTCTGGCATCACGATAAATACACATTTCGGTAATTAATGGCCGATTTCAACAATCTTATCCTATCCTTAAAAAGGGATATGTGTATTTGACATCAGATGCCTAGACAATCTGTTAATATAACCAAAATAACTACCGTTACCGAAACGAAATCCAGATAAGCATATCTTTTACTAGATAAAGATAATTGAAAATAGTCGTAAATGTATAAATTTATCTCCCAGACTATGTTCACCGGAGCGCGCATTGCTAGAAAAATCAATGGCGGGTTGGGCGGGCTCGGGCGCGGTGACGATCGCAGGAGTGAGCGGCGCCCTGTACGTGCCCGACTGTGAGGAAGTGCGCGTGTCTGCTGCCGTCGCCAGGCGGGGACACCTCAACGTGCTGCAACACGGCACGCACGGGTGGAAGAAGCGCTGGCTGGTAAGTCGCTGTGTACTAACATAGTGTGGGATACTCTATACGTGCCCGACTGTGAGGAAGTGCGCGTGTCTGCTGCCGTCGCCAGGCGGGGACACCTCAACGTGCTGCAACACGGCACGCACGGGTGGAAGAAGCGCTGGCTGGTAAGTCGCTGTGTACTAACATAGTGTGGGATACTCTATACGTGCCCGACTGTGAGGAAGTGCGCGTGTCTGCTGCCGTCGCCAGGCGGGGACACCTCAACGTGCTGCAACACGGCACGCACGGGTGGAAGAAGCGCTGGCTGGTAAGTCGCTGTGTACTAACATAGTGTGGGATACTCTATACGTGCCCGACTGTGAGGAAGTGCGCGTGTCTGCTGCCGTCGCCAGGCGGGGACACCTCAACGTGCTGCAACACGGCACGCACGGGTGGAAGAAGCGCTGGCTGGTAAGTCGCTGTGTACTAACATAGTGTGGGATACTCTATACGTGCCCGACTGTGAGGAAGTGCGCGTGTCTGCTGCCGTCGCCAGGCGGGGACACCTCAACGTGCTGCAACACGGCACGCACGGGTGGAAGAAGCGCTGGCTGGTAAGTCGCTGTGTACTAACATAGTGTGGGATAGTGCAGGATATTCTATACGTGCCGGACTGTGAGAAAGTTCGCGTGGCGTGTCCGCTGCAGTTGAAAGACGTGGTCATAGCTTTATCATAAAAACTATCGCTCTGTCTCTTTTATATCCGTCTATCCATCCATTTACCGACATGTGCAGTGTTTTACCGACATAACGTTCATAGTAAATGTCAACTTCTAATAGGGGTACATAATGTAATTTATGCTTATGTTTTAAATCATACACTGTGTGTTGTCAGAAAAAAATCTAATAAAAAATATACACTTTTTTGCAGGTGGTGAGACGGCCATACGTGTTTATATACCGCGACGAGCGCGACCCGATCGAGCGCGCGGTCATCAACCTCGCCAACGCGCACGTCGAGTACTCGGAGGATCAAGAACAAATGGTCCGCATGCCTAATACATTCAGGTAAAATTGTGATTTAACTTTTTCAATTCACTCCTATTATTAGAATAAAGACTACTAGTCTCCAAGTTGCTCAGATGGGAGACTAATTGTACTACTCTTCATCCTGCACAAAGGCAAACAGTTGTTCAATGCAGACTTATCTATTCTTGGATGTTTCTTAACCACAACCAACATGTCTATAACTAGTGACGACTGCGGCTTAAACCGCTTGGTTGCTGTTCCCGTACGATGTCCAATTAATGATTTCTCGTCATTAAAACATCCTCAAACTTCAAAGAATACGGTGAAAACAGGAATAGCTAAATCAGTTCAGTCGTTCTAAAGTTATGGCGTGACCAAGTGAAGTAGGGAATCATTTTTATATGCATGGGTTTAGTTCACAGACCTATATCGATATAGACGGTAAAAGTGTACCTACCTTGCGTGTCAAAAGTTTGATCCAAAGTCAAAGTTTTCAACCTAAGCCAGTCCGCTTGAGACCATTGCCATGAATCACGCGTCACTTAGAAACCAAAATGGTAAATTCTGCAGTGCTCTCTTGCAAGAGTTCGTCAATAACATTTCCACATCACTAAATCTCGCTCGTGAAGTCATCATAGGTACGAAAAATTTGCCACGCTTGGTTCTCATATAGTTTGAAGCGCTCTTTTCCTCTTTCTCGATATAGGTCTGTGGTTTAGTTTAAGTCCCACCTAAGTATATACATCTTGTGAGCCAAGTTGCCTTTTCTAGTATTGTTACTAGTATTGTATAGATTTACTTATTAATTCTGTCCATTCGTCCAGCGTGGTGAGCAAGGAGCGCGGCTACCTGCTGCAGACGCTGGGCGACAAGGAGGTGCACGACTGGCTGTACGCCATCAACCCCCTGCTCGCCGGACAGATTAGGTGAGCCCACTGATACACTGCACCTTTAAGGGGCCCATTCACGGCAGTCCGCTTTGCCGTCCGCTGCATAATGCAGGATTGTGAATGCTGTCGCAGCCTGCATGACGTCCGGCAACACCGAGCAGGATGCGTCCCGAGTCCTGCGCGGGCGGCGAATTAACAAAGCCTACACCATTTCAGTCACAAATCAAACTAATAGATGAGCCTTTGTCAATGCAAATTCCTTGACAAAACCTTATCGATTTGAAAGCAACATTGTCGTTACACATGCTAGTCTGATTCTGTCAAAATAAATATTCGATAATTCTCAACCATTATTTGTAAAGAAAGTTATTCACTACCATTATTTGTAAAGAAACTACTCTGAGATTGTTGTTTATCACCTATACGGGCGGACTGTCATGCAGCATAATGATTGGGCCCCTTTAGTACGAGTTTGACAAACTATATTTGCTATCAAAAACTATCTATCGCTTTGTCTCTTCCATATCTTAAGGCTGTTTTACCGACACAAGACATCCAACAGTTTTCGATAACGTTGATAGTTATATTAAACAAGTATTCTTGCCAAGTAAATAGTAGGAAACCGTAAAAAGACATCATCTGGTCAGCGGTGGCGCAATTACTTTTCAGTTTTCCTCCCCATTGATTGTCAATTTTGTAGATTACATTAGAAATATAGTGTTACAGATATTGTCTTACTACTATTATACTAAGCGTAGTGCTACGCTTAGTACAATTGTAGTAATAGTCGGTTTTAAGTATTTCACGAGGAAGACTAATGATGTCATTAATTTTGAATATTATTTAGTAAATATTTTTACTTGTCTACGAATACGGGTGAAATTTTTTCTCTACGCGTGGTTAATGCTCAAAACATTAATTTAAGTAACAAAAAGATACTTTTAAATTAAAATAAATTAATCTTTCAGAACATTGCTTGAGAAATTTTAAGCGTTATCCTGATGATAGATGATAATTTTTTACCCTAATAACAAAATGTTGCCATTTTATAGTTATTTATTCAAGTAACAAGTTTAGTTCTCTTATTAGATGAATAATAATCTTCATTTGTATGTCATTAGTAAACATAACACTTACAAAATGGTAGCCCTTTGTACTTTCGGACTTCATAAAAAACATTACATTTACATTGCTATTTTTCCAACCTTTATAACCTGCTTGTCTAATTATTTTGAAATATAGTTTTTCTGTATACTCCTTCTGATCGTTGCTAATATGGCATGCTTGCAAGATCTTTCTATGAAACTCTATTTCTTCTTCTCTTCTCCTTTTGTTCGGTTTGTTTTGAGTTGTAGTTGACTAGACCCTTTGCTAATAACTTAAAAAATCTTTATGAAATAATCGCATTAAACTACAATAATAACTTGTCTGTTCCATTGTTGTATGTATATGGACAGGGAAGCGCCTAGCCTCCCGAGAGACAAGTTCGTTATCAGTAAAGGGTCGGCCGAGCCCCCTGAGTCAACCCGACCCACGTCAATATACACGCATAAAGGTTTGCGCACACAGGTCGCGGTCGGCGCGGCGCGGCGACAAGCGGCAGCCGGCGCCGGCGCAGGCATGAGACCCCCTCACGATGGAGTCTATCCTCGTTTATTAGGCGCGTCGCCGCGCACTCGCCCGTACGCGCCGAGCATCCTTTCAGGTATTGAAACGGCACACCGAAGCCGCTTTCAGTCTTCGGAATTGAAAAACTATCATCCGAATAAATAAGCACTGTGACGGATTTGTATTTCAGAAGGCTTTCATCATTAGGAAGTTTGTAGGGGCGTTTGTTATTCCGGCGGACGATACGTCCGTTGTTCCCGGTTAAAATTAGATTGAAATCCTCGGAACTTGTCCCGTTGGCGTTTACGAATGGAACTTGTCAATATCCCTTAGAGCAATTTAGGAGTTCGATATTGACTGCGTGAATCCGTTTTTTACTAACGGGAAAAGTTCTCGGGCCGCGGGTAGAGGAAGACTGAAAGCGACAAAACCCATCATAAAAGAGGGATTTCATCTGTGGCTGGTTTGGTGGAAAGGTTATCGAACACTTGGAAGTGCACGCGGACACTCGCGTTCGGTGCCGGCACTGATTTGTGGTCCATCATAGTCTGATTTTATTCCTCTTTATTTATGCAGGGACCACAATAAAAAGAGAATCGATGAATTTGAATATCAATAAATATTAAATCAATTATTTTAGCATATCCTCAAATTTTAAGCAGTATTATTAAAACCAGGTGCATTTAATGCGAAATACGATTTATACGTAAATATATTTATATTCATGTGTTAATTATATTTTATGTATTTTACAGTCGTATTCGATTTTGAAGAAATTTGATTGTCTAAATTGTGAGTAGTCGGGACCAAACCGGTGCACTGATTAATTGGATCGGGGTAAAGAGATGAGTAATATTTACAGTTGGTCTAATTATAATAATCGAACAATAATGTATTAGTAGTTTGATTTATGCTGTTTCAATGTCTACTAGGAAGGATGCTCGTTGTCTATAAGCTCTTTAACATTAATTCTGACTAATTGTATTATATTGTACCTATACAGCGGCCCTCGGGCCAGTGTCTTTGTAACCAGACCAGTAAATTATAGGGGAAGGCCATTTTTGAAAACTGTTGAAATCTTGGAAGTGCGATTGTTAGCAAAGATTCGGAGCTATGTATACCTGTCTTCCCCATAGTCGTATATTTGTCATCAACGCTTATCAGCCGCATAATGTAATGACATATTCTGGTACAAATATCTTGGAGATTGCCGAGAGGGTCGTTGTCCACTGATTGAGCGATACCTTTGTGCAAGAAGCCTGGATTAGTTGAGAGTTGCGCACAAATGTATTTCGTCGGCGACATCCGATAGACTCCATTTTGTAAGGCGAGATATAAGAATTTAATATGAAATTGTATTGTGAGAGGACAAATTACTGAAAATACTATATAGATTCTCTTCTAATGTTGGATACATTTATTAATGTAATTTACCTTGTATATACGTATGACCCGAATGGTAGAATAAATATATTTTGAGGCTCAAAAGGCCAGTTGAAGATGGCGATAGTCCGTTATTCGTATGACGTCATGCGTAATGTTTCTTTAAAGGTTTTACTATTTATTGTAAATACATAATATTAATCTAATAACGTAGTTAAATGTAGATTTTTTGAAAATCATTTATTTATTAATGTATTTTATTATTGATTTTATCATCTGAATTAATTTAATTGTGTTTTTGTATGCGTTGTCTTGATTACTTTTAGTCGTTATGGTGAACAGAGATCTTACTTCAAACATTGTATAAAGTAGGTTAATGTGGACGTCACTGACATAGATTTGATTTCTCGAATACGCTCCGATGTTTGGTTGATGTCGAAAAGGTTCAAACATTCCAATTGTATAATCTAGTCATGTACTCTGTACATCGTATGTGATAGGCGTAGTGAACGCTGTGCTGCAAACAATCACTTGTAGTATGTTGATAGATGGTCTACGATATGTTGTACACAAATACAAGCGAGTTCACAAGGTCATTCGAATTGTCCATAAGTCACTTAATATTTATACAAAATAAAATACATTTATATCATTGTAGTTAGATAATGTATGTGACGGTAGTTTTATATGGATGATGTTTACTTTCCTTCGTCTCAAGAGTCTGTTGTAAGTCCAAGCATTATTAATCTTGTTACTGCTTTGATAAATGTTGAAAAAAGTTATGATATTGTCACTGTACTATCGCTTTTAGGTGACTATTTTCCCATTCGTAATAAATAAAAGAAATAGTTATACTTGTCAACATTATAAGCTTAAGTGACTGTCGGTCGTTGTAAATATCTTTACATTTGGTACATATATCGGTTACAGGTGAACTGTCTTGCTTTGTTTTGTTAAAATCAGGTCACCAGCTTACACACTGAATTGTAGACAAACTTGGCTAAACACTAGGAAATATCCTGATAATAATTTAGCATAGTCTAAAATAAAAATAGTTGTAAGATCAAAAGTATTATCCAAATTAGACATGCTGTGTGTTATAATATTTCTTAACTTGAATTAAAAAAAAGAACAAAATATTATCGTGACGGAAAGTGTATTAGATTTTTAGTTTCTATTGATAAAATACGCTAACTTTATTTTCTTCCACATTTGTACATTTTCGCTGTGTGTTTAATGTTTCTGGAAGTTATAAAGCTTATGAATGTCCAAACATTATTGTAGAGTACGTCCTGTTTCCTCGAAGTAGTTAATTTATTTGAAATCTTCTAAATGTATTTATATGAAAAGATATAAACGAATAAAAAGATCTCAAGCGGAAATGACACAATATAAAAAATGAAATACTTCTTTATCTAGTCATATTGATTTACATTCCAAAGTGTATTATGTACTTTTTTAATTTCGAATAATAGGATAATGTATTTTGCATAGCAAAATGGTGTTTACGTAGTTAAATAGCGGGCAGGAATATTGAAATCACGAGTGAAAGACGCGGCAGGTGGGTTTGTTTACGTGAATTTATTTATATTTTTTTATGAACTTAGTTTGCAAATTATGTTCAGTTGTTATATTTTTGTATTCGAAAATGATGAAGTTGAAATTAGAGATTACAGCCGAGGCTGGGATTATATTTTTATAGAGTATACTGTTTAAGCTATATCCGCTATTTTTATAGGACTAGCTGTTGTTTTGAGTGGTTACTTTCACAATTTATGGTAATTTTATTTTTGTCGATGGTTATTTGTAAATGTTTTGGCGGTACTTTGAGCTTGTATAGTTTGTTCGGCGCTTGGGGGCGGGGCGCGGTGGGCGGGGCCGACCCTTGTGATTCTGAGATTGTTGATTGTTGGGCGAGAATGATATTTGAGAAATTATATATTATATATAATTTATGGATTTCATTCAATTTATATGAAAATAAGAACAATGTAATGATTGGTAATATTACTCATTGCTCTAAATGTACTATCAAAATATATTATACACAGTGTTAAAGGTCATAAATAAAATGCTTTGAAAATTTCCATACCATTGTTTTTGTTGGTCCCACTTACTGTATCTATCTAATAAGAGACTTACTACCATCAGCGACTAAGTACATCTGACTCGTCTTTGATAACTCGTCGCACGAAGCCATGATTCGACTACGACTTTTTATACATTTAACTGTATTATTCTTACTCTATTTATTAGAATATCGAGTAACAACAATACAGATGACGGCCCTTGATAGGATAAACACATATGGCCCGTATTTACTATGACCACTTGGCGATTCCTTACTCAAACCACGCCAATCTAGTACTTGGTTTCGACATTTTCAAAATTTGTTTTCTCTATGACATTCACAAATTTTAAAGTTATTTACTTGTATAATAACGATAGAATTGGTGAGTGCCATGTACTTGTACAACAACTAAAAAATGTTTGTGTCATCGAGGATACAAATTTTGAAAATGTCGTAACCAAGTAAGACATTGGTGTGGTTTGAGCAAGGAATCGCTAAGTGGTCATAGTGAATAAAGGCTCTTAAGTAAGAGATATTTAGGAAACTTCTTAGGATATTAAAAATACAACAAATCTGAAAAGTAGTGTATTGTGGAGCGCTCTCTTTCCGTATAGGTTTTTAAACGATTTTTTTATTTATAAATAAACTTATATTATTTATAAATATAAGAATTTTATCTGCTGTAGTGACATCAATAACAGTCTCACTTTGCCAAGAGGAACACTGCATACGGTTACGTACTGATTTAAATCTAACATTTAAAGCTAATATAAGAAATCTAAAGACTGGTCAAGCGATTCAGTTATCTACCAACATTATCATTGCGTTGTGCCACCACAATCAATAATAATGTATTAGAACAGCTACCTTAGTTCCATGAGTTGTTAAAAAACAATTTACTCGTACGTAAATGTTCAGTTAAACATTGGTTTATCAATAAATTCTAGTTAAATTAGGATTTTAGAATTTTTACCAATGTTTGTAGAAAGGCCAGACTACATTTTCAATCCAGTCGAGGTATCGCGAGACGCGCGTGTAGACGCCGGGAGCGGCGCCGCAGCTCAGGCCGAACGATATGATCCCGACGATCCGGTAGTGCGGCTCTCGGGGCCGGGTCATCTGCAGCGGCCCGCCCGAGTCGCCCTGGCAGGCGTCCTGGTGCCCCTTGGGGTCGGCGGCGCACACCTGCTCGTCGATTATACCCTGCGGCAACTTCGTCCAAGTGCTGTAATGCGGCGAGCAACTTCCCGCGTCCACAGTTGAAACGCTCGCTTTCAGCAATATGGAACTCTTCAAATTTTTCTCCACGCTCTTTCTTCCCCAGCCTGTCACTATCAGCTCCGTATTCGGGTCGTCGTTGTTCGTGTACAAGCATGCGGGACTGACGAAAGTAGAAATCGTGACCGGCCTCTCCAATCTCAACAAGGCGATATCGTGATATTTAAAATTCCGCAAATATTCAGGATGAGCGATGCTCTGAGCTACCCTGTAATCTGTCTCATCGTTGAAAGCACTGGCGCCCAGCTCCACCACTCCCACCCGCACGATTTCTGGCTCGAGTCTATCCAATGTTATTATGCAGTGGGCTGCGGTTACCACAAACGATGTGGATATTAAACTCCCTCCGCATCTGAAGTTGTAAACGTTACCCTCTTCATATCCGAGAGCGACCATATGCGGGAACTCGCCTACCGATGCTACTACTCCTTCAATGATGAAACCAGTTATCGGTCCTGTGGTTTTAATTTTTTTGCACTCTCTGTCAGCTAGTCGTTCAAACGATCCGAACCTCTTCGAAGTGGCCGGGCAGCAGACTATTTCCAAATGACCCTTCCACGTACATCTTGCCAATGAATGATATTTGTGTTGTTTAATCTCATTAACAGCTACCTCACAATCCGTGACTGCGGTACAAATATCATCATCATTTGGTCCACACGCGTCTCCAACTCCGAGTCGTGCTGATCTACTTATTTGTATTTCTATTATTAATAATATACTCCACATATAAAACGTGTTAAGAAACATTTTTATTTACTAGAGACCATTGCACTACACCATATCACACAAACTAAATCAATTTTTACGACAGTTTTCCTCTTCGGCAAAATTGTGTTGAAGTTAAAAAGAATATGATTTCAAAACCTGTTTAGAATCAGCCGGGTGGTATGTTATTATGTTAATCAGTGTGGTGCGTCGCTATTTCAAGATACCTGCGTGTTATTTTCAACATATTATATTTGATGATCGCATCAATATTTTATCATTATTAGTGTTACAACTAGCATGTTTTTTATGTCATTCAATCGAACGTACTTATCTCATAAAGAGAAATAATATAAATTACTTTTATAGGCTACATAAAGGGATAGATTTTTTACTCTATAAATATGCATGTGTGTATTAGACATAACAAGTTATGGAGTTTATAATCGTTAACTATGTCAGTACACATTAACAACATACTGTCGGCTGTTGGAGAACTGGGTAATTAGCATAATCGTATAGATACTGCTCGATGGCGCACTGGCTTAATGCGTTTGACCTGCCATTACGGGGTTTAAGCAATTTGCGTTAGTGTCAGTCACACCCATTTGCACTTAATTTAAGAATTTCTTTAAGATTTTCATAATACGCGATTTATTAATTTTTCTTTCGCTTATAATTATTAAGGTATGATGATTCGAATGAATGATATGTATGATGGGTTCGAATCCCGTCAGGGCGACATGAGACTAGTTGCTTTTTTCTAGTATATTTTCTTGTTTAATATTTATCACATAAGGTATGATGACTTAATTTTATACTTATTATTAACTATATCAGATAACATATCATAAACTTGAATAACTGCTTGTTCACTAATCGTACGCTGTTGACGTCATTACAAAAACTGATCGTAATTCTGTTTACAATAATACTGTCCAATTTATTTTCGTTGCCCGACACTTTTTTTGTTCCAACAAAGTATGAAACGTCACTGATCTCCTTTATTAGATTTCGATATAATAAGTATAACTAGATCATAGACAGTCACAAAACTGGAGTCAATCATAGCAACAACTAGCATTTTCTCCAAACACATGGTAAGCAGTAACTTATTATTAACAAACTATCTCTCAGTCAATCAGGAGTGATTGCTACTTAAAAAATAAGAAGAAAACTTGCAACACTGATATTTGATACAAATTTTTACTTGTCAAAGATACCATACCAGCAATTTGTGAGAGGTTTGTTGAAAAGAAACAGAAATGTGCTAGAATGTTGTTTATTATCGTCATTTACATTACATATACATGACTAAATAACAGTATAAAATTAAACAAACTTCGATCTTGATAACATGATTATATTACATCATATTGATACCATGATACCACATGCTTATGAATAAAAAACTATGAAGTCTATGTGTATTTGTTTTATAATACAGCAATCCACTCATAAAGAAGAAGAGGAACACGGTATCTTACGCTATTCACACCATCTAGAATGCTAACCTGACGTTTTCCCACTAAGGCGATTCACCCACTGGCACCGCGGAGCAGCGGATGCCGCGCGCGGCGACGGATAAGGGCCCTTATTTACTATGACCACTTAGATTCCACACTTAAACCTTACCACGCATAAACCCCGTCAATATCGTGGCAAGGTTGTCCATACCTTGCCACGGTAAGGAATCTGGTCAACTCTATTCTGTAAGTCCCACCGCGCTCCAAGACATATTGTCTTTGGTACCTACTTTATGAAGACACGAGTGCGTTCGAAAACTAAACTTAAAACTTTTAAGATTTTTAATTTATTACTTGCAAAATTTAATTTCACTAACATTTAACCATGATTTTATTATTTTTATATTAACATTTAATCGTTTATATCATAACAATGCAATTTTAGCAATAACAAAGAAAAAATATTACACAATAATTTAAACAAACACGCAGCAAAGGCAAAACGTTTGAACGTTTTTGAACGTTCCTTTTTACTTTTTTATTTCTTGTTTTGTTATCGATTTTTACAATGAAATTAATCAATTCAATTTTGCTTGTTTATTATAAGTTTATTACAAGAAAGAAATAATAATACTTAGTATTTCAATGGAATTATATACATACACTTTAAAACATTAATATTGTACCTACGAGTATATTTTGTTTGAAGAATTTTGTTGTAGCGGTATTTTATTTGCAGCGATTTGTTATTGTAAGTACCTAATCGTTTGTTACTACCAAACATTTTACAAGTTACTTGTCTTATAATATCTAATTTACTTACATAACCCCTAATATTTGTCTTATGCATTTGTTCCAGATTTAAAAGCGATGTAAAACTAAAACAACTTACTTCATTGAAATCAATTTGTTTCAAAATGTGGTTCACAAGTTCATTGTGTAGATCAAGAATGGTCTTCGGTAGTTGCGTGCAAAATACTTACCTGCATAAAAGTTCATAATAAAATAGTTTTATCGTTACATGTGGTTTAGTTCGATACAAAATTTACAAAATCTTAGTAATAGTAGATTATAATATTTAAGATAGCTAAATTTCACACGAATTTTGAAAATGTCGTAACCATGTACGATATTGGCGTGGTTTTGAAGCAAGGAATCGCAAAGTGGTCATAGAGAATAAGGGCCAAGCAGGAGCTGTATTTTTGAAACAATCGGATTACTTGTCGCAAACGCAAGATTTGTATGCGAATGCGGTGTTATTCAAAGGCATTTATTTTATTGTTTCAATAATACGACCCTCACTGACAGATAGCGCCGCGCCTCCGCGCGGAGCGGCGGAATCCGCTAGCGGACCGCGCTGCGCGGTTTCGGTGGGTGGGACAACGCAGTTTTCTATACAAATTGATGACATTTGCATACAATATTAAAATCCGCGCTTCCGCGCACCGCGGCGGAGGGCGGATCCGTGGGTTTACCGCCTAACAATTACTATCAAAACACTTACTTTGCATTACCTGCTTCGACATAATATTAAACAGCTTAGATTAAATTAGATACACTTACGGGATCGGGAATAACGCGGGTGAAACCGAACCGCGGGCTAATAAAACAAATAGTACTTATTAATTTATATATGAGATATTCTCTGAATAGGTGGCGAGTTATAATTTCCCACTAGAGTTGCTAAGTCTCTAATTCATTATATTATTAAGGCGCTATATGACTGAAGCGAGATAGTAATGAGAAAAAGACCGCGCAGGAGCGAGGCCGATTTTGCAGATTAGGCGAAAAAACCACAGTCACTTCGTATTAAATAACTAAAGCGATTAAAGAGAAATGAAAGTACAAGATGTTAAATATTATTGGTGATTAGCACTTCTAATTAAAATTTAAACGAAAACCTTATAAAAAGTTTATAAGTAAGATCCTAAATGGTTTGATAAAAAAAATGTTGCGTTACACACTGATCTAGCGATGAAGCATCTGAAGACTTACAAGTTGCGAAAAACCCCTAACTAATACTAATCACTTCACGAGAAAGGGTTAAGGTTTTTGTCATAGTCGTCCTCTTCGCTGAAGGGATTTGTAGGGTCATTCGCTTCTTCGTCTGCGAAAGGATTCTTGGTTTCATCGTAGTTAGCTTCTTCGAAGGGGTTCCTACTTGCCTCATTGGCGATGGCTGAAGATATCTTGGGGGAACTTGAGAGAGGCTCATCCCCTTTTCTGTTTGGTTTCGGTGATGCAAGCGGTGATACTCTGTGAAAGAAGATGTCACGTTTCATACATCAATCGATTAAAAGTTCAAAATGAGGAGACGAGTGAAAACAAAAAGGTTGTAGTAACTTGCATGCGAGTTATTGTCGAACTTTCACGTGACAGTAAAGATCCTCAATTGAAATTTAACTTAGGTTCTCTGGCATGCGATTGAAATTGGTATAGCGTGAAAATACTGTGGTGGTCACATTATTAACGACACTAGTCGATTTTCATACAAAGGTAACTTTGGAGCCTTTGGTTTCTACCAAGGATTGACCGAGCTGTGATCTGATAATGCCCATCTAGGGAGTGAATGGAGCAGATCCATATTGCTATACACAGCCAACTGATCTGATCAACATTCTAAGAGATGTATGGATATGTTTAAAAAACAATCACAACTCGGGAGTGCAACATGGCACCTTAATAAACGAGGATTGGGTATCCATCCATTAAAATTACCATAAAAACTCCCAACCCAAGTGTCTTTTCTTAAAAAAACCCTAAGATTTAAAAACGAAGAAATCGTAAAGCACCTGTGGCGGGTTGGCTCGAGCCGGTTGAGGTTGGCCTCCAGGCTGGAGCTGTAGCGGTGCACCTCTGCGACTCGCATGCGCCCCTCTGGCACTGGCACCACGCCCGAACCGCTTGAGCTCGCGCTAGCCGCTATAACATATAATATCACAAGATAAAACAGGAACTCTATTTTTGAATCGCTCCTATGACATAGCGTTGACGCATGAGACTTAAGTCACGCGTCGCTAGAATCGCTAGCTTTATTTCGCTCGCCTGCAACGAGTTGCGGTCTAGCGATTAAAAAATATGGAAATGCGTTGTCGAACGAAAATCAATAATATAGCGCCTGATAGTAAAAATTATAAAAAAACCGAACTAAAAACAATTCATATCAATTAATAACATGTACATTTCAGTAAAATAAATATAATTCATTTTTCTTTTATACATTTTAGTGACATATCTACAACTTAAGATGCCTATAAATTATACAGTGTCGGATTGAGTCACAGACAACAAAGCCCAATAGCCAAGCATAGGTGCTGGTAACACGTATGTTGCCCTCATCCTATTGTTTATAGTTATAGTCAATTTAGATCTATCAAAATTTTATTGGCTTGTAGCGGCGAGGGATTTGCAGGTAATGTTGAAAAACTCGAAAATAACGTTTAATTCAATTGAAAATGCAATGTTACAAGATGTAAGCGAAAAAAGTAGTGAAAATTAAGTAAGTTTGAATTTGGAACATAGACAATAACACGCAGTATTAAATGATAAAATACAAAGAGGATGTAATCACTATGTACACTGAGTAGAAAATTAGAACATGTGGCGTAAACAGGCTTATTTTATTTAAAAACCATTCAATCAAATCGGGCCGACCCTTCCCTTACCCCAATTGGATTTTGTTTCTGTATCGAATTTATTATTTAAATTTCAGTATTCATTTAAGCCCCTTAATGCGATGCCTATTATGCCCGATTTATACGGCGCGATCCACATACAATCGGGTGCTGTCTTCTGTTTCACTGTCAAGGCAACTGTCCCGTGTGGGAGTTTGTGCAAGGCGTTAAATTTTATAATTTTAATGAATAAGTCAGCTATACTCGACATTTGACATACCTATCTTGCTCTGTCCTTCCTGTAATCTCAGTTTGGCCTCTGCCCCCGGCCCATAGGTCTGCACCGGCGCGGGCGCGGGGGCGGGGGCGGCAGCGGGTGCGACGACGGCGGAAGCGGGCGGCGTTTCTTGCGCGCCCGTCACTACCGTCAGCTTGTTGAACAAGCCACGACCGTAGTATTCGGATACTACGGCGTACCTGATGGATGTTTAGATAGATGACATATTTGCTCATAATAATGTTTTATAATGATCCATCTTCAGCCTTATCAATACTTAACATCAGGTATGATGAAGGCTAAGAGTCTCCCCGTACTTCATAAAAAAAAACTTATATTATGATATTTTTTGTTCTGGTATTTAATCAAATTAATTTCATATTGTGCCCTCTTAAATATGGTTAAAAATAACTAAACCAAAAAAAAATAATTAAGAGCCTTTTTGCAGTCGATCTCGACTAGCAGTTACTTTTGCATAAATAATACTGTTGCGGATATCATGTTATTCATTTCTTTAAAAACAATATAACCAAACATTTGGTTACACATTCAGTAGCTATAAAACGTAATCTATCAACTGTTTTCATAAGTCGACTGATAACACCAAACAACGTGGATTAAATGTCAAACAATGCTAAATTCGCTCACCCGTCATCTACATGCGTACGCGCAGGGAAACACCACGAAAATGGTGGGATATGCACTAACTTCGAAGTTGTAAGATCCATAATTTAAACTAACTAAAACACTATCAGAAATTTAAACTAACTAAAACACTAGCAAAAGAACTAATTTCATTTATTTTCGTGAAAAACTTTCGCGGTAACAATTACGCGAGATTACTTGCGACTGATAAGGTGGAATAAATTTTAAGTCGATAGCCGATGCCAGCGTGTTGTATGACGTGTTACGGTTAAGACAACAGTTTGGATTATACAATGTCAATTGTTTTGCACATTTATAGCAATCTGACTCTTTACTGAAATATGCTATCATATAACTGCATACTAAAAACTAGTAGTTTTAATAACGGAGTTTAAAGGAGAATATAGTCAACACGAACCAAAATCATGCAAAAAAATATAAAGTGGTAATAATTTTAATTATTAGATAGAAAAAGTAAAATAAGCTTTGATATAAAATACATCCCTAAATCTTAGTAATTTAGAAAGCGAGGCTTAAAGAAATATCTATGATTTTTATTTTGTAACTAACCTTAATAAAAATATTGCAAAAATAATGCCGAAATGAGAGTAGTATAATTTTTCTTTATTTATTTTTGCCTAAACGTATAATAACATACACTATTTATTGCAATAAAGCATTTTCTAGTTCTTAACCACATTTTGTGTATAGTCTTGATTCAACTGGGCTGCATAAACGTTCTGTTTAATCAATACTTATTCTATAGTGCACCTGATTCAACACTGGCGCTATTGAGCCGTCCACACTCAGTGTCTATGTTTGTATGTACAGTGGTGGTCACATAATAGGCTATTTGACAATGCGAAAAATAAAGTGTCAATTACTGTTATCAGTATAAGTTATGAGTTTAAAAATGGTTTTTTATTAACGTAAGTTAGAAAAAATATATAAATTTATTTAAAAATCCGTAAATAAAAATTCATTTTTTAAACGTTTTGTCACGTGACACAAAACGCTCCTGATTCGTCGAGTTTATAATGACGTCACCTGCTTGTAAACCTCGTTTGACTACGTATGTGGATGATATGCAGAATACAGGCAAGTGACGTCACCGAACCCATTGCAGCGCCATATTGTCAAAGTAGCGTTTTGGCGCGCTATTTAAATATTAATTTTTTAATTTGATATTTTTCAGCAAATATGTACCAGGATAAAAAAAAACAACTTTTACTGAATTCCTTAAACTCCACTACATAATATAAAATGGATTTTCAAAACCTGTCAAATAGCCTATTAACGACACTAGCCGATTTTCATACAATCAAGGTATCTTTGGAGCCTTGGTTCCCTGATAAGGATTGACCGAGCTGTGATCTGATAATGGCTATACAGGGAGTGAATGAAGGAGATCCAGATTGCTATACATAACCAACTGATCTGATCAACATTCTAAGAGATGTAAGAATTAGAGTTTTCAGTTTAAAAAATCCATAATTTTTTATGCAATTTTCGCATCTTTATTAAACATGTCCATACATCTCTTAGAACGTTTTGATCAGATCAGTTGGACTTAGAATGTTGATCAGATCGGTTTACAGTAATTTATATTTCCTCCATTCCCTCCCTGGATGGCCATTATCACATCACAGCTCGGTCAATCAGGGAACCAAGGTTCCAAAGCTACCTCGATTGTATGAAAATCGAGTGGTGTCGTTAATTATGTGACCACCACTGTAAGTGAAAAGTGAAAAGGAATAAAGAAACAAAGATAATTTAAATAATTAGTACTCTTAGATGCGAGTGATTATAGAAAAGCCGTTAATGTAAAAGAAATTTTACAACTATGATACAAAATGCATATTATCCAAAATCTTTAATCGTTAACGATGTCCTTATTCCTTTTTATTATATTTATGTAAATAGTTATACCTTAATTTGTGTTTACGCATGTATTTATTTATGTAATCGTTTTCTTCCTGTCTATTAATTCATGTAATGTCAACAGCAGCTACGGCTTTACATTTGCACTACGAAAACCGCCGCTATTAAGAGCGACCTAAGGTCAAAGTGTAAAGCCGTAGCTGCTGTTGACTGTACTATTTTTACAACGAATTCTAAAAGTGGGTTCGGGTATTATAGTATGACCATAACCGCTGCGCACTCGCCATCTGCGGCACCGCCGGTGGGAGCCGGGGAAAAAACAGCATGACTTCACATGAGATCAATACACGTCGGACAAATCTTACGATATCAGTTTACATTTCTAAGGCAAGACTTGTGGCGGAACGGTGGTCGGAGGCTCTTTAGTGGATAAAAATTTATTATTTGTATTATCTTATTAGTTGATAAAAATGTAATCTAGATTATACTCGATATTGTATTAAAATACCTAGGCAGTTGATGAATTAGAACTAAACTTATAATTAAAATCAGGATTTGTTTAACTAAATAACCCGCAGAAATTACACTATGCACGGTTCTTTTAGAGTACCCCGTAGCCTCCGCAACGATTTTGGCATTATTCGCATCACTTGAATTCAAAGCTTTCTCTGTCTGGTTTCCTTTTCTTAAAATATTCAGCCAAAGTTGAGAAGCGTTTTAGTATACGGGCGCAGGCCTATCAGCCGGTTTCTGAATTGAGCATTTCAGTTCAGAAACCGGCTGATAGGCCGTATCTTCAGTAGAAATCAATTAAGTATATGAAGTAAGTGAAGTATTAAGTATTAAGAATATGACTTAAGTTAGTTATAATGTAATGTTATGATGTGATATATTTTTAGAATCGGCATAAAAAGCCCTTTCATTTGATACCACTTAAGATAGGTTTCAGAACAAAAAGTTTTTTTTCCCATATGAAAAAAATATAACATCGTTACTTCTCTCCTATTTTTTTCAATGGTACTACGGGTCAATTCGATTAATATGGCCAAGATCAATCGTACCGATTCCCATGCTTTTAACACCATTTGCAGGATTTCACTAAATGTCGGGGTATACCGCTAGGACTAATTGGTAGCTGCAACATCGGTGAAGGTACACAGTCACGCCTTCGTACCTATTCTGCAAGATGGGAAAATGTTGTCTTATTTTACTGAAAATGAATCCAATAGATTCCTTTGTGAAGCGAAACCGATCTTTGAACTGCTTATAGTCGAAGGTTACAGAAAAAAAATCCGGTTTCTTGCCATTCTCGTCTCCGTGACTGTCGTATTTGAGTCTCCTCCATCGGTGATAATGAGTATCGTCACTGGACATGTTTTTAGCCACAATTTAGCAATAAGCTGGATTAAAGTAAGATTTAAGTACCCCGATTCGGTTACTCAACTGCCAGACGCTTAAGTGTGCAGTAAGCGGGGTTTGAGTACTGTCAATCGTATTCAGAAACGCAAAATTTGAAATAAGCACTGGTTGATGTTCTAATTTTGAGAATTCTTAAACTCGAATGCTCAAATTAAAGTTTAACTTAATTTAAAAACAAAAATATGTTTGATCCATACTTAAGTTGTGCTTAAGTCATTCTCAACGTTAAATTATCACTTCAGAAACCGCGGGTATATTTTACTGAGAACACGATACTGAAACGCGTCTTTACTAAATGTACCTTGTGGGGAAGCCGGTGACGTCATGGACCTGGGCGGTGTCGGGTATACTTTGAAGATCCAATTTGTCAAGTAACGCCGCTAAATGAACCTCACCAAGACACCCCAGCTCGGGGTTACTTAGGAGCACTATTTTAAAATAACGCTACTAAATATACCAGATTTCGACATAATAACTTGCTTGTTTACGGTATAGTTAGTTGAGTTGAACTTCCCCTTTTAATATGAAGGCAAAACAAAAATGTACCAGCTTCATACAAAATATAAATAGGTACAACATCCGAAGCGCAACAGTTTATTTAAAAAAAATATAAAGTTTAATAGAAAGCGTTCGTAAAAAATACTAGTTCAGCCCACGTGAATTTATTATTAGTTTTCACCAGACTTCTCGACGAACGAATTGTCGTTCCGGCCGTCCCTCTAAATTGGGAAAGTAAAAAAAAAATAAGAGGAAACCGAATCTAAATGATATGAATGTGCCAATATGCAATTTTATCTCAATTGCATTTTGAAATATATTTATTGAGATCAGAATCACAATAAATATAGTTCTACGCTAAATTAACTGTTTTTATTATTATTTTCTAGCATTATAAAGAAAACTACTATTCAAATAAACTGAATCAGTCAGTACTCTATGACGAATCAGTCAGTCGATGCTCTGTCCAGATATATTCAGTAGTAAGTAATAACAAACAAAAAAAAAATTATTTGCTCTATCAATTTGAGACCTCTTAAGCTAGTGATCAGCATCTCTTTTTAAGGTAGACCAGCCTGTGTTAGGAGATACTGCTCTTCCTTACAGTAGTAATGCTATATAGAAAAATAAAAACTAAAAACATTAATAATAATAATAAAATGAAACACAAAAGAAAGAAACCAAAACAGCTTTCATTGTGTGTGTGGGTGTGTGTGATTGAGTGTGGGTATGTGCGTGTTAGCGTGTGCGTACGTTGTGTGAGTGAGTTTGTGATTTTGTGTGTGTTATGCTTGTGTGTGAGGTAGTGTGTTCATTTGTGTGTATAAACTAGTCAGAAAGTGCATGTGCATGTGCTATGCAAAAGTGTCTCTATATCGTTATAGCTTTTTGATTCCAACCATTTTATAATATTTAACTTGCATACATGATATTGTTTATCGTATATATTTATTTTTTTATTTTATTTTTTATATAAATGCTTAGACCGTTGATTATAATGCCTATCCGCAGACACAGTGTTGGTTCTAGATATTTGCAAAGCAATATCTTTCCTTCTTCTTTTTGTGAGCTCAGGGTCATAAGGGGGTCATAAGGTAGAGATTTGTGCTTTTTTAGGATAGTGTGAACTTTATAGTTTCCTAACAGATAAAAGGTTACTGATTTGGTATAAGCATTCACTTGAGAAACGCCTTTCTTTGAATAACATTACCTTAATAAAACTGCGTTGGGTTCGTTCTACATCAATTAAACGCGTTTTGACTGCTCTACCCCCTACAGGAATGGAGTATATTAGAGTGGACTATACTAGCGAAATATAGATCTCAGTGAGATCTTTTTTTTGAGCTTCATTTCTGTGCTGATCCGAATCAGTAACTCTTTTTGGCACTACATGTCTGAGAGTCTTGAATAACCATGTAAGTTTCCTAAGTCTCGCGGTGACATGTTCAAGATTCGGTTCCAAGATAATCGCTGATCAATGTAAATATACCCGATTACGACACTCCAAATCGGGTATGTTTAGTAGTCAGTTTTATTTCAAGCTTACTCCTAACTCTACCCGATCAAACACCTATAGGGACTGTTGAAAGTTGTTTTATTTCAATTATGAGTGCGCGAAGAAACTTAAGACCTATGCGGAGTCTACACAAGGTACATTTAGTAAAGACGCTACTGAAACCGGCTATAAGTGTGGTAATTATACTCACGGATCGTGGTCAGTGCGGAGTCGCGCGTGTATGGCGTCAGCAGCGGGCGGGGCTGCTGCGCGTCTGTTGCCGCCCGACGCGCACGCCGGGCACTCGCACTCCGACTCCGAGTAGCTTTGGAAGCAGCTGTAAGGACGACATAGCCTTTATAGCTAAGTAGCAACCGACCGTATCTACAGATAAGTTAATTTCGGGCGTTAGGGACGAGTGGAGGGATGGTCCTTTGAACTTTCGAGTTGATTGAAGGGTCAAGGCTATCCTTGACCTTAACCTATGTTAGAACCACCCAGCTCACCACCCTCTCGCCGAGCCTACTCATGTTCGACGGAAGGGTGGCGGTGTGGCCCGGAATAGATCAGCCACCGTCCCACCGCCACCACCCACCTTTCTGGGACACAAAAGCTGTGTCTAACAGAGTCCAACATGCCGCACCGTTATGCCTAAAGATAGCATGCCCTTCACTCAAAAAAAAAAGTGAAAAATTATTACTTGCTGTTGGAAGAAATTAGAAGTGGACAGTGGGCAGTTTCATCTGCAGCTCTGGAAGGTGACGGGTTCGCGCTGGATACGGCAGATCTGGGCCTTCACCTTTACGCTTTCGGCGCGGTATTATAGTGATAATAACTTACTGCTGATGGAACGAATGTTGGCATAGGAAGTGCACAGAGGGCAGCTCCAAGGGGCGGCTGCACGCCGCACACCTGGAGCTCTGGAACGTCACAGGCTCGTGCTGGATGCGGTGGATCTGAGCCTTCATCTTCTCGCTCTCGGCGCGGTACTTCTCTGCGAGTTCTTGCTCGCGGTTTATCACTTCGCTCTCCGATTTTAGTACGTCCATTAAATACCTGGGAAATAGTTAAGTGTGAAGCTTAATAGCTTAACTGTCCGAATCAGTAATAACAATCGATATCGACCAGAAACAGACTGCTGGACCAATTAGACAATAGAGACCTAAATTGTCTGAGGACAGTGTGAGTCTGTAAATGATATGAATACAGTGTGTATATTAAACTGAAAAAGGTTACCATACATGTTGTACTCTTAAGAAAGCTGATGTATATAAAAAAGATATCAAGACTTGGTTGAACGAGTTGAGACCGATTTTTTGTAATTCACAATGAAATGAGTAAAAGGTACTTACTTTCTGACGTCACCCAGCGTATACGCTGCTGTACTGGCGAGGCAATCAATGACTAGAATTGGAGATAACAACTTTTGACTATCTGCGGACAAAAGTATATACTTTATTCGATACAGAGTCAAATGCGTTTATTCCCTTTGTACTTCGTTTTATTATAAATATCTATGTGCATATTGTGATGAAACAAATTGGTCGGGTCTAACATGTGCAAACGTATATTAATTTTATTCATCGCAAAAGCAAATATGGATTTTCCTTTCCTATAATATAATTAAGTTTCTAGTTGGAGGTTTTATCCTATAACAAATTCATTTTTTTTAAGTATTATAAGTCTTAAATTTCTCTCGTCGCGTCGCCACTTATCATACTCAATGACAAGTAGGAGTGAAGCGAGGCAGCTAGCGGGAGGTCCCCACCAAAGCACATCATCATAAGCTTTTACCCAAAGGAAACATTCCTTCATTTTCAAAAATAAAATACACTGCATTCAAAGATTAAAAAAAAACCATTTACCTGCACCGGGTATCGAACCGGCAGAACGAGAAAAATAGCTTCGTGTACTTTTATGGTACCAATCAATAGTGATAATCATAAAGATCAATTTAGTGTCAGGAGAATAGTATCTAAAATTAAAAACCACTCGCGATTGAACTCGCGATTATCGCCATTAGTATGGAATTTGGTGAATATTAGTGAATTCTTTTATCTTTCCTGGCTTTGTTTTTAATTAAAGACATTAAATTACTTATGCTAAATTGATCTCTATACTAAACACTATCAAATAGTACAATAAAGTACACGATGTTTTTTTTTTCAAACCAGCCGGTTCCCGATGCAGGTATGTAACTTTTCAAAAGTCTTTGAATACAGTTTGTTATTTTTGAAAATGAAGAAATGTTTCCGTTGGGTAAAATTTGCTTACATCAATATTTAGGGTACTTTCCCTCCAGTGACCGTCTTTTTTTTCCACGTATATTAGTACAGATACTGTATAGTATATACGGAACGCTACACATATCACAGCGCACGGTGTCAGAAAAGAAAGCATCCACCGTGTGCAATAGATGGCGCTGAAATCTCAATAGAATGGATAAACATCTTCTGGTGAGGAAACCTAAATCTCGCTAGCGAAGTTTCCTCAGTTTCCTCAGATGTCTAGCAATATGTAAAACTTTCGACGACATCAATCGAATCGCGGTCCTCGGGCTAACAACACCGAGTCCGGAGGAAGAGTTTACCAGCTGCCCTTTGACCTTTCTATCAGTGGCCATCCATCTTCCTCACTCAATCTTCAACAATTCCTATATAATATAATTTGTAGTGCCTATGACAAATAGCAGTGTTGTAAGGCAGTTGGTAGGCGGAGCCCAGCATAGCTCGTCGATGCGTAAGTGTAGGGCTACTTGGGCTCACCATCAATCCATCAATCATCGCCATCTAACGATTATCAGTCGAAAACCGGTCCTCGGGTCAAAAACCACCTATTCCCGAGGAAGAACTGGGTCCATAGCCAAAGTAACAATTAAAAAACGATAACGAAGTTCGAAAAGAATTAAATGTATGCGATTGGCAGATTGGCATAAGGCGCTCTAAATCACGTGGTCTTACCGCAAGTTAATTGGCGCATATAGACAATAACGAATCGAATTATCGTTTCGCTACATAACGATGTTACTATGTCTACGGGCCCTGACGCTTTGACCTTCCTATCAGTGGCTTTCCATCTTCCTCATTCAACCTTCAACAATGGGGTGGCGAAGGCAAAGCTAATGGTGCCACCACCGTTAGTACCTGCAATCTCTTGATTGATTAAACATATCTATCATTTTGATAAGTAATTGACCAATGAACTTCTCAGTTTTCCATCCCATTTTGTTTTTTTTTTTTATGAACGAAGGGGTGACTCTTAGCCTTCATCATACCTGATGTTAAGTATTGATAAGACTGAAGATGGAAGCGAGCATCTCCCAGACTCCTCAATAACTGAGGAACTGGCTATCTTATCTCTAACTGCCGGAACACAACAATGCTGAAAACATTGTTGTTATGGCGTCAGACTTAGATAAAATGGTGGTAGCTAGCCAGGCGGACTTACAATGAGTCCTTCCACCAACCAAACCGAATATGTAGCAGAAGAATATGTAGAATATGTTGCAGTAAATGAAAGAGGGTATAAACTCGAGATTTCTTATAATTGGAATCACAAATTAAAAGGAGCAAGTACAAAGTCGTTGACAGATGAAAAAGGTACAAAATCACGAAGGCGCGAAATTACCATAGACAATATATAATATTTATATATATTTTTTTAACACTCCTACCAAATTCGTGCCTTCCATAAAATAATAACTTACAGATTGTTAAGCATTGACAGCAATAAAAACCTGTTTTAAAACAAACAGTTTTCTTTTCTTTTCAAAACATAATTATATTATTTAGATACAGGTTTTAACATGCCAATATTATTTCTGACATAAGCAAATTTGTCTCTAGGTAGAGCCTTTGTAAAAATATCAGCATACTGATCATTAGTGTGCACATAATTTAAGCTTATAATATTTTCAAAATACTTTTCTTTAATAAAATTATATTTTATATCTATGTGTTTGCATCGCTTATGAAATTCACTATTCTTTATGACATTTATAGCACTTTGATTGTCAATGTTAATGCACACAGATTGTTGGTTAAATTCACTTATATCACTGAGTAACTGTTTTAACCACATAGCTTCTTTAGTGGCTGCACAAGCAGCCATGAATTCAGCCTCAGTAGTGGATAAGGCCACAGTTTGCTGACGTTGAGATGACCAAGTAACAGCAGCCCCGTTTTTGATAAAAACATAACCAGTTATTGAACGTCTGGTAACTGGATCATTAGCATAATCAGCATCACTGTATCCGATTAAATCAGTACTGTCAGAGTAAGATAGGTAGCATAACCCATAACTTTTAGTTTCTTTCAGGTATTTTAATATTTTCTTTACAGCGTTCCAGTGGGAGTCATCATAAGAATGTAAGTATCGACTCACCTGGCTCACAGCAAACATAATGTCAGGTCTGCTTACTGTAGCTGCATGGATCAGGGATCCTACTGCTTCTTGGTAAGGATAGCTGTTCTTTGGTGCAGCATCAGCCTTTTGCAGTTTCACATTTGGATCAGCTGGAACAGAGTTGGGATTAGCATCCAACATATTAAATTTCTTCAATAATTGATCAATATATTTTCTCTGATGTACCACAATACAGTCTTCTTGTTTTTCAATTTGCATACCAACAAAAGTAGTTAAAGTAGGATATACTTTTAGATCAAAATTTGTTTGTAGGTCATTAATTACTTCCATCATAATAGATTTATCTTTACAGAACAAGAGACCATCATCTACATAAAGGCACAGATAACATTTAAAACCTTTTATTATTCCAATGTAAACACACTGATCAGCATTACTCCTTTTAAAACCAAATTTATTAAGAACTGAGCTAAATTTAGTGTTCCAGCATCTTGGTGCCTGTTTTAATCCATATAATGATTTTATAAGTTTACATACCATGTTGGGCTTGCAGTCTAGTCCCTCAGGTGCTGTCATCAATATGTTTTCTTTTAGTTCTCCATAGAGGAAAGCAGTGGTTACATCAAACTGAATTATTTCTAATATTTCTTGAGCTGCAATGGACAATAACACACGTATGGAGTCATACCTTACAGTCGGAGAAAATGTTTCATCAAAGTCAATGCCTTCTTTCTGTGCATAGCCTTTTGCACATAGTCGAGCTTTATAACGTGGACCTGCTGGTTCATCTTTAATCCGAAAAACCCATTTACAACCAATTGGCTTTGCATTCTGTGGCTTTTCAATTAGTGTCCAAGTTTCATTTTGAGAATGAGATTCCAGCTCTGTCTGTATTGCAGTTTTCCATTTTTTAGAATCAGCTGATGTGATTGCCTCACTGTAGTTCAGTGGCACAGAATGATCTTCACTGTAGCACAGGTAACCTTTTCCTTGAATATCTTTAGACTTTGAAAACACGTCTTTATTTCTAGGTCTCAGAGTTATATTTGAAGGAGATGGTGTTTCAATATTTTTATTAGGTGAGTATTCACTGTCTGTACTGGTATCTGGTTCAGAGTAATAATCTGTGTTTGTGGATTGTATAGTATCATAAGCATCAGAGCTCTCAGATGTGTGCTTGTCAATTGGTTCAGATGAAGAGTCACACATTGAGCTGTCTTGTATGAGATCCACCGGAACATAATTTCTTTTTACTGTAGATTCAAGAAAGACTGCATCTCTACATTTTATTATTTTTCTACCACTAGGTAATACAAATCTGTATCCTTTTGTATGATCACAGTAACCAACGAATATTGCTTTCTGAGCTTTAGGATCCCATTTTCTTCTTTTTTCTTTAGGAAGATGAATCATTGCTTCACATCCAAATATTCTTAAGTGACCAACCTTCGGTTTCTGCCCAGACCAAATCTCTTCTGGTGTCTTATATTTCAGTGATTGAGTTGGAGTTCTGTTGATAATATAGGCAGCAGTGTGTACAGATTCAGCCCAATACTGTTTAGGTAAGTTGGCGTTAATTAACATGCACTTTGCCTTTTCTACCAATGTCCTGTTCATTCTCTCGGCAACTCCATTCTGCTCAGGAGTGTATGGGATGGTGGTTTGATGGACAATTCCAGCAGTTTTCAAAAAATCTGAAAAATTGGAGTTAACATACTCAAGACCATTATCAGAGCGGAGGCACTTTATGTTACATTCCAGTTGCTTCTCCACTTGGCTTTTAAATTCTTTGAATTTTTCTAGAGCATCTGATTTATTATGTAAAAAGTATACAAAAACTTTCTTTGAGTAGTCGTCTATCAAAGTCATAAAATATTTTGCACCACCTAATGAACTTGTCTCCATCGGACCACAAATATCTGAGTGTACCAGTTCGAGTAACTTTGAAGATTTTGTTGTACTTTGTTTCAGAGATAAGCGTGTCTGTTTTCCTTGTAAACATGTTACACATGTTAACTTATTATTTTTCTTTAATAAACTTACACCATCAGTGTTTTCTACTAATTTCTTCAGATCTTGAAAATTCAAATGGCCCATACGTTGATGCCAGAGGTAAGCATCTTGCTTGTCAACATCTGATATGTATGCATGTTCACATTTCACATCCAGTCTGTACATATTGTTGATTAAGCTTGCCGTTGCAACAACTATATTATTTTTATTTAATATTACACAGCCTTTACTGTTGAATTTTACCTGCCCTCCATTCTTAATGATCTGACTGACTGATAGTAGATTTGTTGCTAGCTCTGGTACATATAAAACATTTTGAAACAGAATTTTATTGTACTGACCTTTATCATTGCACACATCTAAACTCAACTGTCCAGTACTATGAACTGATAGTGACTTGTCATTTGCTACCTTAATTGTCTTGATAAGTGGCACCTTTTCATTTTGCAATAAATTCTTGTGTTTAGTCATATGCACTGAAGCGCCGGAGTCTATGTACCAAGGATCTTCAGGGTTCCCTGTGGAAGCTATAAATGCAGCTGCATAGCTTGAACTCTCTTGATTCTTCTTTTTGGTTTGTTTTGACTTGCACTCAGTAGCGACATGGCCATATTTGTTGCAACTATAGCACCGAGGTCCCTTTCTAAATGGTTTCTTTGGCCCTTTATTTTTATGATTAATTGCAAAAGCAGATGTGTCACCTTCACTAATTTTGACATCTTGTAGTATTTTCGACTTGACGGAGTCTGCACTTATTTTCATGCCTGAACTTTCGATGGCTATGATCATAGGCTTGTATGATTCTGGTAAACCGGAGAGAAGCAGTGTTCCAAGCCACTCGTCATCTACTTTAAAGCCTATGTTCCGGAGCTTGTGAGCTGTGGTCATAATTTTACTCACATATTCTTCTATGTTCGAACATCCAGTAAGACTTGTTGTACATAAATCTCGAAGTAAACCCACACGGCGTGTTAGCCCCGAGTCATCAAACGCACTTGCCAAGCAGTCCCAGACCTCTTTTGCAGACGTTGCCTCTTGTATATGGACGTAGATTACGGAGTCCACAAGCAAAACAATTTTTGATTTCGCTTTAATGTCACGTTTCGGATCTACAGCTACGCCGGGAATAAGTTCAACACAGTCCCACAGTTCCTCGTGTTGGAGGTATGTTTTCACCGCAAACCTCCAGGTGGAATAGTTGTCTCGACCAGTTAACTTTTCGATCATGACGAGAGGATTGCTTGATGACATGTTTTAATGTGCAATTTGACGAACTGATTGATATTTCACACTTTGTAAGTGACGTGCACTTTGAGGTTATGAAAACCGGCTTGCAATAATTTCTCTTCACTTTGCACTGTTTTTAAAATACCGAATGCACATTTACTAGGGCTACTGGGCCCATAACCTGTTGCAGTAAATGAAAGAGGGTATAAACTCGAGATTTCTTATAATTGGAATCACAAATTAAAAGGAGCAAGTACAAAGTCGTTGACAGATGAAAAAGGTACAAAATCACGAAGGCGCGAAATTACCATAGACAATATATAATATTTATATATTTTTTTTTAACACAATATGTACCCCCGCTGGGAATTGAACCCGGGACCCCTGGGTCTGATACCGGTGGTTAAAATTCCTATAATATAATGCGTAGTAGTGTCGGCTTAGAATAGCACTACCCCCTCTCATCCCGTGGGTGTCGTAAAAGGCGACTAAGGGACTCAGCCTTCAGGAGACGGGCAGCAGCGTCTCCTACAAGCTTGGTCATACTGCGATCGCCAACCCGCCTGGCAATCGTGGCGATTATGGCAAACCCCCCCTTTTGGGGGAGGCCTATACCCAGCAGTGGGTGTTAAGTGGTTGAGATGACAATGCGTAGTACCTATGACGGGTAGGAGTGAAGCGAGGCAGCCAGCGGGAGGGCCCCACCACAGCACGTCGAGCCACAGGCGGGGGCATGACAATGCGTAGTACCTATGACGGGTAGGAGTGAAGCGAGGCAGCCAGCGGGAGGGCCCCACCACAGCACGTCGAGCCACAGGCGGGGGCATGACAATGCGTAGTACCTATGACGGGTAGGAGTGAAGCGAGGCAGCCAGCGGGAGGGCCCCACCACAGCACGTCGAGCCACAGGCGGGGGCATGACAATGCGTAGTACCTATGACGGGTAGGAGTGAAGCGAGGCAGCCAGCGGGAGGGCCCCACCACAGCACGTCGAGCCACAGGCGGGGGCATGACAATGCGTAGTACCTATGACGGGTAGGAGTGAAGCGAGGCAGCCAGCGGGAGGGCCCCACCACAGCACGTCGAGCCACAGGCGGGGGCATGACAATGCGTAGTACCTATGACGGGTAGGAGTGAAGCGAGGCAGCCAGCGGGAGGGCCCCACCACAGCACGTCGAGCCACAGGCGGGGGCATGACAATGCGTAGTACCTATGACGGGTAGGAGTGAAGCGAGGCAGCCAGCGGGAGGGCCCCACCACAGCACGTCGAGCCACAGGCGGGGGCATGACAATGCGTAGTACCTATGACGGGTAGGAGTGAAGCGAGGCAGCCAGCGGGAGGGCCCCACCACAGCACGTCGAGCCACAGGCGGGGGCATGACAATGCGTAGTACCTATGACGGGTAGGAGTGAAGCGAGGCAGCCAGCGGGAGGGCCCCACCACAGCACGTCGAGCCACAGGCGGGGGCATGACAATGCGTAGTACCTATGACGGGTAGGAGTGAAGCGAGGCAGCCAGCGGGAGGGCCCCACCACAGCACGTCGAGCCACAGGCGGGGGCATGACAATGCGTAGTACCTATGACGGGTAGGAGTGAAGCGAGGCAGCCAGCGGGAGGGCCCCACCACAGCACGTCGAGCCACAGGCGGGGGCATGACAATGCGTAGTACCTATGACGGGTAGGAGTGAAGCGAGGCAGCCAGCGGGAGGGCCCCACCACAGCACGTCGAGCCACAGGCGGGGGCATGACAATGCGTAGTACCTATGACGGGTAGGAGTGAAGCGAGGCAGCCAGCGGGAGGGCCCCACCACAGCACGTCGAGCCACAGGCGGGGGCATGACAATGCGTAGTACCTATGACGGGTAGGAGTGAAGCGAGGCAGCCAGCGGGAGGGCCCCACCACAGCACGTCGAGCCACAGGCGGGGGCATGACAATGCGTAGTACCTATGACGGGTAGGAGTGAAGCGAGGCAGCCAGCGGGAGGGCCCCACCACAGCACGTCGAGCCACAGGCGGGGGCATGACAATGCGTAGTACCTATGACGGGTAGGAGTGAAGCGAGGCAGCCAGCGGGAGGGCCCCACCACAGCACGTCGAGCCACAGGCGGGGGCATGACAATGCGTAGTACCTATGACGGGTAGGAGTGAAGCGAGGCAGCCAGCGGGAGGGCCCCACCACAGCACGTCGAGCCACAGGCGGGGGCATGACAATGCGTAGTACCTATGACGGGTAGGAGTGAAGCGAGGCAGCCAGCGGGAGGGCCCCACCACAGCACGTCGAGCCACAGGCGGGGGCATGACAATGCGTAGTACCTATGACGGGTAGGAGTGAAGCGAGGCAGCCAGCGGGAGGGCCCCACCACAGCACGTCGAGCCACAGGCGGGGGCATGACAATGCGTAGTACCTATGACGGGTAGGAGTGAAGCGAGGCAGCCAGCGGGAGGGCCCCACCACAGCACGTCGAGCCACAGGCGGGGGCATGACAATGCGTAGTACCTATGACGGGTAGGAGTGAAGCGAGGCAGCCAGCGGGAGGGCCCCACCACAGCACGTCGAGCCACAGGCGGGGGCAGGCGGCGCCGCGGCGACGGCACGCGGCTAGAGCCCCTTCCGCGTCGCCGCCACGTAAATGTAACGCTACTTGGGCTCGCCATCTATTCATTGAACAAGGAATATATTAAATATTAAGCAAGAAAATATACTAGAAAAAAGTACGTGTCGTACGTACCGCCAGGGCGACGTGAGACTGGTTGCTTTTTTCTTGTTTAATATTTATCACACAAAAATGCATTGTAAAATGCAAAATTAAAAATTTATAAGGAATATGTTACTGATTGAACTATAGAGATTTACGGCCAGTTCCAATTATATCCCAAGGAAGTGATAGGCCCATCCTGGGGCGTAATTGTCTAATTTTAAGATCTATCGCAATCCCTTTCAATTTGTCATTTGAAAGATATTTACATATTTCAGGCCGTCACTTTTTTGACATTTGATGGGGATTGTGATCGGGACGCGTTTTGTAAGGTATTGAATGAACGAAATTGAACTGTCTAAGCAAAGTGTCACACGAAAATATCTTTCAAATGTATGGAGAAGTGTCAATTGAAGTGTCATTTAAAACATCATTCAATCCGAAAGGGATTGCAACTATAAGTTACACAATTTCATAAATCACTATCAAAATCACGATACCTTTGAAAGGGATCGTCATAGATTTTGAAATTAGACAATTAGCGGGCTAATTACGAATACATTAGATGATGATGAATAAAAATGTCCAGGCTAAAAAGCGCTAATAAGCCTATCTATTAGGGTAACTATACTAATATTAAAGCAAAACAGACGATTAGAAAGAGACAACATAGTAGAATGCGCGACAAAGAACCCTGTTTCTCTTCCATACCGATAAATCTGCCCCCTAATTGTCTAATTTAAATATCTATCACAATCCCTTTGAAAGGTATTGTGATTGTGATAGTGATTTATGGAATTGTGAAACTTATAGTTGCAATCCCTTCCGGAACGAATGATGTTTTAAATGACACTTCATTTGACACTTCTCCATACATTTAAAATATATTTTCGTCTGTCACTTTGCTTAGACAGTTCAATTTCGTTCATTCAATACCTTTCAAAACGCGCCCTGATCACAATCCCTATCAAATAGCGACGGCCTTGAAGTATGTGAATATCTTTCAAATGACGAATTGAAAGTGATTGCGATTGATTTTAAAATTAGACAATTAGCCCCCAGATTGGCCCCATGAAAGAGATGAGAGTAAGACAGCGTGATAGAGGGATCTAATATCTTCAGAATTCCGAGAATGTCGCAGTTGTCGCATTCCGTCTCGAGACACAGCATAGACAAAAGCTACGATTTCGTGTTTGTAAAACCTTAAATACTCGTGTAGTTAACAGTGAGAGCTGGTTGAACATATGTAATAAATAAAATAAATATTTCATACACTCATACTAATTAACCTAGCCCCAAAGTAAGCACTGTAAGGCTTGTGTTATGGGATACTAGGCTAACGGATATAAATACAAATAATTATACATATGTGTAGAAATATATATAAACGTCCATGACTCAGGTACAAAAAGGCTCGTATTCACCATACAAACATTTGCTCCCACCGGGATTTGAACCCAGGACCGAGGTCCTGGGTTGGCGACACCTTGACACCGGTGTACGTACCACTCTACCACGGAGGTCGTAATGTTTAACGTCTATGTCCCACCCACCTTCATTGTGACTTAATAAAGCAACGGATAACGATCCAAGTTACAACACACTGAGCCAAACCAATTTGAATAAACATTTTCTCAAACATGCTTGGAAATATGAGCATTATTTTGACAACCTTCTTCGAGAGAATCGATATGGTACTGTACTTTATTTCACTCTTCACAAAGGTTACAGAGGTACGATGTACTGGCCACATACATGCGAGCAGCGGCCGGCAAAAGTTATATGAAAATCTATATCTGTCGTGTTTAGCGGCCAAATAAATCACATAGTAAACTCATAACTGTCGTGTATTTATAAAATGGGACGATCTTTTACTCCGAAATATGGCAACCAAGGAGGTAACTTAAGAAAGGTTTTATTTGAATTTCGAACTGGCTTGCAAACAGAAAGCTGTTTTAGAAAAAAAAAAAAAGAAAAATGAACACTTTAACGCGGGAAAAATATTGGTGATCGTTGTTCGTCTGATTTCGAAAAGTAGTTTTCGACAAGTGAATTCTCTAATGGGAATCAAACCCATGACCTTTGGAAATCCGTTACAAGAGCATTGGAGCGGATTTCCAAAGGTCATGGGTTCGATCCCATCGGAAAATTCACTTGTGGCTGAGTTAATTTTTTCCAATATTTTTATATTTAAAATTTATCTTATGTATTAAAATAGCATTGCAAAATGCAAATATTCAAAAATCATAAAGTGGTTTTAATTTCCGCGCATTATTTGAGAAAAGTACTATACAAGCCTTGGCCACAACTAGGCATTGATGGACTTACGTATATACGATGTATTTACACGTTCGTCCATCAATGCCTCTTTTGCTGGCAGCTACAGTAATGTACCAATTTCAAAGTCAAAGAACATGTAAATAATACTCACAGCTTATTTTCTTCATAGAGATAGAGCACCCCGGCCTTGAAGCCCAGCATCTGGCAGATGACGAGCGTCTGGTCCTTGTCGTAGTTGGCCTCCGGATCCTTGAGCACTTTCAACACTTTAGCCTCGTATTCGGCCTTCTCGTTGTCTGGAGACTTCGCCCTAATGACAAGTAGTACTTTCAAATGGAAATGTTTTAGGCAAACAAGCTTTGCTATTCTAGAAATTCAATTGTATCTCAGTGCTTCATTCACTTTAAGATTTTGAGATCCTAGATGAAGAAAATAATATATTGAGAGGAGCCCGAGGCGCAGTGGTCCGCGCGCTCGGCCTGCGATTGTAGCGCTAAAGCAACTTTCGCAATGGTCACAGGATGGGTGACCAAAAATGTATTATTTCGAGCTTCGAATGTGTTTCGAGTGCTTCGAATGGCACGTTAAGCCATTAGTTGTATTTGCAGTCGTTAAAACCGACCGATCCGCGCTGGGCCCGCGTAGTGGGTCATGGCCCATTCTCCTCATACATCCATAAGGAAGGCTGATGACGATTATTATTACTCTATTGGGGAGAAAAACTGACAACTGATGATTGTAATTTTGAAATTACTTAACCAATCAATAAGTTTCGGTTACAGTTGGTGGTGGCGCCATAGACTTTTAGCGATCCCCCCACTGTAAAACAAATCGGAAGTGGTTTTGCTAGAAACTCTATACGTATCTTTGTATTGCTTAGAAAAATATGTCTCAATTCAGTTCAGTAACAGTGACACTCAGTAACATTCAAACAGACGTCATACCAAATACCATTGCGAGAAATAAATGTTTGAATACTCACCAAACATGTATGTAGTGTTCAATAAGCGCATCATACACAAGCTTTGAGCAGCCAGGCGTAGCACTCATATGTTCCAAGAACTCAATGAGTCGCTCAGAATTGCTCAGAAACATATGGATGAAGTCTTCGGGCGGCGCTCGGTCGGGCTCTCTGGTGCGGCCCGTGAGAGTGGCCTCGTCTACTAACGGCTTACTGCGGGGCTTGTAATCCGTGCAGAGCACTGGTGAAGAAATTAATTTAATAAAGCTACAGATGACAGAGAGAGTTTCAGAGATGCCAAATAATAGAGGTATTCAATTCATTTAGAGGAGGAATTAGAATTGAGGATGACAAAAAGATTTTCAATAAACTTAACTTAAAAATCCATATCCGTTCAGTAGTTTCGAAGCCTATTCAATGCAAACAAACAATCAAATCTTTCCTCTTTATAATATTATAGTAAACAAATTTTAAATAGAAAAATATTGGAAAAAAATCAACTCAGATGGTTTCAACGAACGAAGCTCATTGGTTAGAGCATTGGACCGGATTTCCAAAGGTCGTGGGTTCGAGTCTCATTTGAGAATACACTTGTGGCCGAGTTCATATTTTCCAATAATTTTCTATTATCACATGTAAGTTTTTGTTTCGGGTTTTATGGTAATTGCTGATATTTTCAGTGCAGAAAGTAAAACCTTATCAATAAACAGGGTTTTTTTCAAAAACTAATGTAGGCGATGGGCGGGAAATCTGTCACTATTGTTTTGGGACATCTTAGAATGGAGGTAGACTAAAAGATCTTCAATCATACTATTCATCTTTAGCTTAATTACAACAACACAAGACCAAATATTGAAGGAAGCTTTCAAATTGTTATTTTTTTTGTAACAGCACTAGTCTCTTGACTTCTGGTATTTACTTCTCCGAAAAAATTAAGCCTTGCAGTATTGTGGGCTTCCAAAAATACCTGACTCAAATTATAAAATGTATTATACTCACATTTCAACAATTGCGTGCTTTCGTGCGGCTCATGCTGTATCAGAGTGTGCCCATACTTGCGCATATAAAATTCAGCATCATCAAATTCCAGATCAGCTATATAGTGCAGAGCTCTGATGTACTCTTTGCGGTCTTCCACCAGCAGTTTGACGACCCAGTCGTAGCGCTTGTGGACCATTGCGAGAGATAAAGCGTCTTCTACGCTGACTTGACGGACTACCTGTGAGAGAATAAGCGATTTCAAAGTATTTCAGTAGAAGGATAGGAAAAGACTGATGATGACATCAAATGCCTATTGCTATAGTCTTTTTCAGCTAGTATGATTCCTGTGACATTTCAAAATTTTCCGAATCGCGTATACTGTGTCCAAAAAATTATTAAAAAAATCATTTATTTACTGTAGCAATTTAGTTTTAAAAAATTTAAAAACTACACCTCTGGAAATATTAAGTAAACCCTGTATCTTTTAACTACATTTTAATGGAATACGATTGAAAAATATTTTATTTTTTTAGTGCAATGAGCGAGTCGGAACAGGGTAGAGATGAGACACAACAGAATCGATAACTGCCGCTGTTCATTAGTCGATAACAGTGAAAAGGAAGATACTTTTAATTAGTGCGATGAGTACTCGTCAACGTGCATATAGGTTACTATCACATGCTTAAACAAATTGCGAAACTAGAAATTACTCACTGCACATAAAATTAGCACAACAATACAGTGTTTTGAAGAAGGGAAAAATGTATTACCTTAATTGCCACATCCACATCGAAGTCAATAGCCTTGTCTTTGGTATTAATAAACTCCTTAAGTTTCCCCAACTGGTCGTGTTGGTCTATCTTCACGTAGCACGTCAGTAATAACGTGGTGTGATCTTCGGTCGCAAAGCCTTTCTTATGGAGCTCTTCCAAGTATTGAACTAGAGGCTCCAAGTGCCTGGATTCTAGATATTTGCGTATAACGTATGAGGTTTCGAGCCAGCCTATGGTTTTTACGTATTGTTCTACTGCACCTTTTAAATCACCCTGGAAAAAGCAGTTATTATTTGAAACGGAAGAGAGATAGAAAGAGCTCTTGGCAATCTTCTATAAAAAAAGGTTCTTAAGAATGGATATTCAACCGTATACTTGATATAATAAGATTTGAAAATGGTCTTTTGAGTTTTTGGGGATATAAGTTTCCATAAAGACAGCAAACAGAACCATGTCATTTGTTATTTTGATAAAGTTTGGTATGTTACAGTCAACAGCACGTCAGGCATGACACTTGGGACTTTAAATGTGCCTTTATGTCGCTCGTGATTTTGTACAAAATTAACTCGCCTAAACTTATTCATCTCATTTCTAACAATAACCCATAAATAGTCAAATTCAGTCTTACCTTACTATACAAATGGTCACCATATTGCTTATAAATCTCTATCAGTCCCTCCACATCATAGTGCTGACTGCTGGCTATCCTTATAGCTACATCATACAAATTTTTCTTAAACAACAAAGACAGCTTGGACTGCAAGTCTTTCTCTTCTAGATAAATTATCTCCTTATTCTTCGTAAGGAGGTAGATAAAACCCCATTCTGTTATCACAGCGTCAATTACGTCGAAAGTCTTTGAGAAGACTATGAATTTGTTTTGTATGTCTAATATTGTTATGTGGTGGGATTTTGGTGATTGTGAAGAGCTGGTGGAGGCAGCGGGCAGCTCGTTCGTTGTGATGACTAGGTAGGACCGAAACCAGTTGAGGCGGACTTTCTCGCCTTCTAGAGCGTAACAGGGGCCGCGGCCTTCGGTTGTGTAGCAGTATATGGCCTAGGGATCACAAAATTTGTTAGCTTAATTTTATGGATAATAAAATTTCTAAGATTCACTTTAGGAATAATAAAATTTGTAAGAATCACTTTAGGGGTGATAAAATTTGTAAGATACATATTATGAATAATAAAAGGAGATCAGTCATGTTTCATACATTGTTGGACCAAAATAGTAAAAGTGTCGGTCAGCGAAAATAAAGTGCACATTATTATTGGTAACAATGTTTAGATAATTTTTTGTTATGACGTCAACGGTGTACGATTGGTGGCCAAGCAGTTATTCAGATGTTTGAAAATGTCATTATGTTTGTTATAAATACGACCACAAACGAAACGGAACCCAGCATTGGGACGCTCGTGGGTCGCTTATGATGCTGACGAGAAACGGATGTGACGAAAACTATTTGGAAACATATTTGGTAAGATAAAGTTAGGTAATAGGAAAAGAAAAATTACCTCCTTTTTAATTTGCGTATCATCAAAGATTATACCATCAGATCGACTCACCGGATTCGGTTTTTTTTTATTAGAATTCTTAATTGCCATTTTTGCTTCGTTAGTAATCGATGACGACAGTTAGGGATTTCAAATACCGGATTTTTCTCAATACCGGTATTAACTGAAAGTTTTTTTTTTCAATACCGGGATACCTCCCGGTATCCCAGTTATGAAAAAAAAACCTAACTTTGTATTGAAAATGTCAAAAAAAAGTCAGGGATCCCGGTATCCCGGTCAAGCGGTGAGTCGGCGGTCGGCAAGCACGCACCAGGAAGGCGGTGCCTCGCGGCTGTCCAGCGTCAGGCAGCTCCGTGGCTAGCTAGTACCTCATCACACAGCTAGTGTTACGGATTGTAACAATTAGATGGCGCGCGCGTCACATACTAACTTTGCTACAAGAAAGTGCGTCCAAATTATCTTTGGACATTTCTTCCGTCTTTTCCGTACACACAACAACAAATAATTTTCAGTAGTGACAACGGTAAGACCAAAGCACGGCGTCACTCCCTGGCTGTATAGAGTCAGCGTGAGACAGCAATAGTTGCAGGCCAGAAATTGCAGGAAAATATGGTTCGTTTAGGTGTACCATTAGTAATAAATAGTAAGTATTGTTTGCTCACGTCGTCGATGGCGACAGTGAGGCGGTGGTTGTCCGCTAGCACGCAGCAGGAGGGCGGAGCACCGCGGCTGTCCAGCGTCACGCAGCGCTCGGTGGCGAGCCAGTACACCATCACGCTAGCGCGGGACACTACGAACAGCTTGTCGGCGGCCCTGGTAACAATACGAGGGCTAATTGATAAGTATCCGAAACGACGAACTTAAAAAAATATATGCATAAAAATTACATCATAATCTGGCATCTTTTCGAAAATAGAGCGCCAGGATTTGATCGAACTGATGGAATTTTAATGATTGGAATTCTATCATAGGACCTAGAACAACATTTGTTGTGAATTTTCTTAACAATAATAGAAAGAACGCGCCTATACATTCGTCAATGGTTGCAGTCGCCAAACTCCTGAAAAATTGAAAAGTCGAATTGCGACAGCATCCACCCTATTCCCCAGATCTGGCCCCAAGTGACTTCCACTTATTCCCAAACCTGAAGAAATAGTTAGGTGGCCAGAGATTTTCAACAAATGATGAAGTCATTGTTGCTGTCAAACTTACACGGCGTTGGAGGAAGCGCTGCACTAAATGCATCGAGGTAGAAATAAACTACGTTGAGAAATACATTTATTTTAAATTAAAAAAAAAGTTATCTTTGTCGTTTCGGAAACTTATCAATCAGCCTCCGTAGATAGTCAGGGGTGTAGTGTCTAAAACAGCTAGGTTTTTTTTTTAATTAACTTATTGATTTCAAAATTTTATTCTCGTTATTATTATTATCATTCACTTAAAAACACAGGGATCAAAATGTTTAGTCCCGAGATTAAGATGCTCCGTTCATACAGTAAATTTTAATAATAAAAAGTTGAATGTATAGTTTTGGAAATGACAGATTATTTAATGACACCGATCTATCACAAAAACAACATTAAAGTAATAATGTATACCATACTTTTTTAACTTTAAAGTAACGTAAAGAGTTATTAACAAGAGATGATTAAAAACTAAACAGATTCTTTGGTTGGAGTATTTGTTTCCTTCTGGCACTAGAAACCTTTCTTACTTAAAATCTGGCATGTTTTTTGAAACTAATTTAAGAGATTTATTATATTTCATGTTTTTTTTTATTGTTGCATTTTTCAACGCTATTTTTATACTGAAAAACAATATTGGAAAAATTAACTCGGCCACAAGTGAATTCTCAGCTGGGAATCGATTCCCATCTGAATTCACTTGTGGAGGAATTGATTTTTACTATATTTTTCTATTTAAACAATTATTATATGAATGTATTATAGTTTAAATACGTACTTGAAAGCTAGTCCAGTTATAGGACTGGATCCAGAGTCCGGGAGTGTCTTCATTTTGCCGCTGCGTTGTCGCGCAATGTTGCCGCGGAACAACGACACTGATCCATCTTGAAAGCCTACCGCTAAAAGGGTCTGTAAGAATGGTTCAAATGTTCAAATATATTGCAATTCCTTAACAAAATAGGTCACAAAGAAGAAGACATGTGCCGACATGTATAAGATACAAAAAAACATTATGTTACCTAAAAATAGTATATTCACCAAAACAAGTTCAATGGGTCTCTCTCAGTTCCATACCAAGAATAGTCATTAATTAAAGGTGGATGTCAACTATTATGAGTTTAGTGATTTAATCTGTGTTACAAGCATAATATTGCCGAAAAAGATAAAAAATTGACCAAGTGCGAGTCGAACTCGCACATGAAGGGTTTCGTCTCTCACCCAAGGTTGCCTGGAAGAGACTGCTACGTAGCTATAAGGCCTCCTATTGTGTGTTCCTCTTTTTTGTCATTTTCTCTGTATGTGATTATTTTTCTATCGTGTGCAATAAAGTATCTATTATTATTATTGCCAAAATGCCACTATAATTTTTCGTCTGCAAAAATAACTTTGTTTTTCATAGTGGTTGTATGAATGACAAAATTATATTTGCGGTTGTGGAAAATGTGGTATAGCTCTGAAACTACTAAATATATTTCGTTCAAACCAATTTTCGTTGAAAGTTTTTATAAAGATCTACATCATATATAATTTTTTTTATTTTTCACTTTCTTATTTAAAAGTTAGAGGGGGGGGGGGGGGGACACATTTTTCCACTTTGGAAGTGTATAACTTTCAAACGGTTGACTTTGACAAAAAACTGTTTTAGAAGCCTCAATGTAATTTTTTAAGATCTATCTAATAATATTCCACACGTATAGGTTTGATGAAAAAAAAAAAAATCAGTAACAGTTCCATGTATGGGGAGCCCCCCTTAATTCATTTTTTTTTATTTTTGTGTAAAGCGGTTTACAGAATACATCTATTGACCAAGTTTCAACTAAGTAATTTTCATAGTTTTTGAATAAAGTGGCTGTGACATCTTACCACTTTGGAAGTGTATATCTTTCAAACGGTTGATTTTGAGAAAAAACTGTAAAAGAAACTTCAATGTAATTTTTAAAGACCTATTTATAGTGATGCCTCAAGTATAGGTTTGGTAAAAAAAAAAATTTTTTTTCAATCCCTTTGGGAAAAATGCTATATTTCTAAAACTGACAACCATAATTTCGTTCAAACCAATTTTCGTTGAAAGTTTTTATTAAGATCTACAGCATATTTTTTTTTTTATTTTTCACTCTCTTATTTCAAAAGTTAGAGGGGGGGTGACACACATTTTACCACTTTGGAAGTGTACATCTTTCAAACGGTTCACTTTGAGAAAAAATTGTTTTAGAAACCTCAATGCAATTTTTAAAGACCTATTTATAGATACCCCACGTATAGGTTTGATGAAAAAAAAAATGTTCAGTGTCAGTTCCATGTATGGGGAGCCGCCCCTTAATTCATATTTTTTTTTTTTTTTCACTGTGTAATCCTCATAGTTTTGGAATTAAAAGGGTGAGACATACATCGGTTTGGCCGAATCTATAAGGGTTTCGTTTTTTGCCTATAGGCTACGAAACCCTAAAAACCACACGCACCAAAATAAAACCTAGCTTTTTTTTTTTCACAGAAATTCTGCAAATGTCCCATATTGAGAAATAGAAATCTTTTAAAAAGGTTTGCTGGGTAATACAATATGTACCTTGTTATCATGAACAGCAAGCGCTGTGACCGGAGTAGGCCGCAAGTGGGACGGCACAGCGCGGGACACTCGCACGCACGTGGGATTGCCGTGCCGGTCGTTGCGAGACCAATCCCATACTTTGATAAGGGGATTCACGCCTGCTTCGTCGTCCTGTGGTCAATTAGTTACATTCACAGACCTTTATCGAGATAGACGGTAAACATTTTAAATAGAAATATATTGGAAAAAGTCAAAGTTACGGCTCAGTGGTTAGAGCATTGGACCGGATTTCCAAAGGTCGTGGGTTCGAGCCCCAGCTGAGAATTCACTTGTGGCCGAGTTGATTTTTTCCAATCTTTTTCTATTATATATTTATTATATTTCATATTGTAGATTTCCATGCTGCCCCCCTAGTATGAACACCGCTATATCATGCATTAAGATATAGCGCATCATGCTGTCTTGCTTACTCCACCAAGTGAATGGGATAGTGACATGTTATCATGTTATTAAGTCAATAAAAGCTCATGCTAGATCTATTTGAAAGAAAGAAAGCAAAGAAGAAAAATATAGAATGTACCTGCTGCTTGCTTTTCAATACAGACTGGATTTATAATAGATAGATAGATACAAGGTAAATGTTATTCTTAGTAAATATTTACCATAACAGAGACATTACTTACACCAATAGTAACCAAAAAAGGATCGTGAGGCAGCTGTTGTGCAAGAGATACCGTCAACTCGTACGCTTTGAACGAAGTCACCTCCCAGTTTCTGGTGATCAGATGGGCCCAGCCTGTCACGTCACAGAGCACAACATGACCATTGCCACTTGTGGATACAGTCACATGTGTGTCCTAAAAGGAAATTATTAGGCTGTATAATTTTTTGTCTCTTTGATATTGTGGAGATTGTATAATTTCTGCACTGCAAGCAGGCCGGTACGCCCGTCGTTGCTGGCTGGTTTAGTTTGTAATAAAATTAAGAAAGGTAGGCCTAGGGGTGCCAGATGCCCCGTATTTTACGGGTTACCAAGTTTTTCAGGCATTAATAATACAGAAACCCGTAATTGAGAAAATAAAATATGGGGTGAGTAAAGCTCCCGTATTTCTACCCTCGAACATATAAAACATGGAAGCATTTCTGACGCTCGAAAATAACACCACGAAAAGTGCCTTATATGGGGCACGGTCTTATTTCCGGGATCACTTTGGTATGTTTCGTGGTAGAAGCAACGTCACTGAACGCTTGTCAAACGGGTCACGAAAAATTATAAAAAATGCCGTCATGTATTGTGAAGTGGTGCACAAATAGCACAAATGATTCTCGCAAGTCTGATGGGATTACTTTTCACATGTAGGTAGGTACTGCGATTTCTACAATAAAACTTAATAAAAATAATTTTGTATCCCGTACAGGGATGTGATTATGCAGAATAAAGTAAGTAATTTAAAAAAAAAACCGTAATTTGTTAATGTTATCTTTTTTGCTCTATTAGTATTTGTTAGTGTACATACTTATAATACCTCTTTTATGCACATTATTTGCTTTACTTTCACTCAAGGCTGCATGGAAGAGATTGCTATGTAGCAATAAGGTCGCCTTTTGTTTGTTTTCTACTTATAAATTGACTTGTACATGTGTTTCCTGATGTAGGGCGCAATAAAGCTTTTTATTATTATTATCATTGTCAGCATTTAAAACGGCTGATTATGATTAATGCTCTGTACTCACATCACATACTAAAACGAGAGAAACTCATCATATGGACAGCAAAACTTAGAACAAAATGGTTTAATTAGTGAGCGAGTTGATTTCACTGTTTAATATAGTTAGGTTTTATTGATTTGTTGAATTATTATAATCTTTTTTGTTTTTGTTTAAGTTATGTTTTAATTTTAGCTATCCTTTTGAAGAAGTGTCAAACTTCAAACTGTTTGTTTGCAAAACTAAGTGTTACATAATATATGTGCTTATAACTTAGTAACCTTTAAAAGGTATTTATATCTTGAAAAGTGATACCTAACAATATTTCTTTTCCAAAAAATAAAATAAAATATTATTGTCATAACAAAAAAAAATCGTAAACATTGTTCTGAGTAAACTTGAGTCTCGGAAACCGGTAACCACAACGGCATCACTGGAACAAATTAGTTCCAGTTACTTTCGTCAAAAAATATTTATAACGTAGATTTTGTATTGCATTCCAGATGGCGATAATATTCTTTTCTTTTACGAACAGGTCAATATTTCTAAAAATAACGAAAAATAACAAGTAAAAATATTTAAAAAATTTCTAACATCTATTAATAAGAAATAATTAACATATTACTTGATTATTATTGCATAGTTCATCCAAGCTCTGTGTTGGCAAAATTTTGTCACACATCGCATTCTATTCGTTCTCGGCACCAGTGCTGAATGAAAAATGGCCAATCACAGAGCCATTTTGTACGAACAAGTCAATATTTCTAAAAATAACGAAAAATAACAAGTAAAAATATTTAAAAATTTTCTAACATCTATTAATAAGAAATAATTAACATATTACTTGATTATTATTGCATAGTTCATCCAAGCTCTCTGTTGGCAAAATTTTGTCACACATCGCATTCTATTCGTTCTCGGCACCAGTGCTGAATGAAAAATGGCCAATCACAGAGTACGTACATCAACATACAAAATGGCGTAAATAGCGAAACGCTGCCTAAACCCACCACTTTTAAGGATGTTTTTTATGTGTAGATAATTTGTGTATTATCACTTGTCTATGTGTGCGTATCTCTCTCTAGTGTAAAACGGGTGTCAACAATTATTGGAGGCTTGTATGAAGGATTTGATTCCATGTTTTATATGTTCGCAGATTTTTACTAATTCAGCCAAGAGCTGGCTGGCAAAACCAAATGCTGACATTCTGTCAGGCAGGCTGGCGCAAAATGAGGGATCTTGTGGTTTAAAATCGCCATGTTTATAATTTTTTTACATTTGCTTTTGAAAATAAAGAGTGTTTAAAAGCTGCTGGGTCCGGGTGTCGCAAAAGGGGTGCATAAAAATAAAACTTACTTTTGTTCCAAAAAGTGTAAAAAATCATAGCTTTCGAAAAAAGATTTCGAAGAATTAAAATCTATCAATTTTTATATGAAGATGGGACATAATTTTTTTTAACTGTTTTAGTATGGAATATGTAAAAAATTTCAAGACATTTTTGTGTGGATTTGGGACTTTAGGGGATTTGTTTTTTTCTTATATGTCCATCGGATGCCTCCTTAGTATCTCTGGGAGTATCATAATGTCGAAAGTTTTCGAGATATACGCATTTTTATAAAATTCAATTTGAAATTTTACAAGTCCCCGCTCCATACTAAATCAGTCAAAAATATTCTAAATCCCGTCACCATACAAAATCAGTTGAAATTTTTCTAAGTCATGCACCCCCTTTGCGACACCCTAACCAGCTGCTTATTTAAACAATGAGTGTACTGTTTTAATTGTCTCCCGTTAAAACAAAAATCCCCCATTTTCATTTTCATTTAAGTCAGGAAGAGGCAGGTGGCAACCCTAGGTAGATAAAGATTATCACCTTATCATAACAATAGTAAACTATAATAGAAAAGTGAATATAATTATTCTAACAATCAATGCGAGTGCTTATTGACTAGTATAGCTACGTCCCGCGCCACAATATCTAAATGAATTCTTGGCATCTATCAATATTTTCAAGTAATAAAACAACAAGTTGCTACTTACTTGTAAACTTTCTGCTATCTTCTTGTTATCAACATTATTGTGTGTATCAAAGAACGTGAACCGCCGCCACTGAAATTGATCAGATTTTGTCTTAATTAAAGTCATTATCAAGTAATATAGATCACTGTTTAGTTACTTAGCACACAAATATAATTAATGAAATAGTAATCCACTTATAACCCAGCTAATTTTAAAATGCGTAAAATCTAAAACCCGGTCTATCATAATATGTACGGGAAAAAGAAAAAGTAATATGGGCGTATTTGTAACAAACACTAAAAACAAACAAGTTTCCCAAAATAACTAGAAGAATGAATACAAAATACGATAACAACACAAAGTAATACCTCCAAAAACGCCATTATGATAGGAACTTGTTAATTATAAAATTTAATGAGCATTATTTATCTACAATTTTAATATCTCAGCCTATTATTTTTTATTTATTTCCCTTTTCGATACAAAATTCAACAAAAAAACTATTCTTTCTAAGTTGTCAAATAGACAGTGACAGCAAATGCAGTGTTGCCAGCGAGGTCTGGTCAAAAGTTACCTGAAAATGTACAAAAAAGTAACCTTTTTGTAGGAAAAGTAACCATTAGACATTTTAGATGACCAAAAGCATAAAAATAAAAATAACTTACAGAAATATGTACTTATTATTATTACTAAGTACACTTACCAATGCCAAGTTTTCAGCTCATTTTTATAAAAAACAATAACAAAACACAATGAAACAAAATTTAACTTCGTATCGAAACAAAAACACTGACGCTCGCTGGAGCGAAGTAAAAAGTAAGTTGTAAATTAAAGTGAGTGAGTGAGTGTGGCGAACCGGCAACCGCGAAACTCATGAGTCACGAAGATCGACGGACAGGATACGAACGAATCCGCGCCGCGTCCACCCGTGGCCAAGGGATGGTCGCAAGGAAATCCGAGTTTTTAAATGCCTGGCGATCAACTGGATAATAAATAGTAAAAAACAAAACTTTTATGGAACAGTATCTTTAATTGATGTATTATTTTCGATTTTCGCCTGCTCTGTCCGGGGGCTGCTTGTTACCTGATTCAGGAGTTTGTCCCACAATTTTTCTCCCAATACTGACGCCGGGCTGCTAGATTCCGTGTCAAGATCGACCTCTATTAAAGTGTATAGTGCTTTCAGGTCTAGGGTGGTCAGGGTGTAGGTCAAGGTAGATAAGCCGTCGAGCAGATTGAGAGGCGATGAAGTTTGTATTGCTTGCGATCTGTAAAAAATGAGATTATACAAGCTGGGGGGCTATCGCGTAAAAAAATATGGATATGGGCTTCATTTGACAGTTGATCATGCTCATAAAATTACCATATATGGTCATTTAATTGTCAAATGAAGCCCATATCCATAACCATATTTTTTACGCGATAGGGGTATCTAGTCTATATCGTAGTTCGTGAAGAAATATTTTATCTTTTATGCAAATGCAAAAATGCAATGCAAATGCAAAATATGCAAAAATTACAAAATCATAAATTATTGGCATTGCATCTTAATCGATCGTTAAACACTTGAAAAGATGTTTCTTTCGAATGCAAGGATAGTATTGATGTGACAACGCTGGCCTACAGCGTATTAAAAATATAAAAGTATTGGAGAATTTCGACGGTGGTTCGGAAGTCTCGGTAGCTCAGCGGTTAGAGCATTGGACCGGATTTCCAAAGGTCGCGGGTTCGATTCCTGTCTGAGAATTCAATTGTGGCCGAGTTAATTTTTTCCAATATTTTTCTATTTAAAATTTACCATTAATATCTTATCTTTTAAGAAAAACATATAAATCACTCCTAAAACTATTCGTTCAACTCGCAGGGCCAACCGTACTGTGGCATCTGCGGCAGGATATTTAAAACTAAATTTGCTCTTGCCAGCCAGAGCCCACATCAGGAGGCAAGAATTATAACAGTACAAATGTAGAATAACAGTACATGGTGGTCAGTGTGTGTATATCAGTCAATGCCAAACATCCAAATCAGTTCAGTTTTTGAGTTTATTTGTAACAAACAAGCTAACAATCAAATCTTTCAAACGATACTTACTGATTGTTCGAACTTAATGTTTCTTTGGTTTTCGGTGGAGATAACTGCGTATATTGGGCTACGGTGGAATTACTTTTAGTTAAATTAAATTTGGCGTCAGTTAATCTGAAAATGTATTAGCAAATAGTTAATTTTAAAGTTATTTTATTATATGTAGGTAGTTAATTTAAACCGTTGGTTATATAAAACCTTAACAACGCCCACTAGCTTAGCAAGTAGCACAAACCTTCTTGCAAAATCGTCATAAACCGCATAATTTCCAACGTACAGATTAGAAAATCCATTGATCTTCATAAATTGTTGCGGTTTTATTGCAATCGCTCCACCGAACGGGAGTTCATACGATCTGCAAATAAATTGCGGCGCGAAATATTTAATTGTACTCGTTTATTTATTCTATGTACACAAATGGTAAGAATATGTTTCATTATTATTCTTTGCGAGCAAGTATCAAACAATAGCAATTAGTTAAAGTTATAATTTTATAGCGGCTGGTGGCGCACATGTTACGGTAAATGTTAAAAGTGTGAAAATTATTAATAATAACCGGTCATTATTTATGCTGTCCTCATGATTTGGTTAATATGATTAAAACTATGAAATTTATCACTTTTTTCGGTAATTATTAATAATTATTATCATCTGCTTTTAAAAAAAGTTTTTTTTATCGGTTAAATAGTCAGATCTGCAGGGCTATCGTGTATAAAATATGGATATGGACATGGGCTTCATTTGACAGTTAAATGACCATATATGGTCATGAAATTACCATAACTGTCATGAAGCCCATAACCATACCCAGATTTTTACGCGATAGCCTCCCTGACTCTGACAGCCTCTTAACCAAGCAAAACTTCAACAGAAGTGGGGAACAGCTGTTGCAACGGCACGCTCGATTCGCGCGCTCGGCTCGCGAGTCTTTTTTTTTTATACTAGAAATGCTTTTACGCATCCCTCGCCCCCGGGTGCAGGGGCGAATCGTATGTTGGACTCTTGGGTACTACCAACTAAAACTCCTAGTACTTGCCCTCCTGGCCGCCATTGGTCACGGGGGGTGGGGTTCACAATTACCCCTAAGACCAGGCGGAGTTCTAAAATAACCTAACCTAAATGTACCTTTCGTACTTTATTGGTGGAGCGGGGGGATTCGCCCACCTACCTAGCCCCCCTTGGATAGGAGCTGCACCCCCAAACCTCTTATTAAAGTTTTGCTAGGTTAAAAGGCTGTAAAGATCGATATTTTTACCCCACTTCATTGAACATTTATAACATATAACAAAAGTCAGTTGCAATTTTTAATATTATCCGGCAAAAGTGATTAATAAATCACTTTTTACATTTTATCATGGTAATTATTAATCATAGAAAATTATTAACATTTACCGTAATACATACATAAACATCTGATACATAAACAACAATCATTAACATTTGCCGTGCGTTCGCACTGCAAATCATAAACAAGAATACATTAAGGGGCGGCTGTACACACTGGTTGGAATCTAGTGAAACCGCTAGCTGACGCGGTTGGTCCGAACACCGGTAGAGGTTTCGAGTATCAGCTGGCACTATATTGTGGTGGTGGAACACTATGCAACGCCATCCACCATTCTTCTTCATCCTCTGAGCTTCAGTGAAACCCACATTCATAAGCTTGCCTCGGTTCAAGGGTTGGCTCTTGTTACCTTTTAAATGAAGTTTAATTATATTGAAATAAACAATTATTAGTTCAAAAATTAGGTTACAGCAATATAAAAAATATTACTTAGTCTATTAGTCTAATAGACCACCCCGAGTAGTCCCCGGTGCAAATGTGCCCATAACGCAGGCTGCGTTGCCGCGTTGGATGGCAATAGTAAACCTCTGCACCAGAAACGACCAGAGCGGGGGTCACAATTTTTCTGTCTAAGTCGACGCCCCAAGTCCTTGATAAATTGTATTGCCTCTGACCCCCAACAACAGTGGGTAGCAGCGAAGGTGCTGACACAAGTCGCGTCCCACACCAAGCACCGCCCTTTTCCCACGGCACTAGCGTTAGGCCATCAGGCCGCTTACCGTCGGTGCGGCTGAGACCCGGCGGCTCAAGGAAGGAGGGGATGCCGGCCGACGTGAGAGCCCGCTGTAGGATGTCGTTGAGGGCATGGTGGCGAGGATGCTGTGCAATGACGACAGCTCAACGCGTGATGGCCATCGGCCCCCACCATAGTACCGCAGATGCATATGTGAGGTTCGCATACATCCCCAAGCGGAGGGCGACCGCCACCCGCAGGTACTCGGCGTCGAGCAAAGTGCCTATGTGAGGCGAAGGTAGTGCCTGCAGCCATGCACCGGACTCCGGCCGTGACACCGCCAAGAGTCTCGCGAGATTCACCGCCTCAGCCCCGTCAGTAAGTCGGTCGAGGATGCCTTTGCAGGCTACGTCGTCCCATGAGCGCTGGGATTCAGGGTTCTCAGGGACGGCTGCGCCCGAGACGCGAGCCAGCCAGCGGGGCTATCGCGTAAAAAATCTGGGTATGGATATGGGCTTCATTTGACAGTTGAAGCTCATAAAATTTTTGATATAAATACATTATAAAGATATAATTCATGTATATTGATAAAAAAAATAATCTCTGGCATAATACAAACTGATATAACATTTACCCAAAGACAATACAAACATAATTTAAGAAATAAAAATAAATTACATCTTCCTGTACCTAGGACACTAAATTACGGTAAAAAAAATATAAGCTATGAAGGGGCACAACCATGAAGCTATAGTATTCTCTATAGCTTCATGGGCACAACTGTATAATGGTTTACCCGATTCAATAAAAGAATGTAAAAGTATGTACAAATTTAAAAAATTACTTCAAGAATATTTCGTTAATAAACTATAATTAGGTAAAAATACTTACGATTGGCAGATATATTTAGAATTATTGTCCTTACACGAATAACGACCAGTCTTAGTAAATAATAATAAATAAAAAAAAAATAAAAAAACAATCAGTAAAAAAGAAGTTCAAAATATAATTTAATAGTGTTATCATAATATATTTATGAATTTTGTAAAAAAAATCCTTAAATAATAAAGCCTTTTTAACCTTTTAGACCCCGGGCTATGAGACATAATAGATATTCCATTGTTCTCTGGACACCGGTATCCGGTTCGGGTTTGATGATAGTCTACTCTAAATATTTCTGTAGCCGCCACGTCAGAACTCGTGCAACCTATTGTTCCGATGATCGCTCGGTTTTGCATTTTTTGTCGTACCCGCATAGTGTGCGTATGCGCATGGTCCGCGTGTGTGCGCTGTGCAACTAGTTAATACGATAACCAGTTTTTGACCTAGTTTGTATTGTATAACTATACGAAATGCATTTGCGCTGCGCCGCCATAATAACATTTAACTATAAGTTTTAGTAATTGTTGGCGCGCTACGATGATAACCGACGGAAGACGGCCGGACCCGAGGCGGTCGCGGCGGGGCTGCGCGCGCGCGGCGCGGACTCGGAGCTGCGGCCATATTACATTCATTCCCTTTAGACGACGACGCGTATTTGCTTGTTTTATATCAATAATTTCGTTGTTCAATATTGTATTTAATAAATCACCATTCCGCAAGTTAAAAATAAATTTCTTCATTGAATTCGCCCTGCCCGACCTACAGACCATATCACGACCATAACCATCAACATTTGGACCTTCTTCTCCGGATCATCACGAAGACACCAGCGTGGAAGACGTCAGTGCAGCAGGAGCACCGAGTGGTTGGGCAAGTCATCCCTCCATCATCCCCTTCCTTAACGCTTGTATTGTGCTAACGTTCGTGTCATATTTCTAGTGCCCGTCAGTGCCCCGCGCATACCCACATCTTTTTTGTGCATCGCGAGCTTCGAGAAGCTTCTGGAACTGTAAGTACTTGACTTGTCTCACACAAACACACCACCACAATGACGAAAAGGAGGCAATCGGGTGTAGACACCGTAATTAATGAGGATATTATTCGCGATTTAGTTAAAAAGAGAAGTGTTATTAAAGGTAAATTCACATTATTCATGAAATACGTCAATTCTTTAGACAATTTGCAACTAACCGAGCAGAATACAGTAGAATTAAAAGAACGTTTCGATAGGTCACAGGTATTATTTGATCAGTTTTCTTCTATTCAAGATGAATTAGAGTTAATAGTTTCCGAAAGTCAGGTAGATAAAGAACTAGCCGAGAGAGAAATCTTTGAAAATCAGTTTTATGCGCTTGTAACCAAATGTAAGTGTATTTTAAAGGATTCTGTGTCGTCTCAAACCGCGTCTAGTAGTCATAAATCCACGATTAAATTACCAACCATTTCGTTGCCTAACTTTGACGGTACATACGATCAATGGCTCGAGTTTCGCGACACGTATCTATCCGTTATTCATAATTGCAAAGACCTTGATAACATACAAAAATTTCATTATTTACGGTCAGTGTTGAAGGGAAACGCATTACAAGTGATAAAATCGTTAGAGTTTTCATCCGATAATTATATCACGGCGTGGGATCTTTTAGAAAACAGATATAATAATAATCGTTTGTTAGTGCATAACCATTGTAAAGCTTTGTTTTCTGTACCATCCGTCACTAAGGAATCCGCATCCCAAATTCGCAGATTAATCGACACTATCTTGAGAAATATTCGTGCCCTCAAAACGTTAGGCGAGTCTACCGATTCATGGGACACTTTAATTATCTACATCATCGTCACAAAATTAGACTCGTCCACTGAACGGGAGTGGGAACTTCACAAAAGTTCAATCACGCATAACCACGAAAAATTTTTATTATCGGATTTAATAAAGTTTCTTAAGGATAGGGCTGATGTACTGGAGACAATTAAGGTATCCCAAAGCAAATACGTAGATCACGGTAGGTCGTCGAATCATAGTAAAATCACGCACAGTAATATTTCTACGCAAAAAGAGTTGAGTAAATCGTCGAATTCATCTAAATTGTCAAAGCGTTATACGTGTATTTTGTGTCAAGCGAATCACCCACTTTATGCATGTGAAACTTTTCTTAAGTTATCTGTAGGCGATAGATATAAATACGTAAGCGATAAAAATCTTTGTACTAATTGCTTGCGCGGTGGCCATGCAATTAAAGATTGTTGGTTTGGTGCGTGCAAGCAATGTAATAAAAGGCACAATACGTTATTACACAAAGACAGTGTTGACAGCGGTGTATCGTCGTTATCATCACCGGCCGTCGCGCAAGTCTCGCAGACGGAGTCACCGCGCGAGGGTAGTCTAGATTCATATTCGCACATAATTCATACTGCTTCGCTTAAGGCTAGTAATTCGCTAACGAAAGATAATAGTACCGAGTGTAATTCGCATATAATGTCGCAACAAGTACTACTGTCAACCGCCTTAGTGGAGATTGCAGACGGAAATAACGAATATTATACGTTTAGGGCACTCCTTGATAATGGGAGTCAGCATTGTTTTATTTCCAGTTTATTATGCAAAAAACTAAACGTTCCAATGATACAGTCCACTGTTCAAATCACGGGTGTAGGTAATTGCGTAACGCAAAGCACACAATCATGTGAAATTCGTTTAAGATCGAAAACAAGTTCATACAATACGCGCATTAATTGTTTTGTTTTGGATTGCGTTACGGCTCGGTTGCCGTCACTAGAAAATACTCGTAATATTCAAATACCGGAAAATATACAACTCGCAGATCCGAATTTTTATTCATCTAACGAAATACATTTATTGATAGGCGCAGATATATTCTGGGGTCTTTTAAATCAAGGTTTAATTCGATTACCAAGTGGTCCATACTTACAAAATACAAAATTAGGTTGGATTATTTCAGGGTCAGTGTATAATAACTTGCGCATTAATCAAGTACACTGCAATTTCTCACTAGATTCAAACCTTAGACGTTTCTGGGAACTAGAAGAAATTAATTCGGATCACAAAGATAAATTATTAACGAAATCAGAGAGTTTATGTGAAAGGTTATTTAAAGAAACAACTACGCGTGATAACACGGGCCGGTTTTGCGTGCGCATTCCTTTGTGCGAGTCAGCTGATGCGTTAGGTGACTCATTCACTGCAGCCGAACATAGGTTCCGGGCGCTCGAGCGCAAGTTAGAACGAGGTACCGACGTATACAAACAAATGTATAAAGAGTTTATGAACGAATATTTGCGCTTAGGGCACATGACTCGCGTAAGTAATTATAATTCACCACATTATTTTTTACCACATCACGGGGTATTTAAAGCGGATAGTACTACCACAAAATTAAGGGTTGTGTTTGATGCAAGTTCAAAAACCACATCAGGCAAATCGTTTAATGATATTCAATTAATCGGCCCTGCATTACAAAACGATTTAGTTTCAATTTTATTACGATTTCGACAATTTAAATACGTAGTTTGCGCTGATGTGGAGAAAATGTATAGACAAATATTGGTACAACCAGACCAACGCGATTTGCAACTTATTCTTTGGAGGGACAATCCGCGCGACCCAATCGGTGTGTACCAGCTTAATACGGTTACATATGGCACTGCCTCGGCGCCTTTTCTCAGCATTAGATGTTTGAAACAACTTGCATCAGAAGTCACAGATAGTATAGTAGCTCAAGTCATTAACGAAGATATGTATGTTGATGACGTCATCAGTGGGAATGATGATCAACAATCATTAATTAAAATATGTGACGAAGTTTCCAAAGTGCTTAAGTCAGCTGGTTTCGTTTTAAGAAAGTGGGTATTTAACACTCAAACTTCAGAGTTTCCTTCCAAGGATTTCTCATTAGGCGATAATTGTCACACAAAGACCTTAGGATTAGGGTGGTTACACGACGACGACAAATTGTACTTTACTACCAAGTGCGACTTAAACGATAGGTGTATTAGTAAGCGGGCAATTCTGTCTGTAATATCACAGATATTTGACCCCCTAGGACTTTTAGGGCCAACCACAGTTGTTGCTAAACTTTTATTGCAAAAATTATGGTTATCCAAAATCGGTTGGGACGAACCCGTCCCTAGTGACATTTTTAATGAATTTCAGACTTTTTTAAGTAAATTAACTCATCTTAAATATTTACGCATTCCTCGTCATGTTAAGGGTGAGAATACACAACGCATAGAATTGCATATTTTCTCGGACGCGTCGCAAAGCGCGTACGGTGCCTGTGCGTATGTGCGCACAATATCAATCAATTCAGAAATAACGGTTCATTTGTTATGCGCGAAAAGCAAGGTTGCTCCAGTCAAGCCGGTAAGCATACCGCGCTTAGAGCTTTGCGGCGCTTTAGTAGGTGCCAGATTATACGATAAAATCATAAAATCGCTAAGACTTAAATTTGATCATATTTATTTTTGGTCGGATTCGACTATCGTGCTAGGTTGGCTTAGGATGTCACCTACAATTTTAAAAACATTTGTACAAAATCGAGTTGTAGAAATTAACGATTTGACAAGTGAATCATCGTGGATGCACGTCGCCGGTAAACAAAACCCGGCTGACTTGTTATCGCGCGGAATGCATCTCGATGCGTTGTCCTCTTCCCACCTATGGTGGAGTGGACCGTCATTTTTACGCGAACCTAATGATATTTGGGAATATAATAACGACAAAAATACATTATTTTGTGATCAATTGCCGGAACTGATTCAGAGTAGGGTGTCCATGACAACTCTAAGTCCATCAGACACTTATCCCTTTAATCGATTTTCGACTTATAATCGTTTAACACGTACAACTGCTTACGTTTTGCGCTTTATAAACAATTGTCGTAATAAAAATTCAAAACGCTTCGGTCCGCTTCTTTTGGATGAGTTGGGTGATTCTACAACAACTTTAACGCGAATTTCGCAACGACAATCGTTCGCTACAGTATACGATGATTTAAAAGGTGAACGCGTTGTTACTTTTCCTCGTAATATTTCAAGTTTAAATATTTTCCTCGACGAACATGATTTAATTAGAGTAGGTGGTCGATTATCCAACTCGGAATCATTTACATACGGAAAGAAGCATCCATTACTTTTGTGTAGTAAACATAACTTTACTAAACTTCTGTTCCGTCATCATCATCACACTTTGCTTCATGCTGGGCCCCAATTGCTTCTAGCAACCATCCGAGACACTTGGTGGCCCCTTAGAGGGCGCGACCTAGCTAGACAAACAGTACGTACTTGTGTTAGATGCGGACGCTTTAACGCTAAACCATACCAAATTCAAATGGGTAATTTACCTATCGAAAGAATAGAACAAGGCTATCCATTTATGCGTTGTGGGGTCGACTACGCCGGGCCATTGTTTTACCTGAATCGCAAGGGAAAAGGCGCGAAATTAGAAAAATGCTACATTTGTTTATTCGTTTGTTTTACTACGCGTGCAATGCACTTGGAATTGGTTACAAGCCTTACATCACAAGCATACATTCTCGCATTCAAAAGATTCCTCTCTCGACGTGGTAAACCTTCAGAAATATTTTCCGACAATGGAAGGACATTTGTAGGGGCCGCGAAGGAATACAATTTATTTTTAAGTAAAATTGAATCGGATATTACTAATTTCGCTACTAATAATTCGATAAAATTTTCTTTTATACCTCCTTATTCGCCTCACTTTGGTGGTTTGTGGGAGGCAGGAGTCAAGTCGTGTAAGTTCCACTTACGTCGCGTTATAGGTAATGCCAACCTCACATACGAGGAGTTAAGCACAACGTTAGCACAAATAGAAGCTGTCCTTAACTCCAGACCCATATCACCTCTTTCCACCGATCCCAATGACTTAGTCCCGCTCACTCCCGCTCATTTCCTTATTGGCCGACCGCTCACCGCGCCTGCCTGCCGAGACCTGACCGAGATGACCACGCAACGTCTCGACCGCTACGACCGGGTGGAGCAGATGCGGCAACACTTTTGGGCGAGATGGGTAAAGGAATATATCTCCGAGTTACAGAAGCGGACTAAATGGCAAACGCACAAAGATACTATAACCCCAAACACTTTAGTTTTGATAAAGGATGACAACTTGCCGCCCCTGAAATGGCGCCTCGGACGAGTACTCCGGACCTACGCAGGGAAAGACGGCATTTCACGAGTCGCGAGCATCAAAACAGAGAATGGCGAAGTTCAACGGGCATTCTCACGCATATGTCCACTGCTGCCCGCCGCATAACTGCGAGCGGCTCATCGATACCTACATACGTCGTCGCTCCGTGTCTTCGTTGGAACCGGATGGACGCTTCCAAAGCCGGGGGCATGTTGGCGCGCTACGATGATAACCGACGGAAGACGGCCGGACCCGAGGCGGTCGCGGCGGGGCTGCGCGCGCGCGGCGCGGACTCGGAGCTGCGGCCATATTACATTCATTCCCTTTAGACGACGACGCGTATTTGCTTGTTTTATATCAATAATTTCGTTGTTCAATATTGTATTTAATAAATCACCATTCCGCAAGTTAAAAATAAATTTCTTCATTGAATTCGCCCTGCCCGACCTACAGACCATATCACGACCATAACCATCAACAGTAATAATATCTCATTTTAAGTGAACATCAGTTCTTATGAGAATAAATGTCTTTAATTAAACCTAAAATTACCATATATGGTCATTTAACTGTCAAATGAAGCCCATGTCCATGTCCATATTTTTTACGCGATAGCCCCTCTGGTCTTTATAGCATCAGCCGCATGAGGGGTGGTTGCCTTGTCGCCATTCAAGGATAATATATGAGCGACTAGGTTCGCAACCCTATGGGCCGACGCCAAGAAAGCCAGCAGGTTCATATCCCGAATGCATGTCCCCCGTAACGGACTTGTAAAATAGCTTGAGTCCAGTGCTCGCCGCTCAGAGAAACGTTTAATATTGTTTCCATAATGCTCCTGATTACGGCGTCAACAGATTCAACAGCACCGGGAAACAACCAAGTGGCGGCCGTGCGCAGGAGATAAGTCATTTTTGGGACAGCAAAACACTTCTGCATTAGGACCAGTGCAACGTGCTGAGTAATTTCCTTATGACGCTCGCTGGCGAGTAAGAGGGTCTCTTTGCGAGTTTCCAGAGCCTCGGGAATTTCGGCTGGGAAAATTGGAGCACCAAGCAGACAAAGCGTCTGCCTGTTACGTTCCTTGAGGCCTGGAAGTAAAGAGGTGAAGGAAAGAAAAGAAGAAGAAGACTCTGCGCTACAGGAGAAAAACTCACATTTGGTCGGATTCACCTCCAGTCCCAACTCCTTCAGGCGAGGTTATAAGACTAAAAGATCTCGTTCCACTTCTTCCGGTTTACCCCCAATGGTACCATCATCAAGGTACCAGATGTTGAGGGGAGACCACAGCTCGCTTATAGCCCCATGGATAGCCAGACTGAAAGTAAGAGGGCCAAGGGGATCCCCCTGCTGCGCTACAACCTGGGACTGGATCAGTTTATACCCAAAAAACAAGTTAGAAGAAACCTGTAAACCTGGTGGAGAAAAGGGTAAAGCATAGGGATCTTCATCAACACCTCACCCACAACGGACCAAATGAGAGTCTAAATGCGGAGAAAAGAGCCCATCACCAATAAAAAATCACCAACACCTCACCCAGCATAGCGTCTCTTTCTAAAGAATTAAAAGCATTTTTCAAATCAAGCTTGATGACAACTGCACCCGCATTCTTCGGATCCAACGCGAAAGTGCGCAAGGCAAGTATTGCTGTTTCACAACCCAAACGCGTCCCAAAACCTAACTGATGGGGCTGAAGATATGAGGCCATGTTCTCCTTTACGGCTTGGTACCCAAGCTTGGCCACCAGACGACGAAAAACATTCCCCACTGCGATGAGTCTCAAACCACCCTCTATTTTTTCAGGGCACATAGTGTAACCCCGTATAAATATGGACATGCCACAGGGTTCACTTGCCCGCCAAGCAAGAAGTTGCTGAGTTTAGTCAACGCCTTAATCAAGCGTTGTCCGTTGTCTCCCGCCGTGCTGGATGTCAATTCCCTCAAATGAGCTGGACGAATGCCGTCTAGACCGGCAGCAGATCCATTATAGAAGGAATTGACAGCCAGCATGACATCCTCTTCGGCCACTAATAGTCGTTGCGCGCCTAGGTTCAGCTCGGGTGGATAACAGAGTGGCCGGGATGAGCTGGGATGTTTCGACTGCAGAGCAGCCACTGTTTCCGGCCCCGGCGGCGCAACCGAGTCCTCGCTTATGAGAAGGCGAATTGCTCCCCTTAGATCACCCTCACTCATGGACTTTGGACTCGACTGCCTTTTTCAGTGACCGAGACCCTGAAGCAAAGGAACCGCAGACGATAGAAGCTTGGCACGAGTCTGCTTCTCTGTTTGCCTTGATTTTAGCAGTGAGAGAACCCGCACCAGTCTGGTCTGGAGTCCTCAAGGCCGTGTAGGCAAAAGAAAGAAGTGAGCACCATTCGTCCACCACATTGGAGGCAATACAGCTGTCTATTAGCGCGCACATCTACCCGCCGCCGCCACACTCCGTGCACCCTTCGGGATGTGACGCAGGACCCGCACTTTTGCTTTCATTGAAGCAAGATGTTCTAGTGTGCAGCGGCCGCCTGAATGCGGACCAGTTGCCGCAGGCAGCGCGGCACAGTGTTTTATTGAAATAAAACAAAAAAAATATTGGGATGAATTTAAAATCTCATCTAAGTAAAAATTAAGTTAACCTTGTTCGACCACATAAACTTGGTATTCCAGCTGTTGCTTGATTAAAATTGGAAGTAAGGAGTAAAGGAATTCGGTAATTTGACTATTGTACCCGCTGTGAAAAACAAACAAGAGTTAAGACAGTGTTTTAAAGTAAGGTTCCTAACTTCTTTTTCCCACTTCCGAACGCGGAAGCGGAACAGTAGCGGGCTTACTCTCATTTTAACTTATTTCAAGCAGCTAAAGTTAAAGCGACAACGATGTTAGGAACCTTTTAAAAGACTGTAAATGCGAAAATGCAACCAATTGACTAGATTTTTAGCATAGAGCTATGTCTCAATTATAGAAAAGGACTGAGCATAACATAGGCTATTTTTATCCCGATATTTCCATAGTACTAGTTAACATTATACAGTTCGAGATAAGATAGCCAGTTCCTCAGTGGTTGAGGATTCCGGGAGAGGCTCGCTTCCATCTTCAGCCTTATCAAAACTTAACATCAGCACTTATATTATCGCTATGGCTATCAAACTTCAAACTCTCATAAAACTCTTCAACGATAGGGTCTTTGTCTAATTCCTACATATTTCTATTCATCTATTGGAATCACTATTGCATTTTTAGTATGAAAGTGATAGCATCAGCAGGAGTCCTTGTAGGAGGTTTGAAATATCGATAGCTATAGCGATAGGACAAGCTATACCGTTAGGCGGTCGGGGTGCAGGTATGATGAAGGCTAAGAGTCTCACCGTCGTGAATAAAAATAAAATAAAAAAATTCAAGTGTGTTTGTTTGTTGACCCCTGAACTGAGCAACCAATCGACTTGATTTTTGGTAGAGAGTTAGTTGAAAGGATGGAGAATAACATAAGGCTACCTTTTATCCCAATGTTCCCACGGGAACGGGAACCACGCGGGTGAAACTGCGGGCGTGAGCTAGTTGAGAATAAAATTAAAGATAGGATTACAAAATGTCAAAATCGTAAGTTTTACGACCATGCTTCCAGTTCCAGCATGATTTTTTTAGATATGGACATGGGCTTCATTTGACAGTAAAATTACCATCTATGGTAATTTTATGAGCTTCAACTATCAAATGAAACCCATAACTATAAATATTCGGTGTCTGATACTGTGACCTGCAAGGTACGATGATGGCAACAGTTTGCCGAGGCGTACACGATGCTTCTTCGTAAATGCCACCCTGCTGCAGAATGGAGTATAGATTTTCAATAGCCTCCAGATTGATTCTCTCATCGAGTTTTAAGGGGCCTGAAAATAAACAGGTTATAATTATACGTACATCTTATGTTTTGGCGCGCACTGTTCATTGAAATTAAACAACTTTTACGGATATCAAACGCGCTATATTTCACGAACTAAGTTGTAATTGTCCGTATTTTTAGGTTTTTTAGGGTTTTTAGATTTTCCCGACGTTTTGGCGCGCACTGTTTATTGAAATAAAACAACTTTTACGGCATCCTATGACCACGGCAGCTGAAAAAGTGCTGAAACGTCGGGAAAATCAAAAAACCCCCAAAAGACCTAAAAATACGGACAATTACAACTTAGTTCGTGAAATATAGCGCGTTTGATATCCGTAAAAGTTGTTTTATTTCAAGGTTATAATTAAATAAATATGTTGGATACCCAGCACCATCTAGCCCCATATTAGGCCGAGCTTGTACCTAGGTAATCGCCTCCATGGTGCTGGTAAGTCCCGATTCGAATCCCAGCGGGAGTATATATTGTATTCGGTTTGGATGGTGGTAGAACTTGTTATAAGTCCGATGGTATATATATAGATGGTAAGGTATGATGAATATTAAGTGTCTCCCCGTTAAAAAAAAGGTAGGTAACTACCTAAACCTGGTGGCATCAGTGGACACATAAGAGGACCCATTCTTATCCCATTGTAGTAATAAAACGAATTGGTTTCCGTCGTCTGATCCGTGTAGTCTGCCAGGAAATCGATGATGGGCGACGTCTCGCTCGTCTGCGTCGGCCTCTTCAACAATGGATCCTTTTGTTCATTTTTGCCGGTGCAGAGCAATGACGCTGTCCAATTCATCGTACGAGTGGAACGACGTCTGGCTAGGATGCGCCTGTAAATTCATAATAAATAATACTTAAATCAGGGATTGGAACCGGTTTCAAAAGGAGCGGTTAATTGAGGTATTTTTTATTAAGGTTTTTACAAAACCGCTTCCGACGTATTTAGAATGAGAGCGTTTAAAATACCTCAATAAAGCGGTTTAATCCGTAGCTGCGAAATGTACCTACTACTGGCGAGGCGATCAGGCTAAGCGACCTTCCGTGTGTAGACATAAGTTCACTAGTCGATTTACCACTCGCGCGCTAACGTTGGGAGAGCGGTATTTCAGGCAAGTAGCGAGCTTATTATGTTTACGTATGGAAGGCAGAGCTTGTTTCCCAGGTTAATTTTTAAATCTGTACAGCAGCGAGTACAGAGAAACCTTTTTATTAAGGTTTGACTCAACTCAAACCTTAAAAAAAAACAGTTTCACGAAAGAGCAAAATTAAAAGGGTTTTGAATCAATTAAGCGGTTTATAGAGGCGTTCTAGCTCAGTAGCTTATTTAGCTCAGTGTAGTTCATGAAAATGGAAGGCTCTTGAGTCGTTTAAATGTGTACAGAACAGACAGCAGACTAGCTCGATTGACACCTTTGAGTTATGAAAGTATAGTAATCAAAGCACGTCGCTTTTCGATGTTTATTTTATTTATTTATATATACTTCGTGCACAAATCGTAAACAGGCGGACTTAATGCCTTAGGCATTTTCTACCATTTCATCATTTTCAACCTTAGGGTGATGTGGAGATATGTAAGAGGTAGGGTGCACAACCGATGTAAAAAAATACAACTGAGAGAATCGATAAAATATTATAATAAAATACCTAAACTGTATCCCTGACGGGATCGCCCCGTCAGGGCGACATGAGACAAGTTACTTTTTTCTAGTATATTTTCTTGTTTAATATTTTGTACATAAAAATAGCATTGTAAATTGCAAAATTAAAAGTTATAAATACCTAGTGTCCATATACACAAATAGATAATTTGAAAGCATACGTACGCTTAGTTACTTGTACATTACTATATAATTTGTGCGCTTAGTAGAGCTAGAGTATTCAATAGGCAGTGTTTGTGTGTGCGTGTGTACATCTCTTTCTATCGCTCATAACGTCGGTCGTTCGAACGAACGCATAATGTCTGTCCGTCTATCAAGTCGCTTGATTCCGATGAAACACAGAGCTAATTGTTATACTGGTATTAATTGAACGAGACTGAGCTGGATATGTGTTGAGCTAGAATGAGTGAGCCAGCTCTTTTTAACAACTCGCTGGCGAGCACCTCGCGAGCTACCCATCGCTAAGTACAAACCACAGTACAAACAAGGCACAAATTATATAGTAGTACAGATAGGAATCAAGCCTGCTATTGGCCGTTTCTTAGTCTAATGTCAGCTTCACATTGATAGTGCGGCAAAGTCTATCGAACGACATATCGATATACTAAAATTTATCGATATCGATACAAGCAGCACTACAGCCCTAGTGTACTTTTTAAATCCTATACTTTTAAATGCTCAAATGAATAAAACAACAAAATAAGATTAATTTTTTATTTAATTCAAATCACAATAATACAACAATATGACTAACCTAGTAAAAAAAATAAGTTATTATTAATAAACTGTAAAATTGCATTTTTAATGAAGTAATAAGTCATTACTTATAATCATTACCTATAAGCTAAAAAATAATGTATAAATACTAATTTTCAATACGTATGAAGTGTGAATGACTAAAATATAACATTTCTTTTATCAGTACATAATTGATGGAAGAAGTTAAACAATTATAAACAGTGATTTCAACAACTTGTGATACAACCCATGTGTTTAATGAAAAAGAAGAAACTTTTATTTAAATTTTTTAGAAGTGTTATGAGATGACAAATAATACACTAACTATTACTAAGCGATGACATGTAGGAACCAGGTACCGATTTCATTTAATAGCAAATTTAGTGTTATTACATACTTAATGTTAGAATTAAAATAAGATTGCAAAAAAAAGAACGAAATTGGAATCTAGTTCTGGCTTTTTTCTTATTATGCACGGGAAAAATGCATTTACGCATTAGCACACTTAATGTAATGTGGGACTCGCCGAGCACAATGCCCGTCCTACCCATGCTGCCACTGGTCTCTTCTCCGGGATTCTGAGAACAAAGATAGTTACATTGTATATAATAGCTGTATTGCAGCTACAAGTAACATATTTAAATGAAACAAAACCTGTAAAAAATCATTGCCTGCCAATCATCATCACATATAAAAAAATACAATTATTTTATTGATTGTAATTTTCTTTCAGTAGGTATACCTTTTGCGCTTTTCAAGTGCCAATTGATGCATAACAAAATTAATATTAATACTAGATTCTGAAAAAGACCCTTTTATATTTTTATTTATTATTGTACAAAACTTATGAATTTGGACTCTACAAACAATAACAATGAAAAAATTTAAAGCATCAGCATGATGCTGAAGACCTCCAAACCAATCAATGTGAACTGATTTAAAAAACTTGTTTCTGATGTTGATCAGTATGTTTGGTTGGTGTGGATATTTGTTCATGACTTATTAATTATTTCAATCAGGATTCTTAAAATCATGACAAAAGAGGCATTGGGTCAAGGGCAAAGACAAAGAGTTTTATTCAAATAGAAAAAATTTTTTCCCTACAAAACATTTGGGACATCTTTGAACTGATAAGACGAACGGCCGCAACAAACTTATCAGCTTTAACAGAAACAAGAACATTTACAATGGAATGTTGTTGCCAAACACAAATGTACAATCTTGAAATATATTTAAATAAGAGGAAAATTTTCTTACACTCTGTTTTTCATACAAAAGTATCACATCCATGCATTTTCTTTTAAATAATCATCTACCTTCGCTTAAGTGACTTTTTAACATATAATTTAAATTTATGGAAAAACATGTCATCTAAAAATGTTAGGTAACAAACAGTTAGGTACTTTCACATTTATGACATCAGTGAGGATATAAATTTACCTTCATTTGTTGTGATGATGTTGGTTGAAAGTGGTCATCTGTAGTTTTATGCAGCATTCGTATATCAGTTTTGCCACATAATGACAGGTCTTTGCTTAGTATGTATGCCCTTTATAAGGATGGATCTTAAATAATACAGAATTTGTGTCCATTGATGGCGATTTAAATTTTGATGACCTGAAAAAATATAGCAGCTTGGTATTACAAAATGGGTGAATTAACTCAATGTTCACAAGACATAGGTTTATGTGAAAAAATATAATATAAATATAAATAAATTTTAAAGTTAATGATTTCCATTTCTTCAGAAGTTCTAAGTACTAACCTTCAGGCATCTCATTAATCAAGTTTTCACGCTTGGTGTCTGCTTGAGATCTTTTCAAGCATGTTCAGAATGTAGATCCTTGGTCACAAATTATCGCCATAGGAGGGACCTGTTTGTTTTACAGCCTTCACAACTTCCTGAAAACAAAAATACAAGTTTTTTTATATAGGTTATTGAACATAAACTCACACTCCGTAAATCCTTTGCAGAGTTGGCAGATCATCAAGCTACTAATTTAAACTTACTGTTATAATGTTTTTCAATGTAGCAGCAGCGGTAGTTCCTTCACAAACATAAAATGCTACCAATTGTTGTGGATAATTTATTCTCGTGAAAGTCGTTCGTTACTCGTTAAAACGTTCACAGAATAATGAGAAACTATGATAATTTTAAGAGTATTAGTAAGAGCTGTCAAATTGCGCGGCTCGGTAATCTGTGGTTCGAAAATGGCTACCTCAACATGGAGTTTTGACTTGTGAAGCATTTTTTTTTTTAAAAACTACGAACCACCTTGTTGTAGGGGTGATTCCTACGGCTGAAACAAGGTGACGGGTGAGTGGAGCAGTGTTGCCAGATCGACCCCCTCAAAACCTATGTCGGCCTTTGGCAGCCATCGGCCTATTTACGGCCTTTCTTAGCCATTTCTATAACTATAGGGAAAATTAAATTAAAATAACAACGTTACCAGCAAAATATTTTCGGAAATGTTTTAATTAATGCGCAACAGAATTGCCTCACTGTTACACAGAGTCCGCTGCAGCGCCAACAGCCTTCTGTCTGTGATTGCTGACCGCTGCGACGGTCCGATACTAAAATACTGGGTCACCGTACACATGCCCCTGACGGTGACTCAGAAATAATAATAATAAAAAAAAATATTTGTTTTTCTTTATTACTAACATAGTTATTAAGTTTTCTATTTGATACTAACAAATCTATGGATTTTTTTCTGAATTAAATAAATAATAATAATAATAATTAAAACAAAGCTTGTCAGTGTGAATAATCTTCGTACCTACGTTAGATAGACCATTAATTGTTTTATGGAAGGCTAGTTTGGCTGCCAGGCCTGCCAGTCATCTGATTGTGCGCAGCGGTCATCGACATCGGGCGCGCGGGTTCGGTTTAAATCAGCTATTTCCAGCATTATTTAAAAAAAAAAATACGTTTGGTATTGGTTTTGCTAAATATGCAGTAGGTATCTAATTAAAAAAAAAAGATAAAAAAAATATTAAATTTAAATAATAAAAAAAAATTTTTTTGGAGAATTGTTTTCTATGTCCTTGACCTTGGCTTGCCCTACCGCGTAAAAAACCTGGGTATGGATATGGGCTTCACTTGACAGTGGAAGCTCATAAAATTACCATATTATGGTCATTTAACTGTCAAATGAAGCCTATGTCCCTATCCATATTTTTTACGCGATAGCCCCCCTGACCAGCAGGGCTATCGCGTAAAAAATCTGGGTATAGATATATGGGCTTCATTTGACAGTTGAAGCTCATAAAATTACCATATACGGTCATTTAACTGTCAAATGAAGCCCATGTCCATATCCATATTTTTTACGCGATAGCCCCCCTGACCAGCACGGCTATCGCGTAAAAAATCTGGGTATAGATATATGGGCTTCATTTGACAGTTGAAGCTCATAAAATTACCATATACGGTCATTTAACTGTCAAATGAAGCCCATGTCCATATCCATATTTTTTACGCCATAGCCCCCCTGCCCCTGCTCGTTATATTTTTATTCTTCTTGCTTTGCCTGGCAATGGCAACGGCTCCAAAACCTTTATTTTTAATATTTTCTACTACTAGTTATTTACATCATAAATCAGCCCATACTCAACCAAAGAATATCTTATCTATGTAATACCTATTTATTTGCCAATACTTCTTGTAAAAAAATTATGGAACCATACATGAGGTATGTCCCTTCAGATAAAAAAAGAATTATTGAAATCCGTTGTCAACTGACGAAGATATGGTAAAACATACATAAAAATACAGACATTTATCTTAAGAACTACTTCCTTTTTTAGGTCGGTTAATAATTTTTTCATTTTCGACCTTTTCTGTTAAAAATCGGCCCTGTTTTCAATAAAATTTTCGGCCCTTTTATATGTGCTGGCAACACTGGAGTGGAGTGACATGTGTTAATTTTGCAGTTTGTTGGTTTTTTTTTTTTTTTTTTTTTTTAATGGCTCGTACGGTTTGTACATTAGCCAATGACAAATTAAAGGTAGGGAAACCGTAAGGAATCGAAAAATTAAGGAAAATGGTCGGAATTTGGTAAGGTAAATAATAGGAACAGGATAGGTCAGGAATATTATAGCATAAATAATAAGTTAAAATAAAAATTGAATATTTACAAAGAGAAATAAAAAATATCACATGAAATTATAATTTACAAAATTATATACATGAAATTATAACTTTATATTGTGATCGGATAAGAACTTTGAAATTAAACTGTACAAATCAATATTTATACAGCTCAAAAGTTGGGATTGATGTAGGGAGAGGGACACGGAGGGAGATAAGGGCAGCTAAGAAAGAGGAGGAATCACGAAGTCTGCATTGGAAGAAGATATGGTTCAAGTCCTCGTCATCAGCACCACAAGCACATACACTGTTGCTACAAATACCCAGCCTAGTGAGATGGGAGGCCGAGCAAACATGTCCTAAGCGCATTCTAATAAGGCTCGATGTAGCAAATTTCGATAGTTGCAGTTTAGTAAACCACGGTTTTAATGGAATTTCCTGTTGAATATGTTTATAGATTTTACCTTTATTTGAAGATTTCCACAAAATTTCCCAAGACTTTCGCAAATGATCTTTAGGAAGAGATAGAAGATCCGGAACTAAATTTTTATACGGAAAAATATCACCACTATTTACGGCATCTTTGGCAAGCATATCGGCTATTTCATTTCCTATAATATTGTGATGGCCAGGTATCCACACAAAAAGAATATTGTAACCTTTTTCTCTACATGTTAGTAACATTTGTCTACATTGTATGATATAGGGAGAGGATGGGGATGAGCAAGATTTAAATGGAAATTTTTGGAGGGCTTGAAGAGCACTTTTAGAGTCTGAAAATATAATTGTTTGTTTGAGTTTTGTTATCAAAATATATTCTAACGACTTTAGAATACCAAAGCATTCTCCAGTGAAAACAGATGTTTCAGGTGGGAGTTTAATTTTTTGATGTATGTTGTATTGCTGATGGTAAACTCCAATCCCAACTATACTAGGACCGGAATGTTTAGAAGCATCGCAGTAAATATAGTGCCAGTCAGGCCAGTTTCTGTCAATTACAGAATTTAAAGTGATGTTAGCGTTGTGGTCATCCTTTAAGCTATCTAAATTAAGGTGAACATCAGGCTCTAGGACTAAAGCTTGAAAATTTGTCGAAAAAATAGGGAGATATTGAGATCGGTGGGTAGGTGCAAGCAGAGAATTGAATTTACAAAAACTTATCGACAATGGGGAGGTATCAACTTTTTCTGACAAATCTCGTAATTTATTGTATAAAGGGTGTTCACTTCACAGCTTCACAGAACACAAATATTAATCCTTGTGTTTCTTGTTTGTGTTGGGTACATGAATTCTTAATTGTTTGTTCACTTCACAGCTTCACAGAACACAAATATTAATCCTTGTGTTTCTTGTTTGTGTTGGGTACATGAATTCTTAATTGTTTGTTTATATTTTTAATCAATCAGTAAAACTCTTGTACAATAATTACTACCTATCTAATCTGTGAGTAAAACTAATTCTACATAAATAATTTGTGAATTAACTCTCCACTAAAATACAAGTCTTGCTGCCATAAATAATTACCTACTAATTAAAACCGCCTAATTGTCTTGGTGAGATACATAATTATATTATTATTTAATACTAGCTTCTGCCCCCAGTTTCATCCGCGTGGTTCCCGATCCCGTGGGAATATCGTGATAAAAAGTAACTTAAGTTACTCTCTGTCCATTCAACTATCTCAATGCCAAAAATCAAGTTAATTTGTTACTGATTTATGGCGTCAAGAAAGGACCAACAAAGACACCTTCGCATTACTAATAATTTACAAGATTTCATAATTATATTTTGAATATCGTCGACATTGTCTCAGCCACAACCCATTACTGGGTATAGGCCATTTACTACCTCCTACCTTATTTATTTTGTGGTGTTGCTGCTGTAAATATTTTATTTTAGCATCTTTTGATTTTCTTTTACTGTACTTACCTATACATATATATATATATATATATATATATATATATATATATATATATATATATAATCTTTTGATTATAGTTCATCAAGTTGAAGACCAGTGGAACTGTGAAGCATTTATGACGTGTATGTAACATACTTATTTAGGAATTTTTGTAGTGTGGAGCTGGTTGAAGCTGAAGCTGACGAAAATGCGCCGAATTGCCATGAATGCTGTAGTTTGGAATGAGTTTGTAGACAGGAAGAGACAAGCCGAATTTCAGCGGATGCTCCTGCCTGATGTGCCCCCGCGGAAAAGACAAGCACGGTAATAATCTTACTAATATTATAAATGCGAAAGTATGTCAGTTTGTTTGATGTTTTTATGTGGAAGAGTAACCTTCCACATAAAAACATCTGAACCAATTTGGATGAAATTTGGCATGCAGGTAGAAGATAACCCGGTTTAAAATCTAGGCTACTTTTTATCCCGATATTCCCGGGGGAACGGGAAACGGGAAACATGCGGGTGAAACCGTGGGCGGCCGCTAGTTAATTATATTTTTCTCAGTAAGAATGATGTATTTCTCTTCTATTTCATGTGGTATGAATGTAACAAATTGAAATTGCAGGCAACCTTCTCCTGAAAGGGAGGCTTGTCCCATGATTGGTGATGAGTCCAGTCTTCCTGAACCAGAGCGTCAAACTGACCCTCTGCAGGGGCCTGCTGAGCTTAAGCCCAGTCCTGCAGAAGAGATATTAGACTTGGCATCAATGGGTAAGCCTGAAGTAGATGCTGTTCCAAATCCACCTAATAGATCACACAACCTGACACTTCACTGCAGTTAGTGAGCCTAATAGACCCCAAAGAAGAGGGGATATAAATCTCCATTTTGGTCTGAATAGGTGACTTGAATTGACACGGACACATACATGATCAAATGATTTATTTTAATACTTATATTTTCTCTTTACAGCTGATATTATCTTCGTGGGCCAAGAGATCGATCTTGACTCTGAGCCAGGAGACATTCAGTCTGAGGCTTGTGTTAGTAAGTATTCCGTAACTTTTAAGAGGGTGGCTTAGGGGTTGAATGATTAGGTATATGGATATTTATATATGGATTAGGTATATATATTTGTGTTTTGTTTCAGAATCAGATATAAAAAACGTCACCTTTGCGGCAACCGTGAGTGACTGGTTGATGGATGATGACAGTGATGAAGACCTAGACTTTGAAATTGACGAGAATGCCTGTCTTCTTCCGCAACGCAATGCAAGTACTGAACCAGCTTGTGTCACTGATATGACTGAGCTGCAGGCACGAGTGTTGCAGACAGAAGACGAAATAAATGACCAACTTTTCTGTGGCTTAGTGACAGACGAGGACTTTTACCACTTTGACTGGAAGAAAGACAGGTCTACCTTTACTGGACTACGAGAGACTTTTACAGGAACATCGGGACCGACGTTTGACATGACCGATATGACTGAAGTTGAAGTTTTTTACAAAATGTTTGACTCCGACTTTATAGACCGACTTTGTGAAGAGACAAATCGTTATGCGGAGCAAAAGATAACTTATTTAAGATCCGAAAATAAGCTTCCTCCGTCATCGCGTCTGCGTCGATGGACTCCGACTGACCGCGACGAAATGATTGCCTTTTTAGCCATCCTGATTCTTCAAGGATTGTACCCTATTCCAGAAGAAGAGAAATATTTCTCTTTTAATGGATATGGTACAATGCCTTACTTCTCAAGGATCATGTCGTACAACAGATATGTAATGCTAAAATCGATGTATCATTTCGTTGACAATAAAACTTTGACTGACAAGACCGACAAGTTGTGCAAAATACGACCCGTACTTGACTATTTTAACGAAAAGTTTTCATCATTATATATGCCTTCCCAGGATATAGCTATTGATGAGTCTCTTTTGAACTGGTATGGGCGGCTGAGCTTCGCTCAAAAAATTTCCACTAAGGCCGCCCAAGTTGGCATCAAAACATATGAGCTTTGTGAGTCTCGCAGTGGCTATTTGTGGAAGTTTTTTGTATATGCTGGGAAGAACCGAACCGACCCGACTACAACGACTGCAACAATACTTGACAACGAGACTCTTGAAATGAATGCTGACCGGCCCAACGACGACGTGAGTGCTGACCGACCCGACGGCTTGAGCTCTGACCAGGTCGATGACGTAAAAGTTGAGCGACCCCAGGATAATACCGATCTTGACCGATCACAGAATGACACAACTGACCAACCGGGTGGTAGATTTCAACATCCTATGAATGCTACTGCAAAAATAGTTCTGGACTTGATGGAGCCTCTACTTAACTGCGGGCACACTTTAGTTATGGACAACTTTTACAACAGCCCATTACTATTACGATGTCTGAAGAAACAAAAAACTGACTGTTACGGAACACTACGTTTGAATCGGAAATTCGTTTCCGATTCATTAAGGACTATGACTAAGACTGACCTTCGACAAGGTGAGATACTGGCTAGTTATTGTCCCGATCTGTCGGTAATGGTATGGCGGGATGCTAACCTGGTCAGCATGATCTCGACATACCATCACCTACAAATTGGGCCTCAAAATAAAAATAACCGACTCACTCATAAGCCTAACATTGTACTTGACTATAACAAGTGCATGGGTGGTGTGGACAGAAAAGACCAGATACTGTCTGCCCAACCTGTAGAACGAACCAGGAATAAGGTGTGGTATAAGAAGGTCTTCTGCAGGTTATTCAGCTCTGCGTTGTTCAACGCCTTTATAATATTTTCCACCAAGAACCCAAAACAAACACACAGGCAGTTCAGAACCGTTTTGGCAGAAAACCTTCTTAAATTCCACAGACGCGTCGACTTAACTACTGAGCCACGTTTTATTACAAACAAGCAGAACAGACAGTTAGAAATAAGGAGAAACGATGGACCACCGATAGTAGACCATGACCATTATCCTGCGCGGTCCGGCCTAAAAAAACCTCGTTGCTTGTTGTGCACGCGCCGGAACCGAGACAGAAGAACCATCTGGAAGTGCATTGAGTGCAATGTTAGTCTATGCATTGAGCACTGTTTCAGAGAGTATCATATAACTAAGTTACACTGAATGCATTTGCAGATACCAAGACTGAAACTGACTGACTGAAACTCAGGGCACTTTACACGATCGTGACTGAACTGGACACAGTGGATTAGCCTGACAGCACTGGACTGGAACGAAAATAACGTCTACACGAGGTCAGTAGCAAGACAGCGCTGGACTGGACAACAGTACCTACTTCCCTGTTACTGGCATCGTGTAAATCACGCATAAGGTTTTTCGAATTGACAGTCCAGACCACGGCACAGCAAAGGTGTTGAAACGCCGGAAACCCAAAAAAATATGTATCTAAATAAGATAAATATGTCAATAATTTACAATAAATATGTAAATACTTTCTCAGCAACATTTTGTACATCAATGTGTTTCATTCCAATCCAAATACAATCCAATCCAATCTAAAATCAATAGTTCTTGTCAGATTTTTACGCCAACTAAAGGCGCCACATTTTTGCAGTGTGGTGTGTCGTGACTAGTGATGTGCCGTTCCCGGGAATATTGGAAACATTGGGAATATTCCCAGAAGCGTTCCCGGCAATATTCCCAAAAGCGGAAATTTAGGGGAAAATTGCTTGTGTTGTATTACAGTATTTTTTTTGTTGTATGCTAACCATTCTATTGGCAATATTACAAGGCTTAATGAATATGCCAAAGGTTAATTATCTCTTATGGCGAAAATTTCCAATATTCCTGGGAATATTCCCAGTAAATTTCCAATGTTTACGGGAATATTTCCAATACCCATATAGTTAATTATAGTAAACCTGTAAGCCAATTCTATACATTGAAAAGAATTTATATAAAAAAATACCTCCCACCAGGGGTCTTCTTAAACGAAACAGATACCAAAAATATAGTTTTTGAATTTTTTGTCTGTCTGTCTGTCTGTTGTCCGCGTTTCACGCAAAAACTACCGAACAGATTTTTATGAAACTTTTTTTGTTATACAGCTATTGGTCGTCGCCAACATATAGGCTATAATTTATTTTGAAGATCGCAATATCTGATGTAGAACCATAGCAGTCCAGTCAAACTATGAGATATATACAAATACGGTCTTAAGGAAAATTGTTAAGCGTGATGAGCATTTTCTATTGACGTACAAAGTTTGAAGATCTGGTACACCTGATGTGGAACTCTAGCAGCCAAGTTAAACTATATGAGATACAAACATAGCGTCTTAAGAAAAGTTTTTTAACGTAATGAACATTTTCTATTGACGGAAAAATATCGAAGGTCTGGTACACCTGATGTGGAACCCTAGCAGCCCAGCTAAACTATAAGAGATACAAATATAGTATCTTAAGAGACATTGTTCAGCGTAATATGTATTTTCTTTTGACATACAATCTATACTAATATTATAAATGTGAAAGTGTGTTTGTTTGTATGTCCGTCTTTCACGTGAAAACGGAGTAGCGGATTGACGTGTTTTGTAGTATGTGGGTAGTTTACGAGCTAGTGAGTGACATAGGCTAATTTTAATCACTCAAAAAAATATCACTTTCCCTCGGGCGAAACTTTTTAGCATAATATAAATATAAATATATAAATTTATAGCATAATAATCACAAGGAATAATAGAATTACGATTATTTTTTTAAGCATAATTGCTGTATGCAGGCAGGCGTGCAGCATGCAAGCAGGCATGCAAGCAGGCATGCAGCATGCAAGCAAACAACAGCATGCAAGCAGGCATGCAGCATGCATGATTTCTGTCACGGCTCCGGCGCTGCGGGGCTCTGGCGGTCCCACGCGAGCTTATCGTCGCAGATGGTTTTCAGTCACCACCTGCTTCTCAGATTCGTTTCTGTCACTGACTATTATGCAAATAAATTAAAAAAGCGTTTTTTTTAATAAATAAAAACAATATTTTCAGGCGCTTCGCCGGTCGCTGCCGCTTTGGTCACAGTTCTAACCTAACCTAACCTGAAACGTCTGTTACAGTTTGTTGCTGCAGACCCCCGTCCCCCCTTCTCTGTTTTTTTCCAAAATTTTTGAGAGAAAAACAAATATATGTCCGTCGGATTCCTCCTTAGTATCTCCGGGGGTGTCAAAGGGGGGTCGAAAATTTTGTTAGATTTTAGCTACGACGCACCGTTTTCGAGATATTCGCATTTTTATAAAATTCATTCTTGAAAATTTTACAAGTCCCTGATCTATACAAAATCTGTTGAATTTTTTTTAAGTCCTGCACCCCCTTTGTGACACCCTAACCCAAAAGTATAATAGAAATTATTATGTATAATTTTTTTACCATAAATAATTTTAGGACTACCTATAATATGCCAAATAAAATTAGGTTTTTCTATAGTTATGGCAAATAAAATTATGCTAAGGGATTTTAGGACTGCGTAATATTAGGCCAAATGAAATTAGGGATTTCATTTATTATGCTTCATAATAATATACCTTTAGACAGTTATGCTACTTAAAATTTATGCGAAGGAAAAAATATGTGACATTAATGTTATGCTATTTGATGATTATGCCAATTGATGTATGACAAACGACTTTAGGACAATCGACATTATGCGAAAAGTTCCGCCCCCGCCGAAAATCACTATTCCACGCGGACGAAGTCGCGGGCAAAGCTAGTAGTTATTTTTATATTTGTATACAATTTTACAAAATGAACATATATCATTTGTTTGTTCGTTAACAGTTTGTAGAAAGTAATCAAAAATTTTACTTTTTGGTCTCATTATGACTAACACAGCTAGCACAGCACACTCGACAATCAAAGCGACACTGGGGTAAACGTGTTTTTTTTAGTTTAAACTAGAGGAAAGGGGAGGGGGCGGCGCGGCGGGACCCTCCCCTCGCGGCTCAAGCAAGCGCATGCACATACTTGTTGTTGCGTAACCGTGGGATTAAGAAGAAAATATAAATAGCACAGAATTTTTACCATACTTGAAAATATATTATTTTGGAAACTTAGGGAAAGTTTCCGGGAATATTGGGAATATTCCCGTAAGTTTACAACGAGTAAATTACTTGGAAATGGGAATATTCCCAGCGGCACATCGCTAGTCGTGACGCGCTATGACGTCATCTGACGCGTATCCATTCCAAACTAAACATTATTTATGGCTAGATGCATTTAAAAAAAACCGGCATCCTTGTGAGGAGTACACAGAAAATTTTAATACATAAAATAATTTTGATATACTTTTAAACTAAAGGGTACATCATCTACTTTTTTGATCAATAATAATCATTGGCAATATCATATAATACGTTTTATAGAAATTGACCCTTAAACCGGATACTTGAAATCTAATTTTCAGTATCTTTGTGACTCATGACCACCATCTTCGCTCTGCTAATACTCTTGCGCTCACTCCCCCTCTCTTTCGTTCTGGCTACCTCGATTCTGGAACCGTCTCCCTGATGCTATCAGAAAATCTCCCAGCAAATATTCCTTTAAAAGTAATGTTCGTGCTTTTGTTTTGGATGGGTCGAGTGCGTAGGTTCGTGGTTTGGTAATTTATCATCAAATATGTATGTTTCTTTCTCATTTTATCGTTGGTACGGTATTTTGTTTATTTGTATATCTATAATATATGTAGGTAAGTATAATAGTATGTATGTTCAGGGCCCGATTTTGAGTTGTGACCGCCCAAGGCTACCTATGAATATGCACCCTCTAGCTAGCCTCCTAAACGTACGCGCGGTTAGTGAGAGCGCAGCGCTGCGCTCTCACATGGCGCACGCAGGAATTTTAATTTAACGCACCATCTTTCCCAAAATTATCAAAATTTATTATGTAAGTAAGTCTTCAAAACAAGCCCCGGCGATGCACGTGCCATGCTAACTCGGCATTTTACTGAAGATCTGCCGGAGATGAGCTTGTACGAGATCGAGATGGTACTCAAACAACTCAAAAATGGAAAAGCCCCAGAGCTGTTAAAGGCCGGTGGTAGACCTGTACTGTGCGAGCTCCAGAAACTATTTAACACCGCTTTCTTATGTGGAAGAACTCCAGAAGCGTGGAGCAGAAGTGTGGTGGTCTTGTTTTTTAAGAAGGGCGACAAGACTCTTCTAAAAAACTAACTAGCCCTATCTCACTTCTGAGCCACATATATAAGTTGTTTTCGAGGGTCATCTTAAATCGTCTCGCAAAACTGGAGAAATTCAACTTCCGGAACAGGCCGGGTTTCCAGGAGGATTTAGCACCATAGACCACATACACACAGTGCGATAGGTTATACAGAAATCGGAGGAGTATAACCAGCGATTGTATCGCCTTTGTGGACTATGACAAGGCTTTTGCCTCTGTAGAAACCTGGGCTGTTTGGAGTCTCTTCAGCGATGCCAAGTTGACTGGCGACAAATCAAGGTGATGAGAATGTCTGTATGACGCTGCGTTTAAGAGTGTCCAAGTACAGAATCAGCAGACTAAACCTATCCCACCCCCTACGTAGGGGAGTGAAACAAGGGTTGTAATATCGCGTGATATAATGTCGTATCCCAGTGGTGAGGGGTGGGGAAATTGGTGAGTATGCCGGCGGGGCTATTACCTATCTTTGCAACAGCAATTGCGCGATAATTGCTTTACGTCACATATCAACAGTGCGGCCTCTACCGAACAAACGATGAACTACAATGTGCATACATTTAGTTCCTGTTATTGCTACCTAATTGTTTTTGGCGCTAGTGTCATAGCAACACGCGGCGTCTCACTCTCCCTAGGTAGGAGCGCGAGAGTCAGACGCCGCTATACACAACCATCAGCGAGCGATTAGCCAAGAATCACATACGTAATACCATTTTTATTTTGACGTACCGCAGCGATAATTGCTATTTCACAAATCAGACAATATCAGCATGGAAAATAAAACGTTTTGTTCACTTTGCAACTGCCTGGTATCCCGGTGTTTTAAAGTACTTACCTAATTGGTGGCAATAAATAATGACATAGGTAATTATTATGATCCATGGTGGATCGTTGGAGTGGGATTTCTAAAAGGGAAGCTGATGAGAATCGGTATATATATGAATCCTTCGCCACTGAGCCACAGTCAATTAACACTTTGAAATTATAGCTGTGTTCATACCTCAATAACGTGTCTCTAGGTCTGTTGAAAGGAGGTTCTTTATGTCCATAAAGAACCGTTCTACAATCAAATGCACATACGTCATTAGTCAAAGCATGTTTACAAACAATGGCGTGGACTTCAGTTTCGAGCTTCATACGGTTAAGATGTGAATTATGTTTTTATAAAGTATTTTATAGTTGTGAGTTCTCCTTATTGTCAATAAATCAGTTTGCCAGACCTGTCAGGCCCGTATTCCGAAACGTGATTCAAACTGTTGAGTACAATTAGAAAGGGATGTCGCTACATATAGTAAATAAGCGCGTTCCTTTCTAACTTTAAAGATCACTGCTTGAGTCACGTTCCGAGGGCCTACCATGAGTTTTCTTTCGGTTTGCTGTACAGTAAACGGGAGACATTTTGTATGAGAATCTGTAGTTCTGCTACTGCCCACTGGAGGCGCTGTTCAGATTCGCATACAAAATGTCTCCCGTTAACTGTACAGTAAACGTAGCGGAAAACTCATGGTACCCACTGGAATACGGTATTGCTATCGCTATAGCTATCAAACTTTAAACTCTCGTGAAACCCTTCAACGATAGGGTTTTGTCCAATTCCTACTTCTTTATTTTCATCTATTGGATTCACTATTGCATTTTTAGTATGAAAGTGATAGCGTTAGCGAGATCCCTTATAGGGGGTTTGGAAAATCGATAGGGCTAGCAATACCGGTAGGCGGTAGGGGTGCCGGTCTCCTGGTCCTCAAGAAGAGAGGACAGGTTATGCAACTGTTAGTTTTAGTGAACTATAAACAATTAAGTTGGTACCTACTCACCTGGTTCTTGGTGCATGAACTTGTACACTGAGTTTCACAGCTTTATGCGCAGGTGGATCGAAAAACAAGTAAGAACCAAAATTCGTCAGATTCAGTATGGCAACCGCAAGGAAAAACACCATCAGCATTTTCAACGTTTGGGGCGTCATTTTCGTTTTTCTTGGATATATACTACAAAACCATTAAAAATGACAGAAATTACAAAACGTCACAAATGACAACAAGTCACATTATAATATTTAGCAATATGCAATGACTACCCGACTACCCTTTGAGGTGTCTCTATGCGTTATTCACAGTATAAAAAAATAAAAAATTTAAAAAAGCGGTTAAAAAGTAATTGAAAATAGAAAATATAATTTAAAAACACCCGACAATTATCCGTCGGGGGCAGCCATTAAATGAACTATAGTTTTGCAGTTTTATAGTAACGTGACTAATTAGATTTATTTATATTCATGCTAAAATTTATAATAGTAATGGCAGCCCCCGAGGGATAATTTAGTCGGGGGGTTTTAAATTATTTTGTCCTTTTTCAATTACGTTTTAACCGTTGTCGTGAGTTTTTCAAATTTTTTAATTTTGTTTTTTATTTCAAACTTTTTAGAGAGCAAAGTAATATGTACTTACGTGGTACTTACATTGAACTACCTACATAAAGCCCATTACTGAAAACCGCAACAAAATCGGACTATTAGTTTTGGTTTTGCTCAAACAAATGTTTAGTGCAGCGCCCCTTGGATAGTTGTCACCGTAACACTTATCTAAAACTATTCACTAATTAAACCCAAACGCATTACTGAAAATCGCATCAAAATCGGACTAGTAGTTTTGGAGATAATGGTAACATTGGTTTCACAATCAAACAAACATACCTCTCACCCCAAACGCATATACCGTCTCTACGTCGATTTAAATAAACTAAATGTATGGAAAATTTTTGACTTTTCGTATTCAATGAGGTCCAGTAGATTATCCTCGCGCACCGTCGCCGTCGCCGTCGTAGGTAAAAATACCTATTGCAAAAAGAGACATATTTTTTATAAATCCATACTATCTGAATTAAAATATTTTTTATTATTAACACCATCAGCTTTCCAATGATAATAAAATTAAAAACTTTTATAACGGAGTGGTTCATAGAGTAAGTAATCACTACGTTTTAGAGTGGTTAACATACTCTTTTCATACAAAATGTCATCATTCATTTTATACTTTTTGATAAAATTACAGATAAGTCAGTTTAGTATATATGCGTTTCTATGTTCGTTTAATATTTTTTTACAAAATTTCTATTGTAATATGCCGAAATACTACAGATTTAGAGCAACTACGCCTACACGAAAATCAAAACGATGTAGGGAAAAGGATAAGGAGGGAGAAGTAGAAAAGTAACCATCTTATTCAAAATATCATAACCGTTTTTGTTCAGATTTTAGTTGGATCTTGACTGATCTTGAGATGTCTCCCCCTCGTGTCCAAATCAAACAGAAACAGCTAGCCTCTGGCGTCTGAAGACAAAAGTCCGTCTCACGAAGGAAGTCCCCTCAGAGAGCGCTGCAGTTGCTCTCAAGGAGATAAGCCAACCACATTTTCATCGTCAGCCATTTTTAATGTCCCTATTTTTTTTGGTCTTACTTATACTTATTTTTAGTCACCCATCCCGTGAAATGCACGTGCGAAAGTTGCTTAACCGATTCATTGCGTATCCCACTTTTAGGACTTTTGTCCATGGCGGCTAACAAATATTCTGTGACGCCTCCGTGCGTCAGCCGCCACCCATTAAAGTGACGCTCTTGCGCGTCTTCAGCCATGAGTGAATACATTTTGGTTTTTGTTGTGATTTTGGCTTGTTTACACGTGATTACATTCATTTGGCATTGGATGTCCAACGTAAAGGGTTTGCTAATTAGTTTAGTGTGTTCTAAAGTGACATAGCTACGAGATTTAGCTGGAATGGCTGGTAAGTGGTTTATTTGGATCAGGTGTTTTAAACCTTTTGTGTAATTTTAGTAGGGGTTTACAAATGTGTGTGAAAAGAATACTTTTATTTAGGTTATTAAATCTAAAAACCATCATGACATACGCAACTTGCATCCAGGGTATTCCGTGGTGGTGGAATTTCGTGGTTATTTTTTTTTGTGAAACAAAATTAATGGATTTATAAAAAAAAACTTACCACGTGTTCACCACCTACAGGACTAAAGGCAAACTACACGACTTGCAAATCAAACTCGCTTTCTGAAATGTCAACGCAGCCGTGCGTAAAACTGTCGCGAGACGCTCGTCTTTTGAGGCGGATAATTCGCTTGTGGTTTTAAAGTTATAAAGTAGGTACCTACGCGCCATTTAACTTAGCGCGTGTATTGACACGATATTGATCTGGAGCTAAAATTGCGACATGGGAATAAGGCTTATTTTTCCGTCCGACAGCGATCAGCGCCCTATGACAAATGCCAAGTTATGTGGCGTGGACTCTCTGGGAGGCCGATATTGTTTTCTCAATTTATAATAAAGAATTCTCTAAAAATTCATTCTAGTTTTAGAGGAATTTTCTTTATGACGCCATGTGGCGTCAAACGCCATACACAAAAGAAGTCAAAGTTGAGAAAAAAAGGTTTGCAACCTCTGAAGTCTTTAAACTGGCACTATTTCCTAAAACGATTAATACAGGCATAACCTTCGTGGCAAATAATGGAAGTTCTGCTAATTAGAACTCTCTAAATAGTCATTGTACAGAATTTCAGAGGAATTATTTATGACGCTATTTGGCGTCAAACGCCATACGCAAAAAATATCAATGACGCTCCATGGCGTCATCCGCAATGAATCGGTTAACCTCAGCAATCGCAGGCTGAGCGCGCGAACTACTGCGCCACGGGGTCCTCATACCCACCACATTTTAGTTCTGCTGTAATACGTGGACCTTCTTTCGTGAGACGGACTATTTGTTTTTTTTTAATCTGCAGTTTTGGTGGTTCAATGGTTGCGTGTGATTCCTGTTAACTAGTTGGCAGGTGTCCGAAATTAACTGGGTCAAAATATCATAATAAAAATCGTGTAATCTTGTGGCAGGGTCAAGAGTGTTACGGAGAGGAGTTGGCTCGATGTCACATGGGCCTGCGCCCCGGCGCCATCTTGGTATTTACGGCGCACTTCTTGGCGGGAGAGCCCCCCTATGATGGGCCTGCCGCGCGAGCTCGCCGCCGACCTTCGAGCGTCTATCCAACTCACCAATAGGCCAATTTTCGTGTTCAAAATCTCTCCGACTGTATTATCTCACGAGGTAATGCATCCGATGTGAACGATACAATTTTGATTGTTGAAAATTTTCCGCGTTTTTTGACAGTCGATCACAGTTTGTGTTGGGGACTAGTATTTTTTCTATGACCAAATAGTATGTTGAGTTTTTTTGGATATCCTTCAACTGTGGAATTCTGTGATTGGTAATAAAACATTTTTTTATGAAATGTTTATTGCTCATTAAAGTACCTACCTAGATATGTTTTATTTACTAGCGGCCGTATCCGCCCGACTTCTTCCTATAGGTACTACGTGTCGTGTTGTAAAGATTACTAGCAGGATAATCTCAAGTGCCTTTATCAAAAATTGGGCTTGCTGTCGTAAAGTGATCTTCCACATCCGACTGGTATTTCTAGAGGAAAGTGTCCAAAAAATAAACAGCCTAATCAGCTTTATTATTATGCACTAGCGGCCGCCCGCGGTTTCATCCGTTGGTTTTCGTTCCCGTGGGAATATCGGGATAAAAAGTAGCCTATGTGTTAGTCCACTATTTGAAGTCCCTTCATACCAAATTTCATCCAAATCCGTTTAGTAGTTATTGCGTGAAAGAGTAACAAACAAACAAATAAACAAACCAACTGACATACTTTATTTATACTACTACTTTATTTATTACATTTATAATATTATAAGAGTCCTGTCATGTCCTGTCAGTTATTACAACACTAGACACAATAGATATATCAATATTGTCAGATCATCGAATGTGATGTTTCATTAATTAAATATGGATGGAAACCTTGGTCCTTCAAGCCGGATTAACTAAAAATATGTCTGTAACACTTATAGTGGGGGAAGCACATGGGATTCAGTTAAACGAATATAGTTATTTCATAAACAAACAATGTATTTAATAAACATAATTTTATAAAAAGGAAAACTAAAGAGTTTACACAAATTATATAAAAATGTAAGTAGCTCAATGATCGCTAGGTTCCTAAACATTAAAAATTTATTATGTTAAAGTTAAGGTAGATGATGGTAAAGCAGTTTTATGTCCTAATTTGGTAAAATTATATAATTATACACATGATTTTTTAAAATTAACGAATACGAATATAAGTACATAGAGAGAAAAGTAATAATGTTTAAAAAGTAATTTTAGGAAACTGGGTGTTCTTCGTTCCATTTATTTTTCAGGGTAACATCGAATTTCATTTTTTACAACGATCCCAACAATTATTTGGTTTTAAAGCAATATCTTCGGATATTATGGTACATTTTTATAACAAAAGTATGTACCTACAACTATTTGCTTAATGTCACAGTCAATTAACAACTGTAAATGTGGCAAAATTATGCTAACAAATTTAAAAAATGTCAACCTCTTGTGACTGTAAATTCTTAAAATTACTTCGCTAATGGTATAAAATTTCAGCTACATTACAATTACGTAGTAATTATTGACTTTGTTTATTATATTCGATAGGTATCTATTAGATGCCCTAATTTAAATGACTACGAGAATTTGTTAAGTGGACCCTTCCTAGACGGCCATGCGTGACACCTGATTCACGCATCTTTCGCTGGCAATGAACGAGAAACAATAGAACGGGCTTTGAGCGCGGCGACCGAATTAAGAAATTCCGTGATGAAAATAAAACCTAACACCCCCACTCCTTGTCATAGATTTTGGTTGCTTACTTACGATTGTGAATAACAAAATGGTCAATGATTCTTTTTAAAATCTGGTACCGCATTTTTTCCAGTTGTCGCGGAAAAAATGCGGTAAGTACGGTAGTGTTGTATAAGTAGGTTTTGACGACCTGTTTGGCGCAGGGGTACTAACCCCACCTTCTGCGCCAGAGGTCCCGGGTTCGATCCCCGGACAAGACAAATATTTGTGTGCATGAACATGTCTATTTGTCTTGGTCTGGATGCTTAATATGTATATTATGTATGTATTTACAAAAAAAAAGTATATAAGTATGTTTATCCGTTATCTAGTATCCATAACACAAGTTCTTCATGATACTTAACGTGGGCTAGATAATTGGTGTGATTGTATGGAAATATTTATTTATTTATTATTTATTTATTTAAGTACCAGATTTTAAAAAGAAATGATATTTTCACACAAATTTTCATACAGTTTTTTTCATCATTGACCATTTTGTTATTCACAATCGTAACTAAGCAACCAAAATCTATGATAAAAAATGCTATGCAATAGCTTTACCGCGGCAGTCCCCGAGTGCCACACGTATTTTTATTTTTTATTGTTATAAATTATAATTGGTCAGAATGTGCACTTCGCAAAATGAGAACTCGACTTAAAATGTACATTTCGCAGAAGATGCATTTCTCACAAGGGGAACTTCTCATAATATGCATTTCGCAAAAAGTTGCACTTCGCGAATGTGCACTTCGCGAATGTGAACTTCACAAAATGCGCACTTTTCTAGGATATGGCTAAATGTGCTGTGTAATAAAGGTTATTCCCAAAATTAAAAGGAAATTGTTCTGTATGGGTATTTGAAACATAGTATAAAACAAAGTCGCTTCCCGCTGTCTGTCCCTATGTCCCTATGTATGCTTAGATCTTTAAAACTACGCAATGGATTTTGATGCGGTTTTTTTTATAGATAAAGTGATTCGAGAGGGAGGTTTATATGTATAATACATGGTGTCGAATACCACATTACACCGAAGCAAAGCGAGGGCAGGTCGCTAGTTTGAAATAAAATAAACCCCTTTTACAGATTAATAATTTATTTACTTTTTAAAGGGACTAACCTTTGTTACAAAGCCCATTTAGCCATCCTAGAAAAGTGCGTATTTTGCGAAGTATAGATTTGCTGAATCCAAACTGGATTCAAACACGGGATACTTTTATCCCGATATTCCTACGGGAACGGGAACCACGCGGGTAAAACCTCTACTTTGCCCGTCCGCCCCCGCCATGCGCCATAGTACTTTTTTTTCTCAAACGTAGTAAAGGTTATATATCATCAACAACTATATATATCATCATCATCAGATACCACGAGATAATACTTTTTTGGTCACCCATTCCGTGACCGACCATTGCGAAAGTTGCTGCACCGCCATTGCGCAACCACTGACGTTCTCACTTCTTGACAGCAAATAAGATTCTTATTTCAAGATTATTTGAATACATCGAATACATAGGTAAAGATTTGGATGCTTTAAAATATTTGGTCATCTTAACTGCTACTATATATCAGACGTTGAGCCAGCGACGCTGTTTACTGAACACTGCACTATCACAATCTATTTATCTTCTCTTCCATGCAGTCGCCCGACGGACAAGTTTTGACAGCAATCGTGCGAAGTTCGCGGGGCAAGAGGGGGTGCTAGCGAGACAGATCTGCCATACGTTCGCTCAGGCACAGCCCTGCCCTCTCTATTGTAACAATACAGGACCTCTATTTTTGATTCACTCGTCTCGAGGATTCTACTGATTTTCGTGCGACGTTTGAGTTTCCGTATTCCGTAAAAGCGACTTTGCCTGTATATACATAGTTTCGCTTTTCGCCTGTAGCACCGCCTCCCAACGCGAGCGCGCGAGGGGCAAAGCGAAAAGCGTGCTATGTCCACGCATGCAATGTCGCTAATCGCCTGATCGCCTCCTCGTTTGCCTCGCCACTCGCGCGACGAGTGATTCAAAAATAGTGGTCAAGAAGGCTGTGGCTCAGGATTATGACAAATTTCCTGTCAAATAGGTAGGTACTAAGAAAGCCTTATCAAAAACGGCATTGCGCGAGGTTTCAAGGGCGTTGTCCCACTGTTAAATCCTTAGTTACTACTCGACCAAAACAAGGCGCATGACAGCTGAGGAAAACAAAAAAAATAACAAAATCCAAAATGCAAGAAGCGGCAACGAATCAGTTAATCACTGTATCGCTAATTAATCAGATAATAGAAGAAGTGCGGTGATAGAAGTGGGCTGCAGGTGCCAAAAGTGCAAAACCGCTGTCATGCGCCTAATTGTCTTGGTCGGATAATACGCTGTGGCACTATACTGAGGCTGGACTGGAAGAGGAGAAGGATAAATCACATAAACGCATTGCTATGCCGCATGACCGTTTAGGGAGCACTCACTTTACATGTAAGTACCAAATACCTTTTAATCCAGATTTTTGCGAAGAAAATATTAAAAAGCCTGATATTAGGTTATCAATTATAAAAATACCTATAGGATACAGCCACCGACTTATTCAACCATGCGATATCAATGGTGATGCATAATTCTGAACTTTTAGAAATAGGTTTTGTGACAAAGTTGCTTGTAAATTGTAACTCAAATAACCTTTGACATAATTTAAAATAAGGGAAAACCCAAACGTAAAACACTGTTCAGAAAAAATAACATATGGAAATGTATAAACTTTACAAAAACTGATTTTATTAAGCAGTGGTCTATTTGATAGCTACATTAATAAATTTTTGTATCACAATGTATCCCTAAGCACTATGCAAATTATAATATTTACATATCTTATTAATACGGGTTATTTCAAGTCATTTTACACTTGGAACTAATCAATTGAACTAGATAAATAAGTAATGTTATTCTCGAAAAATGCGACAGTGCATGTCATGCTCGTCTCTCGCACTTACACTGTATAGGTGACGTCACAAAGACGTAGAGAATTCGCGTTGTTTGGATTCGTAAGTTTATCGGTACCAATAGGTTTTAAGAGGGGTATTTTAATTTTCATTCCACGTTCGCGTGCGCATCACTTCTGGCACCATCTGCGATTCTTTGTGTATATAATTTATTATAGTGTAGTATGTCTGTGTGTAATAAAGAATGGGTCTAAAGGATGGGCTTTCTCTATTTATCAAGGAATGTATTTATCTATAAAGCACAATAAATCTGTTCCATAACTTTACCTTAATAAGTATGCTTTAATTCTTATTTAGAACTGTTAGCGCCATAGTAGGCAAGTGACATAAATACAAATAATGGCTGCGTTTTTTATTTTAATAAAAATAAAATAACGTTGCATACGACACTAATTTAAATTGCCCATAGTTATTAATGCAATGTATAGTTAACTGCACATGAGACTTTACACAACTATGACAGTTTTGACACAAAAATTAGCCCAACGACTAACGTATTAAAGTTCAAAGTCAATTGGAGAAATTTGTCAGTTTTATAAAGACCGACTTGCTGTTGACTGTTTAGTGTAACTTGGTGAAACTCAGAATGAGATGAGTGAACAGAGATTAGTGATCTCAGCATTTGAAAAAACTGCGTTAAAAACCGACGTCAAAAACTAAAACTAAAGCCAAGGCAAGAAAAATAAAAGTAGAATAGTTCAAAGTAGAATGCCTTGGCTGGCACCGACTCCAAAAGGTTTATTTTATGGCTTTTTAGTTTTTGAAGTCGGTTTTTTAACGCATTTTTTTATGATTTTGTAATTTTTGCATTTTTCAATGCTATTTTTATACTTATGGTAAATTTTAAATAGAAAAATATTGAAAAAAATTAACTCGGCCACAAGTTAATTCTCAGACGGGAATCGAATCGAGAATTCACTTGTGGCCGAGTTAATTTTTTCCAATATTTTTCTATTTAAAATTTACCATAAGCATTTTTTTTACTTTTTAGTGTCTGTAAAATGTTGTTTTGTAAACAACAGTAGGATTTATCTAGATTAGATTTGGTTTAATGTACATTATAAACAAAGTAACGTGATATTACATCGTCCAGTAGGCTTATTACGAGTTTGGCAAACTTGACGTTACAGTAAACGTTAACGTAAAATGTAGCTCTGTCTCTTTCATATTTAGCGACTGTTTTACCGACAGGAGCAGTGTATCCGATAGTCTACGCTCACGAGTCCTGTAAATGTCATGTTAAGCAAACTCGTAGTAGGGGTACAGTACCCCTATTACGAGATTGCTTAACATGACATTTACAGTATGCTTATTACGAGTTTGGCAAACTCGACGTTACAGTAAACGTTAATGTAAAATGTAGCTCTGTCTCTTTCATATTTAGCGACTGTTTTACCGACAGGAGCAGTGTATCCGATAGTCTACGCTCACGAGTCCTGTAAATGTCATGTTAAGCAAACTCGTAGTAGGGGTACAGTACCCCTATTACGAGATTGCTTAACATGACATTTACAGTATGCTTATTACGAGTTTGGCAAACTCGACGTTACAGTAAACGTTAATGTAAAATGTAGCTCTGTCTCTTTCATATTTAGCGACTGTTTTACCGACATGAGCAGTGTATCCGATAGTCTACGCTCACGAGTCCTGTAAATGTCATGTTAAGCAAACTCGTAATAGGGGTACAGGACTCGTGAGCGTAGACTATCGGATACACTGCTCATGTCGGTAAAACAGTCGCTAAATATGAAAGAGACAGAGCTACATTTTACATTAACGTTTACTGTAACGTCGAGTTTGCCAAACTCGTAATAAGCCTAGGTCTACAAAATATGCTCACATTCGCTTCTGATTCTATTCTGAAAAAAGAATCACGTAAATCGGTCCCGAAATCTCGGCGTAATCGGTGTACATACTTAAAAAATCATACCGGCCGAATTGAGAACCTCCTCCTTTTTGGAAGTCGGTCAAAAATCATTTATGATTTTATGAATATCTAATAAAAACTAAAAAAAACTTATTGTGACACGGCAGTTTGTGACTTGAAGAAAATTATTTCATAGTGCGATACTCTGGCATCGTCATTACATAAAAAATAAGAAGAAGTGCGATAATCAAACCGGAATGTTATATTTAGAAAATGCTATAATAAATAGTTATGGGGTTTAATTCACAGCGTATCAAATTATTGAATACATTTCAAATAACTTCGTAAAATAAACACATTCATAAAAATTAATACTTAGAACAATAGATGCAAGAATGCATTTCCAAACTATGTTTACCTACTTAAAATTATTTTTTACATATTTATATTAGCCTTATCTAAGTAAGTACCTACATGAATGTCGTCATAGATTTCATCACTATGTGCTTATCCATTTCATGTTTTTTACGGAATTATTTATTACATGATTTGATTTTAAAATAACATTATATAACTTTAATAGTGATTCCTAAAGTACTAAAACGTGATAAGAAAAAAATAAAAAACTAAATAAACAAGAAGCTAGGCTATTTAAAATATTTAATTAGGCCGCTTCAATAGTTAATTTACATATAAAATACTATAAATAATGTCTCGAATAAAATCTGTGATCAATTACAAAAAGTCATTGTTAACTTGTAAAATTAAAACCTAAGTCTAAGTTTAAAAAAATATAAAATTTAATGTAATTTAAATTTTTGGGTATGTGTGATGTTATGTTAATATAAAAGCTTTTTTATAGTGTATACCTTACAACTCAAGCATCTTAAGAAGACGCATACAATAAAAAATTGTAATAAATTTAATTAAAGAAAACAATAAAAACTATATTATGAATTACATGATTAGCAGTACATTGTCAAAATCCGTAATCTATAAAATTTAATTTAATTTAACTTTTTGGGTACGTGTGATGTTATGTTAATATAAAAACTTTTTTATAGTGACTTTACAACTTCAAGCATCTTAAGAAGACGCATACAATAAAATTTTGTGATAAATTTAATTAAAGAAAACAATAAAAAATATATTATAAATTACATGATTAGCAGTATATTGTCAAGATCCGTAATCTAAAAATGGTTATGGCCGTCAGTACAGGCTCCCGTACACGGCGCCGGTTTCAGAGACCTTCTAGGTCTCTGAAATTATCTAACTTTGAATCAGTAGTGTCATAAAATTTACAGAATCTGCATGCTGTTTAAACTTTAAAACTTTAAATTAAAATTGAAAGTCCTGTAAAATATAAATAGATTGAATTAGCTTCTCTTCAAATTATTAATTATAAGCAATTATATATTTTAGGTATCAGGGCGCGGCGTCCGTTTGGCGGTAATCCTTTAGCATCGTGTATAGGGAGCCTTATCAAATTTTCTCTTACTGCATTATTCTTTGTTCTATCTTACTCGTAATTAATTATAACTGTACTTACTAATTACATGCCATCTATTAGAAAAAAATAATATTATAAGCGGAACTTTCATTGTACGAACGACTAGCAATCCAACTTAAAATATAAAAGCGCACTCAAATACATAAAGCAATACAACATGAATTGTAAAAATATACAGTGTTGGTAACATAATTAACGATACTAGTCGATTTTCATACAATTGAGGTAACTTTGGAGCCTTGGTTCTCTGCCAAGGATTGACCGACTTATGATCTGATAATGACCAACTAGGGCGTGAATGGAGGAGATCCAGATTGCTATACACACCCAACTGATCTGATCAACATTCTAAGAAATGTATGGATATGTTTGAAAAAAAAAATGCGTTAATAGCATAAAAATGTATGGAATTTCTGAAACTGAAAACTCTGATCCCTACATCTTTTAGGAAGTCGATCAGTTCAGTTGGCTATGTATTGCAATCTGGATCTCCTCCATTCACTCCCTGGATGGCCATTATCAGATCACAGCTCGGTCAATCCTTGGCAGAGAACCAAGGCTCCAAAGATACCTCGTTTGTATGAAAGCGACTAGTGTCGTTAATTATGTGAATATGCTTTCGTTTCAATATATTATTAATTCATCACGATTTCTTGTGGTAATAAAATCTGCAAAATGGCGAATTTATATTTTATCTGAATTCCAGGTTTATAATAATATTGTGATCCATGATCAGCCCTCGTGCGCCTTAGAACTCTTATTACCAGTCTTGTTCCAGTGTGTGAGTGGGACTCAGTCACTGGAACGAGACTGGTAGGAAGGGTCCAGGGCTCCAAAAGATAATAATTTGAAATGGTTCAATTGTACAAATAATTTTGGCTAATCTTCGTGTGATGCGTTATGTTCTAATAACTTTTAAAGGTATTAGAACATAACGCTTAGTAGTTTGCGCCACGGACGCAATTCGTGTTGTAATGAATTATGGTAGACGCACCTTATGAAATAAATATACCACTTTCCTTAACCATTATGCTTTCAGCATACAACTGAATGTTATTATACTTTCGTTAATTTATGAATCTTACTTTAAAGGTACATTAAATGTGATGTTTTTGATGTCTCGTTTAACATTATTGTCAGCTATAAAAGCATACTATTTTATTTTGTTCCGTATAATTTACGTAATTGATGAAGTTATGAGTTAAAAACTAGTACAATTTTTAAGTCGATATAAATTTTAGACACAGGACTATCGTGTCAAAACATTTCCGACTGTAAGCGATCCAAGAAATTTAAGACGCGACATTAACTTAAGCCTAGTTCACGCTGTTGGAGCGTGTCTTCCGCAGCGCGAGATCACTGGTAACCACCATTTTGGATTATCACATAGTTCTATCGTTACCGTTCGTCGCCAAACAACAGTTTGGCGAGGTATGTCCATCAGCTGCGCTCGTCGATGTTCGCGAGGATGTGCGTGTACAGGTGGTTGCGGGTCACCTTCACGATCTGGTACTCGAGTGTGGACAGGCCGTCTTTTTGGAACACTTTGCTGGTCTGCGATAGCAGTTGGTATCTGGAATGATAAACAAGATTTTTTTTCAAATAAAACAACTTTCACGGATATCAAACGCGCTATATTTTCACGAACTAAGTTGTAATTGTCCGTATTTTTAGGGATGACTGATCAGTCATCCCGTGACCACGGCAGCTGTAAAGGTGCGGAAACGTCGGGAAAATCAAAAAACCCCTAAAAAACCTAAAAATACGGACAATTACAACTTAGTTCGTGAAAATATAGCGCGTTTGGTATCCGTAAAAGTTGTTTTATTTCAATGAACAGTGCGCGCCAAAACATAAGAATATTTTTTTTATTTCGTGTTTAGTAGTAAAATGTTGGTCTATAGTCTATCTAGAATATATTATACTATCTGCCGCCCGCGGCATCTACTATCTCTGGCCCAAATTTCATCCAATCCGTTCAGTAGCTTTAGCGTGAAAGAGTAACAAACAAACAAACTGACATACTTCCGCATTTATAATATTAGTAGGATTCTCCCGTGGGACCATCTTAACTTACTTCAGCATGATAAATATTAAACAAGAAAATATACTAGAAAAAAGCAACTAGTCTCATGTCGCCCTGACGGGATTCGAACCTGCATCCTTGGGAGTCCGGCACAATGCACTAACCAATTATGCTACAGAGACCTATGAGGACACGTCGAATTTTTCTAGTATATATTCACCGTTCTACGGTGTTGGCCACCGTCGCTTCATCAATGAGAGAAATATCCTCGCATTCGAAAGAAACATCTTTACAGATGTTTGACTATCGATTAAGATGAAACAGCCATCTAATTATAACTTTTTAATTTATGAGACTATACTCTGATTTCTAATTAGATGGACTAAAGTGACATTAGTAATGATACCACTTTACGGAAAACAAAAAATAGTGTTGTACCTTTACCCAATTGAAGTTCAATTATATGTTCCATTTCGAACATTCGTAAATGCAAAATACTCGAACTGTGTTATCTTGTTAAGAAGCTACTTATTTAAGAAAAAATAATATAACCCAGTTATCTTTTAACTGTTGATTTCAGAACAATGATTTTCACAATCTGAATTGGTTGAAAAAAAAGTCACTCTTAAGCAAAGGTTATTAAGATGATTATTTAAAAGACCAAAATGCATGGATGTGATACTAAAATAAAACATAACTATTATAAATTGGATAATCTAATAATTGAATATGGGAAATTTTCCTCTTATATTAAATATATTTCAAATTGTAAATTTGTGTTTGGCATCAACATGTTCCATTGTAAATGTTGTTGTTTCTGTTAAAGCTGATAAGTTTCTTGCGGCCGTTCTTCTTATCAGTTATAAGATGCCCTGAATGGTTGGTAGGGAAAAAAAATGTTGGACTAAGCGAAAGTACTTATCTATAAGTCTATTTGAATAAAAATCTTTGACTTTGACTTTGATATTTATCGACAATAAGAGCTAACCGTATCTTTACTCGTGTAAATAAACAATGCGCTTGTTATCCGTAAAAGTCGTTTGATTTCAATGAACAATGCGCGTCAAAACTTAAGATGTATTTACGTTAATAAATGTCAGTTTGAAATTACAATCTAATAAAAATCAGATTACAAGGGAAAATTTAATAAAGCAACAAAAACTACTAACGATTAGAGCGTAAGAAATATTCTTTCCATCAATCGGAGACAAATGACACTTAATCCTCGACAAGGGTCATCGTGCGCGTCATCCGTGTTTCTTAGCACGTTATTTAATTTAAAACTTCTATTTACCACGCAAGTTTGGGAAATATACGTACTTAATTTAAATAATATTTGATTAAAACTACTTAACAATCATTTTGATGACAAAATAATTCAATTTATTCGGTAAAATCACTCGCGTCACAGCACTTTGCTCTTCAGTTGGCAACATTAAAGTCAAAGTCAAAGTCAAAGTCAATATCATTTATTTAGTCTAGGCTGTTACAAGCACTTATGAACGTCAAAGAAGCTACGCCATCGGTTCACAAACCCTACGACGGGAAACCTTGTAACGAGAAGAACCGGCAAGAAACTCGTCAAGGGCTGTTTTTTTCTCCCTGTTTTATTTCATACAGAGTCCTCAAATTGAAAAGTGACCTTAACATTTCAGTAAGGTCAATTTCCATCACAAAAGGAAAATACAAATTAAAAGATTACATTTTATGGTTATTGTAACCGTAAACAATTTTTAACGGGCAAAGAAAGACTTGTCTATCATACATTACAACATTTCTCGCATTACAAGATTACTATACTGCAAGTTGTGAGGTACATACAGGTCAGTATCAATTTATTTTAGATAAAAATATTTAGGCTTTAAGCACAGCATTAAGATAAGCAGACTGAGGTAGACCCATTTCCGCTGGCGGTACCCGTTCACGAGCATGACGCATAAACCAGCCATCGCTTCGCTCAACCATATTTTAGGGCACGTAACGACCCGCCTCACACGACTAAATAGAATGAGATAAGATAGTCAGTGGTTGATGGTTCCAGGAGACCTTCAGCCGTATCATTAGGTACTTAAAATTAGGTACAATGAAAACAGCGTTTCCTAGTTGTTCGAACAAAATAGGTATATCGGTGTAGGTAGACAATAATAAATTAACAAAACTTACCTTGACAAGAAAATATACTAGAAAAAAAGCAACTTGGCTCATGTCGCCCTGACGATGACGGGACATGAGACAAGTTGCTTTTCTAGTAAGTATATTTTAAAAAAATAATTATTATTTAAAAATTTACCTCTTTGGATTTGGTGCTGATTTCTTGTGATCTAACATGGCATACCGCGCTATGGACATTTTATATCTTGCTATGTGGTAGCCTACTTTCCTCACCCTGAAATTGATAACATTATGATGAATAAATTAATTCCATAAATATTGAAAAGCTTTCAGTGGATGGTTTGTAATTCTTAATAAGAAACTATTTTTCTATATAGCGAATCATCATCAGCCTGTGGTCGTCCACTGCTGGACATAGGCCTCTCCTAGCTCACGCCTGTTGTGGCGTTCATAGGAGGCTATTAGCCTACTGCTACCACGCTGGCCAGAGGCCAGGGTTGGTAGAGGGTTTGTTTCAAGTTTTCCTTCTCTCGCACAGGTGTCCAATGCGTTGAGCCTCTTAGTCGACTCTTACCGACATCCCAGGCACGTAAGGCAGTGGTGACACTTGTATTCTTAGGCATTGGTCTTATTATTTCAATATCGTTAACAAATATTATTATTACTAGCTTCCGCCCAACGCGGTTTTACCCGCGTGGTTTCTGTTCGCGTAGGAATACCGGGATAAATAGTTGCCTATGTTACTCTCCTTCGTTTCAACTAACTCTATGCCAAAAATCAAGTCGATTTATTGCTTAGTTCGGGCGTGAAGACAGGACAAACAAACACACTTTCGCATTAATAATATTAGATAGGATTTACTCTGTTGTTATATCTTTGTGGACCATGGTTTGAAAACGACGATATCTTTCCTATTTTTTCAAATTGGTTTTTCAAAGGTTCGTATCGTTAAATCATCTTTGTCTAAGCTCTTTCTACATAAAGCAAACTTCACACTAGCTCACCGCCGCAAAGTTGCCTGTCTGTCGGTCTTTTACAGACTATGCTTTGGAGAGTGTGCTCATGAGCTGCATGAGCTCATACCGCCACCCCTTCTACCAACGGACATCCAGACGCACTGCGGGCTACCACCCTTTCTTGGTTGATATTCCTAAATGTCGCACCAAGCGCTACTCAAGAGCTTTCATATTGCGCACAGCAAAAGAGTACTTATAACCCGCCCGTTTTCTAAGCAAGGTTGAATAGGCACCTTCTGGGTTAGCTCGCTCCAGCGTAGATCCTGTCTTTAGTCTCCGGGCTAGACAAGGATCAAGAGCCAAGAACCATACATAATAAAAAAAAACCTGATATATTATTTGGAATAAAACAGCTGATTTGACAGTCATACCTGTATGACATGTCGTCATCTTCCCCGCCCCAGCCCCAGTATTTGTTCGAGAAGCCGTTGACCTTCGTGAACTGCTCCAGTGTCATCGCTGACACTCCCCCGAAGATATCTTCGTACGGTAATCTGAAATATAAATATTTTAATATGAAGAAAAATCTCTGTACTTTTCAGATTTGACATAATTAAAATCCGTATGGAGAAGCAGTGGTTGAATTACGATAACTTGCATATTAATAATACCGTTCAAAAAAGTGTATACATTCTGGATCACCTAAACGAGCTAGTACTGAGAGAATTTTCTCGCTGATGATTGGCTGAAATTAATGTGCATTGCATAGGCAATCCGTTCGCTTGCGATTGGCTGAGGATAAGGCGCATAGGCAATTCACCTTATCTTCAGCCAATCAACAACTATATTAATAACCTAGGGCTAACCATGAATATGTCCTGTCCTGTAGAACGTAGCAAATACAGAACGAGAATTACCATTAAAACGAAATAAAAACATCCCAAGCCCAATAGGAAGAGATAGTGTAAGATTGTGAAGCTACTACCAACAATACTATTTGCTGACCATGACCACTCTCCTCTGCCAAGTGTGATACGATTGAGAAAATGATAATTATTTCTACTCACTTGAAATTGAGCTTGTCAATAGAAACAGACATGTGCCTCGGCTGCCGCGGACACGAGTACATGTTGCGAAGGTCCAGCGGCAGCAGGTCGATGTCGTGGAAGATGAAGCACTGCCACCCTCCCTCCTTTAGCTTCTGGCTCTCCACGAAACCTACGTTCATCAGCTTGGCACGGTTGAACTCGCTGTTACCTTTGATTAGAGGAGATAAAGTAAGAATTAGATTAGGTTTTTGTTACAACGGATTTTCGGTAAAAAGTGGTAGAAAATTTTATATCATAGTAGGGAGGATTTCTCCAATCTGCCGCCTTATTCAGAAACCTTCGGAAACTTTCCGAGAGTGAAATGTATGCATTTGTCACTGTCACTCACTTCAAAATAGAGCAAGACAAAGCACCGTTTCCGAATCCGATTCCATGTCCAATGGTTGTGAATCAGCCCGCTGAATTATATATTCAGCTATAATTATGATATGATACAACTCTTTTTCTAACGCTGAAGGAAAAAAAGATGACGATCTCAATGTTAAGTCAAGTTTTCTAGAAAACCGTTTCTAAATAAGCTTAAAGAACTACACTTTAAAAATAATAATTTAATGTAGGTATAAGAGCTGGGACTCACCATCTTGTTCTACAATAAAGATGCTATATTCTAACTGCTGTGCCATCAAGAATGGATGCATATGCCGAAGAAATATTGCTAAATGCTGTAATCGATCCCTGAAATAAAATACGTGACTTTTTTACTAGAGCACGGTACCGTAAAACCTGTTTCAAACATGAACTACTTCATTTCCACCTGTTGCTTCTAAAGGAGCAATCAGTTTTAAGAAGACGGCAGTATTCGTGTTTTTTTTTTATGAACGACAAGGAGACTTAGCATTCATCATACCTGATGTTAAGTATTGATAAGGTTGAAGATGGAAGCGAGCCTCTCCCGGAATCCTCAATCACTGAGGAACGGGCTTTCCAAAACAATGCAGAAAACATTGTTGTTATGGCGTCAGACTTACATAAGATGGTAGCTAGCCAGGCGCACTTACAACAAGTCCTACCACCAACCAAACCGAATACTTATTGGTACCGTCGCTGGGAATCGAACCCGGGACCCCTGAGTCTGATATCAGGTGGTTGTACCACTAGACCACAGAGGCAGTCTCCTGATATTTTGGCGACCAAGTGGTACATAATAATGCAAAACCCTCAAATGAGATCTTGGGCGATATTGATAAGATATCTAGTGGTTGCAAAGCATGGAAAAAGCTCCATAAAGAGGCATATGGGAGTGCCCAGAGGGCGCCACCGCCCGATTGGCAGACCAGACACCGCTGGGTACACGAAGATCTCGAGGACTTAGGGTCATCATATCAGAAATGGCAGTAAGGATGCTTTCATCCTTATATCATTATTACGTGCTCTATTGTAGGTCCAGAGACCCGATCCGAAGTTCCGAACCTGGTTCAGGGACCCGAAGTGGGATCATCAGTGGCGAAGGGTCTGTAAATACTGATTCCCATCGGCTTCCCTTCTAGAAACCCTACCCCAGTGATTCACCAAGCCGATTTTAATAATTGTCAATAATTAAAGCAAAGTTAACAAAATGTTTTAGTTTCCATGTTTATTCTTGTCTGATCACTTAGTGGATTTTTCTTGGTCCGGCTTACCATCGCCTTATTTCGACCCCTCGCCATTAGAACATAGCCATAGCAGTAAGTAAAGGCTCCTTACCTGAACGGGATTATGATGGCTACTTTGTGCCTGGCAGTACAGTTGGGCGGGGTGTACATTCCCCCTGGCTGGACTTCTGGGTAGAGTTTCTCTACCAAATCGAGTTCCACTTCTGTTTTATTCACTGGTACGGGACCTAAAGGGTATAAACGAAGGAGTCAATTTGTGCATGGCTATGGACAAAATTACTCTATTTATCCAATAAATATTGCGGTACTCTTATATCAACAGTAGTAGCATAATTGTAACAGAACTGCTATTACAAGGAGTATTGCATAAAACAGTAGCATATCAACGAGAGTCCGAGTCTAAATCAACGTGGTAAAGTGTTATAAATATTACAATTCGTGATTGAGAGTATCAGATTCGTTTAAAAGACCGACTTTATTAGATCTCTAAGCCATGTTGAAAACAGTACTATATCTCCGTTAATTGTAGGTAAAGAATGTCTTTTTAACTTATATAAACTTAAGATTTAAGTTGGCGCAGCCCTATTTGAATAAAAGATTTTACCTAAGTCTCCTGGAACTTCATCGAAACACGGAGGTAGTTCTGATTCATTCTTCTTTGTTTCAGAATTCTCCGTCGACGACACATTATTTCTAATTCCGTCTATTATTTTAGTCACTATAAGAGAAGTTGTGTTTTCCAACATAGTTGCTCGCGTCATGTTTGCTGTAGGACTTTGTGTTATATTACTATTATAAATGGGGTCGTTTTTGTTAGTGAAGTTCTTGACTTCGGGGTTTTGTGGCAATTCAATTGTGGCCGGTATTCTTTTAGGCCAGCTTGCTGCTAATTTTTCTCCTGATCTGTAATGGAAAAAAGTTTGGTTGGTTAAATTGGAACGACCTACTACGTCTATGAAATATACTTGGTACTTATAAAGAACCAGTGTGTCGACCTCATCATATGTCTACATTCCTTATCGTTTTCTTAATGCTCCAGTAACGGGGCATTAAAAAGGGGGGATTATGATGATTAAAATCAGGAATAGTTATCCGAAGCGAACGTTCATGTCGCTAGCACGCTGTGACGGTGTGTAAGAATGCCACACTTGGCAGGTCCTGAGCGGCGAGGCATCCAGGATGAAGCCAAAGAGGTACTCGATGGCACGAGCAACAACAGTTTTTGCTTGGTGCAGCACCGTGTTAAGGTTACCTGATAGTTGGCGGCAGTTTGGCGTTGTAAATAGGCTGGTACAGAATATCCTGAGCGGTGAGGCGTCCACGATGGAGCCACAACGGGAATTCCATGGCGGCCGATGCCAGAAAGAGCAGCAACAGCAGGCAGAGTAACAGTATCTGCTTGAGTTGATGCACTGTGACAAACTTACCAGATAGTGGGCAGTATTGCATAGTAAATAGGCTGGTACAGATAGGTTCTGAGCGGCGAGGCGTCGACTATGGAGCAGGAGTGGTATTCAATGGCGGCCTGCGCCACCACGAGTAATAACGGCAGGCGGAGCAACATCATCTGCCTGATGCAATGTTGCAAGCTGATCTGATGATGCTTACTTGATAATGGGCAGTGTGGCATTGTAAATAGGCTGATACAGATAGGTCCTGAGCGGCGAGGCGTCGAGTATGGACTCGCAGAGGTACTCGATGGCGGCCAGCGCTAGCACGAGCGGCAACGGCAGGCGGAGCAATGTGATGGTGCTTACCGGATAGTGGGCAGTGTGGCGTTGTAAATAGGCTGGTACAGATAGGTCCTGAGCGGCGAGGCGTCGAGTATGGAGCCGCAGAGGTACTCGATGGCGGCCAGCGCCAGCACGAGCAGCAACAGCAGGCGGAGCGCGCGCGCCGCCCGCCCCCCGCCCCCGCCACCGCTCGCGCCCATCAACGCATGCAGTGCGTGCACTCACACACGCACACCTGCCCAACAATGTTGCATTGCATGTTACTAATTAACAGATAACAGTTTACTTTGTGGAGGGCAATGATATTATATGGTGTACTTGAAGCAGCTATATGTCATACAAGCTCAAATTATGGAAGTCGATGGGACCTTAATTAAAGTCCCAAGCAGTCAGTCTGCTTCGAGGCGTCAGAGCGCAAGTTGTAAACGTCAACTTAAAATTTTTTTAAATGCCATCGTGTGTGTTTCGGAAATGTACTTAAATCATGAAGCCAAAATTAACAAAATACATGGGATCTCGTATCACAAGTGAGTGTTAGATAATAGAATATTTTTATGAATGACGTTTGGAGGCCATAATGTAAATTAAGAAAGAGAGAACAAACTAGTTTGGTCGCGAGAGGGATAAGGAAGGATGATTGCATTGGATATAGATTAGTCAGATCAGAAGCGAATATTGATAGTGACTTTAATACCTGCAATATAAGTTCTCTGAGATTCGCGTGAACGATGATTTCATCGAATTCGTTTTACTAGGTACTATTGTATATCATTTAACTAATTTTAATAACTTTTTTTCCTTCATTTATTGGGTTTCCGCTTGATCGCATCCGGATCTAAATTTAAAATAAATAACTTCATAACTTTTTTTGCCGCCATGATATATTCATAATCCTTTCCGGTTGACATTAAGTCATTAAGTCCGCCATTTACTGTATATGTACGAAGCTGTTTTTTCCGTTTGGACAGTTTTTCGTTTCGACAGATTTTTGTTTCGACAGCGTGTCACTTAGTTATCTCAATGTACAGTTACGTATAAAACACAAAATAGTTACAGTCGGGAAACTTCCCGGTTGATCAGTAGAGTTTTTTTGAGAAACGATATTTCGGAAAGTATAACGGTTAAAGAAATAATTTATTTATAAAATAAAATACCTAATAAAGCTCTATTATTTGTGATATAAACGTTTTCTATAAGTCTGTTACGTTTTGAGGTAACTTTCTTCAAAAAAACTCTACTGATCAACCGGGAAGTTCCCCGGTTGTACCTTATACAAAATAAAAGACATAGGTATATTAATAAAGTACTTATATTTAAGGTTTATAAAACTAGCGCCAAACTATGTCATTTAAATCCAATGGCAATCTACTGACGAAAAACATTATCTAGCATTTTTAAACATTGTATTGTAGTAATTAAATTTTCATTCAAATCATAGATAATGCCGTCAATCTTTATGCTCTATGCAATAACAGACTAATTTCTATTTTTTATTTAATTGTGGTTTTTGTGGAAAAAAAATACAAGAGAGATGTTTTTTTCTTGTAAATATGTTAAGTATTCACTCGTCAGTGCCAGGTAGTACGATGGCGACTATCGCCTATTACCACTGAATTATGTATATGTATGTAAACTTAAAAAAGATCAATTAAACCAAATCAAAACTTCTGATTGTACTTTTACCATCGAAATAAAAATCTGGCCAAACGAAAATCCGACGAAACAAAAATCTGTCCACACGGAAATAACCACATTAAAATGTGAATTAAAGGAATAAATATATAAATTGAGTTTTATATCTTATAAATATATATTGTAGTAATTGATGGTTAAAACCATCAATTACTATAAATAAACTATTACTTAAAAGTAATAGTTTTTTTCAGAACATTTGAATAATTAAATATGTTTTTAAACGACTTTTTTACTATTAATTTCAATTAAAGTTAATTGTTACAATCTAAATGTTTTATAATCTGTTCATTTGAAATCACCATGCAAAAAATATGTTACTAAAATTTAATAATCAATAAATATGTTTACCTTTTTATGATGTTTAATTTCACTACTATGTTCTGTCAACAGCAGCTATGGTTTTACATATCTGTCAAATTTCTACAGACAAATCTGAACTTAACGGCATTCGTCTTAAAGTCCAAAGTTGATTGTAGAAATTTGACGTGTTTTCTTTTCAATCGAGTGTCCACCCTGCGATTATAAAAATGTTGTTCTGTGGACAAGTTGTTCATTTCGAAATTGGAATATGTGCACTCATTCAAATTAACTATCTCTTTCATTCCCGTGTTTTTCATGTCTTTTGTCCTCCTTATACGTAAACAATTGCAAATTGTTCATGTAGGTATGCAGTCTTGGTCACAGATTTCAACGCAAATTACTGCGATACCTATCTTCTATAAAATATAATTGGTGGAGGGTCGTGGTTAGGATTGCCACCTGCATCTTCCTGACTTATGGGTTACCAACGTCTAAAATACGGGTTTTTGTTTTTTTTTACGGGAGACAATTAAAACAGTAGTGCTTTAGATGATTTTTTTTCGCCTTTCTGTTTAAATAAACAGCTTTTAAACACTCTTCATTTTAAAAAGCAAATGTAAAAAAATATTTGCATGTTCAAAAGAATTACACATGGCCATTTTAAACCACAAAGCCTGACAAAATGTCAACATTTAGTTTCGCCAACCAGCTCTTGGCTGAATTAGTAAAAATACGGGAGCTTTACTTACGCCGTATTTTATTTTCTCAATTACGGGTTTCTGTATTATCAATGCCTGAAAAACGGGGTAACCCGTAAAAAACGGGGTATTGAAAACAAAACGCAAACAAAACGTTTTTATGACATGATGGATTATAAAAGACGACAGTAGGTAGGCCCAGGAGGGTATTACCATGGAATTATTAAATACTACGTACGTAGAATTCCACCGTAAAGTGGTATTCCACTAATCACACATCCACCATAAGTAGAATACCTTATTAATTTTTTTTTTATGAAGTACGGGTAGACTCTTAGCCTTCATCATACCTGATGTTAAGTATTGATAAGGCTGAAGATGGAAGCGAGCCTCTCCCGGAATCCCCCATCACTGAGGAACTGGCTATCTTATCTTTAACTCCCGGAACACAACAATGCTGAAAACAATGTTGTTATGGCGTCAGACTTAGATAAGATGGTGGTAGCTAGCCAGGCGGACTTACAACAAGTCCTACCACCAACCAAACCGAATACAATATGTACCCCCGCTGGGAATCGAACCCGGGACCCCTGGGTCTGATACCGGTGGTTGTACCACTAGACCACAGAGGCGGTTAAGATGGTAATCACAAAGTTTTGGTTTGCAACCCTGTTGTTTTACCTTGTTTATGAATTGATTAAATGAAATAAAGAAATTCAGATATAACAAGTAGATAATGTTGTTAGCGGTTTTTTGGTCAGCGGGATAATTAATAACGAGGGTATGTGCGGTTATTAACACTACTATCAAAACCAAACGAACATATTTAAACTTTTTATTTAAATTTTCATACAATCACACCAACTATCTAGCCGAGGCCTCGGCTTACCCTCGCGAGGGTAAGTTTCAATAATAACTTTGTGCTACTAGGTGTATAATATACATTTCTCTAATTATCCTGCGACATATTATGCGAAAAAACTGGTTGCCTTAGTAAGATTACAAAAAGAATCGCTGGCTATTATGAAATAAGAACACTGATTGGCTGGTCGGACCGTCCAAAAACAACATCCTCTCTGATTGGTTGACGACTTGACGTTTCAAATGTCAATCCATTCTCTCACGTGTAATAAACTTTCTGTGAACCAATCAGAATAAGAGTAAGCAAGCAAGCAAAACTTAAGCCAATCAGAGTAAAGAATATCCAATGATACTAAAGCAACCCGTATTTTTGCAAAAACCCTAATTTTTTTCAGTAAGATTGAGAAATGTCAACACCATTGTCTAATTATCCGTATTTTTGCAATATCTCTAGGATTTTTGCGAAAATGCTATTTATCAAATCCTCCTACGACATATATAAGGATCAACATCTTAACTATATCATAATCCTAATATAATATAAAAAATGCGAAAGTGTGTTTGTTTGTCCTTTCTTCACGCCTAAGATTTTTATTATTGGCATGGACGTAGTTGAAAGGACGGTGAGTAACAAGGTCTACTTGTTATCCCGATATTCCCACGGGAACGGGAACGGCGGGAACCACGCGGATGAAACCGCGGGCGGTCGCTAGTTATCTATAAGTACGTATAAAACAATTAGTTAAGGCGATACTCGAAAAAAATATGCTGAAGCGAGATAGCAATGAGAAAACGACGCCCACGGGAGCGAGACCGATTTTGCAGATTAGGCAAAAAAAAACACTTCGTATTAAAAAACTACAGCGATTTAAAAAAATGCTTCTATAGGATCCTAACTATTATTGGTGTCCACTTATTAAACCAATTTCCAATAGTGTAAGTAACCCTATTTAAGAATAATCTTGAATTTTCGTATTTTTAGAGGTCTTTTCGAAAAGAAAAAGTGTCGGGGCAAAATCATAAAATCGTGTTTTTGAAACTATGCGAATCTACTCGTAGATAAAGGTATGAAGAAATATATACGAGTACGTTTTTACCAGATTTGTAACAACTGTAACCATGATATTGTTTTCTATCAAATTTCCATACTTTTTCAGAGAAGCGCCTTAATTACAACACTTATCAATCTTTCCTGTAGGCAAATGCACGAAAATATTTGGACTAGCTGTTTAGATACAAAACCGAACAAGGCTTAATAAATAGACTTGTCACAAATTTCCTTTATAAAATACATACACAACATGATTTATTGGTCGACCCTTACATTTCATTGGTCATCGCCAAGACCTTCCGCCACTCTTCAATTATGGATATTTTCCCTGAATTTCGGTTCATTGGTCCGAAGAAAACTCGTGGAGGTCTTTGAAGAATTTATCTCATTACTTATTCTCTTCGAAATGCTATGAAATTTGCTTATTTATATTTCAAGATCGTCAGTCAACAACATGATATTAAGTTCAACAGATGTACACGCTACTAACGCACTGTCTGGTAGTGCTTTTTTTTAGCAAACGTTCAGTAAATTGCACCGTAATTCTTTTTCAAAGACACAAATCAAAAGAGGCTGCAATATTACAGCTTTAATATACCAAACAAGATAACTTTTCCTCAGATCGTCACCGCTTAGGTAAACTCGGTATGAAAGAGTAAATTATTTACTCTTATGTTATAATCAATATGTATCTTTATTGCCTTCGAAAACGGTTTTTCGAACTTCGATATATTTAAGTATCGTTGATCCAAAAAAAGGAGGAGGTTGGAGGTTGGTTGGTTGGTTGGGTGGTTTTGCAGTCTTTAAAACCCACCAATCCGAATTGGGCCCGCGTGGTGGGTCATGGCCCATTCTCCTTATCCATGCATAAGGAAGGCTAGTGCCCCAGCAGTGGGGATATTAAAAATGGCTGATGACGTGACGACGATCCACACAATGAATATGTTTAAAAATATCAACGCCATGAAAGCAAAAGTATTATAACTTTTTAATTTTGTATTTTACAATGCTATTTTTATGTAATAAATATTAAACAAGAAAATATACTAGAAAAAAGCAACTAGTCTCATGTCGCCCTGACGGGATACGAACCCGCATCCTTGGGAATCCGGCCTAATGCACTAACCAATTATGCTACAGAGACCTATGAATCGAATCTTTCTAGTATATTCACCGTTCTACGGTGTTGGCCACCGTCGTTTCATCATTGAGAGAAATATCCTCGCATTCGAAAGAAACATCTTTACAGATGTTTGACTATCGATTAAGATGAAACAGGCATCTAATTATAACTTTTTAATTTTGCATTTTACAATGCTGTTTTTAAAAAGTCCCGTCAGGGCGACATGAGACTCGTTGCTTTTTTCTAGTATATTTTCTTGTTTAATATTTATCACAGCAAAAGTATTGTCATCGACTTATTTTATTTTCCATAAATTATAATAATATTTAATAAATTCACTGTGGATCGAATAAATTTTAGCAAATTCGGCGATAGCCAATAAAAAAGTGGCTGCAAAAACTGTTTAAAATTCATGAGAATCGAACCGGCGCGGCGGGCGGCAAACAAATGCAAACCAAACACCATTTTCCTTTTGACATTGTCGTTTCATTATTTTTTATCTTTTATCAGGACACTGCATTTGAAGTCCTCCATTTGCTGTTAAATAAATCGAACTATGTAAGTATAATATATGAAAATGAAATGTATGTGCCTACCTATCCACATAGCTTCAGAACGACTGCACCAAATTGGATAATTCCTTTTTGTTGCGTTATCACGACAGCAACGCACAAGATTATACTAGAGTGTTTTGTTAAATCGTACTGTTCTAGTTTTTTAAATTCTACGCAGACCAAGTCGCGAGCGATAAGTTAGTGTATAACTTAGTTATTTTTTTTATAATTGCATACAGTCACACCAATTATCTAGCTCACGTTAAGAACTTGTGTTATGGAGACTAGATAACGGATAAAGATACTTAAATATTTTTTGTAAATACATACATAATATACATATTAAACACCCAGACCAAGACAAATAGACATGTTCATGGACACAAAATAATGTCTTTTCCAGGGATCGAACCCGGGACCTCTGCGCCAAACAGGTCGTTCTATTTTAGTCGTCCATAATTTACTAACCGTTTGAGGTTTGGATAAACAGGGAGCTCGGTGGAACTGTCCCATTCTCGTCAGTGGACGCTGCTCGACGTAGCGCTGAAGGCCGACATTTTACTGAAACAACAACAAATATATTTAAGTATGTAACTTATGTGAAGAAAAAATACTTAGTCCCTACCTGCTTTTAAATTAAAAGTAAAGAGAGATACAATGTGAAATGATATAAACTTCGTAATTTGTTTTTCACAGAACTACCTACCTACACTACACCCAACGGAGACGCGTAGCCTTCATCATACCTGAGGGAATAAAAAGGACGCTCACGCAATATTGCTACGTGAATTCCCTAAAAATTCATTTAACTGTTTATTTCTATGGAGTTTAGAGCTGTGTCAGTGTCAGTGTAGAAGGATTTGCTTTTAATTTTTTGAAGGCAAGAAAACTTTCTAAAACCAAATTCCATAGGCAATAAACAAATATATGAATTGTCAGGGAATTCACTAGCAAAATTGCGTTAGCGTCCTTTTTAGTGCCTCTGATATTTTAAACTTTCATGATCATAATCACTATCAGTATAACGAAAAACGGGATGTAACTGAGAATACAAATACATATGTTATACCCTTCATCTCTGACATAATGAGTCCTTATATATTTTATATGTATGTATGTTAAATATTTATATTATGTAGTATGTTTATGTATTATTTGTTAATTAAATACCCTTAATTAGCTATTCCCACTTTTGTTACAATATTCTGAATTTATGTTTTATAGTACTACTTTATTGCCGATACGGTAGGTCTAACACCTTTTACTGGTTGACTGGTAGAGAATGCCTGATGGCATTAAGTCCGCCATTTGCTGTATTTTTTTTATATTGCAATAAAGAATAAATGAATAAATGTTACACCGTGATCATGGCGCATGCAACTGCGCCGCAATATCTGGGACTCGACAACAAATATGGTAAAAAAACAGTTTTTCGTAAAGTCTACTTTTTCTTACTTGTCTTAAAATGTAAACAATCTTTACGTCTTTTTACAGGTTTCCGTAGAACATAAAACGAAGAAAGATATTACAAAATTAACTTTGTATTCAATAGTTGTTTTGTCATGAAAGGTATAGATTGACATTAACATGTAATTTTTTTCGTTACAATTCAATAATAAGTCTTGTCAAGATTGTTAACATTTTATGACAAGTACAAACCGACTTTAAGTAATGATATTCAGTCTGAAGGTGGAATCGGTTTTCCCGGAATCTTCGACTACTGAGAAACTAGCTATTTTTTTACTGCCAAAACACAACGCTGAAAACATTAGTGATATGGCGGAGAAATTTTAAATAAATATTGGAAAAAATTAACTCGGCTACAAGTGAATTCTCAGACGGGACTCGAACCCACAACCCTTAGAAATTCGGTCCAATGCTGTAACCACTGAGTCAGCGACTAAGTCTCGGGAGCTCGGCTGTTCGTGTGGAGAAAAAATTGTTTTTCTTACACTTTGTCCGTCATCCCATGTTACTCATAATTGCATACCATATTCTTATCTTAATGCAGAACGTAACTCGGACAGTAAACCGGGGTGGACCCTCCATCCTCTTATCTTATCTGACACATATCTCGGGGATTTGGAATCGGGATCACGTCAATTCATCGAGGAAGAGAATTATTTGAAAAACATAGGAGGAATTCCGATGTTTCGAAATGAAGATGCTCTTTTAAAATTCTAGGTGAAAATTGTTTTTAGCGCCTTCAGTAAATAAAACAACTTTTAAGGATTTCAGTGCCCGTACACTATTTTATTTTAGTACCCGATATTTAGTATTATAATGTATGGGTTTTAAAAAGTTTTTTGTTTTCCCGACGTTTCGGTTAGGTATTCGTATATCGTTAAAAGAATATTAAAAAAACACAACTGCCCATAATAAAGGATCCCCGATTGCAATGTGATTTAACTTGTTTTTACTCAGTTTTATTATTTCTTCTTCTTTTCAAAGAACGACTTCTTTAACCGTTTATTCATAGTTACGCCATAATTATTACTTTCAAGTAAATAATTTAGAGTTTAGTTTTAATTTAGAAAGTGGTAATACGTAGATAGACATAACTTCATTCTTTGGTAGTAAATTTAAAAAAAAGATATACAAACAGTTTTATGAGGAATTGAATTTACTATCCGACCAAGACAATTAGGCGCATGACAGGAATGCGGTTTTGCACTTTTTGCACCTGCAGCCCACTTTTCTCTATATTTTCCTATTACCTGATTTTAATAGCGCTACAGTGATTAACTGATTGATTACAGCTTCTTAAAATATTGGTTTTTTAGTTGGTTTTTGTAATTTTTTCTCAGCTATCATGCGCCTAATTGTTCTGGTCGGATAGTACATTATCACTTAATGATAATAATGTAAATTCAATTCCATTTATTCCAGCAATTGTTTGCGTAGTCAATAAACTGCACTCTAGGCACCTTATAACGTTTCACGTAATATTAATGCAATACTTATCGCGCGCTTAAAATTTGATTAAAATTTTAATGATCTTTTTAATTGCATTTGGAAAGTAAAGAACACGCATTTTAATTATCGAAGGAGGTTATTAATATCAATGTTTATGAGATGGTTTACAGGGCTATATTTTTTTTATTTTCAGTGAAACATTGATATTAATTTTATAAACTCTTTAGCTGATTTTTTTTAAATTTAAATCAAGTAAATAGGTATCACTTGGCTTATGTATAAATGTTCTGATAAATGTTAATAATTTTCAATTATTATTAATTACCATTAATAATTGCAACTTACTTTTGATGAATGTAATTAATGTTCAATAAGTCAGTCAAAAATATCGACATTTACAGCCTTTTAACATAACAAAATAGAAGCAGGAGGAGCTTTGGTATCATAATTTTAGTACTTTTTAAAGAAAGTCGCCTTTCGCTTTATTATGATCCGAAGCTCCTCCTGCTTCTATTGACGTTTTGTTATATTAAAAAGCTGTAAACAGTGTAAAGGTCGATATTTTTGACCGACCTCATTGAACATTAATTACATTTATCAAAAGTAAGGTGCAAATATTAATAATGTGCGGTAAAAGTAACTAATTAATCACTTGTACATTTAATCATGGTAATTATTAATAATTGTTGGTAATTATTAATAATTGAGAATTATTAACATTTACCGTAACACACTTTTTTATATTCGGCAATGATGTATGCATGCACGTTCGCTGTTGTTGCTCCTAGCATTGCGCCGTTCTTACGTGCAAAGTTAGACAACCAGGGGGGCTATTCTCGCGTTGAAATATGTCGAATTCGACATTTTTATATTATTAATTTCTTTATTAAAAATCTAAGTAAATTCTCTACAACTGTCAAAATCCTTTAATTTCAATTATCTTTCATAATCCTATAATGTCGAAGATTGCTTTTAGTGAGCCTTTAATACAGATTTTTGACTCCAAAAATGTCGAATTCAAGATGTCGAAGGCGCGAGAATCGGGCCCCAGGGGGCCGATTCTCATGACGTGCGACATACATCTCGAATCGACATAATGTCGAATATTCAATGTCTAACAAAAATGTCACTGAAATCTCTATTTTTCTTAAAAATGGTATTCTCGCATTCGGTAGAGATGATATGTCGAAAGATTTGAAATGTCTATAACTACACGTTCCGTTTTTATCGATTAAGTGAATTGCCATCGAGAAATGTATGTATTAACTTAAAGAAGGGCTATAAACTGTGGGCTATAATATGTTCAAACAATATTACAGACAGTATTTTTTACAGATTTTTTGGTTACATCTTCTCAATAATTTTATCTTTAGACTGTTAAATTCTGCTTAATACGTCCTTGTCAGCTGTCTTCACGGAAAACAGGGGTACCAATCAAGCAGCAAAGGAACAATTTTTTGGAACCCACTTTTATAACATATTCTGATTTTTAATTACTGTCAGATCATAATATTTAAAGTTATTGAGTTGAATATAATAAAATTAAAATGGTGGTTATACACTATCGCAAACATTTGCCATCATAATTGATAATAAATAGTTTAGCAATGTATCTTCATCTTATTCCAAAAAAATATATCCTTCACATTTATATTCTATTATTTATTATTATTTTATACAGTACGAAAATAAAGTTCCAATTGTTACCCAAGACCTTGCTGAATTTTTTTTAATTATGGATAATATAAGATTTAGCGAACAACACATTTCTAACGGCAACGAGGAATATCCGTAGCATTTTCGCCAATTTCACCATGTTTTCTATTAATAATTAATGAGTTCATTTACCGACTTTTTTCACTAATTTCCATTAAATTATTCCTTTAGAATAAATGCAAAACAAAAAAAATAAGACAACAAGTCGACTAATGCTGTTCGACAATAGATCTCGAACGCTACCGACCACTCGAGACATGTCGAACGCTGGTAATAGACATATCTCTACCATGAGATTACGAGAATACGAAAATCTGTTTACGTTCGACATCCGCCATGTTTTTTCGACAAATCTCTACTTCGACATGATCTCTATTGCGTGCGAATTGGCCCCCAGCGTTTTTAGGGCAAATACGAGAGATATCACTAAGCTACTTTTGCCTTTTTGCGTCACTATGACACATACTTGCCTGACTTCTTTCTTTCCTAATGCCTATAGAACTTTATAGTTATAAGTTAATTTTTATGCAAATAAACGTTTTATCTATCTATTTATTTTACTATTATTATCATATTATAACCCAAAACACGATGCTGCATAGATGAAAGCACAAAAACATTAATCGCCAAAAATTCTTATTCCGCCAAAAACTGAAGTGGCTCCTGTTTTTCCAGCATTTGTTTTTCCTTCATTTGTTTTATCGTACAAAACAATGCACGTCAAACAATACCGAGAGAACACGGGTAATACAGCCAAAATGTCGAAAGCAAATGTTGTCTGGAAGAAAGTAATGGTCCTGGGGATATTACGACCTACGTAAATATGGGAGCTTTCATGAAAAGCCTCGAGGAAGCATTTTGTGAGTTTGCAATCTTAGCAGATTGATTGTATTGAGGTCTTTGATCAGATGGCGATATTATTTAATATTTGGAATGCTGCTTTGGTTTTTAGAAAATTAAAATATTGATAGGTGATACGATAAAAATACATATCTAGTAGGTACTTATATGTATTTTGTGGGTTAGGTTGCCTACAATTATACTCATATATCTTTTTGTGTTATTTCGTTGTTTTTTTTATTCGCAATAAACCTGTCAGTTAAGTATTTGATGAAAATGTTTGTTTGACTTTCTTCATGCCTAAGTCGAATGCCGAATCTCACTTTTATTTTTATTCTTGTTATAAATGACTGCAATCCAGTTGCTGTACTTATTTTTATTTAAGAAAAACACCCAAATACAATTTTTCGTAAAGAAAAGAATGGAAACTCACTGTTTAAGACAAAATGGACCACGATAAAAAAGACAAAAAGGAGGACCTTTTCTTATGAAAAATGAATAAAAAGAATCAGCATTGTTGTCGATTTAAAAAAATAATATAAACACTAAAAGGGTCTAAAATCCCCGGCGTGCGGAAGGGTTGGGTCATTTTTCGGTTGAAGGGTGAACGGATGTGGGTTTTTACGTTACGGGCGCGTATATTTGTCAATAATAGCCGTATAATGTACGGTCCCATCAATACCTATATAAATACTGGCTGTTCGTGGAATGAACATATAGAATGAAATCCAAAATAGTATATTTTCGCAGGCATTTTTTGTCTGTTCTGAACTAATTTTGTAATCTTTTGGACAGGTTTTTATTCAAAATTACTAGCTTCCGCCCTCATGTTTCCCGTTCCCGTGGGAATATGGGGATCAAAAGTAGCTGATGTTATTCTTCGTCCTTTCAACTAACTCTATAGGGCTTCAAGAAAGGACAAACAAACACACTTTCGCATTTATAATATTATAATAGTTAAGTTCATACCTACAATCTGAAAATTAAGTTATTTTATTAAAAGGCAGTCTTAATGTTCACATAGTTGTTTGAAATTTTAATAGGAAGTTAAAATGTTAAAAAGGACATTCTAACAAATTCGAGGCACATTTCATTAAACCACAAGTGACATAATTCCAGCTTCTTACACCACGAATAACAAAACGCCTCGAATAACTTTTGAAAAATGGCGCGGAATTAATTTTATTAATGGCCGCCGAAAAGTCTTCTTCAAGTGCGCGGTGTTAGGTGGTCCGGCAGGCGGATAAGTTGAAAAATCTCCGAGTTAATTTAAAATAATATTTCTACGTTATTTTATAGCTAGCACGTGACCTGATTCCTTATAAGCTGTAAGCCTCACTTTTATTGCAGCCTTGTTTTTTTATGACCGCAATTCTACGATGACCGCACAAATCATAGTAATGTTTACATAAGCAAAGGTTTTTTTGAGTAAGCTTACATATTTTTGGTAGAAGTAGTTACTGAACTTATGTACAATAAATGAATAAGTCTACAATAAGTAGACCAAAAAAAACTAACAACCGCAAGGGCGAGTTAAAGTTTACATTCGTAACCACACAGAACATCAAAATATGTAAGTACCTATACTAAATACAAAACCAGCAAATGAGATTTAAAATTAAAACGGACATCTGTAAAGGCTTACCAGCAGGCAACGTTATTAAAGAAATAATCTTGGAAATAATGATAAATTAATCAGATTAGATGTAAGCTCATAACCGAACCGCAGACGGTAATAGGCTTACTACTGGTCTCCTTTGCTTTCGTCAGGAATGCAGATATAATCTGTGGGATATCCTTACATCCTTTTTGAATTGTCTACTCTTTGACAGATTTGAATTTTGGCGGGAGCTTGGCCGGATGCGGATTAGTTGACATGACTTAGAAACATCGCGTTTAAAATATAATTATTAATTATATACACTGTAGTATTTTAGTTGATCAACTGCTAAATCGCATGCGATTTGCACCGTCTGAACACACTTTCAATTCAATCAAAATTAGGAACAAAAATCGATTTAATACAAGTTAGCCACTTTTCAACTTTCGTTGATACGTCTGCGATAAGAGTTGATCAACTAAAATCGCCTCGTGTGAACTCGTTACAAGTGTGAAGAAGTGGTGGAATACGGGATCTCAATTCTTCTCTTCTCTCTCTCTTTTTTTAAACATTCTTCTTGACAAGCTATTCTGAGAGTGTGATATTCTATATGTAAGTAAAATATTTAATTTAATTAGTATTTGAACAACAACATTCTACGCTATAACAGCAATGTTTTATAAATTAAACAAGCAACGGAAAATACATGAACAACGTGGAAGCGGTAATCTTTTGTGACCTATTTAAAGTTTGAACTATGTCGATATCTGGCATCCTGGGAACCGGATATTGCCATAAATAATGATGGGGAGGGCTTAATAACCTGCGGGAGACAGGTGATAACTCACAGGACGTGTGGGGGATGAACTTTCAACCCCAACTTTTGATGATAAGCATTCATTCGGTTAAAGTATGGCAACATACTCGTAGATTAGGCTGTGGGTTACTTTGTTCGAAACCAGGAAATAGTTTGAACTTGTAATGGCTGAAGTGTTTTGTAAATTCATTAGTGAATTTGACGTTATTTTATGGACGATTGTGCAGAAGTAAATATATGATTTTTGATGATAACGTTTTTGCACATAACATATTTCGTGAAATTAAACAAATGTAGCTGTGTACTTGTGTGCTTAGAATAACACTACCCCCTCTCATCTCGTGGGTGTCGTAAAAGGCGACTCGGCCTTCAGGAGACGGGCAGCAGCGTCTCCTACAAACTTGGCCATACTGCGATCGCCGACCCGCCTGCCAAGCGTGGCGATTATGGCAAACCCTGTGGAATTAATCACTACATAGTATAAAGCAAAGTCGCTTCCCGCTGTCTGTCCCTATGTATGCTTAGATCTTTAAAACTACGCAACGGATTTTGATGTGGTTTTTTTAATAGATAGAGTGATTCAAGAGGAAGGTTTATATATATAATAACCTTCAATACAGAGTAGAGAAATACTGTAATTTTTGAGGTTTCTAAAGTGATGTCATAAATGATTACATTTTTTCTGCTTACATTGCAAACGCAGGCTGAACCCTACGAGATTTATCAAAATAATGTACTAAGTATTTGTACACCTTGAAAAGGTCTACAGAAAACTCCGCGGTGGTATATGTTTATCTCTTATGGATAACCCACAATAGCATAAGTCGTGTAGTCCACGCGGGCGAAGCCGCGGGCGGGAAGCTAGTATATTATAAATGCGAAAGTCTGTTTGTTTGTCCTTCCTTCACGTGACGTCCTTACTAAGCAACCAATGAGTTAGTTGAAAGGACACAGTAACATAGGCTACTTTTTATCCTGATATTCCCACGGGAACGGGAACCACGCCGGTGAAACCGCGGGAGGAAGTTAGTATAAATATAAAACAGGTGCGTATTTATTTCAGTTTCATTAGTTAAAAGCTTTCAATCCGCTAACACGGCATCAGCGTATAAGCCAAGTGCCGAAAAAACGACGATTGAGCGATTCAAATGGAATTGAACGAAGTTAAATATTATTTTTATGGCGAGGCTTTTATTTAAATTCGACGGAGTTTTTGGAAGGTGAAATCCTATGATACGCTTTCGGGATTGACCCTATATTTTATTCAAATCAACATTGAATTTGACGGCTTAACCGCTTAAAAATTGCTAGAATTGTAAGGCATTTTTTTAATTATCCTAATCCTAACTTTCCTAACTATAATATAAAAAATGCGAATGTGTGTTTGTTTGTTCTTCCTTCACGCCCTACTAAGCAACCAATCGACTTGATTTTTGGCATGTAGTTAGTTGAAAAGACCAAGAGTACTACTACTTTGAATTCCGATATTCTCACGGGAAGCGAACCACACGGTTGGCGGAAGTTAGTTATCTAAACTAAAAATAAAAAGAGGAAAGATTTGATTGTTTCTTTGTTTGTTTGTAACGTATAAACTCAAAAACTACTGAACGGATTTGGATAAAATTTGGTACACAGATAGTAGAAAGCCTGGTTATGAACATAGGATACTTTTTACCCCGATATTCCCACGTAACCGCGAGCGACCGCTACTGCTATAATAAATAAATCTTTGCAACATAAGTACAGAGCTGACTGCATCTCTTCACTTCAATGTATAAAGACCAAAAAGCTATTATTTTAGCAAAAAGAAGAAATTTTAGTAAGCAAAATCGATGGTTTTGTTAAGTTTTAATTCATCAAACCCGAACGAGACACCGGTGTTTTTTTTTAATGTACGACGGTGATACTCTTAGCCTTCATCATACCTGATCTTAAGTATTGATAAGGCTGAAGATGGAAGCGAGCCTCTCCCGGAATCCTCAATCACTGAGGAGCTGGCTATCTTATCTCTAACTGCCGGAACACAACAATGCTGAAAACATTGTTGTTATGGCATCAGACTTGGATAAGATGGTGGTAGCTAGCCAGACGGACTTACAACAAGTCCTACCACCAACCAAACCGAATACAATATGTACCCCCGCTGGGAATCGAACCCGGGAACCCTGGGTCTGATACCGGTGGTTGTACCACTAGACCACAGAGGCGGTTAAAAAAGGCGGTGTCCAGAGAACAATGGAAAATCTATTGTGTCTCATAATCCGGGGCCTGTGGGGTTAGCACGAATAACCATCGAGTAAGTATCGAGGAAGTAAAGTAAAAAAATGTATGACATATTGAGCGGCGTTCCTACCGGACGTAAACGGAACTACATTTTCCTATACATTTTTTGACATTACGTGCTCGATATTATTTAGATAGTTATTCGTGCTTGCCCTACTGCAAGGTTAACTGACATTTTGCATTGTATTTACAACTTTATGTAAAAAGCGATGTAATAAATGGCCAGTACAGTAGTCAACATAAAACATACAATGCACTTTTCACTAATTACTTATCAAATATATTTTAATTTAAAATAAAAAGAAAAAATATTTATAGGTGTAGCACAATTCTACATTAGAATTCGCTGTTCATTCAGGAAAATTCAACAACCTTCCAATTAAATACAATTTCTCCTTAATAGCTTTTAAATTACCAGACGTTTAACTACAAAATGTATTTCGCAAAATTTTACGTAAAAGCTAAAATTTCCAAATGTTTAAAATACTGCACGCTGCAGGATAACAAAACCATAACCAAACAGCTCAGCAAAGTGTTGCAGGATTAAAATTTAACTGGTAGGTATTTATTCTAAAATTTAAACAGAACTATCCTCCCGTCTTTTGTTTTCACAAGTTTTGAAATAATACACTTTTATCCGTAGACATTTTTCATTAAAACTATGTCGCATAAAGTAATATTACTATCATTGATGCCACATTCGATATTACCAAGAAGGAAATAGGATGCCAAGAATCAAAACCGCCTATTGAATAAATAAAAATAATACACTCAATATGGCGACGTAGAAGAAAGAAAAACACGTTTAATATTTTTCTATAATCTATAAATGAAAATGCATATTCCACAGTAAAGCGTTTATTAAAGCTCAAATAGAAAAGCTGTAGACTGGCTACAGGTTTCGGTACCGATGTTATTCTACTAATAACTTTGTGGACTCAATATGCTAAAACGGATAAAAATATTATATCACAACGATATGACACTCAAATAATTATTTTTCAGAACCAACATAAAAATTTGACAAATAGGCTCGTAAGCCACAAAGGAGGCTATAAAATACATAGCATAAAAATATAGAATACGTAGAGTAGCTTGTAACGACAACGTTACAATTTTATTGTCCCCACTGCTACACACTTCTAAATAATAATAACTAAATAATTGCATACAATACGCTTATTATCTAGCCCACGTTAAGTTTCATGAAGAACTTGTGTTATGGATACTAGATAACGGATAAACATACTTATCTACTTTTTTGTAAATTCATACATAATATACATATTCAACACCCAGACCAAGACAAATATACATGTTCATGCACACAAATATTTGACTTGTCAACGGAGATCGAACCCGGGACCCCTGGCGCGAAGGCATGCTTAGAACTGCTGCCTGCGCCAAACAGGTCGTCAGGGATGGATAAGGAAAATGAGCTATGACCCACCATTCGGGCTCAGTTAAGTGTATTCGGCCTTTCCGAAGCAAGGAGAAGCTCGAGACAATACTTTTAGGTCATCCATCCAAAGATCGACCATTCCGAAAGTTCCTTAACGACTACAATTGTAGGCCGAGCGCGCGATCCACTGCGTCACTGAGCTCATCCTCTGCCAGAAGCCAAGTTCCAAACCCTAAAAGCTCTTTTAAATGGTAAAAGTCTAAACTTTTATCGCTAATTAATATCCACCAAAATTTAACAGATCTAGAAAAGAAAGAAAATTGATTTATTTGAAACAAATCACACAACACAAAAACATACTTAAAAAATAAAACAATGAAATTTGTCTCAAAACGGTCACGACTCAGCATAATGCGTGGTCTACGACCAGCGCTGATATTCCGTCGTGACCGGTTTGACAATCCGATTCGGAGACAAAAAAAAAACACGAAAGTAAAAAACAGATAAAAACAAAAATACGATAAGCTTAAAAAATATGCCACAACAAACAAAAACTTTTCCGGCTGTATGGATCAAATTCCTTAACATTTCAAAAACAAGACAAAAACTAAAACTAAAAGTGACAGACCGGAGAGACATTGACATATACAATCTGCCAACCCTAAAGCCACAGCGCCACAGAGTAGCAGTTTACTGACACAAAAGAGCAACTCCCAGATAAAGTTTGCTCAGTTCCGGATTTCGTGCGCTAGATGCGTTTTTGTTTGCAATAGTGTTGCTAGCTCCAAATAGAGCCGGTATGCGGAGAGGAAATAGGTAAGCTTAATAAAGATTACTCTGGAACACAGAAAATATCAGTTCCCTGTAGAAATAACTACGATTTGTTCGCTTTGTTACTGGTAAATACTTTGTACCGAGAAAAGAAAATACTTTTAGACGTGTAAATGTTTTCGAAAAGACGATTTTGTTCAGAGAAAAGAAAATACTTCGAGTCTAAACCGTAGATGTTTTCGAAGATGGTTGTGGCAGCTTACAAGAACTAAGGGAACAGTAATCTCACGATTCGGTAAATAACTGTAAGATAATATAATAATGTACTAAAGCTATCTGCTAGTTTAGACACGCTACACTTTGGAACTAATGAGTCGATTTAAAAACTATTTACCCAATTTCTGAGGCATGTAAAAGGTTAGTCAACAACATACCACCACCCTTAGCCCACACGGAAAGATAGCCATCACTGTCTCCATAGTCGACACTGCGGTTTCAGGTTAATTTATTGTAGTAATACTAAATATAAGTATCAAAGCCTATTGTTAACTTCGGTACTGAAACTAGTTGATAACTAGATTTATTTTGGAAGGTCCGTTCGTTTGTTAAAGGGCTCACGTCCACGCGACGCGCCGGCATTCCAAGACTGTACAGTCGTCCGAATACACATCCAGCTAAAGAGATTCGGTTATTGTCGGATTCGTCAGCAATCAGTAAGTATACCAGTGACGTTTTGTTGTTTTACCCCCATACTCAAGTGGCGAATTTTCTGTTCGTTAGAACGCTAAAGAAAACTGAAAAGTTAAAACCTATGCAATAAATCGCTTAGAGTAAGCATATGTAAATCAAAATCATTGAAGTTTATATGGGATTGGTATGCTTACATACATCATGTAACTGTTATAATTTATAGTTGTTTTTATTTTTTTAGTTTTTAATCAAATAGAAAATTCGCTACTCGAGGCCATCGGTCAACCACTGCGCTTCGCAGGACGAACGAAGCACTTGCTGATAATATTCCGATTTAACTTGATGTGCAATATTTAACACTGGGTTACGTAGTAACTATTTAGTAATCTGTGACTGATAAAGTATGTATGAGTATAGTGGCAATATCAGCCCAAGCCGCTCAATATGCGATAAATTCATTTCTCGCATATTGAGCATGACCTTTTTCTTTGAGGCTGATTTATGCCATTCAATGGTCAATTAGTCCCATTAGTTTTGAGCCTAATTAATTGGATATTATACCCAATACAATTAGTAACTTTCAAGCTAATAAAAGTAATGCTTCTGCTCTACATAAACAAATTCTTTTCGAGGAGAGCGAACAGACAGGTATGAAACAAGACAGTAATACACGAACAATTACATCATAGTAAGATTGAAACAATACTGCTCTAAGAGATGGCGAAGATGCAAGGGTGTCACCGTTTTGCATTTGTATTATTATTTACGGGCGGGCGGGCGGTGCATCTGGATGTGTTTTTCTTGCGGAATTAAGCTAGATAGGTATCTTTGGTTTCACGTCCAATTGCTTGTAACAGCCTAGACTAAATAAATTATATCGAGTTAAAGACAAACACGTGGGAGGGTAGTAGTGTGGCCTGCCTAAACGAATTGAAAATACTTCTAATTTTTTTTCAAAAAAAGGTGATTTTACTTCGTTCGTTCCGTATCCATTTCCCGTTCATTACTATTTCATGGTGAAATGTGGGTATTACGGTAATATATTATTCAGGCTCATAATGGGAACAATTCGTAACGACTCTTTCAAAGCCCTTAACAACCAATCGAGCGAAGTACTGTCTACACCTCGTCTTCACGCAATAAGCTATTCAATTGATACTGAACGTTATCAGGTTAAACTTTGAGTTGAAAATCGGTTGAGACAAGGTGTCATTTTCGCACTCGTCTCATATAAATAAATAAACCACAGGTAATGAACAATAACTTCTAAATTTTTTAAGTCTATAAAAATTTGCTTTCGTCGAACTTTTTGGGTACTCATGGATATAAATCTCATTTTTAAGATGTTGAGTAATAAATATAATTTATCGTAGGAGTGTTGTACAGGCACCGGTGTAACTTTTTATGGGGGGGTTTTAGGGGTAACGATGTCATTGAAATAAGGGTAAAGGGGTCGGTATTACGATATGATCAATTTGGATATACGACGTCGTCCTTGTCACCCCTTACGGCTTATTAACCTCGAATGGGTGCTATTTATTGAAATGGTCTTCAAGGTAGTATTAAATTATTGGCCTTTGTTCTTAGGGATAATACCCTAACTATTAACAGATTATAAAAGGTGGCATGTTTTTATTATGGAATAAAGTAAACTCTGGTTTCATTAGAAACATTCACCAAATGATTGATAGAACGAAACACTTAACGACCGTAGAAATGTCACTGCATTTCAGTTTTTTTGTTTGAAAATCAAAGAGACAGAAGGATGTTTAAAACAAATCTCTAGTAAACTTGGCCCTTATTTCCTTAAAATGCAAGTCAACTCGCAAAAAGTCAACTTTTTAATTATTTATATAAATACTTACCCAATTCTACGACCTGTTTGGCGCAGGGGTACTAACTTTGCCTTCTTCAAATTATCGGCGAAGCAAATTGTCCTCAACTGTCAACGAAGATAAAATTTAAATTCATGAAGTGAAAAGTTGTAAATACTGTGGACTGCAACTTCTTAAACCCGGGGAGTATTATTTTCATTATTTACATTACTCGCACTGCATTTTCAGACCATTTCTATGTATTTTTAATTAGCCTTCAAACCTTATTGTTTTGACATTTCCACCTACTATTTTAGTTAGTGATACACAATCATATTTATTGTTTCGCAACCTAGACTGTGCTTTGTTTATGAGCTTGCCTTTAACATGTCAATATTTATTGTGTAGGAAGAGAATTAAGTCAATCTTACTCATGAAAAGTACACCTACATGTAGTGAAACCATATAATATATTTTCCAAATCTTAACTCATAAGTTTGCTGTGGTCCTCCTTTTCTATAGAATGAATTAACACTTGCAATATATACCTAATTATCCCAATAAGCAATTAAACATAAAAGCAACAATCATTGTAAAATCTAATTAATACAATTCTATTACCTACCCACTTTTTTTTATTTTTATTTTGTGTTACTGCATAAAAAGTATTCTATTAAAAAATTATCACAACCAATTGAAAATATACTTAGCATCGACCCCACAAACCCTCTAAAAACACTTATTTAAAGTAATAAAATAATTTCAGGCAAATTATTCACAATGATGACCCGTAAGGCAGTCGCTCAGAGCACCGAGTTGAAGTTAAGACAGGCATTACAAGAACTTAAGGCTTCAAAAGATACTTGCAATCAGCTCTTAAAAGAACGGGAGGACAGTGAAGACGAGATTAAGAAAATCATTGACAAGAATTCTCTTTTGAAGAGCGAGTTGGCCCAACTTCATTCGGAACATATGGAGGTGTTGGTGCAAAGGGATCATCTTAGAGACACCATCTGTGATTATGACCAGCAGCTAAACACTTATGACAGAGCTCTTAGCCGCATCACAGAGCTAGAAAAAGAATTGATTTCTGCAAATCAACGTATAGCAGAATTTGAGGCAACAATGCAAAATCAAGAGACGGTTCACACTCAGAGCCTTTTTGAGGAACTGATGCAGTCACCAGGAGTGTGTCTTTCTCCACAACCGTTAGAACATAAAACTAATTGCATAAATGAACTTAAATGTAACTTAGGGCTTAAGAAAGTAAAAAAGTATATCCGCATTAGCAAGTTTATTAGGAAAACTGAAAAATTAATTAAAAGAAATAATTGTTACCATAAAAATATTGCACTTAGGAAAGAACGGATAGATTTAATTGACTCATTAAATATTTATAATTCTAAATTAATTGAGAGTAGACATATGTATGAACGAGATACCAAATAATTGCAAGAAAACATTGAAAGATTGCATAAATCTCTCGAGTTCATGAAAAATCAATACTCAAGTGCACAAAAACAGATCAATGAACATATTCGGTCAGCTACAGAGCTGGTTGAACTCTGTAATTATAATGCTGACAGGTATGATTCATTAGTAAGAACTCAATTGAATTCTTCTAGTCAACAAACAAACTGTTCAAAATCTTTATTACAAAACTCTGAATTAATTAATTTAGAAACAAGTATTTCTGAACCAAGTCATACATCGGTCTCTCCGAATCAGGTTGAGTCAAAGTATAACACCGTAAGTTTTAAGCCAGTGTTAAGCAATAATTGTCAGACAATTATGTACTCTGACTGGATAGGTCAAGGTTTTGCATCAATTATTAGAGAGAAAATTGACAATAAATGTATAAATATTTGTACTCCTGGCCAGTCGGTGAGCCAAATTATTGCAAAAATAAATGAATCCCAAATAAATGAAACTACAACTTTAGTAATATTTTGTGGTGATAGTTCTAAGTTATTAAAAAAGGATATACTAATTAATGTAAACAAATTATTGTCATTGCAATCTAAGACAAAATGCAGAATGATAATAAGTGCTTTGCCATATGCCAGTAATCTAAATTGGGATGAGAACAAACGAATCTATAATTTGAATATGTATATGTATAACTTGATTTGTTGTCATAGTGACGTTGTATTATATTTTGACGTTAATAAATTTATTAACAATTTTATCTTGACTCCAGATACCATGTATCTGTCTAAAAAACTTAGGATAAAGTTAGCTAATTTATTAGCTTATAATTTACAAGACTCTGTTACAAATTGTGTAACAAAGTCAAATATACCTATTATTTCTTTGAGTTCTACTAATAATAGTAGACTTAATGTTTTAAATAAGACTATGACAAACTCGGATTTAAACTGAGGCAAAAGACAACAGCCAGACCTGCTAGTATTAATATTATTCATCAAAATATTCAGGGTCTGTCTGGCAAAGATTTAGAATTAGAACTTTTTGTTGAAAGTAACAATATTCAAATCATTTGTGTTACTGAACACTGGCTGGAGCATTGTAATACGTCATTTAACTTAAACAATTTTCAACTATCTAGTGTGTTTGGTAGAAAGTCAGCGATTCATGGCGGATCTTTAATCTTAGTTAATAATAATATTCAGTTTAAGGAAAGAAAGGATATTGTGAAACTTACGTCAGAAAGCCATATCGAGCTATCATGTATAGAATTAAGTAGTTTAATTATAGTATGTGTATACCGACCCCCTAAGGGTAACTTTGAAACCTTTGAATCTGTAATGGAAGATGTACTTAATAAATTAAAATTAAGAAATAAGTCAGTGATGGTATGCGGAGATTTTAATGTTGATATTCTAGTAAGCTCTCCATTGACTACTCGTTTACTAGCATTATTTAATTCTTTTAATTTAACCAACCAATTTTTTGAACCCACTAGAGTGACAAGCCACTCTGCTACTTGCTTGGATAATGTTTTTTCAGAATGTGATCCGGTAAGCAAAGTGATTTTTAGTAATATTTCATCTGACCATTATGGATTGAAAGTAGCATACGAGTTAAATGTTGTTGACGATACAAAAATTATAGAATGCAGGCCTATAACTAAGAAACGATTAGACAATTTTAAAAACGGTGTGGAATGTAATATACCATTAATGCCTTATACCCACGATAATCCCAATGTTCTATACGGAGACCTCTTTAAACTGATTGCTAATGAGTTTCAAAATTGCTTTAAACCTAAGACTATTAAATGTACTCAAAAGTTAAAGTTCTGTGACTGGGCTACGACAGATATTTATAAAAGTAGAAATAGACTGTATGAACTTTATAAATTAAGAGAAACTAACCATAGCCCAGAGTTCCTAGAATATGTGAAACAATATTCTAAGACGTTCAAAAATATATGTTCTGTTGCAAGGTCTAAATTCATAAAAGCAAAAATAAAACAAGCCCAAAACAAAATTAAAACGACCTGGGAAGTCATTAATCGTGAAACTGGTAAATATAAACCACGTGACCGTAGTATGGCGCTTAAAGTCAATAATACAATAGTAAAGTCGGACAAAGAAATCGCTAACATTTTTGACAAATTTTTTGTGAATATTCCTTTAGAAACTACTTCGAATTTGGATTCTTCACCAGCAGCGTCACTCTCTATGCTTAAAGGGAACGTAACGGAATGCGGGTCATTGTTTACTTTTAAAAAAATCGATGCTATAGACATTGTAAAAGCTTTTAAATCACTAAAAATGAAAAATTCTACAGACTTGTGGGGCATATCTGTAAATATAGTCAAAGAAATTGTTTATACTATTGCTCCTTATCTTGCTGACATTTTTAATCTGTGTATTGATCAAGGAATTTTTCCTGATCTTATGAAATTAAGTAAAGTAATACCATTATTTAAATCTGGAGATAAAGAAGACCCTAGTAATTATAGACCAATTTCAATATTACCCGTCTTAAGTAAAATATTTGAAAAAATAATACTCGAACAGTTATTAACGCACTTTAATATGAATCATCTCTTGCATAATAAACAATTTGGTTTTACAAAGGGTCGGTCTACAACTGATGCTGGGGTCGCGCTATTAAAGCACGTCTTTAAGGCCTGGGAGGGGTCGCAGAATGCTCTAGGCATTTTTTGCGACTTATCCAAAGCTTTCGATTGCGTAGATCATCAGACGCTGCTGTTGAAGCTTAACCACTACGGTGTAAAGGACAATGCTGAGAAGTTGTTACTGTCGTATCTCAGTTCGAGGACACAAACCGTTGATATTAATGGCGTAAAATCGTCCGGCTGTCTTGTAAAGATGGGCGTGCCTCAAGGCTCTATCTTAGGTCCGTTCCTATTTTTAATTTACATAAATGATTTACCATTCTTCGCAGAGAAGTTTTGTGAGATTGTCTTGTTTGCGGATGATACTTCCCTTATTTTTAACATTGACAGAAATCAAACTCATTTTGACGATGTAAACATGGCACTCTCTCAAATTCTTACTTGGTTTGATGCAAATAACTTACAACTTAATGCAAGGAAAACCAAATGTATCCAATTTTCTTTGCCTAATGTAAAAGTCCTGCCAATAGATGTTGAAATTAAAAAAGAAAAATTAGATTTAGTCGATTCAACTGTTTTCTTGGGTGTAACTCTAGACACTAAACTCCAATGGGCCCCACATATCGCGGCATTAGCTGGTAGACTTGGCTCGGCTGCATATGCTATTAGAAAAATTAGACAGTTAACAGATGTTGAAACTGCTAGGATTGTATATTTTAGTTATTTCCATAGCATCATGTCTTATGGTATTCTTTTGTGGAGGACAGCAGCTGATATAAACACTATATTCATTTTACAAAAACGCGCAATAAGAGCCATTTATCAGCTAGGGTCTAAAACATCTCTTAGGGATAAGTTCAAAGAGATAGGTATATTAACAGCTGCATGTCAATTTATTTTGAACTGTATAATTTTTGTTCGTCGCAATCTATCAGAATATACCAAACATAGTGATGTGCACAATGTTAATACGAGAAATAAAAATAAACTTGTAATACCTCGATACAGGCTAAAAAAGGTTCACGGATCTTTCTTGGGTCTAGGTGTAAATTTTTTCAATAAAATTCCACAATGTATTTTGGATTTGCCTTTTGAAAAATTTAAGATTCATGTAAAAGATTGTCTACTAAAGAAAGGATATTATACTATAAAGGATTATTTGAATGACAAAACAGCTTGGTCATAAATGTTTTGTTTTATTTTTTCGAAGTTGTAGCCGTGTCATTAATTTGTTTAGTATAATTATTATTAGATTAAACTTTTAACGCAGGTAGCTTGAGTATGTCATGCTCTCTTTAAACATTTCTACGGTGGTGTCGTGTGAGGCGGGTCGCTACGTTCCCTAAAATATGGTTGAGCGAAGCGATGGCTGGTTCATGCGTCATGCTCGTGAACGGGTGCTGCCAGTGGGATGGGTCTGCTCTTGTCTGATTGTGTTAAAATGTGTTGAGATATTTATATTTTTGTTTCAATTTTATAAATTCTATGTTATTTATGATGTTTTGAATTGAGAACGTGGCACTGCTTGATCAGAATAAATAAAAATAAGTAATGTTCTCCAATTTTTGTAATCAAGTATATGAAAGCCATTATTATTATTATTTTTAATTTACTTTAAATACGCTTTATGATTATGACCCAGCTGATGCGTCTTCCAGTAACATTGTAAGTTGCGTCTTATATTAATGCACTTTTATATTTCTTTTTTTTTGTTTTTGCCATTGTATTTTTTATATTTATACACTTTAACATAAGTACCTGAAGTACGTCATGCTCACTCAAACGTTTCTTCGGCGGTGTCGTGTGAGGCGGGTCGTTACGTTCCCTAAAATATGGTTGAGCGAAGCGATGGCTGGTTCATGCGTCATGCTCGTGAACGGGTGCCGCCAGCGGAAATGGGTCTGCTTCAGTCTGCTTGTCTTAACGTTGTGCTTAGAGATTAAATATTTTCATCTAAAATAAATTACTATCGACCTGTATGATGTACGTCACAACTTGCAGTACAGTAACCTTGTAATGCGAGAAATGTTAAATGTAAGTCCTTCCTTACGAGTTGAAAATTGTTTACGGTTAGGATAACCATAAAATGTAATATTATAATTAGTATTTTCTTTTGTGATGGAAATTGACCTTACTGATATGTTAAGCTCACTTTTCAATTTGACGACTCTGTATGAAATAAAACAGGGAGAAAAAAATAGCCCTTGACGAGTTTCTTGCCGGTTCTTCTCGTTACAAGGTCTCCCGCCGTAGGGTTTGTGAACCGATGGCGTAGCTTCTTTGACGTTCATAAGTGCTTGTAACAGCCTAGACTGAATAAATGATATTGAATTTTTGAATTTTTTTTTCTGCGCCAGAGCTCCCGGGTTCGATCCCCGGACAAGACAAATATTAGTGCATGAGCATGTCTTGGTCTTGGTCTGGGTGTTTAATATGTATATTATGTAATCCGGAGCATTGGACCGGATTTCCAAAGGTCGCGGGTTCGATTACCGTCTGAGAATTCACTTGTGGCCGAGTTAATTTTTTCCAATATTTTTCTATTTAAAATTTACCATAAGCCTAAATTTGGTATTACGATTGTATGGGAGACTGACGTGTCGCGGGCCTCTTATGGTTAGCATTGAGTGATACTAAAAATGGCCGTGTGGTGACGGCCTAAGAATACAAGTGTCACCACTCCCTTACATGCCTGGGATGTCGTAAGAGTCGACTAAGAGGCTCGACGCATTGAACGCCTGTGCGAGAGAAGGAAAAGAGAGGCTTATGTCCAGCAGTGGACGTCCACAGGCTGATGGTGTGATACTAACAATGTTATATTTATAAGAAATTCACCGAGAGCAAATCTTGTACATACTCAATTTACTACTCTACGACAAAGAGTTAAAGTTCACAGTTAAGGAGAAACAAGTCATAAAAAGTTTTATTAGATTTAAGCCAGCGTTTTCCGAACGTTAGATTTTTAAAGCTATGTAAGCGTAATAAAAATAAGTAAGTGCGATGACTTAAACCTTTTTAGTTTATTGTATGTTGTAAATGTTACGGAGTTTAACCAGTAGTTCAAGGATTTCTAAGTTATAGATTTAAATATATCATAACATAAAAAATGGGATTTAGAAAGAAAGTAATCGGATTAAATTAAATCAACTTCAAAAAGTAAAAAAAAATAACTTTTGGAGTCGGTGCCAGCCAAGGCATTCTATTGGTTTGGGAAAAATGTATGTAGGAACTTGTAATAAAATCTCTTTGGCTATACTATTTGTATCTGGCTGGTTTTGGTATCATTAAGTTTAAATTTTATAGAAGGTAATTCCAAATTCAAATTAGGAAAATGTGTGATTTTCAGGAATGCGGTTTTGCACTTTTGGCACCTGCAGCCCACTTCTATCACCGTATTTCTCTTTAAATTTTTTAAGTTTTTCTTAACTGTCATGCGCCTAATTGTCTTGGCCAGATAATAATGAAGAAATTCGATAAAATTTAAAATTTTACTACAAAAAAGGTAAAAATGGAACGCAAGCCGCAGAAAATGGCGATATTTATGGACCTAGTGCAGTGTCTGTGAGAGTAGCACAAATTTGATTTAAGCGTTTTCAATCCGGTAATTTGATATCAAAGATGCACGTCGTTCTGGTCATCCTATTACGGATAAAATAGATGCCATTTTTTGAAAATGAAGATGCAAGATCTGCATATCAATAGTTCTGACGTAGCTGAATCACTGGGAATTGACCCATTTTTATCAGAAGCCTCAAAATTTCTATAGCAATGGGAGGATGTCCCTACCTGCAGATGGCTAAAAGTTATCGAACAAAATAGCACCTACATACTTTAGTTAAATGTTAATAAACTATATTAAAAACTGTTTTGAATTTTCTTAAAAAATGCGAAGAAACTTTTTCACTTCTATTAACTATATTTTTATTTTTCGTGCCTTGGCTGGCACCGACTCCAAAAGTTTTATTTTATTATTTTTGAAGTCGATATAAAATTTTTTTTAACGTTTTTATTTCACAATTTTTAGTTACATCATGTGCCGTTACTTACAATAAAACTATATACAATCAAATTGAGAACCTCATCCTTTTTTGAAGCCGGTTAAAAATCATTTCCAAAACCAAATTAATATTGGTTTCGACGTTTTTTATACTTAATCATTCTACTACTACTAGTTAGCTTTTAGCACAGGTTCAAGGTTAAAACCAAAAATAATGCAAAAAAAACAATCGTCCAATTGTCAATGACTATAATTTCATAAGAACAAAAAAATTATGTTAGCAACTAATACGAAGTTGACAATAATGAGCTACAATGTTCAAGCAGAAAAATTCAGAAAATACGACACGGTGAAATTATTTCACAAGAAATCAGGGCGAATCTAATTAAGACACTACTACTAGTTAGCTTTTAGCACAGGTTCAAGGTTAAAACCAAAAATAATGCAAAAAAAACAATCGTCCAATTGTCAATGACTATAATTTCATAAGAACAAAAAAATTATGTTAGCAACTAATACGAAGTTGACAATAATGAGCTACAATGTTCAAGCAGAAAAATTCAGAAAATACGACACGGTGAAATTATTTCACAAGAAATCAGGGCGAATCTAATTAAGACACGCCCTCCCAATAATGGAAAATGAGCAGTAGACTTAGACATAATTAGTGGAGAAAATGAAATACAATTTTATACACAAATGGCGTCGGGAAACCAGTTCGATACGATTCAATTCGTCAAACAAGTAAAACTTATTAGATTAGATATATAATTTTTCTGGTGTGCAGATTAATATGCATCACATAAAACAAATGACAAAATAAAAACTTTAATGACATAAAACTTTAACTTTAAAGAATTATGTCAAGTAGGTATTTTGTTGAATATCATACCAATATTTTTGAATAAAATTCTTAAGGTGGTACGACTCCCATACAAGCAAACATTGCACATTAATTGGTTCATCAGGCATTAATAATTCATAAATACATGTGCAACTAACTCGTTTCAGTTATTTGTTTGCGCGAAATTATTAAAAAAATGTACTTTCATACATGAGGTATATAAAAGCGACGAGTCACAAACATATACGTAGAATTATTGAAATTATAAGATATTAGTTTATTCGTGATTTATGTATGAAAGTACAATTTTTTTATTATTTCGCGCAAACAAATAACTGAAACAAGTTAGTTGCGCATGTAAATATGAATGATTAAGGTATGATGAGCCATTTAATGTGCAATGTTTGTTTGTATGGAAGTCGTACCACCTTAATCATAATTTCTAGCCCATAACAAAATACATTAAATCATAATTTTATGGAAGCATTAAATTTGGTGATTTGATCATTCGTTTTGAAACTGGTTGCTGGTTGATTTTGCAAGTTCAGTAACCATATTCGTTATCAACGACTATAGTTTTGTGTTAGTCATATCGATCGACTGCTTTACAGACATGAGCCGTACATGCAATGGTTTTCGATGACGATTCTAGTAATTATCACCCCGGTATGACTTGCGTGAGGTGAGATAGAGTGCGCGATCTACAAGTGAGTCTAACAATTAGATCACTCTTCTATTTGACGACTGTTTGAAATTAAACAGAGAGTAAAAAGCAGCCCATGACGAGTTCCTTGGCGGTTCGTCGCGTTAGTTCGTTACAAAAAACATCGGTAGCTCCATCATGGAATTGTCAGTGGTCAAATACTAGTGTCAACGAAGGTTTGTGAACTGATGGCGTAGCTTCTTTGACATCCACAATTGCTTGCTGCAACTTGAGTTTTGATTCGCCCCTACACCTCGGGGCGAGGGGAGGGATGCGTAAATGCCATTACTCGTAGGTAGTATAAAAAGGTCATACTTGATATACTGTCTATTCCTACATTATGCCAGCACTTTTATCGCGTGTCGGGGATCGCAATGTTTTTTATTAGCCTGCGGACCAAAATTTATAGTAGGCGATAATAGTCAGTTACGTTCGACGCAGGCCTGATGACTCGATTGATTTTTTTTTGCGAACGTTCAAATGGATGACATTAACGGAACTGTGGTTCTTACGCTGGTTTCCTTATTCATTTGATAGAATCACTTTCTTAGGAATTTCGATCGGAATTGAAGATCTATGATTCAGAGTTTTACATTACGTTACGTTTATTGTGATTCCTGTTAGGTGAATTCATTTATATATTCAGATATCTTACAAAAAAAAAGTATTTAAATTATCTGGGAAGAACAGTATTAGTAAATGCAAAACTTAAATTATAACCAGAAAACTAGAATGGTGAATGCAAAACTTTAATATATAACGATATTATTTTGTTTTCTAATTTATGAGAGAACTTCACGGTTCGTGGTTCCTTATAACCGCGGTGTAACATATTTTCGCCATATCCTGTCGTGCGATGTATGTATACTTAAATATAAATACCGCTTTAATATCTTTGCCGCTTTTCACCTCTTCATCTGATTATTATTAGCCCTTATATCATAAAAAGAGTCACGTCACATCACAAAAGAATGCCACACAAACGTACAAAGCAAAAAATAAAGAAGAAAGAAAATCGAGTCGCGACACATATTCAATCAACGTTTCTTTGACGATATCAGAGGGTCTACTATAGTCCTCATCGAATTTAGACGACGCACGGCGATCCTGATTATTTTTATTTGTTTTAAGGTGACACAATTCCAAATTTGGTTTTAATATCCTACCGCAGAGGTTACAAGTAATTTGTTCTTTACGAGTTTAGCATTTATGTCAAGTAGGTATCACGAGTCTGTTATCCACGAAATTTGATTTTCCTTAGAAGGTAGAGTGCCAAGATAACCTGTTACAAGCTGCGGTTACAAACAAGTTTTTCCAGTTGGTGATATTAATGTCGCAAGCAGTTCGACGTCTTTAAACACGTCCTTAAAGCGCAGATATTGGTCTTCGAGCTTCCGCTTGCCCTCAGCTAATAAATTAGCTACTTACTCTTACTCTAAGTAGTAAAACACAATTTTAAGCAAGTAGGTTTTGTCCATGTGTAGAACGTGTCTTCACCAACTTAGTTGACGATGCATAAGGAGGGCTTCTATGCAGACCCCGATAGCTGGACGATTTGCGTCATACGATTTACTTTATATTAAACTATATATAATAGTCTCGAATCCTAAGGAGTGTTCGAATATTCGTACGATTATCGTTTTTGGTTTTCGAAGTTCACCCCAGAGAGCCTAAATTAGCGAGGCCTTTTACTTCCGTCACTCAGTACAAGGTTGATTAAATGTTAATTTTTTATTCACAGTCGACTCCGATGTAAAGGCTTTTGTCTTTCCCAGTTTTTTCGTTTGAAAAGGGGTAGTCGAGCTGAAAACAAGGGGACGGGCTTTCATTCGTACAGACAATGGGCAACATTAATCGCAAATTACTCATCAGTAAGTATATAACGCAATTGTTTTATTGTTTAAGTAACTTTCGACGAGATGATATGATATATATAGATAGGGGGTTTTATGACTCGTTGATGGTTGACCTACAAAATAAAAAGAAAATTGGATTTCTCCAGGATCCCATCATCAGATCCTGTCTTGACGACAATGGGACCAACTTGAAAGTATACCCTTTCGAACAATAAAATAATTATTCAAATCGGTTCATAAATGACTGAGTACTGAGACATAAAAAAAACATACGCACGAATTGATAACCTCCTCCTTTTTTTGAAGTCGGTTAAAAATAATCTTATTTCGTTATTGTAGTGCACATTTAAAAAAAAAAACATTATGAGTGTGCAGTTTCTGGGGCTCGTTATCAAAATGTTTTTTTAAGACGCTATAAGGAAAAAAGTATGTACTTTTTGTTATACAACTCTAGGAGGGTTAGAGATGTTACAAAGCTGGTAATAAAGGTTGTTGCGCCGTAGCAAGCCATTGCTGTACCCCCTAGCGGTGGTAGCTGTCAACGCAACACTGCCGGCAGAAGATAAGACGGTTTTTGTTCTAATGGCCAGTCGCGCGTGTCGGTGCTCATTTATCAAGATTTAGTGGCCTAATCGCTCAGAGCTCTTTATAGAGAATTATATCGGTGATGTCAATTGTGATCCCGCCGAATTCCTCAAGAAACTGAAACAGCCAACTCCAGGGACGTCCCAGGCTACCTCCAGCTCTAAGCAACACCACGAAGCGGTCAAGGTATTGTGCCCTTCCTTGTATATTTGTTGACCTCGCGTTCTTTAACCATAATTTGTTCGTTCGCAATACAGCCCACAAAATTTGAATAGAACACACAACCATTTTTTTGCCCTTTACAGTCCAAAGGGTATATATATCTAATGATTTCTTTTATACCTTCATCTAGATTTGTAATGTTTTTAAGATTTTGCCTTGACACTTTTTCTTTTCGAAATGACCCCCTAAAAGTACGACAATTCAAGATTATTCTCAAATGGGGTTACATATACTATTGGAAATTGGTTTAATTAGTGGACACCGATAATATTATTATTATTATTATTTGAGGATCTAGGGGCTTTGCAGCCCTTCTCTTAGGACGCAGTGACTGCAAGTCACTGCGTCCTAAGAGATCTATTGTAACTCGCCTTCTATTTATAGTACCTCTTTTAGCCCGGTGGCTTCCAGAAAGTCAAGAATCTTCCAAGCTTTTACAGATTTTAGTTTCTCCGGGTAGATGATGTGCCGACCCAAGTGAATACTGCGTTTGTGCATAAATGGCCCGCAGTCGCACAGAAGGTGTCTCCCTCTCCTCTTTACAGTAGCCGGCAAATATCAGTATCACTCAACTTCATGTGAAATTGGTGCCTGTTAAATTTGCAGTGTCCGGTTAAGGCTCTGACAATCGCACAGATGTTCGTCCTGCTGAGCTCTAGAAGCTCCGCAGTTCGTTTTAGCGAGTATCCTTCTATATGAGATATATCCTTCTATTGGCGTATATTTTCAATCGTGTAGTACTATTTTCTTTTGAATCGCTATAGTTATTTACTACGACGTGATTTCGTGGATTTTTCGCCTAATCAGCTAAATCGGACTCGCTCCCGCGCGCGTCCTTTGCTCATTGCTGTCTTACACGGATCACTCGTATAGCGCCTTAAGTTCAATCATGTTACTTATTTAAAGCTCTTAGTAGCACTTTTTACGAAGGTAAGTAAATGATATCATAATATTCATTACTACTACGATGGCAGTGACTTCACAAATAAGTCTTCACTTAACAAGAATAAGAAATACAACTAGGTTACTAACTAAACATTCTTTGATATATCTTACTTTTGTCACCCAAAGTAAAAGTTCACATACAGACAGACGTTTACTTTTTCCAATTTGTGCGCCAGCAGAGAGACAGAGCGTATCAGGGCTTCTATAAAAAAAGGTTCATCCAACTGGATTACCATCTTTGATCAAACTCCGTACGAAATAACAGAAATCTGACGCGTATTAACTGACTTGATGACACAGACTGTCTCTGGGTTACACGAGACACATTTTATTGCGACTCGTAAAAGTTTCCTTGAGACTGGAGGTAACGACGTTGTCCCACTGTCTGCGAGGAAGTGACTAGCTATCAGCTACTCTCGCTCAAGAAACGTACAAAAGATATACATTCCGTGTATACAAAGAAATACATTAGATAAATATATACATTACATATTATATTAATTAATAGTTGATTGCCGACTGTTTATTAGTGTTAACACTGGCGTCGAGGACTCGCTCCACTAGTTTGTCGCTGAGCGACAAGAGTTATCAGAAATAACTCGCTCAGCGCTGCTTGCTTGGCGGTCAGATTACATGCCGCGCCTTGAGACTTATTGGATAACTTTGATAAAAACGCATTGCTGTTTTTACAGAGTATTGTTGATTTTCACTGTCAATTTTGGTTGCCCACTGACTCGCATAAAGCCGATCGAAAAAATTATCGGAACCACACACTCACCTCTCGCTGCTACTAGCTCTACGCTTTTCGCTCATCGTTGGCGGTGGGACATCTGCCTAAGACGGGAGGTCAATCTAGCCGTCAGCTCCGCGGATTCATCTTAATTCTCACCTGCAGGGATTGTAACTTGATTCATAGTCGTGAAATGAAATGGGAAAGGAAACTTTATTGTCTGTTTGAAGAGGGTGAATTTAGGTTGTAACTTTAGTACTGCAGGTGAAAAGCAATCACACGAAATTTGAAGTTCCAACCTTGACTTTAGGAGCAAAGATTGTATGTAGCATTCAATAAAACAAGGAAACTGAGAAAAGTTACCTTAAACTTACCAATATCTATAACACACCAAGCTTAACAATTGAACTGCGACAATAGCACTTAACTACTATGTACAGTCAACGACAGCTACGGCTTTACACTTTGACCTTAGAGCATCCTTACGGCGCTCGTAATAGCAACAGTTTTCGTAGTGCAAATGTAAAGCCGTAACTGGTGACTGTACATACGCAATAAGATAACATTTTAAATACAAAACTAAACATTTAATAATCAACCCATCATAACACTTAAGCTGTTATTTCCGAATAACTAAGTCCAACATCATTAATTTCTTCACATATTAAAGTGACAAGTTGATACACTTATTCATTATTAACCCACTCCATATTAAAACGCGGCGTTCCACTTTTTGTGCCCTAATACGATTTTAATATGACAAAGAGCCTCCCTCAGTTCTTTACGTTAAAAGGATTGGATACATAATTCATTAGACATGATTGTATGGGGGTGGATAGCTGACCCTTCAAAGGACTAATTAATAGAACTGCCGAGGTTTTTTATGATGTAATCGTGGGGTTTACATGGAAAGCCAGTAGTAGTGTACATAACATAAACGAACCTTGTCTTTATTGAAATACGTCTATGTGCTTATAGAGCTTTGTTGAGATCGATTTACTGTCACAGGCTTCTATGGAGAATACAGATTATAGGTATTGATTGAAACCTCGGCAGTTGTATTAATTAGTGTATAATTGTATATTTTACTGTATATATATAATCTGTTTGTTGTTTGTTGATTGCACCAAGGGCTACCACAAACTTTTCAAATTGTAATCAACTTTGACGTAAAACCTTACGCATATGAAACTAATTATAACAGTAGTTTATACAAAACTATCAATTCTTCAAAACTATCTAAGTCTGATGCCATAACAAAAATGTTTTTAGCATTGTTATGTTCCGGCAGTTAGAGATAAGATAGCCAGTTCCAAATGGTAGAGGATTCCGGAAGAGGCTCGCTTCCATCTTCAGCCTTATCAATACTTAACATCAGGTATGATGAAGGCTAAGAGTCTCACCGCCGTAAATAAAAAATAAAAAAAAAAAACGAGAATAAAGCAACTTGTCTCATGACGACGGTTTAATATTTATCACATAAAAATAGCATTGTAAAATGCATAATCAAAAAGTTATAAGTATCAATTAACTTCAAAATCATTATGCAATAGTTATTTTATACAAGCATTCAATGATACTTAACTATATGAATTATATATAACTTATAAGTTTTAATAAACAATCCCAGTAACCACATAAAGTTGATAATAAAACACGATCGAATAGATTACAAACTGTAATCATCATGATGATGTCATATCATAATCAAACACAAGAAATGTTGTCACCAATGTGTTAGTTCCATACAAACATATGAAAGTAATTTCTATTGTACATCTTAGATGAGCTCCGAGCAAACAAAGAGTTAGATAAGATATGGAATAATGAAAACGGGTAAGATTCGATTCAACGTAATATCAAGGGACGCCCTAAATACATTTTGTCCAATAACTTTTCTTTATTATATCACTAACAGGTGAAACTTGATTGGTCGGATTCATATCGAAAAGTGATGAATATGTTATGTTTATATTGACGTATAAGTTCTTAAGCAATCAATTGTCTACTATTATTGTAACAGCTACAATTATAGAAGTAACTAGAATTATTTTGTTAAGTATGTTGTACGATTTATAGAAAAGTTAAACAATAAAGGCTCTGTTGATCATAAAAAAAGAAAACAAAAAAATAACACATTTCAAACGAAGTGTTAAATAAAAAGCGCGAAAGATCCGGAAAATTTGTCATTATCAAATCTCTTTGACTTAACGACAGTAAAATTGCAAACCTTTTAAATAATTTTTAAATTGCATTTTATTGCCAAATTATTGAATATTCAAAAAAACCCATCTGGCACTACGTTGGGCGCCAACGAAGTATCCTATTAACATTTTACAGTAAATCAAGTCCCCACTTGTCTGTCTGTAACCAGATGACTGAATTAACTGAAGCGTGACTGAGTCACTGAGAGGTCGTGGCCGTTGTTAAGTAATTTCTATTAACAGGAAGCATTTTTCTCAGACACTGGAAGGATGATGGGTTATTCAATTATACTGTTACATGTTAGGCGCCAGTAAATAATTTAATTCAATCAAATATATTAGTGAACTTTAATCAGATTAGTATTTAGGTAAATCATTTAAGAGCCCGGCTAGGGTATTTAGTTTAATGGTACTGAATGTAACACTATTCGTGCCAACCTGCCAACGCATTACCTCATTACCTTTTTACTAATTTAAAGTATAAGCGACATTAAATTTTTCTATCGACCGTAATTCTTCCAATGTGTGTACGAACCGAACTCAGTCAGCCATTTTGGTTTCAGAAACTCGAATGTAACGCGTTGGGTGCCAACAAATTATATTTGAACCAATTAACAGTGTGCAAAGCTAGTCAGACAGCCAAGGCATTCTGCATTGCACTTCTATTACTTTTATTTTTCATCCTTGGCTGGCAACGACTCGAAAAGGCTTATTTTTTATAAAACGTTTTTTATTTTACAATTATTAAAGTTAGAATAAGTCCCGTACGCAAAACAGTAACAAAAAACGTCGATTGAACAGGTTCAGTATCTGACACCGCGCGATCTATGACAGTGTTAGATACTTATTCCGCGCATTGACGAAGCATGCTGGCCTGCAGCGTAGAAACAGTAAAGCATCATCTACTATATAGAATCGGCATATTAAGAACTACTAAGTAAACGAATACAACATATTTTTTTAGATTTCCTGAAAAAAACCTCACTTATTACAAAAATTAAAAAAATGGGCTTGAGATCAAATCAGATGTTATAACATTTGAATCATTGAATCGGTTCAGCCGTCTTCGAGTAATCGGTGAACGTACATATACGTGACGAATTGATAACCTCCGTTCCTTTTTGAAGTCGGCTAAGAAGTAGGAGCTGACGCTACAAAGGCATGAATCGCTTTAAATTATGCCATCGGCAGACTTCCAGACTAAATCTGTAGACGCGTGACCAAGTGGTTTCGAACCCGGCTAGGTCATTTCCCTAGACAATGGCGGGTACAATGACCTCTAAGTCGTATTTTTGAAACAATAGAATTATTCTTTGCACACGGTATCGCAAAATTCGCATGCGAATGCTTAATTTTTTTAAATCTGCAACGAGTGGTCCGAATCCGTACCTCCTTTTTATTTCATCGACAGAATGTCATTTTACATGGAATTTGACGTAGTAGTAACGGATAGTTTGACAACTTCTGAACGTACCGTTTATTTTTTGATCTTAGAAAGTTTGTTGGCGATTTTTAAATATACTGTGTAACATGGATCAGGGGGCTAATTGTCTAATTTTAAAATCTATCGCAATCCCTTTCAATTCGTCATTTAATAGCTATTTACATACTTCAGGCCGTCACTATTTGACATTTGAAAGGGATTGTGATCGGGACGCGTTTTGAAAGGTATGGAATTAACGAAATTGAACTGTCTAAGCAATATGACAGACGAAAATATTACAATTACAATACCTCTGAATTGTGATGTGATTGTGATAGATTTTGAAATTAGACAATTAGGGGGCAGGTCTAAGGAGTTTAGAAAACAGCAGCACAGTAAGAGATTAAAAAATGGGACAAAGTGGGACCCAATGGGTTCAATACAAAATCGTATAAGAATTGAATTCGCATAAGAATTTCTACCGATTCAAACATACGACTCCAAACGATGCGACTGCTACACGTTGGGCGCCAGCGAATCATCTACAAGGCCTGAAAGGCACGTCGGAGGACACTAAGCACACGATAAAGGAAAAGGCTTAACAATTGGTGCGGTTTTATTCCTCTCGTCGGATTTTCATTATGTGGAATAGTATGCTTAGGAAGTTGTTTGTATAACCTTAATTCGGTGACGGAATTTGAATGAGTTTTGAGACAGTATTAAAGATATTTATGGATACTGCATTACTTCCAAGTCTCACTGTTATTTTAAATTCGAAAACTAATTAATTTCAGCGTATTCACGCATGATTGAGTAACAATAGAAACTTTCCCATTTAGAATATATATTTTTTTATACACTCAAACCAATTAACCTAGACCCAGAGTAAGCAATATAGAGCTTGTGCTGTGGAATACTAGGGTAACGGATATAAATGTGTAGAAATATATATAAACGTCCATGACTCAGGTACAAATGCTCGTGTTCATCATACAAACATTTGCCCCTATCGGGATTTGAACCCAGGACCTCAGAGTAGTCGACACGTTGAAACCGGTGTACCACTCTACCACGGAGGTCGTCGAATACAAGTAGCATCTTAAACTCGCCTAGTACTAGTTCCCTTGGGAATATCGGGATAAAATGTATCCTATGAATATGATTCAATCCAGACCTTAAAGTATATGTATGCCATATTTGATCCAAATCGGTTCAGCTGTTTTTGCGAGATTGAGTAACAACCATACAAACCGCCAAAAATCTAAACTATGACATTTATAACATTAGCTGGATGACGTAAATATGATTGATTAATGATAACTAACTTAATTTTTTCCAATATTTTTATATTTAAAATTTACCATAAGTATAAAAATAGCATTAAAAAATGCAAAAATTACAAAATCATAAAAAAAATTAAAAAAAACTTTACCATTATCAACATTGCCACTTTAATAGTAACATATTCCTCGTTATTCACAATCACAATGTTACAGGGAAGTTGTGTACTAGCGAAACGCATTATCAAATGCATTTTGCAGGATTTGTGCCATTAATTTGTGGTGGCCGTAGCGCGTAGTCAATTGGAGCGTAGCCGTAGTTGCTACGGCGAATTGGAGTGCTACGAAATTGATACGAGTCACGTTTGCCTTGTTTCACAACACAGAGAGAATATCTAAACAAAACATTTCTTCAAACATATTGTTTTTTTACCTTTGAATTGGATTTCTTTTCAACAACACCTTTTAAAAATATTAACGTGATTTCTGTTGCCTTTTTTGTAATAAAACAAAAAGATATTGTGCCTTCTCTACTTAGGATTCATAAGGAAAATAACAAAAGGTTTGTAAACAAAAAAGCATTTTTATGGTATACGAAAATTGTCATGGGTTCGTAACGTAATTTTTTTCGTTTAAGTTATTATTGGGGTGAAAAGTTTAATTGGTTGTTCCTCGGATTGGGAGGGCCGGAGGAACGTTGTAACTTTTTTAAATTTTGCACGACTCTGGAGTTAGCGTACTAATATTTTATTTGTAGGTGTAATGAATGATTAATGAGAAAAGTTTTTAATGATCAGCTGCATACCGAGCCTGTAAATACTCGTAAAAAACAGTCTCATTAGTCGAGAAAAAGTTGAGACGAGTTGCATTATTTACTTAAGGTTTAATATTGGAAATATAATTTGTCAAGTAGATACAATCGATAGCATATCCAATGTCACAGCTACATTATTGCGTACGTACGCAATAAGGGATCATCTTTTTAGATCAAAATCCTATTTAGATAATCTCAAAATTTAAGTATCCATCAACAAATAGTAACAAAAGAACGGTTAACTATCACATTTATGTAATTAAATATCCATAACATCATTACTATTAATATTTACATGACAGAAAAATTTGGTGTTTAAATATTGTTGTCGAAAACTAAGGATTTTTGTTCTGAGTAAAAAAAAAAATTGTTATGCAAGGCTGGAAAGTTGGATTTAACGGCGAGTTACATCTCTCTATTGACGTGACCTGAGCATAGCGAGGGTTTTAAAGCTACGAGACGCTAAAAACTTTTGTGCCGCGCGCAACACATAATTTTTCACCTCACAACAGTCACGTTCTGAAATCCAATCATATGTTGTGAAATCTGACCAACCGTAATTCGAAAATTCTTATAACAAATAGTTTAATCTTATTGTTTTTATGATTCAATAAAATTAAATAATATAATAAAACCAAAACGGAGTATTATAATTAATTCAAAGTTATTTAAAAAACGAATAAAAATTAAATGTAATATAATAAGTGAATACTTAGTGCGATTCGGAATGCATTATTATTTTAAGTACTTTTTACCGTAAATTTACCGCAAAACCTCCTTTTCCGAGCGTGTGAGATGAAAATAATATTTCTTATAACATAAACAGTTTAAACTTCAATTGTAGAATTCTTTTCTTCTTAATTACTGTATTCATTAAAAGGAGGTTTATTATGTTCATTATACCAGTCCATGCTAACCTTATAGGTTGGTTTATTGCGCAATTACGCGCTGATTCAGATCCGAACAGCTGCTACTGGCTGAGATTAAAGCCGCGAATAAACGACAAAGATATTGTTCTATTTTCAAATTGAAATTGACTTTTTGCAAAAGACTTGTTCTATTCTGGATTTGAATTCGTAATTGATTTTTGCAATAGACTTGTTCTATTCTCAATTTGAAATTGGAAATGAATTTTTGGAAAAGACTCACTCCACCTGCGCATATTTTCCCTACCTACTTCTTTTTATTATTTTTATTGAACAACGGGGAGGCTTGAGGAGACTGGAGGATTCCGGGAGAGGCTCGCTTCCATCTTTAGCCTTATCAATACTTAACATCAGGTATAAAGGCCTTAGCCTTTATTATACCTGATGTTAAGTACAAAGTCTGAAGAACTGGGGATCTGGATATCTTATCTCAAACTGGCGGAACACAACAGTGCTGAAAACATTGCTGTTGTGGCGTCAGACTTAGATGAGATGGTGGAAGCTAGCCAGGCGGACTTACAACTAGTCCTACCACCAACCAAACGGAATACAATATGTTCCCCGCTGGGAATCGAACCCGGGACCCCTGGGTCTGATACCGGTAGTTGTTACCACTAGACCAGAGAGACGGTTGAACAACTTCGGCCAACTTAGGTCCGAAACCTATTAAAGGACTTCCAAGTTGCCCAGGGTAGATCATGTCCAGCAGGGAGCCGCTCAGCCTGTTCAGTAAATGAGTTTATGGGATATTTCTCCTTCCAGAGCTTAGCTTGTACTACTTTAGGGTCCTCGTCCAAGGGAGGAACTTTACGGAGAAAGTTGTGGCGGCTCAGTCTTTGGGTCACTGGCACGTGGTGGTGTAAGGAGTGCCGCGGATCGGTCTGTTTTTTGAGACGCTCTAAAGAGCAGACACACCTCTGCGGACCTCAGGGGATCCCGTAGTCCGTCAGGGAGTACCGCTGGTATAAAGCGTAAAAGGCTGATCGTTTGTGTAGATGTTGAACAGCGTGGGGGCTAACACACTACCCTGAAGAATTATTATTGCTTCATTGCAAAATTGCTGCAGGCTTATTTAGAGAACTAATAGAAAATAACTAATAATGTAAAAGATTCACCAAATAGAAGTCCTTTCATTTTATACATGAAACACGGTTATTACAGAAGTAGATAAACACTGTAGAGTATTTTATTGGAGTTTAAAGGAAACATATTTAATTAACCAAATTTAAATTGTTTTATTAGCGTGTCAGTCAATGTCAATGTGTCTTATAAATACGTTTTAATCATAACGTTGAATTGCTTTAACCTTATTTGCCATTACGTGTCCCAATACCCGGCACTGTAATCAAAGCTGAAAGCATTTGGCCCCTGCCGTGCTAACAGGGTAATTACACGGTTACTAAGACAATGCCATTACGTTTAAGCCCCTGTCTCATTGGCGCTTTCAGAGGGGTAATTTTCTAAGCAACATCCTGACAGCGGGCGGATGCAACATTGATGATCGCACCCTTTTTAAATACTATTTGACAGCTGATCTGACATTTATCACGACAACAGCGTCGATGTGTCGCACAGACCTATATCGAGATAGACGAAAAGAGCGCTTCAAACTGTATGAGAACCTAGCGTGCCGAATTTTTCGTACCTAAGATGATGTCACGAACGAGATTAACGGTCGGTTTCTATCCTCAACCTATCCTCAGTAAGAGATAGGTTTATTAGAGCTTTGTTGCCTAGTATTTTTGTTAATCAACCCAAAATAACTTAAAATACAGTGGTTGCTAAGTAACATAACAAAGATAGGCCTATCTCTTGTTAGGGATATATTATTGAAATCGGCCGTTAGTGATGTGAAATGTTATTGACGAGCTCTTGCAATAAAGCACTACACAATTAACCATTTTTCTTTCTGAGTGACGCGTGTTTTCATGACAATTGACTTAAGCGGACTGACTTTGGTCGGAAAACTTTGACAGTGGATCATACTTTTGGCACGCAAGGTACCGTCTATCTCGATATAGGTATGTGATGTGTCGCTTAGAGAATAGCATAGTTGTAAATTAATTCTGCTTAAAACTGCGTGACAATGCCTATAAACGTAACGGAAGAAATTATATTTTGTTCTGAGTGGTCTATAAAGTAAGTCCAAAAAGTAGCTTTTGTCACAAAATCCTTAATACTTTGTGTATCGCCAACGTTTGGAAAACGCCGGTATAGCGGCATATGTATTGTTGTTAGTGTAGCAACAGCTCTATGTTATGCGCGTGAAACTGAAACAGAGTACACTAACAGAGTGTAATGGTGTTCACAAGTGAATTCTCAGATGGGACTCGAACCCACGACCTTTGGAAATCCGGTCCACTGCTCTAACCACTGAGCTACCGAGACTTGCGGACCACCGGCGAAATTCTCCAATACTAAAAATTAAAAAATCATATAAGAGTGTTAAGTGTGTATTTGTTGTGACAATGTTTTTTAAAAATACCGTCTATAAGTATCTCTAAAATACGTATTGTTTGTTTGTTAATTGTGTTGTTCTTATGTAAGTGAATTAATGTGTAATTCTTAATGAGAATAAATGTCTTAAACCTAAAGTGTACTTAACTTGTACCAATTAAACAAATAGTTTTGACCAACTGGCACTCAACAAAGTAAAAATGAACCATTAGGTAACTTGTGAGGCCTCCATATATTTCTGAATAAACAATTGGACACTTGTAATATGAAATATATCAAATCATCTGACAGATAATTTATCCAGAACTTATCTGACGGTGGTGAAATCGGCCCTAAGAAAAATGTTTCATTAAAATTTGTAGCATGTTATTAACTGATTTATGCCTTTACGACTTTATCAAAGCCGAGTTTAAAAAATCGGTTTTTAAACCTTTTTGTATTTATAAAAAACAACAACGGGACTCAAACGCAACATTTGATATGCAGTACATATAATTTATAATAATAATGGCATACAAACACACCAATTATCTAGCCTACGTTAAGTTTCATGAAGAACTTGTGTTATGGATACTAGATAACGGATAAACATTATTTTTTGTAAATACATACATAATATACATATTAAACACCCAGACCAAGACAAATAGACATGCTCATGCACACAAATATTTGTCTTTTCCGGTGATCGAACCCGAGACCTCTGGCGCAGAAGACGGGCTTAGTATCCCTGCGCCAAACATGTATGTCGCATTTGAGTCCCGTTGTTATTTTTTTATAATTATAGTGGCACGCGATAGTTTAAAATCTTACATGTTTGTATTTGTTTTCGAGTCCCCGATATTTCGGCGCAGTTGCAGGCGCCATGATCATGGTAACCTTAGTTACTTAGAAAGTTTTAAAGTGTGAATCAAAGCCGTCAAATCATATAAAATATCCTACCTTATAGTAATAGATTTTCCGTTAAAATTAGATGGTCCAATTCAACGTACTTAAACCTTGAACACACTAAAACATAAAACTAATAGTAAATTTCTTCAAATATTTATGCCTAACACATCATTAACAAAGTAATAACGATAAACACAATACCTTATTCAATAAAGGAAACAGTCGTTACCGAAACAATAGAAGGCTCACTGATTAATAAAACGGGCGACCGAAGTGTCGAGACATAACATGTCAATTTATTACTCTCGCGTTATGTACTGTAACTTAATTAACGCCCATTGTTGCTTTCCTAGTTTAATTTAAGCTCCAACACGGCATATACGTGGAGTTCACAATTACGAACCGCAGGTACCCATACTACGTGTCTGAGGGCCTAGTGCGAGTTTGCAAATGTCCAAACGTTACAACGCGTAAAGAGTAAAATTTTGACTGATAGTCCTTAATACAATGAGGAATAAGGTTGAGAATTAAACTGTATTCGCAAACATTGGTGAGTTAAGGAGAGAACTCACACTAAACACTGTAAAGTAACAGAGTGACAAGACCCGAGTGTTTTTTCAAATGCGTAGTTTTTTTGTGAAACGTTTTCTCGGTAAATACAAAGGTTGAAGAAATAATTTATTCATTAAATAAAATCTATTATTTGTGATATAAACGTTTTTTAAATATCTATTAATTTTTTCAATAAAGCTCCCTAAAAACTCTACGGGTCAACCGGGAAGTTCCCCGATTGTATTAGTTAAAATATAATGGTTAAAATTTTTACGTTACATTCTAAGCAGTGACTACACTACACACACATAAAAGATAGGTCAAGGGCCGGTTTCACCACCTAGGTACTAATAAGTTCTGGATAGCTTAATTGCTACATCAATTGACAATTGTATTATGAAAAAATCCCATCTGACACATAAGCTTTCTAGAACTTAGCAGTAGGTGGTGAAACGGGCTCTAAATTAAGTATTTTTTAAATTCTTTTATTGTTTTAATATTGTGTTATGCTGTGTTTTTTGTTTTCTTGTGTTTCATTTATTGTTAGTTGTTTTTGTCATTTCTTATTTCATTATCGCGCACCTACAGGCCCTGCCAGAATACAAGCGTGGCCGTGATATATTATAGTGTCATGGCCACACATGCTGAGGCCTACTTTTTTTTCTATCATGTCTGTTTTCGTACCAATGTTCGATTTATCTATGATCTATTGTTATTTTTATTATCTTTGCTGAATGTATTTGTGTGGTCTTTTGTGTAATAAAATTTTTCTTTCTCTTTCAAACTCTTCGTTTCGTTAATAACTTTCTCACTCGATATGATTCGAGTTTCAATGGTAGGGGCGGTGACACGGTTCAATCACTGTTCTCATTGTCTTGCAGTGAAACATTGGAGGATCTCAGGCCGATGTTATTAAATCTAAATAAGGGGGCGGCTTTATACGTCCACGTTTATTGTTCCATCAATTCTAATTAATTTAATGGATGTTTACGTAACATTTACGTGTTATGATATATTTACAGTTGGGTAATGTGTTGCTATTTAATTAAACCGATATTTACATTTATCGATAGTAATAATATTCAATTCAAAATCATTTATTCGGTCTATCTAGGCTGTTATCACTTGTGAATCTGTTAGTTAATATTTTATCTTTTTGAATTTGTATAGTCCGCGCCAAACTTTATTGCGAGTCCGAAGTTAGCTGCGAGCGCTTATTTGCGCAGCATTACGTCCCGCTGCTTCCCGCTGACACCCAAAATTAACTGCGACTAAATAATTGCGACGCGTCTTCGACCAACTTCGGACTCGCAATAAAGTTTGGCGCGGCCTGTACCTACGTATTGAGAAAGATAAGGAGATATTATTATGACTCGAAGTCATGAGAAGTAGATGATGAAATATGGTAAAAAAGTTTTATTTAGGTATTTTTTATTACTAACTGAAAAAAGTGACCGATACACGCCGAAATGATAATTACATAGAATCCGATATATAAAGTGGAGGAAGCATAAACATTTTTAATTAAGAGATCATACAATTTACCTTCTTAAGAATTAAAAGGAATAAGTGCTTAAGATTGTAAATCCGTGACACTGAAAATATTTTTAACCTTTATCCGACTTTGAATAAAATATTAAAAGATTGAAAGGAAAATCTGCTCCCTTGCGAATTATCTTGACGTCGAAAAGGTTTCATTCAAAGGTTTCATAAATTGATATCGACAGTGCCTCTCCAAACAATTAGTAATTAACGATGTCCTTAACGTAATTATAAGATTTTACTAATTTAGCTTAATTGTTTACTTTCCAAATGGTCATTTTCTATGAATTTCAGGGATAACTAGTTATTTTTACAAATTACTGTACTTTTCCTTTTCACTAATTAATCATTGGAAATACATCGGTAAAAATATTAAAATACAAAATTATGTTGTACTATTACAGGGATTGTTATTGCGCATTTTGTTTTTATTTTCTATACGTCTATCTTCACATCTTAACGATCATGGTCAAAAGATTTTTAAAATTATAATAGCCGATTTTTTTAAACAATTTTATCTACTTTTTACATACTTTGTTTTAAACATGAAACTATAGTTGTTTCCTGAGTTGTTCTTTACCACACTTTATCACAGTAACAAGAAAGTCTCAACTAGTTCTCAATACAGCTTTGAATTATAAATGAGTATCTCTTTTCCATTGGAAATTCACGTAGAAACTCGTAAAGTTTTGTAAATTCAAAGAAACTGTTTGGGTATTTTCATTTGCGCAGTCGTCGGACTAAAAAGCGGAATCTTTTCGATTCAGATCCGTTCGCTGTCTACAACTTTCGGCGTATAATGGTACCATTTACAAACGATTGAGCAGAAACGATTCCGAAATAATAGAAGATTAATAAAATTAATGTAGAAGTTTTAAATCCATGCAAACATTAATTTATTTTTAATGCTCAAAGTTCAATAATTGGTTTTAAATAATTTATTTATATTTATAACTTTTAAGTATCATGTCGCCCTGATGGGACAGATTACATACACATACGGTACATTTATTTATATTTTTATAAGACAATATAATTCTGAAAAATCTCAAAGCTTCAGTAGAGTTTCGTTCTCCTAGAGTATATTGTTCTGTGGTCTGTGTTGTTACAAGCACACTTGAAGGACAAAGACTTGTCAAGGACAGGTTTTTACTCAGTCTTATAAAAGTCGACACAATAAAAATGACCTTCAAAATGTGTGAGTGAGGTTTTCATTATTTTTATTTTGCAATAAATTATCATAAATACAAAAGAAATACGCTTATTACTTTTACCAACTTTATACCCGAAATAATAAGAAAGAATTTAACTAATAATTAACTCACCAGTGCCTTTGTTAACTATTCGTTTAATGCTATAGTATTTTAATTCGGTGGTTGATACCATTCCAAGGTGGACAGATGTCTTAGTTTTCACGACTTGATTTCAATTTAAATTATAGGTAATTTATAGATATAAATTACCTATAATTTTAGTCGTGAAAACCCGATAAAAAGATAAAAAGATGTTAATAAATGTATTAATGAAAAGTATGAGCATAATTCTTTATTCATATTATATGCATTTTTGAATTGTCAGTTTTGCCCTACCGACTGTTTCAGACTCTTTTAGAATCGAATCGTGAAGTTGATTCTTTTAAATTAATTCGGTAGCATGCTCAGCGTTTTGAAAATATATATTAATGACGACCCGATTGTTGCCACTGAAAGCCCCGGTGGGGCCACCTTCATTTAATGCTTATTTACATAGCGTTCGACGTGGCCACAATCACAACTGGGAAAATGGCCACAAAGGAACAACCCGAATACATAAACCGCCTCTGTCGTCTTGTCTATCGTCACACGGTATCAGAGGTACCGGGGTTCCCAGTGGGGGTACATTTTGTATTCGGTTTGGTTAGTGGTAAGTCCGCCTGTCTAGCTTAACTTCCACCATCTTATCTAAGCCTGACGCTATAACAATAATGTTTTCAGGATTGTTGTGTTCCGGTAGTAAGAGATAAGATAGAAAGTTTCTCAGCAGTTGAGGATTCCGGAAGAGGCGGGCTTCCGCTTCAGCTTATCATTACTTAACATTCACAAACATTCGGAAACGTTCCCGAGCTCGAAATGTACATAGGTTGTTCTGAAAATTGATAGCCACATAATAAATACAACCTCTTCTTTTATGAAATTATTTTGAATTGACGGCTAATTTCAACAAACCTCCTTAGTGAAAATCACTGGCCACCATGGTCACCTATATGTAGTCTTTTTTATTTTATTTATGTTTAAAGATTATCTGTCACTCTTCTTTTGTTTGTAACAATGGACGTGTCACGGGAAGCTTTTCGTGCTATGATTTTCTATGATTATAAACGAGGGTTAACCTTCAAGGAATCTCAAGAAAATATACAAGCTGCTTTTGGGGAGTCGGCTCCTGCGTTAGCAACAATTACTTATTGGTTTCGGCGGTTATTTTTCGACCTCCCGCAAGACACGTTTTTTAAATGTTTTAAAAGCTGGTTCAACCGAATGCATAAGTGCATTGGGATTGGAGGGGATTATTTTGAAAAGCTGTAAATAAACTTTTTTTTAATATTCTGACTATTTTTCATTTCACTAACTATTTTTGGAACAGCCCACGTATGCATTGTCACTAACACTCACTTCAGAATAGACAAAGACAAAGCACATAATTCAAATACAATCCTAGAATCCTTCACTTGCTCAGAATTCAATAGAGGTAACTCGCCGCTATGATCCAACTTTCCAGTCTTGCATAACAAATAACTATTAAATCTCTAATCTAAAATTACTTTATGTCATAATTGTTTTTTATTATAATTATTTCTTATTTTAAAATCCTTGCTATCGTTATAGCGCCTCCTCTCTTTTAAACCCTATTGCGTGCCCGTCAGGGTCCATGATGATCTTTTATTTATGTTCGCCATCTTTTGTTTACATTATGCAATGCAATAAATAATTGAGTAAGTATTGAGTACACGCGAATCAATGAATCATCACGAATGAGCTGTGTAGTGTCGGCTAAGAATAGCACTACCCCCTTTCATCCCGTGGGTTTCGTAAAAGGCGACTAAGGGACTCAGCCTTCAGGAGACGGGCAGCAGCGTCTTCTACAAACTTGGTCATACTGCGATCGCCAACCCGCCTGCCAAGCGTGGCGATTTTGGCAAACCCCCCTTTTGTGGGAGACTTATACCCAGCAGTGGGTGTTATGTGGCTGAGACGACGACGCGAATCATAGGCGAATCATAAACGCGACCTAAATAAAACATGTTGACACATTAAAATTCAAAAGCTTTAAAGTCAGATAATAAATTGCTACTTTACCCGGCTGCCCGTAAATTCTCGGCTTAATTACCTGCAACATAAAACATATGAATTGTCACACGTTTCATCTGAATTCGGATTGGGTACAGATTTATTATAGAGACTGATGTGAATTCATTACACCTTATGATCATGTTGTTTCGCTTAAATAAAGATCGTATTGTTTGTTTTTATTTATGTACTAGCGACCTCCTGCGGGTATGCCTGTCTAGATGTAGGATTTTAGGTCTAAGGGTGTGGCAGATGAAAAGTGTGTTGTTCAGTGAAAAGTATCAGACAAGCATTTTTTAAGGCACCCAAGGATACATCTCATATAATTTGAGAATATTGCATGTGTTTTTAGTAGAGGTATTTATTGTTAGTGTTCGATCCATTATATCCCTACATAGTAATATTTATACAACAATGGCTTGTTAACCTGAGGTATCTCCTCACCAAACGTTTTGTTATAATGTCTATTTTACCCTAGCATCATTGCGTTAAATGTTAGAAAAAGAAATCGAAGGTCTTTTATTACATACAGTACAGCACGCATAATGCATAGACTTAATGTCAGTAACAACAATAACTTCATCCTCTTCTCGTACAACAAAATTAGTGGGTATTTATTATCATCTAGTAAGACCATAATGAGAGGCACCTGTTTATTGTCGCTGCAGACGGCTCGCAATCCGACCACGCCGCACCTGGAGCACGGCCAGAATACGACCATAGACTAGGGATAACAAGATGTGACTACAGGTAAACCTTGATTTACGAACACAGCTAAACCTGCGGATGGAAACCCTTTTTCTTTGAAGAATCAGGTTTTGAACGCAAAAGTATTTTCGTCTTCTTCTTTCAATACCGCGACTCCAGAAGTTTTTGTGCATTTTTCGTTAGGGGTGTCAGGCCGGATCACACCAGCCATCCCAGCACAATCAGTAATGCTCCCAGCGCCTTCACGTTGGAGACGGCTTCAAGGAAACTGACCGGTGACACCGAGGTACTTCGGTACTTCTACCCGGTATTTAGAATGTCATTAGTAACACCAAAATCAGAGGCATCTATTTATGGTCGCTGTAGACGGCTCGCAATCCGACCGCGCCGCACCTGAAGCCCGGTCAGAATACGACCATGGACTAGGAATAACAGATGTGACAGGTAAACCTTAATTTTAACAAGATGCCACTATAGTAAGCCTCAAGGCTTCAGGAATAACTAGTGTTATACTGAATGTTTTTCACTATTGGCATTCAGTAACGGTTCGAATATCAAATCAAGTATTACTTACTTTGAAGATCAGTAAACGAAAAACGAAGATTGGTGGACCGTGGAAAATCGAAATTTTTACTAAACTGTGAATTTCTGATTCCGTGATCCTTACAGAATCTATAAAAAAAGCGACATGCGAATTTCCTTGGTAGATTTTCTTTTGTTATTTGTGATGAGTGTCGTAATAAAAAATGCCACATTCAGTAATTATCTGCATCCATGTTGCGGTATTCCTGCAATGCGTTCCCTTGCATAACTGCTGCGGGTACAATCCGAATACCGCATAGAGATTACTACTGTACAAGCTTAAAACCATGAGTAATTTGGCCTGCGATTGTAGCGGTTAAGCAACTTTTGCAATGTCGGTCTAGGGATGCGTGACCACAGTTTTTTATGTCGAGCTTGCTTCGAAAGAAACGTTAAGCCTGTTGATCATCCCACAATCCGCATTCAGGACGCGTGATGGGACATGTAAGTAAGTAAGACCTGTGCCTGCAGCAGTGGGGCCATTAAAATGGCAAAGATAATGTCGTCTATTCAAAGTCAAAGTCAAAATCAAAGATTTTTATTCAAATAGACTTATAGATAAGTACTTTCGAACAGTCCAACATTTTTTTCCCTACCAGCCATTCAGGACATCTTTTAACTGATAAGAAGAACGGCCGCAAGAAACTTATCAGCCTTAGCAGAAACAACAACATTTACAATGGAACATGTTGTTGCCAAAAACAAATCTACAATCTTGAAATATATTTAATAAAAGAAGAAAATTTTCTCATACTCATATTAGAATATTTTCCTCTTACACTATTTACAATAGTATGTTTAATGTTGGTATCACATCCATGCATTTTGGTCTTTTAAATAGTCATCTACCTTGTAATAACCTTTGCTTAAGAGCGTTTTTTTAACATATATTTTAAATTTATGCAAAGGCAGCTCAATAACTTGTTGTGGAACTTTATTAAAAAAGGCTATGCCTTTCCCCAAAAACGAGCGTCTACATTTTTCAAGCCGAAATTTTGGAAAGGCAAGCTTATTCTTGTTTCTAGTATTAAAATTATGAACATCGCAATGCTTTATAAATAAATCATGATGTTTCCTTACATATACTAAATTATCATAGATGTATTGTCCCGCCAAAGTTAGTATATTAATCTCTTTAAACAAATCCTTAAGAGAATCTCTACGTCGAAGTTTGTAAATGGCGCGCACAGCTTTTGTAGTATAAAAACATTTTCTATATTAGCTGCTGAGCCCCACAACAAAACGCCATAGGACATTACACTATGAAAATAACTAAAGTAAACCAGTCTTGCCGTTTCAATATCAGTTAAGAGCCTTATTTTCCTTCTAGTAATGTTATAATTTAAATAATGTTTGTTACTCAATCACGCAAACAGCGTTAGCTTAAATCATATTAGGCAACATTTGAATCATTTAATCCAGATTTTTCCATGGGCAAGAGAACGCGGATGGAACCGCGGGCGGTAACTAGTATTTCCAAATTTAAGAATGTATTACATATTCGTTTGAAATTAAGATAAGAGCCTTGTTACGAGTACTTTTACTACATGAACCTTGAACACGTTTGATTGACACCAAATTGTACGTCAAGAATCTAAATACAACCTCAACGCTTTCAAGAAAATCTCTGAAGCGTAATCAAAGCGTTTCTGAGTGATTCACGTTGTTGAAGAGAAATTATTCATTTCCCTCGACTCGTGTTTTGATTGAGAGTGATACTGACGAGACACGCGTGTTACGTGTCTCAATCTCGCGTGTTTGACGTGCTGTGGAGTGTGAACTCGTGCCATCTGGGCGCAATCGCTCAAATGTGTATCAAAATTTACGCAAACCATAATATTTCTATACACAGTTAAAACACTGCAACGACGAAATAGAGTATCGCAAAGTTGTAAGAAACGATAAATTTAATCCTGTAACTAACCTACTTCGTTTTTGGAGTCGGTTAAAAAAATTACAAAGTCTTTGTTTCGCTTTTACCTCACAATTAGAGCGATAGCACTTCGGTTCGGCTTCGGCCACTTTAATTTTGAACGAAAAAGCTTAATCATAATTTTACTTTTTAAAAATATTTAACTTAGCTTACATTGTAGTACCCATAAAAACACAAAAACCGAGTAAAAATAGGATTGAATTATAATAAACATCTAAGACAAAGTTAAGAGACAATTTAATATTCATCAAACCGTAACCCCTTCGCAAACCCAACAAATCAATCAAACTTCATCAATATTGTCGGTTTAGCTTGTCAATCCGCTCTGTCAGCTTCCTGAACTAATCACCGTTGACACAAGCAACCATGTGTGACCGATAAACCTGTGCCCATAACGGCCTCACGTGTCGGTATCGCACAGATTAGAGCAGCGACACACGTTAGTCAAGCATCGTACTACATTCGCCTGCAAAGAAATCGAACCACTGCGTTATTTTTATACAAACATGCTCACTTCACGGTCTAATAAATAAAAAGTATGTATTTCTGCAAAGATTTGGGCGTAGATGGCGAAGTCAAATGTTCAACTAACAACTGTAAACATCAATTTTTGTACATTGGAAAGCAGGTTAAGCCCTGGCTATAGTTGCAGTCGGTAACTCCAAATACAGCCAGGACTTGCAGAGTGCTGCATTGAACCCGCGTGGTGGGTCATAGCCATTCTATCCATAAGGAAGGTCTGTGTGTGCCCCAGTACTGGTAACACTAAAACACGCCCTATAATGATGTCCTTCGAGAGAGTTTCTTTCGAAAGTGATGATAACGTATATGTCTTTGTCAACGTTAGTGCCAACGCACGTGCGAAACCGGCGGCGTTATTAAACAAAAACTTAAGTGACGACCGTATATTAATATTTAGCCAAATCTCAAGATTATAACACCGACGAAATAAGAGCTCGGTGGCACAGGCGGTTAAGCGACTTTTGCAATGGTCGGTAACAGAATGAGGAACCAAAAATGTATTACCTCTAAATCTACTGTGCTTCGGCAGGTACATTAAATCTTTGGCTAAGACTGTATTAGTAAATTTGAATATTGGAATAAATCAACTCTGCCACAAGTGAATTATCATTATTTAACATTTATCATAAGTTTAAAAATGGCATTGAAAAATTATAATTTGATAGGTATCACAGTATATAAATACAGCATTTTATGGATTCCTTTTTTTCATTTACACCTGTTAACGATATAATAAATAGCCGAATCTAATTTAACACATAGAACACTACGTGTTAAATAGGTATTGCATTGCAGCCGTCGTGGCTAGGGCCTTAATTGTCCTTACCAAAGCACAGAGACACAGTACAGAGACCTCAATCAATAGATAATAATAAGCGATAATAATTAATTTCACCTGTTTGGCGCAGGAGTACTAAACCCGCCTTCTGCTACAAAGGTCCCGGGTTCGATCCCCGAACAAGACAAAATTTGTGTCCATGAACATGTCTCTGTCTTGGTCTGGGTGTTTAATTATTATTGTTTAATATTAGGTATGTGTGTATAAAAAAAAGTAATAAATAAGCATGTTATCCGATTTTTTGTATTCATAACACAAGTGCTTAACGTGTGGGCTAGATGATTGGTGTGATTGTATGCAATTTTGTATATTAATATTATTAATTCTCGGTCCCCCATCCCTTGACCAACAACCATTGCCAAAGTTGCAAAAACACGAATAAACATGTAATTTTATATAACAAAGTTCGCTAATGGAAATCCAATAAGGTTAACCGTTCGGACTGATAGCCAGATCAGCCAAATTACTGAGCAAACTGAATGCATCGCGGATCATTTACCATAGTACGATGATGGATTGCCTGCATTTCAATTTTCATCCTCTTACTAGAAACGACAGTAGATTTATTTTTCTTTTTTATGTATTAAGTTCCCGATTCTTTAGATACTACGTCTGATTTATGAGGAAAAAGGTTCTTGAGATGATTTTTGTTGATGAAGTATATAAGACAATAAAATAAAACCACAACTGTGTATGCATGAGGCGTAGTATCTAAGTTATGATTGTGAACCAGAGGTTGTTTGTGGATACATATGTTCCTCATAGGTCTCTGTAGCATAATTGGTTAATGCAGTGGGCTGGATTCCCAAGGATGCGGGTTCGAATCCCGTCAGGGCGACATGAGACAAGTTGTTTTCTAGTATATTTTCTTGTTTAATATTTATCACATAAAAATAGCATTGTAAAATGCAAAATTAAAAAGTTATAATCTGATGGCTGTTTCATCTTTATCGACAGTCAAACATTTGGAAAAATGTTTCTTTCGAATGCGAGGATATTAATCTCTCATGGATGAAACGACGGTGGCCAACACCGTAGAAAGGTGAATATACTGGAAGAATTCGACGTGTCCTCATAGGTCTCTGTAGCATAACTGGTTAGTGCATTGGGCCGGATTCCCAAGGGTGCGGGTTCGAATCCCCTCAGGGCGACATGAGACAAGTTGTTTTTTTCTAGTATGTATATTTTCTTGTTAATATTTATCACATATGTTCTTTTTGTTATTTCTGTTATTTCGGTGATATGTGTTTTGTGTATTTTTAATTAGTATTGTGTAATTTCGTATGTGTGTAGTGTCTGTAAACTTGTCCTTGATGTCACCACGTGCTCAGCAGCATATCAGTGCAGCAAGCGCCTATTCATCAGCCTATTGCAGTCCACTGCTAGACGTAAGCCTCGGGCGGGACCGAGGTGCGCCACAAGACCCTTATTTTTCATCCAGCCACTACCCGCAACCTTTCTCAGGTCGGCGGTCCATCTGGCAGGGTCCTACGCTACGTTTTCCGAGACGTGGTCTCCATTCAAGAACTCGTCTGCTCCAAAGTTCGTCGGTTCTTCATTGATGTGCCCATCCCATTGCCATTTCATCTTGCTAGATTGATGGACTATATCCGTCACTTTGGTCTTCTGACGGATGATGACGTCATTTCGGATTTTACTTTTCTAATCACTGTTGAGCTAACTCAAGCTACTTCTTCGCGGAATTAGATCAAAGCCATATTAATTTATGTTTTAATTAATAAATAGCTATCTTTTTATTTTTATCCTACATAAATATCTAACGTGGCCTAATCTTGCAAAACTTATTTTTCCATCTGTACAAAGAAGATTACATTTAAAACATTTCGTAAAGTTTTACCGTATCGGTGTCGTCGAGATAAAAATGGAATTAAATCGAAAGTTAGCGAAAGTGAGTTTCGCGAATAATCTCCGGCGGAGGGTTTTCTTTGGGAAGAGGAACTTTATTAAAATAAGTTGAGAGCAGCTGACTCGGAGTGGAGACAAACTTGAGCGAATTTCGATGGGGAATTGGAAATTTGGGATTAGTTTACTTTTTAATCTCTAACTGACAATGTATGAGGTGAATATTCATGCAATCGTGACTTAGGATTTCGGATCTTCAACCCTCTTCAGAAACGCATATCATCTAAGAAATTATGAATCACCAACAAAATGAAGTTGGGGTTCTGCACGAACCAGTGCCAGTTTATCAGGCTTAGACATAAAAAATCGGTTGGATAATTTCTGAGAAGCCCTCAAGCGCCAAGCGTCCTGGCTGCTGCAGTGCCACCTGGTGATATGTACTTACATGATGCCTGTTGAATGCAAAAAGCCGCATTGAAAACGGTTTAGTAGTTTTTGAACTGTTTTTTGGTTGCTGCAGCGCTCCTTGGTGATGTACCACCATGAAATATGTCTAAGAACCTACTCTGAAATGACGCCTTTCGAATGCAACATACCGCATTGAAATCGGCCTGGTAGTTTCCAAGAAAAATGGTAACAGACATCCATACAAACACACAAACAACTAACCCCAAACGCATATACCGCCTCCGTTGCATTCCATCCGTTGTAGGTAAAAAAAAATATTAGTGTGTTTGTCGAATAAAGTAAACTAACTGTAGCAATGGTGGCCGAAGGAACAAATTAATTACAAAATAGAGTGAATTAACCTTTTTGGACAAGATCAACATTCTAAGAGATGTTTGGATGTGTTTGAAAAAAAAAAAACGCGAAAATAACATAAAAATGTATGAAATTTCTAAAAAAACTGAAACTAAAAACACTGATCCTTAAAATTTTTAGAATGTTGATCAGATCAGTTAGCTATGTATAACAATGTTCTTCTCCATTCATTCCCTGGATGGCCATTATGAGATCACAGCTCGGTCCATCCTTGGCAGAGAACCAAGGCTCCAAAGTTACCTCGAATGCATGAAAATGAGCTAGTGTCGTTAATTATGTGTCCACCACTGTATCGGTTGTTTACCAGTTTATATGCACTATTTCACAAGTTAATTAGGTTTACGAGGAGCAAACAATTAGTGGTGTTACTGTTATCAGTACCTACCGAAAGTCGAGAGATACAGTCAACTGATATTAAACTCACTCCCAAAATCCACAGAGCAAGGAAACAAAATCATAAGTAATATTGTCATTCAGCGGACAGCCTCATAAAGTTTCATCGCGAATTTTTGGTGACACTGAACTTCCGCTCAAAAAAATTAAGTTATGCGAGAAATATTTACATAAAAATGGCTGCGTAGTATAAGTACCTCAAAGAACCAAGCCACCCTTTTCTATGAAAAATAGTCTTAAAACGGTTCGCAAATATTGGCGATCTTGGTAGGTGCCAAACTGGGTTCCCTTCCAATTTACTTACAGCTAGGGCTAACACTCATGAAATTAATAAAGGCACTTTAAAATTTAATGTGACAGCGATTTAACTAAGCGTTTGTAAAAGGATTAGAAAAAAAAGAATTAGATTTTGAATGCGACTGGTTTTTGTTGCCAAAAAAGTAGGTATTCCACTTAGAGTCAATTCCAATAGAGATCAAATTTAAATTTATTTTTGAGATCTCTGAATACTTCATTTATTTTATTGTTAACAAAATATCTGTGTGGAAATATGAAAAGAAAAAAGCTTTCGACAAACTTAAACTATATGAAAAAAGGAAGATAATACAAACACTTATAAATAAATAAATATTTCTTACGCTCACACCAATTGACCCCAAAGTAAGGACTGTAAGCTTGTGTTATACTTGTGTTATAACGGATTTAATTATTATACATATAGTAGTTGTTATATTTGTGTAAAAATATATCTATATAAACGTCCATGACTCAGGTACACATAATTGTATTCATCATACAAACATTTGCCTCTACCGGGATTCGAACCCCGGACCTCAAAGTGGGCGACACCTTGAAACCGGTGTACGTACCCTATCACTCTATCGCGGAGGTCATCAATTAAATACAAAAAATCTTTAGTAATCTGAACAGAGTCAACCCTAAATAGGAAAATCCATTATAGGATCTATTGGGTATCCTCACTTTGGAGTGAATAATTTGTTTGCTGCAACCTTTTACCCAATCCTTCTATTAATTTCGTACGGAGTTTTCGACGAGACGATCACAGGTATTTTACAGTTAATCATTTAATGTTAAACATACGGATCGTGGGATGATAGAAAATGAAACGGAAACAGATTCCGGAATTATGTTTGGTTTTGTATCAGTATTTGCTAAAACCTGAACTTTATCGTGAAGAGAGGTTAGAACAGGGGCGACTATAGAGCGATTTCAAACTTAATTTTAAGATTTAATCAAGAAGAAGAATTTAATTATGAATACTTATTCTAGAGCAGGGGTGTCCAACATAATTTTGTGGAGGGCCAGGTTTAGTATTTTTGTAACCGTACCGAGCCAAAAGAAAAGCCCAATAGCGAAGGATTAAGTAAGCATTCTTCTAGCTATTGATGTCTTTGCGGGCCGGATGAAGGACTTATGCGGGCCACATTATGGCCCGGGGGCCGTATGTTGAACGGGCCTGTTCTAGAGGGATACTTATTGTTCTATCAGTTGGTTTATTTTTCTTTAGTAGGTATATCTACACTCGGCTGCAAAGTAATCGAACTACTGCGTTATTTTCATACAAACATTCTTACTTTACAGTCTCATAATTCAAAAAGTATAAACAGTTATGTTTATTTTTGTTTATTGACCATTATAAACATTAGTACAATTAATATTTAATTTACAAAAGCACTACGCAAGCCGACACATTAGTAAAGAAATAGAAAAAAAAACCATTAACAATATCGGTATTTGCATAACTACTGTAAAACTTTGTACGTTGATATATGAATCGAATTCTCAACTTACTAATAAAAATCCTTAAAATTCAAGTAAACTTTCAGTTTGGTGCAAAGTACGGAAAACAATTTCACTTAATCAAGCTTCCTGCAACTTTTTATAAAAATTAAACATTTACTTAACTGACATTTTAGGAAATCAAGAACTGTTTTCACTTATTTTAAATGCTAATTGGTTAGATGAACGTTCAACCTCGCCATCAACACCGAAATCTTTGCAGAAATACACATACATTTTTATTTATTAGACCTTGAAATAGACCCATTAGGGTTTGTATGTATTAGCAGTATCAGCATTTTTTATTTTGTCAAAACTAAACAATTTTGATAAACAAAAATAATCATCTAGCCTAAAGGAACATTGCTAAGGAACACCAATTTATTACAATAAAGCTATGGTGACAATATTTATGTTAAAGTACTTAAAATAATCAGATATAAAAGGAAAGAATAGCTTGAAAAGAAACAAATATAAAATGAAATTAAGTAAATATTTTACCTTCTTGTTATTACATGACAAACTATCGTGACATTTATTTTATTTTTTATTTTTCCTTTCTTAGTAGATATGCAGGGAAAAAATCCTTGGCCTGCTCCTATGGCTGCTTCATCAGCAACAGTTCTCAAAGTTCTATGATACTTCTGAGTGGTCGTACTGAACAAGCACATTAAATTAGACTCCTCAGTGCTCACACGTCGAACCAGGCCCCCTAGCCAAAGTAACAATTCAAAAACGATAACGAAGTTCGAAAAGAATTAAATGTATGGGATTGGCGGATTGGCACAAGCCGCGCTAAACCACGTGGTCTTACCACAAGATAATTGGCGAATATAGACAATAACGAATTGAATTATCGTTTCGCTACATAACGATGTTAATGGGTCCAGGTGATGTCTCTATCTCAACCAATCAAAATAAATCACGATGAACTTTGAAATCTCGGTTGAAACAGTTTTAACGGAATCATTTCGATAAAAAGCGTTGTATCGAGTTAGAACTAGTTTTCACTGATATTTATTTTTGAAATGCAGTTGATTCTAGTTTTAACATAGGCATTCAGTAACTAGTTGCAACTAGAGAAAACGCTATGTAACTAAATACGAGTTTGGACCATGATTTAAAGTCAGTAGACTCTTAGTAGGCCGGCCAAAAGTCATCTAGGATATGGGTATATAAGGTATCAATGGATACAGTGTGATGTCCTGAACACAAATATATATAATGACTAGCGAAAAAATGGTGGGGGTAGAAACTGTGACGCAATAAAGGCGCCGGTACAAAGAAAAATATTTTTTTCTCTGAATCATACTCTGTTAGGTATTAAATGAAAAGACTGCGAGTAGATGCCAAATTTAATAGTAACACACTATAGCAGTTTTACCACTTGGGATAACAAATCTTTCGAAACCGTCCAAAAAAATCGCAATTCAGAGTTGAACTACATACTCTACATTGAAAACCACTAAATGGATTTTCCCAAAATAGAAACCAAATTACTTTGGATATTATCTATAAAATGTAAAAAAAATAACTATAAAAATATAAAAGTACATCAGTTTGAATGACAGTTTATTTTTAAATTTTACAATAATGTGGGTGGGCGTGGCGACCTGTAGCACAGGTTCCGATTTCTGAAACCTATTTCAAGCACCAGTACACCCTCACAATGGTAAAAATCCTGTATAGTGTATATTTGTACCTTATAATTACATAATTATATTCCAACTAGTCTTTAGTTCTATTATTTGTGATGGGAAAATAAACAATTAAGTATTTATGTGATAATTATTAAACAAGAAAATATACTACAAAAAAGTAACTAGTCTCATGTCCCGTCAGCGCGACATGAGACTGTTGCTTTTTTCGAGTATATTTTCTTGTTTAATATTTATCGCATAAAAATAGCATTGTAAAATGCAAAATTAAAAAGTTATAAATAAGTATTTAGTTTCATTCGTTCTTACAAGAGATTTTTTTTCTTTGTACAGCCTAGCCGCCTTTTTTACGTCACAGTTTCTACTTCCACCATTTGCGCCCTAAGATACCCTTTAAACCCATATCCGAGATGACTTGAGCGAAAATCGGTTTTCTAAGCGTCTTTTTGATTCATAGCCGGCCTATTTACAAAACTGTGAAATTTCTCCAATCTGTTTTGTAGAATATTAAAAGTTGGATTGAAAATGGGCTATTGACTGTACAAGAAATAGATATACAAACGTTGAAAGACAGCCAATGTCCTTTAGGATAAACAAAATAACGTCGCGAAAGAAAAAAACATTTTTAATTAGGTAGGGGATTTCGACCTTAAATGCGATTAAGATCTTAATTTCGGAGATTTTATCTTCTGTAAGATTGAAACAAAGTGACTTGTTTTAATGAAAAAAAAAGTCGAAAATAGAACTAAAGAATCTTTGTGTTACCTACGCACACAGACCTATATCGAGATAGACGAAAAGAGCGCTTTAAACTGTATGAGAACCTTAGCGTGTCAAATATTTCGTACTTTCGATGACGTCACGAGCGAGAATTTCTATATTATACTAACGTATTGTTTTGGCCACGGACGGTTAAATTTTGACATTTCTGCTATGGAGAATGTGTCAAAAAATAACTGTCCGTAGCCAAAACAATCCATTAGTATATTATAGAAATTCTCGCTCGTTTGAAATTAGTGATGTGTAGACATTATTGACGAGCTCTTGCAAGAAAGCACTGCACAATTAACCATTTTCATTTCTGAGTGACGCGTGTTTTCATGGCAATGGTCTCAAACGGACTTGTAAAACTTTGACCGAGGATCAAACTTTTGACACGCAAAGTAGGTACACTTCTACCGTCTATCTCGATAATAGGTCTGTGCCTACGCATTTCTAGTATGTTAATAATGAGGTTTAAATCAGTTATAAGTATGACAATTATTATCAAAACAGTTTAAAATACAAGGGTCTCTGAATAGAGGCTGATTGTTAGAAAAACAGTTTCACTTCGATCGAACGACCCAAACGTTTCCTTTGAACGGGTGCTATTTCCAACTGATTGAAAGTCGCCCCAAAAGTTGAGACGAATTCTGAATTGACATTCGGTCGTATGTTCCACACAACTGCTGCGATCGCCTCGGGAAAATGTCTGAATGACGCTTTTTGTACCAAAGTGGTGGAAACTGAAATGGTCAAAAGAATATTGAAAACGGATTATCCTTTTAGAAATAAAGAAAGGATGTTTATCATAAGGTTAATCATAATAAGGAAGATGTTAGGAAAATTATGTTTTATAATAGACTAGAGGCCGGGCGTGGTTTCACCCGCGTGGTTCCCGTTCCATCAATTATAGCCTATGTTACTACTTGGGGTCTAAGGATTCTCTATACCAAATTTCGTCAAAATCGGTCCAGTAGTTTTTGAGTTTATTCGTTACATACAAAAATACAAATCTTTCCTCTTTATAATATTAGTATAGATATGTTATCTTCATAGTTATTTGCGTTGAAATTTGTGACGCAGACTGCACATATTGACAATTGACAAGTAGGACTAGACAGGAAAAATTCCCCATATAGGGTCTTCCCAATATTTCACAATGCGAGCTCGTATGACGTATCTGCTATAGGTACACACTTTTATACTCGTAATATCATTGGGTTAGGAGTATTCTACGAACGTAGTTTTAAAGTGAAGCCTCGAAAACAGGCACGTTTCTGGAGGGTATTTTGTTATTTTTTAGTAATTGTAGTGCAGGTACTAGTTTACTCAATAAACCAGTCAACTCCCGACCGCGTTGTTTCATTGCCGTATCCTACACTGGCGACGAGGAATTTAAATCGGACCTTTCTTTTTTAGTGTCTTTGCGTGTTACATAATGCCTTACGGTAAAATCGAACCGTTTGATTTGTTTTCGGGACAGTGGGATATATATGTGCGCCGTTTAAAACAGTATATTCTACTAAATGAAATAAAAGAGGAGCTTAAAGTGGCTACGTTAGTAACGGTAGTGGGTGAACGTACCTATAATGTTATGTGTGATTTATGTGCACCTGAAATTCCGGAAAATAAAAAGTTCGACGATTTAGTAAAAATTGTGGAAAATCATGTTCAACCACATCGTTCAGAAATTGCCGAAAGGCAAATGTTTCGAGACCGAAAACAAAACGCAAACGAGTCTGTGGCAGAATTTCTGCAACAATTGAAACATTTGGCTATTAATTGTAATTTTGGAAGTAATTTGGAAGAAAACTTGCGAGATCAGTTCGTGATCGGGTTAGCGAGTGGCGATATTAAATCAAGGTTGTTTACGGAAAAGAAACTGACATATCAAAAGGCGGTGGAGTTAGCTCTGGGTCTCGAAGCTGCGGAGAAGCATGTAGAAAAAGTGAGCGGACGAGCTAGCATAGGGGGCGCTGGCTCATCCGCAGGCTTCGGCAGTTCGGGAGGCGGCGATGGCGGCACGAACGGAGCCGGCGGCAGCGGCGGTGGCGGCGCGGGCGCGGGCGCGAGCTCGGGCGAGGGCCTGCACGCCGTGCGCGCCGCGCGCGGGCCGCGCCCCGCCGCAGGGGGCCAGCAAGCGCACTACGCGGGAACACCGTGCTGGAGGTGTGGAAAGCCACACCGTGCAGATAAGTGTCGATTTAAAATGTATACGTGCGATATTTGTCAAAATAAAGGACATTTAAAAGTGATGTGTAAAGTGTCGGGCAACAAAAAATATAAAAGTCATAATTTTATAGTGAGCGACTCGGACAGCGAAATGTATAATATACGAGCGGTTTCGGCGGGTGACAAGCCGTATTTTATTAATGTTAAAATAGGGGACTATATTCTGAAATGTGAATTAGATACGGGAAGTAAAATATCCGCTATAAATGAAGAATGTTATCATAATTTTTTTTCAAAGTATAAAATTTTTAAAGATAACATTAGATTGTGTTCGTACTCGGGCTCAAAAATCGAACCGATTGGGTATATTCTAGTGAATGCAACCATTGAGGGAACTTACGAGACCAATTTGCAGTTATATGTTATAAAAAATGGCAGTCGGCCTTTGATTGGTAGATGTTGGATTCGACGTTTCAAAATAAATCAGTTAATGATAAACAATATGTTGCTCAATGAACGTGACACCGAATTGCCCGAACGGTTTATTGATGAGCTAAGAGAAAGTTATCCATCTGTGTTTACCAATAATCTAGGAACATGCAAACGCGAAATTCGATTACAGCTCGCAAGTTCTTTTTATGCATTTCTCTATCCAACCCCGTAACACAAATATCATCTAAGAATACAACAGTATGTGGCAGCCCACGTAGTGTTTCTTCCATGATTTTTTGGAATTTCTCAGGTACGCAACTTAACCCGTAAGGTGTGCGACGGAAAGCAAAAGTCCCAACGTGCGTACTTATCGCTGTACACGCCTGTGAGTCCGGGTGGAGCGGCACCTGCATATAAGCTGTAGTAAGGTCAATTTTTGAAAATTCTTGTCCACCACTTAAAGCAGCAAATAATTCGTCTATCTTAGGCAAAGGGTAATGATCCATTTTTAGTTTAGGATTTATAGTCGACTTATAATCCCCGCAGATTCGAATTTCCCCTGTTTTTTTTATTACCGGCACAATAGGTGTACCGTAATCTGAATTTTCTACTTGATAGATTGAACCCTCAGCCTTTAACCGAGCAAGTTCCTTCTCCACCGCGGCTCGCAGCGCTAGCGGCACGGGCCGCGCCCGCACGTAAACCGGTTCATTATCATTGAGCTGTAATCGAATTTCGCGTTTGCATGTTCCTAGATTATTGGTAAACACAGATGGATAACTTTCTCTTAGCTCATCAATAAACCAGAAAGACTAGCAAATATGGGTCTTACTGTAAAAATAAACAAATGTACATTTTTGCAGAAAAGTGTGTCTTATTTAGGGTTTATTATCGATAAGGATGGCTTACGCCCAGATATGTCGAAAGTCAAAGCCATAGTGGAAGCTCCTAGGCCGATAAATGTAACGCAGTTGAAAGCTTTTTTAGGGTTAATCAATTATTACGGAAAATTTGTTTCCAATTTAAGTACTTTGCTTCATCCTTTATACAGATTATTAAAAAAAGATACAGAGTGGTTTTGGAAAACGGAGTGCGAAAAGGCTTTTTTAACTGTTAAAAATATATTAGCGAGTGACAAAGTTCTAAGTCACTATGATCCGTCGCTGCCTTTAGTGTTGTCAGTCGATAGCAGTGCGTACGGGATAGGCGCGGTTCTCGCGCACAGGTATCCGAACGGCATGGAACGGCCAGTCAGCTGTGCGTCGAGAACGCTAAGTGACGCAGAAAAAAATTATAGTCAGCTGGACAAAGAGGCACTCGCAATTATTTATGGTGTACAAAAACATCATCAATATTTATTTGGTAGAAATTTTACGCTAAAGACAGATCACAAACCATTAATTTATATTTTCGGGCCAAAAGGGGGGATTCCACAAACAGCTGCCAGTAGGTTACAGCGCTGGGCTGTAAAGTTGGCGGCTTATGACTATGACATTGAGTACGTCACGTCCAAGAACAATGTAAACGCAGACGCGCTGTCGCGGCTACCCCTGTCTGCCTCGCAAGGGCCGGCACAGGCATTACTGGAGAGCAGCGAAGACGGAGATAACCAGGATTATCATTACTTGTTATTTACAGAGGAGACACTCCCCGTCAGTTATAAAGATATAGCGTTAGAAACTAGACGTGATACAATTTTGAGTCGCATTTATGGCTATATTATGTTTGGCTGGCCAGATAAATGTGAAGTGGAAGATAAAAAACCGTTCTATGTCCGCAGAATGGAATTATATATAGTACAAGGTTGTATTTTATATAAATATAGGGTGGTAATACCTCATAAATTACAAAATCAAGTGTTGTTAGAGATACACGAAGGTCATTTAGGAATAGTGAAAATGAAATCTATTGCTAGGAACTATGTATATTGGCCGGCAATAGATAAAGACATTGAAGCGATTTGTCAAAACTGTGAGTCATGTCGTAGTGTGCGTGACGCGCCGCCACGACACTCACTGCATTGTTGGGAGTTTGCCCAAATTGGCGGAAAATACTATAATTATTATTGTTGTCGATGCACATTCTAAGTGGATTGAGGCGGAAGAAATACGTAGTATTTCAGCTTACGAAACCATAAAGTTTTTTAGAAATCTTTTTTCAAAATTTGGTTTACCCTTACAGTTAGTGACGGATAACGGGCCACCATTCCAAAGTCTTGAGTTTAAAGACTTTTGTAATAAAAATATAATCCGTCACACCACATCTTCACCATATAGACCACAAGGAAACGGCGCAGCAGAGAATTCGGTAAAAATGATTAAAAAAACTTTAAAGAAGGCTTTATGCGAAGGCAAAGACTTATCAGCAAGTTTAAGTACGTTTCTTTTACGTTATCGAAACTGTGAGCATGCCACCACGGGGGTGGCACCAGCCGTGGCGCTGCTGGGACGGCGTTTGCGCAGCCGTTTGGAAGTGCTACGTCCTAGCACCGCGAATAAAGTGTGCGAAGCACAATTTAGACAAATGGAAGCAGCGGGGGGTACGGTCAGACATTTTGATATTGGGTCCCCTGTATTAGCTCGTGATTATTCTAATAGGAATAATAAAAAATGGGTGGAAGGTCAAATCATTGACCAAACAGGGCCAGTGTCATATAAAGTTAAACTGAATAATGGTACAGTAAGCCGCAGACACTCTGATCAATTATTGCCTGTTAAAAAAAGATTTTCAACAGCTTTGGCAATATCTAAAGACTCGGAAAGTGACTTTGAGACAGAAACCGTACAAAACAATACTTCCAATGTTGATATTAATAGTAGCGAAGACGGAAATCCAGCTATCAAAGAAAGTCTGATTTCGGAAGTGGAACAAGTGGATCCACGAACATCCGTTTCACCAAAACCGACCTTGGACTTGGACCTTGCCACCAAATTAGAGGTCAGTGAACGTGCCAAGAGGGCATTAATTCGAGGACTGAGAAAAGTAAAGGATGGAGTAGGATCAAACATAAAAATATAAGTTATAAGTTAAAATATAAAATATAAGTTAGCTTAAAATGGCTTATGATGGCGTTACATTTTTTTTTTATTGATATTGGGTAAGGTAGGGTAAGCAGTTAAGATAATATATAATGTTTTTTTTTACTAAACCTATTTTTTTTTTTACATACAAGCAAGAATTGTTATAAATATTAACAAGTTCTTCCTTTACTTTGTTTAAGACATAAGTAAATTTTTATTTTTTATATTTAGATTGAGTGTTACATAAATTAGGTGAAAATAAAAATGTTTTACAGACTTAAGGGGGAGATGTGGAGGGTATTTTGTTATTTTTTAGTAATTGTAGTGCAGGTACTAGTTTACTCAATAAACCAGTCAACTCCCGACCGCGTTGTTTCATTGCCGTATCCTACAGTTTCATGACAAAACGTGAAGTATTTTTTTTTCTAAGTGAAATGTATCGATTACTTTTGCGGTTTGCTCAAAAGGGTGGCGACGTGTGCCAGCTAACTTACTATTTCTAACCACTTTTTTTGTTTTGTGGTAAATTCATACTAACAAATTACCAATGTACGGAATATTCCCGTACCATTGCATAGTTCCATTGATGGTACAAGTAGAAGTGACCCAACTTTGTACCATTAGTGACCTTATCATTTAGGGTCAGTAGTACTCTCAATTATAAAGCCCATTTTGTATCTCTAGATTTTTCGTGCCTATAGATAGATATTCTAAGTAACATAAATTATTGTAAGTTCTTATAATAAAAATAATCACTATAATAATTTCTAATAATGTAGACCAATATCAAAGGCTGTCGAGGGTTTATCTACTATCTCTTTATATTTTATGAATGTCGAACATTATCATAATTAATTAAAGTTATAGCGTTTGTGTAAATGATTTATCTGCACACACATCACATTTGAAGCTACCAAACTAGCTTGAGAAACCACACTCGTATCCCTGACATGACGCTGCTGGTTCCCGAATGTCGAAGTAAGGGTCACTTGCACCAAAACATTGAGTTAAATAAATAACCCGAGGGCTATTTTCATATCCTGACAAATATGGTGAAACTAATGCTGAATGATTTAACTGTATACAGTTCTCTTTCGCTCCACAGTACTTCGGATAAGTCTATTCCTTAATGTCAGATTTGAAATGACACACAATAAACTAAGGATACCACCGTGTTCCAATGTACCTGAGGAAAATTATAGAAACCTACCTTGAGGACAAGCAAGTCCTGTTTGTAGATGCGGAGGGCCGCTTGGTGACCAGGACGATGACGCGTGGGGTTCCACAAGGATCGGTCTTGGGACCGCTCCTTTGGAACCTTGGCTACGATTGGGTCCTCCGTGGAGTTCCCTTCTGTTACGCGGATGACACTCTGACTCTGGGACTACTGGGAAGCGAGGCGACTTGCTGGCGTGGGAACCCAACTGGTCATGGAGAAAATAAGACCACCGGGATTTGAAGTGGTGGTTTGGAAAACGGAAGTAGTTTTGTTTGGGGCTCCGAAAATTGCTATCTTCTGAGAAGACCGCAAAGAGTCTTCGCCAAACGTATGGTCAAGGTATATAATATAAAACGGTCTCCAGTACGGCAGCGTGTGTTTTGGCAGGTTTGGACCTGGCGTCCTGGCGTGTACCTGGCGAGAAGGCAGTCGCAGAGACGCGGGGAGCAGATAGCCTTGCGGCGATAAACGAAGGGCGGAAGAGGAGCTGATGTCACAATGGCAGTTACAGCTCGAGACTCCGGTAGCGGGAAAGCGAACGGTGGAGACGTCCGCTGTTCCGGGACTGGCGGTACAGGAGCCATGGGACACTGACATTCCGCCTCGTGCAGGTGCTTACTGGGCATGGATGCTTTGGTAAGTTTTTGCATCGTATCCTCCGCCGGGAGGAGCTGCAAAAATGCCACGAGTGCGACGCGGCGCTGGACACTGCACAGCACACACTGGAGGTGTATCCTACGTGGTGCCGCGGCGTCGGGATCTCGTGGCTGTAGTGGGAGAGGATCTCTCCTTACCCAGCATCGTCACTAAGATCCTGGGGAAAAGTGTCCTTGGCGGGTTATACATTGCATAGACAACAGGGCCTAGATATAGAATCACTTAGACAACAGTGTCAAAGTCAATATAATGCGACAAAATAGCGCGCATTAAGGGACATATTTATTCAAAGTATTGTGGAGCGAGAGAGAGCTGTATATTCAGCATTAGTTTCACCATATTTGGATGTGAAAATAGCCCTAAATCAAATTATATATTTAACTCGCTGTTTTGGTGCAAGTGGCCCTACTAAGAATTTCAATATTATACTTATATTTCGTCAAGGCGGTGCTACAAAATTAAATGAACGCGGTGTTGATTTAATAACAATGGCCATATCTGGTGGAAATGGAAGTAAAGGGCCCCGAGGCATGACGCGAAGCAATATACGTTTTTGGGCGGAAAATTGAGAATGAATCAGATTAAATCTGATATAGCAAGCGAACTTGGGCGAGACGAATCATTTGAGCCATTAAATCGCGAGAGATTTTTTACGGATTTAATGTTGAAATATCATTTCGTCGAACCCGTTTACCAGGTTTTTTTTAAATGAAAATTGTATTTTGTTTGTGTATTGACGGAATGGATGTATGATATTGGCATGTTTGCTTAGCGGTGTTGCGTTTTATTTTGAAATATAATATTAGAGGGGGCGGGGAGACATTAGGAAACATAGAACGTGATAAATATAGTGCTTTTTATTTGTGACTAGCGGTCGCGGTTTTACCAGCGTAGTTCCCGTTCCCGTAAGAATATCGGGATAAAAAGTAGCTATTGTGTTAGTCCACTACTTAAGTCTCTACATACCAGATTTCGTCCAAATCCTTTCAGTAGTTTTGGCGTGAAAGAGTAACAATCAAACTGACATACTTATTCGCATTCATAATATTAGTAGGATGATAATTAAGTTCTAGTTTATAAATCGTGTATACTACTGGCTATTTGACGATCTGTTTGGCACAGGGGTATGGAACCAGACGCAGGTTAGCTTATCACCCGTACATTCCAGCGATCCGTAAGAAGCGCTTTGCTGACACATTTATAAAGCGAACCGCTACAGAATGGAATGCGCTGCCTGCTTATGTGTTCCCCGATTCCTACAACCTTGGTCTCTTCAAGGCGAGAGTGAATAGGCATATCCTGGGCAAGCATGTCACACCTTAGACCACATCCTGTTTACTAAGCATGTTGGTGGTCAAATGCCTGCCCAGTTAATTGTAAAAAAAAAGAAAGAACTATGGACGCCTTCGGGGCAAAGGTAGTTGGTTCAGTCCTGGCTCTTGCAAAAGACAAATATTTGTGTGTATAAACATTTGTCTTGGTCTGATGCTGTCTGTAAATAGGTTAAAGTAAGTACCTAGTAAGGTTAGGTTATATAGGGAACCGTAACTTGCCTTTCAAAAGTAAAAAATATATATATAATTTAACTAATTATGTACGTCATTTTGAGAAACAACAAGCTTTTGTCTCATACACCTACAATAATTCATTGTATTCGCACATAATGTAACCATGCGGTTTGGGGACGGAACCCTAAAGGGACAAAGCGAAGACGCATTGAGGAAGTACATTGAATTGTTCGTTAGGCCGCTGCCGTCGCAAGGTCTTACGGGGCTTGAAGGCATGCAGTACACTGGAGCACTCAGTATGACATCTCTCAAATTATTAAAAAAAACCTTTATTAAAGTAGGTACTTTGAATTGTTTCTTAGTTAGGCTGTTGTCGTAGGTATTTTTTCGGGAGTTGAAGACGTGCAGTACACTGGAGCGTTCAGTATGACATCTCTCAAATTATAAAAAAACTTTATTAAAGTAGGTACTTTGAATTATTTCTTAGGCTGTTGTTGTAGGGATCTTACGGGACTTAAAGGCTAGCAGTACACTGGGGCACTGTAATGTCGGCTCTTGTATAAGGCAGTATGTCTGCAGACTTCGGTCATTTTAAAATTTCCTTTCATTAAGATATATATATATATATATATATATATATATATATATATATATATATATATATATATATATAGATATATAGTAGGTGAGGTGGATGGGTAGGTACGATGGGTGAGAGCTAGTAGAAAAAAAAGTAAAGGAAAAGAGATGCTTAATTCGGTGAATGTCTGTATTTAAATGTTTTGTTGTGGTGGCCGAAACGGCTCTTCGAACCTTGTTAACTTTACAGGTTTTCATTGTTCAGAGGTAGCATCAGCCTTGGCTTTTAATTTTGGCCATAGTACACCAGGAATATTATCTTCACTGATTTACGTTTTTAATTCAGTGTGAACGCACGTAACGCCCCATCTGTCAGATCGACAGTGACAGGTATGACACTGACAGGAGATTGTCAGATGGTCTGCGATTGATATGACAGAATTGCAGGTCCTTGCTTTTTAAGGTTACTTTAATTATAGAATTTTATTGATACACAATAAAATTATAAACTATATCATAATATATAAAAATTGATGAACGAATAGCTGAAGCCGCAGGTTAGTGTCAGTGCACTTCACATCAGAATTTCATAATCAGTGTCCCTACTTGATCTTACCATTATACTTGCCTAATCCACCTAAATTATCAAGTTAAGCCTTGTAATTGATACAAAGGGACCCCCTAAGGGTGTTACTTTCTCTTTTTATTAGTAAACTTTCATAAATAAGTCACTTCAAGTATGCTTTCATGAGTGCACACCATGTGGCATGGAAGCCCTCATGTAAGCATAATTTGGGCTAATCTCTGTAGCCAGAGCTTCCCTGTAATATAAACAGAAAGGCATCATACTGTGAAACATAATTTATTCACAAATTAAACATTTACTTACAAATAAGAAATATTAAAAATAAGTCACAGCATCATAATCGGTATGCAAGTGGCCACTTTAGAGGTTAAGTCTGGGGTATCAACCTTCCCCTTGCTCTGATGCTTTTTAGATGAAATAGGGCCCTTCAGGCTTCGTTGTAAAGACATTACAGTTGGGCCCCTTTGTGAGAATTCACCGGTTACAATAATATCTGAAATCACCTCCGTTCATAATCCACTCTCGCAGGTGACGAGACGCATACGGCGCCCCTCCGAAACACCACTCCGCCCGCGAAGCAGAAAATTCAGTACGCTCGGCGTTAGAGGACAGATCAGGGAAGCCCGGGAGTCGCCTCCGGCTGTTTTACTATCCTGCTAGTATCAAGCAGTGAAAATATAATCAGAGGATCACACATAGAGCGGTGACCCCATTCCTCTATTAAATTAACCCAAAAAACTAACATTTAGTTTTATAATTAAATATATCCATATCAACAACCACCATTCATTCACATCAGCAAGCTTAGGAGTTCACCCATAGTGTAGCATCATCATCAATTTCTCATCACATTCAATTAAGTTCCATTTCTGATATCCTTGGGCAGGCATTCATGAACCTTCAATTTTATTTAAGATATCACTAAAACAGTAACTTTAAATTAATTGTTTTAACAGTGTACCTATTTTTTATGTTTTTATGTGTTAATTACAGGACACCTTTTTAGTTTTGGTTTATATAGAGTCAGGAGAATAATAAAGATCAATTTACTTGTCACTGGATAATGTTTTGTCTCATTTCCCCGTTGTTGTCCTAGCCGAAAAAGGTAAGTCTATTAAGTAAGTTCCTATTAATATTGAAAATTGGAAAACCACATTACATTTGGCGCCTGAACAGGTTATAGAATGTCCTGATACAGCAAAGCATTTTGTGTTGGTCAATTAGCTCAACAGAAACCCAGGGATATCAGGAATGTTTTATTGACTTTTCAAATTAATTGCATATAAAATTGGAAAAATCTTGTTTAATTTACAGTTAGAAACTAATGTCCACATCTTAAGTTAAATATTTTGTTAGTAAAACATAATTTCTTTATAATTAAGACCTATCAAAGTTGCCTTATTGTTTTTGTGAGCCTGAATGATATCAGCTTAATTGAATGCACATTTTTCTTTTGTTTTTGCATATAGCATCACTTCAGTTGCATTTTTGGGGCTTATTTACATGACTATACTGGGAAATTGCTACAGATAGTAAAGATAATACTTTTGGACAAGAAACTATAATTTTTAAACAATGTTTTGGCTTAGTTTCACACAAAATTAGTTACACTTGCATTGCACACATAAAAGTCTATGGCTACTACTGTATTATAGCCCTGAATCTCTCAAATAACATTATAAAAGCCTTGTATTTGCTAAAAAAATTATCCTTAGAAACATCAATTTGACTGCTGTTAAAGTGCTAGTGACTTGCAACATAAATTTCTCATTGAATTGGGACACTCAAGTGATTGAGCCTTGAATATCCCAAAATTAATCAATAAAGCTTTATCATTGTGCTAGAACTGGAAATTGCAAACACTGCCAACTCTAGTTTCACTGCAAAAGCAATAACAAGTGGTACATACTTACATTATATATTTTTTTTAATTATTTGAGAAATTCAGGAGTGAAGGCCTTGTGTCTCTCAAAATTTATCAAAAAAAGCTTATCATCTTGCTAAACTCTCCACATTCTAAGCTTCACTTGTACTGCAAAATAATACTTTCATACAGCATAACATAGTTTTGAAAATAGGCACTTGTTTGTTTTATGAGCATCAATTTCATGCTGAAAAAAAAGAATACTCTCACACACACCACTTTCACTGATCTCTGAAAAAGATAAAATACTATTTAGAGATTGGTTATTGCAAAATACTGAAACAAAAGTTACATTGGAATTAGCCTGAAAACCTTTGTTTCCAGACTGGTTTTATGTGCTTTTGATTATATTTATTATACACTTGGGTTTTGGGTTAAATTATTAAGGTACTTGTTCTTGATTTAATTTACTACCTACTTTACATAAAGGTTTTAAAAGTTATTGCTACATAAGATTGTTTATAATCTTAGCAAGTTACCTATTTAAACTAATCTATCTTCCCCTCTGCTTTATAACAAGATGGAGGAGGAAAGACCAATCAATTTTCTATTACTGAGGAAGGATGAGTTAGAATATGAAGCTAGGATCCGGGGTGCGGAACCGGCTAGTAAAGTTATTGATCTCCGTGCCCAAGTGAGAAAGCTAAGCAAGGAGCTGCCGTCAGATGAGATAGCTGAAGTAGATCTTGATATAGTTTCTGAATTTCATGCAGTTAAAGATAAATTGGCATATTTAAATGATTTAATTGTGGGTGCCGGGAAGCCTACATGCACACTCAAGTTGCTCAACAGGGTGGAGGCAGTAGCACACCATCTGTACCATAGGCTCAGCCGCTTAATCCCTACTGAAGAATCTCCTGTCACTACTGAGAACTTAGATAGTTTGCGTGAGAACTTAGACCAAATATTGCACAAGCTTGATAACTTCATGTACAACTTCAAGAGTGGGTTGTCACAGAGGCGACACTCTAATTCTATTCCACCACCAATACCAACAGAGGACATGGCCATAGGTACAGACAGTGTCACACCTCCAACAGTCAGCCCTGCCAAAGAGATTACATATTATAGTAACGGTTCTGGTTCAGCTATCCATAAACTTGGCATCACTTATAATGGAACAACTTGTGTGAAGGCTTTCTTGCAAAGATTAGATGAGCTATGTCGGTCGCGCGGTATCACCGATAGTAAACTATTCAATTCTGCCGCTGAACTTTTTACTGATGAAGCACTGTGTTGGTATCGTGGTATACTCAATGAGGTGAACGATTGGGCACAATTAAAAGACTTATTACTTGTATAGTATCTGCCGAGTGATTATGATCAGAAATTAATGCAGGAGCTCTTGTCCCGCACCCAGGGTCCTGATGAGAGCATAGTTAATTATTTAAGTATTATGAAAAATTACTTTATACGCCTATCTACACCGTTATCTGATAAGGTAATGTTAGATATTGTTATGTTAAACATTCAACCGTACTATTCTACGCAGCTTGCACTGGAAAAAACAGACACTTGGGCCGAATTGAAACGCAAATGCAAGCTTGTTGAGGTGGCTAATGATCGCGCACGCAGGTTTACAAATCCTCCAGTAGTTAGTTCTTCTTCTGTGGCTCCTGACCTAGGTTACAAGCCCAAGAGTAGCCGCCCTGCTCCCAAGGTAGCTGCGGTTGAAGCCCCTGAGATCCCCAGTAGTTTTTGCGTGCGTTGCCGGGTGAAGGGGCACAGTTTGAAAAGTTGTACTGCTCCTTTTGTGGTGATATGCTATCGATGCGGTGAAAAGGATGTCACGGCCCGGACTTGTCCTAAATGCCGTCCTGCCGGGAATACTCCCGCTAGAGCCGCAACGATCCCAAAAAACGTAAGCTCGTGAGTCGGTGGTTTAAAACTTCGTCGGAGGAGTGGGCCGAGTGGCTTAATTTTGTAAGAAAATTTCATAAAAATAACTTGTTAGCGAAGATGGCTGCTGAAAAAGTTGTGAATAAAGATGGCTCCATATCAATGCCTGCGTTGTCACATGCTTTTTCAACAGGTAATGCTTCCGGTTCCGGTTCCCCGACTCACGTATGCCAAATATTTAGGGATACCCGTCCTTATCTAAAAATAAGTATATACGACGTAATATTTAGAGGTCTGCTGGATTCAGGCTCGGAAATTTCTATTATTGGTGGAAATGCTTTTAAAAAGTATTTTTGTGATTTTTGCACTATGCATAAATCAACCGATTTAAATATAATAAGTACTGCTAACGGTTCTGCCTCACCTGTCACCGGATACGTATTTCTACCGGTAACAGTAGACGGGCGAACCGCTATTATAAAATTTTACGTAGTTCCTGGAGTCTCCACTGAGTTATTGTTGGGTATAAATTTTTGGAAAGAATTTGAAATAGCACCCGATGTTCTGTCATTATTGAAGAGTAGTGAATTCTTACCGTCTAATCAGTATGTTAGCGCTGTAGCGACAACACGTAAATTTTTATGCGATTTTGACTCGCTTTCTGTTGTGGAGCGCAGGCAGGCTGAAGAAATTATCCGCGAGTTTGAGGAAATATCGAACGTTAAGAAAGGGCTAGGTAGGACACATTTAGTTACTCATAAGATCGATACCGGGGATCATCCGCCTATTAAACAACGTTATTACCCTATGTCTCCGGATAGGTTGGCCGAATTAAATAAACACCTAGATCAAATGCTGGAAGACGATGTGGTCGAGCCGAGCAACAGTGCGTGGAACAATCCGGTTACCTTAGTCCAGAAGGCAGATGGAACAACGCGCTTTTGCTTGGACAGCCGTAAGCTGAATGCAGTCTCTAAACATGATGCTTACCCGTTGCCCTATATAAGTAGTATACTGGACCAGTTGAGTAACGCGAAATACATCTCCACGGTTGATATTTTCTCATCATTCTGGCAAATAAAAATTGATGACCTTGAAAGTCGCGAGAAAACCGCGTTTACCATACCCTCCCGCGGCCTCTACCATTTTAAAGTCATGTGCTTTGGGTTAACTTCGGCTCCGGCTACTCAGCAAAGACTTATGGATCGCCTGTTTGGCCCCGAGTTCGGGAACCGGGTGTACTGTTTCATGGATGATATCGTCTTAATTTCCGAGACCTTTGCCGAGCATTTAGAGCTGCTACATAAAGTATATGAGAAGTTACAGCAGGCCAACTTAACGGTTAACCTAGAGAAATGCCAATTTTTTAGGAAACAACTTAAATATTTAGGACACATTGTTGATGAATTTGGGTTGCGCACCGATCCTGAAAAGGTGAGGGCTATTGTCGATTTTCCTACCCCGACGTGCAGAAAGGACGTTAAGCGCTTTCTGGGTACGGCATCATACTATAGGCGATTCATTAGGAACTTTAGCAACCGGGCGTCGCCTTTAAACGCTCTTACTTCGACTAGAAAGGGGGCTCCTCCGTTCAGCTGGTCACCGGAGGCCGATCGTGCTTTCATAGACCTAAAAGAAGCTCTCACCAAAGCTCCAGTCCTATCGTGTCCCGATTTCACCAAGGAATTTTCCGTTCACTGTGACGCTTCCGACTTCGGAATAGGGGGGACACTTATACAGCTGAACGACGAGGGCGAAGAGCATCCGATCGCGTATTTCAGCAGATCTCTGACATCTGCGGAACGTAACTACTCTGCTACAGAGCGCGAGGCGTTGGCGGTGGTGCAAACGGTTGAACATTTCCGTCCCTATTTAGAAAGCGACAGACCGTTCCGTATAATTACCGATCATGCTAGTTTGAAATGGTTTCTGAACCTCAAGAATCCAACCGGTCGCTTGGCGCGTTGGGGTTGTAGATTGTCTCCATATAACTTTACCATTGAACATCGTAGTGGTGCTCAAAATATTGTACCGGACGCCCTATCTCGGTCTGTGCCTGTTGCGTCCATTGATATATCTAAAATACAAGACCCTTGGTACATAAATATCATTAAACGCTGTACGGAGAAGCCGCGTGCGTGTCCAAATTTCCAACTCATAGATGGTAGGCTTTACCGTTTTACTAAGTCCAACAATAAACTCAGTGGTGACTTTGAGTGGAAAGAGGTAGTACCTAAAGAACTTAGAGAGGATACCATTCAGGAACATCATTCTAAACCTACCGCGGCTCACCTTGGCGTCGCTAAGACTTACAAACGTCTGAAACTACGTTACTTTTGGCCTGGTATGTACCAGGATACAGTCGATTTTATTAAAAAGTGCTCCATCTGTAACGCTTATAAACATAGCTCCCAGGCAACTCCCGGTTTTATGGGAGAACCGAAAATTTGTTGTCGGCCATTCCAGTGCATCAGTATAGATTTAGTTGGTCCACTGCCCCTGTCCCGGCAGCAAAACACATACTTACTGGTAGTTGTGTGTTGCTTTTCGAAATACGTCTTATTGTTTCCGTTGCGTAGGGCAACCGGAAAAGTCATTGCTCAGCGTCTCGAAGACCACGTATTTTTGATACATGGCATCCCACAAACGATAATCTCGGACAACGGCTCACAGTTTATAAGTCATGAGGTACATGCTCTTTATGCGAAATACAATATACCGCAGGTGCATTTAGGTCCGGTATATTGTCCTCAAGTAAATACAGTGGAACGTTACAATAGAACCGTGATTACGGCAATATCATCTTTTGTGGAGAACGACCATAGAACTTGGGATGTTAACGTTCATAAAATCCAGTTTGCTATGAACACGTCAGTAAATGAGTCAACATCGTTCACACCATTTATGTTAGTCCATGGGAGGGAAGCGGTTGCAGATGGAAACATCTATAATGACTATAAGGATATTAACGAGTTAATCTGTGCTCCTAGGGATGCATACGCTTCCAGATTAGGTTACCTCAAAGATATTTATAAAAATGTAAAAGAATCACTTTTTAAGGCTCATAATCGTAACATAAAATATTATAATAAAAAAAGACGAGACGTTTCTTTCGACGTGGGGGATTACGTTTGGAAACGAACCTATAAGCAGAGCGCTGCAAATAGATATTTTACTGCCAAATTAGCACCTAAATATGAACGTTGTCGAGTAATTCGGAAGCTTTCTCCTCTTGTTTACGAGCTCGAGGACGAAAGAGGGAAATCGATCGGAAAATGGCATATAAAAGATTTCAAAACCGCAGATGCAGCCAAGGATTAGCTATAGTAAACAATTTTGCAGCGCCAGGGCGAGGTCCGTGTAGGTAGCGTTTCATTTGTTTACAAAAATATTATTACTATTTAAATTAAGCATACGTACATACCTAGATAATCATCAAGGTATGCACTAAATAGACGGAATATTTTTTTACTGTCAACACTAATTGTCTTTGGTTTAAAAGACGATATTTTTTTTTCTTTTAAGTGCCACCGTGTGTGGGCGGTGGCAAAGAATACTCACACCGCAGGTCTATGCTTCTTTGCGTGTCGTAAGAGACGACTTACGGAGGCATAGTGCGTTTTGGAAAATTTCTCCCTATTTTATATTTCGGGAAATTTGGGCTGGTCTGCTTGTTTTCTACTATAATAGAGCTCATTAATATAAAAATGTTAAAAGCGACTCGAGCGCCATCTCCCAGGGGAGACATTTACTAAAACGCACTATTATCAGCGCCATCTACCATCTTTGCGGCGTACTAAGCCGTCGTGGCTGTTTACTTTTTAAAATCTTTTGTTTTCGGCTTTGGGTTGCTCCTTTTTCCTTGCCTTGCCTTGGTAAAATATTTGGTTGTTGTTTACACAATTACAACGTGTATACAACAAATGGCCGTCATACAGACGTTCCATTTTGTCAGGGCGCGAGGAGTATTTTTGCAATTTTTGGGAACAACCCCAGCACGACCCACTTATTCACATTATTATTAATGTCATATTTTACTTTCTATACTATAACTACTGTTAGAAGAGTAGGTATTTTTGTAGAAGTTTTGTTAGGTACTTATCAGTTTTCGTAGTACTTATGTTTATATATATATATTTTTTTTACCTTTTTTTATAACACTTCAGGCTGGTCGGCCATAATAACGGCCACATAATATTGTTGTTAGACATTAGGTATTAGCATGGTTTGATAATATCAAATACATATTATGTAACCATCGATTCAATTTCACATTGTAGTATAAAATACGTTAAAGCTGCCTAAGTGGTGCGGCGGAGGGGTGTTTGGACCTTTGGACGAGGCCGTCCAACGAATTCCCTACGTGAATTCTTACGTGGGGGAGGGACTACTGTAATGTCGGCTCTTGTATAAGGCAGTATGTCTGCAGACTTCGGTCATTTTAAAATTTCCTTTCATTAAGATATATATATATATATATATATATATATATATATATATATATATATATATATAGATATATAGTAGGTGAGGTGGATGGGTAGGTACGATGGGTGAGAGCTAGTAGAAAAAAAAGTAAAGGAAAAGAGATGCTTAATTCGGTGAATGTCTGTATTTAAATGTTTTGTTGTGGTGGCCGAAACGGCTCTTCGAACCTTGTTAACTTTACAGGTTTTCATTGTTCAGAGGTAGCATCAGCCTTGGCTTTTAATTTTGGCCATAGTACACCAGGAATATTATCTTCACTGATTTACGTTTTTAATTCAGTGTGAACGCACGTAACGCCCCATCTGTCAGATCGACAGTGACAGGTATGACACTGACAGGAGATTGTCAGATGGTCTGCGATTGATATGACAGAATTGCAGGTCCTTGCTTTTTAAGGTTACTTTAATTATAGAATTTTATTGATACACAATAAAATTATAAACTATATCATAATATATAAAAATTGATGAACGAATAGCTGAAGCCGCAGGTTAGTGTCAGTGCACTTCACATCAGAATTTCATAATCAGTGTCCCTACTTGATCTTACCATTATACTTGCCTAATCCACCTAAATTATCAAGTTAAGCCTTGTAATTGATACAAAGGGACCCCCTAAGGGTGTTACTTTCTCTTTTTATTAGTAAACTTTCATAAATAAGTCACTTCAAGTATGCTTTCATGAGTGCACACCATGTGGCATGGAAGCCCTCATGTAAGCATAATTTGGGCTAATCTCTGTAGCCAGAGCTTCCCTGTAATATAAACAGAAAGGCATCATACTGTGAAACATAATTTATTCACAAATTAAACATTTACTTACAAATAAGAAATATTAAAAATAAGTCACAGCATCATAATCGGTATGCAAGTGGCCACTTTAGAGGTTAAGTCTGGGGTATCAACCTTCCCCTTGCTCTGATGCTTTTTAGATGAAATAGGGCCCTTCAGGCTTCGTTGTAAAGACATTACAGTTGGGCCCCTTTGTGAGAATTCACCGGTTACAATAATATCTGAAATCACCTCCGTTCATAATCCACTCTCGCAGGTGACGAGACGCATACGGCGCCCCTCCGAAACACCACTCCGCCCGCGAAGCAGAAAATTCAGTACGCTCGGCGTTAGAGGACAGATCAGGGAAGCCCGGGAGTCGCCTCCGGCTGTTTTACTATCCTGCTAGTATCAAGCAGTGAAAATATAATCAGAGGATCACACATAGAGCGGTGACCCCATTCCTCTATTAAATTAACCCAAAAAACTAACATTTAGTTTTATAATTAAATATATCCATATCAACAACCACCATTCATTCACATCAGCAAGCTTAGGAGTTCACCCATAGTGTAGCATCATCATCAATTTCTCATCACATTCAATTAAGTTCCATTTCTGATATCCTTGGGCAGGCATTCATGAACCTTCAATTTTATTTAAGATATCACTAAAACAGTAACTTTAAATTAATTGTTTTAACAGTGTACCTATTTTTTATGTTTTTATGTGTTAATTACAGGACACCTTTTTAGTTTTGGTTTATATAGAGTCAGGAGAATAATAAAGATCAATTTACTTGTCACTGGATAATGTTTTGTCTCATTTCCCCGTTGTTGTCCTAGCCGAAAAAGGTAAGTCTATTAAGTAAGTTCCTATTAATATTGAAAATTGGAAAACCACATTACAGCACTCAGTATGACATCTCCCCAATTCATTAAGAAACCTATATTAAAGTAGGTAGTATAGCGTAACTTATATCATCCCATGTAAACATAATATAGGATAAAAAATATAAAAAATGTTGTATGTGCTATTTATGTGGTAAAGTAAAACATAAAGCTGTTATTGTTAATGTCAGCAGAAACATGTAATTTATAGCATCAAAAAACTAGCTGAGTTTTGGTTTGTTTAAAAATTTGAGTATCTTCTTTTCCACTGTTATCGATTAATGAACTAATGCAGTTGTCAATTCTGTTGTGTCTCATCTCTACCCTGTTCCGATTCGCACATTGCACTACAAAAAAATAAAAATATTTTTCGTATTTAAAGAAAATGTGATTTATAGACACAGATTTTACTTTATATTTGCAGAGGTGTAGTTTTTACATTGTTTTGACTAACTTGTTACAGTAGTTTTGCCATAGTATACGCGAATCGGAAAATTTTGAAGTGTCACAGAAATCATCCTAGCTGAAAGGACTATAAAGTTTTTCAAAAACCGTCGGTTACCTATATTTGACATGCGATTCAAAAACAGTGCTGTTGTGACAATTTATAAGCTATTTATTTTAGTCATCCAGAAGTCAAGTGGAGGCATATAAAAGATGCTTACCTAATTATTTCTTAGTAGAATAGTTTTTGCGTGTCAAAAAATGTAAAAGGGTTGTGGTCCTAATACTGATCCAGATTATATTTGTTGGTTTAAAATAGTTTCTGAATAATTTACTTTCAAGTAAACTCCACCAATTTGTAAAGTCTAATTTCGTAAACATTGTCGCGAATGGCTGCTTACACAGCAAACTCTTGCACTAGGTTTAACTGAGGATTGATCACGAAACTTGTTTATATTTTGTTTTCTTCTTTGTATTGCTTAGAATAAAATTACAATTATTGGCTATCGATGTTCCAAAATAAAATGCTATGTATGTAGTGTCCTCTATAAGAACACAAAATATACTTATATATACATGAAGTGAGGTTGTGACAGAATAGCAGACCGTCGGTTCCCCGCGGTCCCTGAGTCATATACCATTTTGTCTTAAAATTTGAGTATTGTACCAACATTAAAAAATTTCAAGCATATGATATATTTCTATGTTTTTAAGGCAAATAAACGATTTTTAATTTAATTTAAGCGCTCTTACGTTATGAATACTACAGTAACTTGAAGTAATAAATATTAAACAAGAAAATATACTAGAAAAAAGCAACTAGTCTCATGTCGCCCTGACGGGATGAGACTAGTTGCTTTTTTCTAGTATATTTTCTTGTTTAATATTTATCACATAAAAATAGCATTGTAAAATGCAAAATTAAAAAGTTATAACTTGAAGTAAGTTATAACGTTCGCAATAATGTTACTTTAACTATGTTTATCCTACACTGCGTCGTATATATCACTCAATGACATTTATACAAGGGCCTGCTGAATCAATTAACATTTGAACTGGTCGGGATTAACCAAACGTCTGGAGATATTAATGGCAGATCTGGGATAATATATTATTTCTCCTCCTTAGAAGAATTACTATCAAAGGAACAGAAGAGGACCACTACAAAAAAGTAAATTCTGTGAAGAATGTAGGCCATTGTTTTTGTTAGAGCGTTTACGCACTACGTCCGATCCGAATCGGATTCGTATCGGTGAATAAAATTGATCTAGGAAACTCGAACGTACTTCGGGTATCGCTTACGCACTCCGATCCGAAACGATCCGTAACTTCCTATTTTAACACTATCAGTGAAAGTATAAGTTAGGATCCTGGCCTCCACATACTTACACCACCACGTAGAACAACTTAATTTCTTAAAAACACAAACAAAATCGCAAGTCGAGACACTGAGTTAATGTTTACTTGACTAGCTTTTGACTCCGTTTTTATTTAAATGAGTTGTGCAATCAATCTATGCCTACTTCGGTCCGTCAACGGTACGTTAACGGTCCGCCAATAATCTTCTCCGGCATGGAGCTTCACGGATGACGGAGAAAAATCCGTTGACGGAAAACGGATGTAGTGCGTAAGCTACCACACTAGTTCTACGGCTATGACGGACCGTATTTTCACGGATTCGGAACGGACGTAGTGCACAAGCGCTCTTAGTGTTGGTGCTAGTATTAGGTACATTTATAATTATTTGATAGAATCAGGCGTTACTTGGCGGAAATCCATATCTTAGTAGAAAACGAAAAATATGTCGCGTAATTCCGCAAGAAAAAATGCAGATGCAGCCCAGTGACACACCTTGCACCTTCACCGACTACTCTACACGTGTTTCGCCCACACACGGAGCATCCTCAGGAGTTGTTAGACCGTGCCAATCTCAGCACCGAGCCGACTCGAAATACGGTCCGTCATAGCCGTAGAACTAGTGTGGTAGCTTACGCACTACATCCGTTTTCCGTCAACGGATTTTTCTCCGTCATCCGTGAAGCTCCATGCCGGAGAAGATTATTGGCGGACCGTTAACGTACCGTTGACGGACCGAAGTAGGCATAGATTGATTGCACAACTCATTTAAATAAAAACGGAGTCAAAAGCTAGTCAAGTAAACATTAACTCAGTGTCTCGACTTGCGATTTTGTTTGTGTTTTTAAGAAATTAAGTTGTTCTACGTGGTGGTGTAAGTATGTGGAGGCCAGGATCCTAACTTATACTTTCACTGATAGTGTTAAAATAGGAAGTTACGGATCGTTTCGGATCGGAGTGCGTAAGCGATACCCGAAGTACGTTCGAGTTTCCTAGATCAATTTTATTCACCGATACGAATCCGATTCGGATCGGACGTAGTGCGTAAACGCTCTAACAAAAACAATGGCCTACATTCTTCACAGAATTTACTTTTTTGTAGTGGTCCTCTTCTGTTCCTTTGATAGTAATTCTTCTAAGGAGGAGAAATAATATATTATCCCAGATCTGCCATTAATATCTCCAGACGTTTGGTTAATCCCGACCAGTTCAAATGTTAATTGATTCAGCAGGCCCTTGTATAAATGTCATTGAGTGATATATACGACGCAGTGTAGGATAAACATAGTTAAAGTAACATTATTGCGAACGTTATAACTTACTTCAAGTTATAACTTTTTAATTTTGCATTTTACAATGCTATTTTTATGTGATAAATATTAAACAAGAAAATATACTAGAAAAAAGCAACTAGTCTCATCCCGTCAGGGCGACATGAGACTAGTTACTAACATTTATAATTGTTTTGTTTTTTATTTAAATTTCGCATTGTTATGTTATGAATTAAAAACAAATGTTTAACGAACCTCTTTTCCTATGAAAAAGTTTGCAGCATTTGAACGAAACGTTTAAATAATAAATAACAAATTATATTTCCGCCGAGCCAGTAAAAAAGTAAATATGAACTTTACGCGCCATTCCGCGCGGCCAGTTGATTTAAAAAAGTTAAACAGTGTTGCCACCGGTACAAAGGTCGCATCGCGGGTAATTTATTGGCTGGGGTTGCCATAAATCGCCTTGTTTTGTCCGCTTTAATTACAGCCCGTGTCGCAACGCAAACAACGGATCTCTCCGCAAGAATTAATTGTGCAATTACGACAATTTTAAGTCTCTACATGTCTAATAAAGTTTGGAAGGGAAGAAGCAGAAATGCGAATCCTTCGTTTGATGAAAATTAAAACGGAATGTTGCGAAGGAACAAAGGCAAATGCTACAGAGGTTTTTTCTAATATAACATTTTCTTGAAACGATTGTTGTTTTTCCTTGTTTCCCGAAATATTTGGAATTTATAGACTATAGACATTTTATCAGTTTGAAGGAATTTAAAAAAAAACGGGATTCTAAAATCGGCTTTTGTTAAAAAAACTGTAACAATGACACTGCAGAAGGAGTTCGATAATAATGAAGTATTCTACGACAGAGTCGCGATAATCAATAATTGATGATTTAACCGTGATTATGTAGCAAGTAACGTACTACGTGATATAATATCAAATTCCAAATCAATACACCTTTTGTCTCAATGTTTGTTTATCATTTTCTACATATCGTAGGATGATTTGATAAATAGAATTTTCGCAATAATCCTAGGAATATTGCAAAAACACGTGTAATTAGACAATGGTGTTGACATTTCTTAATCTTACTGAAAAAAAATAGGGTTTTTGCAAAAGTATGGGTTGCTTTAGTAACATTGGATATTCTTAACTCTGATTGACTTAATTTTTGTGGTGCTTGCTGCTTGTTTGTTAACTCATTCTGATTAACAATTTATTAATTAATTAATTCAACAGAAAATTTACTACACGTGAGAGAATAGATTGACATTTGAAACGTCAAGTTCTCAACCAATCAGAGAAGATGTTGTTGGACGATCCGACCAGAAAATCAGTGTTCTTATTTCTTAATATCCAGCGATTCTACTATTACTAAGGCAACCCGTTTTTTCGCAAAAATCCTATCTTTTTTCAGTAGGATTGAGACATGATAACATAATTTTGTCTAATTATCCGTTTTTCTCAATATCCGTAGGAATTTCGCAAAAAAAACGATTTATCTAATTATCTTGCGCATATACAAAGCGTCTTTTGATACTGTAGAGGTGCCTATTATCATCGGCAAACAACAGTAAACTTAATGCCACAACATTACATTTTATTTAGGTATTTATTTGTATGGCATTTTATATTTTTACTTTTTTTTATTGCTTTAGGTATATTATAATGATACATTCAGATATACATTTTTTTTCACCTTTCACGCTCGGAAAAGGAGGTTTTGTCATTCAATTTCTGCGTAGAAAATCGCTTTTCGCGGCCTGGCGCGGTAAAGTACTTTTTTAATTTAATACCTAAAAAATATGTCATAATGCGTTCCGAATCGGAATCGCATTACATTTTATTTTATTCTTATTTTAAATAGCTTTGAATTTATTATAATACTCCGTTTTGGTTTTATTATATTATTTTAGTTCATTAAATCATAAAAACATTAAAAATAAGATTAAACTATTTGTTATAAGAATTTTATATTAAGCTGGGTGAGATTTCGCAACTTATGATTGGATTTCGGAACGTGACATAAACCTCTATTTTTAAATTTTCTTTGACTTGCCTCATGTCAATGTCAACATTTACCGAATCGTTTTTATTGTTATTAAGAAGTAACAATACATTCCTACTTTAAATAACTTTGAACTAACTATAATACTCCGTTTTTTAATTATTTAAGTTTTTTTTATCATAAAAACAACGAGAATAAGGTATATTTAGATTAAACTTTTTGTTTAAAGATTTTTTTACCGGAAGTTGTCCGCGGTGACAACCATAAAATGATCCTCGTTGTTGTAAGGTGAAAAATTGTGTGTTGCGCTCGGCAGAAAAGTTGTTAGCGTCTCGTACTTTTCAAAATCCTCGCTTCGCTCAGGATTCAATCTTTGAACCACGAGCGTAGATAACCAACTTTCCAGCCTTGCATAACATATAACTATTGTTCTTCTTTAACTCTTATTATTTTACTTGTTTTTGACTATGTGGGTCTTTTGTTGCAACCTCGTCAGAATAACAGCGCTGGGTCACTTTATACATATATTAGTAGCTCAGTAGCATTATGCTGAGACGGGGTATTTATTGGCCCCGCACACATTAATTTGTTTTTCCTGAAAGTAATGATATTGTAACTTCTAAATTCTAAATTGTAGCTTCTTGTATTATTGTGTATCTTATTTCCTGTGTGTATAAGGCTAATAAACTTTCTTTCTTTATCATGACGCATATAATTTGTCGTCATGGTATAATAGACGACATAATGCAAAGGCCTGCAATAAATTTTTCGAAAACAGATAGTTTAATTATGATACATAAAAACTTTACAGTTATAGCGTAGTTATGGATAGAAACATTTTTAAGACGCTATATCGAAAAAGTACGTACTTTTTGGTTATAAAACTATAGGACGGTTAGAGATGTTACAAATTTGGTAATAAGATATATATTTCTTCATACCTTTATCTAGATTTGTAAAGTTTCAGAAATACGATTTTATTATTTTGCGTCGACCTTTTTTCTTTTCGAAATGACCCCTTAAAAATACGAATTTTCAAGATTATTCTCTAATGGGGTTACATATATTATGGGAAATTCGTTAGTGGACACCAATAATATTTAGAATCGTATACTTTCATTTTCGCTTTAATCGCTAAAGCCACTCGAGAGAAATTTGGGACTACAGTCCCAAAAGGATTTTGACAGTAGATTGTATCTTGGGACTGTAGTCCCAAGACGGCTGCTCCTCTCAAAAAATACTTATTTCTTTTTAATCTAAGCATTATTCCAATAAGAATGCATACTGTCAAATTCGGAACGAATTAGGCTCCATGTTATTCATACTAGCAACACCATGAAGATGTCATTTCCAAATAAAAAAATATTTAAAGTCTGGTCCGTACTATGTGTTGTAAAAGTCGCCAAATGTCAAACTTTTTTTTTAATATATAAAATCATCACAAGAATCTTAAATTTTTTCGCTTTTAGTAGAATATTAGCTCCAACTTTACCAAATTATAAAATTAGTAGAATTCGATATAAATTTTAAATGAAAAATGTTTTACTGCAACAAGGTGCAATTTAATTTCGTTAAATGTTTGAAGACGATTATTTCGACACTACTCACGTGAAATTGAAAAACAAAAAACGACATTCAAAGCGCCATGTTACACAGAATAATAAAAACAGCACTTTAAGACGAACACTTCAGAATCTAAATCGTAAGAAACATTTTACTGAAGCGCGGCGCTCTTTTTTTTAGTAACGGTAGCTTAAAAAGAAGACGCGATACATCTACGGTGTAAACGCTTTTTGGGCCGTGTCACTCGAGTGGCTAATTATTTACTACGAAGTGATTTCGTGACTTTTTCGCCTAATCTGCAAAATAGCTCTCGCGTGCGTCCTTTTCTCATTATTATCTCGCTTCAGTCGAATAGACTCTCAATTATGTGTTTAATTTCGTGTGCCATTAAGTTTATTTTTAAGTTTTATCAAATCAGTCTCCGACATAGGTACGACTGAGTAAGTGAGGCTGATCAGACGATCCTGTGCACCCGCACTCTTACTTGCAGAATAGCCATACTTTTTCTAGTAAATATAACATTCATCTCATGATCATAAAATAGCATTGTAAATGAAATACTCTAAATCACAATCAAATCTGTCTTTTTCCTCTGCATGATCGGGTAGCGGACTAGTTAAAAACAATAAATAAATAAATAATTGCATACAACACACCAATTATCTAGCCCACGTTAAGTTTCATGAAGAACTTGTGTTATGGATACTAGATAACGGATAAACATACTTATATACTATTTTTTTGTAAATACATAAATAATATACATATTAAACACGCAGACCAAGACAAATAGACATTTATAACTTTTTAATTTTGCATTTTACAATGTTATTTTTATGTGCAAAATTAAAAAGTTATAAGTAGATGGCAGTTTCATCTTAATCGATAGTCAAACATCTGTAAAGATGTTTCTTTCGAATGCGAGGATATTTCTCTCATTGATGAAACGACGGTGGCCAACACCGTAGAAAAAGGTGAATATACTAGAGAATTTCAACGTGTTCTCGTAGGTCTCTGTAGCATAATTGGTCAGTGCATTGGGCCGGATTCCCAAGGATGCGGGTTCGAGTCCCGTCAGGGCGACATGAGACAAGTTGCTTTTTTCTAGTATATTTACTTTATTAAAAATTATCACATAAAAATAGCAGTGTAAAATGCAAAATTAAAAAGTTATAAGTAGATGGCAGTTTCATCTTAATCGATAGTCAAACATCTGTAAAGTGTTTCTTTCGAATGCGAGGATATTTCTCTTATTCATGAAACGACGGTGGCCAACACCGTAGAAAAAGGTAAATATACTAGAGAATTTCAACGTGTTCTCGTAGGTCTCTGTAGCATAATTGGTCAGTGCATTGGGCCGGATTCCCAAGGATGCGGGTTCGAGTCCCGTCAGGGCAACATGAGACAAGTTTCTTTTTTCTAGTATATTTACTTGATTAAAAATTATCACATAAAAATAGCATTGTAAAATGCAAAATTAAAAAGTTATAAGTAGATGGCAGTTTCATCTTAATCGATAGTCAAACATCTGTAAAGATGTTTCTTTCGAATGCGAGGATATTTCTCTCATTGATGAAACGACGGTGGCCAACACCGTAGAAAAAGGTGAATATACTAGAGAATTTCAACGTGTTCTCGTAGGTCTCTGTAGCATAATTGGTCAGTGCATTGGGCCGGATTCCCAAGGATGCGGGTTCGAGTCCCGTCAGGGCGACATGAGACAAGTTGCTTTTTCTAGTATATTTACTTGATTAAAAATTATCACAAATAGACATGTTCACGCAAACAAATATTTGTCTTGTCTCTTCGGGGATCGTACCCGGGACCTCTGACGCAGGAGGCGGGTTTAGCACCCCTGCGCCAAATAGGTCGTCGAAGGCAACAATAGGAACAAATTACATAGCCGCTAACTAGCTGTCCGGAACATGGCACAAACTGGTGCAAGCGCTGCGTTCTGGCGCGCGGCCAACCCGCCACCCGCCTTGTCATACATTGCACTCTTCAATTTATTAGTGCAATGGACGCAGCCAGTTTGCTTGCAGGCGCCATCCGGACTTTGAGTGCGGGCCTACTACGAAAAGGAAGTCCGATTATCGGAGTTATCTAATGTTCGATGTTTGGAGATTGCGCGGTTTACATTTTTGGATCTTATTTCTGACCCCACCAAAACAAATGCACCACAAATAATGACTTTCGCTGCAATACTGTACATACACATGAGAAAAACTTTTTATAAAAATAAATTAAAACCGACTTGTTAGAATAACTCCCGTACCTGCCAACATTACTACTTTGAGTCAAACCGAAATAACTGGTTTGTGTCAAACCGTTTGACCGAAATAACGTTAGTTTGTACAAGATAGAAGATATCCTAAAAACTACTAAACCGACTTAAAAATTTCAAAAAATGGGATCAACTTGGGATCAAACCCGATCATTTCATTTCAATCGGTTCAGGCGATCTCGAGTAACATATATAAAAAAAATATAGCGACGAATTGATAAACTCCTTCTTTTTCTAAAGTCGGTTAAAAAGCGAGACAGCAAAAAAACGATGCAAAAAAAAACCCTCCTGCGTCAAAAGATAAGTCAACTGAAAAGATGGAAACAAGATCAAATATAGATCTTTTCAGTTGACTTGTCTTTTGATGCAGGAGAGTTTCTTAGTTACCTATTTAAATTTATATATTATTTATTTATCTCTTTAGTGATTTAACGGCCATCATGATACCTTCTTGAAATCCTGATCAGCCCTTAAATTCGATACCATATTAGAATAGAATAGAATAGAATAGAAAATATTTTATTAGTCTCCTAAACACAATGGAAATTACAAAAAGGTTACAAACAAAACATACAAACAATATTAATTAATAAAACAGAAAGGAAAAAAAAAAAAACACATTATATCAGAGACTAATGAGGACCCTGCCTCAGCGATGTTGCTGTGCCGTCCAAAAAACTGCACAACACGCTGTTATTCTGGCAGGGCCTCGGGAGAGATTTGGTTACATCACAACGTGTTCTACCTATACTAAAATTATATATATATAAAAAATAAAAAAAAGTTAAAAATAAACTATTTTTATGCACTATATTACATCCATAGTGGTCTGTGGCACATGTCAATGTCATGAAAATGTGTACTTGATTGACTGATGTGAAATAAATAATAAGTAACAATAAGTAAGTGAAGTGAAGAAAAAGATGACCACGTCATTGTTCGTTTCCACATTGCCTTGCCACGTAGTCGCCACGTGTGGCCTGAGATTGAAATTAGCAACTAACAGGGGAGACACAGTTATAACCATTGCGATGTCGGTCGTGAAGAACAGTAGTGTATGTTTGACTTTTACCTTTGTGTATAAGCTTGTTGATTTAAGAGAAGTTGTTTGAAGTGTTTTTTAAAGGTATAGACTGATTTTAGGTCACGCATTGGTGGAGGGATGTCGTTCCAACATCGAGTGGCGGCGAATCTGAACGATCCTCTGAATGCCACAGTGCGATGCGTTTGGGTCGAGAGAACATATGTACCAGCACGTCTCGGAGGCCTATTGAAATTCTGGGCCCAAAGCAGTTTACCGTGGAGGTACTGTGGTTTCCCAGTGTTAATAATACCGAATAACAAGCTAGCCAGATGAAGCTTCCTGCGGGATTCCATCCTTAGTGAATTGGAAGTTATAAGGAAGGGTGTTACGTGTGATCTGGGTGGGATGCTAAAGCAGAATCTAGCACAGGCATTTTGCACCCGTTGTATTAGTTTAGCTGTTCTGGCAAGTAGGCGCGGTCCATAAACTATATCACAGTAGTTGAGTTTTGATAGAATTAGGGACTCGCACAGCTGTATTCTAATTTTTTCACACAAATATGGCCTAATCCTGTATAGCAACTTCAATTGATAAAAACAGCTACGAACACATTCGGTGATATGGCATTCGAAATTGAGCTGACTGTCGAAGACCAACCCAAGGTTTCTAGCTGTTTCCACACGCTTCACAGCTTCACCATCAATGTTGATAACCAAGGGGATGCTATCTACATTTAATTTACAAATATTTTGCTTTGTTCCTATTATCATGTATTTTGATTTTGCTGGGTTGAGGACTAGGCAGTTTTTTCGGCACCAAACAGAGATTCTGTTTAGATCTTCATTTATTTTTGACACTCCATTAGCCCAGTCCGATGGGAATAATGACATACACAACTGCAAATCATCGGCATATATGTGATATTTACAGTGTTCTATGCTGTTTGTAATGTCTGCACTGTACAGCGCATAGAGTATAGGGCCCAAAATTGAGCCCTGGGGCACGCCACGTGTCACAGGGAGTGGGGTCGACCTGAACCTCTCGCCATTCCTAGAAAGCTCCACACACTGCTGTCTGCGGCTGAGGTAGCTATGAAACCACTGCCTTGCTTTTACATCGAACCCATAGTAAGCAAGTTTTGACAGTAGTAGTGATGTATTAATTGCGTCAAATGCACGTGAGAAGTCCAAGAGTATCAGGACATTAATTTTTCCAAGGTCCTGTGCAACAAGAAGGTTGTCGACGACATCTGCCAGAGCAGTTGCCGTACTATACCCTCGACGAAACCCGGACTGAACCTGTGGGAGAATGCCATGTTCTTCAAGATATTGTGTAAGCTGCTCACTGACCACCCTCTCCAGGATCTTGGAGACACATGGTAAAATGCTAATTGGCCTCAGATCTTTCATGCATACTGGGGGACAAACTTTAGGAAGCGGTTTAACAATAGCCATCTTAAAACTGTCGGGAAATTCGCCTCCTTCAATTGATTTATTAACCAAATTTGTGATAGAAGATAATGATTGTGGCAATGTCAGCAATAACATGTCCAACGACACACCATCATTTCCTTGAGCATTGGAGTTGAGACTCATTATTATTTTTAAAATTTTATCCTCATTAACCCCTTGCAAAGAGAAAGTTCCATTACCGTGTCGGTGATGTTCTAAATATGTTAAATCAGATATTAACACACTATTTACACCTGGAATGTCAAGAAAGTGTGCATTTATGACATTCGGGTCGCTAAAAGATGTAGGAAGATCAATATTGTGCTTTTTGTTTGGTAGAATGGTGTTCTTTAAGTTAGTCCACAACTTTTTTGAATTTTTAATATTATTGTTTATGTGTTGAGTAAAGAAACACTTTTTTTCATTTTCAATTGCATTTATAACAATCTCCTTCATTTCCTTATAACTTTGTTTGTGGATCTGGGAGTGACTTTTCTTTGCTTTATCATGGTACTTGTCCCTTATGCTCATCATCTCTTTAACAGTGTCCGTAATCCAGGGATGAGGTGGATATTTAAATTTTTGTTTTTTTGTAGGAGCATGTAGGTCAAACAGCATTGTTATGCAATTTGTGAAGGTCTGAGCTAAGGCATCAACACCTGCCAAATTACAGATTCCTTCCCAGTCGATGGTATCAAGGTCCCTGTTGAGTTGATCACGGTCAATATTTTTAAGTGGCCTGTAAGACACCCAGTGAGGAGCGGGTCGTACCTTTTTAATCTTGAAGTCCGCAGCAAGCATGGCATGGCGTCCCAAGTCAGGTGAGTGTTTAACCTTAACTTGTAAAGCTCGAAAGTCAGTGCAAATCACATCAATTAGGCTAGCTCCATGATCAGTGAAATGAGTGGGTTCGTCCACTAGTTGAATCAAATTCATACATTCTGTGAATTGATAAAACAGTTTGGACTTCCTGCTGGTAGGATCCAAAAGGTTGATGTTAAAGTCCCCAAGCAGTATAACCCCATCACACTTTGGAACAGATGTTATGGAGTTAGTGACAGCATCAAAAAAGGTGTTTATATCCATCCACGGTGGCCTATAAGCTGTGCCGATCAAAAGCACCAATCCACTCGTGCGGAAGCTTAACCACATCTGGTCCACTGTTTCGGCGATTGGGTGAGGGCAAGTTCGTACATTTAAGCCATTACGTATGTAGAAACCCACCCCACCGCCACGTCCCCTCTTCACCTGATCAGGTCTTGGAATATGACAGAGCCGATAACCAGACAGCCTAGGGGCCAAGTCATCCTGTGCCGTTCTTAGCCACGTTTCATTAATGGCTAATATATCAGGGGCAAGCTCTTCCACTGCTGCAATGAACTCTTCTTGTTTTGTGTTTAGTGATCCCGCATTGAAAAAACAAACACGGAGGTGTTTTTGGCTAGGCATTTATATAAACAACAATACCTTTACTGCATGCTACTGAGATGCAAAAAAATGAGCAAAGGTTATAGATGTATAGTAGATATGTAGTATAGTCATGTAGTAAATATGTGTATATTCTAGTATGTATATGTAAAATAAATATGTACAATGTGTGTGTAAAAATAGGAATAAGACAGTTACTTTTGATCTTTGTACAAAATGTTATATAATAAATGGTGTTTAAAATTAAATTAATCTGAATACAATATAAAGAAACGTAAAATCCTTTGTGCTTTAAGGTAGACAATACAGTACAGTGATGACAAATTTTGATAATTTTAATCAATGACCCAGGCATTAGAAGAAACATTAATTTAAAAAATTAATGTGAACAGACATTTTCTTTATGAATGTAAGACAAGACAAAACTCCCTAATATAAAAGAAATGATGTAAAGGTAGACATCACATGCTACATTCTCATTTATGCATTTAGTTTGGTATTTTAAATAGCGACTCATAATAACATTACATTTGCAGGTGAATGCTACTAGTTTTTTGCTACCGATGGCCCAAATACCTTAGACAGGTCCTCGTCCGACCGAAACTGAAAAGCAGGCCTCCCATCGGCCTCCCGAGCGAAAATGCGGCCCCTCTTCGTCCAAGTATAGCGCCACTGTAGTTTGCGGCACTCCTCCCTGACGCGGTGGAAGAGCTGTCTGTTTGGGCGTGTCAGGCGCTCGTTGATGAAGACGCGCGGAGCGCCCTCGGCGCGCATACCGGTGCGGCGAACGCGTGCCGCGCGCAGCAGCTCGTCGCGCAGGTGGCGGCGTGCCAGGCGCACCACGACGCGGCGCGGGCGGCCCCCCGCCTCGGCTGGCGGCGCGCCCACGCGCTCCGCGAACACTACGTCGCGCTCATCCAACGTGACTCCCAGGCGCGCGGCCAACACCGTCACCGACTGGACGACGCTGACGCCCTTCTCCTCCGGCAGCTGCCCGATATCTAAGTCGGACAGGAGAACATCCTGGTCGCGGTCGTTGAGCTCCTGCTTGAGGTTCTCGATGATGCGCTCTAGATCAGCGGTACCCCCGGATGCGGCTTCGGGGCTTCGCTTTTCCAGAGCATCCAGCCTCCGCTCGTAGTCATCCATGCGACTTGTCAGCGACTCACGAAACTGAGACATTTCCTTACGAAATTCGCGAAACTCAGCTATAAATACGGTGAATTCTGGATCCCGCGAAGTGCCCTCGCGCTGGGGTGAAATAGGTTCACTGTCACCCTGAAGTGGCACGCCATCTACCCCTTTTACAGGCGTCTGGGTGTTGTCTCCTTTTTTTAACACCCTTCTTGCAGTTAGGACAGATCCAGTCTTTGCTAATCTGGGCCTTGTCCGGCAGAGCCAGGCAGCCTTTATGATATTTCACCGGGCATATAGAGCAGGTAGCACACGCCGTCGTTGACAAAAATTTACCACATGCGCCGCAGTTGACCATTCTCAATTCTAGGAATTGCCACAGATATCAAGTCAACCCTACTCAGACAGAACCACTGAACTTAATAATATCCGCACTTTGGGTACAAATTATAACGCAGCAACACTTTTATGTTTGTCAACTTGCTTGACACTGTCAAAATCAATTTTGTGGCTGTCACTTGATTTTGACGTTCACTTTATTGACAAAAAACGAGGGTACCTGTGTAACTTCTTATTTTAATAAGTATGAGGGTAGATAATTCCGACTTGTCTTCGTGTTATTGTGTGTTCCACAGCCGACGAAAATCACCAACAACGATATCTCAGGTTCCTTCTTGACCAAACTACACTTTTAAATGCTTTTCAAGGATATTCAAGCTAGATTCGAAATTTTTTGTCGAAATTTGTACGGAGCAAGTGTGAACAGAAGCAATGTTGCCAACTCTGATATTGAAGTATTGTAATGTTTTTTATTCAGTTTTAATAATAGCAACTCACAGCTGCTATGCTGCTTTGTTGCTTAAATCTCTAACCTAAGAACACTAGGTTGTCAAGACGAATCTAACGACATCTTAATTATAGAAATCCGTTTAGCCGTTTAAAAGAAAGAGGTAGGTAATAAATAATATTACATATAAACATACAAACATACAAGATACGTGCGCTCTTTCCTTTTCCTTGCAGTCAGGTAAAAAGAAGAGATTTTTATGTAGGCTGGACGAGAGTGAATGTGATGAGTGAATGAAGCGGTATAGAGTTATATTTGCAGTTTGAAGAATAACTCGTCGTAGTAGAGCAGAAAAAATGAATTTACAAAAATAAAATCCAATAGTTTTTAACCGACTTCAAAAAAGGAGGAGTTTATCAATTCGTGCGTAATTTTTTTTATGTTTGTTACCTCAGTACTCGGTCGTTTATGAACCGATTTAAAATAATTCTTTTTTGTTATAAAGGGTATACCATCAAGTTGGTCCCATTGTCGTCAAGACAGGATCTGATGATGGGATCCTGGAGAAATCCAGGGATAAAGCACCACTTGGTAGAGTGGAATTATTAAGACCACACATGGTAATTGGGACTATTTAATACTAAGTATATCACGGGTGCGATACGATTGCTTAGCAATTATGCTCCTCACGATGGACATAGTAAAAAGTATTGAGATTATGTAACATAAAATTTTAAAATTAAAAAAGAAATTAAAAATTTAAAACCGACTTCAAACAGTAAAATATATAAATGAAAACCAAAAAATATCAAATAATCATCATCATCATCATCATCATCCGGGAGAAGCGAGCCACTCCCGGAAACCTCAATCACTGAAGAACTGGCTATCTTATCTCTAACTGCCGGAACACAACAATGCTGAAAACATTATTGTTATGGCGTCAGTCCTTGAAGATGGTGGTAGCTATAGCCAGGCGGACTTACAACGAGTCTTTCTACCAACAAAACCAAATATATGTTCCCCTGCTGGGAATCGAACCCGGGACCAGACCATAGAGGCGGTTATAATTGTTAAGAACGATCAATGTACTGTCGACTGACTTTTATCTAGACTTAGATTAGGCGATGGATGATGCAGGACATAAGCCATTGTATCAAATCTATTAAGTCATTGTGGAGCAATATTCCATACAAACTGTAATAAATGAGCCAAAAGCACAATACCAGACTGCAGACGCCTTAGGCAGAGACAAAATGGCGCGGCACTGAATAATAGGATGCGTCCACACTCGGGGAAAACTTAACCTTTTTTGTCGCTTTTCGCACCACACTCATTAACTGTATCTGTTTAGAAATAAGCATGCCGTTACTTGATTATTTAATCTGATTAAAAATATTTATAAATAACAATATAAAATGTAACATCGATCGCTCCCACAATCGCGCATATTTCGGGCAATATTTCCTCTCGTCTGGTGGCAACATGGAAGCAATAAGTACTCATCATCATCATCATTGGCCACGACATCTTGACAGATGATTGTTGCAGTGTCATCATTTCCAACGGTCTAAGTAGCGCGACAACGTCTTTGGTAGTTGTCCGTTTGCAGCACGACACGTACACGTACGTAAGTACTACGTAATAGTTATTGCTTCCAATGGGTGGCAATTAATTAAAGTGGCTTGGCAAATAAGTGACAATCGGAGCCACTAAAACATTTAAATTAGAAAGCGTTCGGAAGCTCTAGTGTTATAATGAAACATTCCTGGATCATAATGCCGGAGGGGACACTGGGAATTTTCCCAGGACTCACTTTATTGAGCTTCATAATAAATTGCACAGTTTGCCTGACCCCTTATTTATTAAGAAACGGGCTTTTGTATAAGAAATCCAGGCTCGCTATTTTTAGCCGTTGGTATTTTGCCAGATATTTTAATTAATTAGTTTCCATTTGGGAATGAAATGATTCAAATAAGCTTGTAGATTGTTAAGGAGATAGCTAAGGGTCAGAATCAAATATCAAAGTATTTTTAGTCATATGTCATACTTCAAATGTTTTCAGTTTAATAAATATCTCACCAACCATCTATCCCTCAGGGTTTATCTTATTACCAAACTTCAGTATCTTACTTATTAAACTTCAAAGTACTGTTGAATTATTTCAATTTGATCTTCCTAAATGTATCTCTTTATTCCTATTTTCATCTATTTATTATTCATTACCAAAATAAGCATTGCTTTCTTATATCGTACATTTCTTTGAATAAATCCCAATAAACATGATAAATAGTAGGTATGTTATCTTGTTATTCAGCTACAAAAAACGTTTACCTTCATCAATCATTTCAATAAAAAGTATTCTTTTCTAAACGTATTCCACGTCTCAAATTAACAGTAATTGAGAGAAAAAGCTTCCTTGACGTTGAAACAACAAAAAATAACTTGCGTTAGCTACTAGAACCCGCATTAAATCACTTTCTCCGCAAATACAACAAAGAATATTCAGTTTATCCAAGACGTGGGTTTTAAGCGGCGGAAAAATTGTTGTTTACCTACTCTCGAAAAACAAATCTTATTTGGCCGCCTGTCATCCATTGGATGTTGATATTTTCGGTAATAGGCTGGTCAAATTTAAGAAAAATTTAAAATCATCGTTTGAATTTTTGTAGGTGTTCGCTTGTCTCACTAAAGTATTTTATAAGTACGTTAATTTAATGCACATGTTTTAATATTTTATTTTGTTTTAATTTTTTTTTAAATATATTTAATGTATTTCTTGTGATCAGTATTTTTTACCAAATGAATCTAATTCCAATATTTTATTATTTTGAATTTGTATTAATTAAATTATTTTGATTTAAAAAAAAATACATAGCTTTAAATGACAAATCTATTTAAATGTTTAGCTATTCATTTTTTTATATGTAATAAATCTATTTTCTATTGCCTCGAATCTTAATCTTATAAATATTATCGTCATTGTTTGTCTTGTTCATGTTAAAACAATATTTTTAATTTTTATATTGCTTATGTGTAACATCTATAATTAAGATTGCATTTAGTTTAAGTCTAAGCTAATATTTAATTACGCATGATATAATGTTAATCTTGTTGATGTTAATAAATAAATAAATAAATAAATATTATAAATGCGAATGTTTGTGAGGATGTTTATTACTCTTACACGCAAAACTACAGAACGATTTAGTTGAAATTTGGAACACAGTAGGCTTATTACGAGTTTGGCAAACTTGACTTTACAGTAAACGTTAACGTAAAATGTAGCTCTGTCTCTTTCACACTTAGCGACTGTTTTACCGACATGAGCAGTGTATCCGATAGTCTACGCTCACGAGTCCTGTAAATGTCATGTTAAGCAAACTCGTAAACGAGTTTGGCAAACTTGACTTTACAGTAAATGTTAACGTAAAATGTAGCTCTGTCTCTTTCACACTTAGCGACTGTTTTACCGACATGAGCAGTGTATCCGATAGTCTACGCTCACGAGTCCTGTAAATGTCATGTTAAGCAAACTCGTAAACGAGTTTGGCAAACTTGACTTTACAGTAAATGTTAACGTAAAATGTAGCTCTGTCTCTTTCACACTTAGCGACTGTTTTACCGACATGAGCAGTGTATCCGATAGTCTACGCTCACGAGTCCTGTAAATGTCATGTTAAGCAAACTCGTAAACGAGTTTGGCAAACTTGACTTTACAGTAAACGTTAACGTAAAATGTAGCTCTGTCTCTTTCACACTTAGCAACTGTTTTACCGACATGAGCAGTGTATCCGATAGTCTACGCTCACGAGTCCTGTAAATGTCATGTTAAGCAAACTCGTAATAGGGGTACAGATAGTAAATAGCATGGATTAAAACAAAGGCTTTATATAAAAACGCTTCGCTACTTCATGTTTAAAAACTGATGATATTTTTTTTTTTGATTTTGTAATTTTTGCATTTTTCAATGCTATTTTTATACTTTTGAATTCTCAGACGGGAATCGAACCCGCGACCTTTGGAAATCCGGTCCAATGCTCTAACCGCTGAGCTACCGAGACTTAAGTCTCGACTTAAGACCGAAGAGAAAGACCTTAAGAGAATTCACTTGTGGCCGAGTAAATTTTTTCCAATATTTTTCTATTTAAAATTTACCATAACTGATGATATTATATGATATTATATTATTATAGGTTTTCAAATAAAAATACACTCACGGGCACATTTAATGGCCCACCCCTTTATTTTCATAGAAACACGCACTCTTTGCGACTCTATACAAAAAAAATTCAATATATTTCTGCAAAGATCTATATGCTAATGTTTAGTTTAAGCGTTCGACTGTCCAATTATCAAATTTTAATGAGTATCAAACCTATGCATTTGCCCATAAAGGCAGAACAATGAATGCTTCATAATCACATTTAAAGTTTCTTCGCGCACTCATAATTGAAATAAAAAGTTTTACGCATTTGTGCAATATAATGCTCTAGGTATATAAGGTGACTTCGATTTTAATGATAAAATTAAAAAGTGGTTTTATTTAAAAAAATATGTTTTTTATATCGAACAAAGTTTGGCAATAAAGTAATGCTTTGCTTAAACGAAGGTTTGGAAACGGGAAGAGATTTTTTAAACTCTTTAAATTAAAGTGATCATTGGACAATAGAATGCTTAGCATACAGATCTTTGCAGAAATATATCGTAAATTATATTTATGTATAGAATCGCAAAATAAGCATGTTAGTATGAAAATAAAGGGGTGGGCCATTAAATTTAAATTTAAGCCAAAAATATTTGCTTAAAAGGACCTTATAAAGCGTATTCGGGTTTTGTTTTGGTATTCATTCTTACAAAAGATTAGTTTCTCTGCATGTCTTATTATAAAGTTAAGTTTTAAAAACTACTAATTATATACTTTACACATACTCGTATAGGTTTGGACTATCCCGCCTTCCTACTCTTTATTTGACTTAGTCAATACTTTTCACCTCAATAAACATCGTATTCTAAACCCATCAATTATTTGAGGAAGTACCACATTGGGCCCGCGTGGCGAGTCATCAGGCCAGTGCAGTGCCCCACAAGTACATACAAAAATTATGTTGACGAAAGAATGATGAAAGCACATTATAACAATTTTCAGTCGATTTTCATTGCTCAATCAAACTGCAAACTTTTCCATTCAAGTTAAAAAAAACAATAAAAAATCAGTTTTCTAGCACACGAAGTCTCAAGAGCGTCGCTGCTGGTTAAAACAACTGTGTTTCGCCCCTTTTGTAGTTCACTACCTACTTGAGTCTATGCAGGCATTGCGCGACTTGAATACAGCCTTATCCCGAAATGGTACTATTAGAAGGTTCTTTAAAAGAAAAACGTAACAGAATCACGAAACAATTACTGGGTTAACCCGTCAGGTAGAAGAAAATGACACACAGTAAATATTTCATTGTTGTGAATTGTCTAACAAATATTTCGCTAGTACAAATTCACGGTAACTGTAGCAAACAAATCGTATCTAATAAACTACCCAGACCAAAAGAAAAGCAAACAAATGTTACGTTTCCCTACATTTATTGCCATTTTTCAAGATTCGTATTCTTCCCACGTTCTGCAATAGATACAATGCACAATTCGCAGCTGGTTCCCGACTAAATATTGTCATGTACTAGCTTCCATTCTTCCCCGAGATCCCCTAGGATATACGGTTTGTACAGTTAACGGCAGATATATACAATGTGACAAAGGAAATGTCCGAATATGGGTCATGTCTACGTAGTTTTTTCTCCATCTTTATGGGTAGTCCATAAAGATGTCCAGAAAAAAATACTGATTCTGAGAAAAATACAATTAATTTTATTTAATGAAATTATTTTAAAAGAACTGTCAGTGTCACTGTCATTGAGTTCTACTCTGTGTTCGGCTTTGTAATTACAAGGTCCTAAAGTTCTTTTCGAAGTTTTTTCCGACTTCTTTTTGTAATATAACGTGTTGTGCGGCTCCATTTTTAAATCAATCTACCGTACAATTTCTATATATTACAAAAAATATTTACTTGACATTGGCAAAATTCGCGTATTTAACGCAAGCACGCCATTATTTAAGAAAGAAGAAGAAGGTTCAAAGCCTATTGGATAAATTTGACAGTTTGGTACAGCATGGCCTGCTGTTGACCCTACACAAGATTGTCGTTGCAGACCACTTGGACACATTTTCAGAAGAATCTTGCCGTCAATCAGTAATACGACGGAAAATTTATGGCTACATTTTTGTCTGAATTTACTTGAAAACTAACGTGTGTAGTTTTGTCTAAAGAACGTTAGGTAAGTATGACATATAAGAAAATTGAGATTGTTAATCTCGTCTACGTTTCAGCGTAGAGATGGCGAGCTAAGATGTTGCGGAGCATTTAACCGGTGGTTTAACCGCCTCTGTGGTCTAGTGGTACAACCACCATATCAGACCCAGGGGTCCCGGGTTCGCGGTGGTCCCTCCCATCTCCCGTGTCCTCCCTCCCGAGCTTTCGAGCTCGTTGGGGGGATGGGAGCTGGTACGATCCTACCCCGAACCCCCGCCGAGCCTACTAAGCTTGACGGGGTGTCGGGAGGCGGCTAGGAATAGGGTGCTGGACTCGCGAGTCCGGTATTCTAGGTGAGCCCAGCATAACCGTTTGGTATGCGTGAAAGCATTCCCCTCACACAAAAAAAAAAGGGGTCCCGGGTTCGATTCCCAGCGGGGGTACATATTGTATTCGGTTTGGTTGGTGGTAGGACTTGTTGTAAGTCCGCCTGGCTACCTACCACCATCTTATCTAAATCTGACGCCGTAACAACAATGTTTCCAGCATTGTTGTGTTCCGGCAGTTAGGCAGTTAGAGATAAGATAGCCAGTTCCTCAGTGGCTGAGGATTCCGGGAGAAGCTCGCTTCCATCTTCAGCTTTATCAATCCTTAACATCAGGTATGATGAAGGCTAAGAGTCTACCCGCCGTTCATTAAAAAAACTGAAGAAATATTGAATTGTCAGCGATCCAACACATAATGATAACTAAAAAAAAATGCTTAAATCCAATTATTTATCTTTTTGATGCAGGTACGCCACTGGCCCTTAAGGATAGTTAATGGCGATGTGCTCTTAAATCCAATCCGAAATACAGTCGAGACAGATGTGCCATCAATGAAACTAGTCAATGGTACAACTGACTTTATGGGAGATTTTCAAATAAATAATATCCCTAATTATTTTATGAGTTTGAGAAAATTATAATTTCTATCATTGCTTACCACTGCTGAAAATGTACCTATCATTAAAGTTACGAGAGAAAATAATCAACTGTCTGTTTCGTTAGTCTAGTTTATTACGGGTTTAACAATGTCGGTACTGAATCAACCAATATCCATGTTGCATTCAAATATCCGAAGTGACAGATATGACTATATGGTGAGACGCCGAATCGAGTAGGTATGGTAAGCAAAAATGTGAGCTGTCTTAAAAATCAAACTTTACACAACATTACTGAACCGATTTCGATATAAAAAAAATGGGATCAACTTGGGGACCGCCGTCTTCGAGTAATCGGTAAACATAGCTACACAAAATAATTCACAAGTGCTAGTAACAGCCTAGACTAAATAAATGAATTGAGTTTATGATGACGTTGTATTGAGATTATTAGGTAGGAATTATCTTTCCCGTCTTTTTATCGTAGTAAGTCACCGAATTTAATTATTTCAACCAAATAACATTACATGGAATGAATCTCTCTAGGTTCAATTATTTAATAATTTTTCTGTTTAGAGTCATTTCAGTTTGGTTTAACAAACGGTAAAAAAAATAACAATACTATTTCGTCTTTTTTTTATAAGTTTTTTTTTATGAACAACGCAGAGTCTCTTAGCCTTCATCATACCTGATGTTAAGTATTGATAAGGCTGAAGATGGTAGCGAGCCTCTCCCGGAAATCTCATAGCATAGCATGCATAGCCAAGCCTAAAATGTTCGATTGTTTCAAAATTATTTTTAATCTACAATTTTTTTATCATTGTTCTGTTGTCTGTATCAAATGCACAAACTCTAAATCATAGCGATTCGAAGTGACACCGAGCGGGTGGCGGCTTGGCCGGTTGAGCGGATAAAAGAGAGTTCACATTTAAGTATAATATTAGTAAAATAGTAGAAAAAGGGACCTTACACTTAGCGTCATATAGCGCCTTACACTTCGCGTCATATAGCGCCATACACTTCGCGTCATATAGCGCCTTACACTTCGCGTCATATAGCGCCTTACACTTCGCGTCATATAGCGCCTTACACTTCGCGTCATATAGCGCCTTACACTTCGCGTCATATAGCGCCTGTGTACACTTATCCAATTTAGGTTAGTATCTAATACCCACGCAGTAATCTATAATTTTAGTAGGACTAGCGACCGCTCGCGGTTTCACCCGCGTGGTTACGGTTCCCATGGGAATATCGGGGTAAAATGTAGCCTATGTGTTAGTCCACTACTTGAAGTCCTTACTTTCATCGAAATCCGATCAGTAGTTTTTGCGTGAAAGAGTAACAAACAAACAAAAAAAACTGACATACTTTCGCATTTATAATATTAGTAGGAAGAAGGATTTTCCGAAGCATGTGTCTGCATGCACTTGTACAATATAAGTAAGTTTCTAATACCGACGCAGTAATCTCGTTTTCTATTTAAAGTACCTACATGTTAAATATGCATATAGGGCAATTGGATTGTCGGCTGTCTGGCTTCCTAGATGCTAACATGCAAAGGTCGTACCTAGATTGGATATGATCTAGTAGGTTGTCTAAAAATATCATATACCTAAATTAGCTTTGTTTCAGACTTCTGAGATGAGAACAACTTGAGCTAATTTATATTCAAATGGATTTTGAGATACGATTTTTAATTGAACACCCTTTGAATGGTAAACTAAGTCATTACATTTACGTTGCTATCTTATCTTTGTGGAGATGGAAGGGATGAGTAAACAAACAAAGACAAGACTGGCAAAATTTAATTAAGAAATGTACATAATATTATAAATGTCAAATCGACATTGTTAGTATATTATACGAGCTCTGCTAGCGTAACTACGAGCGTAGTGACGGGATGAATTCAGCTACTTCCTGCGACCACGGCTCGTGACCGAGGGTTGATTTATCTACCGAAAACTCAGTTCAGTTTTTTTATGAACGACGGGGAGACTCTTAGCCTTCATCATACCTGCTTTTAGGTATTGACAAGGCTGAAAATGGAAGCGAGCCTCTCCCGGAACTCAATGACTGAGGAACTGGCTATCTTATCTCTAACTGCCGGAACACAACAATGCTGAAAACATTGTTGTTTTGGGGTCTAAGTCTGACTTGGTTTCAGTTTCGTCGCTGTTGTGGCTCTCATACAGTATAAAAATGTGACAGTAATGAGAACGACGAAACTTGTTGCTAGGTGATTTTTGTTAGATAATCAGTTTTCCTTATTATTGGTCTCCCCTTTGCTACAACTAGATTACCGACCTCATACACTTAGCTCTTGACCGTTTTACTTTGCCACAAACGGCATAGTCTACTGTGACAACGGCATACGGCATCAACAATCATCCCTAGCAACCGAGTCGGTTGAAGAAAAACGTCAAAATTCGTGGTCACAATTTTTGATCCGTTGTTTGTATAAAGCGCGGTATCTACTATCTGACCAAGACATATAGGCGCATGACAGCTGAGAAAATTTAAAAAATCTAAGTAAAAACCAAAACTTTTAAAAAGTGATAATCATTCAGTTAATCACTGTAGCGCTAATTAATCACATAATAACAGAAGTGGGCTGCAGGTGCCAAAACGCGAAGACCGATGATAAATCGTAAACAAAAAGTTGTTTTATTTCCATGCGCGGATAAGAGAACACTATGTACGATATCCGAAAAACACGGCTAATCGAATTCGTTATGGCTGGTAAACAATAACGTTTAATATTGATTCAATAAGTTGAATCGTGATCATTGTGACGTGAAGGAATATTGCTTTGATCGCGAATAAGTCTAGCGACAGCTTGATAAGGGTGCGGACAGGGCTTAATTTTGCCGGGTCGATGCGTACTTCATCTGTGAACCTTGCGAAACGCTGACGGAGGAGAAAAATTTTCAAAATTCATTAAAATTGGTAAGAAGCAGCTTGTTTGTCAAGTCAAGTGACAATTTTTTTTACCATCAACTTATTGATTAGGCTGCAGAAGTGTGGACCCACGGGTGATATAGATAAATGCTTGATTTCTGTGCAATAGTTCTACTTATCGATTGGTTGGTACTGGTTATAGTATCGATTTAATAAGTTTAGTGACAGCTTGATAATGGTGCGGACAGGGCTTAACGTTGCCGGGTCGATTCCTATTTCATCTGTGGCCCTAGCTGACGTAGGAGAAAAATTTACAAAATTTATTAAAATTGCTAAGTTGAAGCAGCTTCAAGTCAAGAGCCGAGTGACAAAATATTTGTTGAATAGTTCGTCAAAAGATCATATCATTTCATCAAATTAAATGAAATACTTTTATTAATGTAAACTCTTATCCAGTATTTATGAATTTTTATTATTTTCCCTACCAGCCATTCAAGGCACCTCAATTGCCCCACCAAGCCGCCTCATTGAAGGGAATTACTTTCAGTGTTTTCGACTGCTCGTTGTTTTTCTACGAGTTGATTAGAAATAGTATTTATTATACCTCATGTATGTAACGCAACTTCAAAAGCAAATAAGAAAAAACAACCAGCTATTACATTCGCAAGAATTGACCACCAACGTTGAACCACCGTTAACTCAATGACATGAAACGATAAAATATATGACTCGGTTTAGAAAAATGACGTAAATAAAGATGATGTCTAAATTGCTATTGGATTGTGTCAATAAACTAAAATGTGGGTCTCAATCTTCCAGGCTAGAATGAAATATGTGACAACTCATTTGATACTGAAGTCAACAAATTGGGGTTGACATTTGGCTATGTGGATGGGTTGACGTTTTTCTTTATGAACAACGGGGAGACTCTTAGCCTTCATCATACCTGATGTTAAGTATTGATAAGGCTGAAGTTGGAAGCGAGCCTCTCCTGGAATCCTTATCACTGAGGAACTGGATATCTTATCTCTAACTATCGAAACACAACGAAAACATTGTTGTTATGGCTTCAGGCTTAGATAAGATGGTAGTAGCTAGCCAGGCGGACTTACAACTACGGTTAAGCAACTTTGTCAATGATTAGACATGATGGGTGGCCAAAAACTTATATCTCGAACTCCTTCGTGCTTCAGAAGGCCACCAACCAAACCGAATACAATATGAACCTCCGCTGGGAATCGAACCCGGGACACCTGGGTCTGATACCAGTGGTTGTTACCACTAGACCACAGAGACGGTTAAAAAGTTTACAAGTTAACACCAAATAGTTTTGTGATTGTGTTTTGTGATTCATTCAATTTAATTTGGTTGTACAGTGTAAATGTGTCTGTGCTAAGTTGCCGTTAAGTGCAATCAAATCACTTAAAGTACCTATTGCATTTAATTTGCACTTACCACTTTTCATGTTATTAGGTAATTTACATTAAAGCATTTAGTTTGCATGAAAATAAAAAAAATTAAAAATTATAAATTTCATTAAAATGTTCTTAATGAAAATAACCGGCATCGGCATCCTGATTATCTAACAAAAATCATTAGCAACTAGTTTTGTGTTATTACTGTCACATTTTCATACTGTATGACAGCCAAAATAACGACGATACTGGAACTGAAGCGAGTTTTCATTACATAATCAGCCCTCTGTTTAATGGTCTGAATAACATGCCAAAATTAACGGATAACCTCTGGAAATCTAACCGCCTCTGTGGTCTTGTGGTACAACCACCGGTATCAGACCCAGGGGTCCCGGGCTCGATTCCCAGCGGGGGTACATATTGTATTCGGTTTGGTTGGTGGTAGGACTTGTTGTAAGTCCGCCTGGCTAGCTACCACCATCTTTTCGAAGTCTGACGCCATAACAACAATGATTTCAGCATTGTTGTGTTCCGGCAGTTAAAGATTAGATAGCCAGTTCCTCAGTGATTGAGGATTTCGGGAGAGGCTCGCTTCCATCTTCAGCTTTCTCAATATTTAACATCAGGTATGATGAAGGCTAAGAGTTTCCCCGTGGCTCATAAAAAAAAAGTCGGGAACACGGTGTTAATTTAAATGTATTTTTTATCAGCATTCATTTTCGAAGTATCTGCCTATTCTACGATGAACATCTGTGTACATTTTGTAATGCCTTCTTTGGTTCTAAAATCCGGGTGAGTGACAGTGATAATGCATACATTCCGCTCACGAAAACGTTTTCGAATGTTTGTGAATAAGGGGACTGCTGAAAAAAATGATTTATTTTTATTTATTTACAAAAGCGTTCTTCCAATTGTGTCGTAGACAGTACCTGAGGGTCTAACAGATTGCCACCGTCCGCGACGCCTACACCGCCATCAATCTCGTCCGGCCGATGTTCGTTTAGGTGATTTAACTTATTCCACGGATTTTTTACAATCAACTTATTGATTAGGCTGCGGGCCCACGGGTGATATAGATAAATGCTTGATCTCTGAAAAAATATATCGGTTGGTGTTGGATTGCGGAATGTGCTGATTTTGATTTATTTGTTCTGAACTGCCGCATCGGAGCTTTTTATGATCAACGGGGAGTGCTTCATCATAGCTGATGTTAAGTATTGATATGGGTCCAGGTGGAAGCGCGCTGCTCCCAGAATCTTCAACTACTTAGGAAATGGTGATCTTATTTTTAACTGCCGGAACACAACAACGCTGAAAACATTGTTGTTATTGCGTCAGACTTAGATAAAATGGTGGTAGCTAGCAGGCGGATATACGACTACGGTTAAGCAACTTTCTTAATGGCTTGCCACGGGATGGGTGTCCAGAAACTTATGTCTCGAGCTCCTGCGTGCTCCGGAAGGAACGATAATCCGTTAGTCGCGGGTGTATTTGTTCGCATTGGGCCCGTATAGTGGGTCATGGCTTAGTTTCCTAGCTTAATCATCCATAAGAAAGGCCTGTGCCCCAGCATTAAATAGATGATGATGATGATTTATTTTATTTATTTATTGCAAAAAAGCATTTAAAAACTCAAAAATCACTTTAAATTCGTTAAAAGTCTTAATTTGCTATACGACTAAAGTCAGAAAGTAATGATATAAGGACGCGCGCGGGTGCGAGACCGACCTTGCGGATTGGGCGAAAAAACGACAAAATCACTTCGTAATAAATAACTATAGCGATTTAAGAGAAAATAAAACTACAAGATGCTAAATATTATTGGTGTCCACTAATTAAACTAATTTCCAATAGTGTATGTACCTAATCCCATTTGAGAATAAGTAATCTTGAATTTTCGTATTTTTTAGGGGTTAAAATTATATTATCGCCATATTCCCCATACATCGACCATAGGTCGTGGTCAGTTTACCAGAAGCAAATAAGTATAAAATCACTTGTTTTAAGATTTCTGAAAGTATTCTATTAAGAGTATTTTTTTTATTTATTATTTGCAAAATAATTGGGCAAACGTCATCTAAAACTATTCCAAATTTCATTAGTTCTTGATATATCCAGCTGTGTCAGACAGACAGAGTTGCACCATAAGGGTTCCTATTTTACCATTTTGGTACGGAACCCTAAAAATTGCAATATTTTTCCGTATAGCGTCTGAAGTAATTTCGCATAGCAACAAACAGTTTAGGAACCCTTCCTTAGGCGTCCTGTCTCAATCAACGGGAACGTTCACTCAAAGATTGTCCATTTCCCCCGATATGAAGTTTGCAGGAATCGTGGGCGGATGTCCCCTAATCTCATACAATCTGACTGATCAATGCTTTATTTGAAAAGCTTTATCAAGCAAAGAACTACATCACACTTTGTTATTTTGTACTAGGCTAATGCCAAACGACGTCACGAGCTTATAGAGCATGGGCTAACTTTGAAAGCTACTACTACGATACTAAAATAAACTATTGTTATTACATTATATACCTAACGTGACGATGAATATGATGATTCATTAACCTACATCAATAATTTGGTAGACAAAGTTCGTTCGTGAAGCACCAAATTAGGAAAACTGGAAGATCAATCCACTTACGTTATAAAGTCGTAACATAACCTTATCTCAATTGTGTATCATAATTGTAGAGATTTTATTATTGTAGTTATAAGAATTGTGTAGAAGAGAAGTACAATTAAAATACGATTATGGCTTAAAAACAACCTCCAGAGGGTTTAAAAAGGACGCTAAAGCAATATTGCTATGTGAACTCTCTGACAATTCATTTATTTGTTTATTTCCTATGGAATTTGCTTTTAGTAAGTTTTCTTGCCTTCAAAAACTTTAAAACATATTCTGCTACACTGCTACACAGTTCTGAACTCCATAGAAAATAAACAATTAAATGAATTGTTAGGGTATTCACTTAACAATACTGCTTTAACGCACTTTTTAGACCCTCTGGTCAGTTCAATTGGTTTCATTCAATGAATGGAAAGAACTGGACAATTTGAATGAAGTACGTATGTTTATTTCATCAATTTAAATGGCTATAATAAGAATGAGCTTATCGATCCAACCTTCAGGAGGCGTAGCACGAATAACTTTCGAGTAAGTATCGAGGAAGTGAAGTAAAAAAATGTATGACATATTGCGCAGCGTTCCTACCGGACGTAAACGGAACTAAATTTTACATTTACACCTATACATTTTTTGACATTACGTGCTCGATACTTACTCGATACTGTTTCGATAGTTGTTCGTGCTTGCCCTACTGATGTTTATTAATATTACTTACTAGCCTTCCGCCTGCGATTTCGCCTACCACACAATAGATGGCGTTACTAGTACTTATAAGTAATTTCAGCCCGTTCCAGAAGGAATATCGGGATAAAAAGTAGACCGTGTTACTCTCCGTCTTTTCAACTAATTCTATGCTCAAAATCAAGTCGATTGGTTAGGCTTACCTAACTAAAAAGGGCGTGAAGGACACGGGCTGCTGCGCGAATTGCTTTTTTATATCTGGGTGGATAAGGTTCTATGTTAAAACAAGACTAAAATTGGGGCACAAAGAACGAAAGATGGGGCAGCGGAACCCAAGCAGAGATACCACTCAAACCAAAGCGTAATTTCTGGCACGCAAACATTGATGTTACCGTTACATGCATTTTCATAGTCATGGAATTATTGCTTCAAGTTGGTTACACAACCAACAAACCACTTTCGTTTCGTTGGTTGGACAAACAAACACACTTTCGCATTTATAATGTTAGGATAGATACAGTAAGATTATCCAGTGTTGATCTAATCCCGTATTAATTCATGGTCTGGTTAGCAAAGCTCCTTGAATATTACTAATAAGCTGCAGAATAAAGTAAATACGTACTTTAATTAACTATCAGCCAGTACCTGCAGGAATAGCGGCGAAGCTTTATTAAACTTTGACAGGTTAACGGATAACTAAATTAGTTTTAAACATCCCATACATTCTCACTTTGTAAAACTTTGTAACTATTTAAAATTGATATAATCAATCAAAACTTTTTAATCAAATAAAGTAATTATTCAGTTGTCTACTCTACGTTTATTTTACGTATAAAACGGTAATTTCTGATCGCAGCCACAAAATACAAATATTACTAGAAGGCACAATTCAAAGGAAAAACTTGCCTGCCTTAGGAACTAGGATGGCTAAAGCAATGCATGGAATATTGTAGGTTTTATTTGTGACATTATGGAGTTTTTATGACATTTTATAATAAAACTTTCCTGCTTTGACATGTGATATCAAAAATGGCATTCATTTTGATATTCGCAACTAATATCTGCTTGATGGCTCGAAACTTCTTGAGAGTGGCATACTGCCGTAACACCCTTGCTGGTCTGTGTTACGATTACGACTGCTGTCAAGTTTGGTGTGCGACACACAATTTTTTTTATGAACAACGTGGATAACTCGTAGCCTTCATTCATCAGACTTGATGTTAAGTATTGATAAGGCTGAAGATGGAAGCGAACCACTACCGGAATCCTCAATAACTGAGGAACTGGCAATCTTATCTCTAACTTCCAGAACACAACAATGCTTAAAACATTTTTTATGATTTTTGAGTTTTTACATTTTTCAATGCTAGTTTTATACTTAATTTTAAATAGAAAAATATTGGAAAAAATTGACTCGGTCACAAGTGAATTCTCAGATGGGACTCGAACCCACGACCTTTGGAAATCCGGTCCAATGCTCCAACCACTGAGCTAGATGAGTCTCGGTAGCTCAGTGGTTAGAGCATTGGGCCGGATGTTGTAAATTTTTTCCAATATTTTTCTTATTAAAAATTTATCATAAGCTGAAAACATTGTTGTTATGGCGTCAAACTTAGATAAGATGGTGATAGTTAGCCAGGCGGACTAAGAACAAAGCCTACCACCAAGCAAACCGCATATAATATGTATCCCCTCTGGAAATCGAACCCAGGACCTCCCGGTCTCATACCGGTGGTTTTTACCACTAGACCACAGAGGCGGCTAAATGCACCGAAAGATACTTAACAAGAAAGGAGATGTAACAACAAATTAATGGTGAACACCACATAAACGTTCAATGTGTGTGTGTGTGTGTGTAAAAACTTTGTTCCGAATGCTCTCTCTGCTTGGACACCCACCCGCGCCGCTACGTAGGTACCTACTTTGTGTCGCAGCCCCCGGCTAGCAAGGCTTATCATTTGTTTGACACTTCTGACAGCTGTCAACGCGGAGGCCCGCCGAAAGAGGTCATATTGAATCAATTATTCCTTCTCGGGTAACACCCACAGTTCAGTAACAAAATTCTATATTTAGCGTTCAAAATATGCAAAAGTTAGCAGCAGTTTGACAGTATGTAGGTGTGATGTGAATCTATGACCTTTGAAATTATGGAACTGCTATACTTAAGCACATTATGTGGCGGTACTTATAGAGTTAATATTTTAATTTGTACTTATCATGATTTTCGTAACTACTGTTTCTTTACGATTAATTTAATAAAAAAATATTTATAAAATGTATTTAAGTAAAGTCTGTCCAGAAAAAAAATTAGTTTCACAAGTTTTCCGCAAAATGAAGATATAATTTTATTGAATTTATCTGGCTTTAATTAAAAAAAACTGAATATGTATGTTAACCTTCTAGGTAACTAAAACACATTAGGAAGGTTACATCTCGTTTATATGCTTTTAGAATCGGGCAACACTACACTTTTTTATTTTTTTTTATTTTTAAATCTCCAAACTATGAACAAATATGAACCTTTCAATATATATCTAAAACGCAAAATGTACAGTCGACAAAACCTCCAAGTTACTTTACGAAAGCAGCTAGTAACGTATTACTAGCTGCTTTCGTAAAGTAACTTGGTAGAAGGTAGACTTATAAGTAGGTACGTAACTACGTATAGTTACGTACCTACTTATAAGTCTACCTTCAAAAAGTTAATTTATAATTTAGTTCGGATACGGTTATACACTGACAATTACTAATTAAAATTTAATAATTATGATAAATTTTAAATAGAAAATATTGGAAAAAATAAACTCTGCTAAATAGTACAAGTCCACAAGCGAATTAACAGATGGGACTCGAACCCGCGACTTTTGGAAATCCGGCACACTGCTCTAACCACTGAGCTACCGAGACTTTCAAAAATCATAAAAAAAGTTAATAATTTTTCCTACGGCAACAATATATATTGATTAAATATTTTGATTTGTTTAGTATTTAAATTATTTGTTATTTGTTATCAACAAAAGAAAAAAATAATGATTCTACTGGCAGTTAACAAATTGGGAGGATTTTCGAAGAAAGAGACTGCTAAGAAAACTCCGAAGCCGGGCCGACCTCCATCTTTATGTTTGTTAATTATCTACAAAAAATGTGCCTAACAACATGTAAGGTTTGATGTATCGTTAACAGTACACACAAAACGGCCATCATTTATAACTCAGCATAGTAAACATGAACTTATTTGCGATTCAGATCGGGTACCGAGGAACTTGTGAAACAACCCTTAGGGGCCGAGCAATGGATGGACCCTACAACTTTATTATTGAAGTAAAAAGTGCTACTTTGGACGGCTCGAATAATTGCCTAAACACGGGTTAGGAATGAGATGCATAATTCAAAGGGTACTGTGGCCTTGTTAGGAACACCAATAAAATGGTAGGAGAATGATTAAGGGCTTAGGAGAGTTTTTCCTTAATTTAAGTGCTCTTGTCAGTAAAGGCTTCTCCACTCCTTAAAATTGCTGTTTCCTTGATTGTTGATATTTATTTCATTATATAAATATTGTACCTAAATGTAGATAGCCTTTTTTTATACTAGGAGAAATGCTTTTACGCATCCCTCGCCCCCAGGTGCAGGCGCGATTCGTGTGTTGGACTCTTGGCTACCAACTAAAACTCCTAGTACTTGCCCTCCTGGCCGCCATTGGTCACGGGGGGTAGGGTTCGCAATCATCCCTAAAATGTTATGTTTGAATTCAGGCTATCTCAGCTAAATGTATTTTTATCCCTATATACCAACGGGAACGGGAACCACGTGGTTGAAACCACGGGCCGCTAGTTGTACGTAAATGTGAAAGTTTGTGAGGATGGAAGAATAAGTGGATGTTTGTTACATTTTTTGAATATGGGAGCATTATATTTAATGGATCAAATGACTGATCAAAATCTCTAGCTATTCCATGATAAGTCAGACTAAGCAAAGATACATTAGCGCTTGATCTAACCAAAGGTCAGAAGTAAACGACAAGTGTTTAAATTTTATATTCAAATCTTTAACTTTGATAGCAATTTTTCTATATAACTCCTTGCACAATTCAGTTAAAAAGTTGTGCCCTCTGAAATTCAATATCTTGTATTAGTCTGAAAAAAAACCGAGTCCTTCCACAAAATTATTGCGTTTTAAAATTGAAGCGCATAAATTTCTCCGCCTATCATATTTTTTGAGTTTGATTGTTGAAATCCCATTTCTTTTCTTCTCGCGACCTGCTGTCCACACATTCGCATCCGTATCAGCTCCGCATCTATTCATCCGCATCGGATGCGGATGCTGATGCGGATGTCTAAATCTATGCGGATAATCGCATATGCGGATGCGAACATTCGCAACATCCCTTATTTTCAGTGAAGAACAGGTGCAAAATCGCCGTCTGCTTTTGCGGCTGTTAATGAACAAGGTTACTGCACCGCCCTAGTTAAGTATTGCACTGACGGTTTTACATTTGCACTACATAACCGCCGCTATTACGAGCGACGTAAGTGCGCTCTCAAGGTCAAAGTGAAAAGCCGTAGCTTCTGTTGACTGTACTTAGACGAAGACGCGAGGAGGCAAAAGTATATCATGAAGAAGTACTCAGTGTACACCAACTTAATAGAGAACTGTCAAGAAAAGATTAAGATTTAGTATTTATATTTTTTCCGATGGTACACACTTAGCACACAAAAGTTCTTAGGTACTCCGAACAGAAACATTGAGCACAAAACCCGCGTCAGAAAAATGAATGATGATCCCGGCTTTTCTATACTTTCCCTACTTTTCCCGACGTACCCAATCAACGTAATGGCACAGCTTCAGGTGGCATCAGCCACTCTAATTAACGACTGCCCGGTCAACAATGCTCCCTTGACAAAACACCAATGGCATTTCGATGGAGATTTGATTTCCATTCCAACAAAAAGGTTTGGTATGTGTATCAAACGACGGACTAAGACAACGTTGATTCGTTGAACTAGCCACTGCCTTATGTACGACTATTATGACTGTATGCTGCTGTTTAAATCTCGCGGCAGAAAAATAGGAAGTTGATCCTGGCTTTACCAAACTTGCAGCAGTATTTTTCCGGACTCTTAATGGCACAGGTCCAGGTGGCATCCGCTGCTCTAATTAACGACTGCCCGTTTAACAATGAAGTACGGGGAGACTCTTAGCCTTCATCATACCTGATGTTAAGTATTGATAAGGCTGAAGATGGAAGCGAGCCTCTCCCGGAATCCCGAATCACTGAGGAACTGGCTATCTTATCTTTAACTGCCGGATCAAAACAATGCTGAAAACATTGTTGTTATGGCGTCAGATTTAGATAAGATGGTGGTAGCTCGCCAGGCGGACTTACAACAAGTCCTACCACCAACCAAACCGAATACAATATGTACCCCCGCTGGGAATCGAACCCGGGACTCCTGGGTCTGATACCGGTGGTTGTACCACTAGACCACAGAAGCGATTTCTTATTTACAACAGTAAGGCGCTTAGCTTTCATCGTACTTGATGTTAAGTATTGACAAAGCTGAAGATGGTAGCGCTTCTCCCGAAATTCTCAACCATTGAGGCTATCTTATCTCTATAACTGCTAGAACACAACAATGCTGAACATTGTTGTTTTGGCGTCAGGTTTAGATAAGATAGCGATAGCTAGCTAGCCGGACTTACAACAAGTCAACAAGTCCTACCACCAACCAAACCGAATACAATATGCAACCCGGGTCTGGAGGCCTACTTTCTAAGCCCGACAACTAAGATACGGGCCCCCGTCCGTAAGTTTCCCGAAACTACGGATGGAGCCTACTTTTTATTAACATTGTCATTGTTTACTTACCTCGTTTTCTGTCCCAAACGTTTGTGTCGTTTTTGTTCTCGTTGTGAGCTGTCCTTGTAATTATTGTGCAGCTAAAAGGTTATTTCTTGGCTTGGATCTAAGTCATTGCAGTGGCTTTAATTATAGCATAGTTATGTATTTTTATAGTGTATAGTATCTATAACTTCTTAAATCGTTGTTTTATGTATACAGATTGACTTATAATTATGCTGTTTTTCACTTTACTTTGTATATGTTATGTATGATGTTTATGTATGTTGTTTTTAGCTCGTGTCACCATTGTCACCAATCCATATTTATGTTGTTTTTGTACCGAGAGCAGAGCAATGAAACGTATTAATTTGTCTCTTTGTTGTTTGTTCTTCTTTCTCAATTAATGGCCTGCTCGCGATGAATTCACGAGTTTTGCCAATGCCAAGTAGGTGAATATGTTTTGTAGTTTACAGAAATCAGATTTTTGTTTGTCTAATTGTATATGTCAATGTCAAAGTCTCTCCGGTCTGTCACTTTTAGTTTTTGTGTTGTTATTAAAATGTTAAGGAAACGTTTTGTTTGTTGTGCATATCTTTTAAGCTAATTAAGTATTTTTGTTTTTATATGTTTTTTACCTTCGCGTTTTTTTTTGTCTCCGTATCGTATAGTCAAACCGGTCACGACGGAAGATCAGCGCTGGTCGTAGACCACGCATTATGCTGAGTCGTGACCGATTTGAGACAAATTTCATTGTTTTTATTTTAAGTATGTTTTTTGTGGCGTGCGATTTGATTTGTTTCAATTAAATAAAATTTTCTTTCTTTTTCTTTCTTTTCTATTGGTTTCAGATGTACTAGTTTTGGACAAACGGCACAAACACATTGGGAGTAGGGACAATGTCAAAACGTATTCTCATTCATTCTTAGTTCGGGTCTCCGAACTAATAAGCTGTCCGTATGTGATACGGAGTAGGAAACGTACGTAACTTAGGCAGAAACTACGGGTTTCGTGCTTAGAGAGAAGACCTCTTGATACCGATGGTGTTACTAGACCACAGAGACGGTTAAAATTAACGACTGCCTACTCAACAATGCTCCTTTGATAAAGAACCAATGGCATTTGGATGGCAATTCGATTTCCATTCCAACAAAAGGTTCGAAATGTGAGTGCAACGACATACAACCTGGAACAAACGAAAAGATGATGCTTTTCAAATTGGAGCAAATGAAGGTCGGATTATTAATATAAATTAAGTTAATAGATAATGTACCATCCTACTAATATTATAAATGCAAAAGTATGTCAGTTTGTTTGTTTGTTCCTCTTTTACGAAAAACCACTGAACAGATTTGGATGTTTATTTTTTATATAGGGACTTTTAATAGTAGGTTAGTCTTTTTTTTTTTTTTTTTTTTTTTTTTCATTGCTATATTTAATAATAAACTAATTAATTTGAAACAGAGATTTTAAGCTGTGGGAAGTAGCGGCTGTTAAAAAAAAAAATAGTTTCGTTAACCTTTTGTGTTACATTTATATACTGTGGCCAGAACTACCCAGGAAGCATGTAGTAATGCTTGTGTAGGGCAGCTCTGCTCCTCCCTTGGATCTGTTATATAATATTTTTAGATAACTAAATAATTACATTATTCTATAATTACAAAATTACTATAAAATTCGTAAAAGATAAAGAAAATTACAGTTAAGAACTGGAATCAGTGAATGTGTGTGTGTCTACTATTAAACGTAGGCTACTTTTTACACACAGGCATACTTTTTATCCCGATATTCCCACGAATGCGAGAACCACGTGAGTATAACCGCGGGCGACCGCTAGTAACGTATATGAGAAAAGTCCCCAAAGAAAAGAACACCTACCTGAAGAACAAAACACGGTCTTTTATTCCAATGAAAATTCAATAACAACTGCCCGTTCAACAATGCTCCCATGACAACACCAATGGCATTTTGATAGCGATTTGATTTCCATTGGAACAAAGAGGTTTGATAAGTGAATGAAACGACATACAACCTCGGAAAAACGGAACATTGTTTTGTTGGACACACCACATTATTACGATGCTGTTAAATCTCGCGTCAGAAAAATGAATGATGATCCCGGATTTCTATACTTCCCTACATATCGCGACCAGGGTAACAGTAACTTGGCCAAAGTAACAATTCAAAAACGATAACGAAGTTCGAAAAGAAATAAATGTATGGGATTGGTGGATTGGCATAGGCCGCGCTAAATCACGTGGTCTTATCGCAAGTATTAATAGTAATAGTAGTAATTGGCGAATATAGAGTCAAAGTCAAATATTTTTATTCAAATAGACTTATAGATAAGTGCTTTCGAATCGTCCAATATTTTTTTCCTACCAGCCATTCAGGATATCTTTTAACTGATAAGAAGAGCGGCCGCAAGAAACTTATCAGCTTTAACAGAAGCAACAACATTTACAAAGGAACATGTCGTTGCCAAACACAAATCTACTATCTTGAAACATATTTAATATAAGAGGAAAATTTTCTTATACTCAGTTATTAGAATATTTTCCTTTTATACAATTACGAAGTAGACAGTAACGAATCGAATTATCGTTTCGCAACATAATGATGTTACTTTGTCTACGGGCCCAGGACACAATCGGTAAAATGGCACAGCTCCAGATGGCATGGCCTCTAATTAACGACTGCCCGCTCAACAGTGCGTTTTGATGGCGATTTCATTTTCCATTCTAGCAAAAAGGTCCGTTTTGTGAATGATACAGTACAATTTAATCAGAATATTGGCTGTTACTCATCATGTCATTCTTGTAGTTATTGTCTCGAGGTAATAGTGGAAGCCTGATGACCTGTAACACAGATATTTTATATCTAGCTCAGTCATCAGTCTCTCATACAAACTGTACTATTAAGTATTCTGTGCACAAACTAAATATGCAACAGCAATGATGTTTTTAATTGATTTTATTTTTATTTTATTTTCGGACAAATACCCTTATCACGAAAAACTATCGAGGACGTATCGTGGAAGTATCGTCATTTTTTTTTTGACATATTGAGAAGCGTTTCTGCCGGACGTAAACGAAACTACATTTTCCTATATATATTTTTTTGTATTTTTATACAATACGTGCTTGATACGAAGACGCAAGCTGTTCGTGCAGGGTTAGCACGAAAAACTATCGAAATGTATCGAGTAAGTAATGTCAAAAAATGTATAGGAAAATGTAGTTCCGTTTCCGTCCAGTGGGAACGCTGTTCAATATCTCATACATTTTTTTTTAGTTTCTCGATACTTACTCAAGAGTTATTCGTGCTAGGCCGCTTAACCGCTAAAGGCAGGCGAAAGGTACAAAAAAATAATGCGGTTCAAATCGGGAAACACATGACAGTCGTATGTGGTTTATGGTTATTCTTTATTATGATAATATATAAGGTGTTAATTTAGTAAGTGCCGATCGAGCGAGGCTGCCCAGGTCAAGGATAGAGAACACAATTTTTGGCAAAAAAATATATATTTTATTAATTTTTCTGATTTCGACCGCCGACTCAAATAGCTAAATCACCAATTTCCTTGGTTACTTACTTAAAACAAATTGGTTTAACGTTTGGTTTTGCTTGTGCTTAATATTCAGTTGGCATCTAATGCCTCAAATATGAAAGTTAAAATGAATTCTAAAATTGTGTTCTATATCGTTGACCTGAGCAGCCCCTGCTCGATAGGCACTTACTAAATTAACATCTTATATAGTGTATCATAACATAACGGACTTTTCTCATAGGTATATTTTATGATTCATAAAGTACACCTATGAGAAAGTCCCTAAAGAAAGAACATCTACCTGAAGAAAAAAAATAACTCTTTAATTTCAATAAAAAAAAATACCTAAAACAACTGCCCGCTCAAGAATGCTCCCTTGACAACACCAATGTCATTTTGATAGCGATTTGATTCCCATTGAAACAAAAAGGTTCGTTATGTTATAAGTACAACCCAAAAACTTTAGTTTCGTTGAACAAGCTACATTATGAACATTACATTCATTCAACAGCGTCATATTATCAATATGACGCTGTTGAAATTGGAAAACAATGACGGTAGGATTTGGTTGTTTAAATTAATTATGCTAAAAGTATTTTCATATAGGTTACAGTTTTAGATCCTATCAAATAAATATTTATAACAAAAGCAAAGGTAAGCTTAGGAGATTGTTAATTTATGTTTTCAGATCGTTTCAATTAAAAGATGTTATTCAAAACATAATACCTATAATTATGTCAAATTCCCATGTTGTATCCATCCACTCCAGTTCACGTTGGGAACACTACACTCGAAGTTGTTGACCACTATGTTTACCTTGGACAGACAATTCAGTTAGGTAAGTCCAACTTCGAGAAAGAGATCTCCCGTCGAATCCAACTCGGTTGGGCAGCATTCGGGAAGCTCCGTAAAATCTTCGCGTCCAATTTACCGCAGTGTCTCAAGACGAAAGTCTATGACCAGTGTGTGTTGCCAGTGATGACTTACGGTAGTGAAACGTGGTCGCTAACTATGGGTCTGATAAGAAAACTCAAGGTCACCCAGCGTGCAATGGAGAGGGCTATGCTCGGCGTTTCCCTACGTGATCGAATCAGAAATGAGGAGATCCGTAGGAGAACTTAAGTAACTGACATCGCTCGAAGGATTGCTCAGCTGAAGTGGCAGTGGGCGGGACACATAGCGAGAAGAACCGATGGCCGTTGGGGCGGAAAGGTTCTGGAATGGCGACCGCGCATAGGACGACGCTCCGTGGGTAGGCCTCCGACAAGGTGGACCGATCGACGATCTGGTGAAGGTCGCGGGAAGCCGCTGGATGCGGACTGCGCAGGACCGATCGTTGTGGAGATCCTTGGGGGAGGCCTATACCCAGCAGTGGGTGTCATGTGGCTGAGACGACGACGACGACCTATAACCGAAAGCTCCGCAATTTCTAAATTATGCTCAAAATGGCCGTAGAGCAAGACATTTGCATTAGGTACTTATTACAAATTAATAACTGCATAGGTACGTCTTAAATACATACGTAATTTTCAACCACAGGAAAAAATACTAATATCAACTTTCGCAGTATCTTTCACAATCATAATACTCAATCTTCAGGTTAATTTAAACAATGACGCTCAGAAATTGTAAGCTAAAAATCCACAAAGTTATGCAACATCACCCGCCTGTTTCATTCGAATGAATGGGCAGTCTTGCTCTTTGTGTCGAGATAAAAGCTGTAAACAGGGTACCGTGGGCTTATAAGGGACATATGTATACTAAATACACAGCCTCTGCCTCACGATTATAAAAGAATGGGCCCAATTTGTCTGCGAAAACAACAGGTTCTCTTTGTCCGAATATGGTCACAATTTGTTTTAGGGTAAAAAAGAACAAGAGATTAGCTTTATGACCTTTTGGGAGTTGGTTGGATTGAGCGAACTCGAACCCATTATATAGTTTCTATGACGTTTAGTTTCACAAACACAATTGAGGTTACTCTAATTTAAAAATGTATCACAGTCCCTTTCAAAGGTGATTATGATAGTGAATTATGGAATTGTGTAACTTATAGTCGCCATCCCTTTCGGAACGAATAATATTTCAAATGACACTTCTCCATACATTTGAAATATATTTTCGTGTGTCACTTTGCTTAGACAGTTCAATTTCGTTCATTCAATACCTTTCAAAACGCGTCCCGATCACAATCCCTATCAAATGTCAAATAGTGACAGCCTGAAGTATGTAAATATCTTTCAAATGACGAATTGAAAATTGCGATAGATTTTGAAATTAGACAATTAGCCCCCTGGTCCAACGGAATTTATATTTTTCTAATTGTAAAAAAATAAACTTATCGCGCATTTTATCTTATTGCACTAACTTGTAACTATACCTTCTAGCTACCACTACATAACTTTAGCTTAGAGCCGACTGTGAATCGAAACGTAATAAGTGGCTATACTTACGTTTGGACGAGTTGCCCCCTTTCCCCTATATTATTTTTGAAGACAAGAAAGTATTATTCGAGATGGAAAGTTTTTTAATACAAAAGTAATATTGTTTTTCAGACTTACAAAGGTAACATTTCAGACGCCCGTCGCCATTATAGAAATAATGTTCGATAATATTTATTGAATACAATACCTCTACTGTGAAACCAGCGATCAGTTTGTTTAATATACCTGAAACAAAGCAAAATATTTATTAATGTATTAAAATGCTTAACATGGTACTAGGTTTTCTGCGAATCATATTTTACTAAATTAATAGTGTATGTTAACCAAATAAAAAGCAACGTAATTTTTTTCTATTGCAGAATATTCAGACAGACATTTTAAACTAAATTAAAACGGGTTTATGTTCACTTTACATAGAACAAAATAAACCCTGAGAAAATATTTTTAAAACAGCTACTTATTACAATAATTATTTGTGAAAAGTTTCGTACATTTTACTTCCCAACCCAACCAACATGATTTTCTTGCCAAATAACAAAATAATAGAAGCATGTTTGCATAACAGCTTATATATTTTTTCCACGGAACTCAAGAAAGAGATTAAGGGCCGGTTCACCACCGACAGATTTGGGGTGTGATTGCGTAAGGAAATCGTAATTTTGACAGTTCATATCGTATCCTATCGGCTGCAATTTGTATGGAATTACATACAATATGATACTTTAGGAACCGTTAAATGAATACGATCACTTTTACGCAATCGCCTATCTGATAAGTTGTGGATAGCTTATGTGGCAGATAATTTGACGATTGTTGATTATATTTTATAATCTATCCAGTACTTGTCTGTCGGTGGTGATTACGTGAGTCAGTGAAGCAGTACATACCATTTGAATGATTTTGAATTTTTTTACGTAGCTTTAAGACGCTATTCGGAATTTCACCAATTGCCACTTTTAGCGTTAAATATTTTTTTAATGTCGTTCTGTTCCTTTAGGCTTCAAACGAAATACTAAAATGCAATGTCAAAATAATATGTTTAGCGCTAAATGTGTTTAGTTGCAGTTAGTGCATGTCACCCTAAGCAACCCTAACAGCCAATTTGCACCAAAATTCATTTTACTAATTCGTAAAAATTCTATCGTCAAATTCCATACATTATTAACAGCCATGATAAGCAAATTACGTACCACTTTTACAAATTCGTAAAATAAGTTTTGGTGCAACCGGCTGTTAGTGCGTAACCATCTTTGTCTAACCTCTATTTTTTGTTCTGTATTTTTTTCGACTCGACAATAAAATAATACCTCTATAATTCACATCAGAAGAAGCCACAGTTATCTGTCCTAAGTTTGACTCAGCATCACTATATCATATAACTCAATTAATTTAATACCGTAGATACATCTCCCAAGTATATTAGCTTCCGCTATTCTCGTAGATCGTAATGAAAATGGCGCCGATAATCATATTTTTTGCTGAATTGATACATACCTAATAACATGCTCGTTCTATAGTCTTTCTTCTGTTCTGTGCTTTTTTTCTAACTTAACAAAAAACTTCTAGAAGCCATCACGATTAACAGACTGTAATCATGTTAAAACATTGTTCTGTCCCTTTACACATCAAAAAATATAAATGTAATGCATTATAATGAATAACAATGACATTAATCGTGATTAGAGACATTTGATAAAATTCGCTCTTACATTCATAATTCACATAAGAAAACTTAGTTAATAAGCCACCGTTATCTGCCCTAGTTCGACTCAGCAACACTATATCGTAGATACATCTCCAAGTATATTAGCTTCGCTATTCTCGTAGATCGTAAAGAAAATGGCGGCGATTATCATAATTCTTGCTGAATTGATGACAACAATAATTCACCGACTCATGTGCCACTGAAAATATTCCCTCGTAATTTCCATACTGTTATATTAAAAACGTTGGATTTGGATTTAAGGGATAAGCTGAAAGATATTTGGATTTTGACTCCTTCTTAAGTTAAGTCTTAGTAAAATTAAAATCACTCGACAAGCATTATACGACGCTTTTACGACCGTGACCTTTACAAAAGCATCCTAGAGCTTTTATAAAACTACGAAGATAAAAATATAAAGGTTAATTTCGCTTTAACTTATTTGCATTTTTTCATTACTTTTTATACAGATAAGTTTTGATATAATACACATTTTAGCTTACCTGTACAAAAAGTTTACATAACTGATATAACTTATGTTAAATAAATAACAGAAATTGTCCCAAAATCACCATAAATTATACACCACCACCAATATCACACCTCACCTCGCTTTGTTTATGTTGACCTATATAGATATGAGTATTTTACGTAATATTCCAACTCAGAAAAAAATAATCATGCTATCAAGCTACACTAGCGGGCTGATTCACAACCTGTGTTCACAACCATCGGACACGGAATCGGATTCGAAATCTCTGGTTTGTCTTCTTTGTCTTCTTCTTCTTCTTCTTTTTGGGCAGTGGCGGTGCCCTTTTGGATTTCGCCAATGTCCAGTTTTGTAATACTATAATAATACATATAGACAATAAATGCATTTTTCGCTTTTCAATTCCGCTCTCGGAAAGTTTCCGAAGGTTTGTGAATATGGCGGCAGTTTTGTGTAGTGTTTAATAATAGAAATTTTACATTAAAGAAATAGAATAAAACGTTTCAGCCTGATTCCAGCTATGAACTCGTAATATACGGTTTGTAAATTCCAGAACTTTAGAAACGCAAACTATTTTTTTTTTATTTGTAAACTTTGAATTACTCACCATAACGAGCACAAAAAGAAACTTACTTTATCAAAATGAAGTTTTCAAAAATAATCTAACAACAATGAAATATCTATTGTGTCTAGTCCTATCGTTTTCCGAGAAACTACACTACAAATACAGGTTAAAACTAATAACTAGATGGTAAAGTTCTTTACATTAGTTTTATTATTCATGTAATTTTTTATTTATCAAAATTCACCTACCAAAATTAACTCTAGCCCCGCATTAAAAGGCGCTAAGGTTCCCAATTTATGAGTTTAACCTCGGAGGTAAGGTCAGAAAGACCGCCATTAAATACAGCTCACTATTATAACTGAATTTACCACGGAACATCGCGTTTCAGGGATAGGTACTAAACATTTTCTTGATGCTGTCTCGTAGTTTATGAAAACGATAAATTTTTCTTCAGTTCGGTTTTTGAAGTACTAAAACCTATATTAATTCCGAGTTTAATGGTAGGTTATAGTTTTTTTGAGGTTTTGGTTTTATAGCATGGCAATTTTTTTTTTAATCTATTTAACTTCCATTTTTTGCATTACCTCACACAACGTCTGAATGTGTATTTTTATTAGTACTTTAGTTAAATTGTGGCGAAATTAAGTATCACCTCGTAAAACTACATATAATGAGGTAGAAGGTTTTTCGAATTTGATGATTCTAGACTTTTACTAGATTTACCGCTCTCTCGTACACAAGCCGAAGGAATTTTGCGAACCGATGGCGTAGCATCTGTCCGGCCGTAGAAGCTACGTCGCAGCTTTTTTTACGTACGCAAATGTTTGTAATAAATTACTGTATTACTTACTATTTTTGATGAATACCTACATTGTTTATTATTTGTAATATTATTATGTTCACCTCAAAAGTTTATAGCCCCGATTTTAAAAGAATGAACGTTGAATAAGTTTCCAGCTTATTCATAAGTGTAAGTTCGCCAATATGAAAATGTAAATATTACTTCCTAAGGCACTAGAAAAAAATATTGGTAATGTATGGCGATGTGAATTATAGACAATAAATATCCGTAATAGTCGGGTCAAGTGTGAGAATGCTGCGTTGAATGGGTTCCTTATGTCCTTTCCTTATCCCGTATATCATAGGGATTTAAATATGGCACTATTTTTGCGTTATCAAAGGCCCGTCCAAGAGGTTGGCCTCCGGGACGGTTTATGGCTGCTTTATATATTATCTATATCGCCCACGGTTTCATCTGCGTTGCCTATAGAGTATAGAAAATGTACATAGAGTATAGAAAATGTACACTTATCCACATACACATACACTAGAGATAGTGTTAAACGTTAAAAAAAATATATCTGTTTAAAATTAAATGATAAATATATCTATCACTTAATTTTATTTGTTGAAAATATTAGTTGATATTTTCAATCTAATCATAAAGTTAACTGGTTTTTAATTAAAACGTAGCAAAGGAATATTATTAGGAACCCGTTGAATTAATAAACTTTCCTTCATACATTAACATGGCCTAACACCTATGACGCTTCAACTCACTACATACGACGAATAATATTCAATCGAAGAAAAATATCGTACAGAAATGAACCACTTTAATTTAATACTTATTCCGAAAAAGAAAGAGCCTAAAATCGAGTGCAACCAAAAATATTCAATAAAATTATCAGATTGAAATGGTTGTCAAGAAAAAAATATCCCTAGTTGAAAACGATTGAAATCAAATGCGATCGCGTGTTCGAATCTAATAATGATAATTTTAACACTGACTAACACGTACTTCGCCCTTCACCTCGAATATGTCTTTCATTTTATATTCATTGATTATTTTCAGCTGAATTATTCCCACGTAAATAATTCTCTTTTCATTCTTCCTGTTTCGAAGAAACACTTTTCTGATTTGTGGAATAGTTCTACCGATTTTATTATGGGAAGTAAGTAGGTACCTACGCATAATATTTGCAAATCAAAGGTAAAAAAAAACATAGGTCTGAAACTGAAAATTCAAAAATGCGTGTAATATGCTCAATTGAACAAAGAATATTTCATATTCATTTCAAAAAAATTTACTGCTTCTGTGGTCTATTGGTAGCACCACTGGTATCAGATCCAGAGGCCCCGGGTTGGAATCCCAATGTTGATTTGGTTTCCTAAGTCCGATTGACTAACTACAGCTATCACCGTCTTATCTATGTAAGAGATCATAAAATATTTTCAGCATTGTTGTATTCCGGAAATTAGAGATTAGATAGCAGGATTCTAGTGTAGTTGGATGTCTTTCAGTCTTATCATCACTTACAGCAGTTATGATAAACATGAGTGTTACTGTGACTGTACAAAATTTCAGTTAACATCTGTTAACTGACTAAAAATCTCTCAGCTATGTAGTTTTAAATTCAGGTGCTTGTACATTTCGCCAATGTCTCCGGTTCACTTTAGTAGAACTTCCCGGATATAATTTTATTCACATCCCAAACTTCCCGGGCTCTCCCTCAGGAGTGCGGGGACAAGTGACAAAGAGCCCGGAACAGGATTACCGAATGTATTCAAAGTCACTAGAGTTACAATCCGAAATTGTGAAGTCGCCGAAGAAAGTTTGCAAACTTCGATTTCGAAATTGAGTAGAAAGTTTTCGACAGATTTCTGTTAAATGTATTTACCTACATTCTACCTAGAACCTACTAAATAAGGTTCTGAAATGGTAGTTGTGTAATAGAATTAAAAAAGTAATTTAGTAGAATAGAATTGAGTTAATAACGATAGTTGTGTAATAGAACTAAAATAATAAGTAACGGGGCAGCGGCAACGCTATTCTGGCGACCGACGTTTTCGGGGAAATTAGATTGTCCGATCCTGAAATTCTGGATAGGAATCCTTATAAAGTGAATCCTGTTTTTAAAATGATTTTTTACTAACATAGCAAGTAAGATTTTAATTATTTATTATTATACATATCTGGACATACCATATATTATTTTCTGAAACGTCTGAAATAAATGGATAAAAAAAAATGGTATAAGCAGTGAACTTGAATAACCATTAGGTTAGCTTTAACACTGAGTTGTCTTTTAATCTTTATCTGTTAAAAATCGCTGATGACTGATCGCAGAACAAAATTCTCAACAAAGCTCAGAAATGTATGCAGATGTAAATAACTGTTTATTATTCTAACTATAAAAACAAAAAACTAGCTTACTTCCTACAAACCTCCGTTAGATGACGCCTGATTCCAACCAATACTGTTCATTATTCTTACCAACCCGAAGGCAAATACAGATGAAAAATACAAAGAGCGTTGCATCAAAAAGTCCCAAAAGAAAATTGCCAGAGGATTGCAGTGCGATCGAACGAAATGCGTCAAAACTGCCACTCTAAATGAAAACTGGAATCCCATCAAAAACATTTTCATGTAAAATGTTATTGCCAAGACGTAGCTCGCACTGTCAAAAGTTATCAGATCTTATCTAAGAATTAGAGCCAAGCTCTACACGCCCTAATTCTACAAGAACATACTTCAAAAACTTTTTTTTAATGAAGTACGGGGAGACTCTTAGCCTTCTTGTACCTGATGTTAAGTATTGATGAGGCTGAAGATGGAAGCGAGCCTCTCCCGGAATCCCCAATCACTGAGGAACTGGCTATCTTATCTTTAACTGCCGGAACACTACAATGCTGAAAACATTGTTTTTATATGGCGTCAGACTTAGTAGCTAGCCAGGCGGACTTACAACAAGTCCTACCACCAAACAAACCGAATACAATATATACCCCCGCTGGGAATCGAACCCGGGACCCCTGGGTCTATACCGGTGGTAGTACCACTAGACCACAGAAGCGGTTAACTACACCTTGGAATAGATTAATAAATAGTTACTTCGTACCTTGGAAGTCAAAATATTTGGATTGACCATTTCGCTACCTCACATGGGCGTAAGGTGAAAAAAGTATTCAGTGTCCATACACAATAAATCTTGTAGTAACGGAACAGCCAAGCCACATATTTTAACTACTAAGGTGTAAAGTTTGTGAAGTAAAGAAAATTGCCAGAGGATTGCAGCGGAATCGAACGAAATGCGTCAAAACTACCACTCTAAATGGAAATTGGAATTTGGCAAAGGAAACGCCGGTGTTGCCAGTAAAGGTGGTATGATTTGAAAGTTGCCACCGCGATATATTGCAATTTTGCTCTGTCATATTATTTGCGTCTCGTAGAAATTGCAAAGTATCGAGATAGAAAATCCAAAACAGTTATTGATAATATTAAAGACACCTATTCAACACTGTTCACCATAACAACAGTTTTAACATTATTGATTATTATCAGTTGACCACCACCCGTATTACGACCTCTTATTACCAGCCATATTCCAGTTAGTGAGTAAGACGCCCAAGTAGCATTTTTGGCTCTATAGCGGTTGACTAATGGTACACATTTATTCTTTGAGCGGTCTAAGTAAGCGGTACAAGAGCTGTATAGCAGGCTATACTGCCCTTCTATCGACGGTTTGGGCACAAATTATTCAGCCTTGAGGTCACAAAAGGTACACAGTAGCAGAATAGTAGCACTTTAATGGCAGTTTAAGAGAGAACGGTGGTCTTAAAAGCTGATCAACGGCACTACACAAGATTCCGTGTGGTACTTCATACAGACAAGAGAGTTATAACAAGTAACGAGTGAACAATTATACAGCCTCTATAGTAATTAAATGTCACAAGTTTACCCTAAAAACTAGTAATCGGCCGCATTTTCTCCAAATTATCACCTGAGTGCCACATTTTGTAATAATATTTTTTTAAGAAATGGCTATTGCTCCTCGTTAGGTTGCCATTTTTAGAATGATTTGGTTATTGGTAACAAACTGGTAAAGTAAGTATATAATTTGTGTTATTATGTTATAATGTGTTAATATTATGGGTAATGTAAATTTATTGTAAAGTATATACATATTTAGAGTTAAAATTTTGACGCGCCTCTGAAATATTTCCTTTTTACCAAAAAAATAAATCTAAATATGCAGAGACGAACAAAGCATTTTTTCATATTTATGTTTTTATGGCATCAAAATGAGTCTATGGTTTTGTATTTAAACATTAACCACAAAATTAATCACGAAACCTCTGTAGTTTAAGATAAAATCATAATAAATTAGAAATATTATAGGTTATCAGTAATAAACAAAATGGTGGAGTTATCTCTAGCTACAGTGAACCATTGTAACTCCAAATTGATGCTGTAAGCTCTATAAAGTTTCACATGTGTACCATTATAATGTCGTGAGCTCTAGAAAGGTTCACATGTGTATCATGTCGTGTGTGTCGCCGTCCAAAGTGTTAAAGAAAACCACGTTCACATAATTATTCGGCTCAGAGGATAACAATGTGGTACTCGTGAACGAATAAACAGCTGCGTCTTACTAGATATCAAGAGTGGTGCGTTACTGTACATGTGGACTCATTAAACGCTCATTTACAGAATAACATAAATGCTGATTAATATATCACAAACTAGCCGACTTATAACAACAAGCTGAATAATGCTCCACACAAGGGATATTTAACAGCTGCCAGTATCACTAGATATCAAGAGTGGTGCGTGTTATACCTACTTATATGTTCATGTGGACTCATTAAACGCTCATTTACAGAATAACATAAATGCTGATTAATATAACACAAACTAGCCGACTTAAAGCAACAAGCTGAATAATGCTCCACACAAGCTTCTATTTAACAGATTCTGGCTGCATTTATATTCACATGTGTTGTATTAAAATGCCAGCGTTATAACACTGTACATGTGGACCCTTAAATAGCCAATGCCGTATTATTCCCCTCTCGAAATGCTCTTGTTCAGCTTTTAAAATTAAAGCTGACTAGAAGAGTAATGTTGTACTATTATAACACCAATAGTTACTTAATAGGCCAATTTTACACTCTTATATATGTATATGTGGATTATTATACAGCTTTAAGTGGATTTGTTCACTTAATTACAGCCAATGAACCTCGTGTGGCCAATGTTATTGCTTAAGGATCGGCAGTGAACTAAATGTGTACTATTAAAGAGAAAAAAATGCTACTTGGGCGCCTTATTTATATACGCGCGTTTTAATCATGCTTACTAAGGGAGTGCCATGGGTTTGATCCTTATCCCGGATAAAGAAATATATTATACCCATCTGATTTTTTTTAACGCCATTGTTCACTAGACTAGACACCAGTGTCCTGCTAGCAAATGACGAATAAAAGGTATATTCATCAAAATATCAAAATATATCTATATACTAATTTATGATTTTGTAATTTTTGCATTTTTCAATGCTATTTTTATACTTATGGTAAATTTTAAATAGAAAAATATTGGAACAAATTAACTCGGCCACAAGTGAATTCTCAGACGGGAATCAAACCTTGGAAATCCGGTCCAATGCTCTAACCGCTGAGCTACCGAGACTTGCGAACCACCTTCGAAATTCTCCAATACTTTTATATTTTTAATATGCTGTACGCGCCAGCGTTGTTACATCAATGCTAGGAATATCCTTGCATTCGAAAGAAACATCTTTTTAGGTAACAATCGATGCAACTGCCAATAATTTATGATTTTGTAATTTTTACATTTTTCAATGCTATTTTTATACTTATGGTAAATTTTAAATAGAAAAATATTGGAAAAAAATAGTCTGAGAATTCACTTGTGGCCGAGTAAATTTTTTCCAATATTTTTCTATTTAAAATTTACCATAAATATCTAAACTAATTTTATAAAGAGGAAAGATTTGATTGTTTGTTTGCAACGAGTAAACTCAAATAGTTCTGAACGGATTTGGATGAAATTTGGCACACATATAGTAGATAACCTGTTTATGAACATAAAAATATTTTTAACCCCATATTCCCACTTGGACGGGAACCACGCGGGTGAAACCGCGAGCGGTCGCTAGTTTGTAATACCTTAGTTGGCCCTCAGGTATATCTCTAATATTTTCAAACAACTTAGCTATCTCATAATAAGATGTACACTACACCAGGTAGGGTTAGCACGAAAAACTATCGAAATAGCATCGATCACGTAATGTCTAAAAATGTATAGGAAAATGTAGTTCCGTTTACGTCCGGTAGGAACGCCGCTCAATATCTCATACATTTTTTACTTAACTTCCTCGATACTTACTCGTGCTACTGGCCTACTGTACGCCTAGCACGAATAACTTTCGAGTAAGTATCGAGGAAGTAAAGTAAAGAAATGTATGAGATATTAAGCAGCGTTCCTACCGGACGTAAACGGAACTACATTTTCCTATACATTTTAGACATAACGTGCTCGATACTTACTCGATAGTATTTCGTGCTGACCCTACTGGACAGGCATCACAGTTTAAACTTGAGAACACCTTTATGTCGCTCGAAGTAGCGGTGGTTTTCATTCAGCCTGACGTTCCCTTGATCGAACGTGATGTTATCGGACAAGTATTGTTTATTTAGAAGAAAATATTAAAAGCCATCTCATACCACTGGATCAGTTCTTGCCTTATCGATCACTATTTCGAATAGTCCCGTAGAGTGCAAGTCATGGGAAGTGCAGTAAAAGCGACGGGGCTGCTTCCAATGCTTCGAAGGGTGAATTTTCGCTAGCATCATTTCTAAACTGAGTTGTATAGGTACCTACTTCTATTATTATTTATCTCCATTTAGTACCTGTAGATAATGCCACAGCTAACGTGTATAATTTTTTTGAAATTGTGTGTCTCAACAACGTAAAGATTTTAAAGACTTAAGCACATAAGCGATGCATAAAGCTAGAAAAAATCAGATTTCACCCGCGCCCTTTGCTCGTACCCCTTTGTCCAAGGCACCGATGGAGTCACGTGATTTGTCAGATGGCCTAGCTAGTAAATATATTTCTCAGTATACTTAAAAAAATCAGATAAAAGACGGCTAATTGCGAGTCGGATCACCTAGGAGTACTTTGAAATAGAAATTATATAAATTTGAAATAAAAATACGATACTGCAATATTACCAATGGATATTTTTTATTAATAATAATTATTATTGCAGAAAATTCCATTGCGTTGCGTTTTTAAAAGTGATTTGATTTTAGAAGAACTATTCGATTTTTGATAATTTTATAATATTTTTTGTTACTTAAGTAAATACCTAAATTTAAATACCTACTATTTAAATATGGAACTGTTTTGTTTAAAAAAAAGGTTTTTGTAAATTTTATCAATAATTGTCATTAAAATAATTAATATGTTGTTTTTTTTTTCATAACTGACTTCTAAAATAAATAGATCAAAATATAGAAAAAACAATCAATCCGATGTAAGTAAATCAAATAAATTCATTTTTTTTAATCATGATTTTTATCAACCCTTACAGCAATACTCATTCAACAAATAGGCGTAGAGTTTATGTTTAGAAATTTTCCAGTTGCTAATAATTTTGAGGTCATTTGGTAATTTATTATAAAGCTTAACAGTTGGAACCTAGCGCCATGTTTAACTACTTCTAATTTAGGGACCCCCCGCTTAAAGCCTATAATAATTAAAATGTTTAAAACAGAATAGCAGAAAATGGTATTGATTGGTATAGTAGTTAACCAGTTACTGTCTCTAATAACTAATATTAGATCCCAGCTCCTATAATAATCCTGCCCGGCGACAGCGCCGCGATAGTAACTATAGTCAAAACAAAGCCCTATAGGCTCGATGCTGGTATTGCACGGCCTAACAACTCCTGAGGATGCTCCGTGTGTGGGCGAAACACGTGTAGAGTAGTCGGTGAAGGTGCAAGGTGCATCTTGCATGTAAGTTTTTCTTGCGGAATTATGCTACATATTTTTCGTTTTCTACTAAAAAAAAGCCCTTTAGCATACCAGTAGCCGCCTGCTGTTTTAATCACATGGTTCCACTTCCCGTAGGAATATGCTGAGCTACCATAACTTTTACGTATTTAAGTGCACTATAAATATTTCACATTATGTGCATTATAAATATTTCATTTGTGTTTTATTAGGTTTTTTTGGTTTCCCGACCTAACAATGATCGTTTTTTCCTGTCACGTCCACTTTTATTAAAATTCGTATCTTTACTAACTGTCGAGGTTATATAAATTGCAAAAATTGCAGACATATTCAATACTTACCAACTCACAAGTGTAAAAATCAAATTCCAACCCAATTTACACGTCCAGTCCAATATTTAGGGCTGGTTTAACCACTGCCTGATAAGTTCTGGATAGCTTATAGGGCAGATAATTAAAATGTTTGTAATTTGCGACTCCATATGGGGGCGTGGACTTATGACCGTTATGAATGAAGTCAATTTGCGACTCCAAATGGAGTCGTGGACTTATGACAGTTATGACTAGAGTCAATTTGCGACTCCAAATGCAGTCGTGGACAAAGAACGTGTTAAGATGTGCTTACCTAAAGTTACTCCATCGTGGGCGAGTCACTTTTTCACGACGTTTGCTTAAAGCGCACGTCCTGTAAGCGAAGGTATCCGTAAAAAGGTCCGTTCAGCCTCTTTTCATACAAAATGCCTTTGTTTACCTGTATGAAGAAAGAATTCTTCCTCTTTTCTTTAGCTTTCAGTAAGGCTTGTGGTCAACGTGTTACATTACGTAGTATACAGGCCGAAAATCTATGAGCTCTGGAGGTGAACTATCTTAAATCCTTTAGTGAGCTCATTTTACTGAAAGGAAACATTCCTATATTTTTTAAATCGAGCAATACTGCATTCGAAGATTTTTGTAAATACGCACCCCAAACCCAGGAATCGAACCAGCTAAAATTTGTAAAAAAAATAACATCCTGTACTTTTATGCCATCAATCGATAGGGTCAATCAAAATGATCAAATCTCTCTGACAAACATAGTAATTTAAATTAAAGGAAACACATGAAAAATCAATTTATAAACTCAATGATACGGATAAAGCACAATTATTGAAGGGTCTTTTGGAAAATTACAAAAATCTTTGAATGTAGCTACTTATTCTATTTCTTTTAGTAAATAAAGGAATGTTTCCGTTCAGTAAAATGAGCTAACTAAAGGATTTAAGGTAGTTCGCCTCCAGGGCCTATATATTTTTTCCACCCTGTATATTATTTTATATCAATACAGTCAAAACACCTTAATCAAAATCAAAAAACCCATAAAAAACCTAAAAATACGGACAATTACAACTTAGTTCGTGGAAATATAGCGCGTTTGATATCCGTAAAAGTTGTTGTTGCAGCCGCTCAATTAATTTTATAATCATTTTTTCTGTAGTTTCATATTTGCACTTTGATAGTTTTTACGTAAAACGAAACACTTAATAGTGACAGTTCTAGTAGGTAGTTGTTCGCGAATTATTGTTGAAATTGTTAATCCAGTGAGGGTACTTTTGTATTTTTCGTCGATGCCTCTCACTGACATTGCCGTCATTCGCCCCACTTGTCGAGACGGAGCTGCGCGGACAACATCTACTATCAGTTGTACCGCTGCCGTAGTGCGAACCCAAATATAATTAAACTTTCGTTGTGATTTGTGATTGTGAACACCAGGAACATTGCCAAAGGTCGGCGCCGACAGGCATCCTAGCAGCAGAGGATCGGTGAGTAGGCTTTCGACATTTTACTTAAGACCGTCACTGGATCGTTTTACCAATCGTTATATTTTCGTGTCGTTGTTAAATCCTATACGCCCTTCGAATCGCGAAGGCGCGTACATTTGGTCCATTCGGTCGGATCACTTTAGTCCATCGTCGGTATCTTTTCTGGTAGTGAAATCGTCGCACAGAAACGATACAAATATCAAGCGCTTATGGTTATACCGAACTATCGCTGTTAGTTTTCGTTCGTAATATCGTCGCATTGCATTTAGTTAAATAATCATTCGGATTATTTTAGCTAATTAAATCCCGTTTTCGTACCTATGGGAATTGACATAATCGCTCGGATTATAACATTGCCATACCACGCCATTCGGTAGCCATATTTGATGTACCTTGGCGAATTCATATTTTAGCCATTTTAATCTCGTAACCTATGCAACATTGCGTTAATCAGAATCGTGCATTTTCGTTCTGATTATCGAAACATTCGAAATATATTTTTATTTTGGGAAAATATTAGCAATTTTAATAATTCATTAGTTAGTGTCGTGGCCGCACTTTGTGACTTTATTGGAGGTTTGAGTCGTTTGCTTAGTTGATTATTTAGCATAAAATAACACAGCAATCGGTCGCGTTATATTTGCTGCACTCTATAAGTGCAAACTTTCTTTTCGATCGATTGCATTATTCGTTTTAATCGTTATAATTATTTGTGTTTTTAATAAGTAGAAGTGATATAATGAGTGTTCGATAATAGAAAATAAAGTAATAAAATTAAAAAAATATATATCGTTGCATCGTTTATACAGTCCATTTATTGTTATTGAATAGTCATTTCGTAAACCAAATAAACAATGTCTAAAGCGGCAACTCGGCGTAATTTGGAATTAAAACGCGACATTTGTATAAAACGTATCGATGAGTGTTTGTCAGCGGCCGTCGAGGCACAAGAGGATAAGTCACGTTTACCAATTTTTTTGTCCCGGTACAGTCGACTTGAAAGTTATTGCGCTAGTTTCGAAAGTCATCATTTTAAAATTTGTTCGGAAATAACAGAAGTATCAGCGTTAGATACAGAAGATGTAATTCGTCAAGAAGTAGACAATAAATATTTTAAAATACTTGAAATTCATTCGAATATAACATCCACTTCGGATTTAAACAGTACTAATTTCACGCCTAGTTCAGATTTATCTGTCAAGCTACCTAGGTTGAATTTGTTACATTTTAACGGGGATATAACAACATGGGGTACCTTTTTCGATATGTATAACACCATGGTTCATCAAAATAAAAAATTGTCGAATATCGAAAGATTTTCGATTCTGATTTCACTTCTCTCCGGTGAACCTTTGCAACTATTAAAGGGTTTTCCACTTTCGGAAAACAATTATTTAGATGCATACGCGGCCTTAATTGGTCGTTATCAGTGCAAGCGAAAGTTAGCTTTCCGGCATTGGGACGAATTACAAAAGATATCGTTAAAGTCGAACTCGCCTCGTGAGTTACGTCGTTTAGTAGATACTTTTAAAGAAAATATTGCTGTTCTTCGAAATTTAAAGTTGCCTGTTAAAGATTGGGATTTTCCATTGTTTTATTTACTGATAAATAAACTCGATACTGATACTCGTCGTCGTTTTGAGTTGCAAAATGAGGATAAAGATATTCCTTCATTTGACTCCCTTCTGGAGTATTTGAATAAGGCCGGTCAGGCGCTCGAGCTTGCCGAACCCGAGACAAGCGCCTCACGCGCGAGGCCTGTCACTGCCGCCACTGCGCAATTCGCGCGCGCCGCGCCCCGCGCTCCTGCAGCGGAGCCGTCTTATCATCGTTCGCGTACTTATGCGCCGGCGGCGGCGCCACCTAACAACACTAAGTCGTTATTAGTAAATTCTCAATCACAATCCGTTGATTTGTGTCCTTTGTGTAAATCGAATCACAGTTTATCGAACTGTCCCACTTATCGTAACTATTTCCCCAATGATAGATTTGTTGTCGTTAAAGAAAATAATCTTTGCATAAATTGCCTTAATAAAGGTCACGCAATTAAATCGTGTCCATCTAAGGGACGTTGTTTGAAATGTAACTTAGCCCACCACACAACCTTACATTTTGATTCGAATTCTCGTAACCCCAATTATAATAATGGCGTTGCAAATAACAATAACGGTACTCCATCGTCCCACCGTGTCGTTTCGCCAAATCGTCGTGTCGTTTCGGATAATCGTGGCATTTCGCCTAATCGTCGTGTCGTTTCTTCGCATAATTTTGTCGATTTGCATAATCGTGTCGTTTCGCCTAATCGTCGTATCGCTTCGCATAATTCGGATTTCGTGTCGTCGCATAATCGTGTTGTTTCGCCTAATCGTCGTATCGCTTCGCATAATTCTAATTTCGTTTCGTCGAATAATCTTGTCGTTTCGGAGGGTAATGCACCATCATCCCTCGTATCACCTTCGTCACCCAAGGAACATTCTACTGTCACTCTGGTTGCTGGATCGGATCCTGCTACCCCAATCTCGCTTCTCGCTACCGCCTTAGTCGAAGTTGTCGACGGCTTTGGTGCTCCTCGTCGTATTCGTGTCGTCATCGATAGTGGCAGTCAATCAAATTTTATCACTCAAAGATGTGCCAATCGTCTTGGACTCGTTTTAAAGAAAACAACAACCTCCGTAGAGGGCATTTGTCAATCATCATCCCTAGCAACAAATGCTACTGAGTTTCGTATGCGTTGTGGTGACCATAGTCCGGACATTATAGTTCCATCTCTCGTCGTACCCAAAATATGTAGTCAAATGCCAGCTGATAGGATTGACATCGCTCAGCTGACGCATAGTCCTACTATTAAATTGGCCGATCCTCATTTCAACGTGCCTGCGCAAATCGATGCGTTAGTAGGCGTTGATGTATTTTGCAAAATCTTTTTAGGTGAACGCGTCAACTACGGTCCTGACGGACCTGTGGCATTCAAGACTAAGCTTGGTTGGGTAGTGATGGGTACTGTTTCGCTTGCACCATCGCTTCCAACTTCGTCGTTGCTTTGTACTTTCGATAGCTTAGATCTTCAAATTCGTAAGTTCTGGGAAATAGATGAAATCCCTAATTCTTCCCCACTTAGTGAAGAAGAGGCTCGGTGTGAACATATTTTTGCTACCACCCATGCCCGTAATGTCGACGGAAGGTATGTCGTCCGACTACCTTTCAAATCACCAGAGCCAACCTTTGGTGATTCACACACACTTGCTTATCGTCGCTTGTTGTCATTGGAAAAACGTCTTGCTCGTAATCCTCAACTTCGTGAGGAATATAATGACTTCATGCGGGATTACCTTAACGCTGGCCATATGCAGCCAGTTGAACAACCCCGCACAGAACGCACCTACTACATCCCGCACCACTGCGTTGTGAATCCAAGTAGCACAACCACCAAACTTCGCGTGGTTTTCGATGCCACAGCGAAGCCAGCTAATGGAGCCTCGCTCAATGAACAATTGTTGATTGGTCCGAAATTACAATCGGACATTACTTCGATTCTTCTTCGATTTCGGTTGCATGCTTTCGTTTTCACTGCCGATATAAGGCAAATGTATCGCCAAATATTAATTGCTGTTCCTGATCGTAACTATCAGCGTATTTTGTTTCGCTTTTCGCCTGGCGATCCTGTGCAGGAATTTCGTCTTAACACCGTTACCTACGGCATGTCGCCGTCCAGTTTTCTAGCGCTTCGAACCATTTTGCAGGTGGCGCGAGACGAAGGAGACAATTGTCCTCTCGCCGTTGCGGCGCTCTCAAACGATATTTACGTGGATGATGTCGTAACCGGTATGGATTCATTGGACTCGACTCGTGAGCTAATGCGCCAGATTTCACACGTTCTGCACAAGGGATGCTTCGAACTTAGAAAGTGGTCCAGCAATTGCCAGTCTCTCCTGGAAGACATACCCCTTGAACATTGTTATGATAAATCACTTTCGTTCGATTCTGAATCTTGCGCTTCAATCAAGGTTCTTGGTTTGGAATGGAATCCTGTCAAAGATGGATTTTCGTTTACTGTCCGTTCCTTGCAACAACAGTGCACCAAGCGAAACATCCTATCGGAGTTGGCTCGCATCTTCGACCCTTTGGGATTCTTAACACCCATTACATTCGCATTCAAATGCATCATACAAACCCTTTGGAGTCAAGGATTGGATTGGGATGAAGTCGCACCCGACCAAATCGTTCAAAGTTGGTCTCGATATCGGTCAGAACTTAGTTGTTTGTCGTCAATTGTCGTTCCTCGTTTCATTCCTGCACCAAGTTCCATTGATCTTGAGTTGCATGGCTTCTGCGATGCCTCTGAAACCGGCTACGCAGCTGTCATATATTTTCGCATTCGTCACAGTGACAATCGCGTCACTTCACATTTTGTAATCGCTCGTTCTAAAGTCGCTCCAGTGCGGAAAATATCGATTCCGCGTCTGGAACTCTGTGCCGCTGTGCTATTGGCGGATCTCGTTGCCCACGTCCAACGAATTTTCGCTGACAAACTTCGATTCAACAACATCTATTGTTGGTCAGATTCATCAGTAACCTTGGCTTGGTTGAAGTCGCCTTCGTCTCGGTGGAAAACCTACGTTGGCAACCGCGTTAGTCGCATTCAAGAGAAGGTTCCCCCTCGTCATTGGCATCACGTTCGCTCCCAATGCAACCCAGCAGACTGTGCTTCCCGCGGCCTCACGGTCCGCGAGCTTGTCGATCATCCGCTGTGGTGGGCGGGTCCGTCTTGGCTTCTCGACGAACCTACCAACTATCCCCTCGCTTCTGATCCAATTGAAAAATCTTCTGATGTCGTGGTAGAACAGCGCGCCACCACAGTTACACTTTTCGTTGCCCGCACTAAGTTCGATGAGTTCTTGGATAGGTATTCAAGCCTAAACAAAATTCAACGTATAGTCGCCTATATTCGTCGTTTCCTTCACAATTGTCGTTATCCAGAAAATCGTAGATCCGGACATCTCGTCGCATTTGAATTGAAGTCGTCGTTACACTCGCTTGTCAAAATTGCTCAACATTCGGAATTTTCTAAGGAAATCCAAATTTTAGAAAGTGGGAAAGGGGGACCGCTTCCAAAGCCTCTCCAAAAATTGCGGCCTTTCATCGATCTAGATGGTTTAGTCAGGGTGGGCGGTCGATTGTCGTACTCAGACCTTGATTATGATTGCAAGCATCCTTTGTTATTGCCTCGTCAAAACCGTCTTACCTCGCTCATAATCAATCAAGCTCATACAGACAACCTCCATCCCGGACTTCGAACTCTTAGTTTCTTGTTGGCACAGAACTTTTGGATTCTCTCGTCTCGTCGTGCAATTCGCCACGAATTATCCAAGTGCATAAAATGCTATCGAACGAATCCTAGGCCTGTCGCACCCCGAATGGCAGACTTACCCAAGCTTCGCGTATCGCAAATAAAGCCATTTTCATGTGCCGGAATAGATTTCGCTGGTCCCTTCCCTACTTACGTTCTCCGCCACCGTGGCGCTAGAACGTTCAAAACTTACATTTGTTTGTTCATATGCTTCGCTACAAAAGCGGTGCATATCGAAGTTGTAATTGGTCTTACCACTGATGCTTTTCTCGGAGCTCTTCGTCGATTTATCGCTCGTCGTGGTCGGTGTTCTCGTATCCACTGCGATCAAGGCACAAATTTTGTCGGTGCCCACAACGTGTTGGTACCTCTCGTTAAATCAGCGGCCGCTGCCGAGGCGATAGAATTCTCGTTCAATCCCCCAGCAGCTTCACACTTTGGTGGACTCTGGGAGGCCAATATAAAGTCGTTTAAAACCCACCTCTCTCGTGTCGTCAGTAATCAAATCTTAACATATGAGGAGTTCATGACTGTGGCTGCTCAAATTGAAGCGGTATTGAACTCGCGTCCGTTATGCGAGTCAAGTTCGGACCCTAATGATTTGTCGGTGTTGACACCCGGTCATTTTCTCACCCTAGAGCCCCTGACATCGCTCCCAGAATCTGATGTTTCAAACACCAAACTTACCTGCTTGAATTGTTGGCAGCTCGTACAAAGGCTTCATCACGATTTCTGGAAGCGCTGGCATGTGGAGTATATGCATACCTTAAGTCAACGTGCTAAGTGGCATTGCGATGTCACAGAACCGAAATTAGGAGCTGTAGTTATAATCAAAGACGAACAGCTCAAACCTCTCAATTGGTCGCTCGGTCGTATTGTGGAATTGCATCGTGGTAAGGACGGCGTACCTCGTGTCGCGACCGTTAAAACGCAGACAGGTTTTCTAAAGAGACCTTTAGCAAAGCTTTGTCCTCTTCCTATTGTAGAATAAGTAGTTGTCGTTTTTTTTGATGCCATACATTCGAGTGTGGGCTTTAGTTTAGTTAATTAGTAGTTAGAAGTCTTATAGTGAAAATGCTGCGCATTTTGGTGGGCGGAATGTTGCAGCCGCTCAATTAATTTTATAATCATTTTTTCTGTAGTTTCATATTTGCACTTTGATAGTTTTTACGTAAAACGAAACACTTAATAGTGACAGTTCTAGTAGGTAGTTGTTCGCGAATTATTGTTGAAATTGTTAATCCAGTGAGGGTACTTTTGTATTTTTCGTCGATGCCTCTCACTGACATTGCCGTCATTCGCCCCACTTGTCGAGACGGAGCTGCGCGGACAACATCTACTATCAGTTGTACCGCTGCCGTAGTGCGAACCCAAATATAATTAAACTTTCGTTGTGATTTGTGATTGTGAACACCAGGAACATTGCCAAAGGTCGGCGCCGACAGGCATCCTAGCAGCAGAGGATCGGTGAGTAGGCTTTCGACATTTTACTTAAGACCGTCACTGGATCGTTTTACCAATCGTTATATTTTCGTGTCGTTGTTAAATCCTATACGCCCTTCGAATCGCGAAGGCGCGTACAGTTGTTTTATTTCAATACAGTCTTGTTCAAAGAGGCGTGTGCACAAATTGCTTATTAAACCCAGCAGTTTTGAGTATTAATTAATTTTGTCTTAAACTTGTATTAAATATTTAACGCAAACTTATACTTTGAACACAGACGATTTTATGTTTGAGACAATTATCAGAGTTCTTTGAGAATGTAAGATTTAATAAAAGTCGAGACATTGTGACTTGCGCAGCATTTACGATCCAATAAATTTAGAACATTATTTAGTTCTTAGATTAGAGATAGATTTGTTACGAAAGTACACACAACAGCAAGTCAAGATTTTACTGCTAGACATTGAGAGCGCCCTTATGCCACCGTAATAACGGTGGTTTTCATTGTAAAAGTGTGAAGCCTAATGTGTTGTTGACTGTACTTTGTAAGATGGTTGTAAACTGTCTTGAAAAGGACATATCGACTAACACGAGGGATAAATTAGTCGACGAAAATTTTGATAATAATACACATCATATTGTGAATATGACGTTAAAAATAGTATAATTTATTATAATAATAAAATATATTATTATAATAATAAATTATACTATTTTTAACGTCATATTCACAATACTTTATTTACTTTATTTGCTTACAGTTTCCATAATAACCTTGCCTTTTCAAAACCTACTCGTGGACCAGAGAAATTAAGTCCGATTCTAAAAAAAAAAGTATTTTTTTATCGAACCTTGGCGGAAAAATTTAAAATGTAACATCAAAACCAACTTCTGGCAAATGTTGAAAGTATGGAGGTATGTCAAAGATTTTTTTTATCGAACCTTGGCGGAAAAATTTAAAATGTAACATCAAAACCAACTTCTGGCAAATGTACGTATGTAAGTCAAAGAAGATGAAGCCAGTTCAAAAAAGTTGTTATCTGTGGCAAATTGACTGATTTAATACTCAATTTCGGTAAAAAACGTGGTCCACGACACGAAAGGGGATTTTACCTTATATAAATTATATAAATAAAGTTCTTACAGAAAAATGGTTTAACTATTTTCGGTAGCAACGACATGTAGGTAACTATAAATATTCAAACAAATTGTCATTCCAAATGCTGAAATAACTCCCTTTTGATGTCGTTTCTTGAGGATTTAGCAATTTCAGATTGACTCGAGGCTTTCCTTTGAGGTATTTTTGGGTATTCGTATCAGGATATATTGCGACGCAAATAGAAATAGGAAAGTAAAATAAAGAAATAATAGGTATAATTCCTCTTTTATGTAAGCGATTACTAATTAATTACAGTAATTGCAAAAGGTATAATGTTTGTTAAGGTTATGAAAAACAAAGAATCGATCAAAGTAATCGTACAATCGAAGAACTTCCGAATGATTTATAGAAATCGTTTATATTCGGAATAACTTTTCGAGAAAACGACATATGTTGTAGCATAACACAAGCCTTATGGTGCTTACGTTGGGGCTAGGCAATTGCTGTGAGTGTAAGAAATTTTTATTTATTTATTTGGGCCGGAATTTCTCGGATTCGGATCGGTCGCAGCGCGCTAACGCTTAAAAAGTTTGAAAAGGATAAAAATAAAACACCATCCACGGTATTTTCTTTTCAATATCTATTCAGCCGCGTCGATCAGCGTAATGGACGACGTGACATAATCATGTCACGTGGAAAACGTGATGATGTATTGGTTTATTGGCAAGGTGAAGGAGCGTTTTCCTTGCGGGAAGCGCCTTTGAATTATGTAATAAGAATGTTATTTAATACTAAAGATGGATTTTAAATAGAAATATATTGGAAAAAAATCAACTCGGCCACAGGTAAATTTTCAGATGGGGGGTCAATTCTGCTAAATTTTTGTCATAATCTTCTCTCAGTGGTGTTTCAATAGTAGTGTTTATTTACACTGTTGTAACAAGAACTGTGTAAAACAGCACTACCATAGAAACACCACTGGAATACGATTGTGACTAAGCATTAGCAGAATTGGGCCCCTGGAATCTGTTAGAAAAAGTTTTAGAAGTCTCAGTAGCTCAGTGATTAGAGCAATGTGGGCCGGATTCCCAAAGGTCGTGGGTAAACATAATCCTTTTGCTTTGAAAAAGGACCTAGTTTGTGTTGTATGTTTTCTTATACTTATGCTAAAAATGGAACTCCAGCGATCGATTGTTCATGTTTTGCTATATTTTTTTGTGATTCCGTGTCTATTTGTCGACAATTATCACATCAACCACAGTCTATATAACTTCTCTTCAATACGGTGTGATATTGCGCTTACCAACGCGAAAAAGTGTCGAGAATTTTTGTTAATATTTGTCGAAACGTCGGTAAATAAGAAATAAAATTGGTAACACGCCGTTAAAAACATTTTATAAAAAAAATTCAAACCGACTTCAAAAAGTAAAAAATAAAACTTTTGGAGTCGGTGCCAGCCAGGGCATTCTACATCGCACTTCTATTAACTATATATTTTTTTGGCCTTAGCTAGCTAGCACCGACTCCAAAAGTTTTATTTTTTACTTTTTGAAGTCGGTTTGAATTTTTTTTATAAAATGTTTTTATTTCAGATTTTTTAGTTACATCATGTGCCGTTACTTACACTAAAAATCAGCCCACACACAACAATGTCATCTAGGTAAACGACTATTTGCCAAAAGGTGATTGATATTTTTCAAGATTATGAAAAAACTACTAGCCAGATCTTCGTAAAAATTATATGGGACCAAATTGACAGTGTACCCGATCGAATAAAAAAACAACTATTAAAATCGGATCACCAACACCGGAGTAATCGGTATACATACATCAGACAAAAAGAAAAATACGCGTTGATTGAGTACCTCCCTCCTTTTTTTCGGTGAAGTCGGTAAAAAGTAAACGTGTTAACATAAAATTAGAGTTGTACTGAAGTAAACTCTCATAAATAAGGTCGACAGAGCGACTACGAACCTGTAACTTTTCTGAGTGGACTGCGTTTGAAAAAGTTTAATTACAAATACAGTTAGTTTCGTTATTTAAAGTTGTTGCAAATGTGTACAGACTCGTTGATATTATAATGAAATTACGCTGCCGTATTATTTCACATGTTGGATTCAGCAATTCTGAAACTGTACTGTTTGTTAAAGTAGTTTGGAGTTTGTGAGCTGCACGAGTGGAGTTGATAACTGTGTCCGGATTTGGAGCTTTGTCTGCTATGTGGAGTCGCTTAATTAGATGGTAAATGTAACAAAAACTAAATTCAGTTTCAATCGTAATAACAAGACTTTTCAACAACTTGTTATAAATTAAATGTGCACATCCCTATACAGAACTAGCTCCTGCCCGCGACTTCGTCCGCGTACACATTTGGAAAATCATATACATGGGTTAATTATATGTATCCAAATAGGTACCTACCTTTTTGTGTGATAGGGTCAAACTTCTGTACACCCAAACTTTTATATTTACGATTCAAATTCTTACAATAGGGTTATTTTTCTTCGTTTCTCATAAAGGGAACTGACAATAGGTCATTTGTTACACCTCACAATAAATAAAACTCCAGTTACAAGTTAAAAATGGCGGCTTGTTTCGTGAGCTAACGCAGTTCCCTGATAAATTGCGGCCGAGTGTTCACTGAAAAGGCGTTTAGCCTCGGACAGCTCGCTAAGACTTTTATTGTAATTGGACGAGAATTTGGTTGAAGGACAATTTACGCTATTTAGAGGCATGTCTGCTTCGGGATGGGAACAAAAGAAAATCTGACGTTTCTCTTGCATGAGTAATAACAGCAGATATTATCGTGTGAGAAAAAGTTCAATTCGATGATGAGCTTTTAAGGTGCCGACAAAACCTTAATAACATAGTTTACACTTAAAATAACATTAAATAAAAACAGGACAAGTGCGAGTTGGACGCGCCCACTGAGGCACAAATTTGTAGGTCTCGCAGTTTTCTCCGAACTATTCTTCAGGAAATTCCGGTTCCGAAACTGATGACTATTATTATCTATATACTTAATTCAGGTTCGCAAAATTTGTGACTACTCGATAGGGACTTTGGCGCGTAGTACGCGGCCGAGTAAGGTATCAAATTAAAGGTACTCGAGTCTATTTGTTCCGAAAACTATAAAATATACAAAATGTTAAACGTGATGATCACAAACTGCAATTAAAGATTTTCGCATAATTTGGAAATTTTCGTCGATCGACGAACCCGAGTATCGGGTTGTAACCGCCCTAGTTTATGATTTAATAACAATAAATGTACAGTTTTGCAGTAAAAAAGATATGCCTTTACTTACCAAACATAGTTCTAGGTCAACGGAAAGTACCCTATAAATTATCTATACTTAATATTATAAAGAGGAAGATTTGATTGTTTGTTTGTTTGCAACGAATAAACTCAAAATTTACGGAACGGATTTGGATGAAAGGAGAATGACCAATGAAGTATGGAGTTTGGTTTCAATTTGTATGACATTGTGTCCGAATGAAACCCACATAATTTTGTCGTGTTTAAACTTAGATTCAGTTAGAAAAACACCATTACTCTAGTTCGACGGATTCATGAGAAATATGCTTATGAAGTTCATCAATGTATAGGTTATTTTATTGAAAACTGTCTTCATGATTTGATTTGACTTTGTCTTATAGTATGCATAATTAAGTTAGACATTATTATTAGTTTCTGTAGTAGGTAGGAGGCTTTAGGCAAAATAAATAACTTATTTTTTGAAAAATGATTTGATACTGATAGGTACAAAGCGTAACCATGTTTGACCATTCTATTTTGGTACACAAATAGTAGATAGGATACATTTTATCCCGATATTCCCACGGGAACGGGAACCACGTGGATGGTAACCGCGAGGGGCCGCGTCAAGTCTTATAATATATTTGATTCCATTGAGACACTTGAGAGTTCGAATTTCTAAACAATTATATTAAAAACGTAAAAACAAATATCGTACCCTCGGAGAAACATAGGCTCAATTGCAAAAATAGCAAAATTTAGTTAATTATGCCAAACCATTTTTTAAGTGCACCTTTAACCATAGAAACAAAGATCCAATTGTAATTTCATCCATTTTCGCTAGATGTCGTGATGTGTCTTTGAGGTTCCGTTGTAAATTTTGTACGGAGTCGATGACGCGGGGAGCGAACTGGCAGTTGTGCGGGGCGCTCCGCAGGTAGTGAATTTAATTTAGGGTCACAAAGGCACATCTTCAATTTTATGTCAATTAGAATATTAATTTTATCGCTTTTTTTTTATTTTTTTTTTACAGTTTGTAACTAGGTATTTCAAATTAAAAAAAATATTGATGTTCTTAGTAAACATCCTCTTGTTACAGAAATCGTGAACAAAATAAATAAATAAATTATTCCCTGATCAGGAAATCCACAAATTATAGAAAAAAATCTTTAAACTCAAGTTCTGAAAAATTTTAATTTTACAGTTGTGCCTTTATTTCTTCGGAGGTACGATATATTGTTATATGCGTTTTTCATGGTATAAACCGAAAAATTATTTACAATAGCAAAACACACAGTTCTTTATATTAATGAGTAACGGTACTCATGTACAGTAAGAAAATAATATTTTCTGAGAATCTGAGAATTCACTTGTGGCCGAGTTAATTTTTTCCAATATTTTTCTATTTAAAATTTACCATAAGTATAAAAATAGCATTGAAAAATGCAAAAATTACAAAATCATAAAATAATATTTTGTTTCACCCTATCTTCTTTTTAGCGTAAATTCACAAGTTTGATTTTTTCACAACTTCAAGAGACTTTTGACTTAAATATATGGCTTTAATTTTAACTCGATACCTCCACTCGTTCCCGATAATAATTGAAAACACGGACGGACGGACAGACGGAAAACAAAGTGATCCTATAAGGGTCCCGTTTTTTTATTTTGAGGTACGGAACCCTAAAAATGGCGGTTTGTTTCGTGAGCTAATGCAGTTACCTGATAAATTTCTGAGTGTTCAGTGAAAAGGCGTTTAGCCTTGGACAACTCGGCCTAGAATGTTGTTGAAGGACATTTTTCGCTATTAAGAAGATTCGTCTGAAGGGAACAAAGTAAATGTGGCGTTTCTCTTATGTGTTTAAAATAACCAGCAGATACGACCTCCTGTAAAAAAAATAATATAGTATGATCTAGGTCCTTCTCTAAAGCAAACGTTTTAGAGAAGGACCTAGATTATGTTTACCGTTACTATTACAGTTCAGTGAGTTTAACATATTAATCCCGATTACATAATCGTCAGATCCACCAGCCATTAGGACGACCAAAGGTCCACAAACTATCCTTTTCCAACGAGGAGGGTCAGTTTTAAGTAATTAGAGTACTTGTATTTCAAAGGTCGAAGTAAAGCTAATATTGAGTGATCACCGTTTGCAAATAAAGCGTCAATATTGACTTAAGTAGTGATTAAACATTAATTAACGGGTCTATTAAGTTTTTTGAACGAAGTTCCTTATCGCGCGTTGCGAAAAGGGGCTAGACGGAAAAAATTAAGACCAAAAGTTGTAACGACACTTTTTCCTGTGCGCGTGTTTCTCCATGGATTCTGGATGGTTGGATGGATGAATGGATAAACGGATGGACGGATGGATGGACGGATGGACGGATGGACGGATGGACGGATGGACAGATGGACAGATGGACGGATGGACAGATGGACAGATGGACGGATGGACAGATGGGCGGATGGACGGACGGATGGACGGACGGATGGACGGATGGACGGATGGACGGATGGACAGATGGACAGATGGACGGATGGACAGATGTACGGATGGACGGATGGGCGGATGGACGGACGGATGGACGGACGGATGGACGGACGGATGGACGGATGGACGGATGGACGGATGGACGGATGGATGGACGGATGGACGGATGGACGGATGGACAGATGTACGGATGGACGGATGGGCGGATGGACGGACGGATGGACGGACGGACGGATGGACGGATGGACGGATGGACGGATGGACGGATGGACGGATGGATGGACGGATGGACAGATGTACGGATGGACGGATGGGCGGATGGACGGACGGATGGACGGACGGATGGACGGACGGATGGACGGACGGATGGACGGATGGATGGACGGATGGACGGATGGACGGATGGACAGATGTACGGATGGACGGATGGGCGGATGGACGGACGGATGGACGGACGGATGGACGGACGGATGGACGGATGGACGGATGGACGGATGGACGGATGGACGGATGGATGGACGGATGGACGGATGGACGGATGGACGGATGGACAGATGTACGGATGGACGGATGGGCGGATGGACGGACGGATGGACGGACGGATGGACGGACGGATGGACGGATGGACGGATGGACGGATAGACGGATGGACGGATGGACGGATGGACGGATGGACGGATGGACGGATGGACGGATGGACGGATGGACGGATGGACGGATGGACGTATGGATGGACGGACGGATGGACGGACGGATGGACGGACGGATGGACGGATGGATGGACGGATGGACGGATGGACGGATGGACGAACGGACAGACGGACGGACGAACGGAAGACAGACAGAGGGAAGCGAGAACTTCGTTCCATCCGGGTGTCCCTTGACACCTCTCAATTTTTTTTTTTATGAACAACGGGGAGGCTCTTACCCTTCATTATACCTGATGTTTAGTGTTGATAAGGCCTCTCCCAAAAGGCGTCCACGCAGCGACTTGCCTGGGGCGTAAGCTAGAGAAAACCGGAACGTTACCAAAATTTATTATGGTATTATGGTTTTATCGTGGTTTGGGTTGATTTCAAACACCCACAAAATTGTAGTATCAAAGAAGTTATTATTTGTCCTTAGAATAATACGAACCTTCAAAATGTCGTAAGCAAGGAAGTATTAAAAATGCATCCCGCAAAAAGGTCGTATCAGATATGGTATAAACACAAACACAAACACATATAAACACAAACTTCTACTTCGTCGTATCTCCAGACAGTTGAAATTCGCCGTTTTATGGGTAGTTACGCAAAAAAATAAACATAGTTTTCAAAATACTGCCAGATTTTTTTTATTTTATGTCGTCACAGAGCCACGAGACCTATGACGAGACCAATCGACGCAGAAAAAAAGCTGATTATCACCTTATGCGTAGTGTTGTTACGACCTTCTAAGGGGATACGCCCTCTTGTTATCCATCGTCGATATTATTGGTAACCCACAAGTGAGAAAATAAACATGGACAAAAAATTTAAGTAAAAAAATAAGTACTAAAAACAAGTATTAATATATAATTAATTATACAAGTATAATGTATTATACAAGTATGAAAATATGTTCTAAAACTAATTCATCTTACTTACTACATACTATCAATTATTTAAAACATTATTAAATTTTGTAACGTGTAGGTACGTTTAGCCATAGTTTCCCAAATTATTTATTTGATCTCTTTAGTTGACATGATAAGTATCGACAAATAGACACAGAAAAAAAAATGAAACTCATTACTTAATAGAGAAAAATACTTATACGAATAAAAAAAAAGAAAATACGTCAGAGACTAATTTAGAATTAAATAAGCTGAGAGCTGCTTATAGTAGCAAACCCGTTTATGTTCCTCCAGAAGGAGTTCATGTAAACTTTTCTCATTATTTCTAACTTAGCGTACAGACATGATTCATGTTCAGTTATTACGTTAGACTACTTAAAACAGTTTCATTTAGAACTGAAATTAACATAAAGTTAAATCTTAATCTAAATAAATTATTGAAATTTATGTCTGAGGACTTCAGGAGCGTTCAAAAGCGTAATTTACGCTGCTTACCTGAGGACTTAAAGAGCGTTTAAAGCCTAATTTATTTACTCGTACCTTTGAATTAACAGGAGTATCAAAGGCAATAAATTATAAATTTATAGAAACGGCATTTGATTCGATAGGAATTTTGTCGACGGAGTGGTGAGACGTTGTCTCCAGAGCTAGATCTTAAATGTCCGACAGCCAAACAGGACAAGCATTTATGTCGATGGCATACACTAGAGTACATTGTGACCTAGAACTTGAAATGACATGACTTGAAAGAATGACATACCTACCAGTAGTGGCGATGGGTTGAAATATAATGACGATAATGGCCTGCGCAGACGACGGACATTGAAGGACTTTTTGTCCGCGACACGACCTTATTACTAAGAACATAAAGTTGAATAAATAACGAGGACTATCGCGTACTTTTTGCGGATATACGCGATCTAAGTTGAATCTTATTTGGTTAACAATAAAGAAGTGTTGCGGACAAAAAGTCCTCCGTTATATGTCGTCTGCGCTAGCTCTAAGCCGGACCAGAAATTTCTCCAAAAATTCTAATAATTGTATAGTGGATCGATGGGGTGGAATTTCTAATAGGAAAGCCGATAGGAATCGGCATGCATGAACATTTCGCCACTGAATCATACATAGCTAAAGTAGCATTAAAATTATGTTTGATTGTGTGTCTGTGTGTTATTTTATCTATATGTATCCTACAAGTTGCCGTGTGGTGACGGCCTTAGAATACAAGTGTCACCACTCCCTTACATGCCTGGGATGTCGTAAGAGTCGACTAAGAGGCTCGATGCATTGAACACCTGTGCGAGAGAAGGAAAACTTGAAACCCTCTACCAACCCGTCCGGCCAGCGTGGTAGCAGTAGGCTAATAACCTCCTATGAACGCCACCAATAGGCGTGAGTTAGGAGAGGCCTATGTCCAGCAGTGGACGTCTACAAGCTGATGAAGTGAAGTGAAGAAGATCCTACAAGTGTTAATAAATATAAGTTTGGATAGGTATTTTGATATAATGTGGCACACGAGTAGGAGTTAAATGGTTTGGATTAAATCATAGAATACTTTTAATACCGTAAAACACTCTAAAATCGAACAGGCAAAGTCTCAATTGGAAGGTAGTATACATTATGTCGATAATGCTTTTACAATAAGTTTTATACATACAAGCTATACTTACAAGCTTTTTCTGTACCGTAGATAGTTTTTGAGTTATGAAGGATGTAATAATTATAATATCCCTAGACAGTGTTGAGGGTGTATTATGAAATTGTTTACAAAGATAATCGTGTTAATCAGCTAACAAGTCAATTTCGAAGTGCTGAGTAAGTATGTCACCGATAGTACGCTGTACACGATTTGTGCGAGCGTTTCTACCGCGTTCCGTCCAAGCTACAGCTGTCGTGCCAATAAGCGGGGCCGGCGGCTCGGTGCCACCAGACCCGCTGAGTCCCATGAGATGTTAGGAACCAAAAGACGGAATTTTTCTAGAGTGTGTGGACTGTCGATTCCCTGATCTGTTTCCTGATTTCTCTAATGCAAAATTGAGAGATAATGCGCTATTGAGAGCATGGCTCTTCTAAATTTCAATGTCTCCATATCTACCATGCCGGTGACGAAGCGAGATGGATATAAATACGGATAATATCCATATTTTTCGCCATCGAGAAAATTTGCGTTGTATTTTGTCGACCAATAATACATATTTGTATTTTGCTAAGCATCAATATATACACCAATCATCTCACTTATAATATTGCAAATAAATTTCTAAGTATTTACACTAAAACAAGTTTTACATGTAAACGTTTGTTGATTGAATGGTTAAAAAAAATGGACTACGAGGAAATAGAAAAATTGATTGTACATATTGAGAAGTAAAAATTAGATAATTACCTAGAATAATATATAACACAAAGAAATAGTATAAAACACATACACACATGCACACACACACACACACACACAGACACACCCATGCGAGAACCTGTAGAATCAAGAGTGAAACTTAATGTAATTAATTATATATACCTAGATAATAAGATATTTGAAAATATGTCTTAAGTATAAAATAACTGATTGATACGCGAGAGCGATTTCTCCTGGCACAAGTGTTTTCACACTTAAAAGGAGGAATCAACCTCAATTTATTGTTAAAGCTTTATGTCTGTTAATAAAACATTTTTCATTTTCATTTTTCATTTTCATTTTCATTTGTCCTCATAAGGATCCCAAACAATAGCGCCATATTCGAGCTTGCTGGGAACGTATGCAGAATTTCGCGACTGTCGTATTATCGAACTGTGATGCTGTCATTACAACAAAACCTAACATTTTGGATGTCGCTTTACAAATACTAATTATATGTATATGAAAATCTAACTTAGCATCTAGTATTAAGCCTAAATTTTTTATGTCATATACTCTTTACATAGAAGCGTCACATAAATAATAATTATAAATTACCGGTTCTAATCTGCGCGAAAATGTGATAACCTTGCATTGCTGAGTGTTTAAAGTATGGGCATTTTCTGTTGACATAGGTATAAAAATCAGGGATATGGGACATTTTTTGCCATATACAGAAATAGCACTGGGAGTACGCAACGCGATGAAGGCGGTGGCAGTGTACCACGTTCGATGTCGACGGATGCAGAAGCTGATACATTACGTCAGCGCGAACGAAGTCGCTGGCATCAACGAGTGAAGTAAATAAAGTCATGTCAGGATTAAGCGCGCATTCGCGGTATCAGAGACAGATATTCCAAAGAGCCGAGTCGCAGGCAAACGCAAAACTTTGCCAATTCAAGTAAGCGACGATAGCGCAAGAAACAATTGAAGCGTCTACCAACTTAGTCTGATAGGGCTGCCACGCAGAGCTTGACGAGATAATTAATTTTAAAAAAGCCGGTTTTGAAACTATTTGTCTAACTCTAAAATTTTATATTTTACAAAGTTTCGTGTTTCTGCACACTAGCGCGCCATTCCAAATAAAATTTAATTTAATCCGCTTTAATCTTCAATCAATTTATAGAGATTTTGCATGAAAAACGAACACACAGTTTTTAGCAATGTTTGTTTTTGTGGCTATCCTGTACCATATTACGTAGCAATAATAAAAGAAACTAACCATTATAGTTACTATTTTTTAATATTTGCATAGATTTTCGTGATCAATACATACCTACTCACGTCTAGAGCAAAAAAATACAAATATTGGTAAAATATGGTTTACGGTTTTAAAGGTAAATTACAGACAAAAGTACAACCTTGTTTGCAGTGTAAAAAGTTCTGATTTACACGGAAACGTGCAACGTATTGTGTCATGAATTCATGATAGTACCTAATTTGTCCCTTCCGTTCCGGCAGACCCTTCCTACCAGTGAGTTTTAGAAAATAACCTCAGAGTAACCTCAGGGTAGGGTTACCCTTAATACGCGGTGTAAAAAGTAGGGACCAGTTATACCAGTAGGTATATACAGTGTCTATAGTACGAATTGATTATGGGATTATTAAAAAAAGTCGGAGTTCTTTTATAAATTTTTGATCGATTTAATTTATCATTCTTTCTTTTCTACTCCGTGTAGACTAGAAGTAAGCAAAAAGCTAGGTATATAAAAAAATCGAAATGATATCACAACCAAAATTGATAACTGAGCTTTCAAGATCAGGCCGACAGCCTGTTTGTTCGGGTTTCCGGTGTTTCCGGAGAACAGCCCGATACGGCGGGGCGGCAAAAATAAGCAATTATAGCGCAGAGATGGTATTACGTATGTGATTGTTGGCTAATCGCTCGAGAATGGTCGTACAGCGGCGTCTCACTCTCTCGCGCTCCGACTTCCGCTGTCGCGTTGCTGTTGCAAAGACGGGTAATATACGCTAAATACATATTATTATTATATATATATTATAATATATATGCTAAATATTATGCTGTTTTTTATAAGCTACCCTAATTAATAACTAGAGATCTTCTCAAATGCAGAGGTTAAGTTTTCGATCAAACTACTCACCAAAGTTTGTACGTTTGTGGAATACAACAAATTCTAACTCTTCATGATACCACAGAAGTGTTTTTGTTCAATAAACTTATATAGTTATTCAATTACTTAGATGAAACTAATGTAATTTCTTTGATAATAGGATTACTAACTTTATGCGTACCAAATTTATTGCCGAGTTAGAACTTTGGATCTATTTTTTTTATGAACGACGGGGAAACTCTTAGCCTACATCATACCTGATGATAAGGCTGAAGATAGAAGCGAGCCTCTCCCGGAATCCTCAATCACTGAGGAACTGGCTATCTTATCTGTAACTGCCGGAACACAACAATGCTGAAAACATTGTTGTTATAGCGTCAGACTTAGATAAGATCAAGCCAAGTCCTACCACCAACCAAACCGAATACAATATGTTCCCCCGCTGGGAATCGAACCCGGGACCCCTGGGTCTGATACCGGTGGTTGTACCACAAGACTACAGAGGCGGTTAGATATATCCTTTTTGAAAAGACATGTGTAATGTCTTAACCGGACGCACTGTCCACTTTGAAAAACCCAGCGGCCTCCCGCGTCTTACACAAGAAGTGCGATATTGAAGTTAACTTAAGGCGCTATACGACTGAAGCGAGATGCAATTACGATCTAATAGTAGGTATATGTAACCCCATTTCAGAATAATCTTGAATTAATATTAAAAGGACTAACAACACTAACTTTCTAGAGACCTACTCACCTCAGCTATTAAATCGAAAGCGAGCACTAGTATTTGGTGACGTTAACTACAATCTACTGAGAAGAAGTTCGCCTACTTCAGCTTATAAACAATTTTAGTGTTAAAATTTTGTTATAAATGCATTTGCTAGTTTTAAGGTTTATTTTGTACGTTTATTCTGTGTTTCTCTAGTAAGTGAATCATTGTATTCTTTTAGAGAAATAAATTTCTAAACCTGAAACCTGAAACCTGATTTTTAAGGGGTGTTTTCGAAAAGAGAATGTGTCGAGGTAACATCATAAAATCGTCTTTCTGAAACTTTACAAATCTAGATAAAGGTATGAAAATATATATATTATTAAATATATATATTATTACCAGGTTTGTAACACCTCTAATCGTAATATAGTTTTATAACAAAAAGTACGTACTTTTTCCGTATAGCGTCTTAATATTGTAGCAACCGATGGACTGCAATATGAACTGTCAGATACAATTAATTTACACAGTCGCACCTGTAAATATCACCACATTTTGGAATAGAATACTTACGGAAAACTAATAAACGGACATGATAAATGAAGTAAACAGCTGACTGTCAAGGGGTCGGCGACCTCACCCTCACCCTGCCTTGGCCGTCCGTCGCGAACATGTGTGACCATGAACTAAAGATTAATGTTTGGTAGCTAAGTATTTTACGGTATTATTAAGATATAATACCTATTCATAATCTTAGGTTACTTACTTCTTGGAAGGTAATATGTACTTCATAGAACAATAATGTAAACTATGGAAATAAAGGTTAGGACGCCACAGTTTTGTCATTAAAAATGATTTATGATGAGTATAAAAATAGCATTGAAAAATGCATAAATTAAAAAATCACAAATTAAAGTTGATGATAGGATAACTTAAAAGTTTCACGATAAAGAGTAGTCCATTTCTTTCTCCAAAGTCTAACTATATCACTATACTAAATTCCAAAAAATTGGTACAGTAGTTTAGTGGTGGAAAGCTAACGACAAGCACTTTAATTTCGTATTACTTAGATTCTATTGGTCAAAAATATATCCATATATTTTATATGAAACTTAACCACGCCCCACATGCATGTTCGTATTTAAAATATTAGTATGGATTGTCAAATCAAACGTATCAATATATTTTATACCAAACTTCATGGCATCCACACATGGAGCGGCTATAACCCGCTACTCCGTACTATGTAAATGAGCCAGAGATATTTGTACGAATTTCCCGACTCAAAACCGTGAAACTGCTTGGTGTTGTGACAAGCTTCTCGATTATACGCTGATACCGAGACTTAGAAGTTTAAATGTTTTTGTATGAAACCTAACTTTGGCCACATATGGGACCTCGACAGCCTTTACTATGGAAATGAGATGGCTGCGGGATTTTCAGATTCAAAAGCGTAAAACCAAGTTAGTGCTGTGATCTGACATTTTGATTTATCTTCAAGTTCAAGTTCTTTTTGTGGATATTGGAACGCTATAGCTGTCAACTTTGGATGTAGGTATTTTATCCGAAATGTTTCGGGGGAATTGGCAAAACCTTCCTCTATGGAAATGAAAAAGCTTTGTCTTTTCTCAATTTCGCAATTTTACAAATACCGCTGGCAATTTATATGAACCTTATCAAATTAATGATGGTGATGGTGACAACCACTAATAGATACAGGTACAGGATTTCTCGACTTAGTCGCACACAGCCCTCATATTTAGCCGGACATTTTGCCCTGAAAGTCGACACACGACGACTCAAAAACCGGACAGACATAAAAAGGCGTACACCTTCACGTACGTTAGTACTTCTAACTTTCGTATCCATAAATATACGATAAATCCCACCACTATCGAAGGTGGGAGCGCACAGGTATGCAAATACGTCGGGCTAAAAGCGCTGTCGGATTAAATTTGGTCGGGTGACGACTCTCGATTCCTTCTCGCTAAATGCGCGCTTACCAGCTACCTAATCTTATGAGACAGTTCGCTTCCATTGTTACGAAATGTGAATACGCTGAGACAAACACGCTCGTTAACTTAGGTAAATGAGCTTACTTGGGTACCATTAGATACTTTTCTGCAAACTTTTTTGTGGTCGAACCGAGTCTTAGTGTGTATTTTCTAGTGCAAACGAGAAATTTTATAAAATACTGAAAAGATGGAAACAAGATCACATATAAAAATATTTTGTTCAAGATAATAACATGCAGTCGGAGGCATAGAGTGACATAATGAATGATTCGACATTAATAATATCTATATTCTGCTTTTTTATTTTTTTATTTGTATCATGTTTAGTTATTATTATTAAAAAGGTTTATCGTGACCGATAGTCACGATAATCCTTTTTGAAATCCATAAGACTAGCTATTTAATTTAATACTCATATTGAAGTATTATAATTATTTTTTTCTCTTCAAATAATAGCACCTCACAGCCGCTATGTTAGTTTTTTAACATCACTTACCTAAGAACACTTGTGCTGTCAAGACGAATCTAACGATATCTGAATAATCGAAAGCCGTTCAGTCGTTTTAGAAATAAGAGGTAATTAAAAATATTACAAACAAATAAACATACATCCATACATACAAAATACGCGCGAAAAACATAACCCTTCCCTTGCAGTCGGGTTAAAACAAAAAAAGTAACATAATTAGTGACCCGGCCAAAACGTAACGGTGAACCCCGTAAACGATAAAATTTTCTGAACTGTATTAAAACTCAAAATACCTTGTAGAATGTATTAATAAACTCAGAAGATTATTATATCATTCATTAGAAGTCATAAAATAATAAAAAAAATCATTACGAAAAAAACAATACCTATTTTTAATTTTTTTTTTTTGTTTGCGAAGTTAATCATTTATGTTTTTGAAAACCTTGTCTCAGAGGCAACAACTATCAGAAAAGCATCACAAGAAAAATGTAGGAAAAACAGGGTCAAAATAAATAAAATCTCCTTTGCCCAACTGCGGCTATTTTGACGTGTTTTATTTCCGGAAATTTATTTGAGGAAAGTGTTTGTCAAACAAATTTGTCAAAAAAATTTGATCGTTTACCGCGCCCTTTACATATACTTCAGCCATCTTACGGAAAAAATGATTGTTGAACATTTGAACATTTTCGTAATTATTTCACAAATACGTTATTTTTCAGTTAACTCTCGACTCGATAGAATGCGGAGCCAGGCGACTTATCGGTGACCACGAGCTGGTTAAAAATCTGCACATTTGAGTCACCGCCGCCGTAAGGTCGCTTGTCTGTCGGTTTTCTACACTTTACTATGGGGTGTGTGTGTGTGCATCTGAGCTGCATAACCTCATCCTATCGGAATAAAAGCCGTACTTACTACAGTTTTGAAGTTAAGTATGAGCGGTATGTTTCATTCTTTCCGTAAAATGGCTGAAGTAGAACTTGATTTTTATGATCGTTTATCTGATCAGTAGGTATTACTTTTTTTATTTCACAGTATAATAAAGTATACCTTACCTAAGCAGTAGACCGTTTTTTTGTTTTTGATTGTTTGGTTTAACAATAGCAATTAAAATTGATTGACCAGATGGATCTGATTTCATTACTGTAAAAAGAGAATAGTTATTTGTTATGCAAGGCTGGAAAGTTGGTTATTTAGCGGCGGGTTGCCTTAATTGAAATCTGAGCATGTGAAGGATTCTAGGATTGAACCACGAGCGTAGCGAGTGGTTCAAAGATTGAATCCTGAGCGAAGCGAGGATTTCAAAGGTACAAGACGCTAAAAACTTTTCTGCCGAGCGCAACATACAATTTTTCACCTCACAACAGCGAGGAACATTATGATTGTTTCCGCGGTCAACTTCCGGTAAAAAATTCTTTAAATATAAAGTTTAATCTAAATATACCTTATTCTCGTTGTTTTTATGATATAAAAAACTAAAATAATTAAAAAGGGAGTATTATAGTTAATTCAAAGTTATTTAAAGTAGGAATATATTGTTGCTTATTAATAGGAATAAAAACGATTCCGTAAATGTTGACACTGACATGAGGTACAAGACAAAGGCAATTTAAAAATAAAGTTTTATGTCACAGTCCGAAATCCAATCATAGGTTGTGAAATCTCACCCAGCCTAATATAAAATTCTATAACAAATAGTTTAATCTAATTGTAATTGTTTTTTTGATTCAATGAACTAAAATAATATAATAAAACCAAAACGGAGTATTTTAATTAATTTAAAGCTATTTAAAATAAGAATCAAATATAACAAAAAAGTCAATAGTGCGATTCGGAACGCATTAAGACATATTTTTAGGTATTAATTTAAAAAAGTACTTGTCCGCACTAGGCCGCAAAAAGCGATTTTCTACGTCTAAACTGATTGACAAAACCTCCTTTTCAGAGCGTGTGAGGTGAAAAATATATTACTATAAAATCAATATAATAATAACAGGTATCTGACTATACTATATCGAGTATGGAAACAAGGTTACATAACAGCAGTGTCTTTTTGATCTGCCTTATAGTAAAAATATATCCCACCTAGACGATGCATCCATTGCAAACCAATATCCTTTGCAGCACTTATTACGTACCTACACAAAGTTGTGCTATTAAGTATTCTGTGACAAAGAACGCAGGTCCGCTTACTACGGACAAGTCCAGCTGAAAAATTAAATTCACCTCACTGAAACGCCTCGCAGCTTAGCTTACCTGCAACAAAATTAAACAATAAACTTTAACATCACTGTCTTTCGGAAAGCGGAAAATTTTAATGAAATACCGCGGTGGCTGACCTGGGTTCACCATAAGTTCGGGTTTTATATGGACTTTTTTATTCAGATGAATACCTGAACTGTATCTGAATCTGAACGAAGATTTTCTTTCTAGAGTTTTATTTTTTATGAACGACGGGAAGACATTCATACCTGATGTTAAGTATTGATAAGTCTGATGATGGAAGCGAGCCTCTCCCGGAATTCTCAACCACTGAAGAACTGGCTATATTATCTCTAACTGCCGCAATACAACAATGCTAAAAACATTGTTGTTATGGCGTCAGACTTAGATAAGATGGTGATAGCTAGCCAGGCGGATTCACAACAAGTCCTACCACCAACAACGAATACAATATGTACCCCCGCTGGTAATCGAACCCGGGCCCCTGGGTCCGATACCGGTGGTAGTTACCACTAGACCACAAAGGCGGTTTGGAAGTAAAATTTTTGGATGCCATTTATTTTTAACTTGCAGTTTATTGCAAACACCCACAGAACACAAGAAAGAGGAGAAAAGAAAGAACATTTAGTATCGAAAGAAGAGACACCTCGAAAACAAGGGAATGAAAACATATGGATGCTACCTTGTTTACGCAAGACAGCCAATTTACTAATTTTAACATTTCTTGAGTTATAGGATTACCTCAAATATTTAAACCCTCAAATCGAAGCCTACCTTAACCCCTTAAATTTTGATACTAATAACCTACACCGATGATACACCAATGAGCGTGCTTTCCGATACGAAAAAGGAAATACGCCGCCGAGGAAGCAAGCAAATGTATGAAAATACATGGTAGAAAAAAAGACGCAAAGAAAACATTCTTTCATTTTCAAAAATAAATTGAACTGTATTCAAAGATTTTCGAAAAATCATTTACCTTCACCGGGAATCGAACCGGCGGAATAAGAAAAATAACATCGTGTGCTTTTATGGTACCAATCGATAGTTTTAATCATAAAGATCAATTTGGTTGGTCGTACCACTTGTTGTAAGTCCGCCTGGCTAGCTACCACCATCTTATCTAAGTCTGACGCCATAACAACAATGTTTTCAGCATTGTTGTGTTCCGGCAGTTAGAGATAAGATTGGCTATCTTATCTCTTCTCTCGTTCCTCAGTGGCTGAGGATTCCGGGAGAGGCTTGTTTCCATCTCATCTCAGCTTTATCAATACTTAACTCAGGTATGATCAAAACTAAGAGTCTCCCCGTCATTCATAAAAGAAAAAATTTAGTGTGAGTAGAATATTATCTAAAATTAAAATATCTCTTAAAAACCTATTTAAAAGACTTATTTATCGATTGAACTCGCGTCTTTAGTATGGAATTATGGTGAATATTAGTAAAAAAAGGTCAATAACCTAATATTTAAAATCAGAGATTAATAAATAGTTACTTCGTAAGTACCTATTGCTGCATATGGTTCATATTTTTTCAAGCTTCTAAGTAAGTTAAAGTGCACTTCATTTTTATGTAAGTTAGTGTGAGTAAGAGGTAGGTAGAATTAATGAATGAATTGAACTGAAGACTTTAGCTAAATTGATCTTTATACTTAACATTAACGAATTGTACCATAAAAGTTCACGATGTTTTTTTTTCTCAAACAAGTCGATTCGAGTCCCGAAACAAGTATGTAATTTTTCAAAAATCTTTGAATGCAATTTAACTTAATTTTGAAAATGAAGATATGTTTTGTTTGGATAAAATTTGCTTACATCAATATTTAGGGTACTTTCCCTCCAGTTACCGCCTTTTTTCCACTCTGTATATGACACGGCTTTTCAAATGGATGCCGGCGCGCCGGCACGGGGGCTTGCATACATTTTGCTTTGTCGGCGGCCGTTGCGCCGCGCGCCGTCGGCGTCGCCGGGCCATTGCCGGGCAGTTGCAGCAGAAAAACACTCCTTGCCGTGTTTTTATAACTTATAAGTACCTATTGTCTCTCGCTCTAAGAATATTTATTTGTTTAATTAGTTATGTGTTCTTTCAGATAAAATAAAAACCAAAAATACATTTATACATTTCCTGTCCACAAATACATTTATAGTCACCCCAGCTGACCTAAAACATTCACCCGAATGGCGGACTCCTCACATAGTTACCGCGGCTTTGTTCGCCGGATTAGTGGATTAATTATTAATTGGTTAACTTTTCTCTGATTCGCGCTTTGATCGAGTTTTAGATAGTTCCCTTGTATTTAGGATTAAGCAGCAATGAAAATGCGGTTATTGTAAATTAGTAGGACTTAGTAAAGATGTATTTACGCTACACGTGTCATGAATGTGTCTTTGGTTTCTCTTTGGTCGTGTTGGACTCAGAAAAGAGGACGTGATTTTGACTAGGTACACTGAACAAAAATATAAACAACTAGCGGCCGCCCGTGGTTTCACCCGTGTGGTTACCGTTCCCGTGGGAATATCGAGATAAAAAGTAACCCATGTTTTAATCCAGGCCATCTACTATATCTGTGCCAAATTTCATCAAAATCCGTTCAGTAGTTGTAGCGTGAAATAGTAACAAACAAAGAATCAAACTGAAAAACCTACTTTTACATTAATATTAGTATAGTTGCATGAATAATTGAAATATTTGTGTAGGTCTGAGTGGGTGTTTCTTAATTTGTTATGGGATTTTGTTGTTAAAAGCATGTTCACGTCTACGCCTAAAAAATCAGTGTGTTCCGTTCAGAAACTATATTAGTATTGATTAGACCCAAATATCCGGTGTCAGTAAATACTGATAAATTGAGTGTGACCTCACCTCCAGGCATATTTACTTAAGGCAAAAGTTTCAGAGCGTTATCCGTATTTACTCAAATGTTTGTCCAAATCAAAGGCGTTGGTTGATCCTAACACTAATACAAAGTATCCTTAGGGAATATCGATTGAAAACGCCTACGCTCGCTGTCTTATGAGATTTAAGCTACAATGCTATTTTTAAGTCAATAAGATGTTTTAACCGACTTCAAAAAAAAAGAGGAGGTTATCAATTCAGTCGTATGTTTTTTTTGTGTTTGTTACCTCAGTACAGGATCATTTATGAACCGATTTGGAAAATTATTTTTTGTTTGAAAGGGTATACTTACAAGTTGGTCCGATTGTTGTCAAGATAGGATCTGATGATGGGATCCTGAAGAAATCGTTATAGGCACACGTATATCGATTTCGGTGTTTTCTTAAGTATCTATCTCGTGTATTTGCTTCCGAAAAGTATCATTTGGTGGAGTGGATCTGATGATAAAGACCACATATGGTCTTCGGAACTATACCAAGAGACCGGGAGAGGTGTTGATACTCCAGTGGATGGTATAGAAGTATGTTTACTTACTGAAACTATGCGCCTAAATACTAAAATATAATTGTGACTTATCGCTAGCAGTACAGACGTAATCTCTTTTAGATAAAACTATTATCTACTGAACAATCCTTATCTCAATCAGATAGGAATGTGCATACCGGCACAGGAACTTTTATATAAATACTTAGAATTTCACTAAAGCGATACGATTATATAAAAATAAGCCTTTTGGAGTCGGTGACAGCCAAGACAAGATAAATAAAAGAGTAAGAGAGAAAAGTAGAATGCGTTGGCTGACACCTACTTCATAAAGCTTATTTTTTGCTTTTTAGATTGTTAAAGCCGGTTTTCATTTTTTATTTTAACAAGTTTTTCTTATGGTAAATTTTAAATAGAAAAATATTGGAAAAAAATTAACTCGGCCACAAGTGAATTCTCAGACGGGAATCGAACCCGCGACCTTTGGAAATCCGGTCCAATGCTCTAACCGCTGAGCTACCGAGACTTGCGAACCACCGTCGAATTTCTACAATACTTTTATATTTTTAATAAAAAAAAAAATTTGTGTTTAATATTTATTGTTTAATATTTATCACTAAAATAATCACTTTACCAAGTATTTGAAGTAGGTATAATAGAATTATACAGGTTTGAATAATTTAAAAAGATCCACGTAAACTTTAATGTTAATTAAGGTAAAGTGTAATTTTAAATACGGTAATTATTGATTCGCTTCTGTTTGGTTAGACTATCTTGCTGAATTCAATTTTGCACGTTGCTCATCTAAGTATCTGCACCTTAAACATTTTGGTTACCTACCTACAACAACAGTAAGAAATTTGTACTGACCCAACTGTTTATTCGTATATAATATATTAAGAAATCGGTTGCTGAAATAATAAAGATTATGTTTCTACGGTGATTCTTCATAATGCCAAAACTTTGCCAAATCTCACACCTCTCCAAGCACTCCCAAAGATTTGCTTCACATGTTCGTTCTTTAATAAAGCATTCAAAACATTAGATACAATGTACGAACATTAAAAGCATCTTCACCGAAATTCACACAAACTACTCAAGAATAAAAACAAAACACGATTCACTCCAAAACTACAAACTTTCCCACAATACCTACCACAACAGAGAAAATCTGCTAGCTTATCCGACACAAACGGTAAATTGCTTACAACCTCCGCAAATCCGTATTCCATTAAGAAATTAATACAATTCAAATGCAAGAACAGAGGATTCAAAGCAGGCAACGGCTGAGCGCCGTTTCAATCCGCCAACGTTTGACAAATGAAGGCTCGACGGCTGATTATGTTTTAAGACGAATCTTATTTACTTGAGCAGAGATTAATGTAGCAGATGAAGGAATCTACTATAGTGGAATAATAAGGATAAATGTTGATTACTGATTACTCCAAATATTTTGGTACAATCGAAGAATACTAAATAAGAGAGGCTTCAGGAAGGTTTTCGATAGTAATAATTATGAGTAGGGCAATAATAAAATAATAATTATTTTCTATTATTTGCAAAATTATAAACTTTTTCTATAAACCTATTTATATAACCTTTTGACAAATCGATCCCCAAAAAATCCAACTGACCTACCGCGACGTTCCTACATTGTACCATCAATTATTAAGACTACGCCTTTCTTTACGCCGACCTAAAAGGACAGTTACGGTTAACGTTATATTTATGAAAATAGTTTATTTACACAGTTAAAAGCTACCACGGATAATGTAGCTACACTGTTTGTGAATTAACAAATTTTGAAATAGAGCAGTTTTTTTATTAAACTCATCGAAAGTGCACAAAATCTTTAAGTAATCTTTAATTAAAGTAATCTACAGGTTTTGAGTCTATTTTCAATTTATGGTCTAAAAGATTAAATATATATTTTTTTTTGAATGCGCTTTAAATTCTCCAAACACATTTACTATGGACGCGATGTGCCGTATTTTACATGTGAAAGGTTTTGACGCTGTCATCTCATATAACAATGTCATTAAGGTCGGTGCAGTCTTAAGGAACGCAACTTAAACATAATGTAATCAACAAACTAAGTATTTCATGGATTCTTAATTTGAAACTTTCTCGTTGCTTTGCTATACAGCGCGTTGCTAGTGTTGCCATTATCTGTCATTTAGTTTGTTTTATAACAAAAACGGGTAAAAGAAAAATTTAATAAACAACATTTCGACATGTCAGTTAAATAACGAATTCACGGAGTAAGCTGTAATATGGAAAGCACTATTTATTGTAAAATGATGTTAAATGTTTACGTCTAGCATTACATATTATCAATGTATTTATGCTAGCTGACTTTTTAAATCATCAATTTAGACGAAGTAAATTCTTAGTAATCTGTGCCGTTGCCGTTTGCCGTGTGCCGGTGATCGCGCACCTATCCGCGCCGAACGATCCGCATTTTTCTAAAATTCTGTAGGTATACTGATTCCACCAGCTGGCGCGGCTGACGTCATGAAATTGCGCGCGTTCGATGCGTGCGGTGCGGGCGCGCTGGGGCGCCGAGCCGGGGATGATTCTGATTAATACTGAAAATTATTAAAACGATGGATATTGGATGCGATTCGCCGCGTGCGTATGCGGCGCCTACGGCGCGTAAGATGCGGGCAAGAGCGCGAGGCTATGAGGAAATGTGATGACTGCGGCGAGTGCGGCTCCTTCGGCGCGGACAGGTGCGCGTTCAACTTAAGTAAGTAGTTATTCCCTTCATACGTGGTTATTTCACTAGTACGATTTTGTATGTAAGTTTATTTATATTTCCAATAAATCATAGACATAGTGTATTCTCCTTACATTACACTTTACATTTTCTACTTCTAATAAATAATAAAAGAATCAGTCCGATTGGATTGGTTCGCTGAACCCAATATCGATGAAGTTACAAAGGCGGACTGACTGACGTTACAAAGGGCTTAGACTTCACGATATTGAATACTGTCCTAATGTTATTTAAAGTATCGCTAAGTAATGGCACTTTTGAAACTTCTGATGAAGAGATTGAAAAGACTTATAAAGAAAGATTGACTTTGAAGATTTATTGACATTTTAGCCTCTGCGGGCCTACCATCATCCATTAGAAACCATCATGTCATAAGAACGTTTTGCTTTTATTGAAGTTTAATAGTATTATTAATTCTTCACACTTTGAAGGTGCTGATTGAGCGAAACGTTATAAAACTTCCGTCAAAAAACAAGCTTACTTTAAGAGACGAAATAAGCATGGTAAATGTTAAACAAAACTGCGCTAAGAGATGGCGGTAGGCCCCTTGTTTATCAATAAATGAATTGTTTAGATTAGTCATTTAGGTACTTTTACCGTAACACATTTTTTTTTCACAGAACACAAGAGGTTAGAGGTAGTGGGTCGGCAGTTACGCGTTACCCATTTACGTGAAACACAAAAGCAGTTGAAGTGTTTTTAGAACCTTTCAAATTCATCTCTGACAAATAGTGTTTTTATTTCAGTAGACAGATTTATTCTCGTGTGTATAGAGGTATTATAAAGGCACCAAAGGGTCCCCGTGCCTTCCCTAGTGTCGATACATCGCATAGGTCAAGCTGCTCACACAGCTACCTCTAGGCGGCGCATCTTCATAGCACCTCCTCGCAGACCTTTATCGAGATAGACGGTAAAAGTGTACCTACCTTGCGTGTCAAAAGTTTGATTCACGGTCAAAGTTTTAAGACCTGAGTCAGTCCGCGTGAGACCATTGCTATGAAAACACGTGTCACTCAGAAACTAAAATAGTTAATTGTGCAGTGCTTTCTTGCAAGAGCTCGTCAATAACATTTACACATCACTAAAACTCGTCATCGTAGGTACGAAAAATTCGACACAAACATGAAATAAAACCCACAGTCAACCCGTGACCACGGCAACTGAAAAGGTGCCGAAACGTCGGGAAACCAAAAAACCTTAAATAAACCGAAAAATTATAGTACCAAATATATATTTCGGGTAAATAAATCGCACGAAATTTCCGCAAAATTTGTTTTATTTCATTTAAGAGTGCGCGAAGAAACTTAAGATGTGCTTATCGACACATACAGTTTGAAGCGCTCTTTTCGTCTATCTTGATATAGGTTTATTCACCTCCTACACATCCGCTACATAGCTTATCATCATGGTCTCATAGTTTAGTAGCTTAACATTCACATCCTCGCAGCATAGCTGCATAGCACATCATAGGTGGGAAGACAGCCTAAACATCATAATCTGCACAAAACTATCGACAAGTCGTCAAACAGGTGCCGAACTCGCACAAGTTCCAGTGTCACATGTTGAAGCAAGTAACAGCAGAATGCCAATGTCGGAAGTTTGTGTCGAAAGGAGGATAGGTAGAATCATGAAATTAGTAAAAAAGAGCTGCAAATAAAACACGATTGAGATACCTACGATTACAAAACGTTTACAGTAGCCCTTGTACGAGTTGTCCCCCAATAGACCTCATTAGTTAACTTTTGCAAGGTAATAAGGAAACAAATTAATTTGCACGCAACTATCGACAAGTCGTCAAAAATGTGCCGATCTCGCAAAAGTTCCAGCGTCACATGTTGGAGCAAGTAACAAAGGCCCAATCTTCAGCAGACTGCCGATGTCGGAAGTTTGTGTCGAAAGGGGGGGATAGGGGGTCGGGAGGGGGGATGTTGGGAGAAGTTAGCCAGTAAGGCCGCGAGCACAATGAGCAAAATACTTATGGCACGGGGAAAGGGATAAATTGCGGTGTGCGTCATTAGCCATTTTTAATGTCCCCACTGCTGGGGCACTGGCCTATCTTATGGATGAATAAGAACGGGCCATGACCCACCACGCGGGCCCAATGCGGATTAGTGGGTTTTAACGACTGCAAATGAAGCCGGGACCAACGGCTTAACGTGCCTCCCGCAGCACGGAGGAGCTCGAGATAGTTAATTTTTGGTCACCCATCCCATGAGCGACCATTGCGAAAGTTACTTAACCTCAACACTCGCAGGCCGAGTGCGCGAGCCACTGCGTCACGGGCTCCTCAAATTGCGGTGTGCAATGATTGTTAATTAATTTATTTATGGGAAATATTAAATTATTATTATACGATTGCAATGTACATGAGGTAAAAAGCACTAGGTAATGCACTAAGCACTGAGCACTCAAATGCTGTGTGTTATAGGTAGGTCTCTTAGAGCGCATCTGTTGTCTAGTGGTAACATCACCCAGTATCAGATCCGTAATTCCCAAGTTGGATTATCATTACTTGACACCACGAGAGCTGAACTTCCCCTTGTAGATAAAAAACTTAGAACTCATTCATTATTTGAAAAAAAAGGTATAATATTCAGATATAGAACAAATACAAATGTTCATCATATGCCCCTGATGGTAATTAAAGCTACCACCTCTGAGACTGGCAGTCACTAAACACTACTATACACCTTTGATCTACTTAAATTTAATGCAGTTAGTAAAGACTCGCCCTTAGCTTACAATGGCTGAACGTCAATTCAAATAAGCTAACATCAATTTCAATGCCTCTGCGATCCGAATTAGCAAGGCCATTGAAAACACTACCTTATTCGAACGGAGACACTTTGAAATGAGCTGTCGAACCATTTTCGATTACAAATTCCATTGAAGAGACCTAGTTGTAATACCTGCAATGTTCCCGTTGTAATGGACTTTGACATTAATGAATAAAAACTAAAACGTCTCGGAAAAGTCGTAGGTAGGTATGATTTTCGATGATCGGTGATTTTCGATGATCGGTGATTTTCTTTTACTTCGTTCATTATCATCATCTCATCAAAAGTAATGTTAATGTCCCCATTATTGAGGCAAAATCCTTCTGGATGTATAAGGAATAGTAGAAAGTATGGTTCAGAGAAGATAAAAAAAAACAAAGCCATTTTAGAGAAGCGAGACCGAATTTTATTCAAGCCCGACAACGAAGACGTGCTACGTCGTAACGAGTCGTAGCGATCGTAGCCTACGACGTTTTCGTAGTCTTGTACGAGCTTTCGTAGACAAGCAAGACATTGTCGCTTATTTTTCTTGTTCTTGTTTTTGACTTTATTTCAAAGCGAATAGTCACAATCAGAACAAATATTGTCTGTTGTTTACGTCACCGTAGATACTTTATGCACAAAAAATCTATCGAAACCTTCGCCGGTCCTAATAACCTAAATATTTTATCCTATAAACTACGATCTCCTACTATTCATCCTAGTAATCTAAAGCTATAAAAAATCTCTGAAAATACCTTCAGAAACGTGCTTGACATTCCCTAACCAGTTAATTTCATTATCATTAGTACTATTAGTATTTATTTATTTTTTACAACATAAAGAAAACTAGCAAACTAACTATGTAACGAAAACAAAATGATGAATAAACTACTTTATCCCCGATTATTCTCGTTCATTATAACTAGAAAGACATATAAATACTCAAGTAAATGCTAGGACATTCCTTATCCAAGATTATACGGATCAGACGACTCAAGTAAAATGAGGGATCAGCCTTGATTCCGAGACTAAAACAGTACAGTCGCGAAGCCGTTCGTCCACCTTTAAGCCTCCAAACCCACGGACATAAAAGTCTCTCGGCTGTCGCGTCGCTACATGCGCGTACTTCTATTTAATACTTTTTATAATAATAAATACTTTTTTATGGTAAAAAATAAAAAGACGAATCGTTTGACACTTCCATCATTGAAATCATAGCACATAATTTAGCTTGTATAAATTTTTCCTTTTTTTTTAGTGGCGCCATCTCTTATTCTAAGTGGTGAAAGTTTTGCTGCTGCGGGTAAAATTGCTTATATTTGCCCCTCTATCACTGTGCAAAGCGGCATGCTTTCATCATTATTTGCAGTTTTCAAACCTTAAGATCTATGACTACAAGACCGTAGACATGATGCAAGAGACAAAATTGTTGCGGAGACAAATGATGCTCGTGCGCGCTCTCTCTAAAGCTGGCAATAGATCCGCACACACACGGAGCATCCTCTGGAGATGTTGGACAGTGCAATAAAATATAATCTCCAAAAATATTTACTTGCCTAGTACAAATAAGCAAATTGTTGTTTATATGTGAAAACAAGTAACTGTGTATATTGTGGTATGTTTGTTATGCTTCTTAGTCATTTAAATACTGTATGTTTTCCGAATAAAATAAAATGAAATAAAATAACAGCACCAAGCGGTGCATCTTGCATGTGTTTTTTCTTGCGGAATTAACTTACTTACTTCCCACCCAAAGTGGATCTTGGCCTCCAAGAATTGCGGAATTGCGGTAGTATTGCGGCATTAGGCTGGATATTTTTTGTTTTACTACAAAGTAATTATTATATTATTATGCATGTAGTGTAATATTGGTTACTTACTACATAATGGCAACTATGCCATTATGTAGCCGCATAAATCCATCTTCTTATAGCCTATAAATAAACACAAACAGACTTCCCTACTCATTTCCCTATTTCCGATGTTATGCATTAAAGCTAAGGATGTCACTGAAAAAATAAAATTTAATCATTGACTTACACAACATTCATCATACATGTATTATACATTTTTGCACAAATCAAATATCTATGAAACAGCATATTTTTTTCGCGATTTCAGGCTTGCTTTCATACAAAAAGTTGTTCTTTATGAGTTCTTCAAATAGTTTTGCGGTTTTGGGTAAACATAAATAATGACATTGTTTCAGAGAACAACTTAATATAAAAATATTTAAGTGTCTAATAGTTATTTCATGACTGATACAGTTATGTCGAAAACTGATAATGTTAGATTAGATAAATATGTCCATTAGATAGCTTGTATTTAGCCAACTAATAATCAGGAATGCGTCACCAATACCATAGCTATCATTTTTGCTTATATCGTATTTATTAAAAATACAAACTAAGCATAGTAACGCTACATTCCATTGGAATCCATCGTAACCTACCAAAGATAATATCTGAGAAAAAAAATATTTTGACAAACACGAAACGTAATACTGGTATGTATATGGTATGGCATTCCTGTATAATGCCATACCATATACGTACCAGAAATACCATGGAAATTTAAAACGGGGAACGAAGGGCGGATACCTTAACCGTTGTAGCTACATGAAAACTTTCTTAGGAAACCATCCTTAATTTTTTGAGAAATATTGAACTGCATTCACGGATTTTGAAAAAAATATACAGTCAGCAAAAAAAAAACTTTTTGATGCTAATCTATCCTGTTTCTTATGAGGATCAAAACGGTCTAAGACACCTACTGTATGAGTGCTAGAAAAGTCAGAAATCGCTGAAAAAGTATTTCCACTATTCGCTAAGAAAATAAGTCCCATCAACGAAGGTACTCGTCGGTGAAGCGGATACCGCGGCGTGTAGCGCGAGCTCGGCCAGTGTTTTTTTTTTGCGTCTTTCGCGATTTCTGACTTTTCTAGTACTCATACCTCAGTTGGTATCTTAGAGTGTTTTGATCGTCATGAGAAATAAAATCGATTGGCATAATTTTTTTTTTATAAAAAATTTACTATTTTCGTGCTAACTGTAAATTTTTTCGAAATATTTTTTATGCCAATCGACTTTTATGCAGTTCAATATTTCTCAAAAAAAATAATAAGGTTGCTACTGTATTGTATTTTTTATAATATTGTTATTATAGCTGAAACTGCTATCTGAAATCATCTGCTTTATTCATCAAACCGTGGCAACCCTCTTTAAAGTATGTACAACCCAACCAATAAGGAAAACCCGCATATAACGTTCGGTTACTTACAAGACCAAAAGGGTCTACTACGAAAAAGAACCGCGATAATCGAACAATATAGATTTGATTGAATCGAGAAGCGTCACCTAGTGCTTGAAGTCCACAAAATAATATAAAATTTAGTGTTGCACCACTGTTTTGTGATTGCACCGTTTAACAAATATTGAGGATGCTCCTGGTAGGAGCGAAACACATTTAAAGAAGTCGGTAAAAGTTCATGATTTTGAAGATTGTATTTTCGACTTTATTTCAAAGCGAATAGTCACAATCAGAACAAATATTGTCTAATTATAGAGTTCGGTTTTTGGGGTAGGTTCTTAAGTCCGTGTTCAGACAAATTTTCAATTTCAACAGTGCCTGTCGAACAATTCAGAATAATCCCTTTTCTCTTTTTGTTTTGTGGTGAGATTCCAAAAACACAAGAAAGGCGTTTCTTTAAAGCGACTTTGTGTTTCCTATTCTATCAGTATATCGTATTCTATCAGTTAAATATTCCTCCCCCACTCAGGATCATGAAAATGAGCGTATTAGCTCTGCGGAGCAGGTAAAAATATTAATTTTATTATTTTAATAATATTTTTTCCTATCCTTTACATTCTTCTATTTTTTGAATACGTTCGTATGTATGCTATTGACATATTTTCTCATAAACACAATACCTAATACAATCTAACTGAGTTTATATCATTCAAAAGTAAAAGTTTGGAATAAAAACATCTTGGCCTAGAATATAAGCTTTGGGTCATTTCATATTTTTTTCATTTATGTAAATTGTAGTCACTAACTCTGAAGATGCTAATTTCATTACTCTCACTGTGATATTTAGGGTACCAACAAAAATATTCGCTTATCTGACACAAGTTACACAAGCGACCCATGAAATAAACATCCTTCATTATAGAGGTCAGTTTATTTTTATCGAGGGACGTTTCGAGAGTACGTCTGGCTCTTAATGAGAGATTCGAGAGAAGGGAAGTCTCTCTTGAAGATTGTCGTTTAGTTCCTTTGTGACGATAACAAAGATCCAAACAGCTAGATGTAAGCAAATTAAAATTTATACGGAATCCAATGAAGTCATTCGAGTAAAATAGAATAATTGCGGGGTTGAGTGGTTAGCGTCTGAGGTGCCGGGAATAATGCTCGCGTAGACGAGTCTGAACTCTCCTACTTACGTATTCTTTGATACTTTTATTATTTCTTTCGTAGAAACTTAGGTTAATAACCCATTTATAATATTCTCTATTATGTTGTTCGCAATAATAATAACTATAATGTTATGGAAGGTTGGTGGAGTTTTTTTGTTTAATTAATTCATTATAATTATTGTAGTAAAGACTGTTCACTATGAAATAAAACAACTTTTCCAGATATTAAACACGCTATATGCTTATGCTTATGCTTAAGGATAAAAAATAAGATTTTGCACGCTTGCACCCAGGCTGACTACATCTAATTTTATATTAAGAACATTGTATATTGATGTTTTCATGCAAATAAATTATTGATTGATTGATTGATATATTTCACGAGCTAAGATCTAATTGTCCGTATTTTTTGTTTTTTTTTTATTTTCCCGACGTTTCGGTGTTTTCTTTTGTTAGAGTCACTTCTGATGATGTTTCCTTAAAATAAACATTCTAATTAGACCATTTCCCTCAGGATTAGGCAAAGATCAATTATTTCCTTTCTTCTTTCTTAAAATGACAATTATTATATCATTCTCAGGCCAAAATCCAACAGGAGAGGTAGAGGTAGGTACAGTACAGACTATTTTCAAAAGTTGGTTGTGTAACACTAACGCTCTAACAACTAGTTATTAAACACATTATACCTACACCTCATAGCCGCACAATAGGCTAAGTCTTATTTTATTGTTACTAAGTAACGTGAAGACCCGTTGTCTCCACAAAATGGCCAAAGTTAGTATACCTATGAGAAACTTTTCAGTTCACTAAGTTTCTAATGCCAAGGACATGATGGAGATTGCTGTTTGGAACTCGCTTACATATAACAAGAACTATCTAACTGCTATTTAGGATTGAATGGTTAACTGTAACGGTGAACTATAAAACTTACACGGGTTGACAGAGCGGATGAAAATGTACGAATCCTACTATCCCAACCTACTAGAACTACTACCTAGAATTACAAATGCGAAAATTTTTGAAGATGGATGAATGGATGTTGGTACTCCTTCATGCAAAAACCATTGAACGGATTTAGATGACATTTTGCACACAGATAGTTTATAGCCAGGAGACGTATTTTTGAATCACTCGAAATTCCCATGCGAATTCTTTTCGCATTCGAATTGAAATTTACCGACTTCCATTTTGTCGCATTTTTTAATCACTTGAATACGGCGTCGCCGTTTCCTTAAACTCCCTTGACAATTTAATTTCACGCAGCATATAAAAAAAAACCCGACTTCAAAAAGGAAAATATATAAATGAAAACAAAAAAATACCAAATAATAAAACCCTATAATTACAACAGAAACCGTCTTCAAAATATTTTTTGGAGTCGGTGACGGTGGTGGTGAAATGACATTAAGTGCTAAACGTCAAATTTTCTATCGCTCGAATAAAAAAATAGTGGTCGGGACTATTCGTTTCAGATTCGGATGCGATTTGGAATTTCAATTATGCGGTTTTATGATTCACATACGAATCTTAAGATTCCATATCCATCATCCATCATCAGCCTGTGGACGCCCACTGCTGGACATAGGCCTCTCCTAGCTCACGCCTATTGTGGCGTGCATAGGAGGCTGTTAGCCTACTGCTACCACGCTGGCCAGACGGGTTGGTAGAGGGTTTGTTTAAGTTTTCCTTCTCTCGCACAGGTGTTCAATGCGTCGAGCCTCTTAATAGACTCTTACAACATCTCAGGCATGTAAGGGAGTGGTGACACTTGTATTCTTATGCCATCACCACACGGCACAATTTTGCGATTCCATATGCGAATATTAATTCGAATGATTCAAAAATACGTCTCCTAGATAATACACAGGATACATTTTATCTGTATTATGGCACATCCATACATTAGAACATCCACGCGTGTCTATGGCACATCCATATATTAGAACATCAACGTGTGCCACCATAGCAACCTTACTCTTTAATAAACAATTATAATACAAAGTTTATTTTATTCATTCAACTATTAACGAGCAACCCGTGTGCGCATAATGCGCAAAAAACACAATAACATTTTTTTGTTTTTTTTTATTTGAGTTTTTGCTAAATTTCTCGACTTATCCGACCACTTCAGACAAATACCTTTCTAACGGTGTATTGCACTTGATTGTGCGACTTTTAGTTTAGGAGGAGAAGCGGCTTCACTGCCGTATTATATATATAGATAATCTGGTTATTCCCAAGGGAATGGGAACCATGCGGGAGTAACCGCGGGTAAATACAAGTACTAGTGGCGGCCCGCGGTTTTATCTGTGTGGATCCCTTTGGGAATATCGGGACAAAATGTATCTAGCGTTTTAATCCAGGCTGTAATCTATGTGTGCCAAATTTCATCTAAATTTATTAAGCCGTTTTCGCATGGTTGAATAACAAACTGGTAGCTGTGTAGTGTCGGCTTAGAATAGCACTACCCCCTCTCATCCCGTGGGTGTCGTAAAAGGCGACTAAGGGACTCAGCCTTCAGGAGACGGACATCAGCGTCTCCTACAAACTTGGCCATAATGCGATCGCCAACCCGCCTGCCAAGCGTGGCGATTATGGCAAACCCTATTTGGAGGAGGCCTATACCCAGCAGTGGGTGTTATATGAGACGACTACGACGACGAATAACAAACATCCACGTACTTATTTAATCAAACTGTCGCATATTTATAATATTAGTGGAATATATCTTCAGATATCGAAGAAACGTATAATAAAAACGTTTTATTCACTAGAAACTTGTTTGGATTGGATCATTAAGGCTATCGATCAACATTTATTAGGCAATTGGCAATATCCATGTTATTTTTCTTTTTATGTCTCTGAAACAATGTCATATTTCAATGAACAAACATATGTAGCTGCCAAAAAAGTTTGCCTTCCGTTTTATGTACAGTTTAATAGTTGTACTACAGAAAACCGATCTTATTTTGTTAGTAGTAAGGGCGCTTAAGGTAAAAGGCTCCATGTACTGAAGATAGTATAATGAGATAAGATAATAAATTATTTGTAATAAATGTGGTACATTACATAGATGGAAAGTGAAATTGAGAAACACATTTTTAGCTGACGTCAGCATACAAATATTTAACTAATCAATCACTAATAAAATTATACATAAAAACTACAAATATTTCCATTACTTTTATATATTACTAGCTGTGCCCCGGGGCTTCGCTCCCGTGGAATTTCGGGATAAAAAATAGATAGTAGCCGATTCTCAGACCTACTCAATACGCTCACAAAATTTCATGAGAATCGGTCAAGCCGTTTCGGAGGAGTATGGGAACGAAAACTGTGGCACGAGAATTTTATATATTAGATGTAAATGTTACATCGGGGGCTCAATTCTGGTAATTTTTTGTCATAATCATCTCTCATGGTGTTTCAATAGTAGGTATTTATTTACACTGTTGTGACAAGAACTGTGTAAAACAGCACTACCATTGAAATACCACTGGAATACGACTGTGACTAAGCATTAGCAGAATTGGGCCCCAGACCTGTTGTTCATAAATTCATTAATAGTATAAAAAGTATTTTGTATTAACCATTTACGCACAGTCAACTTAATTCTAGAAAATGGAAATTCCTTTATATGTACTGCCCCCTAATTGTCTAATTTAAAATCTATCACAATCCCTTTCAGAGGTATTGTGATTGTGATATTTTCGTCGGTCATATTGCTTAGACAGTTCAATTTCGTTTATTCCATACCTTTTAAAACGCGTCCCGATCACAATCCCTTTCAAATGTCAAATAGTGACGGCCTGAATAACTTTCAAATTACGAATTGAAAGGGATTGCGATAGATTTAAAATTAGACATTTAGCCCACTGGTCTTTTGTTATAAATATTAAGCACATTTCTTAACAATTGTTTAGGTAGCTTGAGGTTCTAGGAGTAGACTTAACGTTAACGTTGTGCTTAGAGCTTAAATATTTTCATCTAAAATAAATTGCAATGGACCTGTATGTACGTCACAACTTGCAGTAGTCCTTCCTTGCGAGTTGAAAATTGTTTACGGTTAGGATAACCATAAAATGTAATATTCTAATTAGTATTTTCTTTTTGTTTTGGAAATTGAACTTACTGGTATGTTAAGGTCACTTTTCAATTTGACGACTCTGTATGAAATAAAACTGGGAGAAAAAAATTGCCCCTGACGAGTTTCTTGCCGGTTCTTCTCGATACAAGATCTCCCGCCGTAGGGTTTGTAAACCGATGGCGTAGCTTCTTTGACGTTCATAAGTGCTTGTAACAGCCTAGACTGAATAAATGATTTTAATTGAAATGAATAAGACTCGAATATAAGTCTTTTTAATCGCCTCTGTGGTCTAGTGGTAACAACCACCGGTATCAGACCCAGGGGTCCCGGGTTCGATTCCCAGCGGGGGTACATATTGTATTCATTTGGTTGGTGGTAGGACTTATTGTAAGTCCGCCTGGCTAGCTACCAACATCTTTTCTAAGTCTGACACCATAACAAAAATGTTTTCAGCATTGTTGTGTTCCGGCAGTTAGAGATAAGATAGCCAGTCCCTCAGTGGTTGAGGGTTCCGGGAGAGGCTCGTTTCCATCTTCAGCCTTATCAATACTTAACATCATGTATGATAAAGGCTAAGAGTCATCACCACGTCGATCATAAATAAAAAAAATAAAAATAAAGTCTATATGGGTTTCTGGTGTTAGTCCTATAAAAGTACTTTGCTTCAGTAAACAATTCAATTTTACAAATTTTCCTATCTCCACTTTGTAAATAGACCTAATGGCTAATATTAATATGGGTAAAGTTTTAAAGTACGGTCTGCATGATGTGTCTGGAGCAATACCACATAAAGCTCTCACACATCGCAATCCAATCAATGACAACTACTCCTAAATACAATAGGTGTGTTAAATTTCTTCAGACTTTTTTGAACTCAGTACAAAGTCTTAATAGCTATATTGCATTATTGGACTGACATGAAATATAATTAACTATATAGAATTCAAATTTGTAAAAGTATAAAATTGGTCATTAATTATTATGTTTGATTATGATTAACTACTTAAGCTAATATTTGCATGCCAACCTGTATACGGCAGAAAACTATTGGATCAAATTATTATTGTTACTATCGCAATGTACATACATGGTTTTCCAGCAAATAAATTATTTCTTTCTTTCTTTCTTATGTTATCTGTGCTACCTACATATATCTGTTAAAACTAATTATTGTCTTTTTTTGTGTGAAATTTTGATTCCGAAGCGCCACGATGTTAGTCATTTTATTGTAAATGCACTTTATGTTTGTATGAGAATAAATGTCTTACTTAGTCCTAAGTGTGCCTAATTCCATTAGAGAAATTTAACAGTTTTGTAAAACCTAACTTGCTGTTGACTGTACAATTCCATGTTACGGAAATTATTCAACGTTCCCCGTTATAACGGTTGTTATGGGCGTCAAAATTGTCCTTAAACTCTTCCCAAACTTCGCCTTGTTAATATTACGCGAGCATTACTGAGATGAGAACTAAGTGAGCGGACAATTTTGTGTTGAATATTTTTTAGCGTTTTTACGCCATTTTTTACTTTATTAAGGATTTTGAATTCAATAAAAAAAAATGTACAAAGAGACATGTCTGGTCTATTTCTATGATAAGCGTAAAAGGCTGACGAAGCGGGCCTCTTGTACATACACGGTTTTTCCGCTGTGAATATTAACCCAGATGTTACTGACTTAAAATATTGCATTTGAATTTAATGATTTTTGTATGCGACTTAATAAATATTAAATGACATAGGAAAAAAATATGAAAAAATATTTTTCTAGTGAAAATACGGAAAATTTGTGTTGTTTTTAAGCAACGCTAGTAAAATTTAAAATACCTACATTTTCTTTAATATTTTTATAAATTATGCGTTGTTTTAAAACAACGGTAGTTACAAGTGGGTTAGCGGATAATTCGACGTGCGTATCCAAGGTCGTCAGTGTTATATGCATCACTATGGAAGCTTGAGACGATACTGCGGCGGCGCGGCGCCAGGTACGGCGGTGCCACCGTATCCGTCTACAAGCGTAGATCAGCGAAAAAAACGGTGTGTGTACAAGAGGCCTGCGGGCCTACCATCATTTAATAGAAACAATCATGTCAAACATAAGAACGTTTTGTTTTTATTGAAATCGTCACATTTTGTCGCACTTCACTTGGAGGCGGTTGATTGAGCGAAGACGTCACAAAACTTGGGTCAAAAAACAAGCTTACGTTAGATTCGAAGTATGAAATAGCATAGTAAGATTGAAATAGTAGATACTGCGCTAAGAGATGACGCCCTCCCCCTGGTAGTCAACTTACTAATCAACTTAATTCCTTTGGTTTAATCAATAACAATGAATTGAACATATTTACAGTAGATTTGATAATGAAAGTCACGTCATTAACTAAACAAACATCATTTATTACATGGCCAGTAACGTTCAGTAGTCACGAACAAATAAAATGGTTAAACAGTTGTTTCATGTTCATGTGTCATTAATAATTAATCAAAAGACGATCAAGTCAACACTTACGCAGACACAACACTATCGATAATATTATTTTTTCCAGACCTCGGATTATGAGACCCTCCGGTGTGAATCGTCATCTCACCAACTAATGTTATAAATTGTCTGTTATATTTTTGTTTGTTTGTAACTAAATCACACGTCGTAATCGTAATCTGTTTGAACTAAAATTTTCCCGATATGCTCACGGCGAATGGGAACGACGCGAGACAAACCGTGGGCGGCCACTAAAGTTGAACATAAAGCCGTCTGCATATATTTCAAACCTTCGCCTTCGAACTAACTTAAACCGAATAACATGCGCTATTTCCCCGATTTTAATACCTCCCAAGACAAAAGACTCCCGTCCCCCTCATCATCCTACTTAAAATAACAGCCGCATCTCAAGAGCCTAGTTCGAGGATCGTGCGAGTGACAATTGACATAACATAATTACCGCTTTCCCGACCGTACTTACGTGAGGGCTTTCAGCCGGTACTGGAGAAAGCCCGGAGGACCACGAGTGACTCCTATCAAATTACCAACGACGAGTAGCGGCCAAAATCTGGAGAAGGACGTATCTAATGACCGAATTTGACTTTAATGTTTGGATTTGGAGAGCCTTTCAAGAGCTCTTCGGTTGGTTTTTTCAAGTCTTTATTCGGAGGAGTGTATTCGGGGTCAGCTTGAGATTTTTGTATGGAACTACAGGCATTTTATTTTTAGATTTTAGTAACGTATATATTCATCTTTTCTAACAAATATTGTAATTTGTCTTAAAGCACTTGGAGAGGCCTATGTCCAGCAGTGGACTGCGACAGGCTGATGATGAACTAATATTGTAAATAGGAAAGTGCGTTTGTTTGTCCTTCCTTCACTCCCTAACTAAGCAACTAATCTACTTTATTTTTGGCAGTAAGTTCGTTGAAAGGACGGAGGGTTACATAGGCTTCTTTTAATCCCAATATTTTCACGGAAACGGGAACCACGCGGGTGAAACCGCAGGCGGAATCTAGTATATCATAACTTAAGAAATAGTTTTACTTAGAGCGGATTCGACTAAACACAAAGTTACACGAGTGTTACTATTACAGGAATAATTTTACTCCTTGAATTTACCCTTGGGTATCTTCGTTTAAGTTTTTCCAATGAACTCGAGAAGTACGATATACTGCGTATTGTTATTCTGCGTATTAAAAAGAATGATGAACGAATGTATAAACCGACAAAAATCATTGTACTTTTGTTACATCTAGATTACCTTGAAATGACACAACAATTGAATTTTGTAGGATAATACGTGAAATGTCAAATGTTGACAGCTTGTTATTTCTAGTTTCTAGGTTAGATATATTTGGTTGTGTTCGTTTGCTTAGTACTTTTGTCTCTGTGTTGTTTTCTGTAATTTTAAACATTATCCTTACAAATTTGTTATTACAAATCAAAATGTGTGACGATAAACAAAAACAAAATTGAGATTATTTTATTTTCACAAGTGACACCTCTGCTCTGACAGCTGTTATTCCTTTAATAGGAAACCTTTACTCCGCCAAAATTGCCCGTGTAAATATTTATTCGCGTGTATTCCTTATTGTTAGGTTAGTAGTTGGTAGAAAGCAAAATTAGCTTACTCTTAGAATAAACATTAGTTTACACTCGAGTAAAAACTTACTCAAGTTTGGTCGAATCCGCCCTTAGTCTCAGATCATAAAATAGTTTAATTCCCCATACTAACTTCCTCAATCATCCATCATTCAATTCCCAAACGTCCAATCTATCTCCTGCCTTAAAAATAATCGAAGTTACAGATTCAGGTGTAAAAAGACAAACGGCCATCAACGAAACACGACTTAATAATTCCCAAAGGTCGTGGGTTCAAGTCCCATCTGAGAATTCACTTGTGATCGAGTACACTTTTCCAATATTTTTCTATTTAAAATTTATCATTGGTACAAGCTGTTGGATTAATATGGATACGCCAAAAACCAAAGTCGTTAAGTATTTGAAAAACCTTTTCGTCAATAAAGATGAGAAGGCTTAAATTTTCATAACGTGTAAGGGAGAATCCTTTTTAACACGCCACTCAGGCCTTCAGTGCACTCCAAGCAATCTGAATAAAACATTGCCCCAGGTGAGCTTGAGCTTTGCTTTTCACTTCTTTTTACATATGTAAAATGGTTGGGTTCTTCTGTCTGAATGAGGCAAACACATTTTACTTGCCATAGATAAAAGGCAACAGTAGGTAAAGTAGATAGCGATTCATCAACGTACAGGGAGGTCAAGTGTATATAATTGGATTTGTCTTAAAGCAAACTTTATACCTAATAATGGGCGCATTTTAATCCCAACAAAAAAACACAAACTTTTGGTGTCGATTTTTAAAATCCTTACTAATATTATAAGTGTGTCTTTTATGTGTATAATATTAAAGTGTGTTTGTTTGTCCTTTCTTCACTTAAGGCGTGAAGAAAGAACAAACAAACTCACTGACAAGGACTAACACCCATATTCTAACTTGTTTGTTGAGTGGAGTGTAAAAAGTTTTGGAGGAACGACTTAGAATATGGGGGTAAGCAACCAATCGACTTGATTTTTGGCATAGAATTAGTTGAAAGGACGTGAATAACATAGGCAAATTTTTATTCCGATATTCCCACTGGAACGGGAACCACGCGGGTGAAACCACGGGCGGAAGCTAGTTAATTTATAAATTCGTAAACGTAAAAAATTACACTTAAAATTAATTTACTGCATTCCTTGGTAAGTGTTTTGTTAACTTGATGATTTAATTAAAGACAATTATTTCAGTTTACAAAAATCACTGCCTTATTGTTAACTGTGTCTCTTGTATTTGAAAAGTTTGCGTACTTTTGACGTAGGTGTAACATCTACGCACGTAAAACTTGGGAGAGACCGAATACAAATTAGTATCCCTATACGTCGGTAATGCATATTCACAAATGTGCTTTATTATTTCATAAATATGGAGAAGGTTAAATATTGTTCCTGTAGATTTATGATAGGGATAACAAATTCGCGACAAAACATTTTTAAATAAATTATAATATTATGAATAATTTATTTTCATAAACCCTATTAGGTATTTGTAGCGACTACGGCTTAGGTATAAAATTGCTAAAAAAAAAAAACACAAGTTTTGTAATGCCTGGCCGCTGCTGACCGTACATACCTACTATATTAAATAAACTTAACTTAATAAAATGTTGTACGCGAATTGGTAAAATACCACGTGGAAAAATCACTGGCGGCCGCAAGTATCTGGTAAATTAAGAAAGCCTCTCAAAATCTAATCGAAGTCGGATCCCAGTTTTTTCCATGATTGAAAGGAGCCGATCAATCAGTTGTCGAAACCGATTAGTTGGGTTAAAACGCAGATTACATCGCTAATAGGATCACTCGATCAAAGGTCACAAGCTTATCCTGTTGAAATACATTTCTTTTTGTCTTTACAAGTAGATCCCTCTGAAGAGCTTGGTAGCGCTGTGCTTAACGTGTTCAACCAGCAATTTATTTATTGATTTATAGCAGTTCAGAAAATTCGCAATGATCGGTCACGGGATTGGTAACCATTGCGAAACCATAATTGCAGGTCGAGAGCGCTAACCACTGCAACATCAAGCACCTCAAGTTTTGCTGATTCTACCAAATAATGTCTTTAAAATGTTGATGTAGGTATATATTACATATTATAATTATTGTATATTTTTTGTATTATTTCCTTGGACGAATCCAAGATTATTTCGTTAATTCTTCATTTCACTAGATATAGTTGAGTGAAACGATATATCACTGATTATATAGGTATTACTATTTTGTCATATCACTAAATTGTTTAGTAAATAAGAATATTCAACATCAACCGTGATTTCGTGGTATACCTAGGGATTTCGTGAAATCTCTGATATCCACATTTCTCTGCGACACATATAAAGTTTTTATTTATATATGTATATATTACTCAGCGCAGGACCGATCGTCGTGGAGATCCTTGGGAGAGGCCTATACCCAGCAGTGGGGTCATAATGTGCCTAAGACGACGACGACGATGTATTTCTCAATATACAGACGAAGTCGCGTATACTTACCAGTATTGGAAGTACTTAAAAACTCACACAAATCATACTACCGTACAAAATAATCGAGAAACTCTTGATCGACTTGTCTCGATGTACTAGTACTCGTAGTCGGGGAATTTCTCGGTAGGCCAGTAGAGTTTTTTGGGAAACGTTTTTTATAAAAGTAATGAGGTTAAAGAAATTATTTATTTTATTGTTTTATTTTTATGATATAAAAGCTTTCTATAAATCTTTTACTTTTGAAATAAATCTCCCTTAAAAAGCTTTACTGGCTACCGAAAAATATGCCCGACTGTACCTATCGATATGAGAAATCAAGCAGTACTAGGTACCATACAAAATAATCGAGAAACTTTATCAACATATCTCGATGTATCGGTATGACGGAATACAGATTAATCGATCATGTCGGATAGGTAATGCAATATGTCGCGCTCGTTTGTCGCGTTTCGTATGCAAATGGGACAGGTGTGTGCGGAAGTATTATCGCTACGTAGAAATTTGTGAAATAACAGAGCAATTTGAACTTTGTAAATTAACGTCGTTGTTCTTGTAGGTTTTATTTTAGTCGTGATTTATTTTGGTTTTTCTATTAAAAAAACAAAAATTACACAAATTATCAGTAGCAGGCATTATTGTTTAGGTAATACAAAATGTTATAAAAATGTAATTTTCCTAATTGATTCACTTTCATCCTTACTTTCACTCACTCTTTAATATTAATATAATAACTTATACTAATAATATAATAATATAAGTAAGTATAATACTTATATTTACTTATTGTAAATGTGAAAGTGTGTTTGTTTGTCCTTTCTTGACGCCTTATCTAAGGAACCCATCGACTTTATCTTTGGCATAGAGTTAGTTGAAAGGATGGATAGTAACAAGGGCTAATTTTTATCCCGATATTCTCACGGGAACGGGAACTAAAGATGACATATTGGCGGAAGCTAGTGTTAAGATACATCAACGTTTTAAAGTCATTATTTGGTAGAAGCAGCAACACTTGAGAAGCTCGATGGTGCAGTGGTTAGCGCTCTCGACCTGCAATTATAGCAGTTCAGAAATTTTCGCAATAATCGGTCACGGGATTGGTAACCATTGTAAAACCATAAATTGCAGATCGAGACGAAAAAACGCTTACGAAAATCACGAAATTTTGTCGCATATGTTTATATATATCTCGATAAATAGATGAAATCTTAGCCATCGCACATAAAGCGAAAAGTGAGATAATTTGGTATTTTTAATTCTGCGCACTTAGGTTCAGAACCAAGAAAAAATATTTGTACCTACAATGTCTTATCCTAGTTACTACCTACGTCGCATTAGCATAATGTCGGGACTTTCTAATTAGAAATGGAGAGTTTTGGTAGGACTTTTTAAGTATACCATGGTATCCCTAGACCCCCCATAAACAAACTTTTTAAAACGCGACCGATACATCTTGGTAGTGTGGTAATTATTTGATCATATATTTTTTGTGATCATTTCGTTTTTTGTTGATATATTGGATTGGTTCATGATTTCAACCGACTTCAAGAAAAGAGGTATTTTCTTTTTGTATTTGGTAGCATATACCTTTAGTTTCATAAAATTAACATCAATACAGGATCTGATAATGGGAAATATATATTGATACAATCTAGGAGGAATCAAGGGAACTCTTCAAATATTATAGGCACACCAATATCGATATTGGTGTTTTCGGTAGTTACTCGTGCTTGTGAATCCGAAAATCATTTGTTAAAGTGGAACTGATGATGAAGACTACACATCACACGTAGAGGAAGTCCGCTCAAAGCGGCCATAGGAGACAAAGTGGTCACACCATGTTATTACGGTAACTTAAAACGATAGCGCCACGTTTGCCATTCTGCCCTATAACCAACCTCCCGCCCTGCACCGAGCAGTGATTCGGTGGTGATAGGAACAAATCCGTGGCCGCGGCGACGTGTGCAAGGTTATTAAGCGTTTTGTTAAAAAAATCCATTGTAAGTTCAACCGGTTTTGTTCAAACCTCTTTATTCAATTCAATGTTTTTATTGCAAGTCTATTGTTACTCATCTATTTGGCTTTGTTTGTTTATTATTTGTATCGACATGGGATAAATAATGTAAGCTGAATTGATTTTTAAAACAAAATTGTGGAAAAAGGCAAAGCGGTTCGCTCAAAGTGGCCAAGTGACCGAGCTATGCCGTATTCACATTAGTGAAGAAATCTGCTCTTATTACATTAGAATCTAATGCTAAAATACCGAGTATAGTTGTTGGTTGACTTTTTGGGACTTAGAATTAAGTAATGACGTAAGACCAATTTGAGAATTGAAGTACAGTATTCCTTTTTTATCGTAAATAAAGTGATATATAATATATTTTTGGTATTTTGTGAATTAAAACTGCATTTCTTGATATATTTTGGCATAACCACTTTGACCTTACCCCCATGATTGCCCTAGGCGCTTACTCGGGCAAAGCGGTTTTTTGACAAGTTTTTGTAATTTGCAAATAATAGTAAGCTTTACAGGCTTTTTGCAAAATGCGATTACACTTTATAAAAGTTTATTACATTTTCTATCCATTGACATAAAATACTTTTTCAAAATCGATGCTAAAGTGTAATTTTTTTAAGTCAAACCGTTGGGCTGACCTCTCCTAGTCATCGGAACTACTAAAATACTACTTACGTATCTGACGGGTGAGGCCATACGATTCGTCTCGTCTCGTCCGCCATTTTTAATGTCCCTACTGTTGAGGCACTGGCCTTCCTGGCTCCATGGATGAATAAAGAGAATGGGCCATAATCCACCACGCTGGCCCAATATTGTCAAAATTGTCGGTTTTAACTGCAAATGCAGCAGGGTCCAACGGCTTAACGTGCTTTCCGAAGCACGGAAGAGCTCGAGACGGTAAATTTTTGGTCACCCATCCCGTAACCGACCATTGCGAATGTTGCCAAACCTCAACAATCGCAGGCTGAGTGCGCGAACCATTGCGCCAGCGAGCTCCTCGATACGATTACTTAAAATAATATGCCCTAAACAATTTATGTTCTTCACATATAACACAAAAACATTACATAAAAAATACAAAGGGGTTTGAGTCTTTGTGGCATCGTCCCGGTCCGCCATTTTGAAAATTTTAATGTATGTCTCACGTTCATACGCGATAGGGCTGCCCGCCAGCATAGATTAGCCAAAACTTTCACAGCGTATTACACGACCAAGACAATTAGGCTCATGACAGGAATGCGGTTTTGGACTTTTGGCACCTGCAGCCCACTTCGATCGCAGCACTTCTATTATTAAGTGAATAATTTAAATTGCGGACTAGGACGAGATCAGCCTCCATATAAAAAGTTCAAACTTCAAAAATAGACTTCAAAAAATAAAAATCAAACAAAAACCAAAAAGTAGCTAGTAAATGAAATCCCGTACAGAAAAACCGTCTTCAAAATATACTTTTTGGAGTCAGTGCCATACAAGTCCAGGCAAGGCATCGATAATGTATTCTACATTGCACTTCTACACGTTTAGTTTTTTTATATATAGTGGCTGGCATCGACTCCAAAAAGTTAATTTTAAAAGACGAATTTTTCTTAACTTTTTTTATTGAAACTTGAAATGAGCAAACGCACGAAACAGATTTCTTCAATATTTTGTTTGTCGATAAATATCAAAATATATAAAGGTGGTGTAACCATATCTTAATTTTCTTTATAAAAGGTGGAGGTCGGCCCGCTTTCGTTACAATACAAAAAACAGACAAGAGACACACGACACGAGCTACTTTGTATCTACTCTCAACTTTCGAATATCACTACGCTTTTTCCATTGAATTTTTAAAACTTATAAACACCTTGTTTAGATATTGATAACTAACAAAATATAACCAAATAATGAGTAAGTAAAAAAGTACCTATCGTCCGTTTGTTTTTATTTCAACTATTTACGAGTAGCTGTGATGAAAACATGTCGAAAAACGCAAACTGCTCGGAACACGGCTGTTGTTTTAAGAAAATGTACCGGCGATGAGTTATGGCAATATTTTTATGTATAATACAGCAAATTGCGCGTGGGGTAACTTCCTGCACAGCATAAAGAAAGTACAGTATTTTGTCTTAAGACTCTTTCTTGACAAAAGTTAATTATTGTTACATCAGCCGCGTGGTGCATAATACGCGATAGGGCTGCCCGCCAGCATAGATTAGCCAAAACTTTCACAGCGTATTACACGACCAAGACAATTAGGCTCATGACAGGAATGCGGTTTTGGACTTTTGGCACCTGCAGCCCACTTCGATCACAGTACTTCTATTATTAAGTGATATTAGCGCTAGTGATTAATTGACTGATTACCGTTTTTGAAATTTTGGTTTTTACTTAGATTTTTGTCTTGTTCAGATAGTACGTTCGTCACCGCGGCGCATTCGAGACGGAGACGCGTGCCGAGTTCTCCCCGAGACGAGGCGCGTCGGGTATTACTCGCAAACGGATCTTTTGTTAGAAGATAAACTACTGTATGTACGAGTATCTATATAATGTGCTTCCTGTATCTCCGCCATATAGAGAGGAAATGGAAACAACACCCGTTCGGCCCGGTTTTGTATGGCGATTGTTATTTATGGCTTTTCATAAGGGACATATTATTACAGTTTGAAGGATTATGTTTCGTCTTTTTTTTCGTCAATACTTTTTGACAAAAACCACAAAGTGAACCATGGTCAAATACATATACAATTTAAATTAGTTAATTCTAAATAAAAATATCAATACTTAATAATACGAAATAACAATAAGAAATAGGATACTGAAAGCCAATCGTCTACCTGGATTATCACATTTTTAGAATTGATTTTCGGACAGGCTAGGCGTAGTAAATCTATCTACTTACTACTATTTCCATCATTAAACCACCACCATTAAAAAAAAAAACAAATTTACACGTGGCTTTTCTTACCAAAGGTCGAAGTCATAATTGAAGACGTCAGTTGATAAAGGCACTATGTAACATTTATGCAAAAACTAATTTTATTATCTGGATAAAGGTGTTAAGGGCTGTTGTAACAAATGACCTTTTCCATTTTATTGTTTCAATGCTCTCTTAATATGAAATGCAATGGTCATAAGTTACAACAGCCCTTAACACCTTTATCCAGATAATAAAATTAGTTTTTCATAAATGTTACATAGTGCCTTTATCAACTGACGTCTTCAATTAATTCCCACTCATCGTAGGTATATTTGCAAACAATGGCGGGACAAATCCTAATTATCTTAATCCTAATCCTAACTAATATTATAAATGCGAAAGTGTGTTTGTTTGTCCTTTCTTGACGTCCTAACTAAGCAACCAATGGACTTGATTTTTGGCATAGAGTTAGTAAGTTGAACGGACGGAGATTAACATAGCCTAATTTTTATCCCAATATTCCCAAGGGAACGGGAACCAACCAGGTGAAACCGCGGGCGGAAGCTAGTATTTATAATTTATGATAAAATTTAAATAGAAAAACTTACTTGGTCTAATGCCTGTTTTTAAAATGATTTTTTACTAAAATAGCATGTAAGATTTTAATTATTAATAACAAATTACTTACATGGACATTCCACAACTGGAACCGTGGTTCCGTGTCACAACTGGACTCAGCAGAATACAAGTGCAGTGTTGCTTTGTGTACGTGTTATGTATTGCCAAATAATGACTATTCTATTCTATTCCATAAATTATTTTCTGTATGTTTATGTCTGAAATAAATAAATAATACACAATAATACACTCTTACAGACTTTCACTTCAGAGCGAGTAAGCATCGCTCTTACTCAACTGGTTTTACCGACATGAGTGCCTTTATATTGTTAACAGTTAAGACGTCCTATGACTATGACCATTTGCGATTCCTTGCTCAAACCATGCCAATCTCGTACCTACTTGGCTTCGACATTTTAAATATTTGTTTTCTCTATGACACTCAGAAATATTAAAATTATTTTACTTTTATAATAACTATATAATTTTTGAGTGTCTTGCACTTGTACAATAATTAAATAATTATGGAGTGTCATGGAGAATACGAATTTTAAAAATGTCGTAACCAAGTACGACATTGGTTTGGTTTGAGCAAGGAATCGCTAAGTGGTCATAGTGAATAAGGGCCCAGCTATATAGGTCAGTTAGACCACAGCCAGTTAGACCACAGTCAGTTAGACCACAGTCAGTTAGACCACAGTCAGTTAGACCACAGTCAGTTAGACCACAGTCAGTTAGACCACAGTCAGTTAGACCACAGTCAGTTAGACCACAGTCAGTTTGACCACAGTCAGTTAGACCACAGTCAGTTAGACCACAGTCAGTTAGACCACAGTCAGTTAGACCACAGTCAGTTAGACCACAGTCAGTTAGACCACAGTCAGTTAGACCACAGTCAGTTAGACCACAGTCAGTTTGACCACAGTCAGTTAGACCACAGTCAGTTAGACCACAGTCAGTTAGACCACAGTCAGTTAGACCACAGTCAGTTAGACCACAGTCAGTTAGACCACAGTCAGTTAGACCACAGTCAGTTAGACCACAGTCAGTTAGACCACAGTCAGTTAGACCACAGTCAGTTAGACCACAGTCAGTTAGACCACAGTCAGTTAGACAAAAACAAAAAAAAAGGAAAGAAAACTGACAGCAACCCCAAAAAAGAAAACAAAAAGCAAAAAGTGTTGATCTCGGCACCGCAACCTATTTGTCGAGGTCGAAACTAGCAAAATATTAATTTTCCCTCCATTTCCTTGGCCAAAGCGACCGTAGATTTATCTTGTGCGCGCCATATAAAGGAGTGCCGCAGTAATTACCGGCGCGCTATGTGCCAACGAACTTTATCCACCTTTTGTCCCGGCTTTGTTAGCAATTATATGATGAAAAAGAATTTATTATTAGTATCTTCGATTTTTTTTTGGTAAAAGCCATGTGTAACATAATTTTTATATTTTTTAAGATTTTTACGTTTTGCATTTTGAATGCTATTTTATAGCCGTTATATCTCCGTCCTTTCAACTTACTCTATGCCAAAAACAAGTCGAATGGTTGCTCAATTAGGGAGTCAAGAAAGAACAAAACACTTTCGCATTTATAATATTACTTAGGATCCTAATCTTAAGTAATATTATAAATGCAATCCGTTTTTATCCTAATAGTAACGGCCGTTTTCACCACCTACTGATAAGTTCTGGATAGCTTATTTGGCAGATGATTTGACAGTTGTAATATGAAAAAAAATACAAATTATCTTAACAACAAGCTATCTAGAACTTATAGTAAGTGGTGATACCTGCAGCCCTTAGGATAGTAAACTGACCTACGCATGGAATATTTCATGAATAGCATGTGAAAAATCATATGCAATGATTTTCATTATTAAAACCTGCTCCTTCCCTACACAGTGACTGCTACAATTTCACACTGTGAAAATCGCAGATTGTTCCTTCCCTTCACAAGTTTAAATAATAATGGAATATGATGAATGTAATTCATTTTTCATTACAAGGAGCAAACAGTAGCAAATGTGAAATAAGCCCACTGTGAAATAAAAATCACAGTCTGTGAAATTTCACTGGTGAAATCATATGATAATAATCAATCATTTCATTGAATGAAAACGAATGAAAAATAGCAATCATTTCCATGTCTAAATGTACAATGGTCAGTTACTGATCATTGTTCATTTCATACAACTAAAACTTCGGCTAACATCAAATACGTCTAGGCTGTAACTTAAATAGGGGGTTTGAATTCACATAGACGTCAAACACAGTTCCCACACAACTGTGGGAACAACTGTGCCAACACAAATAATAAGTTTCACAGAGCTGTTTAGCTGAACTGTAATGAGATATGTTGAGACAGTTAAGGCAACTTATTAAAATTACACAAAAGTTATAAACTCTTGTCTACCTGCTCCCTTTTTACGACTAAACTTATTTGGTGAAGTTTTGGTAACTTATTTTTATGCTACCTTAAAGCTGCTGCAGTCAGTAACTCTTCAGCGGGCTTACCATCATCTGTTAGAAACCATCATGTCTAATGAACGTTTTGTTTGCGTTTTGTTTTTATTGAATTTTTTTAACACCCTTCACACTTTGAAGGCGATGATTGAGCAAAGACGAACATCTGTCAAAGAACTAGCTTACTTTAACAGATTCGTATTACGAAATAGCATGGTAATATTGAAACAATACTGCGTTAAGAGATGACGGTAGGCACACTGGTAAGTAAGTATAGGAAAATGAGATACAATAAAATTAAAATGAGATACAATAAAATTTCCATTTGTGACCGCCGGCGGTCTTATCCTTGAGTTGTTAAGATGAATTTCTAGCGCAGATATAGATTGAAAGTTCAAAGTCAAAGTCAATAGTCAAAGTCAATATCATTTATTCAGTCTAGGCTGTTACAAGCACTTATGAACGTCAAAGAAGCTACTCCATCGGTTCACAAACCCTACGGCGGGAGACCTTGTAACGAGAAGAACCGGCAAGAAACTCGTCAAGGGCTGTTTTTTTCTCCCTGTTTTATTTCATACAGAGTCGTCAAATTTAAAAGTGACCTTAACATATCAGTAAGGTCAATTTCCATCACAAAATTGCAAGTTGTGAGGTACATACAGGTCAGTATCAATTTATTTTAAATAACAATATTTAGGCTTTTAGCACAGCATTAAGATAAGCAGACTGAGGTAGACCCATTTCCGCTGGCGGCACCCGTTCACGAGCATGACGCATGAACCAGCCATCGCTTCGCTCAACCATATTTTAGGGAACGTAACGACCCGCCTCACACTTTATAAACAAAATAAATCTTGAAATGGGGAAAATGAGAACTGAAAGTTTGTATGGGGAACCCGTCATTTCTCAAGTTAGGGAACGTATTTTCTTTCATGTTTATGTTTTAGCGTAGAAATAAAAAATGTTTCGGCATTTCTTTTCCTTCTTATGATTTATATTTACACTACCTATACCTGCATCGCCTTCCTTGTGAGGAAAAAAAGCTTTGTGATGATCAAGTGTCCAATACTCATACAATTCAAGTAGCGATACGATAGATGAAGCACTCATTCAATACATTCCTCTATTTGGTAAATGTTTATTGCTTCTTCAGTTCCGCCTACATTTGTTACGCTTGCACCGAAAGATTCAAATCCTGTTCAACATTAAATCCACTGACCCTTTGATGTTTAATGTGCACGCTTCACAAAATACTTTGTTACCCGATTCAAGCAAAAGAAGACTCTACATCTAAAGGGATTACATCGGATTCTGCATAAGAGAACGATTCTGTTTTTCGCGTCAGCACATCAAAAATGCGAGACCAACGTACAGTAGCAAAATAAATATTTGCAACGATTTCTGATAGCGTACTATGAAGCATTCTGTTTTAGAGAAGTTCTTATTTACTTAAGTATCGCTTCAACTCTCTTATCTTTAAGTTTATAAGTAAAAATAATAAATAAATAATAATAATTATTATTATTTCTTACACTCACACCAATTAACCTACCCCCAATGTAAGCACTGTCAGGCTTGTGTTATGGTATGGGATACTAGGGTAACGCGATGTAAATACACATTATTATACATATATAAGTATTTATATAAGTATATATATATATATATATATATATATATATATATATATATATATATATACATCCATGACTCAGGTACAAATCGTATTCATCATACAAACATTTGCCCCTATCGGGATTCGAACCCAGGACCTCAGAGTAGGCGACACCTTGAAACCGGTGTACGTACCACTCTACCACGGAGGTCGTCGAAAATATCAACTGGTCAACTGGCAAATCAATGTAATTTTGAATGAAACATTGTCATTCCATTTTTATTTTAGGCAGTATCTTTAATTGCGTTCCAATATAGATACTCCGCAAGCGAACGACAAATTCGTGAGAATAAAAATAAAAAGTGATTAATATAATTATATTAAAATGTTCTTATGACAATCAACATTAAATATGATTTGTAAACATTGTGTCAGTTGGTGCGGTTTGCTTAGAAAATGGACACAGGAACAGGAATATCAGCAAGCCGATGCAAATAAAGATCAATCGCCACTCCCGGCAGGGAACCGTGACACGTCCACTAAAACTATGGGATCCCACAAATCCCCCAAATCAACGGGTAACAAACGACCGGGACACTCGGGATTAGCCGTGTAATAGATCCCACGCCATTTATCTATCGCCATGGGATCCGTCTTCGCATTTAGATAATCTGGACATTTAGATAATCTGGACAACTCACAGGTAAGTAAGTATACCTTTGAATCTCATTTTGTAAAGTGTCCACTAACCTAATTGCTTGTAATCTTTTCGGATCCGTAAACCGTTATAATATTTCGTAGCGCCTATATTGCAACAGCAATTTTGTCACTTAAATGAATTACTTATTAAATTAAGTATTTGTATAGAATTTGTAGTGCATACAGTTAATGACCACCCGGGATTTCACTCGCGTGTTTCCCGTTCCCGTGAGAATATAGTGATACAATATTTTACTATGGTTTACTTCAGATTATGAACTTTTCTTACGTGGTTCTTATCCAAATCCTTTCAGCCGTTTTCGCTTGTTGTGTTCCGGCAGTTAAAGATAAGATAGCCAGTTCCTCAGTGATTGGGGATTCCGGGAGAGGCTCGCTTCCATCTTCAGCCTTATCAATACTTAACATCAGGTATGATGAAGGCTAAGAGTCTCCCCGTACTTCATTAAAATCGTGAGGTTATCGGATGAAAACCATGCTGTTTCAATCTAGGCTTTAAACTACAATCAAAAATCCGTTATACTAAGTAACAACATCCAAACCTTCAAACAAAGTTTCACAAGTATTATTCTAGTTACTCACTTTCTATTTTACTGACAACTTTTTATTGGAAAGTACTGTAAGTTTGACGCAGAAATAATCCTTGCACAATTCTCGCAGGACCTGCCCAAACAGCTTATTAAATAACGCACTATATTATTTATTATATTCTTGTAAGTTGTATTTTAATAACTGATAACTTTTTATTGGATTTTTTTTGTAGTTTGACGTAGAAATAAGACAAGGGACGGCGTCTTAAGATTGGGTTTTTTGGAATAAGTGCGTAATCATCAAAAAACGCCGTAATAATCTAATGGAATTCTTGTAGATTAAAGTGGAGCTGAGGAGCTCGATGGAACAGTGGATCTGCAATCGTGGCGGCTAGCGACTATTGTGTAAGTTGCATTGCAGATGTAGTTTAACCCTAAGTAACTTTCGCAATAGTAGTTCACGGGATGGGTGACCACAAAATAACAATTTCAGGGCACCTGAAGCTTTTGGTCCCGGCTATATTTCAAGTCGTCGTTAACACTTAATCCGAATCAGGTTCTCGTGGTGGTTCATGGCATGGCCCATTCTCCTTTTACCATCCATAAGGAAGGATTGTGCCCTAGTGGGGCAAAATAATAATCACTGAAGATGATCAGTCAGATCGCATATTGTACTTACTGCGTTTATTAGGGTATTTAACAGCACATCGGTTACCTGCAAGAGAAAGTTTTTTTTTTTTAATAATTACGAAAGAGGGCTTATCAATACGTCGCGTTTTTTTTCGGTTTATGTCAAAACACCTGCATTTGTATCAAGTTTTTTGTATGTAAAGCCTACGCTACGATATTTTTCAGAAAATTTATCAAGAATAAGAAATTACTACCTAAAATAAAGGTAAGTAATATTTACACCCGATGAGATAACTTAAAACGTTACGTAACGTCAAAAATGTGTACAATATGAATCCAATATATTTACTCCCATTTTACGATCTTTTTACGATTGGGCGATAATTTATAATTTATAATTATAATATTACAATGTTTACAACATATTTGAAACAAAGCGGTTTTTTTTTCTAGTATACCATTTGTCTTAATGAAAATACTTATTGTGAATGCAAAATTATAAAATCATGCCCATGCTGCGAACATATAAAACATATGTTCGCAGTGCCGTGCCCATGGCATTAAGTTATTTGGCAATGAATTTAACATAAAAAGAAAATTAAGCTGCCCTGTATGGACTTTCAGGCGTTTACAAACTTCATTTACTTGATAAAACTTAATTTTAATTACATACCGATATGACCTTTATCTGCGAACATTAATATTTTCAGTAACAGTAGCTTTTCTTTTGACGACCTCCGTGGTGGTACGTACATCGGTTTCAAGGTGTCGCCGACTCTGAGGCCCCGGCTTCGAATCAAGCATTTGCTTATTTATGATTTTTTTATTTTTTGCATTTTTCAATAATATTTTTATACTTATGATAAATTTTAAATAAGAAAATATTGGTTTCGAGTTGTTTTTTCCAATTTTTCTATTGAAAATTTACCATACGAGCATTTGTACCTAAGTCATGGACGTTTATTTATATTTCTATATGTATAATTATATGTACCTATTACTATCCATTACCCTAGTATCCTATAAACACAAGCTTTCAGTGCTTACTTTTGGGCTAGGTTAATTGGTGTGAGTGTAAGAAATATTTAAATTTATTATTTATATTATATTGTCTTCTCCCAAAAGTTAATTAAAATGTCGAACAAATAGACAAAACACGACAAAGTTACACGCGCCATTGTTTACTCCAAACAATTTTCAAATGAATAAAAATGCCCTTACAAACTCCTCTTTTTCACACGCTTTTAGACACGGAATAAAAAAAATGAGGTCAGATTTTTCCACCTTCATTGTTCGATACCAAAATGCTTTGTCAGCTTAACAACATTGTTAACAAGAGTCCATGCTGGCGCTTAGTCAAGTTCTTTCAACGGCTTTTTTCTTGATAAGAAGTTTTACAGCATAAGTTTTGCTAATTCTAGTGAATGAGTGACATACGTAGTACCTAGATACTAGAATTAAGGTAAGGAGAACATTTTTAATGCTCCTGTCAGTAAAAACAAATGAAATAGAAGTTTAGTTTGTATTTTCTATAAGTATAAACTTTATTACCAACATTAATTAAATTGAAATAAATAAATAATTGCATACAATCACACCAATTATCTAGCCCACGTTAAGTTTCATAAATAACTTGTGTTATGGATATACTAGATAACGGATAAACAAACTTATATGCTTTTTTTTGTAAATACATACATAATATACATATTAAACACCCAGACCAACACAAATAGACATGTTCATGCACACAAATATTTGTCCCGTCCGGGGATCGAACCCGGGACCTCTGGCGCAGAAAGTGGGTTTAGTACCCCTGCGCCAAACAGGTCGTCAGGTGAAATAAAAAATAATTATCAATAAAGGCATATTGACAAGGTATACACTTTTAAACTTTCGCGTTGCATTATAAATATTGAAAATTTAAACGGGTATTAAACGCGTAGACAGATATTGACAAGGTTTTTCAATTTGACAACTCTGTCTGTACGTGCGAGATAAAAAAGAAAAAGAAAACAGCCCTTGACGCGATTCTTGTCGGTACTTCTCGTTACAAGGTCTCCCGCCGGAGGGTTTGTGAACCGATGGCGTAGCTTCTTTGACATTCATAAGTGCCTGTCAGCCTAGACTGAATAAATGATATTGAGGTCAGTGAACTGAATAAATGATATTGAGTTTAATGAATGAGTAATTAATTTTTATTTTAATTTTATTTAGACGTAAAAAGCTTATCTGGAGGGCTAATAGTCTCATTTTAAAATCTATCGCAATCTCTTTCAATTCGTCATTTGATAGATATTTACACACTTCAGACCGTCAATATTTGACGCGTTTTGAAAGGTAATGAATGAACGAAATTGAACTGTCTAAGCAAAGTGACACACGAAAATATCTTTCGGTGTATGGAGAAGTGTCATTTATTCATTCGTTGCGAAAGGGATTGCGTCTATAAGTTACACAATTCCATAAATCACTATCACAGTCACAAACATTTGAATTGTGATAGATTTTGAAATTAAACAATTAGGGGGCAGGTTTCTTTTGATGCTTCATTACCAAAACAATGACGGGAAGTACAGATTAAACACGAGGGAGAAAAGTTGCATTACTTACTTCTATTATTATTTTAAGGTAACTACGCTACTACCTTCTATTTAATGCTCTCGAGACACGTGTAATGACGTTACGTCCCAACCACAACATGTAACAACTTTGCGTTGCATGTCAACGCAAGTTATGATCGCTTAGCGGTCATTAAGGTGTTAAGTCGTGGCCTGTCAGCAGCGGGAGCGGCAGGGTAGCGGAATTGTACAGCAACAAAGTGTGGAAACTGATATGAAATGACTCTTACTTGGCCATATTTTGAATATCTATATACTTAATTCAGGTTCGCAAAATTTGTGACGACTCGATAGGGACTTTGGCGCGTAGTACGCGGCCGAGTAAGGTATCAAATTAAAGGTACTCGAGTCTATTTGTTCCGAAAACTATAAAATATACAAAATGTTAAACGTGATGATCACAAACTGCAATTAAAGATTTTTGCATAATTTGGAATTTTTCGTCGATCGACCATTAATTAAGAACTGGCTGATGATCGAACAAGGCTATCTAGAATCAGCCTATTTTGATATATTTCCACACCGCACTATGTCGCGTTGCCTACGTCATGAACACCTCTTGTTTCGGCAAATTTGACTGCGACCGGCCCGTTCAGTTTTATTTTTTTGCTAATAATCCCTTTTTTTGGAATTCGGCTTTGGAATTCAAAAATTAGGCCTTTAAATTGGCGTTTTATTTATTCGGAATTTCTGTCAAAAATCCAATTTTTTTTATGCCTGCCTTTGGGACCTGAAGGCCGACCTTTTTGACGGGTGAGTACACCTTTTTGATTGTTAGAGATGACAACGCTAGCACTAAGTATGCCAAATTGATTACATCCCGCCTAAGAAAGGTATTCATACAAAAAAAAAGTGTTGATTGGCAGAATGTTTATATGTCCGAATTTACAATGGGTATGCCATTGTTAAGATGGCAGAATTTCGTTTTGCATAATTACCTTTGGCACTAACATTCAAAGTAGCCCTACCTTACCACATCACCGCCAATTTTGAAGGAAACAACTTTGAAATGATTTGAATTGAATAAGTTTCAATTCAACAAAAAAAACATTGGGTATGTCCATCTCCGACCATATCGCTCTTCTCTCTTTCTTATCGTATGAGGCTTAGTGGCCACCTCTGCCGCCCTAGCATGAACACCGCTATATCACGTGATATGATATAGCCCATCATGCTGTCTTGCTTACTCAATTACGATGTGAGCGGGACAGTGACACGTTATCGAGTTATCGAGTCGATAAAAGCCGCTCATGTTAGGCCTACTGGTGTCTGAGTTTATCAAGCCGCCTATAAGGTCTCTGACTTGGCTTAACGACTGTTATCAGATAACAACAGCCGGGACCGACGGTTTAGCGTGCCCTCCGAAGCATGGAAGCGCTCAGTTGTACTGCCACTTCATGGTCACCCATCTGGCACCTGACCGGACCGAGCATAGCTTAACAAACGTGATCGGATATCGCTCTGATTGCAGCCGCAGCTTCCATCATAGTAGCAAATTCAAAGCCTAACTATTGAGTGGGATTGGGATAAAGCTATGTAATCAATCTACGTCATCTTAGGATCGACGAGGGTAGTCGAAGGCCAACATGGATAATGGCGGCCTTAGATCATGTTGAGTGTTATCAAGTTTAACACTTAGGGGTTGTGCTTTAGTTCATTTATTTACATAAACCTTCTTACTATAAAGTAAGTTATATTAAAATAAAGGCTACTCGATATGATAAAATAAAAAAATAGCTTTTTGTTTAATTATAAAAGTTTGACGACCTTTTTGGCGCTGGGGTACTATACCCACCTTCTGCGCCAGAGGTACCGGGTTCGATCCCCGGACAAGACAAATATTTGTGTGCATGAACATGTCTATTTATCTCGGTCTGGGTGTTCAATACGTATATTATGAGTATATTTACAAAAAAAAAGGATATAAGTAAGAACGTTTATCCGTTATCTATCCATATGCAAGTTCTTTATGAAACTTAACATGCGCTAGATAATAAAATTGGTGTGTTTGTATGCAATTATTTATTTATTTAGTTTAATTTATATGAATATCCTCAATCTTTGGTTGGATTGGCTTTGACAACCATAGTTCGGTTAAAGTTAAAATTGTTTTCGCTGCTGAAGTCTTTTTACTGGTAAATGGCATTTTTTTTCATTTATTTCATTACATTTATCATTGGCTGTGACTTTATCGCATTCTTGTACTGTTATTTTTCAACAAATGTCTTTTATTAAAGGAAGCAAGGACAAAACCCAGCGCTCGTTTTCCTTGTCTGTTGATAACAGTAAAATTTTCGTTTTGTTGATTTACGAATGTTCGCAAAATATTTTGTACAATAGCTCTTAATGGAATGTAAAAATATTTATTACTTTTAGTTGGCATTTCAGAACAAAGACGTTTTATTAAATAAATAGGTCCTAGGCTACCGCCATCTCTTAGCGCAGTTTTGTTTTAATCTTATCATGCTTTTAATAATAATAATAATAATAATAATAAGTTTATTTTCCAAAAAAACAATAAATACAAGGCATATTACATCTACCTAGCCTCCACACTAGGCTGGGCCTGTCCTGTGGAGGTGGAAGCGTTTACCATTAAACTTTATTTGGCACTATTTGTTTACAAACAATAACAGGTCTGAAATTGACAATCTCTATAGCAGTAAAGAGGCGCTATGCATAAGAACAACAAACAAAACCAAGAAGTATATTACTCGTTGTCCCGATGCATTGTGTTGTGGCAGTGTGGTGAGGGAGGTGTCCGTGTGCATAGAGGTAAACAATCTATTGGACTATTTTAAGTAAATTTTCCGTTTCGTCATAGGTGAACCTTAGGAGCATTTTAGGTAGAATGGCTTTTATTTCCCGGACGGACTTTGATTTAAGATTGAGGCGGTTGACTATCTGGTTATATATGTGAGGGAAAAGATGTGGTCTGAAACGGTGCGCGAAAGCGGTTTTTGCGGGCGGGATTGAAATTTTATAAACTCTTTTTTCCAACATAACTCTATAGTCCTTGGAAGCGACTAGTGCCTGATGAACTGATGCTACAACTCTAAGAACAAATAGTTTTCTCACACTCAGGACCTCTGCTTCGTCATATAATACGGCAGTGGGAAATCGGAAGGGCTTAAAAAGAGCCATCTTTAAAACCCCTCTTTGGGCTCTTTCTAATGTTATAAGAGTGGTTTTAGAAGCACCTCCCCAGGCCAGGATGCAATAATTTATAATAGACTGGCAGAGAGCCAAGTAAACTATTTTCAGAGTTTTTCCGTCCGCCACTTCCCGTAGATTTCTCATAACATTTATAACTTTCCTAACTCTGCAGGCCATAATTCTTACATGCTCTTGAAACGTCAGTCTTTCGTCAATTACCACTCCTAGATACTTCAGTGTGCCACTTCTGGCAATATTCGCACAATCACATGTAAGGGCAGAGTTTTGAAGAGAGCAGTGGTGGATTTTGATACTACGAGCTTGTTTATTGACGGAAGTTTTGTGATGTCTTCGCTTAACCATCGCCTTCAAAATGTGAAGTGTGTCAAAATGAGACAACTTCAATAAAAACAAAACGTTCAAAAGACATGATGGTTTCTAATATATGACAGTAGGCGGCCCGCTGTTTTAGACATATTTTTTTTTTATATGAGAATAGGTTGTCTTTATTTATAACTTCTCCGTCAATAATGCTGCCTTTTGATCATCTCCCGAAAGACATTATGGTAACAAATATTAATACCTAATTATCAGAGTTAGGTATTTATAAATAAGTTTTTGTTTTTTTTCATAAAGACAAACGATAAGGAAAACATAATTATAGCGACGCTGGTCCAGTAATGATATTTGAATGCATAATTAAACAATCGTTAAAATACCTTACCTACTCTATTTCTGTTATACTAAAAAGAAGTTTATTATACGACTCGTCTCTATAAAGATATACAGAAATGTGTTTTATTGCATACTTAAGAGCATTTGCAGTACAGTACAGCTCCTCTTGTACTAGATCAATAGTGCTTTGACAGTCAAGAGGCTATGCTTTCTTGACTATTGCGAGAGTCAAGAGACATAAAGTTTCTTTTCTTTTAAGTTTACCGCCTCTGTGGTCTAGTGGTACAACCACGGTATCAGACCCATGGGTCCCGGGTTCGATTCCCAGCGGGGGTACATATTGTATTCGGTTTGATTGGTGGTAGGACTTGTTGTAAGTCCGCCTGGCTAGCTACCACCATCTTATCTAAGTCTGACGCCATAACAACTATGTTTTCAGCATTGTTGTGTTCCGGCAGTTAGAGATAAGATAGCCAGTTCCTCAGTGATTGAGGATTCCGGGAGAGGCTCGCTTCCATCTTCAGCCTTATCGATACTTAACATCAGGTATGATGAAGGCTAAGCTTCACCCCGTCGGTCATTAAAAAAAAAAAAGTACAGATTCAATACTAAGTATATTGTTAGTTGTGATTTTACCATATTTACCTAATGAAAAAGTTCCAACGGAATCAAAGTGGCCATAATAATACCTACTTAAAATTCTTCTTTAACACCTATAATAGACCATGCTTGATAGACTAAATGAACTTTAATAACAATAATATTTCTTACACTCACACCAATTAATCTAGCCCCAAAGTAAGCACTATCAGGTTTGTGTTATGGGATACTAAGGTAACGGATATAAAAACATATAATTATATATATATATATATATATATATTATTTATATTGTTTATTTAAATATATTAGTATTTATGTGTAGAAATATATATAAACGTCCATGACTCAGGTACAAATGCTCGTATTCATCATACAAATATTTGCCCTACCGGGATTCGAACCTCAGAGTAGGCGGCACCTTGTAACCGGTGTACGTACCACTCGACCACGGAGGTCGTACGAAAACAAAATCGTTAAAAGATGGTGAGGTAAGGACTTTCTCCTGAGGTACAGCTAGTTCTTATTAATTAAATTATTTTTAATATTATTCTATTTTTATGCCTTTTCCCATAAATAACTATCATATTTTTTTAAGTAAAAATTTCAATCAAAATTTCGTAATAACTTCAATATAGTTTGGATATTGCTTTAATTATAAGGACGTAATTACAAGATTCGAGACTTTCAAGACTCGCAAAGTAATCAAGTTCTATGTATCTCAATAAAAATTGGGAAATTAGCAATTTCGAGTCCATTCAACTGAAACGCTATTCAAATTCTGAGATAACTTATCTTTCTGGTTAATTGAACAAAGTTTTCTATTTCACCGACGTTGCTTTGAACTTTACCGATTTAGAACCTTATTCATCAAGTAGGATTGATTGCGTTCACAATATTTATAATTAATCGTAAACCATTTACATTTTTTTTATTTATATTAGGTATTCTGAAAAATACTGCATACTATGTAGTATGCAGTATTTTTCAGAATACCATTCAAACAACTTTCGCATAAAATAGGTATCCAATAACTAGTCAGGTACCTATAGAACAATTAGACTCAATCAAATATTTCATTGCTGTATTTTCTCAAGATAATAAATAATTTTAATTTGGCAATTTCGTGCTTTTCTGAAGAAACTTGACTTGAATTGAACTTGATCAACATCGAGTTCCTTGTACCGTTGAATGTACCACGTGCTGTGCTATCAAATGTACTACAGCAAGTCTATTTTTGTGGGACATTAAATCTTCAGTACAGATAAGGACGTTCAAAGACGTCCACTTGTAGCGTGCGCTCTATTTGGACAGTTAGGTTTACAACGTCACCGACTGATAGTCGTTCAAGGGATTTTGCGCGGTCGACTACCGTCGTGCTACCGACTAACTTCCGCGTTGTTTGAGCCATGAGCACGTCTGGCTTCAATAAATATTTAGTTATTTTGTGTGTTTAGTAAGAACTGTGTCACAAGTCAACATTTGTGGATACTTATAGGTATAACCTTGCAGTTTCGGAACTAATAATTAATATGGGAAACAAAGAATTGTAACATTGCACAAATTGTGCATTGTTTTCTTCTTCTTCTTTACCTATAGATAAAATTCGCGAATTTTGCCCATGTCAAGTATATTTTTTAGTATTTATAGAAATTGTACAGTAGATTGAGTTAAAAATGAAGCCTCACAACACGCGTTATTACGAAAATAACTCGGGTGAAACCCTGCATTCTGTCTTGTCTTGTTGATATTTGCGAGACGTCACGTCTGCACGTCGTGTTTACGTTTTTATTTTTCGCTGAGCTTGCATTTCTTGTTTACCTTACCTTGTTCGAGTGCTCAGCCGATATGATTGCGTCGGTACACTTTCAAAATCAGTTTTATAATGAATTAATTAGAATAAATAAATTTATATTATATTATTATTATTATCGACTTGGTTATAAATATTTAATAAAACTGTATTTTCATATTTTGAAATACAATTTGAACGAGAAAACCATGAAGCCCAAATCTGGATAAAACCTTATTTAAGATAAACCGTAAGCGCAAACAAAGCGTAGAAAAAACTCATTATCTTGCGAACCGATATTAGTCACAGGCATTGGAGTCCTACTTTTATAAAGTACTTCTCTGTGGAAAAAAGTTCATTTGCTTCCAAGGCACGTTTTGTGGAAGAAAGCTTTGTGGCAAAAGCCCATTTAGAAAGTGTTTTCTAGACATAGAAGAGCCATAATTTACTGCAGAGTATTTAATGAGGTCCGTACTTTTGAAAATATACTGGCTTTCACACGGAGCAACCCTTTTAAACGAATTTTAAACAGATGCTCACTTAGTTGGTAATTTGCAGCGTTTTGAGAGACATTAGCTGAAATTGCTTTAAGAAATTTCGAGTGGCAGTTATGCGTGCTTTTGGTGAGAAGTTGTTCCATGGATTTTGATCACGTATTCAAATATATAAAAAATCTTATATAATCAACGAGGATACAATTGACCTTTTATCGTTAAGGTGGTACGACTTCCATACAAAGAAACATTGCACATTATTTGGTTCATCATACATTAATAATTCATAAATACATGTGCAACTAACTCGTTTCAGTTATTTGTTTGCGCGAAATTATTAAAAAAATGTACTTTCATACATGAGGTATATAAATGCGATGAGTCACACACACATACGTAGAATTATTGAAATTACAAAATATTAGTTTATTTTTTATTTATGTATGAATATACAATTTTTTTAATTATTTTGCGCATATAATAACTGAAACGAGTTAGTTGCGCATGTATTTATTAATAATTAAGGTATGATGAACCAATAATTGTGCAATGTTTGTTTGTATGGAAGTCGTACCACCTTAAGTAACATGCATGATAAGACTTAAGTTCTAAGTTCCGAGGAACCGTTTTAACGCACCTGAAAACAATTTGTTGTGATGGCGACAGAATTAGATATGGTGGTAGCTACCCCGGCGGACTTATAATACTCGTAAGTCCTCCAGATTTGATATCGGTGATTAAATCTTTTTCCGCGATGAACGAATTGTCTTCTTAATAGTTTATTAACTCAACACATGTAATAGTTACATTACATCAGCTTTAAAAAAACATTGACTAAAATCTAAACAATAAATAAAAGCGGAAACAAACGCAGTTATTCATCTCGTATTATTATCGCTTTCATTGTGTAATTTTAAAAAGCCAAAACATACTACCTGGTTTTGTTTTACAAGGCCGTGAACGCGACAGAACAAAAACAGTGATACATTAAAACAATATTATCTTAATCTGTGACATTGTTTATTTAGTATCTTTTTGAAATTGAACGGCATGAAGGCCGGTAGTCATATACACACATAATAATATCATTGGCCGGTAGGATAATTTTTATATTTCGTTTTGTTAGTAAGCACAGTGAATAAGGCAAACGAATAGGATCTCCCCATTTCGATAATATAACCACAGATAACTAATATATTTAACAGCTCGTTCTAGGTGAACTACTTAATTTTTTTTTATAATTATATTGATCACGATTCTAACTTAACTTTTATTTACGTCAATAGGTACGTGTGTACTCCTATAGTGTAATCCGATTTTGGTGTTTTCTATAGTAACTCATGCATATGTATATAGGTATGTATGTGTCATCGGAACTATTAAATACTTAACATTTCACGAAAGCGATACGATTACTTTAATGTGGTTTATAAGCAATTTATGCTCGACTCAATCCAAGTGATTAAGTGGAGCTGATGATGAAGTACCGGGAGAACTCCTCAATAAGTAACGCCCTGTACCAGAAAGAGCAGCATTTTGTAAAAGGTGATGAGCAGTTGACATAAGGTTATTAGCGTAAGCACGGGACCTCTTCTAACTTTAAAAATTGGGAAATAAAAAACTTATTATAAAAAAATGAAAACCGACTAAAAAAAAATAAAAAGCATAAAATAAGCCTTTTGGAGTCGGTGCCAGCCAAGAGAAAAAAATTAAAGAGTAGGGCCGCAAAGTAGAATATATGCCTTGACACGACTCCAAAAGGCTTATTTTTTGTTTTAAAGTTTTTTGAAGTCGTTTTCATTTTGTAACAAATTGATAAAATTATATCATTGGAATTGTAAGAGTTCACTTACTATGTAGGTAAATGAGCACATGGAATTATTAATTATTCACTCTATTCTAAGCTAAAAATAGGTAAAAAATCAAGGGTAGTTCAATTTTTTAGTTTAACGTCAATCTAAAAAACCAAATTATGGTGTCTATACCCCTATAGTCTTTTTCAGCCGTGATGATTCCTGGGCCACTTCAAAATTTTCCGAATCCCGTGTACTATGTCAATAAAATAATTTTAAAAAATCGTTTATTTACCGTAGAAATTTAGTAAAAAAATGTAAAAACTACACCTATGGAAATATAAAGTAAAATCTGTGTCTATTAATTACATTTTATTTGAATACGATAGAAAATTATTTCATTTTATTGTAGTGCAATGTGCCATTCGGAACAGGGTAGAGATGAGACACAACAGGATCGACAACGAGACGACAACTGCTTCATTAGTCGATAACAGTGAAAAAGATACTTAAATTTTAAACAAAACACAGCAATTTTTTGATGCTATAAATTACATTGACAGCTTAATGTTTTATTTTATGACATAAATAAGCACATAGGTTTTTATCCTATATTATGTTTACGTGGGATGATTTAAGCTTTTCTCTGCAATCCCGGCAATGAACGAGACACGATATATCGAGGTGATGAGATGTCTGTATGACGCCGCATTTATGAGTGTCCAAGTACAGAACCAACAGACTAAACTTATTCCACTACGTAGGGGAGTGAGGCAGAAGAATGTAATATCCCCGAAGCTGTTCACAAACACCTTGCAGGATATGTTTAAGACGCTGGACTGGAAGGAGATGGGCATAAATATCAACGGCGAGTACATCTCAGACCTACGATTTGCTAATGATTTAGTGTTTATGGCGAAATCGCTGCAAGACTTACAACGAATTCTGTCCAGCTTAGCTGATGCTTGAGCAATAATAGGTCTTAGCATGAACTTTGATAAGACGAAGATCATGTATAGCCCTATAGACCCAAGACCGATTAATGTTAAAGATATACCTCTCGAAGTTGTTCAAGAATACGTTTACCTCGGTCAAACTTTGCAGACGGGTAAAAACAACTTTGAGAGGGAAACCAATAGAAGAATTCAGCTGGGATGGGCAGGATTCGGCAAGCTTCGTCAGGTCTTCTCTCCGCCGATTCCACAAAGCCTAAAGACGAAAGACTTTGACCACCTACCCGTAATAACTTACGGGGCCGAAACGTGGACACTCACGGTGGGACTAGTCCACAAATTTAAAGTCGTTCGGCGAGCCATGGAGAGGGCTATGCTCGGAGTTTCTCTGAAAGATAAAATCAGAAATGAAGTAATTCGACAGAGAATCAAGGTAACCGACCGAAGTGGCAATGGGCTGGTCACATTGCCCGCAAAACCGACAGCCGTTAGGGCAAACGAGTTCTGGAGTCGAGACCGCGACTAGGCAAGCACAACGTAGGGCACGTTGCACAGTGACGACCTGCTAAAGATGTCAAGCAAGAACTGGATGCAAAGAGCTGAGGACCGGGCTCAATGGTGTCAGCTAGGAGAGGTCAATTTCCAGCAGTGATCGTCTACAGGCTGATGATGAACGTCACACAATAGATTTGTTATTGTTATAATTTAAAATATGTCTGCTTGCCAGTACAGTGTGTAAGTTATGCTATATAGCCGAATTCCACGTGAAAAGTAGTAAAATATTTTGCAATTTCTCCAAAAGTAGGTTAGAAATAATCGATAGATAATTTGACAGGATTTCATTGTGGGACATCTCTCAAACTGTCAAACTTAAAACACAGAAATCATCCTAGTTGAAATAGGCTAATTGAATAGCATGAACGCGGCTATCACACGCGATACGATATGGCTCATGATGCTGTCTGGTCTACTCCGCTAAGATGTAAACGGGACAGTGACACGTCCGCCTGGCTAGCTACCACCATCTTATCTAAGTCTGACACCATAACAACAATGTTTTCAGCATTGTTATGTTCCGGCAGTTAGAGATAAGATAGCCAGTTCCTCAGTGGTTGAGGATTCCGGGAGAGACTCGTTTCCATCTTCAGCCTTATCAATACTTAATATCAGAAATGATAAAGGCTAAGAGTCTCCCTGTCATGAATAAAAAAAACTTTATCAAGTTATCGAGTCTATACAAGCCGCTCATGCTGGGGCTACAGATAAGTATTTATTTTAAATAAAGCATAATATGGAGCCTTATCTATCACGTAACTTTGTCGTAACGTTATGCTTTGTCGATGTCGCAGCCATCTGGTTAAATCAGCCATTTTATTGGAAGGCTAGCCCGTTAATTAAACGCCGGCATTCAGTTGAATGCCGGTATTTATTTTTCGTTTTGTAATGGTGTCAAGTTTGAATTTGGGTGAAAATATTTTAATTTTGAAAATGGTAGTCATATTTAACACTAAGTATTTATTATCATAAAATAAGTGAGTAGATAACTTTTGTGTTTTCACTGTTAAATAAAGAAATAAACTTGCGAAATAAATTTTATTGATAAAGTTATCGATGATAAAAAACATATTGTTATGCGCCTTCAAAAGTAAACTTAATTAATATTTGTTTATTCATAAATAATAAATAAATACTAGCCATCATCAGATCGAATCGGGCTCCATGTTGAATAGCATTTATCAGGAGCTCTAGAATGCATTTTAGTCATTAATAATGTTATTATAGGAGCCTAGCCGTGGACACCATATCGTATATTGTTTTGAGTTTTCCTAAAAGAGATATATCAGAACAGAACGTATGCTAAAAATGTACTGAACCTATTTATTAATAATTTCGACAATGTCTTAATTACTTTGAGACATTTTTATTCGTTATTATTTTAAGATTATTTCGATATTCGATTAATTTTATGTGTATATCAATAATGATCACTCTAGTAACGGCAAATTAAGGACACATATAAGTGGAATCTTAGCTATAATAGCAGCAGGACGTGCAAGTTTGGTGCTAGTGATCCATTAGTAGTCACGACAAAGACAAATCAATCTTATAATAGCTTTGTCGTATAGAAGCTATACCTACACAAACGTTTAGAAGAGAACTTTTCTTATACAGATATAAAACAAAACGTTAATAAGTGTATTAAGACTTAGTAAATTCATTTATAGGAACTGTGCTAACAATTCTTAAAACATGCACTTATAAAACGGCTATGCCCTATAAGAATCATATAATGAAATCCTATAAACGTTTATAAGACTACGTAATAGGATCGAAAGTACTTGTAGCGAAATAGTATTAAACGATGTTCTTGTAAACGCTTGTAGCGCAAATCGTAATTAAGCTGCTTTAGTAAGATCAGTCATCTCAATCAAAGCGTCTATTAGTATGCTATAAGATGTTTAGTCTTATAATCCAACAATTATAGGATAATTTTGCTGCTTGGGATTACACCGCCGGGTACAAGTTTTCACGAATAGTTTGAATCTATAATGATATCTCATTTAATGAGGCGGCTAAATATGATGTTCAGCCAAATCGTTAAACGTTTCATTCAACGACTTGGCTAGTTGTCCCTTTGCAATTTCATTGAATGCCGGCGTTTAATTAACGGGCTAGCTCTCCAATTGAACAGCTGATTTAACCAGTTGGCTGCGACATCGACAGTAACATTATTTATAAAAGTAATAAAACCGTTATTAAGATGGTATCTCCGTGATTGATTTGTCAGGAATCAAGCAAGATGTTTAATTTCTCTACTGACTCGCCGTTGACGAGGGTCCGCAGAAAAACGCTACAAATAATGTTCTCTGGTAGGAGATGGCCTTTGCCCCAAGATTTATAGCGTAAGTGATAGATGACAGCGTCCTCGTTTCTGGTAAAAAGCAGAAACTAGACTTATGTAATCTATAACTCCTAACGGTACATTTAAAGAAACAATTCGTTCGTCGCTGCGACTATATCAGTGTGGGAAACGGAACGTAAGGATGTAAGAAAGAGAAAATTTATTGAATGTTTGCGAGAAGTATGGAATAGATAGATAGATATAATAAATTCTCTTTTGCTGTGTGTAGGTATTTGTGTGTAGCTTGTAAATGCGTTTTTAGCGAAGTATAATTATTGTTCCCCGACCACAGCAGAATAATTGCGGAAGGTTTTAAGGCAAACAACACAGTCTGATATTGTAGGAAATTGTTGGAATCTTTAAGAATGATTGCGAACATCCGAAACCTGATAATTAGCAGCAAACAATATCTGAATAGATGTTCCATATGTTTATGTTACTAAGAGAAAGTGAAAAGAGAAGATAGACGCTTTAGAGATGTGGTGCTGGAGAAGAATGCTTGGCATTACTTGGACGCAATTCCGAACCAACCTCTCAATCCTCCAAGAACTCGGCATTAAGCAGCATCTTTCTTTCATTGTCCAGTGTCGTATTCTCACTTTCGACACACCTGTGGAGCGACTTGCAGTGCAGGGAAAAGTTGAAGTCACGAGAGCACGCGGCAGATCACCAATGCGATATGGACCGACCAAGTCAAAACTGCGCTCATTGGTCCGCTCCACGAATGCACGAGAGGAGCCCCATGGGTATAGCGACGAATTGTAAAGCAAGCCACTATTCCTGATGTGACGACCACGACCACTCTGCCAAAAGTGTGACGACCAAGAAGATGTTTATGCAGTGGACCCCTAATGGCTTATGGTGATGATGTGTATATAATTATAAATGACGACATCTGAAATCCACCGACAACCACATTTCTAGACAAATGGTGCTAGTTTCCTGACATTGTGACTTAATATCTTGTTCCAGTTTAATAGTCATAGTTATACACAAGGTAAAATAACGTGCTATTTGCGTTAGTTACTTACCTATATATCAAAAAAACAAGGCATCGATGGTGTATTTTTTGTAATTTTTTTTTTATTTCACAATGTTTAAGGTTATAATTTAGTTAGTCCCATACTTTCCTACCCTACTAGTTTGAGTCAAACCGAAATGAACGGATTTGTGTCGAACCGCTTGACCGAAATACGACTGATTTTTCAAGATTTCCTGAAAACTACTGAACCGATTACAAAATTTCAAAAAATGGGACCAACTTGGGCACAAACCCGGTGTTATAACGTTTGAATCATTTCGATCGGTTCAGGCGTTCTTGAGTAATCGGTGAACATACATGAAATGAAAAATATACCGTGCAATTTTTTTATTGACCCAAGCTTAAGGGGAAGGTCATGTTAAGTGTTAAGAATAAAATGCATAAGGAATTTTATTTTTTTTAAATACTTTTATTTTTGAATAATTTTTGTTTTTAAAACTTATCGTAAATCATTCGCATATAAATCCCAAACAAAGGCAAAAATAAAAAAATAATAGCAGAAATAAATTAAATAAGTAAAAATACTAAAACAGCTGATCGCCGGCGCGGTAGGTGCTCGGGCGGTCATTAGCCCACGGCGCGAACTCTGTTGACCCCGCACAACCACACGCTCTCCTATGCCCTCTGATTACCGATCCATTGCTACAACTGAGACGAAACAAGCAAAATGAAAGAATTTTTCAAATGAGTTAATGAATAAATAAACGTCTGTTGATAAAACCAACTTACGATTACGGTCACATCACAGTACCAACCGTACTACCTACTGCTATTTTCTCGGAAAGTTATTACCAATTTTTTATTTTGTCAAAACAATGTAATCGTTGATTTTTCGGATACTTATTAAATTAAAACGTAACCCAAATAGTCAAACAAACCACTGTTTGCAACTTCTAACTTAACGATCTCACTGCCTACCTACTGTTACTTACGCGGGAAAGTTGCGTTTTATCTTAAACCAACATCAGCAAAAAAAATCATAATTACAAACGACTTTCGAGATAAAATAGAAATACCAATTTAAAATTTAAACTGTGTAGGTTCAGTTTAAATACTTACATACTTAATGTCGAACGAGTCTCCTTCAACACTTCCTTCATTAATAACACTAGAAAGGTGATAACTTTCCATCACACTTAACAGGCTTTGGAATGACGAACTAATGCAATAATAACTAAATCATGACTTTTTTTCCCTGAATAACGTTATTATTTTAGAATTCTTAGGTTATCTTGAAATAAGTAGTTAAAACACGAAATAATTAAACGGCTCTCAAAATTGTGCGATGCTCGACTCGTACACAAAACCAAACCTTTCATGATAGAGGTGCACCGCAGCTCTAAGCACTTCATTGCTTTCCCGATAACAAATGACCATCTCCAGGTACTCCTGGTTGGTATACCGACGAGGCATGTTTATGTTTGCGACAAGCAAGAGCAACATGCAAATGCAAACTGAATAAATAAAATCAGAGCGCGATATAATTATTTTTATTCTGTGCTTTAGGCCTAGTTCACACTAAGTACATCTTAAATTTTGGCCCGCACTGTTCATTCAACTCATATCGAATTGAATAAATATCAAATTAACAAAGTATTTTTTTTATCAGTAAAAAATTAATTGCTTACTACGAATAGAAATTAACTTTCAGGGGCAGAGTTTTAGTTCTTCTACTAGTATCGTATTCTTCTTTAACTATGATTCTCTAGGGCGGATAGGGATAGTGATAAGTAAAATAGGTACCTAAGAAAAGTAAAAAAAACAACTATCAAAAATTGACTAAATGCAGATAGCATTGCGATATACTCACATGTTTTTTTAAACGAAAATTATTATTATTAGATATTTCATCCAGTGGCTGTGTCCACGTGGTTCTGTTTCAATGGGGGAAAGTATTCTTTGTCCCTAGTCCGACTTTGGATAATGGTCTGCAAATTGCAAATTGAGCAACAAAAACAAACCCGTACCATTACTTTTGCTTAAATCCTACTAATATTATAAATGCAAAAGTATGTCACTTTGTTGGTTTGTTACTATTTCACGCTAAGATTTCTTTAAGCGTGAAAGAGTAACAAAAGTTAAATTTGGCACAGAGATAGTAGAACATAGGATACTTTTTATCCCGATATTTGCACGGGAACGAAAACGACGCATATGAAACCGCGGGCGGCCGCTTGTGTCTAATAATGTCTATCAATAAATTATTTTATTTTCGAGATTGAACTTTAGTAAGTAAAGTTGAATTACAGAATTTACACAGTTCATCGAAAAGTATGTATGCACCCTTATTAGAACGGTCATTTTTGATCACTGTGGTACTTTGACACAAAGTCATGCCGCCGCCCCGTGCCGCCTTTCGGCAGGCGCACCGGCAAAACGCAAAGACTCAGTACACCTACACTGCATTATGATTAACGATTGAAAGTTTTAATTTCGCTATGACTTTTAGAAGAGAACAAGAATGCATCTTACTTATAATTTTTTTTGTGCGTACCATTATTGAAATAAATCATTATTTAAGTAATTAATCGCGTTTTGTTTTAAAAAAACAGTGTGTTTAAATGCTGTACCTATTTTTGTTGATGAATTCAAATTAAATTAATCTTATTTAAATTATTCCTTGGAAGGATGGTGCCAATTCTGGACCCACCCTTTTTATTGAATAGGATGAAGCTAGTTTTGGACCCACCCTCAAACAGCTACGTGGGTAATATACGGGCTGTGGGCTTTCATAACAAATAATTTTGTTATGAAAGTTACTTGCTGCTAAGTTCCAAATCTTAGTCCGTTCAAATTTATTATTTATTAAGCATGTTAGTTTATTGGAATTTTGTACACACAAGCGCAAGTCTCAATCACACTCATCAGGTATTTGTGGACCGTCAATTTAGACAACAATTCTGCACTGGGTATGCTAGATTATTCGTTTTGTATGTCTTTGGTTTAATTTAAATCTTACTTTTAAACTACTACTAAAGAATCCAGGTTTTTGTTATTTTATGAAATAACACTAAGCGTAGTATAATGTTTAATACACTCTAAAAGAAGTATCTGACGACGTGTCACATAGCTATTGAAGGGTAGGCTCATCGTTTATACAAATCGTTGAATAGTCTTTTATTATTACTTTGATTTAAAACATCTATCCAAACTCTAAAACACCAATTTGCTATTTAAATGTATTATAAACCTGTGAGCATTTCAATCCGTAACAGTAATTTTATTTCAGTATCGCAGCTGCCTGCCTAGGTACTATTAGTTTATAGTAAAAAAGGGCGAAATGTATTTATTAAATGTTACAATAGTCTGTAGGTGTACCATTTGAGCGGAAGAATTGCTAAGAAACGGAGCGGCACGATACGATTTATGTACTCGCGTCCGTCGCTGGCGCTTGCTTGTATGCATCCCAGATTCCTGTGCGTAACTTCTAAGCACATCAAGAGTAAATAAAAAAAAATATAGGATTTTGAGAATAATGCCGAAATTGATGGACAGTTTACATACACTGTTTATTTACCTTAAACACCAGGTTAGCTGCTTGTAAGTACTTACATTCAGGTTTTTTTTTTTAATTTATTTTATAAACAAACGTTTGAACTTTTACGGGGTTCGTCTCAGTTGTAGAAATGGATCGGTAGTCAGAAGGCACATGCGAGCGTGTGGTTGTGCGGGGTCGACACAGGTCGCGCCGCGGGCTAGTGACCGCCCGAGCACCTACCGCGCCGGCGATCAGCTGTTTTAGTATTTTTACTTATTTAATTTGTTTTTTGCTTTTATTTTTTTATTTTTGGTGTTGTTTGGGTATTATATCCGAATGATTGTCGATAAAATATAAAAATAAAAATGATTAAAAAATTAAAATATTTTTAAAAAATAAAATTCCTTGTTCATTTTATTCTAAACACTTAACATGACCTTCCCCTTAAGCTTGGGTCAATAAAAAAATTGCACGGTATATACGCGACGAACTGATAACCTCCTCTTTTTTGAAGTCGGTTAAAAACCATATTTATGTGCTAGTTCATATGAGCATAATATTAATTAACATATTTCATCATCATCATCATCATCGTCAGCCTGTGGACGTCCACTGCTGGACAAAGGCCTCTCCTAGCTCACGCCTATTGTGGCGGTCATAGGAGGATATTAGCCTATTGCTACCACGCTGGCCAGACGGGTTGGTAGAGGGTTTGTTTCAAGTTTTCCATCTTTTGCACAGGTGTTCAATGCGTCGAGCCTCTTAAAGAGAACCTTTAAAATTCCAGTTGTTCAAATTCTATATTAATAATTCGTGCGAAATAATTTTTTGACGCGCGAAAAATGACTGGTTCGCCCACAAAATATCCTGCGAGAGAGTAGCGGAAAATTTGGGCCGCAGGAGCACGTAGGCTCCGCCAGGGCTGTCACTCGTTACTTTTTATGCTATGTACGCGTTTTTTTAACCGACTTCAAAAAAGGAGGTTTATGATTTTTTAATTTTTAAATGCTATTTTTATACATATGATAAATATTGGAAAAAAATCAACTCGGCCACAAGTGAATTCTCAGATGGGACTCGGACCCACGACCTTGGGAAAGAGCATTGGACCGGATTTTCAAAGGTCGTGGGTTTATCGTAGTGGATCGTGGGTCGTGGTTAATTTATCATAAGTATAATAGAGGAGGTTATCAATTCGTTAGTATGTTTTTTTTTATGTTTGTAACTAAATAATCCTAATCGTAACTATTAATATAAAATCGAAAGTGTATTTGTTTGTCCTTCCTTTACGCCCTAGCAAAGCAACCAATCTACTTGATTTTTAGTATAAAGTTAGTTAAAGTTAGTTAAAAACTTTTTTATCACGGGAACGGGAACCACGCGGTTGAAACCGCGGGCGGCCGTTAGTAAGACAATAAAAAACAAACAACAACACATGCGAATGAAAAAACTTTTATCGATTTAAGTGTTAAGTACAAACATAGACCTAACCGCACTTACCTAACCTAACCTTACGTCGCACCACCGACCGAGAAAAAAAATTATGACAAATTGAGCAGCGTTCCTACCGGACGTAAACGGAACTACATTTTTCTATAAATTTTTTGACATTACGTGCTCGATACTTACACGATACTATTTTGATAGTTTTCCGTGCGAACCCTACTGTTGAAAACAAATGAAACCCAGTTTGAAATCAGTTTGCTTTTGTGATCCATTTTTTGAGTAAGATAAACATAGATCGTCTTATGTTTTGGCGCGCACTGTTCATTGAAATAAAACAACTTTTACGGATATCAAACGTCAGTCATCCCGTGACCACGGCAGCTGTAAAGGTGCCGAAACGTCGGGAAAATCAAAAAACCCCTAAAAAACCTAAAAATTACGGACAATTACAACTTAGTTCGTGGAAATATAGCGCGTTTGATATCCGTAAAAGTTGTTTTATTTCAATAGATCGTCTTATTCCAAAACACGGACTAAATAAAATACTTGGTTTAAACTTGGATTAAACCATAGACTTAAAAAAATCTTATTACAAAACGAAGTTTAATACTAAACCTTGAACTATCTGTGGTACTAAAGTTAGACCCGCGGGACCCCTAGTTTAACTAAGGTACTAACTTTGGTTTGAGGTTATTTTGGATTTTGTTGTGTCGATTATTTACGAAAATGTCTATAAATAACATAGAAATGATGGATTTCGAAGATGTAGATATATTGGAGAAGTCTTGGCTATCTGGGCGTCGTTAGCTTGTAAATCTTTTTGAACTGAAAGACGAATTTTAGATATATACACTCATTTGCAAAAAAAACGGGCGGTTTTTATTTTCATTCATCTTTAAAAAGATACAATACCAAAAAGGTTTCAATCGTTTGTACACGTTACTGGCCGGTTTTAAAAATGCTGTGGTATTTAAAAAAGTACGTTCTAAATTAAAATTTTCATTTGATGCTAATTTTTACAGAAAACCCCTTTTTATCCTACATTTTTGGCACGAAGTTCCAGAAGTTAACAGCGACTTTCATAACTTTTATTCAATTTTTATCGATTAATTTCATATCCTTGACTGTCAAAGCTTTATTTATTGCTGTTTGGCTGTATCAAAAATGGTAGATAAAGTGGTAAAAGCTACCAAAATTATCGCGCTGCTTGAAGAGGGTTGCAGCCAATGTTTCGTGGCTAGGAGGCTAAATGTTAGTCGCTCGACAGCCCAAAGGACCTGGCAGCGATATCAGGAGACTGGTTCCGTCCAGAGAAGGCCTGGTTCTGGAAGAAAACCATGTACCCAACCACGGGGTGATCGTTTTCTTGTGAGTCGCGCATTGAGAAATCGCAAATCTTCGTATGTGGATCTTAAGAACAACCTCCAAGAAGTAAGAAATGTGCATATTAGTCTATGGACGGTCAGGAGGAGGCTTCTCGCTTCCAATATACGCAGTCACCGCCCGGCCCGCGGCCCCAAATTACTCCGTGAGCACAGAGTTCACAGGCTTAGGTTCGCTAGAAATTGTGAATCATGGACTCAAGAAAATTGGAATAGGGTTTTGTTCTCTGATGAAGCCAGGATATCTCTGTTCGGTGAAGATCGACGTCGGCGAGTGCTAAGAAGACAAGGAGAACGCTTTGCAGAGGCATGTTTCGAAGAAATCACACCTTATGGTGGGGGCTCTGTTATGTTTTGGGCAGGAATAAATTCAATGGATCGTACAGAGTTAGTCTTCATTGAAAACGGCTCACTGACTGGGCATCGATACATAACGGAAGTTCTAATTCCTCATGCACAACCCGCATTGGCCGCCCTAGGTGAAGACTCGATTTTTATGGACGACAATGCTCGCGCCCACCGATCCTGCGATGTTAATGCGTTTGTGCAAGAGGTCGGCATTCGTCGTTTGGATTGGCCAGCTCGAAGTCCCGACCTCAATCCCATAGAGCATGTCTGGGACGTTCTGAAACGGCGTGTGAGATCAGTACACCCGGCTCCGCAGACCATCAGAGAGCTGAAGAATGTGATTACTGCGGAGTGGGAACGTATGCCGCAAGCAAGTATCCGGGATATACTCGCTAGCATGCCCAGACGAATTCAAGCTGTGATTTTAGGTAGAGGGGGTCACACTCGATACTAAACATTTATCTGCTTTTACTTTATTAAAGAAAAACAAACAAAAAAACTTTTTTAATTTTACTTCATGAGTATATGCACTACTAGCGAACATACACTACTAGCGAGGTTTAGCATTATTTCCCATAAATTGTATCTAAATTTTATGAAATACTGATGAAAACGATTATTTTCTTATTAATTTACCAAATTGTGAGGATAAAACTACCTATAATTATCAAACCAAGCAATATTAACATTTGAAATGGTTCATTGCTTAGGTGCCCGTTTTTTTTGCAAATGAGTTTATAATATATAAATTAACAAAACGTTTTGGCAAAAAAAAACTGTAGATATTTTACGATGTTTTACTAACTTTTACTTCAGATCTCCAATTTTCACTCATTTTCCTTGTTGTCCCATATATTCATTTGCATTTTAGTCACAATTTTAACACACACGACTTTACACACAGAACCACAAAACAATACAATATTTGGTACACTGAATACTTAAATAACAAGTTCTTTCTTTATTTGCATCGTATTTCTAACAATAAAGTTCTTGTAATGTAACGTAAACATATCGTTTGGTTGAACCGTCGTCATCGCATCTTAAATTACGAACCGCGTAATGCGCTCCGTTTTGTGCATGATGATAAAAAAAATGTTTAGATTAATTATAAAATACGCGCTAAGAGTGTTAGTTCTGCTCGTTCAAGAGATGGAAACATCAGAAAAAAAAATTCATGGTTTCCTTTATTACTGATAATGGTTATTCAAGCGTCTAAAGTATGAAACCTTTATCAACGTTTAGAGAAACGGAATGTTTTGCGTTAAACCCCTGACGATACTGGGTTGATCATGTCTTCGGTTAGTCTTTGATTTGTAATAAGAACACATTTTAAAACTGGTATTAACGTTAATACTGTAACAATCCAAGATCTTTTAGTCGGGGTTTAAACCAGTTCCAAATCAGTTTTTTGTAATAAGACGGCTTATGTACATTCGAAAACTATGAAAAATCACAAATAAGTGAAGTTAAGTAAACAATTTCTACATTTATGATCCTAAGAATTCCTAAAAAAAGAGGATACCATCAGGCGAGATAGCGATCAATCTTTTGAAAATAAAACGTGATTGAAAAAAGTTGAAATAATTTCAAAACCCCCGAATTAATTATCCGTCGGGGGCTGCCATTAAATGACCTAGTTTTGCAGTTTTATAGTAACGTGACTAATTGGAGATATTTTATTGCTTTTAAAGTAGTGATGGCAACCCCCGACGGATAATTAATTCGGGGGTTTTGAAATTATTTTATAATTTTTCAATTAAGTACTTAGCTTTTTAACCGTCGTGGGTTTAAAAAAAAAAAAAAAAAAATGTTTTTTATTTCAAACTTTTTAGAGCGAATAGGTATTATATGTACAGTGTAATACATAAAATCCATTACTGAAAACCGCAGCAAAATCGTACTAGTAGTTTTGGTTTTGCACAAACAAATGTTTACTGCGGCGCCTCCTGGTGAGTTGTCACCACAACACCTATCTAAGAACATGTACGAATCCAACCTATCACCGAAAACCGCATCAAAACCGGACTAGTAATTTTGGAGATAAATGGCAACATTGGTTTGTACAAACAAATGTTTACTGCAGCGTCCACTGATGAGTTGCTTGTCACAGTAACACTTATCTAAGAACATTTACCAATCAAACCCAAACCCGGTTAAAAAAGATATGTAACTGCAAACTAACCTTCAAAAACACTAAGCTTTGGTGCCAAATTAGTAATTGTACTTTTATTGCTTCATTATTTTTTTTTGTGGCAACCCTCAGAGAGGGGGAAGGTGATGAATGATCCCTGCCCACTTGAACCCACTCGCCTCACCCTCTTATCTATTGTTTGGAGAACTGCAGTACACAGCCGCACCAATCCACTCGCCCTTACTGCACCGACTTAGAGGCCAAATTCCCATAGAAACTTTGCAAATCCTTTGATGCGTATGCATTTTGCGAAAACCGAACAAAGATTGAAAATACCATTTTGTTAGAGCCTCATATCGCACATAATAGAGACAGTGTTCGTAGTTCAGGCGATCAATCTGTAATTCTTATTAAAAGGTTAGTAAAAAGGGAATTGATTCAATATTAAATTTGAAACAAAAGAAAAGCAATAAGTATGTCTATAAATACAAACAAGAATATAATTGAAAACAAACGACACGTAACATAAAGACACACAAACGCTTAGACTATATCCTAATCGCTAACGAGAATTCCTTTAAATAGAAAGTAATATGATATTACATAAAACTTGTAACACGTTACATAAAATTCCTTGTTCATCAACAGTAAAACAAGCTATAAAAAGTAACGCCTTCCTAAAGTAACAAACTTTGGTCCCAGGGGCACCAAAATACGTTGATCGCTGGCAAAGTGGAGAGAATTTACAATAATAAGGTTTTAAATTAAAAAATGGCAGTCGTTTTCTAACGAGACATCGTGTGGGCGCTTTTATAAATGTTATAAACAACCCTTACTATTTAAAAATAAACGGCCAAGTGCGAGTCGAACTCGCACATGAAGGGTTCCGTCTCTCACCCAAGGTTGCCTAGAAGAGATTGATATGTAGCAATAAGGCCGCCTATTGTGTGTTTCTCCTTTTTTTGTCATTTTCTCTGTATGTGTTTGTTCTTGTATCGTGTGCAATAAAGTTTCTATTATTATTACTATTATATTAAATACACTTACCCAAAATGCCACTAGAATTTGATGTCTGCAAAAATAACTTTGTTTTTCATAGTGTTTGTATGAATGACAAAGTTATATTTAAGTTTTGGAAAATGTGCTATAGCTCTGAAACTGCTAAATATATTTCGTTCAAACCAATTTTCGTTGAAAGATTTTATAAAGATCTACAGCATATTTTTTTTTTTTTTCTCTTTCTTATTTCAAAAGTTAGAAGTTAGAAGTCAAACGGTTGACTTTGAGAAATATCGTTTGAGAAATCTCAATGGAATTTGTTAAGACTATATCTATAGATATATAGTTATAGGTTTGATGAAAAAAAAATCCGTTTCAGTGCCATGTACGGGGAGCCCCCTTAATATATATATATATATATATATATATATATATATATATATATATATTTTTTATTAATCAGAAGCGAGGGTATTTAAAAAAAAACACACAAATATTTAAACTAAATCTATTATTCTAACAAAACTATATTTCCAAAATTAAAAGACAAATTCTATATGCTAACGATCAAATAACACGTCCGTTCCGCGCGGTGGCTGAAGAAAAAGTGAGAGCGGGCCAAGTGCGCCGTCCTATTTATAGAAATGGGCAGTGACGTCATCAGGCGTGTACGTCTGCTTCAACGGTGATGTCCAACACGGCCTCTCCTGACATCCTGGCGTCCTCGTCAGGACTTGGTGAAGAACCGGCTGCTGCTACCTCGACGCTCTCCATCGTGTCTTCTGCCGAGTCTTGCATCGACGGTTCGTCAGCCCCATTACCAAGCTCATCGTCTTCGTGCTGCGAGTCATCTGCAAATCACGCAAAAAAAAATAGCTTTTATCCACACACTAAAATCGTAACATACTTTCAGATGGGCAACATCGAGCAGAGGCTCCACTATTAAGCATGCTAATGTTAAATACACCGGCATAGGCTCCACTATTCAGCATACCGCAACAAAGATCAAAATCTCTAATATAAAGGCATAGGCTCCACTATTAAGCATACCTTGATAAACAAATCAAATCTGTAGCAAAGGCATAGGCTCCACTATTAAGCGTACCTGCTACATACAACCTGTGCTGGCAGAGGCTCCACTATTTAGCATACCACACACCCCTCAGGGACTCACCCTCAAAAAATGATGCACACGTCTCCGGGGTCCACTCGCCTCTCCACGGCACCAAAAACTGCGCAGCTGCGTATGTCACTTTGCCATACGCTCCGGCCAGGAGTTGTAATTTGTAGCGGTGGTTATCCAGCACTTCAGTGACCCGGTAAGGTCCACGCATGCCTGGATCGAGTTTGCCCTGTGACTGAGAAATTTTTATTACAAAGACAAGGTCGCCTTCCTTGTAGATACGTGGCGGTTGACGGTCTTCGTTAACTCGGTTATCTTGATCAGTTTGGTTTTGAGTTAATCGCTCGGCCGTCCTCTGTCTTCGTACTTCTCGTAAGGACTCCCGGTTTTCGGTTGACTCGACAGCAACATCACGAATTAGTGTTCGTATTACAGGCGTCGCATTTTCAGAACCAACAAGTAAATTCAATGGAGAATATTGGGTGGTCTTTTGTTTAGTTACATTAAGTATCAATTGAAGACGCCATAACTCATCAGCCCACTCACTTCTTTTGTGGTTAACTTCAATACGAAGCATATTCAGCACCGTGCGAACATAACGCTCCACTTGACCGTTAGCGTGGTGCATCTCAGGAGTTATATAATGAACCTGACAACCTAACTCACTAATAAAATTTACAAAATCACGTGATTCAAACATTCTACCTCTGTCACAAACAATTGTTTTTGGAGTGCCAAACAATGAAATTACATTTTTAATAACTAATTTTAGTTCATTTACATCTTGACGACGAATAGGAAATAAAAAACAGTATTTGGTAAAAGAATCTATTACAATCATTATGTGTTTATAACTATGGCTTGCAGGTAATGGCCCTAATGTATCGATATGCACGGTATCGAAAGGAGTATCAGGCTTTTGCCATGATGTGATTGGCTGTAAAGGCGCTCGTGGAACTCGCTTATGCGCAATACATGTCAAGCAATGTGAAATGTATTTATTAATGAATGCCCTAAGTCCGGGAAACCAAAAATGTCTAAGGATTAGGTCGGCAGTCTTGTCGGCGTTACAATGGCTATGCTCATCGTGAAAAATACGAAGAAGGCTCAATCGATGGCCCTTGGGTATATAGCACAGTAACCGGGGACTTTCACCTGTCGGCATATATCGATAATACAAAATGTCATTTCTTTTTACATACCGCGTAGAATCTAACTGCCCTTCTTCTAAACAACGGAGTAGCTGCCGAGTTTCCTCGTCAGCAGACTGTGCGATCTGAGCCCAGTTACGCGGTCTACTTATATTGTTTACAACATTAAGAGGGTTGCGACTTAAATAGTCGGCCTGTGGTAACATGATGCCTTTTCTGTATTGGATGTTAAAATTAAAATCTTGTAGGTACACCCACCATCTAGCGACACGTGGCAATAAATCCCGTTTATTTTGGGTAGCTTTAAGAGCATTGCAGTCGGTAACTGTGAACGGTGTACCTACAAGGTAATGTCTAAAATGTTTCAATGATTTAACTACCGCGAGTGTCTCTAATTCATAAGAATGGTAGCGCGATTCGGCTCCCTGTGTTACCTGACTATAGTAAGCTACAACACGCTTTCTACCATCCTTATGAACCTGCAATAACACCGCGCCGTAGCCTGAACTACTCGCGTCCGTATGTATTTCGATGGGTAATGCTGGGTCAAAAATAGCTAATACAGGTTCATTAGTGAGACACCTTATGAGTTCTTGTCGTACGTCTTCTTGTTCTTCACCCCAAACAAATTCCACCCCCTTTCTTGTTAACTTTGCAATACAAGAAGTTTTTATAGAGTAACCGGCAATATATTTTCTAAAATATCCCGCCAAACCCAAAAACTGTCTCACCTGCCGAACGTTTCGTGGCACCGGAGAGTTAACAAGAGCCTGAATCTTACCCAAGGCTGGTCGGATCTCACCGTTGGATATAACCCTACCTAAATATTCAATCTCCGTGCATAAAAACGAACACTTTCGTAAATTTATGGAAAAACCTGACTTAGTCAATTTATCAAGTACCTCCTTAAGAGTCTTTATACCTTCTTCGATTGAGCTATGTAATATGAGGCAGTCATCAATATAGACAAGTACTTGCCCTGTTTCTATAAATTCACGAAGAGTGTTCGAGATAATTCGCTGATAAATAATCGGCGCGTTAGCCAAACCATAAGGCATTTTTATATATTCGTAATGCCCCTCCGGCGTCACGAAACCAGTTAACGGAATGGACTCCTCGTCAAGAATAATCTGGTGAAAGCCAGTCGCTATGTCGAGTGTGGTGAAATATTTGGCTTTACCCAACCTATCCAAATGGTCGTCAATCAAAGGCAAAGGGTATCGGTCCTTTACCGTTAATCGATTAAGAGCTCGGAAGTCCACGCACATCCTATCCGAGCCATCCTTCTTCTTAACCAACAGTATGGGGCTCGAATAGGGCGACTCAGACTCACGAATAATTCCTTTAGCTAAAAGATCTCGTATGATTTCACGAACTTTCAATTTTTCATTAAAAGACATTTTATAAGGACGATAATAAACTGGTGTGTTACTTGTTAATCGAATGTGCATCTTGCCTGTATTAACTGTAGTCATAGCAGTTCCACATATCATAAACTCAGAATATTCTAAAAGCAGTGACGTTAACATTTTATAATTTTCACCGGTCAAAGAGGTTTTAATACTTTCAAGTTGCACATTCGACTGAATGGATGCTACTTTACTGGCGACAACGTTATGCGTTATTCGTTGAGAGTTTTTAGTTCTAATGTACGTGACACCATCCCTGTTAAGCACATCAGTACCAATGATAACAGGTGCATTCATGCATTCGCTAGGAACAACTAGTAAATCAACTTCAAGAGAAATTTCTTCAAGTTCTATAGTAAGCGTTACGTACGAATCAACTTTAATAATCGAGTCACTAATACCCTTTAATTGTCGATCTATGGGCTTCTTATTACACGAAAAATGATTGACTACTGAAGACGAAATCAACGAGACCCCCAATGCCCCGCTATCTATCAAAACATCTATAGGTATGCCCTGAATAATGCCAACTACAATATCATTCTCACGCATATTGGGGGTAGAACAAAAATTAACATTTTTCTTATTGCGAGATTCTGAACGTTGTCTCGCAAAGCAATCACTAATGTCATGTCCATCCTTTTTGCAATAGTAACAATTTAATTTTTTATCATTGGATGTAGAGGGTACTACAGGTTGATTAGGTTTAAAATTATTAGGATTGGAACGTTTCTTACATTCTGACTGCTTATGTCCTACCTCACTACAAATAAAACACTTCATTCCTGTTAACTTAATTGGACGTTTAAAATGTTTAAAATTATCTTTGTTATGTAAGTTTGATCGAGAATTATTAAATAAGCGCCTTGTATTATTGCTGGTACTAGGTTTAATAAAAGTAGATAAGTAACCAACCAAATTATCTGGAGTGAGATTGGAATTAGATGCGGAAGCCTTGACAAGCGGGTCTTTAATGCCCCGAATTATAATAGACGTCATAAGATCTTCCGAAAGACCCTTAACCATCCGTAAGCGTAAAATCGATCTACGGGCGTACTCCGCGTATGTGGAATAGCCATCAGAATCAGTACACATTACTTCGTATAAGATACCGGCAACATCAATTTTCTTTACACATAATGATCTAAAGTCATTTTTGAAATTGCTCCAAGAGCGGTCATTCGTGACCCACTCGTTGAGCCAGACCCTAGCATCGCCTTTTAAACAATTTCCTACCCGCGATAAACACTCACTATCGGACCACTTATTCAAAGTTTGTGCCTTATCTACTTCATCGAACCACTGATTAACATCATGAATATTTGGATCAAAGTTCGAGATGTAATAACTCTGAGAATTCACTGACCTTAATGATTGAATTGCCTCAACAATTCTTTCGGTACCTTGCAACGAGGAAATCGCAGCACTCGAAGTGCACGGCGTTTCTACCTGCCTCGTTCTGTCTTCCAATGCTGCCAACCTCGAAGCTATGGTCTCCAAAGATTGATCATAAACGCGCCGTGGTGACAGGTCCCTGGTCGTCGAGCGATCACGCCGTCGGCTGTCACGCTGGCGCCGCCGTCCACCGGTGCGGTTATTACGAGACGTGCTACGTGATCGTCTACCACGCGAATGTCTACTACGAGAACGTTTGCCACGTTTCCGTTCGCTCCTCGAACGCGAACGACTTGATCTACCCATTACGAATTTTCAAAGGGTAGAAAACGATAAAGGAAAAATTAAATAAATTCAAAATAACTAGTGAGCGCGAAATACTTTATCCCACTTCTGATTTTATTAATCAGAAGCGAGGGTATTTAAAAAAAAACACACAAATATTTAAACTAAATCTATTATTCTAACAAAACTATATTTCCAAAATTAAAAGACAAATTCTATATGCTAACGATCAAATAACACGTCCGTTCCGCGCGGTGGCTGAAGAAAAAGTGAGAGCGGGCCAAGTGCGCCGTCCTATTTATAGAAATGGGCAGTGACGTCATCAGGCGTGTACGTCTGCTTCAACGGTGATGTCCAACAATATATATATATATATTTTTGTGTAGACGTAAAACGGTTTACAGAATATATCTACCTAACAAGTTTCAACAGTGTAATCCTCATAGTTTTGGAATAAAGTGGCTGTGACATACGGACGACAGATAGACATGACGAATCTATAAGGGTTCCGATTTTGCCATTAGGCTACGGAACCCTAAAAAGTATTAGCGTGATTTCCCATGGTCTGAGATTTTACCGGAGGAAAAGTATGCCAAATGGTGGTCTGCTGGTAGTAACCAAAGCTAAAATTTCGTCAAAATCTGTTCCGTTTAGTATAATGATGATTTGACGTAGGATGGAGACATCAGCTGGACGGAGAAAAAGAGCAATGAGGAGGTATTGGAAATGGTAGGAGAGAGGAGAACGTTGCTTAGGACGCTTTAAAACAGACGAGGAAAATTTTTCGGACATCTGATACGACACATATCAAATCTTTTACAATATTTAAATTTGCAACACATTATAATTAAAACTAAGTAATATTAACGACTTCGAAGTTCTTTCAAAGGTTTCAACCTTAAAAAACTTCCGAGACCGTACTAATTATTATTTAGCAAATATTTGCAATAAGGAAAATGTTCAGAAAACTTTAGCTCTGAAAAGCTTTGTGTACTTTTTTATTAACAGTTAAAAGAGCGAAGAAACTTTTCTACTAAGGGTACTGAATGGAACCTTGTGCTGGAGCTTCACAACTCCATTTCGTAAGTTGCAAGTTTGAGAGAAACGTGCAATTTTATTTACTAACTTATAAAGCTTTAGAAAGCTTTATAAGTTAGTAAAGCTTTATAAGCTTTATAAAGACCGAGCTGCCATACAGCTCGGTCTCGCTAGCGAGTTTTCACCCGAGTTCTTTTAGTAAGATTACGTGTTGTGAGGCTCCATTTTTAACTCAATCTACCGTACAATTTCTATATATTACAAAATATATTTACTTGACATTGGCAAAATTCGCGTATTTAACGCGAGCACGCCATTAATTAAGAAAGAAGAAGTCTCGCTAGCACCCCCTCTCATCTCGCGAACCCCGCACAACGTTGTATGTATAGATCTGTGGTATTACCGTTAAATGTGTTTATTGAAGACACAAAAAAGGTATCTGGTACCAATCTGTTCGAAATATGTACGTTTGGAACGCAGCTGTTACACACACAAAACCTTTTTTTAGCTTTTGCGAGAAATTCAGGCTTTATCGAACCGTAGAAATTGCGCTATCCTCTAGTGTTTTATTTACGAAACGTGAACAGAAAATGGAGCTTCCCTATTTTCAAATGCGAATACTATTCGCTACTAACGCCAACCAAACAAATGGCATCGGGATTTGGTTTAAAGCAAATGTAATAAATAAAACTTTGTAAATTTTGTTCCATTTATTTTCTTTTAATCCAATAAAGTTATATTCTTTACTTACTTATTTTATAAGAGTCAGTGTTGCATACGTGACATTTAGTGGGTAAGTATAGAATTTAATACAATTCCCTTCGCAATAAGTTATTAAATTAAAGACTGCAATAAAGACATTTGTATCGTTTTTGGAGAAACATTAACATTTAACGGCCATGTGGAACCAAATCATATTTAAATCAGAGGTTCATAATATGTCTGAAGCTAAAATTGAGCTATTCAACCTCCATCCTCGAATCTCCATTCTAGATTCATAGAGGCAAGTCGCAGACCACAATAGCGCCCGCAAGATTCCTTCCGTACTGCACAAAAGGCTCTTTCTAGACGAAGAAAATCCTTAAACTCCCGACGATATGAAAAGGCTTAGGTAAGGAGTTTCTTTGCCGAGATTTGCTACAGAGATAGTGTGGTTTAACCTTTACAATTTTGTGTAGTACCTATTGACTAACATACAATCAAGATCAAGTAGAAACACTTACTTCCTAATCGGATTTTTTTAATTATAGAGACCGTAAAAATACGGTGGATGACGTCATGAGATGACACGGCAGTAGCGGGCGATAGTTCCAATATATATAATTCACAGTCAATTCCATACTAGTCGTCGTCGTTGTCGTCTCAGCCACATGACACCCACTGCTGGTTATAGGCTAAGGCAGGAGTGTCCAACATAATTTTGTAGAGGGTCAGGATTAGTATTTTTGTAACCGTAGCGGGCCAAATGAAATGCCCAATAGCGAAGGATTAAGTAAGGACTTATGCGGGCCACATTGTGGCCCGAGGGCCGTATGTTGGACGGGCCTGGGCTAGGGTTTATATCCCCGGTTCCCGGGAAAACCGAGGTTCCTCTACCCGGGAAATTTTGGTTGGGATCCCGGGTAGCAGGGAATTCAATAAACATCTTCGAAAAAAATATAATCTGGTATCCTACACATTCGACTTGGCTGTATGGACTATTCGACAGTTTATAAATACACTCGTTGGTTTACAAACAATCGGTTCTTGCAAAAAGACGGTGACATACACAAGACAGAGAATAAGTTATCTCAATCACCTAAGGACCCTATTCATCGCATGTAACTAACCTGGCTCATTATCAGCGCTTATTAATTTACCGACACCAAAGCCCAAAGTAAGCTATCAGAGGCCCAGTATGAATAAAAAGAATTTAAAAAGAAATGTGATACAAAAACACGCCCCCAAAACACACAAGACAGTGAATACGTTATCCTAATCAGTAAAGGACCCCTATTCATCGTGTGTTCCTAACCTGGCGAATTATCAGCGCTTATAACCAGTTAATTAATTTACCAACACCTAAGCCCAAAATAAGCTGTCAGAGGATTAATAAAGTAACGTGTTACGTGATACAAAAACACGTCCTCTAATCTTAACATCCCCCAAGATACACAAAAGAGTGAATAAGTTATCTCAATCACCTAAGCACCCTATTCATAGCATGCTTCTTTTAACCTGACTCATTATCAGCGCTTATTAATTTACCGACACCAAAGCCCAAAGTAAGTTGCCATAGACCCAGTATTAATAAAAAGGACTTAAAAAAGAAACGTGAAACAAAAACACGTCTTCCAAACACCCTCTTACACAAGGCAGTGAATATGTTATCCCAATCAGCAAAGGTATTCCCCCTATTCATCGTGTGTTCCTAACCTGGCTAATTATCAGTGCATATTACCACTTAATTAATATACCGACACCAAAGCCCAAAGTAAGCTGTCAGAGGCCCAGTAAGCGTCTTACCGCAAGAGGAAAATGTTAACCCTCCCGTCATGTTATTAATACTAGTATTATTTACGGTTAGCGGTTGACGGTTAGGTGTTTTTGTACGTTTAAGTAGGGTTCTTAACTTTTGTAGAGAAAATAAATTAGGTATGTCTTTAGGGATAGATCTTTAGGGTAAATAAAGAGTAAGTAACTGAAATAGATGAATATGTAGATAATTAAGTAAGATAAATAGTTAAATAAGTAAGTAATAGTACCTTCTTTTTGCAAAATATTATAAATAATTTTGCAAAATATTATAAATAATGGCTTCTCGTCGTTTTTTTATATTGTACGACCTTCCCGACTAAATTGTTGGGAAGGCGGCTGGCGGTCATTTTAACCAACTTCAAAAAAGGAAGAGGCTATTGAGTCGCCTATATTCTTTACTTTTGAAGAAAATACTTAACACATGATACCATTTAATTACATTATCATCTTATCGCCTTTAATAGAGAAGCTTATCAATTCGTCAGTACCTCAGTACGTCAGTACTTACTTATGTTTTATAGAAGAACTAAATGTAAAAATATTTATAACTTTTTCATTTTGCATTTTACAATGCTATTTTTCGCCCTGACGGGATCGACATGAGACTAGTTGTTTTTTTTCTAGTATGTTTTCTTGTTTAATATTTATCACATAAAAATATTTATTAAAATACTAGTATAGAATCAATGAAATACCAAAATAAATTATATTGGTGACACTTTAAAATCCATTTATCTGCCTTAAAAATTATATCAATTTTATTTCACAATAAATGGTAAAAAATAAGAATAGAATAGAATAATTTTATTTCACACACTGTAACGCATACAAAATGGTATTCTATGTACAGTATTTGAAGTGAAGGGAGATATGAATGAATCGTGATATTAAAATATTTTACTTTCCTTATCTTAAGCGCGTTAAACACTTTACCTAAATATTTATGTACCATCAGACCTTGAACAAATTATCTCACTGGGACGAATAAGTACCTACTGATATCAAAAATACTTTATCTACTCGCCAAACGTAATAAAACAGGAAATGATTATTTCTAAATCATTAATCAAGAATATCTTTATAAAATAATCAATATCTAATATTGCACCATGTTAACTGCGAATAATTTATATTTCTATTTCTATCAACGGGATGATAATCAATTGTTATACCTTTGACGACCTGTATGGCGCAGAGGTACTAACCCCACCTTCTGCGTCAGAGGTCCCGGGTTCGATCCCCGGACAAGACAAATATTTGTGTGTATGAAAATGTCTATTTGTCTTGGTCTGGGAGTTTAATATGTTTATTATGTATGTATTTACAAAAAAAATTATATAAGTATGTTTATCCGTTATCTAGTATCCATAACACAAGTTCTTCATGATACTTAACGTGGGCTAGATAATTGGTGTGATAATATAGAAATATTTATTTATTAATTATTTAATATACCTAATTATAATTATCCTACCTTTATTATATATCCTTTTAGGCCAAACTCCACAGTTGTTTTGCGAAAGCTCCAATTACAGAAGGTGTACCTGAAAGAAAAGAAATAATTACACATCACATCGACGTTTAATGTAAATACGAACCTAAAAATAAACACTTAACTCAACCCACACTTTATCAATGACACTACAATACTACATACAGTTTAGAATTGTCATTAAAATGTGCGGTAGTGTGTGGTCAGGTGAAACTGAAAAAAATTTGGTAGTAGAAGTCGTGGGTGTCACAGAAAATAAAATTTGGATTGCCCAAACAGGAATTGAATTTTAGGTACTGCTTAAGTGCTTGACAACCTAAATACGAGTGACTTAGGAGTATTAAAATTATCATTATTTTGCAGTTAAAAGTTACATATTTATTAACATCGTTTTGATTGCAGAATGCGAAACCTTATTTATAATTCGTAAAGTCACGTTTCAACATACTATCCGACCAAGACAATTAGGCGCATGACAGCTGAGAAAAACTTACAGAAACCAAAATTTCAAGAAGCGGTAATCAATCAGTTAATCAGAAAATAGTAGAATAGTGCTGAAGTGGGCTGCAGGTGGCAAAAGTGCAAAATCGCATTCCTATCATGCGCCTAATTTGTCTTGGTCGGATATTACTGACTTACTAGATTGCATTATAAACATTTTACCGTCTAGGGAAATTAAGAAAGCCCCACAAAAAAGTCTTATCAGCATCCAAAACGAAGCAAATGGACATTAATAAAGTTGATGTTGTTCGTTTAGGGCAGTTACAGAGCCATAATAGCTGTCCGCCTTTCGGCGTGACCGAACGGCGAGGGGAAATCGCTCGGTCTGAAGAGGTGTGCGTTCCGGAAGAGTGAATGGTAATGCGACCAGTACTCCTCGACCCGGGTTACTTCCTCTACTGGAAATGACGCGATGGTCTTTTTATGTACTCAATACTGAGTATTGTCTCAATAATGTGGTCTAATGGACCTTTTTATGTAGGTATCTACATAAACAGCATGACAGGCCTTACAATTCACTACGAACGTTATTTCAAGCAACACAAAGGCACTCTCAAGGTCATACTGTAAACATTTCTTTACAAAAAAACTGCGTTAAAGAAACCGACTTCATAAACTAAAACGCAAAAAATAAGCCTTAATTTTGAAGTCGGTGCCAGCCAAGGCAACAAAAATAAAAGATTAGGACCTTAAAGTAGAATAACTAGGCTGATTTTACTTTTTAGTGGCTATAATAGGTTCTTTGGTAAACTACATTTTTTTTTTAGATTAGATTAGGTTTCATTTACACTTACAAAAATATCGTGCAAAATTCGGTTATGATGACATCGTCCAAGTTAACAAATTTTAAACATATAATGCTCATAAATGCTCATAACATCAAAACTGAACCAAATTTTTATGGGACCAAATGGCAAACTATTCCATCGAATAAAAAAAGAATCACGTAAATCGGTTCAAAAAATATCGGCGCAATCGGTGTACATACATAAAAAAAATATAGCAACGGAATTGAGAACCTCCTCCTTTTTGGATATCGGTTAAAAATAAATAGATTATGAAGTATTGGTACCTTGTGGAACTTGTGGAACACCGTATACCTAAATTCAATCTAAACAAATCATATATGTAGGTACACACAAATTCTTATCTAGAAGTTTCGCCTGTTTAAAATTCAGCCAACGCCAGGCAACCCAGATTAGCTCTTTAATATTCTAGAACATTCTGATATCGCGTACAGCACAGTTCCCAGGGATATCCAAGGATGCTCGAATTTTCACTCGAAATGAGTCGTTCCGTTATTAGCCACATAACTATAACATTTGCATTCAAAAACTCAGATATGGAACGATCCTCGGCTTCTGAATGTCCGGGACTAAATATAAATGTTAAACAGGACATGCGTTGAGTGAATGAATGAATATACAGGGTGGATAGTTAAGACGGGGCATGAAGGGCAGGTACCTTAACCGTTTTGTTGCTACATGAAAACGTTCTTAGGAATCCTTAATATTTTAGAAATTTTTAATTGCATTCACGGATTTTGAAAAAATAAATACAGTCAGCAGTTTGTTTTTTCACTTTTAGATGCCAATCAGGAAATCAAGAAACAGGATCATGTTTCTTATGAGGATCAAAACAGTCTACGACACCAACTGAGGTATGAGTACTAGAAAATACTGAAATCGAGAAATAGTATTTCCACACATTTGCTAAGAAAATAAGTTCCGTCAACAAAGGTACTCGTCGGTGAAGCGGATACGGCAGCGTGTGGCGCGAGCGCGGTACCTACGGGAAGTGTTTTTTTTGCGTTTTTCGCGATTTCCTAGTATTCATACCTCAGTTGGTGTCTTAGAGTGTTTTGATCCTCATGAGAAACAGGAACGATTTGCAGAATTTTTTTTTTAAAGTGATCATTTTCCTGTTGACTGTGAAAGCAGTTCAAAACTTAAAAAAAAATTAAGGATGGTTCCCTAAGATCGTTTTCATGTAGCTACAACGATTATGGTACCTGCCCGTCTTAACTTTCACCCTGTATATGAACATACTATGAATCATCTCGTCCATTCGAATGGAGGAATATCAAATAATGTTGCACTTTGTCTAAGTTTTTGTCTCACTAACATCGCTCTCTAAGTCTTCTGTTATTTCTGGTGTATTTATCTAAGAAGGCAGTGGAATGAAGGAATTTACTAGTATACGTTAAAAATATCGTCTCTAAATTGTTGGTTTTTGTACTGAAAAAATGAGAATTAATTTACCACGAACTTTACGGCGAGAGGTGATGTAAAATTTCAATTTCTGATACCTACGTACTTGAGATCGTTTATCCGTGACATAACGAAAGACGATGATGTTGAACAGTCGTCATTGGCTCTTTTTCTCTGCTAAGTATGTTGATGCGTAACATTCAAAGGCCTGTATTAGAAGTTTAAGATTTGTTTCTTTTTGTCAGTGTATTTCTTCGATCATCAAAACCCAAAACACAATTCGATACTAAATGCGCTCGAAAAAGTGATTCCAACTATGCTATACAATCGTAGTTGTTAAAATGTATTTTGTTTACGAATACTGCCACAAGTACTTTTAATGCCACAAGTGCGAGCTGAAAAACTTATTTACAATTTATTACTTATTTATTTTCCTTAAAACAGATTTAATTTATTATAAAATTGTCTCTTTGAAATCAATTTCAATTTCAAAAAGAAAATTTAGAAAAGACGCAGACCTCAAATTGAGGTCTATGTCTTTTCTATTATTTTTTTGCAGATATAATGCAGCCTATATTTTTACGAATAACATCTATATATTTACGAATAACAACTTTCATTAAATCATAAATATGATGCAATGATCCTTTGTGTGTTAGAACTTATCAGTAGGTGGTGCGGCCCTAAGTTACTTAAATTAAATTGACCTTTATTTTTAACACTATCGATTGGTACTATAAAAGTCCACGATGTTTTGTTTTCTTATTTAATTTATTTGCTAATTTCAACGTGAGGAAACTTTTATTCTATTATAATGCGTGAAGCAGAAATATGAGCACTTACCTTAACGTCGGATAAAATTATACAAAGAAAGAGGTTGCCATACTCTAGTTTTTTCTGGCACAGTTCGATTTTTCCTTCAAAGACATTTTCTTTTTCATTCAGCTTAGCTGATACTTAAAACTAATACTTAAGCGGCTTAAATGAAAGTTGCTCTGGAAATGTGAAAATTCTGAAAGCGATAACGAATGAGAGTAACAAGAATGCACGGTAATGAGACTCGGCACGGCGGGGAACTGCGACGTAACACAATTAGACTGGGGAACTAGCGTACGACGTGACCATTAAACTTAATGTTTATAAGTAGATACCTAAGTCTGAAATTAAACGTGACGTATTCTCAAACTCAAGCAAAGGGGTGTCCACTGTCCATAGACATTGATACAATGATGGGTGCATACAACGATGTTTTATAATAGACTAGAGGCCGGGCGCGGTTTCACCCGCGTGGTTCCGTTCCCGTGGGAATTTTGGGATCAAAGCTATCCTATCTCTTAAGTTGGACCAGACTGCTCACGTTGTGCCAATTTAATTTAAAATCGGTTAAGTAGTTTAGGAGTCCATCGCGGACAAACATCGGGACAGGAGATTTATATATATTAAGATAAGTTACCTTCATAGTAACTTGCGTTGAAATCTGTGACGCAGACTGCACACATTGACAATTGACAACTAGGACACGAAAAAACAAGGAATTGAAAGAAATAGCAAATTGAATCGGCCCCCATATAGGGTCTTCTCAGTTTTTCTCAATGCGAGCTCGTATTGCATATCTGCTTCAAGTGTATCACATACTTATATCATTGGGTGCATAGGAGACTTTTATTTGTTTATTCATCAAACCCAACTGGGGGTTTCTCCTAAATTTTTGTCATAATCGTCTCTCAGTGGTATTTAAATAGTAGTGTTATAACAAGAACTGTGTTAAACAGCACTACCATTGAAACACCATTGGAATACGATTGTGACTAAGCATTAGCAGAATTGGGCCCCTGGACACCGGTGTTCAGAGAACAATTAAATATCTATTGTGTCTCAAAATTCGGGGCGTGAAAGGTTAACTAACACCATAATGGGTAACTAAGACTAAGAAGACCTTCGTGGTAGAGTGGTACGTACACCGGCTTCAAGGTGTCGCATACTCTGAGGTCCTGGGTTCGAATCCCAGTAGGGCAGTAGGGGCAATGGTTTGTATGATGAAAACGAGCATTTGTATGTACTTGAGTTTATGTCAAAGTCAAAGATTTTTATTCAAATAGACTATTAGATAAGTCCTTTCGAATCGTCCAATATTTTTATTCCTACCAGCCGTATTCAGCCAGCCAGCCAGTATTCAGGATATCTTTTAACTGATAAGAAGAACGGCCGCAAGAAACTTAACAGCTTTAACAGAAGCAACAACATTTACATAGGAACATGTCGTTGCCAAACACAAATCTACAATCTTGAAACATATTTAATATAAGAGGAAAATTTACTCATACTCAGTTATTAGAATATTTTCCTTTTATACAATTACAATACTTAGTTATGTTTTATGTTAATATCACTTCCATGCATTTTGGTCTTTTAAATAATCAACCTTGTAATAACCTTAGATCAAAATAAAAAAAATCAGAAATATTTATTTACTTTCAAATATAATTACAACAACAGCAAGTGGCCAGAGTCTTCTTTTAAGCATAAAAATACTTGTATCAGAAGACTCCGCTCTTCATATAGCATAAAGTTTGGTTTTTGTCTAAAATTGCAATTAGCCAAGTGATTTTATTTTTCAGTATCTTCAAAAATTAGGAAGTTATGATACTTCTCCCGTCATTACGCGCGGTTGGTCAATGACATCATGACTCTCGGTAGCCCGCGCCGCTATCCGCGCGCCCCCGCCGCCGAGATTTGTGACGTCACAGAGCGAATTATTTAGGGCTTCAGTAAAAGTTGGTTTATTTTGTATTTTTCAAGATATTGAAATAAGTCTTTCTTCATATTTATTATAACTGTATTGACTTACAAGTTTTGTAAGAAATTTTTGTTTTCGTGAAAATTAAAACTTCCTTATTCAGTACATCATAAGTTTAGTAGTTCAAAATTTAACATACTGTTTGGTCACTCAACCCAATTCCTACGTTTTTGTAATAATGACAATAATTTAATGATGATATTTTTAGTGTTGATGCATATAGTAGCCCAGACAAAGCCAATGGAAAATTATGCGAGTATATGTTTCTATCTCGCTTATCGCGACAGATTGAAGCATCGAAACAATTGTAATTGTTTCGAATATCCCAAGAACACCCCCTGTTCTTGGGATATTCGCTACAATTCTTAATAAGAAGTTTAAAGGTTTTCAGCAAACTTTGCAACAAACGTTGGCTAACAAACACGATATGGACGTAGTTGATTTTTTAAAGAGTATTTCTTACATTTATAAGATATAAAAATAAACAGCTTTTCTTAAGAATCACTTATGTTAATTTCATTTTGTTTCGATAGACAATTAAGTGCCGTGTGGTGACGGCTTAAGAATACAAGTGTCACCACTCCCTTACATGCCTGGGATGTCGTAAGAGTCGACTAAGAGGCTCGACGCATTGAACACCTGTGCGAGAGAAGGAAAACTTTAAACAAACCCTCTACCAACCTGTCTGGCCAGCATGGTAGCAGTAGGCGAATATCCTCCTATGAACGCCACTACAGGCGTGAGCTAGGAGAGGCCTATGTCCAGCAGTGGACGTCCACAGGTTGACGATAATGATGATGATGAGACAATTAAGATTTTTTATTTTTAGTAATGTAAGTTGATTAAACGAAAGTGATTTTAGTATAATAATTTGTATAAACCAATAATTACAAAATCTTATAATTTGGGTTGAGTGACCAAACAATATGTTAAATTTTAGACTACTAAACTGATGATGTAGTGAATTGTTGATTTAACAATCTGTTGATCTTAAGATCCACTGATCTCGTAATTTATTGATGTAATAAACTGTTGACTTATTAAACAATTGATCTAGTGGTGTTGATATGGTAAATTTTGACAAAATGAATGATAATCTTAAGTACCAAACCTAAGAAACACTTTACACAACCATGGTTTAAAATAATCGTCAAATTTAATATATTGATGATTATTACGAAGAATTTACTTACAAAAGACCTTACCATGTTGAAAGGAATTTAGATATTTAACGAGGAAATTGAATTGAAGTGGATTTTTTATATTTTGAATGGCGCCTGCTCAGATATCGAGGGGCCTTTGAATTCCAGACACGACTTCGATCTTTGTGTGCGAATGAGATTTCGCATTTTGATGCCAATACAGAAATTTCTGTATTGACATTATCCTTCCAGCCTTCATCATACTTTATTTCAAGAATTGATAAGGTTGAAGATGGAAGCGAGCCTCTCCCGGAATCCTAAATCGCCGAGGAACTGGCTACAACAACAAGCCGAACAACAACCGGAACACAACAATGCTGAAAACATTGTTGTTATGGCGTCAACAATACGTAATTGGTATATTCTGTGACCTGTCTAAAGCATTCGATTGCGTTGATCACCTTACACTTTTAAAGAAGCTACGAGTACCTATAACATTATGAAGAGGAACATTATTTCCGCGGTTAACTTCCAGTAAAAAATCTTGAGTTTATTCGTTGCAAACAAATAAACAAACAATCAAATTTATCCTCTTTATAATATTAGTATAGAAGTATAGGCCTAGAAACCTCCGACTGCATGTTATTATGTTGAACAAAATATTTGTATGTTATAGCCTTTTATATTTGATCTTGTTTTCATCTTTTTAGTTGAATTCTCTTTTGACGCAGACGGGTTTTTTAGTTTTTTAAATTTATATCGTTTTAGTCATGTACCGATCATGACATACTTTTTGAAATCCTTAAGACCAGCCCTTTAATTTGATACCCATATGGAAGTATTCTAAAAATCATTTTTCATTTCAAATAATATAAATTAAATATCACTTACCTTACAACACTTGGGCTCTATATCCTTATTATAGAAATCCGTTCAGGCGTTTTAAAGATAAGAGGTACTAAAGAATATTACATATATACAAACAAACATACATAGTTACAAGATACGCGCGAAAAACATAACCCTTCCTTTGCAGTCGGGTAAAAACGGTTTTTGGAATTGTATATTTGAGAAGCACAATTACTGATGAACAGACACACTCTTATTTAATTTTCTTCGGGGGTGAAATTTCTAATGCTATAAGAACAGAGCAAGTAAAAGCAAAGTAGGTAGTTTGAAAGAATATTATAGCATAATAGCTCAAAAAATCTCAGACGCACCATTCTTATCTAACAAATAAAGCTCTGCAAAATCATGTTACAAAATAAATTTTCGCTTATCAGATTTACGGCCAGTTCAAGTTTAGGCCACAAGCGAATTTTATAAATATCGCAAATTACTTTCAGGACATTTTTTTTTCTTATCTAACCATCCGTAACTTGGCGATGAAAAGTTTACTGAAGCAAATCCCCGTATCTCCTTGATGTCCAGAGTGTTTGTGATAAAATTTAATCTAACTTTTTCCATTTACATTTTACCTTCTAATGATAAAGTCCACAGTACACAAGAGGTTAGAATAAGAATTTAGGAGGGGTTAAGTTTGTGAAAGGACTTGTTGTAAGTCCGCCCGTCTAACTACCACTATCTTATCTAAGCCTTACGCCATATGTTTTCAGCATGCTGTGTTCCGGCAGTTAAAGATAAGATAGCCAGTTCCTCAGTGGTTGAGGATTCCGGGAGAGGCGCGCTGCCATCTTCAGCCTTATCAATACTAATTAACATCAGGTATGATGAAGGCAAATGACGACCATGGGGCTAATTGTCTAATTTTAAAATCTATCGCATTCCTTTTCAATTCGTCATTTGAAAGATATTCTAATTTATCTAATTTATGGGTAGGTGTACGCTGTAAGTACTAACTTTAATTTTTTTTTAACGACGTGGGACACTCTTAGCCTTTATCATACATGATATTAAGCATTGATAAGGCTGAAGATGTAAGCGAGCCTCTCTCGGAATCCTCATTCACTGAGGTACTGGCAATCTTATCTTTAACTGCCGGAACACAACAATGCTGAAAACATTGTTGTTATGGCGTCAGACTTGGATAAGATGGTGGTAGCTAGCCAGGCGAACCTACAACAAGTTCTAACACCAACCGAAACTGCCACAAAACTTACTACTCTTCTTAGCGTGTTGATAGCAGACACTGTGTTGTGTGGTGGGCCCAGAATTAAGCCATTTTGACAGCCTTTTTTAATTTTTTCTAACAAGTAGAAAATGCGTTACGTATACCTATGTCGCCTGGGAGAGCAAACAAAAGATTATGTGTGACTCTCCCGCCGATGGGCCTACTCACTAAAAACCACTCGCCGTGTCCTTCTTCCCATAGTGTCTCAGCCATGGCCATCGTTGTAGCATTGGTCCATAGCCTCATCTGGGTTGCTCGCCGAAGCAAGCCCATCTCACTTTGACAGCCTTGTCGTTCTCGTTACTCGGTATAGGTATATCAAATCCATATCTTTTAGTGTTTTAAATCCTATACTTATTCATAGAAGAAAAACCTTATTGTAAATACATACATAATATACATATTAAACACCCAGACCAAGACAAATAGACATGTTCATGCACAAAAATATTTGTCTTGTCCGGGGATCGAACCCGGGACCTCTGGCGTAATAGGCGGGTTTAGTACCCCTGCGCCAAACAGGTCGTCAAATGTCTTTAATGTCATTTATTCTTCGTTCAACAGTTGTCGTATACTATTTCCGCCCGCGATTTCACCCGCGTGGTTTCAGCTCCCGTGGGAATATCGGGATAAAAAGTAACCTATGTTTCTCTCCGTCTTTGTCCGTCTTTTCAACTAACTCTATGCCAAAAATCAAGTCGATTGTTTGCTTAGTTAGGGCGTCAAAGACACTTTCGCATTTATAATATAAGTAAGGATAAGGATTCTTCGTTCAACAGATGACAACAATCTATATACTTAATTCAGGTTCGCAAAATTTGGGACGACTCGATAGGGACTTTGGCGTGTAGTACGCGGCCGAGTAAGGTATCAAATTAGAGGTACTCGAGTCTATTTGTTCCGAAAACTATAAAATATACAAAATGTTAAACGTGATGATCACAAACTGCAATTAAAGATTTTCGCATAATTTGGAATTTTTCGTCGATCGACGAACCCGAGTATCGGGTTGTAACCGCCCTAGTTGTAGTATTATGTAAGGTAAGTACTAGCACTTCCCACCCACCAAGTCAAGTTTTGGTAATACAAAATGAAAGTAACAACAGCCTATTTCCTTACCTTTACCGGGTTTTATTTAACCCAGCTAATAATTTGTTACCCGACCCGAGAACCGAACCACGTAACGGGATAAGTGAGTTACCGACGGCCGCACCCGCGTCACCCCGATTTGTCATAGTTTGGGCGCTCCTGAGGGATATGGTTGGGAGCTGACTATGGAATCGATAGAGGGCGGATTTGGTGTTCGCTATTTTCGACAGGGGCGATGCCATAAAGAGATTACGTTGAAAAGTCCAGTATACCTAAATTAAAAATACTCAATAGACTCGAGTTCTATAAAAAAAAAAAAATCTATCAATAGTTAACCAATCGACTTTAACAATAGAGTTCACCTGCCCTGTCCAGAGAACTGTCGATTAGATAATGTTGATTCAAAAAGTCGTTCTGTCCCTTTCAACTTCATACAAACAACTTAAATGCAATGACGTTTAGTGTTACTCGGCCAGTTAACGAGTTGGAGAACTCGAACCTTCATAATGTTTGTCGCTTAAAACACTACAAACTTGGGCTAGCTGAACCAAGAAACGGGCATGTAGCAAGCAAATTATACCTTTATTTAAGAGCGAGGTACGCGATGTTATGAATACGTACAAAGCGATGGCAATATTTTAATATACTTAACTTAGTCCAATTCTACAACCGCAACCCTATTTAAAGACTACACTATTAACCTAGAGTCAGTGCCCATTTTTGAAATAGGGGTTTAAAAAGCGCGTTGCACTCCGTAAAAGTTGTTTTATTCATAGGATTGTGATAATCCCGAATCTTTTCGACCGATTCCCGATTAAGTTCCTTTACACATAATCTCTGCAAAGCAAGTCGATTTCCCATACCTATTTCGTCAAGCTATTGAATATTACAAAGATTATTCAGTTCTGATTCCCTAAGCCACGTATCAATCGCAATTTAATATCGTGAATCGTGAGACGTGTCATTCGCTCATTTTGTTTGTGTGCCTAAGGTGATTACACATAAGTCAGCAATAAAGCATTTGCACAGCATTTATTTATATTAACGAACAGTACCTACACACTCATAGCTCTGATGTGCAAGGTTTTGTTAAGTATAATTTGAATAGCGCAAATTTTAAACAGCAAATTCTACGATAAGTAAGAAAAATATGCGATCACCTCTTTAAGAAATAAAGCTACTCCCCACATACCTAAAACATATTTAAAAATGTTTCAACCTCTCAGGGCCCTTATTCACTATGACCATTTTAGCGATTTCTTGCTCAAACCACGCAAATGTCGTATTTGGTTACGACATTTTCAAAATTCGTTTTCTCTATTACGCTCACATAGTAGTTATTGTACAAGTACAATAACTACTATGTAAAACACATACCTAAAACATATTTAAAAATGTTTCAACCTCTCAGGGCCCTTATTCACTATGACCATTTTAGCGATTTCTTGCTTAAACCACGCAAATGTCGTATTTGGTTACGACATTTTCAAAATTCGTTTTCTCTATTACGCTCACATAGTAGTTATTGTACAAGTACAATAACTACTATGTGATACTATATAATTTGTGAGTGTATAACTTGTTGGATGCGGACTTTTACTTCACATTTCTTAATTTAGTAGGGCTATAGATGTCATAAAATAAAAACTTTTTTAATTTCTCTATTTTTGGCTCGATGGTTAAGTTGTCTTTCTGTCCTTATCCTCATCATATAGACAGAAAGAGATATTGACAATTTTACGTTACGTATTCAAATTCATGCCTCGACGCTGTCTTCTCACGTATTTACGTACCAGCTATCGTAGCGCTTGCAAAAACTCATAATACCGATGCGGTTGTCGGCGATTCGAGCAACGTATTTACGTTAACAGCTGCTGTCACGTCACTTACGTTTACAGGAACAACTCATAATAGAGCTACTGGCCTCGAGTTAGACGAGTGTTACGAGACACAATAGATAATCCATTGTTCTCTTGACACCGGTGTCCTGCTACCAAATGACGAGTTAACAAGTCTCGGTAGCTCAGTGGTTAGAGCATTGGATCGGATTTCCAAAGGTCGTGGGTTCGAGTCCCGTCTGAGAATTCACTTGTGGGCGAGTTGAGTTTTTCCAATATTAATTATGATTCGTATGATAATTAATAATTTATCATACGAATTAATAATGTTAACCACAAGTTAAAGCGTTGCATATTTATTCCGATATTTTAACGAACCTCATTCGACATTTCTATTCATTGATAAAGTATGAATACTGTGTTCGAGTAATTCGATCGATTAGGTACTAAATACTAATCGCTTCTTCCTTATCATTTCTTATCGGTGACTGATAAGAATCCCATTGCCTATTGCCATAAAAATTTATTGGGATTACATGTTTAACAGCAATGTAGCAAATTTACGATTATAGTTAATTTTAAAACAGTACGTCTGTTATGTAAGAAACCATTAGTTATGCACACCACACCTCATCATCCTTTTGCGCGGAACGCTGAAGCACGACTTTGGCACAGAGATGGAAGATAGCCTGGATTAAACCGAGGATACTTTTTATACCGATAACGGTAACGGAAACCACGCCGCGCGGGGCTAACCTATCTTTGCAACAGCAACGCGACATCAGACATTTCGTGATAATTGCTTAACGTCACGTATCAACACTGCGGCCTCTACCGAACAAACGATGAACTACAATGTGCATTCATTTAGTTCCTGCCATTGCTACCAAATTGTTTTTGGCGCTAGCGTCATCGAAACACGCGGCGTCTCACTCTTGCAACTAGGTAGGAGCACGAGAGAGTGAGACGCGGCTATACGAACCATCAGAGAGCGATTAGCCAGCAATCACATACGTAACACCATATTTATTTTGTCGTTGCGAAGCGATCGCGCGATATCTGTGTGATAATTGCTGATTTTTAGGTAAAGCCTAAGAATACAAGTGTCACCACTCCTTACGTGCCTTGGATGCCGTAAGAGTCGACTAAGAGGCTCGACGCATTGAACACCTGTGCGAGAGAAGGACAACTTGAAACAAACCCTCTACCAACCCGTCTGGCCAGCGTGGTAGCAGTAGGCTAATAAACTCCTATGAACGCCACAACAGGCGTAAAATTGGAGAGGCCTATGTCCAGCAGTGGACGTCCACAGGATGATGATGATGATGATGAGGTAATAGCCCCGCGGGCGGCTGCTAGTGATTTGGTAAACGTAACGGGATTTCCTGGATAATATATGACTCAAGACTTAAAGTATAATGCTCCGTGCGTACTTAATAGGCTGTCGTGAACAAAATCCGACTTGTTCCCTCCAAACGCACATAATTATTTCGGCTTCGTCTAAAATTAGACGTTCTCAAATTATTACGAATTACGGAGAATTTCTTAAGACTTTTTCCAATCTGGGTTTCGTTAAAGGTGAATAAAACTTTATTAGATTGATGTTTGTAATACAGTTCACTTTGGCTTGATTTAATAGGAGAGAATAAAACGAACGTGTAGTCTAACGTTCGAAAGTTCTAACGTTCACGCACGCATACAATGACAATCAACTGGAGTAAACATAGATTTTTAGACTTCTACACTCTAAAGTTTAGAAAAGTCTTATAATCCCTCTCTGTCCGTCCGTACGTACGTACGTATGTATGTACGCATCGAGATCTCAGAAACCATAAGAGATAGAGACAAACGGTCAACGGGAATGAGTTTAGGACACCTTGGACATGTGTCAAATGTACTTTTTTAGTTTCTACACTACAAAACAATAACAACTGTCACGTGGTTTAGAAGTCTATTTTGTGCCTGCTAACTAGCAGGCGCTGCTAACTTGTTTTTACAAAATGAATATGAAGTTCTTTCTAAAATGCCTCTTTCTAAATTTTTTACACTCGTAGGTTGCCGTTATAGACATAGATAATCATAAAAAATGTTAGTTTGTCTTATCAATATCGGTAATATTAAATTAGTAATAATGTTTATCCGACTATAAAGATACTTGGCCGCATGGCACGAACACCATTAGCAAATACTTAATTACTTACGTTTTATACATTTGATTTGACAGAATCGTTTTTATGCACAGTCATGTTATACGGGAACATCATCCTTACACAAAACGCTTAATTCGCAAATTATCGACTAATCATATTACCAACTTTGATATTTGGAAACTACCAACAGTTCGACACCGTGTCCATACATTTGTGGGTGTACTGTTTTGTATTTTTTACATTCCCATTTGTGGGTGTAAATACTATTTTGTATTTCTTCACTTGACACGGAAACATGGTTATTGGTGGAGGGTTTTTTCTAATTTTTGGGTTGTGTTTTGTGGTTATCTAGTTTTCTTAAAATACATTGGCACTCGAGTGCGTTCTTATCGCATAATTCTAGTGTTGCAATAACACTTTTCTAGTGTGAAATGTATCTTAAGAAATACACATAATAACTATATTATAGTATAATTATAGTAGGTAAATGAAAAAGAAAATACAAAAACCGTTATAAAATTAGTTGCCAATACTTACGTGAAACACAAATACTTCACTTTCAATGCCGTTATAAATATATTTCCATAAAAAATTGTCTTTTTATATTGTTTATTATTCGCGTAATAAACGAGCGAAACACTGTCCCGATTCAATAAAACTGAAATAATATTACCTTAGCCTTTACCGGCAGAGTCTGATAAGATATTGTTACGATTAATAGATAATACGTCCAATTAACTAAGAGAGATATGATTGCGTATATATTTGAAAGTATTAATCATCCAAATTGTTATTTTTGTAGTTTCCGTTGTAGGGCAAGCACGAATAAATATCGAAATAGTATCGAGAAAGTATCGAGCACGTAATGTCAAAAAATGTATAGGAAAATGTAGTTCCGTTTACGTCCGGTAGGGACTCTAAAATAAATATAAATATATATATATATATATATATATATATATATATATATATATATATATATATATATATATATATATATATTTTTGTTATATATATATATATATATATATATATATATATATATATATATATATATATATATATATGATATTTATTATTATTGATCGATTTTAATAAAATCTTAATTAGTAAATTCCATCGTACTAGCAATCTTTTTTATTTACGTATATCAAAGACTGAAATCAAAACGATATCACGTAAAGTAATATTGGACGTGACATCATCTGATTTGATCATTCAATGCACTATAATGTGTATAGTTCATAGTACCTATTGACACGATGAATAACAAGAATAGAAACATAAAAAAAACGTTGAATCGCAAAAAAAGGCACAACAGAACAGCTGTTTCATACAAAATTTATTTGGACACTGTTAAAGGTTTAGATTTTAATTCCCTTTGCTTATCAAAAGTTACGTTTGATTGTTGTTTATTGTTTTCCACTGCACTTGCTGCATTTGCTGCAGTTATCTTTTTAACTAGATGCAGTGTATTTAGTTCACTGAAACTAGGTCGTGTTAGCTTTAATCTGATGCATAATAAAGTTGTATGACATCATTGAAACAGCGATAAAAGTAATATGGTAAATCAGCAAATGAAAAAATCGATAATGTTATAAAAAAGCGTTTAGTTTAGCGTTAAGCTTACTCTTTATTTCTGGTGATTTGTGAAATTAATTCTAATTAATTATAAATTATACTGATATTTTATTTACCAATATTATAGGTACCTATATAAATTTGGACAGTGCACGCACTTCTAATAACTGGATCAGTTTTGATTACTCTAGCAAAAAAAGTGTTTTTAATCCCATTAAACTCGAAACTTTTTTTATGAAACCAGTAAACGTAGTTAATAAACTCAAAAAAAGCAAAGAAAAAGGCAACCCAACAACTGCAACAATACTTAACGGAGTTGCAAGAGTGAAAAATTCCAGCAATGTAATCAAAACTCCCCATCAAATTAGATTCCATCGAGAACAACAAGCAATTCTGTAAAGGGGCGAACGTTCGAATGTCACTGAGAGCCAATAAGCGCGTGCCATTCGGATAGAATAAAATTGAAAATCGACATTGATGGTACACAATACGCATATTCATTCTGAGACTGCTCCATTGCTGCGCACGTTGCACACGGTGTGCACGGCCGAGTAACTTGCGTGAGTTTTGAAATCATATAAAGCTGGTCACTGGAGCGCAGAGGAGCGGAGCTGTGGCCTGTGCCAATAATGAATATGAATGCATAAAACCTCCGCTCTGCTGTGGACTGTCGTGGAAAGGAATTAACGAACTAGTTTAGAATTCAAACGAAACCAGGAAACAGAGCGAGGAAGCGGAGCTGACCGGGAAAGCGAGAAAAAGCACCGCCATCCACGGTCCGCTCAATCACTTGTCGCGTGAACTCGTTCTAGCTTCGCACAGTTCTCAACTCCGCTACGCACTACCTCACTCGTTCTGCTCCACTCACCTTGCTCCGCGTCAATGGGCAGCCAGCCTAATATTCTTCATACATTCCTGTCTATGACGTATGACGACACATACAAACGTCGAATGTCACGCAATAAGCGCGTTTCATTTAACACAATCGACAAATTGACATAGATGGAATTCCCTGCTCCACGGTTGCGTTAGCTTACAGATACGTGAATTAAAATTAACACTATTAACCCATAAAATGATTTGTCACGTATCATCGACAATTAATGACATGACTTCCTTCGCCTTTTACACGGCGAAGGTTCTAATGTTACTTCTTCTTCTTTCTTCCTCTTTCCTAATTAATGGCGTGCTCGCGTTAGATACGCAAATATTGCCAATGTCAAGTAAATATATTTTGTAATAAAATAAATTTGTACGGTAGATTGAGTTAAAAATGGAGCCTCACAACACGTGTTAGGTTTTACGAAAATAACTCTGGTGAAACCTCTAATGTTACTAAGACAATGGTAGGATTTATTATTGCTTTGCTTGACCCAATGCCGCGCACGCTGTGCACGCAGTAGCAACAATCGATAAAGACTGATTTTGAAGATTGTTTCTAATTATAGTTTTGTTTTTTAAATAAAAAAAGAAACCATGCAATTTATTCACTTACCCTAAAAGAGGTTTTAAATCATTTCGCCATTATAAAACGGTATTTACCTGAAAAAAATACAAATAATTGTTAATAAATTTAGTTTCAGACACAAAACTAAAATACACTTAATTAAAATTTTACTAATACATGTCAAAAAGAAAAATTCAAAACCAATTTATTTAGTCTAGGCTGTTACAAGCACTTCACACACAAGTCAAAGAAGCTACGCCATTGGTTCACAAACCCTACGGCGCGGGACTCCGGGAGACCTTATAACGAGAAGAGCCCGCAAGAAACTCGTCTCGTCAAGGGTTGTTTTTTTTGTCGCTGTCATAATTCATACAGAGTCGTCAAATTGAAAAGTGACCTTAAACACATCAGTGAAGTCAATTATCATCACAAAAATACCAAAATAAAAGTACATTTAATGGTTATCCTAACCGTAAACAATTTTCAACTTGCAAAGAAGGACTTATAATAGGTATTACCGGTATTATAGATATCTTCATAAGATTAACTTACTTAACTAGAAATAAGTAATAAAACTACAATAATAAAACCTTAACTTCTATTGAAACAAACCGTGACAATAGTCTGCTATAATATTTAATCCGTTGTCAAACAAAACGACAGCAATTGCAATAGTAATTCTGATGAAAAATTGTCTCTTTAGCGATTTAATGAGATTTCCTCTGAATTGTTCAAAATATTCGCCAGCCATTTCTTAGCGCCCGCCAGTCTAAATTTTCAGTAGGGGAATTTATAAAACAAAGGAATCAAAAATTTTGATTTAGCTGCTGCAGACTTCTGCTGAATGTTTTAGTAATTATGCCTTATTTTATAATCTTTTTTTAAATTTATCAATCTTATCCCGTTCCAGATTTTTTTTCACATCATAAAGTACCATGGCCCCTCAGAGGTTATAATTTAACCTTCGAGGGTCATCGCACTCAAACTGATAAATCAGACCATACCAAACTGCTCAACTTTATCAGGTTAGTATACACTATACTATCTTATACAAATACCAAAAGTTATGACCTCAGATATTAAAATTAACAGGAGAAAAAGGGATATAAAAAGGAATTTCATAAACATGATAACCAAGAATGGAATGAAAAATCTCCCGTAGAAGCTAACGAAAAAGTTGCCATATTGAACTTTTACATTTACAACAACTTATTAAAAAACCTAACTCTGATGCAAAGACCTAAGGATATTTACAGAGTTTTTCCATCACGTACAGTTTATAACCAAACAGTGGAGTGAAAACTTTCACGCAATGTTGCCATATTGAAATTACTGCCGAGCAACTTTTACATTATATAATAAAAAAACCAGTTTGATCCAAAGACCAAAACATATTTCCAGAGTTTTTCAAAATTATAACCGAACATGGAATGAACATTTCCACACATCTCCCGTCGAAGCTAACGAGAATGTTGCCATATTGAAATATTTACGAGCAACTTTTACATTTATAACAATATTAAAAACCCCTGTACACGCAAACCGAACACGCGAGCATCAACAATAAGCGACAGAACAATGTTGCTTCCTCAGAATTGAGGTTTAATTAAATCACTCAAAAGGGTTACTCTAGGGTTGCCAACTTAGCACTGATGTGTTAATAAATAAATAGCGGTTGCCCACCACTTCCTCCGATATTTTAATCATCTCGTCTCGTCTCAGACACATGACACCCACTGCTGGGTATAGGCCCGCATGCAGAGCGGCTTCCGCCACCAGTGGGCCAGTACTGTACAGTAAACGCCTCTTTTCTTTCGCGACATAAGATGGTTATCTTTGGTTTTCAACATCGAAATCTGATTTGTAGATTATTTCAGTGATTAGCGAGAAACTTAAGATGTGCTAATACTAACTTTTATTACTAACGTACTGAAACAAAAAAAATTGGTAGCAAGATATGTTCGACCCGCCGGGGAAGGGCATAAGCCTTTTATCGCATAGCATAATTTGTATAGCAAAGTGGAAAATACACATGAGAATATAGACGTAGACGTTACCAATTGGATTAAACTACTTCACTCTATATTTATTTACGTCCCATTGTATTGCGCAGATGTCGATAGATAAGCTCATAAATTGGTCAGTTAATAGTATAATAAAAAAGACAATTATTGCTGACTACACACCCAGACCAAGACAAGGACGGAGCAAGAAGTCTGTACTGTAGGTATACGAAAATTGTGCATTTTGAACATATTTGTGTAAAAACGTCGCAATTGACTGCCTAACAATACAAGTACTCACCTATCTCCTCCAAAGGGTTTAGTACTTCAAGGAGTTTGGAAATTCAATACTTGCGTTTTTTCCAGTGAGACGGGTCGTAAACATATTTTTTTTACATAAACGTTATCTTGTCACAGGTGGTTATCGAACGGACAAACCTCCAATAAGAGGCAACCACTGCGGTCATCCCCTTGTAAAAAATCTGTTTTGATCGTGACGTCATTACCTGTTCCTCCCTGATCGCAAGTCGCAACCCTGTCAGGTGACTGATAAAGAAATATAACGATGTAATTTAAATTCAACGGGCTTCCTAGGCCGCGGCTATTGTTACGAAATAATATTTTCGCCGCCATCACGCTTTGCCGCGGCTATTTTGGAGTTAACAGGGCAGAAGTGTAATATTACGTCAAATTGTACATTATACCTACCGTTAGACTGTCTAATTTGTATTTTTTTTAGTTCTATGATTAACGCCATCTATTGACGGAAGAAGTTAACTTTTTATTATGAACTACTAGACAAAGCAAAAAGCATCATTGGATATTTATTTCATATTCGACAAAATAGCGGGTGCAGGATCAAACAAAGTGGAGTTATTTGTAAAGTTACAAACAATAATATCAGCAGTGGGCCTACCAGCATCCATTAGAAACCATCATCGTGTCATAAAAACGTTTTGTTTGCGTTTTATTTTTATTGGAGTTGTCACATTGTGACACACTTCACCATTTGGAGGTGATGATTGAACGAAGACGTCACAAAACTTCCGTCAAAAAACAAGCTTACTTAAAGAGATTCGTTGTACGAAATAGCATGGTACGATTGAAACAATACTGCGCTAAGAGATGGCGGTATTCCCCTGGTCCCACAATAACATAGTTTCCCATTTATGAAGAGCGAAAGGTGCCCTCAGTGGGGTCTTCGTTTTATAACACGCAAATGAAAAATTATAAACTATGAAAATGTACTACTTAACTGATTCATGAACAAATGAGTTGTGCGCGAAGTAATGAAACATTCAATTCAATCGTTTATTGCATAAACCATAATGTAAATAAATGTGTAACAGAAGAATTATACTTTGCATCTCTCCGAAGATGATTTGTGTTGTGTTTAACGAAGTATGGTACGCTATTTATAATTTCCAAGTTAAATATTATTCGAATTAATTTCTTTGAAGGATGAATAAGGAAGAAGCGTCAGTGCTATTACCCCACTTTATTATACCGTAGTTATAGCCAATGTCCCCACTGCTGGGGCACTGGCCTTCCTTATGAATGGATAAGGAGAACGGGCCATGACCAGCACGCGGGTTCAAAGCGGATTGGTGGGTTTTAACGACTGCCAATGAAGCCGGGACCAACGGCTTAACGAGCCTTTCGAAGCACGGAGAAGCTCGCGATAGTAAATTTTTGGTCACCCATTCTGTGACCGACCATCGCGAAAGTTGCTTGACCTCATCAATCGCAGGCCGAGCGCGCGAACCACTGCGCCACGGGCTCCTCATTATATATTATTATATTATATACTATTATCCGATTTAAATAAGCCTTTTCAACTAAAATAATAAAATATTTTTGGGTAACTTTCAATCAAAATTTTCCCTATGTGCGCCGTTATACAGGGTTACAGGGAAAGTCGTACTGAATATTAAAGGACGTTATTATTTAGGTCATTTCTGATGAATTTGATCCTATAATATAGTGTCCGAAACTTAACCGTTATGGAGATATTGATATCTTTAAGTTTTTTTTTTAAATATCCCAATTTTTTTGCTTTTTTGCCAATCTTTTTATGATTAAGACTCCTAGGGTTCGTTTTTTTATGTATTTAGTTAGAAGACATGCCAATGAATAAAAATGATCAACAAAAACTCAACCCTCCATTAACAGCTTAAAATAACTGCACGACAACGGTATAAATTAAATAATTTTTGCTAAGTATTCCTAACTTTGAAGCGATATGATAAAAAAAAATTATGGAACTTATTCTGCAGATGATTTTAAAAACTTCTACGTCTTCTTAGCTATTCAAAAAGGTATAACACTAGCTATTAAATAGGCAAAACATTGACCAAATAACAGTTCAGTTAGCAAAGGCTACATTTTTGGTTTGAGGTATAAATAGCTAAATCACGAAAATAAAACAAAAAAATCAGTAATATTTTTATAATTCATGTTCAACATGGCCGCCACTATTTCTTATACAAATTCTCATTCGTTTTCTTAAATTACTTTTTACAACAGATGTTTGCAGGCTCCGCCTCATTTCCTCAGCCGCATCAATAATTTTTTGTCGTAAAACCTCGATATTTGCGATTGGTGTCATTTCGTCGTACACTAGGGTTTTCATATGACCCCACACATAAAAATCCATCGGCGTTAAATCGGGACTTCTTGCCGGCCACGGTATGGGTCCACCTCTTCCAATCCACCGGTTTGGGTAATTTTCATCCAACCATGCTCGAACACTTCTTCTGTAGTGCGCTGGGCAGCCATCGTGTTGAAAGAACATATTTTGTCTTATTGCCAGAGGTAAATCGAGCATTAAAGAGTATAACTCCTCCCTTAAAAAGTTCTCGTACATCTCGCCATTCAAATTATCGTGCAAAAAGTATGGCCCTATCAAATAATTAGAAATTATGCCCATCCACACGTTGAGACTGAATCTCCTTTGAAGAAGAAAGAAGAAGAAAACCATTTATTAACAACACACACAAAAAACAGTTATACAATGAGACAAGTAGGTACTTAATTATGACAAAAAGAAAAATTGATACTAGACAGAAAAACAAAATGACGAAAAAGAACAATAAGTGTGCTGCTAATAGGCCCTGTCTCAGCAAAATTAACTTCTGGGTTTCATTGATGGTCAGAATAACCCAGAAGCACTGATATTCTGACAGGGCCAAATGAGTGAGTGGACACAACACAACAAAAGCACAAAAATAAAACACTAAACGATACATAAATTAAACAACAATAAAAACAATAACATGCAAATAAAAAAAACAAATAATAAAAACTAAAACGGGACATTATAAAAAAAAAATTAAAAATAAAAATAAAGTTGTTAGGCACTAAAAATTACGCGTCTCCTTTGCCGAAACCGAATACATAAAAAAAGAAAAGAAAAAAAGGAAACAGTACCCCTATTACGAGTCTGCATAACATGACATTTACAGGACTCGTGAGCGTAGACTGTCGGATACACTGCTCATGTCGGTAAAACAGTCGCTAAATATGAAAGAGACAGAGCTACATTTTACGTTAACGATAACTGTAACGTCAAGCTTGCCAAACTCGTAATAAGCCTACTGTACCTAGTTTGAGATTGCTTGACCTTTGACAATGAATTGACATTGTATTTGATTGACTGACACAACATGACTTATTACATGACATTTAATTTTATTTGGCATTCACCAATTATTTTTTAAAAAGTTTCACAACAAAAGAAAAGTAATGCGAAGGATCAAGGATCAAGGTGTGGAATTCTTCTCGACGATTGATGACGTGGCGTAAACGTGGCAAGCGCATGTGTTACTTCACCACATGGATGGACGGACCGGTATACACCTTCTTAACTGGTGGCGGCGTGTCGGCGGCTGGACCCTCAAAAAACTACGACAGACGAAACTACGACAAACTACGACCTTTGCGATCCTTTTAATCTTTTTTTATTGGGATTACCTTGCGCTTTGGGAGCCCAATAATGGGCGTTATGGTAATTTGTGATACCGTCTTTGTCAAACTTAGACTCATCTGTCCACAAAATTTTCTTTAAAAAAGCCGGATCATCAATATCGGCATTTAGCATAAATCTGCAGAAGTCTAGTCGCCTCAGCGGGTCCCCTTCTTCATTTACGTGCACTGGCGTGTAATGGTAAGGGTATTGGTCAGAACTGTGCATTACGAACCAGGCTTTCCACTGGGAAATACCGAGCCGTCGAGCAACAACAGTTGTTGACGTGGTTGGGTCGGCTTGAAAAAGGCGTCGAATTTCATTATTTTCTTCGTCGTCGTCATCAAAAATACGAGGTCGTCCCACGTCAGTTCGTCGTACTTGAACAGAACCAGTTTCTCGTAGTCTTCGGTAAACTCTGTCAAATACGCCAATATCAGGTACTCGGCGAGTTATGTTATGTTGCAATACCAGTTTGGACTATTAAGATTGTAAATTCCTACTGTACGATGTATTGTACATTACTAGTAGATGTTGAACATGAATTATAAAAATATCACAGTTTTTATTATTTTATTTACGTATTGAAGCTATTTTTACATCAAACTGAAAATGTAGCTTTTGCTAACTGAACTGTTATTTGCTCAATGTTTTGCCTATTTAATAGCTAGTGTTATACCTTTTTGAATAGCTAAGAAGACGTAGAAGTTTTTAAAATCATCTGCAGAATAAGTTCCATACAAATTTTTTTTACCATAGCGCTTCAAAGTTAGGAATACATAGCAAAAATTACTTAATTTATACCGTTGTCATGCAGTTATTTTAAGCTGTTAATGGAGGGTTGAGTTTTTGTTGATCATTTTTATTCATTGGCATGTCTTCTAACTAAATACATAAAAAAACGAACCCTAGAAGTCTTAATCATAAAAAGATTGGCAAAAAAGCAAAAAAATTGGGAAATTTAAAAAAAAACTTAAAGATATCAATATCTCCATAACGGTTAAGTTTCGGACACTATATTATAGGATCAAATTCATCAGAAATGACCTAAATAATAACGTCCTTTAATATTCAGTACGACTTTCCCTGTAACCCTGTATATATTCCACTAGCGGCTGCCCGCGGTTTCACCCGCGTGGTTCCTGTTCCCGTGGGAATATCGGGATAAAAAGCAGCCTATGTGTTATGCCACGACTTGAAGTCTCTACATACCAAGATTCATCGCAATCGGTTCAGTATCTTTTGACTGAAAGAGTAACAAACAAATTGACATACTTTCGCATTTATAATATTATAGTAATAGTTATTATCGAACATTCTGAAACAATATGACATTTCAAGGAGAGTTAAAGTGACCCGAGGACTTATCCAGGGTCCCTTCAGTTAAGAATCCGTTTTAGTTTTCCTCTTACGAAAATAACGGAGTAAGTTGAAAAGAGGATTACTTTTCTGTAGACGTACGTACGTAGGTATAACGTAGGTATTACGAGTGATACACGAATTGAATTGAGGTACTTTTAAGTTTTTTTTTTTATTTTTACTTTTGTAAATAAAACTTAAGGTAGTTTTATTTGCAAAAGAAAAATAGAAACTTTTTCTAAAATGACTTTAGCATTTTTAAGATGTATCTTACATTACCGTTTTTGATGATCACTTCAAACTTCTTTTGAAATTTATATTAAAACAGCGGGGCTAATAAAACGCGACATTCGTTACGTAGTGAAAATATGTACTTACAGCTTGACGTTTCGGCTATGTTGCAATAGCCGTCACATGTATGTCACATGTCTGCTTGTGACCGCTGATTAGAAAGAATATTGGGGATAACATAACTCACCAAGCTGTAGGAAACGTTTAGTACGATAATACCCTGTTCCGGAAATGTAAACACTATTCTCAAAGGACTAATTACAAAGGAAATGTTTAGCCTGCTTCTGTATTTTGCGCAAAGGGGTGACGACGCATGACAGCAAACTTTTTTTTTCTACTTCTTGCCTCTTTTTTTGTGTTTTACCTGTCTGTCTTTTTAAAAAGACTCCTTTTAAAAGAGGGTAGAGTGTATTTAATTTCCGCATTCCTAACACTATATCTTCTCTGCTCCTAGAGTGACAGAGGCGCAGCTGAGGTACGCGCGTATAGCGGCGTCTCGGAAATTCAACTGCCAAACGTTGCGCAATAGGGTCCCAAGTCTTACTATATTACTTATATTACACTCTGGGTGGTATTGGATACTTCACGCTATTACAGAATTATTTTCAGAAGGCCTACCATCATCTATTAGAAACCATCATATAAGAACGTTTTGTTTTTATTGAAGTTGTCACATTTGGATACACTTCACACTTTGGAGGTGCTAATTGAGCGAAGACGTCACAAAACTTCCGTGAAAAAACATGCTCATTTAAAGAGATTCGTAGTACGAAATAGCATGGTAAGATTAAAACAATACTGCGTTAAGAGATAGCGGTAGGCCCCCAGGTCATATTGCCGCAATGCGTAGTCATATTAATCACGCTTGATAATGTACCTTGTCTACAGAATAATTGGAGAGTCAAATAGGTACAGGCAGATAAAACAATGTTGAGAAAAGTGCTTGTTAAATGAACGGCGGACTACGATATTTCGCTGCGAAATACTTATTGTACAGTCAATAGCTTATCCAGCCTTAACTTTCGTAGACACTCAGCTACCCCTTTTGGACACTCATTTTTTGTGTGGAAAGTTTTGCGTTGACACTAATCAGCCTTCTACCTACTTTTCCTATAAGCGGGACGGCTGCGATATAATACGCGTCAAATATCATCGCCGAACTTTCGACTGCTCTAGCATCCGCGTCACTGGGAATGGTGCAAAATCGCAGCTATAGAATACGAGTCCGCGAACGTGTTAAGTTCATGTTACGCCCTGATGGCGCATAGGTACGAGGATATGAATATCGGAATCTGGGAATATCGTAATATCGGAATCACGGAACGCGAGTTCCGATATTTCAATTCCGATATTGAGTGATACAATATTGTAATATCGGAATCAGACATATACTTAAATTTGAATCCGTATATAAGCCAGGAGATAACACATGGACGTAAAATATAGACTCAACGTAGTATAAACCTACTGAACGTAGTTTAAAGTAAATATGCGCCGAGCGCGATAACGCGCTATGCTATATTCCTGTTGCCATGCCAGCCCATTGTGCATCATAATTTGATCTTCTGTGATTTGTTATGAATGAAAAAGCAGCACTACGACAATAGCGGTGAAGAGGAGTTCATCTAACACACCGGCAAACAAGTATCTTACATAATTTACGTATCAGCAGCCAGAATGCTTGGCGCTTGACTTCCCAGAATCCGATTTTCACGAACGACATTCCAGAACATGTAATATAATCATGTTTTATAGCTGTAAACCACCAGACGACACTGCAGTATTCTACTGGGAGTTTTTCAGAAAGATTAAAATAAAAAAAAAAACAAAATTATTAATATTTTTTAAATCATGACGTTTAATACATAATTGAAAAAGGATAAAAGTATTTTCAACATAAATATAAATAAATATAGCAATATAATATCTCCCATCATTCAGACTACTATAAAAGTGCAAAACTAATTCATTTAACGGCAGCCCCAACGGATAATTAAGTCGGGGGTTTTGCCGACCAATATAGAATGAAAGATAGTGTGCCTTTTTGTCGGTCAAAAATTTTGCAATAAAATACGAAGCGAAAAAATGCTTGATGCTTTGTTATCCTTGAAAACACACTACGACAAACATATATTTAAGATAATAAATTGTTGTTTATAATTTTATTGTTTATTTTGCATGTACACTTTAAAATGTTAGATTACGGAGCCACCTCCACCGGTGGAGATTACCTCCACGTGTCACGTTCCTGATATACTTCCCGAGCTTCTTAACATCCATCAATCTTTCAATACAAGCTTGATAATTTTTTCTTCAAATAAATACTATTAAGATTGTCTTTTTTTTCATTAAATAGGCTTACTCTTGGCCTCATTTTGATTCGTAAGATTAAGAAGAGACCTAAGATGGAGCGAGCATGCCTAGAAAAAGCCTATTCACTCGAGCTTTAAATATACCAGGATTGTAGGCACCCAGGAATGCAGGAATGGCAGGCAGGGAATCCACTCACTGGCTGTGTGCATAATTAAAGTTGTGGAAAAGCGCTTTGTACGAAGACGTGGAATATCATCCAGGCAGGGGTAATAGCAGGGTAATAGCATAGTGCAGTATGTCTGGACTCCTGGTGGTAGAAAGGAGCTGGCGGGATTAGCTCACGCCGCTCTATAGCACACTAGCGCAGTCTGAGCTTCCAACTCGATGTTATCGCCGAAGTTGAGATCTGATGACAACCTCATGCCAAAAAGTTCAAGATTGTCAGTAACTGGTACAGTTGTACCTCGGAAAGTAAGTCGTGTTGAAAGGCTCTTTTTAGCGGACAATAAACAAGCCTGTGTTTTGGTAGCATATAACTGACCATATTGTTGTCACCCCATTGGGAGACAAGACTTTAGACTTGAGTTCGAGTTTGTCCGCTCAACCACGGACTCTCTTAAAGAACGAGTTTCCTCCCATTTGTGATGGATAAATATATCTCTGTAACCGTGCTCTCGTCCTCATACCCAGCAGTACCGGGCACAAGCAGTTCATTAATATGCAGCCGGAATAAAGTCGTGGAGAGAGCAGATCCCTGAGGAACTCTGGCATCAATAGCCCCGAGATCAGAGGTACAGCCGGCAATGACTACTCGAATTGACCGTTCACTCAGAAAATCAGACAGAAAATCTTAGTTTTAAAGTATTTTATTGTACTCAATCAAACCCCATACCTAATTTGTGCAATTTTTGTAGGGAATGTTCAATTTATAAAGACTATGTACATTCTTTTATAAAAATGTGCAATTCCGATATAAAAATCGGAATTCCGATATTAGGGCCTAATATCGGAAATCAATATCGGAATTGGGCATGTAGCCCTAGTAGGAACGCAAAGAACTGATCCCTAATTATGTAGGTAACTAATAGTTTTCAATTGCAGTGTTTTTTATTTTTAAATCATGGATGTCATTTGCTGGCAATAATTGCAAATTATTTGCTAGTAGATAATATTGTAGTGAAACTGAGAAATCGGACATATCGGTCAACTGTAGATACCTAATATTAAAATTATTAAAAACAGCTTATAGCTTCAGCTGTTTACACTTCTTGAACAGTACCTAACATAGTACTTAATTAAAAACCTCTCTCAAAACCACATAAATGTAATAATTAGTATTTCAGCATGGCGATACTCATTTCAATAATGGTTCCGATATGTTATCGCGGTTCCCGCCAGATACCGGCGCGCGCGCACATCCTAGCAGCCCACGCATCACGTCACTCACGTCCAAACATTATAAATGTGAGTTCAACGATTTATGAATGACAAAATGTTTTAATTGAGAGTACCCGATACAAGCACATCTTATTTCTTTCTTGGGGTTCCGTACCTCAAAAGGATTAAACGGAACCCTTATAGGATCACTTCGTTGTCCGTCCGTTTCTCAGGAACGCGTGGAGGTATCAAACTGAAATTTATATCTAATACTCAGGTCTACTGTCCCTTGAAGCTGTGAAAAAATCAAACTTCTAAGCCAAATAAATCAAAAGATACAGCCGTTTATGCCGCAAATTTCTGCAAATTTTCGAAACTCGCACGGGAATCAAAACCTACGCCATCGGTTCATATGGAAGTTTTTGAAACATGACGAGTTTATATTATATGACGAGTATACAAATACCCCGAAAAACGCTACGGCGGCGGGAGGCCTTGTTAAGAAGAACTGGCAAAAATGTCGTTTCATTTTCCTACATCAAGTAAATTAGCTTTTCTTTTAACTATCGTACTTTTCAGGAAGGCAAAAATGAACATTATTCATTAGACTATACCGTACTTTAATGGATTACAAATGGAGCTGGATTGTGCGTGTAGTGCTGTCATTCTCAAAGTGGGCGATAATGCCCCCTTGTGGGCGCTCGTGGCCTAGATGTGGGCGGTAAGGGGCCCAGAAAAAATGTGTTTAAAGCTGTGGTAAAGTAAAAAAAATATATTGGGGCGCGCTGAAAAATAACGAATCGCTGCACCGCAAAGGCATACCGCGGTACCAGCCGGAAAGCCCCACCTGAACATGTTTTCTTTGCTCCGGCCGGTCCAAGTCCGAAGCCAATTTAAAGACTTACAGATCGGCCATGGAAGATCATGGCCAGGGATGTATGGAGTAGGTAGGTTCACTTTTTCACGCCATAGGTAGCTTAGGATGTGGGAGCCAGAGATACTTGGGGTCTAAGATTGAGGAGGTATTCCTCGTAGCGCACCCATTAGGACCACCCATCAGGAGCATTAAGGAAACGTAATTGAGACGTGTTGATTTTGAGGTAAGTATAGGTAAGTTAGATGTGTAAGTTAAATTCCGAACATTAACTACATGGAGTTTTATTTTTTATATAAGTATTTTTCACCCTGAATCTGGATCTTTTTTCATAACAAAGTAACTATCGCCAATGAGCTAAACACTCAACACACCACACAAAAATATAGTAAAAAAAAAACCCTCTTCAAACGCGCAACATAAACATGTCATTTTTATCGTAACCAACTCATAACTCTTATCGAACTGCAGTAAACGCACTCTAATGGGTACAGTCAATAGCACATTAGGAATCACAAAGCAGATACTTCTGCGATCGATTTTGAACTTCAACTGGTTAAAATTAAAGTTCTCATATAAATACGTTGCGAAAATCTGCCACGTTAATTTAGCTGTCGATGGTACATTGTTTTTCAAACAGCCATCATTCAAGTCAAGAGACAGAGCTACACTGACGATATTTGAAAATATAAAAACTTGTACCTATTGATTTTATTTTGTAACATCCTTTGTCTACTTTGTAGTGACTAATAATTTTAAAACTTTACGTTTTCATAATTTCAAAACGCTTAATTAACAAATAGGTAAAATAACATCTCTCACACAAAGTTTGTATCTTATTAAAAACCCAAAAAATGGGTCAAGTGAAAAGTTTAAAATAAAGTTTACTGAAAATTCAATCTTATCAATTTGCATACCTAACCTTTGTCCGCTTTCAAAAAAAAATAAACATCTCTACCACAGAGTTATTAACTCACAAGCGGCCGCCCGCGGTTTCTCCCGTGGGGATATCAGGATAAAAAGATATCCTATGTTTTAATCCAGGCTATCTTTTATCTCTGTGCCAAATTTCATGCAGATCCGTTCAGTAGTTTTAGCGTGAAAGAGTTCAAACAAACAAACAAACTGACATACTTTCGCATTTATAATATTAGTAGGATTATTAACAATAAAAAGTCATAACGATCTATACGTACATCTTATGTTTTTGCGCGCACTGCTCATTGAAATAAAACAACTTTTACGTATATCAAACGCGCTATATTTCCACGAACTAAGTTGTAATTGTCCGTATTTTTAGGGGATTTTTGATTTTACCGACGTTTCGGCACGTTTACAGCTGCCGGGGTCACGGGATGGCTGACGATCTTTTCAGTAAACGTCGGCCACATTTTTTTATTTAGCGAGGTCTGTGCCACACGTGTAACTAACACGTATTCTAGTAATACAGTGGAAGTCACATAATTAACGACACTTACACCCATATTCTAAGTCGTTCCTCCAAAACTTACTCGTCCTCGACTTAACGAAACCTCATTGAAAACCTCTTCGAAATACTCCTCGAAATCGGTATTCTAAGTCATAACTTCGTAAGGACCTGGAGGAGCCAAAGAGTACGTAGCCACTCCGTGTTAGGCCTAGCGCACACTACCATTTTTACCCACGACGAGGTTGAGTAGAGTGTAAAAAGTTTTGGAGGAACGACTTAGAATATGGGGGTTATATGGGGGTTAGTCGATTTTTATACAAACGAAAACTTTGGAACCTCGGTTCTCTGCCACGTATTAACAGAGCTGTGATCTGACAATGGCCATCCAGTGAGTGAATGGAGGCGATCCAGCCCCCTTATAGTCTCATTTCAGAATCTATCACAATCCTTTTCAAAGTTATTGTGATTGTGAAAGTGATTTATGGAATTGTGTGACTTATAGTCGCAATCCCTTTCAGATCGAATGATGTTTTAAATAACACTTCATTTGACACTTCTCCAAACATTTGAAAGATATTTTCGTGTGTCACTTTGCTTAAGACAGCTCAATTTCGTTCATTCAATACCTTTCGAAACGCGTCCCGATCACAATCCCTTTCAAATGTCAAGTAGTGACGGCTAAAGTATGTAAATATCTTTCAAGTTTCAGATTGCTATACACACCCAAATGATCTGATCTACATTCTAAAAGATGTAACGATCGGAGTTTTCAGTTTCAGAAATTCCATATATTTTTATGCGACTTTCGCTGTTTTTTTTAAACATACCTATAGGAACATCTCTTAGCATGTTTACTAGGTAAATATCATTAATAATATGATGAAAGAGTTAATTGCACAAGTGCTTTTATTTATGATATCTTTACTTGTTATTAATATATTTTCAACAAATGAGGTATTTAAATTGAAATAAACAATATTTGAATTCAGAAATTAACTGTATCATGGTACATATTATTTAATTTTCCTTGAATAATTAAATTAAGTAAACTACAACTATTTATTTACTAAAACAAACCAATTGAATTAGTTCAATTGATTTTTGTCCTCTTCACTAGTAGACTTAGAATGGCCACATTATTTTACGAAATGACAGTTCTATCTGTCATTTTACTGCATCTAATTACAAGTCCGAGTATTTTTGCTTTTTATTTTTGCCTACCAGAAGTGCGCTATATAGTTACTACGCGTGCGTGTTACAGCGTGTATGGCGTCTTATCATGCCGAAGTATTAGCGTAGGTCAGTTAGCGCTGTACGTAAGATTATGTCACGCAAGGTTACCGCCGCTTTCTTACGTTAACAAGAACAGACACGAAGGAAAAACACAACTGGGGGGTTACTCTTGACGGGATCGAGAATGAATAATTGAATGAGATCGAGATTGAATGTCAATAATTATTACTGATTTTCGACGTTGATTCGATTTGAAGTGCCGCTAAAATCGATTAATAGAGTACAAAGTTACTTTATTTACTAATTTCAAGTATTAAGTATTAGTTTAATTACTTATTTTTAGTCATAATTACTGACGTTTGACATTAATTCAATCTCGATCTCATTGTGATCGCGTCAAGAGTAGGGGGCCTGATTTGATAGAGCTGTAATGGAAAATCAGATTTGGCAAGGTTTATTGATTTTCTCAGTAATATAGTCTATGAAAATGCATGCGACCGATTTATTTTTTATTATGTCCCACAAGGTAACACAGAATACCAGTGTTGCAATGTAATTGACGAGCTCTTGCAAGAATGCACTGCACAATTAACCATTTTCGTTTCTATGTGACGGGTGTTTTCATGGCAATGCAATGGTCTCAATCTCAAGAGACCATTAAGACTTAAGACTGAATTAGATCGTATAACTTTGACCGTAGATCATACTTTTGACACGCAAGGTAGGTACACTTTAACCGTCTTTATAGATCTGTGCCTTGTTTAAATGTTTAATGATAAAAGTACTTAAATCGGTTAAGTTTTGGAGAAGGAATAAGGGGACTACAAATCGATGATTTTGTCCACTTTTCATATGATTTTATTAATTCCCTCGCCCTTGAGATTTCTTCTTAACACGTGGGCCCTGCTATTTCGCAATGGTCGGTCACGGCTCATGGGATGGGTGACCACTACTTTCTCGACTTCACCGTTAAATAAGTTAAGCTGGTGGTCGTAGCTGTGTTTGTAGTAGTCAACGCCATCCAATCAGCTTTGGACCCGCGTGGTGGGTCATGTCATTATCCATATCCATGGCTCAATTTACACCGCCGCGGAATGGAATGGAAGCGACTTTTTGCAACGAAACTGCACATAGCATAATGAATTTTATATCAACTGTATAACGCACAAAATAAATACGAGCCTAAAAATTGGAATTCTCGAGAATGCGCGAGGATTCCGCGGAAGACGCGCGTCCGTATTTATTTTGTGCGTTATACAGTTGATATAAAATTCATTATGCTATGTGCAGTTTCGTTGCAAAAAGTCGCTTCCATTCCATTCCGCGGCGGTGTAAATTGAGCCTAATGCCTTTGCTCCTGAAGTGGGGACTGGGGACAGTTATTGCTGACAATGACTTATTGACTGAATGTTACTAAAAAACTTACGATAAGCACATTACTTTACACATGAACATAAAATATAATTAGGTACAAACGTATCTGAGATGTAAAATTAATATAGTATAGGCAACTATTAAGTATTATGTGGTATAGTTACATCTATGTATTTTAGAACCTTACAATATGTCTTCCTCATTCAACCCACTTTTTAAAATATAATACTTAATAAAAAATCCGATTTCATCCCACAAAATCCCTAAAATTATTTTGATAATTACTGTAGTAGTAGTAAGTAGTTACGAATCGTCATCGTCATTAACAATTTTTTCATCCCATCTATTCGAAAAACGCTGATTGATTCGCCTATAAGTGCGAGCAAAGTAAGTCTTTTCTCCAAGAGACTTTTTCACGGGGCAGTAATGAGATTTGAATTTCGAACATTAACATCGTCCCTTAGTGCTCTGTGACCAAAGAGATCGCACGAAAATATTGTATGAAAAAGTCACTGGCCGATTATTAGGTGACCGACGCGTGCTGTGCCGCAAAAAAAAAAGAAAATAAAAGAAAAACGGACGAACTACGTATTACCCTTATATTGAACTTTATTGGAGTAAACAGTGTTTTGTGATATTTGCAGTGCAATAATTGCAAAAAATGAGCTCCACAAGCAGCGAGTTTTTTTTTTTTTTAGCTATGGCTATAACATTTCAAAGTTGCACAAATGTTTCAAATATTAATATAAATTTTTAAGCTGTTACTTTATAATTTTTTTAACATTATAACATTATATTGGTGTTTAATATTTTTTTTATAAGTAAATACATTCATTAGTTGTATCTAGAAACGCCTCTTATTTCTTTTTCTCATCGACGGGGATGAAAAGTAGAGTGTGTCACTCGGCCGCAAAATATATTTTTGGCTCGGGCGACGTACTTTGAATCCCTCGCTACGTTCAGGATTCTACTAAAGAATCCCTCACTTCACTCTGGATACAAAAAAGCGCCCTCGCCGTAAAAATATTATTTTGCTCCCTTAAGGTACCATCTACTATTATACACCGCCTGCATCTGTATCACGTATTAAATATCAAATATTCTCTACTTGAAAGTAAGCTAATAATGCCCGGAGGGAGCTAATGTTGTATGGAACTTACCTTGTGTAATTATGATATTTAAATTTGGAACGCCAAAATGTCAACAAAAACTTTATCAAAAATAGTTTCGAAAAAAAACATGTCTGTTCAAAGCAAAACTTCCTGGTCCAAGGAGTTTTTAACTATAGAATTGACACTTAAAGAGATTTTACTCCTATGAAAAATATAAACATGGCTGTATGTATTGGGGTCCCTAGCACCAAGAAAACATTTGAAATTGGAATTATGTGATATTGTGCACACATAAAAATATAATGTAATAGCTATCTCTTTCATTTTCGTGTTTTTTCGTGTCTTTTGTCTTACTTATCGGTAAAACATGGCAAATCATCAAATTGTGAATGTGTGTAGTCTAAACTCTTGGTCACAGTCACTAATAAATATTATTAAAATTTTAAAATTAAAAAAGTTACATTTATTTATTTATTTATTTTTATTTATTTATTTATTCACATCACCAAACACACATGATAAAAATGTACTTTCACAAATGACAGAAAAAAGTAAAATACTCTTGCAAACATGTGTGCCGCAGCGATGCAAAAGGGCAAATGCTCAGTGATATCTTTGCTCAATTAAGCAAAGCACTGATTTTCAGCGTTTGCCCAGAGGCCTCGGTCGCGATAAACGACAGAGACTACTACTGCTAATATTAAATGACCGTGAATTAATAAACTGTTTGCAAATTAATTGATTAAGATTTATTATTAATAAAAGATTAAGTATAAAATTTGAATTAAAATTATTTAAAAAATATTTGTCAGTATAACGACAAATATCTACACTGTAATATTCGAATTGAAATTTAATTATATTGAAAATACTAATAATATAGGATTATTTTTAATGATAAATTGAAAACAATATAACTATATATAATTAGACTAATTAAACCAAATAAATTAAAATTAAAATGTTTATTAATTCTTCTTCACAGAAACCGTTATCAAGGGACCGCTGCTGGTGCATATTCCCAACCTCTGCATTTCCAAAAGTGCTATTTTGACATAATTTTTAAATGAGTGTCGGGACGTAATAAGCCTTACTGGAGGTGGTATATTATTCCAGCACTTAGTCGCCTGATAACGGAAGAATAAACTAAATAATAAACGATATAATGAAAATTATCATTGCATTGCCTACGGAACTAAATATTTGAAGAAAAAATCGATGTTTTTCTTATCCCTTCGATATTTTTTCCGCGAATTGTTGTCACTTATTGGTTTTATAATCTATAATTTCTTTTTTTATTGTACCGTCATAGTAGGCACACTAGGTGTATAAAGTAGAGTATGCTCCTCGGGGATAAAAGTGTCTTAGCCTTGGGCAGACTTGAATTCTTCGCTTCATTCAGGATTCTTATTATTAACGTCTTAATTTCCTCACGACGTTCGGGAATTAACTACAGAATCCTTCATTTCGCTCAGGATTCAATATGCTGCCCGTGACATAAGACACTGCTTTATCCCCTTAGTGCATAATCGACTATTAACGGCCCCACTGCTGGGGCTCTAGCCTTCCCTATGGATGGATAAGAATAGTTCATGACAAAAATCCCACACATTAAATTAATTGTTGTTGTTGTCTCAGCCACATAACACCCACTGCTTGGTATAGGCCTCCCCCAAAAAGAGGTGGTTTGCCATAATCGCCACGCTTGGCAGGCGGGTTGGCGATTGGCGATCGCAGTATGGCCAAGTTTGTAGGAGACGCAGCTGCCAGTCTCCTAAAGGCTGAGTCCCTTAGTCGCCTTTTACGACACCCACGGGACGAAAGGATGTAGTGCTATTGTAAGCCGACACTACACACTAAATTAATTAGTATTATTAGTCTAGTGTATTATACTACACTGGGTACAAAAGATATTCTCACATTTTTCCTGTAAATAAAGCTTTACAGCATCGCCTGTCTGATAGAGTCTGGTATTTAGGATAACCTTTATCATCAGGAAATAACCTCTTTAGAGCAGCTCTCGATTTAATTTCTGTAACACTGGCTGTAAAATATCTAATGAAATTATTATGAAAATTGTACATTTTAATATTATAATTGGGAAATAAGTATTATTTTAAAACTTAATTAATGCCTACGAAACACATCATCAATAAGTTATAATTACTACTGTAAAAAGTAATTCTGTTTGTTTATTACCTTTTCAGGTTACTACGATACCTTAATCGCTGACGCAGCTTCGATAAATTTAGACATAGGTAGAGATAGATTCGAGTTTTGAGAAAGACGGGCTATTCTTTGCCACAAATCCCGAAGAATAGGTACCACACGAACTTAGTCTCAGCGCAGGCGAAAGGCTGTAATTAAAATGGCGTGGTATACAGAAAACCCTGGAATGTTTTATAAGACAACTTTTATTATCTGACGGCGCCGTCTCAGCCTAGTCTGTGTACGTCATGGCGGGAAAATTGGAAATGGAGTTATGACAGCGCGGAATATTCATGATGGCGGCTAGCGAAACCAATTCTACCGCAGAATTGATGTCTTGTTTACGATCGATGTCAAATTGTTTACTAACTAAAGAAACATGAAATTGGTCGAGTGAAAGTTAAAAAGTTGTTATGATAGACTTTTACAGCTACAGGGTTATATCTATACTAATATTATAAAGAAGATAGATTTGATTGTTTGTTTGTTTGTTTGCAACGAATAAACTCAAAAACGGCTGAACGGAATTGGATGAAATTTGGTACACAGATAGTAGATAGCCTGGTTATAAACATAGCATACTTTTTATCTCGATATTCCCACGGGAACGGAAGCCACACAGGTGAAGTTAGGTATATATTCTGTGCTACAGGAGACAACACCAGCCGAGTGAAGACAAATTATCTTGACACTTTTTTATACGAAGCATTGTAGTGTAGCTACATCATGCTTAGCAAAGCAGTTTTTGATACAGCGCGACCTAATTGATATCAATCCGAATAGCATACTTACTATATTAATTTATTCTTTAGCCGTAGCGTGAACAAGCCCTTATATAACATTGACCGCTTTCAATACCTTATTGGACCAATCAATATTCCAATGAATTTGTCAATGGAACCAATAAAGTCGTTATATTCGATAACTCATTTATCGTACAGGTCAGTGTAAAAGGTCAGAAGTGTGTTTAAGTAGTTCGTGCTCCTAGGCTGTGAAGCACCCACCTTTCATGAATCGATCTCGGAATTATTCATAATTAGGTAGGCACTATAACAGGGGCGGCTCTTTTAGAATTAAACCCATGTTTAACTCGATACTGTTTTTATATTCTGTAGTTATATTAGTATTTTTACAATATTTTATAATATTTTATTTGACAAGCCGACCGTCCATATATCTATGCACGACGGGCCTCTCTCTTTTTTAATTTTATTATAAACAAAACCAGCCAGCAACGAAGGGGTGTAGCGGCCTCCTTGTAGTGCGGAGACATTATACGATCTCCACAGTAGGTACCTATTATCGGCTTTTACTATTATTAAGTATTCTGTGCTTTTACTATTGTTATTGCATGGACACAAAAAGCCGGTACAGATAAATAAAAACATTGCCTCGGGTGCCATTTTCGCATTTCCACTGTTACCTTATGTCAAACTACCGGCCGCCTGCGGTTTCCCCCGCATGGTTCCCGTTCCCGTGGGAATATCGGGATAAAGGCAGCCTATGTTACCTACTCTCCATCCTTTCAACTAACTCTATGCCAATAATCAAGCTTTCCGGATTATGGCCAGAGCCCTTAGTACGAGTTGACATTTACTGTCAATGTTTTCGATAACTGTTCTATCGGATGCTCTACTCATGTCGTTACCGACATGAATAGAGCATCCATGGAGTCTATGGATATGAAAGAGACAAAGCGATAGTTTTCGAAAACGATTTTAGTTTGCCAAACTTGTACTAAGGGTACAGATTATGGTGAGCTTTTTATTTTATTAGTCATGCTTTACCATACTTACCATTTCTAATTTTAAATGGAGGGTCAAATGATAGGTTAAATAATAAGCAATAGCATTAGGTACCTACATAATATACCACGTAGGTTATTGTATACTAGGGTTTCTATAGTAATTGTTGTATTGTATCTGTCGTAGATAAATCAAATGTGAGGTCATTTTTCAATCTTACTGAAGCATTAGTAAAATTGGATATTCTTATAGCGAATTTTCTTAATTTTTGCTTTCTTGCTGATTCGTATTCTAATTGGTTCCTAGCTTTACTCTGATCTGAAAAATTGAGATATTATATCTTATACTTACGTATAAACCAATCAGAATAAGAGTTGTCCAGCAAGCAAAAATCAAGCCAATCAGAGTGAAGTACTTATATTCGATGTTACAAAAACCCTAAAACACCTTACTAAGATTGAGAAATGTCGTCACCATTTCCTAATTATCCGTGTTTTCGCAATATTCTTAGGATTTTCGCGAATAATTGATTTATCTAATTATCTTACGACATATCCAACTAAAACTGTCTGGCAACAGACAACTGTCTGGTAACAGTCTCTTAGCTGCCTACTAATAACCCTTTTGTAGGACACAATCATAATAAAATTTTGTCGTCCTGAATATTTTTCAAGCACCAAAAAGGGCTTCACATCACAACAATAATGATTATAATATCCGGCTCGGCGGACCGCATTTGGTCCGCCGGTGTTCATTGCATGCACACGCTTCTTTAAACAACACCTCGATCTACTCCAAAATCTTAAAACTTAAGTAATTTTTCTTTGATTAATATTAAAATTTAACTGTAGTGCATTAAAGTTCAATTAAAATTTATAAAAATATTATCTCATTACGTAATTGTAGGTTTTTTATTGAGATTTTAGTATTGAGCCCTTGGAAGAAAGTTACTGTTTTGCAGCAGATTTTGCTTATAGGCGTCTTTGATACACCTTATTTATACAGTTCGGGTTCAACTTTTAATCATTGTTGTCTATCTACAACATTGAGTTTTGACAACAGATAGGTACTTACCTATTGCTTTCGGCTGTTGCTTGTCGTCTTCAAGATAGAGAATCAGCGTGCCGAACCGGAGGCGGACCTTGTCGAAGGGAATCACTCCTAATCAGTCCAATTAAATAGTAGGTACGCCTTAAATCTGCACTTTCGTAGCGAGCCAGGGCACAAATTTGGTCAATTATTTCCTCTTGGGTACTTGTAAAATGCTTTAGAGATATGTATCTTAGAGCTCCCTGAACGTCAACTGTGGTTCTCTGTGTGGGTTAAGCTGCCGTGTGCCCAAGCTGGCGTTATGAAAGTTGCAGGCTTGCGGAGTCGCGGACTATCTAATACCTAACTACTTATATTATGTGGTGTGTCGACCGTTCATGCAAACTGAAACTAAAGACTTTTCACGCAAATCATTGCAGTTAGTTCCAGCCTTAAAACGGTTTCAATTGGAAAATAGGTAGAAACATTATGAAATTTCTCGTCAAGCGTGAAGATAACCTGTTCATTGAATTTTTCCGTAAATTGCTCTTTTTCTTTTTAGACAAAATATTAGATTAAGTGCCTACTTACTCTTTCTGTTAAGAGAAATCGGATTACATGCTTATTAATAATTAATAAATATTTTTAGTAGGAAAATCTTGAGCGCAGTCTACACTGAGAGCGAATCTTTCAGAAACTCCCAAAAAAGGATAGCAAACTTTTTCATGTGTAAGAACTCAACTGGAAACTCTCGTTCATGAAAGATCTAAACTAAAATTGACTAACGGAAAGGTTAATTGCTTGTGGGTGTTACTATCTGCCATCAAAAAACTAGCTCAACTTAACCAATAATTGATGGATCATGAAAAAAAAACCATATTTAAGTAATTAAGCAAGTACGTAGAATAAATACTAACTTAGTTAATCATTTTTTTAGGTAGGTAGGTATTCCTACTGTTTTGATCTTTTCATAATAATTGTATCGTGTCATGTCATATCACAAAAGATAATTGAAAATAAAAATAATATATTAAACCTACCGAAAATAAAATATGTTTATACAACCTGTTAATAAATGGCGCAAAATCTCAAAACCATTTTTATATTTTAGCCGAGTTCTATTTATTTTTTTATGAAACAACAATTTTTTTTGCGATTTCAGGGTTTGCGACAACGATAACAACTTTTTCTATGGAAACCCATAGAAAAAGTTGTTATCGTTATGATAAGTACTATAAACGATATGAGAAGTTGCGGATTTACATTAACACGTATGGACAAGTCAATTTTCATTGTTGCATTTAGAATAAAGATGTTCTAAAAATCTCAAAATGAGGTCAATGAAAAAGAAACAAAACTGCATTATTTTGCATGATTTAAAACGGTAACTACCAATGTAAGACTGTAAAACCTTGAAGAATGAGTACCGTGTAACGTTACTCCCCAAGCAGCAAAATCCAATCCTATAATTATCCTAAGACTACATATTTTTAGTCCTATAGTAATCATATTAACGTTTATAGGGCTGGATTTGGGCGCACCTTATAGGATATTTCGTCCTATAGTAATTTTGTTACAGTCCGGTAAAGTGCAAATTGATTTTATTATTATTTTATTGAGTGCATCTACAAGATCACGGTGTCCTATAAAGATCTGGTAAATGCACTGAATCAGCGTGATTAGTCCTGTAACGATCTGGCGTATGCTACTACAAGCGTAATTGATCCAACAGTGGTCAGCGTAATGCCATAACTAGAGCGTTAATTTTGCTTTCGTATGGTAATGGTGTAGTGACTTTGAATTTAGAAGAAAATAAAATATTTGCAAAAGTTACGTAATTTATTTACTATTCATTATCGTAAAATAGGTTGATGCTGTTTGTGTTTTCACTGTTATATAAAGAAATGAACTTGCGAAATAAATTTTATTGATAAAGTAATCGATGAAAATAAACATATTTTTAAGCGCCTCAAAAGTAATCACAGTAATTATTTGTTTATTCATTAATTTATTAATAAATACAAGCTGTTATCTGGCTCCATATTGTAATGCATTTATCAGGAGCTTTATAATGTGTTTTAGTCAAAGTTAATGTTACTATAGGAGTATAATGGACACCATATTGTTTATTGTTTTAGGGGTCCTTATGAGAAAAGCAACAGAGGTAAACGTATGCGAATAGATGTACTTATAGTTATAAATGAATAATATTATCAATGCTTAAACTACTTTGAAACATTTTTATCATAATATCATTTCTTTGAAATTTTTATTTAGATTAATGTTATGCGTTTATATATTTGATTATATTTTCCCATGTATGTTAATCCATAACTTAATTTATACTTTTAAACGACCATGGAAATGCTTTCGTAAATAGGTTTCTGTTAAAATCCATACTGACAATTTAACTTTTATGATCACTATCAATAAAATATTTAGTTTATTAGCAAAAAATCATAACAGTAAATAACGTCCTGTGAGTTGTAACTTACGCTAGTAATTATAGTTTTTACTGTTAGTATTGAGAAGTGTGTGGGCATCCCTTGGTGATGCGAATTTGATTCATTTATTTAAAATCACAGATAGTTCCGTCAAAGATGAATGTGATATATTATGCTTAACAGCCCATTGTTTTATATTTTCCTGCAATTCAGAATTTTCATCAAAGTCAGTGCGGTTATGGTCATCAGAATCGCCATCACTGCTATCACTTTCATAATCTTCTTGATTATAACATTTAGATGAATCAGCGTCGTAGTTTTTTATCGGGTCTATTTCTATATTATATTGTACGGAACCATCACAAACTTTACCAGACTATTTTTCAATCTCGGAAGTTATCGATTCGATCTCTGACCTGGATTTCATTTCTAGACATTTTTTGCAACTCTTCTTCTATAACTGCCACTGCGTTTAAATCGTTTCCATTTTTTAAAATCTGTAGTCTTTTGAACTTTAACAAACATCACAGCATGAAAACAAAATGGCTGTAGACAACCAATCAATCTAGTAATAGCATATGCAGGACACGTATAAGTAAATTCTTACCTATATTAGCAGCAGGAATGAAAGTGCGGTGCTAGTGATCCATTAGCAGTCACGTCAAAGACAAATCAATCTTATAGTATTTTCGACCTATAGTAGCCTAGACCCAAAACGTTTACAGGACAACTTTTCTTATAGAAGAATTAAACAAAACGTTAAAAAGATTAAATAGTCTTACCCAATGTATTTATAGGAGCATAGCTAATTATCATTATAATATGCACTTATAAGACTGCTAGTACCTATAAGAGTCATATAATCAAATCCTCTAAACGTTTACAAGACTATGTAACAGGATCGAAAGCGCTTGTAGCATTAACAGTTTTATACGATGTTCTTGTAAGCGTTTATAAGACTACGTAATAGGATTGAACGTGCTTGTAGAGTAAATCGTCCCTTATGCTACTTTTATAAGATCAGTGATCTCAACCAATGCCTCCATAAGTATGCTATAAGACGTTTAATCTTATAATCCAACGATTATAGGAAAATTTTGCTGCTTGGGTCGGTTCGGTAGACAGACACACAAATAATTTGTGTAAACGTAGCGTTAGTGTGAGCTTCATTGTGTAATAATGTCCTTATTACTTGTGAGTTTTGCGCTTTACAACCTGTCATTGTCAAAGGAAACTGTAAGGCTATCGACTAATGGACTTAAACTATTACTGTAACAATCTAAGGTGTACGGTGGCAGATTACGAATTTTCTTGGCTAATATTGTAAAAGTAAAAAACTTAAGGATTAAAATTCCCATTTTGACGTAATATTATTTGTGCTTTGTGCGGATTTGTTTACGTCTCAGTGGACGGGTGCGCAACGTGCGTTCGCGATCTATGTGTAGGTGTTGATTCGTGTACAAATATTTGTCGAATATTTTGTTCAAATTGTAGCGATTCTTTTCGCAATCTTACTAAGGCAACCAGTTTTTCGCAAAAACCCTATCCTTTTTCAGTAGGATTGAGAAACCACAACACCATTGTCTAATAAAATTATCCGTGTTCTCGCAATATCCCTAGGATTTTCGCAAAAAAAACGTTTTATCTAATTATCCTGCGATATATGCAACGGGTTAATTATAATCGATATTTCAGCTCGTTCTCGATATCGGGCTGGGCCCTGGCCATGAAGTGTTTGCTGCTGAATATGACACACTTCGCATCCATGATCGACTAAAATTTTCACTTCCAGCATCTCGTAGATTGCGAATATTTACGAATTTGTATACGAGTCATTAGCCTCAAAATACGCCTAGCTAGATTGTGTTGCGCACCCGTCCATCATTATGACGTTGACTAAACAAATCCGCACTAAGGACAAATCAAATTACGTCAAAATTACCGCCTTAAGTTTTTACTTTTAAACTTTTTAGCATAGGAAATTCGAAATCTGCCACCGGACCGGACACCCTATATACCATAAATTCATAAACTTACATTTTATGCAAAAGGAGGCACAGTAGAAAATACTTATATAACTTCAATCAATCGGATCCCAACGCCAACATTTTTGGTTGAAACTCAAGTAAGTAAAGACGTTTGTTATGGTGCATCCAAACCGCAGTTACTTTTGTTGCTTAACGTTTCTTATTAGAGTGCGTTCATTAAAATCGGTTCAGCGGTTTACATGTGAAAAAGTAACAGACAGAGACAGTTACTTTCACATTTTTTTAAAATATAAAATTAAGTTTTAGTTTTTTTTATATAGAACATTGAAAAACAGCTTCACCGATATTCTACTTCATATTAGATAGGTATTCTTTTTATCTGAATATAAACAGGTAAAGTTACAAAAAATATACAAACATTACATTTGCACATCAAATGCGCGCCCACGCACGTAGCTACGTTATTATTAGTTTGAATAACTTTACGTGTATCTGAATCACAGTAAAAACCGAAACCGTTAACCAAACCCGAGAAATAGATAGCACTACTATTTAATACTATTATATTTTAATATAATTAATAGATTGCATTAATCATTTACCACATAGGACTACACTGTTTAGACTGACGTATAGGTGCTTTTTGTCATCGAATTCTTGACTAACAAGACTGATGACAATATTTTTTGGAAAAGCCAGCCATGTCCTGTTCAGAAGGTGGTTTTTCCAAATCCTACCGGAAATTTGTTATAAGATTTTGTATACTGTCGTCTCCATGTATTCTTCAGCGCTCTTTATATTTTTCCATTAATGAATTGTAGACGAGCGATAAGCGGATCACTAGCTAAAAATAGAAGGTACTCTTACTTCTTACAACATTTATTTACGAAACCACAGTCTCAAAAATATGTAAATATACTACCAAACATAGCTAGATGTTTCTTGTCACTGTATCTTTCAAACATGTATAAGTACATACTGTATATCATTATACAAGCAGTTAAGAAGGTGGAGATACACAAGATTTTGTACTTGAACGCAGCCATACAAATTCTTCCAGTCACACGAGGGGTCGAGGAAAGGATTCGCTTGGTTCTTGGGTAGGATAGGATAGGAGAGGAACTGAAAAGGAAAATGCAACGGTTAGGAGAGCCAACAGCTAAGTGTCTGTCTAATGATTAGTCAATAAACTCATCTAAATAAACATATAATTTATTATTATATGTAGACAGATTGAGGTGATTCCGGCGAGGTAACAGGGTATTACAGATACCAGAGCCATAGAACAATCACAAAATGATAGTAGACTGTAGAGAATGCCTAAGTCTCCCTAATGCTGTTGAAAAATGTTACTATTTCGGGCTTACGAATTATCCTCTTTCATGACGCGAACAGTATTATTTGGTATGTGAATCTGTGATTGATATTAAAGTGACGTCATCAATTGAGGACAGTGACGCGCAATAAAATGTTCCACCAACACCTTCTCAATTTAGATCAATCTTTAACAAAGCTATCGAGGCCAGGGTTTGCCAAACTATGGGTGGCGACCTGGCGACCCAGGTGGGTCGCGAGCTAATATTGATTGTGTCCTGCCTGTAGAACAGCACACCAACCGACAGAGCGAGAGAAATTTCCATTTCTTTTACATTCCAATAACAAACAAGATTTCACTAAGTAGTCTCAAAACTCGTCACTGCGCCCGGTGCGATATTCCACATTAACTTTAGCGCTGTTTGAGTCAATTTTTACTGAACTGTTACTTATTACTCTCATTGTTATCACACACTTATCTTAATCGTTAAATTATCAGTTATCACACGAACACCGTCTATATCTATCGACTATTGATTCGGTTCCTATTTCCATCTAAAAAGGTAAGTGTGACTTAAAAAAAATGTATTTGATTACAACAACTAAAGTATAAAGAGTGCTAAATGAATATCCTTAATATTGTATTTATTAGTGTTCAAGAGCGTAGAGAAGATATATATTATACGATTCAGCAAATACTTTAGAATCCTTTTAATTTTTTTACGAATACATTGTTCTACTTCAACCAAACAACAACGAACGAAACGGAATGGAATTCATGTCCATACTATAATAATGTAATCAATTATGTTCGAACTAGCCAATCCCGAAGGGGCCTTCTTCAAGGCTAGATTAAATGACTTTCTAGGTATTTTAATGTTTTCAATCTACAACTTGAGTTGGTATTCTGTACCAAATTACAGCTGGCTTTAACAATTTATGTAATTATTGATGCTTCAAAAAAGATAGTACTTTAGTAAGACCATCAATCAAAACTAAACGAATAATCGCCACCCCTTGCTAATAAGTTTTGAAATTTTACTTTTAAAAGTGTTACTTTGACAAGTGCACATAAATATTACAACATAAACAAAACCACGTAAGTAGCGGAAAATCGCAGGCACGAACGCAATCACAATGAAAAGAAGCGAAAAATTGAGTTGATATAAAATGGTGGCACAAGGTTACTACAAAAGACAACAGCGCTAAGTACACTAAATAGAGTGCCTCTTATCAATAAGAATGTAATTGTATAATCTTTCTATACTGATATAATAAAGATTAAATTGTTTGTTAAATGCGCTGAAGTACCTTCAGTTCCTCTATAAAAATATATAATAAATTACCCGATATAATAAAAAATGAAAACAGTGATGCTATATTTATACGAAAATCAAAAGATAGCTACTAACTAGTAAATGTTACTATAGTGTTAATGAATATTTTATTGATCATACATATATTGGTTCTGCAAAATGATAATTATAATTCTAATATCATCATATAATTTCTCAGATGAAATACGGCCCCTCTCTCTTCTAGCCCTAATTGCGTGCCCAACCGGGTCCATAACAATGGTCTTACATTATTTTATAACATCTACATGTACATTATGGTTTTGCAATAAACTATTGAGTATTGAGTATCCTTGGAACTACCAGTTATAATTTATATAAATTTTGGTAGGTAGATAAAGATTCGATCATACCTTTTAAGACAGTTACACATAGAAAGGGGTGCAATAGACAACAACAATAAAATAATACAAGAGAAACGAATACCGAACGTTACTTGAATTACCAAGCTGATTCAGTATGATTGAAGATAAACAAAAAACCTCCCCTGATTTGCCAACAAAATATTGTATGAAAAATGAAGTGTCCGAAAAAGGCTTTCATATTTTATTATCAAAATACTGTTCATTAACACTATAGTAAACAGTTGTTTCAAAAAAACAACACAATAAAATTAATGTAATATTTTATAAATTATATAACCCAAGATTTTAGATGATTTGTTCATTGATTACTCCACCTACTAAATTTCTAATTCTATCCCCCAGGCTAAAAAAAGCAACCTATCAGCTATTCTGGACTTAACCTCGGACCACAATATAGACGTTAAATTTAAATTTAAATAAATATTCATAGAAAATATAAATTTCAAAAAACAGATTTAGACTTAAAATATTTTGAGTTTTATGTTGATTATTAGTAAATAAATAAATAAACTGATTATTTCCATTTAATAAATGAAACTAAATGATGCTGAAGATATACAAAAACAATGTAAGACCGATTCTAGAATACTCCTTCCAAATCTGGAGCCCATACTTCAAGAAAGACATTGAATTATTGGAAAAAGTTCAACGTAGCTTCTCAAAGTCCCCGAAAGCCTTGAAGAATAAACCATACGAGGAAAGACCGAAATCGCTGAAACTCACAACTTTAAAGGAACACAGAGAGGAGGAGACTTTATAGAAACATATAAAATCTTACATTGACACTATGACATCGAAAATTTGGATAATCATCTGTTCCAATACTCACGAAACACAAACCTAAGAGGCCATGATCTAAAGTTATCGCAGGCACTATCACAAAACAATCCACACAAACATTTTCTAAGTAATAGAGCAGTGAAAGCTTGGAACAAGTTGTCAGAAGAAGTAATATCTGCACAAATAAAAAAATCAGTAAATCAGTTTAAGAATAGATTAGATAAATATTTAAAAACTCAAGAAAGATAAAAAAAAAATATATATATATATTCAGGGATTCAGGCCATTATCAGTTGTCTCAACTGCTTACCTATCAACTAATAATAATAATAATAATAATAATATGCATAAAGCTTAAAAATTCAAATTAATATAAGGAAATGTTATTTAATTAATATTTGTTACCATTGAAAATTTTAATCACCATCAATATCTAGATTTAAAATAATTGTGTTACCAACTTGATTTCTAATTCTTCCTGTGTATATATCCATAAAAATAACAATTCAAATTGATAATGTTATCAATATATTATGAAAATATGAAAAGAAAAGAAAACTCGGTCAGTGGTTTAGATTATGCAAGATGTGTTAACTTAGCAACATAGTTAATAGGTAACATCCTCAAGCCTCGCCAAGGTGTCCAGTGCAGAAGGTCATTTCAATAACTAGGATTCCACTAACCACTCTCTTGGCTCGGGATTTGCTCACATTCATTTAGTGAAACTCAAACAATTATGTTGATTGTTGACACATTCCAATTAAAACAAATAGATAGCATGGTAGTTTTTGGTAATGGTATAAATAAATGAACTTATTATTCACCTCGACTGCGCTATCACTTTTATTTTTAAGGATGATTATTATAAATCCAAGATTTTATGTAATTTTTATAGTATTTAGTTGGTATGATATAAACGCTAAGACCAAGTAAAGAAAATTAAACAGTATAGAATATCTCTAGTCTGAGGCTTCACAGATTTTATTCTTATATTTATTTCTTAATTTCATAATCTCCCCTCTCAATTTCTTTTTAAACTTATGGATTGCCAAATAAGTTTAAGGATAAACAAAATTTATTACTAGAGATACATTTGAATCTAAATGCATATAAGAAGATGAATTTCAAATTGTTGGTTAGCACGGATTAAAAGTTCGGACTTTACAATATGTAGTAATTACGTTCTTCACTATCTGATGTCTTTTATGACTACAAGTATAAATTACATTACTTAAATTTAAAAAAAATAAATTAGGTACATAAACTAACTGTTTTCTTCAATGAATGTTAAATTGTTAATTTTGTTATTTTTTTCATAAATAGAGATAGTAAACAAGAATTATTAGGCAATCACGCCGGGGGATTATTCTTTAATTAGAACAAGGTAAACATACACATTTTTTAGGTTCTAAAATCGATCAGTCTAGACTTATGGATTTATTATTAATTGCAGATCTTTTACATACCTTTTTAGATCCTCTGTTAATATATTCCTATTAGATCACAGCAAAAATGCGGCCAATAATTGCACCAAAAAACAAGACTAACCAGGAAAACTACACAAAATCCTTGATTTGATGTGAATATTTCAACTGTTCGGATCTATAATGTTCAAGTAATCACTAACTCACTTTTATTATAATTATGACACAATTGAGAATGACATAATACGGTGAAAGTGCGAAAATTTTCATTAATTTACAGAAGAAATTAAAAGATGTTACCATCTACCGCAGACCGCAAAAACGAACTGACGTTTTGGTTTTCTAAATTCTGACATTACTGACAGCTTCAGTGTTGCTAGCTTTAACCGAAGAGTCTCCTTGCATTACGGACTCGCGTTCGGTCGTAATCTCGCTATAAAAACTAAAAATATTCTCAACCAATAATCCAATTGAAAATCTTTCATTTGTCAAACTCTAGTATTACTTTCGTGCTGCATTATTTGTATTGAAACGCAGCTTTTAATTTTGATAATATGAGGCAAATATTAGGTTGATTATAAAGAATATCAGCGATTGATATAACGTTATATCTGTTAAAATGTAAAATCATTGTCTTTATTGCTGAACGTCAAACATATTATAATAGTCAGGTATGATAACGTGTTTCCCTACTCCTGTCTATAGTTAATAAACTGGCAATACAGATTCCTAGCGTTTCGTTTTACGCATAGCAGCTCAAAGATTTAATTAATAATTAATAAAAATAACTCAAAACATATTTTTCTAATAAGTTTTTATTATGCGCATTAATAAATAATATTCTTAACCGAAATATTTTTGTGCGCAGCCATTGTCGTGTTCTCTGTCGATGGATTTATATCAACCAAAATATGAGTGTACAGATGAAGTAATTTCATTGATACCACTTTATATTTCAATGTAGTTAAACCGTCTTGAGGATACCTTCCGATGGCCGTTTTAATTAGTTCATTTCTGAAAAAGAAATATTTATAAGTAAATAATAGGTACCTAATAAAATGAAATAGACCGAACATAGAGCGCGCTTGCCTGGAGGATGCTGAAATTCGCTGGTGATTTGAATATTTCAGGGTTATGTTCCCGAAAATACAGACGCAGGTCACTATCTCCAACTAATACCCTTGCCGTGCGCATAAAAAGCGCTTTGTTTGTACTATTCCTACGCAGACGTGGGATAAGTACAATCGGGTAATTTCCCGGTTGACCAGTAGAGTTATATGAGCGGGACTGATATTATCGCGCGAAAAGGGTCCACAACGAGTCACGGTGCGCTGTGCATGCTACGCTAGCTGCAGTACCTACTGGACTGGTAAGTAGAAAGGAGAAGGAGCAAATGAGTGCTGGCGAAATCAGGGAGCTCAATAGCACTTATCTAAAACCTATTCACTCCGACCGCCTAACGGTATAGCCCTTGGTATCGCTATAGCTACCGATTTTTCAAACCCCCTACAAGGGCTCTCGCTGACGCTATCACTATCATACTAAAACCGTATCGTTGAAGGGATTTATGAGAGTTGGAGTTTGAAAGCTATAGCGATAGCCAAGCTATACTTTTAGGCGGTCGGTCTGTGGTAGCACAGAACATGTAGGTATACTTACTAACCTATTTTCACATTCTGGACTCTTTTTATGAGGCAAAGTTATATATTTTGCAAGATCCTTCTGATACCTTCCTATCATTAGGCCTGCTCCTCTTATTCTGAAAAAAAAAACTTTTTTTTTTCCCGACGTTTCGGCACCATTTCAGCTAACGTGGTCACGGGATGACATCAGATGACAAAAAAAGTTGTTTTATTTCAGTAGGTACGTTTATTTTGTCGTGGTTGTCACCGACTCCAGTTTTGGAGTCGGTTTATAAATTTTGAAATATTAGTTTATTTTACATTTTTTTGTGTTCAATAAGTCCAGCACTTTTCACCAATCGCGAGGATCATAAATTACTTAGGATAGGATTCATAATGAAGGAATCGTATCGCACCTATGAGATACTTAGTGTTTAATAGTTCCGATGCCCATGTGTGGTCGTCATCATCCGTTCCACTGCACTAAATGGTGCTTATTGGGAGCAAATGCACGAGTTACTTAAGAAAATACTAAAATCGATATAGGTGTGCCTATAATATTTGAAGAATTCCCTAGATTTTTTCAGGATCCCACCATCAGATCCTGTCTGGACGATAATGGGACCAACTTGAAAGTACACCCTTTTAAACAGAAAAAGAATCATTCAAATCGTTTCATAAATGACCGAGTATTGAGGTAATTAGTATTTAATAGTTCCTATGACCACGTGTGGCCTTCATCATCCGTTCTACTGCACCAAATGGTTTTTTTTTTTTTTATATTTAGGTCGGAGCAAATGACTCTACCTCCACCTGATGTTAAGTGAAGGTAGAGTCCAGACGCGAAGATAGCTGATGCAGCAGATCAACCTGCCACATCAGCCACCTTCACCTTGCCGGCCTGCTAAATGCTTCTTCACGCCTCGTTTAAAGGATCCCGGGTTGTAGGAAGGAGGGAAGACGTGCGCAGGCAAACAATTCCATTTGCGGATAGTGCGACAAAGAAATGAGCTACCAAATTTCTTTGTTCGCGTTGGAATCGCTGCCACAGTAAACTACTTGTACATTACTATATAATTTGTGCAGTAAACCGGTGGCAACGCAAGCCAGCGCGCGTGGTCCTATGAAGGAAAGGAGGAGGTGGGATAAGGGAAAATAATTCTTCAGAGCACTCGCCGTGGTATAGGCGGTAGAACGCGCTTAATGAAGCGACATCGCGCCGTAATTGTAGGGGCTCCAGGAATTTTGTTACCTCTACATCGCCGATGATGCGAATTGCGCGGCGCTGCAACCTGTCCAGTGCATCGAGCAAGTACTTAGCGGAGGCATCCCAGAGGTGTGAGTAATATTCTACGCAGGACCGTACTTGCGTTTTATATAACAAGCACAGTTGATCTGGCGTGAAAAAACGCCGCACCTTGTTGAGGACTCCGAGTTTACGTGAGGCTGTCTTGATCACGGTTTCGATGTAATCTTTTGGATTTAGGTCACAGCGAACATCCATACCGAGCATGGTAATACTGCTATTCAAGGCTAGTGTTGTGCCCTGAAGAGAGGGAAGGGGAAGGAATGGCGACGTTTTTGCCGTGAAAGCGCAGACCTGGGTTTTCTTGGCATTGAACTCAACCAGGTTGTTTCAACATTCCGAGATGTGGTTCAAAACCCGGTCGAGCTCGATGACAAGGTTCTCCCGTTTCTCGTTGGTTTCTATCTGCCCAGCCACTGCATGCCCGAAATATCCCGCGTGCACTGTGCTGTCGTCTGCATAGCAATGAATATTCCCAAGAGGAATCATATCATTGATATGCAGCAGAAAGAGTGTGGGGGATAAGACAGAACCCTGAGGCACACCGGCATTCACTGACATGAACCGCGAACTACATCCGTCCGTAAGGACGCGGATTCTACGGTCATGCAGGAAGTCGGCTACCCAGGCACAGAGCTGAGCAGGCAGTCCCTTTGCTTTATGGAAGCAGATGCATGAGTTACTTAAGAAAACACCGAAATCTATGTAGGCGTGGTGTTCCCTTGATTTCTCCAGGATCCCATCATCATCATGTCTTGATGACAATGGGACCAACTTGAAAGTACACCCTTTCGAACAAAAAAAGAATTATTCAAATCGGTTCGTAAATGACCGAGTACTGAGGTAACAAACATTGAAAAAAATCATACCTACACACGAATTGATAAACTCCTCCTTTTTGAAGTCGGTTAAAAATAATCAAAATATAAACATTATGTGGATTAATTATGACAAAATAATTCCACCATGATATTTGAAATATTCTCGAGAAAAAAATATTTTATTCTAAGGGACCGGGTAAATGTAGGGGTACACTTGTTTTTTAGGAAAGGCCTCAGCACGTCTCAAAGTCAAGGCAAATATAAAAAAAAATTATAATGGCAATAAAAATACATGTAAAAAAGTCTGGCAACCAACAACGGTTTAACGTGCCTCCCGATTCTAAAATTTGGAGGAGCTATAGAAAGGAATTTGTTTTCGTCGAGCGACGTCAATAGTGACTGGTAGAAAGTATAACGACCAGTATTTTGACGTGAATGTGTTAAATATAAAGAAAAGGAAATGGTTATTATTGCTAATGAATAATGATGAACATAAGAATCACTTTCAACCATATTTACCTCCAAAACATGTCGGTATCTTCACCACCCCAGCCCCAGTACAAGTTGGAAAAACCATTGACATTCATGAAATGCTTCACAGACATCGCACTGACGCCCCCGAAGTAGCTGTGGAAATTCCATCTGCGAAAAAAAGTTTAACAGGTACTGAAGAAATATCAGTCTTGGTCATGGTAGTTCAGTGCTTAGAATTTAAAATCAACACTAGTTTCGCCCATGTCGCTGATGAAAATAAAATCCAAAAGGCCAAAATCGGAAAATCATTAATAATTATGGTTTTGTTAAATTCTTCATTGAACTATTCTCTTTTCAATGAAGTCGAGGTTACATTTTTAATATCACTAAAACTTTAGTCCACATTCAGCAATTTAAGTGACAGCACCCCGACTACTACGAAAGGTACGAAAGACAGATCGCGATGACCGGTAGATTATCGTCATACGATTTGCTAAGCAAGCGAACGTCCGCCCGTGTTTGATTTTCTGAGTAAGTAACTAGTCCTCCAGCAGCTCGTCAGTTCCACTCCACATACAAACCATTGGGTGCACCGTTTTTCCATGGTTCACTAATGAGTAGACGTCCAGCGGCTCTACAATTGTAGTTACATCTAGTTAGTTAATTTCCATACCATTTATTCAGTCTAGGCTGTTACAAACAAACATCTAATAACCTCAAAGTTACGCCATTAGTTCACAAACCTTACCTTGTAACGAGAAGAAATGGCAAAAAACTCGTCAAGAGCAGTTTTTTCTCCCTATTTTATTTCACACAGAGTCGTCAAAAAGTTAGTTACAAACCATTTACTTACACAGTTTTTCCATGGTCCACCAATGTGGGGCACATATGCCTCGGCCAGAGGGGACAACTGTACATAATGAGCTTGTTTGTAGGCAACAAATCCACGTCGTGGAATATCAAGCAGTGCCATTCGCGCAGTTTCATTGCTTCAACGAAACCGGCGTTAAGGAGACGACCCTTATTGAACAACTCTTTGCCTAAAATTCAAATAAAATGTTTATTTTATAAGTTTGTAAGAAATCATGGCTTAGAAATATACGAGAACCGACCGGAATTACCAGCTTGGAAGAATTGTTCCGAATGGCGATAGACAAGGGTAAATTCAGCAAGCTAACGGCAAATCTCCAGAAGTGGAGTGCGACCAAGAAGATAGTATATTGTATGTACTGACTGAAATACCACAATGCTGCCAACGAAAAAACTGAATGGCAACTGGAACTGGACGTCTTTTACGATACTTCAGATTTAAAGTTTGCCTTGGTATTCCTATCATAAGCTTTAACTGATGGCGTCATTAAAAAAAATTAAGAAATGCTCACGATAGATACACGGCTATTTTAACTTACCGCTTTGCTCTACCACAAAGATTCTGTAATCCAGTAATTGGTCTATCAAGAAAGGGTGAATTGTTAAAAGAAACACTGCTAGATTTGATGGGCGGTCTCTGCAACAAACAAAGAGTTGCAAGTCCACCAAAAGGGGGATTACCGGGTAAAAAATATGGATATGGACATGGGCTTCATTTAAATGACCAAAAAGGTAATTCTATGAGCTTCAACTGTCAAATGTAACCAATATCCATGCCCATATTTTCTACGCGGTAGCCTCCCAGATTATTTGTGAAGATAAGGATTTTACGTCGACGGGCATCTAAGTAATGTAGAGAAGCTACTTTGTAGTTTCTGAATAAGTAACCGTGGGAAGGACACTCTCTAGATCAGTACCTGGCCTGGAGTAATATCGACGTGTTCATCTTAGAAAACCCGTATACTTTCTCATGGGACACCTTCTACTAATTTGTAATGCAGGCTTTTCACGATTAGGTTTGCTTGTGGATCTTATTTGTGCGCCTTGTTAGCTTACCTTACTTACTATATAATCTCTTCTCATTACCTGTATGGTACTATAATAGCCACTTTATGCCGGGGTGTGCAAAAATCCGGTGAAAAAGACCCTCCTTTATTCACCAGCTGCCTGTACCATTGGCTGATCGTCACATCATTCAATTTGACTTCAGTCTCTGTAAATACAAAGATTCAACATTGATCATTGTTCATCAGCCAAGGTTATTATTATACCTACCTAATGTAACTAAACGTCAACTGGAGTAGGAGTAGAATATGATAAACTGGGTAGGTAGGTACAGTCAAAAGCAGCTACTGCTTTACATTCGCAACGAAAACAGCCGCTATTACGAGCGACGTAAGGGCGCGCTCAAGGCGCTCAAAGTGTAAAGCCGTAGCTGTTGTTGACTGTACATCATTCACTGTTATGTGGTATAATATTTTACTAGGTTCTTATTATAATGGTGATAACGGATAGGTTTTCGGTCATAGTCACGGGACCCTCCTGATCAAGCACGGGATCAACGTAGATAAGGACTTATAAGAAATTATTAGAATAGGGATGGGAAATAATTTTTACAACAGTTAATAAAACGTTAGGTACCTATGTTAAAATGATCAGTTGAAAACTTGGACGTATTAATTTATAAATTTTTATTTGGTTAATTCGTCCAAGGTTGCAAATTATAATGGTCAGTTATTTATTTTTCTGGCGGTTATTAAATGGCTACAGCAGTAAAACATTAACATTAAAATAAAGAAATTCAGCGATTATTTTATCCTACAATTCAAATTCAAAAAACATTCAAGTAACTATAACTTTTTAATTTTGCCTTTTACAATGCTATTTTTGTCCCGTCATGGCGACATGAGACTAGTTGCTTTTTTTCTAGTATATTTTCTTGTTTAATATTTTCAACATTCAAGTAGTTTAAAATATGAATAGGCAGTAAAAATGACGGAATGGGCAGTTCGATGAACAGTTCGGCAGTTCACGGCGAGCGGGAACACTCGAACAATTTTTTTATTAAACTACAGGGAGTCGCTTCGCCCTCATCATACCTACCTGATGATATTAAGTAATGATAATTCTGAAGTGAAGGTGTAAGCGTCTGGTGGTCTGGAACCCTCAATCACTATGATGCCACCTTTGGTGGATAAAAGAATTGAGGATCTCGTGGCGCAGTGGTTCGCGTGCTCGGCCTGCGATTGTATTTGTTGTCGGTCACAGGATGGGTGACCAAAAATTTATTATCTCGAGCTCATCCGTGCTTCAAAAGGCACGTTAAGCCGTTGGTCCCACAGAACAAGGAAAATAGATTTTGATATCTTTTAATGTTCTGTGGTTGGTCCCGAATGTATCTGCAGTCTCCACATTGAGCCCGCGTGGTGGCTCAAAGTCTACTTTCCTTATCCACCCATTTGAACCTCCCAGCAGTGAGAACGTTAAAATGGCTGATTACTCTGGGTTTACCTGATTAAACGTAAATACCATTTTCGTAACAAATCTTTTGTGTTATTCCTTCTTAGTTTGACTTTTTTTTATGAACAACGGTGAGACTCTTAGCCTTCATCATACCTAATGTTAAGTATTAATAAGGCTGGAGATGGAAGCAAGCCTCTCCTGGAATCCCCAATCACTGGGGAACTGGCTATCTTATCTCTAACTGCCGAAATACAATAATGCTGAAAACATTGTAATTATGGCCTCAGACTTATATATATATGGTGGTTGTAGCTAGCCAGGCGGACTTACAACAAGTCCTACCACCAACCAAATCAAATACAATATGTACCCCCGCTGGGAATGGAACCCGGGAGCCTTGGTGCTGATACCAGTGGTTGTTACTAGACCACAATGACGGTTAAAAATAACATAAGAACTTGGACGAATTCGTCCAAGCATAAGAACCATAAATTATAACTACCGTACGTAACAAATTATTTTTAGTTAACACACTGAAATAAACAAGGGATATATTATACCTACTGCCCAATTTTTTAGGAACTGTTTAAAATGAGATTTATACCGACCTCTTCCGATTTTTGACTGCCCACTTATAACTGCTCATCAGTCATATTACTGCCCATTTAAGTATTTGTTAACTTACGAATTTTAATTTACTGCTCAGTTTCTACTGACCTTGTTAAACAAGTGCCGCTTTAAATCATAGCCAATATCTAGAATTAAGTCCGCTGTCAATTTGTAAATTAGAATGAAGCTGAAAGCGGTTAAGCGGAATTAAATTGCATTCCTGCAGATATAACTCAGTTAGTCGCATAGTTAGACTGACTCGTTTGTGAAAAAACTAATAGTATTGAAATAAGTGCTACGAAAGCCCTGAGCGAGTCGCGACTTTTCCGTAGGGATCGGATTCCGGCAGTTAAAGATAAGATAGCCAGTTCCTCAGTGATTGAGGATTCCGGGAGAGGCTTCAATCTTGAGCCTTATCAAGGCTTAATTTCGGGTATGCTGAGGCCTAAGAGTCTTCAGGAAGTTCAATAAAAAAAATACTTAAGTACTGGAACTAAAATGTCGTTTGGTTATCTCTATAGAAATAGGGCTTATTTTCGAAAAATCACTAATATTGTCTGAGGTGAACTACTTAAAACTTACTCTGAATCGCATCCGCTTTGTATTCGCACCAAGGTTTTGCTGTGGTGAAATTTTTTGTTAATTTGATGCCTGAAAGTAAAATTGCAGGACGATTAAAGGGAAAACCTAGAAAACCTAACAGTGCTAAAAAGTGGGTTAAAATATAACAGTATAAATTCTACATCATAATCGAAATCCGTTTTTACACACAAACCCTTTTTTTTTATAGGAAGGTCGATTTCAAATTAATTGTACCATAACTCACATGACATTCACATGTAACCTTACTCATATGTAAACTGTTACTCACATGTAAACATAAAGGTGAGTTCATACAACATGTCCTACAATTCATTTTAGAACTAGCGGCCGTCCGCGCTTGTCCGCTCGTTTGGTCCCAGTAGCTAGGAAGTAGGGTAGTATCTCAGAACAAGGAAAATTTAATGTTTTGTGGGTAGTATGTAAGAATAAGTTTAAGTAGCCTTTATGTTATTGTTTAAAGTAAAAATGTTTGAAAAAAAAAAAAATGTAAACATAAATAAATGTAAAAAAAATATATCAAAATTTCGTTAAATTAGCATCTTATAATTTTTTAAGCATTGGCTCATTATAAGATGGCGATTTTCCACGCGTTTGCTTGAAATAGAGCATTTTTGGGCCGAGCCTACAGATGGCAACGCCCGCATACAACAACGCAAGCTAGTAGAACTGTTTAATATACTGTGCTAGAAGTGTGTCGTCGTCGTCGTCGTCGTCTCAGCCACATAACACCCACTGCTGGGTATAGAAGTGTGTAAGTATAAATAATCGTCACAATGTTGTGAATAACGCTAACGAACCACAATGTGTATGAGTCTATGCAGAGTGGAAAAAATGTATGGGCATTGGAAGGGAACTACCTTAAATTCTTTAGTTAGCTCATTTTCCTTAAAAATTATTTTATTTTTTAAAAGAAACAAAACTGCGTTTAAGGATTTTTGTACATACGCTTCCCACACCCAGATATCGAACCAGCTAAATCGTTAAAAAAAATAACGTCCTGTACTTTCATGACATCAATCTATAGGGTCAATCAAAAGGATCAACTGTCTCCAACAAATGTAGTAAATGTAATTAAAGGAAACACATGGAAACTCAACTTATAAAGCATTTTTAGTCAAAGACCTTTTGAAAATTTTACAAAAATCTTTGAATGTGGTATTGTTTCTTTTAGAAAATAAAGAAACGTTTCCTTTCAGTTAGCATGCGCGCGCATACGTCGGCACGCTAATGCTCCACATCGCAGTCAGTCTGTTTCATTCAGAGCTATCGATAATATTGGTGGTATTAATGGTATTAATATAATGGGTGGTATTAATGTCAGTTGCATTAGAAAAAGGAGATAATAATAATATAAGAATAATAAAGATTTTTTGACCGAATTTGTTCTAAGTAATGTCAAGTTAACGCGGCGGATATTTATGAAATTAAAATTATGCTGCTGTGCCGGGGTGTAGTAAAAACCCTCATTGATTGATAAAGTACCTACAGTTAGTTTTCGTACTTAGTTTGTCATTTAATTTCGTACGCAACTAAGTGACAGAGAGACAGCGCTAGTATACTGGCTCGTTTCAGTGGACCAGACTATAAGCTATAAATATGTTCCGATATCATTCTCGTATAACATCAATGTGTTTTTGAGGACAATAGATCAAATTTTTTCCCTCTAAACATCGATGTTTATCTATCGGTGAATATCGATCATCCCTAGGCAAACGTCACGTGCGCCCGCGACAATAGCCGGACGAAGCCGGTCGGCTCCGCGCGCATGCGAGCGGCTGCTCAAGAATGCGCGAGTCCGCGCGCCTCTCCGCGGCTTCAAGGCTACGGAAATTGCTTTCAAATACCTAGCGAACTTACTTCTTTACGGACGTTTTAATTTCCCATGGCAAATTTAAAATGCGCTGCACTGCGCGCTGACTCCGTCCGTTCGGTGTGAAACATACATAACGTACTCACTCAAGGTCGAAACTTGTCCAATCGACTAGAGCCAAAAAATAACGAAAACTGAAAGGAAGGAACTTATTAACTTACCCATCCGAGATACGAAATCATAATAAGATCCATCATATTGACCGATACGGGCGCTACCGTATAATTCTCTATGGTGTTCAGCCTCCTTGTCTAAAAAAACGAAGGTAACATAGTTACCACCAATTTTTGGTGACACTTAAATATAACTTACACTGAGCAAGTAATCACTACGTTTTTTAACCTAGACTAATAAGCTTTAATTGACTAGAAATATAGATCAAAAGTGTAGTAAAAGTTTTCTTCCCTTCTTTCCTCTTGATTGATGATACCACTAGCCTAGCATCTCATTGCATTCAACTCGTTGAAGTACATTATATCAAGCTTTGGGTTTTAATGATTAGACAAGTTATTAGTTGAAAATGAGCTTTATTGAGATTTTAAATTATTTGTATGCATTCAAATCTTGGACGAATTCGTCCAAGTTCACAATGCAATGGACAACATTTCATTTTCTATAAAGCACTAAAATAAAAAAACCATTTCGAGATTTTAGTGTCATAAGCTCACAGTTTTTATTTTAGAATTTTCTGATCGGTAATTTGTGAGATATTTAATAAAAACTAAAATGTAGTCCCAATCGAGAAAGTCAGGCATTTGATCCAATCATTCCTTTTCATTTCTGTCTAATACAAAAAAAAATGGTTGTCTCTGGCTGAGTTGACAATGACAGTCAATTCAAGTAGTGAAAGAGCGATCAAAATCTAAGATATCGATATTCGATACTTTCTAATTTACATAATGCCAATAAAACCTCATGAAAAAACAGTTTGTGATTGTTTTGAGTTTTTTTGAAATACATTGTTTTTATGATTATTGCTGAATAGATTTACTTTTTATGTTTGCTAGGTAAACCACCACGCGACCCAGGTGGACCACGGGTCAGAAATTTGTGTGTGTTTAACGAAGTGGTTATTTTTTGTTCCACTAATGAAATACCAGACCTTAAATTTCAATATGGTTTGATATACATTTCAATTCTAAATACCCAAAATGTTTATATTGTTCATGAACGCGAATTTGTGCGTTTATATTTTTTTTTATTAAGTTTTTTTTATCTTAACCAAAGTGTTAATCTTTGAAACATGTTTTGGTTAAATAACGAAAATTACAACTTTTATGTAGTAATCGATATTTAAGTTCTACCACTGTTACATCACTACTAGAAACCATTACGTCAGTTTTTTTTAAAATCCGAAATAAGCAACAGCCTTACCAATTTAACTTCCTGAGAACGCACTTACGCTCTTTTAGAATGAGCAAGTTTTGAAATACGGATTTAATACACAAATATAATGCTAATAATAAAAAAAAAATACGTGTCTCGTATTTTAACATCTAGTTTTATTATGCATAGGAAAATTTGCATTATATATTTTTGAAATGTTGTCCATTCTGTAAGTATAGAAAAAATGTGATAGTAAAAAATCACGAGCCCTATAAGTAGCTTTCATGGGGATTTATAGGGCTTGTGGTTTTTTACTAACACATTTTTCCTATAATCAGCTTTATTTTTGTAATTTCTTTTAATTTAAGTAACATAAATCATAAATATTAAAATCAACATAAAACATCAAAAAAGTTCTTTGGTGATTATAATCTTTAACAGATCAAATAAGTAATGAAAAATTGTTGTAACTTCAACTTGTTCTAATCGTGTAAGTTATCATTTCCTTGTTTATATCAATCTTTATTCTTACTTAAATATACATTAACTATACTATTACGAACTTACTGATTTGTGGTGTTTCAGGTGTTTCCGAATCATTTTTTGGGAAAGGAGTTGTCACGTTTTCTGCTACCTGTTGTTTGGAATCCGATCTGAAAATACTTGAAACTATAATAGGAATAAGGGCGAATTCTATAGCGTAGTTAATTAAGTGTACAGTGTGTAGTTATACTTGTACTAGCGGCCGCCGCATGGTTCCTGTTCCCGTAGGAATATCGGGATAAAAAGTATCCTATGTTCATAACCAGGCTATCTACTATCTGTGTACCAAATTTCATCCATATCCGTTCAGTAGTTTCCGAGCCTAATCAATACAAACAAACAATCAAATCTTTCCTCTTTATAATTATTAGTATAGATAAACTATTGCTAGTATGTGTAAAGCCTGACAAGATCTAAACCAACAAACCTGAATGCAGTTGAAACTGAAACACTGAAAGGTCCGTCCAAGTCCCATATAATTCGTATAAATGTTACGTAGTAGACTAGCGGCGCGACCAGGAGCAGCAGGAACCAGTTCCTCCACAGCCCTTTGCGGGCAGGCTGGTGGTCCAAGCACTCATGCAGCGAAGAAAATGATGCGGTGCGCTCGCGTTCTGCAAAAACATTGAAAAAAAAAGCAACTTGTCTCATGACTGTGTCCTGCCTGTGTCATCCCGTCAGGGCGACATGGACAAGTTGCTTTTTTAACCGACTTCAAAAAAGGAGGAGGTTCTCAAGTCGACGGTTTTTTTTTATGTATGGTTTACCGTAACTTCGCCAGTTTTTAACAGATTTTTATAATTCTTTTTTTATCTGAAAGAAAATGGTTTATGTGTAGTCCCATATAATTTTTACGAAGATCTGGCTAGTAGTTTTTTCATAATCCTGAAAAATATCAATCACCTTTTGGCAAGTAGTCGTTTACCTAGATGACATCATTGTTGTGTATGGGCTGATTTTTAGTGTAAGTAACGGCACATGATGTAACTAAAAACTCTGAAATAAAAACATTTTATAAAAAAAAATCAAACCGACTTCAAAAGTAAAAAATAAAACTTTTGGAGTCGGTGCTAGGATAGCTAAGGCCAAAAAAATATATAGTTAATAGAAGTGCAATGTAGAATGCCTTTTTTTTATAAAATGTTTTTTCAAGTATATTTTCTTGTTTAATATTTATCACATAAAAATAGCATGGTAACATTAAAAAGTTATACTTTTAAATCACTTGGCGGTACAGTCTCGGATGATCTGGTAACAACAAAAACACTTGAGTCTCATGGGGTTATTGTGAGATCCGTTGAAGACAGTACAAACATAATTCATTAGCACGATCACAACAAAAAATAGAAGAAATTTTCAGAAAATGCCTAATACTACTACTTGTTAAGTTACTACTTACTTGAAGAATTATACCGATTCCAAGCAGCTTTTAGCCCTTTCCTTATCCTTATCCACAAGTAAGGGTACATACTGAATAAACATGAAACAGCTAAGCTTCACTCTTCACTCATCATGTTTAACTACTTTCATAAAACTGAGAAGTGAAATCAGAATACTGCAAAACATGTTTTCCTTTGCAGCAGATGTTTGCATTCCATAAGTAAGTTAGTATTCGTTGAGTGTTTTGGAAGTCTATTCATGAAATTGGGTAAGCATTAAGTAGATTATGTAGTTAGGTTTTTCATTTTGATGAGCCAACATTCAGACCAATTTAGCAAAGGCCCACCCGGATTAATTGTATTTGATTTTATTTCCCCTAAAAATACTCTTTGGTAGCTTTGTATGTTCGTTACGCTAAAAACCCTTTTTTTATAATTTGCGACAAATTATTGATCCTTTGAGAAGGACATGGGGTGCAATTATTCCTGAACATCCCACGTATAAATCAGCATGCTAAAGATTTCCTGAGTGACAAGCCACAGCAGCAGCTATCCTATATAGAGCCATAAGGCTCGCGCAACGCCCCTTTAGGGGCGTGGACGCCTTGGATAGAGCTGAAGTGTTTATTTAGTCAGTAGGAGTCTGACATAACTCTGACAGCCGGCTGTGGAATATACAATGAAGGTTTCACCAACTCCCTCCCCCCGATTCACGGAAAAGGCGAAAAAAAATGCCCTAGTTGGCCATGGTGACATGATGGTGCGATTCGACTTCATTATGCGATGAAGCAAACAATGGTTTTTCATCGCGCGAACGTTAATTAGGGGACAGTCAGTTAGTTACGATTTACAATGAAAAATAATAACGATGTTATATTTCTGGTCTCCAAAGTTAAAGCTATTTTAGAACTTAAAATGGCTATTACTTAATAGGTAGATAGATCATTGTTGTAGATAATATTTAATAGTAACCGACGACGCTGCTGCGAATCTCAGCGGTTTACGTTAATAAGCTTTGAAAATTGTCGAGCGCAACATTTTAGTTGCCCCAGCCAACTCAAATGAAATTCTTTACGCAATACCCAATCAATTCCCAGTATTTTCTTACCATTTCTCAAAGAGCCGATGTTATGAGAAAGATCCAAATTCCAAACGTACGTAGTTAATTGGAAATATTGGAATGGTCGCGAACGAGACTCAATTTTGTAGGATACCTACCTAATTTTCACCTCACACGCTCAGAAAAGGAGGTTTCGTCATTCAATTTCTGCGTGGAAAATCGCATTTTGCGGCCTAGCGTGGTAAAGTATTTTTTTTATTTAAAACCTTAAAATATGTCCTAATGAGTTCCGAATCGCACCATTGACTTTTTATGTAACATTTTATTCTTAGGTATTTTAAATAACTTTGAATTAATTATATTATAATACTCCGATAGGGTTTTATTATATTACTTTAGTTCCTAGAATCATAAAAACAATTACAATAATATTAAACTATTTGTTATAAGAATTCTATATTTAAGCTGAGCGAGATCTCACAACTTATGATTGAATTTCAGAACGTGACATAAACCTATATTTTCAACTTGTCTTTGTCTTGTACCTCACGTCAATGTCAACATTTACCGAATCTTTTTATTGTTATTATAGGTAACAATTTATTCCTATTTATAAATAACTTTGAATTAACAATAATACTAAATTTTTATTATTTTAGATTTTTATATCATTAAAACGGAGGTATAATTAATTAAACTTTTTGTTAAAAATATTTTTTTACCGGAAGTTGACCGCGGAAAAAACCTAAAAATTTTCCTCGCTGTTGTGAGGTGAAAAATTGTGCGTTGCGCTAGGCAGAAAAGATTTTAGTCTCGTACCTTTGAAACTCTCGCTACGCTCAGGATTTAATCTTTGAACCACGAGTCGCTTGCTCAGGTATCAATAGAGGTAGGTCGACACGAAATCCAACTTTCCAGCCTTGCATAACAAATAACTGTTACTAACTAAATACTTGGGAATTGTGTTTGTTGGTGACGTTAAAGTATGTACTGAATATGGAAACTTTATAAAGAGACTGTTTAATATACAATTTAAACAGTACGCAGCATTATGCGAACCAACATCCAATTAATACCTTCCAAATACTTCAGTAAACGCTAATAGCAATGCGGTGAGAGTATTCGATTTGTTAATGTGGAAGTTTAGCAAAAAATATGTACTCATCTTTAGAATCTAAAACTACTGCTAAAGCTTGCTGTTGTGTTAATGGACGGATTTCAATTGACTTTTCGGAAATTTCATTACGCAATCCTTCGCGAGAGAATCCAGTAGTAGGTAGACACCAGACTCGGCCTGGGCCTCCTAGGACTAGGACCAAGGGTCCACCCTTCACTTAAACCTTTAACCCTATTTTGCCGAAAAGTCTACAAAGGTAAAGCCTTTTGAAAAATTCAAGCATGTGAAATTCGATTTAAAATTGAAATTTCTTCGTTACTTTTTTTGCGCAAATTACCTTATGTATAGTATTAAATTTGCATTAAAGTATAGCATATCTGCCCTAACTTTGCAAGCGAGGTCTACTGTTCTCACATAACCACTAGTGTAGGTATAATAACGAACAATAATCGCACTACAAAAAATCTCAAGATAAACATAATTTGAGACAAACATCCGATACTTATCGCAACAGTACCAAATAACAAACATTTTGTGCTGAAAATTTATCCAAAACATTTAACTTGCTGCCTCGTAACTGAAATCATGTTATTTGTAGCGGTTAAGAAACTTAAGTTTTATCTGAACAATAAAATATGTATCTATTTAGAACGAAGTTATATTACAAAAATATTACTTCTAACTTTCCGCCTCGACAGAATTAAACATTTTCGGAAAAATAAATTATTTTGGTTATGGTTCGCGTTGATTCTAGTCCTTATTACTGCCATTCACTTTTATTCGCATAAGAAACACTACAAGCCGTTCATTTTTAAAAAACGTAAGTAAATAAGTTTTTTTTTTATAACACACATTGATTTGGTTCTCCAAAATAAGTATCTAGTAATTATAACTTGCTACAGATGCTACAGAGACCTAAAAAGGTCTTGGTTAGTGCATTGGGGCCGGACTCCCAAGGATGCTGGTTCGAATCCCGTCAGGGCGACATGAGACTAGTTGCTTTTTTCTAGTATATTTTCTTGTTTAATATTTATCTAGTAGTTTTTAAGCATTGTGTTGCGGATATCCATACCGACCAACCAACCCAATAGTGAATAGAGGTAGGTATTTCAAATATACAGAGTTATATTTGTAAAACTGAAGAACCTCCCAGGAGCATATGTATATTACTAACATAATAGAACACAACTTCTGTAGAGACTTATCATACAAATCACCTGCGGGTCTATAAAAGGCGATAACGCAAAATTGCTAATTGTTTATTTTCTACGGAGTTTGCAACTGTCAGTGTCAATGTAGTAGAAATTACTTTAAATTTTTTGAAGACAAGAAATCTTACTAAAAGCAAATTCCATAGGAAATAAACAAATAAATGAATTGAAAATGAATTCACTTTGCAATATTGCTTTAGCGCCCTTTTTAGACCCTCGGTCAGACCTTTAGCACAGTTTAAAGAAAACTTTGTATAAAACGGTTTTTTACAATATGTATTAGGCCAGTCATTACCGACACAAAAAAGGCAAACATTACAAACGCGCATGTATCTACTATCTACGATTTTTTTATATTTTGTTAGGTCCCCTAAGAGTAGTTTATTCTAAAATATGCAACCCTGAAAACCTTGTGTTTCCACCACGGTGCTCGAAAAACTGCGATATTCTGGCTCTAGTTTCAATTTAAAAAAAAAGTACCTTAAAAAAACCATTTTACAGGTAACGTTTTGCAGTAATACACTGATTGTGAATCGTAAATTTAAATTCTTATTGTGAGTAATAACAATTTAAAGTTACATGGGTTTTGATTAAACTTGAAACTTTTCAGAAAAAATACTCTAGAGAGTCTCTATTTTCAATTATATTTGTTGTAAACTTTTGTTAAGCAAACTAATTTTGCTAGAATTTGATTTACTTAAGGGTTCATTGGTTGCGGAGACAAAGCTAGAAGACAAAGATGGGGACTTTATTCCAAAAAGTGCAAATTTATCGGTAGGGTCATTTTCCAAGATGCGTACCGGCTGAACTAATAATAGTCCTAGAGAAAAGTCATGACAAAATAATTTGTAGAAAATTGAATTAACTTTAATTTAATTCCAAAGTGGGCCTTTAGGCCTCATAGCTTACTAAAAAATAAAATAATATCGGATTTTGGGAAAATTATGAAAACATTGTTTCTACTGAATGTAATGTTAGTATGTATTTCTTAAAAAAAAAAGGGAGGAGAATGGGAAGTTGACTTTTTAGATGTAGCATGATATCCTCTTGAGACCCTAGGTGTCACCTATGATACTTGCACAAAATACTTTTTCTAGCGCTATTTTGCTATTTAGGTAAATTCAGGTTTGAAAGGATGCCAAATAGAGGAGTTAGTGAACCTAGATGTCTCCAATTGTCAAGATTGACGAAAATTAACTAGAGGGAGATTCTCCACTTTGCGCAATCCTCCTGCCCGTCGGCTTCGTGCTTTAACGTGTGCTAATAATCGACCTTTGACATGGTGGCACCATTTCAAAGGTCAGTGTCAAAGGACTCATAAAATTTTAACAATACACTTCTTCTTCTTATCTTATGAGGATTAGTGGCCACCTCTGGAGTCAGAGTTTATCAAGCCGCCTATAAGACCTCTGCCTTGGCTTGGCCTTTGACGATACATTAGATTGTGATCTTCCTTTTCTCTATAAAATGATAGAGAGTTGGGAAATGGACAGTAATAACCATTTGCATTCACTTCACCTATTTGCGTTCCCAACCTGGATTAGATACCGGCAAGTTGCTATAAAATGTAGTTTGCTGGAGAAATAGATCATGCAGCATTTTGATTTCAAGCTAGATTTAGCCAAACATTTGATATTGTGGTGTACTGCCCCACTCTGTCTCTGCAATGTTTAAGTCCGAATTTCGAAAGACTTACATGTACTCGTAACTGCCCTTGCCTACGTCCCAGCCTTACAAATCTTACATATTCCAAGGTCTAGTACAAACCCATCTCTCGGAGAATTACCTTCCAACTCTATGAGAAAGAGGAGGCTTGTAGAACCTTGCCCAAGTATCAGAAAAGCCAAATAAGGTAATCCTTATTTTGCGGGTGTGGTAGGCAGTGCTAAGGCAATGCTTACCTCCACCTCCAGAAAACCCTGTCTCTTCTTCCCCTCTCCCCCACACTGATCTAGCCTGGGTAGACCCGGCCCGTCCAAAAGGGTGAAAGTCTAAACTTAGTACTTTATAGTTTCTTGAAGTTTTTTTTGTTAAGTGTAATTTTATTTGAAGCCATATGCTACGCTACATCTAAAATGTCAAATTTACATTCTCGCACTTTTTTTTTAAAATCATATTAACGATTCGTTCAGCACAATGTTTATTAATTTATTTATTTAATCTTAATTGCAATGCAACAAAATACAGCAAATGGCGGACTTAATGCCATGAGGCATCCTCTAACAGTCAACCAGTAAGGAAGTTAAACCATACTAATATTTCGTTCAGCACAATGTTTATTTTTTTAATATTTATTGCAATACAAAAAAATACAGCAAATGGCGGACTTAATGCCATGAGGCATGCTCTAACAGTCAACCAGTAAGGAAATGAGAGTTCCTGTGTCGTTTTCTGTGACGTTGTTGTCTCTAGGCCTCCAGAAAGTTATGAGGCTCAAGGCTCCACTTTGGAATTAAATTGAAGCTAATTCAATTTTCTACAATTTATTTTGTCATGACTTTTCTCTATGACTATTAGTGCAGCCGGTACGTGTCTTACCCTTCGCGTGTCCGTACCCTACCGAGAATTTTTCACTTTTGAAAAAAGTCCCCATCTTTGTAACTTTGCAACCAATAGATCCAGAGTGATCCGGTTAGGTTCAAATTGTAGCAAATTTAGTTTGCTTAACAAAAGTATAGAACAGATATACCTGAAAAACGCTTCCTAAGGGTACTTTTTTTTTACTGAAACAAGTGCCAGAATATCGCAGTTTTACGAGCACCCTGGTGGGCACAAGATTTTCATGGTTGCAAATTTAGGTAGAAACTACTGTCAGGGGACCTAACAACATTTACCTACTTAGGTTCAATAATCGTAGATACATGCGCATTTACGATGTTTGATGTTTATAATGTCTGGCCCTTCCTTCTTCCTCTCCCCTCTGGATGTCTAGTTGAACGGACGTCTCTGTGAAATTTTATGATTTTTGAATTATTTAAAATAAATATATTTTAAAATATGTAAATACGCATCGGTATACTAGGAGTGCAGTGTCTAGGAAGAGTGTTACCGTGCGTGGCATGACAAGGACATAACTACCTGCCGAGTGCGACAATCATATTTCACTTGGCTGCGTCGGTAAGTTACAACCACCACTCCTACCTAATCGCTAACGTCGATTGGCCAGTGCTGTATCACCGCCGACGGAGCAAGCTTATCAATAGCGGATCGCCTCCCCTGTGCCTGCGTCTAAGCCGGCGTGACTCATTCCCGTCCGAGCAGCTGTTTGCAACATTCATTTAGGCCTACTTTGCTATTATCTCGACTGCGTTTAAATAATGATGCATTCGCCGCCGGCTAAAAAACAGGACACAAATACGTATGGTTCGGCTCCTGACCTACATCTGGGTGCCGACACTACGCTACTGGATGCTCAAAACAGTACAACGCGATCTTTAAAAAGACCTCGATGCGATTGTAGCCCATCACAAGTATCCAAACTAGACTCCTTTATAAACACTTTATCAACCTGGAGAGATGAAACAAATAGCAAGTTGTCATGTTTGCAAGACTGTATGAACGAGATTAAAACGCAAAACAAACAATTGATTTCATCGAATGCGGAGATAGAAAAGTCAATTGAATTTCTGGCGCTAAAGTATGATGACCTGTGCCTACAAATGAATGGGTTTCAGGACCAAACCAAGACCTGGGATGAGCGACTTATAAAAAATGAGAACAATATTGAGGAACACGATCGGATTTCCCGTTTAAGCACCATTGAAATACGTAATCTGCCTCTGAAAAACAGACCATCTGAAGACGACCTGGTTGCTTACTCTCTTCGTATCTTTAAGGAGCTGTCAGTGGATGTGGCCATGTCAGATATATACGACATTCGCTGTGTTACGACAAAATCTGTAAACAAGTCGATTTTAGTAAAACTAAACTCGGTCTTACTAAAAAATAAACTACTTAAAGCTTTCAGAGATTATAACCGCTTGGGTTCGAACAGAAAACTTAACTCGTCTATACTAGGATCGGACTTCCCTCAACAACAATTGATATATATGTCTGAAAATCTGACTTTCCGGACGCGCCGTTTATTCCACCTGGCACGAGATCTCGTCAAGACAAATGTCTACAAGCATTGCTGGACGGCAAATGGATATATTCTATTACGCAAGGAAGACAATGGCAAGCCTATTCTGTTAACCTCTGAAGTTCAATTGACCGAACTACAGTCAAAAAACTAGGCTACCTGGCAATGTGCATGTTTTTCTTTATTATTGATTTTATATTTACTTCACTTTATATTTTGTTACTTTGTCTTAAAATTAGAAATAATAACTCAGGTCCTTACTTTTTAAAAAACACAAACCAATCATTTTTCTATTTTGATATGTTTAATTTGTCTAATCGTAATATCTACATGTCCCTTATATATATAATTCTGAGTCATTTTCAAGGCTATAAAACTATGTGTGTCTGTAATAAACAATATCAATCCTTCATATGTAATACCAGTTGTCAATGTGGCGACTACAACTTAGTAAATAAGTCATTATGTAGTGATACCGAGCATAATTCAGACATGATTATAAAGTATGTATTGCTAACTTCCCCTATGAGTGTTAATATGAGCTATGTCTATAATCTTATGTACTTGTATTTAAATTTTGTATTACAAATAATTAACTCGGTCACCAACGTATGTGACGTACAGAACAATATCCCTTCTCACATGTTATTATTTTGTATGATTAACTGCAAACTAATATTGCGTAGTCATTCCATTGCGATAATTTTCTTAATAAGGGTTAAGATAATGAGTTATACAACTTTAATTAACTTCATGATTCACGTGTGGAAAAGCATTACTTCTGTAAACAATCGAACATTTTGTTACTGTTCTTTCAAGGTACCTAAAGTATATTGGCGTAATTACACATCAATAGCTTACCGTAAATACTTTCATATGCTTCAACTACTCGGTGCGCGCAAGGATAGTAAATTCCTTTTAATTAATGTAACAAAAATAATAAATAAATTTTATTTTATCAGCATCGCATTCTTACCGCGTCTTATAGTCTCTTTTGGGTGTACATTTGTTTCAGGATATGTTGTTGTTATTAATTATACTAAGGTTTCCTTTATAATGAACAAACAGTTAAATACAGCAACTCAAAACCTGCCCCAGTCACAGTATATACTCTTCATCAATTCCCCTCATTTGCACTTTAACCTCAACCTTAAAATTCAATTCTAGTAATGATATAATTACCAACATAGATAACGTGTCGGTAAGTACTTCACTCGCTTGTGATCCAAGTGAGGTTCGTGGCTTGACTAAGCACAGGGCGCTAAAAATAATAACCCAAAACCTTAGAAGCATAACTGCTAACTTTGATAGTTTCAGTATTCTTCAGAGCCAATTAAATATAGATATTGACATTATGGTTTTTACAGAGTGCTGGCTACAAAAGAATCCGAATATACCCATCATTAGTGGTTTTTCTGCTTTCAGTACTACAAATCCTGCCAACCAAAACGATGGGGTTGTGGTGTACTACAAAACTTCTTTGGTCGGCATCTCAGTAACTGAACCCACGATCGCTGAGTGTAGCAGCCTATTAATAAAAATAAATAGTGAAACTATTCTTTTGGCTATATATCGTCCGTGTGCTTTTTCAAACGCCGCTAATTTCATTACTTCCCTGAGTGGCTTCCTGGCTTCTTTGAGCAACTACAAAAATATAATTATAATGGGTGATATTAACATTAATATCATCTCTTTATCTCAAGATCCCTACTCTGAAGATTACCTAAATACCCTAGCATTTCATGGCCTCTTGCCAGCGCATACTTTACCGACCCGCAAGCTCGCATGTCTTGATCATGTGATTTTAAAATCAAAATTAAGATCACAAATTCTTGTTATTCACTCCTCTGTGACTGACCACGAAGCAGTCCTATTTTCTTTCGATATAAAAATACCCCATACACCGACCTATATCACAAGGAAATTAAACCATCATGAGATTGCCAAAAGTTTAAAAAGTATAGACTTTTCTTGTATAACTAGCACATCGGATGTAAACATTGCCACTGATCGTCTTATTGATATACTCCAATCTGTCATTGATCTACATTCGATTGACGTCAAACTTCCTCGTCGCCGCAAAATCTTAAAACCTTGGATAACTCCAGGGCTTTTAAGATCAATTAAAAACAGAGACTCTATGCATAAACGTCTAAAAATTGATACTGACAATGAAACGCTTCGAATAACTTTCCGAAGGTATCGTAATTTTTGTAACTCGCTACTTAAAAAGGTCAAAAGGGAATATCATAGAGGTAAAATAGATAAAGCTGGTAGAAACAGTAAAAAAATCTGGGAAGCCGTTCGTGACGTCGCAAGCCTAAATAAACCTAATAGCGATTGTAACGATTTACTTTTATGTAAAAATACCCAAAAGGAATCTGTAGACCATGTAAACTCTTTTTTCGCCAATATTGGTAAAAGGCTCGCCGAAGATATTTCATCAGTTACGCCCCCTGCCAACAGCTCCTACCCTTTCCCCTTTCCATCCTCATCACAAACCACTCAGGGTCCTGAAAAGTCGTTTGTTCTTCTAGGAACAACGGCCGACGAAATTGAGACAGTCATCATGTCCTTGCGGGAAGATTGTGCCTCTGGCTGGGACAACATCTCAACATCCTTCATCAAACGCTATAAAGACTTTCTTATCCCTGCTATTACCCACATATGCAACCTTGCGTTCGATTCTGGCTGTTTTCCATCTGCATTCAAAAAAGCACTCATTCATCCCATTCATAAATCCGGGAACAAAGACTGTCCTAATAATTACAGGCCCATCTCCATCCTTCCAGCCTTGTCCAAAATTGTGGAACGTGTTATCAATAAGCGTTTAAACAGCTTTCTAGAGTCCACTTCAGCACTAGCTCCCGGGCAATTTGGCTTTCGACCGGGCAAATCTACATCTGATGCTGTCCACGAACTTACAGATCACATAGTAAGGGAACTGGATGGAGGCAAAAAAACCGTGTCGGTCTTTCTAGACCTTGCTAAAGCATTCGACACGGTTTCTGTGCCTATCTTGCTATACAAACTGGAAAGACTGGGAATCAGAGGTAAACAGTTAACGCTTTTTCACAGCTATCTCTCTGGTCGCACCCAATGCGTCACTATAAACGGTGTAAAGAGCTCTGATTATCAAGTGAATTACGGCGTTCCCCAAGGCAGCATTCTTGGTCCAACTCTCTTTTTAGTGTACATCAACGATCTGACCTCCCTGCACATTCCTAACTGTAAGATTATATCCTACGCTGATGACACTGTCTTGGTTTTTTCCGGCGATTCTTGGACAGAAACCTTTCGTCACGCCCAGTCGGGACTAAATCGTGTAACCAATTGGCTCCAAAATAACCTTCTTACTCTCAATGTCCCAAAAACCCAATATATGACAATGTCCATAAGAAATATTCCTCCAAATAACCTTAAAGACCTAACTTTAGTAGCCCATACTCATCCTTATCCCTCATCACATGCCTGCTCTTGTCCTCCACTATTAATACGCGATTCTGTCAAATATCTAGGTATCCAAGTAGATAGTAAATTAACCTTCCTACCTCATATTGACCTGATCGCAAACCGACTGCGAAAACTTATGTTCGTATTTAAAAACATCAGGCATGTAGCTGATCCTCACCTGGTTAAATTTGTTTACAAAGCCCTTTGTGAATCAATACTAATTTACTGCATAACCTCTTGGGGTGGCGCCTCACAATCTGTCTTAATTAAGCTTGAAAGGGCGCAGAGGGCCGTTCTTAAAGTGTGTACAATGAAACCTTTCCTGTTCCCCACCAGAGACCTGTACCAGTTTTGTCAAGTCCTAACTGTTCGTCAACTTTTCATCCTTCACACCATCCTTCGACAACACAGTGTAGTGGATCATACTATCCTCACTGAACGACGAAATCATCTTGTTGGCACTACGCCTCTGTGCAGAACTTTTTTCTCCCACAGATTTTTCCACTTTCTTGGTCCTTATTGTTATAAGAAATTGCACCTCAAGTTAAATATCAGCCATTTGACAAAAAACATATGTAAAACACTTGTTACCCAATTTTTACAAAAACAAACTTATCAGGAATCAGAAGATCTCATACGCACCATTACATGATTTGTTTCTTCATGCTTAGATATTACCTATATACTCTTTGCTTACTGTTCTTTAGATACAACTCTCAATCTCTTTGTTATATTTTCTTATAGACGCACTAAATACATTACAGTTGCTTATTGTCTACCCAAATGCTTTTCCAGACGATTCTTTGCTGTTGTTAATTTTATAGTTTTTGTTAGGCACCTGAGCTTTAGTCCTCTAAGTTTTGTTTATTTAAAGTAATTAAATTCTTTGTGTTTTAACACCTCTTCTGGTTTATGAAATGTACTTTAATATTATGTTCAACTTAATAACTTTAAATATTATGTTCAACTTATTCCCCCTTCAGGGGGGAGAGTACTGGTGTACTGAGATACAGGCTTAACGCTTAGTTCAGGCACCAGTCTCTCACAATCTTTGTTAATGATTTATATTTTTATGTTAAGAAACCACCATTATAATGTATAAAGATTGTGGAAGAGTAAATAAAGAATTTATTATTTATTATTATTATTATATGATGTTATCTATTATCTACTTTTAGAGTATCTAACTTCTAAAGAAATTATAAAAAAGAATAAAAACGGCTTCAAAAAGTAAAAAATAAAATTCAAGTGTGGTCCCATAATTTTTTACGAAGATCTGGCTAGTAGTTTTATCATCATCCTGAAAAATATAATTTACGTTTGACAAGTAGTCGTTTACCTGGATGACATCATTGTTGTGTATGGGCTGATTTTTTGTGTATTAACGGTACATGATGTAACAAAATAATTGTGACATAAACAACTTTTTATAAAAAAAAACCGACTTCAATGTAAGAAATAAAACTTTTGGAGTCGGTGCCAGCCAAGGTAAGGAAAATAAAAATACAGTAAATAGAAGTGTGAATACACTTCGACATTTTCAAGTGTGTTGCCGACGCAAACCTTTTTTATGAATTTTACTCTTTTTTACTTTTTGATTGTTTACGTCATTGTTTTGCTGTCTAAGAAGAAAATGTCACGTTGGTAGTCAATTATAATTTTATTTAAAAAGAAATATTTTTTATTATTATTAAGCCCCGTGCTTAACAAGTGGTTTTGGGACCTCTTCTCGATGGTTCTCGGGTCCATCGTTTCTCAATTTGCCTCCAGCTGACTGGCCCCCGGAACCATCGATCACACCTGCGCCAGTTCCAGAGGAGATGAAGGGCACCCGCTCTACCTTCTGCCTGGAATCGGTAGCTTGCACCAGCCTACAATTTCCGGCTTTACCTAATCCGGTAGTAGCGGACGCTTCTCGATTTAGCGGCTGGTTACGCCTTTTGCGTGCAACAGCGCGTACTCTAAAGTGCGCTAATATTTTCATGTCGAGTTGTAGACTAGTTTTACCCCCAAACCGTGGTCCCTGTTCCCCTTTAGACCTTTCGGCCCTCGCTCCGCTTACTTCGGAAGACCTGGAAAAGGCCGAACGTCTTCTTCTTCTCCGCTCCCAGCTCAATACATTCGGGAAGGAATACGCCCATATTTTACGCAGAGAACGCCTTCCGAACGGAAACCGCTTCCGACGGCTAACGCTGCAACTGTGCCAAGACGGCCTTCTCTGCCTTTCAGGTAGAATCACGACCGCCGAAGATAGAAGCGTGTCCAACCAACCAGCCATACTAGACGGAAGAGAACGGATCGCCCAACTGCTCATAGCGTATCACCACAAGCAGGCCGCGCACGGATTCAACGAGCTGGTCGTGAATGAGCTTAAGCAGAAGTACTACATCGTCGGACTTAGACCAGCCGTCAGACAGGTGGCCAGCAGGTTATACACCTGCTGGCCACCTGTCTGACGGCTGGTCTATACATGCAGACTTGCTAAGGAACGGCCGTGCACGCCACCGATCGGCGATCTACCGGCAGAGAGATTGGCCTCCCACTGCAGGCCCTTTACTTTCACCGGGCTTGACTATTTCGGACCTCTTACCATCACGGTAGCACGCCACACTGAGAAGCGATACGTGGCATTGTTTACATGTCTCACAGTACGCGCAGTCCACCTAGAAGTCGTCAACGATTTGTCTGCGGATTCCGCAATAATGGCTCTGCGACGCTTTATCGCTCGAAGAGGAGTTCCGAACACAATCTGGAGCGACAACGGAACGGCCTTTGTGGGTGCCAATCGACTCCTGGCAGTTGCTTTAGCGGAGTTCACAACAGAACGCGGAATTCGGTGGAAGTTCATTACCCCGGCGTCACCTTTCATGGGCGGGGCATGGGAGCGGCTGGTTCGGACAGTCAAAACTGCTTTGACGGCCACCCTTCATCAGCGCTCTCCCAAGGAAGATGTTCTCACCACCTTGCTGGCCGAAGCGGAGGGCCTTGTAAATTCTCGCCCGCTGACTCATGTCGCTGTCGATCCGGAAGCACCCGAGGCGATAACGCCATTTCATTTTCTTCTTGGTGCCTCCTCACCGTATTCTCGGGTCGCTAATGTGACCGATGACGATTTGATTCGGCGGGCCCGTTGGAAGAAGGGACTTCGGCTTGCGGATCACTTCTGGTCACGTTGGGTCAAAGAATACTTACCAACGTTGGTCCCTAGAACAAACGTTGGCCCAACGCGTCCAGTTAGTGAAGGAGACCTGGTACTCGTAGCGGATGGAAATTTGCCCCGGGGAACCTGGCCTAAAGGGCGCGTTGCCAAAACGTTCCCTGGAAAGGACGGTGTGGTCCGATCTGTAGAAATCCGCACGAGCACCGGCGTGCTCAAGCGCCCAGTGCGCCGACTAGTGGTTTTGTCCAATCTGTCAAAGGCAGCCTAGCCGCCCCTTCATCGTGTATAGTACAAAGCCGCATTTCTAGCCACCTGGCAACTTAGTATTTGCTTAGTCGTCAATACAAGGGTCGGCATGTAGTTAGTTCGGTGTCTTCGACACCGGGGGCGGCTGTGTTGCCGACGCAAACCTTTTTTATGAATTTTACTCTTTTTTACTTTTTGATTGTTTACGTCATTGTTTTGCTGTCTAAGAAGAAAATGTCACGTTGGTAGTCAATTATAATTTTATTTAAAAAGAAATATTTTTTATTATTATTAAGCCCCGTGCTTAACAAAGTGTATGATTTTTTGCATATTTCAATGCTATTTAAAATTTATCATTAGTATTTTCTTGCCAAATTTTCTACTATGTTTACAAATTGCAGTCAGCAGGAAAATGGTCAGTTTCTGTCTCAAACCTCGCTCAAAAAATACGTTCATTCAACAAAGGTACTCGTAGGTAAGCGAATGCGGCTGCGTGAGGCGCGAGCGCGGACTTTTCACGTTTTTCGCTGTTTCTGACGTTCTTGTACTCAAACCTCATTTGGTGTCTTAGAGTGTTTTGATCCTCATGCGTAACAGGATAAATAGGCGTAAAAATTTTTTTTTGAAAACTGACCATTTTCTTAAAAATTAAGGATGGTTTCCTCAGTACGTTTTCATATAGCTACAACGGTTAAAGTAAGTGCCCTTCATGCCCAATCTTAACTTCCACCCTGTATTTAAAAAAGAATTCCGTTATTGTGTTCTTAGACCTGCCCGTAACACATCTCTTTTCTGCCTATCCCTCCGATTTCGGTCCCGATTTCGGTTCCGATTCCGGTTCCGATCCGATAAAGCAATACTAAAAACTCCGATTCCAAATTCGGTTCCGTTATAACCACATCCGTAACATCCATATTATGTACCTAGTTAGGTACCTACAAAATTGTGCGGGACCCTCGGTGAGCGAGTCAGACTCGCACTTGTCCGGTTTTTTATTACATACATCGTTTTACAGGTTTCACACACCACCGACGAGTAATGTCGTACAGCCGTTTCAAGTCGATGTACAACCCACTAGTCGATTTTGGTATGTTCCTTCAATTAAGTTTAAAAATAGCTTTCGCACGCGACTTTATCCGCGGTTCATTCAGAAAATTACCCTAGGGAACATTTTGACCGGGAAAAACTTAAGTATGTTATCCAGGCTATAAATTTTCTGTATTGCGAAAATTTATCCAAATCCGTTCAGCAGTTTTACGTGACTTTCCAAACTTTTACATTTCACAATATTGGTATCTCCGGGGTAGAGTGCAGGGGCGTGCATTCCATATAGGCAATTAGGCAGTGCCTACCTCATTCAAAACCTAAATAAATATACAATAAGTGTTAAAGTTATTTTATTTTAGTTTAAACTTCTATTCAACACTCACCCACTAAGATATTCCTTACGCTAAATACTGAATACCTACCGATAGGCAGTCTCGAAATTGCCTACTCGGAACAAGCGGCGTTTCATACAAGAATACAACATATTTAGAAAAAGTATTGCTCAAGTATAAACCGCCCATGGCAAGAAGGGCGCTATTTGTACGTGTAACGTTCTAGCTTAAACTTCCGGAATATATCAGTATAAAGTAAGCATGCCTACCTGACGAATGAATTTGGTCGCGAATTATTTTGTTGAGGCGTTATTTTAAAACTATCATATTTCCTAAGATATTCATTAAAATTTAATGATGTAAAAGACAATTTTGTTCAAAATTAAATACTTGTGATGATTAACGTATTTATTTAGATAAGGATTAATATCATGTTTATGAAAACAGCTTCTCAAATAATACATTAGTTTAGAACAAATTTTATTATCTGAAAAATGGTTATAGTGAGTTAACCATAAAATATAGACATATGCTGTCGCGGACTTTTTTTTAGAACTTTTGATTGGGAATAATTTCGTCATACATGATTTTTACATAACTTTAACCGTTTACACACCGTCCGCAACGGAAGCTCCCAAAACTAATATTTTTTTACCGTTTCTGTAACGTTTTACATTAATGCTCTGCTCTTATTAATCGTAACGTGATATTAAATATCTTATTACCTTCCGAGATAAATGGACTATCCAGAAAAAAATAATTTTTCAATTCGAACTAGTAGTTCCGGAGATTAGCGTGCTCAAACAATCAAACTCGTCAGCATTTTAATATTCCTACTAAATATTACGAACCTTATCATTTATGACTAGCGGCCGCTCTCGGTTTCACTCGCCGCGTGGTTGCCGTTACCGTGGGAATATCAGGATAATTATAAATATTTGCATACAATGTGATTTTCTGATATATAAGCTACATTGCTGTAAAGTTTCATTTTAATTGGTTGAGTAGTTTTTGAGTGAAAGAGTAACAAACATTCCTCCATCCAAATATCCTCACAAACTTTCAAACTTATAATATTCGGTAGCAGGATAGGATAAGTGCAAAGTTACTTGTTAGATCTACAGTGCCTACTACGCTGGAAAACCAATGCACGCCCCTGGTAGAGTGGTACGTACACCGATTTCAAGATGTTGCCTACTCTAAAGACCTGGGTTCGAATCCCGGTATAGGCAAAATGTTTGTATGATGAATACGAGCATTTGTACCTAAGAAATATTAAAAAAGTATTATTTTTACATTTAATGTATATTTTTGAGTTTTTTGTTAAAAAAATCCATTGTAAGTTCAACCTGATTTTGATAAAACCTCTTTAGAATTCAATGTTTTTATTGCAAGTCTATTGTTACTCATTTATTTGACTTTGTTTGTTTATTATTTCTTCCGACATGGGATAAATAATGTGAGCTGATTTGATTTTTAAAACAAAATTGTGTAAAAAGGCAAAGCGGTCCAGACAAAGTCGCCAAGTGACCGCGCTATGGCGTATTCACATTAGTGAAGAAATCTGTTCTTATTACATTAGCATCTAATGCAAAAGAACCGAGTAAAGCTGTTGGTTATGTTACTTTAGGTAGAAGACTTTTGGTGTACTTAGATTAAAGTAATGACGTGTGACCAATTTAAAAATTTGAAAATTATTGTTTAATTTGAAACTTTATTACACAGTATTCCTATTTTTATCGTAAATAAAGTGAAATAAAATTTATTTTTGTTATTTAAAATTGCATTTCTTGATAGAGTTTGGCATGACTACTAGCCTCATGGCCGCTTTAGGCGCTTACTCGAGCCAAGCGGTTTTTTGGCAAGTTTTCGTAATTTGCAAATAATATTAAGCTTAATACAAGTTTTTTGCAAAATGCGATTACACTTTATAAAAGTTTCATAAATTCCCTACCGATTGTCATAAAATACTTGTTCAAAATCGATTCTAAAGTGTCATTTTTTTTAAGTCAAAGTTAAGGTGGCCGCTTTGAGCTGACCTTCCCTAATTTTTAGACTGATCAACTAACCGATACCTTCCTAATCTGAAAGCGCTGTTATAAACTTTAAAATACTGCGAGATCCCTCGTATGGTAAGCGTTAAGATAATTTTAAATAATTAAACTTTTATTTCAGAACCAACACCTTTTCCGAAATATGGTGGAAATCTGCCATTTTGCTTTTTCAAAAATATGTCACTTGGTAAGTCAAAGCTTTAAACATAGTAGACAATGCTATTTTTCCTAAGAAAAGAGATGATAACGGTGACTCGGAGTACAGTCGGAGAACTTCCCGGTTGTTCAGTAGAGTTTTAGGGAGCTTTATTTAAAAAAGTGATAGATATATACCGTTTATATCACAAATAATAGAACATTAACAGGTATTTCATTTGAATAATAAATATAATCATTAGTAGTACTTTCCGAGAAAACGTAAAAAAAAATCAGTAAAAGAAAGATCGTTCCATGTCGATTGCGATGAAATTCAATATTCTTGAGTCTTGATAGACTTTGTTAAAAGAAAAAAATTAATACTGCGGAATTTAATAAAGCGTTCTTTCACTTTATAAACGATATCGATTTCCCTTGTAAAGATTCCCTTCTTATAATTATTTTGTTGAATTATTCAATTGCAGGTCCACGTACAGTAAAAAAAACTCCATTAGCCATGACGTGGGTGGAACAACAGCTGCCCATGGTCCATAAAGGAGGCTTTCATGCGCCTGAGCACTGCAGATCGAGGCATAAAGTCGCCATATTTGTTCCATACAGGTATTAAACCACAAATGTTAACATTCTTAAGCTTCGGGTTCTAAGATTAAGCATAACCACACAAACACAATTACCGAGCCGAACTGATGACCGGTCGGCCGGTCGGTCAACACTGCATAGTGAGCCAAAACTTGCCCCAGAGCGCTGTAGTAGTATAACAGGCACTGGAGTCATCAATCTCTACAAATTCAAAAGACACTTGTTTACTAAATTGTAGAAATGTTCAATTTACTTTTAATAAATAAGGGTGATCGTTTTTTTACCGCAATATATTGAAAGTTATGTTGTTTCAGAAATCGATATAAAAATTTAATTATATTTTTGTACTACATGCATCGTTTATGGCAAAAGCAGTATTTGCAATATAGATTATTCATCATCCAACAATACGGTAAGATGTCTTATTTGACAACATTTTTAAAGGTCTCATTTGTTCAAATCTCATTCAGATATAATTTTAGGTCTAGTTAATTTGGAGACTATTCAAACCATCAACTTGTAAAATTGTAAAATTTACAAAAGTTTGACAAACCCGATAGCACATTGTGCGCCCGCCTTATCCAGGGATTGTGGATTCAATCTTTATCCTGGTCATGGTCAAACATTTATGGATAGAACAATTTTGTGATTGACCCATGTCTGAATGTAATATCTAGGTATGCTTTATCACATGATCAACCAGCAGCCTAATTCGTCAACCATGTCATGTGAAAAGGTACTACCTATTCTGAAGTCGTAACACAACTGCTTACCCATGAGTAAGATCAATTTAGTAGATGTCTGGCATTTTTTTAAGTCTATTATTATCACCTAGTTACGTTCTTAAATATGTCCATGTCCAGGAAACTACAAATTCAACAAAGGTGTGTTATACAACGCAGCTTTCATAGAAACGCAGAGGTACGGGAAGTGGGACTGCCTGGTGTTCCACGACGTAGATCTGATCCCGCTGGACGAGAGAGTCCTGTACACGTGCCCGAGAAATCCCACGCACATGTCACCAGCTGTAGATTATAGGAATTTTACGTGAGTTCACCTTCAACTTTCCTTCACCTTTTTTTAAGTCGTGATGGTGGTGAAAGAATATCAAAAGAGATCGTAAGAAATCCCAACTGCCTGAACCGCCAGCCATAGATCGTACGACGTGGCGCAGGAAAGTAAGGAGAGCCGACCCCAAGAAATAGGGATAAGGAGAGGAAGAAGAAGAAGAAGACCTTTACTGTCCAAACCTATAAAAATAAAAAACTTAACCTTATAGGATCACTTAATGTCCCTCTGTCCGTCCATCCGTCCGTCTGTTTTTGATTACCTATCTCGGGAACGCGTGGAGGTATCGAGTTGAAATTAAATCATATATTCAGGTCAACAGTCTGTTCAAGGTGTAAAAAAATTTAACTTGTAAATTAACGTAAAAAAGGTAAGGCAGGTATGTAGGGTTTATGCCGCTAAAACGTATATTTCGACTCTCTCAAAGGAATCAAAATTCAGAGGATACATCCTATCCAGAGGATAGAACCTAGAAATATGAAATTTGGCCAGTATTATCGTATTTTCTACAAATACAGGAAAAAACTAAAAACTACACATTTGTAATTAAATAAAAAATATAATAAGTCTTGAGTTTTAGAAACTGAATTTCGGGAAAAATTTAAGATCTCGTGGAGGGATCGAGCTAAAATGAAAACCATTTATTCAAATCAAACAAGTGAAGTCACGTGAAGCTGTAAAAAAATCAAACTTGTAAATGAATGTAAGAAAAGTAGGGCCGTTTATGCCACAAAAACGTATATTTCGACTCTCCCAAGGGAATCAAAATTCATAGGCTACTTCCCGATGACCTAGAACTATTAAAATTGGCAAGTAATATTGTCATTTACTACTACTACAGAAAAAAAATCGAAAAACTATACATTTGTAATTAAATCATAAAAATATAGTCTATAGTTTCGGATACTAAATTTTCAGAAAAACTCGGAAACACGTGGTGGTATCGAGTGGAAATTAAAATCGTATATTCACGTTAACAATCTCTTGAAGCTGTAAAAAAATCAAACATCAAAACTAACGTTAAAAAAGGTAAACCCGTTTAGACCGCAAAACGCATACTTCGACACTCTCATGGGAATCAAAATTCATAGGGTACTTTGACCAGGACAGGACAGGACCAGGGATAGGATTTTTGTACGTTGACCTAGAACTATGCAATTTGGCAAGTAATATCATCTTTTACAGTAGTAAAAGATGATATGTCCTGATATGTACTGTCCTGTCCTGGTCAAAGTACCCTATGAATTTTGATTCCCATGAGAGTGTCGAAGTATTTTTTATTTTTATCTGTAGTAGTAACTACAGATAAAAATAAAAAACCTAGAAATTTGTAATTAAATCATAAAAAAAATAGTCTTAAGTATTGGTATCTAAATTAAGGGAAAAACTCGGGAATACGTAGAGGATGGAATGGAACTTAAATCCTAATATTCAAGTCATCAGTCTTTTGAAGCTGTGAAAAAATCAAACTTGTGAATTTACGTACAAAACAGATAAGGTGTCACAAAATATAATTTCTTACTGTACACGAGGACCGTTACTCGTCACTAGATGGAGCTGTGTGTTTTGTTGATATAAATTCTACATGGCGGTGTTAAGAATTTTGCTAATAACTATAAGATGTAAAGAAGAGTTCTTCGTAAAAATTGTATGGAACCACACTTGAACTATGTTCTTTCAGATAAGAAAAATAATTATTAAAATCGATTGACAATTGACGACGTTATATTAAAACATACATAAAAAAATATACAGTGGATTTTAGATCCTCCTACTTTTTTTGAAGTCGGTTAACAATAACAAGCAAGGATTCTGACACAGATTGTTTCTCTTTCTTCAATCTGCCATCCGGATCGCCATTTCGTGGCCGTTGTGCAGCTGGGTGAAATATATTTTTTTCAGGTTTTTTCCTTCTGTGGGGGTCGAAAGAGGTTTAATACCTCATTGTTTTCGATCTTCCACAAAATAAGAAAGATAAAACCATGGAAGTATTACCTAAACAGGAATGCGCTGTTGTGAAAAAACTGTGCCGAGCGAGAGATTACTCAGTGTTCATTTTGTCTCTTTCAACGACGAGTGACCATACTGTCGCCTATTTACGGATATTCCCTCAGACCTGAGAACATTACTTGAATTGAGACTATCGGTTACTAAAAAAGTGGTCAGAAGCTTATCAATGCTACAGATGTGATATAGTGTTGTTTGATAAACAGAAGAGGTACCTAAATAGAGTAGGTATAATAAGTTTATGAGGTAAATTAAGCACACCAGCGCCACAAAATATACTTGTTTATTTTGTGCCAGCGCCTTCCATTCCCACAACGGTTTTCTTTTCCCACTGATATGTAAGTAGGTACACAAAACAATAAAACGATAATAACTTACAAAACATTGTTTTATTTTATTATACGTCAATCACAGATTTCAAATCAGAGGTCAATTCAGAAAAAGCTTCCTTTCTGTCTCGCTGGTCGGCCGAAGGAATTGGCCAGGCGGATTCCGTCCAGCTGAGCTATTATTATTATTCTCATTTTTATTCATTAGGAGGCGTCCATAAATAACGTGAGTCGATATTTGCGATTTTTCGTCCCCCCCTCCCCATGTTACGTCCGTGACATTTTTTTATAGCATATTTTTGTGTGTTGTGTGTGTAGCAATTTGAGTTAGGCGGTAGGCCGGAGGGCCACTTTGATTGTACCTATGCTATATAATATCTGGAACAGACAAACCCATGTTTATGGTCACCCTATTACCTACAATATTCTAGGCATTCGAATTCTCGACGTAACACTTACCTATGAAAAGACAATCCACAATCCGGGTGATATTCACGTTTGCAAATATCAATAATGCAAGTTCTTACCATTTTTAAGCAATAAAATAATAAGTACGAACGATAAACACAGTCAATATTATCAACACGTAACAACACGGACGAGGATGAGTGTTACCAGCATAAGTATTTTAATTACTACTATAGGTATTACGTGACGCGTGGTCGTGTCGTGGTGTCGTGAGTTAGGGCTACGTGAATGGTTGATCTCAAAAAATGCGTATCGACGAGGGTTACAACATGGTTTAAAAAATCGAAAAATTACAAAAAAATGTAAATCGCCTATATCTCGGACCGTATCGAAAAACCGTCGGCGCCAGATTTGATTTCAATTTAGGCGGATCCCACACTGCACCGCACACCGCTCCGGTTGTTGGTAGTGTGCTTGTTAACTACGGCTGTAGAATCTTGATGTGTATACAAAACCCGCAGTGTATAACAATCTCACGCTGCAAATCCGTCCACCGGAGCGGAAACCGTCTCAGTATGTTATGCGCCTTAGTATCGGGAACAGGGTTTTTGAAATGGTGGCCCTCATTAGGAACCGGCCCTGATTAGGCGAACATACCTTACGCCGTGTAAACTCCAACACAACTGTTTTATTTTGACGTTGAACGCTTAAGTTATGAATAAAAATATAGGCTATGCTAAGTATGTTTACATGTGTGAATTGTATTTTAGCATTGAATTTAGTAAATAAATAAATCCTTATTATATAATAATAAATTTAAAATTTTAGAAACATGTGACCCACCCTCGTTTCGCGTCGGTTTCTTCCCTTCTTTTGCCAATTGCAACCTTCCAGCAACACCCAAGAAGAAAACTAATAAGTACCTTCCAGTCTTTAAGAGTACCTACGCGTGGATTATCGCTCGGCTTATGTTAAAACAGTACGAGGCAAACATCTTAAAATGGGGTGCGGATTGCGCAGAGCGCGTATTTTGGGTATGCGTAGCGGTGAGGTAAAAGATTTATGCAGCGTTTTCCATGCAAGCTACCAGTCGGCTTAATTTTTGCCGACATCTTCAACAATTATTATCGTCATATTTCTAACAATTTACATTAAACCTCAACTTATTATACAGCTTCTCTTTCTTCTCAGGAATCACTCTATCAATCGATGAAAACCGCGTGCAAATCCGTTCAGTAGTTTTGAGGTTATCGCGAACAGACAGACAGACTGACTGACGCGGCGAGAAACTTTATTTTATAATATGTAGTGATAATTGTGGGTTTGCAATTGCATTTGTTGGAGGTTAATACGAATAAACGAACCTTGAGCGAAAGTTGAAAAAGAGAGAGAGCCTCAAATTTTAGAAGTTTTATTTTAGGTTATAATACTACCTTTCAATATAATTGTAAAATGTTTACATAAAATCTAAGGTTTATAACAATGAAATATTTTCTTTATTGTGCCACGGGTAAGAAAGGGAAATTCATACATATCTACACACGAATAGATACGGAAATGTAGATCCAAAATAATTATGTTCATGGGTTAGCTGTGACTTCAAAGTATTGTACTAGTTCAATATAGGTAGTATTAATATTTATAACAATGGAATTTTTATTTAAAAAAAAATCATTTTCAGTGTACCAGAAGATCGTGAAACGCACGCAATCTGTGAATATTATTTTCTTCTAAATTCGAAAATTAATTGGAGGTGGCAATATAAAATCATCGTTAGACAAGGATAAACTGTACAGTTACAGCCCTCTCGCTCGGCTCGTTTCGGGTTTTGCGTATAGGATAATTCTTATGTCATTGTAATAAAGACTAGTTTTGATAAATCTAACAGTAAATACTTTGAAGAGAACTCATTCCTGTTTAGGTAATACTTCCATGGATAAAACAAGGACTTGTCAGTCATGACAGTTACGAGAATAATGCTTATATATTTTCAAAGAGTGAAATTATAATTACCACAATTTGATAACTAATGCTATCTGTTAGTGTTGTAAATATTATGTACATAATACACAGTTGTAAATATAGGTACTGTTGCCGTCTTATTTGAATATCCTCTTTAAAGTGCGGGATGAAAATCTCGTACATTGGTGATCCCGACGAGCGACGCGGCCTTCGATGTTGTTTTGTCTATGGCCGAAATAGTGGTTGGGAGCGAATTTAACATTATCAGCACCAGAATCCGGTGCGGTGATCAGCGCCGTGTGAAGTTTCTTTGGTAAGGTGTGGCGTTGCCGGCCGTGGCCGGCCCATTCCGGCCGTCCCGTCCCGCCCACCCAGTACCGGCCGCCCCGTGCAGCCTGTCCCGACTGCCCCGTTCCCGCCCGTCCTGTTCCGGCTGCCCCGTCCCGACTGCCCTGTTGTATATTCGAGGAAGTATTTCGGTGTGGTTTTGAAACTATTGGCTTTTGTGTGTGTTACGATACGAAGTGGTTATATTATATTTAAGAAACTGTAAGTATTTTCTTTTGTTGTTGTGTTAAAATGTGTTTTGTTGTTAATTTGTGTAAAGTATACCTGTAGTATACCTTCAGTATGTGTACTACTTACTTAAAGTTAGTGTTCCTTCACTACTTACTAAGGTTGTTTCGCACGTTTGCATGATTTTTATTTGTATAAAGTGGGATATACTGTTACGTTTACGTTTAATTAATTGCTGATTGTATTGTATGGAAGTATCTAGGTATTTGTTGATACTGTGATGTGCATGTCATTACTTTCATTATTTCTATTAATGTCAGGTGTTTGTACAGTAATATTATTTTTTGTTGTGTATGTTCTGTTTTGGTTTTGTTTTATATAGTTTGGTGATATACCATGGCTGAGACAGATTTAAAGGAACAATTGAGGCAGCTCCAGGAGCGCGTTTAAACCTGTTTTCTGCAGGTGCTTTTGTTATTGCTGAAGTCGGTGTACCCATTATTGGTTCAGACTTTATGGCTGAATACCACTTGATGCCAGACTGTCGTAATCAACGATTACTTGATGGTCTTACTAAGCTAACTGTTGCTGCAACTGCTACTAATTCTACCCAGGCGAGCGTTAAGACTGTCGTTGCCGAAAATGCTGAGTCACCTGCTACTCAGCTTTTATTGGAATTTCCTGATATTTTGCGTCCGCCTGGCCTACCACGAGTTGTCAAGCACACGACCTTGCATCATATCATTACTACTGACGGTCCACCAGTTTCGAGTCGTCCTCGCAGACTTGCGCCGCAAAAACTCCAGGCTGCTAAAAAGGAATTTGAGCAGATGATTAGCTGTGGAACAGCTCGACCTTCCAGCAGTTCCTGGTCATCTCCGTTGCACATGGCTCGCAAGGGAGAAAACGGCTGGCGTCCTTGTGGTGATTACCGCGCATTAAACGCCAGAACTGTTCCCGACCGCTACCCTGTTCGCCATATTGCAGACTTTGCTAATAGTCTGACTGGCGCTACTTCCTCGATTTAGTGAAAGCATACCAACAAATTCCGGTTAATAAAGAGGATATTTGCAAGACAGCGATCACTACACCATTCGGATTATTCGAGTTCCCCTTCATGACGTTTGGTCTACGAAATGCTGGACAAACTTTCCAGCGTTTCATTGATGAAGTCGTAAGGGGACTCGACTTTTGTTATCCTTATGTAGATGATATTTTGGTGTTATCCCAATCGCTAGAGGAGCATATCCAACACCTTCGGTTGTTGTTTCAGCGGTTGCGTGATTATGGGGTTGTCATCAACCCCGCCAAGTGTGTGCTAGCAGCCAAAGAGGTAAAATTTCTCGGATATGTTATCGGCAAAGATGGGTCCAGACCTCCCCCAGAAAGGATTGAAGCCTTGCAAAGCTTTCCTCTACCAAAAACAGTTGAAGGACTTTGCAGGTTTCTTGGCATGGTGAATTTTTACCGCCGTTTCATTCCAGGGGCAGCTGAACTTCAGGCGCCGCTTATAGATGTTTTAGCCTCGTCTCAACTTAAAGGCTCAAAGCCTGTGCCATGGACAACGGATTTGGAGCTTGCGTTCCAGAAGTGTAAAGACCACCTTGGTAGTGCTACTCTCCTGGCCCATCCGGTTCCTGATGCCCAATTGGGGCTTTTCACAGATGCTTCATCGAGCCATGTTGGAGCTTGTTTGCAGCAAAACATAAAAGGCCATTGGCAACCGCTGGCATTCTTCAGTAAGAAGCTGTCGGTGAAACAGACCACCTGGCCAGCTTATTATCGTGAGTTACTTGCGGTATATGAGGCGGTGCAGCATTTTCGCCATATATTGGAGGCGCAACATGTGACGGTTTTCTCTGACCATAAACCATTAATTTACGCGTTTTCCCAGCGGCGTGAAAAGTTGCCGCCTGTGCAGCTCAATCAGCTTTCTTTCATTTCCCAGTTTACGACAGATATAGTGCATATCAGTGGAAAAGACAATGTCGTTGCTGATGCTCTGTCTCGCGTAGACGCTCTTTCTTTGGAAGGTAATTTCGCTGCCCTTGCTCAAGATCAGGCATCGGATGAGGAGTTGCAAAGGATGCTTACTAGTTCCTCACTCAAACTGGAGAAGGTGGTTTTACCCGGCACGGGTGTATCCATTTACTGCGACTCGTCAACGAGGAAGCAAAGACCATACCTGACTCCATCTTTCCGCCGCGTACACTTCGACAAGCTGCATGGACTTAGTCACCCTGGCCCGCGAGCGTCAGCTCGCTTAGTTGCTGAGCCATTTGTGTGGCCTGGTATTCAGAGTGACTGTCGTAACTGGGCGCGAACCTGTTTGAATTGTCAACGTAGCAAGGTGTCCAGTCCAGACATACTGTTACTCCCCTTGGACAATTTCCTTTACTATCTAAGCGTTTCCGTCATGTTCATATCGACATCATCGGTCCTCTGCCTCACAGTGGTGGTTTTCAGTACTGTCTCACAGCTGTGGACAGGTTTACTAGATGGCCGGAGGCCTGGCCGATGACTTCTATGACGGCGGAACAATGCGCTGAGACGTTCTTCAGGGAATGGATATCTCGCTTTGGCGTTCCTTCTGTCATAACTACAGATCAGGGACGTCAATTTGAGTCCGGCCTATTTCAGAGTCTCTTGCGCTATTGTGGTATACAAAGAATTCGCACCACTAGTTACCATCCTTGTGCGAATGGTCTTGTAGAGCGCATGCACAGGCATCTTAAATCAGCTCTTATGTGTCACAATGACACGTGGCATAGAGCCTTGCCAATTGTCCTCTTGGGCATGCGTTCTTCTTTTAAAGAAGATCTTCAGACGACTCCGGCTGATCTTGTGTATGGAGAAACTTTGCACTTGCCGGGTGAGTTTGTGTGCCTCACTTCTCTTCCAGGGCTTGTCGGAGACTCTGCTTTTGCAGAACAACTTCGGTTTAAGGTTTAAAGTTTAATGTACTTATGTATTTTCATTGTATTTTGTAACTACTCAGTTGTTATTGTTACTTGTTAGTTCTAAGTTTAGTCCTAAGTTTTTTTTTTCCTTATTTTTGTTTTTATTTCACTCCGTAGGGGGGTGATGTGGGGGTCGAAAGAGGTTTAATACCTCATTGTTTTCGATCTTCCACAAAATAAGAAAGATAAAACAAGGACTTGTCAGTCATGACAGTTACGAGAATAATGGTATATATTTTCAAAGAGTGAAATTATAATTACCACAATTTGATAACTAATGCTATCTGTTAGTGTTGTAAATATTATGTACATAATACACAGTTGTAAATATACTGTTGCCGTCTTATTTGAATATCCTCTTTAAAGTGCGGGATGAAAATCTCGTACACTTCGTTCTCATAATATTAGCAAAACATTTAATATTTTGAATAAATAATTTTCTCAAAATATTACGTATTTTTTATCTGTGTCATTGTCACAGATAAAAAATACGCTCAGTGACAGGTGGTCATCTTCCTTAGTTGTCTTCTTTCCAAAGTCGTCACCTTCCTAAAGTGGTCACTATTATCTTATTCTTAAGTCGTCATCTTCAAGATGTCTTAGAAATTGATAAATTGCACTAATATAATAAATATTAAACGAAAAGTACCAGGACAGCATAACCAACTAGGAGTTATTACCTATACTTAGTTTAAAATATGCTGCTATAAAAACTCGAAACATATAAAAGATAACTCCTAGTTAGGTTTGCGATCCTGGTAGTTTGAGCTAATACTTAATGTTTTGAGAAAATATTATTTTTGCGAATGTATTAAATTCGAGAATGTATATGAAAACAAAGGGGTATCTTAATTTTCAAGTAGGTACTTTGCATGAGGTGCGGCGAAAGTTCCTACCTGCCCAAGGTAATAAAACTCTAGGTAGGTAGAACATTCTAGGCAGTAGTATTTCCTGTGCTATCAGAACCCTTAGACTTGTACTATTAAGTATTCTGTGCCCTTAGTCCTTCCATCTTGACGTCATAATGGAGGGACCAAGGTTTTTGTTAAACCTTTATGCATATATATGAGGTAGCAACATTTTTATATAAATATGGTAGACATCCGAGACTTGGGCAGTGACCGTCAAGGTCACTGCCCAGTAAGAGCAAAACTCAGCCGGGTTTCGCCCTTAGAATCGCCGTTTTGCCCGTGTTGGAAGCCTCCAACAAATGCTAAAAACTAATTTGAAATACAGAGCTCTCAAGGAAGAGAGAATATAGACCGAACAGAGTCGGCTCGATGGATAAGGTGGTAAGGAAAATGATCAAATTTTATAGAACAACATTCCTATCAAGCCTTCACATGTTGAGGTGACCCACATGATGTTTCGTGCAAATCCAAGGCCTGCTGTAGACTAGTGTGCGTTCTTACTGCCTTGGTGCATATTTTCAGACTGCAATACCCAACCCTGTTCGGTGGCGTGACAACGATGAAACCGGGGCACTTCTATGCAGTCAACGGTTATTCCAATTACTATTGGGACTGGGGCGCCGAAGACGACGATATGTTTGTGAGGTAAGACCAACGGATTAAGTTTTGTTTCCTAATTAGAAATCACGTGTATTCAGAATAGTTGAGTAGGTTGAATTGAATTAATTTTTAAACAACTTTGCCTAAATAATGTATGTACGCGTGAGAACTCAAAACACCATTTCTCATTGAGGCTGTGAAACAGGTTAAAAATCCATATATAGTCTATATAAATTCGGAATAGTGCTCGATCTAATCAGTCAATCCTTATTTCAGATTGGTTGGAGCCAGGCTCGCCTTGTCAAGACTAAACTCGTCGATAGCACGATTCGCTACTCTACCGCATAAACGACAGCCAGAAAATCCAGAAAGGTAGGTACTAGACAATCTTTAATATCTAAATAGATCCAATATCGAAGACGAAATACAAACCAGGGTTCAAGTTACACTTCAAGTATGTACCTATATCTTTAAATACTTGTGTTTTTATCCCCAGATGGACACAATTGGAAACTGCTAAGTCAAGATTCAGATCTGAAGGCCTGAACACTGTGCAATATCGACTAATGGCTATTTATAAAAGACAATTGTTCACCCATATAATCATCGATGTCAACCCTTTCAATCACAAATATTAAATAAAGGAAATCAATCGATCATCTAATTTATTTAAAACACATAAGAAAACAAACAATATCAAACTTTTCTTCATACTAATATTTTTCTGACTTCCTCGGCAATATTGAGAGCAGTGAATTTCTTTACCTTATGCAGTAATTTGCATAAGACTGGATCGAGGACCAACTTACTAACATAAATGTCCCCATTGTCTGTATCTACTTCCAAACGCTTTAAAATGCTATTCACTTGCTCAATATAAGGAGTCATCCGTTCCTCAGGGACTAAAACAAAATGCCAGGGTAAACAAGTCCTTAAAACTCTCCATATTGCGTCCTGACTCACAGAGTATGCCAAAGTATGATCTTCATGGGGTTCAATCTGATGTTCTTCTTCCACTTCTTCTTTTTTTTGAGGTTTTTCTTCTACAGCTACGGCTTCGGCTTCACAAGGCCGACAGATAAAAGTTTGTTTCACATCAGTTTCTGATTGTACCATCTTGCTACGACTAACCACAATACTTTTTTGGGCCTTCGGCAGACGCGCGCTTTGAGAACTTTCCACCTTTCTCCCTTTGGCTCCTTTACCTTTCTTGTCTTTCTTGCTCTCGGGAGGGGGTCCAGTATATTCTAATTCAATTACAGAAGTCCCCTCACATGTATTTATCACGGCATTCAATACTTTATCCAAAAACTGATTAGTGCAATTAAGAGCACATGCCATGCATTCATCTCTATACTGCTTGTCTTTTATTAGTTTACAAATAACCTCTTGGCATTCCTCGAAAGAGTGACATGTCTCTTTGCCCACAACTATTGACAATGCGGTCACAAACCCTTCAATGGGATCTATATTCTTACAAAAAGCTAAGAGGAATGCCGAGTAATTCATTTTATTTTCTTCCGTTTCGTATAATTCAAATAAAAAGTGCTTTATCAAGTTTTTTCTCAACTGCAAGTACTTGTCTTCTCCATCGAAGTCGCGTTCAAACCAAAGTTCTTCGTGAATAAAGTTATCTCTAGAAATAAGTTCAGTAGAATCTGTGTCAATAGATCTATATCTTTTACGAATATATAGTAGTTCATATACACTTGGAAAGCGAATGTTCAGACAGTAAATCAAAAAATCTCGCCAATCAACATAAACCGTCTCGCCAAAAAGGGAAAACACAAGGTTTGGAATTTGCTCTAGATCAACTCGTTTCCATACCTCGGGTACAAGCGGTCCTTCACAAGATTCCTTGCCAAAACATATGAAGTCTTGAAGCACGTAAATAAAAGCTTGCTGCAGAGCAATACCAGTAGGTGCAATAATTTTGAAAAAAGACCGTAATCTCGCCAGCTGTGATATTTTAAATTCCATATCCATAACCATCTCTTTTAGTTCGTCAGGGCCAGGAGTACGAGGGGTCGCTGCGAATTGGATGAGATTAGGGTCAATTATGAAAGTATCGTGTTCAAGTATTAAACTTTCAGGAATCTTTTTACCACCTTCGATAGCCATTTGAAAATATTTGCATAAACGGTCCACCGACTTAATTTCATTCATATAGTAAGAATCTATGTCATTTTGTACTTGCATAAACGTATTATATATGTGATCATTAAATAACTTCATATCACTGTAACATTTATACTGAAGTGCGAGCATACGTAAACATGAACGGTACATTTCACCATTAATACCCATTAACCATTCATCTAAGCACTTCAAAGCATTTAGCTTAAATATTTCTTCTACGTTGATAGATTCTTGTGACGAAGTATCTTCCTTTTTCCTTGCTGGAAGTGCAATCTTTGCTATTTCACTATATTCGTGACTGATCAATGACCTATAAGAGTCATTCGTATCTTTAATAACTTTAATTGCGAACTTAACGTTGTTTTCAATTATCATATTAAAAGGGTTATTACTGTAGTCAAGTTGTATGTTTTTAAGCTGTAATTCTTGAAAAGCATGTTTTAATTGTCTGTAAACCTTATCTTCGCTACTTTTCCTACTTCCAGAAGTTTCATCTGTTTCTCTATAAATTTTAGTTAAATCCTTTGACAATAGCCTATCATTTGGTGGCATGTGTCTTATCATAGCAAAATAGAAGTCATGGAATGCTTGATAAGTTAATATAGATCTGGAAACAATTTGAAAATAAACCTTTACTGAAAATTTTGAGATAAGTCATTACTAATAAAAATAAATATCAACATTAAACTTACAAAAACAACGCTATACAACTAACTTTTGCATAAAAAAATCAGTGCCTATATTGTATTACCTGTTCAACTCCGCTTGCATGCATGAAATGTACGTATTGACCATCGTGGTAAGTTCTTCCATAGCCCAATTTTCACAAATGAGAGCATACCTCTGACGTTCCGCAAATAATTTTCTTTCATCCGTTATGTTGTACAGTTTATTCTGTAATTCTTTTACCCTGCAGTGCCACTCGTTCCTAGCCAAGTCTATATATCGCCAATCGGATTCAAAATCGTTATACTCTTTTTGAAATCGACTAACTATGTCTTGTTTATAAGACGGCAATGTTATAATTTGCTCCATTTTATCTTTTATAAATCTAGCATAAGGGACCAGACAGTTCATTTGCAAACGCTTGGCAAAAAATAATTGTTTCATGTCATTTATATATGTTTTTTCAATTTCTTCCCAACATGATGCCAATGCTACAGCTATTATTTCTGCTATTGGAATTTCTCCGTAATCCCAATCTTCTTCCCCAGGAAGTATTTTTATATTTTCAGAACTTACAGATGTCTTACTACCATGCTCTCCAATAGCTTCTTCAGAGTTTGATATAATTATTTCACCTTCGTCTTCAATAGATTCTGGAGCTTTTACAACTTCTAAATCATTTTTAGATGCCGATGTTTTGCTTAGTTTTGATGATCGACGTAGTTTCTCTTTGGATTTCGTCATTGATGTTTCAGGTTTCACTGTTTTAGACTTTGTTCGTTTATCATCTGAACTAGGAAAATCGAGTAAACTTAAAACATTTGCGCCAAATAATATATCGCAATTTTTTAGTGGCATTTCGTAGTCTCCGATAATGTACTTACAAATCTGAGCTAAGAAATCTTTTTCTATCAATTCATAGTACATACTGTAGTTTATACCTAAGACAGCATAAAATCTATCAATAAGCTCAGAGTTCTCTTCTGTTAAATCCCAAATAACTAATTCTTGGAGTATATCAGCAGTCTCTAATAGCCTAATATAACAGGTGAAATAACTTTCAAATGGTTTTTCAATTCGCATTTTATGTGGGTTGTTAACTAATTTTGAAACTCTTACATACTTGTATTGGTCTTTTTCTTTTTTTCTATGTTGAGCAATACTCTCTTCCAAATAAATCTCATCCCTATCATCTAATTCTTCCTCATCTGGTGGAGCACGACCAGAAAAAGTTTCTTCCAGGATTTGTGCTTCTCTGAATGAATTTGGATAGTTGACTATAACAAAACCCTTAACATCATATTGATCTTTAAGATATTCTACAATCATAGTGGCTAATAAATAATCAGTTAAAGAATCTCCGAAATTAAGACTTTCATAAGCGTATCTACCAAGCTCAGCAGCTGGAGATAAAACAATCTCTTCTTCTGGAATTGTTTTTGGAGTTTGGGTTTGTTTGGTATTAGGTGGTAGTGGTCCTACTACTGGAGGAATTACAATCTCATTAGACTTGACCGTAATTTCGTCGTCAACTTTCATTAAACGAATAAACTCTTTATCTGACTCTTCATTAGCAGCGGCAATCAGTTTATCGTATGAAAGTTCTATGTCTGTACAACCAACCATTTCGGATTTGAACTGCTTTAAACAAAAGTTAACAGCCGACTCGAGACGCACAACGAATATCTTACGCAGCTTCAGTAAGGTTTGCATTGCAACAGTAATAGATCTATCAGGCAGACCTCGTAAAATTACTTTTGATTTATAATCAGGTAGATCGGCTGGAGGCCTCGCGGGAGGGTATGGGTACTTCAGGTCAAGTAAAGTGTACACCAGGTGTCCCAATATCCTTGTACCTAGATATTCATACTTCCTCTCTTCAGACTCTGGATCGTAATTTGGTATAAGTATGTCTAAAGTCCAAGGATAGCAATAATTATGGTACTCTGTAAACTCGCTATCATTTAAAGCTTCTTGCCGATCAAGTTCCAATCTTACAATTTGTTCCACTTCCGGTTCAATTTCTTCTTCAAAATTTGGTTCCTTCAGCAAGTCTTCCATTGGGCTCAGAATGTCAAAAATAGGCTGCTGTTTAAAATATAGTGTTTTCCATTCATGGATATAATGATTAGGGATTTCATCACCAATAAGCCGTGCAAAGTAGGCATATTTAGTAGCATAGTCGACTATTGAAAGCATTGTCTCGTAACATATTTCGTAGTAGTGCTGACGTTTTCTTTTAATTTTTTCCGCATATAGTTTTTGGTGCATCATATTCTGCCTTAGTTTTTCGAAATTAATCTCTGCAACTTCTAAATTTATTTGTTCTTTTACATTATCTAAAAATTGGTGAAATTGTTGTTCCCTTTGGTCAGCAAATTCTTTTTCAGCACGAATCCTATTTTTTGCTAAATTTCGGGCCTGTTGCTTCGTTTCCATTATCTTTGTACACATTTGTTTTTCGAATTGCGAGAGCTTCATGACTTTCTTAGCTAAATCTTTATCTACTTTAGCCTCTTCTTCTGCAACTGAAAGATCCCACAAAGACCCGCTGAGTACATTTCTAACCTGTACTTGAAATTCCTTTGAGTCTGATTTCCTCCGCATTCTGGTGTGTAAATTATTCATATACTCTTTCACCCAATCAGACCCAGTCATGGATTGTTTACGTTCAGCTGATTTCTCCTCCATCTCAAGAAGTTCTTCGTAAGTATAATTTTTCAATTTGCATGGATGTCTCATAGCAAATTTTTCCATTTCATACCTATACATATTAGGAGTTTTTTGTTGTTTTTGTTTATGATTACATAATGGGGTTTTAGATTCTTCTATTTTAGACAACATTTTGGAATATCTATGCCGAATATAGTCGTAAGTATCTTTCACTTGTTCACTTTTTTTCTTTTGCCATTCTATGTATTGTCGTTCATCTAATAACGGTTTTGAGAGGTTATCGACAAAAGACTCGTTTTCTGGTGGTATTTTAGTTACAGTAAATCTGCTTTTCATTTTATCTACAAGCGTGGTAACCATTTTCCTTTCACGTTTGATGAAGTTCGTGCGGTCTCTTTTGTCCAAGTGTAGAAACAACTGGTAAAAAAGTCTTAGCAAGGCAGTTCCTTTGCCTTCTTTAATGCTAGTAAGATCGGCGTCATTTAAATGCACATCTATTTCTTGGAGCCATTCCTTTAAATATTTCCAATTGTTATTGATATCATCAGAAGCATTACTAGATCTAATAAGGAAATGTTTTTCATCGTTTATAACGTTATAGCTTAGTAAAACTCCAGCAATTATGTGACCGTTTCTCATAAGCTCTCCAAACTCCTCCGCTTCCCATGTTATTGGTCGTCTCAATCTTTCTGTTAACCATTCTTTTAAAATTTCAGCCATTATCAATTTACATTATTTATTTTTACAGACGAAAAATATCAACCTTAACTTTTCTCGTTTACGATTGTGATAAATTTTATTACTTTACTCTTTGGTTCGCAAAGACGACGCGTGCTGTCAGTCAAGTCACATTTTAAAACGTACGTAGTACCTATACACACTCTTTGGTCACACACACTCCGATCCACTCATTTTGTGTAACGGCCAGTAGCCACTGTCTGCGTTCACACGACCGTGGCATCTGTCTCACCGCGGCGGGCGAGTGAGCGAGTATGGGCTATTTTCTCGCTCAAGAAACGTACAAAAGATAACATTCCGAGTAAACAAAAGAGGTGCAAATATTAATAGTTCATCGCTGGCTGTTCACACCGTCAGCCGGCGAGTACTTACTCGTTTACTAGTTTGTAGCTGAGCGAGAAAAAATCACTCGCCGGTCTCACGGCGACACCCTGTCTCACCGCGGGCGAGTAAAGCTTGGCGGCGTGAACAGATTCAGTATTTTAATATGTACTATTTCAGTATATTTTCAAATATTTTGTAAATTTTTCCGAAAATCAGTATTTTTGTAGGTGTATATGGCTAGAAGTCAGTATTTTGCCGTATAATTTGGAGAAATAATGATTGTTGTCGTCGTCTCAGCAACATAACACCCACTGCTGGGTATAGAATTGGGTAGTTTGTGGTGTTCTACATACAGAATATTTTCTTGAGCTTCTTGCATGTCTCGTCTTCGAATGACAACTTCAACAGCTAAAGTTTGATCTGGCTTGGTATATTGCAGCTACGTCTGGGACGGTTCAGCGAAATACCAACATGCTGCACTGGACATAATCCAACGCAGAGCTAAGAGGTTCATTGGCAACAAAAAGTTGGTGAAGTGCAAATTTCATACATTGGTTGCCTGTTTGAGAATCTTTTGCAAATTATGCTTTCGAAAGTGTATTCAAGAGCTGCATGAACTTATTATACCAATCCCCTTTCTTCCACTTTTCTAGCAGACGAACTGCAGGCTACCATCCCTTCTTGATTCTTATTACTAAGTGTCGCACCAAGCGATAGACAATATCTCTATGCGTCCAGCAAATGAAAGAAAGAGAAACTCCCTCCCTGCGGCTGTATTTCCGAACCCGTCAATTTTCAAAGCCAGGATGAGTGGCATCTTCTGGGTAAGCTCGCTCCATCGTAGATCCTGTTTTGCCCTCGTGCGAAATTGGGATCAAAAGCAACGCATTCGAGATAAAAATATAAATAAAGATGTCATTATAAATATTTTCTTTATGAAAAAACACTGCCGTCTGTAGTAAGTTCTTGTGAAGGCATATATTTTAAGGATTGTTTGCTTTTTAAAACGGCAAACAGTAGGTCTTCGGTAGAAAACTGGAAAATACATTATCTCCTTGAAGTACAAGACAATTAACAAAACATCCACCGATCCCGATATACAGGCTGTTAAAAGACCCATACCGAAACCGTAATATATGCGTAGTGTAATATGTATACATCAAACGAAATAAGAATATGTAAAAATAATTGCTGAGAAACGACTTTTATTTTTCGTTTTAAAAAATGCGTGTTATTTTCACACGCAAAAAAACGCAAGCAACAACGTGTACGTTTTTCTAGAGTAGTAGACGTAGATGGCCGAAATCCAGTTTCTTTGATTGGCTGCCTCAAGGTTTCTCATTTAAATATTCTTGTATACTATAATAACTTATAATTATTAATAATTTATTTATGTGTAATATAAAATCTTTACTATCAGTCAAATCTTTGATTGAGCTTGGTAACTTATTATATAATTTTACTGTCATTAGTAAAGGTCCAGAAGAGTGTATTTTTAGACGGGAGGTTGGCATGGCAAAGCTAACTTATTGCGGTAAGTATGTAGCGTAAAGTATATCTTGACATTGTTTCTTTTCGCAAATCAAATTGTTGATTTGTTCTTACGGAAGCCGTTTTGGCAGTCGTCAAAAATCTTATATTTCTCACAAAAATTATATGCGGTACATTGCCTTTTCAAAGATTAGGAATAGTTTTATTATTCTTTTTGTGTATAGGTTTAATGAAAACATTTTAAGTAAAACGGGAAATTTGCCTTCATTAAAGGATTGGTTATCAAGTGATGTTAAAGGTATCGCGAGTTCGGAGGCACAATATCTAATAGTGCTGATGGAGGCACAATGTCTAATGGTGGCAGTGCATCAAATCCGCAGGTAAGATACTTTTTAGGTTTCGAATTATTTCGAATATTTCCCGACAGGTTTAACAAATTTGGTTTTTCAGTTTGGCTGATTACTTCGCCGATGGATGCAAAATAATTGTTAAATACATTAGCAACTTGATTTGGTTGTGTAAGAGTTTCTTTATTTATTTTAAGTTTAATATTTTGTTTGTCTTTTTGGTTATTTTCTTGCTGCGTTCCTTTGTTGTGTTTTGTTTTACATATTTCTGAAATCATTTCTTTTCACTTGGTGAACTGCTTTTCAAGTAATTTTTCGTATTTTTTTAAAGTAATTTGGGAATGTTATTTTTAAATGTCAATGAAATTATTTTTAATAATCTTTTATTTTTAGAGGACAATTTAATGCATGTGGTTATCAATTTCAAGTAATTTTGCTTTGAATGATTAAGCGCTTTTTTTGATGCCATTTATTTTTATTTTTGCTTTTTAGATGTCTAGAGATATAAACTAGTTGCCGCATGATCCGAAATTCCTAATTCTTCTTCAGTTAGATTGAACATCTTTTTAAAAATTGTAAAAATTAAGTCCAAACAAGCTTTCGAGCTTTGGGTTCTTTAATATTTTTTTTATAATTTTATAAAAAAAAATACTTTTTTTTAGAAAATACTTATTTAAATAATAAGTAGATAAATAATTCTATAAAAGACGGGCAGCAGCGTCTTTTAAACAATTTGGGCCTACTGCGATCGCCAACCCGCCTGCCAAGGGTGGTGATTATGGCAAACCCCCCCATGAAAGTACACAAAATACAGCAGCCCCCAGTTCCCGGCAGCCCTGCTAATCCTAGCTACGATAGCGGCTATGGTAACGGCTGGGAATCCCCGAGTTTGGGATGGCTATCAACAACGACGACCACGCGCATATTAAGGAAAGACGAGAAGCTTACTGCGCAGGAAGAAGTTATTAGCAAGTTACACTGGGACATTTAGGGTTGTCTGAAGTCCAAAGAGAGGGAGAGGACTCGATAATTCTTGACTCCGGTAACTTGCTTTACTACCGGGAGGGCGACCAACAGTCCGTAGGTGGTGTCGGTTTCATTGTCCACAAGTCTCTTGTCAACAACGTGAATGTGTTGACCAGGGTAGCGTACCTGATACTCAGAATATCCAATCGATATTCGTTGAATGTTATACAGGTCGACGCACCAAAATGACGCTCTCAGGACATTTGTAGAGCCATGTATAGCCACAAAACCCACTACACCGTTGTAATGGGGGACTTTAATGCAAAGTTAGGGAAACGTAGCGGTGATCAGTTGAGAGTGGGGCAATTGGAGTTGGGCAACGAAATTACAGAGGCCAGATGCTGGCCGACTTTATGAAGAGGGAGAACCTCTTTATGATGAACTCTTTCTTCAAAAAGCCGGAAAGCCGAAAGTGGACCTGGATCAGTCCAGACGGTAAAGTAAAAACTGAGATAGATTTTATCATGTCAACAATATCAACGTAAAGCTGGAAAGATCGCGACTGATAAAATCTACGATCCGACCATTACCAGCCCATATCCAAAACCCCGAGAGCTTTCAACTCGAGCTCCAAAACCACTTCGAAGCCCTTGAGAACAGCATCAATGAGGACGATCTACACAGCACGGTGTTGGATACTGTCCGTACGGTGGGTCAAAGTACTTTAAGACCCGCCGTTCCAAATTAAAGAAACTATCCGATCACACACTGCTATATACTCATGGATCAGAGATATACGTGAATGAGGCTTCAGAACTCAGCGGTAGCTCATCGTTATCGGCAGCTGAATAGGCAGATCTCTAAGTCTTTGGCAAGCTACCTTCGCCAATTTAATACGAACCGTATTAAAGAGGTTATCGAGAGGAATAAAAGCTCCAGAGTGTTCGCAAGAGATCTGTCTATTATGCATAAAAATATTTTGCATAATTGTTGATTAGCAGAATGTTTATATATCCAATTATTGTTGTTGTGTTGCCAATTGTATCAAAATATAATTAATTTCTAAAAAATATCAAAATATGATGACAAAATAATTTAAAAAAAAAACGTAAGTAATTTCAAAAAATGTAGTTCCGGTCTCAGGTCTCGCTAGCTCAGTGGTTAGAGCATTGGATCGGATTTCCAAAGGTCGTGGGTTTGAGTCCCATCTGAGAATTCACTTGTGGCCGAGTTGATTATTTATATTTTAATATGATTTTTCTTTTTAAAATTTATCATAAATATGGTTCCGTTCCGTCCGGTAGGAACGCTGCTCTATATCTCCTTTTTTTTTACTTTACCTCCTCCATACTTACTCGAAAGTTATTCGTGCTAGACCTAACTGGTGTAATAACGTTTCAATCATTTCAATCGGTCCAGCCGTCTTTGAGTAATCGGTAATCATACACAAAACACAAACATACAGACTGACATAGAAAGAACCACCTCTTAGCTAACTTACAAAGAGCAGAAACCCTATATAAACCGCTTAACTGATTAAAAAACCATTTTAATTTTGCTCTTTCGTAAAACCGCTTTTTTTTAGGTTTGGATGGAGCCAAACCATGAAACGGTTTATTTACTTTTTACGGGTTGAAAATTAACCGGATAAACAAGCCCTATTGGGCAAAGCCAGATAAAGAAGCTAAAAACTGACGACGGTCGCATCAATTCTACGAAACATGAAATCCTGAAGGAGATCGAGAATTTCTGTAGGCAGTTATATTCCACGCAGACACCTGTTGAAAGCAAGGCTAGAAAGACCCGAGAGCCAAGCTTATCCGACCCGACACTTCACCGAAGATATCCCGGACGTCAGCCTGTACGAGATTAGTATGGCTTTCAAACAGCTCAAAAACAACAAGGCGGCGGGTGATGACGGAATCCCTACAGAACTTCTGAGAGCGGGCGGTAAGCCGATATTCAAAGCTTTTCAATTCGGTCATCGTCGAGGGCAAAACGCCGAGGGCATGGAATCTAAGGAGGTGATTATGTTCTGCAAAAATGGAGATAACACCCGTTTGAAAAACTTCAGACCCATCTCACTTCTAAGCCATGTCTATATCCTGTTTTCGAGAGTCATTACGAATCGTCTCGTAGATTCGATGACTTTCTAGCCTCCCGAACAAGCCGGGTTCTGAAAAGGCTTTAGCACCATAGACCATATCCACACGATGCGGCAGGTTATACAGAAGACCGAGGACTATAATCTGTCACTTTGCTTGGCGTTTGTGGACTATGAGAAAGCCTTCGATTCTATGGAGACCTGGGGGGCTATCGCGTAAAAAATATGGATATGGACATGGGCTTCATTTGACAGTTAAATGACCATATATGGTAATTTTATGAGCTTCAACTGTCAAATGAAGCCTATATCCATACCCAGATTTTTTACGCGATAGCCCCCCTGGGCGGTGCTGCAGTCTCTCCAGAGGTGCCAAGTGGACTATAGGTATATCGAGGGGTTAAGGTACTTAGACGAACATGCCACTATGTCAGTCCGATTACAGAATCAGAGCACAAGTCCCATCCAACTGCAGCAAGGTGTGAGACAGGGAGACGTAATTTATCCGGAAGTGTTCACATCTGCATTGGATGACATCTTTAGGCTCTTAGACTGGACAGGACTTGGCATCAACTTAATGGCCAGTTTCTGACACACCTTCGTTTTGCCAATGATATAGTCCTTGTGGCTGAGACCTTGGAGGACCTGAACACAATGCTCGAAGATCTTCGTAGTGCTTCCCAAAGAGTGGGTCTTAGGATGAACATGGATTAGATGAAAATCATGTCAAATTTCGCTCGAAGTTGTTAAACACTACGTTTACCTTAGACAGACAGTCCAGTTAGGTAAGTCCAACTTTGAGAAAGAGATCTCTAGTCGAATCCAACTGGGATTGGCAGCATTCAGGAAGCTCCGTAAAATCTTCGCGTCCAACTCACCTCAGTGTTTCAAGACGAAAGTCTTTGACCAGTGTGTGTTGCTAGTGATGACTTATGGCAGTGAAACGAGGTCGCTTACTATGGGTCTAATATTCAAGCTCAAGGTCAAGGAGAGAACTATGCTCGGAGTTTCTCTACGTAATCGAATCACAAATGAGGAGATCCAAAGGAGAACTAAAGTAAACGACATCGCTCGAAGGGACACATAGCGAGAAGAACCGATGGCCGTTGGGGCGGAAAGGTTCTGGAATGGCGACCGCGCACCGGACGACGCTCCGTGGTAGGCCCCCGACAAGGTGGACCGACGATCTGGTGAAGGTCGCGGGAAGCAGCTGGATGTGAGCAGCGCAGGACCGTTCGTCGTGGAGATCCTTGGGGGAGGCCTATAACCAACATTGAGTGTCATGTGGCTGAGACGACGATGACGACACTAACTAGCAAAATTAAATCCCTATGTAGGTAATATGAAAACAAACCTATAAGAAACATATTCATAAAACAGTTCTGAATTGAAAAAATTCTCTCAACTAGACAATGAAGGCATTGGACAAACATTTTGAATCAAAGGTACAATTAATTTGATTTTAACCCAGAATGACAATCAGTGATGAAAATACCTCCGGAGGTTATATCATGGACTATAGAAAAAAAGGTGAGGGAAGCACTAGATCCAATTTTATAATGTTTTGTATTTGTTTATCGTTGTTTTTATTTGATTCATCACACAATAATTATTTTAAAAAAATCGCTATTTCCAAAGTGCTCTCAAATTCATTCATACTCATATAGTTATGACGCGCACTTGAACGTAAGTCGTAATCGCTTCTTGCAATAAAAAAAATAACCTGCGTTGAACTATTTTTTTTTATTTATGAAAAGGTGAGCAAAGATGATCATAGACACACAGCTATCATAAAAAAAAATGCAACACTCACTCGAGACTCCTGTCATTACATTATTATGACTTTTTGCTCTGTTTATTTTCACTATTTTTTTACGCACGTTTCCTAAATTTCACCTTCATCAATTTCAGAATGAAATGCAGTGAATTTGAAAAAAGTGTAAGATTTAATGTTGATATAAGATGGCATACCAAACTTTGATAAAAGTACGACATGATAATGAATAATTACGTTTTTGCAGAAACCTCGACACCACATGAACTTACAGAATTTGGACAAGGCATTGCATGATCTTGGTATGTTCAGTGCATGTGCAATAACAGAAGCTCGGCGTGAATTAAAACGTGAATCAAAAGCCAGTCCCATGAGGTATACCTCGCGCTACGTATCGAACGTCACCGTCGGCTATTGCATGAGAAGAATGACAAACAAAAACAGGCTGTGCCCTTACGTTCTACCAGTGAGGCACAGAACTAAAAGTGAGAATTCTGATGCGATGAGTAGTGATGTGAATGACGGTGGATGCGAGTTTAAAAGTGTTCTCGAACCTTCTACTAGTGGGCTGGGTGCACACGAATGTGTTAAAAGCCCTGCTAAGCGATGTCAGTCGCTCGAAAACCTAAACCTATTAGTGGATTCACAACCTACCGCCGAGGTGTCTCCAGACATGGACTGTATGTCTACAAGAATCCAAAAGTTGCAAGTAGATGAATGACAGCAGATCTGCTGGTGATACCTCAATGTAATAGTGTTAAACAGGGGTAGAAGTAGTATTATTATTCATGGATGTTATTCATGTTTTCAATTTGATGTATCCATAGAGCCATTCTCACTAATATGCTAATTACAAGTTGTTTATTTTTATTTTGATAGTTTAAACTAACACAGGAGGCTAATTTCAGCTAACATTTATAACTTATTCAGTTTGCCATATCTATTCCTGTGTTTTGTAAGGTTACTTACTACATGTTAATTTTGTTGTATCTCTTTAGCCACTTAAATAACTAAAAGGCTAGTGAGAATGATATGCAAATGAATAGATTGCAGCTTCCTTAATGTAATTAAGTCTCATGTATTGTCAAAGCAGTCTTGGTCGAAGTAGCTTTCCTATGCCGACCGAAGTAAAATACTCGTATAAATTAGTCAAATGAACATCTTTTTAATTGGTATAGAATAATTATTTTGAAGAGACTTGCATATGTGCAGCTGTGCATATATTTTAAATTTCTCATATAGTTGTATGCATAGATTTATTGTTAAATGTTCCTAGTTCATTTGTATGTTAAATTGAGTTGATTTTGCATGTGTCCAGTTTTATGAAATCTCACGCAGTTGTGTGTTATATTACTATTAAAATATGCAATTGCTCAAAAATTTTAGATTGGGTACTTTATCTGCATAATAAGTAATGGATGATTTTGTATCCAAATTTTTATCAACACTTCTATGAAGATGTTAACTTTGAGAACTTATAATTTAATGGTTACCTCAACCGAGTACCTCCTAAGTAATTAATTATAATAAGAACAAATTTATTATTATTTTATCTAAGTCACAGGATGCACTATTTGAGCCAAGTCATGTAGAACATAATATTTTTGCTGTGCATATAAAATTTTTGAATGTTTAATTATTAATGTAGAAGCAATTTTCCTTGTTGAAACTTTTTACAGTATTAGTAGACTGTTCATGAAGTACAAAGATGAGGTGAGACACCAATAAGTTTAAGTATATTTCTACATGAAGAAGCCAGTTATCTCTTATCTAAGTCTGATGCCATAACAACAACGTTTTCAGCATTTTTGTGTTCCGGCAGTTAAATATAAGATAGCCAGTTCCTCAGTGATTGAGGATTCCGGGAGAGGCTTCCATCTTCAGCCTTATCAATACTTAACAGCAGGTATGATGAAGGCTAAGAGTCTCCCCGTCGTTCATAAAAAAAAAGTTGTGACAACAATAAAAATGCTAAGAAGTGTTTTAATTAACTTAATTAGCAATATTTATGTTTCACACAATCGCATTGCATTTTGACCTCAGGTCACTATAATAGGAAATGGTAAATAAGTCTATTAAATAAAGACTGTTCTAGGATCTCTTTGTATATCAAATTATAGAGCATCATGTACTTGTACAATATTCACTGGTTTGCTTTTGTGACTTAGCAAAAGATACTTATGTTTGTTAACATATTTTGTTATTTTTATCTTATTTAATGAAAAATATTTGAAATAAATATTGCTTTAAATAAATAAATAAGAGTTTTCTTTTTCAAATTCACAGGCAAAATTAACTTACTTTTTTACATTTACCTACAACTTTACTGTTTGAATTTTATTTTTTAAACATGATCACTGATTCTACAGAACAGCTATATACACTCGCGAGCAAAAGTATGGAATCACTTAATTGGAATTGACTCTGCGCGATCTTGAGTACTTAATAACTAGTTAGGAATAATAAAAATGGTACCATTTTACCAATGTGATTTGGTCAATGTGATTAAAACAATTAAATTTATCACATTACGAAAGGTATAGTCACCATCAGATATATCGTAGCAGACAAGGTGACCAAATACATCTACAAAAGCTCCTAAATAACTAAAGATAATAATAAAAAAATAAAAAAACCTCTGAACAGTTGTAATGCCATTAAGTTCCTTACACTCTAAACATCATTAATATCTCAACATTCAATACGTCATTAATATTTGAACAGTAGCTTGTCAATAACTTCTATACACACAAAAAAACATAAATATCTGAACAAATAGGTTTCAATAATTTCCGAGATTCTCGAAAATTCCTCCATGAACATGCTCTTGCAATAAGTGAAAATCACTTGGGGTTAAGTTCGGTGAATATGGCGGGTTATCTTAAATTTCAAAACAATACTTACGGATTGCCGTGAGTCGAACGTCGAAGCGACGAGCTGAAGCGTTACCATGGTGAAACACGACCCAAAAGTTTTTATGAAAATGGATTGGAAATTACCCTATAGTCTTTATGTTCTCTCTGCAAATGTAATTTTAGAGAGTCATCAAGTATCATTCTTTCCATTTTTCGGCATTTTCGTCGTTTAAAAAGGTGGACGTTCGATCAGAACGAGAATCTTCTTCATAGCTCGATTTGCCTCTTTAAAACTCGGCTACCCTGTAAGCGACCATGGAATAAGGTACAGCATCAGTCCCTAATGACTGCTGAATATCCGAATAAATATCCGTAGTTGGCAATTTTTTCAGGCACTGGTACTTTGTCATCAATAGACTTTATCAATTTGTTTAACTGATTTTGGCATAAGTAAATACTAAATGATAATGAAACTTGAAAATAAATAAAAAACAAAAAACATTAGTGTTCTATTCCTAAGAACTTTTTGATTCACCCTCGTATGTAATGCTATTGTATGATAAATATTTTAAAACCCAGTCTTTTAGTACCTACTCCTAGTCAATTATAATCTATTGAAGTAAGTATGTACTAATAAGTATTACGTAGGGACTAAGGTACAGTCAACAGCACACGTCAGACTTTACACAATGACCTTAAGAGCGTCGTCGCTCGAGCTATACTTCGCTCGTAATAGCGGCGATTATCATAGCGCACGTGTAAAACCAGACGTGTGGTTGACTGTACATGAAATAAATTACAACTTACTAAAATATTCAACTTAAAATTCATTTATTTGCGGTTTGTTGAGTAGGTAACACTTACGATATAAATAACAAAATCCACTGTAAATAATATTGCATATGTACTGTGGCCCTAGCATTAACGGCTTTTATCGACATTTGTAGCTCAGTAAAGGGGTTATTCTCTAAGCAAACATCGACGCTGTTGTCATGACTGAATGTCATATCAGCTGTCAAATAGTATTGAAAATTGGGAAATCTCCGCTGTTTCAGCCGTCGAACATCTTTTGCCTTTTTCTTAGCATAAATAAAATCGATTCTAAGCAATAAATAAATTTGTTATTTTGGAATTTGAATTTGAATTTCCACAATAGAGTTTAAAATCGCGTAGCGCGTAAATCCGAGCGCGGTCACCGATGACCGCTTAGTGGTAACTGCGTTAAGGATGTTTGCTTAGAGAATAACCTATCTGCTCACAACTTAGCGGAGTAAGCTAGACAGCATCATGGGCGATATCATATCGCGTGATATAACGGTGTTCATGCTAAGGGGCCTGACTGATTGTACTGTTCACATCGCCTTCACCTTGAGTTGCTTCATCTTAGGCGTCTTTCGCTTCTTTTCACGTTTTTGTTCTTTGAGCTCCCAACGGCGCTGCTTTTCTGGGTCATCCTCCTGTGAAATAAAAGAAGAATAGGAACTTAACCACCACTGTGGACTAGTAGTACAACCACCGGTATCAGACCCAGGGGTCCCGGGTTCGATTCCCAGCGGGGGTACGTATTGTATTCGGTTTGGTTGGTGGTAGGACTTGTTGTAAGTCCGCCTGGCTAGCTACCATCATCTTATCTAAGTCTGACGCCATAACAACAATGTTTTCAACATTGGTGTGCCCCGGTAGTTAGAGATAAGATAGCCAGTTCCTCAGTGGTTGAGGATTCCGGGAGAGGCTCGCTTCCATCTTCAGCCTTATCAATACTTAACATCAGCTTGTTGATTATCTAACTCTGTAGCTAACTGATTTTGATTGAAATTGATTGAAAGTGCAGTTACATTGCTGCTTTTGCAAGATAGTTGTCACACTGATTTTTACTAGCAATGTGACTGCACTTTCAATCAAACGTTTAAAGAAACAAGTTACATAATCAGGGGGCTGGTATGTTGAAGGCAAAGATACTTCTCGTCGTGAATGAAAAAAAAAATACGTGTGGCACTCGGGGACTGCTTTTGGACTGCTGGGGTATTTTAACAACTTATGCAATTATAATTATTTATTATTTATGCAGTATTACAACCCCAAAAAATCACGATTTTCGAAAATGTCAAATGTCACTTCAAACAAAAGAGTAGATTAAACGCTCGGCGAAGTTACATGGTAGGCAGAGTAAGTTACATGGGGTGTTAGGTTTTATTTTCGTTACGGAATTTCTTGATTCGGTCGCCGCGCTCAAAGCCCGCGATAAAAGCTATGCAATAGCATAAAAATCCTCACCGCCAGTATTCGTTCCTTCTCCTGCTTGCGTCGCTCCTCGCGGCGGGCGGCGGCCTGCTCCTGGCGCGCCGCGTGCGAGCCGCGCACCCAGGCCTCCGCCACCTTCTGACGACGTTTCTCACACTTGGCCAGCGCCTGTGTAGAACCAAATAAATTTATGCTATTTTATATTATTATTATTATTATTATACAATGCTATTTTTATACTTATGATAAATTTTAAATCTATACTAATGATATAAAGCTGAAGAGTTTGTTTGTTTGATCGCGCTAAACTCAGGAACTACTGGACCGATTTAGAAAATTCTTAGACCATCAGGAAGCTACATTTCTCCCGAGTGACATAGGCTATATTTTATCCCGATATTCCCACGGGAACGGGCACCACGCGGGTAAAACCGCGAGGGTAAATATTGGGAAAAACTGAAAGTCTCGGTAGCTCAGTGGTTAGAACTCGGCCACAAGTGGATTCTCAGATGAAACTCGAACCCACGGCCTTTTTTGAAATCTGGTCCAATGCTCTAACCACTGAACTACCCGAGACTTGCGAACCACCACCGTCGAAATTCTCCAATACTTTTATATTTTTTTTAATACACTGTAGGCCAGCGTTGCCACATCAATGCTAGGAATATCCTTGTATTCGAAAGAAACAACTGTCGATCGAATCGATCGCTAAACACCTGACAACGATCGCTTAACACTTGATTCAAAAATCAACTGGACCCCTAGTGACTTGTCACTTGTGGCCCAGTTGATTTTTTCAATATTTTTCTATTTAATTTTTTTTTATCATAAATAAAATAAATCTCAATTTTCATACCATTTACTTATTAATGCGAAACCTCATTAGGAGCTCCATGCTAAGCCGCCTTGTAATAAAATCTCTGCAGACCTGAAGTTATCCAAACTACTTTTTTTACTATCTTATCTCCTTGCTGAGCCGCCTTGACATTGAAACTCCTTTAAGTCGGAACCTTATTAGGAGCTCCTTGCAACAAAACCTCTGCAGACCTAAATCCAATCTATAAAACCTCATTAATCTTTACCTCCTTGCTAAGCCTTAGTCGCTTGAGTTTGTCCAACAAGTAGAACACCAGCAGCAACAGCGGGCGAACTTCATCACTACCTCCGTCCGGCCCCAAAGCCAAACTCACTAACAGGACTCGTTCAGTCTCTGGAGGCTTCGTCACAGCCTGTTCCCTGGACAAAATATTATATCATTAGATCCTGATGTCAATAATCTTACTAATAACTGAATGTGATTCATATATTTTTGGTGAATAATATATAAAAACTAAAAATGAAACAGTATCTATATGGACTAATTTATTGGAACTAAACAAGAACTTGCATCTATCGTCTTCGATATTTGGCGACACTACCTTAAATTCAAACTCAATATCATTAATTCAGTCTAGGCTGTTACATCACAAGTACTTGTGAATGTCAAAGAAGATACGCCATCAGTTCACAAACGTTACGGCGGGAGACCTTGTAGCGAGAAAAACCGGCAAGAAACTCGTCAAGTGCCGTTTCCGTCGTTCTGCTGTATACTCACTCCATCTGCTTGGGGCCGCAGTACCGGTCGGACACGTGTATGTACTGTATGTGGTTGTGGTACTGGCTGAGCGCGGCCACCACGCGCGTGTCCAGTACCGCTGATGTCGCTTCAGCGCATTCCGACATCACGGACAACGCCGAGGGCAGTCCGTGCTTGTCGCCCGGCCGCCGGTCGGGGCAGAATACGCTCTAGAGGAGACGGAATAAGGACTACTTTAGAATAACGATCTGCTAAACAAAAAGTCACAGCTCTGAAATTAGCAAGGTGGACGAATAAAGACTAGTTTATAAGTAGGATCTGTCAACACAGTCAGGCGTGACATCACGAACAACGCTAAGGCCAGCCCGTGCTTGTTGCCCGGCCGCCGGTCGGGGCAGAATACGCTCTAGGGGAGAAGGCATAAGGACTACTTTAGAATAACGATCGAATAAAGACTAGTTTATATGTAGGATCTGTCAACACAGTCAGGCGTGACATCACGAACAACGCTAAGGCCAGCCCGTGCTTGTCGCCCGGCCGCCGGTCGGGGCAGAATACGCTCTAGAGAAGAAGGCATAAGGTCTACTTTAGAATAACGATCGAATTATGACTAGTTTATAAGTAGGATCTGTCAACACAGTCAGGCGTGACATCACGAACAACGCTAAGGCCAGCCTGTGCTTGTCGCCCGGCCGCCGGTCGGGGCAGAATACGCTCTAGAGAATAAGGCATAAGGACTACTTTAGAATAACAATCGAATTAAGACTAGTTTATAAGTAGGATTTGTCAACACAGTTAGGCGTGACATCACGAACAACGCTAAGGCCAGCCCGTGCTTGTTGCCCGGCCGCCGGTCGGGGCAGAATACGCTCTAGGGGAGAATGCATAAGGACTACTTTAGAATAACGATCGAATAAAGACTATAAGTAGGATCTGTCAACACAGTGCGGCGTGACATCACGAACAACGCTAAGGCCAGCCCGTGCTTGTTGCCCGGCCGCCGGTCGGGGCAGAATACGCTCTAGGGGAGAAGGCATAAGGACTATTTTAGAATAACGATCGAATAAAGACTAGTTTATAAGTAGGATCTGTCAACACAGTCAGGCGTGACATCACGAACAACGCTAAGGCCAGCCCGTGCTTGTTGCCCGGCCGCCGGTCGGGGCAGAATGCGCTCTAGGGGAGAAGGCATAAGGACTACTTTAGAATAACGATCGAATAAAGACTAGTTTATAAGTAGGATCTGTCAACACAGTCAGGCGTGACATCACGAACAACGCTAAGGCCAGCCCGTGCTTGTTGCCCGACCGCCGGTCGGGGCAGAATACGCTCTAGGAGAGAAGGCATAAGGACTACTTTAGAATAACGATCGAATAAAGACTAGTTTATAAGTAGGATCTGTCAACACAGTCAGGCGTGACATCACGAACAACGCTAAGGAAATCCCGTGCTTGTTGCCCGGTCGCCGGTCGGGGCAGAATACGCTCTAGGGGAGAAGGTATAAGGACTACTTTAGAATAACGATCGAATAAAGACTAGTTTATAAGTAGGATCTGTCAACACAGTCAGGCGTGACATCACGAACAACGCTAAGGCCAGCCCGTGCTTGTTGCCCGGCCGCCGGTCGGGGCAGAATACCCTCTAGCAGAGGAGCAATAAATAGTATTTTAGAACGACGACGGTCTGCTAAATAAAATGTCACATTTTTTAAGGCAGCCCTGATGCATAGAGAAATGTTAATAATAGGTCTATAAGAAAAAAATCGGCAATTCCATAAAGATCTCTTAAAACGTCAGTCGCCGGTCGGGGCAAAATACGCTCTAGATTAAGAGAAATAAAGACTATTTGAGACCAATGATCTTGACTTCACAAACAATGCTGAGGATCCGCGTTTGTCGCCCCGCCGCCGGTCACAGCAGAATACGCTCTAAGGAAGAAGGAATATACTAGTCTATTTTAGAATAACGGTCTGCTTAACTAATTTTCACAGCCTTGAAGGTAGGATGGCGGGAGAATCAGGACTATTTTATTTAGTACAAGATCTGTCCGACAAGTGACAACGCAGAGGATAGCACGTGTTTGTCGCTCGGCCGCATCAGATGGTGAAGCACAGCAGACACTGCGCTTACGAAAGGAAGCCAATATATAATATAATATTTACCAACAGTAAACTATTTAGGAATATAATAAACCAGTCGCCTAAAAATTACAAAATTGAGCGACTAAAAATCTAGGTTGGGTTGCTTAGCTTTAAAAAATAGGTTTAGGTTAGGTTACATTAGCGACTAGACCAACGGCCAGTTTCAATAATCAATCCCTGGTAACAGATAGGCCTATATTGGATACGTTACTTAGCAACCGCTAGTTGTTTAACAATTATTAGCAACCGCTGTTATTTTGGACTAATTAACAAAAATATCCAAGCAACAAAGCTCTAGTAAGCCTATCTCTTACTGGTGATAGGTTATTGAAACCGACCGTTAGTCGCTCACCTAGTATTTTTGTCGCTCAAAAAGTTTTTTAGTGGATCGGTGAAATACTCACCTATTTATTATACTTGCGATAATATTGATTATACAAAACACAATAACAATCATTACAACAACACTCACCAGATCCTGCATCTCCTTGGAGAGGCGGGTGGCGATCTTCTTCTGCGCTATGCACAGCACGAACGGGTCGCAGTCGTCTTTGCCGAGTTCCAACCGTATCAGCAACGTATCCGGACTAGGACGGACCACGCCGAGCAACACGTGGACTAAGTCTTGACGCTGTCAGGACAAAATACAGAATATATTAAAATAATATAAACAACTATTAGATCTCAAGGTGTGACAGTATCCTACTTCTAAAACTAATAATATAAATGTGACAGCAGACGCGTGGTGGACATGGTGGAACAATATGTCAGATGCTGTTTCTCTGACTTTTATTCCATTGACGAACGTGAGGAATACCTACTTTGCTTTACATAAGTGAAGTTTCAAAACGGCCATCATAACTTGTTACTTCTTAAGTGTGGTCTTTAGCCTGGCGTCCACTGCAATACAACAGAATCGAATCGGATCGCATTTTTTCCTCCGTGTCCATCCAGCAATGAATCGCTCATCGTCGCGATTTCATAGAAAATGTATATAGCAGATGACTCCGACTTTTTGGTACTCGATTCGGCTTGCTTAATGGACGCGGGGTGATACCTTGATGAGCTTGAGTGTGAGCAGCATTTCCCCGTAGCAGACGCTGCACCACATGGGGATGCAGTACGTCAGTGCTGTTACCCTAACTTTTATTCCATTGAGGTAAAGTCCGAAACACTTTGCACAAGTGAAGTCTCAAAACGGACTTTATTGGTGTCAAAACGGTATTTAGTGTGGTGTCACCTTGATGAGCTGAACTGTGAGCAGCATTACCTCGCAGCAGACGCGGCCGCTGCACCACATGAATGCAGTACGTCAGTGCTGTTACCCTAATTTTATTCCATTGAGGTAAAGTCCGAAACACTTAGCTTTGCACAAGTGAGGTCTCAAAACGGTCTTTATTGGTGTCGAAACGGTCTTTACCTTGATGAGCTTGACTGTGAGCAGCATTCCCTCGCAGCAGACGCGGCCGCTGCACCACATGGGGAAGCAGCGTCAGTGCCGTTTCCCTAACTTTTATTCCATTGAGGTAAAGTCCGTAACACTTTGCACAAATGAGGCCTCAAAACAGTCTATATTGGTGTCAAAACGGTCTTAAGTGTGGTGTTACCTTGATGAGCTTGAGTGTGAGCAGCATTCCTTCGCAGCAGACGCGGCCGCTGCACCACATGGTGAAGCAGTGCTCCGCTTCGCGCTTCCACCCTCGCTCTTCGCCCAAAGACACGACGTCCGATCCTGTTTCACCTTTAACAACCAGACATTTATACATTAATCAAACTCCAATGTCCTGGCTACCCGCACCGTCCTGCCCGAGATCATGCCTGCACAAACCGGTTTTCACCGGTAAGACGGGAGCGTATTGTCCGAACTACACGTTCTGTCTTACCTGCGCAAACCGGTTGCTCAGGCAAGATGGAGCGTGCATCCCCGCGTGCGCTCTTCAACATTCAACTATAAAATTCAAAGTTAAAATTTTACTTATTAAGTTCAGAAACTGGAATAAAGACCCTTGGTTGCTCGGGATGTCGGGATACAGAAAGCTAGTTATTCATGCTAGCTAGGATATCAAAGCGAGAAAGCTAGTAAAACTGGCTTCGTATTTTACAGAACTAGCTTAAAAAGCTAGCCTAGTATTCGGAAAGCCGGTCAATTAGCTGCCTAGCATGCTAAATGCTAATTCAACTTCACTCGTGTATTCCAGGCTTTACGTAAGACATATGTAAGCAATTAACATCAATTGAACACTAATCGTAGGTATAACTGACTAGAAGAGATATTTTAAATAGACAAACAGCTTTTGGCTATTGGCTTTTGGTTATTTGGCATTGCACAGACAACAACCCCACAATACAAAATGCAACGACGCAACAAAACCAACTTAATTAATTTAGATACGAAAAAAAAATGTCTTACACTGTATTTCTTACCGACTAGAGTAAAATTATCATCCAACAAAGGTTTATGCATCTTCAGGAAGTTGAGAGCAATCGAAGTGTTCTTCGATCGGCCGACGGCATAGCCGAGGGCATATGCCACCAGCAGACAGCACAGGATGCCTTCCAGCCAGTAGGCGTCCCATCGGGGCCGGACTGTGATAGGAACCTGTTTAATAAATCAATCAACAATGAATAAATAAAATTCTTTAGGATACTGTAATTTTTGTATTTACAATACTATTTTTACATAATAAATTTTAAACTAGAACTGGATAAGTGGACACCCAAAGAGTCCCTCTGAGCGATATATGAAGACTAGATAATTTATTCCACAGTCGGATTTTAATACAGTAGAGATTTGACAGGTTGTCAATGTCACTTTGTGAACATAATGCTGAATCAAAATGTAGCTTTAATAATAACTAAACTTGTGTGCGTGCATGGAATCAATACTTACGGAACTGGAAATGGAAATGCGCAAATCATTACAAAAAAAAGTTTAAAGCAGGATAATATCCACAAAGTGACATTGGCACCTGTCAAATTATTCTGCTGAATAAAAATCCGACTTTAGTTCAAAATGTATAAAATAAAGTTCTTACAATCACATCAATTCTCTAAGCCAAGGTAAGCTTCATCAACCTATCAGGCCCTGGATTATGAGACACAACAGATATTCTATAGTTCTCTGGACCATATAATCGACTTGGGTGTATCATGAAGTCACCGTGTTCTCTTAATATTTAAGGATAAACTAGAAGGCAAATCATAAACAAAGCTAAGTAGCTAGTGGTACAGTGAAGCAGGTAAATTACAGAATAAATGCAGACATTAACAAAAACACATGAACATGACACAACAAAGAAATACCTTTGAAATAGTGATCTTTGGTTGTTCTGAAGCATGAGGTGCAGAACTGTCTTGGAAACCCTCAAACTCTTCTGGGTCTTGGAAATGTTCAAATTCATTATCTTCATCCTGTATTTATAAAACAATATAAGTTTTACCAAATAAACAAAAGACTTGTCTATTATTAAAGAAAAGTGAAAAATAATTTACTATGTACAGTCAACGGCAATTACTGCTTGCCTGTAAAATACATCTAATTTCTTCAAACAATTCTGAACTCAATGGGTTACGTTTTAAAGTTCAAAGAAGATTGGAGAATTTACACAGTTTTGTATCGCCTAACCCACTGATGATTGATAACAATAAATCAAGTAAATTAACAAACTTTAATAACTTTATTATTTCCTTATGATCACCCTTTTATAATGTTGTTCGCAAATTAAAGCCAGTCAGAGGATAAATTATTCATGACACTTGGCTCTTTGCAACTGTAATTTTATACAATATACAGTTAAGCATGCATGAATATTTAACTTTGAAGTAAACAAGCAATTTAAGCTTTGGTTATGCCAACAGCAGTTTTACAAAAGTAGGTATCAAACTTATGAAACCTTGACACAATGTACGTCCAAAGTCTATCAGTATGCTGCAATAATGTAAATGTAATTATCGGTTTCTGAGGCCCTATTTTCTAAGCTATTTCGTTTCGGGTTACTTTCAGATCATTCTCAAGTTTTTGTTATAATTATTAACTTAGATTTTTATGACACTTCGGATACACTGCCTTACACTACTCCTGATGCGCAAGTAAAATTTTAGTTATTAATTTTAACAAAGTCTTGAGAGATATTGTATAAATACATGCTTTAAGTTGAGCAAATGACTCATTCGAAATTTGCAATTCTCAATTCAGCAATCATAAGCATAAGAATTCGATTTTTTTCCCTCACCTCCACTATCATATCATCTTCAGTTTCAACTTGGGCTTCAAATTGATCCTTCTCTTTTGCTTTTAGAGGAGGAACTTCCTTGCTATCATCATTGAAATCTGAAATTATTTTATGTATAAGAAATAGTTCCTTCTAGTTCCTAAACCGGGTTTCCAGTGGCTCCGGAGGACAACCGGCACCCCGGCCGCCTAACGGTATAGCCTGTGGTATCGGCGGTCGGGGTACCTGGCTGTCCTATCCTATCCATTCGACCTGGGTCCGGAAAGGTTAAACATGCATGTAATAAAATAAATAGTTTGAAATTTGCTATCAATAAATCTATTTAAATGAATAAACAAATATGAGTAAAGAAGAGGTTCTGTTAATGTTAAATACTATTGACAATCATTTATTATTTCTTCATTTTGCTTTCCTAGTGTTATGATTGTAAACTGTATTGTGCCCTTGCTTTAAGAATAAATAAATAATATTCAAAAATATCTATATTACAAGTTAAACAAATAGCTACAGTTACAATAAATATCTATTATGAGTAAGAAAAAAGATTGACACATCAAAAATACTTATCAAGTTTTTATTATTATTATTATTATTATTAACAGGCTAGCAGTTGTAACAACTGATAGTGCCTGTATCCTTCTATCTATGCGTTTTGTTCAATATTTAAATTCTAAATATCTGTCTAGTCGATTTTTGAATTGATTGACGTTAGAGGCGAGGACTACATCTTCCGGAAGCTTATTCCACTCTTTGACGACTCTATTACTGATAAAATCTTTGCATGGGTTGTTGTTTGCGATTGAAGTACTGAGCTTGAAGCTGTGACCCCTAAGGTAACAGTTCTGATTACGCTTAAATAATTTATGAAGATTGTAGAGGTCGTAGTGTCCATTAAGTATTTTAAAGGTCTCGATTAGGTCTCCACGGATCCTGCGGTCTCTCAGTGTTGTAAGTTTCAGCACTTCCAACCGCTCCTCATAAGGACGTCTTCTTAGCGCTCTGGGTATTTTAGTGAAACTTCTTTGCACTTTCTCTAATTGTTCAATGTCCTTGGCAAAATAGGGACTCCAGACTTGAAACGCGTACTCCAAAATCGGTCTGACATATGTTTTGTAGATCTTTAACATCATTTCAGGAGTCAAGTTTCCAAAAGCTTTTCTTATGAGGTATATTAGACTTTTGGCTTTCTTTGCTATAGAAGTAATATGATCTTCCCATTTCAAATCCTCGGATATCTTTACTCCTAAATCAGTCTGGACCTTTACCTCCGTCAGTTGAACATCTTCTAATTTATAAGTTCTACGAGGGTTTCGATTTCCTATGTGCAACACACAGCATTTGGAAGTATTAAGGTTCAGAAGCCAATTCTTAGACCAGTTGGATATGGCATTCAAGTCAGATTGGAGTTGATCATAATCAATAAGTGGATTAGCAAACAACTTTGTGTCATCCGCAAACATGCTTACATTGCATTGCAGGTTGTGAGGAAGGTCAAATGTGTAAATTATAAACAATACGGGTCCAAGAACTGACCCTTGAGGTACACCACTAAGAACCACCCGCTGGGCAGACAGTTCATCTCCTATTCTTAATTGGAAAGTTCTTTGTCTCAGAAATGCCTCTATCCAGTTAAGTAGTTTTCCTCTTATTCCCACAAATTCCAGCTTTTGTAGCAGCCTGTTAATTGGAACCTTGTCAAATGCTTTCTCGTAATCGAGGTAAATGACGTCGGTTGGTTGCCTTTCGTTAAATTGTTCGATCCATGTCGACATGCACGATAGTAAGTTAGACACAGTAGACCGGCGTGGACAGAACCCATGTTGGTGATCAGTAATAACTTCATGATTGGCAAAAAATTCTCTGATTGATTTTACTATAATTTTTTCCATCAACTTGCACGACACACAAGTAAGACTTATTGGTCTAAAATTAGCAGGATCAAGCTTGATTCCTTTTTTAAATATAGGAGTAACTGTGGCATTTCGCCATGAGTCTGGTATGATTCCAGTATCGTAAGAATTCTGCATTATAAATGCTAGACTGGTCGCAAGGTCGCATCTCTGTAACAGGCCTACCGAAATGTCATCCGGACCAGGTGAGGAATCTTTATTCATTTCTTTAAGGACTTGTCGAATGGCGTCTTCAGTAAATGCAATATCCTCAACGGAATCTTCAACCCGAAGAAGCGGATTCAACTCTGGTAACGGAGTGGGTGGTTCTTCTTGAAAGACACTTGAGAATTGTTCCGCGAATAGTTCAGCAATTTCATAAGCTCCAGTTAGAGTCGGGCCCTGCTTATTACGTAAAGCTGTTGGTATGCTAACTTTTGAAGATATTTGTTTTCTTCTATAAGCGTAAAATTTCTTTGGTTCACTTTTTAGAAGGTCACTCTCGTAGGTCCTGCGGGCGGATTTAGTTTGGTTTGACAATTTGTTGTTGACTTTCCGATACTCACTATACATCTCATCCAATCCAGTCAAGATATATCTTTTCCATAAAGCGTGTTTTTGGTCAACAATCTTTTTTGTATCTTTTGATATCCACGGTTTGTTTGTTACTCCTGACCGTACTTTGACTTTTGGTGTGCAAATGTTAACAGCTTCTTTGACAGTCTCAGTAAAAATCCCATACTGGACCTTAGGGCAATTAAGATCGTTAAGTGTAGCAGGCAAAGTTTTTTTTATGATTGTGTTCATTGCATCATAATCTGCTTTTTTGTGGTTTAAACGGAATTTAGTTTCAAAATCTTGCTGGCGAGTTTGTAGCTGAATCGAGGCAAATAAACAGGTGTGATCGCTCTTTCCTATAGGGGTTTGATGTTCAATGTCAGCAATTAGTGTTTCATCATTAGTTAGAATAAGGTCTAATAAAGAAGGTTGGTTGCCTGGTCTAAATCTGGTGTATTTATCTACTAATTGCTGAAGATTGCTATCTTCGTACCACTGTAAGAAGTTGGTTTCCATTGGTGTGACATATCCAGTATTATCATTTATCCATTTTACCCCACCATAATTAAAGTCACCAAATATTGCCACTACGTTGGTCTCTGATGCGTTTTTAAGCTCTTCCAGTAGTACATTATCTTGTTCCATTGTGGAATCATGACCTCTGTACAGTCCACATAACAGAAATCTTGTGTTTGCAACATTTACGTCCAGCCACAGGCGTTCAGTAGCTACATGTTTAGCAGTATATTTGTTGTAGGGCTTTATTACTACACCGCCAAACTCGCGTGAGGCATAGATCGCCACGCCACCACTTCTTTTACCAAAGCGATCATCGCGGTAAAGGTCGTATCCAGGTATATTTATTAACGAATTGGTTATATTTGGCTTTAAGTTTATTTTAGTTTAATTGGTTATAAGTTTATTTGAATTTAAAGGTTTTTATTTTATGTTTATATCTTCACTGAAAACGTGGTACCTACTACTTTCCTATTTATAAGGGAAATAATTTAAAACACAGGTATTTTAAAAATTATTGAAAGTAACTACACAACACAAACCTATATTAATATTAATTGGCTCATCATCATCTGCATCAAATTGTTCAAACTCAGCAAAATCATCATCTTCCAATGTATTATCTTCATACGCCTGGACAAAGAATGCACTGCATACAAGCAGTGATACAGCTAATACTAACAGCCGCATGGCTTATCTGAAATAAGAAACCATACATTATCAACTAATGTAAGTAGTTTTAACAAGTTTGAAGGGTTTAGATTGTTCAGTCGCATTATTTATATTTTAATGGTTCATAATTTACACGCCAAAGCTAACAGGCAGACATTTAAATAAAACAACTTTTACGGATTTCAGTGCACATTGTTTACTACCCAAATAATACCGAAATAAACCCATACAGTATACCACTAAATATTGGGTAGTAAACAGTGTGCACTGAAATCCGTGTTGTTTTATTTCAATTAACTTAAGATGTGCTTAAGCAGACTTTTGTTTAACTAAACAGTGGAGTAATTAAATTAACAAAACTATTGCCAAAATAAAGTAGATAAACCTCCACAATCATATTCAAATAGCATTAGAAGTGAGAGCAGTCAGAACAGGTAGTCTTATCATATTTACAAGGTTATGTTTGGATGTGACTTAATAATTTATATGGTTCCCAGTTTGGTTGCTGTATGAACGTTAAAAGCAACCGAGACGACAGTGAACCGATGTCTGAAATTTCAAATTAAGGTCAAAGACTTGCTACAAAAATTAATCAAATTTTGAACCAATGCCATTTGTATTTAAAAATAGCGACAACATGAAAATGTTTTGCGATGCATAAGTAGACACTTGAGAGGTTGAGATCTATTATAAACTCAAGAAAAGAAATTAAATACCTACACGGTATAAATAGGTGCTGAGAGCCAGAAAATGACTTCACACTTCTATTACTTAATTCAGATTTCACACTATACGAATCAGTTAGATAAATTGAAAGTCATATTACCTGCACAGATCTTGACACGCTAAAATAATATAAATTGATTCATTAACTTATTAAATACTTTAATTTGTGAAAAATCTATCTCTCACAGTAATTCTTCGATAATTTTATATTGGCTCTGATTGGTATGGTTTCATTTACAAATTAAAAAGTAAAACTTAAATAATGATTGGTCATCGATCGAATGCTTTCTTTCTGTAGCCAATCACAGAAGCGTGAATTCAATCGCCTCACATTTGACAGCTTTTATACGTAAATGGAAACATGGATGTGGTCGTGCACGTCACATGACATTTGTTTTTTTTTACTCCTAAAGGCAAAGTCCCTTTATTAACACAAGCCTTTAATTTTTATATTTATTAATTATTAAGGATTGTCAAAATATTAAACAAGAAAATATACTAGAAAAAAACAACCAGTCTCATGTCGATGTCGCCCTGACGGGATGACATGACAGGACATGAGACTGGTTGTTTTTTTCTAGTACTTATGTTTAATATTTATCACATAAAAATAGCAATAATGCAAAATTAAAAAGTTATGAAAAGGACTGTCATATTAATAATGAATTAATATTCAGATTACAATAAATAGGTACAGTAGGTTAGTACAACAAAGATTAGAAAACGGATTTTTGAGGAACTAATTACCAACTTCAATGTGAGGCAACATGACGACTGTAAAGCAAGATGGTAATTCTGCTGTCAAACCTTTGACAGCAGAACTATCGAGGAAATTGTGAAATATTTGCTAAATGCTAATTATTGACTAGACATAATATTTTTTACTCTTTTGTGTCGCACTGTACCACATAAGTACTTTTCAGGCTACATACTCTGGTAATGGATGGGTATCTTCCCAACATTCAATATTTAATTTAATTTAATCGTGTAACGGTGTACTTTTTTTTATAGTGAGGGGAATGCTGTTACGCATACACTGAGGTTATGCTGGGCTCACCTAGAATAACGGACTCGTGAGTCCGGCACCCTATCCCTCGCCGCTCCCCGACGCCCCGTCGAGCCTTACTAGGTTCGGCGGTTTCGGGGTAGGATATCGAACCAGCTCCCGCCCCCCCATCGAGCTCGAAAGCTCGATGGGAGGACAGGAGAAGGGAGGAACCACCGCCTTCCGGCCCCCCATTCAGCCTCAAAAGGCTCAATGGGGAGCCGAGAGGGGGGGTGGGTACTACCAGCTAAACCCCTCACTACTTGCTCTCGTACCGCCATTAGGTCACGGGGGGTGTGGTGACAGTCGCCCCTAAGACCTGGCGGCTGGCCCGGCTATCCGGGCCCCCTCGCGGCTGGGAGATGACCGAGCAAGAATGATCATCTCCCCAGTTGTCGGAACCGTGCAATGCCGACATTGCCGGCTGGCTCCACTATAGGGGAATGAGGCGATCATACTGTCGCCTCCTTCCCCTCTACCGTCTGCGGCGGAGTCGGGCCGCCCGAGCGTCCTCTTCGCGGGCCCTCTCCGCTGTCTCCTTCTGGAGGATCACGTCCTCACAGAAAGAGACTGCCGCCTGCCATGATCTCTCGCTGCCCAGCATCTTGCTGACAACGTTGGGCAGGGAGAGATCTCTCCGACGCTGGGCTGACCAGGCAGGACACACCTCAAGTGTGTGCTGCGCGGTGTCCAGCTCCGCGTCGCACTCGCGGCACTACGTAGACTCCTCCCTCTGGATGCGGTGCAGGAACTTACCAAAGCACCCGTGGTTGGTAAGGACCTGCCCCAAGCGGAATTTTAGTGCCCCATGCACCCGCACCCTTCAATCCCGCAGCAGCGGGCGCACTGCCTCCACCGTCCTTGCTCCCGCCTACGGAGTCTCCAGTTGATGCTGCCACTCAGCCATCAACTCATCCTCGGCCCTTTCTCTAATGTATATTACCTCCTCGAGGGTCAGACGATCACCAAGCCTTCCAGCCTCCATCCGTTCCAGGTATACCCTTTTGAAGACCTGGGCCTCGAGCTCCCGTGTAACGGTGTACCTAATTATCTTACTCTATTTAATAATTTCGGGATCAATGACCAAATTTAAATATAATATCGCTCACGTGTTCTGCATACAATAGCATGGATTATATTACGAAAATCGTGTCGTGACGATGTTTATTCATCTTCTGCGCTCACTGAATCTAGGTTCATACATTTTATTAAAGTACTAACTGGTGCCCGCGACTTCGTAAGCCGACTTTTATGTAGTTTACAGTTTTTAATTTCTCTAATTTTTGATAATATGTTGAAAATTCTTGAGCATGTGAATGACCGCCAAGCTGCGCTTTCATATCGGTTGTCCATCCCAGCTTATGTATCTGAGGCCTTATGGTATTTGACATTAGAATATTTTAATAAGTTGTTAATCTCATCGGCCCCTGCCCCCCGACTTATAATAGAAGGGTCTGTCTAAAATTTTTTGAGAAAAGGTATGTGTCGTTACCCATTGGTCATTATCTCAAAGTCTTCAGAGAGGAATGTTTTGTATTTTTTCCACAATACTAAAGTATCCAAAATACCACAAAACACTAACATAATTGCGAACGAATGTCGTAAGCAGCGGGGGCTGCCGCAATTTGAAACGCAGGAAGCTCTACAGCATCAACTGTCTTTAAAAAACTAAAAGAAGTCGTTCCTCGAATAATATGGAGCAACAGGTGCAATAATTAGCATTCTTAATTTTTTTTTGTTATTTTTTCGTGAAATAAAGAAAACGTTGATTTTTATATTTCAACAGACAATGCCCAAACAAATTTGCTAGGCTAGGCGCCATTTCCAATCTCCTACATTGGGTTATATAATACCGTTGATTCTATTTTCAACAAAAATACCCATCACGTTAAACAACTTTTGCTAAGGAGTCATTCCCATATCTCTAATAGTTTAGCTGGTCTTTTCCTTCTGCCATTTAAATTTTCCTACATCAGGTTCAAATATTCTTGATTTTATATGCCAACAGAAAATGCCCATCACGCTTAACAACTTTTGCCAAGGGGTCATTTCCATATCTCTAATAGTAGCAGGTCTATTACTTTTCTGGCATTCCATTGTCCTTAATTGGGTTTAAATATTCTGGATTTTAATATGTCAACAGAAAATGCTCATCACGCTTAACAACTTTTGCTTTTGTGACATTTCCATAACTCTCATAGTTAAGCTGATCTCTTAGTCTCCTACATCAGGTTTTACAGATTTCAAAAAAAAAGTAGCCTATTTTATGGCCCTACCTATTTATTAGCTACATATCACGAAAAAAAATATTCAAATCCGTTCAGTACTTTCGGAGATTAGCGTGTACATACAAACAGACAAACAGATAAACAGACAAACAGACAGACAAAAAATAAAAAAATCGTCTTAACGTATTCTCTTACTGTTTTTACGTCGTCCCCAATTGGTTTTTAGTAAATATATTCAATGCACCTACAGAAATTATAATTTTACAGTTTTATTATATGTATATAGATATAGATATAGATATAGATTGGGTAATAAATAAGTAGCTAACGATTCGGGGGTCGATTACCTACTCAAGCGATGATAGGTATCTATCTATACTTATACCATCTAACTAGAGTTTATTTTTTTTATATTTTAGGCGACGGACGTGTGAATTTATCTTTCCTACTCCTTCCTGTATAGAAGTTTTATTTCTGATGAATTTAAGTTTTGTTTTCATTAACATGAGTACCTAGGTAGATAAAAACCACAATTTAATAATGATAATACCTATAAGTACCTACTTAAATATACGCTTTGGCCTTAAGAAATTCTTTCAAATATTAGGTGTTTTTAAAATAATGTGCTTTTTTCTTTGTCGCTGGTGTTTTAAATTCACTGTATGTTTTCATTTTTATTTTCCTTATTTGCTATTTTCATATCTCTCATAGCTTGGCTGGACTGCTATAGTTCCACGTCAGGTATTTCGATCTTCAATTTTTTCTTTCATACAAATCTTCTCCTGACAATAACAAACAAAACACAACAAATAAAGAATTAGCGAAATTGTTCCATTCACGCCAAAGGAAAAAGCGATTCATTTTTATATAATAAAATACAGAGTGGAAAAAAAGACGGTCATTGGAGGAAAAGTACCTACCCTAAATATTGATGTGATCAAATTTTACTCAAAAATAATTGATCTGCATTCAAAGATTTTTTAGAAATCATTTACCTGCACCGAGAATCGAATCGGGGCGGAATGAGAAAAATAACATCGTGTACTTTTATGGTACTAATCGATAGTGTTAATCAAAAAGATCAATTAAGTGTGAGTATAGTATCTAAAATTAAAAACATTCTTTAAAAAATCCTATTTAAAAAACTTATTCATTGATTGAACTCGCCTCTTGTCGCCTTTAGTATGTTTATGGTGAATGTTAGTCAACAAAGTCAATAACTTAATAAAATAAAATCAGTGTATTGCTGCATTATGGTTCATGTTTCGAGCTGCTGAGTAAGTTATTATCTTTCCTGGCTTTGTCTTTAATTTAAGACATTAAGCTACTTAAGCTAAATTGATTATATAAACTTAACACCATCGAATATTAAAGTTCACGATGTTTTTTTCTCAAACAAGCCGGTACGATTCCCGGTGCAGGTATGTAATTTTTCAAAAATCTTTGAATGCAGTTAGACTTAATTTTCAAAATGAAGTAATGTTTCCTTCGGGTAAAATTAGCTTACATCAATATTTTGGGTACTTTTCCTACAGTGACCGTCTTTTTCCCCCTTTATTATACTTAAAGATAGGTAATTAAGTAGGTACCTAACTACTTACCTACGTGTAGGTACACCTAGTTAATTGATGAATTCACATTGTAGGTTAGATCTATTACCTATCATATCATTTACAGAACGACTTATTAATGACAGTAGGTAAGTATTTAAAGAATGAAATCGAATTGAAAAAAAATGTAATCACAGTCAAGTTTAACTTACCTACATGCAGTTTTAACTACACAAAAACAGTCCAGCTTCTTATCATAAATTAATAAAAATGTAAACTTTATTATGAACACTTTCCGAATTGTCTGCACTCTACAGGGATTCTGCGCAGAGGCCGTGTGGTGTGGGTTGGATTCCCAAGTAGACATAATTATATGTATGTAATAAACCTGTATACTTGTCTTGGTCTGGGTGTTTACTACAATGTATGTACCTATGTTTGAAATAAAAACATAATTATGTACTTCTACCTCCCCAGACTAATAGAATAATGGTGACACTTTATGAATGAAAAAAAACCACAACATATTTTCGACCTAAGTTAGGTAGTACTGGATGGATACTCCTTGATCTTATCATAGCCCGTTTAGCTGGTCAGACTAGCTAGTCTATGCGATAAAGATAGGCATAGCGGGATAACACCTCCAGTCTTCACGATTTCCCATGAGAACTAAGAAAATCTGTACAAGTTCGTTTCTTTAAAGAGGTTTGCTTAGTAAACGTATATTTTTGAAGTGAAAACTTCTTTAGCGGCGTTGTGCACATCAGAGTTTTAAAATTTTTGGGATAGGTAAAAAATGTTAAAGTCGCGTCAGAATCAGGACACGTGACCCTGATCCAAAATTCGTAAGACCATTTTTTGGTAAGACCGTTGACCTATTTCAAATAACATAAAGTCTCACACTTGAAAGATCTACGTACTCGTATATTAGGTAATAACAACCATTATATAAAGATCTCTCATTACTACCAACTTTCATGTAGATGCCAGGTCAGTTTTAATGGATTTACCTGCCAAATCAAGTTGGTCTCCGTTTTCATCAACTTTTTATGAAGTTGTGCTCAAGATATAGTGGATTTTGATCGTTATTTTCGTTTAAGTGGTTTTCACTTCTGCCGCCGGCGCTCCCAGAGTGCAACCCGTTGTTTTTTTATTAATTTACTTTAATACCTATGAAATTTATTTATGGCTTTAGATGTCCCTGTTTTTTTATCAATTGTACTTACGCAGTGCCTTGCTGTCCAATGATTGGTTGATATCGACATATTGTTATCAGTTTAGTTGGTGGTAGGACTTTTTATAAGTCCGCCTGGCTAATAGCTACCACAATCTTAGGAAAAATTCAATTCGGTTACAAGTGAACCACTTTTCAACAACTGTTTCAACTTGTGGCCGAGTTGATTTTTTCCAATATTTTTCTATTTAAAATTTATCATAAGTATAAAAATAGCATTAAAAAATGCAACAAATCAAAAATCATAAAATGCAAAAAAGCTAGTCAAAGAATATTATCTATCTGACACCATAACAACAATGTTTTTAGCATTTTTGTGTTCAATCAGTTAGAGATAAAAGTTAGCCTGTTCCTCAGTGTCTGGTGTTTCCTCTGGGAGAGGCGCGCCATCTTCAGCCTTATCATCAGGCATGGAAGGTTTTTTTTAAATAAACTATGGGGAGACTCTTAGCCTTCATCATACCTGATGTTAAGTATTGATAAGGCTGAAGATAAAACCGAGCCTCTCTCGGAATCCTCAATCGCTGAGGAACTGTCTATCTAATCTCTAACTGCCGGAACACAACAATGCTGAAAATATTGTTGTTATGGCGTCAGACTTAGATAAGATGGTGGTAGTTAGCCAGGCAGACTTAGAAAGAGTCCTACCACAAACCAAACCGAATATAATATGTACCTAAACTGGAAATCGAACCCGGGACCCCTGGTCTGATACCGGTGGTTGTTACCACTAGACCACAGAGGCGGTTGTTGCTTAGCGTTTCCCCGTACTCGTAAGTACCTACTTAGTGTACTTCCTAGGTATTTATTTAATTCACTACAATCAAGTCACCGTGGCTATGAAAGAATGCATCAACATTGCGAGTTTTACTTTCGCACACCGAAATACAAGGTTCAATGACATTTAACGTTATTAAATGTTGTTATAGTTTATACAATCATTTTAACGACCAGGAAGTGAATAACTACAACCACATTGTTCAGGATATCTTTCAAGAAGCCATAAATTTATTATAAGTAATAAAACAGGTACTAGTTTTGTAATAAAATAGACCTTCACCAGATCGTCGGTCCACCTTGTGGGGGGCCTACCCACGGAGCGTCGTCCGCACAGAACAGAAGTCCGGTACGCGGTCGCCATTCCAGAACCTCTCCGCCCCAACGGCCATTGGTTCTTCTCGCTATGTGTCCCGCCCACTGCCACTTCAGCTGAGCAGCAGTAACTTTAGTTCTCCTGCGGATCTCCTCATTTCTGATTCGATCACGTAGGGAAACGCCGAGTATAGCTCTCTCCATTGCACGTTGAGTTACCTTGAGCCTCCTTATCAGACCTATAGTTAGCGACCACGTTTCGCTGCCGTAAGTCATCTCTGGCAACACACACTGGTCGTAGACTTTCGTCTGTGTCCAACTTACCTCAGTGTCTCACACTGAGGTAAGTTGGACGCTAAGATTTTACGGAGTTTCCCGAATGCTGCCCATCCGAGTTGGATTCGACGAGAGATTAGAAGAAAGTTGGACTTACCTAACTGGATTGTCTGTACAAGGTAAACGTAATAGTCAACAACATCGAGTGTAGTGTTCCCAACGTGAACAGCTGTAGTGGGTATGACATGGGAATTCGACATGATTTTCGTCATAACCATTTTCATCCTAAGACCCACTCTTTGGGAAGCACTACGGAGATCTTCGAGCATTGTGTTCAGGTCCTCCGGGGTCTCAGCCATAAGTACTATATCATCGGCAAAACGAAGGTGTGTCAGATACTGGCCATTTATGTTGATGCCGCGTCGTTTCCAGTCCAAAAGCTTAAAGATGTCCTCCAACGCAGCTGTGAACAGTTTCGGAGAAATGACGTATCCCTGTCTCACACCTCGCTGCAGTTGGATGGAATTTGTGCTCTGGTTCTGTAATCGGACCGACATGGTGGCAAGTTCGTATAAGTACCTTAACACCTCGATATACCTATAGTCCACTTGGCACCTCTGGAGAGACTGCAACACCGCCAGGTCTTAATCGAATCAAAGGCGTTCTCATAGTCCACGAACGCCAAGCAAAGTGGCAGATTATACTCTTCGGTCTTCTGTATAACCTGCCGCAGCGTATGGATGTGGTCTATAGTACTGAAGCCTTTTCGGAACCCGGCTTGTTCGAGGGGTTGGAAGTCGTCGAGCCTGCGAGCAAGACGATTCGTGATGACTCTTGAAAACAACTTATAAACATGGCTTAAAAGTGAGATGGGTCTGAAGTTCTTTAACCGGGTCTTGTCACCCTATTCAAAGAATAAAATCACCTCACTTATATTCCATGCTCTTGGCGTTTTGCCCTCGACGATAACGGAATTGAATAGCTTCTGGAGGACTTTGAGTAAGTATCGGCTTACTGCCCGCTCTCAGAAGTTCCGCAGTAATTCCATCATCGCCCGCCGCCTTGTTGTTTTTCAGTTGCTTCTCGTACAGGCTGACGTCCGGGATATCTTCGGTGAAGTGTCGGGTAAGTCCTTGCTTTCAACAGGTGTCTGCGTGGAATATAACTGCCCATAGAAACTCTCGATCTCCCTCAGGATTTCAAGTTTCGTAGAAATGATGCGACCGTCGTCAGTTTTAAGCTTCGTCATCTGGCTTTTCCCAATAGACAGATCTCTCGCGAACACTTTGGAGCCTTTGTTACGCTCGATAGCCTCTTTAATACAGTTCGTATTAAATTGGCGAAGGTCTTAGTTGCCGATAGCGATGAGCATCCGCTGAGTTCTGAAGCCTCATTTCACGTCTCTGATCCATAAGTAGGAGTGTGTGGTCGGAGAATTTCTTTAACTTGGTACGACGGGTCTTAAAGAACCAAGACCCTACCGTACGGACAGTGTCCACCACCATGTTGTGTAGATCGTCCACATCTGGGTGATTATTTAAAAACGAGTGGTTTTGACTAATTCATCTTTCACTTTTTAATTCTCAAGTTAAAATGCTTAAAACACTTTAGCGTCAGGAGAACATTAACATGAATATAATATGTTGAAGGCCTTACAATGCCTTCAGTGCGAGACAAGATATAGGACACATATTAATTAGTCAGCCAGGTTAATTAGAAATAGGACAGAAGAATGAGAATGTGCTGACATATGAATTATAATAAGCCAGATATATAACAGAAGAAAAGCATTCTCAGAGCCTTTTTAATGAGTTAATGCAATGTTCTGCAACACATGACAATTCAACTTTGGAATGTGTTAACTATGGTAGTAAACCATCTCAAAACAATAATAGTATTTTTCAGTTTAGTAGCGGTAAGAAATTAAAAAAATATATTAAAATTAATAGATACATAAGGAAAACACAGAAATTAATCAAAAGACAAAATTATTATAAAAAATATGGTAACTTAAAGAAAGAACGTACACTATTGTTAGAACAATTAAAAGTGATTACCAAAGAAACATGTAATAAGAATAAAGATAGTAAAATTGTAGGTATTGAATTAAGTGACAAAATTGATAATTTGGAACTTTCACTTCGGGAAATGAACACTAACTTTAGTGAATTCTCCCGCAAGCAGCTAAATTATCAAAAATTGGCTGCAAATGACATGATCGACCTTTGTAATTTTAATACCGACCGATTTGAGTCCCTAGGTAAGAAATGCAGATGTAGTTGTATGATTGACAGCAATCATTTAAGCCATAATCGGTCACTAAGCCAGGCTGCTCCGGAGGTTTGTTTGCCTGCCAGCCCTTCAGGGCTGGTAGATAAACAGGCCTCCTTGACCTTGAGTGGTGCGCGGTCGGAGATGTTGGAGACTTCAGTCTCTAATATTTCTGATTGTGTATTACTCAATAATTTAAATGAATCCCCTTTTAAAAATAGTGTGACTAAAACAATTATTTTCTGTGATGAGATTGGAAAAAACTTAGGCCAATTGTTCCAGAAACAATGTAAGGAAAATGTTATTAACTATTGTATGCCTGGATGTACTATAAATAGTATAATGAAATCAATAGTTAAGAAGTCTTATGATGACAATACAAATTTGGTAATTTTGATTGGGGACAGGGGTGATATTAATAAAAACCAATTAATATCATACTATAACTCAATATGCTCCTTAAATGTTAGGAAAGTAGTTATGTTTACATTTCCCTATAGTCAAGGTTTCTCTCAATTGGAAAATAAAATAAAATAAAGTAAGATACAATTTAAATTTAACGTTAAGTACAATAGCTTATCATAATAGTAAACAAATACATTTGATTGACATAAATACATTGTTTAAGGATTTAAACTTGACCAAGGATAAATATTATCTGCCTATTTATTTTATGAGACAAATAGCGCTTTCGCTATCTTTTTATTTTAAACAATTAGCCAATAATCTGGCTAGTAGAACCTCTGCTTTTATTGAGCAGTTAAATTCAGACTTTTCTAATACAACCTTGGAATCTTTTCCAAGTAATTTGATTCTATTGAATCCCAATACTGACTTGGTTAATTTAAATTACCATTAGAGACAACAGAGGCGCCCTCTAGCCCAGTGTTGACAACAGGAAAGCCTAATTGTTTAAGAGTTGTACACCAAAATATACAAGGCTTTTCTGATAAAGATCTAGAAGTTAGTTTATTTATAAACTGTGAAAATGTTGATGTGTTGTGTATCACTGAGCATTGGTTAAAATGTCACGAATTAATTTTAAATATCGATAATTATAGTATTGTAAGTTCATTTAGTAGGCAATCTGTTATTAGAGGAGGGTCTCTTATAATTTTACATAATAATTTTCAATACAAAGAGCGCAAAGATATAATATCCCTCTCAATTGAACGAATAATTGAATTGTCTTGTGTGGAACTAGACCAAATAATTGTAATATGTGTTTATAGACCCCCTCAGAGTAATTACCTAGAGTTTGAGTCCACTATGGAGGAAGTTTTAAGAATAACTAGTAAAAGTAATAAAAAGGTTGTCATATGTGGGGATTTTAATGTTGACATTTTAGACCCAAAGTTGTCAAAGCTCTCAAGCAGATTTTTAAATTTATTTAAATCATATAATTTATCACATACCTTTAATGAGCCTACACGAATAACACCCACATCTGCCACCTGCTTAGACAACATTTTTTCAAACTGTGTAGTCACTGAAAAATCTATAATAAATGTTATTAAATCTGACCATAGTGGACAACTAGCCTCTATAGAGCACCATCATGTCTGACCTAAGCGGAAAATTGTATGTAGGCCAATAACTAAAAAGGGCATAGATGTATTTAGAAACAATGTGATTAATAAAATTGAGTCTTTACCAGTTCCCATTATGGAATCTAATTACCTTTATAATGATTTATTTCATGTGGAAGTTGAAGGCGAATTTAGTAAAACGTTTAAGAAAAAAGTGATCAATGGTAATTCGGATAAAGTAAAGTTTAGTGATTGGGCCACACCGGGAATTTATACAAGTAGAAGGAAACTATATGACCTTTATGCGTCAAAGCATACTTCCTGTGACCCAAATTTTATTGAATATGTCAGGAAGTATTCTCAAATGTTTAGAAATGTATGTGTAGCTGCTAAGGCGATGTTCTTTTCAAATAAAATAAAATTAGCGGATAATAAAATAAAGGCTACTTGGAATATTATTAACCAAACAACTGGGAAAACTAAACATAATGTAAACTCCTTCTCCCTTAAAGTAGATAATAAATTAATTGAATCTGACGTTGAGGTTGCCCGTGTTTTTGAAGATTTCTTCTCTCGGGTACCCTTAGAAACTACCAGTAATTTAAATTCCTGTCCAAACGTTGCTGCTGCCCTCTTAGAGTCATGTGTTGAGAAGTGTTATAAAGTTTTCAATTTTAAGCATATTAATAGTGAAGACATTTTAAAAGCTTTCAAGTCTATAAATATTAAAAAGACTGAAGATTTATGGGGCATATCAACCAGCGTTATTAAATCTATAATTGAAATAATAGCTCCATATTTAGCTTTCATTTTTAATCAATGCATAGATGAAGGTACTTTTCCCGATTTAATGAAATATAGTAAGCTTATTCCTCTTTTTAAATCAGGTGACAAAAGTGACCCCACAAATTTTAGGCCGATATCAGTCTTACCGGCACTTAGTAAAATTTTTGAAAAAATTATATACTTTCAATTATTAGACTATTTAACAGTAAATCAAATCCTTCATAATAATCAGTTCGGCTTTTCTAAAGGTAAAAATACTACAGATGCTGGAATAGCACTCCTCAAACATATTTTTGAGGCTTGGGAGGGCAAGCGAGACGTAATTGGTATATTTTGTGACCTGTCTAAAGCTTTCGATTGCGTTGATCACGTTACACTTTTAAAGAAGCTAGAACATTATGGTGTCTCTAAAAAATCAGTTAGCCTTTTGCGGTCATACTTGCACAATAGACATCAAAAAGTAATTGTAAATAATACTGCTTCTACTGGAGCCCCCATTATTATGGGCGTGCCCCAAGGTTCAATATTGGGCCCTCTGCTGTTCTTAATATATATTAACGATCTCCCTAACTACGCGAGTAATTTATGTGAGACAGTACTATTTGCAGATGATACATCTTTAATTTTTAAAATTGATAGAGGAAACAACTGTTCTGACGAAGTAAATAGTGCTCTCTCTCAAGTCGCACACTGGTTCAACAGTAATAATTTGTCTCTTAACCCTACCAAAACGAAATTTGTTAAATTCACATTACCTAATGTAGGGCAGGTCGACATGCACATCAATTTGAATGGGGATGTAGTAGAGTTAGTTGAGAGTACTAAATTTCTTGGTATTACATTAGATTCAAAACTACAATGGGATCCACATATTGAAACCTTGTCGAGTAGACTTAGTTCTGCGGCTTTCGCAATAAGGAAAATAAGGCTCCTAACTGATATTGAAACGGCAAGACTAGTTTACTTTAGTTATTTTCATAGTGTTATGTCCTATGGCCTGTTGTTGTGGGGCTCAGCAGCCAATATAGAAAATGTTTTTATACTTCAAAAAAGAGCTGTGCGCGCCATTTACAACCTTCGACAGAGAGATTCTCTTAAAGAATTGTTTAAAGAGATTAATATACTAACTTTGGCGGGACAATACATTTATGATAATATAGTATATGTAAGGAAACATCACGATTTATTTATTAAGCATAGCGATGTTCATAATTTTAATACTAGAAACAAGAATAAGCTTGCCGTTCCAAGATTTCGACTTGAAAAATGCAGTCGCTCGTTTTTGGGGAAAGGCATAGCCTTTTTTAATAAAGTTCCACAACAAGTGATTGAGCTGCCTTTGCATAAATTTAAAATACATATTAAAAAAACGCTCTTAAGCAAAGGTTATTACAAGGTATTTGAAAGACCAAAATGCATGGAAGTGATACTAACATAAAACATGACTATTGTAATTGTATAAAAGGAAAATATTCTAATAACTGAGTATAAGAAAATTTTCCTCTTATATTAAATATGTTTCAAGATTGTAGATTTGTGTTTGGCAACGACATGTTCCTTTGTAAATGTTGTTGCTTCTGTTAAAGCTGATAAGTTTCTTGCGGCCGTTCTTCTTATCAGTTAAAAGATGTCCTGAATGGCTGGTAGGAAAAAAAAATATTGGACGATTCGAAAGCACTTATCTATAAGTCTATTTGAATAAAAATCTTTGACTTTGACTTTGACTTTGACCAGTTAAATGAGAAATAGAAGAAGCTAAAGGCTATAAAAGTAATAGGCAAGCTGAATAGATTGTAATAACTAATTAAATAAAACAATAACTTAGTTTGTTAATAATAGGTTTTTTGTTGGGTGTTAATTTTTTTTTTTATTTTATTAAGGTCTCGGTGCTCGTGTTTTTCCTCCTGTAGAACAATACTCTTTTCTTTTTCCTTACTGGTTTTTTCCTTCTGTTGTTGGATGGTATTGTCTTCAGGTTTTTCGTTTCCTTTTTCTTTCTTTTTCTTTGTTGTTTCTTTTTTATTCGATTGTCCAGTCCAAAATGATGTGGTTATTTCCATCAATTCGTTTCTTGCTCTGATCAATAGGGTTACATTCAGTGAACTATTTAAGTGATAGTACCCTAGATGTTTATTATGCGAACATTCGACAGACTTATATAAGCATTCCTTCTCAGTGCAACTCAATTTTCGGACAGCTATTTTATTAGATTCCAAGGTCCATATTATCTGGTGCATTTTCATGCATCCAGTGAACTTTTTCATATTTTGGGGGAAAAGAAAGTTCTTTGAGTTCACATCATACTCTGATACTGTTCTCAAAATAACATTTTTCAAATTATCTTCCATAAGTTTTAGGAAATCATCCAAACTTTTAATATCTTGGCCATGGCATACAGCACGATCAGAGGTACGTTTTAATACAGCGCCAACGCCATCAGGAGCGCCTTTCCCCTGGCCTGCTTCACTGTAATTCCACGTGATTGTTTTCACTGTATCCAAATAAATATTTAAGTTGGCAATCACGTGAAATATTTTTTTGTTTCGGTATTGGCTGGATGGTGAATCAGAAATAAAGTGCAAAATACGGAGGCCTGATTTTGTTTCAGCTAGATATTCAAGTATCGGTATAATGTGAGCCCACACAGCTGCAATATCATGGCGCAAACAATCACTCAAAGTACAAAATGATTGAACTTGTTTTTGTTTTCGTCATTTAAAAAGTATAGCACCGATGTGTGTAAAGTGATTTGTTTCCGGCTGCCACCAAAATGATACGACTGTACTTCTTGGTTACATTTTACAGCATAATTCTCGCTGTAATCAACATGAATAATGCACTCATCGTTATTTAAATTTTCTTTTAAAGTCTTAAAAGCTTTCTGCTGTGCTACAATGTTACCGCAATGAACTAAATACTCTCCAAGTGTTCTTTCCATTTTTGCAATGCACTTCAAAGGTTCTTCTTGGATTTTAACCTTTTCAATAGTTCTGATTTTTTTTTGCGTTTCTGTGTTCTGCTTCGTAATCCATTGCCAATAGACCATATGCACCGAATTATCAAACTCCTCATAAGGCACAACTCTGTCTTTACAAGTTTGACACGTTCTGTGTAAGCAGTTTACGTCATAGGTATCACAACACAAAATAGTGAGAAGATCTTGTGCATTTTTTGTTTTTATTATCTTACACTGATATAATCCTTGAACAATCAAGTCCATATTGGTATGGAGGGTGCATAAGCAAGTATCCCTTGTTTTTGCATCCGGTGGTAAAACCCAGAAAGGTCTCAATTTACAAAATGCAGTATAGCTTATTACAAAAGACGTGTTTTTCAAAATTTTTTGATGTAAGTTAAGCAGAGTATAATTCAAATAACGTTTCTGTTTGCGTAATTTCTTTCTCACAATAAATTCTTTTTTTCCAGAGCATAGACGGCTATTTTCATCATCTTCATAAAACGATTCTATCTCTCTTTTTACTTCAGCTGAAACCATTCTTGTGCATTGTGTTGTATTTTTCACTTTTTTATTTGGTCGTTTTACTATCCTAGTTGTTTTGCCAATAGAATTATCATTTCCAGAAATAAATGTCTTGTATCCCATCTCTTTACACAGTTTTTGTCTCTCTATTCGTTTTCGGCAGCATTCGTTCTGTTTTTTTTTAAGTTTAATAGCATTTGTTGAAGACGGTGGATTTCTCTATCCTCTTTGTACCTTAAACGCCTAATCGCCATAGGACTGCATGACACTGATTTTGAAGAACTTTCAATTGCTTGTACGCTAGCAGAAGAAACGCACGAGGAAGATCTAGAAGATGCTCGAATCATCAGGACAGCAGGGGATAGACTTACTTTGTGTATATTACGAGACGGTCCAGGACGTGGAGAGTTTGGCCCTCCATTCTCATTTAAAGAAACCGTAGGAGAGTGTGCTTGTAATTGTAAGGGATCAATTACAGGCTCGGGTTCAGGTATAAGTGGGCTCAGAGGAGGTGTATTTTCTTTTAGTATTGCAAGTGTTCTTTTTTCTTGCTTTTTTCTTATAAAATATGCCTTGAAATTTGTTCTCCACCTTTTTCTCTGCAGTCTCTGCTGCCTTGGGTTCATTTCTTGAATAGATAGTTGTTTTTTTTTCTTCTTTCCTGCGGATATTTTTTTCCTGTTTTAACTTCCATAGCTCTTCATTGTTTTTAATGCGCTCGTATCTTCTTTTTTCAGCAATTCTTTTCTTTCTTAGTCTTTCTTCTCTTGACTGCTTCTTTTCTTTAGCCATTTTAAAAATGATCAAACCTTAACAGAAAGAAGTAATAAAACTGAATTGTGTTTAGTTTATAGAAGTAGAAGGCCTACCAATTTACGCCATTAACGTTTTGTGACTAAAACGCGTTTTATTTAGAATTAAAATATAATTATTCATTTCTATAATTCATCTGGCATGAACAAATTCATCTGGCTATAAACGCCAGAAAAAAACAGATTAATGAGTGCCAGATTAATGAGATACGGCAAGAAAATTATTTCTAACAGTTTCGTTGTTGACTACAGCTATTTGTTAATTAAACGTATCAAAAGTAGTGCGTAGTACATACATGTATAAATAGGTATTAAGAATTTTATATTCGAAACAAAAGCATAAGAAAGGACAGATAAATTATACTACTTACTTTACAAAGCCAGATGAATCGTCGGAGAAATAATTTTATTTAGGTAAAACGGGCTCCAAACTGGCGTGATCTCACTCCGAAGTCTTGCGGCTGACTAGCTTGACCGGCGGCGCGTCGTTTGATCAAATAGACGCGTCGGTTGTACATTTTACACAAGATGGCCTCCGTGTCCAGATGAATTATATTTTTTGCTCGGACATTTTTTAAAACCTTGTATCTTCGTAATCTTAACGTATTTTGTAAGTTTAATAAGAAAATCAAAAAGTATAATTATTGAAATATCGGTACATACTAAATAATTACTATAACATAAGTTAATTTTGTAGAAATTGTAATATCAAAGTATGATAATGGAGTTAGGACGCGCCAGGTGAATTAGTTTTGACTGTTGTCTGCCAACTCAAAAGTATCGTATTATATAAATACAGATAAATTACTATAAGGCCACGTTAGATAATTGTGTTATACTTGTAATGTAAAAGTATCTCAAAAGTTAAACGAATATTTCATGCATTCTCCGGTAAAAAACTGTCAAAATGCACGTTCTATGCTGTTCTCAAGGGCTTCGAAGCGATTTTGGAGTTCGAGTTGAAAACTCTCGGGGTTTTGGATATGGGCCGGTAATGGTCAGAGCGTGGTCAGAGCGTAGATTTTATTAGTCTCGATCTATCCAGCTTTACGTTGATATTCAATGTGCCACGTACTAATCGGTGATCGCTTCCCGTCTTGACGGTGTTGATCACGGTGACATCATTGTCAAAGTCAATAAGTCAAAGTCAATATCATTTATTCAGTCTAGGCTGTTACAAGCACTTATGAACGTCAAAGAAGCTATGCCATCGGTTCACAAACCCTACGGCGGGAGACCTTGTAACGAGAAGAACCGGCAAGAAACTCGTCAAGGGCTGTTTTTTTCTCCCTGTTTTATTTCATACAGAGTCGTCAAATTGAAAAATGACCTTAACATATCAGTAAGGTCAATTTCCATCACAAAAATAAATACTAATTATAATATTAAATTTTTTATATTAATTGAATATCTGCTTCCTCGTCGACATGATAAAATCTATCTCATTTTTTACTGTACCGTCCGGACTGATCCAGGTCCACTTTCAGCTTTCCGGCTTTTTGAAAAAGGAGTTCATCATAAAGAGCTCCTGCCTCTCTATAAAGTCGGCCAGCATCTGGCCTCTGGCATTCCGTTCTCCAACTCCATATTGCCCCACTCTCAACTCATCACCGCAACGTTTCCCCAACTTCGCATTGAAGTCCCCCATCACAACGGTGTAGTGGGTTTTGTAGCTATGCATGGCTCTACAGATGTCCTCATACATAGCCTCCACTTCGTCATCTTGGTGCGTCGAGGTCGGAGCGTAGACCTGTATGACATTCAACGAATACCGTTTGGATATTCAGAGTATCAGGTACGCTACGCTGGTCGACACACTTCCGATGGTGATCACGTTGTTGACAAGGGACTTGTGGACGATGAAACCGACACCACCTATGGACTGTTGGTCGCCCTCCCGGTAGTACAGCAGGTTACCGGAGTCAAGAATTATCGAGTCCTCACCCTCTTTTCGGATTTCAGACAACCCTATAATGTCCCAGTGTATCCTGCTGATAACTTCTTCCAGCTCGGTTAGCTTCGCGTCAGTCCTCAGTGTGCGCTTGTTATACGTTGCCCGGTGCAGAGGTCGTCGTTGTTGATAGCCGTCCGTAGCCCGGGGATTCTTAACACCCCCTCCTCTGCCAGGCGGACATTAGCTCCTCCTCCGCTAGACGCCTTGCGGCCGTCACCTGCCCTGCCGTTACCATAGCCGCTATTGTAGCTAGGAATAGCAGGGCTGGCGGGAACTGGGGGCCGATTTTTTTTGTGCCTGTACATTTTATTTGGGGGGGTTTGCCATAATCGCCACGCTTGGCAGGCGGGTTGGCGATCGCAGTATGGCCAAGTTTGTAGGTGACGCTGCTGCCCGTCTCCTGAAGGCTGAGTCCCTTAGTCGCCTTTTACGACACCCACGGGATGAGAGGGGGGTAGTGCTATTCTAGGCCGATACTACACAGCCGAGAGTATCCTTTAGAGGATTATTATTAAAACTTTTTAGGATCGTTAATTATTCCTTTTTGGTAAACTTCACCAAGTATATGAATAAAGAAAGAATTAAAGTAAAAAGCCGGTCTGAAAGACAACATTGATAATATTAATTGTACATTTTTTTATCGTCAAAAAAGTACTTGATCCGTAGACACTTTTGATGTGTATATTTAAAAACCGGCCAAGTGCGAGTCGGACTCGCGCACGAAGGCACGCACCATTATCTATGAAAACGGCAAATAAATAAAAACTATTATATTGGGGCCCCTTAAATATTTGTTTTATTTTAATTTAATTATTTATTGTTAAAGTGAATATATAACTAAATATTCTGTGAATATGTCAAGCGTCTACCTGTTGCCGGTATCAATATCGAGCAAAACGAACAAAAAAAATACGTTTGTTACACAAGAACCCCCTTAAATATTAATTTTATTCTGTTTTTTAGTAATTGTTGTTACAGCGGCAACAGAAATACGTCATCTATGAAAATTTCAACTGTCTTACTATCACGGTTCATGAGATACAGCCTGGTGACAGACGGACGGCGCGGGTGGACGGACGGACAGCGGAATATTAGTCCGGTTTTACCCTTTGGGTACGGAACCCTAACAATGCATTAACAGGTTTCCAGAAATTAGATTTAGGCATAATATGGTAAGAACTAATAATAACATAACACATTAAAATATCTGAATAGTTGTATGGTTATTAGAACTTCTAACAGTTCAGAACTATTAGAAATGTCGGTAGATCAATTATTGGGACCGGAAAGGAAATCCAATGTTTGCGGGTTCAAGTCCCGTCCAATTTGGAGGCTGTTCCAATATACCTATATTTACTTAATTTTTCATTTCCCTATTTAATTAACGAAGTATATATTTGTATTCACAACAGTTAGGTATAATTAGCCATAACAACATTGTAGGTATTCAGCATTGTTGTGTTCCGGCAGTTAGAGATAAGATAGCCAGTTCCTCAGTGATGAGGATTCTGGGAGAGGCTCGATTCCATCTTCGGCATTATCAATACTTGAACATCAGGTATGATGAAAGATAGGAGTGACCACGTTTTTCATTTAAAAAAAACATTTTATAAAAAAAAATCAAACCGACTTCAAAAAGTAAAAAATAAAACTTTTGGAGTCGGTGCCAGCCAAAGCATTCTACATTGCACTTCTATTAACTATATTTTTTTTGGCCTTAGCTAACTAGCACCGACTCCAAAAGTTTTATTTTTTACTTTTTGAAGTCGGTTTGATTTTTTTTTATAAAATGTTTTTATTTCTGATTGTTTTGTTACATGATGTGCCGTTACTTACACTAAAAATCAGCCCATACACAACAATGATGTCATCTAGGTATACGACTACTTGCCAAAAGGTGATTGATATTTTTCACGATTATGAAAAAACTACTAGCCAGATCTTCGTAAAAATTATATGGGACCACACATAAACCTTTTTCTTCTAGATAAAAAAAGAATTTTAAAAATCTGTTAACAACTGGCGAAGTTATGGTGGAACATACATAAAAAAAAGTAAAAATAAAAAAATACAGTCGACTTGAGAACCTCCTCCTTTTTTTGAAGTCGGTTAAAAAATCGATACACTTTTACAAGAGCAAAGCTCTACCGAAAGCTCCTGGGCCTGGAGTCTGTGTTATTACAGTTTGTTTTCTATTACTTACTAATTTTTTTCCGTCCACATTTCCACATGTCCAAACTTTTCTATACTTACCCAAATTCAAGCAACCCCACGCCGAGGAAGTTATAAAAATTTGCGGTTTGAACTTTTTTTATAAAATGTTTTTATTTCAGATTTTTTAGTTACATCATGTGCCGTTACTTACACAAAAAATCAGCCCATATACACAACAATGATCATCTAGGTAAACGATTACTTGCCAAAACGTGATTGATATTTTTCAGGATTATAAAAAAAACTACTAGCCAGATCTTCGTAAAAATTATATGGGACCACACATAAACCATTTTCTTTCAGATAAAAAAGAATTATAAATGGCGAAGTTATGGTAAAAAATACATTAAAAAAAAAAATACCGTCGACTTTAGAACCTCCTCCTTTTTTGAAGTCGGTTAAAAAATAAAACTTTTTAGAGTCGGTGCTAGCTAGCTAAGGCCAAAAAATATATAGTTAATAGAAGTGCAATGTAGAATGCCTTGGCTGGCACCGGCTCCAAAAGTTTTATTTTTTACTTTTTGAAGTCGGTTTGTATTAGTTTAAGTACCTAAATAAAGTTTTATTTACAAATGACACACATACAATATTTGAGTTTTCGCGTTAAGATAAACATAATTCAATCCAACAAATAACAAAACAACATTATTATGAATCCTTTTTGTATCCGCTACTTACTTCCGAGTATTGTTATGCAATTTTTCAGTGAAAACTGTTATTTGTTATTTTTCTTAAACAAGTTTATGTAACAAGGTGTGAGTGAGCACTAACCCTGGTAACTGGTCCGCCATCCCCCAAAAAATGATTGATCAAAAATGATCTTTGCTTTAAACAAATTATTAAGCGTAGAGTTACTTGTATATACAAAATAATATTATCTTGTTTTACCTCGTTCCACAAATTCGTACACAGAAAAGTTTGTGTTCTGTGGATTAGTAAGTTGGGTTTAGTAAATTAATAACTAGTCAGATTGCGAAAAATTTTGGTCTATATATATAAAAATTGGACCATCCGCAAAAGTCATCCGTCCCGATAATAAATTTAAAATAGAAGATGAACATTTGAATGTTCTCAACACCAGAGTCACGTAGGGCTGCTTTGGTACTTAACTAAGTACTATTTAAATATTAAATAACACTTAATTAAGTAGAACATGACATGTGTTTCCTCAATTTAGAGCTAAATGCTTTGTAGCAGCATAAATCAAATGTGGCCGATAGTTATGTTTATTACAGAATTGGAACAGGATACAAAGTAATCTGCTTAGGTATTAAGTAACCACAAAGGCATGCATGACTGTGCCTTGCAAGCTATGCTATGATAATATACTGCCCCTGTAGTCTTTGCAATAATAAAGATAGACAGTTTGAGCAAGAGCAAACTATTACTATAACTTTAAAAATTAGGATGTGGAATCGTGGTTAAACAAAACTAACGTAAGTATTTCTTTAAAGGTTTAACCAAATTAAATAACTGTAAGTGCTTCTTTTTTTTTATGATAGAAAAAATCTGTCTCTTTGGCGTAAATCTAGACTTTATGCCTTAGCATTTATTTCTATACATTTTTTTTGTAATATTTTGGTGGTATTGGCATTTTTAGCTTAGCGGCGAAGGTAAGGGGTTAAATATATTAAAACAACTTTAACGATAATTTTTAGTACAAAAATCCACTTAGAAAAAAAATACTCGTCTCACAGGTTGATCTCAGATTATACAGACAACTTATGAGACTTGTTTTCTATTTTTTTTTTATAAAAAATCATTTTAAATACCTATCAAATGCAAAATTTTAATATTTATTATATTAGCTGGCTTTACAATCTACATATATAGGTTCGCAGAATTTGAAAAATTTAATAATAATATACTTACCGTTTTTTTTCTTTGTGCCACTTTGTGCGCACAAAAAGTTTATTTTCCTTATAGGAACATTAATATAATAATTAACATCCCATGTTTGAACCCGTCATCGAAGGTTGCGACCCTCTATTTATTGTTTCTCACAGGACATGCAGAGGAAGAAGTAACTCTTTTGTAATCGTGATGCAGGGCAGAACTTATTGTGTTACCTAAGTACCTAAAGTGACTGTCTACTAGTGTAGGTAGTAAGTTTGGAGTCAATACGAAATTTTTTAACTTTTCATACTTGCAAAAGTTTTCTTTAATTACATTCACTCAAGGGTAAAATTATCAAACTTTTAACTACCTACCTATACATTTAGGTATATCATCATTTTATGTCAATAGTTGGATACTTAACTATTAACATAAAATGATGATAAAACGCGGTCGGGTCATAAGTACTGTCACACCTGTCGATTTTTTAATTTTTAAAGGATATTTAATATCTATGTTTGATAATCAATTTATAGACATTCGAGGAATATAAAAACAAATAAATTAAAGTATTTTCTTAATTTGTTACAATAGAGTAAACGCTAAAAGCAGATGGCGTCGTGTTTCTCGGTTTACTTCGTTGTGGTTACGAGACAAGTCAAATTTTCAGTCTCGTTAAAAATTTAAAAATTACTCTGAGCTTTGCTTTTAGTACTATTAAACGGTTGGGGAAAGATTCAAGAAACGGAGAGAGAAAAAAGTGTCATCCTGGTACGGTTCGGACGTTAACTGTAGTGTTAAATGTAGTGAAGGTGCGTATTCGAAGAAATCTGTTCCAAAAAAGCATTACAGACGGGATGTAACAAAATGACTGCAGAAAGTGTAATAAAAGAAGACGTGGGATTAAAGGCTAATCGTAGAAAAAAAAACTTCTCCTTGATACGTTTGTATGTTATGTATGTTTTCTTGGAACCATGGAATAGTACTGCAACTGTCAAAACAATTAAGTGTTATGTCCACAGCAGTGAAGAATCTAGCTAATGTGGTCCTCGAGTCCAGCGAGGCTAATTACCCTTCGTCAGTGATAGTTTGGCCAGGAATGTCGTATTTTGGCCTAAAATAGGTTTTCTTTGAAAACTGCATGTAAAACTAGAGCAATTTACTTATACCAAAATCAGTCTTGACAGACGTCGTAGACCACTTCATCAGACCACATAAAAAATCAGCGATGGGTTTTCCAGCAGGCTTCAGAGCCTGGTCACACAGCTAAAAGAACCTAAAAATATCTGTACGCCCATGAAAATCGACTTCATCCAGCATGACGATTGGCCATCCTCTAGCCAAGATTTAAATCTGCTGGATTATGAGTTGTGGCCCTATTTAGAGGAGAGGACCAGCGCTAAAACACACCCAAATTTGGAGCCTCTTAATGCATCCTTCATTAAAGCAGCAACCAAAATAGACATGTACGTGGCGCGTACTTTTAGAGATGAGCGCGAAAATCAAAGTCTCGCATCGAAAATCGTGCCAGTGATTTCGAAATATTTATATCATTTAGTAATAATTTTGAGATAAGCTTTCTTTTCATATCCAAAAATTAATTGAAAATTAGTTTTTACTTAAAAACGGTTTTTTCAGTTTGTAATAAAGCTAGTTAAAAAGGGCCTCGCTCAAAAGACAAAACTTTCTTAACTACATCTTAACTTTCTTGCAATTTTTTTTGTGTTCTAATAAAGATCCGTTGAAATTAACACTAACCCTGGCGATGAACGAGACACAGTAGATTTTTCATAGTTATGATGTCCATATACGTTTACTGTCAGTGAAGGTGTTAAGACATGAATCGAGAGGTACATTGGGACAAGTTACGATCAGTGTTATTTTTATGCACCCCGAGCGTAATACAGCCCAGAGCCGCGCTAGATAGATGAGACTATTAATCGTAATTTCTGTCAAAACAGTTGAGGTACCTACCTACATTGAATCTTGTTAATAAATAAGAAAGAACTAGCGAAAAAATGTCACTAGTTTTATAACTCTAGCTCGAGACGCCCCACTAGATAGAAACACATAAGAGGAAAAGAAAAATTCCACTTTTTACCATTAGGTCTGCGGAGCAAATAGCTAATATTTCTTTTCTAATTAAGATAGCAAATGGAAAGATCGACTGTCCGGACTTACTCTGCAGGCTTGATTTTAATATACCCCGGAGTAGTCGGCGTTTGATACCATTTCATCTGATGTAACACTAAGTACAGGCAAAATAGTTTTATATACCGAGCGACCAAAGAACTCAACGAGTTATCAAAGACCCTGATGTGAAAAATCTTGATGTATTTAATTAATACTAGTGTCCGAACGGCGAGGACATTAATAAGCAACCATTTCTTTTTAAATTATTAAGCTAGCCTTAGCTCCCTGTTTAAAATATTAATATTTTTTGTGTTTAGCATAGTCATCATGGTCGTTAATTTACATATTGTGCTAACATAATTTTATATTTTCCTATAGTAAATACTAATCAAAGCTCATTTTTTCACCGTATCTTGTTGCTATATGTGTGAATTTGTTATTGGCTTGCATGTTTCCACATTGTATACTATATAAGTATGTTAAGCTGTTGATTCACCGAATGATAAAAAAATATAAAATAAAAAAAATTTTACAGGTACAGGCATTATCTACCTAGATACTGTATAATACTTATTATGAGGGTTGAGAGGTCAAATCGCTCGTAATGTAAACACAAAACAGGATAAGTTTTACGAGTATATAGGTAGGTAAAACCTACTTATTCAAAGTTATCCTGTTGATATCTTTGAAATAAACAAAAGAAGTATTGCATCTTTTTTTTAAATACATTTCGATAAAAATTTCACGGAACACAGTGAATCAGATCATTCGCAGTCCATATAAGCGAAGCTAAGGCCACGTTCAATGCCAGTCGGATCTCGCTGCGTGAGTGGAACGTTGTTAGCCACTTTTAGTATTTTGTAATTTATTTTTTGTATATTTTTTTAATCCCGCCAAAATGGCGTCCGCCGTGATCAAGTTCAGTGCCATATTTATGTTAATTTGCGTGTGTGTCGCTGATGTGTGTTAGTATTTTTTATATTTTTTTAAATATATTGTGTGTTGTTTAGTTTAACTACACTAACATTTAACTAACTTCAAAATTCGGTCATCAAGTTCATGGTTCTTTGTTTTTTGCAAGTTTTTTTGCTAAAGTATTTAGTTATTTACTATATCATAACAAATATTTTTTAATTTTTAATAAATCGGGCTGTGGTTAATTCCAAACTTTAATTTGTTAAAGTTTACCTGTTTATTTTCATAGGAAAACTTTTGTCTGACTAATATATTTTTTTAATTGTCTCACCTTGTCTGACTAATATTTTTTTTTTATTGTCTCGGCATTTAGTTGTCCAAATCTGCAACTCGTGTAGTGACTTTTTGAATCAATTTACATTTAAATGTAACAGACTCAATAAGCAAATATTTGGCCTTCAAAGGATTTAAAAAGTGGTTTTTACAGCCTCTTTAGAGAATTATTTATACAGAGTGAACCTTTTCCTTGGAAAAGGCTGTACTTACCTTAACTTATTTTTGCAATATTTTAACCACATTTTTTTGACGTATTTGTTGAACGAACTTCATTTATTAGCGCGCGTAACTTTACCCGCGAGGATTTTTCCGGGTCTTCACAAACTTTAATCTTTTTTTTTCAAAACAAAAGTTTATTCCAATAATCTTTCTCTATATCTAAATTACCCGCATTTCAACTGGTTGATACAGAGATAAGAGCATCCAAACAAACAAATTCTTGAGCTTTAATATATATTTTTATATTCACTAGTATTATTGTAATTCCAAAGCATTGAAGTAATTGACCTCCGACTTTATCTTTCATCGCGTAGTAAACAAATATTATGTTTTTTATTTATCACGTTACAGGAAGCGCTACCTCTTCATAGGTAACTTGTTTAATAAATAATAGTCATTATAACTAATTATAATGATGGTCAAAGAATAAAATAGTAATAAATCCCATCAGACAATTTAATGAGGAATAGACTCGTCCAAGGGAATAGATCATGATTCTAAAGACACATTAATGAACTCGTATCATACTATGTAATCACTAACCAATTAATTAATGTCTATTGTTAGATTGTAATTGCTAATAACCAATCAATGAACAATAAGACATATAATGACAATAATTTTTTAAACCAAATCTGTAAATGAAATGATTTTTAAATCAATGTTTAGCTATGTATTGTTAGATCATTAGATGTGTTTGTTTCATGGGAAATGCTAATACACGGATTTTATTTTACGTTTTTTTATAGAGACAATAGTTATTGCGTTATTTTAATGTTACGATTTACGATGTCAGTTGATGGTAGAGTCCCTGGAAGAAAAAAACAAAAGCTATAGTCCCTAATCTTTGCATACTTTTAACTATTTTTCTTAACACTGATAACTCTGATTTCTAGTTCTATGTTCTTTGCAAATCTTCTCAATAAAGTGTAGATTAGATATTTTAAGTACCTAGACGACCCCAATCTCGCTTATAGTAGCATCTTTTTGCGATAACCTATGATGGCGTGTGGTCCCTGTAGTAAAGGTTATCTGCGGACCTGCCTCCATTTACTGTTTATGATCTATTTTTATCAACGGTATCACATAGGTGTGCTCATTACATACATACCTACGACCTCCGTGGTAGAGTAGTCTCTCTCCACCTCTGAGGTCCTGTCGGTCATTGCTATTAATATATTTCTACCAAAAAGATTAATTGGTGTGAGGTAAAAAATATAATATGAATCCTAATACTAACTATGTCATCGTATGTATGTCAGTATGTATGTATGCCATTTTCAATGTCCCCACTGCTGGAGCACTGGCCTTCCTTATGGATTGATAAGGAGACAGGCCCATGACTCACTACGCGGGCCCAATGCGGATTGGACTGGTTTAACGACTGCAAATGTAGCCGGGACCAATGGTTTAACGTGCCTTCCGAAGCACGGAGGAGCTAGAGATAATACATTTTTGGTCACCCATCCCGTGACCGACCATTGCGAAAGTGTTTAACCTCAACAATCGCAGACCGAGCGCGCGAACCACTGCACCACGGGCTCCTAACTATTTAGTCCTAATCCTATCTTAACGAATATTATAAATGCGAAAGAGTGTTTGATTGTCCTTAAGTTGAAAGGACGGGGAGTATCATCAAGGAATACTAACTATTACTACTTTTTATCCCGATATTCCCACGGGAACGGGAACCACGCGGGTGATAAAATGTACCTACCTTTATACCAATTTAATACATTCGATTAAAAAACCGTTTCTTAATGTTGAACCTTTTAAGTAGTCATGAAATATTTGCCATGTGTTGTGTTTCTTGCGTAAAGTTGCGAAGAGCCTCCAATGTCATATGATGACTGCTCTCGTGCAAGACCTACTTGACATACTTCGTCGCCCACTAATTTTCTTGTGGACTGGCTGGCGGAAAATTGAGATGCGACTTTAAACTTCGTACAAACAAACATACATTATGTACAAATTAATAGAGATCACCTCTTTCCTCTCGCAAAAATCAACTCTCAAGGTATACAACTCTCTTGCTTCTTAAACTCTCATCCCAATCCTCATACATTTTACTTAAATTTCTGTTTGAATTCGTGAATTTCGAATTATTGCATTTTTCAATGCTATTTTTATACTTCTAACCACTGAGCTACCTCAGTAGCTCAGTGGTTAGAGTATTGGACCGGATTTCCAAAGGTCGTGGGTTCGAGTCCCATCTGAGAATTCACTTGTGGCAAAGTTGATATTTTCCAATATTTTTCTATTTAAAAAATTTCTAAGTCTATCCCCATAGCACCAATGTTTTCAGCTTTCTTGTGTTTCAGCAGTAAAAAAATAGCCAGTTCCACAGCAGTCTAGGATTTCGGTGATTTTTTATTCTTTTGGCGAATAAACATAACAATACATAACAATTATTATGATCTGAGGGCCTAGTGTGAGTGTGCAAGTGTGCAAATGTTACCATCGCGTCAGAGTAAAAATTGACAGATATATAATTATTTGATTTATCGTGAAGAAAAAGCTCAATGAAAATGTCGTCTAGTGATGATTCGTACAGTAAATATCGACGTTCTATGATTGCTAGATTTGGTTATTTAACTTAGATAACGGAATTGTTCCTACTAAAGTTGGGTAATTACTAATTTTCATTCTGAACGATAGCGTCAATGTAAGTTTATGATTTTTATTAACTATAAACTCCAACCTCCAACGCAACCTATAGATGCATTCAAAACCTTTACGCCGCCGCCTGCATTCGAACCGACATTGCATTGTACCATTTTAATCGAAATCTATAAAAGACGAAGTTCATTTATAGGCATATTTTTTTATGTGAAAAAGAAAGAAACAGACCCAGTATCCGTCGTCGGATCCGGCTAGGACCGGTCTGGTCAGCATCTACCACATATTCATTGTAGGCAGACCAGCCTGACTACATACTCGCCGCTTATCGTATCTAAAACGGTAAATTAGCAATATTTTGCAATAAAATAGGTAACAAATCTTTATACTTAGGGCTGACTATCAATTCGGATAAATATAATTCTATATCGCCTCAATCTTCCTGAGAATTCAGCAATAGATAAATTAAAAACCTTTACATCAACTAAAATCTCATTCCAAGTTATTTTTAAATTGCATGTAGTATTGTCAGTGTTTTGAAGATTTTTTTAATGCGCTAATCTCTGGAAATAGCTTGGCATCGAATAATGAATAATATCTTGGCCACATGAGATCTTGAATAGATTATTTTTGCCCCTTACTCCTTATCCCTTTATCTCTAAGGTCGCTTTTTCAGGAATGATGCACTGTAGCAAAAGTTTATTTTTAATTTAATGCTGTACCAATGGTAAGCAAGATACTTAAGTTTAAAATCGATTATTTTGATATATTCGCGTCACATTGTTCTAATCACTCTAATCATCATTTCAACTAATGGACACATTAGGTGCTTCTGTGACATAAACCTTCTTTATGGACAACATAAAGAAAGAACATATAACTAAACTTTTTAAACATTATACTATAGAGTCTAAAAAGGGCCCTAACGCAATATTGGTAAGTGAATTCCCTATCAATTAATTTAATTGTTTATTTCCTATGCAGTTGAAAACTGTATCAGTGTCAGTGTAGAAGAAATTGATTAAAATTTTTGAAGACAAGAAAACCTAATAAACGCAAATTCCATAGGCAATAAACAAATAAATGAATTGTCAGGGAATTCACTTAGCAATATTGCTTTAGCACCCTTTTTAGACCCTCAGAACTCTAATCTTTTTTTTATTTCTGTAAATACGAGCAATGATCGTAGGCCTAGCACGAATAACTTTCGAATAAGTATCGAGACAGTGAAGTAAAAAAATTTATGAGATATTGAGCAGCGTTCCTACCAGACGTAAACGGAACTACATTTTCCTATACATTTTTTGACATTACGTGCTCGATACTTACAAGATACTATTACGATAGTTTTTCGTATTTAAAACACGGAAATATTTAGCGATTACATCTTGGCAAAACCTAAGTAACTTTTGATGAAACCAACTGTTATGATGACGTCTAATGTTTTTCTATGTTAACTGTTTTTATAGCATCAATTATGATAAGTGGTTCCGTTCTGCGCTACGTCCGTGTTAATACTTATTTTTTATAAGTAGTTATAACTTATAATTGTTATTGAAAATCCGGATATTAGATTTACTTTACTGCTTTATTGTGTTGTTAATTAAAATGTTGTTAAGTTTTAATGATGCGCTACCGCGCATTGCTAATTAAATGTTAGTTTTCATTAAAAAAAAAATGAAATGGCATTAGAAAGAATGCATCCGTTTAATCAAATAAAACTTGATACAGATAATTTCAAGGTTCTTGTTTTTATAACTATATATAAATATAATAAATATAAATAAATAATTGCATACAATCACGCCAATTATCTAGCCCACGTTGAGTATCACGAAGAACTTGTGTTATGGATCCTACATATAAAAAAAACTTGTAAGTAGTAAGCAAGATTTTAGTCAATAAAAATAGGTCTTGATTTATCGTACTTCTAAAAATGTTTGGGGTCTTAAAACCTAAATGCAACTTCGCAGTTTTCATTACAACGGCAATGAACTCAGATATATTTAAATTTATTGTAGGTACATTACCACCGGTCGTCAGGTTCCACAAAACTGTCAAGATATCTCATTTAGTTAACATGTTGACCATTACGTTAGGAATCCTAATCCTAACTAATATTATAAATTCGATAGTATGTTTGTTTGTCCTTCCTTCACGCCCTAACAAGCAACCAATCGACTTGATTTTTGGCATAGAGTTAGTTGAAAGGACGAAGAGTAACATAGGCTGCTGTTATCCCGGTATGCCCACGGGAACCGGAACCACGTGGGTAAAACCGGCTTGCAGAAGCTAGTTACATATAAATTGTACTGTGAAGAGCACATGCAGCTTTACTTAACAGTTGTCGGATGAAAACGTCTAATCTATAAGTCCAATTGATGTACAGTCAATAAATAGCACGTCTGGATTAACAATTTGACCTTAAAAGCGCTTTATGTTTTTTGAATTTTTGCATTTTTCAATGCTATTTTTATACTTGTTGTTCTGATAAATTGAAATTGAAAAATATTGGAAAAAACCACTCAAGTTGCTGTTTTCGTAGCGCAAGTGTAAAGACTGACGTACTATGGACAGTACAACTAGGTTGGTTGCTCTTCTGGCCAAATGCCCTTGACCACAGTGTAAGATTTACTGGCCGATTGAACGATAACTTTTGCATACATTTCAATGGAATGACAGCTTTAGGTGTTCTTGAATATTAACAAAGTATTTTTGTTTTTCTTGTTATTCGTGAAAAATATTTTTTTTATTTTTATTATTTCGATTTGTACTTCTTACTGTGTTGCCGCTTTATATTATTTATGACTGCTAAAAAACATCGAGTCTATTATAGATTGATTAATCTCAATCGTGACGACATTCATTTTAGCTATTATGCATTGTTGATTTATGTAGAGAATCGTCATAGTTATTTCTACTGTAGCAGCCAATATAAGACTAAGAGCGCTTGTAGTACGCCTGCGTCCGAATCGGTGAAAAAAAAGATTCAAAAAAGTCAGACAGAATTCGGATGTCGCTTACGCGATCCGAATCCGATCCCAATCCGATATACCTACTTCCTACTTTAACACTATCATTGAAAGGATAAGTTATGCACAATTTTTATTGATTTCACAACACAAATTTCTTAAAAATACAAACAAATTGGCGAGTCGAGACACTGAGTTTATGACAGCCATTTTGATTCGACTCGCGATTTTGATTTGTTTGATTGTTTTTTTTTATAATGTGGCGTGCAATCAATAAACATGATGTATAAATAAATATGTTCTCCGTGGTTGCGGAAGTAAGTGGAATCCAGGATGCTCACTTATCCTTTTACGAATAGTGTTAAAATAGGGAAACGGTTTGTTTATATGGTCCATCATGATGATTCACAGATGACGTAGAGAAGAAAACGAATGCAGTGCGTAAGCTACCATACAAATAGTTCTACGGCTATGACGGACCGTATTTTCCTGGATTCGGACGCAGTGCGTAAAAGCACTTACGCACTGCGTCCGAATCCAGAAAATCAGACGGAATTCGGATGTCGCTTATGCACTGCGATCCGTATCTGATACGTATCTTCCTATGTAAGAGGAATTCAGGATGCTAACTTATCCTTTCACGTAAAATAGGGAAAAGGTTTATTCATACGCTCATGACGGAGAGAAGGAAACGGATGTAGTGCGTAAGCTACCTAAGTGCTCTTACACTTTATGCTAAACTCGATTGTCTGCAGAAGCTATAACAAAAGGTCAACTCGAAACTGTAATTCGTTTTCTTATGCGTCTACAGCTCAGTCTATCATAACCTAATCTAACCTAACCTTTTTTCATTTCCAGCTGAAATCACAGGCAAAGGCCTACGCGCTCCACCTGTAACAGAAGTCTGCTTGGGCTGCATATGCCAGGCCGTGTCTGGCTGCAAGCAGGGTCTGCAGTGCGAAGGAGACCACTGCGGCCTGTTCCACATCACCTGGCCTTATTGGGCTGATGCTGGAAAGCCCACCATCAATGGACTCTCGGTTGATGACCCTCAAGGTAAGATTTCAATTAGTAAAGATGAGCACGCCTTAAATTATCCCGTTTACGGGTTTGCATTTCAGTTGCTTGTTTGAATTAAACAGGAATGGAAAGATGTTTTCAACACGATTAAAGGGTTGGTGACAAGTGACAGTTGGTAAAATGTTCAATAAAACGCACTACACAGCTTTTATACTGTGTGTTATTTTAATGGTTTTTATTTTCCATAAATTAAAAATTAAAAAAAAAAAAAAAAAAAGGTTCCGAAATCCGAAACATGTCGAAAGAACAAAAAATGCATAAAAAAAAGCAATTAAAAAAGCTGACATATATAATTGTTGCGTTCCCCTTTCCACGATCGGGGTACCAGACGCAGGTTAGTTTACCACTCGTACGTCATTGACATTCCAACGGTCCGTACCAAGCGCTTTGCTGACACATTTCTTATGCGAACCGCTAAAGAATGGAATGCGCTGCTCATGTGTTCCCCGATTCCTACATCCTTGGCCTCTTCAAGGCGAGAGTGAATAGGCATTTCCTTGGCAAGTATGCAACACCTTAGACCACATCCTGTTTATTAAGCACGATGGATAAGTTAATATAAAAAAAAAAAAAAAAAATGTGTAACGATAAATCGCGTTGTTATTCGTGTAAGTTTTAATTACATAAATAGAAGTGCAAAAAAGCTAACTTACTATGTTAAATTCTTTTCCTACTGACATAAATTAACCACTGACGTAGTTAAAATAACCATTTAAGTTTTACTAGAAAACATCACAAAAACGCCTATATTTTCAAAAGGTCAATTCATTTAAAATAATACGAAGATTCTCGCTTACGTGATTATAATTTTATATTATTTATATATTATGTAAATAGCAAGATAACTTGGAGATGGCATTGAAAGAAGCCACGTCTCTTGAACAACCTTTGCTTGACACGAGCTGACATGATCACAGCTATACGATTTATTTCCATATTCATATTAAAAGCCGCTTTTTACGACTTTAGCCTTTTCTAGTAAACAATTAAATTAAGGATTAAAATCATAGAAAAAAAGGATAAAATTCAATTTGGACCCTCAATGGGAACGCAACAATAATTTTGACTCTGTTACTTCATAAATGATTGTTTAGGTGTATAATAAAAAATCACTCAAACACATTAACTATTACTAAACTTACAACTTTTCATTTTGTATGGTAAGCTTAAGTTTATACGGTAGGCCTAGCACGAATAACTTTCGAGTAAGTATCGAGGAAGTAAAGTAAAAATGTATGACGTATTGAGCAGATTTCCTACCGGACGTAAACGTAACTACATTTTCCTATACATTTTTTGTCATTACGTACTCGATACTTACCCGAAACTCTTTCGATAGTTTATCGTGCTAGCCCTACTGAATGAAAAAGACGAAGAAGACAGTAACGACGAACGTTATTCCATCTCGTCCATTTTAATAGTTAACTAGCGGCTGCACGCGGTTTCACCCGCGTGGTTCCCGTTCCCGTGGGAATATCGGGATAAAAAGTATCCTATGTTCATAACCAGGCTATCTACTATCTGTGTACCAAATTTCATACAAATCCGTTCAGTAGTTTTCGAGCGTATTCACTGCTAACAAACAAACAATCCAATCTTTCCTCTTTATAAAATTAGTATAGATATGTAATAATTAAAAGAAAAAAAGACGTTTTTTATCATTATTTCATAATAATGAGCGGCAGATAATAATGGTAATAATAATATTAATACATAAAATAATTAATAATTATGTTCGAAGAACATTTTTTAAACTCATTGAAAGGGTTTGGCGCGCACTGTTCATTGAAATAAAACAACTTGTATTTGTAAAAACAACGGCCACGAGTCATCTCGTGACCACGGCAGCTGAAAAGGTGCCGAAACGTCGGGAAAAATTAAAAAACCCCTATAAAGCCTAAAAATACGTACAATTAGAACTTAGTTCGTGAAATATAGCGCGTTTGATATCCGTAAGTTGTTTTATTTCATTGAAAGGGTTTATAAAATGTTGAAAGCACAGTTATTTAATATTAGGTTTTCATGTTTTTTAAAAAAGACAAGCGTAGTCAACACTTTTAACTTATAGAATGTACCTCTTCTTTCCAGCGTTCCCAACGTGCACCAACGACCCTTACTGCGCCGCCCTCACCGTTCAGGGATACATGGCCAAATACGCACAGGTTGGTATCATTGTCATCATTATCATATACATAGTGTGTACATTGAGTTATGTTTGTTATGCTTCTTAGTCATTTAATGTATGTATTCCGAATAAAATAAAATAAAATAGACCCTCCCAAATGTGCTGTCTGGTCTTCATAATGTGCAAAAATTGCACAATGAAGTATGTATGTAGCAGTGACGAAGGGTTCATACAAACCGATTCCCATCGGCTTACCTTTTAGAAATACACCAGCAATTCACTATGCAGAGAAAAATAATATATTCACTATGAAGAGATGGATGCGAGGCAGTTACAGAGTGAACAAAATTATTAATTTTTCATGTTTATTATTGTCTGATTTGTGGATTTTTCTCGGTTCGGCTTACCTTCGCTATATTTCCACCCCACGCCACTGCTATGCAGTCAATAATCTCAGTCCTAGTTAAAAGTTAAAAACTTCAAAATGTATTCGGCCAAGTCACCAAGTACAAAAACTTCCGGAAAAATCTAGTCAATTATCGACATAGACAGATACATATTGTTGGTTGTTATTATGGAGGGCCAAATACACAAAATTGCATAATAAAGAAGTAGGTAGTATATAGTCATTACGATGAAAAACGCAGAAAAAATGTATTCAGCTTCAAGAACAACCTGGAAAAATCCAATATCGTATTTCCTATTTTCTTCAAGAAATATCTATATTTTTTTTAATAATAATAATCCTGATTGTTTGCGCATACCGACTTAAGTGCTAATTTTCGTAGTTCGATTCGAATGTATTTTCAAATAACAAGAAATCGCTTTTGTCTGTTTTTTTCGCATTTAATGATGACGGCACCGCATCGATATCTCAATTATGGATATATGGAAACTTTTCATACATTTTTCTTTTCTTATTTATTTTGTATCTTTAATTACAAAGCTAACTCTTAGAACAAGACATTGGACTTTTCTTTAATTAAGAATATCCAAGATTGGCACTGCACTGTTTCATACAAAAAAAAAATTCCACGAATTTTTTAAATGCTTTATAGTAAGTCTCGACGTTGTTGCTTCTAAATTTTATTCCAAGCTGTCAGTAGGTGTGATCTGTCTAATGCTTATTTGTAGCCATTTTGTCATCATCATTTGCATATTATTTCATAGCTCTGACATCATCCGAATTGGTATTGTTGTTTGTATGCATCAAGGTTTTGGTCTAGTTTGCCCATTTTCAAACACAAACATACAAACAATGTACCTACTGTTGTCTGGTCTTTATAATAATAACTAGCTTCCGCCCGCGGTTTCACTCGCGTTGTTCCCGTTCCCGTGGAAATATCGGGATGAAAAGTAAAGAGAATATACTATGTTATGCTCCCCGTCCCTTCGACTAACTCTACGTTAAAAATTAAGTGGATTGGTTACTTAGTTAGGGCGTGACGGAAGGACAAACAAACACACTTTCTCATTAAAAATATTAGCTAAGATTAGAAATAGGATATCTTAAGAATAATTGTGTCATTTTAATTCTATTTTCTTATAAATCTTTGTAATGTTTAGTAAGTATATTTTATCTTTTTATGATCAAATAATTAAATGGATGACATCAGCGCATTGTTTAAACCGCAAGGGCTAAACATATAAAAAATATATACTTAAATTAAAAACCCCGACTGCATCAAAAAACAAGTTAACTAAAAAGATGGAAACAAGTTCAAATATAAAAGGAAAATAGTTATAAAAATACTAGCTGTGCCCCGGGGCTTCGCTCCCGTGGAATTTCGCAATAAAAAATTGATAGTAGCAGATTCTCAGACCTACTCAATACGCTCACAAAATTTCATGAGAATCGGTCAAGCCGTTTCGGAGGAGTATGGGAACGAAAACTGTGACACGAGAATTTCATATATAAGATTTTGTTCAACATAATACATGCAGTCGGCGACATGACATAAGAATGATTCGACTTATTATTAAATTCTATTTATTTTAGTTGGCTTGTTTTTTTAAGCAGTCGATTTTTTTATATTTTTTATTTACATCTAGTTATTTATCGGTATGATATATCTTTTTGAAGTCCTTAAGATCAGCCCTTTATTTTGGTACCCATATTGAAGTATTCTAAAAATCTATTTTTTTCTTCACTTTAAATAATAGCACCCTCACAGTCGCTATGTTGGGTTTTTTTAAACATCACTTAGGTACCTAAGAACACTTGGGCTGTCAAGGCAAATCCTAAATATATCTTAATTATAGAAATCCGTTCAGCCATTTGAAAGATAAGAGGTAATAAAGAATATAAACATATTATGTACAAGATACGCGCGAAAAACATAACCCTTCCTTTCCAGTCAGGTAAAAAATACTAGAAAAGTAGACAAAATCGTCGTTTAGTTGTTTGTTTTTTTTCAAAAAAATGGAACAATTACGTTCTTTGCATTCATTAAAAATTAAAGGGGGGCTTTGTCTGAGTCCTTATGTTTTCTTTTTTTGCAGAAATAATTAATTAAAACGAGATGTGAACCTTCAAAATCCTATCAAATTGGCCAGATTTCCGTTGAGTTCAAATATGTCCAGCAAAAAAATAGACGAAATAATATAAAAAAGAAGAAACATAGAAACAAAGCCAAAGCTTTTTTCTATTTTTTCATGAAAAGTTAATATTCTTCTTGTTTTAGAGGAGAAAACATGGGACTACGAGACGCTGATTTTGTCTACTTTTCATAAGTTATCGCCTCAAGTCGTCCTCGCACTTGAGGTTTCCTCTGGAATTTCACACTAGTCTTCCTTTTTCAAAGAAGTTTAAGTAAGATAAATTCATACAGACCGAAATTAACAACGCATTGTATTCTATTATTTTTTGTATAACTTCCTAATATACTATTAGTGATTACGTGAAAGTAGTTACAGGGACTTTTGTAATGTAACTTGACTCCAAATAAGAGTGCTTTTTACTGACTGGATAAACTTCCAAGATAGTCTAGAATAGGAATTGTTTTTACGTCTTTTTATTTATTTTCAGGACTGCAACGGTGACGGTCAAGTGAACTGTTACGATTACATGGCGATCCACAAGAAGGGTGGGTTCGGGTGCTCGGGTGACCTACCATTCGAATACGTGAACACCTTCAATCAATGCGTGGCGGCTGTTGCGGCTCACCAAGGCTGAAAGCTACTCGCCCACTCTCCCCTAAGCCTTGTTCGGACTAGTCGAGTAAAAATGAGTTAATAGTAGTCGATTGCTTGGTCCTTGCTTACAAATGCACCAAGCTATTTCAAAATACATATTTTAACAAGCGTAGCTATAGGCTTTGATAAGTACTGGATAACTTTGATGATAAATTTTAAATAGAAAAATATTGGTAGAAGTGAATTCTCAGATGGGACACGACTTTTTGAGTCCGGTCCAATGCTCTATTAATATCTATCAAATATTTTTCTTATTTCAACTGTCAAATAAGTTGTCCAGAATTTATTTGTCAGTGGTGAAACCGGCAAAATTACTAAATACTAGTCTAGTCCGAAAAAGGCTCAAGGCGATCTTTACTATAGAGCTATCTGTTCCATTCTCAACGGAATTTGTTAAAAGATATTTATAATTATTTTAATTTGCTTGAACAAATGATTATAATTTTTCCCTTTTGACAAATTACATTGAAACCTACGCATATTTCAGATTGTCCAACTAAATAAGTATATAAAATTAAGTTTGCCTCTGTAATTTTCAAACCTACTCATTAATGTAATTTTATTCGTAATTTAAGAAAAAAAAACTCAATAAAAAGTAATGCAGCAGAATGCAAAATTCGCAGAATTACATTTAAGATTATAATATGTAATGTATTTTTTGATAAAATCAAGTTTACTTATATGAAGCAAAACTAGTCGTAGTTAATGTAGAATACGTTTGTATGGATCATAAATAAATGAACTACAGAAATATATATGAAAGTTATTTTATTAATTCAAAATCGAATAGTTTTTAAACGAATTCAAGGATTTAATAAAATAATATAACGGGCCCGATTTCGCAATGCACTTTTCGTACCTACTGAACCAAGGGTTCTGGGTTCGATCCCTACCTGCACCTCTTGGCTCTCGCTAACGCTATCACTTCCACACTTAAATGCAAAAGTGACTCCATTAGATGAATGAAGATTTTACGAGTCTTAAGTTTGATAGCTATAGCGATAGTTATATCAGTAGCGATAACAATACCGTAAGGCGGTAGGGTTGCCGGTACCAACATTTGTGTGGTAAAAAAATTGTATTTATTCCGTGTCTGGGTGTTTATTGTGGGTGAATGTCCATTTAGGGACGGAGCTAAAGACCGCATTATAGCGATGCTCACGGAACCACAAGCTGGTTAGATCATTGCCTAGTTACTGAGGCTTCACGGTAGTCTGTAGCCAGTTTTGAGGTTTATTATGAGACCTACTGGTCTGATCATCTCTCGTTAGTAGTACATGTCAATCTAAATACAATAAGGCCAATTATACAGACCTACACTTGCAAAACAAGTAACTAATCAAGTTTTATGGGGTGAAAGGGATCAGAGTCAAATTGAGTCTTACTGTAGTAGATTTACCCAGAAATTAAGAGATGTTGATTTTCCTGCGGAGCGTAGTGCATGTCGTGATCAAATATGTAGTAATCTCGACCATACAATATTTATTGATAATCTTTATTACAGAATTGTACACACGCTGAGGGAGGCTGCTGAGCTTAGTTGTGTTGAATATAAATAAAAAAAAACATACAACCACACCAATTATCTAGCCCAATTGATATTTTTTCCGAATTATGCTGGGATGCCAAAATGAAATTTTTTTTTGGTTTTCGTTTTCTTGACATGCTTTTAATTTAGACTTAAGTAATTTTCGCAATTCAGGTGACCATGCTACGCTCAGTTGAGGAATGCCTGCCTCGCTGTCTCGTGAGCATCCCTCACAAACTTATTCCAACCTGCAATGTAACGTCCTCTCTTTTTAGTTTGTCGACCTAAATGGGACAGGGGTTCGATCCCCGGACAAACCAAATAGTTGTGTGCATGAACATGTCTATTTGTCTTGGTCTGGGTGTTTAATATGTATAATATGTATGTATTTACATAAGAAAAGTATATAAGTATGTTTATCCGTTATCTAGTATCAATAACACAAGTTCTTTATAAAACTTAACGTGGGCTAGATAATTGGTGTGATTGTATGCATTTATTATTATTTGACCTAGTTAATTAGGACATAATATGGAAAAAAAATCGCGAAATATCTGTTCTAGCGGAACTTATTATTTGACCTGGTTAATTAGGACATAATATGGACAAAACTACGCGAAATATCTGTTCTAGCGGAACTTATTATTTGACCTAGTTAATAACTAATATAAACGAGGTCACTGATCGATTTATACATATTCTGAACAATGCTTTGAATAACTGTACTAAACAATACACTGTTCCTAGACGTAAACGCATAATAAAGTCCTGGATTACCCCGGGCCTAATTAAATGTATGAAAAACAGGGATAAACTTCATCTTAAGTCAAAGAAGAATCCTAACAATGAAATTATTAAATTAACTTATACTCGTTACAGGAATTGTTGCAACCAGATATTAAAAAAAGCCAACGTGAATTTGAAAAAGCGGAAATCACTAAAGCGCAAAATAACAGTAAAAAACTATGGGAAGTAATTAAAACAATAACGTACACCAACAAACCTAAATCCAGTGCAAATGAATTAATTTCAAATCATGATTCGATAAAAGCGGCTAACAATATAAATAAATATTTTGCGAATATCGGTCAATCCCTTGCTGAGAGCATCATAAGCAACAACAAGTCTCGTACACCCGTGTCAAGTAATGGTATTCCACAACAGGCCGAGTCCTTTGTTTAGCTTTTGACAGATCAAATCGAAATCGAATCAATAATATCTAATCTTAAGAATGACTGTGCAGTTGGCTTAGACAATATTTCCAATAATTTCCTAAAAAGATATAAAGCACTACTGGTACCACTTATTACGCACATTTGTAACTTGTCACTTGCTACTGGTGAATTTCCTTTGGCCTTTAAAAGAGCTGTTATTTATCCCATTCATAAGAGCGGGGACAGGGACCGTGTTAGCAATTATCGACCAATATCTATACTACCCGCCCTTTCAAAAGTGCTCGAAAAAGTGATAAACAAAAGATTAGTTCATTATCTTGAAACAAAACAATTATTATCTTGTTCTAAGTTTGGTTTCCGAGCCAAAAAATCTACCAATGATGCAGTCCAACAAGTAACGAACCATGTTATCACTAAATTGGATGCAAAGAAAAAGGTTATCGGTATATTTTTGGATTTGGCGAAAGCGTTTGACACTGTTTCTGTCCCACAGCTTCTTGACAAACTTGAACGCCTAGGAGTGAGAGGTAATCAACTGAAACTCTTAAACATCTATCTCAAAGACCGCACTCAGTGTGTTAAGATTGATGACGTCTACAGTGACGAGTTGCCAATCTCTTATGGTGTACCACAAGGTAGTGTTTTAGGGCCCACGCTATTTATAGCATACATCAACGACCTGTGTCAGCTAAAACTTACCCAGGGTAAAGTTGTCTCATTTGCTGATGACACTGTTCTCCTTTTCTCTGGTAATACATGGGATGAGGCCTATGGATATGCTCAGGAAGGTTTCAATATGGTCAAAGCATGGCTTACTGAAAACCTCCTTACTCTTAATGTCGAAAAAACCAAGTATATTTCGTTTGCTCATACCAATAAAAATCATCCCTACACAATACCTCAACATGTTATTGTAGGTCACTCTTCATGGAATTGCTCTGCCAGAACCTGTTCCTGCCCAGTCCTCCAAAACGTAGATGAAATAAAATATCTTGGCATTTTCATAGATAAACACCTTAATTTCCAGGTCCACATAGATAAACTTGCTTCCCGAACTCGGAAACTAATATATATATTTAAAAACCTACGTCATGTTGCTGATGAAAAAATTCTAAAATTAACCTACCTTGCCTTAGGTATGTCAGTCTATTTTAATGTACTGTATAACGTCATGGGGTGGTTCTCCAAAATCCAATATGATCACTATCGAGCGCGCACAAAGGGCTGTTCTCAAGGTCTGTTATTACTTACCATTCTTTTATCCTACAACAGAGCTATATAAAAGAGCTAAAGTCTTAACTGTGCGAAAGCTCTTCATTCACCAAATAATTAGCAAACAACATACTCTTTTACCATATGATCCGGCACTACACAAGGATAAACGTCGTGATTACAGAGTTTGCCCATCCGTACCCCATGCGACTAGTCACTTTAAAAGATTTTTTTGTTTCCTTGGACCATTCTTATATAATAGAATCAATAAAATCTTATATTTATACTCACTATCTATAACACACTGTAAAAGAAAGTTATCCGGTTGGTTACAGAACCTCACATATGATGAAACGGAGAATTTATTAAATGTACTGCAGTAACACCCACTCACATACAAACACACACACACACACACACAAACACACACACACCTTGACATACCCACTACACATCATCCCATATACACCAATATTTAGTTTAAAATCGAATATAATTTTGTATGTATCATAATTCATAAGTAGCATGAAAGTCCTTGTCTTAAGTATTTGTTTTTCTCTTAATATTGTTTTGTATTAAATACTGTAATCTTTGTTCTTGGCGATGTAACGTCCTATTCCGTGAGGCGAGGGCCTGGTAATCTGTAAGACAGGTTATCCTAGTACAGATACCAGTCTCTCACATTTAATTTGTAAGCACCTGGCTAAATTTATTTTAGCATCTAAGAAACTCTTAAATGTAATAAGTATTTAGTGTGAGAGAAAATAAATACATTTTTATTATTATTATTATTATTATTATTATTATTATTATTATTATAATATGGAAGAAGGCGGCTATGCGCACCTCATTCCGCTGTAGTGGGATCAGATGGAAGGAAGTGGGAGATCCCCACGATCTGGAGAGATGGCCACACTTGCTCGGCCATCTCTCGGCCGCGATGAGGCCTGGGTAGCCGGGCGGGCCGCCAGTCTTAGGGGTATTACGTACCCCGGACGTATGGCGGCGAGAGGACAAGTAAAAAAAAAGGAACATAATATGGACAAAACTACTCGAATTTGTTCTAGCGGAATTTATCACCACGTTCAAGTATTGGTACAGTCACCAAGTTAACTGCTGACCTGCATGTGAGCATGCGCACCTCGATGGGTACGCTATCCGATGAATATCTGTTGAAATGCGGGGTAAGGCAGGGGGGGTTGTCCTCGCCTTTGCTATTCAGTCTCTATATAAACGGTCTCATTGATGCACTCAGCGGCACCAGGGTTGGCTGTTTTATTGAGCGACACATGATATAATCGTGCGATATTTTTAAAAAAATATGATAGCTAACATATCAAATATTTTTTTCACCTCACACGCTCTGAAAAGGAGGTTTCGTCAATCAGTTTTGGCTTTTTGCGGCCATAGCTCGGCAAAGTACTTTTTTAATTTTATACCTAAAAATATGCCATAAGGCGTTCCGAATCGGACTATTGACTTTTTTTTATATTTGATTCTTATTTTAAATAGCTTTAAATTAATTATAATACTCCGTTTTGGTTTTATTATATTATTTTACTTCATTGAATCATAAAAATAATAACAATAAGATTGAACTATTTGTTATAAGAATTTTATATTAGGCTGGGTAAGATTTCACAACCTATAATTGGATTTCGGACTGTGACATAAATCTTTATTTTTAAACTGTCTTTGTCTTGTACCTCATATTAGTGTCAACATTTACGGAATCGTTTTTATTCTTATTAATAAGTAACAATATATTCCTACTTTAAATAACTTTGAGTTAATACTCCCTTTTTTATTATTTTAGTTTTTTATATCATTAAAACAACGAGATTATGGTATATTTAGATTAAACTTTATGTTTAAAGAATTTTTTACCGGAAGTTGACCGCGGAAACAACCATAAAATGTTCCTCGCTGTTGTGAAGTGAAAAATTGTGTGTTGCGCTAGGCAGAAAAGTTTTTAGCGTCTTGTACCTTTGAAATCCTCGCTTCGTTTAGGATTCAATCTTTATCCTAGAATCCTTCACTTGCTCAGATTTCAATAGAGGTAAATCGCCGCTAAATAACCAACTTTCCAGCCTTGCATAACAAATAACTATTTGTACATTTTACGTTATGGCCAACTGGAACTTTTTAGGATGAAAGAAAATGTTAAAATGGCTAGCTAAAATTATCTCGTTGCTAATGTAAATGTGTGAAATAATATTATGTAAATTACAACTTACTTGATGATTCAAGTAACCAATAAAACACACCCTTTAGCAGATTTACATACATTTTATGTGTCTTTCATGATATATTATAAAGTCATTTACTTTAAAAATGTTCTTGACCGTGTAAGTAACCCGGATTAAAAAGACCAACAAGCTTTCAAAGCTTTTGACCTTTTAGTAAGTTACAAGGCAACACCAGGGACTGACTGATCGTCATTATTTACATACAATAGGATGCGATTATAGCGAAAAAGTTGAAACAAAAAACTATAACGCGCAATTGGTTTCTTGTAATTTGTCATTAAAATTCAATTTTGATTGTCAACACAACATCATATTAAGATCTAATAGCGAATGATCTGTATGATTTGAAAGAGCATCGAAAAATACTGTTGCATTCGGTGAATATACGGAACAAAGTAATACTTCAAAAAAGATAACGAAGTTCGAAAATAATTAAATGTATGGGATTGGCGGATTGGCACAAGCCGCGCTAAACCACGTGGTCTTACCGCAAGTTAATTGGCAAATATAGCCAATAACGAATCGAATTATTGTTTCGCTACATAACTATGTTACTTTGTCTACGGGCCCAGTCCATATCATTATAAATATGTAAAAGTAGCTTCCGCCCGCGACTTTGTCCGAGACGACGTTTAGAAAATTCCTAGGGAACATAGAACTTAGGGAACCGGGACCGGGATACCTCCCGTTCTGTTTTGATCCTATCCGCATATAGTATACTAGCTTCCGCCCGCGGTTTAACCCGCATGGCTCTTGTTCCTGTGGGAGTATCGGGTTAAAAAGTAGCCTATTGTTACCCTCAGTCTTTCAATTAACTCTATGTCAAAAAATATATATTTTAACAATATATTTTTATAAAAAAAAAAAAAAAATTTTTTCGTAAAAATTATTTACCTCTTTTTTACTAAGAATAATTAAGTAATTATAATAGTCGTTTTTTTCAAAATGTTTTGTTTTGTTTTTTTTATGTATGACGTTTTTACATCCACCGTAGGTTTTTATTTCTTTTTTTTAATCTTTTTGGAGAAGCAGCGCACCTGACGGTTTACAGCTATAAAACATGATTATATTACATGCTATGAAGTGTCTCCTTTTTTAATGCAAAAAACTGCATCGATATCGGTTGAATAGTTTCTGGGAAGCCTTCAAGCGCCAAGCATCCTGGCTACTGCAGTGCTGGTGATCTGTAGTTAATCTTGTACCTCGAAAATAGTCGTTACTTCCTTACTAAACTTAGTAAAAATACGAATGAGAGTATACATGCCCTCCATAATGTAGACACTACCTCTGTAAATTGAAGTAGGATGGTATTCGATTTGATCTCGATAGTTTTGTGCGGTAATTACAAAAAACATAGAATAACGGTAGGTATATACCAATGAGAAATTAGATTATAGCCAAAAGCACTTTACAAACAGTTATATATCAACAATAGGGAACAAAATCGAAATTGATTGAGAAAAAAATTCCACTCGAAACGTTAATTATAATTTAGCACGTTTAATTATAATAAATAACAAGAAAAAATCTTTTATATGAAGTACATACGTAAGTTGGTAAAACATTGTCCATTTAAATACTAACATCATATTAATTCAAGTAAGGCCAAGGTATGGTAATCAAGGTGACTCAAAGTCACATCATCATAACGTCTGTAAATGAAGAATGAAAGAAGTATGGATTAGTAAGTATAAATACTGTTTACAGACAGGAAACGGGGAGTGGGTGCAATTTAAATTACAATTTGTATAGTTAAATGGTATTGATGCGTAGGCTAGGCACATATCCACATATTTTTCTTAATCAATTTTCTTAAATTCTAATGATAAATATTTATTTGATACGCTAGTTTTTATTGGTCAAGTCTAAAAAAAATACAAGTAATTAATGATACAAGTGATCTCAAATCGAGTTGTAATCCAAACGTGATGCATTCTTATCTGATCCCAAATTGCTGGACTGGAACTGTACCCACTTTACTTCTTGGAAAAACGGTACTCGTATATCTGGCATTCATTAATATGTCTTCTGAAAATAAAATTGACCGTGCTCCGTTTGGAATTGATTTCAAAAAGGGGAGGTTCGTTTTTCTATGTTTTTTAAACGCTGGATTTCCATTGCTACGTATGTATGTACTATAAACTGAAAAATCTGGAAAAACAACTCAACTCATAGGTTATGTTCAGGCAAGGGAAACTCCCATCGTCGTCCGGGAGAACCTACCGCCTGAGGCGATTCGTTTCATTTGTTTCATTAAACCCAAAAGTTAAATAGCAAAAATTTCTACCGGTATTCACAACAACAATTAGTAGCAGTGATACTTATCCTATATCGTATAGCTGATTTGTCAAGATCCCGGATGCTCTTTAAAGTTCAGAACAAAGTCAGCACTCTAACATGAATTAATCATAAGTACATATCGTGGAATTCCCGTGTCACATCCGCATTACTCTAAACTTATTTCAACTTAGTCGCAGTACTTTTAAAATGCAGGAAGTTAGTATGCACAAATTTAACACCTGCTCACATTTAGAGCAAGGACAACTTTTCTAAGCATAATGGAATTACTGCATGAAATCCGGCAATTAGGTTTCAAACATGATGTTGCTAATTAGCAAAAAATAAACTTACATTTAAATGAGAAATAAATAAAGATTGTCAGGTTAAGGCGTCAGTTGGAAAAACCCTTGAAACCGTTGAAAAAATATATGATTTAATTTACCATTTTCAGAAGCTAAGATTACGTTTTTCGACTAAAATTGGAAAGCTCGTTTTAAAGTTTTAAGGCTAAAAAATATTTTAATTCAAAGACAATTGTAAAATTTTACGATTGTAAACACGTTATAATTGTTATTCAATGTAAACGGATATAAATAGCAAACATATTGTCAGAAAAGTAGCCATTAATATATTCTAAGTGAGCTCGACTATTCGAATATTCTACGAAACATCGCGCAAGTAATATAGTGTACTGGAGGTTATCTATTACAGTTTTTGCGACGGTTTTTTTTTCACTGTTCTCAGAATAATGAAGTAACACATTTTTAGTGATTGTTTGGTCAATCGTCTCGTTCGGTATGGACCACTCTAAATGAAGGAGCCGGTCAGTTCATAACAGACCAAATTATGTGACGTGCTTTCAAAGTAGTAAATTTTTCTAGTGAAATAATTTAGTTATGTTATTTGTGAAAATGCTTGTGCCATATTTATTCTTGTGCTTATTTATTGCGGTAGATGGTGAGTATTTCGTTTTTTTAAGGTTTTTTGCTTTTTTGTTCTTAAGAAATTAAATATTTGTCGAAAAATAATGTTGTACCTTGTACTTTACACAGACGTAAAGGGTGCAAATTGTGGCCTAATTCCTGAGATACCTAGACTATTGAAAGACCCTTCCACACGGTCGAAATTACGAGCGGTCACTAGAGTATTTTATATTATTCTTAGTAGGTGTACTGTACTTAAAACTAAACTTTAAAAAAAAATAGAACTTACCACTAATTGTGTAGGTATAGTAAGTTTACACATATAGTAACATAAGTTTTCTTGCGTGCGTATTTATTGTGTCATAAACGAAATGAAAATACGCTTCTTTTTTATCCAAACTATTTAGAAACAAACCTCATCCATGAGTCGGTAATAGAAACAAATGCAATTAAAAAAACATTCAATTATTATTCATTTATTTTAGTGTGTGATTAAATTACTTACGCATTTAAATACTGAATATCATAGAACACTTTGCTTCAATTCAATCGATCCGACTTTTCTTACACAACTGCATACCCCTTTTTATACCTTTGGGGGTAAAATTTTCAAAAACGACGAGACAGTAGGTAAATGTTTATTTTCAATCGTCAACCTAAATACAAAATTTGAAGATCCTGACACTTTCACTTTGAAAAAATAAGTACTTTTCTTACACAACTTCATTTCTTAGTGACCTCATAAGGAACCTATGTACTATCGGGGAACTTAACGGTTGATCAGTAGAGTTTTTCTGGGAAACGTTTTTTGGAAATTACTAAGGATAAAGAAATATTTTATTGTTCAAATGAAATACCTTTTAATGTTATATTATTTGTGTTATAAAGGTTTTCTATATATGTATCTATTACTTTTTAAAATAAATCTCTACTGGTCAACCGGGAAGTTCCCCGACTGTACTAAATTTGGAGTCTTTTTATTATAGAAGATGTATAATGTGTTTATGTGTCTGTTTCACAACCTATGCATAAGTAACTTAATCCTAACTTAAAGTTAAACTCGTTTTACTACCCTACAATAAATAAATATTCAACCTCTTTAGATTTGTTTAGCAGGCCCTAGATATGAATATAATATAAACTTTTTTTATTGATTGATTCTTAAAGACGTGTCGTCTTATAATAAGAAAACACTGTAGCTTGTATTTATTTATTTATAATATTTATTCAAGCATCGTAATAGTTTCACTTTCACATAAAAAAGATGTAAGTAACAAAGATGTGGTGGACTGAATGGTGTTGCTCATTTATCATTCGGGCATACTTACAGACTATAAAATGTATGTTTTCAAATGTGTTTTTACATTGTAATTGCTGTATGAACTTGCTAGATGTCCATATAAAAGTCAACAGCGTTTTTCAATCTGTATATAAAAAAAATGCATAAAATATTTCAGTATTTCTACTACGACTACCTATATGTGTTTTCTTGTAGCACAAGAACATTTCAGTATTGAATAATGTATATTTAGTGAAAGCCACGCGATTATCACTCTACTGAAAAGATTATTTCTATCCAGGGGTGTTCATTTCAAACTTGAACGACGATTGTTTCCGCTGCCTGTGCCACGTGGCTGGCTGTGACATGAGCCATGGCTGCACTGATGGCTACTGCGGGCCGTTCTACATTTCCAGGGTCTACTGGGTAGACGCTGGTAGACCGACCTTGCCTGATGACGATCCTAATAGAAGCGAAGGTAGGATATGAGAAACTTTTGGGTTGAATTTTGACAGCCCTTGACGAGTTTCTTGCTGGTTCTTTTGGTTCATGTTTTCCCGCCGAAGGGCATTGTGAACCGATGGCGAGTATGTACTTGTAATTTTTAATTGACCTTCCCTCTAACATAACGTATTCTTTTTGATTATTTCAGCCTTCGAAGACTGTGCGAGAGATTATTACTGCTCAATAAAAATCGTTGAAAGTTACATGGCAAAATTTGGACGGGTAAGAGTTTTTTTATATTAAATTGAGTGTTATCATGTGTAGTCTCAGTGGTCACACGCTCATTAAACCCTGTTGTGCTTTTGCAAACCTCAGTTAGAAGCAGAACGAAGGCATCAAACGCATTATTTTTAAAACAAAAGCGTAAACGTGGATATTTCCGCTTCTAAAAGATTTTTTTTTCAAAGATGCAGTTATCCTACCTCTCTTTATTATACCCACATACGACATAATTATTACGCACCATAAAATAATAATAATCCATGATAGTTATTGTTTATAATGTACTTACGTAATACTTATTTTAGCACAACACAATATGTTTTGTTCAGAGTCATTGCCCGAATGATCTGATTATATCTGGAATTTGATCTGAGTACTAACCTTTGTTACCCTGTAACTGTTAATTTTTAACGAAACTATCAGTTAATCTGTGTTCTAGTTACGTCCAGTCCCGTTTTTGGAATAACTCGTGAGGTCAACTTTTCAGGTTTGCTAGAAGTCCACCTTTTCTATCGTTGTTTCGTTATATTGCTTTTCATTTTTAAGGTTCCGAACCTCTAAAGAAAAAAAGGAACCCTTATAGGATCACTTTGTTGTCTGTCTGACCGTCCATCCGTCAGTCCGTTTGTCTTCGTTTATCTCGAGAATGCGTGGAGGTATCGAGTTGAAATTAAAACCATATGACCATTCAGGTCAAGAGTCTTTTGAAGGGGTAAAAAAATGAAACTTGTAAATTAAAGTAAAAAAAGATAGGACTGTTGATGTCGCAAAAAACGTAGATTTCGAAATTCATAGGGTACTTCCCGTTGACCTATAACTATGAAATTTGGCAAGTAATATCGTCTTTTACTACGAATACAGGAAATAATCTAATAACTACTTATAAATTTGTAATTTAATCATAAAAATATAGTCGTTATTTTTGAAAGATGAATTTCGGGAATAACTCGGGACGCGTTGAAAATCAAACCATATATTGCTGTGAAAAAATCGAATTTCAAAATTAAAGTTTAAAAAGGCATTTATCCCGCATAACGTATACTTCGACACTCAAGGGAATAAAAATTCATAGGATACTTTTCGTTGACCTAGAACTATGAAATTTGGCAAGTAGTGTCGACTACTACAAGTACAGGAAAAAATCTCAAAACTAGACATTTGTAATTAAACCATGAAAAATTTAGTCTTAAGTTTTGGAAACTGAATTTCGGGAAACTTCGGAAAAAACTGCGAAACTCAATTCCTGAACTATTTGTAATATTATGTAGGTAGCAGGGGCGAGAGGTCAAAATATGGCGAAGGTAGGCCAAACCCAAAATTTCTCCAAAAATTATCTCAACTTTATGGCGGTGAAATAGGATTTCTAAAAGGTAAGCCGATGGGAATCGGTTTGTATGGACCCTTCGCCACTGTTGGATAGATACCTACAAATTTTTGCGGAACCCTCGGTGGGCGAGTCCGACTCGCAGTTGTCCGGTTTCATATTTTTTTAAGAAGGTAAACTTATTTGACGCATTTAAATATTTTTCTAAGTATTGTTTTTCAAGTTTCAGTGCATCCACACCCCAGTTACATTTTGTAGAGTAACATTGTGCAACACGGTAACATACGATAAAAATCATGGCAAAATATACTGTCTCGTTGACGAATGTTGCTCAGTAACATTTGGAAACGTTGATTTGAGCAGCGAAAAGAAATTCTACGGTGTGGATGCACCATCAGGTTCTCATTGTATGAAATAATCCGCTCAATTTAAAAGTATAAGCAACCAGCAGTTCATAAAAATAGCAATTATAAGAACCACTGGAGTTGTTCGCACCAAGCAGTCGTGCCAACTTGTCTGCAAGAGATAAATTAAAGTAATCAAATAATAATAAAAATAATTCTTGTATTTCAGGACTGCAACAACGACGGCGTGACCAACTGCTACGATTACATGATGATAAACTACCATGGCGGGCGCGCGTGCACCGGCCCACTGTTCCTCACGGCGCACGGCATGCGGTGGCTCGCCAAGTTCCAACAGTGCCGATTCAATAGATAGTTACCCTGATAACACAGTGCAACAATAGACAATCTAATGTGATCGTGCACAGCAGAAGCAACACGCATTATTCACGTATTTATTAGATTTTTTTTGGAACGTCGCAGTCCTATGCATCTTTGTTTCACACACATACATCAGGACACGCATGTACCGGCCCGCTCTTTCTCACGGCACACGGCATGCGATGGCTCGCCAAATTCTAGCAGTGCCGGTTCACTACACAATTAATTTCATCACTGCAAAAATAGACAACTGAATGTGATCCTGCACTGCTTCTTTTCTTCTTATCGTATGAGGATTAGTGGCCACCTCTGGTGTCAGAGTTTATCAAGCCGCCTATAAGGCCTCTGACTTGTTGACTGCCGGTACAGACGGTTTAACGTACCCTTCGAAGCACGGAAGCGCTTAGCTGTTGCCACTTTACGGTCACCCTTCCAACACCGGACCGGACCGACGTCAAGCGCGGCCACGAGCGCTTCGAAACAAAGAATAGTTCAGAAGACACTGTCGTCGTATTTTATATCAGTCTTAATCTGAGATTGTATGAAACGTCTTAGCCGACCTACTCCCTTGGTTTCGCAAATTTAAGAGCAGAGCACACGGCATGCGGTGACTCGCCAAGTTGTAGCAATGCCGATTCAATAGACAATTAATTAATGTTAACTGTCGTGCACTACAGAAGTTACACCCAGTCATCCCGTTTTTATGTCTATATCTGAATTCGTATAAAAACGTAGCAGACCTTGGTTTACCGCACTTACTAAGGGCACTAAGTGGCGCTGGTAGCGCTGTTTCTCACGACGCGGTGGCTCGCCTAGGTCCAGCAGTGCCGGTTCAATAGATAGATAGACAAGTGTGCTCGTGCACTAAATGGTCCCTCACACGTAACCTGTAGGGCTAGCACGAAAAACTATCGAGTAAGTCTCGAGCACGTAATGTCAAAAAATGTATCGGAAAATGTAGTTCCATTTACGTTCGAAAGGAACGCTGCTCAATACGACATACATTTTTTTACTTTACTTTCTCGGTACTTGTACTCGAAAGTTATCATGGCCTACAGCTGCTTGTCACTCGCCCCTATATTGACACGTGTAAACCGGGAAAATCAAAGCATGTAAATAAAAAAATTAAGTAAGGTGGCTCATTTTAGGTGATGTCCTATGTTCTGATCTGCTTTTTAACTTTTGGCTGCATTTCATTTGATTAAGCATCATTTTACACCTTTAGTTGAATAAGACTAGAAGTATGAAATAACTTATAGTTAATAGGATTAATATTTATTTGTACATTTTTGTTTTAAATAAAATGATGAACAAAAATTTTAACACATTCGTTTATTTTATTTCGTTTGTAATTATAAAAATACATATATTAATTATGTGAAGATAAATAAATAGTTGCATTTTTCTGCTAGTAATATATTTCGTACATCCAACCGATTTGATCGAATCCGTATCCTAAAAAAAATTGCTATGAAGACCGAACGCAGTTATGTATCGGATTTTATTGTTCAAAACATGATAATTATTACTACTTATAATAATATTACTTATTCAGTAAATATCAGTTTTTCAAATATGGCCCTAAAAACTTTATTGATGCTATGCGATGAGTGTAATTTAATATTTTTTCTATAAGTATAAATATTTATTAACTTTCAAAATAAAGCATACTTAAATATCTCAACTAAAATAAATCTTACAAATTATTAATTTACCATGTATAATCTAGTTATAACTAAAATATGAAATATATACTAAACAGTCAAATGGCGCCTATATTTCCTTGATTAGGCACATTTTTCTTATATACTAACAAATACAAGAGCTTTATACAATTATACCTTAAAGATTATCAAAATGTATGATGAGACATATCATTTAAATTCAATTCAATTTTATAATGCTAAAAGATTGAGAACCAATTTTTATTTGCACAGTCGAGTAATTTCTATTATAGTGGCGTTCAAATTACCTAAGAATCAACTTTTCATAACTTTTCCAAAAATCGTTTCTGCTGAGAGTTTTTCGTATCAAAAGCCGACTTTTCTAGCTGCTTTGATACGAACACGAATTAAAATAAAAAAAAAATTTTTTTGAAATATTATTATGCTTCATATAAAAGATTTCAACGAAATCAGCTTTGAAAATAACTAAGGTAAGTCATCTGCTCTGCTAAATTTCATCATCAAAATATAGGACTAAATCGAGATTTACAAAAGAAATGTGTGTGGAAATAGAACTAATTATACCTAACACTTTTCTCATTTTCTCACGTAAGCAATGAAAAGGTACTTGTTTCACACGTTTGACTATTTTTCAAGCGAAAGTGACGAGAGGCGCTGGCGTTGGCCACTGTTCTTGTTCGCTCTCTACTTCTTCATCTGACTCTTCGGGGAATCGGACCTGGAACCAAAATTTTAAAAATGTAGTAAACACTTCTTAAATTATTCCACAGGCTACTCATTGAACAAAACGACTAAACGGATTATTATTATTTTGGATTTCCCGACTTTCGATATCTTTCCAGGGGCCGATGTCACGGGATTAGTAACTAGTTTTTTTTTAATAATAAATTAAATTAATGCCATGTCATGATGCACGATGTCGCAGACCGAACGCGCTATGTAACTATATTTTTAGCGATATTTTCGCTATGGTTGGTCAAGTGAGAGAGGTGTCTCTAAAATTATCTCAAGCTCCTCCATTTACGCTGAGCCATCGTCACATCTGGCTAACTTTGTCAGAGCAAGCATCACATAATTGCACACTGAAATTAAATAGAATATAAAGAAATTATTTATCCTTACCCAACGAGCAAGTCGTTTTCCGCTGCCCTGCACTGTGCCCTCCTGTGTCGATTGCCATGCCTGAAGCAAATGTAAACTTATGATTACCATAATACACAAATCCCAACACTATTTGTGTATGTAATCTCAGCTTTCAAATAATTTAACCCAAATCAGCCGGAAAATTGTAAAACTTCTTGTTTACAAATATTTATCTCGTAGTTAAAAACTTGTAGGGCCACTAGCGCCAGCCTGGGTGAGCACATTCATTCATTCACAAAGTTTGTGCTACTTTTTAACCGACTAAAAAAAAGGAGGTGGTTCTCAAGTCAACTGTATTTTTTTTTTATGGATGTTTTAATATTGTCGTTAGTTGTCCACCGATTTTACTAATTCTATTTTTATCTGAAAGAACATCGTTCAAGCGTGGTCCCATATAATTGTTACGAAGATTTGGCTAGTAGTTTTTTCATAATCCTGAAAAAATAATTTACGTTTTAGCTAGCAGTCGTTTATCTAGATGATCATTGTTTTGTATGAGTTAGTGTAAGTAACGGCACATGATGTAACTAAAAATTGGGAAATGAAAAAGGTTTTATATAAAATAAAATAAAAAATATATAAAAGAAATTGTATGGACTAACTCTGTGTTAAATTTTAACTCGGCTTGGCGCAAGTAGGCCTAAGAATCAAGAATATTTATAACTAGAACTTACTATTGGTAATATTGGTGACTGATTTCTAATTAAAATGGTGACCAAGGCTTATCTTCTGGGGCTCATATCCTATACCTATTTAGGAAACATTTTAGCAGTCGGTCCCTGCTACAGTCGTCAACACTTATCACCATGAGGAATTAATGCTTGAAGTTCTACAAATGGTTTGAGGTTTTGGGAGAACATAAAATAACGTTGTATATTTTCGACCTGCTACGCGCAGAGGTCCCGTGTTCGATCCCCGGACAAGACAAATGTTCATGTGCATGAACATGTCTATTTGTCTTGGTCTGGGTGTAGTTTTATATGTATATTATGTACGTATTTACAAAAAAGTGATAAATATTAAACAAGAAAATATATAAGTACTAGAAAAAACAACTTGTCTCATGTCACTCTGAAGGGATTCGAACCCGCATCCTTGGGAATCCGGCCTAATGCACTAACCAATTATGCTACAGAGACCTATGAGGACATGTCGAATCTTTCTAACTTTTCTTTCTACGGTGGCCAACGCCGTAGAAAGGTGAATATACTAGAAAGACTTTTTTCTAGTATATTTTCTTGTTCAATATTTATCACATAAAAATAGCACTGTAAAATGCAAAATTAATAAGTTATAAATATATATAAGTATGTTTATCCGTTATCTAGTCACCATAGCACAAGTTCTTCATGAAACTTAATGTGGGCTATAATTGGTGATTGATATATACCGCGTTATTTTCTTTGTGCTCAAAATTAAGGGGGAGGTTGTGTTTTGTGTTTAGAATAAAATTTTACCCCTCGCTACCCCTACCCTGATAAAGGCAACGATAGTGCGATCGAAAAAGTTGCTACACACTAGGGAAGTTCGAAAAGAATTAAATGTATGGGATTGGCGGATTGGCATAGGCCGCGCTAAATCACGTGGTCTTACCGCAAGTTAATTGGCGAATATAGAAAATAACGAAATGAAATATCGTTTCGCTACATAACGATGTTACTTTGTCTACGGGCCTAGATCAAACTAGTTTGAGAGAGTGAATTTTCGACACAAAAATATATGACACGAAGAAGAGTTGACTACCTGATATGCGTCGTTGAAGGCATGCGCTAAAGACAGCGCGAGCGCTCTGGCCTGCTTCCTGCGAGCGCATACGAACACGTGAACCACGTGCGACTCCGAACCGTTGCTCGGCTTGCCTTCCACCACCGCGAACACGCGAGCATTCGCCGCGTCAGCTGAGCAGTACGAAATTCTGGAAAAAGAAAATAAATACTTATTCCAATTTTGACGAACTGTTTGGCGCTTATACCTGCCTTCCCGTCGAGGTTTCGATTCCCAGACAAGACACTTGTGTGTATAAACATTATCTATTTATCTTGGCCTGGGTTGGGTGCTTGCTGTTACCTATGTAGTTACATATGTAACACAGCATACAGGTATTCATATTTCCAAAAAAAAATCTGTGATTGTAGTAGTAACTTTGATAGTATCGATTAGACTATTATAAAAGCGGACACGATAGTCGAACTGGTGAATCGGTCCTTTATATATTTTTTACCGCGAATTGTTAAATTGTTATAATTTATTAGTTTTAATATTTATCATTTCTTTTTTATTTAACTCACAGTAGGCACAGTAGCGGTATAAATTAGAGTATGCTCCTGTGGGATTAAAGACTTGAATCCTACGCTTCATTCAGGATTCTAGGCATAATTCATTAACATCTTAATTCCCTATCACTACGTTCGGTATTCAATATGCTGCCCGTTACATAAGACACTGCTTTATCCTCTTAGTCAATAATCTACTATTAAAACATTTCTTATTGATTTTCGAGGTTTCAGAGCTAATCGTTATTTTCGTGAGCGTTTCCGTATTTTTTGATGTGATATCAGTATTTTTTATTGGTTTGGTGATCAATTAAATACAAGCAAAATTCCAAGCTTCCTTATTATTTTAAGCTACTTAAAAGATACTGTTATCATTTAACCGATTATTTATAAACAAATCACGAAGGATGGTACCAGCTCACCATATGGTACCGGTTGTTTGTTATCGTTGAATTTAAAACTGACATCGACGTCAGCCTACGTGACATAATTAATGGCATTAATGCATCATTAAGGACAGTATTTTTACAATAAATCACGACACAATATTAATTAATTCCTGCTTTACATACTTCATTATGTCATCGCCGATGAAAATCTGCCGTTTTTTATTTCATAATAGTAACTTCTTTACCTTCACTACGGTAATGGGAAAAGGACTTAATAATAAGACTAGTCTAATAAAATGCATTATAAAGATAAATATTTGTAGTACATCTGTATTTTAGAACTATTATTACTCTATTATCGAAAATATTTTGAAATTCTTAATTTAGGAATTTGCAACAACCTACATTTCTATTTCTAGTCCTATTCTTCACAAAAAAGGTTTTTTTAAAACTTTGAACGGTTTTTTGCGGAAACTTTTGGAGAGATAATTTAAATATCTAAATTATTAATATTAAACTGCTACAGCTAACTAAGTGGTTAATCGGAACTCTTTCAGATAACATTTCAGAAGTGTCACTGACCTGTAGATGGATATGCTCAGGAGTTGCTCTTGCGCGTCCACGTCGCTCACGACGATGCCTTTGGAACTGATGTCCAGAGTCACTCTTTGCATCTTCTTGTTGGACGCTAAGTAAGAAAAATACGCTTTTAATATTGACTTAATGCGAGAAACGTGAATCCTAACGGACGTCCGAGACTTCGGCTATTCAAAGTTTGTACTAAAATCCCATGGAAAGATTTCCATAGGTATAGCCTATATTTCCTTTGATCCGAGATTCAATCTTTTTCAATAATTTATTTGTAATCATAAAAATCATAATACCTAAATCTGAAGTACGATTTAGTTTCCACCAACAGCTTAAACCTTAGCTAACTATAGAAGACGCTTATAAGACGCACTAGCGCTACCTTTGTTGCCCGGGATCCTACTGCGTAGTACATACTACTGAAAGGACCATGGTCATTTTATTTTGTCCGTGATTATTTCAGTAAGACCATAATAATTGATGTATGGGCATGGGTCCTACTGATCCAATAGTACAGTGGCCGACACAACCACACTGCGTATCGATAATACCTTTTTTTTTATTATAACTGGGCAGGCATTTGACCACCATCGTGCTTAAAACAGGATGTGGTGTGTTGCATGTTTGTGTCCTTAGCGGAGTGTAGAGCTTTAGCGGAAAGCACAGCGAGTGCGGTGGCGGGATATTATAAGTTATCAAACAATACGGTATAAAAACAACATAAGCATCACACCTTTAGCGGAGTGTAGAGCGAAACGCACAGCGAGCGCGGTGGCGGGAGCGGAGGACGCCCGCTCCACGGGCGCCACGCCAGCGTACCGCACGTCACTCTGGTCGCGCCCCGTGTCGCGGGTCTCTTTCCACCATCCCTCTCCCTCGCACTCAGCCAGGGCCCACTCTTCGGATAATTCTGGAAAAAAATAAGTATGATAGTTTAAAAAAAAAAATCTGCATAAAAAAATAACTTAGCAAGCATTTAAGTTTAAAATCTGACGAAAGAAGTAAAACCTGCGCGCTGTTTAATGCTGATTTTAACAAAATCTGCATTTAAGCAAGCCCTTATCCTTATTATAAGTTTAACTAAAATTTGAATGTCCTTGCCATTACTATAATTTAAGTAACTACTAACCATAAAAGTTAACTTAAAATTGGCTATATAATAAGGTCTGATAATTGCTTCTTGGTTCACGAAACAAGCGATCACGAAATAGATTTTGTTTAAATATTTCGTTTGTTTCCAACGAGTCATACACTGTCACTCGTTAAGAAATAAAATCCATCGAGTCACAGTGTTACTCGTTGGGAGAAAAATTTAGAATAATAACTCCCAACGAGTCATACCCCGAAGGTTTAGAATATTTTTAGATGAAAGTACCAGGGTCACATAGCTAAACAGGAATTATTTTAGATATTTTGAGAAGTTTCTAAAAGTCCTTGTTCAGAGTGTAACAGGTTGAGAAGATTTTTTCCCTAACGCTCAATTCCTACCTTCGAAGGAAACTCGTTGGGAATTATTTTTATAAATTGTTCGCCCAACGACTAACACTGTGACTTGATGTCATATTTTTTCCAACCAGTAACAGTGTGACACTCGTGTATTGTTATTCGTTGGGAACAAAACGCAATATTTCAAGATACTATAAAGAAATGATTTGATCGATTACTTATATACTATTTCCTTATGTTCATAAATATAATCTTATTAGAAAAACTAAGACGTGTCACTATGTACAGCTTCTGTAAAACCTAACCGATTTGCAGTAATTTGCATGCTCGATTATCAAGTTACGCCATGCCCAACTGGTACAGAGCTGAGCTTGATGAAAATTGTTAAATTACTGGGTACAGATAAACATTAAACTACGCGCGTTGTAGGAAATTATCAGCAATAACCATTGGTGACAACGTCCGCTTGACACGCCTCGGACAGCAAAGTTCGAATTTGTTCTAAAAGTGCGCTATTAAAGAGCATGATTTACAAAGCTTTTTCGAGGCTTTAATCTATGGAGAAGGACGGCTCTTCGGAAACCAAATCTTGAAGTTGTTGAAAGCGCAGCAGTATTACCTATAACTCGTAAACTCTGTCTCTGATAGAGTGTGATTTCTACAAGATTGCTTACTAACAATCAAAATTAATATCTATGGCTATCAATGTAGTGATTTGCTTTGATATTAAGTACCTTATGAATAGAATAAATAATTCAAAATCCGGCCTAAACTGGCGCTAAAAAGTTTCTACCGATTATTTTTCAAAATATAACTTTTCGTTAAAGGTTTTTTAAAGTTTTCTCTGTTTGATACAAAATTGTACCTAGTCAATAATTCTTACGTTAAATAACAAAAACAATATTATGATTCGCACTCTCAACTTTCCAATTAATATTAATCATTAATGTGTCTTACAGACAAGACTGGCGACTATGATTGAAGATGAAAAGCCACGATTACTGGTAATGCTTGTCGTCTGGTTTCACAAACCGGCCGGCGGGGGCGCGGGCGCTGTCGGCTACGACCTCGTAAAACAAATCTGATGTCTTAACAACCATTTTCTTAGCATTAATAAAACATTACCTACTTGGACACATAATTTCAATAAAACTGTTTAAAGTAAACTTATTATACCTACCAGTATCATCAAAGAGCCCCTGAAAAAAAATACAAAAAGGCTAGTTTCAAAGTAGGTTTTTCCACTAACTTTTATACCAGCTTACTAACTACTACAGAATGATCGGGCCTCTTGTGTTGTGATATTTTTTTCTTAAAGGATGGAAGCGAGCATAATATTACTTTACTTTTTGGGAGCGAGCGAGATACTAAATAAAATAAAATTACAGAACTCTAATTTTTTTTATACACGGGCATGCAGATGGAAACAAGTGCGATCACTATAACTTATAAACAGCGGCAATATAACTTCATCTAAACAACTAAACGGCATATTTCAAAACAATCAGACAGATAATATTATATTTGTATAGTTTATTTTCGTCACAAACCTATCGACGTATTTGATGCAAACAGGTCAGGGGGCCACTGCTCAGTTTATAGATCGTCGCGAATAATATGCGTGGGCACTTGAACTGTTTTACAGATAATAAATAGCATTTTCAGTATGTTATTAAATAAACTGAAGTTTATAGAAAAACTTTTTGATTACTACTACAACCATAACAAAAGACAAATTATACCTATGTCCCTGAAGATGATAAAAAATTTACTCGGGCATTAAAAATTCTAAAAGTTGAAGACAGAATATAAGAAAAGAAATACAAATAGTTATATAGCAATGTTTAAAAAAATATTTGCCATAAAAGCTACGGCTACCAAACATCTTACAGCAGGTACAAATTTTATATCTAGCAGGTACAAGTTTTAGTGCTTTTCTTTCGGTCAATTTAAAATGAAAAAAGAAACTGTGATTGGCAATCTTCTGCGCCCGACCACAGTACACAAGAAATCCCTGACGCTACAATAGTAGGAGTCTAAGTCCACGGACAACAGTCAAAATTACCAGAGTTACATCACCACAAAGTCCAATGTTTAAATTTCATTATTTGTATGACGAAGGTCCCGTATATTTGCGTATCACTATCGTAAAATTTTAAAGCACCAGTAAAGACTTTAGTGTCATAGTTTAGGGCAATTTAAAATGGAAAAAACTGGGATTCGCAATATTCGGCCCCTTACCACAGGACACAAGAAACCCCTGACGCGTAAACAGGTAGGGGTCTAAGTCCAAGGACTACAGTCAAAATTAGCAGAGTTACATCACCACCAAGTCCAATGTTTACATTTCATTATTTGTATGACGAAGGTTCCGATATTTGCGTATCGCTATCGGCAAAGTTTAAAGCGCGTTTCCGCTATCAGTGTTATGTGGGTCAGACAGCTGTCTGGCAAGTAGGCCATGGGTCAGTATTAGGCGCAATTAAACGACACCAAGATACGCGCTTTGTCAACCAAACACAACTGATTACAGGCGGTTTTTCATTACGTAGAAATGCCGAGAAGATTAATATGCATCGTTGAAAGTGACCGCGATGTTTTTTGCACCTATTGGAATGGAATCAACCGAATACAACTGATTCCAGTTATTAATTAATTTTACGACACTACCTACTTTATCAAAAATACAACAGTTTTTGATTACGTATTAAAACGATTTGCATAGTAAAAGCGATTTGGCGATCTCAAGTTTAGCGACAGCTTTATTGAAGCAGTTAAATATAGATCAGAAAATTAATAGAATAAAATTAATTTTCGTACTACTTGAAGAAAACAACGTTTGCCTAAAAGTTTTTTAATTCAATGAACGTACGCGCGAAATTTTAATATGACCTTACTCGTATAGTACGTGATTTTAAATTGTCAAGTTATTGAAGTTTTATTTTCGGGTCAAGTTTTTCCACATTGAAGCAATGAAACAATTTTATCGGGAACGGAGGTAGATTGAACTTTTATGAAGGACATAGGCAAGCTTTTGTAACTTCAATAAAAAAAACTATGCTGATAAATACAGGACCTGAAAGCTTGTAGACATCTAGTCGTTGTAGCGTGATAATCTGTATATATTTTACAACTGGCATTACAAAGACATTAAATATCATATGTATAATGCATAATGAAAAGTTACTTAGCAAATAAAAGACAACTATCTAAAAACGAAACGTTTACTAAATTGTGACATCATACGTACATCTTATGTTTTGGCGCGCACTGTTCATTGAAATAAAACAACTTTTACGGATATCAAACGCGCTATATTTCCACGAACTAAGTTGTAATTGTCCGTATTTTTAGGTTTTTTAGGGGTTTTTTGATTTTCCCGACGTTTCGGCATTTTTACAGCTGCCTTGGTCACGGGATGACTGACCACGGCAGCTGTAAAGTCATCCCGTGACCACGGCAGCTGTAAAGGTGCCGAAACGTCGGGAAAAACATCAAATTAGTTCGCGGAAATATAGCGCGTTTGATATCCGTAAAAGTTGTGACATCAGTTATTTTCGTAGTTCATATGTAAATCTTGATATACTGTTGACTGTACCTTTATGGCAACACTTATCAACTGTGCTCAAGTCTCACTAGTAATACATCAGTAATCCACGACTAGACACATTTCGCAACATCGCCGCCACTCCACTTCCACAGCGTTGCCAATGGCTGCCTTTCATTCAATTAATAATTTATGACATTCTCAAGAAATTATATATCGATTGGGACCAGCAAAAAGTACCAATACACCGTTAGATAGGTACTGTACGGTGCCTAGAAGTCGATTACAAGAAGTGCGATAGCGATATCTTTATAGAAAAAAAACATTTTATAAAAAAAAATCAAACCGACTTCAAAAAGTAAAAAATAAAACTTTTGGAGTCGGTGCCAGCCAAAGCATTCTACATTGCACTTCTATTAACTATATTTTTAGCTAACTAGCACCGACTCCAAAAGTTTTATTTTTTACTTTTTGAAGTCGGTTTGATTTTTTTTTATAAAATGTTTTTATTTCAGATTTTTTTTGTTACATTATGTGCCGTTACACTAGAAATCAGCCCATACACAACAATGATGTCATCTAGGTATACGACTACTTGCCAAAAGGTGATTGATATTTTTCAGGATTATGAAAAAACTACTAGCCAGATCTTCGTAAAAATTATATGGGACCACACATAAACCATTTTCTTCCAGATAAAAAAAGAATTTTAAAAATCTGTTAACAACTGGCGAAGTTATGGTGGAACATACATAAAAAAAAATAAAAATAAAAAATACAGTCGACTTGAGAACCTCCTCCTTTTTTTGAAGTCGGTTAAAAAGCTTCGAAGAATTATAGAAAACTCAATTCGTTCCGTCCTCGTTTTTTATTTGCTATCGATAACCTTCATATATTTAATCAGTTTTCTAGTTGACGGTGTTTATTACTTTATTATAGAGACACCTTGTATGTACCTAAATACAACAAAAAAGGCAAAGAGCACCAATTTTTTTTTATTTAAAAGATACGGAACTTTGACTATAATTTTAATCTAATTACATACTTAAAAAATGTACAAAATACAGAAGCGAAGCTGGGTATAGTTTCACTTAATATTTAAGTCAGCGACTAATGTGACTTGTGACATATATAAAATTATTTAAAACAAAACGAAAACTTAAAAAAAAATATTATGATCTAATCTTGAAAATCTTTTATCGTAGACGTCAAACGTAACGCGTTGATGTCTTTTTCACTGACCTAAGGTACAGACTTTTGATCTAAGATATAAATTAATCTATTGAACTTACCATTTCTTTTTTTCATATTTAAGGACATCCAACAAGATGTACACCACATACATTATTAGAGATACAGTTGCAACTTAATCTAGGTACAGTGTCACCTTAATTAAAGGTTGCCACGGCATGCAATACAGAAGGAACAGTCTGATTGTAACTTAAAATTAACTAGGGCGGTTACAACCCGATACTCGGGTTCGTCGATCGACGAAATATTCCAAATTATGCGAAAATCTTTAATTGCAGTTTGTGATCATCACGTTTAACATTTTGAATATTTTATAGTTTTCGGAACAAATAGACTCGAGTACCTTTAATTTGATACCTTACTCGGCCGCGTACTACGCGCCAAAGTCCCTATCGAGTCGTCACAAATTTTGCGAACCTGAATTAAGTATATAGATACTTATCTAAAATAATATTTCCAAAGAGAATACTATAAATAAATTTGAAATGTAGTAGCTAATGTTGTAGTAGTAGCTAAATGTAGTAGTAACTAAGTTATTAGTTAAAAATGTGCATTAAATAAACATGACACAATATTAATCACTATGTTTTCATTTTCTCCACATCTAAGCATAAATATTATTCCTTCCCTTACTTATCCTACTTCCTATCCTACTCCTCCTTATAAAAAGTTTTAGGAGTATAAATGCGAAAGTTTGTGACAATGTTTGGATGTTTCTTACTCTTTCACGCAAAAACTACTGAACCGATTTTGATGAAATTTGGCACACAGATAGAAGATAGCCTGGATTAATTCATAGGCTACTTATTTTCCCCAGGGGAACGGGAACTACGCAGGTGAAACCGCGGGCGGCCGCTAGAGTTTAATTATTTAGATATTATATCGTTGAAATACGAAAATTGAGCCCCAATTGAGCATTCTAAACAACTTTCTAGACAATTCTAATTATCTTCACACAAACAAACAGAAGAGGAAATCTTTACAACCATTCTCGGAACCTCAAATTCCTTAACCATTGCTGCTTTTCCAGCCACAACGGACAACTGGCGCATACAAACATATCAATGTAGTTACTTACGTACATTTAAAACTATCTCTCAGTCCGTTCAGAAAACTGTCAAGACCAGTTTTTCCTTCAGCATTTAAGGCGAGGTTAGTGAGAGCTCCTAATACCAAGATAATTAGAGAAACCAGCGACTGCAAGCGGCCTTATGCGACGCGCTGTCCGAACTTGGCACGAGTAATGAAGTGGTAAAAACTTAAAAGTAGGATTAAGGAACAAACCATTTTAGGGTAGCTGGCACGTTTAGAAATAAACCACTGTACAATCAGGGTACTTCCCGGGAGACTAGTAGATTTTTTTTTGGAAAAGATTTCTCGAAAAGTACTTATGTTAAAGGAATAATTAATTAATCAAATGAAACACCTGATGGTGTTCTATTATTAGTGACATAAACGTTTTCTATACATATATTACTTTTTAGGGTTCCGTAGCCTAATGGCAAAATACGGAACCCTTATAGATTCGTCATGTCTGTCTGTCCGTCGCCGTATGTCACAGGCACTTTATTCTAAAACCATGAGGATTACACAGTTGAAACTTGGTAGGTAGATGTATTCTGTAAACCGCATTACGGTTTTTACACAAAAATAAAAAATATTTATAATAAGGCGGCTCCCTGTACATGGAACTTAAACTTATTATTTTTTCACCAAACATTACATGTAGGGTATATATAGATAGGTCTTTAAAAATTACATTGAGGTTCCTAAACCAGTTTTTTCTCAAAGTCAACTGTTTGAAAGATATACACTTCCAAAGTTGTAAAATGTGTCACTTTTAAAATATAAAGTGATTTCCAATATTTTTTTATTTAAAATTTATCATAAGTATAAAAATGTATGCTGTGATCTTTAGAAAAACTTGCAACGAAAATTGGTTTGATTGAAATATATTTAGCAGTTTTAGAGCGCACATTTTCCAAAACCGCATATATTGTTATTCATACAAACGGTATGAAAAACAAAGTTATTTTTGCAGACGAAAAAATATAAGTAGTATTTATAACAATATTTAAGGTAGGTGTAGGTAATCGGTAGTCAAGTGACTACCTAATTTAATATCATAATAATAATAATAATAGAAACTTCATTGCACACGATACAAAACCAAACCCATACAGAGAAAATGACAAAAAAGAGGAACACACATTAGGGGCCTTATTGCTACATATCAATCTCTTCCAGGCAACCTTGGGTGAGAGACGGAACCCTTGATGTGCGAGTTCGACTCGCACTTTGCCGATTTTTTTTTAATAAAGCTTCCTAAAAAAACTTTAACTTTTATAGTTACACCCTCATAGTTCCCGTTTCCATGGCAATATCGTGATAAAAAAGTAACCTATATTACTCTCTTCGTCCTTCCAAAGGAAAAAGTCAAGTCGATTGTTTGCTTAGTTAGGGAGTCAAGGAAGGACAAACAAACAAACTTTCGCATTTATAATATTAGTTAGGATTCGACGACCTAAGGTTAGTGGATGGCAATTTTCATAATTGTTACCAACTCTGATGTTGCTGATGAGGATTCAATTTCTAACAGGGTTAATGTAGAAAATCCTACGACTGTAACACGAGTATGAAATAAGAATATTATAGCTAATAAGGTCCTTTAGGATAAGAGGTCCATTGAAACCAATGCTGTTATACTTGTTATACTGTTATACTTATTACTGACTAGCTTTCCGCCCGCGACATCGTCCGCGTGGAATTTAAGTTTACGGACGATATTTTTTTTCCATAATAAAATTTTGGCTATTCAATGGTTCCCGTTTCCGTGGGAATATCGGGAATATTGTTTGTTTGTTACTCTTTCACGCAAAAACTACTGAACGGATTTGAATGAAATTTGGCACAGCGATAGTAAATAGCTTGGATTAAAACATAGGCTACATTTTATCCCGATATTCCTACGGGAACGGGAATCACGCGGGTGAAACCGCGGGCGGCCGATAGTAACATATAATATTCTTAAGTTATTTTGAAGAGTGGTTATAAACAAGTTAATTTAATTACACGTCGGCAGCAACATGTCACAATTAAAATAAATAAATTCTCATTATGTTATCGAAATGGTAAGTAATAAAAACAATGCATAGTGCTAAGACTCAATAACTCTGGTCGAAGAGATTATCATTTAAAGGTTAGTAAACTATTAATGAAAAACTAATTAGCTTCTACTAATTAAGATATCAAATATGTAAACAAAACGAAATCATTGTATTGCACTATTATACAATTACAGGCTACGAGGAAAGAAATTTTCAATATGAAAAATAAAAATAGGCACCACTTTCAAAAATCCTCCCTATTTTGAGTCGTTCAAAATTAATCAACATTTTAAGGTCTTTTATTTTTATGCTTGCGTAACTATTTTTAGAGCATATTTTTATCAAGCTTTTAAGTAATTGGAAAAAAATACTTACTCTGGTGTTTAGAGTGGTTTTTCCAAATTTTCCTCAGCAACGACATCGTGTCAACAAACGAAAAAAATGCAACTTTATTTACTTAGTACTTTGATATTTTTTTGTTTAATTGAATCAATTTATTTATTATTATGGTAACACTGTCAGTGAAGTTTTCCCGCGCTGGAGCACTGAATGCGCGGGCGTCGCCGTTACAACCCTTCGCGTTGTGAATACTTGATACTTGAGGGATCGGCTTCAATCTGCGCGTGATTACTCTCAACGAGTCGATAAACCATGTACAGATGACCACAAGTGAGACATTACACATGTAAGTAGAGTACATTAACTTTAAGTGAAAATACAATGTAGGTAGGTTTGGAAATGTGTCCGATTTACAAACTTAACAGATCAATATTATTTTGGATTACCTACGCCTACTTTGTGTTTTATAATTTATCGTTATAGTTAGTTAATATAATAAATTTATTATTAGAATTGTGGATTAAAGTTATGTACCTACACCCAGCAGTGGGTGTTATGTGACTGAGACGACAACGACGACGACCTTGTGTAAATTTGATGATTAAAAAATAGCAGTTAATCTATTCTATTCTATTCAGTTTCTTATTAATATTGTAACTTTGCTCAACGTTTATAAGGACAGTTACGGGTTAAATGATATTTATAAAAATAGTTTATTTACACAGTTACAGTTTACATAGTTATTACCACGAATAATGTATCTACACTGTTTGCGAAGCCAAATTTTGAAATAGGGCACAGTTTTTTTATTGAACTTATCTAAAGTTGCATAAAATATCTTTAAAACGTTGTTGTCGTTTACAAGATTTCGTATATTTTTCCTTAGAAATATTGTGTAAAAACTAATTTTACTTAATGTCTAGTAAGCAATTATTTATTTATTTCTACACTTACATCTATCATTACAGGATTAACCCAATACAATAGATAACTATTAATTTAATCAACTTAATATTAATTACATTATTGTGTTTGTTATTATGAATTATTAATTTTGTATCCAAATTATACAAAACATTATAATGTAACAAATAATTAAACGACATTCGATTATGATGAAGTGACCTTTTCGTACGTAGGTAAGTTTTAAGTTTAAAGTGCTATCAACTGTCCCTAAAGTTTACTATCTAATGAGGAATTAAAAACAAGTTCAACGCATTCAATAACTCTACGATTATCGATAACGACAGAAATAATTTTTAATTTGTTACTTATTGATAAACGCTCTGAGATACTTTAAGTATCTTGCCTATACAGTTATTGATTTATCTCATTCTACTACTAAGTAGTACTACTAGGGTTCCGCCCGCAACTTCACCTCTACGTATTAGTAAGAGTAAAGCATCTTCATTCAAACGGAATTAGTAAATAGAGTCTTTTGAATCGTCCATATTTTCCTGCCACCCATTCAATACTTTTTTGACCGACATGAAGAATATGGCCTCTCTCGAATAATTAGGTATCTTATGTACAATCTCGGATAATTATGTACCTAGTAATAATTAAGTTAATTACTACTACATTTTACATACCACATTACACGAGATTTTCGGGACAAAAAGTAGCCTATTTCCTTCTCCAAGGCCTATCTAAATTCATTAAAATATTAATATTATTTCATTTTATTTATTTCTATTTTATGTTTTTTTTATTTTTGCATTTTTCGATGCTATTTTTATACTTATGACAAATTTAAGTGAATACTCAGATGCGATTAATTATTTATTTATATATTTATTTATAGGTAGGTGTCCTCTTTGCCAAAATAGATAACAGGCAGACGGAAAATTACATAGGTAGTTTCGCCTTATGGTAATGCAGACATAAAGCGCATACATCGTAAACCTAAGTTTACTCAAGAAAATATACTAGAAAAAAGCAACTAGTCTCATGTCGCCCTGACGGGCGTATTTTTCTAATATATTAACTTGTTTAATATTTTTCACATAAAATACAAAATTAAAAAGTTATAACTAAATTTACTAGCTAATTTTGGCGGCTGTAAGCCGTAATATCTAATAATTAATTAGAAATCTAAAAGCTCAGTTATCTAGCAAAGTTAATGTCTGAATAGCAAGCTTTTCATTGCATCTTTACGCATGGGTGACGCAAGCGGCTGTATTCGGCGGTCATGATGGCGGCTGATGCAATTTGCGGGAATTCTGCCTAAGATCAGGTTTTAACCTTCCCCACCTTTGTTTTTGCTAATTGCATCTTACTGGCTTAATAATTGTGATGGTATAATATCGATAGACTACTGCATCGGTCGGACCTGCAGTTATGCGGTTGTTTTCTTTTTTATGGAGCAGCACAAAGCGTTAGAACGAAGTGAAATATACCAGATGACAAACAACAAATCAGGGCCAGCTCGTGTTCCTAGTTGAAATAGTTAAGTATTTGTTATGCAAAGCTGGAAAGTTGGATTTAGCGGCAAGTTACCTCTATTGAAGCGGAACGAGACGGTAAAAACGTTTCTGCCGAGCGCAACACACAATTTTTCACCTCGCAACAGCTAGGAAATTATTTGGTTGTTTCCGCGGTCAACATCCAGTAAAAAATTCTCCTAACAAAATGTTTAATCTAAATAAACCTTAATCCTTAAAAAAACTAAAATAATAAAAAAGGGAGTATTATAGCTTATTCAGAACTATAACCTGCTTAAAATTTCTTGGTTAGGTTTCCAAAAATTTCATATTACCTTACACACTTACCTATTCTACTTGCTATAATACATCAACTTCTTATATTTGCACGTACTTAGATAAATTTAAAGTTGCTGCTCTCCTAATCGAGCTACTAAGACTTATGTCAAAATGTGACTTTTTTTTACTTGTTGTCTGAGGCTGACTTTTCAAATCGCAGATACGGGGCACACTGAAAGTTTTGTGTATCATTTTATTTAAACAAGTTATATCCGAAATTTTATTTTTATTATCTTTTAAAGTATTCTCCTTTGCATTTTAAACATATTTTTATTTGGGCGATTTTTTATTTTGGAAAGGAGTATCAGACATGTTTTACGTACTGATTGAAAGCCCTCACTGCTTTTGCTGCGTTTGCAAAAGTGACACTTTTTATGAAAGGTTACATTTTAAGATAAATAATAATAAGCAGAGCGCCACTTTTATTCTATATGGAGAAAGTTTACAAATTCTACTTTTTTGGTGTCCAAAAACGATTTTGTTTCTTGCCTAAGTCCAAAAAAAGCATTGTCATGGTGGAATACGGTTCGGTCTTCTTGGTCGCTTCTCTCGAACTTTGTCAAGCACTGTGGGCAAATAAATGGTGATGTTTCACTTAGCATTGACACTCATTTGACATTCAAGTCGTGTAAACTGGACTCGTACGAGAAATAATAAATTGCAGATATTTATTTATTTCGTTCCTCGTTTGGCTAAATTTTGTTCTCGCTTTGGAGCAGCTATTCACAAGACTGCTGTATTTTCTGTGGTTCAAACCAATAAATCCTCGTTACGTATTCCCTGACGATGTTATAAATTGCATTTCAATGTCCGTGGTCATTTTTGTCCAACAATCATCACAAACGCGATTTTCTTCTGAAGTCTCTTCGTGCGGGATCCAGCGACAAAAAAGTTTCTTAAATTTTTATTCGTCAAGTTAAAGTTTTTGAAGTTGTCTCATACGAATCCTCAAATGTTTCCGAATCATATACCATAGTTGATGCGTCTGTTTTCTTCAATAAGCCTCTTACTTATCAGTAACCACATTTTCCTCGATGGTCGCAGTTGAAGGTCGTCGTTGACGACTTGCCCCATTCAGTGAAACAGTTGAAACACGTTCGCAATTAAATTCAGCAAACTCGTATCATGGTGCTAAGATTAATACTTCTCACCAAAAATCATTTTACAGTCTTGTAACACAATTTAGTCTTTTAAAATCATACAAAAACATCAGGCTAAATGTCTTTTCACATCAATTTGACAAACTTCGGTGTGAGATAAAAAAAAAAATACCACAGATTTTACCCCCCAATATTTTTCACTAAAACTGTTAAGAATAAATCTTTAGTTTTTCTAACTAAAGACTACATTATTCGCAATATTCGAACAGTACAGAATGGCCAGAGTGCAAAACTTTCAGTGTGCCCCTGTGCTAACAGTTAGTTTAATTTATGACCAACTACACTTGGCAGCAAATAAATCGAGCCACTGCGTTATTTTCATACAAAAATACTCACATTAGTCTCATTATTCAAAACGTATAAACAGTTATGTAAACATTTGTACGTCGATGTATGAGTCGAATACTCGACAAAAAATGATCAACAATCCCAACAATTCAAGAAAACTTCCAGTTTGTGCAAAGTAAGGAAAACAAATTCATTCAATCCGGTTTCCTACATCTTTATATGGAATTAAAATACTGAAATTTTAGGAAATCAAAAAATGATTTCAGTTGTTTTAAATGCTAATTGCATTTAATAAAGTTAGTTGAACATTTGACCTCGCCATCGTCACCCATATCTTTGGAGAAATAAACATACTTTTATATTTATTAGACCGTGAAGTGAGCATATTTGTATGAAAATAACGCAGTGGTTCGATTTCTTTGCTGCCGTGTGTATTTTATATAAGTCATAATTACTGACTTTTGGCGTTAATCCAATCCCGATCTCAATGTGATCGCGTCCAGAGTACGATCATACGAGCGTATTGGGCTGCGTCCACGTGGCCTTTTGCCGTCAACTTCCCCGTAACTATTAGTTTTTCTATGTTATCGCCTTTTATCTGGCCAATATGTCCAAAGTTATCTTCCAAAGGGAACTTCCCGGTTGACCAGTAGTTTTTTTATGGAGCTTTTTTTTTAAAAAGGTATAGAGTAGAGATACATAGAAAATCGTATATTACAAATAATAGAAGGTTTTTCATTTTATAATAAATTATTTCTTAAACCTTACTACTTCATTTCCCAAAAAACTTATCTGGCCAACCGGGAAGTTCCCCGATAGTACCTAGTATGAGTTGCTAGAGTAACGATACGTGATATCCATAGCATTCTGAGCATTCTTCCTCCAGCACCACATCCCGAAAACATCGATGCGTCTACGATCAGTAGCTTTGAGAGAAGCCTCAGCACCATACAGAAAAATGGAAAAGACTAGGGTACGGTCCGACTACCTAGTCTGAATTTAGTTTTATTAAGTCTTACTCCTCTGTTTTCTTCCACTTTATGGAGCTGAGACATGGCGCCCTTGGCCGTTCCGATCCGTCTTCGCACATTAGTCTCGCTGGAGCCGGTATTGCTGATGCTAGAGCCGAGGTAAATTAAATCGGTGACAGTCTCGAGGTCCAAAATCTAATGAGCTTAGAGTTTTGGCGCGGTCCACTATCATTAATGACTTTGCGCTCTTTGATCTGTTTAGAGATCTCGAGACTGTTACCAATATCTTTCATCTACTGCAGTAAGAAAGCAGTATCGTGTCATCGACGAGTCGGGCGGACGTTTATTAGCTTTGTCCTGCGGCAGGACAAAGCTAACTGCCAATATCCTCACCTCCATCCCAGGCCAGCTATCGCAACTCTGCCGCTTTATGTTGTCCCCGAATCGTGCAGGAATAACAATTAATTTTCAACACTTACTTACAGACATACAATGCACTTGCGGGATTGGCAGAGTGTCAAAGGTGCAGATTGCAGATTGAGTAAAATGTATAAACGTCCGAAATATTAGCCCTCATACATTTTCTCACTAACGCCTATACTTTTGCAGAGGCAATTCCTACTTTGAACACACCTAAAAATGTTTTTGATTGAAGTGAAAAGAGTGTGTGATCATCTAACAAAAAGCTATTAACGGTCGGTTATTTATTTATTTATAATATACCGAGCCGGGATTCGAGCTAGGTACCTACTTTCTCCAAAAATTCCTTCCGAGTTAGTCGAATTTTGCTATCCCAATGTTTTCTTCCTTTCAGGGTCCACCGGCCTGTAGATGCAACAACTCGTCATTCGTCTGGGACTGGTGAACTCAGAAATGAAAATAACTTTATAACTTTTTTAATTTTGCATTTTGCAATGCTATTTTTATGTGAAAAATATTAAACAAGAAAATATACTAGACAAAAGCAACTAGTCTCATCCCGTCAGGGCGACATGAGACTATTTGTTTTTTTCTAGTATATTTTCTTGTTTAATATTTTTCAGTATAAACTCTGCCAGGAGGGAAGATATGCTTGGTATTGATTGCACGATCTCTACTTCTCAGAAGGCTTCGTGTGGGAGCGGCGGCGCATATTGCATGTTTTTCTTGCAGAAAGCTAGATATTTTATATTTCATTTAATTGAGGCGGAGCGTAGCGGAGCCTCTCTTATGTTGACTCTTTTGAAAATCTGTCCGCCCGGTCATAGCGCCCAGACCGTTTAACCGATTCTAATAAAACTTGGCACATACTTAGACATCAACCATACCTAGGTGTTGACAAAAATTCGATGTCCTACCATCACCATAACCTTAGCTTTTGGCGCCAAAGAAGAGCCATATTCGGTTTTTAGGGTTTTGCTCGAAAAGTATAGACTTTTGTGCATCGCGATACATTACAAATTTAATACGTAAATACGTTTAATGCAACAAACCGCGTCTAAATCCGTCATGTCCTCACAGAGTTATGCCGACATAAAGTTGTAAAAGCTCGCGGCGCTCCGCCTCTCTTGGGCTCCAAAGCGCCACCGAAGGTGGTGCAGTTTGGAGCCGTTCCTAGTAGTATTTCTACAAAAACATAACGAATAAATGTATTTTGGTTTTTTGTGATGATAAAAAACTAATAGCTGGCAATGTCTAAAAAACAAAAAAATTACAGAACTCTTCTTTATTAACAAAGTTACAAAACCTTGACAATTCACTTAGAATAATTAGTAAAAAATTGTGACATTCTGTAAAGAAAATTACAAACATTGCTATTTTCATACCACAGTTGATTCATAATGCATTTATCTAAAACATATAAAAATGCTCAGAATGTTTGAACACATATTGCTTAGGAATTATTCACACCTGCCATCAACCAGGTGCACAAAGTGGAAGCAATAAAAATCTTTATGTTCAGGGAGGCTACCATGTAAAAAATATGAGTATGGATAATGGGCTTCATTTGATTGTTGAAGCTCATAAAATTACCCTATATTCAACTTTCAAATGAAGCCCATATCCATACCCATAATTTTCCCCTTGGACTTAAAACACTTATTATTATTTTGCCTCTATATTGGATTATCGTAGTCACAGGTTTATGACAAAATATTTCGAAAATTACCCGAAAATATCCGGATCTGTTTAGATACTTCATATCATTAACTATATATATTTCATAGTTTTGCGTAACATTACGTAAAACAAATTTTGAACCTTCTGGTATCGATTACCGCAGACTGGCCCAAAGGTTACTATTTCCACTTCATGCTCCTAGGTAAGATATCCTAGATCCCAGGGGGACATAGTGGCAATCAATTGCTTAGAATACACAACTGTTCATAATTTAAATATTAATGTGTTGTGATTAAAAATACTAATAGATTATATATTATGTTTAACCTTAAAAGCAGATAAGTACTGTGGGCAAAACATTAAGATCTAGTAACATTACAAATCTGACTAATATTGTAGATAACAAAATATAACATTATAGGTTTAATAGATTTCATGTTTTGTCCATCGTAAAAGCTTTAATATATTAACTTCTATATAACACACTATTCCTATATCATATAATTATTTGTTAATTTTATTTAACAATAAAAATATCTATTGAACAATATATGTATTTAATTTATGTCCTAACTAATATCAGCTATTGAGGAAATAAACTTAAAAATATTTGTAATTATAACTACCATATACTTATTATGCCTAACAAAGGCTCAATCAGATGAAGAAAAACAATAGATCAATTGGCTGTTACAAGAATCTAAGGCCACAGTGGCAATTCAGTGTACATTTTTTTCTTTTATAATGCCATACACATTTACCGTATTACATTTTTGAATGTATTGGGCCTACATTATACCACAGTTAGTTGTCATAAGTTAACTGCAATCAGTTGAGAAGTAACATAAGAACCTCCATCTGCCTAGGAGCATAGTGTTGTTTCACACCATAAAGGTGATTGCGTAAGGAATCATATTCATTTGACATTTCATATCATTCCCATAGCTGATTGCTGCTATGATACACAAGAAAGTTGAGTGCTAACAAAATTAGTTGTATGTAACAATATTGGTTTGATCTGTCATATCAATAATTATTGAGCGTGTTCTAAGACCACTTTGACAATAGTAATAAATAAAACCAATTTCTAAATATTGGAGTTAATATACAACTACAACATAGTAGGTATCATAACTATACATGAAGTAGTAACATAATTTGACTACATAAATATGTTGTATAGAAAATAATTGCATTACAATTACATAATATTATTATGAAGATACCAATAAAAATACTTGAATTTTTATAAGCTATGATAATGAAAACCTTACATTTCACCATTGCTCTTGAATAAAACTGTATAGTAGAAATATAAGGTTCATACACTTAATATGTAATATAATTATAACTTTTTGTTATTAACACAATACAATTACACAATGTCAATACTTCATCTTTAAATAAAAATTTACTCAATATGACTATATTAAAGGACAATTGATATCATTTCACTTCTCTCTTAACAGTCACAGTCTTATCTGTCGGTTTAGTGGGTTGTTTAACTGTGGATCATTTCTTCTTTCTATCCTGTGTACATTTTGGACAATACCATTTACCCTTGGGTTTGATTTTGAGGTCTACACATGCAAAGTGGAACCATTCTATGGGGCAGTCAGGATTATCACAGCCAATCATTTCACCATAAGACACTTGGTGACAGAGACAATAAGTTGGCTCATTAGGATCAACTGGCATGTCTAAGACATCACTGGGATGTGCCATGCCAGCCACAGAATCCAAATCTGCATTTTCTTCCTCTTCTTTAGCAGCATTAGCTGTAGCTGTTGCACCCTTTTGCCGGGCCTTTTTCTTAGCCGCTGGCCTACCTGATGCGACAGCATCGTCTTCACTGGATGCAACAGCACGCTTCTTCTTGCCTGTCGCAGCTGCTGCCTTTTCATTGCCCTTATGCTTTTTCCTGCCTTTCTTCACCGTGGTTGTATTCGTCTCTTGGTCGGCAGCAGCTTGCTGAGCTGCTCGAGCACTCATAACCTTTTCCTGTATTTCAGATTCGAACCGTGCAAGGTCAGAGTCAAGTCGCCGTATGTGCTTATCAACCAGCTCATAGGTTTGAATTGCAAGTTGAACCTTGTCATCCCCGTATTCCTTTGCTTTGTTAAAAAACCCCTGAATAGTGTTAACCTTTTCTTTCTTTGTTTCTTCGTCCATTTTTGGAATATTAGGCAGTAATTCATCGGCCATGAGATCGATCGTCCTCATTAGACCGTGTGCACGGTCATCGAGATCACGCATCAGTTTAAAATTTCTTTGAAGTTCTATTGGTAAATGTTGCAGACTATCAAGATAGTGCTCCAAGTAAAGGGCTGAAGTCATATTGTAATATTTCGTAACGTCTTGAAAACGAAAGTAACAACGCCAAATTAAATTGAGCGCAACAATTAACACGGCAAAATCTTGACACAAAGCTTGAGAATGAATAAACTGCACAGTTCACACAACATATAGACTGCTATTTAAAATAAAGTTATTCATTATTCCACCTAAAAAAATTCAAAAGAAAAATTACATTGAAGAAGACGCGACAAACACTTTTTTGAACCACAGATTAGAAATACATTTCGTCGCCAGTCGATTCGTTCGCTCGGCTCGCAATTTTCTATATGTTAAAATGTACTCTGTGCTCGCAATTTGAAGCGCGGAATCAGTGTTGCCAACCCTAATTTTAGAATATTAGTAGATCGAGTTCCGAAAATCGGTAGAAATTGCTAAAATCGAAAATGAAAAATCGGTAGATCTACCACCCTGATTTAGCAGATTTTTGATGATTAAAAAACCATCAAAAAATGTTCTAAAATAATTTATTGTTCTTATTTAACCTTTTGTAAAAAAAGTTTTAAATGTTCTGATGAGCTAGGCAGCCCGTTGTTCTTTGCTATAAATCTTTTAATGTCAACAATAATCAAGTGCCTGTACAAACAAAGTCTTTCTCTTTGGCAGCAACACTGTCGCCGAACTATCACGTTATGGCGAATATTTGCCACTGCCATGAAAAGTCTGACCAAGCAATAGTCACCTTTCTGAAGGTGTCTTGAAATATGAGTATTGCTTGGCCAGATTTGTCGTTAAAAGTTCACAGTATAATGCGATCGCTGCCATCCAATTTGCTCATGATAGTAAAAACTTTAGATTTTTCTTTATATTTTGTTTATTGAGAGAATCCCGAAACTCAAGTTCTAGTTTATTTGTAAGTCGTGGTATTAGGTAACTTGAAAGTACGGGTGCCGTACGTATTTTTCGCAGCTTTTGTAACAAGCCTACCGCAGGCAGACGCTCGCGTAGCATTGTTATGATCGACTACTTTTATTACAGAATTGTTGAAAACTTCTTCCTTAATTAAAGAGCTGTAATATGAATTGATCTACATTACAGTGTTTAAAAAGCAGAAAGTCGTTAGAGGATGTCTGACCGTAGGTAATACAACATTCCAATGCTTCCAAATTGCAAGCCGATCTATTTTTTCGTGCTTAATAGCACGCGGTGTGGGTGCGGGTGAGAGGGGGGTAGCTAATAAGAAAGTCTGAATGCGCTCTATGCAAGCATGCTACTTGACTTGGTTTGTTTATTTGTATGTGTTCTTTTTATTTATGAGTTTTTTACTCATTGGACTGAAAGTGATAAAATAGCTGTATTTAATTTGTTCCGCAAATTAACGTCAATTTTGAAGCCTAAACCTTGCCTAAAGGGACTCCTTTTGATAATATATTTTAGTTACTTATATTTTTTAAGGTTTTTAATTTTAGAAGCCTAAATAATGAGTATGTGTATCTCAGTCGTGCTCGAAAGTAGTATGCTAGTAATAAGCATGCTCAAAGGCCTTTGCGCTTCATGGGCACAAGTATACACTCGGAGTGCATGCTAGTATTTAGTAGCATGCCACCTAGTAGCATGTGTATTCCAGCCATAACATCAGAAATAACAGATACTATAGGTACTCTAATCGGTGATTATGCCACTTTCCCTCCATCACATGCTGCGTCCACAGCGAGCCCACAAAGGCAAACGCAGGATAATCTGCATTGGCTACCGCACGCTCGTTGGCTCCGTTCGTTCGTTCCAATACATTTGGAGGACGAACAAATGAACGTTGGCACTTGATTCCGGCTTGCATTCACAATTTGATCATGAAGGACGACGAAACAATTATATTGCTGTGCTGGTTATACCAATCGCTATTTAAAATGTTAGAAAGATGTTCCATTTTTGTGTGGAATCTGGGGCCCCATAATTCCTACAGTGATGAAATTATATTTAATGCAAAAAGCACAAAATAAGGAACATTTAATATATATTTTTAAAAAGGGCCCAATCTTTATTCTATATATAAAGCAGGGCTTGTTTATCCGGTTAATTTTCAAACCGGTACAGCAACGAGTACATAAAAACCGTTTCATTAAGGTTTAACTCTACCGAAACCTTAAAAAAACGGTTTCATGAAAGAGCAATATTAATAGGGTTTTGAATCAATTAAGCGGTGTATAGAGATTTTTTCTACTCTTTATAAGTACCTAAGCACAACGGGACAACGCGAGCGCGTGAGTGGCAAAGCGACTACCGAGCTTATGTCTACATACAGAAGGTCACTATTAGCCTTATCGCCCCGCCAGTAGTAGGTCCATTTCGCAGAGTTTGGATTGAACCGGTTTATTTAGATTTTGTAAGCGCTCTCATCGAATACGTCGGAAGCGGTTTTTGTAAAAACCTTAATCAAAAACAATTAACCGCTCCTTTTCAAACCGGTTACAAGCCCTGATATAAAAGGTTAGATCAGTAAAATTAATAAAACAGCAAGCAATGACTTTTTCTACCTTGGATGGCAACTTCGATTCTCATTTGCCACATTCAGTGACGTGAACTGTCAGAACGCTGATTCCCATATTTCATTGGTCGAGGCAGTGTCAAATAATGTCAAAACGTGTGACTTTGAAAAGGTTTTACTTTACTTAAAAAGCACTACGATGGCACTAGCTTGCTACATAATATAGTAATCTGTGGATAGCACTACTATGTCCCGTAGTAGTGCCATCCACAGGTTACTTTTCACCTTTTCAAAGTCACACGTTTTGACATTATTTGACACTGTCAGTGCCTCGACCAATGAAATATGGGAATCAGCGTTCTGACAGTTCAGTAAGTCTACCCTCGAAATTAACTTTTCGAGGATAGACTTATAAGTAGCCAGTTATCCCGTGACCACGGCAGCTGTAAAGGTGCCGAAACGTCGGGAAAATCAAAAAACCCCTAAAAAACCTAAAAATACGGACAATTACAACTTAGTTCGTGGAAATACCTATAGCGCGTTTGATAGCCGTAAAAGTTGTTTTATTTCAATGAACAGTGCGCGCCAAAACATAAGATACGTACAAGGCTAAAGACCCCAGAGCCAAGCTTACCCGACACTTCACCGATGATATCCCGGACGTCAGCCTGTACGAGATTAGTATGGCTCTCAAACAGCTCCAAAAACAACGCAGCGGCGGGCGATAACGCAATCACTACAGAACTACTGAGAGCGGGCGGTAAGCCGATACTCAAAGTCCTCCAGAAACTTTTCAATTGCTAGTCATCGTCGAGGGCAAAACGCCGAGGGAATATAAGTGGGTGATTTTGTTCTTCAAAAAGGGAGCTAACACCCCTTTAAAGAACTTCAGACACATCTCACTTCTAAGCCATGTCTATAAGTTGTTTTCGAGAGTCATAACGAATCGTCTCGCTTGCAGGTTCGACGACTTCAAGCCTCCCGAACAAGCCGGGTTCCGAAAAGGCTTTAGTACCATAGACCACATCCATACGCTGCGGCAGGTATACAGAAGACCGAGGAGCCACTTTGCTTGGCGTTTGTGGACTATGAGAAAGCCTTCGACGCGATAGAGACCTGCACCCTGATCGCCTACGGTATGGCTTGTGCTATTGCTATAGCTATCGATTTTTCAAACCCCCTAGGAGAGCTCTCGCTGACGCTATGACTTTCATACTAAAAATGCAATAGTGAATCCAACAGATGAATAGAAATGTGATAGAATTAGACAAAAACCCCCGTTTAACGGTTTTATGAGAGTTTGAAGTTTGATAGCTATAGCTTTAGCACAAGCTATACCGTTAGGCGGTCGGGGTGCTGGGCGGTGCTGCAGTCTCTCAGAGGTGCCAAGTGGACTATAGGCATGTCGAGGTGCTAGGTACTTATACGAACATGCCACCATGTCGGTCCGATTACAGAACCAGAGCACAAATCCCATTCAACTGCAGCGAGGTGTGAGACAGGGAGACGTCATTTCTTCGAAACTGTTCACACTTGCGTTGGAGGACATACATAAGCTGTGGGACTGGAAAGGACTCGGCATCAACATTAATAGCCATAGCCAGTATCTGACACACCTTCGTTTTGCCGATGATATAGTCCTTATGGCTGGGATGAACATGGATATGACGAAAATCATGTCAAATTACCATGTTGTACCCACTTCAGTCCACGTTGGGAACACTGCACTCGAAGTTGTTGACCACTACGTTTACCTTGGAAAGACAATCCAGTTAGGGAAGTCCAACTCCAAGAAATAGATCTCTCATCGAATCCAACTCAGATGGGCAGAATTCGGGAAGCTCCGTAAAATCTTCTCGTCCAACTTACCGCAGTGTCTCAAGACGAAAGTCTAATGACCAGTGTGTGTTGCCAATGATGACTTGCGGTAGTGAAACGTGGTCGCTAACTATGAGTCTTATAAGAAAGCTCGAATAGAGAGGGTTATGCTCGGCGTTTCCCTACGTGATCGAATCAGAAATGAGGAGATCCGTAGGAGAACTAAACTGACTGACATCCCTCGAAGAATGCTGAGCAATGGCTCAGCTGAAGTGGCAGTGGGCGGGACACAGCGAGAAGAACAGATGGCCGTTGGGGCGGAAAGGTTCTGGCGACCACGCACAGAACGACGCTCCGTGGGTAGGCCCTCGAAAAGGTGGACCGACGATGAAGGTTGCGGGAAGCCGCCGGATGTGGACAGCGCAGGACCGATCGTGGTGGAGATCCTTGGGGGAGCCCTATACTACGACTGGTGGTTATCGCCTGGTGGTAGAGAACTAGAGACGCCAATGTGATAGTGACACGATAATTTGCCAGTGTCCAGAGAAAAATTGTCGAAGTTTTAAAATAATTACTTAAAGCTTTTAGCTTGAAAAACTAGTCTCGTGTATCTTGGGCTAGGCTGAGCTGCTGTTGCTGCTGTGCGTAAGAGTACTGAAAACTATTTGGAAGGTTATCAATTAAAACTCCAAATATAGTTAACTTAAATTGTATTAGCAAATAAACAATTTATAAAATACTCTCTTATTACACATGACAAGTCCAGTATGACGCATATTTATTTTCATTAATTAAAATGTGATTTATTTCACTCAATACCAATATTTAAATTTTAGCAATACTAGTTTTAAAACTTAAACTGCAGTAGTTGTAGAACCAAATCACATTGTAATTAAACACTTGATATCACTTCCAGGACTGTTTTAGCGAATACAACAACTTAGCTTTTGATATTAATATTTAAAATTATAAACATTTAAGAAAAATGCAAATAAATAATCAGCGTTTGCCACAGTAGGGCAAAATAAAGAGGCATTTACGTAATCTACATAATATAAAACATGCTTTACTCATTCTCTTACAGCTATAATTTACACTTTCTCTAAATACTAATCATGTTCATATCATACGTACTATAAACGGTTATTCTATATCATTCAAATTATACAAACATGTCAGGAAATCATAAAAATAATCAAAATAATAATGATTGTTTACTTCCCGCATTCCTCATATTGATGTAAATTCATATTTATTTTTCAAAACGTACAACCTAAAACGATCTTTTTTACCACAAGTTAATCTTGATACTGATGCCAAAAATTGGATAGTTGACACCACCAATCAATTGACGTACTTCTTTGGATTACATAATACGTTTAGGACAAATTACCAATAACAATTTGCGCCATCATAAACAAACTAGATCAGCTGTTCGAACATTCGTATGGATTTTCGTTTTTGGCTATTTTCGGAAAAGTCGTGCAACTCGTAGAACGAACGCTTTTGGTTATGATGTTAGTTATCTACTCCTGGAAGGTTGTTGGTGTTTTACAAAGAATCCTGTTTATCACCATATCACTTTAAAATCAATTTAGCGGGAAGCACATTGTAAGAAATGTCTGTTAGAATAATTCTGACGCTCGAATTCGTCTCACAAAATATGGCACGCGGAATATTACTGGAACTAAAATTAATAATAGAGCTTATTTTCGAATGTTGAAGGCGAGTACAGCGCCACTCTCAGGTGCCATCATTCCTGAGACAGATTCTGGCTGATTTTTTACAATGTGCGGTCGCGCTTAATGTCGAATTTTATAACTTAATGAAAATTCACCAGTTGGTTGTTCAAGTATGTCTTGCATTACAGTATAATGGTGTCAAACTACCCGATTGTTTGAATCAAAATAAAGTAATAAGAAGGAAATAGACGCACCAAACCCTAAATAAGGTAGTTACATACTTTATAATCGATTACTGCGGGTACACATACTTTTAGTAGCGATATTACATGGATGTATTGTATGTATGATTATATGTATATTAATTTTAAATATACAATCTAGATTCTATACCTTCGAGGCTTCAACATTCATCATTACATACAAATTGGCGGGGTTAATTTTATCTTAAACATAAAATTAAAAACAAATAAAGGTATATATAAAACGGTTCAGATGGGAGTCGTCATGTATAGATATAAAACATTTTTTTTTTATAATCAATCCATGGTAGTACATAAGGAGACTGAATACTTACTATTAACTAGGTACAACATTACATAAATTATTACGACAGTTTGGTACACATTCGTTGCTCTTTTACAATATAACATAATAATATTTGAGTAACAGATGTCCCGAGGGTCAGCGAGCAACTAATATTTTGGAATGCATAAATGTAGATAGGAAATGCATAGAATGTAGACAGTTTAGTATAAATATGAAATGCAGAGTTAGAAATGAAAGAAAACCTTCGAGATTACTTTCCTTACAAATATTTAAATGGGTATGTGAGTGTGTCTGATACTTCATCTACCAGACCGAGTACAAAATTTCATTATAAAATGGAAGCTATGGGTTTTGTTTCAACGAACCTATACAATGTTCAAATTGGCACTACGAATGCAGGTCACATTTAAGTATATGAAATTACAAAATTGTATTCATAAGCTTTTACAATCGGATCTTATTAGTAGGTAATACTATTTTCTTAATGTAATGTCTAAAAGAAATAACTACCGAAATAATAAAGCTTTGAATTATTTACTCATAAGATTTTTCATAGAGAGTATCATAATGTTCGCAACGACATATTCGGTCTGACATCGACCTAATATATTTCTAATAATCCATAAAGCGTTTCATAAACAAAATATAGTACACAATCTCAAAACATAACTTTCACAACCACTAAACATTAAACAGCTTCTATGAGTTTGTGAAGTATTCAACAAGATAAGCACCATTCACATAGGTTGTGCTTACTTTTCCTGATATTGGTGATGTGAGACATTTAAACATTTATTCTTAGTTTTCTATTTATTTTTCCAACATTGAACAGAAACGGGATATAGCTATTCATTTAAATTGGTTAATTTTAACGCCAAGGGGAAGAATTCGAAAACTACATCTAACATAACTCATCACTAATGTTATACTTTACTTCGTACAGATATATATTTTTGGTTTAAAAGATATATACTTCCATCACTCTTCAACTCGATCCCGCTTCGCATAAGACTAGCCTTCATCATAATATTTCGTTCCCTTACTAAATAGATACAATAGTTACTTATTATAACTGAATCATTACACCACACTGATTATGTGTATGCTATAAATTACAAAATCGTATTCCATGCACCGCACCATTAAACACGTGACCTGACCTGTCCCTCGGCCGACCGATTGAAATCTTTGCGCCGCCGAGATCTAGATGAGATTCACTCAGTACCGTATAATTAATTCGTGCGTGGAATACGACGACGGAGGTAAAGGGTCGACTACACGAGCGTCTCGTACTTGTCGAGGACGTGTGCCTGGTTGTTGTCGTCGCCGTGCGAGCGCGAGCGCGGGCGGGAGTTGGCCTCGGCACCAGCACTCTTGGCGCGGGTTTTCTTGTCGTGCCCGCAAGTGCACGCGACAGAAGATTGACGCTTCAAAGTTTGCGAACGCGCGCCAGCCCACTGAGGATCCAGCGACTCGCTCCTGGCATACATCTGCCGCTTGGTTCTCCCCATAGTCGCGTGCGTGAAAGACGCGCCTTGCCCGCTGTCGGACGACGGCCGCATCGATTCGCTCCTCATACAAATATTGCCGCCCGCGCGGCGGAACGAATCCAGCACCCTCTCCTCTATCTCTTCGATATCTTTCTTCTTCACGAGCCAGATCTCTTCGGAACCCCTCGTGAAGTAGCTCGACCCTTTGCTCACGGAATACTTCTCCTTGTTCTTTAATTTACATGGCTTAACGTTATTCTGAGTATTTACATCTTCGTTAAATTTGTGAGCGGCGGCGGCGATCCGCGCCGGATCGGGCGCCGGCGATGCGACGTTTCGAAACGCGGTGCCGTGGGATGGAAACTGGTCCGGCAGCTTGGCGCCCAAACTCGGGGATCTGATGGTCACCTCGACGGGCGACACGATCGGCTTGAACTCCGGTTTGATTATCTTCTGCGGCTCGGGTTTAATTTTTTCGACTTCGTTGCTGTCGCTCCTCTGCCATTTTAGTGTAGCGGTAGTATTTTTGGTTAAGCTTTGCTGTCTTTCTAGGATGGAAGGAGTCTTCTCTACCGGGCTGGCGGTGGCGGCGGAGAGTTCGAAGTGAACGTTATCCTTGAAGGGCGTCGCGGGCGGGGGCAGGTCGTCCTTGCAGTCGGAGCCGAGCCGCTCGGAGCGCGCGCGCCCGCGGACCGACCCCGCCCGCGACATTCGGCCGACGCTCGCACTCGCATCTTCAGCCGCTTTCTCAAACTTCTTTATCTTATCCCCGACGCCGTTCGTCTCGTCTTCAGCTGCTTTCTCAAACTTCTTGATCTTATCCCCCACCCCGTTCGACTCGTCGCTCACTTTTTTCTCCACCACGCCCTTATTCGTATCAGCGTCGTTTTCGCCGGCCGCTTTCTCCACTCGATTGTTGTTAGCCACCTTCTCATTTATGATCGGCTCCTCTTTAGGGAGCACCGCTTCCTTTTTAACCGTTCCATTAGATTTGTTATCATCTCCCTTCGAATCCGGTCTGATCTTGAATCCTGAAACCGGGGGTAAAACCGTTTCTACTGACTGTTTCTTGACAATGGGCTCCGTTTTTATTGAATCTTGTCGTTTCGGGGGGGAGGGATACTCCTTTTTATTCGGAGGCGCTTTCGGAGGAGAAACGACGTCCTTCTTCAGCGAGGTTAGCGGGGGTGAATCAGTTTTCGGCGGAGTCGCTCGGCTGCGGTTATCCTTCACCTGCACCGCCGGGGACGACGCTCTGAAAGTCTCCGTTTTGGGAGGAGAACGGAACGAGTTCTGCGGTTGATTCTGGAGTAGATCGGGGACGTTTTTGTTCGGTTGTCTAATGGGGACGACTTGGGGTGTCGGGTTTTGGAATGTCGGTAGAGGTGGTGGTGATTTCTCGTATGTTTTGTGGGGGTCGGCGTCGGGGTCGGGGTCGGGCGGGCGGTGGGCGGCGCGGCGTCACGCGCGGGACTCGGTCCACTGGTCGGAGTCGTCGGAGTCCGAGTCGGGGCCCGAGCTGGTGTCGCTGAGCTCGACGGCGACGCGCCGCGCGAGGATGGAGGCCACGTCGTGGAACGCGGGCGCGCCGCGGAGGGTGTCGTAGCGACCGGTCGTGTCGTCGCAACGCTTCTCTACTTTGCGGAGCTTTATGCCTGTCGCGAAGAAATAAGTGGTGTGAGTTGTGTAAATTATAAATTAATTAGATGTTACGGACTTCAAATATTGCATTTGAATTGAATGATTTTTGTATGCAGCCTAATAAATATTAAATCATGTAGGAAAAAAATATGAAAAAATATTTTCTTAGTGGAAACTGGGAAAATTTGCGTTTTTTATAAGCAACACTCGTAAAATCAAAAATACCCACATTTGCTTCAATATTTTTGTAAATTATATATTGTTCTTATGCTTTGTTTTAAAACGACGGTTGTAACAAGTGGGTTAAATGTATTATAGCATTTCAACTTTAGCTTGACATGGAGGACGTCCTTATGACGCACGTAATAGCAGTATGTGTGTATTTTTTATTATTTTTCATCTGCATAGTTTAGTAATGTAGACGATAAACAATCTTTAGTTTGATCTCGTACCACGCGGTAAGCCCTTCCACGCGGTGTCAAACGGTCATGTGAGATTAGCGGTAAGCCTAGGAACATCTGCACATCGAATGTATTTACCAAAAAGTTATTGGGGGCGACGTTAAAACAGTAACAGAATACGTTACAATTTTTTTATTTTTGTCTGTCTGTTTTTATGCTCACGCTAATCTCTGAAACTACTCAACGGATTTGAATAAAACTTTTTGTTATAAGTAGCTACTAGGTCGGGCCAATATATAGGCTACAATTTATTTTGACAACGGGAAAACCTGATGCAGGAAGCTAATAGACCACCAAAACTATAACAGATAAGGAAATGGCGCCTTAGCAAAAGTTGTTAGGCGTAATGGGCATTTTCTGTTGACATATAAAAATTAGAGGTATGGGTAATTTTTTTCTATTAAATGATACAGAAATAACACAAGCGCCTCCACGCGCTGAAGCCGGTAACAATACTACAAAAGCTGATAAATTAAGTCCAGGCGAACGAAGTCGCTAGCAACAACTAGTATTTTATTAACGTTTCTCGTGCCTCTAAATCATACTTGTCATTTATCTATTCTTCGGGGGGCGATACTGCGCCTTCCTTGGACGACTGACATAATGGCTGTATATAACTTATTAATCTTATTGTATGACCTTAAGCAGATTTCGTTGCTGACTCCATAGCAAAAGTTGTTCATATTACTATACAAGCAACAAAAGTTTTTTTGGTACTAAATAAATTGTGATCTTTCCCATCCGTATAGCCTTGAGCAGCAGCAAATCTATGGAACAGCTGATATTCTTTCGGGATTTCATAGATACTAGCACTACCTAAAGTTTCTCTGGTAATATGTAATCGTCTTACCCAGTCGTATGGCCTGGAACAGGTCTGTGCGTGGATCTGGGGCTGCAGTGGGGCGCGGGGGCTTAAGGGCGGAGGCCCCGAGCGCCAGTCTCCGGGCAACGGGGGACGCGGCCGGGTTTCATCGGGGGGGCGGAGACGCTGGAGAAGATACTACGCCCTACTTGGATGACACCATGGCTGTAAACTATCTTACCCAGTCGTGGTGGCCTTGAGCAGCAGCAAATATAGAGAAGCTGATTTTTGACAGGTTTTCATTTAGGGCTCCATAGTAAGTTGTTCGTAATAATAGATACTAGCACCACCTTGTTTCCCTGGTAATAAAAAGTCCTCATACCCAGTCGTATGGCCTTGAGCAGGTCTGTACGTGGATCCGGGGCAGCAGCGGTGGGGCGCGGGGGCTTGAGGGCGGAGGCGCCGCGCGCCAGGGCTCCGGGCGACGGGGGGCGCGGCCGGGCCTCTTCGGGGGGCGGCGGCGCGGGGGGCGCGGGCGGCGCCGGCGGGGGCGGCGGGGGGGAAACGCCGCCTTCTTCTGATGACATCATGCCTGTGTACAGAGAAAGGAATTTAAGAATTGAGGTATATCATAGACCTGTCTTTCTCAAAGTGGGCGATAAGCCCAGAGGGGTCATAAAGCATAAAGGGCCCAGAAAAATTGTGGTTTTTAAGATGTGGTAAAGTAAAAAAACATGTAGCGTTGAAAAATAATTTAAAGTGGGCGATAGACCAAATAAGTTCGAGAACCACTGTCATAGACATAATAACCACTCAGAATAAGAGTTCGCCAGCAAGCAAAAATCAAATCGATCAGAGTGAAGTATATTCAATGTTAACGCAATTTATATTTTCGCAAAAGCCCTATCTTTTTCAATTAGATTAAGAAATGTCGTTACTTTTGTCACAGTCTAATCATAAACGCTCACACACACACACACACAGACACCCACACAGTACAGAACACTACTCAAGTAACGTTCTGTAATACGGGCCTAAGTCAGTCCGCTTTAGACCATTGCCATGAAAACACGCGTCACACAAAAACGAAAATGGTTAATTGTGCAGTGCTTTCTTGCATGAGCTTGTCAATAGCATTTCCACATCACTTAATCTGGCTCGTGACGTCATGCTACATACGAAAAATTCGACACGCTTGGTTCTCATACAGTTTGAAGTGCTCTTTTCGTCTATCTCGATATAGGTATGTGCTTATTCCCTTTGCATTAAGGCTATCTGCCAAAATTTTACTCTCACGCGATGGTAACGTTTGGACATTTGCAAACTTGCACTAGACCCTCTATACATTTGCGGCCGAAACATTAATAACCTATCTCGAGAGATAGATAGGGCTATCTGAGACAGTTGCCTAGGATACTGATTTCGTTACCTAGCAACCGTCGTTATTTTGGCCATAACAACGAAACGCCTTCGTATTTTGCATACTTTCTTAGCATAAATAAATTCGACTCTAAGTAATAACAATAGAGTCTAAAATCGGGTAGCGCGTTTTTTTTTTAAGAATGACGGGGAGACTCTTAGCCTTCATCATACATGATGTTAAGTATTGATAAGGCTGAATATGGAAGCGAGCCTCTCCCGGAATCCTCAACCACTGAGGAACTGGCTATCTTATCTCGAACGGCCGGAACAAAACAATGCTGAACACATTGTTGTTATGGCGTCAGGCCTAGATAAGATGGTGGTAGCTAGCCAGGCGGGCTTACAACAAGTCCTACCACCAACAAAACCTAATACAATATCTACCCCCGCTGGGAATCGAACCCGGGACCCCTGGGTCTGATACCGATGGATGTACCACTAGACCACAGAGGCGGTTAAAATCTATCCATCTAAATCTATCTCGGATAACACTATCTCATTGGTTATTAATTTCGGGTGTAAGTTTGATATGGCGAAAAAAAACAATATGTTGAATTAGCTCTATTTTTGATTCACTCGTCTCGAGGTTTCTACTGATTCTCGTGCGACGTTTGAGTTTCCGTACTTCCGTAATAGCGACCTTGCACGTATATGCATAGCTTCGCTTTTCGCCTGTAATACCGCGTCCCAACGCGAGCGCGCCAGGGGCATAGCGAAAAGCGAGCTATGTCTACGCTTGCAAGGTCGCTAATCGCCTGATCGCCTCCTCGTTCGCTTCGCCACTCGCACCACGAGTTATTAAAAAATAGAGGTCCTGTCTCTCTTCTCTTTTAAATGTTGTTTACATCAGCGTCATGTCAAAACAAGTACATCCTTATAAACTGACCTATAACGGCGTGCATATGATCTAGGTGCGCATCGAGCGCGGTGCGGTGCGGGGGCGAAGCGCCATTCATCATGGGTGGTGGAGAGCCTTCGGGCGGCGGCGGCGGCGGTGGCAGCGACGACCTGAGGCGAAACAATCAATGTTATAACAGACGTGTCCAGTCAATGAGATAAGGGCGAGGTAATAGTACATTACTGCAGCGGCAAGCAAGAGGCATTGATGGACGAACGTGTAAGTCCATCAATGCCTAGTTGTGGCCAAGGTTTGTATAGTACTTTTCTCATATAATGCGCGGAAATTAAAACTGCTTTTCGAAATCAGACAAACAGTGAACAACAATCTTTTTTCCCGCGGTAGTGTTCATTTGTTGTTTTTTTTTTCTAAAAAACAACAAATGAACACTTTACCGCTAGCTAGTTTCTACTTGCAAGCTAGTTTAAATTTTAAATAAAACATTTTATAAGTTACCTTCTTGATTGCCATATTTCGGAGTAAAAGATCGTTTCAATTTTAAATTACAAGACAGATATGAGTTTACTTTCAAATTTATTTGGCCGCTAAACACGATGGATTTTCACACAACTTTTGCCGGCCGCTGCTCGCATGTATGTGGCCAGGACAGCAATATCGATTTATATCGGAGAAGGTTGTCAAAATAATGCTCATATTTAAAGATCCCAGTACACAAATTTTACTTTATAACGCCTTTGTTAGATCTGTATTAGAATATGCTTCAACTGCTTGGAATCCTCAATACATTACTCATATTGAAGCTATTGAGAACATTCAAAATAAATTCATTAGACGCTTAAAGTATATATAGGTTTTCTATTTAAAATTTACCATATATATATAGGTTTCCGAATTTTAACACTGACAGTATCACACCCTTGAAGCTGCGAAGGGACCAACGTGACATTATTTTTCTATATAAATTAATCAATGGCATAGTGGAATCACCCTACCTGATTAGAAAATTTTTTTATAATTGTAAAAGGATGAGTCTTAGATCTACTCAAACTTTTGCACCTCCCCTTTGTCGCACCAATTATGCCTCTAACCGCTTCATTATTAGATCATGTAGTAATTATGATAAGTCCTACCAAAATGTTGACATATTTGGCCTTAACTTTTGAAAATTTAAGAAAACAATTTATAAATAATATTATTAAATTTAGCCAAAATTATTCTTATTTTTTAACCCACCTCATTAGTACTATATTATATATGCCTTTGTTATCGATTATTTTCATAGTTAAACATAGGAAAAATCAACGTTTATTTTTAGTTTATTTTATGAATTTAAGTTTACTACATAAGAAATATAACTTTATATTGTGTTCACTCAATTAAACTGTTTTATTTATTGTGGAAACTGTCCCTGGCTTTTGTATTACTCATTAAGTATAGCATTAAGGTAATATTGTATGCTGTTTGTTACCAAAAAAAAAAAAACTAAGCATGTTTGAAAAACAGTACATTACCTGGTGGGGGTGAGTTGAGGGGTTTCGGGCAGCGCGGGCGCCGGGGCGGGGTGGGCCAGCGGCGCGGGCGGCGCGGGGGGCGGGATGGAGGGCCGGGCCCGCCGCGGGGTGCCCGCCATGCTGCCGCCGTAGATCGGCTCCGGCGGGATGCCGTACGGACTCTCCTCGCCCACTGGGGGTGGACCGACTATTTCAAAGTTAATATCACCGGTGTCAATAATGAACATCACTATTACAGTAATCATTTGACAAATATGAATAATCATCATCCTATAACCCACATGAATGCTAGCCGGTTAATCTCAGACCTCGTTCGAGGATCTCCACAATAATTAGTCCTATGCTTTAAGTTTATTTTACTTTTTTATTATAACTGGGCAGGCATTTATAGAAAATAAAACTAGATAACTACTTAAATGTTATTACCGATGTCAATCATTATCTGGTTATCTGTCATAAGGTTTTCCAAGCATAGAATAATAGTAAATCTTTCTAATCGAATTTGTAGTCAGTACACACAAATTCTTAACATTATTCGAAATTCAGAAGCACTTATTCGAAAGCACTTATCTATAAGTCTATTTGAATAAAAATCTTTGACTTTGATATGTTAATTATGTGGGAGAACAAATAAAGACACACAAAGCAAATATCAGCATAATGAATGACATGACGCATCAATCAATATAATAAAGTTCCTATCAGATAATAAGATTCCTCAAGATCTTCACGACAACTCGATCGGTAATACTTTTCAATAATTACTTTCTTGTATAAACCATACTGTGATTGAACTTCTAGTCTAAGAGCCCACGACACTAAATCTAGTTCGATAAGACTACCAGATGATATATGTATAATTAGTCACGTAATTAATAGGCGTGAAAAACTACTAATAACAATATTTCTCTCAATAAATTTTTATTTTCTCTCGCCTTGAGTATTTAACCTTTTGAGGACTGGTATTTTTACGTTGATATCGACGTTTTATTTTACACGAAATTTGTGCATAATATGAATGAATTTTCCATGTAGAGTGCCTGACTAAACTAGTGATCGATATTTCGACCAGACCCGTCCTTAAAATATTAATATTAATTAGTAATTCGTACTATTCTTATCAAGTAATTCTTATTCTTCCTGTAAACTACTTCTTTCTTCTTAGTTACTATTCTTACGCTACTTTTTGTCATCCGAATCGAATGTAACGAAATCGGACTCATCCTCACAGTTTTCTTCGGTTTCAACCGACATAGCCAATATATCGATTGACCTGTATACCATGGAGGCTGTTGTTTTTCCCGCATCTCCCAGCCGTACTCCTCGAAATGAAGCGTTACGCAATGTGGTGAAGTTGAATTCAGCCACAGGCTGGTGACGTAGGTATATAGTACGTAATATTTTTTGCTTCAGTGACTGAAAACATGGTGGTATGAAGCTCGAGCCAAAGCCTTTTTTTAAAAAAAAACCTCATTTGTGCCACTCGCCGAATAGAGTTTCTGGAAAAGCTTAAATCTGTCAACATCCACGCGCTTACAGTTCTTAACGGAGTACATTTGTGAGGGGAACTCTTGTAGCGTGTCGACTATATTTTCGTCTTCCAAATGTGTGCGATTGTTCAGAGACGCGAAAACCGTCTGCAATCGTTAATTTTTTTCTAATATTTTATACGGCCTAACTTTGCATTATTCGTAAAAACGCCGCTGTGTAATCGCACCCCGTGAACGCGTGGAAACCGGGAAACGCTCGACATAAGTACGGTCCTAACCCAGTTGCTAATTTACAGCAGTCGACTACCGGTTTATCGGTAATACTTTGATAAAATGATACAAATATTGGAAAAACCAATCTTCTTGCAGTACAAATCGAAAGGAACCGGGTGATTGCTGACAAAGCTGTATTGAAACGCCGAATACAGCTGCGCGGAGGGCGACCTTCAATCGTTGCAGCAACCACTTTCTCCACTGTTTGGTAAATGCAGCAGTTGTTTTTCTTACACAGAAATTGATGATCTTTCGGATTGGCCTTGATTTTTTGAGGAGATCGATCATACTAGATACCTAGATACGAGGCGTCGCTTAACATGCTGCTGCCACTGATTAGGCCAATCCGAGGGCTTGCAGCACTGCATTATCGTATAGTCCTATCACTCTCCTGTTTCGAGGAACAAACTAAACTTGGGAGTCTTATCATACTAGAAACCGGATATTTGATTTTTTTTTTTTTTTTCTATGGCGTCGCCAGGTTTTTTGCATTGCAGCATCGCCATTTCGTGTTCCCCTATTAGTGACGTGACTAATTATACGATTTTTTTTAAACATACAGCGGGAACAACGTGTCTGTTCAATTTTAGTAAACATAAACCGCACCACATCCTACGGGCTCTCTACGAGAAGAACCGGCAACAAACTCGTCAAGGGCTATTTTTTTCTCCCTGTTTAATTTCATACAGTCGTCAAATTTATTATTTATTTTATAATAAAATATATTTACCATGTCCGTTGCCCGTGAGCCTCGGCTGTCGGTTCTGCTGCTTCTCGATCTCGATGGAGTTGGGTCGCGCAGGCTGCGCAGAAGGCGGCCGGTTCTGCGGCGTCTTGTAGTTGCCGTCTGGCACGCTCGTTGTATCTGATCAATGATTAAAGGTGGTCAATTAAGAGCCAATTTTAACAACCGATATTTGAATATCGTGGTGCAAGACATCGATCTGGGAGGTGTTTTATTATGACTTCTTAGTTCCAGGGGCCGTACCGCGCAAGTGGCGTCGGCATCGAAATCTGCTTCATTTGACAGATGGATGTGACACATTGCTGCTTATTTTTGACACAAATGAAAACTTACCAAGGACTAAGAGCAATATGTCACACCCATCTGTCAAATGAAGTCGATGTCGATGCCGAGGACACTTGCGCGGTAGGGACACCGGAAGTTTTCTTAATTGGTATAATACCATCCCTTTCTTTTTATACAATAACTAAAAGAGATGCACTAATAGTAATTCAGAAAGCTGCTTGGAAAGAGCTTAGTCCTTAAAAACCACCCTGTCCTTTAAAAATTCAAACAAATCAATGACATTTATATGACGTTTAGCGTTAATCGATGGAGTTGGGCCGCGTGGTTTGTTGTTGAGCTGTTTGAACTATTATGCGGAACGAATTCAATGTCTGTACTATTTATTCGCATGTTGTATATACTATTTATTCGCTGATGCTTTTCGCTGCATTAAGCCACTATCTGGCGCTTTATCGCTGAAAGTCCTGTATACTCACATATGTAGACAGGGTCGGGCTTGTGATGCGACTCGTCCAGCTGCTTGAGCTGCGTGGTGGGCATGATGTGTTCCCCGCGAGTGGAGTGCGGCTGTATAGAGTCCTGTATACTCACATATGTAGACAGGGTCGGGCTTGTGATGCGACTCGTCCAGCTGCTTGAGCTGCGTGGTGGGCATGATGTGTTCCCCGCGAGTGGAGTGCGGCTGTATAGAGTCCTGTATACTCACATATGTAGACAGGGTCGGGCTTGTGATGCGACTCGTCCAGCTGCTTGAGCTGCGTGGTGGGCATGATGTGTTCCCCGCGAGTGGAGTGCGGCTATAGAGAGTCCTGTATACTCACATATGTAGACAGGGTCGGGCTTGTGATGCGACTCGTCCAGCTGCTTGAGCTGCGTGGTGGGCATGATGTGTTCCCCGCGAGTGGAGTGCGGCTGTATAGAGTCCTGTATACTCACATATGTAGACAGGGTCGGGCTTGTGATGCGACTCGTCCAGCTGCTTGAGCTGCGTGGTGGGCATGATGTGTTCCCCGCGAGTGGAGTGCGGCTATAGAGAGTCCTGTATACTCACATATGTAGACAGGGTCGGGCTTGTGATGCGACTCGTCCAGCTGCTTGAGCTGCGTGGTGGGCATGATGTGTTCCCCGCGAGTGGAGTGCGGCTGTAGAGAGTCCTGTATACTCACATATGTAGACAGGGTCGGGCTTGTGATGCGACTCGTCCAGCTGCTTGAGCTGCGTGGTGGGCATGATGTGTTCCCCGCGAGTGGAGTGCGGCTATAGAGAGTCCTGTATACTCACATATGTAGACAGGGTCGGGCTTGTGATGCGACTCGTCCAGCTGCTTGAGCTGCGTGGTGGGCATGATGTGTTCCCCGCGAGTGGAGTGCGGCTGTATAGAGTCCTGTATACTCACATATGTAGACAGGGTCGGGCTTGTGATGCGACTCGTCCAGCTGCTTGAGCTGCGTGGTGGGCATGATGTGTTCCCCGCGAGTGGAGTGCGGCTATAGAGAGTCCTGTATACTCACATATGTAGACAGGGTCGGGCTTGTGATGCGACTCGTCCAGCTGCTTGAGCTGCGTGGTGGGCATGATGTGTTCCCCTCGGGTGACAGCGGCTGCCTTCTGTCGCTCGCGAGTGGAGTGAGGTGCGCGAACTCGCCTCGTGCCGCGACCTTCTGCGCCAGTGCCGCTTCGGGGGGCGCGTACCTAAGGAAAATAATACATAAATAATGTCATGTAGGAATGAGATGATGATCTCCAAACTCTAGGGCTCATTATCATAAATAAATAGGAAAGAACCGAAATGCTCACATGACCTATCAATAAAAAAAACTCATCAAAATTGGTTTACTCGTTTGGGAGCTACGAAGCCACAGTCAAATATACAGAAACACAAACAAACAGATATAACAGACACACATTACAAACTTAAAACACCCCTAATTTTGCGTTTGGGGTTAAAAATTGAGGTGATTATGCTTATCTGCATCCAAGTGTCAAAGACTAAACAATTCTCGCGGAAACGTGCTCTACCTAATAATCAACCAAAAATTAAAATAGAACCTTACCAGAATCAAATGATCTCTTCAAAGATGGCAAAAAACACATACCTTCTTCCCCCTATCGTGTTGGATCCTTTCTGTATCCTGCAGCATCTCCCTCCTCCAGAGCTCGAAGAAGTAGTCCGGGTCTGTATAGAACTTTCTCGCGTCTCTTCCATCGTCTCTGAATTCGTTGAGCCGTTCGAGCGGCGGCGGGCGATCGCAGCGCGCGTATGTCGCCAGCATGGCGGAAGGCATGGAGTTGCGGGAGAACAGCTGTTGTTGGAACGCGCGCGATGAACGGAACGCCTTGCGCATTTGGATATCTTGGAGTGACACTGCAAGAATTAGATACTTTGTATTGGAGTATAAACTGAAATTTTATGATGCTGGATAACAGGGATCAACAGATCATTACCATTAACAATATGGGTATGAAATGAATTCTGTCGGCATTGGGCCTGAGACAGTGGTATGACCGAAGCTTTGAATGTGGAGCTCATTTATCCTTGGAGGATTAGATTTTATTCCTACTCAATGATATTCAATTACTTTGTTATCCGAATTTTTTTTTTTTAGTACTGCTCTTTCTACAGTAGATAAGTGTATGAAACTACCGATGCACACCAATGTTAATTGACGTATGTTGAGCCCTAGACTGGACCTGCCGGGTTTCGATTTCACATTAGGATCGAATTGATGTAGTATGGAATGGAAACCATGGCAACAGTTTTCAAAGTACAAAAATTACAGCTTTTTGACGTTGATTCGATCCTGATGTGAACTCGATTCTGTCCAGAGTAAGGGGGCTGTTAGCAGGGAGTAAGTTATGCCTGTAAATATAACTGGTGAAATCTCACCTTCTTCCACCCCTGAATCCAGCTGTGTAACCTTGATGGCCAGCCGGTCTATCCTGGCCTGTAGCACGTTGGTCCGCTCCGCCAGGTTCGTGGCTTCCCGGGTCAGCTCCCCGAACATGTCCTCCGCATGTTTGGAGAGGGAAGACAGCTGTCTGCAATGGTGAAAACAAACAATAGTTTATGTACAATTTGTTTTTAGGATAAATTTGTCGCGGCGTCTCCCGTTAGTGACCGCCTCGAGTTTGGACAGGACGCGAGCCGCTCAGGGACGGTGCCCCAGGACACGTGCACCGTCACCGTCCCACGCAATACAGCAGCGGGCGTGTACTGACCTGACAGTGTTGGCGAGTGTCCCGTTGGTGACCGCCTCGAGCTCGGACGGGACGGCGAGCCGCTCGGGGACAGTGCCCCGGGACACGTGCACCGGTTCCACGCAGCGCTTTGGCAGCGGCATGGCTGCTCACGCCGCGGCTACCTTATCAGCATTACTGAAAACAATAGAGAATTTACTTAAGCATTACAATGTCACAAATAAATAGTTTCATATGTTTATGACAGTCGTATAATTAGTGTCTTGATTTTATTCCAAAATATTCTAAAAGAATGGGCAATTAATCAAATCAATTACAGTCTGCATGAAATTTGCAATCATTGACGAAACTGCGTAAGAAACAGCAGTAATAACAGTTTAGCAATCAATGGCAAAATAGGGGGAAATTTTACATTTCATGATTGATTAAATATCTAGTATTTTGAACATAATATGTTATTAAATGCATAACTATTTCCGTTTTTAATGATTCACTGTTCCTCGTGTGATTTTGGTTTGGTTAGATTATATCTCGATTAGTTTTGTGCCATGAATCATGCATTTGATTGGGCATTCATATCAGGCATGTGTGAATGAGTATATTTCAGGATAAATTACCAACATAATGTGGTACATATATCTCTGATTGATGTGTCCGTAGTCAAGTATGTTAATTACATAGATTTGTTAGTAACCTACTTTAGAAAACAGAGATAAAAACTAAGTAGTACGAGGCAAATCGGCGCATACGCAGGATTCCTTTCCCTTTAACGGTTCGCTGGCCGTATCGCAAAGTTCCGCGTTTTCGCCACTTTCCGTCACATGTTCCTACAATGCTAGTAATTGCGAACTATTACCTACATTTTGCCGCGATGCGATGGACGATACGCGTGAATACGTTTTGTTAACTTAACTATTGAGCGTTTCGTTCCGTTTTGTTACCACACATCCGAGTCAAGACGGATATGTTCTCTGACTAAACGCATCAATAAGCCTGCTTGTTTGCCTTTTCTAGTATACCCTACCCAACCCAAACCCTCCTAAAACATAATAATACTTAATAAAGGGGTTTGTACTTTTTGTATAGAGGCTGGCCTCGTCCATATCCGTAGTATGAGACGCCATTTTGAAATATTTTCAAAATGACGTCACACGATAATACCTATATAAATAAACAGGGGACACACAATGCCCTTAAGTGTCACGTTAGCCAGATAATTAGAGTTAAAAATTAATAATGCCGACCCAAAGTATCGCCTTTGTAACTTTAAATCCAATTATCTCATTAACCTGACACTTTAGGGCATTATATTGCATAATATTTTTTGTTCATCTTTATGTTCCCTATCCATTTATATGTATATTAGAATGCGGCGCGATTTTGAAAAAAAAAAAAAAACAAAATGGGAGACCGGTGACGAGGCCAAAAGGTTCAAAACCCTTCATTTGTTTTCTATCACACATGAACACCATATGATATGTTCGCAAAAGAAAGCATCGTTTTGTTACATTAAACACTAAATGGCTAACCCTAATTCCGATAACAATTATCCGGTCATTGATAACGAAAGATAATAACTACATTAAGTGCGGCGGGCGCGGCGCTGCCACCGTACTAAATGTAGTTACATTTACTACGCAAATGTTTAAGCAGCAGATAAAATTGCACGCAAATAGATAAATTGATATATGATCGCAAATAAATTGCGATGGGTATCATAAAAATCAAAATATAACTCATATTAAAACTCAAAGTTCAACGAGCTGATGTTAAACGTACAACAGGAAAAAATTGTTTAACGTATTAAGAAGATCAAATGGCGTAATTGAGGTAAATATGTGGCACAGTTACATGCAATAAAGATAGGGAAGAGAAGATACATTATTGTAACTTGGGATTTCATTAATTAATTTGATAATTCCGAGGAGCTTTTGGCCCATAGAAGATGAAAAACTCGTTAATTAAAACAAAGGAATTTGTATGCAAGCCAATGCGTACATACTTATTATAGTGGTGAAGTGATGGCATTAAGCGAATGGCACAGGTTATAATGTCAGTGCCGAATGCGGCATTCTATCAAGATCGGCGGCATGCCGAATCTAAACATTGCAATTGGACGAGGACGTTTGTTGCAATACTGTAATAATTTGCAGATACGAAATAACTGTATGCAGCTGACAAGTAGAGTAACAACATTGCATGCTCTTTGATTAATGAAAATCTTGAAGCATTAAATCTGGCATTTTATAACAATCAGTTTGTTCTGAGTAACTGCATGTAGTCATGGCATATTTGGATCAAGAAAACGTTGCATTAATAAATTAGTAATATTTTTCATTAAACTTAAACACTTCTGTTAAAATAACTATTTAAAATATAAAATTATTTAAAAACCAAAAATGACTTATTCTCAATTCAATTCACGCAAAGATAACTACTGGTTACATAATGCAAAAGCGATGGTTTAAAATATTAACACCACATTATGTTATCTAAAACATGCAAGTATGCCACCATCAGATGAACTTTACGAGGGTCAAAACACTATCTAATGCTTATATAACACTAAACCACTCTACACAGTGAATACTAATTGAATTATAATAAAGGCACTTCCTCACTTCCATTGCATCCATATGATAAGTTGTGCCGCTGCATTTGCATTCGAAAGGCGTACAGCATACAGAGCTAAACAAGGATTGACATCACCAGCATACATAAAGACACTTACGTCACTGTTTGTCTAGAAGATCTAGGATTGCAAGGATCAACTTTATGACCTTTATCTTTGTTAGCAAGGTGACGAGTCTTTCAGTGAGATTTTTCCATTATAAGCACAGACCTATATCGATATAGGTCTGTGATAATAAGTTAACAAAACCTTCACTTTTAAATTTTTTCGTGTGTTCGCATTCACTGAAATGTTTTAGGTAGCTTCTATTTTTATAGGGATTTTTCATTCGTTTATTATCATTGATATAAGTTTTCTTTTTCAAACTTTAATCTACTTACGTAAAATTGAGAGAGATATTGATTGGCCTATTATCATTCTAAGCAAGGTGATGACTCTTTCAGTGAGACTTTAAAATTTATTATCAGTACCTAAACAAAACCTAAACACTTTTAAGATTTATCGCATGCCCGCATTCACTGAAATGTTTTACATAGCTTACATTTTTATGAGGATTTCTTCATTCATTGTTCATTCGTTTATTACCATTGATATAAGTTTTATTCGTTTGTCTAACTTGAATCTAATTACGCAAACTTGAGAGAAAAGGTCTTAGACTGATAGACCGTGCGACGCTTATTGATCAGTATCCGTATAAAAGATCAATTTCTCTTTTATGCTTCCAGATTTTAGTGCGTGAAATAGAGACAGATGACCACCTTTTATGTTTGTGCCATTGTCTTTCACGGTTATCGGCAAAACAATCATACAATTGACTAGTTCATTCGTCAAAGCTATTTCTAGTCCATAACGTCAAACCGGCCTAACATCCTCCATGTGATAAGATTATCCTGACAATATACTAAGTGCACTTGCAGACCTACCTATTTAAAAATATATTATTAAATAATAAAATTTATCAATTTTTATTAGAGAATATTCTAATTTGTAAAATTGATATTGTGTTGTGACTAACCTTTTTACATAGGCTTTGATTTCATCGGCTTTCATCACATGTCTGATTATACTGTCCCGTTTGTATGGAAGGAGTTGGGTGACAAAGGCCTCAAAGAATCAACAAGTTCTTTTTTCAAAAGTTTATTATAAAGCTTAAAAGTTCAGCATTTTATGGGTTCCTTTATCTTGTAGTTTAAACTTCATGTCATTATATCAGGCTCGGAAATTACACCAAACTTTGCCTAAGATAGCAATTGTTATTGAATAACATACTGATTTGATCGTCTGTCTATCTATACATTCCCCCCATAGTTCTCAGGCGTATTGATAAACATATTGACATACCGCGAAAACAATCGATGCGTGGTCTACTAGGTGTAATAGCCTCCGCCCGCGAGTTCGTCCGTTTTATATGAGCTCCGAAATATAACCTCCAAGAGATATAATATTATCCAAGATAGAATATATGTTTAGTAAGATTTAGTTAAATAGTTTTACTGTTTTAGAATGATAAAGGTAGAACTAAACTAACGGTATTTGATTCACAATTTTAATAAACTTAAAGATGGTTATACAATTTCGTCATTAAATACATAGCATGGGTAGGGCTACAGGCGCATCTACATAATGGGTTCCAAGAATATCAATTTAATATTTTACTGTGCATTAGGTCCTACCTACAGTAATTAAAACATACGATACGCAAGAGTATTTTTAGTCTTGCTTGATGAAGGCTTTTCCGAATAATTATTATTATTACGATCTTGTTGATGTGTTCTTATTATGATGTGTTCAAGATCTCATTAAAACTCGATACGTAAGTACAAGCTGTCATACAAAGTAAGGGCACTCAGGACGATATCTCGCAGACAGGGTGGCGTCAATATAGCGCATTCGGTTCGGCACTGTGGCGTGTGGGTGGCAATTGACACTTCCGCCGAGTTAACGCAATCGAATACGACCGTGCACCCGGAAGCAAAGTGGCTGATCTCGTATTGCCGAACGGTAAGCTTTCGCGGCGTCTGGTGTAGAAATTATGTTAGGTAACAGCGAGCGGTTCAAGTTACAATGACAGAGTATCGAACCATTAGGAACAAGATCTTTACTAAAAATCTTCTAATTTTAATCCATTAACTAATACACTGCCAAATCCATGTCAAACGTGGCGCCGGCCATTGAGGTGTCGTTAGGAGGGTGATGTTCTTAATCTCTCACTGTCAAGCTGCACCTTTGCTCTCTGCTCTGCCAATACTGCAAGAGATTTTACCTTTAGGCGATATTCGTATGAACGCGATATGGGTAGTTTAGGCTCAGTTAGAACGAACAAAGGATTTTGTGTGGCAAGTGGACTACCGGGAACTACGGCGTTTTTACAAACGAGGTGATATCTAATCTACTAACCCAGTATACGAGTCACATGCAATAGACAATTGCAGAGTGAGTGTTCTTTTAGGTTTTTAATCATTGGGTCAAGGAAATTCAAGTTCAAGTAGAAAATATTTCTTATCTGATGCTTGAATCCTGAATCAATATTGACGAAATTTGTATAGACTAGAAGTAAGATTGGAGATTGACAATAATAGTTTTTATCGTAAAAAGAAACTACATATTCTTGTCTGATGCTTGAATTCTGAATCAATATTGACGAATTTGGTAGACTAGAGTAAGATGGGAGATCTTGATTCGTCCAAGTGGGAGATTGACGCTAGTTTTTATCGTGAAAAGAAAGTTTGCATGTTTATGCACCTGCAAAAAATTACTGCGACGCATTAGTTAGCCGATAGTGACTTACTACTATCGGCCGTAATTAATAATCTATCTGTTGATATGGATAGGGCTATCTGAGATAGTTGCCTAGGATACTGGTTTCGTTTAACAAAAATATCCTAGGCAACTATCTCAGATAGCCCAATCCAAATCTACAGATAGATTATTAATTTCGGGCGTTACACTATGACTATTAGTTGATTGCTGTCTGAATTGAGAGTTTCAAGTTGAGAATCTCACTCGTGCATAATATTGTCTGAACATTTTGCTTTGAGTTCGAGTCTTGTCTTGTCAAGTTGTTATACATGGAATTAAATAAGTAACCATCAATAATTAATCATCAAGCAGGCCACAAAAACATGACATGAAAACTATTATTCGAAAGTAAGCAGTTGTAACGGGGCGTCGAGTCGAGATAGAAATTAACAGTTTAACGTTCCGAACGCGAAGCATGATCAGCTAAGCCGATCTTAACATGCAACACTATTTACTTCTCTAATAGGAGTGTTAATTAGAGCGAGGTGTTTTTCAAGTTAAATGCCAATGCTATTTAGAACATGACCATAAACTCATTTTCAGCAAGTACCATAGACAAGTTAAAAAGTAACATCTACACTGTGCAGCAGTTGTTTGCAGTGGGGGAACTTCCCAGTTGGCCAGTAGTGTGTTATATCCACTATTTTTTCAAATAATAAATTATTTATTTAACCTTAGTACTTTCCGAAAAAACTTTTCTCAAAAAAACTCTACTGCTCAACCGGGAAGTTCCCTGATTGTACATTCTATGATCATCAAATTTATCAGCTGCTGCTACTTTTCAGTACTTGGTGCCGCGCCGGCCGCAAATTCGTATGACGAGCATTGAGCAAAAATATATCGCAATAAAGTCTTCTAAATATGACCCACAGAGTCCAATGTTTCGGTAGAATCCATTCAACAGATTTTGTATGAAAACAGACAAATGAACAATAGTTTCAAGATAAAGATCATTTATGAACAAGTAACACTTGGCACTTGGCCACCATTTCTGATCTTGTCCACCAGAGCACCTGTTCTCAAGAGCAGTTTGACATATTCCACCGACACTTAACAGAAGCAATCGACCTTTACGTACCAAATATTGAAGTTCGCAAACTCTACTTCGAACAAACCGTGGATTCACAAAGACATCCTAACGCTCATCAAAACGAAGGAAACCCTATGGAACAAGTGTGTATGTACTGACTGGATTAAGTATCGTTTACAAACAATATCGTGATACAAACAATAAAAAACTAGTTAACCTATGTCGACAGTCACGGTTGAGATACAAAACGAAGATATGCCTTCAACTCCAAAAAGTTTTATTCTTACCTCAGAAAACAGATATCATCCAAAGCTGGTGTGCCATTAGCACTAACAAACAACCAGGGACAAGAAGTCACTGACGCAAAAGAGGTAGCTGAGATCTTTGCGGTTTTGCGGACCAGTTTGCTAGCGTTTTCCAAACAGAGCCGGCCGGTAACTTGCCGAAGATGACACAATGCAGCGCGTTAATGCTTCTATAGACGACTTATCTTTTACCGAGGCGAGGATATTATACGAAAATAAACCAAAAAAATTAAAATATACTCTTCATCTGGACCGGACGAAATTCCCGTTTCCATATTGCAGAAATATGACTTATAAGAATCTTAAGCGAGAATAATGCAATCTTCATATGATAATGGTTACCTACCCGCGCAATGGAAGACAGCTATTGTTACTCCTGAAAAGAAATAAGCTGGAAGCCAATAACTACAGACGTATAAGTCTAACGAGCATACCCATGGAGAAGATCATTGTCAAGCACAAACGGACTTTCTGGCGAAACAAGGTCTTAAGTCATCAGCAACATGGCTTCTGTCCGCGCCGCTCTACAGTATCAAATTTATTGCAATGTCTATCATCGTGGACTCATAGCTTCAACCAACGAGAACCAGTCGACATTATTTATCTAGATTACGAAAAAGCGTTCGACAAAGTCCCTATACACAGGCTACTTTACAAGTTAGAGTTCAAAAACTCCTTATTTGGGGTTGGTGATTTCTTGCGGCAGCGAAGTTTCCGGGCCAGAGATGGCAATACTCTCTCAGAAGAGCGAGAGATACACAGAGGTGTTCCACAGGGATCAATTCTTGGGCCCGTTTTGTATATCACTACACATTTGATCTGCCTCATTGCCTGGAATGTGAATTTAGTATCTTTGCGGACGATACCAAAGAATTTTCGAATCCTATCACAAATGGTGATAGCGTACAAAATGATCTGGACAAAGTTGAAAACTGGTCTAAGGAGTGGCTACTCAGCCTGAACAGTTCATAATGCACCGTTCTTCATATAGGAAAAAACAATCCGCAAAACAGCCAGTATAACAGCCAGTTACAACATGTTAAAGAACAAAGAGACTTAGGTGTCATTATCACAGATGATCTTAAATGGGCCAGCCATATCCATGCAATCACCAAGAAAGCCAACAGTCTCGTCTATCTCATTAGAATTCAATTAATTCAATTCAATTCAATATATTTATTGCGATAACTGTGTACAATTTTTTGCAGATAACATTGCAGATTTGTAGGTAACAACAGTATACCCATAACAGGCATGCAATATTTACCATAGGTAGGTTTTATACATAACTTAAATCTAAAACAATATGAACAGCCCAGTTAGTGTTTAGATGTATAGTACTCATCTAAGGTGTAAAATACATTGTTGATAAGCCATTTTTTTAGTACGTATTTAATTTTGGGTAAATCCAGAGCCTTAATATCTCCTGGTAGATGATTAAATATTTTAATGCCAGTGCTGAAGGCACTCTTATGATATAGATGGTTATTTATTTTTGGTATGCATATGTCATGTTTATATTTGGAGCCATTTGGAGTACTTACACCAGAGATGATTAACATGATCTACAAGACTTTCATCAGACCCATCTTGGAATATTGTTTCCAGCTAGGCGATTGCGTAAAGTCAATCAATTAATTTGACAGTTCATATTGTATCATATTAAATGTCATTCCATACAATTCGCAGCCGATTGAATACGATATGAACTGTCAAATGAATACGATTACCTTACGCAATCGCACCCCAGGTTTGGAATCCGTTCAAAAGATATCGATTTGCTTGAAAAAGTTCAAAGAAGGGTATCCAAAAATTCAAGATAGCTCAGGAGCCTTGATTATGAGGAAAGAATGAGAATGCTAGGACTAATAAGCCTAAGAGATCGTAGAGAGAGAGGGGATATGATTGAAACTTATAAAATATTTATAAAAAACACTGTCCGGTCACTACGTACATCTTTACGAATGTTGATCAGATCAGTTGGGTATGTATAGCAATCTGGATCTCCTCCATTCACTCCTTGGATGGCCATTATCAGACCACAGCTCGGTCAATCCTAGTGTTGTTAATTATGTGACCACCACTGTATAGCATAGTAGCATAATAATACAGTATCTGTCTAAATCTTCATGCCAGATTTGTACATTTTCATGGTTACTTTATACAACAGCAGAGTACATCTAAATCTAATTACTAATTAATTATCTAACATTAAGTATTTACAAAAACATTCTTTAACTATAAATTAGTAGCTGACTGTGCTGTATTGAGATGAACATTAACTCGTCAGGTATAAGAAAATAGAGAGACACCAATATAGACAGTCGGCGAGTTTACGTCAGACAAGTCATAACAGATTTGAATGCCACTTTACCACCACCACGGGCGCAGCTTGTGATCTATATTTACATGTTAGCTAAAATCGACAAAAGAATCTTGGAAAACTGAACTGCATTGGCCTGCTGCATAAAAATATTAGTCTAATATTATTAGTCTTAAGACTAATATTAATAGCAATAATTATTAGAGTAGGTATGTTTCATAAAAGTACAAAGTAATAAAATTAGTTATTAGTGTAAACAATAATATTATTAGCTAGTATTATTTGTTTTAATAGTAAACTGTTTCATAAATAGTTTATACCAATATTATCAGCTATTACTATGAGTTACTTTTCATGTCTTTGTAGTTTACTAAATCAATATATTAGTGTTTCGAAAATACTTTTAAATTAATGATTTAGGGTCAAATGAAGAAGAGAATGTTATTATGAGATGCCCGAAGATATTAAGAAGGCAAACTCTATACTGGCATGGAGTTTACATACAAATTCAACAAACTATTAGGTCCTTATTATAGTTACTCGAATGGATGGCGGATGGCCATGTGTTTCGATAGAAAAATATATTTATTTATCCACTGAAATTCTGTATTTTCGGCCGATTAATTGAAATCATGATTAGCATCATCAGCATTTTAATGTCCCCAGTTCCCTACCAGTCTGTTACTAACTGGCCTTCTTTTTGGATGAGTAATAAGAAAGGGGCCCCAACACACGCTCTCAATGCGTTTTGGTAGGTTTTAACGACTGCAAATATAGCGATAACAAATTTTAGGTCATCCAGCTCGTGCTAAACCACCGCGAAAGTTGCTTAGCCGCTACAATCGCAGACCGAGCGCGCGAGCCACTGTGCCACCGAGTTCTATTCGATTCTACAGAATGAACAATTTCCATGCTTGAACCATGTTCGACATACTGATACTATTCATTTATATCTGAATTTTCACCAAATAAATGTCTATGGTAGTCTACAAATATTAGTAACGTCAAAGAACCCATTTTATTACCTTCATCAAAATGTTTATGAAACAGAAAAATGCTAACTAATGAAATTATTTTAATAGTCTTAACGAAATTAGCTATAAATATCAGTAACTTTTATGATACAGGCCCCAGACCTCTTATATTACTTATTAATAGTATGAAGGTCGTAGGTTCGAGTCCCATGTGAGAATTCCCTAGCTTTTTCCATATTATATTTTTCTATTTAAAATATATAGTTTGTAAGTTTGTTTGTAGGAAGTAATCTCTGGAACTTTTGTACTAATTTAAAAAATTTTTTGACAGTAAAACCCAGTGAAAATCTGAGTGACAAAGGCTACATCATCATCAGCCTGTGGACGCCTACTGCTGGACAAAGGCCTCTCCTAGATCACGCCTATTGTAGCGTTCATAGGAGGCTATTAGCCTAGTGCTACCACGTTGGCCAGACGGGTAGTTAGAGGGTCTGTTTCAAGTTTTCCTTCTCTCACACAGGTGTTCAATGCGTCAAGCCTCTTAGTCGACTCTTACGACATCCCAGGCTTGAAGGGAGTGGTGACACTTGTATTCTCAGGCCGTCACCACATGGCACGGTGACAAAGGCTACAGTACATAGTTATTATAGATAAATTATTATATTTTATGTGAGGCATAAGTCAGTTATTATCTATTAACCTTTCAGGCCCCGGATTATGAGACAATAGATATTCTGTTATTTGGACACCAGTGTCCGGTTCAGGTTTGATAATTAAATTAAAACCTTGTTAAACAGATTGATTGTGCATAATTTGTCTTGATTATCCTATTGAATGTTTTGATTTTAAAATATTCAAAACTGTGTAATCCGGATTCTGGCTCACATCCATCTTCAGCCTTATCAATATTTAACATCAGGTATGATGAAGCAAAGAGTAACCCTGTTGTTCATAAAAAAAAACAATATTACATCTCATGTATACAAGACAAAAATTCTACAACAATAAGATAAATGATAAGTAATTAATTATATAGTGTTGCAGATATTGGGTTTACCTATTTATTTGCTGTTCTACAACAATATAACACTTAAATTTAATTAATTTAAGAAATATAATATTGGAGTATTTATTCAGGTCCTGTGGATTTTGGAATTTTATTTAGATGTTTGTTTGTTGAAGACCACTATTTAGTAATGTACAAAATTTATAAAGAACAATTTTTTGTTGCATAAAAACTAGTCCCGACTTTTAGAGTTGAAGCCTTTTTTATCATTCAACGAATTCTTATACGAAAACATTATTTGCGGTATATTCTTTAGAGGTTAAAGATTCTTTTCAACACTTTGTCCTGTGTAATACAAGGCAGCAATCAAAACAAGATAAAGTTAATTAGTGAATATGAGTAAGACAAATGCTCGTGGATACAATTGGACAGCATTAGGCGCGGTGACTGTGTCGCGAACGATAATAAAACCTTCACAACGCCCATTTCCTTGCAAAAAAATAAATGTGATAAATACACAAATCTGATACACCGCTACGATAGTTATGGAATGACAGACTTAAATTCAATACATAATAGCATTGGATTTAACCAAGATGCTAAGTTTATTGGAGAAATATGGACTTACCTTATCCGCCCAAGTAGTCAACGATTTCCGTCACGTTTTTAACACTATGTTCTTGGTCCACGGAGAGCAAGTTTAGGACACAATAGATGAAACCACTAACAACGAATTGTTTACAGATATTTAGAAACCACTCAAATCTTACTACCGTTTGACCGTGCCACAAAACCACCACAAAACGAAAATGGCAGCGCGTAATGAAATGTGTAATGTAACCTAACCAATTTAAATTCCGTTGTTTGATTATGTCACGTCAGTCAAACCACAGCTTTTTAAATTTGTCGGACAATATTTTATATTTTTTTTATAAACGCTTAAGAGATTATAAATATGCGGTCTCCTTTTAATTTAATATAGACAATACTAGTAGTTGCGTGTGTTTTAGGTAAATAGTTAAATTCAATTCCATACAATAATCTTGATCGATATCTAAATAAACGAAAAGAGCGCTTCATTCAAACAGTATGAGATTGAGAACCCAGCGGGCTTGTAACCGGTTTTGAAAAAGAGCGGTTAATTGAGGTTTTTACAAAAACCGCTTCCGACGTATTCGGAACGAGAGCGCTTCAAAAACCTGAATAATCCGCTTATATCCAAAGCTGCGAAATGTCACCTACTATACTATATAATAGATCGTTTTGTTCAACTATCGATGTCAGATTGTCAGTCGATCAAACCACTGAGCAAGTAATCACTACGTTTTTAAGAGACGGCACTTCCATACAAGCAACTAAAGTGATTTATGAACGCAGTTTCTACCAACCTGAGTTTTTCTAAGAAGTACCAACATAACAGTGTCAGTTGTCAAAATGACAAGGGAATAGGGATGCACCCTTATATATACTTATCGATATCGATAAAAAAATACTAATTCATGCACCGTTATAATTTTTCACATTCCACTCGGAAGTTATTAGTTACCTATTAGTATAGTATTGCACAAATAAAACAAGGTTTCATATGATTTATGTATTTCTGATAAATCTGTAGGAATGTTGGAAGGCAGTATCAGGAGAATAAAGCAGCCACTGATAGAAAATTCAACAGCGGTGAGCTCTTCTTCCAGACTGGATGTTATTCGCCCTGGAACCGGAATCCAACCGATGGAAGTCTTCGTCCCATGATGGACAACTAAAATATAACAATATCGATAACTAATAACATGACAATGACACAGCACTATGACAATAAGTATAGTAAAAAAAAAACGATATTGTAATTTTCATAAAATTATTACTTAAATCCATAATATTTACTGTTAATACTATTATTATTTACAATGTTTTTACTTGAATGGACTTCATACAATATTTTTATTAAAACAACTGATTATATTACCTGTTCAGCTCAAGTGATAAATTATTAACTTGTTCAACCTTCTCACTCTACGGACACAACAAATTTCGCACGTTCGCAAAGATTTGCCAATTTGTAATTAATAACATTATTAAAATTATTTAAAATTTAATTAAAAACTTCTGAGCAATATACTGATTATATTACCTGTTCAGCTCAAGTGATAAATTATTAACTTGTTCAACCTTCTCACTCTACGGACACAACAAATTTCGCACGTTCGCAAAGATTTGCCAATTTGTAATTAATAACATTATTAAAATTATTTAAAATTTAATAAAAACTTCTGAGCAAAATACTGATTATATTACCTGTTCAGCTCAAGCGATAAATTATTACCTTGTTCAACCTTCTCACTCTACGGACACAACAAATTTCGCACGTTCGCAAAGATTTTCCACTTTGTAATTAATAACATTATTAAAATGTAATTAAAAACTTCTGAGCAAAATATTACGTTATCACTGACACTGAGCAAGTAATCACTACGTTTTTAAGAGACGGCACTTCCATACAAGCAACTAAACTGATTTATGAACGTGGTTTCTACCAACCCAAGTTTTAAGAGGTACCAACATAACAGTGTCAGTTGTCAAAATGACAAGGGATTAGGGATGCACCCCTAAACATATACGTATCGATATCGATAAAAAAATACTAATACGTACTCACACACTTATTAGTATAGTATTGCACGAATAAAACAAGGTCTCATATGATTTATGTAATTCTGATAAATCTGTAGGAATGTTGGAAGCCAGTATCAGAAGAATGAAGCAGCCACTGATAGAAAAGACAACAGTGGTGAGCTCTTCTTCCAGGCTCTGTTATTCGCCCGGGAACCGAAAACCAACCGATGGAAGTCTTCGTCCCATGACAGACCTCTAAAATATAACAATATCGATAACTAATAACATGACAATGACACAGCACTATGACAATATAGTACAAACACTACGATATTGTAATTGTCGTAAAATTATTACTTAAATCCATAATCATATCACTGACAGATAAAGTTAAATTTGGCGGCGCGTCACATGCTGGCCAACATGATGTTATGTATAATGCGGCTAAATTACCGTGTCGTTATAATACGGTAGGACAAAGCGATTAAACTTTCTTTTTCATTAGTCGGACTTTTTCGTAATTTAATGTTGGCACAAAGTACTTTTATAAATCCATATATTCTACATTTTTGTATGAAGTGTCGACCCCCTGATCACTGACAGATGAAGTTTAATTTGGCGGCGCGTAACATGCAGACTAACATGACGTGATTTATGTATAATGCGGCTAAATTACCGTGTCGTTATAATACGATTGGACAAAGTTGTATTTAAAATAAATACTTTCTTTTTCATTAGTCGGACTATTTCGTAATTTAATGTTGGCACAAACTACGTTCATAAATCCATAAATTTTACATTTTTGTATGAAGTGTCGACCCCATGGATCAAACTCTAAGATGCTAAACGCACGCATAATGGCCGTGATGAACCCATAATATAATTTGTGCGATGAATGCAGAATGAAAATGAATGAATGACAGTATCGTTCGGCCGGCGGCGGGCGGGCGCCATCGAACGCAATCTGTCTACGTGTGGACACGCGTGTGGAACGCATCGCAACTAGCACAGAGTATACTGGCAACCAGTGGTGAACCAGTGAGCCAAGCAAGCCAGCCTTTTCTACCTGTCAAAGATTTTGATTCCATCAGATTTAGCGGGAATAAATATTTTAGTTAAAACTTCGCTATAAAAAAAAGATAAACATAATGAGTGGTATCGTTACTATGGTAGCTCCAGTGAATATAGCTGTAATAAAGTATTGGGGTAAACGCAACGAAGAATTAATTTTACCGTTAAATGATTCCGTTAGTGCTACTTTGGATACGAGTGTTATGTGTGCTAAAACTTCTGTTTGCGTCAGCTCAGATTTTACCGAGGACAAAATTTGGCTAAATGGTGTAAAGGAATCTTTTTCAAATCAGCGCCTGCAAAATTGTTTACGAGAAATAAAGTCCAGAGCTGCAGCAGAGGGAAGTGTTGAAGAAGTTTTCTTGTCGTGGAAAATCCACGTCTGTTCGGAAAATAATTTCCCTACTGCCGCTGGATTAGCATCGTCTGCTGCAGGATACGCCTGTTTAGTGTCAGCATTAGCTAAAGTATACAAAATAAAGTCGGACGTAAGCTCAATCGCCAGGATTGGTTCAGGTAGCGCATGCCGCAGCATCTATGGAGGATTTGTTCGTTGGTACTCTGGCGTTAAACCAGATGGATCAGACTCGATTGCCAAGCAAATCGCGGAAAAATCTCACTGGCCGGAGATGAGTTCACTGATACTTGTAGTGGGAGACACAAAAAAGAAAGTAAGTTCAACCATTGGCATGAGGATATCTACAAAAACATCAGACTTGTTCACATATAGAATACAGAACTGTGTTCCTAAAAGGACTGAAGATATGTGTACAGCAATCATGGAGAGAGATTTTGTAAAGTTTGCTGAAATAACTATGAAAGATAGTAATCAATTTCATGCTATTTGTCTGGATTCTTATCCACCTATTACTTATATGACTGATGTATCACATAAGATAACTGAACTTATTCATAATTATAATAATTTATGTGGTGTTGTCAAGGTTGCCTACACATTTGATGCTGGACCAAATGCTTGTTTGTATCTTCTTGAAGATGAAGTGCCAAAAATCATACCTGTTCTTCAACATGTTTTCCCTACATCCACGGCTTCCACCTTTGTTACTGGTTTGCCGTATCAACAAAGGTTGATGGATACAGACTTCTTAAGCAAACTATCTGTAGAACCAGTACAAGAAAAAGATCAGATCAAATACATTATCCATACAAAGGTTGGTGATGGTCCAACTGAGGCGACTGATGAAAGTCATCTGTTAGATGAATCAGGATGGCCTATCAATGCTGAATAAAAATAAGTACCATTTTTTTTATATAATTGGGAAGTTATCTCTCCACAATTCAAAAAACCTGGTGGTGCAGTTATTGTTGGTGAAGTGAATCGGAGAAAAGCAAAGATTATATAATGAATAATAAAATAATTTTGTGTATAGAAATGTATAATCACAAGAAATATTGTTTTGTTCCCTCCACATCCATTACCTATACCCCTCTGCAGGATTCTTTTTCTACATCTACACTGATCTCTAGGGGGTTTTTCTAATTACACTCACTTTATCAAAGTGAAAAACTAAATCCTCTCAACAGCCTTTTGTTTCATGAGTTACAAGTTGCCAAATAATAAAATGATATCCTAACATTTGATTTCAACGAGCATAGATGATAGATGTGTTGTTAAAAATTTTCTTGATTGCGTTTGAAATGGAGAACGTAAAAACCAGGGCACTATTTCACGAAACTTTAATAGACTACTAATATTAGTCCATGGACTAATATTATCTATTAGTTTACTAGCGTTTGTTTCACGAAAGTACAGAGGTAAAGTATTAGTTACTAGTGTTCAACTGGTAAATATTAGTGAATTATTATCAAAGTAAACTCAGTTTAGTTTCAAGAAAAAATTATTTGTCAAATACACTAATAAATTACATGGATAAATCTACTTGTCTCAAGACACTTGTAAAAATTATTGGCATAAATTATTAAGAGTAAAATTTTCTTATAGGGAATAAGTATCGGGATTAAAAAAACGTATTCTGTTTTAATCCAGGCTATCTACTATATGTGTCTACCCAAACCCGTTCAGTAGTTTTTGCGTGGAATAGTGACCAATGTCTATTCATCCATCCTAACTTTTGCACTAATAATATTTTATGAAGTAGAATGATTTTTATTTGATTTTCAATGTAAAAATGGGAAGATATTTGATTTTATCGTAGCTAATTTTGGTGCCTTTTTAAATTACAAAAATTACGCAGATGCTCGAGCACACGCGAGCATCCGTCGGCACGCTGTGCTTCCTTGTCGCAGTCACTGTCTACGTAGATTATATCGTGCTAAAGCGGCGGGTATTTGTTAATTATAAATATGCTGCCGTCGCCGCCAGGGTAGTAAAAAACCCTCATTGCTTGATAAAGTACAACGTTCGGTGTGAATCATATATTAGAAGAACGTTTAATACTCAATTAACAGTCGGAATGGAGTGATACACAACACCAAAAAATATAAAAATACTAAAATTTGGACAACTTTAGTTATCGGTGGCGTCTCGCCACGCAAAGTGCACTAGTTGTCAATGGCGTTAAAAAGGAGCATTTTGGTATACCTACAGAGCTGGTATGTTATATAAATAATACATATCTTAAAATTCACTTACCTTTTATTTACATAATAATGAAACAAATCCATGTTTGTATAACCTTAACAGACAGCTCATTGAATATGTAACAACTTACAAATTATAATATTATTATTTAGAACTATAATCTTACAAGGAGATCAAATGAAAATGAAAATTTTCCCAAACAATTCCATTTATTTTTATCCTTTAGTACAAACAGAACAAAAATAAATGAAATCCTTCTTGACAGCTTCTTATCGTGCAGAGACTGAAACCTGCCAGACTCTGATGATGTTGTCTGAATAACCCGCAAATAGGGTTTGACCATCGGTGGACCATGCCAGAGAGAGACACTGGGGTGGGTCGGACTTCGAGGTTTGGGTCTGGTTGATGATCTCAGGGCGGAGTTCTTCAACCATCTCCTTGCTTTCCAAGTCCTGTATAAAAAAAAGGGTTAGAGTTAAGACTATGTTATTCTAAAAGGCTAACTATTATTCATGATGATAAAAATGCTTCTCAAAATAATAGTCAATAATGTTAGCAGTATTCAATAATGTTCAATTTCTTTGAAATTGAAGTTGATGAGTGACTGAAATAATTTTGTCAGAAATTATAGATATAAAGACTAGATTGAATTTGGTAGATAAAAAAAATGATAACTTACCCAAATCTTGATGGAAGGTCCATAAGCTGCACACAACCAGTATCTGTTAGGGGAGAAGCACAGTGCTGTGATGATGTCATTGTGGTCAAGAGTGTGAAGATGCTTGCCATCATTGAGGTCCCACAGCATAGCCTTCATGTCCTTGCCTCCAGATGCACACAGAGATCCATCAGGAGAGACAGTGACTGTGTTCAGGTAGCCAGAGTGACCCAAGTGGTTGATCTTTAGTTTACAGTTGGTCAAGTGCCAAACCTGTAACATAATATGGAATTAATAATACAGTTACAAAAAGTCAAAGAATAGGAAGTTCTATACTTTTGAAGAATAAAAAATATAGGATATCAAATTGACAAACCTTGACTGTACGGTCCCATCCAGCTGATACAATGATGGGGTTAGCATGGTTTGGTGAGAATCGCACACACGACACCCAGTCAGTGTGACCATCATCTTGGATAGTGTATTTGCATTCAGCAAGAGTGTTCCACAGCTTGATGGTTTTGTCCCGGGATCCAGAGACAATTTGGCGATTATCCACAGAGAAGGCAACTGATAGGACATCCTGTGGAGAGAACATGAGTTAGCATGTTATACTCATTCAGTTAATCAAAATTTAGGTCAATATCTATATCATGATAAAGCTCTCTCTGTCCAAAGTAGTTTCCTCTACTACAACTACTACTTACATCAGTTACTATGAAGCTTTACTTGCAACCATTCCACCAAAGGAATCTTCTGCCTCGCTAAGGCACAACACTTGTCTTCTGCCTCGTAAAGGCGCTATACACTATCAGAAACCATCACTATCTCAGAGCAAAAGTAAAAGTTCTATCACACCTTAGTATGGTCTTCGAAACGCCTAGTAGTCTTGCCGGCGGCAAGATCCCAAAGGCGAAGGGTCTTGTCCCAAGATCCAGACAAAGCGTAGTTGCCGTCACTTGATAAGACCACATCAGAAATGAAGTGAGAGTGGCCGTATAAGCGTTTCTGCTGCACACCGTAGTTGGTTTCGTCTCTTGTCAATTTCCATACAATAAGAGTTTTGTCTGAAATAGAAAACGTATGTTCTAAAGCATCTGTAACCTGACACGCAGCACACAATCGTTTCGGATATTAATATCAGCCCCATATCCGCTTGCCGCTCAGGACTCACGTGGCAAAAGTTTATTTCATCATATTTTTAACAATAGTAAGTACTTTACAATAAAAATATGCCTTTGTACAGTTGCTTCTACAATTCTTTAGCAAATATTTCATACGTATAGCTAAGAATACCCTGAAAAAGGCAGGATTAACATCGATTTGGTACTTGGGATTGATGCATACCAAATCGACATGATAGCTATCTAAAAAAGTCTCACCTCGAGAAGATGACAAAATCATGTCAGGATATTTAGGATTAGTAGCTATCTGCGTAACCCATCCATTGTGGCCCGACAAAGTGCCTCTTAGTTTCAGCGTTTCAGTCATTTTAGAAAAATTTGTCGACAAGCGACCACACTCTGACACTTCGAAATCAAAAAGAAAACCGAAAATGACGCTGGCTGTCTGCAAGCAACCTGCCGGGTCAACCGATTGACATTGACAGATTTACAGTGACAGATGACAACAGAAAAGTGAAAACCATAGAGCATAGAGAGAGAGGTTTTCCTTTTTTTGTGGCAAGGCAATAAAGTTGGACTGTTTTGCCAATGTCAAGAAAGTTAGAAAACAGGAAATATAAATAAAAGGAAATACGGAATTAGGAAAAAAAAGGATCAGACAGAGAAGCTGGTTGTTGCGATTAGGAATTTTCCCCTTTCCACACCAAGTGCCATGGAATGAACTGCCTCCTCATTTGTTCCCTGATTCCTACAACCTTGGCCTCTTCAAGGCGAGGTTGAATTGGCATTTCCTGGGCAAGCATCACTGACCTCCATATTACAGTACTTATAAATATGGAGGTCAGTGGCAAGCATACAACACTTTACATGGTGGTCAATTGCCTGCTCAGTTATTATAAAAAAAAAGTCGCCGCAGCAAGCGAATCGCCATGATCGCGCTAACTCGCTCTAACTTTAGCTTTAGAAAGAGAGCACCTCAGAAAATTTGTCTCACTCACTTCACTCTAACCTTTATTTAATTTCAATAAGGCGATCCTTATCGTTTCGCATTCCGCTGCGGTTTCGCCTGCTCCAGCGGTGGTGTGAAAAGGGCGGGCCTCAAAGATTAATCTAAAGCTATGTAACGTCCTTTTCAGACTACCGCCGCGGAAAGCGATGTCGCAGCGGTAGGCGGAGCTACTCTCGCTCTAACTTTAGCTTTAACGCCCTTTTCACACTATGTCTATATGTCTACCTACACATGGAAGGTCGGTATTAGGCTGATCGCCTCGTCAGTAGTAGTAGATATACTTTTCGCAGATTTGGATTAACTCGGTTAAATTTAGGTTTTTGAAGCGCTGTCATTCCGAATTCCGATCCGACTACGTCGGAAGCGGTTTTTGTAAAAACCTCAATCAAAAATCTCAATTAACCGCTTTTTTTCAAACCAGTTTCAAGCCCGATAGGCACAGTAACAAAATTATACTCTTCAATAAATAATGATAAGTAAGGTCAAAAATAAAATAAAATATAAATTATAAGGATAAAGTCAATGCAGAAACCGCATCTAAATATAACTTTATCTTTTTAAAGCGCATTAGAGCTACGATTTATTTAAGTATATTTAACCGTCTGCGAAGAAGGAGGGTTATGTTCTTCGAGCCTATGTATGTTTATATATATATACATAGAGTGTATGTTTGTATATTATTACCCTTGCTTGAGGTACCCCGTTGTCTTGACGTTTTTTACACGTATTTGTCAACATTAATTATATTTAATATTTTTATATTAAATATAACTTTTACAGGTACACAGTAGGTACACATATTAAAATAAAAAAAAAAAATATGCATCTCATCTGCTTGCCGAGAAAAAAAATGTACACCCGCAGTTCTAACCTTAGAATGGCGGGTGTATATACTTAATTACATAACATTTGAAAAGATTATGATAATAGCAGAAACACATATTTACAAAAATAAAACATTGTAAAATATGCATCTCCTGATGGGAAAAAAATGCACACCCGCAGTCCTAACTTTAGGATGGCGGGTGGACTATATATATTTATAAGAGAAGAAAAGTACACCAGATTTCATTAAGGGTACATTGAGGTACACTGCAGGTACCATCTTAGTGTAAAGGAGCAGGCAGTTCAATTCCTTGATGTACACCCGTGGTCCTAATAACGCACATCGCTGAAGCTCTGCCCGGCCAGGTATATGGTTATACTGCCATTGCTCGGTCGTCAGAGCAACGGTCGTCAGAGCAACGGCAACCCATTCATTCGATACCCGTCCGATTTTTGCGTGTGACTTTTTCTAAACTCAGTTCAGTCCAAAGAGTATACTATGCACTAGAGAGTCAACTGGCAAATCGGAAAGAGAATCTAGCCTTCCGATTGTCTGATCCAAGTGTCATCGACATCGACATCGGCTTCATTTGACAGATGGATGTGACACATTGCCGCTTCTTTTTGACACAATGAAAACTTACCAAAGACTAAGAGCAATATGTGATATCCATCTGTCAAATGAAGTCGATTTCTATGCCGACGCCACTTGCGCGGTACGGCCCCAGACTATCGGAGAGAAAAATCTGACGTGTATTCTCAGCCTAAATGACGCTGTTTGATGATTTTGTAATCATCATTTAATTTTTGTTTGATATCCCGTTTATATCTTTACCGAAGAAGGTTTTAGCACGATAAAGTAAGAATGACCAAGTGGATGTTAAAAAATCCGTTTCCAATTAATCGAAGAAAATGGGTGGAGCAGTTATCTATAAAGTTAAAAAATAAAAGGAATCAATGGTGGCAAATTGCCACCATTGATTCCGTTTATTTTTTCATCGGTGGCATCTAATGAAAAACTCGCTGACGCCGCCTGCCTCGTCCACAATTTTAGTGCCTCCTCGCCCCCGGCGCCGCCCGCTGTCAACCGTGCCCTGTGTGTACCCTCCTTTATCAATTTCTTGAACATTGAAAAGAATACAATCCTTCTTTGAAATCAGTGGTTAATAATCTTCTTTCTTGCATTTAAAAATTCATAATGTCAGAGCGAATCGTACGTCACATCAAAATTTCAAAAGAAAACTCATTATTTTCATCTTTATTAATTTATCTAATTGATTACATTTGTATCAATATTTTGAATCTTAAATCAATGTTTCACTTCTCGCTAGTAGGAAACCAATAATCGTTCATACCCTCATACATGGACACTAACATTGAAGCTTTGCAAGTAATGGCTAAGGCAAAAGTTGTGCCCTCGGGCTCTATAAAAGTAGTAAGTTAATAATCTAATTAGTATAAATATTTTGTTTGTGTTTTTAATTCAAGTTGTTTAATCTTAAAGTAACAAATCACATTTGCCAAATATTTGCTATAAATAAAAGGCAGGTAGATTGGTTTTTCCTTACGTGAATGCTCCCATTGGGCACCAAGCTGTAGTTCCCAATTCCGCCACTTGGTGGATTTCGACGCAAAATTGACGTCACGCAAGTGGTACCTACCTACGCCATTTTGTAAGTGTCCGCTGTAGTCAAGTTTTCTGGGCGAAGTGTAAAATAGTTAATTCGCATGGTTTTGTGTTCAATAAAAACTTAAAGACATTTCTCAAACCAATTAACGTCTTGTACGTTAAATCACAGACTCAAAGCATGGAGGACAAGGCGTCGTTAAAAGAACTGGATCAATGGATAGAGCAGCTAAATGAATGCAAGCAATTGACAGAAAATCAAGTAAAAACGTTATGCGACAAGGTGATGTAAATCTTTTCATGAATAATTTGATTCTGATATAGGCTTTTAGTATTGTTGGGCTTGTACCCAAATCATATTGTATGATTCACGGTACCTATGTCAATGAAGAGCCAAAACGCCTATTTGATGTAGGTACGTACGTTAGATGTACCTACACATCCACATCTAACTCTGTTTTCTGATAAAATATGGATTTTGAGAAGATAAAGGTGTGTTACTCGCTGATATTTGTATATTGTTGTTTTCTACCACACCCATGCAAAAATCTGCTTTCCTGGATCATGTTATTATAGTTTGCCGTAATTGATTCAAAGATATTTATAGATTTTGCGGAAATGCCCCTAACTGACAAATAATATTGATTGTTTGCCTAAATACTGCTTAACTTCATTCTGGATATCTGTCATTAATCTTTTGATATAATGGCTACATATTATTATATATATAAATGTCTTATTGTGTTTTATGGCTGTTGCTTCATAATCATTATTTTTATTCATATGTCTAATCATTAATATCCTAATGTTATCATTTTAGACTGTTTAGTTGTGAAAACATACTTTAAATAAGTACTAGAATACTTCAGAACCAAACTTTAAATATGCCACAAATTGATTGTTCATTTACTCTACAAGAGTAGTTTATTTTAATTGTGGGTAGGATACACAAATAGGCACAACTGTAAGTACTAAAAAAGATGCCTGTTTACTTGGTATAATTTAATACCAAAATACAAGGATATAAATCAAGGGTTGTGGTAGAAGGAATGTGGGAAATTTGATTAGGAACTTACTACAAATTTTAGTTATCAAGTCTACAGTATTTTGACTAATAAAATTATTTCAACTTGACCATGACCACCTTCACACAGTTTGCAAATCAATGTTTTTATTGAGAGGCTTAACAGCATAACACAACATTGTTTCAATTACTACATTTTCAATACAATGTCTTGTTAGATAGAAAATATGTTCTTCTTCTTCTTCTATATTTAATGGCAGTGCCCTTTTGGATATCCCCAGTATAAAGTTTTTATTATAATTAAAATAATATCATAAAAATTGTATGGTACATTGGGTTAAGATAGTCTCACAGCACATGTTATTATGAAAATAATTCATATGAAATTGCAGAAGATAAGAGATATGAAGTATCTACTAGCTTATTGAAGCCTTAGCTTCTATTATTTCAATCTGTCTCCGGCATGAAGAAAATATTGCATATGTATGGTAAAACATTCTTATTGATTTTATTATGACTTCCTAATTCACCTCCAGTAAATCAAGGTTTACCTTGGCACTTAAAAGGTTATTAAAACCATTTCTTTTTCATGAAAACAGTTTTGCATAGCAATTCTAATAGCCTAAGAAGGCATTCAATGTCACTGTGTGTTATTTTACTTAAGTGTTGTATTATCATTGCCTCTCAATGAATATTGTATGCAATTGGTTAGCATTGACTCTCCCCTTTCGGTTAATTGGCCAATTGTTTATATAACACATATTGCTGTTTAGATTCCAATGTTTAATGGTTGATTATGAATCACCTGTGGTCATCTTTGACTCATTATGACTGTATTGTCTTATCATACATTAAAATTGTTCTAAGATTGTAATATTACAACCTTGACCTGGAAATATATTTTTGTTGGCACTAATAAACTTAATTGTAACAAACATTATGGAAATCATCAGTAATGAATTTAATATTGTTCTATAGAAGTTGCAGTTTTTTGTTAGTTCCTTCATATTACCTAAACATAATAAATTAGACACATGAATTTACTATTAATTACTTCCAGGACTTCAAGCTTCATCCTTGGCTATATTTTCATTTATTTAACGCATTTGGTATTCTGCCCTCACTCTAATATTTCATTGCAGAGTTATATTAACTTTATCTAAAGAATGTTATTTAGAGGTCAAGTTGCAGTGAAAATCATTACTATTCCTTTGTTTATTTACCTTTATAAGTTGCTGGTATTAGATTAAATAATGCATTTGAGTTCCTTTTATATTTATAAAATGATTCCCAATATGTTGAGATTCAACAATTAATTAGTTAGCTTTTAAACAAAGCCAGTTTATGTTTTGATCCAATAATTATATAAAATATTAGCTACCACCCGCATTTTCACCCATGTGGTTCCCATTCCCATGGGATTGTCGGCATAAAAAGTAGCATATGTTACCCTCCGTCCTTTCAACTAACTCTATGGCAAAAATCAATTTGATTGGTTGCTTAGTTAGGGCATCAAGAAGGGACAAACAAATACACCTTTGCATTTTTTATAAACCTAGGATTAGGTGTCATCAGTATTTTTACAAAGAAATTTTTCATAAGCACATCTTAATTTTTAACAATTTTTCATGTTTTACTTGCAAAGGGGTTTGAACCTTTTGGCCTTGTCCAGGGTCTGCCATTGTTTTTTTTTTAAAACTTATATAAATGGAAAGGGAGCGTAAAGATGAACAAAAAAATGACATAACTTAGTGCCCTAAAGTGTCAGGTTAGTGAGATAATCGGAGATAAAGACACAATGGTGATACTTTGGGTCGACAATATTCAATTTTAACTCTAATTATCTGGCTAACTGTCACTTTAGGGAATTATATATCATAACATCTTTTGTAGCTGTGTCTGTTCATTTATACAGGGTATTACAAAAATACCCATAAAGCCGAAAAAAGGGTTAAATGGTGCCTTATAACAAGTCCATTTACGATATTTGAGAACCGTACTATCACTGTATGACTTACCGCAAAAAAACTACTTATTTTTTTTCATTGATATGCAAACCCTATAATAACATCAAAGTATTGAACCTTGCTATGCTATGCTAGCTCCGGTTCCCTGACATGACAGCTTACTAGGGTTGACAATATTTTTGGCTTAAATAATTTATTATATTTTTTACGGGATATTTTGTAACACCGAGTATAGAGGGACGTCATTTTGAAAAAAAAAAAAACAAAATGGCGTCTCATACTACGAATTTGGACGAGGCAGGCCAGCCCCCAAACAAAAAGTTCAAACTCCTTTAAGGTTGAGTTCATTGAACTTTTGTGGAGAAGGTTATTTAATGGGTAACTAATAGCAACTATTATTTTGGTTGGTTATCCTAACTTGTATATTTCAATTAAAGTTGCTTCACTGACAGTTTTGTATATTTTTTGTTTGTTACTCTTCCACGTTAAAACTACTGAACGGATTTGGATGAAATTTGGCACAGAGATAGTAGATAGCCAGGATTAAAACATAGGACCTTTTTATCCCGATATTCCAACGGGAACGGGTGAAACCGCGGGCGGCCGCTAGTGTCTTATATATTAAAGCATTGTGCCGATACGCTTGGGATTTGCTAGAATATATTATAAGCTCGATTTCTACATTCTTAATTTACAAGAAGCCAGATCAATGTATACTATTCTAATGGTGTGTGAATGATTTGGTGGTTTTTCATATATACCAATCCCAAGGATAGTTTTTGTTGACAGCATTGAAGTCCCTAATTTATGCAATCATATATTTATTTATTAATTGTTACTACTTCCATGCCCACAACCTAAAGTGCCACTTAGCAGCATAACATGAATTTATTCATCAAAGTTGATGAAGAGGACTATGTATATGTCACAGTAAATGTTTATAGTGTGAAAATATATTAATAATAACCGGTAATTATAAATACTGTCCACGTGATTTGGTCAATGTGATTAAATCTATGAAATTTATCACTACGAAAGGTACTTCTATAGTCGGATTATTAATTCAGTGGAGTAATTTGACAGATGCCAATGTCACTTTGTAAAAATAATCCTGCTTTAAACTGTTTTTCGTAATGATTTGCGCAGATCCAGTTTCAGTTCAGTTCTCTACTGAAATAAAAATCCGACTATAGGTTAGGTTAGGTTAGAACTGTGAGCAAAAGAAGCGCGAGCTGAGCGAGCGAAGCGAGCGTGCCCCGGCAGCAGCCGGCAAGTCGCCAGAGACGACTTTCTTTAAAAAGAACTAAAATATGATACCAAGCTCCTCTTGCTTCTATTGACGATTTGTTATTGAAAAAGCTGTAATTATCGATATTTTTGACCGACTTCATTGAAAGAACCTTAATTATATTTATCAAAAGTAAGGTGCAATTATAAATAACGTGCGGTAAAAATAATAAAATAATCACTTACCTTTAATCATGGTAAAGGGCAGATATTAAACCGTTGTAACTACATGAAAACGTTCGTAAGAAACCATCCTTTAATTTTTGAGAATTAGAGAAATTTTTAACTGTTTTCACAGATTTTTAAAAAGTTGTACTTGCCGCGGAAAAATGGGCAGTTCACAAAAATATTTTTTTTTCTCATGGCATTCGATTTTGTTTCTCGTGAGGATTAAAACACTAAGACATCAACGGAGGTTTGAGTACTAGAAACGTCAGAAATCGTGAAAAACACGCGCACCGCGCTCGCGCTACACGCAGTCGTATCCGCTTCACCTACGAGTACCTTTGTTGAATGAACTTATTTTCTTAGCGAATAAGTAGAAATTTTTTTTTTCGCGATTTCTTATTTTTTAGTACCTACTCATACCGCAGTAGGTATCTTAAAGTGTTTTGATCCTCATAAGAACAGGAAAATCGGTGAATGCAGTCCAAAATTTCTCAAACATTAAGGATGGTTTCCTAAGAACGTTTTCATGTAGCCACATCGGTTAAGGTCGGTAAGGGCCCTCCGTGCCCGTTTAAAATTTTCACCCTGTATATCTATATAAAAAAATCAAATTGTAGCCCTCCCTAATTTACTCCTTAATAAAATACTCTTCATAGATAAAGTTATATTTGAACTTACTAGCGGCCGCCTGCGGTTTCACCCGCGTGGTTCCCGTTCCCGTGGGAATATTGAGGAAAAAAGTCTCCGTCCCTTATGCCAAAAGACAATTCGATTGGTTGATTAGTTAGAGCGTGAAGGAAGGCCAAACAAACACTTTCGCATCATTAATTTTAGTTAGTAATAAAACATTAGAGAGGTCGTCAAAGCTGTTTAGCTTGGACAATGTCTAAGACTAGTAGTGGATCTTTATGACCTCTGGTCAGGACAGACATTGTTCCATTAACTGTTAAATTTTTGTACTTGATAAAATGTAAAACGAGAATGTATTTTGATTTGGCTCTTTAACGTGATCAATCAATTTACAGTAAACAGTACGGCAGGCTTCACACTCGTTACGATAACCACCGCCGCTTCTATTTTGATCGACATAACAGCGCTCTCAGAGTCAAACTGCTGTATGTACCTGTAATAAGGAATATCAGATCCACAATTTCAAACTTTCTTTTTTTTTCACAGGCAAAGGAGATTCTTACTAAAGAGTCAAACGTCCAAGAGGTGAAATGCCCGGTGACCGTCTGCGGGGATGTGCACGGGCAGTTCCACGATTTGATGGAGCTGTTCCGGATCGGCGGCCGGTCGCCGGACACCAACTACTTGTTCATGGGAGATTACGTTGACCGCGGATACTACAGTGTCGAGACCGTCACATTGCTCGTCGCGCTTAAGGTAAATACTTACGACTGACTGTTATAGAACACATGGAAAGTATTGGACCCTTAGCGGGGGTACATATTGTATTCGGTTTGGTTGGTGGTAAGACTTGTTGTAAGTCCGCCTGGCTAGCTACCACCATCTTATCTAAGCCTGACGCAATAACAACAACGTTTTCAGCATTGTTGTATTGCGGCAGTTCGAGATAAGATAGCCAGTTCTTCAGTGGCTGAGGATTCCGGGAGAGGCTCGCTTCCATCTTCAGCCTTATCAATACTTAACAGGTATGATGAAGGTGAAGAGCCTCCCCGACATTCTTAAAAAAGAAAGTAAAATTTTGTAATCGAAATGGCACACTGTGCCTCGCCCTCTGCCAGCCCCCAGCATTTATACCCGGTTGAGATTAGTTTAAATGCTGGGTGCTGGCAGAGGGCGAGGCACAGAGTGTGCGGGCTAGGCCTGGGTACTAACCCAGGCCCCCCGACTCTACGCAAGTACCTACATTTCAATTCTCTCCTCCTAGGGGCGACAGATGCGAACAGTATTCTAATAACTAATACTTGTATCTGTAAAGTGCTAAGTAAGCATCTCTATAGCTGTGAAAGGTCAATAATTTTAATCACCGTGTTCGTTTAAGTTCCTTCGTTCACAAACTGCCGCTGCCGCAAGACAGCAATATTTCCATCAATCCGTTATTGTCAATAATATTTAATAGTATTGAAGTTACGTTATACCTACTTATGAAACTGACATTTCAAAATGCAATTATTATCGTAGGGTTAGCGACGTCTTACATTAAATACTACCTATAGTATTTTCTCGCTTCCATTCTTGGCTAATGACGTAATGACATAGGATGGGTCTGACCAACCCTTAGGACTAGCAAAATGAGATAATTATAATGACTTTTATCATAATAAACATTTGTAATTACGTTCGCAGAAATGAAAACATTCCATTAGGTAACGATTATTGCTAAGCAATCGTAGTCACAAATACACTTTTTTACGAATCATATAGACACAACGAGTTACTAGAAATTTTCGGGTCATCTTTATTGAACACACAATTTGCCCTTTTTAAAACTGCGCAATAAGTTGGCGATTTTCTTTTTCAAGGTAGATTCGTGTTAAAGGAGTCCATAATTAGATAGTACTCACTAACATATAAAACTGTTCAGCCGTCACAGCGTTGAGTAACACCATTTCAGTCACGGATTATACACTCAAACCACTCACGGCTTTTCTGTGAAAGGGTAATCATCGCTAGTCTCGGCTCTTGTGTTCTTGACTGATTAGCTTGAAGGAGTACCTGAATAATCCTATCCTATAGTTATTGGCTCTTTGTGGAGTGAAGTAGTTAACTCGCCAGGATCTTTAGTCTAGCTAGATTCTAAAAAAATTGGGACCGGGACCACGGTCCCAAAATCCAATTGTAACATTCGTAGAAAGGTAAACTATGTGCACAACATTGAATCTTACGACTTGTTCAGGGTTCAGTTATGAGTTTTCCCCGATAAAAATATTTTGAAAATTTTAGGAAGTTCTAGACTATTAAAATCTTCCTATCCTTCTTCCTCTTTGCACGCGGACAAAATCGCGATAAACCTGCGTACATGTATTACGGATATATGTAATTCGTATGGCACTGCCCTCCGATGTATGTTCAGTGTTCGCCAAACGAAAGTTTACGCGATAGATGCTATAGTTGCACAACTAGCAAACACCCAACTCATCAGCAGCTATCATGTTAATCTATACTTCTATACTAATACCATAAAGAGGAAAGGTTTGATTGTTTGTTTGTTTGCATTGAATATGTTTCGAAATTACAGCACGGATTTGGATGAAAGTTGGTACACAGATAGTATATAGCCTGGTTATGAACAAAGGATACTTTTAATCCCGATATTCCCACGGGAACGGGAACCACACGGGTGAAACCGCGAGCGGCCGCTAGTATTGAAATAAAGATCGTGCTATTAATCCATCTCATCTATTTAAAACAATACCGTGACTGATAGACAACGCTCAGCCCAAACCTTATTCCTCGCGGACGAAGTCGCTGGCGGAAGGCTAGTTTGCAATATTATTTTAATATTACCTAACAGCCGATATAGCTGGGACTGGGAGTGAAGGATCTAACATAAGTCCATGGTTCGCAGAATAACTTCTTATTCTAATAATAGGTAATGATTATGTCGGGATTGTAATACTGTACTATGTTGTATATGTTACCCATTTCCATAATTATAATGTGATATTCTTTGATTTCGTAATCAAAATCGAGTAGTTACTACATTTGAAAGGAAATTAGAATTTAATGATTGACTTTTTCAAACTATTCGCGGACAATGTGTATTGTATGACATTGACGAGTCGAAAAGTTACCTTGGAACGTTACAAAGCCTTTAAGACTATTACGGCATAGTATGTAACAATAGTACAATACTGCGTCAGGACTTCTACACAGTACTGCTTCTTACATAATCTATAAAAATCCGTTTTTAAATTGGATAGAGCTATTAAAATACTAACACAACACAACACACAACAATTTTCTTGAGGCTATATATTCCTAATCTTCAACGAATCTCCAACGATGGAAAACAACAAAATTTTCCAAGATTGGTCATCCTGTGATTCAATGATATTTCCAAAGTTAAAACTAATGTTGTTGTTATGAAACATGAAATTAAATTAATATGAAAGAGAATAGAGTAAATAAGGAAGTGATGGGTGACAGAATAGAGAGTAGGGAGAAGGACTGCGGCAACCCTAAATATATATTTTTTGTATAGGTCATGATGATTATACGAAAGAAACATAGAGGATTGACTAAGGACGGATTGTTTTTTCTTGTCAGCTAAAAGAGTGAATGGGGTGTTAGGGCTTCTTCTTCTTTACGTGCCACTCCTATCGGAGGTTGGACAACATCATGGCTATCTTGACTTTTGAAGCCGCTGCCCGAAATAGGGATGTAGTACTATGGCCGAACCATTCCCTAAGGTTTTTAAGCCAAGAATGTCTTCTTCTTCCAACACTACGCTTTCCTACAATTTTCCCTGAATTATCAGTTGGTGAATTTTATATATGGTGTTCCTCATCACATGACCAAAATATGTCAATTTGCAGCACTTGATGGTGTTGATGAGTTCAAGATCTTTGCCCATCCTTTGAAGTACCTTTACGTTGCTCACTCTGTCACGCCACGAGATTTTCAGAATGCGGCGGTACACCCACATTTCAAAGGCCTCTATTTTGTTCAATGCATTCTGCGTCAATGTCCAGGACTCGGCCCCATACAACAGTACCGAGAAAATGTAACATCGAACTATACGCATCCTGAGCCCGAGGCTTAGATTCCTGTTGCAAAGGACCTTAGTCATTCTGAAAAATGCACTTCTAGCCATCTCAATGCGAATTCTAATATCTTGCAAGTGACCCCCATCTTCATTCATCCAACTGCCCAAATACTTGAACCTGGTGACTCTCTCCACATGCTGGTTGTCGATCAATAAGTTCAAACTTCGGTCCACTGTATGCCCCTTAGATATCACCATATATTTAGTTTTCGACACGTTTATTTTAAGGCCCATGATGTTACTGGCAGTATTAACACTGTACAACAGTTCTTGTAATGACTGCATACTACCCGAAATAAGAGCAGTGTCATCTGCATATCTGATATTGTTGATGTTATACCCATTTACTTTTATTCCTGGCTGAACCGCAATATTGGCAACTCGGAAGATTTCCTCAGCGTACAGGTTGAAAAGGAGTGGAGATAAGATGCATCCTTGCCTTACACCTCGACGAATTTTGGTTGATCGTGACAATTCATCACCCACTCTGACCTTAGCCGTTTGGTTCCAATATAAGTTACCAATGATCCGTATATCCTTACAATCAAGACATTTTTCTAGGAGCAGATGTATTAGCTTATCGTGTTGGACTTTGTCGAAGGCCTTTTCAAAATCTATGTTAGGGCAAAACTGACAATTCGAAAATGCGTGTAATATGCTCAATTGAATAAAGAATATTTTCATTTTCACTATGTCATTTGACATTTAGCCCTATTGGGCTCCAGGGCTCATTAAGGCGCTACTCGGAAAAAGTATGGACTTTTTGGTATAAAACTATAGCACGGTTACAGTTGTTACAAATCTGGTAATAACATATTTATTTCTTCATACCTTTATCTAGATTCGTATAGTTTCAAAAACACGATTTTATGATTTTGCCTCGACACTTTTTCTTTTCGAAAAGACCTCTAAAAAATACGAAAATTCAAGGTTATTCTTAAATGGGGTTACTTACACTATTGGAAATTGGTTTAATAAGTGGACACCAATAATATTTAGGATCGTATAGAAGCATTTTTTTAAAATCGCTGTAGTTTTTTAATATGAAGCCATTTTGTGTTTTTTTGCCTAATCTGCTAAATCGGTCTCGCTCCCGTGCGCGTCGTTTTCTCATTGCTATCTCGCTTCAGCATATTTTTTTCGAGTATCGCCTTAATTGTCTTTGCCTTGCTACCCAAGCATTCGACTGGATAAATATTAAACAAGAAAATATACTAGAGAAAAGCAACTTGTCTCATGTCGCTCTGACGGGAGACAAGTTGCTTTTTTCTAGTATATTTCTTGTTTAATATTTATCACATAAAAATAGCATTGTAAAATGCAAAATTAAAGAGTTATCATTGGATTGGGTTTCTGATTGAACATAAACTATCCGAAATTGAAACAGAGATTGATAGTTTCATAAATATTCGCATAATTAATATGAGCTCATATTAAACGTCAATTGATAACACTTCACTAGCTGATAATCTGTTGTTTGATTTTTTGGAGTGTTTTTATCACAATGATTAGATATATAATAATTGAGAGAATGCTTTTGTTTAGGCACGAATGGGAAACTATTTACGTCAAAGTAAAATAGACTGTTTTATTTCGATTTATAACAATAGTATGATTAAGAAACAAAGCCGGCAATTTAAATCCAGATTAATACAATTAACTATTAGACTCTCTCATTTTAGTATAATTTATTGAAGTTGATTTACCCACCAGGAAAACTAATAGTCTTTAATTGAAAAGGCATATAGATTGATTTATTTCTGGAAAACCAACAGTATTAATATTTATGTAAAACTTAACATGCAGGTAACAGGTTAAAAATAAATATGCCAGATAAAAGAGTAAGTAATTAACAAAACGAGAGTCAGTTTATATGTAGTTACAATTTAGACTTATTTTTACAATTATATTTAGACAAAATTTATTCCAACATTTATTGCAATAACCACCAAAAAAGTAATTTTCTAATTTACGTCAACCAGTCAGTCCCCGCTCCATACTAATGACATGCCATGCCAAAAAACAATTTCCCTAAAATTATGCTTTTCTTTAAAATTTTATAAGTTACCGTAGATACCATATTTTTTCAATCTGTAAACTGTATTTGATTTATGAATATTTTAACCATGTTCAGATACTAAAATAAAAAAACTATAACATCAACAGTATATTAGTTTTATGTGGTTAGAAATGGCAAAAAACACATAAATAAAAAAACAACCCCAAAAAAAAAACACGATTTTCGAAAATGTCAAATGTTACTTCAAACCAAAGAGTAGATTATTTTTTTAATCACAGATTGGAGTATATTCGTTCTGAAATCAGAATGTTCATACAAGACTAAACTAACTATTAGAAAATGATGGTTTTTGACTGAAATTCGGAGAGGACACCGGTGTCCTGGCGGGGTTTGAGTAAACTACGTTTCAATTGAATATATATATCTATATCAAGCCCGCACTCATTCAGCGCCGCGTTTAAGCCTACGCTTGCCCTGAGGATGAAACTGTTCTGTCTGTATTTGGTGGATGCTGGTGGGATTGCCATTGGGCGGTTATATCTCATAGACCTTGTAGCCATAGATAACTGAATAGCAGAATTAGCATTTATAACGAATACTAGCTTCCGCCCGCGGTTTCACTCGCGTGGTTCCCGTTCCGTGGGAATTTTGGGATAAAAAGTAGCATATGTTACTGTCCGTCCTTTCAACTAACTTTATGCCAAAACTCAAGTTGATTGGTTGCTTAGTTAGGGCGTCAAGAAAGGACAAACAAACACACTTCGCATTTAAAATATTAGTTCGGATTTTTTTTTAATGCAGCATAAAAACCCTCTGGTTTCCTTTGGTTCTTTGGGTTTGTTCAAGATTTTACAAAAAAATATACCAATTACTTTTTATCGATGTAGATTACAGATCTGAAAACTAGTAATAAAAATATCAGGGAAGAAGATAGTTTCAAGATCATTAGGATGACCTACCGCCTGTTTACGTTATTGCGAGCGAATAAATAGACTATTTATAGTATTATTATAATAATATTACACATCAGTATTGAAGTCGCTCTTTTTATTTCCGTCTGCAAAAATATTTTTGGAAATTTTATCTTATGATTTGATGAGGATTATTTTGTATTTAAATCCAAGCTGACTGTAATGGTTAAACTTCAGTCAGTCAATTTCAGCTTTGTACGAGGGCTGATTGATAAGTATCAGAAACGACGAACTTAAAAAAAAGATAGGCGACAAAAATTATTTTATTATATTCTGCCATCTTTTCGAAAATACAACACCAAATTCGAATTTAATTTAACTGCTGGGGAATTTGAATGACAGGACTTAGAACTTTCTTTGTCGTGAAATTTCTTAACAATGAAAAGAAACAATTCGTGCGGTGATAAAGTTTTACGTTTTAAAAGGAATAACAGCAACCCAGATTAAAATCAAGCTAGACAGTGTTTTAGGTAATTATGCTCCTGCATTGAGTATAATTCACACCTAGGTAACTTCACAACTGATTTTAAACGTGGAAGACAGAGCTGCGAAGACGCCCACTGGTCTGGCCGTCCTTAAGTCACAACGTCGAGTGGACGATTCATCGGAGTCGCCAAACTCCATGAATTGCTACCGCATCCACCCTATTCTCCAGATCTGGCCCCGTGCGATTCCACTCATTCCCAATCCTGAAGAAATGGTTAGGTGGCCAGAGATTTTCAACAATGATGAAATCATTGTTGCCATAGACGAGTATTTTGAAGGGATGGAGAAAACATTTTATCAAACTGGTGTAACGGCATTAGAGAAACGCTGGACTAAATACATCGAGGTAGAAGGAAACTAACTTCAGAAATACATTTATTTTAAATAGATTATTAAAGGTTTTCTTTGTCGTTTCGGAAACTTATCAATTAACCCTCGTATTCATCTTTAAAGTTCATTCTTTCGAAGTCCAGACAGCTGGCCAAAGGTCGTCCTAGTGGTGACGGCGTCGTATAACCTTAGACATTTCGTCAGATTAAGTTAATTATTAGTTTGGAGATGGAGAGAAATAGTCTTACACCATTTGCACTAAACTTAAGAATCGCCTAAGAATATTTTTGTCTATCTTAATTTTATTAAAAATAGCTTTGCACTAATCTTTTATGACATTCTTAAATCCACTAAGGCTATTCTAATCGGGCTTCAGTTATTCTCATTGTAAATGTTTTAAGATAGATCCTTAGGCGATTCTTAAGACTACAATACAAATGTGTGTTAGTATCTGAAGAATTAGAAACTGCATAGTCACTTCACCATTACACAAGTATATTGAAAATAAAGAAACTAATAGCTTTTGAGGTCTAACCTAAAAATGAAATATTTATAACTGATAGTACAACTCATACATTTCACTATGAAACAATTTCTTTGTGTACGTGAGAAGAGGACTGTTTCTTATCTGAGATGATATGATGTGATACGATAACACTTGGGTCACTGTTTGTGTTTATTTCTTTATCACTGTGATTATATCATAGTTTACTTTAATCGAAGTCATGTTTTTCGACACTTGTATTTTTGGGTATACCCACCTTTGTTATGATTATTTATACTGTGTCTATTTTATTTGCGTTTTTTGCTATCTTCGTTATTTTTACATTTGTACCTAAATAGATATTTTGTTTATTCAAAGAGATGTTGTTATACTTTATAGTAAGTAGATATTTTTTCTTAGCCATTAAAAAGTGTTTGTTAGTGTTTCTTATTAAGTTGCTTTGTATCGATATTGCGTCGTCTCTTGTACATTTACAGATGAAAGGAAGTGCTTCCAACTTTAGAATAAAAAGAAATATATTGCAATATTTAGTTGAACATTTTCTAAGGACATTGTGCTTATTAGGGCACACAACAGTAACAAGAAACCATAAGCTGCTATTCTATTACTTTTACCAAGGAGATTTCATTATATGCAGATTAAGTTTCGCCATCGATGCAGCATATTATGCTATTTTGCACGCCCACTATTTAATGGGTTCTCAGTATTTATGATATCTTCCACCTGTGTTATACAATTTCTAGAATTGAACGTCATTCGTTGAAAGGAAGTCATACTATTTTTATTTATTCTTCCGTATAGTTATGTTTACTTCTTTTGAAGAAATTTATTCTTGGAAATTGTCACTACGCGCTTATTCATTGCCATGGTATTAATGATACTCGCTTTAAAGTAACATTATTATGAATTTATAATGGTATTTTGTAAAGCAGACATATTAGTTAGCACGGATACAAAGATAAAAAACTGAATAAAGCCCAGTTGATAACTGGTATATAGTTTTAAATTCGTTAAACAGTTTATTTATAGTGTGACATACATAGATTAAGTATCAAGATTTGAAGTTCTCTAAAAGATATTTTTAATAAAAGTTAAATCAGTAATAATTAAATATTGAATTACAGTTTACTTATTTAGGCAATTATAGGAGGTTTTTAAAGCTTAAGAATGACTGAAACAATTAATATTTCCAATAAACAAACTATTTTGTCTATTAGAGCGCCAAGGTCACTTGTCTAAGTTGTCTAGTATGTTTATATTATCAGTTTAATTTATCAATGAGGACGGAATCGCTTTATTGTTTCAAATATTGATTATACTAAAACAACTTAGTTGGAAGGTTTGTTTGTTTGCGTGCGCCCATCTACTACACGGCGTTGTACAGTCAACTCCATGTCAAGCACGCTAAACATGTCAATGTTGTGATGAGTGAGAGCACCCTTATTATCGATTGTAAAAGTCCTGTTGACTGTATCAGTTCTTTCTGTTTCGGACAAATTAGATCCGATTTACTACTAGACACTAGGTACACTTTATCCACAGATTATTAAGTAGTCACTACATAAATATACACCTACTGTGTTATTTAAGCGTTACCACATAAAAGATAATAGAATAGAATCACATTTATTCGCAGCAAATATGGTACATTTGATGTCAAATATGTATGTAAATTTGATTTGACCTACATATTTAATGCATGGAAATATTATACATTTTGCAAATTAAATATTCAATAAATAGTACACTAGCTTGTTTTAGACCAAATTAATTTGTGGCGATAAAATATAGCAGGTTGGGATTACCTTAACATTGCAATTTCAATACTCAATACTCAATAGTTTATTGCAAAACCATAATGTACATGTAGATGTTATAAAATAATAATTTTACTATATAATAATGTTAAAACGATAGTTTTTTTGTCATACTTATTTATAGCACAATGTTGGGATTATCCATTTTAATTGTTGTGATTTGTGACGTCACTAAGCAGTGCTAATCAGTATATGAGTTGATCCTAACAATGTATCCGGAAATCCTGACGTTATAGCTTAGGTTTGTATAGGTATAAGTTAGTAATAAAATTTAACATATTATTTAGTAATAATATGTTAAATTTTATTACTATACTATACTTATACTTATACTTATACTCCAGCCATCTTACGAAAAGAATATTTGTAAACAACCATTTGAACGCTTTTCGTAATTACTCCACAATACGTTATAATTCAGACATCTAATGCCATATTTCAAACTTGAACATTATAGGTAAGCTATTAATGAAGTGCCCATATTTCTAAAACATGGAATAAAAAAGTACTTTTGAGGTTAAGTATAGCGGTTTGTTTACAAACATTCTTTCCCTATGATGGCTGAAGTATAGTTATAAATTTTTAGAGTAATAAAGTAACTTTTCAGACCATTTCATTGTTATAGGTACAGTCAACAGCAGCTACGGCCTTTACACTTTGACCTTAAGAGCGACCTTACGTCGCTCGCAATAGCGGCGGTTTTCGTAGTGCAAATGTGAAGCCGTATGTGCTGTTGACCGTACTTTCCACCTCCTATGCATGACTAATATAAGTTTCTAGTTTTGAGTTACTACTACTAATCTACAAATAATTTTAGAAGTATAATGAAATAACACTCCAAACTCTTGTTCCAGGTCAGATACCGCGAGAGAATAACCATCTTGCGTGGCAACCACGAGTCCCGTCAGATCACCCAAGTATACGGGTTCTACGACGAGTGCCTGCGCAAGTACGGCAACGCCTCCGTCTGGAAGCACTTCACGGATTTGTTCGACTTCCTCCCACTGACCGCGCTGGTGGACGGCCAGATCTTCTGCCTGCACGGAGGGCTCAGCCCCTCTATCGACACTCTGGACCACATCCGCGCCCTCGATCGTCTTCAAGAGGTGCCCCATGAAGGACCCATGTGCGATCTGCTCTGGAGTGATCCCGACGACAGGTCAGTCATACATAGTAACTCTTGATAGATTCTATATTGCAAAAGACATCTCCTTGCACTAACTTACTTATTAAACTTACTCAGATCAGACCCCCTACTAGCATAAACACCGGTATATCACGCGATATGATAAGGCGCATGGCATGCAGGATGCTGTCTTGCTTACTCCGCTAAAACATGTATGTACAGTAGGCCTAGCACGAATAACTTTCGAGGAAGTAACAAATATATTATGAGATATTGAGCGGCGTTCCTACCGGACGTAAACGGAACTACATTTTCCTATACATTTTTTTGACATTACGTGCTCGATACTTAATCGATACTATTTCGATAGTTTTTCGTGTTGAAAGTGACACTTTATCGAACTACGAGTGTCGATGAAAACCGCACGTGCTAAGTCAACAGACCGAATTAAGTTGAAGACTACTCCAACCAACGTGGAAAGAATGTTTGTAAACAAACTACCTGTACTCAGTCAGCCGCAAAAGTACTTTTTTTATTAGACGTTTTAATAATAACTATACGTCGTTAACTGTTTAGGTACTTAGCCTAAATTTTATAGATGGCATTAATCAACTGAAAACTAATGTATTTGTTGGACAATTTCGAAAAAAAGCACAAAATTAATTAACATTCTATTCGTAAGTTGACTGCAGTGTAGTGTAGAGTCTACACTGTAGACTCCAGCTTGGAGACTGAGTTATAGACTAATATTTTTTGTAGTAATATATTTATCTTTCAAAAATAGTATTATGAAAGGAAAAATTAAACACATGAAGTGTCCAGCTGAACTTTCAAGAAAACTAGATTTTTTTATAATTATTAGGAATACTACGTAATTATTTGCTTGTTGAACATTAATAGAAAGAAAGTCTATTGAAGTATAAAATAGAATCTATGTATATTCTATAAAGCACGATCGTTGAATCTATCAGTGAATGGCGTACTGTTACACAAACTACTCATATATTGTGTCATAACATAATAGCATAATCTTAAAAAACGTTTCATCAATTTAGTTTTGCGCGTTTCTAAGAGCATGTAGGTATTGTGTAAACCTAGGTGTTTACACAAATTAAGCACCACTTCACCGGTGAAATGGAGAATGTAGTACTATGATCTATTCTATCTTTAGCTTGCTACTTATATGAATACTATGAACTGCTATGAATATGCGAATTAATAATTAGAAAATAAATGCATTAAATTACTACAATTACCTGAGGCTGTTCATTAAGTTCCTATTTACTTATCTACTTAACAATTTCATAAAACAATCAGCTACCTACATATTTAATACCTAAAAGCAGACTGAATTACCGCCTGATGGAAAAAAGGTAATTAATTATAATAATCATCCAGAAAAATACACACGTTTTTGTCAGTTATGAATAGTATATTTAAGTAATGTATTGAAGAACCGGTTTTTTATACAAATTGAAGTGCAATACAAAAAACACAATGAATTGATATTTTGACCGAAGGCCGCGTCGTAAGTCTTTACACATGGACTAATTATCTGTGCGATAATTGCAATGTCGTCACGACATGACTCGGTAGCATTGTTTTGTCTCTGGCGTTATCTGCCGCTCAGAGCCGGGATCAGTGCATTGATTTTTGGTCTACTTAAGCTGTATACAGAATATAGGCGAAGTGTAATATGGGTTATTATTAACTGCGACATCGACAGATCACAAGAAAAATATTAGATTGTCATGCGCCGCCATCCCAACCTTCTGCACGAAACACAGAAATAATAATAATATTTTCTACACTCACACCAATCAACCTAGCCCCAAAGTAAGCACTGTAAGGCTTGTGTTATGGGATACTAGGCTAACGGATATAAATACATATATAAGTATTTATGTGTAAAATATATATAAACGTCCATGACTCGGGTACAAATGCTCGTATTCATCATACAAACGTTTGCCCCACCGGGATTCGAACCCAGGACTTCAGAGTAGGCGACATCTTTAAACCAGTGTGCGTACCACTTCAAAAATATACTTATATTTCTTTTTGTATGATTTTAAAGCTGCACTTTAAACTACAAAGCTGTATACTTTATGTAACAGACTGCACTTTTTATAGATTTGACCAAACGTCTGATTGACGAATTCGCACGGTGATGCTAATTATGTAGGAATATATTCCACTACGTATTCATTAATCTTGCGTTCCATAGAATGGTTATAGGAGACTTGCAGATTGAGTTAACTATTGTTTGCTAAAGGATGGTTGGTTAAATCATCCCGACAGCAAGGCTGGAAAATTTCATGAAGGAGGAGTTCTGGCCGCAGGGCGTCGTATACAGACGCTTCAGAGGGGTGCTGCCGTGTCTCGACACAGAGGCTGCCAAATTGATTATTGAGTTTTAATTTAAATTTTAATACATTAAATGTATGTTAGTCTTAAGGTATTTATTGTATGGGCCTTGATGCCTGAAATAAATGGTTAAATAAATAAATGTTACGGGATTTACGTAAAACAGCATAAATAATGTGGGTATTCTCTCGGTGCAGGGTTGCCAGCCACTTCAAGCCAGTGACGGTGACGAAAATAACTTATTCAAATCTAAATATAAATTGGGTTAAAAAACAATTAACCCCTTCGTTTTTATCCAGATACCCATAAAATATTCGTTATTATTTTTATAGCAAAGCATCTCCATTTAAACTTTATCTATATCAAATTTTACACTAGACCGATTCGTAGTTTTAGAGATAGACGTTCAAAATAACTCGTTTGATTTTGTAAAATACTTTGTTAGGTCGTAGTCCAAGTTATATTATTGGAAGTGTGAACACGCGGCTTCACTAGATAATGCAGCTTAGTGTCTTGTGATCTGGCCAGTACTAGTATTTGTGTGTTTGTAATTGACAACACGTGTAATGTTTAATAGGGTAATAACAAAAACTGTATTGTGTAGCCAAAGTGTATGATTCACTCAATTTTATAGTACGTTTCATATTATTAAAATAAGAATCTTACTGGTTATTAGCGGCCGCTCGCGGTTTCACCCGCGTGGTTCCTTGTCCCGTGGGAATATCGGGATAAAAAGTATCCTATGTTCATAACCAGGCTATCTACTATCTGTGTACCAAATATTATCCAAATCAGTTTAGTAGTTTTGGAGCCTATTCAATGCAAACAAACAATCAAATCTTTCCTTTTTATAATATTAGTATAGAAAAAAAACAGCATTTCCGGTAACGAACTATAGAATACGTAGTAATTGCAACTTTTGGACGGAATGCAAAATGTACAACTGATATTTGCTGTGCTATTAAATGGATATAGCTGATAGCAAATAAGTGGATTGCTTCTTGTGAACCTTACAGTTATTCATCTTGCAGTTTATCGGTTTCGGTCGCAAGTCACGCAAGATGCAATAATGTCATTACCATTTAAGGTGGTACGACTTCCATACAAACAAAAATTGCACATTAATTGGTTCATCATACATTAATAATTCATAAATACATGTGCAACTAACTCGTTTCAGTTATAAGTAGGCGCGAAATTATAAAAAAAAATTACTTTCATACATGAGCTATATAAATGCGATGGGTCACACACACATACGTAGAATTATTGAAATTATAAGATATTAGTATATTCGTGTTTTATGTATGAATGTACAATTTTTTAATTATTTCGCGCAAACAAATAACTGAAACGAGTTAGTTGCGCATGTATTTATGTATTATTAAGGTATGATGAAACAATAATTGTGTAATGTTTGTTTGTATAGAAGTCGTACCACCTTAAAAATACTTCATTCTGGTAAAAAATATAAGAAAACTTCCATTTAATAGATAGAAGATTCATTTTGTTCTAATACAATAGTAGTTCTGAGGTTAGAGGAGATAATAAATTTTATCACGCATCCGATGACAGGCGTTTTCCCCAGTTCTACGATTTAGGATAGCATCCAGTTCCTGGTTTATTTATTTCTGTCCTTTTGATTTAAGTTGCATGTGTATTGATAGTGATACGTAAACGGCTAGGTTTAACAATAATTAAATTATTGAATTAGCTGTTTAGATAAGGTATGCTATTTCGGTTCTGATAGTTTCGATACAATATTGGTCGAACTTGGGACTTTTATAGAGACAATTTACTAGTGTAGTGACAACTCTTGAGGTGGATACCTCGAAAATGATTTTCTCTATTTTAATCTCCATTCTTACTATCAATTCTGGACGTCAGCAGCTGGCACATTATAAATAAATAAATAATTGCATACAATCACACCAATTACCTAGCCCACGTTCAGTTTCATGAAGAAATTGATACTAGATAAGGTAGCGGATAAACATACTTAACTACTGTTTTTTTTTTTAAATACATACATAATATACATATTGAACACCCAGACCAAGACAAATAGACATGTTCATGCACACAAATATTTGTCTTGTCCGGGGATCGAAGCCGGGACTTCTGGCGCAGAAGGCGGGCTTAGTACCCCTGCGCCAAACAGGTCGTCACACATTCCAAGTTTTTTTATCACGTCTAGTCCAGCATGGGAGCTGTAAGAAATATTTATTAATTTATTTGTTTACGTCACAGAGGCGGATGGGGCATATCGCCGCGTGGCGCGGGCTACACGTTCGGGCAGGACATCTCGGAGACGTTCAACCACAGCAACGGGCTGACGCTCGTGTCGCGCGCGCACCAGCTCGTCATGGAGGGCTACAACTGGTGCCACGACCGAAACGTCGTCACCATATTCTCAGCGCCCAACTACTGCTATAGGTAACTGACTGGTTCGACATCTCGGAGGCGGTCAACCACAGCAGCGGGCTGATGACGCGCCGCCTGACAAGCAAGTTTTTGCGAAATAAATCGCGCATGTTCGCTTTTCGAGCAAAAATAATCGTGTTGGTATTTTCATGAATTAATTATACACTAGGGCGGTTACAACCCGATACTCGGGTTCGTCGATCGACGAAAAATTCCAAATTATGCGAAAATCTTTTATTGCAGTTTGTGATCATCACGTTTAACATTTTGTATATTTTATAGTTTTCGGAACAAATAGACTCGAGTAATTTGATACCTTACTCGGCCGCGTACTACGCGCCAAAGTCCCTATCGAGTCGTCACAAATTTTGCGAACCTGAATTAAGTATATAGATTGCAAAGCAATATAAAATAAAATTACGTTAATCAAAAGAGGAAACAATAAATATTTTAATAATATCTAAATAAAGTAATTAACATTGCATACAATATTTTTGTGTCTACAGCTATTTATAAATAGCTTTTATTTAAACGACAATATAAGATATAAGATCAGAAAATAAGTTTTTGAAGTCTTAAAAAGAAACTTATTGAAAGTACACAACTTAATTTGTTTATTTGTTTATTGCAGATGCGGTAATCAAGCCGCCATTATGGAATTGGATGATGCACTTAAGTACTCATTGTAAGTATACTCACTGTAACCATTTAATAATAACACACCCAGCTGACACAAAACGTCGTATTATCAAACCGCCGTCTAGGCACGTAACAAAGATAGGAAGTGGAATGATTAGCAGCGGAACGTCATGACAAATGGCAATAAAGTCTAGTTCTAAATCGTTAATTCGATTTTTGCGCAATAAACATTAAATGACTTGGATAGAATCTATAATTGGTTGTATGTGTTGATATAGTTTTTGTAAAGCTTTGGTTTCCTAGAATAGCGGTGCCGTCATATAGCGGCCGTAATATTGCGGACGCAAAAAGACCGTCTTTACGGTGACGACATGTGGAAAGTACCACGGCCGTATTAACACACTGTCTTATGGCTGTAATATGAGATGAAAATAGATAATTAAAAACCTTTTGTGAATTTAATACTTACTAATCTGTTTTATTTAAAATTTCTCCAATTTTACGCCACCAATTCTGTTTCAATTGAGTTTTTTTGTCTCTTTACTTTTGAGATTATAAATAGCTTCATGGTTACGTACGAAATCAATTAAAATTTCATCGTCGACGTCTGGTCAAAACAATGCAATATTTATAAAAATGGCTTCACCGCTATCGAGAAAAACGTTCACGAACCATCCGACGCCGATCCGATGAAAATGACGGCTCCGCGTTTTGACGTTACGTTGACAATTACCGCTCTCTAGGAAACCGCGCCATAATGGTTACATAGACAACGTTCTAGTGACGTCATTCACCGCTGTATTACGGCCGCTATATGACGGCACCGCTATCCTAGGAAAACAAAGCTTAAGTAAAGTTTGATTCTTACCTCCAGTTTGAAAGATGCGAAGTGCAATGATTAACAGTGCAAAGTGATGACAAAAGAACAAGCTGAGCATAAAACTGAGGTCTAAATCCTTAATTTGATATAAGGGCGATTAATTAAGGCTGGCAAGTACAACACATTTACACGTAGTGTCTGTGAATAAGCGCGCGGCGTGAAGGTCCATTGCATGCTTCTCGCTATGCTATAAATAAAAAAACTTTTCTGGATATTAAACGCGCTATATTTGACGAACTAAGATCTAATTGTCCGTATTATTAGGTTAGGTAGTTGTAAGATCTAGTAACCAAACCCGCAAAAAGAAACCTGAGAAAGCGGGCAATTAGATCTTAGTTCGTGAAATATAGCGAGTTTAATATCCGGAAAAGTTGTTTTATTTCAATGAACAGCGCGCGCCAAAATTGAAGTTGTACGTATGAGACAGTTATTGTTTTGCTTTTGCTGTTAGTGTGAGTACTGATAACGCGCCAGCTTTCGTTAATTAACTTTGTACAATGAATATTGAAGTTTATGATCTTCTAGCGGCCGCCCGCGATTTCACCCGCGTTGTTCCCGTTCCCGTGTGAATATCGGGATTAAAAGTATCCTATGTTTTAATCTAGGCTATCTACTATCTCTGTGCCAAGTTTCATGTAAATCCGTTCAGTGGTCTTAGCGAGAAAGAGTAACAAAGAAATAAACTTTCATCCTTTCGCATTTATAATAAGAGTAGGATGACTTAAAACTTAGGGTGTGTGTGTTTATGTAGTTTCTATAAGTAAAGTTTGTTTCTTACCTCCAGTTAAAGAAAGGAATTGGTATGATAAGCAGCGCAAAAACAAAAGAACGGGCAATAAAGTCTATTGTTAATCGTTAAATCGATTTGAGTAATATAAAATGGCTGGAGTATATCCAGCTGTTTTACGGAGAGAATGTTTTACATTACATTCGAAGTCAGAGTATTTTTGATATATACACCTGCTTTTTGGTATGTTGTTTGGGTCCACCTAGATAGTATTTATCCAGATTAGCTTTCTGAAATGTAAACGCGCTGAGTTATTGTTGAAAAACTGTTTTTTTTTAGTTTTGTGCAAAAAAAAACGACATAGGGGAGGTTCTGACCAGAAATGTACGTTTTTTAAATCAACAAAATTCCTGAAAATTTAAACGTAACAAACAAAGATAGGAAGTGGAATGATTAGAAGCGCAAAGTGATGACAAAAGAACGGGCTAACAAAGCCTAGTTCTAAATCGTTAAATCGATTTGAGTACCATGGATATTGAAGTTTATGACCTATAACTTAGGGTCTATAATTGCGTGTATGCTTGTTATAGATTTTATAAGTAATGTTTTTGTTTCCAGCCTCCAGTTCGACCCGGCCCCGAGGCGCGGGGAGCCGCACGTCACGCGGCGGACGCCCGATTACTTCATGTAGACTGCACGTGAGTTATTTTTCAGGCTATTTTTGTTGGTTTTAGGTGTTTTACACATGAACAGGCTTTGTTTTTTATTTAAATAGATTGACGATTTTAGGAGTTGAAAAGGCTTTTTTTACTATTAATGGGCTAGCTATTGATCCCAATCTAGCCCAGCGGCTAAGGTTTTTAGTGATAATGCGTTTTTAGATGTGTTTTATTGCTAAAATATTGTGAGATGTTATGCCATTGAAGTTAAAGTATTATTATATAATGAATGAAATGAAGCTTTCTCACATATTGATAAACAAGTTAGCAGCGCCTGCTAGTTAGCAGGCACAAAATAGACTTCTAAACCACGTGACAGTTGTTATTGTTTTGTAGTGTAGAAACTAAAAAAGTACATTTGACACATGTCCAAGGTGTCCTAAACTCATTCCCGTTGACCGTTTGTCTCTATCTCTTATGGTTTCTGAGATCTCGATGCGTACATACATACGTACGTACGTACGGACGGACAGAGAGGGATTATAAGACTTTTCTAAACTTTAGAGTTTATCATTGCATTTTAGATTAGTTCTTGTTTTCCATTATTGTTTGCTGAAGTTATAGCGGTTGCACAACGTTATAACTACTAAATGACTTCTAAAAACACAACTGTTTTTCTATGGTTTCTGTCGAGTATCTTTATAGAAACTTCGCAGAGTTTCACAAACTGCCAATTAGATAATTATAGTTTCATTTAAACATGGTTCTGGCCCTATTCGTCATTTGCTAGCAGGACCTCGGTGTCCGGAGAACAATGGAATATCCATTGTGTCTCGTAACTCGGGAACTTCAAACAAATTATTCAATGATATTTAAATGACGTTTTGCGTTAATAGTTCGGTTAATTATACTCTGATTTCTAATTAGATGGAGTGACATTAGTAATGATACCACTTTACGGAAAACAAAAAATAGTGTTGTACCCTTACCCAATTGAAGTTCAATTATATGTTTTATTTCGAACATTCGTAAATGCAAAACACTCGAACTGTGTTATCTTGATAAGAAGTTACTTAATTAAGAAAAAATAATAAAACCCAGTTATCTTTTTACTATTGATTTCAGAACAATGATTTTCACAATCTGAATAGTTCAAATTAATTTGTTTTTTTTCGGTTTTGATTGATAAAATTTGTGCCAAAGTTCTAATGAAAATCAATCGAATGATGCAGTGACCAGGGGTACATAGCGGTTAATAGAGATTTTGATTAAAGTTCCATTAACCGTTTCCAACGTATTTGTAATGAGATCGCTTTAAAACCTCAATAAACCCGTTTAATCTAAAGTTGCGATACCTATGTACCTACTATTGGCGAGGCGATCAGGTTAATATTTTCCTCTAATATTTTTTTCGATTGTAGATTTGTGTTTGGCAACAAGTTCCTTTGTAAATGTTGTTGCTTCTGTTAAAGCTGATAAGTTTCTTGCGGCCGTTCTTCTTAACAGTTAAAAGATAACCTGAATGTCTAGTAGGGGAAAGAAATTGACCATTTGAAAGTGCTTACCTATAAGCAGGGCTAGTAAAATCGGTTAATTATCAAACCTCATGAGCTACATAGCGTTTTATCAAAGTTTGGCTCTGCCTTAACCTTTGAAATACCTGTTTCAAGAAAGAGCAAAATAAAAAGGGTTTTGAATAGATTAACCGGTTAAGAAGTTTTTTTTCTTCTCTTCATACGCAGCGGGACAATGCGTACAATTAATTTACACGGCCACAAGTGAATTCAAAGGCTGGAATCGAACCAGCGACCTTCCAGCCTGAGAATTCACTTGTGGCCGAGTTAATTTTTTCCAATATTTTTCTATTTAAAATTTACCATACTTTCGGAAGGATCTCAAGTGGCTCCCAATACGCCTGCGCAGGAATCTCAGAATACTTTGTCTCCTCTTCAACATCCTTTATAATCCTTCTTATCCTTCTTACCTCCGTGACCGTTTCTCCTTTTCTCATTCACCTGATTCTCCGTGTCGGTCCCATACCAAATCCCTCCTGAAGTTCCCTTCCCATCACTCTGATTTCGCTTCCTATTCCTTCTCCGTACATGCTGTCCGTCTCTGGAATTCGTTGCCGGCTGAGATACGAGATTGTCGCACGATATCTCTTTTCAAAAAACGTCTGAAAGAGTTTTATCTGTCCTCTTGTCCTTAGCACTGATCCCTTTCTGTCTTTCTCTTCGCATTATATGAATTATTTTATAGTATTATATGTATTTATAGGTTTATTTTGTATATATTATATCTAAGTATTGTGTATTTATTGATAATTTTGTTATATTATTTAAATAAATATTACACACTGTCTGCCCTTCTCAATGTCCTTTCCTTTCACGGGCCGGCTGGAAGAAATTTCAATGTGAAATAAGCCGTGCCCCTGTACAATAATTCTTTATAATTGTTTTTTCTGTAATGTTGTGTGTGTACAAAATATATAAATAAATAAATAAATAAATAAAAATAGCATTGAAAAATGCAAAAATTACAAAATCATAAATTATTGGCAGTTGCATCTTAATCGATCGTTAAACACCTGAAAAGATGTTTCTTTCGAATGCAAGGATATTTCCTAGCATTGATGTAACAACGCTGGTCTACAGCGTATTAAAAATATAAAAGTATTGGAGAATTTCGACGGTGGTTCGCAAGTCTCGGTAGCTCAGCGGTTAGAGCATTGGACCGGATTTCCAAAGGTCGCTGGTTCGATTCCAGCATGAGAATTCACTTGTGGCCGAGTTAATTTTTTCCAATATTTTTCTATTTAAAATTTACCATAAGTATAAAAATAGCATTGAAAAATGCAAAAATTACAAAATCATAAATTATTGGCAGTTGCATCTTAATCGATCGTTAAACACCTGAAAAGATGTTTCTTTCGAATGCAAGGATATTTCCTAGCATTGATGTAACAACGCTGGCCTACAGCGTATTAAAAATATAAAAGTATTGGAGAATTTCGACGGTGGTTCGCAAGTCTCGGTAGCTCAGCGGTTAGAGCATTGGACCGGATTTCCAAAGGTCGCTGGTTCGATTCCAGCCTGAGAATTCACTTGTGGCCGAGTAAATTTTTTCCAATATTTTTCTATTTAAAATTTACCATAAGTATAAAAGTTAATAGTTGTTGACTTCGGCAACAATTATTAATTTAATATTTTGATTCGTTTCCCTTTACATTATTTATAACTAGCAAAAAAAAACTAATTACTTAACTGGCAGTTCTCACATTGGGAGACCTCCACTTTTACTTTTGATATTTATCTGCAAAAATAACTAACCGTAACTCGTGTAAAAAAACAGTGTGCTTGTCATCCGTAAAAGTTGTTTGATTTCAATGAACAGTGCGCGTGAAAACATAAGATGTATTCACGTCAATAAATGTCAGTTTGAAGGATTATAATATAACAATCAGATTACAAGTGAAAATATAACATCGCAAAAAAACTACCAACGACTAGAGCGTTAGAAATGCGACTAGAAAAAAGCAAGTAGTTGCTTTTTTCTAGTATATTTTCTTGTTTAATATTTATTACATAAAAATAGCATTGTAAAATGCAAAATTAAAATTTATAAGCGTTAGAAATATTTGTACAATCAATCGCGTGATGAGGGAGACAAATGACACTTACACTAATCCTCGAAAAGGGTTATCGTGTACGTCATCCGTGTAATCTGTGGTTTCTTAGCACGGTATTTAATTTAAAACATCTATTTATCACGCAAGTTTGCGAAATATAGGTACTTACTTTGAATAATATTTAATTAAATACTTCGTAACAATAATTTTAATGAGCAATAATTCAATTTAATTGGTAAAATCACTTGCGTCACAGCACTTCGCTCTTCAGTTGGCAACATTAAAAAAAAATAAAGGGCGCCGGCACCTATCACTTTAGTCCATCTTATTAAATCAGAGTATAGTTGGTGAACTCGGGCCTTAATTGAAACTGTTAGAGCCCTGATTCAGAAAGCGCCTAGGTGCGAGCCCAGGCCGCTTTATATATCAAATCTCATGGGCCGGGGCCACCCGCTAAGAGGCAAGAGGCTAGCTGATCGCTTAGATGACTCATCCTAGTAAACCATCACTCTTGCCGCTAAGCATGCTGCCTGTACCTCTATTTTTAAATCATTCGTCGCGCGAGTGGCGAGGCGATCAGGCGATTAGCGACCTTGCAAGTGTAGACATAGCACGCTTTTCGTTTTGCTTTCGCGCGCTTGTGTTGGGAGGCGGTACAACAGGCGAAAAGCGAAGCTATGTATATATGTGCAAGGTCGCTTTTACGGAATACGGAAACCAAAACGTCGCACGAAAATAAGTATAATTCTCGAGACGATTGAATCAAAAATAGAGATCCTGCACTGTGCGTCTGAGGCCTTGGCGCACTACATTTTATCTTCTCAGCGTCGAAGCCGCGCGCTTGGTGCTCTTTCTATAGGTCTTTACCAAATTGCCGATTATTACTTAATTAAAAAATACACCAATTGCTTGATTGTATATTAAATTCAAATCATAACCTTCCAGTTCTTTTACAACTAACACCACCATACTAACAATTTTTGCTATTAATGTCACATTTTTTTATGTACGAAGGCTGATTGATAAGTTTCCGAAACGACAAAGAAAATCTTTAATAATCCATTTAAAATAAATTTATTTCTCAACCTAGTATTCTTCTACCTCAATGCATTTAGTCCAGCACTTCTCCAATGCCGTTACACCAGTTTGATAAAATGTTTTCTCCAACCCCTCAACATACTCATCTACGTCAACAATGACTTCATCATTTGTTGAAACTCTCTGGCCACCTACCCTTTTTTCAAGTTTGGGAAGTCGCATGGGGCGATCTGGGGAATAGGGTGGATGCAGTAGGAATTCGAACTGCAATTCATTCAGGAGTTTGGCTACTGCAACCATAGACGAGTCTAAAGGCGCGTTCTTTCCATTGTTAAGAAAATTCACGACACAGAAAGTTCAAGGTCCTGCCATACAAATTCCATAAGTTCGATCAATTCCAAATTCCAAATTTGGCGTTTTATTTTCGAAAAGATGCCAGAATATAATGTAATTTTTTTTTGCGTATCTTTTTTTTAAGTTCGTCGTTTCGGATACTTATCAATTCGGATTGAGCAAACTATATTTTTGCCCTTTAATATTAAGGCCCTTACAAAATGAACTGATGTGTTAATGTTGTTGCAGCAATCGCGTGTACAGGGCGCCGGAGGAGTCGCCGCCGCCCCCCCCCACCCCATCCAATACAGATCCAATCTCATACAGACGACGATCAAACCCCCACGTGCACGCTACACGTATACGTACCACCGGCGTGCACCTCGTACGTTCTCTCGTGTTACCGAACATTTATTGGTGCGACATTTTCAGAATTTACCTACGCTCGTGACATTAATTTTTGACCCGTCGAGGATAAAGCCGAACGGTTTAAAACGGCGCTAATAAATTCGGGTATTATCGCGCTTTAGACGTGGCGAGATCGTAATGTAAATGTCTTGATTTTGTGATTACGCGATAAGTGAGGACTCGCCTGTAGGATAATCGAATGAGAACGAGACGTCGGCGAAGTGCCGGTATTGTATCGTGAACAGATTAGTTTTCGGGTCACACGTTTCGAATTTCGCGGGATGACGATCGAGCGACTTGGTCGTATTTTTTATTATTATTATGCTGATATACACTTAATTCGAGTGCGGTCGATGCCCGGCCGTCGAATAAAATTTGATTTTGTCATATGCAGATGCGTTAATAAATTTAGATTATGGATTGATTATCGGGCGACGGGCGCCGGCTGCGGGCGGCGGCGATGCTGGTATGTCCATTGGCGGACGAACAACTATGTATCGAACTCGTACACCTCATTAAACGGCATGTTTGCTAACTAAGTAGTTTTATTTCCGAGTCCTGGAGCACCGGCGGATGGACATACCACCATAGCCGACTGACGCCGGCACCGCTGGGGGCGACCTAACGATCGTCTAGCGATGACGAGTGTCTAATGATTATCAACTTTTATTTGTCTTTGTGTAAAGTTGCAGTTACAAAAAAATTTTCATTTTAAATACATGATTTTTTAGTTGAACGACCTTTACGTAATAATGATTGAAATGAATTTTACGGTTTGATAGCAATTTTTATGCATACGGACCATTTACACACTTCACGAGCGTACATGTTGAATAAATGATACGATGTACACACAGTATGATAGTATGAGCATTTAATTTTATGTCAGAATGGTGAATGGGGATTGTGATGGCTGCCAGATGAGAAGAGCATTATGTATTAAAATAAAATATTGTGTCGTACTACCCTTCTGCCATAAAATGTTTGTAAAGTGCATTTCGAGATTTATTTTCTAAATTCTCCTTTTCTTGTGCCACAGTACCTGTAAAACATGGAATAAAGTGTTTCACAAGAGTGGAGATTTTTTTTTGTATTCTTTTTTAATAATTTTAGGTAGTTGTTTATACCTAAAGATCAAGGCAGTAAATAGGTTGTTGTTGTGAGTTGTGGCGTTTCCCTTCATTTCGCGACATGAAGGCAAGGTAAGTAAATTAAATCTTAACTTTTTATATATGAGTGCATATAGGCTGCGATTATTATAAAATTGAGAGGTGTTTTATACAGATCGATTACATCATTAATATAAAAAAAATCTAGAAGTGGCAATATTATGTTTTAACGATTTCTTATTCCTACTCATTTCTTAGTAATATAATGCCTAGTTTTCACTAAAATCAAGATTCTTCTACTTGATATGCTGACAAAAGTAATAACATTGTATTCTATGGTAGAAACGTTACATTGTTAAGAAAGTGGAGGTCTTTTGTCAGTGCCATCACATTATGAATTAAATATTACATCTGGCTTAGTGTTATGATTTTGTATTTCCAAATTGCACTATAATTTGTAAAAAAAACGTGTGTACATACAAAGACTACCCACCAATAACATCTAAAGCCACACGTTACGTTGATATAAGTATTAAGTATGTAAGTTATAGATAAAAAATAATTATAATACCGAAAAATCAAAAAAAGAAACTATGTATGAACGGAGCTTCGTTTGCGTGAAATAGATTTTGGCCAATGAAGTAATTGTTGAGCGGTAACGATAACCAGTTTTTTTTATCGAAAAACTATTTCTCAAATAAATTCTTTGACCAGTAACTGCTTGCGTTCTACTGCTCAAGTAAAGCCGATCTTTAACACTAAGTTACAGTTTGGCTCCCAACTCAGTTTGACCATAAATTCTAGAGCTGTTTCACCCAATCGAAGCTCGAACTAATTTAAGGCTTTTCCGGCAAGCTGCATAGAATTACAAACCAACATTCAATACATACAATAAACTTGTGTAGGAGTGCAGACTGTTCATAATGCGCCGTTATATTTTATAGATCCGAACCCGTGGACACGATGCGTATGGCAATAATGTAAACAAACCGTTAAATAATTTATTCTTGCAACTGTACTATGCCCGTTGGAGGATTAGATAATGAATAAAATTAATTATAAAATAGAAACGGATTTTATTTCAACACATTTTATTTTCGTTTTCATTATTGTACTTTAAAAGTTTAACATCAAGCAGTACCGACACAATCACCTTACTGTAATTGTTTATTAGCATTTATAATGCTAGTTGAAGAGAGTTTATGGTAAAATTTTACACTAAACAAAACTTAAATCTAAGGGTCTGTTTCGCAATCTAAAAGAAAGTCCCGAGTAGCTGACTTGCCAGACTTTTTGGCAGATATGAAAAATATGTCAAAACATCTGCCAATTAAGCTACTCGGAGCTTACTTTTAGATTGTGAAATAAGCTCTTATTTAATTAAGTTGCTCAGATGGGCAATTCTGTCTGAGCACTTTGAAATAAAACTCATGTTTTGGAAAAATATTGTTTATTTGTTCACCCCACATTTGTAGCTCTTGAGTTTTTATACTGCTAGTACCTAATTCCGCTTGTTACAATAATCAAGTTATAAAAATAAATAATAATGATCTTTCCATCTTTGGTGACCTATGAATGAGTAGATACACTTTGTAAGCCTTCACCTAAATGAATGACATTAAGGTGGAACGATTTTCATACAAAAAACAGTCGAGATAATCTTGGTAGATTAACAGAATTAATACTTAAATATATGTGCAACTATTTATTCTCGGGTATTCATTTGCGCTTAATTAATAAACAAACATTGTTTCATTCAGAAATCACCTATAAATGAACACTAAATTTTTGCAAATATTACGAATGTGTATGTGACAAATGTCGTGTACGTATACAAAAATCGCGACGTTGCCATTCCATGCGGCTAAGACGCGCAACGCGCGAAGTTGCCGCTCTTACGTTTGTCTCGATTTAATAATTGTTTAAATTTCTCTTTACTAGATTTTTCAGCTGTGTTGCCGTTGCGTCCCAAAAGAGATGAGTTTCGTCAGTAATAATTTACTTTGGGATTATGATATAAAGTTGTGATTTGTAGGATTTATCTTGACTCCGATTTTAAAAAATGCTAAACACGACTTTACATTTTGTTTTTTATGCGTAAATCTTGTTTTCTCCCATCACTGTAAAAAAATAGAAAATAAGATTTTATAAAGGAAAAAAAAGAAACGAAAATTGTATCTGCTTCGTGCAAATAAAATTTACTTGTATTATGTAACGTACCTACTTACTTAATTTTTTTTTTATTTTTATTTAGACAAATGTCATGTGGTCCCTTTTCAAATATTAAATTGTCCGCAATCACATCTACGGACTGACAACACCGTTCCGTATTTGTCATTTGTTTGTAGTGTTTTTTCATTGTGACTAGGGAATGGGTCCAGACAAAGTTTCACTGAAATGAAAATTAAATATAAACGAAATTTATGAAATCTTTCAAAACGGGCGGAAATATTTCAGTTTTCAGTGAAATTTATTTTCTGACTAGAAATGATTTATTTTACGTAAATCTTAATGATTTAACGATCTTAATGATTTATTTTATTTTTAATTTTACAATTTTAACGTATTAAATGTTCACTTAGCTATTCAAAACATCATAAGAATGATGATAGCATAGAGATAAACATAGACTAAGCCAAATACAAAACATGAATTTGACGTCACATATCACTTGACTATTGTTGTTTCGACTATGAATCAGGACATTTGCGCGAAAAGCTAATAACGCGAAAGACTCTTACACGAAAAGCCGTTTGCTCGAATAAACATTTGCGCGAATAGTGCACAAATGTAATTAAATTTGCCTCAATTATTGGTCAGTTAGCCTTCAAAGACCGTACAGCGCATGAATGAATGTTAGCGCTATCTCAGCACTTTTTTTTCTAGATTGTACTTAACATTACATAATACATATTTAAGATACACAAGAGGTTAGCACTTTTTATTTTATAACCTCTCAGGCATCGGAAAACGAAAGACAATAGATATTTAATTGTTTCCAACCTTCCAAGCTTTACGAATTAAGTATTTGTTGAATAATACAATTTCATTTTGAGGTAAGTACTTAATAGTAATTTTTTTTTGGGGCATTTTTGCTTACTTACATGTTTTATGTATTAATATTTTATAATATCAGTATCTTTATAAATTAAAACACGAAATTAGTTATATGCACATAAGTGCCTTTAAAGACTCAATCCTCAGAAACACGTGAAGTATCAAATTGATATTAATAAAGATTAAAGTCTATGGTTCCCCTGAACTGTAAAAATCAAGCTTCTAAGTTTTTACATCACCATAATAAATTATCGCAGTTAATTAAAGCATTAAAGGTAGAATTTAACAAGATTTACAAGATGTAAAATTTCACCACATAAGTAAACAAAAAGAGTAAGTATAAAAATGGCGTCTCGAACTTGATTCCAAAACTATTATAATATAAAATGGAGATTGTAACTAACAAACAAGTAGACAAAATATGATCATTTGCGCAAATTTATATACGCGCCAATATACCGAAAGGAGCTAAATGTATTGATTTTAAATAAAACTAATATAATAGTATTGTAGTATTGTACTAGCGGATCCTCGCGGTTTTACACGCGTGGTACCTGTTCCCGTGGGAATATCGGGATAAAATATAGCATATGTTAATCAGGGATAGTGTAGCATCCTAAAAGAATTTTTAAAATCAGTCCAGTAGTTTTTGAGTTTATTCATTACATACATACATACACATCTTTCCTCTTTATCACTACATAGTATAAAGCAAAGTCGCTTCCCGCTGTCTGTCCCTATGTATGCTTAAATCTTTAAAACTACGCAACGGATTTTGATGCGGTTTTTTTTAATAGATAGTGATTCAAGAGGAAGGTAAAATAACCTTCAATATATAGTAGAGAAATACTGTAATTTTTAAGGTTTCTAATGTGATGTCGTAAATGATTACATTTTTTCCGCTTACATTGCAAACGCAGGCTGAACCCTACGAGATTTATCAATATAAGGTAATAAGTATTTGTACACCTTGAAAATGTCTACAGAAAACTCCGCGGTAGTTTATGTTTATCTCTTATGGATAACCCACAATAGCATAAGTCGTGTAGTCCACGCGGGCGAAGCCGCGGGCGGGAAGCTAGTAATATTATATAGTATAGAAGTATAGAAAACGGTAACATGATGATCCAACAACCACCACCACTTTTTTTTTGATTGAGGAAACACTGCAATTTTAATCAAAATCTGTTCAGCAGTGGTTTAAAAAAAATATATTATAATGGGCAAACACACTAAGAAATCTTAAAATTTAGAGTATCAATTACATTCTTGTCACTTGTGCAATTTAAAAAAGTTGCAATTGCATTTGTTGCAATTTATACATCAAAATTAATATTGTGATGTTATTTAAATAAACAATAATATAAAATAAATAATAAAAAAAAATCTACCATCAGAAGTTTCGAACCTTTACTCTTTGATATCTAAGCCGAGTACGTAGACCGCTGGGCTACTTTATCATTTTCAGCTGGGTCGAAATATTCTACTACAAGAAACTCAGAAATAAGGTATGCATGTGTGAGTGATTAGTAAAATTGGGAGACAGAAACACTCTCTCGAGATATTTGGATGATTTATGTACTACAAAAAGATAAATGTTGGTTTCGAAAATTCAATATTTATTTATAGAATGCGCTTATAGGATTTTGAGTTAAAAAGATACAAAGAACAATTAACAAATAAATAAAAACTACTAAATAGTGAAAGTAGCGCCATCTAACGACCGTTCAGCTTTTTGTAACTTAATCGTTCCACCTTAATGAGCAGAGTAGGGCATATAACAAGATAAAAATTGTTACTTACCAAAAATATTTTTTTAATTCCCTTTTACTTTCATCTAAAAACATGAAGTTGAAGTCGCAGAAAATAAAATTGATTATTTAAAATAATCATGAATGGTCGAAGCATATTGGAAAACAATATATTGTAAATTAGGTACATAACTTACCTACTTATTTTCTAGATACATAAATTCAATTAATAAAAATACGAAGTTTTGGAAAATAATTTTTATATTTAAATATTTTATTGGACTGGATTTGCACAGCTGTAATAAACTGAGAATTTTATTAATCTAATGTCATTGACTTATAGTTACAATTTTCAACCTACCTTACCTACATACAGTTTGAAACTGTTAATTTTCTATTAAACATAACGAAAAATTGGACAACACGATTGGAATGAAATGTTTGCATAGTGCATATTATTACCTACTAGAAATAAAATATGTCATACATGTCAACGATTTAAAGCTACATCAGTGCTTAAAAAGACAAACAAAACCAAAAAAATATGATTATAAGCTTACTTTGATTGAGAATACTTTGTTATTGATTAAAAAACTAGAAATATTTACTAAGTAAAATACTTTATACTGATTTTCTTTGTGCTAACAGGTTTTATAGGCTATTACATAGCAGTCTCCTTTTAAAATTTCAATGAATTTAATACCAAGGTATTATGTAATATAATAAATATTGAACTTAAATAATTATTCTAAGCTTTGCTTTCAAATATTACTGCTACGAAAAATAAACTACTAATATTTTATAATCTCGAAAGTATTGATTTAGAAACATTTTAATAGAGCAATATCATTTCGAGTAAGTCCTTTAGCTTAATAAGTTATTTAACAATGAGTAATTTTTTTAATGAAAAATACGTACACCAACCACCTTTTGTTTTTTCGCCTTATGTAAAGTTAAATGTCACACAATAGCTTTAAAATTAGTTTCCTAACAGCATATAGATGGTGTATGTATACAATATATTCATACAAACAATGCGGTCCGGCCAAAAAGATGGTTGCCATATATGCGCGGTCAACAGCACATCGAGCATTACAAAACTTCAAATTACAATTGACACTTGAACGTGTTACACAATTGGTTTCGAATTTACCTACTTAACAAGAAATGCTTTGTGAATAGAAAGCTTATAATATTATGAAAAAGGCACAATTGCAGTTACTACAAAGCTATTTAATATAATTCGCGAAGAAAAGGCAAAAATGAGTATCTACGGTGGACGGACAACCCAGTTGAGGCCACTTTCATTTTATCCTTATTCACTTTTCATTAAGGTTCAAAGTGGTTTCGAGAGTAGTCTACCCTAGTAACGTTCGCGATACTTTAGTATAACAAATTAATAGAGAGACAGAAGGACTAAATAGCTTTAACATAGCTCTTATTTTTTAGCTATATTATTAGTTAGCTGTGACATTTGCGTAACTTATATTGCGCCAGTAATTTATGTCAAATATTCATCTAGAAGGGAAAGAAAAACAGTTGTGACAAAACTACAAGCGTAAGCTGCTTATGCAGTTTTAAAACAGACGCGATTTTAGTTATAATATCATAGATTGCCCTGTTAAATGTCTATATAACCCATAGCAGAAATGAATAAGAAAATGATGCTTACCCAGTCAATGATAAATACATATATTCGCTTGAATAAAACATTATCTAAGCATAATAAATAAAACTGATTCTCAACTACCTATTGGCTAGGTAGCAAGTAGGTACAATAGCTAATATAGTACTTTGAATAACTTTGGATTATTCAGTGTTAAGTCAGACTAATGTTATTGTTCATCAAGTCTTTGCAGGGAATTGTTCATACCATTGTTTATTTATCAAATCAATGTAATGGCAGCAGCACTTCAGATTATTTTAATAATGAATTCTGCAAAAAACTTGGCATATTGTCAGAACCCACGACCGAACAGCAACATTAATCTGAAATAATAAATTTTTTACAACACACAGTGTTGCACTTTTTTACTTATTAAGTTTATAATTCATCTACTCGCCGTTACCTGCGCATGAGTTTACCAGAGACAGCGCCACCTAGCGGCTCTTGCTGACAACTCAACGTCAGCTTCATTACGAGACATTCATCCCTGTGTCGAGCTGCAGCAGCTGCTTCATCAGCTCGTAGGTGGAGAAGGAGGTGGCCACCATGGGGATGGCGCGGAGGTAGTTGATGCTCATGCCGCGGTAAAGCCCGCGAACTACCCCGTTTTCTCGGTAGATCAACTGCAACGTCTTTACCATGCCAGTGCTAGAAAAGCCGGGTAAAGTTTGAGATTTAATTTATTTAAAAGCCGGCAAAGCATACATTTAACATGGGATTATTCTAGTCTATTTATTTAGTATCATGTAAAATGCAGCTATGCGGAACTGTTATTTTTTACTTTTTTTATATGAACAACGGGTTTTTATATAAATATTTCCAGCCGTAAACAAAATTAAGACTCAAGAAATGTTTGCATAGGTACTCAAATGGACAAAGAGGTATTGAACGAATTACGTAATTATATAAGAACAATAGAACACTATTTTCCTTGTTCAAGTTAGACATTATAGAAAGGAAGAGTGGAATCACTATACCAATGATACAATAAATTAAAATTTGTACCGCTGTAAGGATGGCGAAAGGAGTGGTATGCTTTAATATAGAATTACGAAATTAATACTAAAAAGCGGCCGCCCGCGATTTCACCCGCGTGGTTCCCGTTCCCGTGGGAATATAGGGATAGATTGTTGTGCCTATGTTTTAATCCAGGCTATCTTTTATCTGTGTGCCAAAGGAGGTCATTATTTTGGCCCGTTTTCTGAAAATGCCGGCCAACAAACAAAATTGGTACGTATGGTAAGAACTGGTCGTTTGGAGCAATAGTTGATATGGCACAAAAGTTGTAAGATTTCTTAGTCAAGGTATACAAGTAAAAAAAAAATGTATGAAAATGAAGAATCTTGAACTCGTATACCTCGACTCTGAGTAATCCTAGAACTATTGTTCTGACATATCAACTATTGCTCCAAACCATTGGTACCAGTTTTTTTTTGTGGCCGACACTTAGAAAACGGCCCAAAAATGTATGGAGCCTGAATGATCTCCATTCATCCAAATCGCTTCAGTAGTTTTTGCGTGAAAGAGTAACAAACATCCTTACAAACTTTCGCATTTATAATAAATAATAAAAAAAATCATACAATCACACCAATCTAGCCCACATCAAGTTTCATGAAGAACTTGTGTTATGGATACTAGATAACGGATAAACATACTTATATACTTTTTTTTTTGTAAATACATACTTAATATACACATTAAACACCCAGACTAAGACAAATAGACATGTTCATGCACACAAATATTTGTCTTGTCCGGGGATCGAACCCGGGTCCTCTGGCGCAGAAGGCGAGTTAGTACCCCTGCGCCAAACAGGTCGTCATATTAGTAAGATAGGAAATTGCATGGAACTTTTCTTGCAGATGATATACCATGATCGATCACGTAATAATAAATATTAGACAAACCTCCTGTAATTGGTGCCAACACCAAGGTCATGTGCAAACATGCGAAAAGAAATATTTATGTGTTAGTGCTGTTGTTACCATATTACAAGTAAGTAACCTTTAGTTCATTTCAATAATGGAAATGACTATTGAATGATAATATGAATATTCTTGTCTTTCTCTCGCGTTGAGAATGTTTAAAATTTAAAATTCAAAATTATATTATAAGTACCAGCTTAGTAATTTGCGTTTTTTAATACAGAATTCTGAATTTAATAAAAAGCAGGTATTAGTATTGCAAAACAATACTAATACCGAACCAAAAAAAAGAAGCGCTATTTCATAGTACTAGGAGTAGTATCAAGTTATATTTTTTATAAAACAAACTTATGTCACATTTAGTGCATATAAACATCACATAAAATCATATAAATTAAATTAACTTTGGAATATTATCCATCCAAGGCAAATGAGTAGTAAGCAAATATACACCCACCGGCACATTAATGGCCCACCCCGTAATTTTCATACAAACATGCTCACTTTGCAACTCTATACATAAAAACGTTATCACAGTTTTTTTTTACTTTTTATTATAGGGTCTTTAATATCTTGTTTTGTGAACTACAGATTTAATATTTTATTTTTTTTGTAACAAATAAACACTATAAACAATATATCTTGAAAATTACATCGCCCAGGTCAACAAATATGTTCATATCTGATTCTGATTCATAAAATAAAACTACTGGACCAAACTGAATCAAACTTTTATGGGACCAATTGGCAACTATTCCGCAAAAGAATCACGTAAATCGGCTCCGAAATTTCGGCATAATCGGCCGAATTGAGAACCTCCTTCTTTTTGGAAGTCGGATAAAAGTATCAACATATTTCTGCAACGATCTATATGATAATGTGTAGATTAAGCGTTCGACTGTCCAATTAGCAATTTTTATAAGTACCGAAACCACTGCATTTTTCCATAGAAGAAGCAGAACAATTATTACTTCATAATGACATTTTAAGTACACTATAATAATGCACTATACAGGGTGGAAATTTAAGACGGGGCAGTAAGGGCCTTACCTTAACCGTTGTTGCTACATGAAAAGTTTTTAGGAAACCATCCTTATTTTTTTGAGAAATATTGAACTGCATTCATGGATTTTGAAAAAAAAAATACAGTTAGCATGAAAATAGTCAGTTTTTTTATTTGTTTTTTTTTTATGCCAATCGATCCTGTTTCTCATGAGGAGCAAAACAATCTAAGACATCAAAGCGATTTCTGACTTTTCTAGTAGTCATACCTCAGTTGGTGTCTTAGACCGTTTTGATCCTCATTAGAAACAGGGTCGATAAGCATCAACATGTAAAAAAAAACAAAATGTAGACTATTTTTTTTTTAATCCGTGAATGCAGTTCAATATTTCTCAAAAAATTATGGATGGTTTCCTAAGAACGTTTTTATGCAAGTAGCTACAACGGTAGAGGTACCTTTTTTTCTTCCCAGGGGGAAATTCCCACGCATACCTCCTTGTCCGGGGAGACAGGTAGGTTGTGTGGGACTCGAACCCACTAAAACCCCCTGGTTATTCCCTCCTCGCGTTGGCGGAGACTGTCGGGTTTGGGGTGACAGTCACCGGGCCTCCGCCCGCGTGTATCTTTTGGACACACCCAACCGTACATCAGCACATCTTATTCACGGGATGTCCTCCCTGGGCGACGGAATTCCACGTTCCGCCGCTGACTCCCAGTTAACCCTTTCACTGTCCAACATCCGACTCACCGGTTAAGGTGCCACCTGCCCTTCGAGCCCAGGGGGGCTAATTGTCTAATTTTAAAATCTATCGCAATCCCTTTCGATTAGTCATTTGAAAGATATTTACATATTTCAGGCCGTCACTATTTGACATTTTATAGGGATTGTGATCGGGACACGTTTTGAAAGTATTATTTAATGAACGAAATTGATCTGTCTAAGCAAAGTTACACACGAAAATATCATCCAAATTTAAGGAGAAGTGTCATTTAAAACATCATTCGTTGCGAAGGGGATTGCGACCATAAGTTACACAATTCCATAAATCTCTATCATAATCACAATACCTTTGAAATGGATTGTGATAGATTTTGAAATTAGACAATTAGGGGGCAGTTTTAAATTTTCACCCTGTATAGTGCATCTAAATCCGTAAAAATTGATATAATTCAATGAGTGCTTCATCAGATTCCATACAATGTGATGTGGCCATAAAGTAATGCTTTGCTTAAACGAAGCCATGGAAACGAGAAGAGATTTTAAATTTAAAAACTCTTTAAGTGCTCATTGGACAGTCGAATGCTTAAACCTAAACATTAGAAGACAGAACTTTGCAGAAATATGTTGACATTTTTATGTATAGAGTCGCAAAGTGAGCATGTTTGTATGAAAAATTGGTTAATTAGGTAGGCCAATACAGGCAGGTGAGTGTATATTTAGGTTAAGCAAGAATAACGTTAATGGACAGTAAGAAAAAAGTAATATCACAAAGAAGTTGTTAGTATAAAATAGTGTGTAATATGCATACGCGAAAGATTGTCTTCCACCATTTTTTTAAATTGTTTGACAACAAATCTTAGTCATTTATTGTATTGTGTCAACTTCTTTTTCGTAGGCCACTAAGTAGTAGTCAGCCATCAATAAATCTGCGAACTTATGAAAATTACCATAACCATACTTAGGGCCGGTTTCACCACCGAACGATAAATCCTGGATACCTCAACTGGCAGATAATTTTATTAATATGAATAATATTTCAAAATAGCTGTCAGATGAGATATCTAAAACTTATGAATCGGTGGGAAAACTGGCTCAATCTACTAGTCTAGATTAAGGTTTCGCTTCGGAGCGATTCAGTAATCCTAGTATAAGCGGTTTTTATCGACAATAGGAGGTCGATAACGTGTTACTGTCCCGCTCTAGCATGGTAAGCTAGACACCATGATGCGCTATATCACGTGATATAGCGGTGTTCATGGCTGGTACAAGTACCGGCATGAGTCGTGAGCGGTGAGCGAGAGTATCGTCTACAGTCGCGCATATAAAGTTATTAACAATTTTGTTTGAGACAAGCTGAGAAAGCGACATTATGAGAATGCGACATTTTGCGAAAGAGACATTATGAGAAAGCAACCTTTTGCGAAAGAGACATTATGAGAAAGCGACATTTTGCGAAGTAGACGTTTGAATGTAAAAATGTTAAGTTCTCTTTTCGAATTTATTTTACAAAAATAACAGTTTCCTCAGTCTTTTTTTAATATAACAATGAACATCGAACACCATTTTCCGTGCTTGCCTTTTTAATACTAATAATAGTCAACACACGAAACAAATCTACGCGCAACTGTACTTAGGGAGCGCGTGCTGCACAAAGTCCGACAACGAGCCAATCAGCGCTTACGTCACTCAGAGCCGCCTATCAGAGCTACATACGGCTGCTGCACGGCACGGCGGATACGTCTCCACCCGCGTACCCCGCAAACGAGGTCACGACTCGTGCCGGTACCTGTAGGCATGGTACAATCGAGGAAGTTTCGTGTCGACCAGTAGTTGGGATTATTCTAAAAGTAATACGCTTAAAGAAATCACTTATTATTCGAATGAAATACCTATGAAGTTCTTTTATTTGTGAAGTAAGTAAACTGTATCAATAAATCTATTACTTTTTTAAATAAAGCTCCCTAAAAACTCTACTGGCCTACAGTGTTTGCACTGCCTACAAACGCCCGAAATGAAGCACTCACACAGATACGCGCCGCTACACGCGTGCTTCTGCGTGTAGTTTTTACAATTGAAAACCATAGAGATCGAGAGGCCGGCCGTGTATTGATAGCGAGCGGCGCATGTATGTGAGTCCGTCATATTGGCCGAGTGCATCGACTGTTTGTTTAGACTGTCCCTACCGGGCAGTTCCCCAACTGTATAGTGATTCACTCACCCGAACTTCTCCGTGTGTGGTTCCATGCACGCGAGCTGCATGCGGCGGCGAGTGACGTCCAGGGGGTATGACACAGACTGCGCTACAGCTCCAGCCAGCCCACCGCAGGCCAGCTTTCCTGGTACCGTCAGCACCAGACCGCCTGTTCATAACAATACACAAAACTACAATTCTGCATGTTGATGCAAATTACTTAAACAATGTTAATGTTTTAAATTATGATGACGTAGAAACGGAATGAATTAATGCAAAAGTCGACGCATTATGTTGCTACTCGTAGGTACAGTCGGGAACTCTCCGGTAGGTCAGTAGAGATTTTTAGGGAAACGTTATTTTAAAAAGGTAATAAGGATAAAGTTTTTTTTCTAATGATATAGGTACCTGATAATTCTCTTTTTTGTGTGATATGAAAGTTTTTTTCTATACCGTCTGTGGCCTAGAAGCGGGGATAATATTAAAAACGGAGGCTCTATTATAGATTTATATATATAGACCTATAATAGGTCACTAGTAATTGAATCATTATGGTCCCAACTAATTAACACCAAATCTTTACTTTTTGATTCTTTCTAACAAACTTAATAGTAAATTCAATGTAATGCAAACAACAGTACCGACCGTTAGAATTTTTCGGAGCTACTCGGACCGTCTTTTTGACAATTTATGTGTCGGCTGATAGTAATAGGTAATAATACTGTCTTACTATCGCACTTCAGGAATCCACGTAGGTATTGTATTCACATGTTTTTACTGGAGTGTTTGTTTTGCACTCAAAACCATTTACAAATTGTGGAAATAAATCCAATTCAATTAAATAAAAATAATGAAACCAAACAATATCATATGACAATATTCTGACATTATTTTTTATTTTTTCAAATTTTACTCTCCTTTTTACCGACTTCAACAAAAAGGAGGGAGGTACTCAATTCAACGCGTATTTTTTTTTTTTTTTTTTTTTGTCTGATGTATGTATACCGATTACTCCGGTGTGTTGGTGATCCGATTTTAATAGTTGTTTTTTTGTTCGATCGGGTACACTGTCAATTTGGTCCCATATAATTTTTACGAAGATCTGGCTAGTAGTTTTTTCATAATCTTGAAAAATATCAATCACCTTTTGGCAAGTAGTCGTTTACCTAGATGACATTGTTGTGTATGGGCTGATTTTTAGTGTAAGTAACGGCACATGATGTAACTAAAAAGTCTGAAATAAAAACATTTTATAAAAAAAAATCAAACCGACTTCAAAAAGTAAAAAATAAAACTTTTGGAGTCGGTGCTAGCTAGCTAAGGCCAAAAAAATATATAGTTAATAGAAGTGCAATGTAGAATGCCCTGGCTGGCACCGACTCCAAAAGTTTTATTTTTTACTTTTTGAAGTCGGTTTGATTTTTTTTTATAAAATGTTTTTACACTATGATCTTCTTTTAAAAAAGAGCATAATGTAAAAAGCGTAGAATCCATGGAATTAATAGCTACTACGTACTAGTACTTAATAATCCCATGGCTACCTATTGATTGAAATGACATGTCATGCATGGTTAATAAAATTGTAAACGGATAACTGTCATTGCGATATTTAATAATAAACTACAGATTTATATTATTTTAAAACAGAGATTTTAAGCTGTGGGAAGTAGCCGGGGCTGTTGCTATTCAAAGAGTAAAAGTAACTTTTCTAATGGATAGTGAGATCATGATGTTTTGCGGTACCTAAGTTTTTTTATTGTCCCCTGTACCACGATAAGTTCGCAACGTTGGCGATAATTTCGTTTGCAATTATACACTGATTATAAATCGTAACTAAATTCTTTTTGTGAGTAATGCATGGGTTTTGATTAATTGGAATCTTTTCAGAATAAATACTAATACTCTAGAGAGTCACTATTTTCAATACTTTCCCCGGTTCTAGGCCCCACGTGGTATAACTACTACTTTTTAAAATAACGCTCCCTAAATAGCTCTACTGGCTTACCGGGAACTTCCCTGACTGTACTGTAAAAGCGATAGATCGCCAAGTTGTTGTTTTTATTTAATACTAGCTTGCGCCCGCGGTTTTACCCGCGTGATTCCCGTTTCCGTTAGAAAATAATAATGGATAAAATGGGATGAAATTGCTTAGTTAAGGCGTGAAGACACGACACAAACACACTAACGCATTTATTATATTATTTATTTATTATAATATTTATAATTAATAAGTCATTAAGGTCAAAAAGTTTCAGGGCAAAATATTCATCAGATGAGATCACGTCAAGAAAAGGTACATCGAGACCGCGTACCGATGCATAGCGCTTTCTCAGGAAGTACCAAATAGTTGGACATGTCAGGGCTGTCCACCCCGCCTTTTAGGTTCATATATTGAGGACATGAAAAGGTCACTTACCTCACGAACGACCAAATTGGGCTTACACTTAATAAAACAATATTTAACCGCATCAGAAAATAACTACAGTACAATTTAGTCTTCAGTAATCGCACGAAGGCGGAAGGTCAAGTAAAAGTAAACTCTTTATGTAAAGAAAAAGTTTAAAGAAAAAAAAAAAATATTGACACACCTATAAACATAACATATATAAACGATGCATACAGGAAATGACAAAAACACGCACATGGTAAGTAACAAACAAGCAGAAACCAACAGCGTTGAACCCTTAAATTCACGTGTCGTCTTACGTAAGATAAAAGAACTGTAGCCCTCGCATGATCGGTTTTTATCGACACTCATAGCTTGATAACGTGTCCCTGTCTCACAGACATCTTATAGGGGTAAGCAAGACAGCATCATGCGCCATATCATGATATAGCCTGGAATACGCATGCTACTAATAAGCATGCTCGCTTGCTACTAACTAGCATTCTCCGACTATACATGTCGCAGCCATCTGGATAAATCAGCTATTTGATTGGAAGGCTAGCCGGTTAATTAAACACCGGAATTCAGTTGAATGCCTAGGCCGATCGTTAATTAAACTAGCATCACTTAACGTTCAACTAGTTCGCTTATTGCAAGTTAGCCCCTTTAAAGATGGTTGACGTTAATGCAGCCACGTGATTAAAATTTAATTGTTTTTTTGCCACTGGGGCGCTGGTAGTCTCAAAACAAATATGGCGTCAGATAGCTCTCATCAGCTGGCAATAAAAAAATGTGTAATAAAAATATGCCTGATATTACTCCGCCGGCTACAAGTTTTCACGAATAGTTTGAGTCTATAATTACATCTCATTTAATGAGACTGCTAAATATGACGTTCAGCTAAGTCGTTAAACGTTTCATTCAACGACTTGGCTAGTTGTCCCTTAGCCATTTCATTGAGCCATTTCGTATACACGTGCTTGTTTCTTGCTACTAAGTAGCACATGCTCGAAATGCTAATGCGATTCTACGTAGCATGTGTATTACGCGCTTATAACGATGCTCATGCTGCAATATGAGAAAGAACCTTATCACTATTACGAAAAACGAGATTTTTATCATGTTTGTATTTGTTGTCCAGTCCCCGATATTTCGGAACAGTTGCATGCGCCATGATCACAGTGTAACTAACATAGTAAAAATCTCGTTTTTTGTAAGGTTCGTGGGCAAAATACTCGCTAACCTGTATTCGTATCGCACTTGCGGCACAGCGTACTCGGCAAGTACTTCATGCAGAGGAACTTGAGTGACTCGAAGCAGTAGAAGCTGAAGCCCGCATATGGGATCATGCTAACCAATATTTGAAGAAGTCACTTTGTCCAACGACATCGACCTGTATTCTGTAAACTGGAGAACCTAAAAGAACTCGAGGTAGGCCACCAACCACCTGGATGGGAATGATAGGAAGAGACTTTAGGACGATGGGACTCCACCCTGATATTAGTCAAGCACGCCTGGAATGGCGCATAAGACACGGAGTGCCGACCCTAAAGGACATGGGAAATGAGGCACAGAGGAAGATTTACCTGTATTCCTATCGCACTTGCGGCAAAGCGTACTCGGCAAGTACTTCATGCAGAGGAACTTGAGTGACTCGAAGCAATAGAAGCTGAAGCCCGCGTACGGAACCATGCCCACCATGGTCGGCACGAAGCCGCGGTACAGCGCGCGGATACCGCCCTCCTGGGAAACATTTACAACGAAAAAGTTGGTATAAATTGTGACGGAGTTTTAATGTTTTTAGAACGCATGTGAACATGGTGGCGGCGGCATGAGCTATGCCGGTGTAGCGGTGCTCGCCCGTGATCTGGACGCGAGCTCTCGGATATGTCCAAAGGGTAGTCATGCATGATGAACTAGCTGCCATGACTGCAGGGTTGCTCACTGTCCGGAACATGGTGACGGCGGCATTAGCTATGCCAGTGTAACGGCTCACCCGAGACCTGGACGCGAGCCCTTGGATATGTCCAGCGGGTAGTCATGATGAGCTAGCTGCCTGACTCCAAGGTTGCTCACCGTTCTGAACATGGTGGCAGCGGCGTGCGCTATGCCGGTGTAGCGGTGCTCGCCCGTGATCTGGAAGGCGAGCCGCGCACGGATGGTGTCCAGCGGGTACGTAAGAGTTACCGCAGTGACGCCCGCTGCGGCTCCCGCTATGAACTTGTCTCCGTGCTGCACTAGAGGTATGTGAAGACCTGTTAGATGCTGAAACATAATAGAAAAACAGTGTGATTGATGACGATATGGGGAGATTTGTGAGATTAGCAATAATTATGACCGTCGCAGGAAACTGTATGAAATTTCAATCATTTCACTCATATTTTATTTTGGCGATTATCATCATTTAGGATGGTGAAACTGCGGCGTCCTAAACCTTAAATATTCAAGTTCATCAGCCATTTTACGGCTGCGGACGTCAAATGGAAACAAAGGAGATTTTGTATTATTTACATATTGCAGATTATTATTAAGATTTTGTATTGCATAACATGTTTTGCACTATTAAAGCAAGATGATGATTATAAATAATCTTTTCCATTATACTGTTAATAACATGGCAAACAAATATGACGATGTCAACCAAGTGGTAATGAAATGACCACGATTTCACGACAGAGTTTGTAAACATCACGTTTCAAACTTGTTAGATATTTCTGTTCCCCTCCACCTTGCCTAGTATGATCCATTTCTAAATCCCCATTATTATTTTGTGCATCTATAATTCGCTATAGGTACAAATCAAATATCAACTTATTATGTAAGTAAGGTATGTGTTAGTTCTTCATGTCTCATCTCTTCATGAAATAATGAACAGCTAATCATAATTAACTATGCAGTCTAGGATTAGGATGCGACCGAGATAATTAGTTTAACTTTGGTTTCTGGTTAACACATCCAAACCATGGTATAACGGTGCCATCAATACAACGGTGAATAACATCAATGAAACGTGGAGCTCGGTTTCCCTTTTAGAAATTTTATTAGTAGATAATCTGTGATTTGATTATGGACGTGACGTGACAAATTCCGTGCGTTCGTTTAGTTCTTATAGTGACAATGATGGTTAAGAAACTTAGGTTAAATCGGGAATTATTAAATATGACCACGATTAGAATTAAATCTGTATTATTAATTAAGTTTAACTACGAGTGTGATTTGTATTCATAATATGCCGGCAACATTGACTCACGTAGAAAGAGAAAGTCGATTCCACCTGTCGACGGAAGCATCAACTGTAATATTCTTGGCTTTTGGCGTGTGCTGAAGGCATTTCTAACTTAGCTTTTTCCCATAAAATAGCTAGTGGTATTACTATCAACTTCAGTGGATATGTTCAATGAAATGGCTAAGGGACAACTAGCCAAGTCGTTTAATGAAACGTTTAACGACTTGGCTGAACGTCATATTTAGCAGTCTCATTAAATGAGATGTCATTATAGACTCAAACTATTCGTGAAAACTTGTAGCCGGCGGAGTAATATCAGGCCTAATTTTATCACACATTTTTATTACATTAATATGAATAATAAATCACTGTAAATAAGTTATGTTGAAACGAAAAAAGCACATAAAATTTCCAGTTGATGCGAGCTATCTGTCGCCATATTTATTTTGAGACTACCAGCGCCCCAGTGACAAACAATTAAACTAAATTGGAATCACCTGGCTGACGTTAAGTCAGTCATCTTCAAAGTGCTAACTTACAATAAGCCAACTAGTTGAACGTTAAGTGATGCTAGTTCAATCAACGATCGGCCTAGGCAATCAACTGAATGCCGGCGTTTAATAAACGGGCTAGCCTTCTAATCAAATGGTTCATTTAACCAGATGGCTATAACAGATATTTTGATGAAAATAACAGAAAAGCAAAATTATTTATTGAATGTCAAAGGTATGAAATAGACGAAGACCCACTTGAAAGATAGGAAGACCGAGCGTTATTGAAATCGGGAATTAAAAAAAAATACTTATACAGATCGCGCGGCGAGAGTTTGGCTTTGACCTTCGGGTGGAGGGGATTACTGCGCATGGGTACTGTCACGCACACAATATTTTTCCTTTTTTATGTACCAGGTTGGATATTTGAGTGGGTCAAAATTCATGTACAGTCAGTACAGTGGTAATAATGCTAGAAAATAATACGAAATAGATAAACTTCTTCATTTATTAAAAGTATTGATAGTTATTTTACATATATAAAATGTTTATTTCCTTTTAAAGTTTACAGAGACAGCGATGAAAATTTTAAATAATTGTTTTTTAATAAAATTATTTATTCCAAGATACATGTCAAATTGGTACATACAAACAAAAGAAAACTTAAAATAATTATTAAATACAAAAGTTAACATTAAAAAAAAGTCTTAGCAGCAGTGCTATTCAGATTCTGAATCAGTTAAAGGTTTAACGCCTTCTATGAAATCACCGCATGGTCCAGTGGTGCTGCCGCGACACGAAATTGTGCAACGTCTTTTGCTTGTTGAGGGTCCGGGTTCAGGGCTTCCTCGGTCGCAGTTGTCATCATCATCATCTTCATAACCATCATCAGAATCATCGTCTTCGGAACTATCATCGACGCGAATTATAAATTGCTCGGTAAGTAAATCAACTACATGGTCACTCTTGGCGTACTCTTCTTCTATATCTTTTACCTTTTTACATATTTTTTCCCATTCCTGGGCACCCATTAAGGATACTTTTTCTTTGATAAGTTTGGTACATTCTTGTAAATTCCATTTAACATTTTTGCTAGCTACATATTGTTTAATAGTAGCCCATGCCATTTCTATGGGGTTGAGGTCTGGATGGTAAGGCGGTAATCTCAATATGCTATGGTTTGCTTCTGCTAAAATTTGATCTATTGAAAACGTTTTAAATCTTTCTTTATTAGCTTTTATCAAGTTGTACAATTGTGGCTTGAGCATTGTTGAATCATATTGTATGCCTTTATCAGTTAGCCAATTCTGCATATCGGCTTTTTTGGTATTGGAGGACGGTGCTAAATCCCATTGTTTATTGTGGTATGAGGCGTTGTCGACAACCACTACAGAATTGGGTGGTAGGTTGGGAATTAATTGTGTCCTAAGCCATTTTTCATAATTCTCGTAATTCATGTTGTCGTGATAGTCCCCTGTTTTGATGCCGGCTTTAAAAGTTAATAAAGCATTTGGTATAAACCCAGCTTCAGATCCTGCGTGGACTATCACGACTCGTTGTCCTTTAGAAATGGGTTTTTTTAGTCCTTCCGTAGGGCCATCGCTCCAGGCTTTGGTTGTTGAGTGCGATGAATCTACGTAGGATTCATCTGTGTAAACAATGGGTCTTCCTTCTTGTCGATATTTTCTTATTTTTCTTAAATATTCAATGCGTTGTAATCGGATATTCGATGTTTCTATTAGTAATTTACGGTTGTTTTCTGTTTTTTTCCAGCGAAATCCTAACTCCTTTACAATTACACGAAGACTTGTTTCTGACCCTTTAAAGTTTATATCTTCCTCAAGTTTCTTTTTTAGTTTCCCAATGGTGGGAAGTTCATTATTCGTCTTGTGAAAATTGTGTATACATCTTTTTATAACACCTTGGTCAAAATTATCAATATTCGTAACTGGTTTAGCTCTGGGTCGTTTTTTTCCAGGTGTTCTGAAAGTAATTAGCAAATCGGAACTCTTGGCTTGATTTGCGATATTTTTTACAGTGCCAATTGAAGTCTTAGTGGCCTCCGATGTCCGTTTTTGAATTTTAGCTAATTTACTGACTACACAATTTAATTTAGAAACAGTTTCCGTTTTCATTACCTGCATAGTCTGTATAGTTTGGTTATTCTCCGACTGACTGAGTAAAGAAGCAACTTCCTCAATCTGACTTCGAATTTGCTTCAATGAATCGATACATTCGTCAGCTTCTTTCTTTAAAAAAGCAATTCACGTCATATATCATTTTCCGTGCTTGCCTTTTTAAAACAATGTTTTTTTTATGCATTTTCAAATCACTTTTTAATATTTAACAAAAAAAACTTAACTGACAAACTTAAACAAACAAACTCAACAAATAATAACAATCGACAACAATTAACGAAAATAGCAATTCACTTGTGAATGTGATTGTACAACAGGAGTGCGCGGTACGTCGTATCGACGCGAGAGGCAGGGAACGACTGGAGCGCCAATCAGAGCACCGCGTGCGCCTACACACCCGCCCCGCACCCCGCTAATTGCCCGTTGATACCCAATTTCTGATTTCTGCGCAATAACGGTCAAAGCCAAATCTCGCCGCGCGATCTGTACTCATGTCGAGAACGAAAACTTATAAAAATATCATAAATCGGCCTTATGTGTACTTCTCAGTAGTTCTTACTGCTAGAGTGCTAAAGGCAACATCATTCGCACAAACGATACGACTAGCTGGGAAATAATTAAGTAAGCTCAAATAGGATAAGATAATGACATCTAAGTGTTGCCGAGACGCGATACAAATTACAGCTTAGCGACAACTCAATTCACTAAGCTACCGCGTCATTAACATAATCATCAAACAGTTAACCGTCAGTTGTCTGTATTTATCATAGTGAGAGTGAATTAAATTCCTACATTATGTCGCGTTCGGAGGCACGCCGCGATCGAACCGTGTCGAATAACGGTCCGTCTCGGTCCACACACCGAGACCATAGGAATATGGATTCCTTAATTCTTATTCTGATGCCACTGCCACTGCACGGTTGGAACTATACCTACACCTAGAATTGCTATTAATCATCGTCATCAGGTTCAGCCACGTTTAATGTCCCCAGTTCCTCTTGTCTTGCCCTTACCACGTGTATCAGCTAATTTCATTATTCTCACTGTTAACTTACTTGATGCTCGTAATTATTTTACAATTAAGTACATTAGGTACATTAATTTTAGCAACCTTAATCCGTCATTTGCTAGCAGGACACCGGTGTCCAGAGAACAATGGATTATCTAATAATCCCTATAGCTATACACAACCTGCGGCCCGCCGGGCCTTTTTGATTGGCCCACCTGGAAGTAACAACTCAGTTGTTTTATTTCGCGCCCATCGAAGAACGGGTAATTGGGAATACGGGAATGTGACCGCTATCCAAGATCTTAGAAAAAAAAGTTTGTTACTTATAGAAAATCCATGGCATTTAGAAAAACAACTATTTCAGAGTTGGCTTCAGTTTTAAATTTTAAGTATTCGGAGTTGTTCTATGAATTCATCGATTTTATTCCGCTACGCGGAATTATGGACCATTGTTCCCCAAAAATATAAAAGCGTTCAAAGATGTGCCCAAATCTTACTAACATTATTTGGGTCAACGTAAGTGTGTGAATCGTCTTATTCAAAAATGAAATACACAAAGAATGTGTACAGAAATAAACTTACAGAACCTCATGAATGATGAAATAACATTAGCACGTAGCGACAAGCCAGATCTTGATAAAGTTTTCAAAAAATGTTCACAGTAACAAAAATTGCATGAAAACATATAAACATCTGAGTTAAAACTTATTTTTTATTATTAAAGTAAATACTTCCTTGACTAGCAATTAGGTTTTAATTAAAACCTAAGTATTTATTACTTGCGGCCCGGGATCCCGTGACTGAAATGTGTATGTGGCCCCCTTAAAAAAAGGTTGAGTATGGCTGATCTAATGCGTCTCACAGTCATAGGTAACCCTGGGCCTGAGAGGTCAGAAGTACTTTTGCAATGGTTGCATCAACCATGAGGCATCATAGCAGGTGATAGTTAAATGTGTTATTGTTATCTTCGTTATGGGCTACTCGACTGAAGCGAGATAGTAATGAGAAAAATATGCGCGCGAGAGCGAGACCGATTTTGCAGATTAGGCGAAAAAACCACGACATCGCTTCGTAGTAAATAACTATAGCGATTAAAAAGAAAATGAAACTATACGATCCTTAATGTTATTGGTATCCACTAATTAAAACAATTTTCAATAGTATCCAACTCCATTTGAGAATAATCTTGAAAAATCCTATTGTTAAGGGGTCACTTCAAAGAGAAAAAGTGTCGTGGCAAAATCATAATATCGTGTTTCTGAAACTATACAAATGAAGATAAAGGTATATAGGTATATCTTATCACCAGATTTGTAAAATTTCTAATCGTCCTGTAGGAGTAGTAAGTACCTACTGCCGGGTTGATTTGTAAATATTTTGTACTTATGTTTTTATACTGTGTCTATGTTTCTTACTTTCCTAAACTATGGTCTTTCGTCTTTAATCTTTTTTTGTCACTTTTGTTTTACTTTTCAATACATTTTCCGTGGTCCACGCACCGCTTTTCATTCACCGCCCGCTACAGTCCTATAGCTTTATACCAAAAATATTTTATAAAAAAATTCAAACCGACTTCAAAAAGTAAAAAATAAAACTTTTGGAGTCGGTGCTAGCTAGCTAAGGCCAAAAAATATACAGTTAATAGAAGTGCAATGCCTTGGCTGGCACCGACTCCAAAAGTTTTATTTTTTTACTTTTTGAAGTCGGTTTGAATTTTTTATTTCAGATTTTTTAGTTACATCATGTGCCGTTACTTACACTAAAAAACATACACAACAATGATGTCATCTAGGTAAACGACTACTTGCCAAAACGTGATTGATATTTTTCAGGATTATGAAAAACTACTAGCCAGATCTTCGTAAAAATTATATGGGACCACACATAAACCATTTTCTTTCAGATAAAAAAAGTATTATAAAAATCTGTTAACAACTGTCGAAGTTATGATAAACATACGAGGGGCGGCTGATAAGTTCGCGACAGGTACTTAGCGATAAGGTATCATCTCATTACTGATAGGACTAGTTGCGACACTAATTGATAGCATAATTAACACCTATTTGTTTAACCAGGTTCGTTAACACTTCATCCCTGGAACAAGCAACAACACCATGTCGACCGAAACTGAAAATTCTCGCAATTTTGAGCACCGCGCAGTGATTAAATTTCTTGTAAAAAAACAAAACTCGCCGAAAGTCATTTTTGAAGAAATGTCGTCAGTTCTCCAGGATTCTGGGCCATCGTATACCATGGTAAAAAAAATGGGCTCGGCTTTTTCAACAAGGAAGAGAGAGCTGTCAAGACGACCCCCGCCCGGGCCGCCCTGTGACAGTAGTGACCGAAGAAAATGTTCAAAAAGTTGAAAAATTAGTATTGGCCGATCGGAGAATAAAACTGTGGCAGATAGCTGAAGAGTTACAGATTAGTAAATAACGAATCGGAGAAATTTTACACCAACATTTACACATGAAAAAAATTAGTGCGCGTTGGGTACCGCGGATGCTTACACCACTCGACAAACAACGACGACTGGCGAGTTGTAAGGATTTTTTGGAGTTGTGTCAGAGTGATTTGGACGAAATTTGTAACCGCATTGTGACAGTAGACGAAACCTGGATTCGTCAGTATGATCCGGAATCCAAACAAGAGTCTATACAATGGATAAAAAAAGGAGAAAAACCACCTAAGAAGTTTAAAGTGGAAAAGTCGGCCTTTAAGCTTATGGCGACTATTTTCTGGGATAGTGAGGGAATTTTATTAATTGATTACTTGCCCAAAGGAACTACTATGAATGGTCAATACTACGCCAATTTATTGGGTCAGGCACGTGAAGCAGTCGTAGAGAAAAGACGTGACAAGTTGGCGCGCGGCGTGTTGTTTCTGCAAGACAACGCGCCTGTTTACACCGCTCGCGTTGCAAGGGATGCCTTGAAAGCCACTGGGTTCGCAGAAATTGACCTCCCTATAGTCCGGACCCAGTGATTTTTTACTTTTTTCAAAACTGAAAAAGGAGTTACGGGGGCGAAGATTTTTGGATGACAATGCGATAAAGTCGGCTGTGGAGAGCCATTTTGAAGAGAAATCTTCTGACTATTATTTCAATGGACTAAAGGCATTGTATTCACGATGTGAGAAGTTCACTTGAGGGGGACTATATTGAAAAATTAAAATTAAATAACTATATTTTTCTTTCATTAAGTACTCTAGGCCGCGAACTTATCAGCCGACCCTCATACATAAAAAAAAAATACCGTCGACTTGAGAAACTTTTTTGAAGTCGGTTAAAAAGTACATACTTTTTCGATATAGCTTCTTAAGCTATAGAATTACCCCTTTGCTTATTTGTTAAGACTAGAAGTTGAAACTAACTTTTATCCAACTTTGAACCATTTGAATATGTTTGAACCCATGTGTAAATAGTTAAAGATCAAAATCGATTGGAGAAAAACAATTTTTTTAAAGCCTAACCTACGCGTTTACAAAACTAACGGAATTTGTTTCAGTTCTTGTTGATGTATGAATTTTAGTCCTAAAACAGTATAAAATATGTGATTCTTACAGATTTTTATATTAAGTCTTTGCTAGAACAAAATAGAGGCAGAGTTCTACATACTTACAGGACTTTACCGGGGCGGCCCGACCGCCTAACGGTTTGTGCTACGGTATAAAAAAAATTTAACTAATTCCTACATATTTATATTCATCTATTGGATCCACTATTATTTTATTTTATTTATTTATTGAAAAAGATTCACCAACGACATATCTTTACACATTACAATTTAAAAATTAAAACCTGACTAGGCCAAAAGACATGCCTTTACAGATGAATACAGCATTTTTTATTTTCTTATTTACTAGTTAAAATAACCAAGCAGAAATTTGAAACAGAACAGATAAATTATAAAATAAAGATTAATTATTAACCTTATTTACATGAAATTTTGCCACACACAGCCTCTTAAACACACGATCAGAAAGATGAAAGATGTCGACATCTGTTATCCATTTCGTTATAAGTACGCATGCACCGGCTTAGAGGAGCGCACCGACCAAGATTAGACTTGCAACGAGGCAAGCTGAAGATATTTGTCAACGGATGTCTAGGTATATGATATGGGACAGAGAGACCTATCTGTTGAAGAAGATTTGGGCAGTTCAATTTACCGTGGATAAACTTATGAAGTGTAACGAGATCCAAAAGTTTACGTCGGTCGGCTAAAGACGTTATTTTAAAGTGCGAAAGGCGATCAACTATTGCATTTTTAGTATGAAAGTGATAGCGTCAGCGAGAGCCCTTGTAGGGAGTTTGAATAATCGATAGCTATAGCGATAGCACAAGCTATACCGTTAGGCGGCGGGTTTATAGATGGATGTCATGTTCGGCATTAGTCATATTCTGCGTTCGACATTACAGAAACTACTAACTAACTATTATGAAAATAATCTGTTTTGATGATTGCCATAGCATATACGCACATCAGAATTTGAAACATTGCACGTTATTTGCAAATTATTTACGCCATTGTCGACGTCACCGCACCGCTGATAAGATTGTTTGTTTTTCTATTCTAGCTTTGTTTGTATAGGATTTGGATAAGTAAGTGAAATACTTTCGACCTTTACTTTAATGGGAGTGGCTCTCGTAAGTAGGTCGAGCCAAGCCTTAACTCTGAACTTCCTCTCCATACATGGTTTTGGTGTAAAAGAAACTTGTTTCAACTCAGTGTGCACCGGAAAGTATGAGCAATCAAGTAACAGCATCTAAGGCTTCACACTTACACAGCGAAAACAGCAACATAAGGGCGCTCAGAAGATTAATGTGATATGCTGTTCTCTTTACATATTTTCGTAGGACAGGCTGGATTGTATGTTGAACCACAAAATAAATATGTATTGAAATAAAAAAATTGTAGTCATACTAAAATCAAATATGTAAACGTACTACATTATTGTTATTATTAGTGTTGATTGGTCGAATTACTAATGATAATTGGCAAGAAAACATGATGATTTCTTAAAAGGTAATTTCTAGGTAGTCTAGATACTAAAACTCAAGCTCTGAGAAACTTTAAATCAGTTTTAGTTTTATAGCACACAGGTAATGTCTATGTTGAATAGATTTCATAACTAACCAGTTAAGCACCTAGTTAGATAAGATTGAGATAAGGTATTAGATTGTAACTGATTAACACAGTACAGTAAACAGAGATTATTACAATCGTACAAAATAACAGTGGCAAACAAAAAGGATATCCACTGCTTGGTGTCTTTAAGATCAATTTGTATTGTCTCTATGCTGGGCCGAGGGCAAATGCATTTCGCATTTTTTTCATTTGGATTTTGAAGGGTTTGCCTCTATTGCAGAATTAATAATAACTAAGTAACTGGGTTTACTTGCTTGATTCGATAGCGGGAGTCTACCCTAATAGGTACCCAAAAAGGCCCCCGCCCCGCGATTCTCCATCTACTAATATGGTTCTGGCAATTTTTATTTCATTTATGCTAATAGAAAGATCAGTGCTTGACTGCTATCTCGCGCCTGATTAAGAGTTTGTGGGACCTAGGATGATCACCGCACAGATTTTTAGTAGATTTATTACACAACAATGCTGTTTTTGTACTCTTTCCATACAAAGCGAGGTAAAGTGTGTTTACAGCACACTTTGACCCTTGAAGCATTACTGAGATTTCAAGTCGGTTGAATTCGTTCTTTAGTTCGTGTTGTGATTGTGAACCTAAGGTTATTATGAAACACAGAACACTTTCTGTGTTCTGTGTTTCATAATAACCTTATGAAATGATTTGGAAAGAACTTGTTTAGTTTCGATCTCAACGTTCGTGTTAACTGTGCTTTATTTGGAATCGAAAATTTATAATGGTGACAATAATTTGGCAGCCAGTCCTCTGTAAATGAACCTTGCACTACGGACGGAAGCTGTTTGACCGCTAATGTTGGGTTGGGATATTGCAATGCATGCAGTATCCCAACATCAGCGGATGTTTAATATTATCGTTTAGTTTTTTGTGCCCCTTTATCGATTACTATAGAAAACTAGCAATAAAATCTTAAACTACCTTTGAATAATGAAAGAAACGGAATCGGGAATAAAGTGTTCTTAGAAATATTAGGAGATACACTAGGTAGGTAGTCAAAATACATCAGAATCAAAAGATAGAACAACTTAGTAGCTTTGCATAATGAAGTTTTGAAAATTGACGACAAAAGTTCAATGCAAAAACATCGTCCATTATACTCTGTTATTATAGTGTGAGTCGCAAAGGTATGCCTTAATAAACTCGCGAACTATTTCATAAGAGCAATCAATTTGCGATAAGAAACTCGGCAACTGAAAACATCGCGCTTTGTTAATACTGGAATAAAAAGACATATAGTAGAGATAGAATGAGTTAGGGGCAACATTTCCCAATAAGAAGTTATCTGTTCTGTTTCAAATTTCTACTTTCTTATTTTAACTAGTAAATAAGAAAATAAAAAAAGCTCTATTCACCTGTAAAGGCATGTCTTTTGGCCTAGTCAGGTTTTAATTTTTAAATCGAAATGTGTAAAGATATGTCGTTGGTGAATCTTTTTCAATAAATAAAAAAAAAATAATAAGACACTGGTCCTAGTTGGTACTCAGTCAAGAACAAGATCATTTTAGTAAGAGGTTTCACCAGTATAATATCTAAGTAATAAAATGGTAAGCAACATTGACAGTTAGGCACCAACTTGTCCCTCAATAATAGTTTGATTCAGATCTTGGATAGCGCGACCTCGCCGCGCGAGCGACACTAGATCCGTTATACTTTTTAGGTATATTTACCTCTCAGGTTTTGGGTTTTGAGATACAATACGTAATCCACTGTTCTCTGGACACCGTAGTTCTGCTAGCAAATGACAAATTGTTATATGACTTTTACCAAGCTGAGTTTATAACCAACTAGTATGTTTTTGATATTTAATTCATCAAACCCGAACCAGATACTAGTGTCCAGAGAACAATGGAATATCTACTGTATCTCATAATATGGGTTCTGAAAGGTTGAAGCTGACTCATAGTGACGTTTCAAAAACTAAGTTGTATTCAACTATGGCAAATAAATTAATTCATTAGGTATGATCAACATCAGCTCCAGAAGCCCAACATTATTCCCCAAAAAAAACTGTCAGTATAAATTCTGTCACAACCAAATTAATTTAGTGTCATAAATAAAAAGTGTTCAAGAGATATTTTTTTGTTTCATTCAGAAACTACTAATCAAATATGATACTAATTAGAAAATATACCAGTACCTACATTTAGAATTTAGCTAATTTAAGTCATTCCATTATTTTTTAAATCAATTTATTTAGAAAAACTTATTGTATTTTTCACCTGCCATACTAGCTCATGGTAGTCATTAGTTTTTATGCATTATTTACATGGAATATTATTTTATTTACAATACTGTTATCTCACATACCTGTTTGTAAATTTCAAAGCTCGTAAACTGTGTAGCAGCATACGGGAATATCCTGACCATCTGAGCACCATTCCCCTTGTACAGAGCAAGGAGGGACTCCTTCTGCACAATGGCGGTCAGGCCCCCAAACACACCGTGATGCTTGTAGTGTGATGACTGTGCTTGTAATAATATCTTGATTCGGTCCAGAGGTGCTACTGTTGTCTTTGCACACATACCAGCCACACCTTGGTGAACAATTAATTATTATTAATAGATTATTTTTATTAAGGTACTTAATACAATTTCCTTTTGTAGAGTAGCTTGAATTTGTAAGCTCAAAAATAAGTGTGTTTTTAAATTATTGACTTTTTAAAACATCATTTACATAACAATAAACAATGAAGATAATATGTACTGTTAAGAAAGATGTTATACTTACAAATAAAAGTTATAAAGAAATATCTTACCTCCAGCTAACAGGTTTTTAAGTATGAAATCCAGATCACTTTTTTCCTTAACTTTTAAGACCATTTTCACTAAATGCTTAAACTTTTTAGGCACTAAGTTTTAGAACTTCACATTACCAAATCAATGTTGGTTTATCCAGTAACCTTTTAACTGTTATTCTTAGCAGTTAATACAAGATTTTTTTAACAAGTCGTTCACAGTTATGAAGACATTTTGTGGTGAATTTGCACGCAATGTTTATAGCAACTTTCACCTGCGATTGAAAACAGACAACACACACAAATGCTTATTTTTTTCTTTCTCCACGTCCGACCGGATAGCGGATAGGAGCGTCACTACCTACTCAATATAATTTGTGCTGCTGTGTGTGTAGTACATGTACCGAACCACACGAGTGGAACGAAAGGAATTCAAATACTCAACCGGAAAACCGGCACTGAACTTGAATATTATGAAAGTATCCGAACCGGACTACATACATTTTTTATTTATAATTGGTGTCCTTGTATACATGTCGTAGTTATCTGCTATTAGGAGTAGTTTAGCCACCGAGAAACGTTTTTATCTCACAATATTATTTCACAAATTATATTTGAAAATCAAGAAAAATTATCAGTTTGTCAATGACAGTATTGATTGATTGATATTGACAGTTTGCTGATGTCAAGTTCTCATTTTACGTCAATGTCAAATGCAAATGGCAGACAGTGACATTTGTTTTTTTCCTTAATGGCGTTGGCTATTACTTTTTCTCAAATAGGATGTTTTGCTTGACTTTGAATAAATAAAATATATTAAAGTTGATGTTACTTTTTCGTCCCTTGTAATGTAATAGTTGTATTTATTTAGGTAAAATATGGAGATGCAGACGAAGACTCAATGGAGGCATTCTAGTATTTCTAGTTTTCTGTTAATGCCTAACTAACATCCGGCAGCAATCTGGATGCGTGGATCAGGGGCCCTACCCCGTAAAAACTATGGATATGGGCCTCATTTGACAGTTGAAGCTCATAAAACTACCATTTATATGATCATTTAACTGATGAAGCCCATGTCCGTATCCATATTTTTTACGCGGTAGGGCTGGACCGTTAAGTGTAAGTAGTTCGTTGTCAAACTTGTTAAAAATGTATGGAAATTTACAGTTTGACAAGCAAATCACACTTTTTATGTTACTAATTAGTAAAATGAATTTTGGTGAACTAGCTGTAAGAGTGTACGTACACATGTACAAGATTATTATAATAATTAATAAAAAGTTTGGGAAAAGCACGTATTTAATTATTATTGTGTTATTGAAACTTATAATTTTATTTATCTATTAAATATTATATTATTATTCCTGCTGTATCGGTGGCTTGGTATCACTAGGACTGTGCAAACTAATCGCTGGGGTCATAATGTCCACAAATGTGAAACCGTTGTAAACCTGCAATTAAAACATCAAATCAATATTTAAATATGTACAATAGTCAATTTGATGTAAATTTAACCGACTTCAAAAAAGGAAGGAGGTTATCAATTCGTCGTATTTTATACGTATGTTCACCGATTACTCGAAGACGACTGATCCGATTTCAATTATTCAAATTCTAACATCAGGTTTGATCTCAAGAAGGTCCCTCTTTTTGAAATTTCGTAATCAGTTAGGTATTTTTCAGGAAATCTTGAAAATAATGTTGTATTCGTTTACGTAGTAGTTCTTTATATGCCCATGCTATAAGGTAGATGGCGCTTTTTACTGTTTCTACGCTGCAGGCCAGCATGCTTCTACAAAGACTTGTTCTATGTAACTTTAAAAATTGTCAAAGAAAAACCTTGAAACAAGATAAAACCGACTTCAAATATCTTTTTATCTTATCTTCAATTATCAATAAAGTCGGTCAAGTGCGAGTCGAACTCGCAAATGAAGGGTTTTGTCTCTCACCCAGTGTTGCCTGGAAAAGATTGCTATGTAGCAATAAGGCCGCCTATTGTGTGTTCCTCTTTTTGTCATTTTCTCTGTATGCGTGTTTGTTTTTGTATCGTGTGCAATAAAGTTTCTATTATTATTATTATATTAAATACGGTACACACACACGTATAGGTCTGATGAAAAATATATTTTAAGTTTCAGTTCCATGTATAATTATTATTTATTATCCCCCTTAATATTTATTTTTGTGTAAAAACCGTAAAGCGGTTTACAGAATAGATCTACCTACCAAGTTTCAACTGTGTAATCCTCATAGTTTTGGAATAAAGTGGCTGTAACATACATCGGACAGACAGACATGACGTTCCGTTTTTTGCCATTAGGCTACGGAACCCTAAAAAGTAACAAATACGCCTTTTATAATAAATAAACAATAGGCTTATTTTTACTTTTTGAAGTCGGTTTTTATTTTTTTTATAATAAGTTTTTGAGTAGAAAAAATATACCAGAAACCCCGATTCCAATACCTTAATACAAACAAAGCGGTACAATCTACATACATACCGGTAAATTAATATTTTCTGGCGTATGAAAATCTTCAGATGGCATCATATATTTGTTTTTGAAATCTTCTAAAACTACATCCATTTTGATAATCTTTTTTCTCAATCTACGGTTTTGAGCTTGTATTCGTTTTATCTGTAACTTTTGACGTTTTATTAATATATCTTTGCTTGCAATTATAGCCTTGAATTTCCTTTTTGCTGGTGATAATGCATTCGAATTTGAGGAGGAACCTTGTTCCCCAGTCTGAAAATAGAAATTAATTTAGGATTGCGAAATGCGAATAAGCAATCCTGTGAAAATATTATGATCTTAAGTTAAGACTTGCCTTTATATGTTTTTTGGGTATTGTTAGATTATTTACAGCTGATGTCGATGAAAAATCTGAATCTGATATCTGTAAAGGTGAACTTTCTAATGACTTAATAGTACAAAAAGAAGTAGGTGAATGTAAGTGTATGTATACTAAAGTATAGATAGTGAAACATAACGTACTACAGAAGGTTCAGAAGAATAAACTTTTATGATTTCTTTTGTCGGTACAGCCCCAAGTCTCAGAAAACGTTTTCCGACTTTGTTGTATTCGAACATTGTGTCTGAGAAATGTCTAGAACAGATGGTGCTAAATTTGTTGGGAACCCAATCATTTCGACCCGTTGCTTCAACCCATTTCAGTTTTGATTTCGATTCCGGTGGAAAGCTAAAAGAAAAAATATTTGAATCTAATTATTTCTACAATTATCAAAATATGTTCTTAAAATATATAATAATATGTTGTCGTTTCATGCATTATTCCTTTGCCTCCTTGTTGGTGTTCAGCCAGGGCCGGTATAACAATTACAAAAAAAAAGAACTATCTGACACTGATACAATGTAACTAATACCTAATCTGTGGATACAATATAGAATAGAACCTATGAATAGAACTCTGACCTGAAATCCAGGGGGTTGACACTTCATACAAAAATGTAAAATATATGGATTTATGAACGTAGTTTGTACTAACATCAAATTACGAAAAAAACCCGACTAATGAAAAAGGAAGTTTAATAGATTTGTCCCATCGTATTTTAACGACACCGTAATTTAGCAGTATTATACGTCACGTCATGTTGGCCAGCATGTGACGCGCCGCCAAATTTAACTTTATCTGTCACTGATAACGTAATATTTTGCTCAGAAGGTTTTAATTTATTTTTACATAATTTTAATAATGTTATTAATTACAAAGATACATTATTAAGGTGGCAAATCTTTGCGAATGTGCGAAATTTGTTGTGTCCGTAGAGTGAGAAGGTTGAACAAGGTAATATTATGGCTAAATTCCCGCTTGATCTGAACAGGTAATATAATCAATTGTTTTAATAAAAACATTGTTTAAAGTCTATTTGAGTAAAAACATGTAAATAATAATAGTATTATCAGTAAATATTATGGATTTAAGTAATAATTTTATGAAAATTAAATATTGTAGTTTATACTATATTGTCATAGTGCTGTGTCAAGTTATTAGTTATCGATATTGTTATATTTTAGATGTCTGTCATGGGACGAAGACTTCCAGACCAGCTTCGGTTGGATCCCGGTACCCGGGCGAATAACATCCAGTTCGGAAGAGCTCACCGCTATTGTCCTTTCTATCAGTGGCTGCTTCATCCTCCTGATACTGCCTTCCAATATTCCTACAGATTTATCAGAAATACATGAATCATATGGAACCTTGTTTTATTTGTGCAATACTATACTAATAGGTAACTAAGAACTGCCGAGTGGAATGTGATCATTTATAATAGTGTAAGTATTATTTATCGATATCGATAGGTATATGTTTAGGGGTGCGTCCCTAATCCCTTGTAATTTTGACAACTGACACTGTTATGTTGGTACCTCTTAAAAAAAACTCAGGTTGGTAGAAACTACGTTCATAAATCAGTTAAGTGGCTTGAATGGAAGTGCCGTCTCTTAAAAAACGTAGTGATTACTTGCTCAGTGCTGAAATCAACAATGTCATTAGGGGAGTTCCACAATTTGTGAGTTTCTTTTACCCCACTAGGAGTAATTGTGTTCTCTGGTTTCACCCGAGTTCTTTTTGTAATAACACGTATTGTGAGGCTCCATTTTTAACTTAATCTACCGTCAATTTTTTTTATATTACAAAATATATTTACTTGACATTGGCAAAATTCGCGTATTTAACGCGAGCACGCCATTAAATAAGAAAGAAGCAATGTCATTCATGATCATGAATCATGAAATGTACCTATTATTAATTTGTGATATACTATGTCATGTTGTCTTGTCACTAGGGACGTTGGCGTAATTTCTGTGAAAAACGGAAGAAGCCATAACTAAAAAAAAAGATGGTCATGTCAATGCAGCTTTGCCATATCGTCCTAAAAAAGGGTCGATTTTCGTCCTTTTGACGTTTAATCTTCCCTTCAGTGTCCGTTCACATAATCCGTCCCTTTTCCAATTCAATTAACTGTAGACGAATACGAATGCATTTTATTTCACTAAATGGTCTGCCGTAATTTTAACTTAACGCGCGTTTAGGAAACGTTGTTTTATCTGTCAAGAACGTTAACTCATCCGTCAGGTAGACGAATGTAGGAAGAAAAATGGCAAACAAATCAATATTTATTATTTCATTTTGTTGACAGACCGCCGGCGAGTTTGTGATAGACCAGACATTGATGTGATTGTGATAAGATAAGAATTTATATTCTGCAGATTTCTTAATGTTTTGGATTCTGTATAGACATCTTTCGTTTTTTGGTTTTGGACTAAAGTCCGTTTGGGTTTGCTGTTATTTTACGGTTTTCGTACCCCCGAAGTTTTATTTATTTAACCACCCCCCCTGTCATTAAAATCCTTCAGCCGTCCTTTTTGACCAAAAACCGTCCCATTCCAGCTATCACATCGTCCGAAACTCAACATAAGTACTGGCAACTCAGTGTCAATGTCACCATGGTGACAGGATGAATGATGTAAATAAAATTGATCTTTCTTAGGCATTTCTCGAATATTTTTGCCTTGGATTTTTACTTTTTCACAGTAAATAAATACTTACCGGTGATAGGATATGTTTCCATTAGTAACATTAGAAGTTTTACTTTGACTTTTGCAAGTCATAACGGCACAATTAGGCATTTTTTCCACACAATATCCTGCAAAATCACTCCGCGAACGAAGGGGATATCACGTCGTACATCGGTCGGTTTCTTTCTGCTCTTTGCGCAAAAGGGAGGCGATGCGCGGCCCCCCACCAACTCATTGTTTTTTTTAGGTTCCGTCTAAACCTAAAAATGCTAGACAAAAATTTTACAGAGTTTATAGGTATAATAATAACTTCATCTAATAGGTACCTAATTTAAAGAGAGTTTATTATGTACCTTACCTACCCTTCCTTACTTAGTTGGCTAATCGTTTTGTATGTTTAGTAACGAATACGTCTACGGAATGTTATGAAATTGCCATGAATTGTTTGTTCCACTTTCAAGGAAAAACTACTGAATTGATTTGGATGAAATTTGGCACACAGATACCTAGTTTATAGTTTGAATTAAAACAGGATACTTTTGTCCCGATATTCTCACGGGAAGTGGAACCACGCGGGCTATCCCTAGTAATATAGTATATTACTTTATGTATTACATAATAATCTATTAATTACAATCATTATAACTCAATGATTGCAATACTAATATTATAAAAAGGAATGATTTTATTGTTTGTTTGCATTAAATAGGCTCCGGTAACTACTTACTGAACGGATTTGAATGAAATGTGGTACACAGATAGCAGATAGTTAAGATAAGAACACAGGATACTTTTTGTCCCGATATTCCCACGGGAACGGGAACCACGCGAGTGAAACCGCGAGGGGTCGCTAGTGTAGTATAGGTTATTATACCTATAGGTACTTTACATAGCCACAGAAAATAAATATGTATACGGTTGTGAGGATGGATGTTACACGTAAAAACTACTGAACAGATTTGGATTAAATTTGGCACACAGATTATAGAAGATATCCTGGATAAAAAAATATTCCGATATTCCTTAGGAAACGGAAATCACGCGGGTAAAACCGCGGGCGGCCGCTACTTTGATATACCTAGGTACATGTAATTAAAAAGCCAGAGCTCATATCTGGCTACAACAAAGGTTTTTAAACCTACTCTTACTTTAGTTAATGTTTTAATTATTTACTGAAACAACCTTTTTGGTATCAGTCGGTATCTTATTGCGCAAGTTTTAAGAGAAAAGGGCCATGTTTGAATCATCGATCTCCTCCTGTGAAGGTCACCTTGAAAACGCGCGAAAGCTTAAATTGGTCGAGTCAGGCACAGGCACAGGACTGAAAATGCCGCGTCTTCTCGTGGATAGTACGTGTGGACATGCACGTTGGAAATAATGCGCTAAAGTTCTCACACGAAGGAATATTTCAACATAAAATTATAAAGTTTCAATGCACTCTCGTTCGAGTAGTTCTCCTGGGTGCCGGGCACTCGGGCAGTATCGGTAGTGCATTTGTTCACGCGATCGTGTTTAAGCTCGTGCTCGTAGTGGAAAGTAAAACTTTGAATGAAAAGTAGAGTGATTCTTTATTAGATTGTTTTAGTTTAAATTGAAAATGGATGTGCCGGCTAGAGGAAATGTTTTAGGACGTGAGTTAATAATTTTTAGTGCTTTTTGTTGGTTGTTGATACCGGTAAATACCTACCTTTATGCTATACACTAGCGGCCGCTCCGGTTTTACCCCCGTGGTTCCCGTTCCCGTGGGAATATTTGAATAAAAGTAGCCTATGTGTTAGTCCGGTACTTGTAGTTCCTACATACCAAATTTGATCCAAATTCGTTCAGTAGTTTTTGTGTGAAAGAAAACAAACAAACAGCCTACTTTCGCATTTATAATATTATAGTATACCTAATATGATTGTTGTTCGTAAAATTAAATACAATTTTTAGCCTAGGTCTATAAAACTGAAAAGATCGGTGGCATTTTAAAATTACTTATCTTGGTTCGTTTTCGTTATAAGTGCGTCCCACAGGGAATCCTCCTGTTAAAAGGCAAAACATTTTTATTCAAGAAGTATTACAGGTTCTCTTTTAGAGGGCATAAAGGCGTTCTGTTTTATTAAGATTTTCAAGTAAATTATTAGAAAGACAGTGTTTTTTTTATTTAAGTACCTAAGCTGCTTACTTCACAATGTTTTCCAGAGGATTTCGATTCGGAGCTCCAAAAAGCGGAGCTAAAGTTTGGTACATATCCTAGAGATTGTAGACATGCTTTTATAATATTCTTCCTTTATCTTGCAACCACCACGTAATACTTTTTTTTAATAATTTCTACACATTTTGTACCAGAGCATGGATATCCTTCTGCCCCGTACGTTACGACCGAACGTCCAGTAAACGTCATTGAAAGGTCATTACCGTCGATCCAACCATATGGGTAACCAGCTGTGATAATATTGGGGAACGATAAAAATATTTTTTCTCCTATGTTCAAGTTAGTATCAGTTTCAAATAGGCAGCTCATTACTGAAGTTATACCTAGTTACAGTTCCAACAGATTTGATTAAATTAAGTAAGTACTAGGTAAGTAATATACCTAATGTCAACCTATGTATAAGTATGAGATACTAATACCTATGTAGGTAATAAACACTGAATTTTTATCGTTTCTTTTTGTTAATGTACGTAGCTGACTGCACTCTCTGTATTTTCATGCCTCGGAAAGACTAGTCAGCAAGAAAACACTTCTAGTGATAAGCTCTTTGCATAGAAGCCACGATCTAGGTAGTAGAAAGGTACTACTAAATACCCATTTGGACCTAAACTCGCAAGATGCCGATGTTTCTTCCAATTTTTGTTGAGAAGCTGTAGGTCCAATCGACTAAAGAGCCATATGGGGGATGCCCCGAATAACAGCCTTTTAGTGCTAGTTTGATGTTAACAAAAATATTCTGCATAAACTTATACTTAGGTCAACACTAGTATAATTTTCTTTTCACCTCAGACGCTCTGAAAAGGAGATTTTGTCAATCAGTTTCAGCTTAGAAAGTCGCTTTTTGCGGCCTAGCGCGGCAAAGTACTTTTTTAATTTAATACCTAAAAATATGTCAAATGCGTTCCGAATCGCACTATTAACTTTTTGTTACATTTTATTCTTATTTTAAATAGCTTTAAATTAATTATTATACTCCATTTTGGTTTTATTATATTATTTTAGTTCATTGAATCATAAAAACAATAACAATAAGATTAAACTATTTGTTATAAGAATTTTATATTAGGCTGGGTGAGATTTCACAACCTATGATTGGATTTCGGAACGTGACATAAATCTTTATTTTTAAATTGTCTTTGTCTTGTACCTCATGTCAGTGTTTTTATTGTTATTTATAAGTAACAATATTTCCCACTTTAAATAACTTTGAATTAATTGTAATACTCCCTATTATATTATTTTAGTTTTTTATATCATTAAAACAACGAGAATAAGATATATTTAGATTAAACTTTATGTTTAAAGATTATTTTACCGGAAGTTGACCGCGGAAACAACCATAAAATGTTCCTCGCTGTTGTGAGGTGAAAAATTGTGCGATGCGCTCGGCAGAAAAGTTTTTAGCGTCTTGAACCTTTGAAATCCTCGCTTCGCTCAGGATTCAATCTTTGAACAACCATAAAATGTTCCTCGCTGTTGTGAGGTGAAAAATTGTGCGTTGCGCTCGGCAGAAAAGTTTTTAGCGTCTTGAACCTTTGAAATCCTCGCTTCGCTCAGGATTCAATCTTTGAATCCTAGAATCCTTCACTTGCTCAGCTTTCAATAGAGGTAACTCGCCGCTAAATAACCAACTTTCCAGCCTTGCATAACAAATAACTATTCTTTCTTTCTAATTTTTTTTAAACGGTAGGTTATGTAATGGAAAATTATATCTATTAAAGTGATTGACCGTAAGTTACAAAGAATATATTTAAAATAATGTCAAACAGAAAAATACCCTTTGTCTCTAATTCCAGCCGGTCTGTATCAATTAGGGAAATGGCACTCTTCAACTACCTACCTACACTTAATTTCTTTAATACTCAAGTCAAGTGAAATCTAAACTTAGTCTTCGAACAAGTTTGTGACAACCCTGATTATTAAGACATGGCTGTAATTAGGTACCCACCCAATCCAAATATCAGCCCAGGGGAATTAGGCACTCTAAACATTTTGTGTATCTAATTGCAGCCCTATCAATTCCTACTAGCAGACAAGGCAAACTTGAATATTTACTCAGAAATAAATGCATTTCTATATCTGTACCTACCCATAATCTAACAAACCATGATATCAAAAGCAGCAGAAATGTAGATACCTTATTTTAGCCACCCCCAAATCTGTCGATAAAATTGCAATATGGCCGGTATCCGTCCTGCGCATGTTTCGATTTGAAACCGACCCTGAAATTTAGTTTCAAAATTTCTACCGACAATTTTTTTTAGATCACAACATTGATATTTGATAATGAAAGGTAATCTTAATATCAAACAAATAAGAGGAAAGGCTGGACACTAGGTACGGGGCTGGTATTCGGGGCGTCCACCTTACTATAAACCTAGTAAGTACCTACACCGGATACAACTTATTTCAAATAGGTTCTCAAAAAGTTTTCCCATCATTTAAATTCTAACATCGTCCTATCCTAGCTGGTAAAGTTGAGAGGTGATTGACACCAAAAGAATTTTAAAATCAATAAAACTCATTCACACTCATTTCAGTATCGACTTCAACTGACTGTCGGTCGCCGGCTGACGATTATTTATGTTTAGATGATTTACAATCATTACGATAACATCATCACATCATAGAGAGCGTTAGAGCGTTGCTCATTTTTTATTACTTTCATTACAATAATATATGATCAAGTTTTTTTTTATCAGGAAGGAAATGTATAATTTAATCTTAAAAAAAGATTCCGTCGAATTGAGAACCTCCTCCTTTTTTTGAAGTCGGTTAATAATAAATTCTAAGAGCTTAATCTAGCTGAATTCACTAAACGACCTCAGCTATCAAATACTTAGGACTGGTTTCACCACCGACAGATAAGTTCTGGGTAGCTTATCTGGCAGATAATTTGCAAAATACTGTATAGGTACATATGTTGTGAAAAATTTATCCGTTATTGCAACCGCCCGCCGCCGCCGCGCGCTGCTACCAAAGGCGGCAAAGGCCAAAAGTATCGAGAGATAATCGCACCCCAGAAAACAAAACAGTGGTGGGCTGCAGCTGTAGCTGGTCCGATCGCAGCCTAGCTTAAGTACCTACATAGCCACGACTTGTAAAGTTCAAAAGCTAAAATTTTTAAACAATTATATTTCATGTGTGCACCTATGTTTTGGAACGTTAAGGGGCTCCCAGACGGTTGTAATAAGATCGCACTCGTCGTCGTCGTCGTCGTCGTCGTCTCAGCCATATAACACCCACTGCTGGGTATGGCCGGGAGGCCATACCAAATTGGGGGGACCAAAAGGGGGGGTTTGCCATAATCGCCACGCTTGGCAGGCGTGTTGGCGATCGCAGTATGGCCAAGTTTGTAGGAGACGCTGCTGCCAATCTCCTGAAGGCTGAGGCGTTAGTAACACCCACGAGATGAGAGGGGGTAGTGCTATTCTAAACCGACACTACACGGCACAATACGTGTGCAAGATCGCACTAGTGCAATGCAAATGCAACCTGTGAGTAATGCAGCGCAGTGAACTTGAGGGGCTTGGTACTTCACCATCATTGCACAAGAAAATCAGAAATGACGTTCTTGGACTGCGCGATCTACGATATGGCTATAGGCATTGCGCAATGTTTGCTACTATGTGTACCTACCTACATACATTAATGCGTTATCATGAATAGGTAAGGTAAATGTCCCATACTTCGGTATATTAAGGCACATCACGCACTGCAAGACCCATAGATACGGTTAGCTCATTTTGTAGATAAATATAAAAAAGTAAAGGTGGAGATAACATATATTAATTTCTTTATAAACGTGGAGGTCGGCCAGATTTCGAAGTTTTCTTGGCAGCTTCTTTCTTCGAAGGTCCTCCCAATTTGTGAACTGCCAGTAGAGTCTTTAGTTTTCTCTTTTCTTAATAATAAAGATTTAAAATAATAATTAAATTAAAATATCAAATTAATAATAATTGTTGCCGTAGTAAATGTCTAACCGTATCCGAACGAAAAAATAAATTAACTTTTCGCGGGTAGACTTATAAGTAGCCAGTCATCCCGTGACCACGGTAGCTGAAAAGGTGCCGAAACGTCGGGAAAATCAAAAAACCCCTAAAAAACCAAAAAATACGAATAATTACAACTTAGTTCGTGAAATATAGCGCGTTTGATATCCGTAAAAGTTGTTTTATTTCAACTTTTAAGATTTTCGGATTATTATATTTTCCCCGTTATAAATTATCATTATTTTCTCCCACGTAAATAAACAAAACACTTCTTTACCTCTTATTAATTTTCCAGGGGTGGTCCCAGCCCGCTATATCCTGGCCGTGCTGGGATCCATCGGCATGGCGATCGTGTACGGTCTGAAAGTCAACCTGTCCGTCGCCATGGTCGGCATGATGAACCACACAGGGCTGCGCCTCGGGGAACTTGGGACGGCTCACAACACGACGGAGGCTGTGGTGGAGGTCGAGTGTCAGCCTACTGAGTCTAATGGAAACGTTACCGTGAGTGTTTATTTTTAGTCGTAGAATCTAAAGAGCAGACGGTCTGAAAGTCAACCTGTCCGTCAGCATGGTCGGCATGATGAACTACGCGGGGCTGGGCCTCGGGGAACTTGGGACGGCACACATCACGACAGAGGCTGTGGTGGAGGTCGAGTGTCAGCCTACTGAGTCTAAGGGGATCGTTACTATGAGTGTTCATTTCTAGTCGTAGAGAGCAGACGGTCTGTAAGTCAACCTGTCCATCGTCATGGTCAGCATGATGAACCACACACGTGAGTGTAGCTTCAAGAAATTGGGACGGCACACAACACAACGTAAGCTGTGGCGGAGGTCGAGTGTCAACCTACTGAGTCTACCTAACGGGAACATTACTGTAAGTATTTTTTTTTAGTTGTAGAGAGCAGACAGGCAAAATTTTAGCATGTCTGCTCTCTACAACTATTTTAGCATTATAGCCGCTAAAATGATAAAAATCGGCATGATGAACCACACGGGACTGAGGCTACAGGAATTTGGCTCGGCTCACAACACGATGAGAGCTGTGGTGAAGGTGAAGTGCGAGCCTTCCGAGTCTAAGGCTAACGATAAGTACTGTGAATACCTGCCTATTTATTTTTAGTCGCAGAGACAGCACCATAAAATTTTTAAGCGCTGCTGGGTATTATTAAGGAAGGTATTGTTAACTTTCGGGGAGATGTGTTTTTATTCTTATTAGTCACAATAGCGTAGTCCTACTTTAAGGAGCTCAGCGTGGTAGCATATTTTTCTCTCTGACTTTCTGCTAAGAAAAACATTGCTACTCTAGTTAGATTCTAGACGTCACAATTGTTGTGACAACCACGCAATGATTTGGATTTTCTTTTTCCTTTTACCATCTTCTATTCATAGTACTCTGATCGTACCAAAGAATAATAGTATATATTACTATCGTACTTTGATACTTAATGTCACCTTAAGGAGATGTGCTGGATCAAGGTTTCGTTACATATGAGGGTACCATTATCATCAGTCTAATTATGTTTGACGAAGGAAACCTGTTATTATTTAGCCATTTAAACAAAACATATGCAATATGTCTAAGTAATTAGACCATCCCTGTTTTGACAAGAAATTAAAGTGCCCTCCTAAATTTTCCATGTAGCGTTGATCAATATATATTTTTTTATATATATAGGCAAGCAGAAGGCATAGAAGGCAGGCAAGGAAGGAATAAACTTAACCATGAATATAGTAGCCTGCCCAATAACTTCTACCCAATTTATTTTCGAGTTAAATTACCATTGGGGTGTTGTGATTCATTTGGCACTTCAAGTGCTGCCGAATAATAAGTAATTATGGGGTCAAGTATTTTTAAGGCTTTACTGCAATTTACGTTGGTGACTTTGGTGTATAAAGATAGTCGCAGTACTGGCAGCCGCCTTTAAATAGTAGGCTTGCAACGAATAGTATATTCGGCCATTCGCCGAATACCGAATATTCGGCGATGTCCTGGTCGAATAGCAGAATATTCGGCTGAAAACATTGTTGTTATGGCTTCAGACTGATAACAAGTCCTACCACCAACTAAACCGAATACAGTATGCACCCTCGCTGGGAATCAAACCCAGGACCTCTGGGTCTGATACCGGGTAGTTGTTACCAGTAGACCACTGATATTCATTGCTACAGAGGCGGTTAAAATAAATATAAACACTAAGATACATGATGCTTGAAATAAAACAACTTTTACGGATATCACACGCGCTATATTTCCACGAACTAAGTTGTAATTGTCCGTATTTTTAGGTTTTTTTTTATTTTCCCGACGTTTCGGCACCTTTACAGCTGCCGTGGTCACGGGATGACTGAAAGCTGTAACGGTGCTGTAAAGGTGCCGAAACGTCGGGAAAATCAAAAATCCTCTAAAAAACCTAAAAATACGGACAATTACAACTTAGTTCGTGGAAATATAGCGCGTTTGATATCCGTAAAAGTTGTTTTCTTTCAATGAACAGTGCGCGCCAAAACATAAGATGTACGTATTAGTGATGGGCCGAACATAGATTTCACCGAATACGAACATTCGGCCGAATATTCGGTTAAATTTTCACCGAACCGAATATTCGGCCGAATATTCGGCATACCGGAGCAGGTTTATAAGTTTATAAGTGTTTTCGCTAACCGTGCGAAATGGCGCGAATTGACGCCCCGGGCGCACCCGCCCGCTCCCCTCGCTACCCCCGCTACACTTGTCAATACGTGTCATTATTATTGCATCATCCAGTGCGAAACGAAACGGCACCACGTGCATTTGTTTTGTTTATGTGTTAATAGTTTTTTTTAACGTTTATGAGCAAAAACGAAACAAACTTTTGCCCTTCAAAGCAGAGCAACTAGTGCTTTTGCACCATAATTTACCTCTCTTAAATTTTAAATACTAAGTGAGAATTACATGCTACTTAAAAGTATTTTAGTTTTTTGTTTGCAAGGTCAATTGTTTTGTTATGATAATATTACAGTTTTGCGATAATGTGCTCAATGTAACTACTTTACAATAGGAACTTTTAATAAATGAAATCTTTCAACGTAAGTTAATGTGAAAAGTTCCTATTGAAAAGTATTTAAAACGTTCCTATTGAATTTGATCACACAGTCATAAAAGGATTATATTAAAAAGATATTAAAATCAAAACTTTTGAGTTCTGGATAGTTAATTTTTAAGTTAATATAATTATTTTTTGTTTGATTCATCTCTCTTTTTCTGACATGCTATTCTTTGGTTAAATAAATGTTTGAAACAAAATTTAAGAAATGCTCGCCACAACAATGTTATTTTACTAAAAACAAAACCAAAAATATGATTTATTAAGAAATCGTTGTAATAATGCAACTAATTCTTACCAATAACAAAAAACAGTTATTATAATTTCGAATATATATTTCATTTCTTACACTAAATAAACCCTCTAATTAAATTTTAATAATAAATAGGGTCTTAAATTACTGTATCTTGATATTCTTGTTCAATTATCATATTTTCATTTACGATTATAAAGAAATACAGCTACACTATCTCAAAAGTATAAAGCTACACAGTGATTAACTTAGGTTGGGTCTACCTATAATATGCACATGCATCGTTCAATCAATCAATCTCAGTCTAATGTAGTTCACAATAGAGAACCTGTTATTAAAATCTTTAAGTACCACTGTCCCGAATATTCGGCAGGTATACCGAACATTCGGCCGAATACGAATGTTCGGTAAACCTGCCGAATATGCCGAATACCGAACATAAAACGAATATTCGGCCCATCCCTAGTACGTATACATGATGCTGTTTTCATGAATAAAAACTGTTATATGAACATTGAGGTATATGTACTTATACCTCCAATGTATATGGATAATAAAACTGCCATATATCCCTCATCCTTCAGAAGTATCAAATAAATAAATAAATATTTGGAAACAATCACACCAATTATCTAGCCCACGTTAAGTTTCATGTAGAACTTGTGTTATGTACTAGATAACGGATAAACATACTTATATACTTTCTTTTGTAAATACATACACAATATACATATCAAACACCCAGACCAAGACAAATAGATATGTTCATGCACACAAATATTTGTCTTGTTCGGGGATCGAAACCGGGACCTCTGGCGTAGAAAGCGAGTTTAGTACCCCTGCGCCAAACAGGCTAATGTGTGTTCTTGATAATATGGGATAGATTTGATTTTTGTTGATGCTGGGTGGGTTTTCTATGGCACTTGCCCATTCTCCTTTGAGAAGCACACTAAGGACTAAATTCTAAACAAGTTGTTTTAAAAAAAAACTTTGAGCGAGCGAGGTCTACTGTACTTTCAGAACCACTAATTTAGTTTTTATTATTTAGCTCCTAATAAGCATAATTTATTATGAAATCAAAAATCTAGGGCAGGATTTTATTTTTAAACAGGCAAAGGTATTGGTGCTAAGATTGTGAAGATTTTCAGTAAGTAATCAAGAAAAGCTATTTTCAGATTCAATTCAGGGCAGAACGTTATTGCATCGCGATATCATCGCGTGTATCATCGCGATATATCGCATTTAGATGACTTAGTATTTTTTGCCCGGAATTTTGACTTGACTATCTTAAGGTGTATCGATATTTTATTAACAAAATTTGACAACGCAATTAGATAGTGTAACTCTTTGACTTAAAAATTATAACATTTATATCAAGTCAGGATTTACACTACAGGCAAACTCACAATCTCTTCGGAATCCGAAGAGTTTGTTTGTTTGTTTGTTTGATTCAGGTTTGATTGCTCTCATCTTTAAAACTTCTACTTATACTTTTATTATCGTATGAGAATAGTCGCGGTCAGCAGATAGTTGTAAACATACTCTGCATTGTCAGTCTGCATTATAATGTTACCCAAAAATAGTTTCTATAAATAAAATGAATCACAATTATAGTTTTAACGCTGAACCCAAATAGAAATGACCTTCAGTCGGGTCATGAATGATACAAGCATGTGATTGATCGATACCGCTGCTGGGATGACATATTATACCATATTAACTCAAATAACATACACTGACCAAATATGTGCGGTCATAAAATCGCCAACCCTCGTACCTCGTCTTATCCGATGGGTGAGGTGGGTTGTATGTGTTTCTATTTTCCGTATCTTATAGGAAGAAGGATGACTTTAGGAGTTATTGGAGTTATTGTCTGCTCCCCAGCCTTCCCGGACATACTTACATAATTGCACATAGTGCCTACATAATGTCCGTCCGTACTATAACGTCCTGTACTGATTCACAACAAGAAAAAGTTTATTAATAGAGTCAGTCAGGGGTGAATTTAACTTGTAATGTCGGTATAGTTACTATACATTATCATATCATCAAACTGAAGGTGACCCCAGAACGTGTAATCAATCGAGTCCAATGAAAGCAAACGGTCACAAACCAATTCGCCAGTACCAGTAGTTTGCCATGTCGAATCTATCACCACCAAATCATGTCGAGTTCGTTAGTAAACACTATTTCGAAACGTGATATAAACATGAAATATACTGAACAATTCAAGCAACCTTCACAGTTCCTCATTGGTTGAGGATTCCGGGAGAGTTTTCATAAAATCGTTGCAGCAATAGAAAACTTACAATTTGCCTAAGTACATTCTTAACACTATTCTCAATTGACGTGATAATAATGTTCCTGATTTGGGCACACTGGAAATTATTGGAGCCACTAGTTGAGAACTAAATGTTCAAACATCACTTGAAAAGTATACACATCGCTGTCATACCCACACCACCAAGAGATGCCACGCCACGTTTGGCATGGTCGGGTACTCGGGTCTAAGATGTTGTCCAAAAAATTAGTGATAGGTTGCCAGCCCAAGGCCTACATTAGTTTTCGAAGATTCCCTGTCCCTTAATAGGCTTTTACTATCTGCACTGGAATTCTAGCATGTGCCACATTCTGTTTGTCCAGCATGGGGACCAGACCAGACGGGAGATTTTAATGAGAATTGATTTATTTGCTCCAGGTTCAGGAGTTAGACGGTCCCTTTATATGGCCGTCCGGGGTGAGAGGCATCGTGCTGAGTTGCTATTTTTGGGGCTACTTCGTGTCTCAAATACCTGGTGAGTGGATCGAGACTAAACATACTGATAGTGAGGTTAAATGAATTAATTAACTTTGATAAACATTATAACATAATATAAAAATTATAACTTTTTAATTTTGCATTTTTATGTGATAAATATTAAACAAGAAAATTAGAAAACAGCAACTAGTCTCATGTCATCCCGTCAGGGCGACATGAGAATAGTTGCTTTTTTCTAGTATATTTTCTTGTTTAATATTTAGCTTTGATCAAGTTTAACATCACATAATAATAGGTGTGAAACTTGATCAATGCATATTTGTGGTTAGTGGTCTCAATTGATTGTTGAGTGTCGTTACAACTAATAACTCTAGAAATGAATAGTGGATTTTGATAGCAAATAGGATTTGACTATGTGGAGTAAGTGTGCAGGAAGAACAAAACTGAAAGTGCAAGTAAATAACAAGATAACAAGCAAGAAGTCGTTACAAGCTAATGATACATTACGCACACATACCGCGAGATACTTTGAGACATGCCAAGTTTATTGTACAACAGGTTAGCTAGTTCTCAACTCGCCTCGTAAATCGTGAGGTGTCTCGCATACGTACTACGGTTGGATCCCTCTATGATTCACGCCTCTGTACGCCTAGCATGAGCGGCTTTTATCGACTCGATAACTCGAGTGATACTGTCCCGCTCACATCATAGCGGAGTAAGCAAGACAGCATGATGCGCTATATCATATCGCGTGATATAGCGGTGTTCATGCTAGGGGGGCTAAAATTCCCGCCCTTTTCACCAGGTGCTCGAGTAGCAGAGCTATTTTCTGCGAAATGGGTGATGTTCTTCAGCGTAACAATCAATGTGGTATGCACATTACTCACACCGGTGATGGCGTACGCGCACTACGCAGCCGTCGTCGTTATGAGAGTCGGGGAAGGGATTGGAGGGGTAAGTTTTTTTTTATATTTATGCATCAATGAGTTTAACGTACCAAACCGTCAAAAGAGTGTTTGGTCCTCGACGGAAGAGGTCGTAAACAAATTGAGCACAAAAATTGTACCCGAAAATCCCACAGAACGCACAGAACAATAAGGAATCTAGAAGTGAATTTTGCGCGCTGCGCAGTGTAAGTAGCTGTATCTTGCGCAAAACAGAAAAGCGTCATGGCAACATTGGCAACATGCCTGTTTCGAGGCAATACTTCATATTATAAAGAATTCTATTAAATCATTGCTTCTAAAATTATTTCTTGTGTTCTGTAGAGAAACCGAAATAATATAACATAACATAACGAAAATTATTTTACTAACATACCTACTTCAGGGCGTGACTTTTCCCGCTATGCACGTGTTGCTGTCAAAATGGGCGCCACCAGCTGAGCGCAGCGTGATGGCGGCTCTAGTTTACGCGGGAACTTCGCTCGGGACCGTCATATCGATGCTGATGGCTGGAGTCCTCACTGCCAACGTTGGTGAGTGGTTCTTTACCTTGCCTTTAAGATCTAAGAGCCATTATGTAAGGTTTGCAGGAGGTATTTTATAAAACACTCTTCCTATCGAATTGGAACTTTAAAATTATAGACGTAGGGATCTAAATTGTAGTTTGATGTATAAGATCACGTTGCTTTTGTCTTACCTATAGGTCCTGTACTTTCAAACCGCAAGCTTATCGGATGTTTTACTTTTCTAGTTATATTACACTTTTAATGACTTTTTTCTAACTTCCAATTCAGAGGTCTGCGTTGCTTGTTTTGCTCCTTTGCCGGGGCTGTTTCCCAGCAGTTGCCGGAAGAAATAACCCTCTATTAAATCTGGAAATCTGATGAAGTTTACCTCTTCTGTTTCGCCACACAACAATTAACCTTGCAGGGACCGCGTGCATTGTAATCTGCGCGCCAATCTGCAATCTGTCTAATGACTGTACCACTGAAAATAACACATCATACCTCAGGATGGGAGAGCGTGTTCTACGTGATGGGTGGCCTGTCTTGCTTGTGGGGCGTTCTGTGGGTGTTCCTGGTGCAGGACTCGCCGCAGCAGCAGCCGCTGATCAGCCAGGAGGAGCGCCACATGATTGTCACCTCGCTAGGGGGGAAGACTGATGACCACTCGGAGCATAAGGTAATGATATGGTATAAATTGATTTTTACGACTTGTAACGCTACGTTCACACGGAGACATCGTCGGAGACATCCGATTTTGCCGGATTCGATTTTAGTCACAATATAATTCGTATGAATGAGTTCACACGAGCAGCCGATTTTAGGGTCCGAAAATTCATATAAACTAAAAGATCCGTCATGTCTGCGTGTGAACGGGGAACCCCCGTTAAAGACCCATTAATCTTCAATGACCCCACTGCCCAGTGCCCAGGGCACTGGCATTCGTTATGGATGGAAAATAAAAATGCGCCATCATGACATGACGGGTTTTAAAAACTGAGATTACAGCAGGAACTAATGACTTCCTCTGAGGACGTCGGAGTAGCTCGAGATAATATATTTTCGGTCACCCATCTTGTGGCCGACCATTGCGAATGTTGCCAAACCGCTACAATCGCAGGTCGAGCGAACCACTGCGCCATCGAGCTGCTCAACAGCTAAATGTTTTGCCTAATTTATTTTATAAAATAGAACAGAGAAATAAGTTTATTGATTACAAAGTACGCATGAAACACGGTTAAACGATATTGTGATAAAAATGCTGACGGAAAAATTAATGCCATTGCATAAATGTAATGTAATTGACCCATCCATATACTGATCTGTATCAGCTTCATGCAGAAGGCCAGATATATCAAACACAAACTTTCAATTAAGATTATTGTTTACTTACACCTCTAGGGACAGGCGCAACCTGACCTGATAGCACTGACAGTAAGATAAGGTTACTGTGTCAAGTTAATGCCACATTGTCACATTGTCTAGTTTAACTTAAGCAAAGTGATTCACTTTACCAAAGTGATAAATGGCATTCAATGGTTTACAAAAACATTTCTATTTATTGATGTAGGTATCATAAAATATCGATTTACGGAGGGTAGGTTAGGTACTTTTGATGATTATAAAAGAAAGACAGAAAGACTAAAAACATTTGTGAAAGATAAATAACATGTGTTTCAGAAACTGCCAGTTCCATGGGCAGCCGTGCTGAAGTCCCCGGCCTTCTTGGCCATCCTGGTGTCGCATGTGTGCTCCAACTGGGGCTGGTACATGCTGCTTATCGAGCTGCCCTTCTACATGAAGCAAGTGCTCAAGTTCAACATGACTGAGGTTAGTAAATAGACGAATTGAAAAAGATAGGTTAAAAACTGCCGGTCCCATGGGCGGCGGTGGTAAAGTCCCCAGCATTCCTGGACTCCTGGTGTCACACGTGTCTCCAACTGGGGCTGGCACATACTGCTCATCGAACTGCCCTTCTACGTGAAGCAGGTGCTCAAGAGACTGGACACAATGTTAGCCTAGCGGCTAAGAGACTGGACACAACGAAGAAGTGGCAAATAATCAAGTAAATCCCTATACAACTCAGGTATGTACCTATTTCTTATTTTAAGCCTAGACAAAAAATTAAGAAACCTCATTTTGTTAGGACTGTAAAAGAAAGAATTGAGAAAAGAAGAAGTGGTGTGATGAAACGCTTTTAGCTCCAGTTGTGGCCATTATAAATCTCGTTTGTAGGGACTTTCATTTAATCCTTATTAACATAGCGTTTAAGATCAAAGTACTATACCACCACTTAACATCAGGTGGGAGTAGTGTCACTCGTAACCTATTAAAACAACGGGACTAAAACGCGACATTTGTTATGTAGTACCACTATGTACTTATAGCTTGACGTTTCGGCTATGTTGTAATAGCCGTGGTCACAAGCAGACTGGCGGTGAGCGGCGTCGTCTGTTCGGGCGGGCTTGGAGATCTTCAGCCACCCTCAAATTGTCCCTATTTTTATTGTCTTTAGAGATGTCCTGACGGCACCTAACACTTCCAGTATCGGGGTTTGTTTTAAACGGTACTCGCTACTCGGTAGAACTTTCGCGGCTTACACTTGTTAATCACTGGATTCCACGCTGATGAAAATCCGTCCTCCCGATTGAAATTTTTGTACTTCTTGACTTCAATCGCTTCTCGTACCATCCTAGTATGATAACGACGATCGGTGGAGAGGATTTTAGGATCATGTAACTCCATCCAATGATTAATTCCAGCTTCTAAAAGATGTTCAGCTACCGCGGATTTACAGCTTCGATATGTTCTTTGACACGTTCTGCGATGGTCCACTTTGTTTGTCCAACGTATGAACTACCACAGCTACAATCGATTTTATATACACCCGGAGTCTGAAAAGGTATTACGATAAGGCGATAGGACTTAGAAATTTGATATAACGGAGTATATACAGTCTTGATGGAGAATTTTCTAAGTACTGTTCCAATTTTATCCGTTACGCCTTTGATATAGGGCAAAAATGATGCCTGACGACTCTTTTTTTTATGAACGACGGGAAGACTTTTAGCCTTCATCATACCTGAGGTTAAGTATTGATAAAGCTGAAGATGGAAGCGAGCCTCTCCCGGAATCCTCAGCCACTGAGGAACTGGCTATCTTATCTCGAACTGCCGGAACACAACAATGCTGAAAACATTGTTGTTATGGCGTCAGGCTTAGATTAGTTGGTGGTAGCTAACCAGTCGGACTTACAATAAGTCCTACCACCAACTAAACCGAATACAATATGTCCGCTGGAAATCGAACCCGAGACCCCTGGGTCTGATACCGGTGGTTGTACCACTAGACCACAGAGGAGGTTAGACTTTTGGACATTTTTATTTTTTCTTCTGCCTTTTCCATCGCTGCGACACCTTGTATACGTTTCGTTTCAGTACCTCCTGAACATGAGCAAGCTCCGACTGAAGATATTTATTTATTTAGATTTACCAACGTTTGATTACATCACTTCTTTCAAAACAATACAATCCACTAAAATGCTATAGTTAAATGTAACAAACACAACATGCTTTTGAAAAATTAACTATTACCTATCTAAAAGAAAAAAGTACAAGGAAAAATATTAATATTATGCAACTAATTGTGTAGGCAAAAAAAACAGAGGAAAAACAAAAAAAAATATTAACTTTTGGAGACTATCTTACGGATACTACCAAGCGAGTCAAATTTAAGTCAACCATGTCACTGTAGTTGTTCACAAACCTGCAGAGTCGGAGGATGGGCGAATTGGATCCATAAACTGTCCTACGCAACGAAACGGAAAGGGGCGTTATTCTTTGTCTAATAGGATATCTTCTTGGCACACGCAGGTTTATCATAGCTAAAAGTGAGGCAGCTGTCTATGAAGTGATTTTGTAATTTCCACACAAAAGAGGCATCCGCCAGCTCGAACCGTTTAGTCAAGGAAATCATTTTAAAACGAGCTAGTCGGTCACTGTACGGTATCCGCCACTTTTTCTTCGATATTCTATTGGAAAACGCGAGATGCCAAAGAAACCTCTTTTGTATGCGCTCTAGTCGAAGGCGGTGAACCGCAAAGTGTGGTCTCCAAACAACACTTCCGTACTCCAGTAAACTTCGAACCAAGCAGTTAAACAGTTGGATCTAAATCGAATTACTGTGAAATACTCCAGCATTTCTAATCACAAATCCTAGCATTCTATATGCCCTTTTCGCAATACTGTCTATGTGCGGTGTGAATGTCAATTTGGAATCAAAAGTGATTCCTAGGTCCTTAATTTGTTCCATTTGTAGTATTTTAATCCCATCAATAATCGTTTGCAATGTATTATTTTTGCGAGCATACTTAACATGAGAGCATTTTGATATATTTAGATCCATTTTATTTTGATGACACCAGTTTGTAAGCTCATTTATATCATTTTGAAGCTGAACACCATCCTCCACTGAATCGATTACTCTGCAAAATTTTAGGTCATCCGCATATAAATAAGATGCCGAGTGGTGCAAAAGTTGTGAAAGATCGTTAATGAATATATTAAATAAATTGGGCCCCAGATGAGAACCCTGCGGCACGCCTGACTTAACCTTTACACATTTAGACCTATATCCGTTAACCACCACGTAGAACGATCTATTTTTAAGGTATGATTCTCTCCAGCTTAGTGCTATTCCGGAAACCCCATAAGCAGACAACTTTTGCAACAATATATTGTGTGAAACTCGGTCGAAGGCCTTACTGAAATCTGTGTAAATGGTATCAACCTCTTTGTTCAAATCTAGTGCCTTTGTTACCGTTTCAACAAATCCAATAAGATTCGTGATTGTAGATCGCGACTTAACAAAGCCGTGTTGGTTAATGCTAAGATGACATTTAAAATGATGAAGCAAATAAGGACAAACAACACATTCAAATAGTTTTGGGAAGCATGATAAAATAGATATGGGTCTCCAATTTTTTATATAATCCTCAGGCCCCGATTTATGAATAGGCACTATTTTAGCAGATTTCCACTCGTCAGGAAATATTCCTGTGTTCAAAGAGTGGTAAAAGATCAAGGCGAGTGGCTAGACTAAATACTTTGCACAGTTAGCTATAAAATAGGCGGTATACCATCAGGACCAGCTCCTTTTATATTCAGGGTCACACAAGTTATGAGCTCTGTTGGTCAACGACGTCATCACGGATTGAAGCTGCCGAGGATGATGATGAGATGAGGCATGTAGGTATCTATCTGTATGTGCAGATTTTCGGTAAACCGAGTGAGATAACGTACCGTAGTCTTACCCTGATCTGTACGTCAAGAAAAGTCAAGGCTCTGTTATTATCCATCTCATACGTAAATTTAGGGTGGATAGAATTCAAATGTGTTATATATTGTTCGACTTCCTGCTGATCTCCGTGGATAACACAGAAAATATCATCCACGTACCTCTTCCAGAGTTTAACAGTTTGGGGTCCAGTAGCTAATGCTGTGTCTTCAAAATGCTCCAACCAGATATTTGCAATCACCGGCGCGAGAGGGCTATCCATTGCAACTCCATCGATCTGGAGGTAGAACTGGGCTCTGAACAGGAGGTAATTTCCGTCTAAACTATTTTCAATGAGAACAACATATTCATTCGGTATCTCACTATCGTAAAGTTTACCCTTAATAACCTTATGGCAATTCTTGAGCGGGACATTCGTAAAGAGTGACAGATGTCGCGTTTTAATCTCGTTGTTTTAATATATAATTATAATGGAACGCGAAAGTTTAAAATCTTATATTCGTAACCTATTTATAAAAAAGTGGCCACATATGGGGCCTTATAACTAACCATATAATTTCTACCTTTAAGGCTTTTTCAACGCAGGTCGAATACAATTTTTAATGAACCAGTTTCTGCTTTCTCCTTTCGCCGTTCTCTGTATTACTTTGTATACATTCAAATTGTATATGTCGGTTGTTTCCAAATACTTGACGCTCTTTCTTTGTGTTTCTAGAACGCAATAACTACATCTCTGCCGTTCCTGTCCCTATGGATCTTCAGCATCGTGCTCAGTAAGACTTTGGACTGGTTGCGGGAGAAGGGTATCATTACCACCACCACTGCTAGAAAGATTGGCACTTTATTCGGTATGCATAAGTTTCAAAATTTAAAGCTCCTCATATAAATCAAATTGGATCACAAAAAAAGAATGGATTTCAATGGAATGAATAACTTCTACTTTCAAAAAATCCTAACGACGGGGTGCCCTGCATTATTTTTTAATGATAAAATATTCCCTAGTCCAATCCAGAAAGCTCAGGAACAATGACTGACGACGACGATGTCTACCTCGCGTACGCAACTGTAGACATATTACTTTACCACGGAGGTCATCAAACAGTCAACGTCGTAGGACTCCTTTTAGAACACCCCGCCTTTAAAATAGGATTTATTATTTCTTATTCTGACGGTAACTCTAATGGTATTTTTCGTTTGACCAGCATCCGCAGTGCCAGCAGCGTGCATGTTAGCGCTGTGCTACATCGGCTGCAACCGCGCCGCCGCCGTGGCTTTGATGGCTACCGGCATCACCTGCATCGGCGGGATGTTCTGCGGCTTCCTCTCCAACCACATCGACATCGCGCCCAATTTCGCAGGTAGGTAACATCATATCAACAACATGAAACCCACCGCTGGGTATAGGCCTCCCCCAAGGATATCGACGTCTTCCTGCGACCATCACCAGATCGTCAGTCCACCTTGTGACGGGCCTGCCCACGGAGCGTCGTCTGGTGCGCGGTCGCCATTCTAGAACCGCCCCGCCCCAACGGCCATCGGTTCTTCTCGCAGAGTCCCGCCCACTGCCACTACAACTGAGCAATCCTTCTATGTCGGTGACCACCTGCATCAACGGCATATTCTGCGGCTTCCTTCCCAATATAGACATCGCGCCTAACTTTGCCGGTATCATCTCAGCCACATGACACCCACTGCTGGGTATAGGCCTCCCCCTAGGATAATCGGTTTCCCGCGAACTTTACCAGATCCTCGGTCCACTTCGTCGAGGGCTTTCCGGCGGAGCGTTTTCCGGTGCGCGGTCGGCATTCCAGAACTTTACCGCTACAACGGCATCAGTTCTTCCAGCTATGTGTCCCGCCCACTGCCACTTCAGCTGAGCCACATCACTATCGAATGAACCACATCAACATCGCGTCCAACTTCGCCGGTGACCTTGTGTCAGAGTGCGCTCTAATATTATAGCATTCCTGTCATGTCACAGTTCTCTATATCAACCTCGGCATTCATGGGTACAGGTGTCACCTGCATCGGCGACTTGTTCTGCGGCTTCCTTTCCAATCACATCGACATCGCGCCCAACTTCGCCGGTAACATCATCTTAGCCACATGCTGGGTATAGACCCAAGGATCTCTAAGACGATCGGTCACATCAGCTGAGCGATCGTTCGAGCTAGGACACTTACTTTAGTTCTCCTACGGGAAACGCCGAGCGTGGCTAGAGCCATGGAGAGCTATTGTACACTGGGTGACCTTGAGCCTTCTTATGAAACCTATAGCAAGCGACCACGTTTAACTGCCGCAAGTCATGCAACACACACTGGCTATTAACTTTCGTCTTGAGACGACGAGGTAAGTTGTTGCGAAGGTTTAGGAAGCTTCCCAAATGCTGCCCCTCCGAGTTGGATTCGACGAGAGATCTTTTTCTCGAAGTTCGTTTCTTCGCCGGTACCGGAATTCTAAATTATTTACTTCTGTTTCGATCTTACTGGTCTAGATTGTATAGACAACCTGTGGTTATCTAAAATGTATAAGAAGTACTGTGCTGAATTTAGTGTTTTTTACTTCTTTACAGGTACTTTGATGGCAATAACCAACACAGTGGCCACGATCCCGGGCATAGTCGTGCCGATTTTCGTCGGAGTGCTCACTCATGGCAACGTAAGTCAAGAATTATCACCTTTACACGTTGTTATTAAAGCTAAAATTAATTTTGGAATATGTCGGTCTCACCACAGATTATATAGACTATACTAGTAGTCTCAGTGTTAAACATATCCTTATGGTGTGGTTTCACTGAGGTTGAGAGTAGAGGAGCGGAGCTGTTTTCATACATTTGAAAAACAAAAAATAGGATCGTTCTATTGGCAAATATATGGAAACAGCTTTAAAAAGGCTGAGTGGAGCCCCATTCTCGTAACTTGTTTTTAGTTGCGACTTATGTCATTCGTCAAAACGATATAGGAACCATATTTTTATGGTCGATTCTTGAATAGAAAATTGCAAGTTGAGAACGTCTTAAACTCAACTGAAACTAGAATGTTTATACAATATCACATGTGTGGTTTGAGATGTTTTCATCTTGAAATTCTGCATTCAGAAACCTATTATTATTCTAACTTCTCAAAACTCCTTAGGAAACCATATCCGCTTGGCGTGTGATATTCTTCGTGACGATCGCCCTGTACATCATTGAGATTCTGGCCTACACCCTCTTTGGCTCTGGCGAGGAGCAGCCGTGGAACCGCGTCCAGGACGACACAGAGACAGTGGAAGCTAAACCCCTCAACAACGGGGAAAAAAGTTGCTCTCCAGAGCAACTATAGACAATTTTCTACATTCCTGCAACGTACCTACTTACTCCTTCCTTTTGCTCATTTTATTTTAAAGTTCTACCAGGAGAGTAGCTACAAACAATTTTATACATTTCTACGTATTTAATTAATTATTTACTTAATTTAACTTAATTTTGCTTTTATTTTTTATTTTCACTATCTATGATATGAATTTTGGCATCCGTTTGGAACAAGCACAAGTCCCAATAACTTAAAATGGTAACTTAATTTATAGTAACTATATGTACTAGCATTATTTGGGATTAAGATGAAAAATTGCGCTCGAAAAGGGAAAAAATATCAAAAGTAGTATATAAAGGAATAGTTTGATTTTTCTACTATTTGAGGTACATTATATATCGCTTTTATATTGACAACGAAGCAGTTTAAATTAAGAAAGAAAAAAAAACGTTTGCATTTTCATTCTAATATAAGTACATATAAATGTTACTTTATAGACGTAAATAGGTAGTTAATATTTTTTAGAATCGTTCTTACTACTTTTAATAAGTTCTAGAAAGAATATTATTTACGTTACATATAAATTTTAAGAGTATAATGTTAATCATATGATCGTTAACTTAAGTAAAAAAATATATTTTATTTTATAATACTGGTTTTAAGGACAAAATAAATCCGTATTGTAGATTTATTTGACTTTTATATGAAGCTTTTACACATAATAACATAATTTATATTATACAAAAGGTATATTATTTGGGTGAACATAAAATGTTCTACGCAATGAAAAGCTAAATAAAACTTACTTTATCTTTCCAGTGGTATTTGCCATTTCCAAAGAGGATAAATTACAATAAGAATCCTACTTAATATTATAAATGCAAGAGTATGTCAGTTTGTTTGTTACTCTTCCACGCTAAAACTACTGAACGGATTGGGATGAAATTGGCACAGATAATAGTCAATACCTGGATTAAAACATAGGATACTTTTTATCCCGATATTCCCACGGGAAAGGGAACCACGCGGGTGAAACCGCGGGAGACCGCTAGTTTACACATAAATAACAATTTTTTATTAACTTAATTATTACTTGCCAGATATTTGTTATTCATATTTAAGGGATGGTGAACTGTTCAGTTTTGAAGTCAATTGTAACAGCTTGACTTGAATGATTTCCTAATTTGAAATGTTAATTTATTTAATGTACGATGATGTGTAGTAGTTATCTGAAAGTATATGAATAATATTACACTTAAGTATAACTAAATGTTAAACTACAATGCCTTACATGTCGTATTAAAGACAGTAGAAAACATAAAAAGCAATGCATCGGTCTACGAGAAAATCTCAACTTACGTATTCAAAGTTTGACGTCAGAGAGACTACAGTTTCCGTAATGCAAGTAAAGCCTGACGTGCTTTTGACTGTAAATTTGACTGCTTTAAGTGTTTTGATATTATAATATAGAGATATAAAGATATATTTTCTTACTAAATAGATGCAATTGCGACCTTTCTCACTATTTACTGCTATAGACAGGATGACGTGACAAACTACTAAGTAATGAATATGTGTATTTTTATATAGGTATATGTAGCGTGCTAGTTACTGGTAGTGGTTACTTAATATGCTGGATATTTCCAGACGCTTATTATATTGTAACGGTGCAATAGGCTATTTGACAGGTTTTTAAAATCCATTTTATATTAAGTAGTAGAGTTTAAGGAACCTAGTAAAAGTTGTTTTTTTTTTTCATTTTTGTACATATTTTCTGAAAAATATCAAATTTAAAGTTCAATATTTAAATAGCGTGCCAAAACGCTACTTTGACAATATGGCGCTGCAATGGGGCCGGTGACGTCACTTGCCTGCATTCTGATCTGTGGGACATATCATCCACATACGTAGGCAAACGAGGTTTACAAGCAGGTGACGTCATCATAAACTCGACGAATCAGAAGCGTTTTGTGTCACGTGACAAACGTTTAAAAAATGCATTTTTTTACAGATTTTTAAATAAATTTATTATTAATATCAACTTACACTTAACAGGCGCGATAACAAGTCTGCAGTGTGAACACGCTTTTGAGGGACCCACCCACTACATCAGGTTTGATAAGCCACAGATCCTCGCCAGGGAACAAAAATTTGTCCCCAGAATGCTGCGTGAGGCTATTGAAATCACCAAATACCCAAACTTCAATAGAGATGATGGGTGGAAGATTCCACCAGCTTGGGACCCTATTATCCATAAATTAAAGTCTCAACCCAAATCACGCACTGCAAGACCCAAAGATACGGTTAGCTCTTTTTGTAGATAAATAAATATAAAAAAGTAAAGGTGGAGACAACATATCTTAATTTCTTTATAAAGGTGGAGATCGGCCCGCTTTCGAAGTTTTCTTGGCAGCTTCTTTCTTCGAAGGTCCTCCCAATTTGTGAACTGCCAGTAGAGTCTTTAGTTTTCTCTTTTCTTAATAATAAAGAATTAAAATAAAAATTAAATCAAAATATCAAATCAATAATAATTTGTGCCATAGTAAATGTCTAACCGTATCCGAACGAAAATAAATTAACTTTTCGAGGCTAGACTTATAAGTAGCCAGTCATCCCGTGACCACGGCAGCTGTAAAGGTGCCGAAACGTCGGGAAAATCAAAAAACCCCTAAAAAACCTATAAATACGGACAATTACAACCTAGTTCGTGGAAATATAGCGCGTTTGATATCCGTAAAAGTTCTCTTAATTTATACTGATGACAGTAATTGACACTTTATTTTTCGCATTGTCAAATAGCCTATTCTTTCTTAGAGTCCGGCTCACGAATTATGGCCCGTGGGAGTGGCACTGCAGTTGCCTTCAACATTCGAAATCTGTATCTGCCGTTTTTTGACTTATATACTTAGTATTGATAAAAAGTTTGCAAATATACGATATTAATACTTAATCAATTGGAAATGCATTTATATCGTTAAGTAAGTATCTGTGGCATTCTGTTTTGTATTGATTTGCTTGTTTGTACGCAATAAGTCATGGAGTAGTCTTTATATCAATTAATGTAAGGGAGTTTACATATTTTGATGTTTATGTATATTTTATGTATTGACTATGTAAAAAAAGATAATGTATTTATATGACCATCACTACACAGTGACAACATTATGTTGAAATATCTATTGATATAATGCTTCAAAGTAATGTTACCTGCTTACTTTTACCAGTGACTAGAAATAAACAATTTGTTAGAATTAGCTTGGGAAATGCGAAACAGCCCCGAATTGTCTAATTTCAAAATCTAACATAATCCCTTTCAAAGGTATGGTGATTATGATAGTGATTTATGGAATTGTGTGACTTATAGTCGCAATCCCTTTCAGAGCTAATAATGTTTTAAATGACTCCATACATCTCCATACATTTAAAATTTAGGTCAATTTCGTTCATTCAATACCTTTCAAAACGCGTCCCGGTCACAATCCCTTTCAAATGTCAAATAGTGACGGCGAGGGCCCCTAGCCAAAGTAACAATTCAAAAACGATAACGAAGTTCGAAAAGAATTAAATGTATGGGATTAGCGGATTGGCATAATGGCATAGGCCGCGATAAATCACGTGGTCCGCAAGTAAATGGGCGAATATAGACAATAACGAGTCGAATTATCGTTTCGCTACATAACGATGTTACTTTGTCTACGGTCTAAGTATGTAAATATCTTAAAATGACGAATTGAAAGGAAGTGCGATAGATTTTAAAATTAGACAATTAGCCCCCAGATTTTAATGAAGCTAATATAATAATGCATACCAAAGATATTATTTTGTACTTATTCTAAAATGAAGTACTTATTTAAATAAAATATTTCTTCTATTATAGTAATAGTTATTTTATTGCGTTTTTACTGATCATGAAATTATTATGGGGTTAGATTCAAATAATGGTGATTCAATTGTTTGAATCTTAATAATGGTCCGATTCTGAAATCAGAATTCAAAGTTGAGACGGTATTAAACTTGTAAAACAATGTAAAAAAGTTTGAGCCATTCTCAACTTGAAATTTCAAATCAGAAATCGCCCAAGGAATCCGCAACTGTTTAATTAAAACCAACACGAATATATTGAATTCATTAGTTTTATTTCATTCTTATTTACATTATTTACACTTAATCAACAAATAAAACTAACGCTAACTTACGTTGGCCACTGTTTCTACACAAGCAACAGTTTTTGAGTGCGACCTTTTAAATGAAATTATTGAAAAAGCGAGATTGTCAAACAAATTGTTTACACCGCTCTGTTTAAATTTGATAATATTACGCACACAACTGCAGAAATATTACCGAACATTTCTTACCTGGGCTTAAGAGCACTGTCTTATGAACAGGCTTAACAAAATATAGTATCAAACATTACTTGATCCTGACTAACCGGCACACATAGGAAGGGCCGAAGTTAGCCGACAGTGAAGGCGTGACGAGTTGGCCGTATCGCGGAGCAGCGTCTCCGCTAGCTAGATGCAGAGTGCTACTTAAGCTCGCCATGCTGGATGTCAAGTCCCTGGAGAAGACAATAAAGACATTAAAAATGCGACCGCTGTGGGAATGTGTTTCAGACAGTTCTGTTAGTTTTTTAAAGAAACTATGATATGGCTATCTTTTGCCAGGGATATGTTATTAAAACTGATCGTAAATAAAGGTAGTTTTCAATTATCCGGAAAGAAGTAAGACACGTATTCGAAAATAAGGTTTATTTACTTGTTATGCCGTTCTGTGCCATGTGGTGACGGCCTAAGAATACAAGTGTCACCACTCCCTTACTTGCCTGGGATGTCGTAAAAGTCGACTAAGACTCGACGCATTGAATACCTGTTCTGAGAAGGAAAACTTGAAACAAACCCTCTACCAACCCGTCTGGCCAGCGTGGTAGCAGTAGGCTAATAGCCTCCTATGAACGCCACAATAGGTGTGAGCTAGGAGAGGCCTATGTCCAACAGTGGACATCCATAGGCTGATGATGATGATGATGACTTGTTATAGAGAACTGATAAGATTTGTCTTGCTCCTCTATGGCGCGCTTCAGGGCCGCGTGCACGACTCCATCGTTGTGTGCGGGGCTCAGCGGTAGTGCTGTATACCACCGCCCCGGACGCGGCCGTCACACTCATGGTCACTCACCTGACGCTGGCCAGCACGCCGTGCTCCTCTATGGCGCGCTTCAGGGCCGCGTGCACGACTCCATCGTTGTGTGCGGGGCTCAGCGGTAGTGCTGTATACCACCGCCCCGGACGCGGCCGTCACACTCATGGTCACTCACCTGACGCTGGCCAGCACGCCGTGCTCCTCTATGGCGCGCTTCAGGGCCGCGTGCACGACTCCATCGTTGTGTGCGGGGCTCAGCGGTAGTGCTGTATACCACCGCCCCGGACGCGGCCGTCACACTCATGGTCACTCACCTGACGCTGGCCAGCACGCCGTGCTCCTCTATGGCGCGCTTCAGGGCCGCGTGCACGACTCCATCGTTCTGCGCGGGGCTTAACGAGCACGTGCTGTATACTACAGCGCCACCTACGCGAACTAATCGCAGCGCATTTCTGCAGAAAACCAAAACGTCACTTTTGTTAAAAAAGTCATATTAACACAATGTTTAAAACACGAAAGTGACCGTTTTTATGCGATCCGCATTAGAACCACTGAAAATTGAGCCAAATACCTCTTTGACTTGCATGTAGTCAAGCCTACTTTAGTGTGTTTAGTGTTTTCCCCTCATTTCATTATATTTTTAGTATACTATGGTACTACTATCTAGCACTCACTAATGTCATTTAAGCATAACTCCGAAAATCGCAACGAGTTCCAGGACGAGCTTTTTTTCTTGTCAGCTAGAAGAGTGAAATGGGTGGTAGGGCAAAAATAGCAACTCAAAAATGCGTGTAATATGCTCAATTGTATAAAGAATATAACGCTAATCTTAACTGCGATACTTACACCAATAGTTGTGACTGTAGTTCCGGCAGTCGCAGTCGCTCCTTGATGCGGTCCGGCCTGAAGATGTTATTCTCGTCTTCGTTCATGGACACGCGGTCTGTCGTGCACGGCACGTCGACTAATACCTGTAAAATAATATAAAGGCACAATTGAATAGTCTAACGGTGAAGTGCTACTGGGCCTCCTACGCTAGGGTTATGGTTCGTTCGTGGGTTTGTTCCAGGGGATTACTTTAAGGCTTCAAGATTATAAGTATTATTACAGGTAACTCAGGCTCAGAGAGTTCTCTCTAACACGAAAACACGATAATACGACGAACGTTCATTTAGTTTCGACTTTATCAAGCATCAAAATAAGGTCCAATATTTAGTACCCAAATTGTACGACAAAAATCGCGATCTGTCTTTCGCAGAACTCCGGACCAACATTGATGTAATTTTTACGTAATTGAAACCACTTTTTTTTATTAGATGTAGTAAGTACCTAATAGTACAAGGACTTTATAGTTAACTAGCGGCCGCCCACGGTTTTACCCGCATGGTTTCCGTTCCCGAGGGAATATCGGGATAAAAAGTAGCCTATGTGTTAGTGTTAGTCCACTACTTGAAGTACCTGCATACCAAGTTTCATCCAAATACGTTTTTGCGTGAAAGAGGAACATATAAACAAATAGACAAACAAACTGACATACTTTGCGTTTATAATATTAGTAGGATTAAGTAGGATTATCGGCCTACCACCATAACCATAAAATTTAATATTATAATTAGTATTTATTTTTGTGATGGAAATTGACCTTACTGATATGTTAAGGTCATTTTTCAATTTGACGACTCTGTATGAAATAAAACAGGGAGAAAAAAACAGCCCTTGACGAGTTTCTTGCCGGTTCTTCTCGTTACAAGGTCTCCCGCCGTAGGGTTTGTGAACCGATGCATAGCTTCTTTGACGTTCATAAGTGCTTGTAACAGCCTAGACTGAATAAATGATATTGACTTTGACTTTACCTTATCAAATCCTTGGTCGTCAGTAAATGCCCTGCCGTCTATTCTTGAGAATAGGACGCGTTCCTGCCATTTGTTGCTTGTTTTGAAGTCATAAAGATAGTCGCTCAAAGTTCTTTTAGTTCTGTGGAACAAAAATAGTTTAAGTTGAAGCATAGGCAGCACATACAAACAAAATTTTAACTTCGTGAATTTAAACTTTGCACTCTTTTAAAAGGTAGCACTGAATATTAGTGCTCTTACCCCGGGTTTCTATAACATACAAACGGATTGTTTTGGCTACGGACAGTCATATTTTGATATATTTTCAATAGAAGATATATCAAATTTTCCTGCCGAAAGGCAATGGCAAGAACTTTCCGACCCGAAAGCCTATCGGCCCGTCACTTTGTTGCCGATCTTTGGTAAAATTTTAGAGCGCGTAATGCTAAGGTGTGCCCCGCAACTAACGTTGGGGTTATCGGACCGCCAGCATGGCTTCACTCGGGGTCGGTCGACGGTGTCCGCGCTGGAGAAAATCTTTAGCGTGGCCAGAGAGAGCACGTCGAAATATGTTCAGGCGATTTTCTTGGATATCTCTGGCGCCTTCGATAACGCGTGGTGGCCGATGATCTTGCTCAAGGCGAAGCGCGGGGGTTGCCCGTCTAACATCTTTAGTATGTTGGCGGACTACTTCGTGAATCGCCGGGTGGGCCTTTTCGTCGGTGACCGGGTGGTATGGAAGGCAGCAACTATGGGTTGCCCGCAAGGTTCGGTGCTGGGACCAACGCTCTGGAACTTGCTTATGGATGACTTGCTTCGATTGCCACTCCCAGGGGGGGTCAGTATCGTGGCGTACGCCGACGACGTGACGATTCTTATCGAATCCCGGTCCCGGGCGGGCATAGAGGCTTCGGCCTCTATCGTTTTGGCGCTCGTCGGTGAGTGGGGGGCCCGTAATAGGCTGGAATTCTCTCCTGCAAAGTCTGAAACTATGACGATCAGGGGTAAATTCCAGCGGCCACCCACCATCAGATTCGAGGGGAATTCGATTCGAAGCGTCACGGCGGCTACGGTACTTGGTGTGACGATCGATGCGAGCCTGTCTTTCGCGCAGCATGCGGTATCGATAGGGGAGAGGGCGGCAAATTGCTTCGGCAAGTTGTCGAGGGTTTCGGCGTCATCCTGGGGGGTTCGGAACAAAGCCTTAATGGTGCTGTACCGAGGCACTTACATCGCCACGGTAACGTATGCTGCTGCTTGCTGGTTCGGGCGCGCGTCACTGCACGTGGTGCGGTCCGCGCTTCTGCGCACCCAGAGGCCCGCCTTGATCCTTCTGACCAAGGCGTATCGCTCGACGAGCTCTGTCGCATTGCCGGTCTTGGCTGGCGTTCCTCCGGCCGACCTCGAGGTAATTCGTGCGGGCAGACTAGGCGAGGCACGCGAGTCCGGGCTTACTAAGGAGGAGCTTCGAAGCGTCAAACTCAGAACAACTGAGTCCGCCCTTGCCGAATGGCAGGAGCGTTGGGATGCATCGGATCAAGGGAGGGAGTTACATAGATTTTTCCCGGAGGTGTCGGGTCGACTAGAGGCAACTTGGGTCCAGCCTGACTACGAAGTCTCTCAATTATTGACGGGTCATGGTTGTTTTAGGGATAGGCTTCACCGGATGAAGCTCACGGACGTGGGGTCCTGCTACTGTGGGGAATCGGAGGTAGAGGACGTACACCACGCGTTGTGGGAGTGTAGCCTATACGGGGAAGAGCGTAGGGTTCTTTTAGACGGCGTGAAGGTGCTTGAGATCGGTCCGGTCTACTACCGCGATCTTGTTGGCTCGGAGGCGAACTTCAGGCGGCTACGGGACTTCGCGCGTAAGTGGCACAAGATTCGGAGTGGACTCGAAGTCAGGTGAAGAGAGAAGAACCGAGGCGAAGAAAGAAGAAACGGAGCCAAGCGGTACCACTGAAGTAATAGTGGGCACGTTGCGACCTGGAAGGCACCGAAGGCGTAATTGTGTGCGTCCGCCCCAGAAAGGGGAGAGGGACCATAGGGACAAAGGATACAGATTTAGAAAATATTTGTAGGGAGTCAAGAAAGTGTGTGCGGTGGAGGCCATTCCGCGCGCATCTCCCGCTGCTTCGACCTGCATAACCAAGAGGGTTCGTCAGGTCATGGGTGGTTGGTGGGTTTGTCCGAAGCCAAAACAATCCGTTACGGTCGGTTTCAATAACCTACCCTCAATAAGAGATAAGCTTACTAGAGCTTTGTTGCCTAGATATTTTTGTTTATCAGACCAAAATAACAGCGGTTGCTAAGTAACGTAACCAAGATCTACTTTCGACGCCAGTACAGTCGCGTAGTGACTACGCGTAGGCATGCATATATTTTTTTTTTAATTAAATTTTAAGCAAGTACGACGTGGAGGGCTAGCAGCAAATAATGTAAGAAATATTTGAGCGGACTATTTTTTTACCGAATCCGGAGCAGTCAGTTGGCAGTTATCTAAAATATAACATGTTTACATCAGTTATGTTAACTAGAAATTAAAATAAAATTAAGTACCTACCGACTTACCAAATGCGTTTTTTTCATTGCCGTCTATTTCTTCAAAGTTGTTTTTTAATAATACACAGACTTCCCTCCAAGCCTTTTTTGTTTCATTTTTATCTTTATATTCTGAACAGGTTTTATTTTATAAAACCGGCCTAGCTTCCACTAAAGTTATTAGTAATTCAATATCTATCTCCATTTTACAATTTTCGCATAAAGTGATAGGACGATACGAGGGTGTGAGAATAAACGACGTGCGCTTGCTCTCCCTGTGATTGTACCTGGGCGACTGCGCGCCGCCGGTGCGTATGAAAGCATGCTGCGTCTTCCATACAGCAATACGCGTCCGGCCGCCGGCTAACCGATATCCGGGACCGGGCGCATAGTGGTGGATCCGGCGAGCACCCGGCGACCGCCTGCCCAGTGAATTACGCCGGTACGTATGAAAGCTAACGTACATGGCCATACACTTCGCCGCCGGGTACCCGGCAACCGGGACGTATGAAAAGGCACTAACCCAGGGTAAGAGCACTAATAATAAGTGCCAAGTGGGCTAGGCGACTTCATATTTACACAATCATATCTTTTAAGCCGATGGTACGGAAGGCAAGTAAAGATTAGCGCGTTAAGACAGACAACTCTTAATTTTATACTTACGGTAAATTCTAAATAGAAAAATATTGGAAAAAATTAACTCGGCCACAAGTGAATTCTCAGACGGGAATCGAACCCGCGACCTTTGGAAATCCGGTCCAATGCTCTAACCGCTGAGCTACCGAGTCTTGCGAACCACCATCGAAATTCTCCAATACTTTTATTTAATACGCTGTAGGCCAGCGTTGTTACATCAATGCTAGGAATATCCTTGCATTCGAAAGAAACATCTTTTCAGGTCTTTAACGATCGATTAAGATGCAACTGCCAATAATTTATGATTTTGTAATTTTTGCATTTTTCAATGCTATTTTTATACTTATGGTAAATTTTAAGTAAAAAAATATTGGAAAAAATTAACTCGGCCACAAGTTAATTCTCAGACGGGAATCTTAATTTTATTTTATTTACCATACGTTGGCACCTGTTGGCATTGATGGTTAGTCAATAAACTCTCCCAAGCGTTATTTCGAAAGAGCCGTATTTTAAAAAACCAAGAAAACTTAAAACTCTATTCCAGGAGTCGTGTTTTTGAATCACTCGAATTACATTTGCATGCGAATCATGCATGCCTTGCAGCGCAACTAGGACTTTGCCCCCGGGCTTACGGAGACATACCCCCAAAATTAATAACCTGTCTGTAGATATCGATTGGGCTATCTGAGATAGCTGCCTAGCAGTGGCGAAGGGGCCATACATACCGATTCTCATCGGCTTCCCATTTAGAAACCCCACCCCAGCGATACACCCTACAGATCATAATAATTATGTGATTAATTATTGTCACCATATAGTTAAATATACGTATATGCCAAGTAGTTGCATTGTTTTATTTTCCATGTTCATTATTTCGACTTGTGGATTTTTCTTGGTCTGGCTTACCTTCGCCTGATTTCGACCCCTCGCCGCAGCTGCCTAGGATATTTTTGTTCATATGACCAAAATAAGGACGGTTGCTAGGCAATGAAGCCAGTATCCTAGGCAACTATCTCAGGTAGCCCTATCCATATCTACACATAGGTTATCAATTTCGGGCGTATGTTAGTACGAATAGCTGCCATACCTGTTGGAGCACGATATAGAAACGTCACTGCAGAACACGATCTCCGGTAGTAAAGTCTGTAGCGCCACTAGGGCTTTGCCCCCGGTCTTATGGAGACTATATTAGTACGAACAGCTGCCATACCAGTTAGAGCGCGATAAAAGGACGTCTATACACACCACTATGTCCGGTAGTAAAGTCTGTAATGCTACTAGGGCTTTGCCCCCGGGCATATGAAGACTATATTAGTATGGATAGCTGCCATACCTGTAGCGCGATATAGAAACGTCATTGCACACCACGAAGTCCGGAAGTAAAGTCTGTAGCGCCACTAGGGCTTTGCCTTCGGGCGCCGAGCACAGGTCGAGCACGCGGTCGCCGGGGACAGGCATAGCGCTATCATGAGACTAACCACTTGACTGTTAGAGACTATATCAGCATAGATAGCTACCATAAGTGAAAGGATATATACCCCTTCCGCGCCTACACCGAACTAATACGTGGAATGAATGGGTAGCGCGATCTATAAGGCCGTGTACTCCAGTAGACTCCAACATTTAGAGTCACCTGAGGGCGGGAAATGCGTTCTCCTAATAGAAAAATTGATACTATTGGATGCATACCTGTTGGAGAAACGTCATTGCACACCACGATGTCCGGTAGTAAAGTCTATAGCGCCACTAGGGCTTTGCCCCCGGGCTTATGGCGACTATATTAGTACGGATAGCTGCCATACCTGTTGGAGCGCGATATAGAAACGTCATTGCACACCACATGTCCGATAGTAAAGTCTGTAACGCTACTAGGGCTTTGCCCCCGGGCTTCCATCATCTCTCCTAGCTCACGCCTATTGTGGCGTTCATATGAGGCTATTAGCCTACTGCTACCACGCTGGCCAGACGGGTTGGTAGAGGGTTTGTTTCAAGTTTTCCTTCTCTCGCACTGGTGTTCAATACGTCGAGCCTCTTAGTCGACTCTCACGACATCCCAGGCATGTAAGGGAGTGGTGACTCTTGTATTCTTAGGCCGTCACCACACGGCACGGCCCACGGGCTTATGGAGACTATATTAGGACGGATAGCTACCATAACAGTTGGAGCTACCATAAGCCAAGGGATACATACCCCTACCGCGCCTCCACCGAGCTAATACGTGGAATGAATGGATAGCGCGATCTATAATGCCGTGTACGCCAGAAGACTCCAAAATTTCGAGTCGCCCCTACACCTAAGGGCGGGAAATGCGTTCTCCTAGTATAAACATTGGATAGCTACCATACCATACCTGTTGGAGCGCGATATAGAAACGTCATTGCACACCACGATGTCGGGTAGTAAAGTCTGTAGCGCCACTAGGGCTTTGCCACCGGGCGCCGAACACAGATCGAGCACGCGGTCGCCAGGATTCAGGCAGAGAGCTAGCACCGCCACCACGCTTCCACAGTCCATTGGGTAGTAGTTGAATACACCTGGCAAATATACTTTAGGATAGATTTCAGAGTACTTATAACCCGACCACCTTCAAAGCAAGAAGGCACCTTCTGGGTTAGCTCGCTTCATCGTGGATCCTGTCTTAGCTCTTTGGCTTGATTGGGATCAAGAGCAAACCGAATATAAAGTAAAAAAGAACAATTGTATTGCATGGTTATCAAGAATAGTCTGTCTGTCTCTCACGCGCGCGGTCAAACTTACGAGTTTGGAGGAGACAGTTAATGTTTGGCTTTTGCTACTATAGATTGAAATTTTTTGTTTTTGTGAACGACGGGGAGACTAAGGATAAGCCTTCACCATACCTGAGGTGCGATTGCGTAAGGTAATCGTACATTTGACAGTTCATATCGTATTCAATCGACTGCAATTTGTCAATTTGGAATGACATTTACTAAGATACATTTTGAACTGTCAAATGAATACGATTGACTTACGCAATCGTCTAGCTGATGTTAGTAACTGATAAGGCTGAAGATGGAAGCAAGCCTCTCCCGGAATCCTCAGCCACTGAGAAACTGGCTATCTTATCTCTAACTGTCGGAACACAATAATGCTGAACATATTGTTGTTATAATATAGTTTTTCATAAACGAAATCAGTAATCATAAATGCGAAAGTATGTCAGTTTGTATGTTTGTTATTCTTTCACGCAAAAACTACTGAACCGATTTTGATGAAATGTGCCTGGATTAACACATAGGCAATTATTTATCCCGATATTCCCATGGGAACGGGAACCACGCGGGTGACACCGCGAGTGGCCGTAGTTTAACATACTTTGTATAGTTGAGAGGAGTAGGTAATAGTTTATACACACCAGTTTTACACCTTTTTGGTTCAGGGAACATGGTCCACTCACTGTCCATTTCATACGTGTATACTTTCAGATGTTCAGGGAATTTGAATTCTGTTTCATCTTCTATCATCAGTGGGAAATCCTTGTTACCTGTAATATAGAAATATGTAATGTGCAAACCCTTGGATTCTCTCTACCAATTTTAGTGAAATTTGGTAAAGAAATATATTGGAACAAGTTTTTTTATCAAATAATCTTGAAAGGTACAGAGAATGGAACTTTATGGGATAACACCACAAGCACTGCGGTTGTCTATCAAACTTCATAGACGTAACTTCTTTATCAGTTGCATTATCTAATAAGATGGAAGAAAAAGAAAAACCAAGTTAAAAAAAATGAAGTAATAATAATAATAATCCTGTTTAATACGCACGATGGCGGTCAAATGCCTGCCCAATTACTTGTAAAAAAGTATTTGTTTTATAAGCAAAAAATGTATTTTATATACTTACTGGATAAATATGAATATTGTATAGACTCAGGCAACCAATCATCCATGCCCTTGAGTTTTGTGGCTGGAATGTATTGGAAGAGAGCCTCTGAAGCCGACATGCCCATGGCAGGGTCTATAATACGAGACTCATCTATTTGCAATTCATTTGTGGAAGTTTTTGATGGATCCATTCCTGAATGCCTGTAATATTTAAAACTAAGTTGTATGTCAAACTAAAAATATATAAATGAATTTACAAATGTGGCATAGTTTTTTAATACTAGTACAAGTCAAACCAATGCAATACAGTTGTACTAAGTTTCATATCATTTTTATACACACTTCTTTAGACAGTTTCATAAAAAATATTAGTCTAATATTATTAGTCGTAATATATAATACTATATATAATATAATACTAATATATAATACTAATATTATATATAATACTAATATTAATAGTTATAATTTTTAGAGTCTGTTTCATAAAAGTACAAACTACGTACGTACAAACTTAATAGTAAACTGTTTCATAAACAATTTATACTAATATTATCAGCTATAGCAATACCTACTAAAAGTTACTAAATCAATTTATTAGTGTTTCGAAAATACTTTTAAATTTGTGATTCAGGGTCAAATGAAGAAGAGAATGTTATTATGAGGTGCCCAAAGATATTTAGAAGGAGAACTCTATACTGGCATAGAGTTTACATACTAATCCAAGAAACTATTAGGTCCTTATTTATACTTACTCGAATGGATGGCGGATAGCGACGTGTTTTGTAAGAAGAATATATTTATTTACCCATTGAAATTTGTATTATCCACCGATTATACGAAATCATGATAAGCATCACCAGTATTTTAATGTCCCCAGTTCCCCACTGCTGGGGTAACAGCCTGTTACTAACAGGCCTTCCTTATGGATGGGTAATAAGAAAGGGGCCCACCACACTCTCCCAATGCGGATTGGTAGGTTTTAACGACTGTAAATACAGCCGGGACCTGAGATAATAAATTTTAGGTCATCCATCCCGTGCTAAGCCTCTGCGAAAGTGGCTTAACCGCTACAATCGCAGTCCGAGCGCGCGAGCCACTGTGCCACCGAGTTATATACGATTCTACAGAATGAAGTGTGGTATATTGAAGGAAAAAATTCCATGCTTGAACTATGTTCGACTTACTGATACTATATATATATAATATATAGATAAAGAACCCATATTATTAATAATATCAGTAAAGTTTATGAAACAGAAATATGCTAATGAAATTATTTTAATAGTCTATTAATATTAGCTAATAATATCAGTAACTTTTATGAACCAGGCCCCTGGCGGACTAGCATTTATTTAGGGATTTTATCGACTCGATAACTCAATAACGTGTCGCTATCGTGCTCACATCTTAGCAGGGTAAGCAAGACAGCTTGATGCGCTAGGTATATCATATCGCGGGATATAGCGGTCTTCATGCTTGGGGGGCTTATTTAATATAACATCTGTATTATGGTTGCAAAAAATGTATATACATCTCAATTAAAGGTATTCCTTACCCTTCAGGTTTCTTTGTTGATGCATTATCTACACTACTTAATGATATTTCAGAATGATGTAACTTTTCAGGTAGTGCTTCTCCCTGTGGATATATTCCTGCAATGTCGTCTGTCTGCACTTTGCTTATGTATTGATGTAGTTTGCTGGCAGATTCAGTTCTTTGTATTGGTTCTGGTGTTGGACTATATTGGTTGTGGAAGTTTTGTTGGATTGCCATAAGGTTTTTGAGACAATGTGCACCTGTGGAAATTAATTTAGAATAAAGTAAGGGTTTAATTTACAACCTTGCAATAATTGGTCAAATTTTAATTCAATCACACTAATTATCTAGCCCATGTTAAGTTTCATGAAGAACTTGTGTTCTGGGTACTAGATAAAACAACCGGAAAAGTGCGAGTCGGACTCGCCCACCGAGAGTTCCGCACAAATTTGTAGGTACAGTCGGCAAACTTCCCGATTGACCAGTAGAGTTTTTTTTGGGAACTTAATTTCAAAAAGTAATAGATATATAGAAAATGTTTTTATCACAAATAATAGAACATTAACAGATATTTCATTTGAATAGTGAATTATTTCTTTAACCTTAGTACTTTCCGAGAAAATGTTTCCCTAAAAAACTCTTACTTGATTGTACCTACATTATATTATAAATAGTTCACGAATCGAGTCTCGCAGTTGTTTCCGAATTTTTTCCCGAAATTCGGTTTCTAAAACTAAAGACTATATTTATTATGATTTTATTACAAAATTATAGTTTTTAGATTTTTCCTGTAGATACTTGTATTATAAGACGATATTGCTTGCCAAATTTTATATTTCTAGGTCAACAGAAAGTACCCTATGAATTTTGATTCACTTGAGAGTGTCGAAATATTCCTTTTTTTACCTTAGTTTACAAGTTTGTTTTTTTCACAGCTTCAAGAGATTGTTGACTTGAACATATGGTATTAATTTCACCTCGATATCTCCACATGTTCTTGAGATTTTCCCGAATTCAGTTTCCAAAACTTGAGACTATATTTTTATGATTTAATTACTAAATATAGTTTTTAGATTTTTTCCTGTATTTGTTGTAAAAGACGAAATCACTTTCCAAATTTCATAGTTCTAGGTCCACGGGAAGTATCCTATGAATTTTGATTCCCATAAGAGTGTCGAACTATACGTTTTTGGGGCATTAATGGTACACGAATTTTTCTAGTATATTCACTGTTCTACGGTTAATGCGAGGATATTTCTCTCATTGATGAAGCGACGGTGGCCAACACCGTAGAACGGTGAATATACTAGAAAAATTCGACGTGTCCTCATAGGTCTCTGTAGCATAATTGGTTAGTGCATGGGGCCGGACTCCCAAGGATGCGGGTTCGAATCCCGTCAGGGCGACGTAAGACTAGTTGCTTTTTTCTAGTATATTTTCTTGTTTAATATTTATCGTATAAAAATAGCATTATATCTTATATATAAAATTCTCGTGTCACAGTTTTCGTTCCCATACTCCTCCGAAACGGCTTGACCGATTCTCATGAAATTTTGTGAGCGTAATGAGTAGGTCTGAGAATCGGCTACTATCTATTTTTTATCCCGAAATTCCACGGGAGCGAAGCCCCGGGGCACAGCTAGTTTTATTATATATTTTGACTGCCACATATGCAGATGATACAGCCAAGGGCGGATCCAGCTTTGGCGCCAGGGGGGGGTCACATAGTCGTGGTTATTATTAAATTTTGATAATAATTATAAATACAAGTAAAAAGATAGTATTTTATTAATAAATGTAAGTACCTACTGTACTTAAAAATACCTCGTCAGCTCAGCCTCATAACACCCACTGCTGGGTATAGGCTTCCCCCAAAGATCTCCACGACGATCGGTCCTGCGCTGCCCGCATCCAACGGCTTCCCGCAACCTTCACCAGATCGTCGGTCCACCTTGTGGGGGGCCTACCCATGGAGTGTCGTCCAGTACGCGGTTGCCATTCCAGAACCTTTCCGCCTCAACAGCTATCGGTTCTTCTCGCTATGTGTCCCGCCCACTGCCACTACAGCTGAGTAATCCTTCGAGCGATGTCAGTAACTTTAGTTCTCCTGCGGATCTCCTCATTTCTAATTCGATCACCGAGCATAGCTCTCTCCGTTGCTCGCTGAGTTACCCTGAGCCTCCTTATCAGACTCATAGTCAGCGACCACGTTAAACTGCCGTAGGTCAGCACTGGCAACACGCACTGGTCATAGACTTTCTTCTTGAGACAATGAGGTAAGATGGACGCGAAGATTTTACGGAGCTTCCCGAATGCTGCCCATCCGAGTTGGATTCGCCGAATCTCTTTCTCGAAGTTACCTAACTGGATTGTCTGTCCGAGGTAAACGTAGTGGTCGACAACTCCGAGTTTAGTGTTCCCAACGTGAACTGTAGTGGGTACGAGATGGGAATTCGACATGATTTTCGTCTTATCCTCATGTTCAGCCTAAGACGAGTAGGTCTTAGGGATCTTTGGGAAGCACTACTTAGATCTTCGAGCAGTTCAGGTCCTCCAAGGTCTCAGCGATAAGGACTATATAATCGGCAAAACGAAGGTGTGTCAGATACTGGCCATTAATTTTGATGCCCAGTCCTTTCCAGTCCAATAGCTTAAAGATGTCCTCCAACGCAGCTGTGAAGTTTGGGAGAAATGACGTCTCCCTGTCCTCGCTGCAGTTGGATGGGATTTGTGCTCTGGTTCTGTAATCGGACCGACATGGTGGCATGTCCGTATAAGTACCTACCTTAACACCTCGATATACCTAAAGTCCACTTGGCACCTCTGGAGACACTGCAGAACCACCCGAGTCTTATCGTATCAAAGGCTTTTGCATAGTCCACCAACGAACGCCAAGCAAAGTGGCAGATTATGCTCCTCGGTCTTCTGTATAACCTGCCGCAGCGTATGGATGTGGTCTATGATGCAGCCTTTTCGGAACCCGGCTTGTTCGAGAAGTTGGAACGTCTTGCTCGCAGGATCTCAACGAGCCTGCGAGCAAGACGATTCGTGATGACTCTAGAAACCAACTTAAAAACATGGTTTAGAAGTGAGATGGGTCTGAAGTTCTTTAACCGGGTCTTTTTAAAGAATAAAATCACCTACTTATATTCCTTGCTCTTGGCGTTTTGTCGTCGACGATAACGGAATTTAACAGCTTCTGGAGGACTTTGAGTATCGGCTTACCGACCGCTCTCCGCTGAAGTTCCGCAGTAATTCCGTCATCGTCCGCCGCTTTGTTGTTTTTCAGTTGCTTGAGAGCCATACTAATCTCGTACAGGCTGACTCCGGGATATCTTCGCTGAAGTGTCGGGTAAGCTTGGCTCTGAGGTCTTTAGCCTTGCTTTCAACAGGTGTCTGCGTGGAATATAACTGCCCATAGAAACTCTCGATCTCCCTCAGGATTTCAGGTTTCGTAGAAATGATGCGACCGTCATCAGTTTTCAGTTTCGTCACCTGGCTTTGCCCAATAGACAAATCTCTGGCGAACACCTTTGAGCCTTTGTTACGCTCGATAGCCTCTTTAATACAGTTCGTATTAAATTGGCGAAGGTCGCTTGTCAAAGACTTGAGAGATCTGCCTTTTTAGCTGCCGATAACGATGATCATCCGCTGAGGATTTGTCATAATCGCCACGGTTGGCAGGCGGGTTGGCGATCGCAGTATTGCCAAGATTTTAAAAACGCTTCTGCCCGTCTTCTGAAGGCTGTATTCCCTTAGTACTTTCCTTTTACGGCGCCCACGGGATGAGAGGGTAGTGTTATTCTAGGCCGGCACTACACGGCCGCCAACCTACCTAGTATATTTAAATTTAAATAACAAGATTTATTTATTTACGTCTTCTCCCGAAATGCTTTAAGTATCACTTCATCTACTTCAATGGATACGTTTTTATAGACGTGGAGTAGTGCCAGTCCGGTTAGATGTTCTTCAATCATTGAAGCTCTTAGCCACGTTTTGATTTTTCGTAAGGTGTAGCCATAATACATTAAAAAAAATCTTTTAAAGAGCATTAAAATCAGTTTCGTATAACTTGTCCTGTCTAATTACGAGATTAACCCCTTTTTTGGCTTAAAAGACTGTATTATAGATAAATAATCGAAACAAAGCGCGTGCAAGCGTCACACAAAATGTGACATATGAAAGGTGGCGGCCGTGGCGGTGGCGCGGTACTATTCAAATTCGATGCTTTCGTTTCCTAATAATGCGTTTGCCGTCAAACAAAGTATTTTAATAAAATATTGAAAGTTCTTAAATAAAATCTGCATTGTGACAAAAAAATATAAAAACATCATGTTTAACAATTTTGATAAGTGGTCTACCTAGGTCCTGGACCCAGCCCAGGGGGGGGTCATGACCCCCCTGGATCCGCCCTTGGATACAGCAGTGCTAGCAAACAGTTGTTGCCCTAAAGAAGCTTCTGATTTGTTGCAAACACACCTGAACAAGATCCAAAACTGGCTTGAAAAATGGAGGATTTAATCAAGTGCGTCAAAATCAGTCTACATCACCTTCACACTTAGGACTGGGAACTGCCCGTCAGTAAAGCTACATGATACAATTTTGCCACACCAAGAAAGTGTCAAATACCTTGGGATGCACTTGGATCGAAAGCTGAATTGGAAAAGCCATATTAAAGCAAAAAGGGACCATGCACATAATAAATTTAGAGACATGAACTGGCTAATCGGAAGAGGCTCGTCATTGAGCTTAGAAAATAAGATTATCATTTACAAAGCTGTCATCAAGCCAATTTGGACATATGGCATAGAGCTATGGGGATCAGCAAGCCGATCCAATATTGAAATACTACGTTTTCAAAATAACTGCTTAAAGATTATAGCTGAGGAATCATAGAAGAGAAGGAAACATAGAGGAAACATCGTCATCGTACATTGTGATGAATAAGGTAGCTGCGTCGAAGGATGCATGCCCTTCAAGCTACTGACGTACAACTCATCTGTTAATGGCTATTGGGCTGCTAAAAAGTTATAACTGCCAACTCTATCTCGTTCAAACCAATTTTCGTTGAAAGTGTTTATTAAGATCTACAAAATATATTTTTTTAAAATACACATTTTACCACTTTAGAAGTGTACATCTTTCAAACAATTGACTTTAAGGAAAAATAGTTTTAGAAACCTCAGTGTAATTTTTAAAGAACTATCTATATAGACACCCCGCACGTATAACTTTGATAAAAAAAAAGTTTTCAGTTTCATGTATGGGGAGCCCCCCCCCCCCCCCCCCGTAATATAATATCTTTTTATTTTTGTAAAACCCATAAAGCGGGTTACCGAAGACATCTACCTACCAAGTTTCAACTGTGTAATCCTCATAGTTTTGAAATTAAAGTGGCTGTGACATACGGATAGACAGACAGACATGACAAATCTATAAGGGTTTCGTTTTTTGCCATTAGGCATCAGAACCATAAAAAGTATATTTATCCTTTATAAACATCCTTGTTTTTGTAAATACATACATATTATACTTAAAAACCCAGACCAAGACAAATAGACATGTTCACGCAAACAAATATTTGTGTTGTCAGATGAATGGACCACATGCTAAACGGGTTGTGCGCCAAAAATAACCCTAATAAATTCTACATAATAATATTAATCATTGAAACTTTATAATACCTCTGTTTCTAAGGTATTCTGCTGTTTCTTCTGGATCTCCATAGTTGTTGACCACAGCTACATATTTAGAACGGCGGAGCATTGCTTCCCTCATGGTTTCCCATTTGTTACCAAACACAGAGCCATAGAAATCATTAAAGTTGTTTAGAGCCTTGTACTTTGGACTAGTCTTTCTCTTTAGCTTTGCCTAAAATATAAAACTTTTTTAGAATTTTGAATGCAAGTTAGAATAATATAAAGTGTACACTTTACAGACCCAGTGAGTTTTAGTTTTGGTTCTAGCTTGTAAGACAAAACATGAGTAGTTTCCGGTTTTAAATAAAGCATTTGTAAAAGCATACATATTTGCTAAATAACAATGAATTTAAATAACTTGAAAAACAAACAAACGTTTGAGGATTGAGGTTAGGTTTTTTGACAATGACAACCTTGACAACTCTTTCTTCTTCTTTTTGTGCAGTGGCGGTGCCCTTTTGGATTTCGCCAATGTCCAGTTTTTGGCTCTTGATTGTTTCTACAGACTCATTGCTTCATCAAAGTGGTGGAATGTAAAATGTTGAGCCTGTAGAACTGTTGTTGAGGTACCTGTAGTATGGACAAACACAATACTTAGATATAACATTTTGTACTTGTACATTACTAAATAATTTGTGAACATTTGTTAGTAATTGACAGACAAAATAGTTAGTCTTTTATTGTTATGTTATCTTAGTAGGTATTTTATATATTCACTTATAACATCAATACAAGGGGATTTCACGTAGCTGAGGACAATTTTAAAATTGGTGGGTTTGGGGATACATGGGGGGGGGGAGGAGATCATAAAAGAAAATTGGATATTGACAACATTGACATGCATTGACATGACCCAAAACAATGATGAGCTGAGATGATTGACATCAACGTGCAGAATTTATCCTACTGTTTCCAAAAGTTTGCTTTCTTTTTTGTCAGTGAAACTGTATTTCCGAACGAAGTTGCTAACGTCATTGTGACAATTTTCTATCTCTTTTTCACATAGGCCCGCGAATGGCAAAACCAAAGTATTGATTTGTTTACAAGTAGCTCAACATCGTGATATTTTTCAAGTGTTCTATAATAATTATAGACCTCGCAACCTTGTCAAATTGCGGAGATAATATCCCGACGTAAATTACTGCCTTTCGTGTTAGGTTCTTATCAGCGATTCGTGCCAGTTCAACGGCGCCGCGAACAAACTTTCGAGGGCCTTAAAAGCATAATTACCTCTCTGTTGGTCGAGTTGTTTTATCGATTGCACCTGCTTTCGTGATCTGACTGATACGGGCGGGCATTCCCAACCATAAGTGACACGAAAATATAAAAAATGCGCAATGGAGCGACAGTGTATATCAATTACTGTGAAGTTGAAAAATTAGGTCACTGGTAAGTACCTCGGTGCACGTAAACGGTATTTTGTCGATAGACTCAAGCCTTAAGTCTTGTTTATTTATTTTAGGACGCATAACATCTGCTCGGCGATGGTACCAGCTGGTTTGAATTGAAGTGTGTCAGTCAGAAAGGTCTTTAGTCATGTATGGGCTGTTGAAAATTAGATTACTGGTGGGAAATAATGTGGAATGGATAGCGGAAGGCTGGAGGCTGTCCCTAATGGGGCGGTGCACTTGGACACAGTGAGGGCGCTGCACCAAACTGTGGTGTCGCTGAGAACTGCTTTGGAAGTTTCTAAAAATGAACTCAAAGAGTTGAAAGAAAAATATGAACAACACTCAAGGTGTAATGAGTTTGCAGATGTTATAGAAAAACTAACAATAGAGAACCATATTCTTAGAAGAAAGATTATTGACTCGGGTTATGAAGAAAAGGATACTGATACACAGAATATAAAATTAGAAGTAACATATAGTCCAAGAACTAAAAGTAATGAAGATTACAGCAGTGAATTTGTCATACAAACTGCTACAACAGATGTGAATAATACAGTTGATACTGTAGACACTGTCTATGCTAGTGACACAGAGGAAGCGGACAATTTCTGTTCTACAGACAAATTAAATGAGACATTAGAAGTACAGCTCTCATCTCCCGATTCTAACAGTAGAGATGCTGCGTCTTCTCCTGCTGAAACAGAAGCAGAAGAGATTCAGGAAAGTCAAGTAACCAGCTATCACCAAGAAACTGAACAAAGTCAACAACCAGCATTCAAAACCAAACTTGAGCTACTGTCTAAATTTGATGTCAGAATTAAAGTAAGAACATTGAAAGAGGGATCTGTCATCTCTAGTTCTACATCAGATACCGATTCTACAGTTGGAGATAAAAAACCTGAGGCAACAGCTCCAAAAGGCACTTTCCAATTTGAAGAAAAGAAAGAGCATTTTGAAAATGCTGAAGATTTGAAAGGTAACAAAGTTAATTTTAAAACTGCTTCTACGGAAAACATAAAAATGGCTGTGCCAAATGAGGCAGAGGCCAAGTCAAAGGTGGACAAGTTTGATGTCCAGGTACGAATAACCTCTGAAGAGAACTTGGTTGTGAAAGAAAGTTTTGAGAGAAATAGAAGAAAAGACACTCTCAATTTGGATGTAGATGATTTAAGTCTTAGGTGAGTCTTACTTAATAATTAAATATTACAGATGGAGGAACTTGTCAGTTAAAAATGCTCTGATTTTCGTGGTAGGAAAATAGATAGGCGGGTTCAAAAGTACTTCTTTAGGTTTATTTGAATCAAGTTTATTTTGACTTTCACTTTTACTTAATATAATTATAGACAGATTTCAATACAACAAGGCAAGCAGGGCACAAGCGCAAGTGTCGTCGGCATCCACATCGACTTCATTTGATAGATGGATGTGACATATTGCTCTTATTCTTTGGTAAGTTTTCATTTGAGTCAAAAAGAAGCAGCAATGTGTCACATCCATCAGTCAAATGAAGTCGATGACGATGCCGACGATACTTGCGCGGTAGGGCCACTGGCTGGACTTTACATCCCTTTTAATTTACTTCTGATTGATATCTTAACAAAACAATTTCAGCTTAAAGTTAATTAGTGGTTAAAAATGTGTCTAACTGTGTCTAAAACTAGTTTTGTTTTTAATAAATGCTTATCTTTATGTTCTGCCAGCACTTACAAAAAAAAAAAATGATTTTGATCTCAATGACAATAAAGCAAAGCTCAAAACTGATTGAGGGATTTTTTGTTCTGGTAATCTGCTGATGACTTTACAGTGTTTATATATATTCATCTTGAAATAAAAAACCAGTGCGACACAAAAGAGAATAAAAAAATTGGGGGCGCCACTAGTCAATTATTAGCAACCATTTAGCAAGTATTTCACTATTTCCGCTTCTTAACTCGGAAATAACTATTTATTTTGAAGACGCTAAAGGTTTTAGAAGCAGCAGAATTACCATCTTGACAGTCGTCATGTTGCCCTACATTGAAGTGTAATTAGCTCTTCAAAAATCAGTTTTCTACTCTTTTGTGTCGAACTGTACCGTTGCTATTTCTTCTCTTCAATACACGTGATTAAAACAGTGTAATATATCTACCCACCTTGTTAAGTTCTTGAACTATTTATTTTGTGATCAATACGGGTATATGCTTTGTTGTCTAATACCTATTTATATATTTTATGATTCTAGGTCGATGTCTGAAGGTGACAACTCGGTGTTCTCCGAAGGCGTCACAACCGCGATTGACCCGATGGCAGGCGCCGGCGCTGACGATAAGGAGCAGGAGAATGCCAGCGAGAACGAGTCGGAGGAGGTGGACGACATCGAGTTGATATTCACCACTGATGAGTCTAAGGATATGAGCAACTTGCAGGTAATATTTTGGAGAACTGCACCAACATAGACACTTTGGGTCACAACCCCGATGGAGCCGATGGCCGGCGGCGCTGGCGCTGACAATAAGGAGCAGGAGAATGCCAGCAGGAACGAGTCGGAGGAGGTGGATGACATCGAGTTAATATTCACCACTGATGAGTTTAGACTCATCAGTGGTGAATATTAACTCGATATGAGCATCTTGCAGGTAAAATTTAGGGAACTGCATTAACATAGACATTTTTGTGTCACAACCCTTATGATGGATCTGACGGTTGGCGCCAGCGCAGATGATAATTAGCAGGAGAATGCTAGCGGGAACGAGTCGGAGGAGGTGGACTACATCGAGCTTATATTTCACCACTGATGAGTCTAAGGATATGAGCAACTTGCAGGTAATGAATGAATGGAATTGACCAATTCTGTTCAGATATTGAACTATAAGTTTCATTGCTGCTTCCACCAATCGCTATTCAAAATAATAAAGTAAAAATTATCAGTTGAAGACACAAGCTACATTGACGTGCCAACCAATCTAACTGTGCAGTATATACAAACAGACTTTCAGTTACAGAGTTTTAAAAAGACATTAATTGATTTTCAACCTTATCAAGTTGATTGCACAATATAACTTATTTTTTTATCAATATATACTATTTTGTGTTTCCGCAGGAAGACCTAGTATCCATTCGTGAGTCCGACCAATGGGGTCCATCATCCGCTTCCACGCATTCAACTCACTCCACTCCCGTACTCATCAAGTTCCACACTCTCGACCCTGACTTCCAACCAGGCGGAGAGACAAAAGACAACGCTGAAAATGAGAACCAAGAGAACAGCAGCTTCCAAGGAATTATCGCTGAATCTTCTCTCAGAAACAAAAGAGTATCGCTTCCGAGCGACAAGGAGATCCGCCACGTTGCTTTCAACGGTAAAGGGAGCTTGGATTTACCTGGCAGAGGCATATTAAAGAGCTACGAGAACAAATCTGATAATATGCTGTACAGGAAAAGCCCTAACACCAGTACGAGGAGACTGGACAGCGTTGACAGTTTGACCTGCGAGTATAACAGAGGCTTGAGCTTCGACAATACGAAGTCTTCGAGCTTCGAACTCGGATCCAGTATGGATATCTTGCACAGGGAAGAAAGTGTGGACAGTTTTCAGAGGCCGCATCAACATCATCTAGGTCACCGTTTTTCGGTGTTTGCTGAGACTGATATATCGAAGTGCGGCATTTCTGAAGACGATTTGGCTGGTAATTTGAACGTGAGGAGAAACACGTGTCCCAATCCATTTCAATACAGGTAGGTCATTTTATTAGATTTAAAGAATACCTGAGAGATTTTTTTTTATGGTTTTGTGGTTTATTTTAATAATTTTTGAGAACAGATCTTTAACACTTTCGCTGACAGTGAGCGCCACGAGGAGCGCCCGACCTGCGATTGTTGAGGTTAAGCAACTTTCGCAATGGCCGGTCACGGGATGAGTGGGGTGACCCAAAATTTTATATCTAGAGCTCCGCCGTGGAGCAGAAGGCACGTTAAGCCGTTGGTACCGGCTGCATTTGCAGTCGTTAAACCCACCAAGCGAGGACATTAAAAATGGCTGATGACGAACGAAACACAATATATGTTTTATTGTTATAAATAACGTCTATAGCCGTTAACTGTCAGCGAACAGTACCCCTATTACGAGTTTGCTTAACATGACATTTACAGGACTCGTGAGCGTAGACTATCGGATACACTGCTCATGTCGGTAAAACAGTCGCTAAGTGTGAAAGAGACAGAGCTACATTTTACGTTAACGTTTACTGTAAAGTCAAGTTTGCCAAACTCGTAATAAGCCTACAGGTCAAAGTTACGTTGGAGTACTTGCGGTAATCAAAGTAATGGAAGTAATAAACACAAAAGAATGTTAACGTTTAAATATGAATGATTATGCAGGGTCACTATATTCATTACAGCATCGCTATTACCTATCTTTGCAACAACAACGCGACAGCGATAAGTCAAGTATCAATTTTAGGAAAAGAATGTTTGTAAACAAACTGCCCATATTTAACGTAAAAAGTGTTTTTTTCATTACACGTTTTAGAAATATGTGCACTTCACAAATAGCTTACTTATGTTTTCCAAGTTTGATATATGGTATTATAGTTAACTGAAATACAACTTATGTGTGAAATAATTACGAAAAATGCACAAATGTTTGTATACAAACATTCTTTCCGTAAGATGGCTGGAGTATAGTGGTTTTTTCTCGCATTTTTTTTTATAATTTATCATTGTTGTCACCAGACCGTCTGGCTACCGCAGTACCGGCCGTAGTAGCGGGCCTCTAAAGGGCGCTCGTCACGTCAGGCCCGTGCTGAGGGATTCGGGTGCTCCGCGGGCCACCGCCGCCGCGCAGACGGAACTGTGCGCGCTGCCCGACCGCTGGAGCTCTGACGGGCACCTCGCGCACAAGGTAATTCGGGCTGTGTCATTTTTTTTCCGCCTTTTCCGTAAAGCGGTCTAGCAATCCTCCGGACTGCTGTGACAGTTCTTTCAGACTCCTACTGACTAAACACCACCTGAATATCGCTGTTACTCGGAAGAGTAAATCAGCTCTATCTAAGGCGACCACGCCCCTCGAGGGGCGTGGCGCAGAGGCTAATTCATATCAGCAGATGTATTATATAGGCTCGTGGGGAGATAGGCGGAGAGGGAACTGGAGCTCTATTTTTTATTCACTCGTCTTGGAAGTGGCGAGGCAAAAACGAGGAGATCAGGCAAATAGTGACCCTGCCTGTGTAGACATAAGCTCGCTTTTCGCTAGACATTCGCGCGCTCACGTTGGGAGGCGGTATAACAGACGAAAAGCGAGCTTATGTCTACATAGGCAAGGTTGCTATTACGGAAATACGAAAAGTACGGAAACTCAAATGTCGCACGAAAATCAGTAGAAACCTCGAGACGAGTGAATCAAAAATAGAGCTCCTGTGCGCGCTGCCTGACCGCTGGAGCTCTGACGGGCACCTTGCGCACAAGGTAATTGGGGCTGTCATATTTTTTCGTTTTCGCAGACGTTTCGCAGAGACTGTGTTAAATGAGAAGATGTATTATATAGGCCTAACTCTGCGCACTGCCCGACCGCTGGAGCTCCGATGGGCACCTCGCGCACATGGTGACCAGATGGGACACTTTAGGCCTATTGAGATGTCCTCTGGAGGGCAGAACTCTTATTATAAGTTAAAACAATTATGTGCTTTATTTTTTTGGTCGTCTATATCAATTGCAACGTGAGTATCACTTGAGATGCCAATGCACATTGGGGCGGCACAGTAAAATAATACTTAAAAACTATAGCTGTCACAGCTTTAGATAGGATGCAAACCGAAATGAGCGCACTTACACAGACACGCGCCGAACAAGACCGCAAAACGAGGTTCGCAAGTGCAGTCAGTCGCGAATGTTGCGCTTCGTCGAGGCGTTGTGGCGCGTGTCTGTGTGAGTGGTTATCAGAATTCGGTTGACTACGGGACAATAGCCCTAAAATTCTCATTTGAAAATTATTTCTTCTTCGTCTTATCGAGTGAGGATTAGTGGCCACCTCTGGTGTCAGAGTTTATCAAGCCGCCTCTGACTTGGCTTAACAAAAAATTTAAATGAAAATTACGAAATCAAATCATTGACAGGCCCGATGGCGCAGTACACTGATCATACCTACTGAGTCAGCGAGGGGATCCCACCCGGGGCAAACATTTAAATGATGAACATTTGTGTTTGTTCCTTGCTGGGCGTTATTATCTAATTATGTATATTTTATCTATTTGACTTTTTTGTGCCTATACTCTACCCAACTTAGGGAAAGAATGTTTGTAAACAAACCGCCCATACTTAACCTCAACACCATTTTTTATAACATGTTTTAGAAATATGTGTACGACATACATAGCTTACTTATATTGCCCAAGTTTGACACATGGTATTAGTTACCTGAAATATAACGTATTTGTGAAATAATTACGATAACTGTGCAAATGTTTGTTTACAAACATTCTTTCCGTAAGATGGCTGGAGTATAATACCTTCATTGGTTTTGATATCCGTAACACTAGTGCTTAAGACGACGAATCGGTAATATTGGCGGCAGGGATCTCGATTTTTCACAGCAATTACAAAACATATGAAAGTGATATTTGATAAACTAATTCTTCATTTTATTGACGTCATTTTGTCAGTTGCAGAAACACGATTCGTTAACTTTTATAACAGAGAAAAAAATATCAAAGAAACCTCGTTAAAAACAGAGATTTGCATTTTGCAGGTAAACTAGACCGATTTAAGTCTCTAAAATTTCTTAGTAGATTAGTCTACACACTCACTTCAAAATGCCAGTTGGATTTTTTAAAATGGTTTGTAGTTTTTAATTGAAACGAAAAAAACCGTTTTGTCGTATACGACCTTATGGTATGAGCTAGTGCGCCCGCGTATTTGTATGCAGTCAGTCTACCCTCAGTCCGCTGCCGACCATTGTCAGCGACGGGTCTGTGCCAGTGGAGCTACCGCGCGCCATAGATCACTGCGCTAAATTTATAACAATAACGTGCGATTATTCATAATAAAAAATGGGAAAAAAATGTCAACGATTTTCTAAAAGGAAAAGGAAACTTTGTTTAATTGAGCAATGTAAGAATATGACTAAGAAAAGGTGAGTAATCGTCATATTTATACAATTCTAATAGAATAAAATTAAATGTTTTCCAGTTTTATATACTTAGGAGATACCTACTTGTTGGTAGGTATTGGTTTCTGTACCTACTGTTTGACTTTTCGGCTGCGATGATGCAGCAGTGGTTACAACGGTCCTCAGTGATTGAGAATTCTAAGTGGTACCCGGTTGTGAATATAAATAATATAAAAACTGTCGTCACTTCAAACAGTAATACCTAAATATTATCATGTACCTACTTCACAATGATTATCGCGTTTCGTCCCGTTATCACGAAAGTTCTGTAATACTATTTACAATTATTCACTTAGCAGTATTACAAATAATAAAAATATTTCAGGAAATTAGAACAAAGTTCGGAGAGTAAAGCCATGGAGTCGTTTTTATAACTTTTTAATTTTGCATTTTACAATGCTATTTTTATGTGATAATTTTTAATCAAGTAAATATACTAGAAAAAAGCAACTTGTCTCATGTCGCCCTGACGGGACTCGAACCCGCATCCTTGGGAATCCGGCCCAATGCACTGACCAATTATGCTACAGAGACCTACGAGAACACGTTGAAATTCTCTAGTATATTCACCTTTTTCTACGGTGTTGGCCACCGTCGTTTCATCAATGAGAGAAATATCCTCGCATTCGAAAGAAACATCTTTACAGATGTTTGACTATCGATTAAGATGAAACTGCCATCTACTTATAACTTTTTAATTTTGCTTTTTACAATGCTATTTTTATGTGATAATTTTTAATCAAGTAAATATACTAGAAAAAAGCAACTTGTCTCATGTCGCCCTGACGGGACTCGAACCCGCATCCTTGGGAATCCGGCCCAATGCACTGACCAATTATGCTACAGAGACCTACGAGAACACGTTGAAATTCTCTAGTATATTCACCTTTTTCTACGGTGTTGGCCACTGTCGTTTCATCAATGAGAGAAATATCCTCGCATTCGAAAGAAACATCTTCACAGATGTTTGACTATCGATTAAGATGAAACTGCCATCTACTTATAACTTTTTAATTTTGCATTTTACAGTGCTATTTTTATGTGATAATTTTTAATCAAGTAAATATACTAGAAAAAAGCAACTGCTAAAATTCTATTACGATTGTTTCCTCCCTGAGCTCGTCGATCCAAGGCATATCAGGAACAAGCCAATTCGTGATCCGGAATACGTGAATCGACAAAGCAAGAAAAATACAGTGCTAAATATTGAGAACGTTTCAGAAGAAGCACAAAACAAATCTATTGCCGACAACAATAAAGTTGATAATAATGATGTTGATAATATTGATGACGTTTCTGTGTTTGAAAAAGTTTCTGGTGTTGTTGAAGTTGCCAACTTTGACAACTCAAATTATATTATGCCATTTTCTGAATATTGACGGCAAATGTACATACATACTCGTGCGTCTTGTGTTTTATATAAAATAAATTGTAATATGTAATAAAAAGTAAATACCTATGTTAACTTGTAAATAGTATCATGTAACCTTTCAATAAGTAAAATATAAATTATGTAAATTTGTAAATAATTAAGTAAATTATGAATAAGTAAAACAAAAATACTAGGTATGTAAAAATGTAATTATAAAAAAAATCGAATGTAAATTATTACATTTATAATCTCGTTAGTGTAAATTATATCCGACTTATATCCTACTTTCTACTATAATATTATAAATGTGAAAGTTCAGATGTTTGGATGTTTGTATGTTTGTTACTCAATCACGCCAAAACGGCTGAACGGTTTGTCTGAAATTTGGGACACAGCTATTTTGTAGCCTGGAGAGCGCCGCGGGATACGGTCGTGTAGTCCACGTTGCGAAGCCGCGGGCGGAAAGCTAGTTGCGTAACAAATTATATTTTCATATCACAATGGCTGATGCTCAGCAGCTATTTTAATCACCTAAGTAGGATAAAAGTTATATTATGTTAATTGTTTGTAAATTATTATTATCTATGTCAATTATTTTTTGTCTATTTTTGCCATTATTTTGAATTAATTAAACTTTTTTTGTTTTCAAACACTAAGGTTTTTTATTTCTGTAACTATATGCACTTAGTTGATTTGCAATAAAAATATTTAAAAAATACCTAACACAAAACTAATCAAACAGTGGAGCCGCAAAACAAGTTCGTAATGAAAAAGGTAAAGTACTTTATGATTGATCACGTACCTGTACGATACAAGGGGTTATTCATCAACTCGACCCAAGAGACCGGACAAACGTGTGTCCAGTATCAAAATTGTTATCATTTATTATTTCGTAATCTAGACACGTCAAGATTTTGACGCGTGTCCACATTTCAAATTACAAAATGTAAAAAAATTTAAAACAAAAAGTTTTATGGGCAACTCTAAGACGCCTCTGTTCTAGCGCGCGGTCACGCGCGGTTGACTGCTACTCGCAAGCAGCGTAAAAGTGTCGAGGTGTGTGCGGGTTGCGGGCGCAAACGCTCCGTTTTCGATTTTATTGTTTAGCGATGCGTCACCTTAAGCTACTTATCTGGGAATCAGGTCAATGTATGTTATAAAAAAAAATATATTAACCTTCCATGTAACGTTTGTAGATGTCGTTCGCGACTGCAATGCCAGCAAGCGTGACGCAGCGATCTGGCGGAACATGCCGACGTCTGGCGGTACCGCCTGCTCGTCCTCCGCCCCGCTCAGACGACGCGCGCCGCGTGCCACTCAGCGATATCGGTGAGTAGCTAATGCGACACTTGTAGGTGTCGTTCGTGACTGCAATGCCGGCGAGCACAACCTACTGAGCGAAAAACTGGACATTGGAGAAATCCAAAAGGGCACCGCTACTACATAAAAAAAAGAAGAATGCCGGCGAGTGTATCGCAGCGATCAGGCGGATCGACACGTCGGCTGGCGGTGTTGCTCGCGCGTCCTCCGCCTCGTTCAGACGACGTTCGCCGCGTGCCGCTTAGCGATATCGGTGAGTAGCTATTGCGACACTTGTAGGTTTCGTTCGTGACTGCAATGCCAGCTAGCGTGTCACAGCGATCTGGCGGAATATGCCGAGTTGCCGACGTCTGGCGGTACCGCCTACGCGTCCTCCGCCCCGCGGGGCTGTTACAACAGCAACGCGACAGCAGAAATTGCGCGATAATTGCTTTACGTCACGTATCAACAGTGCGGCCTCTACCGAACAAACGATGAACTACAATGTGCATTCATTTAGTTCCTGTTATTGCTACCAAATTGTTTTTGGCGCTAGCGTCATAGCAACACGCGGCTTCTCACTCTCGCACCTAGGTAGGAGCGCGAGAGAATGAGACGCCGCTACACGAACCATCAGTGAGCGATTAGCCAGCACTCTCATACGTAATTCAATTTTTATTTTGACGTTCCGCAGCGATCACGCGATAACTGCGCGATCTTGCTATCGCTTCACAGATTCGCGCGGTCGTATGGCCTTGAAGCAATTTTCACCCTACATTTGGTTATCCGAATGACGCCGGCCGGTAGGTAATAAGTACATGACACCAGCAGGGGTGCGATTGCGTAAGGTAATCGTATTCATTTAACAGTTCATATCGTATGCAATCGGCTGCAATTTGTATGGAATGACATAAAATATGATACAATATGAACTGTCAAATGAATACGATTGACTTTACGCAATCGCTTAGCAGGATCGCCTAACCGCACTGCGGCTACTATATAAAAAAGTAGGATGAATTTTATTAAAAAGAAGGCGGACTAGTAAAATAACTCTTTGTGATAGCTTTATAGGCTTATTTTTATCCACTTTACCGATAATATCCTAATTTTTTTTTCAAAACCATAAGAAACTTATCTGACAATCCAAAAGATAACTAATATTTTGTGTAGACCGTAGGGCTCATTCAGCTAATATGTTGATGATTTGCTTTCGGGACAGGGTTTACTTCCATGGTGCCCGAGCTATCGCGCTCAGCGGACCCGGTGTGGGCACTCGGCAAGCGCATGCACGGAGAATCACCCGTCTCCACCTCTACTTCTAAGTAAGTACAGAAAGGAAATGAATACTCCAGAAAAGCCTTGGAAGCCACTTGATTTCGTTGTCTTATTCCATGATACATGTATTTTATGTTTCAATCAAAAGACAAAAAACAGGTTTTCATAATTAATTTTAAGTTTGCTTTAATGTTGGGACAACTGATATTAAATAGGACTTTTTGGTTTATATTACCATTTTCGTTGGAGAAGTTCTATTATTTTTTGTTTTATTGCTTGTGAAAACGCCTTATGCGGTTAGGCCAAATGATTTATTCGTTTTGTTCCGCAAACAATGTTGACTATAATAAAAACGCTCCAGTGCGTTCGCTTGCATTAATTTCTTTGATTCACACAAAATTTTACTTTAAATGTATTAAAAGAAAGCTTATTTTGCCTATCCTTTTATGCATAGGTTTCTATCGCGGGGATCATACCGCTCGCCGTGCCCGAGCATGGATCGTAGCACCGACTGGTCGCACGCCGGCTATGCGCATTTCTCAAAAGGTATGTGAGCTGACCATACAATTATGTTTATTTTATTATTACAACCATGTGAGATAGGTTGCGAAGAATAGAGATATGGAGTGAGAGAAGAGGAAAAGAGCATATACCTTGAACAGTTATAAACAGAAATAAAAAAATCGAATAACTGGTTTTATAAAAGATACAGTTAAACGACTTGAGATTGAGATACAAAATGATTATGGCAAAGTTTCTGTCTGACTTGACTTATAAATTTTAATAGTAAACAAAATTACGCGGTCTAGTCTTGTTACGCTTTCTGTCTTACAGCGACTTTGAATTGTGTGCAAAAAAAAAAATACATTCACACCAATTAATCTAGCCCCAAAGTAAGCACTATAAGGCTTGTGTTATGAGAAACTAGGGTAACGGAAATAAATACTTTTTTTTATGAACGACGCTGAGACTCTCAGCCTTCATCATACCTGATGTTAAGTATTGATAAGGCTGAAGATCCAAGCGAGCCTCTCCCGGAATCCTCAGTCACTGAGGAACTGGCTTTCTTATCTCAAACTGCCGGAACACAACAATGCTGAAAACATTTTTGTTATGGCGTCAGCCTTAGATAGATGGTGGTAGCTCGCCAGGCGGACTTACAACAAGTCCTACCACCAACCAAACCGAATACAAAATGTACCCTCGCTGGGAATCGAACCCGGGAACCCCTAGGTCTGATACCGGTGGTTGTACCATTAGACCGCAGAGGCGCTTACATATTATACATATATAAGTATTTATGTGTAGAAATATATATATAAACGTCCACGACTCAGTTACAAATGCTCGTATTCGTCATACAAACATTTGCTCCTACCGGGATTCGAACCTGGGACCTCAGAGTTGGCGACACCTTGATACCGGTGTACGTTACACTCTACCACGGAGGTCGTCAACTGTCAACAAGCATTTTACAATGCTATTTTTATGTGGTAAATATTAATAAGAAAGGGCGAATCAAGGCGACATGAGACAAGTTGCTTTTTTCTATTATATTTTCTTATTAATATTTACCAGATGTTTACCCTGTTTTTAGTTTTTGTATTTGTTTATCCAGTTTATCCTGAATGCCGGACTTGGCGCAGCTCCCTGCCGGACGTCCGGCGCGATGATTTCGACGACCTCATGGACGAGACGGACTCCTTCCTGCGGCGGTCCATAGACAACTTGCGTTACACATCGCTCGATTGTAAGTATATTAACCGTGTGTAAAGACCAAATATATATAACTGTGCCTAAATTTTGCCTAAACGTCTTGCCTGCGGCCCAACCGCGCAAGTGTCGTCGGCATCGACATCGACTTCATTTGACAGATGGATGTGACATATTGCTCTTAGTCTTTGGTAAGTTTTCATTTGTGTCAAAAAGAAGCAGCAATGTGTCACATCCATCTGTCAAATGAAGCCGATTTCGATGCCGACGCCATTTGCACGGTACGGCCCCTTAAAAACTTGTCGTCGGTTTCAGACATCTACTTTTGTTCTTCTTTCTTTCTTACAAATTGTGGTAGCTCGTAACTGCTTTTGTGGGGACAGAAATCGTAGCGTATTTTCGTTATGTTTTTAGTCCAAATGTTTTGCGCCTGTGTGAGAAACAACATAAGAGATTTGACTCCACTAAATAGAATCCTAAAATGTTGACGACGTGGATAATGAGTTGGTTCTTTATAATAATAATAATGATAATTTAATTATTTCTGAATTCAAATGTACATCCATATTTTGTTAGTTACAAAGCACTTACAACTTATCATTATTATATTATTGATTGATTAAGAAAATTACAACTAACTTATTCAAACTATTATTTGGCGGAACTTCCCAACGTCATGACATGAGCCGAAACCCAATGTTTCAGCATTGGTTATGATAATAAAATTAAAATAGGAAAAATATTGAAAAAAATCAACTCGACCACAAGTGAATTCTCAGATGGGACTCGGACCCACGACCTTTGAAATTCCGATCCAATGCTCTAACCACTGAGCTACCGAGACTTGCGGACCACCGTCGAAATTACTCCTCCAATACTTTTATATTTTTTAATACGATGTAGGCCAGCGTTGTCACATCCATGCTAGGAATATCCTTGCATTCGAAAGAAACATCTTTTCAGATGTTTAACGATCGATTTAAATGCAACAGCCAATAATTTATGATTTTTTGCATTTTTCAATGCTATTTTTATTTTAAAAAGAACAAATTAAAAAAACACAAAAATCATAAAATTTCATTAAAATATGTTGCGCAGTTTCACCCCGCGTGGTTCCCGTGGGAATATCAGGATAAAACGTAGCTATCTGTGTTTCTATTTGCGTGCCCAATTTCATCAAAATCGGTTCACTAGTTCTTGCGTGAAAGAGTAACAAACAAACTGACTTACTTTCGCATTTGTGATATAATAGTAGGATAGTTTTTGCGTGAAAACCGAAAATACAAATAGACAAAAGTTTCAGCTTTCAGCAGCAACAACTAGGTATCTTTATATAATCCTGCTTGTTGCAGTAATTGGCTTACAATGTCTAGATTTGTCTTGGTTACAATTTTATTATTCGTTTATGCAGTGGGAGTCAGTTGCTCGTGCGGCTGTGCCCGAGTGGATTCCCAGACTGGCGGAGCGACTGGGGGAACTGTGGGGACTCCCTACATCCCCCGCGAGCCGCGTCAGCTGCGGCTGGGCCACGCCGTCAAGGTCATTGCACCCAGCGGCCGGCTGCACGTGGGCCGCGTGCGGTGAGTATGTCTGTGGGGTATGGGGGACACAGCTGTGGGTTAGGCACGCCGTCAAGGTCATCGCGCCCAGTGGCTGGCTGCACGTGGGCCGCGAGCGGTGAGTATGTCTGTGGGGTATGAGGGAGGCACAGATGCGACTGGGCCACGCCGTCAAGGTCATTGCGCCCAGCGGCTGACTCACGTGGGCCGCGTGCGGCGAGTATGTGTGTGGGGTATGGGGGACACATCAGCTGCGGCTACAGCATCCTCATGGCCTTTTAGATACCTAGTCTTCGATGTTGGCCTCTTCTTTCTTCTTCCACTCCTGGCGATATCGTGCCCATAGCAGTATGATAAATTAAAACGACTGATGATAATATAGAATTAAAACAATATTCATTTATTCATTTGTAAACGATGGATAAAAACAAAGGTATTTCCGCGAAAAAAAGTCATACATGACCTTTTTCCACGTAACTTTAACGTCATATTCCTGCACATTAAAATCATCCTGCATCCGAATTGAAACACGTTGTTGTCTTTCATAAGTGATACTTAGCTCAAATGATGAACTTAAGTTAAGTCATAAGATATGGTGACATTAAAATACCAGCCCTAAGACGGTTAATCCACTGGCTCTTTTTGAAATAATTGAATTACTTTTCGCTTACGGAATCGCAAGATATGCATGCAAAAATGCGTTGTTATACAAAAGCATTTATTCGATTGTTTCAAAAATACAACTGTCCGAGCAGATTGCTCCGCGCCTTCGCGCTTAGTGGCGGAATCCACTAGCGGTTTCGGTGTGTTGGACAACGTTTGTTTTCTATAGTAATGGATGTAATTGCATACAATATTAAATTCCGCACCCCCCTACGCGACGGACCCAGGAGTAGTGGGTAGGGAAACATTGCGGGAAAAAAAACGTTTAATTAATAATCGTTTTTTCTTGTCATAATATAAATTAATTATTTTTTTATTTTATACCTATACGGCATTCATGCATCATTTAAATTTAAGATAAAAAAAAATAATCGAAATAAAAATAAAAAAATCTTTAATTCAAGAAACTTCATAATTGTACTCGTAGGTATAATAAAACTATGAGACTTGCATAGTTAAGAATTTATTAGAAATGAAAATAAAACTAAAACAACAACAACAACAACATTGTCTCAAATTGAAAAAAAAAACTTTTTGTTTGAACTAGAAAACTAAAAAGTACTACAAATTCACATTTTTTTAAATAAAAATCAATTAAATATAAACAATTAAACGGCATACTTCTTGCCTCAAAACTAAACAACTACTAAAATAATAAACATTTAAACAATTAAATAAAAAAAAACAAATCAACTATCTTCTAGTCTCGAAAATAAAAATGAAACCTCTTTTCAATCTCGCTTTAAACAATACGACTATTATTTTAAAATACTTTCGCCAGCCGCCTTCTAGGTGTTTTATTTTTAGTGGACATTTTAATGGGGTTGTTCCAATAATCAAAAATGTTTACACTTCGTACACCCTTAAAATAAATAATCAAAACAAGAAAAACTTGAAGAAATACGTAACCGTTTTACCGACGCGACATAAAAGTTTAACATCTGAGATGGTCGACCGCAGTGTCTACATCTAGTTTTTCGTTCACAACTTCACATACACTTAGATGTTGACTTACAACTTCGCGTTTTCCCATCCGTGACATCCGTCTCATAGATGGCGTACATATAAATTATACGTTTCTGTAAACAGATGGCGTTGTTTTCATAATCGATTAAAGTGTGTAATTTACATAATCGATTTATAAAAAATCGATTATTACTGTGCCAAAAATTGATTATTAAAAAACTATTAATATGAAAATCGATTATTTATTAACATATCCCTAGCTACCTAACCGCCTGAATTTAATATGAGCGTTCTAACTTAAATGTACTAAAATTTAATTCCTATTTCAGCTATGTGGGCTTAGCTGGCGGCACAGCAGCAACCAGCAGCGTAGTAGTGGGCGGCGAGTTCCCAACAGTGGGCGCTTCTGGCTCGCTAACTCGCAACGATGGCATCTACCGCGGGCGAAGGTATTTCCTTACCCAACCACATTATACGGCACTGTTCGTACCGTTCTCCAAAGTCGTCATGGCTTGGTCTAACTAAACAAACGATTTGTGACTCTATTCCAAGGAAATATGGAATAAAATGACAATTTCATGTTAACAAACATTGAAGGAATACATTGTTTTGAACACAAAATGTCTTTCTGTCAAACTATTTCGTCATTATACTTATGTAAGTCCTAAAGTGATCGTTACTACTGTTACTTCTCAAACTAGCCGTAATGTTCTTAAATGCGATGTTAGGTCTAGGTGTATAATATTAATATTTTAAATAGTAAAATTATAACCAAAGATATATATTTCTACCCTTGGATTACTTTACCTTAAACATGACTTTTAACAAAAACATGTCGGTCAACATAAGAACATTTGAGTGAAATCTTTTAAAACAATATTTTGTAAAATAATATGTAATCAAAGCATGTATCCACTTTCAAAAACTATATCCGGCTCGAAGGACCATATTTTTTCACTTATATATATATGGATTTTTAGAACTTACCAAGTATCTAGGGTAAGTTTGTTGGTTATTTACTGTATAACTTAACAGCAAATAGCTTCTATAGGGCCTAAAGTTATTTAATGTCAATATCTTAATGAATCGATACAGTACTTAAGTATCAGTGGCGAAGGGTCCATACATACCCATTAGACCCATAGATTCCCATCGGCTTCCCTTTAAGAAATCCCATCCCAGCGAGGTACCGTGCTGATCATAATAATTATGTTAATTATTGTCACCAATTAGTTAAATATACGCGGCTAGGCAGTTGCAAAGTCAACAAAATGTTTAATTATCCATGTTTATTATTGTCTGATTTGTGGATTAATCTCGGCCCGGCTAACTTTCGCCATATTTCCGCCCTCCGCCACTGTCAAGTTCATAATAATATTACAACGTATTTGAATAAGAAAGTGGAAAAATAAAATAAGAATTATTGTAGCTTAACATATATTAATATAAAAGATACAGGAGGTAGTAAGTAAATGTGGTATATAATTATTATATAGAAGAAAAACTAAGTTTGATGTATGTAACTGGAAATGAACGCTAATGGCACGGGATAAGACATAAATTCGAATGTGTGTTCACTGTTATATAGGCTAGTTTTATGCATGATAAGTGTGTATAAATTTAAGCCTAAATTGACATGATTCTATTTCTCTTTCCTTCATATAGTTAAGATATAAAGGTACTAAGGGAATATAAAAAGTATGTGGTATTTAGAAGATGTTCGTTATACGACGTTTATGTATTTAATTAACGTTAGACGATTCGAAAGTTTTCGGGAAATGGTAACTCTAAAACAATTTACATTACCAGCAAAAAGGTCTTTATGTCTGGACGCGTTAAGTTGGAAATCGCGCAAAAATATTGCGGATTCGATGACCTGAAAAAGTCAGATACAAAACTGCGGTATTTATATGTTAGAAAAAATAGGAATTGATGTGTTTAGAGCCCCGAGGGCATATATATCGCGTGTATGATATTATATGAGAATTAATTTGTATGTAGTCGGATATTGCTCATGCTTCTCTCAAATTATGGTGCTCTTGTAGTTTTATCATTTTCGCAATTTATATAAATATTATATTTGTAGCTGACTTTATAATTCTTTTGTAACTACTTTTTAACTTAACTCTGTATCGATTGATGTTTATTATGTACATTTGAACTTAAGGTGGTACGACTTCTATACAAACAAACATTACACAATTATTGGTTCATCATACCTTAATAATTCATAAATACATGCGCAACTAACTCGTTTCAGTTATTTGTTTGCGCGAAATAATAAAAAAAATTAACATTCATACATAAAACACGAATATACTAATATCTTATAATTTCAATAATTCTACGTATGTGTGTGACCCATCGCATTTATATATCTCATGTATGAAAGTACATTTTTTAATAATTTCGCGCAAACAACTAACTGAAACGAGTTAGTTGCACATGTATTTATGAATTATTAATGTATGATGAACCAATTAATGTGCAATATTTGTTTGTATGGAAGTCGTACCACCTTAAGTACAGATTATACGCATAACTGTGTTGTCAATTTCTTAATATTTACATTTAGAATATTATACCCTGAGCATAAACAAAGAAATGTAATTTATTATAGCGGCAGATCCACAAGAATTCTTTATTACTATCGTTTTCAGGTTAAAGTTGATCTCTTATACCAAATAATATTAAGTTAATTTAAAATTATATACTTACGCTCTATGTTTATTAACTTACGAGTTACAAAAAACGGTAATATGATATCATGGAAAAAACCGACCGAAGTAATAGATGAAACGCTTCTAAAATACACAGAACAACCAATCGCCTACTAACCGACACTCAAAAAAGTACCCTAAACAGACTTGTTACGGCTTATAATCGCCTGTTTTTATCGGTCAATTCTTTTACACCCCAAAAAGCACGTTAACGAAATATTTTAGCGCTTATATTTGTTTAATTATGTCGGTCGGTGTTTCAAGGAGTTTTAGATGATAAAGACGTAGCTTAGGATGAGATCAGGGAAGGTCCGCGATTAGTGTAATAAACCTACAATAAGATTGTGCGACAGTGTCTTATTAGATTATGTATGGGCCAGTCTTCAACTAATAGAGTAAGGTTGTCAGTTACAAATATTTATGTTGCAAATATATAACGTAATACCTCGTGTTCAAATTATTCTGTTTTTTTTAGCATACGAGTACCGAAAATATTCACTGCGTTGCTATTGGTTCACGTAATCAAGATAAAGTCCGTTCCAACAACCAGGTCCAACCACCAACAATAACAAAGGCGGTGCCCCCACCCCTAACAATGACCCATCTCACTCTGTCAATATCGGAAATATGCGAGAGACATACTCAGTACTCGTTTGTTAAAAAATATAGACTATAGTACTACCGCAACGGGGGTTTAATCATGCGGCAATATAAACAAGCCTCCATGCAAAAAAGTTCAATGTTAACCCTTTAATTAAATTCCGGTCTCTAACTTTACGATAAATCAAACAGACAGGTAGACAGATCAAAAAAGTTCTGACAGTCTAATTCTATCGAAGAGTACGCAGCAACGTAATCTTAAGGAGCTACTCGACTGAAGTGATTTAGTAATGAGAAAAGGTTGCCGATTTTGTAGATTAGCCGAAAAAAGTAAATAACTATAGCGAAAAAAGGGAAAAAGAAACAATACGATCCTAAAATATTATTGGTGTCCACTAATTAAACCAATTACTAATAGTATACGTAACCCCATTTGAGAAAAATATTAAAAAAAACGTATTTTTAAGGGGTAATTTCGAAAAGAAAAAGTGTCGAGGCAAAATCTTAAAATCGTGTTTCTGAAACTATATAAACCTAGATAAAGGTATAAAGAAATATATATCTTATTACCAGATTTGTAACATCTCTAACCGTCCTATAGTATTATACCAAAGAATACGTACTTTTTCGATCTAGCGTCTTAATTAACTCTTATTATTTTCATATTTTATACTCGTAGATGACATAAATATTTGTAACATGGTATGGCATATCATTAAGTATGCGTAGATACTTGTAAATACCGACTTACATAAAATGACGCGTTTTGAAACATATTTTACAACGAAAATGTAAATTGAACTGTCTAAATAATAAAACAATGGATGTTGTTGATAATATCAGCCCATGTGTTGTACGTAATGTACGAGTACAACACACGAGCAAATATAGACCTTAAGGACTGAATCGACAGTTCATATTTCTTTTAACTTTAGCGTCATTCGATGTGAATGGTACTTAAAAGGACAGGATTAGAAAGTATTGTAGGGCTATTTAGTAACTTGTATGCAGTTTTGGGACGTAACAGTCTGCCTATGCACAAAAATAATTATGATCTCATTTTTTTGTAGTAGTAGTAGTGTAGATTAACTGATTTTAAATTTTAATAATGCGTATGTGAGGTAGGTTGTGTAAATATTACTCAACTTCTTGAAAAATACCTTATGCTCATTTGAAAATAATTAAAGTAGGAGATTGCGTCGAGATAATTGCACATCATACTTTACATACACTAAAACATATCTAAATGACGCCTAATTATTGTTTGAATGGAGCTCGCAAAAACGCGATTATAATTATTTAAGATACGCTTTATAAAGGCGCAGGTCATAAAGGCAAAGGGACAGGCAGGTCTCCTTGAACAGGAACATGACAACCACGATTAATTGATACGATATCTGTCAAAATAAGGGGCGTGGTCTTGGTTTCAATTAGAACATCTATACATATATTATTATACCGATGTTAATGATAAGAAGCACAATAGGGTATTCTTATCTACATCGCTAACTTCTAAGATGCTGATTCTGTGATTTTATTATTTTATTCAGCTGAGAGTGAGATTTGTCAGTATTATTTTTGTCACTGTTTAATATTATTATTATTTTTATAAAACTTATCAAATGTATACCTCTATTTGGCCTACTACGTTTCTATGATATATACAATTATTGGAACTGTAAGTGTATCGTTATTGTTCAAAATATCGAATATAGAATGTTAGAAATAACAACTTTTCTAATGAGAAATTGTTTGAATATATATTGGCAACTTACAACGGTAAAATTATCTAAACAAATATTTATGGATTAGACGCATTTACACTTGCTTACAATTATGATAAATTTTAAATAGAAAATGTTGGAAAAAATTTACAAGGCCACAAGTGAATTCTCAGATGTTACCGACCGAGTTAATATTTTCCAATATTTTTATATTTAAAATTTTTCAAAAGTATAAAAATAGCATTGCAAAATGCAAAAAATTAAAATATCATATACTTGCTTACAAATTGGTAATATAATAAAATATTTCGATATTGATTACATTGGTCTATAAATCCGCAAAGTTTTATTTTCAATAATTAGTTAATAGACAGGGAATTATTAAGAAAACACTTTTATTATTGAATACCAAAAATTATTGGCATTGTCGTGAGAAATTGTACTCAGAAAATAGTGTTCATTGTAATGTGCCAAATAATTGGCTAACTATCGTTCAACTTCAGTTCAAAATATAAGTAAGAGTGTATATGTTCAAATATCTCGTATTAACTGTAATCGAGTTGATATATATTCTATGCTATAAAAGAACACATTTAACTATAATGTAAAACATGACGTTTTCAAACCTACTTCTTTAAACATTTTAAATGTTATGTGTGTTATATGTAGGTATGACTGTATAGACAAAGCTGTATGGATAGTCTCCTAGAATTGACGTACGGTGGTAACAAAGGACTGTCGAGAAAGCAACATACTTTGGCAGAGAAGTGACGAATTAATAATAACAAACATAGTATTACTGCATCTTTTAAAGACCGGCTAAATTATTTAAACAACCAAAAATGTATCAAGAAAATTCCATCTCAAAGAAAAAGCGACCGTAGTATGTTGCTTTTTAGGTAGTTAATATTCTATTCTGTAACTCTGCTGTTGACATGATCAAAAGAAATCTATTTTAAATATCATTGTATGAGATTATATGTTAAATGTATGAAATAAAAATGTAAAAATATACTTTGAATGTTTTTTATTCCCTTTTCACATTAGGATGAACAACAGTTTAATATAATAATAACAAAAACAAACAAATAATAAAACAATAGTATTGTGCAATTTAATCTAAACACATTGAACTAAAGTGCACCAGATATTCGCAGGAAAACAAACAGATTGTGACATAAGCTAAAGCGTGAGAGAAGAATAAAAAGCAGAAGTGATAGTGACAGTAAAGTGAAGTATAGTGAAAACAGCAGCAGTGAAGAGAAAGCATAGTTTAGGCTAAGGAAGAATTGAAGCAAGGAAGGTGAAGAGACGGTAAGATGAAGAGATGAACTATAAAATAAGAGATTTGTCGGTGAAGTGATTAAACTCCAATCTCTCTAATTGCAGAGAAGTCTTCAAATCATAGTTTGATAGCTTTCTTAATTTTAAGAGTAGTGAAATTGAAAGAAAGCAATTGACAAAGATTTTTGTAAGATGGATAGTTCGAGGCAGAATGATATATGTGATAATGTTTTAGAATAGTGTAGAAAGTATTGCAAGAAGGAAGATAATGACGATAGATTAAGACTAAGACAGAAAGATGATAAAGGTGATAAATGAAAGAGATAAGTCAGTTTATTAAGTATAAATGTTTTTCTTTAAAATGTATGATAACTAAAAAATATAATGAATGTGCTGTCTTTTGTAATGTTAACAAAGTAAAATAGAAGGACATGATAAGGTATAGACTTCTTCTCTTTTTTCATTATGGATGGCATGGTCAATATAATATTTTCGAGTTACCTTATTTCTCATATATTTTTTAAATATTTATTATTTTATATTTCGAACTGCATCAGGAATAGAAGTAACAGTATGAGAAAGAATGATGAATAAAAAGACAACAACTAAAATAGAAGACCGTTTCAAATAGTTTTCTCAGAAGGTAAAGAATGAAGGCAAGATAAAAAGTATGAAAGAAGGGATAGACTTAACAACGTGAGACTAAAATAAATAAAAAGGCGATATATTAGTAAGAGGTACTAGAAAAGAAATGAAAATTGAACTACAGAAAATAAGAATGATGAACAAAAGACAAGGAGTAAAATAGAAAAACCTTTCATTTATTAATGATTGCAAGATAAAAAGCATAAAAGAAGGGATATATTTGAGATAGTAAAACTAAAATAATGAAAAAGGCAATATAGTTTTAAGTACTAGATAATAATGAAAACTATACTAAAGAAAATAAGAATGATAAATAAGAAGACAAGGAGTAACATAGAAGAAAGTTTTATTTAGTTTTTCCAGAAAGTAGAGTACGATGGCAAGATAAAAAGCATGAAAGAAGGGATGGATTTGAGACAGTGAAACTGAAGTAAAGAAAAAAGCGATAAGAAGCACTAGAAAAAACATTGAACATTACAGAAAATAAGATGAGATAATTTAAATATTATTATTTTTAATAAAACGGTGTTGATAAGAAGCTACACTACAAGTATCATGGAAGTTAATGTAAAAGTAAGCAAGAATCGAAATATATTTATAACATAGATTTATATGTATATAAAATAAGTGCGGAGGATAAGTAATGACGTCATAAGTTACAAGATAAAGAAGTAATGTGCTGATTCAATGAGGTTGAAAAAAACACGAAAATAATAGCTAAAGCTAGGGTAAGAATTGAAGCATGAGCAGTCAAGTAAATACCGTAATAATGTACGAGGTGTATGAAGTGTGTAATGAAGAAAGAATTAAAAGTATGATACTTATAATATGATGGTACGGTAGTTATGAAGTGAAAAATGTTTGAGAATAGTAACCGTATAGAAAGATAGGAAGAGATAGATATAGTAAGAGCTGATACTATGGATGGAAAGTTCATGTTTTTATACTGTGAATGGAAGTGAGAACGATATATTATCACAATGAGAAATATATGAATTGTATGATTTGACAAATGAAATTATGATTAAGGTAAAGAGATCAACGAGATAAGTGAAAAAATATAAGTATAATAGTGAAATATTGTCGAATTTTTAATGATAGTATTTCAATATAATTATAATATAATATAGTTGCTCAGCTTTATATGGAGTGGAAGAATACGTATTACATTGATAAATTGATAATACAATTAAGGAAAAGCAAGAACGAAATATAAGCATAGGAAAGAAGTGGTGAGATTTTAGAAAATAATAAAATGAAAAATAGAATAGTCATTAAAACATAAAGATAAGGTGACAGATAGCAAGATTGAGAAAGGAAGGTGGAAGCAAGTAAGTAATACGATGAAATGATTGATGTTTATTTTGTAATACCCTGATGACGAATGAATGATCATATTGAATCATTGTTTATAGTTGGATATAATATAGATTTATTGTAAGAAAGAATAATAGGGATTTAGTTTATTGAAGAAAATAAATTGAAGAAAGTAATAAGTACAGGTGAAAGTAAGAATGAAAAACAAAGAAAAGAAAGACTAAAGTCGTACCTAGAGATGGTTGATAATAAATGATTAGTGTAAATAGTGCACTTGAATTGCATAGTTTCTTTTGTGTAGTATGAAAGATGAACAGTGATAAATAATAAGTCTGATGATATTTCGTTTCATATACTAAAGAAGTTTAATATCTAAAGAGTAAATGTATCTCTATTAATAAAAAGCATGAAAAAGGAACAAAAGGGCAAGGTATAGTATAGTATATTTATTGTTTTGTTGCGTGCTCGAAGATAAATGGTGAAAAGAAGTTATTATAAATAGAAAAGTTAAGAAATGTTCATAAAGGAAAAGGTTCAGAAAGAAATTGAAAAAAAATATGGATAGATGAAGCAAAAGGGACCGTATGAGGGATGCTGATGTGTATTTGTAATGATAATTTATCATTATATTATCTTTTATGTGATATAAATATGAAAGGTGAACTGAAAACATTATTATAGTAAACATGTATTTAATAAAGTAGCAAGCATGAGTGTGAAGGGAAAGGTGTAGATAGCAAGTGTGAAAAATAAGAAACAGAAAAATTCTTGAAGAGATTATTGATTTAGCACTGATGATTGTGCATCTTAATTGCTTTGTGGTTCATGAAAAAAGATGAAAAGAAAAAGAGGAGAGTTGTAAATAATAGTAAAGATAGAAGTAAAAAGTGTAAGTAAAGAAAGCCAGTAAGAAAATGAATAAATGAAGCAAGAAATACTTGAATGTATTTTACGATACATGTTTATTTCTAAGCATTATGCATATAAAGTGATTCGGTGTAATGCGTTTATGAAAGGTGACAAGCGAAAGATAATCATGAACTTATAATAAATCGCAACAACTACAAGATAATCAGAATGATGATTCTTTGAAGTTATTTATAGATGTAAATAGATTATGAACTAAGAAAGTAAGATTATAGACTTAGTGAAACAAGAATAAAACGAAAACATTTTATGAAAGAAGATACTTATATTTATTTTTAAGTTATAAAATTATAAAGCATATAAAGAGTAGAAGGAAGCAAGCGAATAGATTAAGATAAAGCATAGTGATGAAAAGCAAGAGTTTAAAAATAATAGAGATCATAGTTATTTAACTATAAAGCCTCCTAAATATTGAAAAAAGGATGGAATACTCTGGTGCGTATCACAGTGTACTTTTAAAACTTAAACCTAAAGGAACTTTGATTCGTAAAAAGTGCTATGCGGAATACACCGTCTAAAACAAATGTGCGGCGATTCTGCTTCAAAACAACTAACAATCTAATGAATATCAATTCAAAAATAATACTGTCTTTGGTAAAAATTGAGTATTAGCGTAACTTTAGTGCCAAGAAGTTGAAACTAGCACTAATTTACCATTTACAAAAATATAATAAAGATGCTTAGCTTTTTTAAATAATACAGCTTAACATCAAGGTTTTACCAGATAGAAATTACGCTAATATCGTCGATATTCGTCTTTAGTATTATAACTAAGTGCAATTTGGCAAGTGCAACGAGTGCAGTTCGGCTTTAAAAGTGTGCCGTTACTTTCTGAAGCCCGAGTGGTCCTCCCGGTGATTGTCTACTGGGTAGTCGGCGTACCATCCAAAGGCACCACTATCCCCGGTATGGGCCCCGAAGTCCACGAACTCTCCGAAGTCTGGGGGCCGCTCGGCGAGCTGTGCTGAAGCCCCCTGTGTTGCTCGGTGCGCGGGCTCTTGTGGCTGCTGCTGCTGGATTCGAACCAACCTGGCTGGCGCTTCTGGTGCCGGTGGGAGTAGACCTGAAGCTGTTAGACAAAAAAAATCAAGTAAGTTGAAGTTTTTTATGGCTGTTGGATTGCCCTAAGATTTTTAGATTTCAAGGCTAATGTTTATTGAACACGATGAAAACATAATAACTCTCAGAAATTGAACAAGCTAGATAAAGGTACGTGTAGGAAAATTTAATAAACTAAGTAGTCAACGAAACTAATAGAATTTATAATTGTTGAAAAGAAAAATCAATTAGGTAAATGAATCAGTGGAACGTTAAACAAATCGGAACGTTGAATTGAATTCGCATCGCTTCTGAAACTATCACAAGACCTCATAATTAATGTCAGTAATTGCAAACCATCGATTCTGTGTCAATTAATTTACCCTGTAACCTGACTAATTAACCATTATAATTGCAAGAAACATTGAGAAATGTACAAGTTGGGAATACCGACGTCGCTTGTCACGCAACGGTACTAGTACACCAGTTGCAAAACGCCGCATACTAGGCCAAGCCTGGTGAAATATCTGTAACTTTATCGATGTACTCGCACACCATATTTGTAGATAACGTACTTCTCTGGAAGTGAATGAGTTACAACACCTACTCAAACCGCGACGATGCAATTCGTCAACGTCTACTTATGAATAGTTTAATGTTTATTACATTAAAGAGATTAGGTAACTTCTCAATCCTTTTGAAATATTCATTATCTGACAAAGGAACAATGGAAGAAAGTGCTTTAATCTCTTGAATTGCTACGATTAATGAATGTAAGGCATTGCGTTCATGCATAGAAAGTGGTCCTACGATGCAGTGAAAGTGATAGGTCAGATGATCATGATGGATAGGCGTAAGATTGACATTACGGACGCATAACGCTCCGTTTGACATTTACAATAACACGGTAAGGCAATCGGATGACTTGCGGTTATAATTCCACTATTAACGCTTTCGTTCATTATTGAGGTTCTTTGAATAGAACAATTAGCGTTACCACTTTCAAACTTTTTCCTCTTGTTTCTTTTTAACCCGTAGGTAGTTAGGTATATTTAAACTCTATTAGTGATATTTACTCTCTATGAGGAGAATTTTAATTTCAGTTGTGACGAGCAAAATTCGATATACCTAGCAGTGGCGGTCGAAATATGGCGAAGGTAAGTCGGAACAAATATTTCCCCAAAAAATTTCTTGACTATATGGTCGCTCGGTGGGATGGGATTTCTTAGAGGGAAGCCGATGGGAATTGACATCTATGGTCCTTCACCACTGGGAGCTAGTCAAGTAAAGGGTATATTATTATTATTATCGTGTCGATAATTTTTTGGCTTTAGATTTTATGAGACCAGTAGGTATTGCGCGACACTGACCGCATTATCGGTAGCGCTATACAGGTCTTCAGGGCAAGACAAAAGGGTAAGTAATGGGTGACCAAAAATTAATACACTCGAGCTTATAAGTTTTTAATTTTGAATTTTACAATGCTATTTTTATGTGATAAATATTAAACAAGAAAATATACTAGAAAAAAGCAACTAGTCTCATGTCGCCCTGACGGGATGCCCTGCGACCTTATCACACTCGAGCTTGTTTCCGGTTCGGCATCGGCGTACCGATCCCATTGCCGTTAGATCGCGTCGCATTTGCAGTTGCTGAAAATCTGTATTCAGCCCGCGTGGTAGTTAGTTGGGTAATGACCTCTCGGGTCATAAAAATGAAAAAAAAATAACTTACAGTCTTGCTCATACTGCTGCAGCGTATGTATCGGCACAGGCTGGTAGTCCTGGCTGTAGAGGTTTGGCAGCGGCGGCGGCGATAGCGTCTGCCGTGGGACCCTTCGCACGTGTAGCGATGATAGATCCACAAACGCGATCTGGTCTGCTGGCACAGCGATGTAGGATGGCATCGCTGACGCCGCAGCCAACATTGATGCTAGGACTGTTACGATCTGTAACAAGATAAAAATTTACAACTATGAGTACCTATATGCGAAGCGTCGCCAGCCCATGGCGGCAAGTTGATATTATGGAGGATGAGAAAAATATGATTTGTAGGTACAGTCAAGAGCGTGAATCTACACTTATAGCGCGAGCCTTTGCCTATATGGCGATTCGTTTAGCACGGTCTTAGGACTTTGGTTGCTTTGCAGTTGGCTAAATTTTTTTATCTCTGGGGGGGGATTTATGTTAAATCGATATTTATCTACCTTACTTACATAAAATTTAATGTAAATTGCCTCAGAAAGCGTTATTAAGTATTTCTACATAAAATGGTTCTTTGCGTGAGCTAAGTTGCGCAACTTTATAATTGCACCGGTTGCGTCAGTATGCAGTGGACCGCGAAGTTCATTGTTTTATTTGCGAACTTTTGGCGAAAGGAGTCCGGACTCCGGATTATGTGAAAACGAAACAATAACTCGACGAGATTTACGAGATTGAAAACTCTACGGTTGTTCTGTGAGATCAAAGAGATCTGCTACTTTCGTTTATCGTTTCCCAGTCTATGGAGCATTCTCCTTGTTCTTACTGATAATGTGTAACAATAGGTTGATATATTCGGATGATTTTACAAAGATCAAATTATGTCTTACTGGTGTAAGACATAATTTGATATGTCTTACACCAGTAAGACATACTGCTATAATGTACTCTCTTACAACGTAGTGTAGAAAGCTCTATTAAATTGAATAAGTAAGTAGTTTTTGTCATAACATAACACAAACTTTAACAAAGCCTTACCATAATATACCAGTAATTCTTAGACCAATGCGACAGCGAGGTCAGAAGTGGGCGGGTGGTTTGTTCACAAATGGCCCTTTCAATTTTGTATGCAATAGGCGATAGCGGTCGTGAAAGATAAATCAAATCTTACGAAATTGGGTCGCGTGCCTATCTACTTAACAAAGAGACCTTACAAGGGGCCATAGATAAGATAAAGAAACAGGCCACATGATAATTAGTTAACCGCTTGAATTAACAAATAAAAATATTAAACCGACTCAACAATAAAGTAGCTGTTGCAGTCTACTTATTGCCACTAAAATTACTGTCATGTGCATTTCATATTTTTTTATGTGCAACTGAGTTAGGTTGTTCGTTTTAATACTAGCTTTTAATAAATAAATAATTAAGAAAAAACTAAATGTTACATTTCTAAAGAAACATTGTATACTTGCGTAAACTGTATCGTAAAGTGTAAAGTCATTATTTCGTAATACTTTACACGCTTTCACATAATATATTCAAAAGTCATACATCACAGATTAACTCTCTAAATTAACTACAATGAGCTGCAAATGCTTTAATTGATATGTAAAGTAGATAGTTGTGAATTGTATTGTTAGAAGCCGTAACAAAAGCTGTGAAAAGTTTTGCAACGTCCGTGTTTTTATGAGATCTTGCTACTTTTAAACATCATATACTTAATTTTATAAAATATAGGTATAGTGTAGGAATAGTACTGATATAACCAAGTTTAAAAAACACTTTACGACTCGATGTAAAATTCAATCTGTTTTTTTTTCAATCAGATAATATACATATTATGTAACTCAAAATCTAGACATAAAACAGTAATAGTTACATATTTAGAATGAGAATTATTATTATTCCTTAAAGTATTTAAAGTGATAATAATGTAAGTAGCTTTAAATATAACAATCAAACAAAAGTCTTAATAACTTTGCTCATGAACACTACTGCAACCCATAACAGCTTTCACTTTATACCAAAACCCTTACATAAGGATCATTTAGCGAGATTCGACGCACGCGCATGATCCGAATAAACGCTCGCTTGCAATTGGTAGTCAAAACATAATGTTATCGGTAATGACAGCGAGATCTCTCGGGTACTTTCAAATTGCAGCCTAAAGCGAAACTGTTTATGTAACGTCCCGCCCTCGTGCCTCTTCCGGCCGATTTGTCAGTGATAATACTTTACGGATATTACTTGGATTATGATTGAAATTTTGCTAAGCCAATGCTATTATTCTTGGTGAATTTGCTGAGACTTTGAACTTGGTTTAAAATTATCCTATTACATTGCATAGGAAATGTAAATTATATGATCTATATCGCAACTTAGCAAGCCAAGGAATTTCATATCAATAAACATTGTAATTATAAAGCATTTCTTTTAGCCTAACCTCTTTTCCAAAGTATCTAATAATAAAACAATAATTTGTTAAATTAACACTTGTAAAATTGACAGTAGGTACTTTTATTCAAGGGAATTATACACTTTCTTATCATCAAAATACTAGAAGTAAAGTATGTTTTCACTTCGGTTCGAGGCTAAATCTAAGATTAACAAAGATTTATATCCTCTCTGTGTAAATTTTCTGAGTTTTCATACTTTTGCAAACCCTATATTTACTAATCTCTAATGTTACGTCTGTAATTTTGTTTAGAAAGTAGAGTAAATAAGATTTCATGATTTGTGTAACGAATGACAATGGTTTCTATTGATTAGATCGCGACAATGAATCGGACAGTTCACGGGTTTATAAAAAGAAAAGTGATGTAAAACTGAAAGTATTTTAATTTTAACTGTGAAATTATGTTTGCTCAAGCTTCTATTGACAATGCATTCTTCTTAAAGAAAACTTTCAAGAATGTTGAGATTTTTCTTTCTATTTTACGATAATAGCGGTCTATTTATTATCGCAAGTTTATTGTAAAGATGCCTGTACTACATTTTGCAAAAAGAAAATAAGAAAATGAAACTAAACAAATAACAAAATAATTACAAAATAGCATATTTTATAAATTAAAAACCAATCAACTAGAGATTCCATCCCGTATCGTTCTTTGCCTAAATTTAATACTTAATACTTTTTACTTTAATAAATTTAATACTTTATGATTTTGTAATTATTGCATTTTTCAATGCTATTTTTATACTTATGGTAAATTTTTAAATAGAAAAATATTGGAAAAAAATTAACTCGGCCACAAGTGAATTCTCAGACGGGAATCGAACCCGCGACCTTTGGAAATTTCCAAAGCCGAGCATTGGACCGGATTTCCAAAGGTCGCGGGTTCGATTCCCGTCTGAGAATTCACTTGTGGCCGAGTTAATTTTTCCAATATTTTTCTATTTAAAAATTTACCATAACTTTAATACTTATTTAGATTGTCTGTGCGTCGTTAGTTTTAGAAATACCTAATACTAAACGAAAGTCAAAGAAAATATTTAGTTTGACCTATTAGATCTTGAAAACAGAAAACTTAAAAGAATTAACGAGGCAAGAGCATAAGTAGTAATTGATATTGATTTCAAAATTAAATCTAAAATACCGTGTATAATTTTATTATTTTTGTTATTGGTTCTCCGCGCACACCATTGCCGTTATTGCATGTGTTGCCATATTTTTTTATAAAGACAGGTAAAGTTTAAGTGCGTAGTTCACCTTTGCGTTGAATTGCCATATAAAGATACAATTAATTAATAATAATACCGCTGTGTTTCAGCGGTAACGCCTTTCCTGTTCACCTTCGTTAAGTGAAAGGTTACAATGCCATTTACTTTAAGTGACAATGCTGCTGGTAATTATAGAGTAGGTACATGATCAAGGTCAGACTGAAACTTATTATACTTATTTATGTGTATAGTGAACTTTTTTGCGTCTCAAGTTTTTACGATGGTTTTTTAATGAGTAGTATTAAAAAAATGGTTTGCTTCGACTACAATAAAGTTTAGAATGATATAGTTTTTTAGCGGAAACGACTGCATGTAATTTTGTTATGAAATAACTAAATGGTTCTATTGATTGTCAAATAATATCAATACAAATTAGAAACAGATAAAAAAACGCGCGACAGTTTTCTCAAAGTATATTTTTAACGTTTTCCCGATTGTTAGTTCTTTAAGTCTTAGTATTTGATAATGGTACCGGATCAATTTTTTTTTTCATAATGATTAGGTATCGAAATCTTTTTGGGTTCGCTAATTTATCAATCTTACTGATTTGGTTGCGATTGTTGAAAAGTTTTTATATAGGTCTTCAAGTACACACTTAATAATATCATTGATATAGGTACTTTTTTCATCAGAATTGACTTCTGTATACTTATTACATTGGAGGCAATGTAAGCATGCATGGTAAGTATTCACCAATATTCTTTAAAAAAAAAAAAAATTTTAGTTCTTAGAATAAAATATAAAAAAAACCGAATATGTAATTCTTCCATAGCTTTTTTGAAATGTAAACGTTGTTGTTGTTAATAAATAAGTTTAAACAGGTATATCCAAACTGATAAGTAATCTTGTAAATTTCAACAAAAAAAATTAACATGTACAATATGGTGTGAAACAAAATTGTGTAAGTTACTGCACCGGCGCCGCCCCGGCCTTGTGCATTTCGGTCATTTCATGCTCTGTTAACCGTCTGTGATACCTAACTGATTAATAACGCTGTGGCATAATTATTTACTAGCTTACTTAGTAGATGAATGAAAGGTAACAAGAAACTTAAAAACTAGGTGAAGACAGGAAGGATATTAAAACTAGACAGTTACTTGACAATAAGGAAATAGAGCCGTATATTTTCATTAAAAAGAAAATTATATAAATGTAATACAAAATTTTCAAGTTTTCAAGGTATTTGTTTTGAATAATAAGTGGCTCAGTTTCTTTATTACCAAGTATCAAAAAAAATATTAGTATGAAAAAAGAAAAGTTATAAGAAAATGCACTTTAAGAAGAAGGAAAACACACAGAAAACAGTATTACACTAGAAGAAGAAGTTTAGTCACTTTAACTGTTACGTAATAAAAACTATTTAGAATAACAAACACGTGCGAACGAAAGTGAAAAATTCAAATTAACAACTGACCATTGTTTTTCCAGTGGTGACAGCACTGGCAACCGATACTTTTGGCGCGATCGCCTCGACTGAACTCGCTGTACAGTCGGCAACAATTTTTATAGCAATCTCTCGACAAAGCGGTTTCACTTTCTACTCGGGTCCGGTCGAACGTGATCCACTTTTTTACGGTTGCCATAACGCTGGCTTTAAAAGGTAAACAAAGGATCGTTTCACCCCCTCGTGTGGCGATATCTTGAACAAAATTATGTGCTTTGAGCCAGCCATATGGCGTATGACAGTGGCAGTGGGCGGGACATTTCACTGGACCTTCGATGTCACTGTGGCGATTCGCTTTTGTTTGTTTCACTTTGCATAAACGCATCTCATTAGAAAGATTACATAAGTTTGTGTACAATTTTATCTTGTGTGGATGCTGTTTAGAATGTGACTTATCACGTAATTTCTATTTTTTTTATGATCTTTATGAGTTCGGAGTAAATTTAAAAATTCTTTAAAGATAAAACAAATCACCCTTTTAGGCTTGACTTAAAATATTTCAGATTTCAAATGTTTTGATTGTCTTCCCATTACTTCTTCTGATTTTGAGTCCCAAAATTTTCGGGACATTTCACTAGATTTTCGGTGTCACTGTGGCGATTGGGTTTTGTTTGTCTCACTTTGCATAAACATGTCTCAATAAGGTCTCTTTAGATAAGCTTACCTACATAAGTTTGTGTACAATTTTATCTTGTGTAGATGCTGTGTAGGATGTTATCAAGTAACTTCTGAAACTTCTTCAAGAAAATTCTGAAAGTATTAAGAGTTTTGTTTTAAAATCCTTTTAAGCTTGATCTAAAATATTTCAGCAGATTTTAAATGTGTTAATAGTCATCCCATTTCTTCTTCTGATTCCAATTTTTACTAATTTCTTATTTTACCAACCCTGGATTTGCTGTTTGCGGCCATAATAGCAATCACTTTACTGAAAATTACTTTCTAAAATGCTTCAGCTTTCATAACCTGTAAGCTGAAAACAAATGAAATAGTTTGTTCTCTAGTTTTACTGAAATAAATTTCTTCATTGTATATTGATATTTTTTACACTTGTCATCTACCACCTACTCACTCAATATCGGGCTGTAAAAGAAATTTTGTACCAAAAACTAACAATGTTTAAATTATTTTTTTATCATCGGTCAAAGAGTAAAATCCGGCCAAGTGCGACTCGGACTCACGCACGAAGGGTTCCGTACCATTATCATTAAAAAGGGGGAAAAAATCATGTCTGTTGTATGGGAGCCCCCTTATATATTAATTTTATTCTGTTTTTAGTATTTGTTGTTATAGCGGCAACAGAAATACATCATCTCTGAAAATTTCAACTGTCTAACTATCACTGTTCATGAGATACAGCCTGGTGACAGACGGATAGACAGACGGACGATCGTACAGCGGAGTCTTAGTAGTCCGTTTTACCCTTTGGGTACGGAACCCAAAAAAAACTAATAAGTAGTATATTTTGCAAATGTTTGACATATGATTGAAGTGAAATAGAGTTAAAGTGCTTTAACCGCTTTAACTTTTATTTCACTTTTTAAATGGGATGTGCGCTCTTACGAGTACCTACGGTTTTCTTATATTTGAGACGTTATGTAGGACTATACAATTTTGCAAATAAATGGATTTATTTATTTATTTATAAGTAGCAGCGCCTTCGTATGATAAATTATTGGTCATGTCTGCTATCTATTCTTTTCGATATGACTTATTGACTTGATTAATCCTAACAGCTCCTAAGAGAATCACTTCGTATTATATTTAAAAACATCTTGTTTTTCTAGTCTTCAATACTAATATTATAAAGAGGAAAGATTTGATTGCTTGTTTGTTTGCATTGAATAGGCTCCGAAACTACTGGACCGATTTGAAAAATTCTTTCACCGTTGGGAAGCTGCACTATCCCCGAGTAACATAGGCTACATTTTATCCCGATATTCCCACAGGAACGGGCACCACACGGGTAAAACGCGCGAGCGGCCGCTAGTGAAAGATTAGTAGACAAATTTTGTTCAAAATGAAACTTGAAGCTTGTCTTGTAAGTGATTGAGTCTTCCACCACCGACCACTTTACTATTTAATTGTCGTCAATAATTATTATTGCACACAGAAAGATCGATGACCAAGAGATCCTAGCCCCTAGTTATGTTCCGTTTTATTACAGTCGGTACGTAGATTAAAGTGGTATTTATGGTTCCGATAATTTCTTCACAAAAACGGAGTTCATAACATAGAAACCAATCGCCGTGTGGGTGTCGCAGGCGCCGGTAGTAAACTAATAAAAGGTCACCTAACTATAATTCTGTCACATTTCTAGAATTCTCATGCTATGAAGTGATATTACGAACAAGGCATTACTTTTATTCAACCTTGGTTAAAATACAAAAGTCGAGCATAGAGGAAGCGGTTAAAATGTTATTGAGAATTTACTTTGGATTAACTTACATTGATATATATTATATTTATGCCTGCCTTCCACTGTGAGACGGAAGCGGAAAGGAGTAAGATAGTCTTACCTTTCACTGGCAAAGAGTTGAAAACTAAACAACGTATATGTCGTACGATAATTAGATAAATCAAATGTTCACGAAAATCCTAGGGATATTGCGAAAACACGGATAATTAGACAAAGGTGACGACAAGATAGGGTTTTTGCGAAAATACGAATTCGTTTGTACTGAATAAACTTCTGATTGGCTTGATTTTTGCCTGCTGCCAACTCTTATTCTGATTGGTTTATACATCTATGATATAATACCTCAGTTCTTCAGAGTTAAACTAGGAACCAATGAAATTACGAATTAGCAAGAAAGCAAAAATTAAGCCAATCAGCGTTAGGTTAGGAATATTCAATTTTACTAACGCAACTAGTGCTTTCGCAAAAACCCTTCCTGAAATCTTTTTTCAGTAACATTGACAAAAGTCGTCGCATTTGTCTAATTATTCGTGTTTTCGCAATATCCCTAGGATTTTCGCGAACATACGATTTATCTAATTATCCTACGCCATATACTCGTTTCAGGATGCTTTTCCAGTGCGGAGTTGCATCTGTATACAGGAGACTGGAGACTTACCCCAAGTAACATCGTTTCGTATCGAAATGATATCTAAATCCGTCTAGCCGCCTATCAACATGCGCTAATGATGATAATATTGACCACGTGATTTAGTGCGGCTTATGTCAAGTACATACATTTTATTTTTTCGAACTTCGTTATAGTTTTTAAATTATTACTTTAGGTGGGTGGGTTCGGTACTTGAAACTGCCAGCTGTGTCAAATTTTAGTGAATGAAAATATTGCAAACATATTTTAGGTATGTAGGTATAGATACCAATCCAATGCTTTTCTCTCTACCTCAGTGGTGATCTAGAGATCCAAGACCCATACTCTGACAACACAAGATCTTTCTTGTGTTGTTAGAGTATGGGTCTTCAGATTTTAGAAAAAATGTTACGCATCGCATTAAGTGCTGGAAAAACATTATTTTAGTACGACGAGTTTTCTTTGCGGTAGAAAACATTTTATTTCGTAAATTATCTATAAGACTATGAATGTACAATTAAAATCATAAATTATAACATCAACATTATTCCTTACCGTAATTTTCACAAAAATATATAATAATTCACTTGTGACCGAGTTGATTTATTCCAATATTATTCTATTTAAAATTTATCATAAACAATATACAGGGTGGAAAAAATCTATTAGTCCTGGAGGGGAATTAAATCCTTTAGTTAGCTCCTTTTACTTTAAGAAAACATTCCTTTATTTTTTAAAAGAAACAAAACAGCATAAAAAATGAAATAATGCTTCCCACACCTAGGAATCGAACCAGCTAAAATCTGTAAAAATAACACCCTGTACTTTTATGCTATCAATCGATAGGGTCAATCAAAAGGATCAACTCTCTCTAACAAACATAGTAAATTAAATTTAAGGAAACACGTGACAACTCAACTTATAAACTCAATGCGACAGACAAAGCGCTTTTATTCAAGGCTCTTTTGTTTTTTTTTTAAAAATCTTTTAATGCAGTATTGTTTCTTTTAAAAAATAAAGGAATGTTTCCTTTCAGTAAAATGAGCTAACTAAAGTATTTAAGGCAGTTCCCCTCCAGGGCCCATAGATTTTTTTCCACCCTGTATAAGTTTTATCGGATCATAGAGGTTTATTGAAATGTTATTGCGCTAACAAATTATCGTCCATCGTGCCGTTTCAGCTCCGAAACAATTTAAATGGAGTAAAACAAAGAGCAATACATATTAAACAATATTATACCTAACGACCTCGTGTTTTGCAACATCCTGCTAGAAATTGTGTTGAATCGGCTAACATGCCTTTGTTTTTCAACTGTGGGTTAGGTAGGTACACTACCTACCTATATTGTTTTTATTACTCACAAAGATATATTAAAATACAAAATGAACACATTTTTTTTTTAAATAAAATTAAAATTCTGCATTTACTGAGTATAGTAAGATGTGATGAGTAAATTCATGTATATATTACCTATAAGCACAGATTTTATTTATAACACTATACTAGTTTATGATCATGGCAATATTATAGTTTAAGCACATCAGGCAAAAATAAATATCGTTAAAACGTATAACGTAAAAAAATATTAAAGGTTTTCTCGATTATTTAACGTTCATTGCCAACCTGCACTTTCTCAAAATGATCGATTGAGAAAGTGTTTCAAAATATCATCGCTCAGACCGCTTATTATAGCGTCGTAAATAAAGAAAACAAGAGAATTTAAAAGTTATTAAAGTAAATTAATTACTATTACCAAACATCCTTACGCGATTGGAACCCAAGACGTATCAAAACAAGGCCATTTCGAAAAGCGTTCGCCCAACTGGCATGGCCATCAGATATCTTAATTAAGTATAAGCATTTTTTTTTATAACGCTAGGTACGTACATTACAACATTTTCTACCATTTCTAATGTCCTTACAGCTAGGGCACAGACCTTACATTATTTTATAGAAAATGATATTATTATACAGGCTGTTAAAAGACCCATACGAAGCCATAATATATGCGTAGTGTACATCAAACTAATTAAGAATATATGAAAATAATTGCTGGGAAACTACTATTAATTTTCGTTTTCAAAAAGTGGGTGTTATTTTTACACTCATAAAAACGCTTGCAACAACGTGTGCGTGTGACTAGAGCCGGGGTTTTACAGTATGCGCCTGACCCGACGTTTTGAAAAAATACTACGCCCCTATTTGTCGAAATGGGGAGTCTAGCGCAAGAATACGATATTTTTTATATAAAAAGTTCGTCGTCGTCGTCGTCTCAGCCATATAACACCCACTGCTGGGTATAGGCCTCACTAAAAGGGGGGTTTGACATAATCGCCACGCTTGGCAGGCGGGTTGGCGATCGCAGTATGGCCAAGTATGTAGGAGACGCTGCTGCCCATCTCCTGAAGGCTGTCCTTTAGTCGCCTTTTACGACACCCACGGGATGAGAGGGGGTAGTGCTATTCTAAGCCGACACTACACAGCTATAAAAAGATACAGTTATTTTATTAAAAAGTAACATACAGGTGACACTGCCGCGCCCCCTATAATCATTCTACCCCTCCAAAGTGGGGCGCGCCCCACTGTTTGGGAATCCCTGGTCTAGAGGGTACGAGTAGGCGGCCGGGATTCAGTTTCTTTGATTGGTTTTGATATTCATTGCGGTTTTGTGACTTTAAACGACTTTGATCCTCAATAACTTCTTAACTCAGATTCCCAGATTTGGCCCCAAACAAGAAAATGATAGTAACGATGGGGAGAATGGAGAGATGGTTTTGGGTCTTGTACAGCCTGTAGAGGATGGTCATCATCATCATAGCCATTTTCATATCCCCAGTGCTGGGCACTGGTCTGGCTTATTGGTGGATGAGGAGAATAGGTTATGACCCACAATGCGGGCTCAATACAGATTGATAGATTAACAATGGAAGTTACAGATGGGACCAACGCTTTAACATGCCTTTCGAAGAACGGAAGAGCACGAGAAAAACATTTGGTCACCCATCTGTGATCGAGCATTGCGAACGTTGCTTAACAGCTACAACGCAGGTCGAGTGAGCCAACCACTACCCCACCAAACTCTTCTATCTTCTTCTTCTTGTGGGGGTTTGCCACTCCTATAAACAATAGACCCCCAAACAGGTACACACACACATTACACACACACGCACACAAGACCTACAGCAAATTCAGTCGGGACCTAAAACCGGGTAAATCTATGGGCGGTTTGAACGTCGTCATTGTCCTCAACATATAAAGTGTCATACATAAGTGCGAAAATAATAAAGGTTATGCTGCTAAACGCCAACATTTTTTACGGCGTTCAAAACACCCATAGTTTCACTCGCCCCTCGAAGCATACATGAGATTATTCCTTCTTTGTTGGACCTTGGACAAATTAATTCGTCCAAGTTATTCACCCATTCCATGAGCAACCTTAGCATAGATTTCTCAACCACCAATCGCACTATACCGAAGGAAATCCCTCACAATGTCGCTGTACAAGTACTGGCAGGATTGATCACCGCTAGTAGTTATTTCAAAAGTCCATTATTCATTCAAAGCATAGCAAATGCAAGCAAACGAGCTAGTTAAAGCTCATTAAATAATCGAGGTGGGCAAGGGTGATCTATAGTAAACTGTCATAGGTTTAAGCCTTTGTGACTTGTTGCTCGTTGATGTCTTTTGTATGAAACGTAATGCAGAATTATTGCATTCGAATGAGTTTTTAGGAATTTGCTCAATTTGATTATTACGAGAATTTGTTAATACTTGTTTTTTGTTTGTAGTTAAGATTAACTTAATTCAAGAGTCAAATTAACAATTATTGCTAGTTTTGAAACGATTGTCATGTAACTTGAAATAATTATTTCCTGTAAAAAGTCAATATGTTGTTGTACGATGATACTGTGCAAATTATACATTAATATTACACATATTTTGAATTGTTGAGTTTACCGTTAACTACCTTTGTGGTCTAGTGGTAACAACCACCGATATCAGACCCAGGGGTCCCGGGCTCGATTCCCAGTGGGGGTGCACATTGTATTCGGTTTGGTTGGTGGTAGGACTTGTTGCTAGCTATCACCTCCTTATGATATGGAGGTGATATGGCCTGACGCCATAACAACAATGTTTTCAGCTTTGTTGTGTTTCGGCAGTTAGAGATAAGATAGCCAGTTCCTCAGTGATGAGGATTCCGGAAGAGGCTCGCTCCATCTTCGGCCTTATCAATACATAACATCAGGTATGATGAAGGCTATGAGTCTCCCCGTTGTTCATAATTTTTTTTTAAATAAAACAACATTTACGGATATTTAATATTTTTTTTTTGTTATTTACAAAGGGGAAACAGCCTTCACCATACGGAATACATACAGTAGCTCTAACATTAGCGGCTTTAAGGCTCACATTATTGAAGCTTATCGATATTTGTTTATCAAAATATTAAAAGGGTTAGTTATAACAACAGTAATATACTAAAAAGATGTGTTTTGACCAGACGATTGATTAATGGTCAGGTTTCCCTTTAATACAAATATTGAACATGTATAGTCACTTGATAAATTAAGTTGTAGTTGTTATAAATAATGTTAATAATAATTATAGTTAGTACAAATAGTTTATTTAAAGTATGTTATTTTCATAAAAGAAGTAATTTGACCTGTTGGCGCCACTGCAGCAAATTTATTATTTTCACGGATGAGTTGTTAAAAATGGCAGGTGAATCCTCGTCCTCTTTTGGCTGCCTCTGAGCATGGAGGACACATTTTGAGGACAGTCTTGTGTGGTTAGTCGAGCAGAACAGTCTATAATACTGTTTTATTCTATTGAAATATTAAACTGTTTTACCTTGATAATTTTTTATTGAAAGGTCTAACAAGCTATGTGCTATAATACTGTTTTATTCTATCGTAATAGTTACTGTTTTATTCTCGATTAATTTTCCTTGAAGTTATACTTGATGTTCTCGTGTTAAGGGCAAAGATTATGTTAATAAAATGTGTTGTGTGCTTAAAGTTGTGTTTTAAATACTTAATAATTATAATTGAAAAAACATTTTTAATTGTCGTTTTTATTTTATAAAATCCAGTAATTATTGAAAGATTTCTAAGTTTTATTCTTTATTCCTCGTAGAACAATACTTTTATTGAACTACAATTGAAGCTATTTAACATTTCCAGTAGAATTTTAATTAATATCCATTGATACTTGTACATAATGGTCCTAATTTCTGACACTTAATTAATTCAAGGCGTTGCAAAATGCAAAGATAATGAAAGAAAATCTACAAATGTCCGTAATAATAATAATAATATGTAAATTGCGTAAATTATTTTAAGCTCAAAACTACAACTTAACCTTCAAGTTAAAAACAAAGTAAGGCAGTATTGCATTCACTCAACATTGCGTTAAACGAGCCTGCGTTCTCATGCTTTGCTTATTCCTCAATCATGAGAACTGAATCTTATGTGCACACTAGTTCAATGCAATTAGTGTCAACATGCTTCGCTCTATGTATGAGATCAATCAAGTTCTCATAGTAAACGAACATGTAATCCTTACGACACTTTTATCCTCATACGGCGTATTGCGAGTAATTAGTCAAACAGTTTTTTTCTACTCGTTTCAAATGTCAAAGTTAATTAGTGTCAACTTGGCGACCTCAGGCTAGTAAAAATTCAGACGATTGTGGGCCCGCAGACAAAGTAACATCTATATAATGTAGCGAAACGATAATTCGATTCGTTATTGTCTATATTCGCCAATTAACTTGCGGTAAGACCACGTGGTTTAGCGCGGCCTATGCCAATCCGCCAATCCCATACATTTAATTATTTTCGAACTTCGTTATCGTTTTTGATGTGTTACTTTGGCTAAGGGCCCTGACAATAGAAATTATAGCCGTTTGAGTACATTATTTTTTAAAGTCTTCATGTCGACTGTATTGCGCTATATGTACTAAATATCATCATCATTATCATCAGCCTGTGGACGCCCACTGCTGGGCATAGGCCTCTCCTACGCCTATTGTGGCGTTCATAGGAGGTTATCAGCCTACTGCTACCACGCTGGCCAGACGGGTTGGTACAGTACCCGGCGATAAATATTGCACATCGACCTTTGGATTTTGTATTTTATAAGAGTAAAAAGAATTATCAAAAGAAGCAAATCATAATTGTTTTAACAGCTCCTAATAGATACAGGACTGTTTGTATTTCGTGCGACAGAGATAACGCTCTACGAAGCCAAAATTTGCCGATTGTCTCTTTCCAAAGCTTTTTTCAAGCTTTCCTTCTCTCGCACAGGTGTCCAATGCGTCGAGCCTCTTAGTTGACTCTTACGACATCCCAGGCATGTCAGGGAGTGGTGACACTTGTATTCTAAGGCCGTCACCACACGGTACCTACCATACTGAACATATTGGGATGCAATTAGGGACACAGTTAATTGTCTGGACTAGACAAAGGATTTATTTTAATTTTTATCCCGATATTTCATTAGGAACCGGAAAGACGCGACTTAAAATCACGGGAGGCCACTAAACAAAAACATGACCAAATCAGAGTATGACCAAAGATAGAATATGACGTATAGAACATAACTGAAGCCGAATATGACATTCATCTAATAACCCGTCGTAATTATATTTTAACTTTAAGTTTACGTAAGTTACACGGGGCCGGGATGTTATCTAAGTAAAGCGACCGACAAATGTAAAATGTCACAATTAGGTAAAATTGCGCTGTCAAGTTTGTTGTACTGTGGTTTGTACAGTCAACAGCACGTCGGACTTTTACAGTTAGACTTCAAGGGTGGTATGTCGCTTTTACTATCGAGGAACTTCCCGGTTGACTAGTAGACTTGTATAAGATATAACGTTGTGTTAAAAAGTAAAAGATTTATAGAAAATGTTTATCACAACATTATTCCGCAGGACTGTAGCTAGCTCCTCTGAAAGAGTTAGGATGGACAGCGATTCACGACACCCATTGTACGGTCACATTACGGCGCACCCGAGGCTGAAAAGCTGACGCAGCTTCGTAAGGTACGGCAAACCGTTGTCCATTGAACCCAAATATGCGAGTTGCAACTTATGGCGTAAAAAAGTGACCCTACCTACTCCTCACGTCCCGATTAGTGAAAGCTTCCTTCGTGGCCATGATGATCATAATCATCATCATCTACCACGGACGATGTGGAAGGCTTTAAATAGGCTTCGGACTCAGACCGGCCGGAGCAAAGAAAACATGGTCAGGCAGGTGGGACTTTTCGATTGGTTCCGCGGAATGCCTTTGCCGTGCAGTCCAGACGATGGCCCATCTAACATGCGTGCCCTGCCTGTCCTGGCACCTGCCGCAAGAGGATCTTATGACAGTATCCGTCAAGGCTGCCAAAGTAGCTGATTTCTGAGCCACAATACTTTAGTGTCTACCATCGACACGCTATGAAGACAACTTTATTACTTTTCGAAAAAACGTTTCCTATAAAGCTTTATGGAAAAGTAGAGCTCTACTAGAATAGAATAGAAAGAATAGTTTATATTATTACTAGTACTACTAGTCGACCGGGTACCTACATAGTTCCTGGATTGAACCTAATAGCGGCGGTTTTCATAGTGCAAGCGTGAAGCCCAACGTGCTGTTGACTGTACGTAATATATGAGGACGTCCATTAGCTCAGTAATCCAATGCCGACATTTTATGCCAGGTTAATGTAATAGTTGTGTATCATCGCTGTTGTTCCGAAAACTAATGAAGCTAGGTAAATTTAAATGGCACTGTTACAAAATATGGTCTTAAGTTAGACTTATTTGATTCTGTTTCTGTTATGCTATTTGTTGGCAAAAGAGAGTGACAGCTTCAGGTTTAAAAGAAGTCTAACTTTAGAATTTTTGTAATAACACTATTCATTTACGTACTTATTTGTCAAAAAGGGTCTTATTTTATAAAAATACTTAAATCAATGTTTAACTTTAGCAATGGTGCTGTTACTTTCGATCACATTAGGTACAAAGGCAAGGACATCGAAAGTGACATCAATTCTGCTTAACTGAAAAAAAAACTTAAATAATTTATGAATGACGCTTTTCTTGAGTTGCTTTTTTCCTGAAACCTGTAAGGTGTTCCTGAAACCACTGAAAGCGATGCTACTAGAAAAGCGGTTCGTTTCGCATTGCTTATGTGGCGAAGTACAAACTTATCTTAGCTCGCGGTGTGAAAGAAGAGGGCCAGTCAACCCTATATTAGTTTACCTTTCTCGCTACGCTTTACACTTTCTTTAAAATTGGCTTCATGTCTTCTCAACTGTATCCATATATGGACAAACGTAGTACCCGCGACGCCCCGCTTGCAGAGGTCTCAAGCCAAGGTTACGATGCGACTGTTACGTCACTCATGGATTCATTCACGCATTTGTCATAGTCATAACGGTTATGCATTACGTTACGACTCATCGTACGCTAGAAGAATTTAGATGTAAACGTCTCTTTTTGTTAATTTCGTTGTTCTCAAACAGAATATACTCACATTGAAATTAGATCGTTTGGACAGAGAAATGATAAATTGATGGACAAATGAGACAATTCTTAATGCTTGTTTCGTAGAAAGCGTGTAGATTTGCTTTCAGTCAGTTATTACTTATAGATTTAGACTTAGAGATTATAGATTAATCTAGCACGTGTTATTATGAATTACATTGTAAGTTAGGGTGCAAGAACTAGCATGAAAAAGAAAATTAGAAAACCAAAAAGCTTCGGCTTGTGCTAGAGGTAGGTACAATCTGGGAACTTCCCGGTCGACCAAAAGCTGCTGGTCTACCGGGAAGTATCTATTATTATTATTATTTATTATTTTTGGAGAGGGGACGCCAGCAAGGCCGGACGGGTGATCAGTCTCCCTAGTTGGAACCATTTCACCCAATTCCCCGGTGAAGAAATCCCCTGACGGACAGGGGGGGGGCGGGTTATCGTTCACCCCACCAGCGTCGGACCCTCGAACCTTCCTGTGCGCTTACAATACCTGTTGAGTTCACTTATCGTCAACTGCTTTAAATCCTCTTCTTCTAGCTTATCCGCTTCAAAGAGCTCCCAGCGCAATGATGCATACATTGGGCATTCTGCCATGAAGTGGTAGCTTGTTTCTTCCTTTTCATTACATTGTGGACAGGTGGGGTCCTCTGTCCTTTTGATTATTGAAAGGTGCCTATTCAGTGGACAATGTCCTGTCAGTACTCCTACTATGTTCCTTATGTTTCTTCTGCTTAGTTTCAACAGCTCTCTAGTTTTCTTCTTATCAACTGATTTGATGAAGATCTTTGACTGTCTGCAGTCCTTTCTTTTCATCCATCTTTGGTTAGTTTCTTTGATTATTCTAATCTCAATGATGTTCTTAGAGATTCTATGTGATATTGGTAGTCTTGGTTCAGGGCCAATAAAGGGTTCATCAGCCCCCCTCCTAGCCAAGTTATCAGCTTCCTCATTGCCACTGTTATCTTCGTGTCCAGGTACCCAGGCAATTTCTACTTCAGCCAGGTTGGCGAGTTCCTGAATGCTTTGTTTGCATTCCTTCACTAGGGCTGAGGTAGTCTCCACTTTGTCAAGAGCTTTGATGGCAGCTTGACTGTCGCTATATATTATTATTTTACCTACATTATGGGTACCTATATCACTTTTAATCATGTGCGCACACTGCATTATCGCAAATACCTCCGCTTGGAATACACTGGTGTACTTGCCCAGATTGAAAGTTGCCCTTTTTGTGTCAGGTTTAGCTATGTAAATGCCAGCTCCCGATAGCTGAGTTGATTCTTTTCTTGACCCATCAGTGTAGCATACTGCAGTGCTATCTAGATTGCCTTGCTCTATTTCCCAGTCTTCTCTAGATCTGATGCTGATCCTGTACTTTTTGTCGAACATCCTTTACTTTTTGTCGAACATCCGGAAGTATCTAAGTACTAGGTATAGAAAAACAAAATCCGATCTGACCACAGACCTATATCGAGATAGACGGTAAAAGTTGGCACTTTGGCACCTTGCGTGCCAAAAGTTTGATCTACTGTCAAAGTCTTACGACCTAAGCCAGTTCGCTTGAGACCATTGCCATGAAAACACGCGTCACTCAGAAACGAAAATGGTTAATTGTGCAGTGCTTCCTTGCAAGAGCTCGTCAATAACATTTACACATCGCTAAATCTCGCTCGTGACGTCATCGTAGGTACGAAAAATTCGACCCGGTACTAGGTTCTCATACAGTTTGAAGCGCTCTTTTAGTCTATTTCGATATAACTTATGTGTTTTGGCAGCGCGCCAGACTACGTCATCGTCAGATCATGGTCTCTGCTATGGAATGGCATACAAACGTGCACTACCTACGCGATAAACTACCGCCTTACGCAATAGTTAGAAAGCTGCAACTATGGAAACACGGTAACATTAAGTATAGCCGTGACTAATATTGATCTGCTAATAACAGCAGTTCAAAGTCACTTATCATGAAAGCAGTTCCTCGTCAACGTAGATATACTTAGTTATTACGAGTAATATCACATTTTTATCTATAGATGTCGTTAGCATTTCTGATCTAGATGTAACAATTGTAGACAAACTTGATTTACTGAATAGTATTAATTTTTATTTTTTTATATATAGATTACAGTTTTCCCAGTTAGATATACATACTTACTAGATGATAAAAATACCCTATTGTTCCGGCCGCGACTTCTTTCGCGTGGAGTTCGTATACTTAGCCCTCCACCCTATGATCACTAATGTTCTTTTAAAAGGTCTTATCCATCTTAACATATTATATCCTACATTCTTCTGTCGTGTGTTTGTCGCCTAACTCCTCCTAAACGGATAGACCGATATGGTTAAAATTTTGTACTTTTATATCTATATTTTAATGGGTTCCGGGATGGTTTACGTCTATGACGTTACGAAGTTCGCTGGGTCAGCTAGTGTCAATCAATATAAAAGTACCTATCATCAAAATTGGTTCAATGGTTTAAGCGGATCAAGCAACAGGCAGAGAGACAAACTTTCGCATTTATCCAAGCCAAAAACATGTGAAATCTAGTCTACAGCTGTCCAGTTTTCCTTAACATGATTTTAGTAGCCATTTTGGAGCTGTGTAGATTTTGCCAGGTCTGTTTGTACTCGATAACGGGATTGCGCCTGTGCACACGTTATGTAATGTTGCATTACTGGTGCATAAATTCAAAGAAATTGCCACATCGAAATGCAAATTGTTTAGCAACAGTTTTACGCAAAAATAACTTGGCGAAGAACAATCTTCTTTTATCAGTAACTAGCGGTTTTACGGTTTACCCCCCCCCCCCCCCCCCTCTTTCCCGTGTGAATATCGGGATAAAAAGTATCCAATGTTATAGTCCAGGCTATCTACTATCTCTGTGCCAAATATTACCTAAATCTGTTTAGTAGTTTTACCGTGAAAGAGTAACAAACAAATAAACACACTGATATACTTTCGCATTTATAATATAGATATTTATTGTAAAGAAACTACAGCCCCTCTACCATGAATTTTATTAGCATACTTACACTAATACTGGCACTTGATAGAAGGGAAAAAAGGGAAAACGTAGAGACCCAAAAGAATGGTCAGACCAGAGCGTAGGTACCATGATTGTTTTCAGGAATTTTTCAGGTTGTGAGAGTGTGAAGCCGCTAAACGCGCCAATAGGCCTCAGGTGGATGCCTTATGTCAGATAATCTGAAGATGCCAGTGAACGTCACGTTACATCAAGTCAAAGACCGCAACAGGTGGAAACTCCTTGTATAAGACGTCTTGGCACGAAGTCACGATCCTCTAAGTACCTATAGGAACGACCAAGGAGAATGACGCCTATCAGGTAGTGTACATTCTTTGATTGTCATGTTACCTATCTTGAATTAAAGTCCTAATAAATGATTAGCCTATTTAACTTAGATTCACGTCTCACGATGTAAATATCATGGCTGCCCATTGTTATAACATTCTCTTTATGGCTTTACTTCAATTTGCAAAATTTACCAAGACTGGTTGTAAACACCCATTTAGTTTATTCTGATATTGTAAAATAGAGCCCGTTTATTAAATCACTGAATATTGTCAGTTGTCACGAACTAAATATAGGGTACTGTGGAGATCGTTTGTCTCCGCATTACCTACAAGCAGGCCGCTACACCGCCCGTTGCTGGCTGGTTTTGCTTTTATAAAAATAAGATATGGACGGTCGCCTTGTCAGATAAAATAAGTTATAAAATTATTTAATTGATTGAATATAAGTACAGTATCGAGATAAAGTCGTTTTTATTATAAAAGTAGCGCAAGCGCGTTACATTACCTACCTACAAATTAGTACTTATGTAAACTGCTCATAGATAGCTTTTCAGTCAAAATAAGAATTTCAGTAAAGTTTCAGAAGCTATTTACCTAAGTATTTTATCTGGCTTCTTTATGCAATTTTCCATACTTAACGATAGGTATTTTCAGACTTGTCGAAGTGAGAAGAGACGGGTTTTGCTTGCGGTTTGGTCCGAAGTCAGAACAGAAGTTTTCCATTTAAATCACCCTGCTACAGGTAGTTTCTTAACAAAGGAAACCGATCTCCACATTAACATTCAAAGGCCCATACCTTTACTTTCCCGGCCGATCCGTTTCTAGTGCGCAAGCGGCTATATCACCTATATCTAGATTTCCTTCCCAACTAGCACAAACTGGTTGCTTAAGAGCTTTGGAGCTAATCCGATTATTCCCAATGGCGCCAAGCTCAAGCGCCAGAGCGTGCACTGCAGACCTTATGCAGCCGCTTTGCAGCCAAAGGGGCACAACTTTTTGCAACCTACAGTTCCATTAGAACTTCGTAATAGTGGCATAAAAGCATTACAGGAGCTGCAACTTATAATTAACACCACACTAAAGCTCTTGTGGCGCTTATTGAATGAATGACAGGTTTAACTGAACGATTAAGGATCACTGATAATTCACCTTATGTCTCATTTAATTAATATATCTGTTGTTCCTGAGTCACACATTACTGAATACAAATAAATAATAAGTGAAGTGAAGGTAAGTGTTTTTGAGCTATATTTTGTATAATATGCAAGTGGCTAAAAACGCAAATCAGTTTATCGTGCATATAGTTGATATTATTGGAGTATTTTTAACGCGCCTCAATAATTACCTCAGAATATTGTAAAATATGTTAAATATTATTAAATAAAAAATATTATATCACATACCTAAACGATATTGAAATTACATACTTGATTACATTTGTATTTAGTAAGTTGCTGGTTCTATATTAAGTTATATTTTACTACAAATTGTGATAAAAACCTATAAATTTCTCAAGTAATGATAAATATTATTCTTGTAAACATGGCGTCTATGAGAAGCAGCTTTAACTTGCAACTTCAACATTAATACTTCTGCTCTGCGCGTCAAAGCGTTAAGTTTCACTCTTCTATAGGTCCAAGTAATACCTGTACCACTAATGCAGTTCAAGTCTTTACAATCACTTTTATTCCGTACTTACTGCAGGTATCGAACCACACTAATGGTTATTTGTTTAGAGATCCGTAGAACTCATTGAAAACCCTAAAATACGATAATCGTTTGTAGCGGCTTCTATATTTTTCCCTTTCAATTATTTAACACTTAGTCTTATTATGTCTTACCATGTTTTCAGAATGCCTTTATGAATAATTCAAGCTTATAATGAACAACAAAATAAACAAGAACATTGCATCTGTCCATCTACGTGGGAAAACATGGTTTACTAATTGAGAAAACAAAATCTACGGGACCCTCGCTTGTATTTGTTGAACTCGAACTTGGCGCATTCTAGAGAATAAATTAAATGAAAGCTAATTACTCTGACGTAATTAAGTAAAAAAAACTTACGTGTTATTTAATATTTCAATTACAGAATTCACACACTCAGTTGTCTTTTTTAATTTCTGCATATTCTGATAAACTCCCCCCCCCCCCCCCTACTATCTTGCGATATCCTAGTTCTTAGATTGAACTTCCATGCTGTCAGATCCATATTTCTTTTAACCTGGCTCAAATATTTTATAAAATGTGATTTCTCCAATAAAAATAGCAGAATGTATCCAAATGAGTAGGTATTGTCCATTACGCTCCTGCTTCTATTGTGAAGCCTTAATGTCGCTATTAGTAAAACAGTCGATCAAATTGCTACTTAAGTCTGCGTAAAAGTACAAATCACTTCTGCAATGAATCTTTCAGTGGCAGAACAGTGATAAATATATCTTTTATACAGTTCCGTTAAAAAGTCTGCAATTAAAGTCTTTATGCAGTTCGGAAGCGCACAGCGGCAGCAATAGTAGCTTTTTAGCAGCTTTAATCTTTAACATACATGTTTTAACTCTCTTTTTAAGCTATAGACGGCAAATGGGTTGAAAAATAAACTCTCATAAAGCCTAGAGTGTCATTTGGTTCAGTTATTGCTACCCCTAGTGACATTTACAGCTATGAGCAGTTACGGAAGCAATAGTAGAACTTAAAACCACTTTCTGAACCCCTAAAGCGCTATTGTACAGCTAAAAGTTGCAAAATAGGCTGCTATTTCCACTAGTGTGCTAGTTGGGTTGTGCTCGGCTTGAGAAAGTGCTCGACAAACCAGAAAGCCTGTCATTATCCGCGCCCGCCTTGTATCGACGATGGCTATCCCTAGCAGCCCCACTAGAAAGCTGAGTTAAGATAATTTTTCTCCCTAAATAACATTAGGTATGTTTTTTTCAGACAAAAAGGAAAACACGAGGCTTTTAGTTCATCGTCATCATCTTAGCTGTACAGTACCGTTATTTATAATAAATTATAATAAAATAAAAAAAAAGCTGTTTGAGCTGGTTTTGGTGTCATACTAAGTACTACTGGTTATCCACTCTTATATTATTCTGAAGGGGGATCCCCATAGGACCTACAGGAGTCGTATTTTTTAATCACTCGAATTACATTTGCTTACGGAATCGCTAGATTCGCATGCTAATCTATACTATATAATATACAATTATAATAATATTATAAAGCTGAAGAGTTTGTTTGTTTGAACGCGCTAATCTCAGGAACTACTGGACCGATTAAGAAAATTCTTAGACCATTAGAAAGCTACATTTCTCCCGAGTGACATTATGCTATATTCCGATATTCCCACGGGAACGGGCACCACGCGGGTAAAACCGCGAATATCCGCTAGTTCAAAAATACGACTCCAGGGTTTTGTAAATAAAAAAAATAGTATCTGACATACTAGACTAGACTAGAAGTAGAAATAATTTCGAATTCAAAAAATACTGCGTTGTTAAAATTCTTAACATAGGTACAACAGCTGAATAAAGACAACAAACTGCAACAAGTTTCCTCGATTAAAAGTTGAACATAAAATATTCCAAATTAAGTATAAAATTTCTCGACTCGTGACTTACTTACCGGTTATTGCAGTATCTATTGCGGTCAGCTTACTAGGATCGTAAGCTTGTAAGTCGTAATGCAATTTGAAATTTCTAAAACCACGACGAAAAACGTGATGTCTAGCCCTAATTACGTTGTATACCTATACTTAGACATATAATTATAAAACCTATTGTAGGTAGGTATTATGGTTACTTCTAGAACCTTTTTACTTTTTTTAACAACAAATAAACTGCTGTCTGAACAGCAAAACTTGGGTTACAAAACTTAAAAAAGTTTTCTTGACTGAGGAATTCTAAAGAGGAATTTAAGTTACGTCAACTTGAAAATTGCCGCTGTTGCAGTTTGTTATTTAAACCATCCATGTATAGAAAATTGCAAAGATGGATTTAATTTATGTTATCTATTCTCAGGGTGTGGAAAGCCAGCATGCGATAATTATAAAGCTGGTAATTTTCGCCGGTTCTGATTAAATCTATCAGTTAGATAAATAAATTACACTCGCACCAACTAACCTAGTAGGCGCTGTAAGGCTTGTGTTATGGAATACTAGGGTAACGGATATAAATACGTATATAAGTAGTTATGTTTAGAATGAGATATAAATGCCCATAACTCAGGTACAAATGCTCGTATTCATCATACAAACATTTGCCCCTACCGGGATTCGAACCCGGGACCTAGAGTAGGCGACACCATATAACCGGTGTACTGCCACTCTACCACGGAGGTAGTCAAAAAGTTAGATGTTGTATAACAATCGGTGGCATCAGTAGGACAGTACTGCGGAAGCTGAAGATGGAAGGAGGACTGATTGCCGTTACGCGTGGATACTTTGCAAACACTTTCGAGTAATCGTTTTGCCGTGGCAAAATTATTATTTACGCTGAAGTTAATGCTGTCCAAGTAGTGAGTGGGGGCGATTTCGAGAAGAAACCCTTTTGAGACAAAATAAGACAATTTTGTTAGGAATCTCCTCATCTATAACGTGAATTTATGTTATTAGGTATATCATCATTATCGGCCGTAATAATTTCCTCATGGATCATGACCAGCTCGTAATATAAAATTTTTGGTCACCCATCCCGTGTAATTGAGCGAGTTTCTTAAACGCAGGCCTAGCGCGCGATTCGTCATGTCACTAAGCTTCATGGTATTAAACTTAGTTTTTGAACATAGTATATAAATAATGGAATAACTCAGATACTTACCTCATCGCGCTGCTGGCACGGCCATTTATCATGTAAACGGGAGCTATGAACTATGTGTTTTTGGCACGACTTTGTTGAAACCATAAACGTCGACTGCTCGATTCTTACATCGATCATTGGGCATCGATGTTGATCAAACGATCATTTGATTTGTGGATCTTGGATCGGCCCTATTTGTGCGACCATTGTTGTGAAGATACTTGGTCAAAAAACTTGATACTTACACAAAAATAGTCACCGTGTTGAGGTCCTAACTTGAGAATATGAACATCGTGATCGTGACGACAAAAACGCTCGTCGCTCGTGTCTCGCGCCTTCCAGGTCACCGTAACGGCCGGGTTGCTCGGGACCGTTTCCCGAGGCTAAATGGATATAATTTGTTCCGAGAGCACTGCATAACTGTGCCGTATTGTTTGACTAGCATTGTTCGCTTGTCATTACGCGTAATTATTCGGGGATCATGTCGAAAGTTAAACTCGCTCACATTAATGCTGTCATTTTCTTTAGTAGTCACCTTGTACGCTATTTCTTTATTCTTAATTACTGACTCGGATAAATGGTGTCACCTAGCTCATAAAAACACTGTTGCCTATAAAATATTCTGAAACTTGAAGATCGCCCGAGAAGCCAGAAGCCCAGTAGAACACTTGGCTTGCGTGCAGATTTCTCGAACTTGGGTATAATTTTATCAAATTCTGTTCGAAATTTGGAATTTTACTTTTTATATAAGTATTTAAAATAATTTAAACAAAATTTTACGAATAGAAAACAAAATTATGTTTCTTGAACTCAATATACGTCTTTTTGCTGAATAAATGTCTCCCCTTAGTTATTAGACTGTAATGCCAGTACCTACCCAAGGTTTGTCCTTTTTGTAGTCAGTACAGATAATACCAATTCTTTTTTTTATTTTTTGTAAGATCTTTGTAAGATTGTTTGTAAGATTGCTCAAACATATGTTTTAGTAATAAGTGGAAACTTTGGTGATTTAAGATATATTAAGTTATTATTTTACTTATAAGACAAACTGTAATGTTTGTTTCCCAAATAAACTAAATAAATAAACTACATATTTTCTATTTATTTAAAGTACTTGAAGTTCAACAATAACTTTGTGGTAAAACTAAAGACCTCAAATTCTGCAACAAAGAACAGAGTCGAACCCAATCACCGTGCACAGGAATAACTATTTAATAATAAAAAAAAAACAATTCATACGCATTTAGACATTTATTTCTAGGAAGACAACAATGTAAAATTACAAAATTTACAAACTTGCCTGCAGTTTATTCGAATGCCTCTAATATTATGACGTAACTGCAAAAATAATATCAAACGAGATGAAACTTAAGCGCTAACAAGTAACAAAATTAACGAAACAAAGATAAAGAATTTGTACTAAAAGGTATGGCACCAAAACGAAAGTAACAAAAATATAGTATAATACGGTTAGAGTAAGGGACCTTGAACATTGTAGTTCAAATCCAAAACCACTAGCGTAGACCAGCCCCGTCTAATTTCAATATCTATAGTGATTTATGGAATTGTGTAACTTAAAGTCGCAATCCCTTTTGGAACGAATTATGTTTTAAATGACACTTCATTTGACAATTCTCCATACACTTGAAAGATATTTATATCTGTCACTTTTGCTTAGACAGTTTAATTTCGTTCATCCAATACATTTCAAAACGCGTCCCGATTACAATCCCTATAAATGGTCAAATAGTGACGGCCTGAAGTATGTGAATATCTTTTAAATGATAAATTGAAAGGGTTTGCGATAGATTTTAAAATTAGACAATTAGCCCACAGAGTGTTAATTCTCCTTACGTTTAGCCATAATCGTATCTCAATCGTGTCTCAATAATTGTAGTACATTGTTACACTGTTGTAACAAGAACTGTGTAACATATCACTGGGCACAATTTGAAATACGTTTAAAATACTAACAGAATTACGTCCCTGCTTGCCGAGTGTTGGTTTGTAAACGTTTATTCGTTACTATTATTTATTAGGTCAGTTTTATACATACTATAATAATACTTGTATATATACTTCGGTACACTAAATAAGTAATATGTGAACATATTTATGCATTCAATCATTTCACTGGTCTGAATTTAGTACATAATATAGATGTATTATTTCGATGCTTTGACAAAAATATTCTTCGGATATCGTTAATAGACAATTGAAAATAATTGCCATTCATATTATCTTACTTTGAAATTGTGTTTTGTTTTAAATGGTTAAGACTAAAATTTATTGCATTTTTTTTTGCTTTTTAATGCCCGAATTTACCAACTAGTTAACATACTGATTATCGCCATTTAAATGTATTTGCATTGCAAATGCTTGCTTGAAGTTTAAAGAGACAGAACTATGTTTTAAACAACGATCATCTAATCGACAGTTGGTGAACTTGGTGAACTAAATCGCACATAAACTAGGTATGTAAGTTAAATATTTCCTTTCATATATTTCAATAAGCTGCCCATTTTAGTGAAAAAGTATTTAAAAGCCATAAAAGTTTTAATTATTATTTGAGTGATTTATTACAAATTAAGTACAAATAAGATGGCCTACCCTATATTCCGGTATTTTACAAAACTTACAATTATATTGTAACACGTAATCCAATTGATTGTTTTAGCACCACTTTGGTATATTATTGTGATAATTCAGATATAATTTTCGTTACTTTCTAGTAGGTATATAAATATTTATTGTACATTTCCGTCATAATTTTTGGTCGAATAACACCATATTACATACGTATATAAGTCGCCAAATCTAACTTTTATTATACCAACTATGGTCACTAAAATCACTAAATATTATACTTAAACGACTTAATAGACCTCTTAGTGAAATCAACATTATAATTTGTCATACTATATTACTGTTAAAACAATGGTATGATTACAGTTGTGTCATATGAATGTAAACTAAGTAAAGAAAACTTGAAATCATTTTTTGTTTCTTAAATTTTTTTATGGTTGACAGTACAATCACGAACTTATACTATACATCATATCATAAAGACATATTACATTATTGTTGACTTTAATTAGAAGCAATAGTTTCTAAAATTATTTAGAAATAGTTATCAACAATCACAGACTAAGACGTGGTTGTACGAATTCGTAATGTCTTATTGATACATACATACATACATAGATAAAATATATAATACATTGCTATTAAATAGGTTATCGTTGACTTCTGATTTAAATACACTGAACATTTTGAAATTGTGTAAGATGAAGTTAATTAGGTAGGCTTACTGTACTATGCTAGAACATAAAAAAAAACTATACAAATTTATACAACCACAAATACTAGCAAGGTAAAATACTTAAAGCAAATAAATATACATACATTTGTATTTAACCAATATGATTTATACGCCACTATAGAATCTTGATTGTATAAGCTTAATCCTTCTTAGTCCTACATATTATAGCTCTATTATGCCATATACTTATATATTATAGTCTGGATATGCGCTGAGAAACATGTACTTAACTATTTGTTAAAACAGTGGAAATATCAAACTTTTTTGTTTGTGATTAATATTAAACAAGAAAATATACCAGAAAAACGTCCCGTCGTCGGGGCGACATGAGACAAGTTGCTTTTTTCTGGTTTATTTTCTTGTTTAATATTATCACATAAAAATTAAAAAAGTTATAGTGTTTTTGTTTGATTTGTGTTCGGACTTCGTGGAATCGCGCAGAACCTTCTAGAACTGGTTCGCTTTTTAAGTGTAAAAATGTTTTTTTGTACTATAATTAAGATTTGATTAGCGTTCCTAAATATTGTCTTCAAACAAAAATCAATACTCAATAGTTTATTTTCAAAACCATAATGTACATATAGATGTTATAAAATAATGCAAGACCAGTGTTATGGACCCTGTTGGGCACGCAATTAGGGGTTAGAAGAGAGAGGGGCCGCATTTCATCTGAGAAATCAACTATGAACACACTGAAAATACATTAAAAACTATATTTAAGGCTTCCATAGTGGCCTACAAATCAAAAACCTGACTGTACATACACAACCTCATTCAAGCATTTTCAGTTTCAGATGAAAATTTAAGCTAGCTGTGAATTAAATAAGCGAGACTTACGCCTGAAATTAATATCCTATTTATAGATCTATAGATATTTTTATCATATTAACAAAAATATCATAGGCAACTATCTCAGATAGCCCTATCCATATCTACGGATAGATTATTAATTTCGGGCGTAAGAAAACATCGTGAATACAAAAAGTATTGCGACACTGTCTTCTTTAATCTATGGTCAGATCATAGACAAAAGAGATTTTTAACAAAAAGTTTTTACTTAACTATCGTAAAAGTAGGAATTAAAGCTGTTAAATTCATAAAAAAGGCTTATTACAAAATGGAAATAGAAAAATCACGACTATTTGCAAGAGTGACAACGATTATAAAAAAAAACTGCAATGTGATACCAAAGTTACGAGATAAAACTATTAATATTTTTAAACATCCTTCACATCATTTAAAACTGAAATCTGTGTAAGAAGTTAGATTACGAATTCGGACTATTACACAAGTTTCATTTTTTAATACAATTATTTTAGGTCAATTACATTGGAGCCGCACTGGACGGTATTCGAATGACCGTTTGTAGTTTTTATTTTTCTCAAAAGTATTGGACGATGTTTTCACCAATTTTCTGCCAGACTGTGACAGATTGCTTGTAACGTTTACATAACGGAATTTCTTTTTAAGACGATTTGTTACTTATGTAATTCGGCTTGTCTGCCGAGCGCTTCTAAATTGTTATGATGGGAGTCTATTCTGTTGATATTCGCTTTGAATTCGTCGCGAGGGGTTTTCTGATGGATCGGTGTGTGTGGGACGAGCGTGTCAGTTGACCCTTTATCGTCAGCGTTGGTTCTTTCGGAGTTCAAGAAGTCTTCTTGTGACCCATTCACTTGTTTCGGCTTGAAGTCGGGGTACGTTAGATCGAAGTTCGATACGGCTATCGGGCTGGCTTCCTCGAGACCGGACGCGAGTGATTTGGATGGAGTCAGTCGTTCGTTTTCTGTGACGTATTAAGGAGTTGTAAATTATAAGGGAGAATACTGAGTACACGTTACTTATTGCTAAAGTGGCACTAGTATTTGGAGCTTGCAAAATATTTTTGTAGACAATTATGAAATATGATATATTTAAGTAACTCTACAAAGAATCATTAAAAAACAACCTAAACGAACAATCGACAGGAAGTCAGGCCTTACGCTCGCACTACGAAAGCCGACGCTATTACGAACAGCATAAGGTCTCACACTCAAAGTCAAAGCCTGATGCTGTTGACTGTACATTAACCTTCAAATAAAATGTATCAATATTTAACCGACTTCAAAAAAAGAAGGAGGTTAACAATTCGTGGCGTATATATATATATATAATTTTGTATGTAGGTACGTTCACCGATTACTCGAGAACGCCTGAACCGATCGAAATGATTCAAACGTTATAACATCGGGTTTGTTCCCAAGTTGGTCCCATTTTTTTAATTTTGAAATCGTTTCAGTAGTTTTGAAGAAATCTTGAAAAAATTGTCGTGTTTTCGGTCAAGCGGTTTGACCCAAACGGTTTGACTGAAACTAGTAGTTGCCTACACTACTAGTTTGAGGAAAACCAAAGTGTGGGACTTATTCTCACTTTAAAAATTGTGAAATATAAAATTTAAAAAAAATTTAAAACCGTCCTCAAAAGAAAAAAAGCAAAAAATAAACCTTTTGGAGTCGATGCCTTTTGGAATTCTACATTGCACTTTTTTCCTTCTATTTTTTTTATTTATTTACCTGTAGTTTCGGTGGTAGGTTGCGGGTCTCTCTCGGCGCTGTCGTCTTTATGGTCCTTCGGCACGGAGGAGGCGCGTCCGGGACTCGAACCGCCCACCATGTTCAGGATCCTGATGGTGCAGGATTACGTTAAGTGTGATGTAAGGAAAGAAGTGCAGTATGGAGAATTATAAAATTAAAATGACTATAGTTAAACTGAAGAAGACAAATTAAGACAATAGAAAATTAATATGTACCTTATCATTCACTCCTGAGATGCCATGAAAACAAAGCAAGAAATAACAGTTGTTAAGCCAAGTCAGATTCCAAGACAAGTGGATTTTAATAAACTTTCGCTATGAGGATTAGTGGCCACCTCTAGTGCCAGAGTTTACCAGGCCGCCTGTAAGGCTTGGCTTAACGACTGTTATCAGATGACAACAGCCGGGACCGACGGTTTAACGTGGCCTCCAAAGCACGGAAGCGCTCAGTTGTAATGCCACTTTACGGTCACCCATCCGACACCTGACCGGGCTGGACGTTGCTTAACAAACGTGATCAAATACGATCAGTCTGTCAAGCGCGGCCATGAGTGCTTCAACTTACACATATAATTTATTTAAATTGATTTTCGTTCTTTCTTCTTGTTTCGTTTCTTGTCTTATTGCGTGTAATTAGGTTCAGTTCGTGGTAAATCCGACGTTTTGACGACCTGTTTGACGCAGGGGTACTAAGACTGCCTTGTGCGCCAGAGGTCCAGGGTTCGATCCCCGGACAAGACAAATATTTGTGTGCATGAACATGTCTATTTGTCTTGGTCTAGGTGTAAGTATGTATATTATGTATTTACCAATAAATGTATATTATAAGTATGTTTATCCGTTTATCTAGTATTCATAACACAAGTTATTCATAAAATATAACGTAGGCTAGAGAAATTGGTGTGTTTGTATGCAATTATTTAAGTATTTATTTAAATTTAAGTAAATCCGCCTGGTTAGCTTAGCTACCCATCTCAGTCTGACGCCTAAACAGCAATGTTTTTAGCATTGTTGTGTTCCGGTAGTCTATACTAATATTAAAAAAAGAGAAAGGATTTATAACTTTTAATTTTGCATTTTACAACGCTATTTTTATGTGATAAATATTAAACAAGAAAATATACCAGAAAAAAGTAACTAGTCTCATGTCGCCCTGACGGGATCCCGTCAAGGCGACATGAGACTAGTTGCTTTTTGTTTAATATTTATCACGAGAAAAGATTTGTTTGTTTGTTTGTTTGAACGAATAAACTCAAAAACCACTGAATGGATTTGGATGAAATTTGGTACACATATAGAAGCCTGTTTATGAACATAGGATACTTTTTATCCCGACATTTCCACGGGAACGGAAACCACGCGGGAGAAACCGCGAGCGGCCGCTAGTTTGAGATAACATAGTTCCTCAGTGGTTGAGGATTCTGGAAGTGGCGCGCTTCCACCTTCAGTCTTATCGTTACTAAACATCGAGTATGATGAAGGCTGACCATCTCCCCGTTGCTCATAAAAAAACCTTAATACTTGCCTCGAGTTGCCGAGGTCCCCAAAAGGCGTGCGGGGCGTAGAGGGCGTGGGAGGAGCGCGAGTAGCTTCCCCCGCCACCGCCCACCCCTCTTCTATCAACACGCCCCCTATGTCGAGCTCGCCCTCTACGCGGACAAACAGACAACTTGATGAATAAATAATAATAATAAATAAATTACTGACCAATGATACTCTATGTGTGTACTTTAAGCAGATACGTGACAAGCATAAAAATTATTATAATTTTTCTATTTAAAATTTACCATAAGCATAAAAACCTTCGATTTGATCCAACTAAAATAAACAAAAGACAGATACATAATGTAGCTCCTATTCGCCGAGTGCGAACAGTTTTTGCAGAGCGCCAATACACTACCCGTTCATCTAATTTGTATAACAAACATTTGACTGTAAAAGGATCTTGACGAGCTGGTTTAGATAACGAAAAAACTGAATAACTTTTGACTAATTAACGTAATTCTACAAATATAAATAAATAATTCCCCATTTTGAGGACCTACTAACACACTTATTTTAGCACATACATACACACAAAACACGCGCGCGCGCGCACACACACACGCCCACACATTACACAGACTTTGGAATCTGTTGTCTTGTTTTTGTTCCTCATAAGTTACAAACCTACTCAATATTTTGTATTGTCGTGGGAAGAGCGAGTCAACCCCAACACAAGTATTACATTACTTTCTGGGGTGTCTCAACACTTTATTACTCAATATACTTATTACAAAGGTATTTTTATTATTTTAGTATACGTCATACGAGCTCGCTTTGTGAAAATTAGGAAGACCCTATTTATGGGGTCCGATTCAAATTGCGATATCTCTTTCCGTTGTTACAATTTGTTTAGTTCTTGGTCAGTTATCTGGTCACAGATTTCAACGCAAATTACTATGAAGATAACATATCTATACTAACTTTTTAAAGAGGAAAGATTTGATTGTTTGTTTGTTTGCATTGAATAGGCTACGAAACTACTAAACGACGATCTACAATGTCGGAGCAGGGTGTCATTGACATGAGTTTTACGTTTATGAAGCAAGTTAAGGAGCACTGCAGAATTTATGTTTTGACGGATTGGAATGCGTTTACAAAGCTTGTTTAATTTGTTTATAACGTCAGGCGGTTGTCTGGATGGAATCCTAGATAGCGAGATTAGCGTGTGATGGTGTGTCGGTATTGTTTAAATTGTGTCTGTCAGATAACATTGAGATGGGGTAGTGTCACATTTGAAACAACGGACATGAGCTTCGGATCGATAATCTTGCCAACTAGGGGATCATCACGATTCTCCCGTTTGTATCAGGACAATCTAACGGGTTTTTCTTTAGTTCTTGTTTGAAAGTAATAAACAAGCGTATCGACCGTCGGTGTCGAGCTGCGTTATTATTTTAACGATAATAATAACGCATTTTAACCGCCTCTGTGGTTTAGTGGTAACAACCACTGGTATCAGACCCAGGGGTCCCGGGTTCTATTCCCAGCGGGGGGTACATATTGTATTCGGTTTGGTTGGTGGTAGGACTTGTTGAGTCCGCCTAGCTACCACCATCTTATCTAAGTCTGAAGCCATAACAACAATGTTTTCAGCATTATTGTGTTCCGGCAGTTAGAGATAGATAAGATAGCCAGTTCCTCAGTGATTCAGGATTCCGGGAGAGGCTCTCTGCATCTTCAGCCTTATCAATACTTAACATCAGGTATGATGAAGGCTAAGAGTCACCCCGTCGTCAATTAAAAAAAATACGATCGCCGCCCGCGCCGTACTAAAATAGATGAACGTCACAACTCTGATGATAGTATGGCCCGACTCTGTCATACATAATTATATATTTCGGTGAAGAGTATATAATATCTAATTGCTCTGATAGAAAATAAATCTTATACGTTACAGTAGGTCACGACCCCTGGCCGAGCGGGCACTCTAGTACTACTAGTACGGACGTCGTAACATCGGGTCCGTTTCTTTCTTTAATTAACCGACTTCAAGAAAAGGAGGAGGTTCTCAAATCGACTTTATATTTTTTTAATAAGCACTGTTTTTGTTAAGACATCTGTAAGAATGATGGCCACCGATGAAATTTGACTTACCATCAGTGACGTCATACAACTTGATGCCAGGTATCTCCTTTTCTTTCTCGCCTTCCACGGTAGAGATCTTCTTGTAAGTACATGTTCTTGATACTAATGGCTTCCATCTAGCAACCTGCCGAGAAATAATGAAATGAAGTAAACTAATTTAAATAATTTAAGTTTTTTTTATATGATAAATATTTCCGCTCTCGCCCGCTTAGAAATATTCCTTACTTCATAGGCAAAGGGTAACTTTACCTGCGTAAGTTCCTCAAACCACTCGATGGCTTGCGGGTTCCAGCGGTCCCAGCGCTGGCCAGTGGCTGTCACTCCCACTGTGTCCTCCTCTTTGCCTCTAGGAAACACTCCATAGCCTAAGGGGAACTTTACCTGCGTGAGTTCCTCAAATCGCTCAATGGCTTGCGGGTTCCAGCGGTCCCAGCGCTGGCCAGTAGCTGTCACTCCCACTGTTTCCTCCTCTTTTCCTGCTGGCTTTACGCCTGCTAGGAAACACTCCATCGCCTAGGGAGAAATATACAACGTTATTTTACTTTTACGCCAAAAATTACGTATATGACGCACTTCCTTATTTATATTCTTCCTTTCTAAATAAAAAAAAGTGTAAATATATACTTGTTTGTAGGTACTTGGATTTTCGTTAAAGCATTATTGGATTAAGGAAATAAAATTTTCAGTTTTCCTATTTTAAATGCAGGCGACTAGTATCCCAGTCACTGCGAAATGTTGAAAGCTTGCCTTACCTGGAATCGTAGCCGCAGCAAGTCGGCCCGTAGCTCGCACAATTCCTCTACTGCTACGTACTCGCTATCACCGTAATCGACGTAGAATACGTCGGCCACCTATTCACAATTTATGAAAATTAATTTGAAGTTCAAAGTGCTACTTTAGTATCAAAAAGCAACTTAAAGTTGCCAAAACTTTATAATATTTTTATACATTAGATTGTAATAAAAAATAATAAATTGTAGCGTCAGTGTCCATGATATACTCGTAAGTTTTTCATCAACCTTTTGCACAGTGCTATTTTTTATAAAATGAATTTTAAACATGCAAAATAGAAACTTTTCTTTTCTTTCTTGAAGCCGTACCACCTTTTGTAACGATTTCGTTCCGATTCTGTTTAGGATGTGTCAGTGAGACATCGCTCAACACGTCGCTCATAAAAATCAACATAGTCCTAACTCAAAAATACTTGTTTTGACATATAGCGTTTAAAACATTTAAAAAATCATAGCTCCTGACTGTCAACTACTTATGGCTTGATTGTTACATCTTAAGAAACCTATACTATACAAAATTGGAACACACTCGCTAAGAGGTCATGGTATGGCCGCTGGACTACTAAAGATTGTAGATTCGTGCTTGGTTTGAGAATTAATTTGGTAACAAATTGTTACTTTGTAGTGTAAGTTCGAAAACGATTTTAAATATATTATTTTTTTACCTGCTTGGTGGCATCATACTCGTTCGGCAGTATATCGTGCACTCGAGCTCGATACCAGCGTCCGTCGTGTCTGAACACTGCCGCCACCACTTGTCCCACGCACACTTGCTTCAACTGTGGACACAGAATATAATTATAGTACTCTGCTATCGTAGATGCCTCAAATAAGTCATAAATAAATAAATAAAGCATATCGAGTTAAAGTCATAAGTCACGACTAAGTGGTTAAGCTGCTCGCCTAGTTGCGCAACTTGCGGGGTGTAACCTGGGGCCTTTAGTAGTATTTTTTTAGTACGAATATTACTGCAGCGGCCAGCAAAAGAGGCATTGATAGACGAACGTGTATATGTGGGCCGAGGCAAAGCCGAAGCACACATACGTAACTCCATCAATGCCTAGTTTTGGCCAAGGCTTGTATATTACTATTCTCAAATAATGCGCGGAAATTAAAACATTTTTTCGAAATCATACAAGAACGAACAACAATATTTTTCCCGCGGTAAAGTGTAAATTTGTTGTTTTTTTTTTAATTAGCTTTCTATTTGTTTTTTATTAGTTATTTTTAGGTTGTGAGAGTGGGATGCTGCCATACGTTGCGTATAGCCGCGTCTCATTGTTACTACCTGAATATAACTTAAACTGAATCGCATGACAGTTGATCGTGGCCTCCGGGACCCAGTTCCACCGAACACGGAATCTATCCCGGGTAGAGATCGACCCCACGACCTCTAGCGCATTAACCAAGATCACCACCGCCTCACCACTCATTGCGTCATCGATCGGGTCAATCCCAACAACCACTCATGACCTGACGAACCTTTTTGATTATGCGAAGCAACGAGAATTGAGCTCAGGATGGCTTTCACAGCGTTCACAGGGCACACTTTCTGGACTCCTTAGAATTTTTTCTTCATCTTTCTCCTTTTTCCTTACAATTAAAGTTCTAGTTTTTTATTAAATTTAGGGTAGACGGTGGTACGGCGTCTACAAGACGCATCTGGTGATCTGGACCCACCCTAACACAGTGAGCAGGGGTTGACTAATCTGAAGAACTTTCTATTATCATATAAATTTAACCTTGGTATTGGGAAGCAGCAAGAATTGAGCTCAGGACGGCTTGCACCACGCGCATTGCACACTCTTTCTTGACTCTCTATAAATCTCTTTTTCATCCCTTCTATTAGAAAAGCGTCATTTTGTTCCTCGATAAGCGAGAGCAAAGTAGCTCTTTTCTGATTGAGTTTTTAGCGGGCAGGAATGAGATTTGAATTTGTAACATGAATAGTTCATAGAAATCAGACGCAAGTTGTATGAATTATTGTCTGTACGAAGCACGGGGAGCTTGACGTGTGACATTTTAATAAGCCCTGAAACAGTAAAACGAGCAGCTAATAACGTCATACAATTACTTTAAAGTTTCTCTCATTTAGTTTATCAGAAGTTGGAAAGTCAAGTGTATCACGCGAGAGTAAAACTATTTTTTCCTTGGGCGATAATTTGACCTCACTGCTTAGGATTCTGCTCTAGAATCCTTCACTTCGTTTTGGATAAAAAATAGCGTCCTCGCCTAAAAATATTATTTTGCTCCCTTGTAATACAAACTACTATTGTTCTCTTCTGTCTCGTTTTCCTCTTAGTACTCGCCTTATGGTTCTCTCTCGCAGTCCTGTAGCTATAGTACTGCGTCATAATAATGTGCCAACAGCTCATTGAACTCACATTGACTCACACGAACTGGACCCAGAACACCTCTAATTCAGTTCCTTATGAAAAACGCCTCGACCCCTAGTAAGCACAACTGCCGCACACTCTGCCATTGGACCAAATCTACCAACTACTTATAACCTGACGAATCTTCTTGGTTATGCGATGCGTCTAGAATTCAGCTCACGATGGCTTGCACCCTTTCTTGATTCCCATCTTCTGCCTTTTTTATTCTTATAGTAACTACCTACTATCTCTCTCTTTTTTTTAAAGAGGTCGTCACTTACCTTATGTTTCTTTTTAGCATCCTTGTCCTCGTAGTACTGCGTCATATGTGCCACCAGCTTATCCAACTGCGCCACTTGTGGACCTAGAACACCGCTAACACTTTGTCTAGCTAGAACCTAGGTGGAGCTAGAACCCACGACCCTTATCGTAGTAGGCAGGACCACCACACACTGTATCATCGGACCAAACCCGCTAACCACTCGTACCATAGTACCTGACGATCCAGTTAAGGTATGCGTAACAGCGGGAATCGAACTCAGTATGACTTTCACTCTCATTTTCTTGAATCCCTGTATTTCTTAATTTCTTCTGTCTTTTTCGTTCTTATAGTACCTACTTACCTCTCTCATTTTTTTCTGAGGAGGTTGTCACTTCTCTTTTGATTCTCTCTTGCATATAGGGATGCAAAGAGAAGCACCGTAGTACTGTGTCATACGTGCCATCAGCTCATCCAACTGCGCCACCTGTACCTGGACCTAGAACCGCGACGGATAAGACACCGCTGCCACTCTGTACCGGATGGAGATCGAAGTATCCAACCTTAGCGCAGTGAGCTAAGGCACTAACCACTGACAAACCTTCTTGGCTATGCAAACCAGCGAGAATTGAGCTCAGGATGACTTCCAGCGCGCACACCGCAAGCTCTTGACTCCCTATTTCTTGTTTTTTTCCTTTTATCACATCCATCACTTACCTTGTGGTTCTCTTGCATCCCTGTCGCCTTAGTACAGCGTCATATACGCCACCATCTCATCACCTGTGGATCCACGAACTGGACCCAGAACCGCGATGGAGAATATACCACTGACACTCTGAGAACCTGTACCGGATAGATATCAAAGTATCGAACCAACGACCACTAGCGCAGTGAGCAGGGGCTGAGTAGCCTCCTTGGTTATGCGAAGCATCGAGAATTAAGCTCGGGATGGCTTTCACCACGCGCACCGTATCTTGCCTCCTTACAGATCTTTCTCAATCTGTCTCTTTTATCCCTCTCCTGTTGACAATTACCTTATGGTTCTCTCTCGCGTCCCTATCCCCGTAGTACTGCGTCATATGTGCCACCAGTTCATCCAACTGGGTCACCTGCGGACCCACGAACTGGACCCAGAACCGCGACGGAGAAGACACCGCCGACACGTACACTTCTATGGACGCGCCGCTCGTTTCTGCGCAGGAGATGATGGTGTTAATCACAGTTCGTTTCATATTAAAAGTACGAAGGATTATTACTGGAACTAAAATCTGGTATTTATGCTTATCTGTACTAGACCTCATTTTCGAATGTTGAAGGCGAGAGGCGAGACTTAGATTAGACCGGCGCTAGATGATAACATCAAAGATTTACCTTAATTTAATTTAATTATATTCTCCAAGAATTATGTACACACTCTCTCAAGGTCAAAGTGTAAAACCGTGCGTGCTGCTAACTGTACGTACAAAAACTCCACAATCACTTCAGCTTTTATACCGCTCCAATCAAAAACAATTTAAACCTCAAAAACCTTTTTGCCACACCACCCCTAACCCTTCCATTACCACCAAACTAAATAACAATAACAGTAATAAAAATAAAACATACATTGCATATAGGTCATAAAAATAAAACAAAACTACAAATCAAAACACAGCACACAAAAACAACAAATATTATCAACAACACACTGGGCTCAAAGAAATAAGGAAAAAAGGATAAACATACCAACTATACATACATATCACATATTTTACTTATAGAATTGTCGTCAAAAATATGAACAAATAAATCATAAATCCGTATTTGCCCAGACGGAGGATCTAAAATATATTAAGGCCAGAAAGATTTTTGACTTCTTCAAAGTCTCTAAAAGAAATAGTGGTGAGTTACAAAAATGACTTGATAATTTTGAACGACAATCCTACATACCTATAAATTAGTTTAAACTGCACTTGCCACCAAACTTGCAATACTTGCTTTGCTATTGACGAAGTTTGTATATAAAATTTAAAGTTACCTTGGACGGAATAAAGTACGGACGCCTCGATCTATACGAAATGTTTGACAAAAACATTAACAGAGTATTTAGGAGTCACGATTTAAACATATGTGATGGGAATAAAATGTTTGAACTTATCCTTTGGACTTCAACATTTCTAGCCAATTTCTAAAGTATGTATGAACTTAAGTGCCAGTTAAACAACTCTATAATTTTGCTGCACTATCTATTGTATATCTTTTTTTAACACATAGGGGAAAGATAACAATTTGAAAATTAAACATTCCTTTTTATGTATCTATCTAATTTTTGTGTTTTGATAACGATACTTAACTGATCAAATACTTATTGCACGATTCAAACTGACGCGCGCGGCGGGGTATGCAACAGCAATGCGATGACAAAAATTGCGCGATAATTGCTTTACGTCACGTATCACCATAGCAACCACACTGTTGTTACAGTGCGGCCTTTACCGAACAATCGATGAACTATAATGTGCATTCATCGCGGCGTCTCTCTCGCACTCTAGGTGAGAGAGTGAGACGCCACTATACGAATCATCAGCGAGCGATTAGCCAGCGATCACATACATAACACCATTATAATTTTGTCGATCGCGCGATAGCTGCGCGATGATTGCTAATTTTTAGGTAATAACCCCGCGGGACGTGGAAGCACATTTTGCAATATGCTGAAGAAAAAAAGCGAAAAATTTAGCATTCAAGCAGCTTAAAAGCCACTTGGACTAGGTAGTGCAAATAGCATTAAAAAAATCTACAATATGGACACTTGAATTTCCTTCAGCACATTGTAAAATGCGCCACGAATCGCGCGTCGGTTTGAATCGTACATTTGACTCAATTCACATTGCGGCGGAATAGAATGGAAGCGAATTTTTAAATGAAAGTGTGCAATGCTTACAATTTATATAGAAGCCAAAAAAGTATTTTAGCTTCTAACACTATTCTCGCACATTCTTGACCATTTTAATTGGTTTCTATCTAATCTAAATGTTAACACAATTTACATACTAATTATACTTTGTACAATTTCATTGCGAAAAATCGCTTCAAATTCATTCTGGCGCAATGTAAATTGAGTCTAAAGGGCCGATTTCACCACTGGCTGGTAAGTTCTGGAATTTGGGATAGCTTATCTGGCAGATAATTTGACATATGTAATATGTAGAAAGCTGCGTAGTGTCGGCTTAGAATAGCACTACCCCCTCTCATCCCGTGGGTGTCGTAAAAGGCGACTAAGGGACTCAGCCTTCAGGAGTCGGGCAGCAGCGTCTCCTACAAACTTGGCCATACTGCGGTCGCCAACCCGCCTGCCAAGCGTGGCGATTATGGCAAACCCCCCCTTTGGGGGGAGACCTATACCCAGCAGTGGGTGTTTTGTGGCTGAGACGAGGACGAATATGAACAAATATGTCAAATATTCCGCCAGATTAGTTTATTTGGCAAAATATTTGACATATAGTACAACAAGGCTTATAATGAAAGTGGACGGGGGCGCTGTTAGCTATTGAAAATGACATAACGCAAGATGGCGGTCTTAGTTTCTTTTTTGCCACGTTCATTATAAGCTTTGTCGCACTATATTTGTGATGTATCCAATAATTTATTTATATTTATATTTGATATATCCAGAACATAACTTAATTGACATGTTTAATTTTAAACTGACATTATTAATATGTATAATTCTTATTTTTTTTATCGTTGACCTTTGTATTTTAATAATTATTTGAGTATAATAAGAATGAATTGGAATGTAATGTGTTTTTTAAATATTTGTATGTATGCAAAGACTAATAGTGAGATGCTAATGTGATGTAACAGTTTGAACCTTTTTACCACTTGTAAAGCAAATAAATGAATCTGAATATTAGTGTTGAAACCGACCCTAAAAGTCACAGTTAACTTTTTTCCGTAATAGCAACACAAGTAGCGCATGCGGTTAGCCATCTTACCAGCGCGCTTATACTTGGCATGCTTGTGCGCGGGGTCACCTAGGGCTTCGTTGGGCTCCACCTCCGCCGGCTGCGAGTGCCTGGGGCTGCGCTTCGATTGTTCGATCTCACGGCGACACTTCTCTTGGGCCACCTGATGGATAGTGTAAGTAGTGAGGTTATAGGTATGTGATTGGCAAAAAACTCATTGCCTATTAGAATTCACGGCCATTTAAAGATAAGAAGATTTTTTTTGTCAGTAAGTTGTCCATTACCATTATAGGATTATGGTAGGAAATTGTACGAGCTTGTGTCTAAAATTAACATAAAGGTTTTACAAACTAATATTAATTATGGTTGGCTTATTTTTGGGCCGGTCACTCCTGCTCTCGATCTGATGTCGATGATGGATTCCAGCTTGGAAGACTGTCTTCCCTTACCAAGTAGTATACTCACGCAGTTCTCAATAAGTCCCTTGGCCACTGCGATCTGCTCCTTAGTGCCGCGGAAGGGGACCTCACCGATGTCGATGATGGATTCCAGCTTGGAAGACTGGCTTACCTCAAGTAGTATACTCACGCAGTTCTCAATGAGTCCCTTAGCCACTGCGATCTGCTCCTTAGTGCCGCGGAAGGAGACCTGTCGTTGATGGCTATAATGTATTCCAGCTTGGAAGACTGTCTTCATTGGGAAGTAGTCTAGTCACGCAGTACTCAATGAGTCCCTTAGCCACTGCGATCTGCTCTGTGCCGCGTAAGGACACCTGTCGCTGATGTCTATGATTGATTCCAGCTTGGAAGACTGGCTTACCTAAGTAGTATACTCACGCAGTTCTCAATGAGTCCCTTAGCCACTGCGATCTGCTCCTTAGTGCCACGGAAGGAGACTTGTCGCTGCGCGGCGCGGTCGGTCACGGCGGGGCCCTCAATCTTGACGCGCGCGCCGCTGCGGTGGCTGATGTCGATGATGGATTCCCCGCCGGTACCTTAGAATAGATACCATAAGCATATAAATAAAGGACATCGGGCAAAGTAGTAAGGGACTTGGTCCAAATGAGACCTACACAACTCGACAGGCCACTAAATTGAGTAACTTTACTCAGTACAATAAAATACGCTGTCAGTTCACAATGACCGACGTCAGATTTGACATTGATTGTCTAGGATATTGCCGGGAAACAATGGCTCAAAATTAGCTTTCTGCAATGTTTTTATCATACACTAGCTGTGCCCGCAACTTCGTTCGCGTGAGAACAGGAACATCGTTTGCAATCCTTCCGAACTAAATTGTTGATAAAGCGTCATTTTGACTAACTTCAAAAAAGGAAGAGGCTATTTAATCGCCTATATTCTTTACTTTTTGAAGAGAGTACTTAACACATGATACCATTTAATTACATTCTTATCATCTTATCGTCTTTAATAGAGAAGCTTATCAATTCGTTATTACCTACATACTTACTTATATTTTATAATATAACTAAAAGTACCAAATAAAATGCAAAGTAGCATCTTTTTAAAGTTTTTTTTTGTTGTGATGATAATAATTAAATAGCCGATGCCTGTGATTTTGTTTCATCAGTCGTGTTTCAATGTGGATTTGTAACACGCCTTCGAAATTAACAGAGTAGCTCAAGATTGTTATTTTTGTTCACCCACCCTGCAACCTACTTTAGCGAAAGTTACTTAACCACTATAATCGGCATAATTTCCCTAACGTAGGTTGTATACAGCTGGTAAAATAGTATACACGTATAGCACAATTAGTACCACTCCATAAAAAAAGTCTACTGGTCGACTGGACTTTTTTATGGAGTTCCCCGACTGTATCTGAGTAATAATAAATGCGCCTGTCTTTACTGAAGAGAAACTTTGAGTTATACCATCATAACCATCATGATTGGACTACATGAACCCATTCTTACCCCCCTGTACCATTTGCTCTATCCACAAAACAAAACAACTTTACGGGCCGGTTTTACCACCAACTAATAAGTTCTGGATTATTTAATTTACACAGTAACATTTACATTTTGACAGTTTGTTATATTAAAAAAAATACAAATTATATGTTACATAAGCTATCCATAACTTATCAGTAGTTGGTGAAACCGACCCTTAATGTAATACCTACATTTCGATTCGTTATTAGCCATTTAAAGTGCTGATGCCTGTCTCAGTAAGAACAAAAAGGTCATGACGGCCATGCCAAAAATCCATTTACAAAAAATACGCCAGAGCCAGCGCGTGCTACTAACGTACCTAAGTAGTTAAGTTAAGGTCAATCATTTCTAAGTTCATATAATTTTAAAGGCAACGAAATCGACAGCGTTTTCAAGATTTTCTGAAAATTACTGTAGATACGGTATGAGGGGGCGCAATGGTTCGCGCGCTCGGCTTACGATTTAAAGTCCTCCTTTTTTGGAAGTCGCTTTAAAAATTATAAAAGAACTATAACTTTTAGAAATAACGACAAAATTTACATACAACGCCATCTTTTATGCACGCCATACCGCTAAAGTAATAAAAAGCAGCAAAAAGTATGTAGTTAGTTACGTCAAAATATATTTTTCAAGAATAATCAACAACTGTTGCTAAGCAACCACGCAACGAAAGCTCCCAATAGGAATAAAATCCCCATTTTCGCAACTTTTTCATTGATGCTCCTCATCTATTGGTCGCAGCGTGATGATAAATAGCCTATAACCTTCATCGATGAATAGGCTACCAACGCACAAAAATAATCTTTCAAATCGGTCTAGTACTTTTGGAGCCTATTCAATGCAAACAAACAATCAAATCTTTCCTATTTATAATATTAGCATAGATTTTGATTTTGTTTTATTTAGTTTTGTTTATAGTTTTTTATTTCCAGATCCAGATGTTTTGGCACCTTGCCAGCGGGTGTGATTAGTATGTAACCACGATAGTGAATGTGTGATGCAGAGTGAGTTCTTATCCGATTCTAAGTTGGGTATAATAAATAACTCACCAATGATTCTCCCGCAAGCCCACCCAGGAACGTCTATGGTGTCTTCGACGATGACAGGCTGCTGCTTGATGAAGTCGCGGATGAGAGTCTCCGCCAGCTGGCTGGCATCACTCCGGCCTCGTACGATGCAAACGTCGTAATCCTGATCGCTAAACTTCTTGAAATGTATCAGTGCTCCTGACTTAGCCTCTATCTCCTTTATGTTAGAACCACTTCGACCTAAAAATAGACAGCCAAGTCATTAAATATAGCAAAAAAGAAAATTTGAACATTGCTTGCTTGCTAACACATAATCTGATTGGTTCACAGAAACTTTACTACACGTAAATGAATGGATTGACATTTGAAACGTCAAGTCGTCAACCAATCAGAGAAGATATTGTTTTGGGCGGTCCGACCAGCCAATCATTGTTCTTATTTCATAAATACCAGCGATTCTTAGACCAATCTTACTAAATCAACCCGTTTTTTCGCAAAACCCCTATCTTTTCAGTAGGATGGAGAAATGTCAACACCATTATCTAATTTTCAGTGTTTTTGCAATATCTGTAGGATTTATGCGAAAATTCTATTTATCAAATCCTCCTACGACATCTATATATCCGTGTTTTCGCAATATCCCTAGGATTTTCACAAATAATCGATTTATCTAATTATCCTTCGACATATACAACAAAATATGAGAGAAAACAGTATAATAAAAAAAGGATTAATAATTATGTTTTATATCGCTCTGGTTATTATCAAGAAAATCCTTTCCAGTACCAAGATCTAACTAACAATGGTAGTTTCACATCTTTTGGTTTAATGTCAAGATTTTATAGTTATTTGCCCATCATCCTTTGGGTTAAATAAATAATGTTAATACACTCAAAAGATATTTCTTTTTCTTTAATAAACTATAAATAGGCTTAATGTTCGCCTCATTATTTTAGCATTCCGTGCAGCAGGACCATTTATATTAAAAATAGTTTTTTCAGAAGAAGATACTGAACTTGTGTCATTTAGACCTTTTCATGATAGATCATTTGATTGGTATTATATAAAAATGCTGTAACCGAATATTTAAAAAAGAAATAAATGTTGATTTGTACCTTTTAATGTTTATCTCTTTTTTGGCTGTGTATTACAGGAAACTGTAGATCTTATATCTTATTAAGTAATTTATGATATAAATAATGTGCCTTGTCACTTAGACCTTTACTTGTATAGCTCGTTAGTTTTATTTAAAAATGCTGTAACCCAATATTGATTTGTACATTTTAATGTTAATCTCTTTATTGGATGTTTAATGTAGTTTACTGTGAGTCTTAAGTTTTATTAAGTAATTAATAATTAGCATATTCTAAAAACCTGTGACCCAGTAATTCAAAAAAATTAGTTGTACCACCTAAGTTTTATATGTAAGATGATTTGCTAAAAACAAAATAGGAAACTATAGGTCTAGATTTAATATCTCAATGTAGTAATTATGTATGTGACCATTTGATCCTGTAAAATAAATAAATTATGAATGACAGTAAAAGCATTCATTTTGCTTAGTGAACTAAGCACTAGATTTCAAGGTGAACCTGCTAAGGATATTTGAAACCATCAAGCATATACAAAAGAGCTATATTAGAAGATTTCCTACTTAAGATTTTGTTACTAACAAAAAAAAACACCTCAGACAAACCTCTCTATAGTAAAAATTGAGTCATCATAACTGACATGATGTCATTACTCAACATGTATCAAACTTTTTACTTTAATTAAATAATAATAAAGTAAATGGATATTTCTCACATGTACCTATTAAGTACATGTGTTGTGGATATTCAATGAACAACATATACTTTTTAAATACCTACAGCTACAATACCCAGACCAAGAGGACTGGATATTTACTATGCTATGTATTATGCAAGAACATGACCTACAAATGTCATGTTCAACAAACAGAAGTTGAAAGATTCCACAAGAAGCACATTTACACCGCAACATAAAAAATAAATAAATAAATTATAAATATTCTTTAACAATTTGCCTGCCAATCTACGGGTATATTAGTTGTAACAATAGATGTTGTGTCTGGACCGATGGCAGTCAACATGTTAATATAGGAATGCAACAACAGCTAAAATGATTATAATGCAATTAATTTACTGCAAGGATGCAAGTTCATTAATGGATGATGCAAACAATTTATGCACAGAAGTCACTGTAATCTATACTAATATTATAAAGAGGAAAGATTTGATTGTTTGTTTGCATCGAATAGGCTCCAAAACTACTGAACGGATTTGGATGAAATTCGGTACACTGGTGGTAGATAGCCTGGTTATGAATAAGGATATTTTTATAGGATAATATTTCCACTGGAAAGGGAACCATGCGGGTAAAACCATGAGCGGCCACTAGTACAATAATAAAGAGATACAGCTCATGTGTATCATTCAATTGCAATTGTTATTTGTAAAGGGCTTTCCTGTTTCAGTTGACTTAAGTTTTTGCACTTCGAAGGGCCAAGGCACACTTCCAAGGGCACTTTGTTTCTGGACATTGTTTTCTTACATATTAATATAACTGCAAAAACTTTGTTTTTATTAGACAAATGCAGTGCCTGCAGTGTTACCTGCATGGTTCTCATTCCTGTGAGAATATATAGTTTTAATCGTGGCTTGGACTGATAAACAATCTATGTGCTAAATTTCATCCAAATCTGTCACCAAACATCTAAACTGTCAATTTATAATATAATTATGATTCGGTTCTTTATTGATTTCAATATTTTTGTGTCTCATATTGTTTGTTATTATTTGGTATTCAGCATATGAGTAGGCTGTCTTAATGAATGCAAAACTCAACTACCTTCAGACTTACCTATCAAAGCTGGAACTATACTTTTTGGTATGTTTATCTCAATAACATTGACTCTTGATGTTTTCACTGATTTACTTGCTTTTGTGTCACCATCCTCTTCATCTTTTTTGAAGACATAGTACACAACAAAAGCTGTGACAGACACAATGGACACTCCAAGAGCTAAGGGCAATATTAGTTTCGGGTTTAACGACATATTGCTGCTGCGGAATAAAGAAAAATATATTTAAATAACTTGGAATTTGTAAGAAGGCCAATTAAGTGTTTATAGGTTAAAATTATGATCAGCACACTATGTGCAATTGATAAAATTTTAAAATTAAATATATCATTAAGATAGCTACATTTAGATGTGACCGTACTCTTATGAATTCTTTTATATAAATCTTAATTTAACTCACACAATTCTATTAGCGGCTATGACATAATAACAAGAGCAAAATTACTTCACAAGTAACATGATACCCGTTACATGCACTTGAAGCGACGAAAGTGATGCTTCTTCTTGAGTAAAACTTATTTTCGTGAAACTTAAACTTTATTCTCGATTACTATTGCTAGAACTTTTCTTTGAAAATTGGAAACTCAATTTTCTTTGTAATATTCGAAGTTTTCAAGTTCGTTCGAAAATGCAACTTTGACTGCTGGCTGACGGCAATCACCAGTGACATTGACATCCCTTTTATGACAGACAGATGTCAATAAAGTTTTGGGTAAATGTGGAGCAAACACTTTCAGCACCTACTTGTGATGTGACCTTTGTGAGAGAGGCCAAAATTCTATGTAGCGTTATCTCACTCTCAAGAGGAATCTCTCTCTTTCTTTCTAAAATTGTATCTATTGAAGGTAGTTAGCAATCCTGGATTCCAGTTACTTCCACCACCACGTTGAACACTGAATTTATATATATCTTTTTTACGAAACACATCTCGCTTTAAAGTAGTTTCAATATGGCGATCCTTAGTATCGTCTCGATCACAGAAAGTTTCGGCCCAATTAATTTCGCGTTCGCAGCAGCAGCACAGCGGATGTGTAAAAACGGCGTTAGTAGTACGTTTAGCGAAACATTTTTTTGTGTAAAATAGAATACATCACTTTAAGTTTCGTCTGTCTTGTGTAAACATAGCATAGCAATAGCAGTAGCAGCACATAATCTTAACATTATCGGTTTCCAAAAAACTGTTTACGATCCGTCGCTGTCTCGCTGGCTTCAGACCAGGGACTGTAATACCGATATTTTTGGATACCGATATAAAATATCGATAAACTGGGAGCGAGTTATTGGGAGCGGTATTGACACCGTTATTTAATTTCGATCTCTAAATATCGATACTTTAGATTGATTATATTGATTTAATACTGATACTAAGATACCGGTATATTACCAGTATTTTATAACTTTTTGCGTACATTTGTATACCTAAAAATAAAATACCTACTGAAAATATGTTGTAGCTAGGTTAGGTAGGTAGGGCTTTTGCCATTCCTACCGGTTAAAGCCCCGGTTGTTGTCAGTGCTCCCTTTGTGACCATTTTAAATTTTTAATAATGTTATTAAAATAATTACTAAATAACTAGCCCGAAAAATGGGTGCAAGGGATTTTGAAATTTATCAAAAGTAATGTTTTTAATGAAACATTAATATAAATGAACGAGAATTTAGAAAGAAGTCACCGAATTACCAATATCAATAAGGTCGAAAAACGCTTGCATCTGTTCTTTAAAATTTTTTAGTGATCAGTCATTTAAAAAACAGATGCAATCGACTTTCGACCTTAATGACTATTTTTTTTTATTAAAACCTTAATTTTTATAAATGTCAATAAGGTCGAAAAAAGCTCTCTTTTTAGCTCTCTTTTTTATGAATTTTGAATTTTTGCTTTTTTTCAATGCTATTTTTATGAATTCTCAGATGGGAAACGAACCCACGATCTTTGGATATCCGGTCAAGATAGCTCTCTATTTAAATTAAAATTAATTTTCCCAATACCGGTAAAAGTATCGGTATTCTATACCAGTATTTAAAATACCGATACAAAATATCTGTACATTTTTAAGTTACGTTATTTTACGTTTCGTTTCAAAACAAACAGTCTTCGTCTCACAACTAGTCCTCACTCGAATTTGTACTTAAACCCTACGTACATAGAGTCTAGATCGCAATGAAACCATCGCGACGACATCGTTCGTTCCGTTCGTTTCAGAAGTCATTGTTGTGTAGCTTAAGTGATTGATATAGAATGCAAGGTTGCATAACAAAAACAATAAGGTCTCTGCCTCGAATCTAGCGGGCAGCGGGGCGGCGGCGGCGCGACTATGGAAACGCTCGCCCCACACCACCCGCGCACCGCCGTTTTCGAGTGAGACTATCCGAGGACTAGTTGTGAGACGAAGACTGTTTGTTTTGAAACGAAACGTAAAATGGTTCCATCGTTGCGGAACATTGAAACGGTCCATTGAAACGGTTCGTCTTTGCAACGCCCACTCCTAATGTCAAGATCGTTAACGATTAAATTGATCGGAGATGATACTGTCGGAAATCGCAACAAAAACCGATACAATTGATGCAATCATGAATATCGTATGTAACGACCTGAACGACCGATCGTTTTGTGTTTGAGCGGCAAACTTTGAACGATCGACCGTTACGACGGATCTTTCCGTATAGTATAATGAACCTGGCATAAAAAGGAACAGACCACCATTTTGCGCACAAATTATATGGTATAATGTACAAGTATTTTGCGTATGTCATTTTGATGCGGTAGGCCCACAGCGCCCCCGTCCACGTTCATTATGTCGCACTATCAAAGAGTAAAGTAATTTTAGGGCATTAGGGCGCACTTTATATGGAGCCCTTATAGACACCATGTGACTATGTGCTCTCTACGCCACAGAATCATAAAATCCGGAGACAAAATAAAATGATTCAAAAAGTCAAAATGACAAACTTCGAAGTTTTCCTTATTTCAGTTAAAAAAAGTAATTTATTTTTCTTATTTCTACGGATAATTTAGGGGCCTTAAATAAAAAGCATTTGAAACTTCATTCAATCGCTTGTTAAATCGCAAACGACAAGGTAGGATTACTTTAATTAAGCAATGACACCGTATCGGAGTGATCTGTGTGAACTCAAGATATTCTGATATAGGTTATATTTAATTATTTTAACGTATCTATTTATTTATTTATTTATTTATTTATTTATTTATTTATTTGTTATAGGTACACTTACAGATTAAAGTCATTTAGATATCATACATAGGTATTTACAACATCACAGCCCTCAAACCGATATGTCGCATACTTACGCTTGGTATTTCAGTCAGAGCTTCATGTCCTTGGGACCTTATAATAGGTACAAACAATATTGAAAATGATAAATTGATAAATTCACAAATTGAGACACCTAATGTAGCTTGTAGGATTCCAATTAGGCATATTATAACTACAGATTTAAAACAGGTAACTATCATTGCTCATATAAATTGATTACTAGTTCGAATAAAAATATTTGTAATTTGAGTAGAAATACAGACTTCACCTCTAAGTCGCTGTATATTTTTTTACATGCACCTTTTTTTCATTGCAGTAAATTTTAATTTGTTGCTTGGGACCAGGTCTGGAATTTAAAAAGGTTGATGAAGTTTTTCGAAGCTTCATCGGTGAATAAACGCCGTTCCAACGTGACTCTTGTGCGCAGGTGCATTTTCATGCCAAAAGACCAAACCTTTTCTCCTTATTTTTCTTTTACCCATCTTCAAATGAATCTTGAAATGAAGTTTAGTATTGTACGGTTCTATTAACACCGTATTCTACATAGTCGATGAGTAAAATACACAAATAAATCAGTCGCAAACGTTTTTCCAACTTATTTTCCAACTCGGCCCTCTTGGGCGGTGGAATGTCACTGTATCGACTACTTCTTCGACTAGGATTACGGTGGTGAACATAGCTTTCATTTCCAGTATTATTTCGGACTGTAACTTCATTCATTATCTCGCTACAGAGCTCCAAAGGGCGACAAAAAAAATCTTGGTTTGATTTTGTCTTCCCTACCCACTGGCTTGCACGTTAAATTACTAAAATATTAATGACCCGATTACGTTCAAATTTGGAATATATGCTCGTGATGAGGTGCTCAATCAATACCTAGCTGGACAAATGAACCTACTTCTTCCATCCCTCCCATTCCGCGGACTTTTTGACCTCCCCTCGTAATTAGACATTGGAGCTATTTGTAAGAGGCATTCAAATCGCGTGCCAATAATGAACTAAAGTTTGAAATTGCGTGGTCTCGAGGTAACTCAATTTTCGTAAATTGTTTCCACACATTGCTTTTCCCACAGGTTAGCAGATTGCGGCCGTAAATAGCATTGAGTATTTCCATAAATTGTAATATAGGTTAGATAGAAGCCACGGTTGTATTGTGGTCACTGACCCAGTTGTGGCCACTTTATGATCAAATGATTAATTAAAGATAAATTTAAATTCAAATTATTAAATGAATAAAAGTGGCCACAACCGGGGCTAACGTGACCACAATCAAGTCGTTGAGCGGGCAGGCATCGTTCACTTCTTTTCAGACATGAGTTCACACACTGAGCGATATACTACGCTAGCGACATTTGGGTTTCCCATAGGAAAAAAAGATTTCTGCCTCCGCAAAAGTATTCAGATACAGATTGCATGAAATGCGATCAGACGAACATTTATTTTTATATCCCGCTACCTAGCCTAGTAGATATTAAAAATTGTTTTATTTATGGTTTTGGTTTCTAGAATCGAGCAGAAGCATTTGGACTCGTGATGAATTAGAGCGACATCAAGATGACCTGGGACGTCACTTTGGGCAAGTAACGTTATTTCATTTTGTTGACTTGACATGACCTTCTCAATTTTTCGCGTTCTGTATAAACAGCGCACGAAACCATCCCGATTAGGGTGACCACAATCAATGTCGGAACTTCCATGTAACGAGAAATGACTTGCCTAAAAGAAATCATTCTACTTTTCGACTATTACGATCACGTTCGCATATTATTCTAATCAGGCCCGATGTGTCGCAGTGGTAGGATTTGATCATACATAACCTACAGAGTCAGGTAAAGTAAGTTCAGTCTCCACCCAGGACAAAGTAGGCAGATTACGCCAACAGCAACTTAGGCTTAGCAACTTTTTGTACTATATCTACTATTAGATACATACTATTTTCAGCAATTTTAGGATTAGCAACTTTTTGCACTATACTATTTAGATACATACTAAAATTTAATAACAGCAATTTTAGGCTTTGCAACTGTTAATACTATATTTAGTACCAAATGAAAACTTTCTCTTTTTAAGATAAAGATGGGCACCCTTCACTTTACCGATCGCGCACCCCAATAAGACGTAATGGTCGTCGTATACATCATATTTTTTTATTGTCTCTCCGCTCACGAAAGGCTGAATAAGCGGTATGCAGTCAATAGCAAGCGAGAGTTACATTTTCAAATTCATAATATGAATCTTGGAAATATTATTGATTTATTTCACCTCAACATTCAATTTCAAACCATTATTTTCAATCAATCTGAGAAATAAGCTATTTTTCTTTACTTACGTATTGTGATTAAATGTACATAAAAAACGATAGTAATATCGATTGGGGAAAGTGCCAACCTACTATCAGCAGTCGATTGGGCTAAGTAGCAATCTTTGATTGTTTACTTAATGTCGTCTATTACAACAATCACGACCCCACCTGACGAGTACTTTTAAATAATACTTTTGCTTACAAGCTCTTTTTGCCCAAATACAGTTCAACAATAAAAGTAAGTACCTAAAATCTACCTAGTACAAAATATTAATGTTTTTCAATAAAATTAACGCTCAACTTGAGCTCACCAAACCACCCCAAATGTACAGCAGCATTTGGAGCTTGCCCTTCTCTTTCTATGATGAGTTGATGATGAGATGATGATTTAATCGCTTCATCAATTTCGAGTTTTTATAATTTTTAGTTCTTAATAATACAAAAATATCCGCCACTACACTACATACTGCTGCTCGTTTACTATGTTTATACGCTTTGTTACCCAATGTATGCAGCCGGAGTTTCAGTCAGTCTACCGAGCAACCATGCAGCGACCGTACCGACGACGGCATCTCCAACCAAACAACATGCACGAGCCTTGTCACGGCGGTATTTGCAAATAGTTATAATTTAAAGTTAAGATAATTAATTTGTTTCATCTTAACCGGAACTTCCAAAGTGGACACGGTCGTCTACCTATCGAAAATAATTACGGTATAGAATTGCTTCAGTTTTATTTTGTGGTGATACTAACACCTAGTATGTGATGTGAGCATATCTAAGAGCATAGCGTGTAAAGTTAATCCTGATGAAATCTAATGAAAGGTCCGGTGAGATGAGTTATGTAACATGTTGCTGCTATAATAGTCCTCTCCTTACCTACATGTTATTGTTATCCGTTCCTTCTTACACATCAGCACTTGCATTATCATTAGGAGTTGAAAGCAGCAATGCGAGAAATTCCGTAAGTAATTTCAGCAGCGCTTTTCTCTAAAAAAAACAACCTTGAAATCATCGCTACGGCATCGCTAGAACTTACGCTACAGTGCTGTTAATTTTATAAAATAGCGAAGCTGATCATAATTTTTCGTCACAGACTTTGAGTACGTCGTGACAAAAAAAATCCCACCCCGAATATGTTTCGGGACTGGTCTGGACCGAGAGGTGCTACCGACGAAGGGGCCAGCCATGAGCCCCTTCATGAGGCGCCTGGCAGGCGAGAAACGGGCGAACCTGGGCCCTGGGAGCTACGACGACAAACGGGACGCTTTCTACGACCTGACGCACAGAGTAAAGTGTTTTTCTATTAACTATGGTAGTAGTCCTGGTTGTGGCCATTAACGCGGTCGTGGCCAGTTTCAATCATTTTAATTATTTATTTTTAGCAGATATCTACACACCATAACACAATATAATAAAAGTGGCTTCAATTGGGACTTGTCTTATAGTGTCCTCAACCGGGTTGTCTATCCTAGTTTATTTGGGTTCTCTATCCGGGTTGTCTATCCTAGTAGAAGATTTTGACATTTATTTATTTTTTTGTACCTACAGCCGCATGGCTAACATTAACAAAATATCAATATTAAACATAGCCTTGTATTGTAATGTATTTGGTTAAGCTGTTCAGAACTCTGTAGTCTAGGTGCTTGTTTACTGTACAGTCGACATCACACCAAGTCTTTAAGCGCGATCGAAGATAGTATGTCTCTGTGAGACACGACGATGTTAGAGCTGTTTTCGCCTTGACCGCAAGTTAAGCGAGTCAACCTGAAATTCTAATAAGACACTGCATCCAACATAGCACACCTATGTGCCATAGAACTTATAGCGTAGTAAGGGAGCTACCATCAGTCAGTTACTTACTTGTTCTAAAAGCTGGCTGGAAGGGAAAAAATTGTCAATTCAAAAATACTTGATATGAGTTTACATGGATAAAAAATATTTGATTTGATTAAAATCTAATTTATTTTGCAGAAATACAGTACATACGGTCTTGGAGCGAAGGAGTCCCGTTGGAAGATGCGACACGAGCACCAGCCGCCGCCCCGGGAACCCCGCAGACCGAAGCCCCCACCACAATACTGTGCTCCCTTCAACTCCACGTCCAGGAGGAAGCCACTCTTTGTAGCCAGTGACTGTCCTGCGTGAGTTAATCTGTTCAGTAAGATACCAAAAAGTATCAAAGAAAGTACTTACCTTATTTCCGTATGTAGTGTCGATTGTTTCACGAAATCTATTTCTCTCACAAACTGACATCTTCGCGCTACCGAATGGTTTACTGCCAAATGTGACGAAATTTAGGGTCTACTATACAGCTGTTGTGAATTGTGATTGTGACAACTCTAAGCACTCAGTTGTGGGCACTTTAACTTAAACCTAACTTTATCCTAAAGTTCAAAGTGGCTACAAATGGGGTAGTCTATCGTAAGTGAATTTATAGTGAATACCGAGCTTATCATAATGTAACATGAAAACAATATTTATTTATTTATTTAAAAAACACAAACAGTGTATTGTACATAACATATCTTAGAAAGTAACATGCTTATAGTTTAGATCTAGTACATACACAAATAACATGTGTCCACAACATCTACCAATCTATGATTTCATCATGCTAACTACCTACCTAAAAGAAATAACAATATATAAATTTAATCTTTAACATAACACCTTCACGTATAAACCTGGTCGTATGCTTCTCATTCGTATTATTAATACACAGCTATTACAAAACAGAATATTAACTGTGAATGAATATGTTTCTTCCAGGCCATGTGATTATTGCCCTGAATATAAGAAAAGGGAGATGAAATTTACGTATAGTTTCTCTGGAAAGAAGGTTTTACGATGTGCAGTAGAGGTGAGACGTGTAGATAGAACTTTAAAACACTTAACATTACCCTGTATTCATTACCTTTTTTATTGACAGGATAATTAAAGCAAAAATTACCTCACGTATAATGTTCTAGATAAAATGCGTCCCATACAACCTTGACGTGTGTGGCGTCTGCGGATGTCTGTGCTCAACTCAGGGCGACTACTGGCAGTTTGAGAACAGAATCTTCCTATGTAGGAAACACTATACTCGGCTCTTCAAGCATTGCCTCGCTAAGTTTCAGGGCGCGAAACTAGCAGAGTTCAAGGTAAATAATTATTTTAATATGTTTTTTGTCGTAGGCATATAAATCAAAGATCATGATACCATCCCCGAATTTGTCAGAATACGGCTGAATGTTCACAACAAGGGGTCTTATTAAATAAGTAAGAGTTCTATCGTCTGAATTAACGCTACAAAATGTAAGATTGACAGAGATAGGGTATTATAAGTAGGTTGCCCTTAATTAACAGCTTTTAATTTATTAAATTAAAGTGGCCACGACCGGGTCCTACTTACCAACTAATATGTATTTTAAAGCTGATAGCTGACGACGCGTCGTATTTAATAAATCGTTTAAGTTACATAAGGTTATTATAATGACTTATTTTGTTTCATAGTCGGTGCGGGACTGCTTTTTCGCTCACGCTCACAACAGTTGCAAGGCTGCACTCAAGATTATGAAGAGTGAAGAAATTGAGAAGAAGCTTCGGAAAGAAGCCTATCTTGATCTTTATTTTCCCCAACGACGTTTCTGTAATAACTGATATTATTAAACCTTTTACTTACATATATTAAATTGTTAAATAAATAATGTGTTTCTTTTTACCCTTTTCCAATAAGACTACTGTCTGTATATAGTAAATACAGACAGACTTATCTGCATTCTGCAGATTAGAAGCAAGAGTAAAGGTCTTATATTTTTTAAAGGCTTTCTTCCATTCCTTTCCCACAGAAATTTTGTCAACGTCCCGTAATGTAATTGAAAATCAAGATATTTTCAGAAGAATGATTATTTTGTCAAGACAAGACGACGGTGCTTTTGTACCCGGCTATATTCTGTGTCGGGCTTCTTGGATAATAAGGCTCAAGGAGGAAATCGGATCCAAAACTATACACATATTATTACCGAGCTACAAAAAATAAATCAGTGTATCTCTTACTACATGTCATTGGCGGAATTTCTGAGGAAAACAGTGAAAAACGTAGTGGTTACTTGTTCAATGGAAAACAGAAGCGAGAAAGCCATTTTAATTTTAAAAAAAACCTGAAAGTTAGGAATGATTTGCCTTGTGTTAAAAGAAAATAAAGTGGATTTTTGATTATGGCAACATTTTCATAACGTCATCATCAATCAAATCATCTGACTTTGACTTTTGTTTGTGTGCTACCTTTGGTCTCTGAATTGTATTTATTTTGATTATCGATATTTTGGTAAAAAAAAAATTACTAATAAATATGAAGCTAGATTCCAACAACAAGATGATAAACAATGAAAGCGGTGCAGATACTCCAGAAGAAGTAGTGGATCCGCGTCAAAACGCTGAAGATATTATTGACGAAATTCTTGCAGAATTTACAGAGTCAATAACACCCGAAGCCGCACGGAATGGCAACTCTGTTCCAGATAACTTATTTAGCATGATACAGCCACCACGGACAAGGACTCCAGCTAATTCATTTTCTGAAAATGCTACCATTGATGATATAGATCCGTCGTCCGACCTCGGAACATCCATTCGAAACAAGTGTTTGGAACTTGAAGAGATCCTTCAAAGTTTAAAATCACGACTCAATCACGTTGTGCTAGATGAAAATATTGTGCTCAGCCCTGAAGCAAATTCATTGGAAGCTCAGTTGGAGCATGATTTGGATACAGATTGCCAAGAGGACCTATCTTTACAAGAATTTTTAGAACTTCTACATTCTCAAAATAAAATCCCACAGAGTGGCGTACAATGATCACTCTTCAAACTCTAGTTGTAAGATAAAACGATACTTTTATAATTTACCTACTGTGTGAAAATTTTAATTAGATTTTATTGGATAACTATCTTGAAATTAAAAATTTGGGCCATATAATTAGTATTTTTAATGCTTAGTGAAAGAAATCCATTTTATAATAAAGGTTGTATGGAAGTAAAGACAATCGCCTACAAAAAAACAATTGTTTATTAAAAAAATTAGTTACTACACCATATTATGAACCTTTTAACTTAAAGTTATTACAAGATTTATAAGAGGATTTTTACATATCATCAAATAAGTCATTAATTTCTTCATCCATAGTTAATTCTGTTGCATCAGGTACAGTGTCATTGTCATACAATTGACTTTCACAACTCTCTAAATTCTCGTAAATACTTGAGTTGTTCTCTTCTTTCAAAATATAATCCAATTGATTGCTGTTTATCAATTCCATGATGTCTTGTTTTTTACGTGCAATTAGTTCTTTTTTTAATTTCAACATCCAATTATTGTAAGGTGTAGGGTCTGCCTTGACACATTCTTCTCTGAAAAACTTTATGACAGACATAGCTTTGCTATAAACACCATCAAAATTGCAATATACAAGATTTTCTATGGATGCAGTCATTTCAGTAGACAGATCAGCTAAGATTTTACCATTTTCTATTAGCAACTTGTAATCACTAATAGGATCGGCTGTTCCAATTTTAGTAATTATGTTTTTGTTTGTAACAGGAAGTTTAACAATGGGAATCTCTTCTGTTGCTTGGCCACTTGGAAGTGTTGTGTTTCCATTTTGCTTAAGAACATGTTCAGGATCATTATATACCTTCTTGTTTCTAGTTTTCTTTTCAATTTTAGTTAAAGTAAATAACTTCTTTAACTTATCTAATGGCTCTTTAGACCTTTTCTCTACAATGGGAGGAATGTTGAAAAGCATCATGATGTCATCTCTAGGTGAAGGTAATGGCTTGCCTGGATTCATAGCTCTAAAAGCAATACAGTCCAGTACATATTGCACAGCTGGACTAACAGTTTCAGCAATGGGAAATGCTTCAGTATCATCAAAAGTTTCATCATAGGCCTTAGTCAAATCCATAGCATGGATTAATTCTTTGAATGCATCTACTTGTTCATCTGTGCATGCATATTGTTTAATGTTGGTGGTTGGGAATGTCATATACTTTACATCATCTGCATAGCATATCTCGGCCATGGATAAGCAAACAAAGTTATCATTATCAATTACTGGCATAAGAGCAAACATTTTAGGTGCACTGCCATTGAAATATACTCTCCGCACTAAACCTATCAGATTCATCTCATGAAGACATTCCACAAGACATCTTAGGGCATGTTGGGCTTTTTTATCGCCTTTTTTTCCAAATGCATAAAATAGTCCATCCCCACATAAATTTTGCCATGTTACATTTGATGTGTGAGTAAACCCATAAATAGATAAGGATTTTTCCCCCGATTTATACAGGAAGGTCTTGTCACTTTCAGTGAAAGGTATAATCTTCTGTCCATAATGATAACCTGATATAACAGTACCAGAATCAACAGTTGTTTGATTTTCAGTATTTATATGTACTTTGTTTCTAATAATGCCCTCTGTGGTACTTGCTGCAAGGGTAACAGGGTCTTTGACAGCCTTCCTCCATGACTTGACCGCAGGCTCATCCCTTAGTCTGACATATACTGAGACAGGGATTTTGATGTTGGGGCCAATAGACAAATCAATATTCCATGGGTAGCTAGCTACTGATTTCTTCTTGTGGAACAGTAGATATCTCATGGCATCCTCAAAAGAAGCAGTAGCACCATTAGTTTCCTCAACAAACTTTCTAGCCAACTGAATATCCTCTCCTTTTAAGGAATTGTCTGCTACATCTATACCAATGACATCAAGTTCAAAGTTTTCTTCTTTAAAACCATTTATAACCTGAAAAAAAAAATATCAGTTTATAGACTAAATTAATAAATATAAAAATCAACAATATTAGAAGTATATTTACTGCATCAATTTCTTTAGTTTCCAGGCTTGTATGTGACATAAAATTGGTAAACAATATGATTTTTTTACTGCTTAATTTTGTGCCACTAATACCATTTTTGAGCAGATCTGCTGATACAATCAAAGCTTCCATCCAGTCTCCTCTGTATTTAGAAGGCTGAAATATTTTATGAAATAGTTATTATTTAAGACAATCACACCAATTATCTAGCGCATGTTAAGTTTCAGGAACTTGTATGCATGAAAATGTCTATAGATACATATTAAACACCCAGACGAAGACAAATAGCCATGTTCATTTGTCTTGTCCGGGGATCTAACCCGGGAACTTTATCGTACAGAAGGTGGTGTTAGTACCCCTGCATCAAACAGGTCGTCAATATTTAAATCGAAACTATAGCGTTATCTCTTACCATTTCAGGTAATTTGCGTATCATTTCCCATGTTGGCTCCTGAGGTTCAACTACTACTTCTATATGTCTAAAAGTTTCTCCTTCTTCAGAAACATCATTTTTGGTCTTCTTAGAGCCTACTAATATTATACTGAGTAGAGTCTTGGTCTGACTCATGATTTTGCGTTCAATTAGTCTACTGACGCATTCTTTTGCTTCAGTGAAAAAACTCTTCTGACCTTTCTCATCTGATTGGGATACATTACGTCCTATATCTAAGACAACAATTACACCATCGGTAGCTCTTGGTGCCATTGCAAATATGAAGAGGGGCGATAGGTCAGACTGTTTCTTATAATAGGTAAGTACTTTCTGTTTTTTTGTTTCGCCGGAATTGATGATAGAGATAATTGTTTATAAACCACTTATATATACAATGCTTGACATTCGGTTGTATATCACGGAAGAATTTGCACTCCACTCACTCACTCAATAAAGTCAATTCTCTTTTCGCTTCAAAAACAATTTATAATATTCACCATCTACCTTTTTCGTTTTCAACTTGTAGAAACTTGTTTTGATTTGATTGATTAATATTGACAGACAAATGAAATGACGTCATGTTTTTTAAATTGTACTCTCATACTCATACCAATAGTGATGGGTATAGCTCGCGAGCGAATTGTTAAAAAGAGCTAGCTCACCTATTCTAGCTCAGTCACGTTCAATTCATATCAGCAGTATATCATTTAGCACAGTATTTTATCGAGTGACTCGATAGACAAAGAGAGACATTAGGTGTGCGTTTCGTTCGAACGACGTATGAGCCACAAATTATATAGTATAGTATGAGCGATAGAAAGAGATGTACACGTGCACACACAAACACTACCTATTGGATACTCCTAGCACTATTGTACGTACTTAAGCTTTCAAATTTTATCTTTTTGTGTAGGGATACTTTAGGTATTTTATTTAAATATTTCATTTCAGTTGTATTTTTTTTACATCGGTTGTGCATCCTACCTACCTCTTACATGTTACATATTTTTACATCACCTTATGGTTGACTGGTAGAAAATGCACTAAGTCTGCATGTGTACGATTTGTGCATAAAGTATAAATAAATAAATAAAATAAAGAAAGAATAGCGAAGTGCTTTGGTTACTATACTTTCATAACTCAAAAGAGTCAATCGAGTGAGTCTGTGTGAAGAGCTATATATCCGCTAGGCTAAGAGTAATAGTACAGTACATATTCTGTGTAAATAACTCTTGACTGGGTGGGTAAAGAGCTTTTGTTTTTTTATTTAGGTGCACAGATGCTAGAGAAAGAAAGATCGGTTTAATTTTAGTCACGTATTACATTAATTAAAATACGATATGATTGTACAATCCTTATTTTATCATGATGATAATGGGCCCTACCGCGTAAAAAATATGGATATGGACATGGGCTTCATTTGACAGTTAAATGACCATATAAGGTAATTTTATGAGCTTCAACTGTCAAATGAAGCCCGTATCCATATCCATATTTTTTACGCGATAGGGTGGCAGGTCAGTCATCCATCTTTTGCGTCTTTCGGTCGGTCGGTCTCGTCGGTTGAAGGCCTTCATAAGAGCCAGAGCCGATAAAATATTGAAAATCGGTGTTCCGTCTTTTGCTCCGTCACGACGACGGACTGTGCAGTCTGTCTGTGCAATCATGATCATGAAGAAGCGTGTGCTGCCCAAAGAGTAAAGCAATTAATGTTGCCGTACATTATAAAAAAAAAACTGTGTCAGTCAGTGTCACTGTCAGTGTTAGTCTGTCACAGTCACAGTCAGTGTGTGTGAGTGTTTGTTGTTGTGATTTTGTGCAATTTGCATTTAATTTTATGGATTGGATTTGTTTGTCTGACTGTCTGTCTATTGGTGGGTTTATTAAAAATAAAGAATGTGAAAGAAATAAATTTTATTAAATATAAATACCCCAGTAATGTCTATTATCGGCCACAAAAGTAAAATTCTAACCGAAATGATGAAGTTCTCATTCCATCACAGGGCTTTTTATTGCTATCTTGGTATGAGTTTATGGATTTTCTTCCTAATCACAGGTGATTTTTTTCTTTTTATAAACACTAACTTTTGTATATTGTCACAGTGTATATTGCTAAAACCAATAACCAGTTCCAAAGAAGTAAATACAAATTAAACTATAAATATTATTGCTAAACAGCATCAGCAGTATAAAGAATTCGTCAGTAATTTGTAAATCCACTTCATTTCAGTAATGTACAGGTATATGTCTAATGGAGAAGAAACAGTATCTGTAAAGAAAATAATACAATCAGAATACATATCAAAAAGTGACTTGAAATTCAGGAAGATCTACTTGAAGGCTTGTAATCCACCAGAAAATATTGTAAGGGGAGCTGAGGGTATGTCTTAGTTGGTATGTTTGCTGTAAATTGAGATCCTGTATTCTGCACCAAAGTTCGAATCCTGTGGTTATATTTTGACCAAGAGTTGTTGATGTAAAGCTACAGCAGTTCCCGGGGCAACCACTTCAGCAATATCCGCATATGCTTAATTACAAAATAATTCCAAGTAAACATGTAATGCATTTTTAGGGCGAAACGGTTCCGACTATGGTGACTGATCACTCCAAATATCCTTCCAAATAAACATGTAATACGGGCCCTCACAGAATACATTATTGAAGGTCTTATTAAGTGTCTTTGGACATCATATTTGCCGCATTAAAATATACAACATGTTTTCATGTAAATGTTTTGCAGTATGCACCCACTAATATATAAACTAAAAACAAAACCACTATTGAAAGGAGCATAATATCATCTATACTAATATTATAAAGAGGAAAGATTTGTATTTTTGTATGTAACGAATAAACTCAAAAACTACTGGACCGATTTTGACGAAATTATATTATAGGTATAGAGAATCCTTAGACCCCAAGTAGTAACATAGGCCAAAATTCCCACGGGAACGGGAACCACGCGGGTGAAACCGCGCACAGCCGCTATTGATATTATAAAGCTGAAGAGTTTGTTTGTTTGAACGCGCTAATCTCAGGAACTACTGAACCAATTTAGAAAATTCTTAAACCATTAGAAAGCTACATTTCTCCCGACTAACATAGGCTATATTATATCCCTATACTTCCATGGGAACGGGCACCACGCGGGTAAAACCGCGAGGATCCGCTAGTGTGTAATATATGTGTGCTGTGTACTTCAAAAAAAATTTTTTAATATCTCAGGTTTAGTGGACAGTGACACTTGGTTACTCCAGGGAGTGTTAGTAGCTACCAGGCATGGAGACAGAGGGCCTCTCACCCACCTGAAAGGGGGTGATCAGCTGCCCTGTGATACAAGGCCGGATTCACCTCTTTTGAAAAGGTTTGACACAACCATTTTAATGTTTTTCGCTGTATATCTGAAAAAGACACAATTTTGGTGTTCTGAAAATTGTCAAAGGGGAAACTCTGTGCCATTTTCGCACTCATGTTTAAGCATCTTTTTTAGTGGTTGGTTACAGGCCAGGTGGCCAGAAGCTTCTATTATAATGAACAACAGGGAAATGTTTAGATTTCATAATGTTCATTACCTATTATCTGAAGCTCCTCCGTACTAACGTAGTCTGTATTTTTCAAATACTATCAGCAACTAGTGTAAAATGCTATTTGTGGCGTCACGTCTCGATTTGGGCTGTGCTGCCCCGACTCGCGCCGTATGCTTTGAATAATACCTTACATAATTTTTAAAGAAACAACTTACAAGTGCTTAAAAAAAAACAGCTCTTGTCGAGTTTCTGCTAGTTACAAGGTTTCCTACCATAGTATTTTGCGAACGGATGTCGTAAATTCTTTGACATTTACAAGTGCTTATAACAGCCTAGACTCATGAAACGTATTTCGCTCACGTAGTTACGAAGAGTACGTGTTGAATGCGAGCTCCAGCGGGCGCGCATGGTGGGTGAGCGGTCCGGGCCCGTTCCACAACTTCCCTTCATTACCGCCGCGCGCCGCCGGCACGCACTGCGCGCTGGGCCAGCTCACGCCCCGCGGGCTGCTGCAGATGATCGTCATTGGTGCGTATTGGGACCTAATCTGCTAACGTTTAGTCATAATCGTATATTAATCGTAGTTATTCTTTACTCTCTCGCGGTCATACATCTTTTTGGTCCTTCGAGTGGGATACTGTTAGATATTGTATAGCGCTTGCACTGTATAGTTCGATTCCTATTGGGCCTTTTCGAAGGGGGTGATAAATTGTTGCCGATGAAAGCCGGCCTCATTATTTTTAGTTACTCATTCGGTCGAATGAAACTATGGTTTTTAAATACGGTAAAGTAAGACAAAAGGGTTCATTCAGTTTGAGAACTTCTGGTCTAACAAGTTGATCCAATGTATAGTGTAGAGAAGAGAAGTAGTAGTTGCATGAGGTTGTACAACGCGGAATTTGCCGGTAGTCCACCGCGACTGTACAATAGCAATGGCAAAAATTTGCTACATCATCTATCCCGTATAATCTATGGTTTTACTTCGATCCTCTTTATATCAGTTGATGTGTTTAAATCGTATTATTGTTCTATTGAGATTGTTTAACTTTCAGGTAATATATTGAAAGAAGCTTATGGAGATAAACTAAGTCTAGAAAATGTTGAGCAAGGAAAAAAGGACACAGGTTAGTCTTACTAAACAATTTTATTATTTGTTTCTGTTTAAAATGTAACATAAATAAATTATTGTATTGTGTGTTAAAATAATGCTCTATTATTACTTATCAATATCACAGAATAAATAACTAATAAAATTTGCACTCTGCAAAATCATTTAAATAAATAGAATTTGCTCCGCTACAAAAAACTATTAGTACAACTTTTTAGTATTTATTACTACTCGTTACTATGTTGGTAGAACCTAATAAAGAAATAAATACGCACCCCACCAGCCTCACATCAGCGGGCGTTGTGCACTTTATTCAGTTGAAACGCTCCCTGAGTCAAATCCATTAAGTTCATTTTTCCTCGCGTTGCTTGAGAATCTGTTATGGTGCTCATACGTATCTGTTATGGTGCTCGTATGTATCTGTTATGGTGCTCCTAAAACGGGCAATAATTTCCTACAATTTCTATCCGGAAACTATTGCTGTCTCACGCTGATTTTATATGCTAGAGCAAGATGCAATTAGTTGCTAGCTGCACATTTCAGTAACAATATTGCTCGTTTGGAACCACCATTACGTAGTAATGGCAGCTGTACACTTTAGTGCTCTCGCCGGGAGGCCTATCCATGACCATTTTAGAAATGTCATCTGCTATTATGCTGTGCACTGAACCGTCCGAGAATTGAAAGTATAGTAGCGTATCGGCGTGCCTCGCGATACGTGTCGTTTGACTCGGGCGCAAAAAACCGACGGCAGCGAAAAGAAGAGTTCCCTGTACTTCCTCGCGTTCGTGCTAACTATTTGATACATCTCCCTAAGTTTTAGGGCAGAGAGGAATTTTTGCTAACTGCAAAGCAACCAAAGTCCTAACTCCTAACCTAAAGACTTGCTTTGCCGATAAATCAATCACCATAGAGGCAAAGACTCGCGCAACAAGTGTACAATTCTTATCTTATTTTTCATCCTCCATAATATTAATTTGCCCCCCTGCCCTGGACCATGGTCTGGCGACGCTCTTGGATGTGTTTACACTGTTAAGGCCATTACTTATCAGTAATCTGTGGTCATGGTCCACAGGCGAGGTGGTGTCGTACAGCACTCGGTACCGGCGCACGTTCCAGTCGCTGGCGGGCGCGTGGTGGGGCGCGGCGGGGCGCGGGGCGGGGGCGCGCGTGCAGGCCGCCCGGGAGGCGCACAGCGTCGCCTTCTGCTTCAGAGACTGCGCCTGTGCTGCACATCCTCACCTCAACAAGTACGTGCATACGCAGGCTAGGTGGCGCTGGCGGACTCGTGTCCACACTGTAGGCTGTGCACAAAGGAGGTTTTACCAACCTGTATAAGCGGGCTAAATGGTGGCTTGCTCAGTCGCTGGCGGAGGCGGGGAGGGGGACTCGGGTGGCGGAGGCGCACAGCGTCGCCTTCTGTTTCAGAGACTGCGTTTGTGTCGCGCATCCCCATCTCAACGAGTAAGGGTGCCCATCCTGCCTGCTAATTTTACAGTACATGTGATATATAATTACAGGATTTAAGGAAAAAATACAGGACAACGTGCTATTTTTTTTATTGTATTTGTATTTTGACCATCTATGGTCCTGTATTTTTTCGGTTGAAAAGCGGGACGTCATGTAAAATACAGGACAGTTGGTCATGGACATCATCCCCGGACAAGACAATATTTGTGTGCATGAACATGTCTATTTGTCTTGGTCTGGGTGTTTAATATGTATATTATGTATGTATTTACAAACAAATATATATATAAGTATATTTATCCGTTATCTAGTATCCTTCATGTTCTTCATCGAACTTAACGTGGGCTAGATAATTGGTGTAATTGTATGTTTATTTATTTATTTTCCATTGCACGATTTAAATTGTCTCATACTTACATTTTCTTTTACAGAAAAATCAACACGCAAGCGAAGAACCGTCTCGAATCTCACCCAGCCATCAAAGACTTGATAACTAAACTGTCTAAAGTTCTCTTCGAATCTCAGGAGCATATCGACCCAGACGTAGTGAGAGACGCTCTGCTAGCCTACATGTGCCACGACGCGCCGCTCCCTTGCAACGACAAACCAAAAAAACTAGCCAAGAAACTTCACAAGCAGCACAGGAAATTGAGAGAAGAAAACATTCCCCTTAGAAGCTTATTAGACGTAGACATAGACACACTCAACATGGAGTTAGATTACATAAACAACCAATTAGATTTCAATAATGAGATTGGGAGGAAAGCTAGAGATATAATCGGTAAGTATTATGATAGTAAGGATAAACAAAAAGCGCCGTTGGATTTCGACGCGCAAATGGAAAGAGAAAAGTTGTTGTACTACCAACAGCGGTACCTTGACAGTGGAGACACGTACGATGACGTAGTGATCGTTAAAAAGAATCTAGATGCAGATTTTAATTTCCCTAATGACGCCAGGATGGACACTGATTTCGATGAAGATTATAGAGAACCTACTCCAGAAAATACGGAAGACTTTTGCATTGGAAAAGATCATGTGATGTCTCTTTTCGCGTATTTAGAGTGGAGTTATAGGCAAGAGATTAAAAACGCCTACAATAGGAGGCGGGGCTTACTCGTGGCTTATGGTTTGATACACAACATAGTTCAAAACATGATACGGATGATATCGGAGAATAAGCCGAAATTTGTATTGTATTCAGGGCATGATAAAACTTTGCAAGCGCTTATTCTGGCTTTAGGACTGAACAATTACCAGCATTATAATATACAGTATGCTTCCAGAATGATTTTTGAGGTTTATAGGAAGAGAGATTTGCGGGACGAATTTAAGTTCACTAAAAGGCGAGCTATAGCTCAAGATTTTTATTTTAGAGTTGTTTATAATGGCGAGGACGTTACGAATCGTTTGAGCTTTTGTAAAGCGCGTCAGAATGTCGCAATGGAGGTCGTTGACCCCACTAATGAGAAGACGCATAAAACATACCTATGTCCAATAGAAAGTATAGTGAGGTTCATACACGATGATTATTTTGCCCCTTTCAATGTCAGTAACTATAAAGACGCTTGCGCGACGTATGGAACTGTTAAACACATTTAAGTGTAACAAATGCATTGTTTGAAAATCCGCCTAATTGTACTCACAATAAAGCACAAAATTGTTTGAACGAGATGGAATTGAAATTATTTATTTACGTTTTATTTTAAATGCAAGTGGCCATGATTAACTAGGATAAGTTTTAAGTTACTATGTTCTTTACTAAAATGACTGAGATTTTATAACTTTACTGTCATACATAGCTGAATCGAATCATTTTATTTATTTGCTCTGTGACCTGATTGGATCTCGTATTATAGCAGTTCGTTTATATTTATATTTTACATGATAGGTTTAAGTGATCTCGCTTTTATTTCTTAGGTACTTAATTTCTAAAGCAATAGTCTGATCTAAAGTACCTAGTTTTAAGGAAAGACTGGATTTATTGTTTAGTGTTTATTTATCATTTATATTACTTATGCTAGTAAGCAGTCAATGCTCATCTACCCTTAAGTCTTTTGAGGCTATTCATTTTGTTTTATGTCTATATATAAAATGTAATTACGATTATATTATTTATATTATGTTAATGATGACACATTCATTAATCCTTTGAATGTCGGAATGTATGTCACGCGAGACACAATTGGTTTTATATATGTCTGGAATTCCGACAGACGATAGGTTAATGCGCCATATTATTGTCAGTTAATGTATTAAAATTACGCACAAGTAGCGCTCAAACTTTAGTTAGAGAAACCGCTGTTATGATTCGGTAAATATTACTGTTTAGCCATGAAATTATGTGATACATTTTTATTATTGTAGAAAATGATTACATTCTTCACTATATTCTTAGTTCGATCGATTGATTTTTAAAGAAAAACCAATGTTTTAGTGTCTTAACATGGACTAACAGGGACTAGCGTCTGTGACCCAATAAAACTGTTTTTATAATAATTACAACCACTAGACATGCACTACCAAATAAAGCCATAATTTATAATTATTAATTCACAATTATTCTCTATTCATTCATTAAATAAAATGTAAGCTCAGCCCACATTTGACCCTCTATTTTTTCTCTAAGGATGATCACACGCTCGTCTCTCTGATTGAACGACCAACAAACACGAAATTCAGATGTGGTCATATAATGTGACAATGTTAATCCGGCTCAGAGGACCATATAGATGGAATGTTTTTTTCCATTCATACATTTTTATAAGACTTCATTGAACCACACATTTATAGGCTTCTTTACAATTGACAAATTTCCTCAATCGATTGTGAATAAAAAGTCTAGCAAATTAAACTTCTAAATCAATTGGAGAGATGTGTCCGTTGCTAAAGTAAATATTGACTGTATTTATCTTTATTGTATTTGTTATGTCTTCGCAATTAATCCAATGGTTAAAATGGACCTTTTATTACCGTTGCGTCCATTACACACTGTAAAATCGAAAAATATGATATCATTGTTTAAAATTGACATATCAAAAGATTTACTCTTATTGACACAATAAATTGCCTAAAACAACGTTGTATTTTATCGTTTTATTTAAAATCCCTACTGTAACGAGAGTTTACCTTTTATAAAAGCAGATAATACATTTTACATTTATAATACATTTTGCGAATAACGTCTTAGTTGGGTCACGTTTTAATTTTTATACGTAAATGTTAAGTACATACAAAATTCAGAAAGCGGCATAAGTAAATTTGGCGTTATTTTCAACTTTCTATTAAAAGTTGAAAATAACGGCCACTTACGGAAAAAGACACAAACCTCATTATGGAACATATATAAGTAGCTAAACTTTATCGGAGCCGAGATTCCAGACGTTTATCGATTTTATATTGTATTAGTGAGGTAAAAAAAAAAACAAAAAAATCAAAATTCAGCTCGGGGGGTCTGTTTCATAAAAAATATTAGTCTAATATTATTAGTCTTAGACTAATATTAATAGTTATAATTATTAGAGTCTGTTTCATAAAAGTACAAACTAGTAAAAATTTGTTGTTAGTGTAAACGCTATAATAATATTAGCTAGTAATATTTGTTTAATAGTAAACTGTTTCATAAACCATTTAAACTAATATTATCAGATAATAATATGAGTTACTTTTCATAAGTCTTTCTAGTTTAATAAATCAATTTATTAGTGTTTCGAAAATACTTTTAAATTAGTGATTCAGGGTCAAATAAACTAAAAATCATCTAAATCAAATAATAAGAGAATGTTATTATGAGATGCCCGAAGATATTTAGAAGGAGAACTCTATACTGGCATGGAGCTTACATACAAATTCAACGAACTAATAGGTCCTTATTAGAGCTAGCGCAGACGACGGATAACGGAGGACTTTTTGTCCGCGACACGTCTTTATTGTTAACCAAATAAGATTGAACTTAGATCGCGTATATCCATGAAAAGTACGCGATAGTCCTCGTTATATATATTCAACTTTATGATTTTAGTAATAAGGTCGTGTCGCGGACAAAAAGTCCTCCAATGTCCGTCGTCTGCGCAGGCCGTTATACTTACTCGAATGGATGGCGGATGGCGATGTGTTTTGCTAGAAGAATATATTTATTTACCGATTGAAATTGTGTATTTTCTACCGATTATACGAAATCAGCTTAGCATCATCAGCATTTTAATGTCCCCAGTTCCCCACCAGCCTGTTACTAACAGGCCTTCCTTACGGATGGGTAATCAAAAAAGGGCCTCACCACATGCTCCCAATGGGGATTAGGTTTTAACGACTGCAAATACAGCGATAATAAACTTTAGGTCATCCTTCCCGTTCTAAACCATTGCGAAAGTTGCTTAGCCGCTACAATAGAAGGCCGAGCGCGCGAGCCACTGTGCCACCGAGTTCTATTCGATTCTACAGAATGAGGCATGGTATATTGAAGGAAAAATTTCCATGCTTGAACCATGTTCGACTTACTGATACTATTAATTTATATCTGGAAATTACACCTACTAAAAATTATAAATGTCTATGGTAGACTAACGTCAAAGAACCCATATTATTAGCGTCATTGAAAAGTTTATGAAACAGAAAAAATATAAATGATGAAATTATTTTAATAGTCTAATAATATTAGTAACTTTTATGAAACAGGCCCCCGATATTACTTAAAGCAAAGTTATTCACTCAATCATATGTCTCGATTGGCCGCTGAAAAAAAAATGACGCCACCAGTGGCCGAACGAGCAAGTGTCATCGACATCGACTTCAATTGACAGATGGATGCGACATATTGCTCTTAGTCTTTGGTAAGTTTTCATTAGTGTCAAAAAGAAGCAGCAATGTATCACATCCATCTGTCAAATGAAGCCGATTTCGATGCCGACGCCACTTGCGCGGTACGGCACCTGGGGCCGTCCATACAAAGTTAGCCAAACCCTATGGAAAACATGTAGGTACAGTTAAGAGTACGTCAGGCGCCCTTATGTCGCTTGTAATGCTTGTTATGGCGTCAGTTGTCGTATTTATTTATTTATTTATTTATTTATTACAAATTGCGTTACATGCGACTTAATGACTATACAAAACATGCAAGCACCAATGTATCGCATGCACCTCGAAAGGCACTGCAACGAACAGGAGAGGGGCAGACATTTAGAAACTTTTTTCCTCAAAGTATTCATTAATGGAATAGTAAGCTTTTCCTACAAGCAGCTTTTTCAAGGAGCGAATGAGTGTTATAAGTGTCATAGTTCAAGCCTAACGTGCTGTTGATTGTAAATAAAGATTTATATAATTACAATGAATTTATGTATCGTCATCATCATTCAGCCTATTGCAACTCTGCTGGACGTGTGGGTGTGCCCCAAGCAAACAAGACAAACCCGTTGCTAGGTACTTATTAATTCAAATACTTACCTATGTCAAGTTTCATTGAGATTTTTTTTTATGAACAATGGGGAGACTAGCCTTCATCATACTTGATGTTAAGTATTGATAAGGCTGAAAATGGAAGCGAGCCTCTCCCGGATCACTGAAGAGGAACTGGCTATCTTACCTGTAACTGCCGGAACACAACAATGTTGGAAACATTGTTGTTATGGCGTCAGACTTAGATAAGATGGTGGTAGCTAGCCAGGAGGACTTACTCTGGGGCTTTTACCGGTGGTCGTTACTACTAGACCACAGAGGCCGTTATGTCTAGTCATAAAGGCTGACACCTCCATTTCCTGTGCATGGCATTTCTACAACTTGTGTGCACATAAAACAAATGGTAACCGCATACGAATGGAATGCACAAATGGATAGTGTTTATTTAAGTGCTCGCCGTCGAAACGTGAATCACCTGTAAAGTTTACTTAGATGAAACAAAAGACGAACTATTGAACAAACTTTAATTGAATTCTAGTGTGTACGGAAAATGTAATTCCACGAAAGCAAGTTGTCGGTCAAAACATGGTCTCAAGATTCTCGAGGAATTCGATTCTCTGTGACCGTTAATCTTTGAAAATAGAATAAACTGATACTCGATACTGGAAATGTCAGTTTTTAAGAAAGGACAGTACTTACAGCAAAATAAGTTAATATTGATCAGGGTTACCTACGCCATATCGAATACCAAATGTTCGAAAATCAAAATATCGAACACTATTCATCGAACGGTAAAAAAATCGAACGTTAAAAATTTTGACTTTACAAATAATCGAACGTTTAAAATATCGAATGGTTAATAATATTAATCATTCGAAAAATCTTGATTAATTTATCGAAAATCAATGTTTTGCATAGTGTTTTACAACATGCCATTTTTTCATCGCCATAACATAGCCAAAATGTCCAAAATGAGTAGTGTTTTCCTTTTTTGGGACAGGATCTCCAAAATATCCAATATTTTTTAAAATTTATTTATTTGTAATCAGGCTACATTGGCTCATAGACATAGGTATACTTTAAAGTTAGACATACATAAATATAAAATAACGTAATTATTTTACACGTAAAAATTGCGGTGTCCGATAGCCGACCCCGAACCAGCCGGAACAGGACACCCTTCGGCCAAAAATCTTCCTTCATGAAGGTCGACAGATGTTCAGTCGGTACCCTCACCACAAATGAGTTAAAGTTCACACTGTGGCGGGACTCCAACCGCTCGACCCTCAGGATGAAATTGGTCTTCGTTCTGATGTACTCCACAAGCCCTTTACATTTTGTGGAGTAATGCAGGCGGGACACGTACAAATGGGTTATTAACTTTTCAGCACAAAAATACTTAAAATGCACACATAAACTGGCAAAACAAGACTGCTGCTATGAAGTTATAAATAAACTGCATTGTATACAAAATATTACTCCGTTAGTGGGTAGAACAAAAAATATTTGACGCAATAGCTTCGTTCGGAAATTAAGTTTATAAATCCCCAGTTATCCTCCAAATTCAAAATTTTCTCCTTGAATGTCACGCACATAACATCGCGGTAGCCCTAAGGACATAGCGGCATACGGGACAATGAAATAGTGGATAAATGGGCCAAGGACGCTACAATCGCTGGTAACCCATCCCGCTTGCAAAATTGTTCCTCAGACACTTCTCATTTAGCTTAAACTTACCTGGAGTCAGAGTGGGAGCAGAGGTGGTCGCGGAATTCTAGAATTACGATCGACATTATCGTTCCCTACAGCCCAACATAACGAAAAAACCGTCGTTCTGGGAATTCCGGGACCTACCTAGGCAGGTTGTCTCAACCGTTTGTCGTCTTCGACTTGGTCATATTACAACTCCTATATTCCTCACCAAAATCCACATTTTGAATAACTCTAAGTGTGAGTGCGGCTTGGAAGAGTCCACTGACCACATCATTTTTAATTGTCGTAAACACCTATCATTATACGACCAGTTACCAGCGAAAATACCTCGTCCCATAAATGTTAATAACATTATTTCGCTTTCGAACATACCAGCGCTTTTATTGCTTTGTAATTATTTAAAATTCCATAATATTAAATTGTTAATTTTATTGTTATTTATTATATATATTATCTTCATGTGCTTTTGTATTAATTTGTCTACAATTATTGTGCCGTATTGTAATGTTTCGTTTTTGTCCGTAGGCTTTATACTGTAAGAAAACTCAAGGAAAAAACAGATCCAAAACTGTACACTCAGTACCTATTACCGACCATATTTTACTCGTATTAAAAAACCGTGTATCTCTCGTTACGGGACATTATTCATTACGGGAGAAAGCCAGAAGAAAAAAAAACAATAAGTTTATAAAATTTCATTAAAATACCTACTGGTTGTTCATTATGTAAAACACTATTGATTTTCGATTTATTAAACGTTCGATTTTTTGACCGTTTGATGAATAGTGTTCGATATTTTGATTTTCGATAATTTGGTATTCGATATGGCGTAGGCAACCCTGGTGTTAGGAAGCTGAAAATTGACACGTACGCAACGCAGTCATTGCACGCACGCATCTATTCGACACACATAAGTTTATCACAGCTAGGTGGAGGTAGTATCTCGCCGGCTAAAATATAAAACAAAAATACTTATTTACTAATGTATTGACACAAACGTAGAGTACCGTACGTAATACGGAATAATATAGGTGTTAAGAAGCTGAAAATTGTCACGTACGCATCTTGGACATTGCACGCCCGCATCTACTCGACGCACTTTAAAAATAACCGCCTACGTGCGCGCGCGCACCATCTCATCTACCTCGGCTAATGATACAGAGGCGATTGACATGGTCACTGGTATTTAGGCCTCATGAAAAAATGTTGCAGAATTTCTGGGAAAACAGTTTCTGTAAGCACTCATCAACGTTCTGCAAATAGTCATAATCTTTGTAAACAAGTAGTTATGCACAGATTTTCGTAAGACGCTTTTGTGAAATTCTTAGTCATCTAGAAATAGCATTAAAAAGCTTCCTAAAGTATTAGGTGATGGTTCTTGCTAATTTGACGAAATGCGCCCTAATTTTGAAATGTAAAACTAAAAATTAGAATGTTTTGTTTACGATTACAGAATGTACATAATAGACTTCTCATATGAAAATATTTATTCAAAACGTATAAGTAGGTACTTAGAAACTTAAAAGTTTCGGTCAGTTTATTGTAGGTAACGACAAACCAATGTGCGTACCTCTAGTAAAGTAATAAAGTATCTACTACAAAAGGGCTTGGTTAATTCGTCCAAGGCTTGGAGTCATGATGTCATGCTAGAAAAAACAAAGTAAGACACGTGGTTTTGGCAAACGGTTTGCTGATGATCAGTGAGGTAAGTAAACATAATTTTGATTACCTAGTCAAAGAAATTTTGAATATTTTCTTTCTTGCTGTGAATCCGAATGAGGATCATTCATTTCTAATTTGGGCTACGTACTGAATTCAGTATCGTCCCAATCTTAATAGAGATAATCAATTGGTAGGCAATCATAAATACGTTTCATAATTTTATCAACACGCACTGTAGTACCTAGTTTTGTTATCTTATCACAGTTTTTTTATTATATAACTTTAATAAAAAAATTGCCTGAGCACCTATTTACCTAAATCGCTTATCATTAAATAAAGTGGCCTTGGCAAAATAGTGCGCAGAAATTTCAAGTGTACCAAACATAGGATCATGAGACAGTAAACATTAATATATTCTTCATTGAATATTTATTAACTTTATTAAATTAAATACGCTGTAGTTAAGCAGCAATGTATGCATAAAAACGTGTACAGAAGTTGATGCCGTGAGCAATAACTAGCTGACGAAATGTTATTTCAAACTTACATAATGATAAACACATAGGATTGGGATTTGATTGGGATATGTTTGGCTATATCCTCATTTTTACAAATATTGCAAAAACTATATTCTAGAAGAGGAACTACAGTTTTTAAACTTTTAAATAATTATATATGAAGGAAATCATGGATTCTGATGGACAATTTAAAATAGTTATAGAATTTATATATATATATATATATATATATATATATATATATATATATATATATATATTTTTTAAATAAAACGATAATTGTGCTTTAATCGGCAAAACACACAACAGTGTTTATAAAAATAGTTATAGAAATTTTAACATTCTGCTTTGCGGTCCTACCTACTCTTTTATTTTTTTGCTTTGGCTGGCACCGACTCCAAATGGCTTATTTATTGCTTTTTAGTTTGTTGAAGTCGGTTTTAATTTTTTTATAAAAAAGATTTTTATTTCATGATTTTTAAAGGTAGAAGAGGTCCCGTGCCGTGCCGATAATAACCTTATGTCAACTGCTCATCACCTTTTACAAAATGCTGCTTTTCCCGGTGCGGACGTTACTTATTGAGGTGTTCTCCTGGTACTTCATCATCAGCTCCACTTTATCACTTGGATTGAGTCGAACATAAGTTGCTTATGAACCACATTATAGTAATCGTATCGCTTCCGTGAAATGCTAAGTATTAAATTGTTTCGATTTATTTTATTTATCTTTATTTAGAAAACCAACAGCTTTAACAATGCTTATATAATAACTTATGTAAATCTATAGTAAGCCAATAACAGGTTTCCCTTAAATAAACCAATAATTTTGTGACAAACGACTTTTGGTGATGTAAACCATAAGCAAAATTATTCTTTCAAAATTGCGCAAAAATATATTTATATTTATGAAAATAGCTGAACATGGTAGCCCGAGAGCAACATGTACAAATGTGAATGTTACTGTTGTATTTATGTTTTTATGTAAGTTACAATGAACCAGCACTAACATTTACATTTTAGTCTTATTCTCGTTAAAAGGTCTCTTGTCGTAAGGTTTGTGAACTGATAGCGTAGCCTTCCTGACACACGCAAGTAGTTGTACGAGCCCAAACTAAATAAATGATATTGTGTTAAAATATTACTAGTGACTAAATAAACAAAAAAAAAACAATTAAAATATAATGGTATAAATATATTAACTTTTGTAGCCTATCGAAAAATCAGGTACTTTCTTTGATATGTTGAATTACTCTCTTTCTGAATGTATCTTTGGAATTTTTGCATTTTGTGGTCTTCATCATTAGTTCCACTTCACCAAATGATGCTTTCCGGAAGCATTTAGCAAACACCGCAATTGCTATAATAGTGTGCCTATAATATTAGAAGAGTTCCCTAGATTTCTCCAGGATCCCATAATCAGATCCTGATATGATGACAATGGGACCACATGGGAAGTAAACCCTTTCGAATAAAAAAAGAATTACTCAAATCGGTCCAGCCGTCTCTGAGTAATCGAGCAACATACATAAAAAAAAAGGTTTCCGTCGACTCCTCGAAAAAGGAGGAGGGTCTCACCTCCTTTTTTTGAAGTCGGTTAAAAATAACTAAGTAAATAACGAAATATTTGGTTGTTTACAAACAAAATTTAAAGTAAATAACAACAATTTCCTGCAAAAGGCTAAAATTTATCTTGACAGCTTTAAACTCTGCGAAAACAAGAAAATCAGCAAACTAATTTAACAATGTCTGGAAGATAAGATATCAATGTTTTTATAGACTTTGTCCGAAGTCCCATAGACAGATTAATCAAATTAATCATTTATAAACAGATTATTTTGAAGAAATTAGATACAGTAAGTTCTAGGTGAGTCCTAGTAAACTTCCTTATAAGGAAAATAAATAAATAAATCATTAATTGGTTACCTTGTATGTACTACATTTGCAAGCATATGAGAGTTATTTAATTTGTTACTTAGGATAAGGTTCGTTGCTCTTCTTGATAACAATGAATAAATAGTTACCTACCAGACAACATAACAATAATTTAATATTTACTCTCATCAACCATCATCAGCCTGTGGACCTACCAACCCGTCTGGCCAGCGTGGTAGCAGTAGGCTAATAGCCTCCTATGAACGCCACAATAGGCGTGAGCTAGGAGAGGCCTATGTCCAGCAGTGTACGTCCACTGGACGTACACTGCTGGACTTAGGCCCTGGACATAGGCCAGACGGGTTGGTAGAGGGTTTGTTTCAAGTTTTCCTTTTCTCGCACAGGTGTTCAATGCGTCGAGCCTCTTAGTCGACTATTACGACATCCCAGCCATGTAAGGGAGTGGTGACAATTGTATTCTTAGGCCGTCACCACACAGCTTATATTTACTCTATCTCTAGTAAATAGACCTTTACTAAATTAAAAGGTTTTAAAACGAATTTCGAGGAAGCTTTTCCGTTTCCCATTGAGTACCTACGTATTGCAATAAGGCCGCCGTTCATTTGTTTTCTACTTGTAAACTGTCCTGTACTGCACTAGTTTTTACTTCTGTAGTATGTAATAAACTGTGCCACTACACTAGCCTTGGCAGTGAACTTACTTGCACAACTTCTGGGCTAGTAGTGATAATATTATATAATCTGTGGAGGTACTGGGTATGCTCGGACGTGTAACGGCAAAAAGCGTTTGGTATCGGGAAACTATATAGTCGGATTTTTAATTCAGTGGTGTAATTTGACAGGTGCCAATGTCACTTCCTAAAAATAATCCTGCTTTTAAACTGTTTTTCGTAATGATTTGCGCGAATCCAGTTCCAGTTTAGTAAGTATTGATTCCATTCACGCACACAAATTCAATATTATCATTAAAGCTACATTTTAATTATGCATTATTTTAACAAAGTGACATCGACAACCTGTCAAATCACTCTACTGAATAAAAAATCTGACTTTAAGTATCTAATACCTAGTTGTAATATTAAACTATTTTCAGTTCAGAGTATGTGTTTTGCGACATTATACAATAAGACGCAGATTAATGAATCGACTAAAAATGGTCTAGTAATTTGAAATGTATTTTGAGACAAGAAGTTTGAACAGGGCAACTGTAATTTCATAAAAGATATCTAGCAAAGAATACGACCACAGCAATAATAATCTTCTTACACTGTGATACGACTAAAGTAAGTGTGTACTAAAATTACAGTAAAAAATCTCCATCTCTCTCCAAACCTCTTTTCCTTGTTCTGTGAACTAAACCACTAAACGGAAAACTTAAGATGTACCTAAGTAGGTACATTTTAATTTTTGGCGCGCAATGTTCATTGAAATAAAACAACTTTTATGGCTATCAAACGCGCTATATTTTACGAATTAAGTTGTAATTGTCCATATTTTCAGGTTTTTAGGAGATTTTTTGATTAACCGACGTTTCGGCATTTTCTCAGCTGCCGTGGTCACGGGATGACTGGCTACTTATAAGTCTACCCTCGAAAAGTTAATTGATTTTTAGGGTTCGGTACCTCAAAACGAAAAAACGGAACCCTTATAGGATCACTTCGCTGTCCGTCCGTCTGTCAAGACCGTTTTTCTCAGGAACGCGTGGAGGTATCAATCTAAAATCTATCTAATACTCAGGTCTACTGTCTCTTGGAGCAGTGAAAAAAACGGAACCCTCCGTGCGCGAGTCCGACTCGCACTTGGCCGGTTTTTTCGTTCGGATACGGTTAGACATTTACTATAACAACAATTATTATTGATTTTATTATTTTATTATTTATTTTGCCTACTTAAATACAATACATTGGCGAGTAGGTATTTAATAAAAAAACTTATCCAAAACAACTTCGATCACTCGCCTAGGAATGAGAAACTGCGTACTACTCGTATAATACTAATTACTAATTAGGTAACCAGTAGACAAATATTTTGATCTCGTAGGTAAATAGTATGTGTCTCTCTGTGTCTGTCACGGCGTAGTGTTCGGTCAAAACAAAAACATTTTTTTATTTCAATGTTCTATGTTGTATGTTTAACACGTAGAATATCATTAGCACTTCATTTACAGATAGGTTATTCTGTAAGCAAACTTCCTTCATATTGACGGCTGCAACAGCGGAGACAGCCCCATTTTCAATACTATTTGACAGCTGATGTGTCGTTCAGTCATGACAACAGCGTCGATGTTTGCTTAGAGAATAATCCCTTTGTACAGTCCGACAGCCCGTAAGTACAGTAGTGGTCTAATAACTAATGACACTAGTCGATTTTCATACAATCGAGATAGCTTTGGAGCCTTGGTTCTCAGCCAAGGATTGACCGAGCCGTGATCTGATAATGGCCATCCAAGGAGTGAATAGATGAGATCCAAATTGCTATACACATCCAACTGATCTGATCAACATTCTAAGAGATGGTATGGATATGTTTAACAAAAACGGGAAAATAGCATAAAAATGTACCTATGGAATTTCTGAAACTGAATACTCTAATCCTTACCACTTTTAGAATGTTGATCAGATCAGTTAGGTATGTAAAGCAATCTGGATCTCCTCCATTCACTCCCTGTATTTTTTATTTATTATTTATTAATGACGGGGAGACTTAGCCTACATCATACCTGATGTTAAGTATTGATAAGGCTGAAGATGGAAGCGAGCCTCTCCCAGAATCCTCAGCCACCGAGGAACTGGCTATCTTATCTCGAACTGCCGGAACACAACAATGCTGAAAACATTGTTGTTATGGCGTCAGGCTTATATAAGATGGTGGTAGCTATAGCCAGGCGGGCTTACAACAAGTCCTACCACCAACCAAACCGAATACAATATGTATCACCGCTGGGATTCGAACCCGGGACCCATGGGTCTGATACCGGTGGTTGTACCAATAGACCACAGATGCGGTATGAACATTATCAGATCATAGCTCGGTCAATCCTATGCAGAGAGCCAAGGCTTCAAAGTTACCTCGATAGTATGAAAATCGGCTAGTGTCGTTCATTATGTGACCACCACGTATACCTAGCTACCTACCTATACATTAGCACAACGAAAAATAAGAGCGCTTCTAAGATCAAAATAAAAGCCTAACCTGTCGCGTGTAGGTTTTGTTGAGCCATCGTGTTTAAGGGCTTGCCGTCTTTGAATTTTCATCTTATTTGATTTCCTGACTTAGGCGGTACCCTGACCGAAAGTGGCGCCGCGTTGAATTTTATTTAATATCGTAATTCTACTACCCAATTTTAATAAAACTTTACAGGGTTTTTTTTTTCTTAATTTTTAGTATTTTTAGACGGTATCATTACATTCCCTCGTAGTCACTGCTAGAAGTAGATAGCAAAACTGCTAAAAGTGGCCGTTTTTGACACATTTGCTATCTACTTCTACGAATGACTATGACGAGATGTAGCGATACCTACTAAAAATACAAGACAATGGGCTCTAAAAATTCCACGTAAAGTTTTATTAAAATTGTGAATTAGAATTACGATATTAAATAAAATTCAACGCGGCGCCACTTTCGGTCTGGGTACCGCCTTAAGACATCCAGTGGTTGGTATAACTACTTAATTCTATAACAAATTGTTAGGCTCGGCGGGTGTAGAGTCGGCTACCGCAAAGATTTTTCAGAGGGGAATTCGAGGAATAAACTTATAACAGAATCACATTAAAAAAAAACATACTTACAAGATGTCACAAGGGGTAAAGTCGGTACTACACTCGCTTGGTAGTCTATATCTTAATAATGACACCCAATGCAAATAGGCTTGCACTGAAACATAGCAATCATACTATTACTGAACATATAACGTGTGGAGTGGATGATACTAGAAAGTATTATACCAAAGAATAATGCATAATCACAAAGAAGATAGACTAGCCTTTGTTAAATAAATAAAAACACATTATGTTTATGTACCTTACTAACTGCGTAGGTAACTAGAGAAATTTCTCTTCAGAATATCTTATCAATCACCTATAATGAGTTCGCATAACTAAAGTGCGATTGTTTCCTTTGTTTCGTTATAATTGTATGGTCGTGAGTGTGACCTTGGCCTTGGCAGCGAGTTACGCAACAAAAGTGCATTAGTATCGCATTGCCGATGAGACATGGTGCTTACACACTACTCCGTACTCTTTAAGGATGAGTATACATTTGGAAGGAGCCCGTGGCGCAGTGGTTCGCACGCTCGGCCTGCGATTGTTGAGGTTAAGCAACTTCCGCAATGGTCGGTCACGGGATGGGTGTCCGAAAATTTACTATCTCAAGCTCCTCCGTGCTTCGGAAGGCACGTTAAGCTGTTGTTCCCGGCTGCATTTGCAGTTGTTAAAACCCACCAATCCGCATTGGGCCCGCGTGGTGGGTGATGGCCCGTTCTCATTATCCATCCATAAGGAAGAATGTGCCCCAGCAGTGGGGACATTAAAAATGACTAATGAAGATACATTTGGAATGAAAAGAAGTATACGTTTGGACGGAAAAGAAGACTAATGAGAATGTGCTGGCGTTAAATGGGGAGGGAAGAACGTACTTGGAATAATTAGACATAAAAGGGAATGGCTGATGGGCCACCCGTTACTACATGACAGTTTCATTGAAAACTTTGGAACGAAAAATAGAGGGAAGGGAAGGATACCTACAGTCCGATCACCGTAAGATGTACATTATATAAAAATATGCATGTTAAACATATTAATCTGTTGTGGTTGTGAGTACATACCAGTTTAGATAATGGAGGTTAAAAGGTACATATATTTTTGACAAGCACCGTTATTGACAATGCTGCCAATTCCCAAGGCATCTTATAGTGAACGGACTGTAAATTGAGTTATATTTCACAGATAAAGAAGTAAAGAGATAAGTGTCGTGCCCGGAAGTAAAGTGTTTGGCAGATAAAAGGGAAGAACGGAATACTCCACCGACAAGGGCGAAGCTTTTAATAAGAAGATAAATTTCAAGGGGCTCACTACGATGAGCTGTTAAGCAATGGCAAAGTAATATTGTAAGTGAAATGTCGCTATAGCAATGTAAGCTCCGTCCTTCGAACAACATTTCTTTAATATTGCGATGATAGCTGATGGTATAGGGCATGTATATGGGCTATTATGCTATTTGACCAGTGTTTTCTTCAGCGAAAAATATACCGTTGCGTTGCGATATTTCGAGCAAAAAGAAAGTATGAAGAAATAGAACTTCTTTAAGAAGATTTTTTTTTAAATCCTATTTCTCACTTAGGTACCACGTTACAATTAAAATAAAGAGACTCTTGAGAATATCGAGGCTAGACTGTTTTTGTGCCAAGTTACAGAATAAGTACTTACTAATATATGGGGGGTCGAGATTACTGCCGCACTCGAGAGGGCTCCAACAACTGCTTCTATCCCAACTTTGTTAAAATTTTGACGACTTTTTAGAACAAAACATTTTATAAAAAAAAACAAACCGACTTCAAAAAGTAAAAAATAAAACTTTTGGAGTCGGTGCCAGCCAAAGCATTCTACATTGCACTTCTATTAACTATATTTTTTTTAGCTAACTAGCACCGACTCCAAATGTTTTTTTTTTTACTTTTTGAAGTCGGTTTGTTTTTTTTTATAAAATGTTTTTATTTCAGATTTTTTTGTTACATTATGTGCCGTTACTTACACTAAAAATCAGCCCATACACAACAATGATGTCATCTACGTATACGACTACTTGCCAAAAGGTGATTGATATTTTTCAGGATTATGAAAAAACTACTAGCCAGATCTTCGTAAAAATTATATGGGATAACCATTTTCTTCCAGATAAAAAAAGAATTTTAAAAATCTGTTAACAACTGGCGAAGTTATGGTGGAACATACATAAAAAAAAAAAAAAAATACAGTCGACTTGAGAACCTCCTCCTTTTTTTGAAGTCGGTTAAATATAGGAATTGTTTTCCGATTTTAAATTCGTTGAAATTCCAGCAATATCAAACTCTACAACTACAAACTAAAGATTACAAGATTTAAAAGTTGCACAATGTAAACATTCAAACTATTTGGTGAATTTAAAATAGTTTGATTTTGATTACGAATTATACTTATAATGTCATAGGTGTAAACAAGTATAAAAAAATAAAGTTGTTTGGAAATACGGATCAATAAATTCTTTGAAAAATATAATTTTGTTGGGTTTTCTGTGAATAAAAAATCACTATTATTTTAAAAGGAAAATGCAATAAATGGTGAACACTTAGCCTAAGATAAGCATATGTGGCAATGTATTGCGAAGGTTAAAATATATAGTAAGTAGTACCTACTTCGTTATCAGATGCCATTGTTAGAAAGCTCTGTATTGTAACATATAATAAAGTTTGTAGGACTGGTAATTGTTTAATTTGATACTTATTTAGGTACTTTATCTTGAATCATCAACACAATGTTTATTCAAATACTGCAATATCTAACTCTGTCTCTAGTTAAATTCAATATGGTTTTAATACTATCTCTATGCTTAAAATCATTGAACAGGTAAATTACGGACACAAAGACAGTGCTATCGTATTTTATACATTTTAATGTTAACGTGAAATCTTAATAAAAATAACTTGATTCACATTTCTGCGTCAGTATTTTTTTAATTGGAAAATGCCAACTTGTCTCCATATCGCGTCCACTACGTTTTTGTACACTTGGTACTCAGTGATTCTTATTTTTTGTCTATCTATCTAATAGGTGTTGGATGTCTTGTTGGTTGATGACTAGATATTGGAAGCTTCACGTGTAACCAGCTACTTGTTCCCAGGAGATAACAATAACGTGCGATATTTTGTTATGTAATCAATCGCTTAACATAACAACGTGAATGTACTACCTACCTACGTAAGTCAAGATCTTGGTCGAATTCCAAGGTCAAGATTTTATGTTATTTCGCCCTATGTGGTTTTATTGAGTGAAAATTTAGGTTCGAATTCTAAATTCTCTCTTAGCGTATGAGCATTAGTGGCCACTGGTGTTAGAGTTTATGAAGCCACATATAAAGCCTCTGACTTGGCAAAACGACTGTTACGTCTTGTGATGATTGGCCACACGGAAGCTGCAGGCCCACTACACGGCGACGTGTATGGGTCACAAACGCAGTCTTCCATTCATTTTACAATATCAGTGATCACACAGGATGAAATTCAAAGACATAATTTAAATAAAAAAAAATTGGGCCTGACGATTAAATTCTATAAATGCAGTAGCAATGAACGTGTTTTCATAGACATGGGTTGAAAATACTTACCTATTAGAAATGTTTCCCTAATCAGACAGACAGATAATAATAATTCGACACATATTTCTAAGAGACTGTTTGGACGAAACCTAAAAGTTTTCCTCGGTAAAAATAGCCTTTTAATCGGCAAAAGGTAGTTAATTACGTAATATTGTTTTACAACTTCCAAAAAAAAAAACAATCTGAAATATACTTTCCCGACTTTATCCCAAGTTAGGAAACGCAATAGACCTTTAAATAAAGAAAACATAAAAGTTATACAAAAACATGTTTCACAATACCTACTACGATATTGTAGGGGGAAGAGAAATTCGTAACTACGTCACGCGGCGGCTTGCGGAAAACTTTTGAAATGCGGAAAATTCGTTTTTAGCTGAACGTTGTGTGATTCCGTCAGAGGTTTTATGTGTTGCTAAATGTTCATAGTTCAATGATTTTTATGGAGCTGAGCCAAGCTGCCCGTGACGCAAGACGTTTGTAGTAATTTATCGGAGTGGATCAAAGATGTAAACTACAATATCTTTGGAGTGGTTTGTATTATTATCATTGATGGTAGTTGGGCAATGTGTATTTTGCAAATATTTATTTACTTTTATGAAGGTTTAAGTAATTACTACCTATTACCTACTTGATGCTCAAAATTCAAGCCCAAACAAACATTGCACATTAATTGTTTCATCATACATTAATAATTCATAAATACATGTGCAACTAACTCGTTTCAGTTATTTGTTTGCGCGAAATTATTAAAAAAATGTACTTTCATACATGAGCTATTATTGAAATTATAAGATATTAGTATATTCGTGATTTATGTATGAATGTACAATTTTTTCATTATTTCGCGCAAACAAATAACTGAAACGAGTTAGTTGCGCATGTATTTATGTATTATTAATGTATGATGAAACAATTAATGTGCAATGTTTGTTTGGGCTTGAATTTTGAGCATCAAGTAGGTAATAGGTAGTAATTACTAATCTCCCGGAATCCTCAACCACTGAGGAACTGGCTATCTTATCTCGAACTGCCGGAACACAACAATGCTGAAAACATTGTTGTTATGGCGTCAGGCTTAGATAAGATGGTGGTAGCTAGCCAGGCAGGCTTACAACAAGTCCAACCACCAACCAAACCGAATACAATATGTACCCCCGCTGGGAATAACCGGGACCCCTGGGCCTGGTACCGGTGGTTGTACCACTAGACCACAGAGGCGGTTAAAAACACATGTTACATGACTTGATTATTTAGCGCCAAATACGGATTTGCTTTCAAACCTTTTAAGATTAGATAGCAACTGATGTTTACGTTAAATTGATTATGCAGTCTGGCAACTCTTTATACAAACTGTGCCAGGCAGTAGTATTACTTTTACTTATGTCACTAAATTGTTATGTCACAATGATAACACTTTAACTAGTTATAGTTAGATAGGTGGGCACCGCCACTACACAAAAAGAAGAAGAAGAAGTTAGATAGGTACTTAAAGCAGTTGTATAAAGTTAATATGTCTTAGCCATTCCAGTTGGATTGATTATTAGGTACATTGTATTTAAAATGGCTTTAAAATTATTATGTTATTTATTATAAAAGTTAAAAAGCACAGTTTTCAATAGAGCACGTTTCATAAAAATATATAAACAAACTGTTTAATTGGAATTTGTTATAAAGCAAAATCACTTCAAACAGACACTATCTAAGCTGTAAAGAACAAATCCCACACTTTTCTGATTTATTAGTAAATATAATAATTTTGGGATCTGAATTATATTATTACCGGCTTTTGTGGGGTTTTCTTGTTATATTTTTTATTTGTTTTTCTCGTGTGCAAAGTACCTATATTTTTCTGAAAAAACGGGGAAATAAGGTGACGTTTCCACCGGAATCTTCAACCACTGAGTATATTACGAGTTATAAATTATTTTAAAATTTATGATTTTTTAATTTTTTGCATCTTTCAATGCTATTTTTATATTTTTCAAGTCTCGGTAGCTCAGCGGTTAGAGCATTGGACCGGATTTCCAAAGGTCGTGGGTTCGATTCCTATCTGAGAATTCACTTGTGGCCGAGTTAATTTTTTCCAATATTTTTCTATTTAAAATTTATCATACACTCATTTGCAAAAAAAACGGGCGGTTTTGATTTTCATTCATCTTTAGAAAGATACAATACCAAAAAGGTTTTAATCGTTTGTACACGTTACTGGCCGGTTTTAAAAATGCTGTCATATTTAAAAAAGTACGTTCTAAATTCAAATTTTCATTTGATGCTCATTTTTACAGAAAACCCCATTTTATCCTACATTTTTGGCGCGAAGTTCCAGAAGTTAACATCGACTTTCATAACTTTCATTCAATTTTATCGATTAATTTCATATCCTTGACTGTCAAAGCTTTATTTATTGCTGTTTGGCTGTATCAAAAATGGTAGATAAAGTGGTAAAAGCTACCATAATTATCGCGCTGCTTGAAGAGGGTTGCAGCCAATGTTTCGTGGCTAGGAGGCTAAATGTTAGTCGCTCGACAGTCCAAAGGACCTGGCAGCGATTTCAGGAGACTGGTTCCGTCGAGAGAAGGCCTGGTTCTGGAAGAAAACCATGTACCCAACCACGGGATGATCGTTTTCTTGTGAGTCGCGCATTGAGAAATCGCAAATCTTCGTATGTGGATCTTAAGAACAACCCCCAAGAAGTAAGAAATGTGCATATTAGTCTATGGACGGTCAGGAGGAGGCTTCTCGCTGCCAATATACGGAGTCACCGCCCGGCCCGCGGCCCCAAATTACTCCGTGAGCACAGAGTTCACAGGCATAGGTTCGCTAGAAATTGTGAATCATGGACTCAAGAAGATTGGAATAGGGTTTTGGTCTCTGATGAAGCCAGGATATCTCTGTTCGGTGAAGATCGACGTCGGCGAGTACTAAGAAGCCAAGGAGAACGCTTTGCAGAGGCATGTTTCGAAGAAATCACACCTTATGGTGGGGGCTCTGTTATGTTTTGGGCAGGAATAAATTCAATGGATCGTACAGAGTTAGTCTTCATTGAAAACGGCTCACTGACTGGGCATCGATACATAACGGAAGTTCTAATTCCTCATGCACAACCCGCATTGGCCGCTCTAGATGAAGACTCGATTTTTATGGACGACAATGCTCGCGCCCACCGATCCCGCGATGTTAATGCGTATGTGCAAGAGGTCGGCATTCGTCGTTTGGATTGGCCAGCTCGAAGTCCCGACCTCAATCCCATAGAGCATGTCTGGGACGTTCTGAAACGGCGTGTGAGATCAGTACACCCGGCTCCGCAGACCATCAGAGAGCTGAAGAATGTGATTACTGCGGAGTGGGAACGTATTCCGCAAGCAAGTATCCGGGATATACTCGCTAGCATGCCCAGACGAATTCAAGCTGTGATTTTAGCTAGAGGGGGTCACACTCGATACTAAACATTTATCTGCTTTTACTTTATTAAAGAAAAACAAACAAAAAAACTTTTTTATTTTTACTTCATGAGTATATGCACTACTAGCGAACATACATTACTAGCGAGGTTTAGCATTATTTCCCATAAATTGCATCTAAATTTTATGAAATACTGATGAAAACGATTATTTTCTTATTAATTTACCAAATTGTGAGGATAAAACTACCTATAATTATCAAACAAAGCAATATTATCATTTGAAATGGTTCATTGCTTAGGTGCCCGTTTTTTTTGCAAATGAGTTTATTTTAAAATTTTCAGAATTACGTACATCACAGAATAAATAAATACAGAGAGTTTTTACCAAAGTTATCAATTAATATCTAAGTACTCTAGGTTTGGTCACCACCTCTACATAATTACTGATTGACTAATAGCCCATTGTTGGACTTAGTAGTCTATCGTAAACATGTTTTTCACGCATAAATTTTAAATAGTTATTGAATTAACGACTGCTTGTTTACAAGGCGTAGTCGCTGCGCACGGGCATCACGCCACGCCACACTAGACCTTGAACGATAATCCACTTGAACTGTAGCTAGATACTAGTTTTCGCCCGCGGATTCACCCGCGTGGTTCCCGTTCCCGTGGGAATATCGGAGTAAATAGTAGTCTATGTTACTCTCCGTCTTTTCAACTAACTCTATGCCGATTAGTTGTTTAATTAGATCGTGAAAAAAGGACAAACAAACACACTTTCGCATTTATAATATTAGTTTTTTTTTAATTTTCATAAATGACGGGGAGACTCTTAGCCTTCATCATACATGATGTTAAGTATTGATAAGGCTGAAGATGGAAGCGAGCCTCTCCCGGAATCCTCAACCACTGAGGAACTGGCTATCTTATCTCGAACTGCCGGAACACAACAATGCTGAAAACATTGTTGTTATGGCGTCAGGCTTAGATAAGATGGTGGTAGCTAGCCAGGCGGGCTTACAACAAGTCCTACCACCAACCAAACCGAATACAATATGTACACCCCCGCTGGGAATCGAACCCGGGACCCCTGGGTCTGATACCGGTACGATTAGGATTACTCTATTTTTAACCGACTTCAAAAAAGAAGGAGGTTGCTAATTTATCGCGTATTTTTATTGGTCCACCGACCTTTCGAAGATGGCTGAACCGATTGAAATAATTCACACGTCTTCACAATCATACACGTTATTACAAAACTTCAGGCTTGTTCTCAATATAAACCCATTTTTTTAAATTTTGAAATCTGCTTCATTGTTGTCAGGAAATCTTGAAATTACTGTCATTTTCGTGACGGTTAATGGATGACGCCAGTTTAGGGTTCGATGTGTTAAATATACGGGACATTGTTCTTAATTTAATTTGTGAAACCATTTTAGGCAGAACTTTTAAGACGCTAGTTGCGATTAAAAATAAAGTTTTGTATAAAACAGTTTTTTGCTTTTGGTTTGCTTGCATGAAAAAAAAACTAATATAAATCGTCATGAGATCAGTACAACAAGTGTATGTGCAGGCGCACGTACTGTACGTTTGCCTCAACAATATTATGTACTGAAGGCCAGAGACCGTGGCGCCAACAATTTTTTTTATATCAGACAACATCACATTTGGATCAAATCACAAGATGGTGGTCAAATAACGAGGTATTAAAAATATAAGCATAGGTATCAAAGGTTTATGTTTAACTGTCAACCTAACCTAACTTTACCACCAAAGTAGCAAATTATAGTCAATTCAACAATTTGGTGAACATTTAGTATTTTATGGGGACAACAATAGGTTGCAAACATCCAGACACAAGATAAACACAGATTCTCATTACATAAATGTTTGTCTCGGGTGGAAATCAAACCCACGACTAACGCAATAGTTAGGAAAAGTACTTATTGTTCCACTGCGCCAACATGACGCTCAAATTGATTGATTTCCTATATTGAGCTAAATTTTTTAATGCATTTTTTAAATAAATATATTACTACAACTGCGTAGCATACTTTTATGATTAGAAAAATACCTATTGTGTCATTATATAAGCGCATTGTTAGTAAACAGAGAGGCGTGTCGCACTCGCATGTGACTCATAGAAATTACATAAAATTTTAGCATAGTAAACACGTTCAAGGCCTGTTTATTGGTTTATGCTCGCTAGCTCCGATAAAATGTCTGATTTGTCATAGTAATGCCTATAATGGATTATCGAATTTATCGATGTGAGTACAGAAGACAGCACCTTAACAGTTGCTAAACGAAAATATCGAGATAAAAAGTATCCTATGTCCATAAATAATAACATAATATCAAATACAATAGAGTCGAGGAGTATTATCGTGAATAATAGGTAATACTTATAACTAACAACAGTCACTAGTACATTTTCCATATTAAAAGGGTAATCAAAAACACCAAGAATATTTAATTTCATTTTTTAACATTCGATTTAAAATAATAATAATAAATATGTAATACAATAATAACCATGTCATGCAAATGTAACCAAAAGTCAAAAAAATGTAAAATAAATTAATCTAAAAGAATAAAATGTCAGTTGATATTTATATAAAAATTTGCTACATGTCAATATTTTTGTCTGTAATAAATTCATTAATGGTATAATACGTTCTTTCAACCAAAAATTTTTTTAGCCTTTTCTTAAATATTATGAATGATTCAGCATCTTTAACATTCTTCGGCAGATGGTTGTAAATAGTAACTTGCATGACAAATACGCTATTTCCTAACAGAGTGGTCCTGCAGGGTTGGGTCCTTATCCTCGTCATATGTCGTTTACTCATTAATGTATCATATTTTTTTATGTTCTTTCGTACATTTAATGCGGCTTCTAATATATATAGCGAAGGAAGTGTCAATATTTTTAATTTATGAAAATGTGGCTTACATGAATCGGTCGGTTTTAACTTACAAATAGCTCTAATGCATTTTTTCTGTGCCTTAAATGCCTTTTCTTTATCTGTGGCATTTCCCCAGACTAAGACCCCGTATTTAAGCACTGAACCCGCGTTCGCATGATAAGCGGTCAAAAGTGCATTTAGATTTGCTACTTTTTGTAACATATATAGTGCATAGGAACATTTGCTTAAAGTAGCACAAACATGATCAATATGTTCCTTCCAAGATAATTTATTGTCAATCAGAATTCCTAAAAATTTAGTAGATGATATTACATTAATCTTTTTTCCAGTGTAATGTATGTTTAAATTATTTGATGTCGTGTTTTTGTTTCTAAAATTTATTACATTTGTTTTGTCAAGATTTATTTTAAGATTATGGTTATTCAACCAATTAATAATAGAAATTAGAGATTTATTTACGTTATTTTCATGGGAGCCCGTATCATCATCTACAAATATAACTGTACTGTCATCAGCAAATAGTATCATAGGATGATTAACGACTTTTGGAAGGTCATTAATGTAGATGAGGAATAGCAGAGGTCCCAAAATGCTACCTTGTGGCACACCATATTTTATATTTCTCCAGTCCGATAAATATTTGGTTCTAATTTTTGTAACTGAATCTGTTCTAGTTATTTCAGTAGCTTGTTTTCTGTTGGTTAGATATGACCGAATAAGACTTAATGGCGTACCTCTTATCCCATACGATTCTAACTTTGTGAGCAAAATGTCGTGATGAACGTGATCAAAAGCCTTAGTCATATCCATGAAAAGTGCTGTAACTCTCTTTTTACTGTCTAGTGCTTTCAAAACTTTTTCAAGAAAATCGAGTATGGCCATATTCGTGGATTTCTCTTTACGAAAGCCTGCTTGTTCCTTTGCAAATATATTTTGTTTTTCAAAGTAGCCATTAATGCTATTATAAATAACTTTCTCGAAAATCTTAGAAAATATAGGCACAAGAGCAATAGGTCTATAGAATTTCATGTCTTCCTTATCTTGATTTTTGAATATTGGTATTACTATAGAGCTTTTAAGTTCGTCAGGATATACACCGTATTCAATACTCTTATTAATGATATGACTGAGAACTGGTGCTATAAATTCAGCTGATCGTTTGACTATTTTTGTACTAATCTCGTCATGTCCCGTGCTCTTGGTATTTCTTAATTGCTTAATGATTTGTTGTAATTCGAAGTTATTTGTTGGTAGAATAAAACAGGAATTCAACCGACAATCTGTCAAAGTATTTTTGTAGTTTAGGTTTTTTCTTATGTCTTTAATGTCATCAGTGAAAAAATTGTTAAAGTTCTCTGCAATTTTGTGTGAGTTTGTGAATGTGAAGGTCCTGTGTACAGTCAACAGCACACCAGTGGTAACAACCACCGGTATCAGACCCACAGGTGCCGGGTCCGATTCCCAGTACATATTGTATTGTGTGGAGCCCGTGGCGCAGTGGTTCGCACGTTCGGCCTGCGACTGTTGAGGTTAAGCAACCTTCGCAATGGTCAGTCACGGGATGGGTGACCAAAAATTTACTATCTCGAGCTCCTCTGCTTCGGAAGGCACGTTAAGCCGTTGGTCCCGGCAGCATTTGCAGTCGCTTAAACGTGGGTCATGGCCCATTCTCCTTAACCATCCATAAGGAAGGCCAGTGCCCCAGCAGTGGGGACATTAAAAATGGCTGATGACGATGACGATTGTATTCGGTTTGGCCGGTAGTAAGACTTGTTGTAAGTCCGCCTGGCTAGCTACCGCCATCTTATCTAAGTCTGAAAGCCATAACAACAATGTTTCAGCATTCTTGTGTTCCGGCAGTCAGAGATAAGATAGCCAGTTCCTCAGTGATTGAGGATTCAGGAAGAGGCTCGCTTCCATCTTCAGCCTTATCAATACGTAACATCAGGTAGAGATGAAGGCTAAGAGTCAACCCGTCGTTCATAAAAATAAAATAAAAACCGACGCGTTTTACATTTTGACGTTGGGTTGTGTCTCTGGCTATAGCGGCGGTTTTCCTTAAGAAAGTTTGAAATCTGACGTGCTGTTGACTGTACGTAATATTTCCTATGTTAACATGAATCTAATGAAATAGTAAACTTTGCCTACAGAAAAAGTACTCTAATAATAGAAAATAGTCATACTATCACGGTGTAGTGTTAACATAGATAAGTAAATGCTATAGATAAATATCATAATCTGTAATACAGACGTAAACAATCCGTAAGAGATATTGATTTTTCGGTCACATTATGTAATCTACGTTGGTTTGGAAATCGAATAGCATCCCATAATATCAGTAAAAAGCATACAGTTCACATTGATGACAATCTAATTTTTACAATTTTTCTTTTATTACTTTGGGAGCAGTTTATGGCCATTAAATATATAAAAAAATAAAAAAAAAACATCGAAGCACGAAAATCGTGGAAAATATTTGGCTACACTATAAAAAAGGAAAGTAATAGGCAGTGTTAAGCAGGGACAAGTAAAAGAAAATAAGGAAATATATTAATTAATTAAAAGGAAATACAAACCGAAAGATATAAGATATAGCAGCAAGACAGACAGACAGCAAGACAGACAGGACAGCAAAGACGAGCAAATGCGAAAAGAACAATAGATCAATCAAAAAATATACGTCTAAAGAAAAAATATTATACCAACCGAATTGAGATCCTCCTCCTTTTTTGAAGTCGGTTAATAAAAAGGGATTAAATGTCACGGCCTGATGATCGTATTAAGTAGCTTTAACTATTTTTAAACAAAAGTACGATTGGATGGAACTCGCTAGGCGATTGTGTAAAGTCAATCGTATTCTTTTGACAGTTCATATCGTTTTCGATCGGCTGCTTTTTATATGGGATTGGGATGACATTGTGAGTTTGGCAATCACACCCTCGGTCTGGAACCTAATTGTAATTATTTCAAAATTTTCCTGCTCCAATAGCAGTTTAAATATGATCACTGGCAAAATCTGCCAACCCGTACCTATCTTTTTTAACTTTTAAGCTAACGAATATCTGAAGTTCGCGAATGTCCCTTTACTATTTACGATTATCATAATTATATAATCGGATTATTCATTATTCAATATTAATCATAATAATAACAACACTGTTATTGCACACAAAGACAATTTTTCTATTTAAAATTTACCATAAGTATAAAAATAGCATTGAAAAATGCACAAATGCTTAAGATTACTTATCTCAGAGTCAGATCAATGTAAGTGATGATAAATATTAACTAAGAAAATATACTTAAAAAAAATAACAACTTGTCTTATGTCGCCCTGACGGGATTCAAAGATCCAAGATGCGAGTTCGAATCCCGTCAGGGCGACACAAGTTGCTTGTTTCTAGTATATTTTCGTATTTAATACCTATTTATCAATAAAAATAGCATTGTAAAATGCAAAATTAAAAAGTTGCAATGTAAGTGATGTTGTCTGATTTTTGGCATTAAAGGTAAAAAAATAAACATGAGATTTTATGTAGATTCTTAATGTTACTTTACTCAAATTACACCAAAGTTCTGACGCAGGATTACTGTCGAAATTGCTGTTAAATTATTCGACAAGTCGGCCTTGACCGTGCCCGTTTACGACTTCTGAGCCGGCTTGTGTGACTACTTGGTACAGAGGACGACACATTAATACTAATGTCATTATAGACGAGTCTGTCTAAAGGCGCTAAACTCTGGAACTGCGTAGGAGTTTTGTAGAGAGGTTTTTTTATGAACAATTAACCTTCATCATACTTTTTTTTTGTTTTGAGTGAGGGGATTGCATTTACGCATACCAAACGGTTATGCTGGGCTCACCTAGTATACCGGACTGGCAGGACTGTGTAAGAGGTACACAGCCCCAAACCGAGTCCCGCACCCTATCCCTCTCAATCCGTCCAAGACTCAATCACACAAATGACCCAGAGTCGATTAAAATAATTTTTATGTGGTTAATTACGACGACATGGGTCACTTTTTAATTAGTTTCTTCCTGATCACTGAGAAAAGAATTGGGTGCTCTAAAGTGGCAACTCTGCAGTCCAGCATGTGTTACATATACATAACCTAAAAGGTTGGTGGTAGGACTTGTAAGTCCACCTGGCTAGCCACCACCATCTTGTCTAAGTCTGACGCCATAACAATAATGTTTTCAGCATTTTTATGTTCCGGCAGTTAGAGATAAGATAGCCAGTTCCTCAGTGGTTGAAGATTCCTGGAAATCCTCGCTTCCATCTTAAGCCATAACATAGTCTTCCCGTTGTTCATAAAAAAACATAACCTAAAAGTAGTAAACTAAAGGATGACGCAATCTTTTGCACGGTGCCTATTTACAAGTATTTCCTTGATATCAGTTTATGCGTGGATCTTCGATAGGTTAAAGTTTATCAATTAGATACACATTGTCAGCTGCTATGGCAGATATAACTGGCTGATGACTATTATCAATGTATTTTAGATGTAGGTACTTGACTTGTTGTAGATAACTTAAGTGAACTCTGCTTACGTTAAGTTTAGATGACGTTTTTGGAACATACGAGTTTGACCTGTAGCCCTAGTTCAAGATGTCAAAAGATACTATTTATAACTTATATCCAGGCCTCCGTCACTCGCCTATACCTACCGCGCTAAGCACCTACAGCGCGCTACAACTTGGAGTTGTAAATCAGTTAGGTAGGGCCGCCCCGTGCTTGTGAGTACACGCGTGCAGTTTGAAACATGAATTTTACAAAACATTAATACTTACGAAACATTAATCTTAAACATTAACTGCACCATGTTTATATTTTCCGACGTTACGTTAAGTTAAACAGTTGTTAATACCAAACAAGGTTTCATAAAATTAAGTTATTATTTTATTTTACTTCGTTTGTACAACCTTGATGCTTGAGCGGTGGCGTAGATAAATTCTGAACAAAAAAAATCTGCTCTTGTGAGCGTTGTAGTAAGGTGCAATTTTGAATGCACCGGATGCGCTGGAAACTGTAGGCTATTAAAATGTCGGCTTTCTTCGAGATCAAAGTAGTGCAACTTATGTTACTATTATATATTCTGTGGTATATCTTTGGTAACTTTTGCGTTATGTTTATTACATCTTATTTACTTAACATGATGATCTATCATCATATCAGGCGCTTGGGTGTCGGGCGGGACTTGGGGTCGTTTCTCTAGTTGCTTATCGCATTCCTGAAGCGTATCAACAAGACAGGTACACTAAATTATAAAAAAATACTGAAGAATGAAATTAACAAACTGCAATAATAGCTAGCGCAGACGACGGATAACGGAGGACTTTTTGTCCGCGACACGTCTTTATTGTTAACCAAATAAGATTGAACTTAGCGTATATCCATGAAAAGTACGCGATAGTCCTCGTTATTTATTCAACTTTATGTTCTTAGTTATAAGGTCGTGTCGCGGACAAAAAGTCCTCCAATGTCCTTTGTCTGCGCAGGCCCTAATTCTATCTCGTTCGATACATCCACTTATATTTATTTACACCTACCTTTCATTTTCTTTTCGTTGAGGACGTGGCAAAGTCGAGTTGTTGCTGTAAACGCGTCACTGTAATGTCATTGTCATGTGCTGTCAAAATGACGTGCTTTGTGTGTGTACTGTTTATGGGTTTTACCGGCCCTGGCTTCGCCGTTTAGACGGGTTTATGTCTATCTTTTTAGGTTAAATGCAGGTTTTTTGTTTCGTTTTATTTTTAGTACATTTAGGTATATTTTTTTAAGTAAGAATGACGGTACATCCCGCCCGCAGGCCTTGCCAAAATCAGCGCCGTTGCTTTGTGATGTTGTATCACGGTGCAACGGCATTATGCCGAGGAAGGGTCCAGATTGGCTGTTACAAATAATTGTTTCTTTAGATTATAAATTTTAGGTATATTACCTTTTTTCTCTGTATAAATAATTGTGCTGAAAATAAAATATTTCTTTCTTTCTTTCTTTCATATCATCTCTCCTTCTGGACTGGGAGAAAAAGAAAATACTGGCTTTCCAGTGCAGATCTTAATATATATAATTCTTCTGTACGTGTGTTTGTCACTTAACTCCTCCTAAACGGTTTTACCGATTTGGTTGAAATTTTGTATGTATATTTCAATGGGTTTCTGAATGTTTTGAAAATACAATTGGACCCGGTAGGTGGCGCTGCTGGGTGGTACGAAGTAGAAGTCAGCTATAGGGTATATTTTTTGAAAATTAATCTAAGTTGTGTTATCTTTTGTGTTGCCGGACAACATCCTTGCCAATGTACAATGTGTCGCAAATATAAAATGTACCCCCGCTGGGAATCGAACCCGAGACCCCTGGGTCTGATACCAGTAGTTGTACCGGTTGGCTGGTTAGTAGATGTTTACTATAATACTACATCATTGATGCTGTGCCAATTATGGTGTACTGGTATGTTTTAAGGCATACACTATGATCTACTAGCGCTCTCCCGTGGGGATATCGGGATAAAAAATAGCCTATGTTTTAATCCAGACTTCTATCTGTGTGCCAAATTTCATCCAAATCAGTTCAGTAGTTTTTGCTTGAGAGAGTAACAAACAAACAAACTGACATATTTACGCTTTTTTATATATATTAGTAGGATAGGATTTGTGAAAACTTAAGTGCAACGGTAACTTGCATATTATTAACAAAACAGAATAGAGCTAACTCTACCTGTTGTTAAATGTATGAAAATACAGTTTTGCTCTGATCCTCTCTGGCCTTGGACGAATCTCTGGCCCATTGCAAAGGGGTTCACATCATACATAAATGTAACAAGAAAAGTCATCATAATATATTGAAGCGGTTCCTTATAGGTATAGGTCTGTGGAGCCGATAAATCCTACCTTATTTGTCACAAAACCATTTCTGTAGGTAAATAATAATGATGTACCTGCGTCAAACATTTTCATAATTAATTCCGTTTCGCGCTGAAACTTTGGGCCCAAGAGAGCCCTTACCTAAACCACCTAAACCTTATGAAATTTCCACGAAAGCGTTTTGGCGGTTTTTGACTGCAAGATTGCAGTAGCTGTTAGTCCTTTCAACGTCTTTTGTCACTTATATTTTTGCAAAGTATTAATATGAATGTCAAAAAATACATAACACTGGAACTTGTAAAGATATCTGTCGGATGAACTGTGTGCAATCGAGGAAGTTCCCGGTCGACCAGTAGAGCTTTTTCGGGAAACATGTTTTCGAAAAGTATCTAAGGTTTATTTATCTTAAATACAAGTGAAAAAGTTTATTTTATATTAACTATTCATGTTCTATTATTTGTTGTTTAAACTTGTTTTCTATGAATCTATTTACTATAAAAAATATCTATTAGTCTGCCAGAAACTTAAGTAACCGCCTCTGTGGTCTAGTGGTACAACCACCGGTATCAGACCAAGGGGTCCCGGGTTCGATTCCCAGCGGGGGTACATATTGTATTCGGTTTGGTTGGTGGTAGGACTTGTTGTAAGTCCCTCTGGCTAGCTACCACCATCTTATCTAAGTCTGACGCCATAACAACAATGTTTTCAGCATTGTTGTGTTTCGGCAGTTAGAGATAGGATAGCCAGCTCCTCAATGATTGAGGATTCCGGGAGATACTTTGTCCGTTCGTAACGAACGGACAAAGTATTGAAGCTCTATGATGTGAGTGACAGGTAGTGATTTTTGACGAGCCGTTTAAAGCTATCTGAGGATTGTGCACGTTTGTTATTCAGTGACATGATGTAAGCTTGTCAATCCCATTCAATACTTCAATATTGATTTACACAATTTTGTTAAGCTATAAGGCAAGTTTTAACGAATAGAAATTTCTAGATAATTATCTCCAGAAAAAAGCTGCCCCCAAAATCAAGCTTGACTTGACTGCCTGTACAGGCTGTTTTATAATTCTCGACATCGCAACTGCCATAAACTAAATCGTATGATCACGGCCATGTCCAATGGAACAAAATGGAATATGAACGTTCGTATCACACGATAAGTTTTGATTAATCATACAAGCAGGTGCCAGTCCTCAAAGTAGGCCATTTTTCACCAAACATGAGTTCGAGAAAGTGCTATGCCTGTTTGGGAAAGGCTATTTTTCTCTCTTTTTCTTCATACAAAGTAACCTGTAATTCAAGTGTACCTTGTTTGTTGAACTGTGGCGATCAGTGGCGATAATTTGTGTTTTGTGTTATAATTATGATAGTGCAGTCGGCTCTGCTGAATAGCTTATCAGCACATTTAGTTTTGGTTCGGCTATTAAGCGAATTGAGGTCAACTAATCAATTACATACGGTCGGTTCTGAAATGGATGAAATATTGGAAAATAGTGTTACGACTTTAACCTTTTTAATGTTGTGTTAGGGTAATATAAACTTTATTAGACTCTAAGATTTTTTAAGGTATGAAGTTGAAATTGTTATGAATATAACTTTCAGTTAATGCACTGTTTAGGATTTTTTACTTTTGCATTTACAATGGTATAATATATTGTGATAAATTTTATGCAAAAAAAAATATATAGGTCATACTTAAAAAGACTTTTCAAAAAATATTTTGTCATCCTGTCTAAATCCAATAATAAAAGGTTTTGACAATATTTTTCGTGAATTTGGATAAACATTTTTAATAAAGGATGCCAATTATTATTCGACAACAGCATGAACAATAGTAGTTTTTTAATGTTTTCCACATGCTCTGAGCCCATATGCTGATTATGACTTGTGCGTCAGGATATCCGCTTATCCTTGAGTTATATGGCACATTTATTTTAACTACCCGTTTAACACATTGTAGAGTTTTAACCTACATGTTTTGTACAGAAGACCGAACAACAAAGACACACTGGACTGAGGGCACACACAACGGACACATATTCGACCGACAGGATATATGATGGCGACCTGTTTGGCGCAGGGGTAATAAGACAAATATTTGTGTGCATGAAAATGTCTTTTTGTCTTGGTCTGGGTGATTAGTATGTATATTATGTATGTATTTACAAAAAAAAGTATATACAGTGGTGGTCACATAATTAACGACACAAGCCGATTTTCATACAATCGAGGTTAATTTGGAGCCTTGGTTCTCTGCCAAGGATTGACCGAGCTGTGATCTGTTAATGGTCATCCATGGAGTGAATGGAGGAGATCCAGAATTGCGAATATAATTGCAATTCATACCCAACTGATCTGATCAACATACGTAAAGATGTAAGGATCAGAGTTTTCCGTTTCAGAAATTCCATATATTTTTATGCTATACATCTCTCAGAATGTTGTTCAGATCAGTCGGGTGTGTATAGCAATCTGGATCTTCTCCATTCACTCCCTGCATGGCCATTATCAGCACCCCGACCGCCTAATGGTATAGCTTGTGCTATCGCTATAGCTATCAAACTTCGGACTCTTATAAAACCCTTCAACGATAGGATTTTTGTCTAATTCCTACATATTTTTATTTATCTATTGGATTCACTATTGCATTTTTAGTATGAAAATGATAGCGTCAGCGAGAGCCCTTGTAGGGGGTTTGAAAAATCGATAGCTATAGCGAATCCATAAGCTGTACCGTTAGGCGGTCGGGGTGCTGATCACACCTAGGTCAATCCTTGGAAGAGAACCAAGGCTCCAAATTTACCTCAATTGTATGAAAATCGGCTTGTGTCTTTAATTATGTGACCACCACTGTAGTATGTTTCCATCATCAGCCTGTGGACATCCACTGCTGAACATAAGCCTCTCCTAGCTCACGCCTATTGTGGCGTTCATAGGAGGTTATTAGCCTACTGCTACCACGCTGGCCAGATGGGTTGGTAGAGGGTTTGTTTCAAGTTTTCCTCCTCTCGCACAGGTGTTCAATGCGTCGAGCCTCTTAGTCGACTCTTACGACATCCCAGGCATGTAAGAGAGTGGTGACACGTGTATTCTTAGGCCGTCACCACACGGCACATAGTATGTTTATCCGTTGTCTAATATCCATAACACAAGTTCTTCATGAAACTTAACGTGTGGGCTAAATAATTGGTGTGATTGTATAATTTTTTGATTTTATACTACTGGTCGCTAGCGGATTCACCCGCGTGGTTCCTGTTCACGTGGCAATATAGGGATAAGAAGTATTCCTATGTTCATAACCAGAAGCTCTATTTTTGAATCGCACGTATGACTTAAGTCACACGCATGCGACTTAAGTCACGCGTCGCAAGCTTGTTTCGCTCGAATGCATCGAGTGAGTGAAGGCTCGTATATATTATATAACTTCTCTATAACAAAAAATGGGTAATACTTTTACATGCAATGGAATGCCTGTCACAACGTTCGCGTGTGTCTATAGAGAATATAGGGCCTAGTGTGAGTTTGCAAATGTCCAAACGTTACCATCCCGTGAGAGTAAAATTTTGACAGATCGCCTTAATGCCATGGGAATAAGGTCGAGAATTAAACTCTATTCGCAAACTGCGGCGTAAGCGAGTAAGGTGAGAAAACTCACACTAAGCACTAAGATATATTCAGGAAGTTTAAGCCAGAACGTTACACGTACAAATAGCGCCCTTCTTGCCGTGGGCGGTTTATACTTGAGCAATACTTTTTCTAAATAAGTTGTATTCTTGTATGAAACGCTGCATGTTTCGAATAGGCAATTTCGGGACTGCCTACCGGTAGGTATTCGGTTCAGTTCAGTATTTAGCGTAAGGAAAATCTTAGTGGGTGAGTGTTGAATACAAGTTTAAACTAAAATAAAATAACTTTAACACTTATTGTATATTTATTTAGGTTTTGAATGAGGTAGGCACTGCCTAATTGCCTATATGGAATGCACGCCCCTGCTCCTGAACTATCTGTTTCCCAGGTTTGGCCCAGTCCAAGAAAATGATAGTAACGATGTGGAGAATACGTGGTTTTCGTTTTCGTTATGGGTCTTTTATCACCCTGTATAATATCCAGAAACAAGACAAACACATTATCATCATCATCAGCCTGTGGACGTCCATTGCTGGACATAGGCCACTCCTAGCTCATGCCTATTGTGGCGTTCATTCCTATGAACGCCACAATCTACCACGCGGGGCAGACGGGTTGGTAGAGGGTTTGTTTCAAGTTTTCCTTCTCTCGCACAGGTGTTCAATGCGTCGAGCCTCTTAGTCGAATTTTACGAAATCCCAGGCAAGTAAGGGAGTGGCGATACTTGTATTCTTAGGCCGTCACCACACGGCACACAAGACAAACACACATGTTTATAACTACATAAGTACATATCATCATCCATACATAATGAGGATCTCGTCCATAAGATAAAATTTCTCTCATTGATGAATCGACGGTGGCCAACACCGTTGAAGTTACTAGAAAATTTCGTCGTGACATCTGTAGCATAATTGGTCAATGCATTGGGCCGGATTTGCTTTTTTAAAATATATTTTCTTGTTTAATAATTATTAAATACAAATAGCATAGTAAAATGCAAATTTTAAAAAGTTATAAGTACTTAATAGTGGGTGCGGAGATCGAAGTTCGAATTCGAACCCTGGCGTAGAATTTCGAACGGGGAAACCGACGAACGGTGCATAAATGTGTAGAATTTGTTTTAATACGCCATCGGAATCTTTTTAAAGTATACCTAACAAGTTAATGAATAGATTAATAATCATTAAGTCAGTGGACTTTTTTATTTCCTCTTTATATCTGTCGGTTGAGGTAAGAGGGGGACGACACGTCTGGTTGACACCAGATATGAGAGAGAAAGATAACGAACTGTTCATGAGGTAGATAACTTAATACTTTATTATACTGCGCAATTCGTGATATAAAAACACAATAATGTCACTGTGCGCAAGCGCATGTTATAAAAGGGAAGCGTTTTCCAAATTAGTTATTTGATTATCATTTTAAAATTTCATACTTAAGAACATGACAACTTTTTTTATGATTTGGTCTTTCCATGTTTGAGAGAGTTAAAAAAAAATATATTTATAGATTCCTTATAGTTTCATAACTATTATTTACTAGCTTCCGCCCGGGGTTTCACACGCGTGGTTCGCGTTCCCGTGGGAATATCGAGATAAAAATTAGCCAAGTTACTTTCCGTCCTTTCAACTAACTCTATGCCAAAAATCAAGTCGATTGGTTGCTTAGTTAGGGCGTCAAGGAAGGACAAACAAACACACTTTCGCATTTATAAAATTGATTAGGATGTTTTTTGAATTATACAAAAGTGTTTGTTTCATTTACAATACATGCATAGACTAATAACTGCCCGCGATATTTTACAATGTGTCTTAGGATTCTCACATTCCAGTGTTTGTTACAGGATGAGCATAAGCAATTTCTTATTAAAAATACAAAATACTTTTAGTATTAAGTCCGCCTTTTGTACCTAACTTTGTGTTTATTGCACAACAAAGATTCAAATAAATATAAATGTTTTTTTTGTAATATTATTGTTTGTTATTAAAGTCTTAACTTAACCATTAATAAAATATTTGGTTAAAAACTTATCGCGTTCTCCCATTTTTTGATCCACAAACAACATAATCTGCCACGCGTCTATAAAACACGTGACTCAGATAAAACAAAACTTCACAAACAACAGTAAAATTAAAATGTGGTAGGGAACATTAAAAATAATATGATTGAATACGCTACATTATTAAATAACACGTTACATTAAAATTGAATGTCGAAGAAACTGCGCAAATGCTAGAAAATGTTGCCTGCTGCTTATTTTTTTGCTATCAGACGTTTTCGCGATTGGCTCAATGCTAATCAAGTTTGTTCCTTATTACGTAAATGTTAAGTTCCATTATTAGTAGGAAATGCGAGTGTATATTTAGGCAGTTGCTATGTAACACGATTATATGACCCACATCGGCCACATCGCTGTTCAAGGCCACAATTGTATTTATTATTCACACAATTATTCCACACAATTCGGAACATTTGAAGTTGTATAATTAATTTCCTTATTAACCGACTTCAAAAAAAGAAAGAGGTTATCAATTCGTAGCGTGTATATATATTTTTATGTATTTTCACCGATTATTCGAATACGGCTGGACTGGTTAATTCGTCCAAGGGCTGGACCGATTGGAACGATTCATACGCTATTACATCATGTGCCCAACTTGGTCTCATTTTTTAGGGTTCCGTAGCCTAATGGCAAAAAACGGAACCCTTATAGATTCGTTATGTCCGATGTATGTCACAGCCACTTTATTCCAAAACTATGAGGATTACACAGTTCAAACTTGGTAGGTAGAATTGTATTCTGTAAACCGCTTTACGGGTTTTACACAAAAATAAATATATATTTATATATATTAAGGGGGGAACTGAAACAGATTTTTTTTATAAATTTAGAAATCGGTTCAGAAGTGTTCAGGAAATCTTGTAAATAGTGTCGTTTTCGTAACTATTTACTATATGACATAATCATAGATGACAAGTTTATAAACTCATTTGCAAAAAAAACGGGCACCTAAGCAATGAACCATTTCAAATGTTAATATTGCTTTGTTTGATAATCATAGGTAGTTTTATCCTCACAATTTGGTAAATTAATAAGAAAATAATCGTTTTCATCAGTATTTCATAAAATTTAGATACAATTTATGGGAAATAATGCTAAACCTCGCTAGTAGTGTATGTTCGCTAGTAGTAGTGCATATACTCATGAATTAAAAATAAAAAAGTTTTATTGTTTGTTTTTCTTTAATAAAGTAAAAGCAGAAAAATGTTTAGTATCGAGTGTGACCCCCTCTAGCTAAAATCACAGCTTGAACAGCGTCTGGGCATGCTAGCGAGTATATCCCGGATACTTGCTTGCAATTTCTAGCGAACCTAAGCCTGTGAACTCTGTGCTCACGGAGTAATTTGGGGCCGCGGGCCGGGCGGTGACTGCGTATATTGGCAGCGAGAAGCCTCCTCCTGACCGTCCATAGACTAATATGCACATTTCTTACTTCTTGGCGGTTGTTCTTAAGATCCACATACGAAGATTTGCGATTTCTCAATGCGCGACTCACAAGAAAACGATCATCCCGTGGTTGGGTACATGGTTTTCTTCCAGAACCAGCCCTTCTCTCGACGGAAACAATCTCCTGATATCGCTGCCAGGTCCTTTGGACTGTCGAGCGACAAACATTTAGCCTCCTAGCCACGAAACATTGGCTGCAACCCTCTTCAAGCAGCGCGATTATTTTGGTAGCTTTTACCACTTTATCTACCATTTTTGATACAGCCAAACAGCAATAAATAAAGCTTTGACAGTCAAGGATATGAAATTAATCGATAAAAATTGAATAAAAGTTATGAAAGTCGATGTTAACTTCTGGAACTTCGCGCCAAAAATTTAGGATAAAAAGGGGTTTTCTGTAAAAATGAGCATCAAATGAAAATTTGAATTAAGAACGTACTTTTTTAAATACCACAGCATTTTTAAAACCGGCCAGTAACGTGTACAAACGATTGAAACCTTTTTGGTATTGTATCTTTTTAAAGATGAATGAAAATCAAAACCGCCCGTTTTTTTTGCAAATGAGTGTAGTGCTGATTTTTAGTGTATGTAAGTGTGGAACTTATTTTAAATAAAAACGACTTCAAAATATAAAAAATAAACCTTTTTGAGTCGGTGCCAGTCAAGGCAAGAAAAATTAAAGTATATAGAGTAATTGTCTTGGCTGGAACCGACTTAAAAAGTCTTATTTTTTACTTTTTGAAATAGATTTCTATTTTTACTTATTCTTGGAGGTTCGAAATATTACATTCGTAAATACATCAATAGAAATGATAGTAAGAGTAACTCAGTCTGTCTGTTACTCTGCTACTATCCCACATCTAAACTAATGTATCAATTTCGGTAAATTTTTGTCATTGAGATACATTAGAATTTGAAGCAAGACAAAAAATTTGCTTATGTCCTTCTTTGTCAACGTAAAGAAATGTAAGATTATACAAAGTATTTGAGGCGATGACACTGCTTTCAATACATTTTAGCATCATAACTTCTATTTCCAACATTTCCAAATGGACTGTTGGAGTTGGTTATTCCAATTAGGCTATTAGGCGATTTACCATCTACTTTCATGTTCCGTGTTTATATCAATGCATATAACTTTCCCTGACAAAATTTTCATTCACGAGTTAACTCCTTATGTTCGAGTGCAGGCTAAATCTAGGTTTTATAATGCATAAACACAGCTTATCTAGCTAATCTACTGCTTGACATGTTCTACGAGTATGTTCCAGTTATCGTAACTGCGCAGAAACCATCTGGAAATTATGTAATTCGTCTTACTGATAAGCTCCTTACAGATTCGGCTTACTGAATGCAAAACAGATAAGTAGGTACTACTTGAAACTTTTTAATTTAACAAAGCTATTTTTATGTGATAAGTAATAATAATTATGAAAATAAAATACAAAAAAAACAACTTGTCTCATGTCGCCCTGACGGGATAGTTATAGGTACGATCGGATCTTCCCGGTTGACCTGTAGAGGTTTTTTGGAAAACGTTTTCTAGGAAAGTACTAGGGTTTAAGAAATAATTAATTATTCAACTGAAATACATATTAATGTTCTATTATTTGCGATATTACCGTTTTCTGTATATCTGTTAGTTTTTTAAATAAAACTGATCAAGTGGGAAGTCCCCGACTTCCCGGGGGACCACTATAGTTATTTTTGAGAAACGATATTTATGAAAGTATTAAGGTAAAAATTATTATTAATACCTATTATTTGTGATATAATCGTTTTCTATAAGTCTATTACTATTTGAGATATCTTTCTTCAAAAAAAATCTACTGATCAACCGGGAAGGTCCCCGATCGTATTACGTTTGTGACATTAAATCCTAACCCTAAATTATAAATGCGAGTAGAATAGAATAGAATATCGTTTATTGCTAATACTGTGTACACATAATTTTGCAGGTGATAATGCATAACAAAGACACAACAGTATACCCATAACGGATATGCAACATAAAATAACTTTATTCAGGGTGTTAAAAGACCCATACCGAAGCCGTGATATATGCGTAGTGTACATCAAACCAATTAAGAATATGTAAAAATAATTGCTGGGAAACGACTATTATTTTTAGTAAAAAAAAATGGTGTTATTTTTTACACGCAATGGAACGCGTGCATCAACGTTTGCGTATGTCTATAGAGAACGAGTAGGCGACTGGGGCCCCGTATCATTGAGTGGTGGATTGAAGGTCGAGTTAAACTCTATTCGCAAACTGCGGCGTAAGCGAGTAAGGTGAGAAAACTCACACTAAGCACTCTGTAGGCGTATCATTGAGTGGTTTTGATATTCATTGCTACTTTAAACGATTATCTTTAAAAATAAATGTTGACTTTGATTCTCAATAGCTCCTTAACTATCAGTTTCCCAGGTTTGGCCCCATACAAGAAAATGGTAGTAGCGATGGGGAGAATACGTTGCTTTCGTTTTCGTTATAGGTCTTTTAACACCCTGTATAATAACAGAACTTTATACTTTTAAGATTAAATTTACAAAGAAATTTGTTTGCCCTTGCGATTGACGCCGTAACTAAGACACCAATCGACATAATTTTTGGCAAACAGTTGAAAGGAAGGAGAGTAACATAGGCTAGTTTTTATCCCGATATTCCCACGGGAACGGGAACACGCGGGTGAAACCGCGAGCGGAAGCATGTTTTCCATATATTTGATTAATAAATTAACTTATTTAGTTTTGGTTATTTTGAGTTTCCCGACCTTTTGGCACCTTTCTAGGAGCCGTGGGCAAAGTTTACATGAGATAACATTAACGTGGTTCCATTTTAAATTGAATGAACTTAAACCGTAAATCATGTTTTTATTTCAAAGACACTAGAGAAAAAAAATACAACAAAAATAGGTCTATCTCTAATAACAAAGTTGATTCAAAATGTTTTAGTGGCAGGCGTGTAAAGTCAACAGACCATTGACTTATACACTTAACGTCAAAAAAACCGCACCTTTTTAAAATTTTCTTAAGCGTTATTAACACTTTACAAATGCTTGTACGGCTTGCACCCCCACCAAAATTAGCTTCGTTTGAAAGCCCAATAAATGAACTTAATTAACAAGATTTCATTGCATTAAAAAAGCATATTAAAAAACAAAAATGTGACATTAAAAAAAACAAATTTGATCCACTATAAAGGCCGCTGGTTGAGCAATTAGGGGGTCTTAATGCAGGGTCAAAAGGCAATGATCTAACCCATAAAAAACGTATTTTCTAAGTTGTTTTTGTACAAAAAGCAATATTAAGGAGTGGTATTGTTTTGTAAACCTTTTTTTTGTTCTATTCCAATAAAAATTAAAAAGTTTAATTATTTTGGGTACTCCTTTTCGTAACCTTTCCAATGATATCTAACATTTCCCTCATAAATTGATTCCAAATAAGGTTAAACTGAGTTTAAAAGTCAAGTAAGTTTTTTTAGTTTTTAAAGTTTTTTTAAAGGTGCGATTTTTCTGACGGTGAGTGTATATGAAATCATTGCAACAGAAATACATAACAACTTTATCCACAATCGCATTTACAATATTAGCCAAATTACGCGTAAACAGTAAAAAGTTATAAATAAACATAATCAGAAATGTAAACCACTAACAATAAAGTAATATCTTAACATTATAGATTACGGAGACATAAATGAAATTGAAAATAGTTGTTAACCTAGTTTAAATAATAATAATAAGGCATTACCTTATCAAGTTGGTAAGCCAATTAACATAATATGTCCTAGCTATCGCAATCCTAATTTGACGGCATTGTTAGGTACCTGAAATTCCTTAGGACCGGTTGTTGGTATTTGGTTTGTGGAATGACATTAAATAAGACGTTGGTATAGTTTATAAAAGCAAGATTTGAAAATACGCGCAAAAATAATTTATTTTCCTTACCTATATTTTTCCGGAAATCAGGACATGTATTTTGTTTTAGAAAGAATACTTTATTAAAATGATTAGAAAATAATAAAAGGATACGAGTATTACAAATTATACTTGTCAAAAATTCATTTATAACACGCAATATACACAAATATTTGGAGAAGGTTCTGTTTTCTTTAAATTGTTATTTTTTTGTTGTCTGTCCATCCTACTAATATTATAAATGCGAAAGTATGTCAGTTTGTTTGTTTTGTTACTCTTTCACGCTAAAACTACTCAATGGATTTAGATGAAATTTGCCACAGTTAATAGCCCGGATTAAAACATAGAATACTTTAAATCCCGATATTCTCACGGGAACGGGAACAACGCGGGTGAAAGCTAGTAATGTTATAAATAACGGATAGATATTTTTTTATTTAAGTTCAAGACTGTTTTGTTAATATATTTTAAAAAGTGCACACCCGATTGTGCTAAAAGGTAAACGTACGACATTTGCTTACGCCTACCTTTCTATTATTAATATCATTTGATGTCCGACGAAGCGCGGCGGTGGTCAAGAGAAATCAAAAATAAACAAATTTTTGACACGAAAATAGATATATCTGCGCATCACCCGGCAATTTTTATGTTTTATTGCGTCATGCCAATCGAGAAAAATCACACTAACACACGTAATACTTCATCAACTTTAAACTATAGTTACCTCATTTGTTTTTTTGTGGTTCAATAGCCAGTATTCTACTTTAGGGATTGTTAAGAAATGTTTTCTTAATAACTTTCTTATATTTATCAAAACACAGGGTCAAAAGATCACGAGCCAATTGCACGAGCGAATCGAAACATAAATTAATATAATTTCTGGGTATTAAATCCGGAACTTAGGATTCTTACCATGGTCATAGGGAAATCGAAAATGTGGAAATAATAGTAAAAAGCATAGTGCTTGTTTGTTTGATCGATTTATTTTTGTTTTATATTCAAATATTTAGTGCATAATCCACGATTTGGTCGTGTGGTGACGGCCTAAGTATACAAGGGTCACCACTCCCTTACATGACCGGGATGTCGTAAGAGTCGACTAAGAGGCTCGACGCATTGAACACCTGTGCGAGAGAAGGAAAACTTGAAACAAACCCTCTACCAACTCGTCTGGCCAGCGTGGTAGCAGTAGGCTAATAGCCTCCTATGAAGTCCTCCTAGGCGTGAGCTAGGAGAGGCTTATGTCCAGCAGTGGACATGCACAGGCTGATGATGAATCCACGAGTATATGCTATTAGAATAATTTCCTGTCACAAATATCAGCAAGCAACAAGTCCCTTTTGCAATAATTTGCATAATAATTGAACGAGATGTCGAATAATAGGAACTGCTGCCGAATTGCTAGAAATGTTTGGAGCTCTGACTGCCCCCAAATTTTAGTGTCTAATTTCAAAATCTATCGTTATCCCTTTGAAAGGTATTGTGATAGTGATAGTGATTTATGTAATTGTGTAACTTATAGTCGCAACCATAGATTTAGAATGTACGGAGCGAAAAAAATCTCTATGGTCGCAACCTCTTTCGGAACGAATGAGGTTTTAAATGATACTGAATTTGACACTTCTCCATACATTTGAAAGATATTTTCGGCTGTCACTTTCCTTAGACAGTTCAATTTCGTTCATACCTTTGAAAACGCGTCCCGATCACAATCCTTATGAAATCTCAAATAGTGACGGCCTGAAGTAGTAGATTTTAAAATTAGTCACTTAGCCCCTATTCCATTTACTGAGAAGCTATAGAGTTTTTGAATAGAAAAGGTCAATCTAGGATAACCTTGGACCAATTAATTCGTCCAAGAGGATAACACATTTGCATGCATCTAACTTTAAGTTAACCTAGCTTGGCGCTAGTGGGCCTAATGTCTAGAAAATGTGTATGTGGTGTTACCTAACCTTTTTACTGCCAGTTTTTTTTTTTTTTTTTTTTATGATCGACGGGGAGACTCTTATGCCGGCGCTACACATTGGCCAACATTGTAGCCAATTCATCATACTGTACTGGTTTTGTAGCAAATAATGTTTTAATAGTTCGTACCAAGGAGGTAATGTACGTTGCATTGGCCACAATGTTGTCCAATGTGTAGCGCCGGCATTAGCCTTCATCATACCTGATATTAAGTATTGATAAGGCTGAAGATGGAAGCGAACCACTCCCGGAATCCTTAATCACTGAGGAACTGGCTAACTTATCTTTAACTGCCGGAACACAACAATGCTGAAAACATTGTTATTATGGCGTCAGACTTAGATAAGATGGTGGTAGCTAGCCAGGCGGACTTACAACAAGTCCTACCACCAAACAAACCGAATACAATATGTACCCCCGCTGGGAATCGAACCCGGGACTCCTGGGTCTGATACCGGTGGTTGTACCACTAGACCACAGAGGTGGTTAAAATATTAGTATTATCATAATATTAATGTTTATTGCTGTTATTTTTGTTTCGCTGTTTAAAATTAATCGCGAGTGCAGTTAATAAAAAAAAAATTGAATAACATTTAGACCGTTCGTTGCATAAAATTAGAATTATAGAAACTCATTAGGAATAAAAAACGTCTCCTACGGTTGTTTTTCTAATTATTTTTATAATGCGTGGTCACGTGGATCAATCACGTTTGAAGCTTGCCATGCATGTATAACTATTGGGGCAAAATATTCCCTCTCTATCAGAATGACTTTTTCGCTGAAAGACAATTCACGTTGGATAACATGAAAGCAAGGTACAGATAGCCCAAAGACAATTCAGCTATGGGATAAAATGAAGAATTTTTAAACCTGAAAATCTTGAAATAGAACTATCCCGACTACTAAGACTGATTGCTATATACTACCTCGTGCTTCGGAGTAGATCCTCGAAAAAAAAATCTCATTGGTCTCGACTGGTGTCTAATTTTTCAGATCCATGCTTAGGAAAGCCTATGCCAGTGGGGACATTAAAAAAGGCCGATGATGAAACCTTTTTTACTACTACCATCTCCGCTTGACTACATATAAAAAAACTGAGGTGGCGTGTTCTGTTTTTTTGTATATTTTTAGCAATCTACGTCGTGGGTACGGCTGTCCATGAATCGAATCGTGGCCTTGGCGTGTGCAAAAAATAAAATTTATCGCTTCGTTGCCCACATTGACAGATAGGTGGCGGGTATGTCAATATTCTGTAAAAAATATGGTGAAAACTGATATCAACAGTATTTATGTATTTATTAAAAAGGATCACCAACGACATATCTTTACACATTTGAATTTAAAAATTAAAACCTGACTAGGCCAAAAGACATGCCATTACAGGTGAATACAGTATTTTTTATTTCCTTATTTACTAGTTAAAATAACAAAGTAGAAATTAGAAACAGAACAGATAACTTATAAGATAAAGATTAAGTATCAGTGATGAAATTACAATGCATATTTTGTCGCATACGTTGATGTTATTGACATTGAAATAAAACAGTTTTGAGGATCTTAAGTGCACTACTCGTGACTACGGCAACTGAAAAGGTGCCGAAACGTCGGGAAACCAAAAAACCCTAATTAATTAAACCCAAAAATATAGTACCAATATGTTTCGGGTAAATATAGTGCACTTAAAATCTGTTATATTTCAATTTATGAGTGCGCGAAGAAACTAAAGTTGTTATTGACATTATTTAAAGCACGTGTTAACCTGTTCGAATGTAAAAAGAATATACAACAATGTTGTTGTATGTACAGGGAATGTTCCCTACGTATATTTTGTGTCTAATGGTTTCACTAATTAACTTAGACGTATAGTAAACAGGCAAACCAGATATAATTTATCATGTAGTTTGTGTTTCTATCATTCTAATTCAATATTAGGTATGCGTGACTAATATATACAAAACATTGAAAATTCGAAACGTAATAACTGAAATCTTTTGCTGTAATAAGTATTATGTTTAATGCATTGATGTAAGTTTTAAGTACAGGAAGAGATAAAAGTTTCTAAAGTTTAGTAGATTCATCCTCCTATCGGAACAACAATGATCCTAACTTTTTATAAGAAACCAAAGTTGGGAGCGAGATTGTAAAGCTGCATCAAAAGATTAACTATTTTATTTTTTCTCAATACGTAACTTAAATCTTTTTTTGTCGAAACGTGGTTTTTGCTACCTGCCCTGACCTGACCACAGATAATAAAAGAATGTAGGGCAAAAGGAGGGCAAAACAAGTTCTAAACTGTCAATCGCTTTTTTTCACGTGTAGGCGTTGTTTTTTTAATAGTCTTCCGGCTCGACCCTCAGCAACTATTCGAGAGGTAAACAATTCAAGAATATAAATTAGCTGTTGTATCGACCGTGCTGTTTTGAATACCTACAGCAAAAAACTGCGCATATAGGCCGTGTTTGGCACAAGTGTGCGTTGTACGTGAGAAAATCTAGCTTGTATCTGCGCATGTGTGCTATACAAAGATTCGTCGCGATTGGAAAAGCTGTATGGTAAATGAGGTTTAGATCGTTTATTAATCGTGTAGTTCAGTGCAATCTTAATTTAATGCCAATAAAACAGCAGATTACTAATCGCAATGACTTAATTAAAATGAAAATTTATCAGATAGTGAACATGGTTTAAAGACATGGTTTACTTATCATAATCTGAAATTTGAAGTTATTAGATAATTCGTTGGTAATTAACAGTGGAAAATAACTAGTAAAACCTTATCGTTTTAGCCAAATCAATTGATACAAATGAATCAGAAATGCCTCTGCGAGGTTAACATTAAACTTTTATCAGTGTTTATAACAGAAACCGTATCTGCACGACCTAATCTATGTTTGTTTTGGTGTAGCGTGCAGCTGTGTGATACGTTTACAATCAACGCTGTAGCTGTGTGCGTGAGCCGGCAGCAAGCGTATTTATTTTAGGACTCGCAACACCCGGCTCAGTCCATTTTGTCTCCTCAAGCAAGCTGTGTCAGTGTTTGTGTTTGAACGTTAATATCAAGGAATAAAGTTGAAAATGTCGGCGTCACCGATTGCGAGGCAAGCGACCCACACCCAGGCGATCCCTTCGAGGCGGGTCCTTATAACGGACCCTGCGCAAATGCCTGATGTCTACTCCAGCACTCCTGGAGGCACCCTTTATTCTACCACACCTGGAGGTAAGAATCATTTTTTTTTCACTTATATATAACATAAAAAACTCAAAACAGTGCTTATTGTCCGATAATAATTATCCTACGTTATTATTTATTACCTTTAAAAATAATAACTATTCAGTTCAATATAAAACATGTTTAAAAAGTAAATATTGAAGTTAATAAAGTGTAGAAATGATTACTATTACTATTATTCCAAATATTGTATATATATAAAAACATTCAAAGCACGTGTTGGTTGGTCTATCAAAATAAGATTCGCGATGAATCCGCTGAAGTCATCAACGGATATAATTATAGGTTCGAACATTCGCTCGAGATGTAAACATAGAAGAAAAGCTGGGTATTTCATGCTTTGTACGTACAGTCGGGGAACTTCGGGGAACGTCGGGGAACCAGTAGAGCTTTTTTAGGAAGCTTTATTTAAAAAAGTAATATACATATATACAACTTTATTTTATGTTTTATGTTTACCCAAAACCTCAAAACCATTTGTAGAACTCAAGAATACGAACAACTTTTTTTATGGAAGCTACCCTGAAATCTCAAAAATAAATCTGCTGTTTCATAGAACACTTTATTTGAACTCTGCTAAAATGTATGAAAAAGCTGATTTCATAAAAATACAAAAAGTTGTTTGTATTGATGAGTTCTACAAATGGTTTTGAGTAAACATAAAATAACATTGTATAGAAAACGTTTATATCACAAATAATAGAACATTAACTGGTATTTCGTTTAAATAATAAACTATTTCTTTCTATATATATAATAGTCGATTCAATTCAATCATTTTATTGCTTTTCATAAGTAGGTACAGGTGTTACGTTTCCCAAAAAAGCTGCACTGGACAACCGGGAAGTTGAATTGTACGTAAATAGTATCAAATTATCTAAAGTTATATATAATATAAAAAATATCTTGACAATAAGAAGTATGTTTTAAACTAAAGTTTAGAAACTGTTCTGAAATTGTATTTAGTTTTTTTTCTCAAACTTTTATAAAGTTTTGTCGAAGCAATAACAATTGCTATTTAGACAAAAATCTTTATATTTTGTAATCGAGTTCGCAGTACCACAGATTATATTATATTATACTAGTACTATAACACAAAGTACGCATCTTGCCGAGGTCGTGGGTTCGATTACAACATAAATTTGTGAACATCTTTATTTTGTCTTGTTCTTATTGTTCTAACTATGTACCCTCTTTATTATGTACTAAAAAACTATAAGTATGTATCCGTTATTATTCCTTCATATCTGATAGTTCTTAACACTTTCGCGGACAGTGAACGAGACACATTAGAATTTTTATTGTTATGACTGCTATAGCCGTTCAGTGTCCGGGAAAGGGTTAAGTAGTGAAATCTCTCTCGGGCTAGAGCCCGAAATCAAAAAAACTCTAATTATCTATAATTAGAGTTTTTTTATTAAAACTTATTTATCGAACCAATTCAAGCCACTTATCCTCAATAGTGTTTACAAGTTTCCTAACCTTAAACACTTACCGAGTTAAATATAGCGTTGCACGATACAACGACCTTTGTATGAACAGTTTTATGTGAGTCAGTTTAAATGAGGTTTAATAGCGACACTTGTTCAAACGAACGATGCTCATCCTTACTATATATAGACGATAACAAATCCAACTGGATATAATATTAAAAGCACCTTTATCGCCTACTCTATAGCTCTTTTTATAGAGCAACGGTTTAGGTTGTCATGCTGTCAACAGTACAAATTACGTACTAGGAACAACATGTGAAATTGTGAACATCAATGTACCTTGAGGCCTACCGCCATCTCTTAGCGCAGTATTGTTTCAATCTTACCTTGCTATTTCGTACTATGAATCTCTTAAAGTAAGCTTGTTTTTTGACGGAAGTTTTGTGACGTTTTCGCTCAATCATCGACCCCTAAAGTCTGAAGTATGTCAAAATGTGACAACTTCAATAAAAACAAAACGCAAGCAAAACGTTCCTATGCCATGATGGTTTTTAATAGAGGATGGTAGACCCGCTTCTCATTTTTAGTTTTTTAAACATGCCTCTATACAACTAAGCAGTTATATTGTAACAAGGTTCTCTGGTGGATAATTATTGCATGTGTCTGTACTTTTCCTGTATAAATATTCCATTAGTAAAAGAATGTTGACTCATTTTCATTTATCAATAATCATTATTTGATTAAAGAGAATGATGAAATTACTGTAATTTACTAGGTCAAACTACTGGAAAGCTTCTTAGGCTTACTGTGTTTTAGCATTTCACCGCAATACTATACACTTTTATCAGTCGCGTAATAGCTATTATTGATTTACAAATTAGGTCATGTTAGTAACTTATTTGAATGTAGTTTTGCTCACATTACATTAACATAATTAATATTGAAATTAAATAATAAACAAATCGTGGTCATTAGATTATTATTTATCCTTTTACAATTGATATCCTTTAGAATTAGATATTGTAGTATCACTTTTTGAGTCACGTTGTACAGACTTGCTTTATTTATAAAGACTAGACTTATCTATCATCTATTATCCTCGTATGTTTTCTTCTTTTGTGGAACAAACTTTTATCTTCAAGATTTCTATTACCAATAAAAGGTAAAATAAGTTCTTCTTCAAAGTATTTATCACATTAGTTACCTACATAATTCGGTCTATATTTGTGTAAATTATCTGGAGAACAGTCTATCGGGATAAAAAGTATCCTATGCGTTTACCGAGAGATGATGACTTATATCTTATATTTTTACATCATTATCCAGCCATATTATAATGTGTCCATTGATGATTGATGGGGATTCTTTATGGCTGGATAGGGAGAAATATTTGTATAATTTCATCTACTACTATTTGTGCATTATAAAACAAACATCAAAAAATATAATCGTAATAAAAAGGTACGCCCTACGTGTACAGTCAACGGCAACACACTTGCACTACGAAAACCAACGCTATCACGAGCGATATAAGAGCGCTCTTATGATCAAATTGTAACCTCACGTGTTGCTGACTGTACCATTCGACATTTGAACCAAGAGCTATTGATATTCAAGGCCACACAAATTGAATCTTGTGCGTCGGTAACAACGCTTCTTTTGTTGGTAATACGTTGTTGTATTATTATTATTATCTGGTTATTGTATGGTAGCCTTGAGTATTAGCACGTGGTTACTATATTAATAGTATGATATCATAAGCAAACAACTGAGGCAGACAAGGAGGGACCCCACACTTAAATTCTAGTGTTGACAGGATAACGTAGCCATTTGAATTGTTATTTAATTTATTAGTAGGTATAATATTATGCGTAGACTGAAATAACTTTATGGAGTTTCACGCACAAGTGGAATATAAAGCAATTAGATATACAAATCGTTTCGTTGATTTTAAAAAAAAAATGCTTTGTCCGCCATATGCTACCCGAAAACGCTGAGAAATCAGAACTAAGGTACACCAAATCTAAAATTTTCACATGAAACTGTTGTAAATCCGTTTGCAATACTTTATTATATTTTTAGCCAAATATTAAAACCGCTTTGTTTTAATTACAACAGTATTGTTCTTCAGAATTTATGTTGACATAACATTTTATGCATTTGTGAAATGGAATGCAGTTATAAAAAGAAATCGCCCGCATCACAACATGCAGCTTTAAAGATAAGAAATGAGACGGTTTTGCTATGCGGTCTTAAAAATGTTGGAATATTGAATTAGGAGTTATAGAACTGCTTAAGTGTTTTTTTAGCTGTTTTTCATGGTGTAAGTCTTGTCATCAGTCTTGGGTTGAAAACCCGGCCAACACAAATAAAGGAATCGCATGAAAACTCTTTAAATTAGCACCGTTGTTACTGATTTCCGTAAAGGATTCCTTAAGTGTTTCGGCTACTGAACAATATTGTCAAAGTGTCATGTGAATATTATTAACTATCAAAACTGTTTTATTCATAAACTCTTAATTAAGTTATCAGACATCTGCTACTTATTAAACAAGAAAATATACCTACTAGGAAAAAGCAACTTGTGTCATGTCATGTCGCTCTGACGGTATACGAGACAATCTGCTTTTTTCTAGTAAGTTATATTTCTTGTTTAAAATTTATCACATAAAAATAGCATTGTAAATTTGTAAAGTGCATAATTAAAAAGTAATAATCTGCTTCTTATTTAGGACAACTGATGTTAAGCTCGATTTTCTATACTTACTAAAATGTTGTTATAGTAATGAGTGAAAATGACCTCGGCCAACGACCCTATTTTAATGGAGTATGCATAATATTATTATCTCAAACGCCTAATGACCCGCAAGTAGGCCGACACACAACAGAACTGTTTATTGTTTTGTAATCTGTGGCACAGTGCCATTGCAATTTGCACCTGACTTATGATGTTTTAAACATAAACAACTTTAACATTACGTTAATATAAGTGTGGTATTATGCTCCATATCTATAAACTTTATTATATTGCATTGCTGACGACCGCACATCAACGCTCTTGTATTTACGGTCCTATCGAGCTCCAAATTAAACTATTTTTGTAGTGCTACAAGCTGTAATTAGAGATTTTCCAGTAAATACGATATTAAAATCTTATAAATACGATACGGTTTTTGGGACAGAAAATATATTACTTATTTTTTAATTTATATCATACGTTTGACTGTAGTGTGAAATAAATAAACAGATTACCAATACCATTACAAAATTGTTATATGTAAAATTCACGACGACGACGGCACAATTATTATTCTTTAAAACTTTTTTTGTTAGTAACTGGACTTTCTCGCTTCGAAATGAGTTTACAAGTACATCATTATATTTTTCATTTCTTTTTTTCCAGGCACAAGGATTGTTTACGAGAGGTCCTTCATGATGTCGTTAAGGCAGTCCCCGATCTCGCAGACCCCACCGAAGTGTTCTTTACCCGCGGCCCTGCTGAAGAACCCGGGTTCCGTCCCCCATTCTCAACCTAGCCTAGTGCAGAAGAATACACGCTCGAATTCTATCTCTTTCGACGAATCGCAGGAGACCTTTAGCATGGATCTCTAAAATTAGCAATAAGTACTTACGTTAAGAAATTGCGTTCCGAAACAAATGAAATACAAAACAGATTCCAACGTTTTAAATAAAAAAACAAAAAAAAAAACAGTGGGTAGTCATGATTTATGATTTAGATATAGAACGATTACATTTTCGTTTCAAAATTCACTCATTCATTTGTTTCAAAACGTAAAAAGTTAAGGCCGAAACGTGTAATTTATACATCAACTAGTGTTAGAGAAGACTGTTAAAATTGTTATTAGTTTGGCCTGACAATGTTAATTTAAGCTTTTTAGGTTAAAAGCGCGACTGAACCCGCGTTCAAAACGCAATCCTTTGCCGTAGATCACAAAATACAACAAAAAAATAATAAAACAAAATGCATATGCCTTACGATAATCGGTACAAAAGGTATCATCGTATATATATAAATAGTATATAAAAAAAATAATGACTTCTTAATGGAATGGATGTGATTGTTACTGTTAATAAAAATTGTGGCAAAGGATTATTGTAAATATTCTAAATTTAAGGCGTTTGACGCACATTATTTACATTTATAGTATTTCTAATGATATTTTCTTTATTTTAAGAAAGCAAGTGCCATATAAAGGAAGTGAATACGACTGATTTTCTTCTCCATGGTATTGCTAAGATTATTGTTATGTGCAATCTCAAATCATTACCGATATTGTCTTTCATAGTTGAGCAAAGTAAGCATTTGATATGTTTCTTGCGAGCTATTGTATGTTGACTCTGTTATTTATGGTATTAATTTAAGCTGGTTAATTAATATTTGCTTAAAATTGAAAAATCTTTGCTTGCGTCAAATAAAGCTATTAGATCAAGTGTTGTCTCGTAGCTACCGCTAGTTCATAACATTCGTTGTAGAATAGGCCTTAATAGAAAATTGACAACTTTATCTCTTACTACTTATATAACGCACTATTTAAAATGAATACCTATTTAAATGGTTAATATTTGAAATGTTTAAATTCCAAATACTTAAATTAAATACATAATAAATAATGTTATTTCAATGAGTGTAGATTATATAAATTCTATGTCTAGTGAGATACGTGTACAATCAGCGGCGTTTTTTACTACATCATGTAAAATTAATTTGAGCTTTAAATCTCTCAAGTTAAAGTTTACATTCGAATGGAGAAATAAAACATGTGAGCTGTCTGTACAATGAGGCCGGTTTCACCACCGAGTGATAAGTACTGGATAGCATATCTGGAAGATAATTTGACGTATTCTTCATATTACAACTGCCAAATTATCTACCTGATAAGCTATCCAGAATTTATCTGTCGGTGATGAAACTGCCCCTGTATGTTAAAATAACGGTATTGTAACAGTCCAAAACTGCACTGTTATTTTATTCCAAATATTTCTCTATATTTACATAAAAAAGTTTGAGACTAACCTTATTTATCGTCATCAGAAAAATTCTATAATGTCTATATTCTGTAGATTGTTGCACAGCACCATTTATATGGTAAATCTTTGTGAAAGTCCAAAAAGTAAACATGATATTTATGTTCCAAATATTTCTTTGTATTGACAAAAAAAAGATTGAGACAAACTTATCATCTAAACTATCATCTTCAGGAAATTTAAGATAATGTCTATATTCTATAGGTTATTGCACAACACGATTTATTTAGCAAAACTTGATATTCAACGAAAAACAATAATATTGGCTTTATAGGTTATAAAAAACAATAACATAGGTTTGACAACGTCAGATCAGTCATATTAGATAGTGGCGCCGGGGTGACGAAAGTAGAAACTAATTTTCATCAAGACACAGTTCCTTTAATTACAATCCTTCTGTAATATTGAGGTAATTTACTAGATTATCGTTACAAACTGATATTGAATTATAGAATCAACTATCACTATAAATTAATCAAGTTAAATTAAATCAGAACCTAATAAGTAGCGTCATCGATCGATCGCCATGGTGACGTAGGATGTCATTGTATAAACAACAAAAATCTTTATTATAATGATGACTTTTTAGGATAGATTGTGCTATCTAACTTTAACTATAACTTCGACTTTAACGAGGAAAACGTATAGGATTCGGTTCGAGTTAAGTTCGCTTAAGGTTGGCTGGAATAACCCGGCTTTTAATATGTCAAAATTTGAATTTGAATTTGACATTAGATTATTCGACTAACCAATCAGAGTTAGCCAATAGCGAGACGGTAAAAGTTTTTTAAGATAAGAAAAAAGAGACGCATCTTGGAGGGAACATGGATAGTGACTAAGTGTTGCCAATTTCTAGTTGCTATGCCAAAAATACCCATATGATTTGTCTGTCTGTTTGGAAATAATAGTTTTAATGTATACAAAATAGTTGAAGGATAGGATAGTTACTTTAATCAGAATTCAATAATAGGCATTTTGATGAACTAAATTAAGTAGATTTATGTCATTCTTGGAAAAGCAAATTGAAATGATTAATTAGATGGGATCTAGACAAAGTAGTCACACGAATTATTGATCTTGAGGAAAATCAATATATAAATCGCGTTATTGATAGTTTACAATAATAACTTATTAGTATAGTTATTACATGTAAATTCAAATTCAATAAGTATCATTTATTCAGTCTGGGCTTTTACAGGTACATATGAAAAGTAGATTTATGTCTTTCTGGGAAAAGCAAATTGAAATTATTAATATGGGATCTAGACAAAAGTAGTCATACGAATTATTGATTTTGAGGAAAAAATATATAAATCACTTTATTGACTAGGTTACAATAATAACTTATTAGTATAGTTATTACATGTAAATTCAATATTCAAATTCAACAAGTATAATTTATTTAGCCTGGGCTTTTACAGGTACATATGAAAAGTAGATTTATGTCATTCTGGGAAAAGCAAATTGAAATTTATTAATTAGATGGGATCTAGACAAAGTAGTCATACGAATTATTGATTTTGAGGAAAAAATATATAAATCACATTATTGACTAGTTTACAATAATAACTTATTAGTATAGTTATTACATGTAAATTCAAATTCAATATCATTTATTCGATCTGGGCTTATACATGCACTTGTGAGAATGAAGAGGCCGCGCCATCGGTTCACAAACCCTGTAAACTTAGAAATTCAGAGATTAATACTTTATTTATAACAAACATTAAGATTGTCGTGTGAAAAAGGGGATTGTTCTGTAATAATTAGAAAATTATAAAAGGGCATAGTGAGAACAATGCTGAAAGCATTGAATAATTTGACAAGATAGGACTATGTTACTGATCATAAAAGTAAATACGTAACCATATAGTAATATATGATAAAGTTTTATTATTCACGGATATAAAATTTACCCTAATATTTGGGAAGAGGGGAAAAGTTTAGGTGTGGCATCCATGAAATGTAGGTGCGAGGCTGAAGAAGACGCGTCTTGTTAGGGAATTTGAAAATAGAACGAAAATGTTTTAGGTGACGCGGTGTTAGAGGGGATGCGTGGGAATGGCTCTATATAAGGGGCACTTTTCTTAGAGAGGGGCTCTTAGCATCATCGCAACTGACGGGTGAAGACGGACCCCCGAAGCGAGAAAAGACGCCAACTTTTCTCTGTAAGAAAGCATCATTGAAATAGTGTATCTTTAAATCAAGAAAACATCAAGAAGTCAGCAAGATAGTGAAATTCGAGGTTTTGACGCTAGGCCGCAAATTTCCTCGCGATCTTTTGCTAGAAATGCGTTAATCTGAGCTTAACTGGTATAATTAAGTTCATGATTAAAGTATATAAATTTTGTTTGCGAAAAACCACAAAGTAATGTAGCTTATTCCCCAGTAAATTCATAATTGATATAGTTAGGTCTGCCCCGGAATTGATGTTAGTGTCAATAGGAAGGGCATAGGTTTTGAATAGGACTGCTATCGTATTGTCAGGGTCTTCATCGGTTGTATGGGATCATAGATTTTTCTCTCTTTCATACTTATCTCTATAAGGTGTTAGAGGGGGTCCTTGTGATCGTTGAGGATTTTGATGGTATTTGCAGCCCAAGTATATACTTATGTTAGTTTTGTGTCTCGAAGGGAATTTGTCAAAACCTTGGGGGGTTTAGGTCAGAGTTTGGCATTATGGCGTGTCAAACGGGCAACTGCTAATAGATAGCCCAGTAAGCCATATGGAGAGTTCGTGGAAGAAGATGTAGAACTAGTAACACGACGGTCCGAAAGTGTGGGTTGAACCCGCTAGTGTCTCTCTTCGACCCACGGCCTTTCCATGCCTCTTTCTCACGTTAGGGCGTCGGCTCTGTTCCCTTCCCAAGCAGAGCTGACCACGTACAGGCTATAGGAGGTATTAGGAGGGTCCCTGCCCGAACTGTACAGCGTGGGGCGACGTTGGCTGTGGTAAGAGCCAAATTACAAGCATAGGAATCGATTTTAGTCGTTGGTTAGGCAGGTAAAATCACGATTAGGGCTTTCGCGCCAAACATCGCGGTAAGCGTCATAAAAGATGACGAGAAAGGATAGTTGATAGGCCATCTGGTATAAGAATGGGTTGGGTAACTTGGGAGCCATTAGGCTTCCTCAAGATGGCCGAATTGTTAGCGAAAAATTCGTAGGAATGATAGGAAAATGTCGGGTTTTGTAGGTCGTTATTAGCATCAACAAAATGGCCGCCATAGGCAGCTAAAGAGTTGTGGAAATATTAAAATGGTTTTAAGATCTGGGTTGACGACTGACAATGGTATGCTGAAACTACTATACAGTCGACTTTAGGAACATCTTCCTTTTTGGAGTCGGTTAAAAATAGATTCTCCTAATTGAAACAAAAGTAGTATGAGTGAAAGTTTGCAATAAGCTTCATAAGTAGGTAGCATTTATGGGATTGAAAACAAATAAGAACGGGTCGGAAACATTGTGGTGATGTGATAGGATAAAATGGTGATCAAAAGGGTCCATAGGATTTATTGTGAATGGGCTAATATTCTGTATCTGATTCCAATCAGATGTGTTTTGACAAAACCAATAGTGCTAAGTGAAATCTAGGAAGGATATTTAATCAATGATTATATTAGTTAACATCTTGTGCATAATTGTGTTGACTTTACTTAGTTTCAATACTAGTTACAATTATTGTCTCAGAGTTAGACAAATTCATTCTCTAATTCCTGTCATGATGGTGGACAGTACTTACCTTTGTAGTAATGGTTAAACTATTAAGAAAACAAATCTTTATATTGAGTTGGTTATATGAGAAACTTTGGAATAGACTACTGTTTATAATTGAAATAAACTGTTCTAGTAATCTTGAAGGTGTACTGCAGTAAGATCTAGGTGAATGAAGTAGCCTGCGTTTCTATATAAGCTTATGCTAAGGACACGGCTTGGGAACGCAAGATCAGAGCTAGAGTGTACTTTTACAATTGCTGGAATGGTGATAAATAAGGGAACAATTCTTTGAGTATGTACTTACCATAAAAGGTATCTATTTATTTAGTGAATAGAAACATTCACAAATAATGGAATTAAAGTACTACTTAACTTAAATATATTAACTTGGTTTCACTAACAAACTCAATTGGAAGAAACTACAAATAGAATCCTACTTGTAATTGAATTCAACAAAAGATAAGTCTATTCAGCACAATTAGTGTACAGGTTAGTGTTCTTTGAGAGTCAAACTAATATTGTTACCAACTTGTAGTGACCCATTTTTAAGTTTAGCATACTATTGAGTCTTCCTTCAGAACCCAGATTTGCCAGTATCCCTTACTTTGTATGGATTGTATTGTTGAATCCATCCTGATATAATGTTAATCAGCAAAGAATTAGAAATAAACATATTATAATTTAAATTCAATTTTATAACTCAGCTGCCACAGTGGAAAGAGAAATTCTTCATTGTGTAGACTGGTAAATCGCTTGAAAGCACTCTGCTTGTCCTCTTTTAATTGATTGTACTAGGTCAGACTGACAATGACTGTAGACCTTAGATAAGTACTTAAAATTTCTATTAAAAATATCCAGCTGAGGCCGGAAGAGGATTGACCCGTCTGGAGTCGAGATCCATTGTATTGAGCGGGGAGGTGCTCGTACCTAGCCGGTAATAACTTAAATGCCCTAAGATATAGATAACAAATAAATTCTTGGTAGTAGTAATTGACTCTCCATACTTAACTCCACAGTGATTATAACTTCATGTTTACAACTTACCTTTTATCACTGTAATATATACTTACGTTCCATAGATTGACTTCTAAAACTTCCATAATTATTCTTTACCTAATATAATATATATTTATTAAAACAGCTGTGAGGATCGGGGTATTTTAGTATACTTTCTTAGGTTATTCTAGAATCTAAGTCCTTTAATTGTCATAGGTAATTTCTTTAGGGCTATAACAACATTTAGGAAAATGTATAAGCTTATAGGTAGGTTCATAAGAAAAGGTAATAACTTAATATCAATTATCATGGACAAACTATTAGAGTAACTTTTATTCTTTATTGTTAGTTTAGTAAAGTATCGGTTATAATAGCAGAGATATTTAAGAAACAAGAGGAAAAGTTAGTATTCATTATTAGGACATTAGGGATAGAATGCTAGTTACAATGCTGAAAGGATTTGGGTATGCTACGGAATACAATCAGGGAAAACCACTAGAAATCACGAGCCCTTTCAAACTATACAAGAGCATATTAAGAAAGTAGGTTTAAATTAAGGTTAGGATAGGATAAGCAAAAATTTAAACAAGAGTAGATTATAGGTCTTCATATTTTATAATTTTAGTAAGCGGGGTTCGGTACATTTCTGTAGCCGTGACCAGGATATATTTCTTTATGATTTTAATAGTGCTGCAGGGTTAGGTACATTTTGGTGCCGTGACCAGGATTATTAGTAAAAGAAAAAGAATACATACATCAAATCTTTTTATTAAGTTAGTAGCGGTTAGTATAGCTTATCGAAGCTCTTGTTTAGTTCTGGAAGTGAGTGGCTGTCTGCATTTCAGTATGTTACAGTCACATTTTGTTGCAGTGAAGCGGATAGGCTTGTAACTAGCTTGCAATAGGTAGCATTTGTTTACATAGTTGAAGCAATTTCCTCTTTTAAATAGTTCCAGTGTTTTGTTTCACATGTAAGGTTCTTTGAGAGTGATCTGTAAGGGTTCAACAAGCTGGGGGTCGTTTAGTCCATGTATTTGGTTTGGTTATGTCCTGAAATGAGAGAAATTTTGTATTTTCACACAAAAGGTTAGGAGTACAATCTTCTTTTTCATTATGAATGGTTGCTTTGTTTTAACACACAGTACCATAAAACATAGTTTAATGCACAGTCCCGCAAATGTCATGTAGGTAGCTTTAACACGGTTGCGATTCAAAGCGATTTTAGTACGGCGGCGCCGGCGCGGCGTTCAGATAAGATAATAGCAAAGCACAGAGAACTAGATATAGATAGGTGTAGGTAGATAGAAACACGATAGTAGAAACTAGGTTTGACATTTCAATTTATGCTAAGTTGAAGTTTTACTTTCAAGATGTCAACTCGGATAGGCAATGACATTAAACCATACAGCCATAGAATCAGTATGATAGGTTGAAGTAAATTTAAATTATTTTATGGTTTATTTTAGTGAAACTTTGAAGTTAGGTAAGTAGTTCAAGCATTTCGGTACCATAAATTGATCCAATCATAATTTTTAGGTCCTTTATTCAATAAAATAATTAATAGTCTTGTCCAATGGGAATTAATAACTTGGGGCTAAAAGCAATGACTACACTATTACGTAATAGATGTCGCTACTAGTAATTTGTGTTGTACCATTCTGGATAGTTAACTCAAATCAGGCCTTGTATAACCGGTTAATTTTCATACTTAATCAGCAGCAAGTATATAGGGTTATTATAAGGTTTGGTTCTACCTTAACTTTAAAAATATCAGTTTTACGAAGGTGCGAAATTAAAAGGGCTTTGAATTAATTAACTGTTTTATAAAAGATTTTCATAACTTTCAACTACAATACTTATTGAAACCTGTACAGAGGTATGATAGGACGATGCAAAATAAGTAGATAAGGTTCTTTTCTCGACTTAGGATCAAATCGGTTTATTTAGGTTTTCGAAGCGCTTTTATTCCAAATATGTTGGGAAAGGTTTATGTAAAAACCATTATCAAAAACCTTTATTAACTACTATGTTTTAAACCGGTTACTAAGCCCTGACAAATAAAAACGGGATTGTGAATTTGTGTTAGATTTGATTGAGGATTAATAGGTACTAGTAAGATTAGAATAGTAAAAGGCATTTTCTAACCCAAGAAATTCACTTAGAAATTGTGTGTAATTTATAGGGAATCTTTTTAACAAAAACAAATATCAGATTATTGGGCTAATTAAATCTTCTAGTAGGATAGTGGAAGAACACAGTCTCGATAAGTCACGTAAATATATTTTTATTACATATTAAGTTAATCGTAATATCATAGTTTAGATAGTTAAACCGTCAGTTATTTAGACTTTAATTTTATAAGGTTTCGAACGAATAACCATAACGTCAAGTTGACGGTCTTTTGTTCTGTGACGCTGGTAGTAACTAATGCCTAATCTGTGGCTGTGACCTTGACATACTGATAGTGAATGACATTCGTTTTTCGCTGTTTATGTTTTTGTTTAAACCGGTAAATCAGTTTAAATTATAAAGAACAATTAAAGAATTTTTGTCGTGTCTGACTGACAGTGATCGAGGATGTGTGGATGATTAACTTTTAAGCGATTATTTTGTATAGCTACTGCTACCAAGACTTTGAACTTTTCTTTTGTGGACTTTTCAATTATCTTCTGGAAAAAGTTTTCCAATGAGAGTGGTGAGTGTTTGAACTTTTGTGAATGTATAACTAGATCCAAATGATTAGGTTAACCTCTTATTTTTCAAGTTAGAGAATATTTTTATAACTTAAGGTCAATGCACCCTAGTCAATGCCTACATCAAACTTCATAGATAGTTTCAAAACTTTAGATATTAGTTAATTGAATGATTTATGGAATTGAAATCATCATTGCAAATTCAATTGCAAAGTTTATCATTAATGGTCCGGTAGTTTGATAGGAAAATCTTGGTTCATAATCAGATTTGAATAAATGGTTATTTATCTATAGGATAGGATAAGATATTTTACTTGAGATTGAAACTTGTGATGAGATAGAATGAAATAAAATTAACTTTTTAACGATCAAAGTCGGATGAATGATTGTTTATTAATATGCAACTTGCCTTACATGCAATTAATTAATAACTTGCAACTTTAGTATAGAATTAGGAAGGATATAATAGTATTTTAAATTTCCATAAGCTTGGATAAAGTTGTATTCAGGTATATCTAGTAGGGAGCTTTGAAGTATAAAGAATTTTTGCCTTTGCAAACAATCGGATAACTGGGGTAAAAAAAAATGATAAGTTTAGAATCTTATAGATTAAGATACTTGTGACAAAGGATATTTGTGATAAGAGTTTCTCTACTATTTAAAGAATAAGGAGCGGGGTCTTCTAAGAAAACTTTTAGGATCACTTTAGTTTTGTATACTTTGAATGGTTTGTGAAGTATGATTTTATAACTACGGACAAGTTATCCAGTAAAAGTTTCCAAGTAAAAGTTAAACAATAATATTTTAGCAAGAAACAAATAAGGCAAATTAGAAACTTTACATTGAAAGATTTAATGAGTAGAATTAGAAGTAGCTTATTAGTAAACATGGAAAACATTTTAGGCTTGTCTTGAGGTAATTTATGAAGGACAGGCACTATTTGTTTATCCTATGTTTCTCGTGGCTGTAGGATTTGCAACTTATTGTTAGATGTTTTGTTTAGGATAACTTTTATTTTATTTGACACATATTTGTAGTAACTAATAATGACAATTTATGTTCTTTGGATAGTGATGTGAATTAGAATAATGATGTAGATAGGGTTATCGATAACACTTATGGATATTCAAGTTAAGATAGATTAAATTATAGCAGTTATAATATTTTATAGAACTGATACAGTTATAATATTTTATACTGAGAGGACTTAGATTTTAGTACAACTTAGAATTCAGGTAGTGATTTTATCGATACTTTAGGAAACAAATATTTTCGGGGATTAAGCTACGACTATAACTGGCAATTTTAAGTATCAAGGCTATAAAGATATTAACAACATGATAAGAAAATGGGGTCGTGAATTAATTAGTTAAATTTTTAAGATCAAGTAATAGATGATTTCAAACTTAAGTGGAATTATCAAGTTATTTTATTTAGATACTATGTTACGGAGGGATCAGTTCATAACTTAGGTTAACTATTTTATAAATTAATCTTTATGATATATCTATTTGAGGAGAGTTACACTTGTGTTTGGCATTATTAACATTTTAATAATATCTAGTTGAAATCTGTTGTAGGACTAATTATCAAAACGTTTTAATTATTAAAGCAATGACAAGACAGAATGGTTAGGGGGATTATAGTGCGTCTGAATTTAATTTCGTTCTGATTATAGTGCGTTTTATATAAAACTAAATAGTTAGACAATTAGATCGATTATTGACTGAAGTTAGTGATGCACAAATTTTTTAGATTAATTTAATTCAAATTAACTATTTTTAATGATTAAATAAGTTAGAAGTTGAAGGCATGGTTTAAGTTGTCCAACACGTTGGGTAATATAAAACCAAGTCGATAGAATTACTATGTTTTAATTGTTTGAAGATCTGACAGCTCAGGAATAGGATTAGTTGGATTTTTGTACCAAGGGGAAATAAAAAAAAAAAATTAGGATTTCACAGTAAACTATTAGAGGGGGCTAAATTAAAATAGACAAGTTCAGAACAAGATTTTTATTCATTTATTTGTTGTTTAGTGAAGTTTGAAACTTATTTAGGGGGGCTAAGTAATAACACCTACAGAACATAAAGTTATGATTAATATTTGTAAAGAGTAGTTAATTATATAACTAGGTGGATAAAGGCTTTTCTTTCGGGGGGGTTTATTATTAAGAGGTAGGTACAACTACTAAAAGGAAATCTTTACGATTTTCTAAAAAATTATTCATTAAAAAAAAAGTATTCAACTTTCACGATTCAAAATTAAAAAAAATTTAAATTTCAAAAAAAAAAAAAAATGAAATTCAATAATTCGAAATTCAGTTTGTAAAGCGGATAATGTGAATAATTAAATGACTCAAGTTAAATCTGACGTGCAATTGTCAATGATACTTTTAATTAAATAATTATTAAGCTTAAAAGAGAAGTATTACAGAAGGAAATCTAAAAATATAAAGGAATATATACACACTTATTGTGTACTAATCAAAATGCGTGGCGTAGAGATGCTTACTAATAAGATGCGTTGCGTAGAGATGCGTTGAAGATGCGATGCGTAGAAAGGCGTACTGATAGGGTGCGTTGCGTAAATTCATACTCTTGCGTCATGTAAGTGAAATGCATTTCGATGGGTTGCAATTTTGCGTAGAATTTCATATGGTGACAATCAGCGTATTTATATCAAACCTTTATAATATAATTCAAAATCTATTCGACTTTAGTTAAATAACTTTGTATTCAGGTTGTAGCTATGATATAATCTTAGGTGGCGTGAAAGAAGGCTAGAGAATGATGATAGTGATCGTTGCGTTAAAGAAAAGATGAATAGAATGAGAATCTAATCTAGATTACTAGAAAAAAAAAAGATTCAATATGGAGGGCCTTGGTTTATAACATACGTGAAGCCTGATTACAACCATTATTATTGACCCAAGAGATAAGACCCGCACACGAACTTTTGTTTAACAAACTTGAATTTTGTACAGTGGGACTTTGGTGCTAGGTTAAATTTAAAAAAAAAAAGGTACGAACTCTGTTGATGTTTGTAATGTCCCGGTGTGAACGACTGTCCAAGATTCATACTCCACAAGAAGCTAAGAGCTATTTTTAAACCCGGCAACTGCACACTCTCCAAGGTGATATTAGGGTTGTTCTAGAATCTTAAGTAAGCTTTTGGAAATATAGGGACATTGTATATGCTCACCCCTATCCGGCAGAGTAGGCCCTGTCGTGTAGAAGGAGGAGTACGGAAATGTGGAAGGGTGCTTCGGGCGGATACGTTGCGTCCAACGCCATCTTTTCATAAGGTTAGAAAAGAGCGTATGTGTCCGGGTATGTCTATTAGGGACTGTGGCCTCACAACCCACACTTTCCATGATCTTGTACGACTCTGGTGTTGGATATGCATAAGTCGGAATTGGCAAAAGCAATAAAAATACTTAAAATTCGCTTAATAATTTTTGATATTGTCTTGGTTTAAATACACTCTACAATCTTAATTTCATTTACACTAGGGCTCACCCAACAGTTCTTTGATTTTGGGAAAATAATAAAAGTTAGGGTTATAAGAGGGAGAAAAGGGGGGAGTTTATATATATAAATATATCATGAGATAAGAGTAGAAGAGTAGAGATAAATATTTGAGAATTGAGTAAGAAAATTCTACTCCGGATCCAATACGTAGTATTGTCACCTATGAAGAATTTTGGGGTCGAGCTGTAACAGTCCAAAACTGCACTGTTATTTTATTCCAAATATTTCTCTATATTTACATAAAAAAGTTTGAGACTAACCTTATTTATCGTCATCAGAAAAATTCTATAATGTCTATATTCTGTAGATTGTTGCACAGCACCATTTATATGGTAAATCTTTGTGAAAGTCCAAAAAGTAAACATGATATTTATGTTCCAAATATTTCTTTGTATTGACAAAAAAAAGATTGAGACAAACTTATCATCTAAACTATCATCTTCAGGAAATTTAAGATAATGTCTATATTCTATAGGTTATTGCACAACACGATTTATTTAGCAAAACTTGATATTCAACGAAAAACAATAATATTGGCTTTATAGGTTATAAAAAACAATAACATAGGTTTGACAACGTCAGATCAGTCATATTAGATAGTGGCGCCGGGGTGACGAAAGTAGAAACTAATTTTCATCAAGACACAGTTCCTTTAATTACAATCCTTCTGTAATATTGAGGTAATTTACTAGATTATCGTTACAAACTGATATTGAATTATAGAATCAACTATCACTATAAATTAATCAAGTTAAATTAAATCAGAACCTAATAAGTAGCGTCATCGATCGATCGCCATGGTGACGTAGGATGTCATTGTATAAACAACAAAAATCTTTATTATAATGATGACTTTTTAGGATAGATTGTGCTATCTAACTTTAACTATAACTTCGACTTTAACGAGGAAAACGTATAGGATTCGGTTCGAGTTAAGTTCGCTTAAGGTTGGCTGGAATAACCCGGCTTTTAATATGTCAAAATTTGAATTTGAATTTGACATTAGATTATTCGACTAACCAATCAGAGTTAGCCAATAGCGAGACGGTAAAAGTTTTTTAAGATAAGAAAAAAGAGACGCATCTTGGAGGGAACATGGATAGTGACTAAGTGTTGCCAATTTCTAGTTGCTATGCCAAAAATACCCATATGATTTGTCTGTCTGTTTGGAAATAATAGTTTTAATGTATACAAAATAGTTGAAGGATAGGATAGTTACTTTAATCAGAATTCAATAATAGGCATTTTGATGAACTAAATTAAGTAGATTTATGTCATTCTTGGAAAAGCAAATTGAAATGATTAATTAGATGGGATCTAGACAAAGTAGTCACACGAATTATTGATCTTGAGGAAAATCAATATATAAATCGCGTTATTGATAGTTTACAATAATAACTTATTAGTATAGTTATTACATGTAAATTCAAATTCAATAAGTATCATTTATTCAGTCTGGGCTTTTACAGGTACATATGAAAAGTAGATTTATGTCTTTCTGGGAAAAGCAAATTGAAATTATTAATATGGGATCTAGACAAAAGTAGTCATACGAATTATTGATTTTGAGGAAAAAATATATAAATCACTTTATTGACTAGGTTACAATAATAACTTATTAGTATAGTTATTACATGTAAATTCAATATTCAAATTCAACAAGTATAATTTATTTAGCCTGGGCTTTTACAGGTACATATGAAAAGTAGATTTATGTCATTCTGGGAAAAGCAAATTGAAATTTATTAATTAGATGGGATCTAGACAAAGTAGTCATACGAATTATTGATTTTGAGGAAAAAATATATAAATCACATTATTGACTAGTTTACAATAATAACTTATTAGTATAGTTATTACATGTAAATTCAAATTCAATATCATTTATTCGATCTGGGCTTATACATGCACTTGTGAGAATGAAGAGGCCGCGCCATCGGTTCACAAACCCTGTAAACTTAGAAATTCAGAGATTAATACTTTATTTATAACAAACATTAAGATTGTCGTGTGAAAAAGGGGATTGTTCTGTAATAATTAGAAAATTATAAAAGGGCATAGTGAGAACAATGCTGAAAGCATTGAATAATTTGACAAGATAGGACTATGTTACTGATCATAAAAGTAAATACGTAACCATATAGTAATATATGATAAAGTTTTATTATTCACGGATATAAAATTTACCCTAATATTTGGGAAGAGGGGAAAAGTTTAGGTGTGGCATCCATGAAATGTAGGTGCGAGGCTGAAGAAGACGCGTCTTGTTAGGGAATTTGAAAATAGAACGAAAATGTTTTAGGTGACGCGGTGTTAGAGGGGATGCGTGGGAATGGCTCTATATAAGGGGCACTTTTCTTAGAGAGGGGCTCTTAGCATCATCGCAACTGACGGGTGAAGACGGACCCCCGAAGCGAGAAAAGACGCCAACTTTTCTCTGTAAGAAAGCATCATTGAAATAGTGTATCTTTAAATCAAGAAAACATCAAGAAGTCAGCAAGATAGTGAAATTCGAGGTTTTGACGCTAGGCCGCAAATTTCCTCGCGATCTTTTGCTAGAAATGCGTTAATCTGAGCTTAACTGGTATAATTAAGTTCATGATTAAAGTATATAAATTTTGTTTGCGAAAAACCACAAAGTAATGTAGCTTATTCCCCAGTAAATTCATAATTGATATAGTTAGGTCTGCCCCGGAATTGATGTTAGTGTCAATAGGAAGGGCATAGGTTTTGAATAGGACTGCTATCGTATTGTCAGGGTCTTCATCGGTTGTATGGGATCATAGATTTTTCTCTCTTTCATACTTATCTCTATAAGGTGTTAGAGGGGGTCCTTGTGATCGTTGAGGATTTTGATGGTATTTGCAGCCCAAGTATATACTTATGTTAGTTTTGTGTCTCGAAGGGAATTTGTCAAAACCTTGGGGGGTTTAGGTCAGAGTTTGGCATTATGGCGTGTCAAACGGGCAACTGCTAATAGATAGCCCAGTAAGCCATATGGAGAGTTCGTGGAAGAAGATGTAGAACTAGTAACACGACGGTCCGAAAGTGTGGGTTGAACCCGCTAGTGTCTCTCTTCGACCCACGGCCTTTCCATGCCTCTTTCTCACGTTAGGGCGTCGGCTCTGTTCCCTTCCCAAGCAGAGCTGACCACGTACAGGCTATAGGAGGTATTAGGAGGGTCCCTGCCCGAACTGTACAGCGTGGGGCGACGTTGGCTGTGGTAAGAGCCAAATTACAAGCATAGGAATCGATTTTAGTCGTTGGTTAGGCAGGTAAAATCACGATTAGGGCTTTCGCGCCAAACATCGCGGTAAGCGTCATAAAAGATGACGAGAAAGGATAGTTGATAGGCCATCTGGTATAAGAATGGGTTGGGTAACTTGGGAGCCATTAGGCTTCCTCAAGATGGCCGAATTGTTAGCGAAAAATTCGTAGGAATGATAGGAAAATGTCGGGTTTTGTAGGTCGTTATTAGCATCAACAAAATGGCCGCCATAGGCAGCTAAAGAGTTGTGGAAATATTAAAATGGTTTTAAGATCTGGGTTGACGACTGACAATGGTATGCTGAAACTACTATACAGTCGACTTTAGGAACATCTTCCTTTTTGGAGTCGGTTAAAAATAGATTCTCCTAATTGAAACAAAAGTAGTATGAGTGAAAGTTTGCAATAAGCTTCATAAGTAGGTAGCATTTATGGGATTGAAAACAAATAAGAACGGGTCGGAAACATTGTGGTGATGTGATAGGATAAAATGGTGATCAAAAGGGTCCATAGGATTTATTGTGAATGGGCTAATATTCTGTATCTGATTCCAATCAGATGTGTTTTGACAAAACCAATAGTGCTAAGTGAAATCTAGGAAGGATATTTAATCAATGATTATATTAGTTAACATCTTGTGCATAATTGTGTTGACTTTACTTAGTTTCAATACTAGTTACAATTATTGTCTCAGAGTTAGACAAATTCATTCTCTAATTCCTGTCATGATGGTGGACAGTACTTACCTTTGTAGTAATGGTTAAACTATTAAGAAAACAAATCTTTATATTGAGTTGGTTATATGAGAAACTTTGGAATAGACTACTGTTTATAATTGAAATAAACTGTTCTAGTAATCTTGAAGGTGTACTGCAGTAAGATCTAGGTGAATGAAGTAGCCTGCGTTTCTATATAAGCTTATGCTAAGGACACGGCTTGGGAACGCAAGATCAGAGCTAGAGTGTACTTTTACAATTGCTGGAATGGTGATAAATAAGGGAACAATTCTTTGAGTATGTACTTACCATAAAAGGTATCTATTTATTTAGTGAATAGAAACATTCACAAATAATGGAATTAAAGTACTACTTAACTTAAATATATTAACTTGGTTTCACTAACAAACTCAATTGGAAGAAACTACAAATAGAATCCTACTTGTAATTGAATTCAACAAAAGATAAGTCTATTCAGCACAATTAGTGTACAGGTTAGTGTTCTTTGAGAGTCAAACTAATATTGTTACCAACTTGTAGTGACCCATTTTTAAGTTTAGCATACTATTGAGTCTTCCTTCAGAACCCAGATTTGCCAGTATCCCTTACTTTGTATGGATTGTATTGTTGAATCCATCCTGATATAATGTTAATCAGCAAAGAATTAGAAATAAACATATTATAATTTAAATTCAATTTTATAACTCAGCTGCCACAGTGGAAAGAGAAATTCTTCATTGTGTAGACTGGTAAATCGCTTGAAAGCACTCTGCTTGTCCTCTTTTAATTGATTGTACTAGGTCAGACTGACAATGACTGTAGACCTTAGATAAGTACTTAAAATTTCTATTAAAAATATCCAGCTGAGGCCGGAAGAGGATTGACCCGTCTGGAGTCGAGATCCATTGTATTGAGCGGGGAGGTGCTCGTACCTAGCCGGTAATAACTTAAATGCCCTAAGATATAGATAACAAATAAATTCTTGGTAGTAGTAATTGACTCTCCATACTTAACTCCACAGTGATTATAACTTCATGTTTACAACTTACCTTTTATCACTGTAATATATACTTACGTTCCATAGATTGACTTCTAAAACTTCCATAATTATTCTTTACCTAATATAATATATATTTATTAAAACAGCTGTGAGGATCGGGGTATTTTAGTATACTTTCTTAGGTTATTCTAGAATCTAAGTCCTTTAATTGTCATAGGTAATTTCTTTAGGGCTATAACAACATTTAGGAAAATGTATAAGCTTATAGGTAGGTTCATAAGAAAAGGTAATAACTTAATATCAATTATCATGGACAAACTATTAGAGTAACTTTTATTCTTTATTGTTAGTTTAGTAAAGTATCGGTTATAATAGCAGAGATATTTAAGAAACAAGAGGAAAAGTTAGTATTCATTATTAGGACATTAGGGATAGAATGCTAGTTACAATGCTGAAAGGATTTGGGTATGCTACGGAATACAATCAGGGAAAACCACTAGAAATCACGAGCCCTTTCAAACTATACAAGAGCATATTAAGAAAGTAGGTTTAAATTAAGGTTAGGATAGGATAAGCAAAAATTTAAACAAGAGTAGATTATAGGTCTTCATATTTTATAATTTTAGTAAGCGGGGTTCGGTACATTTCTGTAGCCGTGACCAGGATATATTTCTTTATGATTTTAATAGTGCTGCAGGGTTAGGTACAGTATGTTGATTTGTCCCAAAGCATTTAATGTTGATAGAGGTAGGTGCTGATAATTACGACTCTCTTATTTCCGTATGAATGAGATATTACCGAAAGATGTAGGTAATTTGTATGTAAAAGAGTTGTGTTGGTTAAAGGTATTACAAGTTATGTGACTGCCAGTATCAGAATTAAAAATGAAATAAGAATTTAATATTGTTGTTTTCTTTCGTATATGAACTAGATAAGTCAAAGATCAAACCAGCAATGTTACATTAAACAGTAGGGAAGGACGAAAAACTATCGAAATTGTATCGAGTAACTATCACGTAATGTAAAAAATGTATAGCAAATTGTAGTTCCGTTTACGTCCGGTAGGAACGCTGCTCAATATCTCATATTTCTTTAGTTTACTTACCTCGAAAGTTTTTCGTGCTAGGCCTACAGTTACAGCTACATTACTTACAATTGCTTATACTCCCGTAAATGTTCTATCTATGGTGAAAGTACATAACTGCAGCGGCTAGCAAAAGATGCATTGATGGACGAACGTGTAAAAGTGGGCCGAAGCGAAGCCGAGGCACACATACGTAAGTCCATCAATGCCCATAATGCAGCAAAATACATAGTGAATGAATTCGTCATCTCAAATTACTCTACTGAATTAAAAATTCGACTTTAGGATGTATCTCTTTTTCTTATTTCACACAATCAGTAGTTTTTCTTTTGGCCATTTACATCTGAAAAATGACTTCTATGCTGATAATTTCTATTAATGTGTTATTAAAAAATAAATTCATAATTTATTGAGCAATTGTTTAATCTCGCCACCGCGAATCTAATTATCGTCACGCACAAAAATGTATTGCTTCATAAATCCAAAACTTAATGGTTTATTGAAGTGCCAAATGTACAGTCGAGCTAAGAAAAATTAGACGAGATAAAAAAAGTTTAAATCACAAATAATACACCATTAAGAAGTATTTCATTTGAATAATAAATTATTTATTTAACCTTAGTACTTTCCGAGAAAATGTCTCTTAAAAAAACTCTACTGATCAACCGGGAAGTTCGCCGATTGTATTCATTTATATAGTTAAACGCGTTTTTCAAGTTTTATCGTCGGTTCAAAGATTTTAATGAAAAATAAAAATCGTGACGGAAATTATACGAAGAACGCCTTGTCGTGAGAATGATCGAATTACTTTTCAAAATCAAATAACGAACAACGAACAGTACTACTTTGTCCCAAATTATATAGTTTACGCGTTTTTCAAGTTTTATCGTCGGTTCAATGATTTTAACGAAAAATAAAAATCGTGACGGAAATTATACGAAGAACGCCTTGTCGTGAGAATGATCGAATTACTTTTCAAAATCAAATAACAAACAACGAACAGTACTATTTTGTCCCGAGTTAAAATATTAATGTGTTTTCTTTTTCATTTAAACAGCTTTCTATTTGCAAGCCAGTTTGACATTTAAATAAAACCTTTGATATGTTACCTCCTTGGTTGCCATGTTTTTGAAAATTTTATCGCCATGTGATGTGGGCTGCCGTTTAACATTTTAATACGTGAAGGAGGCTGATATAATATATTTACACTTTTAAACTTTCGCGTTGCATTATAAATATTGAAAACTGAAACGGGTATTAAACGCGTAGAACGTGATAGGTATTTCACCTACCTAATTTTCCCGACGTTTCGGCCAAGTTACATCGACCGTGGTCACGGGCAGACTTGAGTCAAACTCTGCATATTATCAATTTGAACGCATTTTTTTTGCATCACAAACAGTTCACCAACGTTGCTGAAAAGTGTTTATGCGGGTAATTAAATAAGCGAGCATTTAACAGTTTAAGATGGTGGATTTACAAGGAAGAACTATCTCAAATTTTCAATACGCTTGAAAGAACACGCACATTAACATCCTTTAGTATATAATAAGAGCAAAAAATCCTTTCGAATTTTCAACTTTTCGGGGAGGTTTCAATTGTTTTTGTTTTATTGGATCGTTTTTTAAACCATTTGAATAATTCTTGTTACGTTTGAAAGCGTATATTTTCTAGTGGGTCCCATTGTCATGAATAAAGGATCTGATAATAGGATCTTGGAGAAATCAAGGGAACTCTTCAAATATTATAGTCTTACCGATATCGGTTTGGGTGTATTTTTAGTACTTGTGCATTTGCTCCCGGAAAAACACTTTTTGTTGAAGTGGAATTGATGATGAAGACAACACATAGTCATCGGAACTAAGTATGTAACGGATGGGTAACGGTGACTTTATTACAGTTCATAGGCAATATAAGCGTCTCACAATAACCACGGTTGGAAAAAACTACTGGGCTTAAATAACACAAAAAATGTGAATATAAAACCCGTCCAGACCCTGCGGACCTACCATACCACCAGCCATACCACTGGTGGTATTGTGGGTCTAAAACTATACCACTGAGAAAATATAAATAGTAAAAAAATTAAAACGAGAAATTACAACAAACAAAAACCGTTTTCAATATAAATACTTTTTGGAGTAGTACTCAGTTTTCCGGTACCAGCTAGGAAAAAAAACTTAACGTAGTTAGAGCAATGAAAAAAGCATAATCGATGTTTTGCCAGATAAACTCCAAAAAGTATATTTGAAGACAGTTTTTGTTTCTTGTTTTTTGGTTGTGGTTTTATTTATTTGTTAGTTTTTGGTTTCCGTTTTAATTTTTTTACTTTTTCTAATCGTTTGGATGCTTACTAAAACTTAAGGATAGAGTCAACAATATTTTCAAAATTGAACTGGAATAAAGAAGAAAATTACAAAAAAACGAATTTTTCACGTTACTACTTTAATTTTAGTAAAACTTGCAATATTTTAATCATTTAAGTGTACTTATGTTTTTTTTTCAATTTCTGACGTTTCGGGACCCACAAAGATTTCAATCCCAGTTTCAGTTTCACTTCTAAAACAGCAAGAAGGGAGGAAAAAAATGCGAACCTGCTACGAAAGTTTGAATCTGCTACGAAATGCTAACCTGCTACGAAGGTGCAAACCTGCTACAAAAGTTTGAATCTGTTACGAGAGTGCTAACCTGCTACGAAGGTGCAAACCTGCTATGAAAGTATGAATCTGCTACGAAAGTGCTTACCTGCTACGAAGGTGCAAACCTGCTACGAAAGTTTGAATCTGCTACCAAATGCTAACCTGCTACGAAGGTGCAACCCTGTTACGAAAGTTAGAATCTGCTACGAAAGTGCTAACATGCTACGTAAGTGCTAACTTGCTACGAAAGTGCGAACCTGCTACGAAAATAAGTTATACAAAATGATTTTTCTTAACATAATACAGCAAGTAGAGGAATTTTTGCATGCATAATTTCATATCCTTTTAATGGCATTTGATTATTTTGTAAAGACAGTCATCATTTATCGACGACAAGACGACTTTATCGATAAGATTAGATTAGATTAGATTAGATAACACTTTATTTGCACACACAGAACAGAAACATACATGGAAACAATAATACGATAAGTTGTACAAAGGGGCGGCCTTATCGCTTAGCAGCGATCTCTTCCAGACAACCCTTTTTTTTTGTTGAGACTGGTCGATGAGTCAAATAGGGCAGATTGTGCGCAAAAAATAAATAAATAAAAAGAAATTAAAATAAAAAAGGAAGTAGATTATTGAACTACAATAAAAATAATAATAATAATAAAAAAAGATAAACATACACAATATGGGTAAGGTGTTTTTGTTTAGAATCGTTTATAAAAACTTTGTTTGTATGTATTCTATATTGCACCCATGCGTAGATAAGTTTTGCCGCTAGTGCAAAGACAAACAACGACACATTACTTTTTTTTGCGAAAACATCAAACACCCTACCGCAATCACTCCTGTTTGTTTACTCTTCAATCACATAGGTCATTCACCTTTGTTGCATATCAAAAATCTACGTACGCAAACCCTCGTTGATAAAATTTGAACCGTAAATAGAAGGTCGTAAAGTTTTCAATAGATTTTCCGTGTGGACTTGGCCATCCCCTTTCGAGCCCTCTCCCTCCATATAATCTGTCTGGAACTAATCGCTACTGATGTTTCAGCGTGAGACATTAATTGGATTCGACTGGATGGTAGAAAGTAATGAAGTGTGCTTGGAATTTGTATGACTAAATAATTCGCTCAACCTAGTGTCGACCTCCGGCTTCTGAGACGTATGAGTTGGTAATTCGATTTAGATGACAAATAGTGTATGACTTTGGGTGGGCTTTCACGTTTTCCTGCGGATTATGATAAGCTAGAGAACCTTTTTTTTATGAACGACGGGGAGACTCTTAGCCTTCATCATACCTGATGTTAAGTATTGATAAGGCTGAAAATGGAGGCGAGCTTCTTCCGGAATCCTCAGCCACTGAAGAACTGGCTATCTTATCTGGAACTGCTGGAACACAACAATGCTGAAAACATTGTTGTTATGGCGTCAGACTTAGATAAGATGGTGGTAGCTAGCCAGGCGGACTTACAACAAGTCCTACCACCAACCAAAACCTGTGAACCTGATGGAATAAGGCTGTCACATTTTTATTAAATGTATTTTGTTTTAGTAGAGATGAATATTTTTCTTTCTGGAATAAAAGTTGTGTAAGTAATTAGTTCTTATTTAGTCAGTTATTTTTTTTTATTTTGATTTTTACCGTCTTCCTTTATCTACGTTTTGCACAACTTTTAATTATGCCGTCGTTTTGATATATCGGGTAGCGGATTGCCGTAATTTTGAACGTTAAAATAAAAAGATTTCCTCCTTTTTTTTGAAGTCGGTTAATTAAAGCAGAAACGTTATTATTTTGGCAATGAACATGTATAAATTTTTCGACTTTTCTTAGTTATTGTAGCTTGTCGTGAATTGTCAATGACATTTCTAAAGGTAACAAAATTGTTCTGTATTGAGCGTTCAAAATTGACACGATTGGGTTTCAGCCTGGTTTCAGCGCTCTCCCGTAGCTGTCAAAGCAACTACAAATGGGTGAATTTCCCGAGACCAAAAATTGCGTGGCATCGATGAAATTGGTACTACGAAACATAGTTATAATGTTCTAAATTTTTTTTCTGGTTAGGTGAAATAGTAATCTATGTGTAGCACTATATATTTTATTAATAGGAGTAATATTTACTCCAAAAAAATTTATTAAACCTCGAAATCTTTCATTGCCGTGTTTGTCCACACGTCACCTTGATGTGTATTATCTCATTGATAAAAATCTTTTGGTTATATTTATATTAAAACCTAGTTATTATTTGATACGTGAATAGTTAAAGTATTGTTACGGAATACATTTATTCAAATATTTAAACGATACAACGAATGGTTAATAAAAATTCATTTGTCCCAAAACTACCTTTCATCGCCGTGTCCTAAACATGTTTAAGAATATCTTTATAGCTAACGATTTGAGTCCCTCCCCCTGTGCGCTAAACGTTGCATATTAGTGCCATCTAAGTGCTCGACGTGGAAGGACGTACACACGTGCTGCGTTTTCGCGCCATAACTGTAAGTATTCTATTTTTATATACTGTGGACATTTTTTCTTTCATCGCCGTGGATAGGTATAACTTACATTTGAATAAGTTTGTCCTCTTGATTAAGCATTCGATAGAACACCATTTATCTTATGTTTATTTGTGAGGTGTTTATTACTTCGAATAATTAATAGATTTTTTCTTATTTTATATTTTTGCCTGGATTTTCATCACCGTGCTCTCATTTCCGTGGTTTCCGTGGCCAAAATTTGCTATGGCAATGAAAAAAAAAACACGGCAGTGAAAAAAAATTCATTGCCATGCCTTGTGAAACAATTTAGTTTCATTGCCGTGACCAGGTGTTTCATTTCCGTGACTTACGATTTCATCGCCATGGTATGATTAGGTAAAGAAAACATAGTACCACAGGACGACAGGACAGGATACAGAAAGTATTACCGAATACTGACAGTACAGGACTCGCAGGGACGTGCATTGGTTTTCCAGCGTGGTAGACACTGTAAATCTAACTAATAACTTTGCACTTATCCTATCCTGAAAGATCCTTTCCTTTGAAATTTTGTTTTGAGGATATTTTAATGGCTGAATGTTTGTTACTCTTTTATGCAAAAACTACTGAACTGATTAAGATTAAACTTTACAGCTTATACATCAGAAAACCACATATGCTGCAAATTAACCTGATATTCCCACGGTAACGGCAACCACGCGGCGAGTGAAACCGAGAGCGGCCGCTAGTCATAAATGATAAGGTTCATAATATTTAGTAGGAATATTAAAATGCTGAAGAGTTTGATTGTTTGAGCACGCTAATCTCCAGAACGACTAGTTCGAATAGAATTTTTTTTTTGTGCTGGATAGTCCATTTATCTCGAAAGGTTATAAGATATTTAATATCACGCTACGATTAATAGGAGCAGAGCATTAATGTAAAACGTTGCAAAAACGGGGAAGAAATATTACTTTTGGGAGCTTCCGTTGCGGACGGTGTGTAAACGGTTAAAGTTACGTAAAAATCATGTATGACATAAGGACTACATCATCAGCAAAACGAAGGTGTGTCAGATACTGGTCATTTATGTTGATGCCGCGTCCTTTCCAGTCCAAGAGCTTAAATGGACATATTTAAGCTCTTGGACTGGAAACGCAGCTGTGAACAGTTTCGGAGAAATGACGTCTCCCTGTCTCACATCTCGCTGCAGTTGGATGGAATTTGTGCTCTGGTTCTGTAATCCACTTGGCACCTCTGGAAAGACTGCAGCACCACCCAGGTCTCAATCGAATCAAAGGCTTTCTCATAGTCCACGAACGACAAGCAAAGTGGCAGATATATACTCTTCGGTCTTCTGTATAACCTGCCGCAGCGTATGGATGTGGTCTATGGTGCTGAAGCCTTTTCGGAACCCGGCTTGTTCGGGAGGTTGGAAGTCGTCGAGCCTGCGGGCAAGACGATTCGTGATGACTCTCGAAAACAGCTTATAAACATGGCTTAGAAGTGAGATGGGTCTGAAGTTCTTTAACCGGGTCTTGTCACCCTTTTTAAAGAACAAAATCACTTCGCTTATATTCCATGCTCTTGGTGTTTTGCCCTCGACGATAACGGAATTGAACAGCTTCTGGAGGACTTTGAGTATCGGCTTACTGCCCGCTCTCAGTAGTTCCGCAGTTCCATCATCGCCCGCCGCCTTGTTGTATTTTAGTTGCTTGAGAGCCATACTTATCTCGTACAAGCTGACGTCCGGGATATCTTCGGTGAAGTGTCGGGTAAGCTTTGCTCTGGGGCCTTTAGGCTTGCTTTCAACAGGCATACCCAGATGTACCCACCCAGATATACTTATTTATTATATGGTTTGAAAGCAGATAGATAACAAATAGTTAATTAGTTTCGCATAATTTATGATAATGTCATATCATTTTACGACAGCGGATGTAATTAGTTCACTAAAAGTGGTCGATGCTAAAAAAAAATTAGGAGGATAGTAAACATTAGGAATCAAATGAATGAAGTCCTGCATTCTGTAATGAGAAGCAAGAATTTGTCTTAGTGAGGTCTTGATAAAGTTAAGATAAGTAAAGAGGTCTTGGTGGTAAAAGTAAATAGAATAAGTAAAGATAGACTGTACTGTAGACTCGCAACACTTCTTAGAGACCTCAATACTACAGTCTTTCTTTTCTTATTCTACTCCCATTCTTCCTTTGTAATATCTATCCAAATCATATTCTCATACACAAAATTTGGGAGGAGTTTATGGCATCTGATGGAGAGATACAGTCTGGGTATGCTTTTCCCTCTCGGAGACAGGCGAAATAAATAATATTCTGATTCTAAAATTATTATGTTTTTGGATTTTTTCATTTCCGTGGATAGATTCTTTCATTCCCGTGGCACAGTTCTTTCATTGCCGTGGACGCTCGTTTCATTGCCGTGCGCGCATGTTTCATCGCCGTGGCACGTAATTTTTAATCTTGTATGTCTCGTTAGTTTTTTAAGTTATCTGCTAGATATTAAGCAAGAATACATACACTATCAAAAACTCTAATAAAAGCAATTTTTTTTCTTTAAATACTTAAAGATAACAAAATCCACGGAAATGAAGATTTTAATACACCTGTAGAAATTCACTCAAATATTAGATTTTGCCAGAAACGTCAAAATGTTGACAGTATTGAAGGCGTATCCACGTATTGAGTCAATATTCTCACATTACGTGCATTAGTCGATAAGCAAATAGGGGTTTATCGCATGCGTCTGCGGGCCGGGGCTTCGCTAAACACATTATTATGTGGCCTCGCACAAACGTGACCACTGATTGCTAGTGGGACGGAGATTACGAAAGTTAAGCAACTTTCGTAAAGGACTGTATTGGGATGGGTGACAGCTGACCGCCGTTTTTTTGTAAAACTGGATAAAAGCGAGAGCGAACGATACACGTTAACTTTAATTTTCATCAATGTTCAGATGACCACGATATAGTTTATAAACATTTATGAAGGTGTTTCTTTAGATCGTCGTGGGTATACCTCACCTCCTCCAACTCCTACCTACCTCCGCAAAGTAATTACTAGAAAAAAAAACAAGTCTTCTTCTGATATAAAATATCATTGTTCTTTATGAATGGAAGGTCAGTAGTTATAGAAATTCTGAATGAAAAAATTACTTCTTAAGTAGGAAAATATTTGGATCATCGTAATGAAAAAATGCCCTTTCATGATCCCTTTGTTACGTGGCGTGCTATTATTGTTCAGAAACACAATGAAAAGGTATTAGAAAACGAAATTGGACGGGAAAGCTCCGCCCACACCAAGATATTGTGCGTTTCAAAAATCGCTGGTTTAATTACTTTTAACCTATCAGGCCCAGGGGTTATGTTATGAGTCACAATTTATATTCTATTGTTCTTTGGACACCGGATGTCCTGCTAGCAAATGACGAATTATAGTATATTATTAGGGCAGTCGGGAGGTCGGCCGCTTGATTCCCCATCCGCCTACCGTCCGGTTGTGTTGTTGGACGAACCCGCGAAGCTCTTTGAGCGTATTATCGCGGAGCGGATCGTCCACCACCTGGAAACGGTGGGGCCGGTTTTGGCCGGGAACCAATACGGGTTCCGTATTAGACGGTCCACGCTGGACGCCCTCCTGGCTGGAGAAGGCGGTGAAGAAAGGGAAGGTGGTTGTTGCGGTTTCCCTGCATATCAGGAATGCATTCAACTCCTCCCCTATTCGGTCATCCGGGAGGCGCTCCGATTTCACGGGCTGCCCCCGTATTTGACCAGGATTGTCGAGAGCTACTTCGAGGGTAGAGAAGTTCTGTACCGGGCGGAGGATGGAGAGATCGTCGCCAGGGAGATGGTGTGCGGTGATCCACAGGGATCGGTTCTGGGTCCGCTCCTGTGGAACATAGGATATGACTGGGTTTTAAGGGGGGTAGTCTTGCCCCGGGTGGCAGTTATCTGCTATGCTGATGACACACTGGTCATCGCCCGGGGCAAGACTTACGAGGACGTGAGGAGGTTGGCGGGGGTTGGAGCCTCCCTGGTGACGGAAAGGATCCGCATGCTCGGACTGAACATGGCCATAGAGAAGACGGAAGCCGTATTCTTTCATGGGCCACGAAGGGGCCCTCCAGCGGGGGGAACATCCGGGTGGATGGGGCACGTATCCCACTGCGCCCATGGATAAAATATCTGGGGCTGGTGCTCGACGGGCGCTGGAAGTTCGAGGAGCATTTTCGGCAGCTGGCCTCGAAGGTGACAAAGGCGGCGGGGGCGCTAGGGCGCCTCCTGCCAAACACCAGTAGACCCGGGGACACCTGCAGGAGGCTGTTCGCTGGGGTGTTGAGGTGCATGGCCGGAAAACACGTACAGGACGGAGCGCCGTTTTGGGCCGACAAGCTCAACGACGAGAGTCGGAGATGCTTTAATTGTGAAGGGGTACTGGACCATGTCCTTCGACGCGGCGTGTGTGCTAGCAGGCACGCCCCCCTGGGAGCTGGACGTCATGCGGGAGATGTACCTGCAGAGAAGTACCATAGAATTTCCGCTCACCAGTACCGCTCTGGTACTGGTGAGCGGAAATTCTATGGACCCGGCGGAAGTCATGGCGGCCCGACGCCGTGCAGAAGAGGATCTTATGATCAGATGGGAGGCACTGCTGGATGCGGACCCGGCCGGTAGGCGAACGGTCGAGGCCATACGACCTGTCCTGCGGGAGTGGTACGTGAGAAAGTTTGGGTTGCTGACCTTTAGGTTGGCGCAGGTGTTTTCCGGCAGGCATGGATGCTTCGGAAAGTACCTGCACCTGATCAGAAGGGAAGCGACCCCGCAGTGCCATGAGTGCAGCGCTTCGGAGGACAGTGCGGAGCACACCCTTGCTGTGTGCCCCGCCAGGGCTCCGCAGCGCGGTACTCTGGTGGCTGCAGTGGGGAGGGATCTCTCGCTGCCCAGCGTAGCAAGAGCCATGCTGGCCAGCGACGAATCCTGGCAGGCGAGGGTCGCCTTTTGCGAGGGTCGCCTTTTGCGAGGACGTTATCTCGCAAAAGGAGTCATCGGAGCGGATTCGAGTCGTCTCCCGGTTCGCACGGTCCCCCCTCACCCGTCTGTTAGATGGCTACGCTTGCCCAAAACAAAACAAAAAAAGTGCAGTCGGGAGGTGCTGTCTAAGACATGTGGAAAGAATGGGAGAGGGTCGAGGAACCAAAAGAATGCTCTATATATGCATATAGGGCAACCGACTGGACGTCGTCCGTTGGGGCGGTCGAGATATCACTGGAGAGATGATTGCCTACAATCTTCAGAACCTGACAAAGTAACAATTTAAAAGCTATAACGAAGTTCGATAAGAATAAAATGTATGGGATTGGCGGATTGGCATACACCGCGCTAAATCACGTGGTCTTACTGCAATATGATTGGCGCATATGGACGATAACGAATTTAATTATTGTTTCGCTACGAAACGATGTTACGAGTACTTTGATACTTGTTCAGGCCCTAAACTGTTTGGTCCGAACTGAAATATACACACAGATCTGAATAGACAGGGCGAAGTGGCGTACTTTGATGTCAGAGGCAAGATCCACCAGCCAGCGAATTAAGTAAGTATATCATCAACTGTTTTTGTTATTGCTGACAGTATAGGTACATAGGTACATATACATTATCAACATATAAAATAAAAATAAAGTAGTACGTGAAAGTTTTGGATCTTATACATATGCCGATTAAAGGAATTACTGAGATTAGTATTTATGTTGTGATATACTTTTTAAATAGAAATATTATAATTCTTGAGTATTTGCTATAAAACACCAACTTACTTGTTCGTGACGAACAAAACGAGTGACGTCACCTTAAAGGCCCTTCATATCCTATGAGAATATTTCCCTCCGGATCAAAACGACAATTTAGTAAAAGGTCCTTGTGCGATAAACGACATTATGCCAGTGAATAAACAGTTTTAATAAATGGCCAAAAGAGAAAATTAATTATTTTATCATTAAATAAGAAAATTGCTTGTGTACCGAATTAAAAGTCATGACCAGAAAGCTTTTAAGCCCTCGCACCGCGGAAGCTTTTAAAGTGGCGAAGCTTTTTAATGAAAATTGTATTCAGGTCAGGCCGACGAGAGAGTCAACCTATATTCGACGCGGAAAGCCCCGCGAGAAAAATCGTCCGCGACCACAATCGAAGGTAACTCTATGCGGATTCGATTATGTTCCGGGGAGCGAGCGGATGCCTCTCCGCATTATTATGTAACGCCTGCAAACTAATGACCACCTGCACGGCGAGGAGTCGCCCGCGAAATTAGAGATTAACCGCCTATCGATTATGCGGTAACGGTCATCGGGGCGAGACTTAATGGAAATTAATTAGTCGATCTCTATCCACAGCTCGGAGGGTTTGTTTACCGGGGTCGGCCGGGCGTCGTCGGTCGGCGCGGAGTCAGCTGGGTGCGCGCGCCGCGGTCGATACGCGCGGCGCCGGGCGCGTGCGCGCGGCTATCGAGCCCACACGGACCGCCGCCGCCGCCGGCCGCGCACGTGATGCATGCGGGGACCTAGCTGCACGCGCGCGGGCCTCATGGGCACCGTGCTGAGCTTCAGCCCGCGGGAGCGGCGCCCGCCCGCCGCCGCGCCGCCGCCCGACCGCGCCGCCCTCGCCTACTCCTACGAGCGGCTCAACAACGCCAAGAACCGCGAGAACAGGGAGCTGCCGCACGACGAGCGCCGCGCCACCCTCGACGACGCCGCTAAAATAATCTCCGAGAAGACTGCTCTTGAAAAGAATCTGAAGAAGCACTCGTTGTTCATAAACGCGCTGTCGTGGAAGAGGTTTTCGACGGCGAACAACAACAAGAAAAAGTTGGAATGCAAAAGCAAAAGTGTGACGACGTTCCGTCCGCCGTTGACGGACAACGCGCCGCTGGATCGCAACAAGAATGTGAGCGTGCAGGGTGTGTACCGGCCGACGCCGCTGCCGGCGCCGCTGCCGTCGGCGGAGGTGGCACGAGCGAACGCGCTCAACAACAACGTGTGCTACGAGAAGCTGCCGACGGGCGTGGTGGGGCCGGTGGTTGCGCCGCGCAAGACTGTGATCCAGGCGTCGACGTCGGAGCTGCTCAAGTGCCTTGGCATGTTCCTCCACTCGCGCTGCCACCGCCTGCGGGACTTCCAGGCGGGGGACGCCGTCATGTGGCTGCGGACAGTAGACCGCTCGCTGCTCCTGCAGGGATGGCAGGTAAACAATGACAACTACCACTTACGAAATACTTGCAATGCTTGTCTTTTTTCATGAACAACTGGGACACGCTTAGCCTGTATCATGCCTAATGTTAAATAATGATAAGGGTGAAGGTGGAAACCGCCTCCTTCCCAAAATCCTCAGCCACTGAGGAACTAAGTATCTTATCTCTAACTGCCGGATCACAAAAATGCTAAAAGCATTGTTTTTAGGGCGTCAGATTTAGATAAGATGGTGTTAGCTAAGCTAACCAGGCGGACTTACAACAAGTCCTACAGCCAACCAAAGACAAATACTGGCAACATCGCAACTTTATATAACGCGCAGCAAACGATAACGATGCGCCGTTCCAGTAACGCAACTATTGCAAACATTTGCCAATGCTACGACAAGTCTAGCTAAGCAATAGTCACCTATCTGCTTGTATTCTGAAATTAAACTGTGCTTGGCCAGACTTGGGGTTAAAATGGGGTTGATAGTATAATAATAATAATAATAATAATAATTTTATTTCAATAAAAAGTTTTGAGTTACAGTTATTAGTGGCCGGAGTCCCCTTTTAAGCATACAATGCCTGTAACAAGAGACTCCGCTCTTCCATGACATTATTTTATGTATTTATCATTACATTAAGTAGTATAGAACAACTTATCATAATTATTTTTAAATTTATAATAAACAAGGATAGATTATTTTGCGCGCGAGTGTGAGTGCATGCATGAGTAAATATAGATATATATTATTATATGTATTATATATGTATGATAGAAAAACAATGTGAATGATATAGTAGTAGCATAAGAGCTACTATCGTGCGATGCTTGATATGTGCATGTGTGCATAATCGACTTTGACGCAGCCGGTGTTGCTAGCATCAGCTTGTAATCCACTTAATTTATTAGATATGCAAAAGTTTTCAATGTAATCAAAACGAAAGCCACGAAATATTATGGTTATCTTCTTTATTGGAATTTAAAGTGAGCGTGATTTGGTTGATTTTATATAAAAGCACTTTTATGATTCAATCTAAAACATGATTGGCGTTAATAGTTATTTGTTATGCAAGGCTGGAAAGTTGGTTAATAGCGGTGAGTTACCTCTATTGAAAGTGAAGGATTCTAGGATTGCGAGGAACATTTTATAGTTGTTTCCGCGGCAAACATCCGGTAAAAAAAAAATTAAACATTAAGTTTACTCTAAATATACCTTATTGTTGTTTTAATTATATAAAAACTAAAATAATAAAAAGGGAGTATTATATGGTTAATTCAAAGTTATTTGAAGTGGGAATATATTGTTACTTATAAACATTGACATATATATTATGAAATCATTGCTTATAAATAACATTATAAACGATTCGGTAAATGTTGACATTGACATGAGGCAGACAAAGACAACTCAAAAATAAATGTTTATGTCACGTTCCGAAATCTAATCATAGGATGTGAAATCTCACCCAGCCTAATATAAAATTCTTATAACAAATAGTATAAACTTATTGTTATTGTTTTTAAGATTCAATGAAATAAAATAATATAACAAAGCCAAAACGGAGTATTATAATTAATTCAAAGCTATTTAAAATAAGAATAAAATGTAACAAAAAAGTCAATAGTGCGATTCGGAACGCATTATGACATATTTCTAGGTATTAAATTAAAAAATTACTTTACCGCGCTAGGCCGCAAAATGCGCACAAATTTTTTTTACGCAGAAACTGAATGACAAATCCTCCTTTTCCGAGCTTGTGAGGTGAAAAAATAATTAAGTGGCCCGGTCAAAATGTGAATAAGGTATTCGAAAAGTTGAGACTACGGTTACCTAGATTATATCAGTTTGGAATGTTTTGTTTGTTAGTCATCGTTATTTTCAGTCAAAACCTGAAAAACGCAGAATAACACTTTACAATAATATGATACTCTACTTTTAAAATTATTAATAAAATGATACCCTATCAAAAATGAAATCATTAATATCTTTTTTGGTTGGTGGTAGGACTTGTTGGTTTGCTACCACTATTTTATTTAAGTCTGACGCCATAACAACAATGTATTCATTCCGGCAGCTAGAGATAAGATAACCATATCCTCAGTGGTTGAGGATTCCGGGAGAGGCTCGCCTCCATCTTCAGCCTTATTAACACTTAATATAAGGTATGATGAAGGGTAAAAGTCTCCCCATCGTAAATAAAAAAAAACTAGTAGTAGATAAAAACTATAAGTAGATGGCAGTTTCATCTTAATCGATAGTCAAACATCTGTAAAGATGTTTCTTTCGAATGCGAGGATATTTCTCTCATTGATGAAGCGACGGTGGCCAACACCGTAGAAAAAGGTGAATATACTAGAGAATTTCAACGTGTTCTCGTAGGTCTATGTAGCATAATTGGTCAGTGCATTGGGCCGGATTCCCAAGGATGCGGGTTCGAGTCCCGTCAGGGCGACATGTGACAAGTTGCTTTTTTCTAGTATATTTACTTGATTATAAATTATCAAAAAAAAACTAGCTCAATTCCGTCAGCAAATATGCAAGATGCACTACTCGCAAATTAATGCAATTAAGGGGCTACTAGTATAGCGATTAAAGAGAAAATGAAACTATACGATCCTAAATATTATTGTTGTCAATAGTATAAGTAACCGCATTTGAGAATAATATTGAAAATTTGTATTTTTAAGGGGACATTTCAAAAAGAAAAAGTGTTGAGGCAAAATCATAGAATCGTGTTTCTAAAACTTTACAAATCTAGATAAAGGTATGAAGAAATATAGTTTATACCAAAAAGTACGTACTTTTTCGATATAGTGTCTTAACAGTGTCACACACACCCCGCACTCTACACGAGTTTCGCTCCGTACAGGAGGCACCGTCAGCAAATAGACTGTGTAAGGGCCTGCGCAGACGACGGCCATTGAAGGACTTTTTGTCCGCGACACGACCTTATTACTAAGAACATTAAGTTGAATATATAACGAGGACTATCGCTTACTTTTCACGGATATACGCGATCTAAGTTCAATCTTATTTGTCTAACAATAAAAAGTCCTCCGTTATCCGTCGTCTGCACTAGCTCTAAAACCAAGCACCATTCAGTAAAATCAAAACACGCTATTATTTATACGTACAATTAGTTATTTAAAGTTTTTTTTACGAAGAGTTAGTTCTCAGATATGCACAAAACGTCCTAAAACCAAATGAAGTTATTAGAATAAAAAATGCTATCGTTAAAAGGTCCAAGACCCATACTTTGTTATTCAGTTGCTAAATTGAGGTATATGAGACAAATGGCCGGCCATATTTTCGTACTACGTGCTTCAGGAAATTAAAGATCCTCCTAGTGAAAGCTACTTTAAAGTGTTCCATTTACTGTGCCAAGTGTTTTCTATCTGGATAGATAGAAAACACTTGGCACAGTAAATTTTTTTACTGTGCTATAATAAAATTATTATTATAGCACAGTAAAAAAATTTACTGTGCCAAGTGTAATATAATAAAATTATGCAGATTTCAGCAAACCAGCATAATTTTATTATATTATCGATAATAATATTAGACTAGTAGGATTGCACCATGTAATTTTAGCAGTAAAGATCGTAAAATTTGACGGCTTTGAGAGTCATTTAATCTGTAACAGTTCCTTTATCATAAATATTAAATAAGAATTTCTTATTTAATAAATATTAAATAAGAATTTCTTATTTAATATTTAACACATAAAAACAGCATTGTAAAATGCAAAATTAAAAAGTTGTAGTTCCTATATCATTTGTTAAACTTTGTCAAAGCTTTTTGATGTCATATTATGCCCTAGTGTCAATTTTGCCAAATTTTGTAGTATAGGTTGGGTCACATGGTTTGGATTTGATGACCTCCGTTGTAGAGTGGTTTACGTATACACCGGTTTTCAAGTTGTCCCCTGTTCAGAGTTCATGGGTTCTAATCCTGATATGGACATAATTGTTTGCAAGATTGGTTTAAATAACGTTTATTAAGAGTTTTGTAATCGTAAATAATTCAATTACCTACTTATAACTTCAGTGATGATGATACTCAAAATGTTTTAATTTTATTTCAAAACCTCAAGTTACAGTTACCTAATATCTTACACAAATATTAATAATAAAAAATATTATAAATATTTCAGGTATTTGTTTATAAAATAAAATATTTCTTAAACTGTATAAAAAAAATGTATGATGAATACGAACATTTGTATCCTGAGACATGGCCTTACTTCCCACAGGTTACGAATTTCACATATTGATTTCGATTTAATAACAAAGAGAAACAGAGGAGTGAAATATTATAGAAATATACCTAACATCTGTGAGGCTTTCCAATCCGGCTGTATTTTAATGCCAGAAGTGGCGATAACTATGAAAATAATCCGATTTTTACTAACTTTTTCTATCTATCTATAACTTTTTTAAATAAATCTCCCTAAAAAAACTCTACTGGTTAACCGGGAAGTTCCCGACTGTACCTAAAAGGTCAGCGCACGGGCAGTCTCTAGTTTCTAATACTGCTGGAATAAAGATAAAAATTTTCAAATAAAAAACTGCGCTGCATTAGCTTTTGTATTACTTGGCGTTGGCGTAATAAGTACTTAACCATAGATTCTTTGTATAAAAGTGCGTGTTGTGCCTTTATGGACGTATTGCGTGTTTGTTCACTGTATTCCTATTTAGAATCAAAGTTTACGACGATATTCGGGTGAACAGCCGTGAGTCATAAGAACCGGCCTGCTTACGGAAGCACATGAAAATATTTGCCAAAATGTTACCCTTTGATCTTTTAACCGACGTCAAAAAAGGAGGATGTTCTAATTTTTTTTTTTATGAATGACGGGGAGACTCTTAGCCTTCATCATACATGATGTTAAGTATTGATAAGGCTGAAGATGGAAGCGAGCCTCTCCCGGAATCCTCAACCACTGAGGAACTGGCTATCTTATCTCGAACTGCCGGAACACAACAATTCTGAAAACATTGTTGTTATGGCGTCAGGCTTAGATTAGATGGTGGTAGCTAGCCAGGCGGGCTTACAACAAGTCCTACCACCAACCAAACCGAATACAATATGTACCCCCGCTGGGAATCGAACCCGGGACCCCTGGGTCTGATACCGGTGGTTGTACCACTAGATCACAGAGGCGGTTAAAAAATTCGCCGTAATCTTTTTTTAATGTTTGTTACTCGATTACTCGATGACGGCTGGACCGATTTGAGTAAGTAATTCTTTTTTGTTCGAAAGGGTATACTTCCATATGGTCCATTGTCCATGATGAAGACCTCAAATGGTCATCGGAACTATTAAATACTTAGCATTTCACGGAAGCGATACGATTACTTTAATGTGGTTCTTGAGCAATTTATGCTCGACTCAACACCTCAATAAGTTTTTTTTTTTTTTTTTTATTCAATAATTAATATACATAGTTTGTTATTATGGGCATACAAACTTACAAAATATGTTAGTACCTAAACATAAACAAACAAGTTTTTTATATTTCTACAAATATAAAATTCTTCTTACCTATGATCATTTAAAAGTACATTAAGAAAAAAAAGGTGTCTTATGGTAATTATATTTAATATTATGCCTGAACTAGGTGATCCTGTGTTTCAGGCTTTTAGACCTTAACTAAAAGATACATCTTATACTATTCTGTGTTAACAATAATAATACTAAAAAAATATTTAAAAGCGAAGAATAAAACAATTTAGAATAATAATTTAAAATAATAAACTACCTTCGCAAAGTATCACACACAAACAATCAATTTAAAATCTCTCAAAAATACCTGTAATTATTATAATCTTAAATCACTTTGTCACAAAAAGTAATTCTTCTGTATCATCATACGTCATCTTCTGCAGAGTGTCTTTAACAATTTTTTTGCAATTAATGCGGCTTAATGGATAAATATTTGCTATGGCATTAAATCGATTATAAAGTAACGGCCCTAGATATATATAAAATTTGGTCGTAAAAGTATATTTGAGTCCACCTTTTAACGTACAAACTTTATCTTTCCGCCTCTTATTAATTATTTCGGTGTTGTATGGAAGGGCTTTGTGCTGTTTTAATATAGTGCTCATTATGAATAATTGTCTGACTGTTAAAACTTCACAATTTTTATAAAGAAGTGTCGTGGAATACAGGAATGGCCTAAATGTAGACACTTTAAGTATAGCTCTTTGAGCTCTCTCGGTGGTTAATAGTAAAGTTTTACCAGCCCCACCCCACGTGGTAATACAGTAAGTCAGCAAGGATTCGCAAAGTGCCAAGTATATTTGTCGGATTAGTACCGCGTCGCCAACATGGCGTAGTTTTTTGAATATAAATATCATCTTACGAATTCTGTTATTTAATGTTTCAATATGGTGCTTAAACGAAAACTTCTCATCTAAAATTACTCCTAAATATTTTATTTTATCATGTAATTGGATCTGTGGACATACACATATATTATCATATGGGGCATTGCATAAATGTGCACGTAGGTTTAAGTCGTGCGTGGTTAGTGTTGATTTGCGAATGGAAAACTTAAGGTAGCTAGACTTTTCCGCATTAAGGGTTAGTAAATTACTTTGAAGCCATTTGTTAATTACATTGAAACCGTGTTGCGCGTGCCTGAATACTTCTTCTTCTGAGTCGGCCGAAAAGAGAAGAGCTGTGTCATCAGCATATGTTACAATGATACCTTGATTAAGATTTATATTACATAGATCATTTATGTAAATCAAGAACAGGGTAGATCCTAAAATACTTCCTTGGGGGACCCCGTAAGAAGTATTTTTCTGCTCATTACTGATGACATTACCCACTTTCACGCACTGGATGCGGTCTTCTAAGTAGCTTGTTATCAATTTTAGCGGTGTGCCTCTTATGCCAATGTTTTCAAGCTTACGCAACAAGATCGGAATGGAAACGGAATCAAAAGCCTTGGCAAGGTCAAGGAAAATACCTATTGTGTGCTTACTTTTGTCAAGATTTTCCACAATAAAATTTGTCAATTTATGCACGGCATCGGCTGTTGATAAATTGGGTCTAAAACCAAATTGAGCATTTGACAATAGCGATTTATTTTCTAAAAAGTTAATCACTCTTTTATTTATAATTTTTTCTAATATTTTAGACAAAACTGGTAATAACGATATAGGCCTATAATTTGTTGCTTGCTTTTTATCACCTGATTTATAAATAGGAACAATAATAGCTTTCTTCAAACACTTGGGAAAAATACCTGTGGCCAAACATTTTTGGAAAATATAGGTCAAAGGAGGTATTAAAATGTGTCTGAATTGTTTGACTATTTTAGTCGGTATATTGTCCCACCCGACAGCACAGTCGTCTTTTAAACTCATTATTACATTTTCAATTTCAGTTTCATCGGTACCTAAGAGTACAAAAGATGTTATGCTATTAGTATGAGACGTAGGAATTTGTGTATTTATAAATGGGCGACTCTGCACTTTTTCGGCTAAACACTTGCCGACATTTACAAAAAAATTATTAACGTAATTGACAGATTCTATTTGGGACCCATGTGTTTGTAACAAACTCGAAGATGACTCATGGTTTTTGGTTGAGTACGTAATATTTTTAACTTGTTTCCAAATTTGTTTGGTATTTTTCCCAGCTCTTTCAATTAACTCTTTTTCGTATTTTATTTTAACTTTTCTTACGAGACTATTGCAAAAGTTCCTGTATCGCTTGTATGTTAATTGTAACACTAAATTATTTGGATTGGCTTTCGCTTTCAAATGCAATTTATCTCTATTTTTCATACAGCGTATTAAACCTGGCGAAATCCACGGTTTAATATTATAGTTTTTATTACTTAATCGTATACTTTGTTTATTGTTTTGAATAGCCACTGCGATATTTTCTATTACGTACGACATACAAAAATGCATATCAGCTGAACTGTAAACTGGGGTAAAGTCGATATTGCATAAGTCAGCTTCGAGTTTGTTTACATTTAACTTAGTAATTATGCGTGTATCTTCTAATTTATTTAATTTACAATTCAGAGTTAGTAATGCGGCGCTGTGATCAGTTATCGATGAATTCATGACTAAAGCTAGTGCAGAGTAGTTTGACTTAAGCATTATGTGATCCAAACACGACCCACTTTGATGTGTTGGTAGCAAGTGTGCAGGAAGTAAGCCATGGAAAGAGCATAGATTTAAGTATTCCTGAGTGGATGCTTCAGTATTGTCCTGATTCGGAATAATATTGATATTAATGTCTCCAATTAATATAATGTTTTTGAAAGAAGATAAGTCTTGTAAAGTGTTGGCTAAAGAATGTGCAAAGTTGGTAATATCTCTAAATGAAGGTGATCTATAAACGGCTAAAATAGCATATTCTGTTCCCATTTTAATTAGTAATTTGCTGCAGTCATGAATATTAGGTTCCTCAACCGTGACATCTAACTGTGATTTTGTGTATACTATCACACCATCGTTTTGGTTGTGTACTATACTGCTCCTATACATATTATAACCCACCATTGTAGGCAAATTATGTTGCTTATCAATCCAACACTCTGTGAGAATTATTATGTCACAGTTTATGTGTAGCCTTTGCTGAAATACATTAAAACTATCGATATTTTTCGTAACACTACGGATATTTTGAGTTAGTACAGTAAAGGGGTTAGTGAAAGCGGAAAGATATTGTTTGCACTTTTCAACCTCGCAAAGAGTCGACTCTGATACAGAAAAATTATCAATTTCATTAGCTAAATCATTAATCATAACTATCTTTAACAATTAATTAATGTAAAAAGTATATATAATAAAAAAGAGTATACAGTTATAATATGGTCAGCAAATCAGTTATTTTAGGCGCTCTTAGGCGCCGCCATAATCTATTGAATTAATGTACCTCTTTTCTGCCATTATTTTTGCTGGACACTCTGTGGCACCTGTGTTGTGATCGCTGGGCTTTTTAAATCGGAAACAAGTAGCGCACTTTGATGGATTTTCTTTTTTGGTGCAGTCTTTAATGGAGTGGCCTTGTTCCCCACAGTGACCACAAGTGTGGACTGTCTCCCGACAGGTCTTCGCTGCATGGCCATATTGTTGACATTGGTAACACCTTGTTACCAAAGTGAAATCTCGGACTGGGCAAGATGACCAGTTAACAAAAACCCTTTGGCTAGTTATCAAAGCCTTGCGTATTATGGCTGATACTTCTAATACGTAGTTACAGGTCTCAGCATCTTTCTTGCCTGATTTATGACTCAGTTTAATAGAGCTTAAAAATGAGTCAAGGTCAGAGTTCGGTAACTTATCTGCTAGATTTTGATTAAACAAGCAAGTGAAGACCTCATTTTCCTTCATAGATGTGGGCACGCCAATGACAACTATCCTTGGTTTTCGCTTGTAAGGTTCGTCGACAGTAAGGCCCGAAGTAGTTAGTACCACCGATTCTTTTAATTTAGCTATGTCATCTTTGCTATCTGTACTAATGATAACGCCGCCGTTCCTTGTTTTACGGAGACCTCTAACATGAAGTTTCATTTTTTCAGGACAAATTATTTTTTGTACAAGCGATTTAGTGTCCTCACTTGACTTCTGTTTGTCAGTAGGATAGATTGCCACAGAGCTCACATTGGTAGGTTTGATAAATTCATTATTACCTTTTTTGACCATGTCAGCGAAAGACGTTACTGCAGTTGGTTTTGAAGACTCTTCGATACTCAACTTGAGGTCACGGAGCTGCTGCGAGAGGTCTTTTCTATCCTGTGAAGTTTGTAGAGATCTACGAGCTTGTACTGCTTTCGATTGAAAAGACTGACAAAGTACAGCCATCTGCGAAGTACCATGTGTAACTTTCCTGCATAAATTGTGTATTCGCAATTTTTGTTCGGAATTCATCTTACCTTCCGAAGATATGTGGCAGATTTCGCTCAAACATTGCTCTATTGTCCTCATCCAGCTTTGTATCTCCGGCGTATCGACAACTTCCAGGTCATCTTGGGTATGTTGCTTAGAAGAGGGATGCAATGGTCCCGGTGGAGGAGTTGGTGGTGGAGACCGGGGGGTCTTCGCACTTCTATTAAATGGACTATCCATTGTGTTAATTTTAGTAAAACGATTTAATCAGTCCACATTTTCACTATTACACTAGATTGACACAGTTTTATTTGTTACTACCGATTGTTGGCGAAACGAGGTCACGGTTCGTTAAACAATATTATTAATATTTAATTATTATTTAACACGTCCGATCTCAACGATGATTCAACGTAACATCCCTGCAACAAGTAACGTCCCTGCACCGGGAAAAGCAGCATTTTGTCAAAGGTGATAGGCAGTTGACATATGCTTATTAGCGTAGGCACGAGACCTCTTCTACCATTAAAAAATGTGAAATAAATATACAAATGAAAACCGACTTCAAAAAACTAAAAAATAAGAGTAAGGAATGCCTTGGCTGGCACCGACTCCAAAAGGGTTAATAAACTTTTCAGTCTTTTGAAGTCGGTTTTTCGTTACCCAAACATTGTCAACTGGCTCGGTCGGCAGTTACTTGTTAGAGATTGCATTGTTTTACTGTTGTTAAAGGCCCCAAATATAGAGGGGTTATAAAATACAGGTAAATGATCAAAAATAAAACATATCAAGTGTGTGTGTGTTTTTATAGACTATTTTATTGATTGCTTACAGCAGACTAACTAAATTGCTTACGACGAAAATACAAAGGTACCTAATATTACCGATAAGAAAAAATATCGTCAGTAGTTAAAATATATCTCAGTAAAAGAGAAATGTAAATGAAAGAGTTTTAAACATTCAACAAAATTCATTGATTTAATTTTAACCGATGGAATTACACAAAAAATTGTGGTCTGGGATATCTACTATATCGGATTTCTGCGGTGTTTATAAGACAAAAAAAGTCAACAAAACTTGAAATATCTCAAATGATTTTAATTAAATAGAGAACTCCCGGGTAGCAGTTTTTGAGTGAAGCAAGATTCATTATCAACTTTTTGGTTCAGACAATGTTACTTATTTGGGGATATAATTAGAAAGAATCAATTTGTCTCCAACTGCTCACAACCGGAACACGAACCCGCCACCACTGGTTTTAGTGCTGGGGTTTTATTTGAGCTACCGATGCGTTAAAAGAAACGTTAAATTTGATGGTGACTAACTACTTGTGCTTTTAAGCTGACTAAGGAATAATGGAAAAAATGGGATTGGAGAAAAAATTACATGGTTCCAATTCCAACTAAGTATACTGTGATGGATGACTGTAGGTACTATATTATTTACATTTTGAAATAGTTGGCTGAGAATTGAGAAAAAATACCAGTTATTTACTTTGTGAAGTTGGCTTGGCACGCAACTTGGAAGAAATTTCGTTTGAATTGAACAACCCTTTACCCTCTTATTTAAAATGGGGGTTGTTGATCACCAAAGTAACCTTCAAATACACGAGGTTAGCATATAAAAATACTAAAATGCACGAAAATCTACAATTTTGTTTGTATGTACGTACGTCAGATATTCAGTGCGGGTTTTTTTTATCCTCGGACAAAAGGTTTCAATCAAGTTAATTTCATAACAAAAGAAGTAAAACAATAACAATTAGGTACAAATTAAGAGAGATAATAGGAATCATATAATTTTCAATTTGACCGGGGAAATTGGGATTTTATAAAAGTAATTAGTAGTTATTAATTTCGGCCTTAGTGAACTGTTGAGCTTATTTATAACTTTTTAATTTTGCATTTTTACAATGCTATTTTTATGTGATAATTTTTAATCAAGTAAATATACTAGAAAAAAGCAACTTGTCTCATGTCGCCCTGTTGAGCTTATGATTTGTCGATTTTATGACTCCTCGAGACAAGGCTTCCGAGAATTTGATATTCGAGCAAAATGCACATTCGTTTTCATGTAGGAGACCTATTTTCTATCTGAGCATTGGAAAATCGGCATTTTTTATGATCAACGAGGCGTCTTATGGTAAAATTTAAATAGAAAAATATTGGAAAAAATGAACTCGGCCACAAGTGAATTCTCAGACGGGATTCGAACCCGCGACCTTTGGAAATCCGGTCCAATGCTCTAACCGCTGAGCTACCGAGACTTGCGAACCACCGTCGAAATTCTCCAATACTTTTATATTTTTAATACGCTGTAGGCCAGCGTTGTCACATCAATGCTAGGAATATCCTTGCATTCGAAAGAAACATCTTTTCAGGTGTTTAATTCACTTGTGGCCGAGTTAATTTTTTCCAATATTTTTCTATTTAAATTTTACCATAAGTATAAAAATAGCTATGAAAAATGCAAAAATTACAAAATCATAAACGAGGCGTCTCTTAGCCTTCATCATACCTTATGGTATTGATAAGGCTGAAGATGGAAGTGAGCCTCTCCCGGAATTGTCTATGACTGTAGATTTCATTCAATCATTTAGCTGTTTTAAGATTGTTAGCCTTTTCCAGTGGTCCCGTTTTTTGCATTTCACACAACGAGTACCCCATTTAGTTAATGCTGGTATCGCACGACATTCCAGGGGTGGCGCGACCGACCCTACCTTCGCCATCTCTTTCTAAACAAAACCCGATTCATGTCTTGTGACTCCGACTATCGATTTTCCCGTCTGACGTACGTTTTGGCTCCATTTATATTGAATGAACCAAAGACGGTTCAAGAGATTACGTATTTACTCGGGCTAAAGGCTTATGGTGGGAACTGAGAGTAGCTGCGAGCATTTGTGAGTAATGTAACGTTTCAGTGTAACAAAACGATTTGGTAGTGTTGTTCTTTTATTTTATGAATGACGGGGATCTCTTAGACTTCATCATACATGATGTTAAGTATTGATAAGGCTGAAGATGGAAACGAACCTCTCCCGGAATCCTCAACCACCGAGGAACTGGCTATCTTATCTCGAACTGCCGCAATGCTGAAAACATTGTTGTTATGGCGTCAGGCTTAGATAATATGGCGGTAGCTAGCCAGGCGGGCTTACAACAAGTCCTACCACCAACCAAACCGAATACAATAGGTACCCCCGCTGGGAATCGAACCCGGGACCCCTGGGTCTGATACCGGTGGTTGTACCACTAGACCACAGAGGCGGTTAAATCGGTTCGATTCGTGTAAAGCGTTTTTCTTGCTGCTAGGTAGTTTCAACCACAATGGTTGTGCATATTTTATTTACGAAATGAAGCGTCCTTAGTTGTTTTACCTTTACTTTTTATTTCCTTTGTACATATCGTTGCCAATTATTTAAGTACAGTCGGGGATCTTTCCGGTTGACCAGTAGAGAACACGTTCACACTTAGCTATAATATATATTATTGGCTTACTATACGCTATCTAAGTAAATGGTGGCCGATATCGCTTTGCTATGAGCTGTAAACTATATGCTATTATATTATAGCGTAGTCTGAAAAGCGCTTAACAGGTCTTTCACTTGGATAAAAAATATTTCTATAACCTTAGTACTTTTCGAGAAAAAAATAAAATAACAAAATAGTCAAATAATTATAATAAAATGGGTATTAAACGGGTATATTTGATAGGCATTCACCTACCTACCGCGTACCTACATCTTCAGCGTAATGATGAATCGAAGTGATGTGTTTTTTAATCTCTTTTGATGGTCTCGATTTGCAATAACGCGTGAGTGCGCGTTTTATGTTGATGGAGATGTTTGTCAAACCACAATCTTGAGGTTTCTTTTTGCTTTGCCTATTGTTAAAGAAATAATAATACTTACGGGATTCGAATCCACGATTCCAAAGGTCGTGGGTTCGAATTCCATCTGAGATTTCATTTGTGGCCGACTTGATTTTTTCTATAAAATAAAATCATAAGTTTAAAAATTGCATTGAAAAGTGCAAAAAATAAAAAATCTGAAATAAACATATTCAGAAACACAATGTATATGGAAGTAGAAAGTAAATATTTGAAATGTAATCATATGATGAGATAAATAACATATTGAACCAGATATAAGATACATTTTAGAGATTTTAATAGATTATTTATATATTGATACATTAGTAAAAATTACTTAATCAAAGACTTAACTTAATGTACAACCACATATAGATGAACACAGCATGCTCCATAAATGAACTCTATTCTAATTACTTAAGGAACTAATAGAACTAAATTAAATTAATTTTATAGATCTCATACAATTTTGTCATGTCCAACCGTAACTGCTGGACACTCAAATAATTAATTCGTTTATTACTACTATAGTATTATATGTCTGTAAAATAACTTAAATTATATTGATGCAGCAATCCGGAAATGATAAAATACTTATTCCACAAACTGAGTTTTATTTATTGCAGAATTACACTTTCGTAAATTGAGCACAAATTATAATATTTATAATTAACTAGCATAAGTTCCTCTAGACTTGTACACTGTATCGTAGTCAGCAACAGAATGCTCCTCGAATTGACGCACCGATCCGAGCCCGCCTCGCAGTGGTGGGGCGAGAGTCTATGCTTCAACCGAAAAGGCGGGAACGCTTCTGATTGGCCGCGCTGTATTCCGAATATCAATTGAGTTCCCATTATTAAGAACAAAGCAGAAAATAAGAATTTGATATCCTTATTAACAATTAATATAATAATAATTAAATTTACTACAATATGTAGGTATATAACTTGTCTATTTTTTTTCTAATAATAAAACTTAAAAAGGAATATCGCTTTCATATCGAATTACAAACTTCTTGGTACAGACTTCAGTGGTAGCGTTACTGCCACTCTTTTCGATTAAACTGGGACCCAAACAGTACCCGCGGGACCAAACTTTTCTATTTGTTAAGTAACTCACAAACAATAAACAAACTTATTATCCTATAATATCTGCGACGTTTTTTCAAATTTAATAAGTTGTTAATTTCAATTTTACAAGTGTTTTAAAAAGCTGAAAATAATGTAAAAATAAGTCTAAAGTCTGCTCGAGTTTTGTTGTTGTAAACATTTTCTCCCCCTTAGTAGCTAAACTACCATTCCCAATTATTTAACCCCTCTGTCAGAGATAGTATCGCTACGAAAAGCCTTGGAACATTCTAATTAATCCCTATACCGAGATTCTTAAAAATCAAAAGTGTTCAAAAGACCGTCTAACGTTAATGTAGGTATGAAATAATATTTTTATATAATATTTTTTTATAATTTATCTTATAATTTATTCGTATGGAATATAAAACAAAAGATTGCTACTCGTAATTACTCGTACAGTGTCGTTTTACTGGGTAAGTACAGGTTTTTCGGGGTATAGGCCTCATTAATGTTTGAATGAGAGTGGGCTGGGAGGTGAAGAAATCGTAGCGTCGTAGTACCCACGAGAAAGAGAGAGCTACGAGACTATGAATTTACGAAAAAATAATGTTTGCCTGTTCAGAAAATTTATAAATCTTTCATTGCAGTAGCCTGCGCCACTACATACAAAATATACTCTTACATTTTTGGAAATTATCTTTTATTGCAGTACCCAGTACCCGCCACTACAAAATAATTATATTCCACTTTAATATTTATTACTTGCGTACCTCGTACGAATTTCGTCGACAAATCGTAATCTACACTATACAGTACTATTATATATTCTGTGCATCTACTACCACTAGATTTTTATGTTACAAAACATAAAAATTGATATTATTTGTTTTCGCGTCGCCTTTGCATTTTGCATTTATTTTGGAGAAGTATTTTTAAGACGTGTTTATGTTTTCATAGTTTAAAATGTAAACATAATTATCAGAAAGCCGTAAGTAATTAGAAACATACGAGCTTCCAATATCTTATTGGCAGTATGCTGAATAAAAGTACAGTCAACGTCATATCGATGTGTACACGTTGTTGAGTGAGCTCATCTATACTATAATATATAATATTATAAAGCTGAAAAGTTTGTTTGTTTGAACGCGCAAATCTCAGGAACTACTGGACCCATTTAGAAAATTCTGAGACCATTAGAAAGCTACATTTCTCCCGAGTGACATAAGCTATATTTTATCCCGATATTCGTATTCGATATTCGGCTTTACTCGCGCGGGGAGCCGCGAGGATCCGCTAGTACATAATAAAAGCCGTTTTTAGTGTAAGCTTACTATGCCTTTCGTCTGTACAGTCAACAGCACGTCATGCTTTACAGTCTGACTTGTAGCCTTATTACGAATTTGCCGACATTAGATTTAGCTTTCGTTTGCACGGGAGCTGCAAAAAGCGTTCGGAGCTCACGCCTAATAAATAGATTGAAGTCGTTAAAGGTAGCCTCACGTGATGGATTCATATTACTATGCAAGCCTTAAAGGACCGGGTCACTTTTGACCCATGAAATCCAAAGCGTACAAATAATAATAAACCGCTTAATACTGTCTTCCAGGCCACCGTGAGTAGAAGAGTAATAAGTGGATAAGGACAAAAAAGAGGGGGGGGGGGGGGGCGGTGCAAGTGTCAAGCCTGACATGCTGTTGACTGTACAATTACATTCTCGGTCTCACGTCGCGTGTCCATTTCGTTTCTTCCACGTTGGAAACTCATTTTATGAGCGGATGAGTTTTCATATTGATAACATCAGAGGTTCCTGCCCCAAGGGCGTAATAAAACATTCGCAATTCGGATTACAGAGAGATACACAAACTCGAAATTACACCTCAAATGATTCTGAACTTAATGAATAACAGAATAAGGTTCAAAATTGGTGTGAGTTTTTTTTAGTGTCGTGTAAAATGTTGTTTTGCTCATTGTACAACGTGGAAGAAATTGTAAACATTGTTATTGAGGTTCTACATGTTTACGACATTTGTTTATGGACTTTTTATTACTAGATTAGATAGATATCGGACTTTACTTTTCAATTATAGACAAACACTAACATTATTTGTATATCATAAAACTTGACAATGGTGTAGTACGCACTCCCTTGCGTTATCTTCTTCTTCTTAGCCGTCGTCAACCAATGATTTGATGTGTGTGTGTTCTCAGTCACATAACACCCACTGCTGGGTATAGGCTTCCCCCAAAAGGGGGGGTTTGCCATAATCGCCACGCTTGGCAGGCGGGTTGGCGATCGCAGTATGGCCAAGTTTGTAGAAGACGCTGCTGCTCATCTCCTTAAGGCTAAGTCCCTTAGTCGCCATTTACGACACCCACGGGATGAGAGGGGGTAGTGCTATTCTAAGCCGACGCTACACAGATGATTTGATGTAGGCTTCCTTAAAATACTTCCATTTTTCTCTGTTTTGGGCAGTTAGGGGAAAAAAAATATATTAGTATGTTTATTACGTTATCTAGTATCCATAACACAAGTTCTTCATGAAACAACGTGGGCTAGATAATTGGTGTCATTGTATGCAATTATATATTTATTTGCAAAAATTCCGTACCTCTTATCTATTATTTACATTTATTACATTTGTTAGTTGTACATTATCGTACTATTGATTTCTTTGTTTCACCTCCAGCAATATACTTTTAGGTCAAGGCGCGTATTATTATCGAGAACGTGTCATATCCACGAATACAGCCTTTCTAAGAGGCTTGACATTATCTCATTTAATATTTAAAGTTGCTGCTACAATAATCCACTCTCCGAGATTAGAATTTCGTAACATATCAAAAGTAATACTCAATTACGTATGCTGTGTATGCTTGTGTTGTGAATTTGTGATGTATTCAAGATGTTTATTTTGACTGCAATCTATACTAATATTATAATGAGGAACGATTTTATTGTTTGTTTGTTTGTATGTATTGAATAGGCTCTGAAATTACTGAACGATTTTGGATGAAATTTGGTACTCAGATAGTAGATAGCCGGGTTATGAACATAGGATACTTTTTATCCCGATATTCCTACGGGAACGGCGAGCGGCCGCTAGTGTAAAATAAAGTACATTATTAGGAGTTATACCAAAATTGTTTTCGTAGCTCAAGTTCGTAGCTTTTCCTATTTTCTTACTATACAAAATACAAGGTCAAGGACAAGATGTGGTTGCGTGTCCGCATATGTACTGAAATCCTGCGTATTTGGCAGCTTCATTAAAAAAACAATTAACGCAATCTTAGTTGGGTTGAGTGTTCAAATAAAGAAACATATTCTCCAACTCTATTTAGTAAGTATTTTTAAGTAGGGATTCTAAAGCGTTTTTTGTTATTTTATGACTTAGTCAGCTTTGAGATTTGTGTTTACTGTTTTCCCAAAAGAAACAGAAAAACATTTTAAACAGGCATCTTTGTGGGAAACGTGAAAACGATTTATACCTATTTAGTCCAGTCATATTAGGGGTTTCACTTCGGAATGAGAGGGGATAATCTGTAAACTCGTATACTCCTTTATTTTGGTGTTCTAAAAGTTGTCTCATAAAGTCTCATAAGTCTCATAAAGACAAAAGTCTCATAAAGTCTGCCCCCTTAGTCTTGACGCGATCGCATTGAGATCGAGATTGAAATAATGTCAAACGTTATGTCAAACTATAACTATGACTTAAAATAAGTAATTAAACTAAAAATGAGTAAACATGAGACATGCTGCTTTTTTCTAGTATATTTACTTGATTAAAAATTATCACATAAAAATAGCATTGTAAAATGCAAAATTAAAAAGTTATAAAAATGAATACTTAAAATTAGTAATTTTGTACTCTAGAAATCGATTTAAGCGCCAATTAAAATCGAATCAACGTCGGAAGTCAGTAATAATTATTGACATTCAATATCGATCTCAATGCGATCCCGTCAAGACTGACTCACTTGGTCTTTGCGCCGTCAGTTATTCAATGTCAAAATAATCAGTTTTTCGCGATTTTCTCGGTTTCTATAGCTCAGAAGATGTTTACATAAACACAGAATTTGTAACCAATTTTGTTTTAACTTTTTTTCATACGCCCTACCGTTTTTGTGATAGAAGGCAAAGAATCCGCAGCACCCAACCCCAATCCTAGGATTCTTTATCTTGCCTTAACCATTTTTGAAGCTACTAATAAATACAATTCATATGCTGATGAGCACAATTTTCTTGTAGATAGAGCCCGTTTGTTCAAAATAGGTATGTTTTGGTAGACAATTGATGATTACTTTTTTAAACAGCGCAGAAGTTGTGTCACAAAGCTGCTGAACGGACTGAGATTCACTGTTTACATTGCACTACAGTGAGTATGGCTTGGTGGTGCCGGTTCTCTGCTCTCTATATCAGAAATGGTTGCCCGTATGACAAAAAAAAAAAAAAAAAATTTATACCTGTCCAGTTGTCCAATCTTCCACCGACAAGTTCAGCAGTCCGTCGGCATATAAATCGTGTTTCTTACCAGGTTCAAAAATGGTTTTGGCATTGTTTAGAACCCCAGGAACGGGGTTAAGTGCTGCGGCCTCTCTGCCATCTATCTCAAAAAACTGTGGGGCGTATGATTTTTTTTTAAAACAAAATTGGTCGCAAATTCTGTGATTTGCAATTATTATAGAAATTTTAACATCATTGGAGCTAAAGGAACAGAGATAATTGCGAAAAACTGATGTTTGTAACCTTTTACATTGAATAACTGACGACGCATGGACCACATTTTGTGAGACGTTTAGGAGACAACTTTTAGAACTCCAAAATGAAGGTGTGTACGAGCTTACAGCCTCTCTCATTCCGAGGTGAAACCCCTAATATAGCTGGACTAAATATGTAGGTAGTTTCTCATTCCGAGATTGGCCCCGTTTTTGGCTTAAAGACTGGACTAATGTAATATTTCTTTGTAGCTCAAAAATGGTCAGAAAGTAGAGATCGTTAAGTGTTCGCCAAAATAACCGGGTAACCTTCAACTCAAGTGAACCTCAGCAAAGGTCGACTAAACGTAATTAGAACTAAAGATTCCATTGATACCATAATTAATCAATAAAGTTTTACTTGAAATACCAAAGTTAGTATCGCACTAAAAATAACCCAACACGCACGTTTGAGTAACGCAGAAATACGTATAATGGGTAAATTACTAATTAGGTATAATAATTCTGAACTAATAGTTTCACCCGCGTGGTTCCCGTTCCCGTGGGAATATCGAGATAAAATGTATTATTGTTATGTCACCCGTTATAAACTATCTGTGTGGAAAACATTAAATAAACCCAAGCGCCTCTATCCTGACTCAGGAATCAGGATAGAAGCGCCGCTGGAGCACTAAGATGACCTAAGAAGAATTTCTTCCAAGAAGTAGTCAACAAATCACACATCAATAGTTTCAAGATAGAAATGATCTGAGCTTACTACCCTTCCAAATTGTAGCGGTAGTGACGTATATCATGAATAAGCAATGGGGTAGGCGATTCGTTCGTTTTTGGTAGACAATGACGCACCATGTGGCGTCACATGCCTTACATAAATATACTGGCTTAGCACAAATATAAACTTTATTAAAAAAGATTTGATTTTTGTTTTTTCGATGTTTCGTGATTGGTTGCCTAAGAGTCTTCCATCGAAAAATATATAAAAGAGAATCTCGCTTGAGTAGATTACTAACTTAATAGAAAAATAACATTTGTTCTACGGTTTTTCCGGAAAAAGATAAAAAAGAACTCTTTTCGTACAAAACTCGATCAGCGTTGTTTTATAACAATACGCGGGAAAATTTTAAGAGTGAGCAAAATATAATAGTTATAATGCGACCTAATTTCGGCCTTAAATACTGCAACGTAACCTACTTTACGCTGCGGTGCAGTATTTAAGGCCGACTTAACAATTAACAATTTTTATGACGTTTTTTCGTCATCATTATTTGAATCCTTCGAAAGTGTTAAATTTTAATCTAAATACCAGCCAAAGAGTGGTTTTATTTTAATGAAAGTGCGTGGAGAAATATAATTAGTCGATATTAGTCTTTATTCAGCGGGGCAACAGCGCCAGTGTTCTTGGAACTATGCCACGCGACTGTGAGTTGGACGTCGTTTTTTGTTATAGTATAATTAATCATATATATGTAACAGTTTATAGATTTTTCTACTAATTAGTCAATACACAATTGCGTGACATGACGAAAAATATATTTCGTTTACATTTCAAATTCTTGTGTTTTAGTGGATAATCTTATAATTGTTACTCGCTCTTAATTTTATTTTCAAAATGGCAATAACTATGCAACTTGTGGGTAAAAATGTGTAAAAATTACTAAACCAAATAGCAAAATGATGGAATTTTGGAAAATCCGTATGTTAAGGTTGAATTTCAACAAAGTCGTTTTTTCTTATCATTTCGGTGTGATTGCTTATTATTAGGTTTTTAAATATTGATTGTATTATCGTAATTCCTGATATCGTTCATTTTTATACTTAATGAGATTAGTTAAGTTATATCTTAAGTTTATATCCTAATTAACTTATGGGAAATCAGAGTTTAAAATTTTAATAGCACTGAAATGATACAATCACACAACGAAATTAAATAAATACCCATCGAAAAGAAATCATAAAGCACGGAAATATAGATCAGGATTTCGCTTAACACAAATAGCCAGCGAACCCTCGATATCTTATCCTAACACGCTTTATTGCATAGAAAACTGCTTTTGGAAATTCTGAAATGATAATAACATCCACCGGATTGATAAAAGAATCCACGGAAATGAAACAAATATGCACCAAAATGATAAAAAAAATATTTCGGTGAGATTTTTATTATTTAAGAAAACATATACTTGTTTAAAGTTACGGCACTGAAATGAAACCAATTTTTTGAAGACAAAAGCATTATACTTAACATTTAGTAAACGGGTAAATATTATTGCTTTAGGTGAATACTATCACTATTAACGATTCAAATAATAGCAGCCATAAACTGTAATAAGTTATAGTTTTTGTATTTTGACGAATATTCAATTGGTAAAGGTTATAGGGACAAGCACCAAAATGATAAATTTGGGGCTTTGCTTTTTTTAACTAATTAACTGTAATCGTAATCAATGAATATTTTGTGCCTCGTTTATGTAACTACCTCTTCTATCTAGAATTTTTTTTTAGAACCGCACAGTAATGTTCTGCACTAACAATTTCATTGATGCCGCACAAATTTTGCTGCTGGGAAATTCACCCTAAAATCTCACTGTTTTCACACAAGAATTAGCCTATAAAGGATTTGAACCTGGGTCAGGTAAATTAGTCTCAGGTTAGTTAAACTAAAAATGTATAAAAATAAAACAGATAATGAAATATTCATTATCTGTTTTATTCATATTTCATTTATATTACATATAAATGAAATATGACTATGGTGATGTGTGCTACCTCGACCTGAATGCAGATCTACTTAATAAGCTCGACCGCCTTCTGAATAACTGCATTCGATTCGTCTGTAATCTTCGTAAGTATGATCATGTGTCCGCACACCGAGCTACGCTGAAATGGTTGCCCATTCGGCAGCGCAGAAGTATGCGGGCCTTGACCACCCTATTTTCTTTATTAAGCTCCCCTAATGCCCCCCCTTATCTTACTTCGCGCTTCCAGTACCTTCATAATTCTCATGATAGAAATCTCCGTTCCTCTTCTAACCGTCTTCTAATCTGTCCCGTTCATCACTCTGATATTATTCATTCATCATTTCTCGTACATCCTATTCTTCTCTGGAATTCCCTTCCTTTGGATATCAGAATGTCCACCAGTCGGTACGCGTTCAAAACTAAGTTGCGCAAATATCTCACAGAGCAAGCAAATCAATCTTGATAATCGTCAATAACTTTGTTTGTTTCTACCTATTTTACATTATATTTATATGTATGTATATATCAATATAAAAATATATAAGTATGTATAAATACAATTTTAGTTTTTGTTAGTATTTATGTATATAGTATGTTTTGTTTTATATATAAATACATATATTATTATTTTCAGTTAGTTTTTACACTGGTTGTGCGTGCACCCTACCTCTTACTAGTCTCCACATCACCCTAAGGTTGACTGGTAGAAAATGCTTATAGCATTAAGTCCGCCTATGTACATCCAATTTGTGCATGAAGTATTAAATAAATAAAATAAATAAAATAAATAATGAAATGAGATAATACTCAAAAGGCAAATGTAAACGTAGCCGTCGTAGCTACTACGAAGTCCGTAGCTGAATCGTAGCATACCAATAAAATGAAGTTAGGAAAGGAGAGTTATGTTTCATTTTATCAACTTTAAAATTGATACATTAGTATATTAATTTATTTAAAAATATCGAAAGATATGTAACAGTTAATTATTTGGACGTGTGGTTGTTCGACGCGTGAACCCAAGTATGAAAAGATGAGGGACGAGCCATTTCGCTTCGCTCCTGTGGGTCCTTTCTTACTTTATTTTCTTTACTTTTCCCATTCCTTCGGTTTATTTACGAGTACATGGGCTGTGGTCACAGCATTTTATTTTTGAGAATGCCGTTTAAAATACGAGAATTTAATTCACAGCTAAATGCGTGACTTTCTCTACTGGCCAAGAATAATGCTCAAGGAACGCAATAAACGTTCGTGGTATGATGTATTGCCAACCGTTAGGCAACAAATGAGTAAAATCCTGGAAAAATTCATGAGACACGAGACAAATTCTGCCCTTTGTTTGACACAGCATTGTTGGTGGTTCTTTATGATTCGTGATTTTAAGTAACAAATGTCCATTTGTCTACTGAGTCAGAGGTGAAACGTTTTAGTTACGATAAAAATACAATAAGAAAATATGCATAATGAAGGGTTATATAACGATAGAATTTACATTCACAATTGAATAAAATGCTGAAAGTTTTTTTATATGATTTCCAAATGATTTTATTTTAATGAGCATAAAAATCTGATTACGAACAGAAAAAAAGCAACTATTCTCGAAGTTCTCAAGCTTAAATCATATATTTTATTTTTGATTTTTTTATGTAATATTGTACGATCTAGTTTAAAACCTAAAAAATATTCATAATCAAGTAAACAATAATGACGCTCGCTAAGTTTGTCGCGTGTCAGCAATAGATGTGCGGTGTTAACACCGTACGAATACTTTTTATTGTATGTTATTGATAAGTTGTGTTTTTATATAAGTTCTATTTTGCCTGAAACACAGGGTATCCTAGTTCAGGTTCATTTATATTGTTATTGTATTTATGAAATTATTAATAGGTTATAGTGATTATTTTGTTTTGAATGATTATTTCAATAAAAATATTTATTATTATTTATTTATTTATGTCATCTAAATTTACTACTTTCTTCTTTTCCAGGACGTGGCATTCATCAACCCTGCGAACGTCGTGTTCGTGTACATGCTGGTCCGCGAGCTGGTCGACGGCGAGCGGATCGCGCGCCCGCAGGACCTGCAGGCCGTCGTGCTGACCTGCCTCTACCTCTCCTACTCCTACATGGGCAACGAGATCTCCTACCCCCTCAAGCCTTTCTTAGTAGAAGACTCCAAAGACAAGTTCTGGGACCGCTGCCTCCTCATCGTCGACAGGCTGTCATTTAACATGCTCAGGATTAATTCAGAACCTGGGTTCTTCACTGAAGTGTTCACGGAGCTGAAGGCTTGCGGGGTGGACAGTCCACCCCCCGCGCCCGCGCACCCCGCGCCGGCCCCCCCGCACGCGTTGACCGCCGCCTGACACACGGAGGTGGCGGTGTTGCGGCTCGCTCTCACCGACCGCCCCAGTCGGGTCTGATGTCGGCTTTACATGACTGAAGTGCTTGGTCAATCATCCTCTATTTGAGAATCACGGCAATAAGTAGGTGTAGTGAGATTTTTGCCCTCCGTTCTCTTCCATTGAGGAACGGACAAGGCAAATTGCTTCGAACAAAATTATTAAATTCATTTACTTCCACATCTACGATTTAAAGTGGTTTTTGATGTCACCATATTTTCAATATAAATCTTGGTTAGAATCCCATACTTTTGTATGAATGCATAAAAGACTCATGCTTCATTATTGGTAGAAAATAATAATTAAAGTTTGAGAATAGTTAAATAAATCTACTTGCCTGCTTATCGTAAATACTGTTTGATAATTATATGATGGTAACTATAAATTCGATTTGCTCAATGGCCATCAATTATAACGAACCTTTGACCATAATGGTGTTTGACCAAGGACTTGTTTGAAGTCAGTTGATAATACTCGAGTACAAGAGAACCAAGTAAACGCGCCGCGATCTGCCTCGAGGACGCACTTACAACGTTATTATTAGATAGAATGTGGTAAGACAATTCCATTACTTAGATCAGATTGATATTGACGTTTTGCCATTAAACATGTTTGTAAGTAGTGTGATGAACAGTTTGGATTGGAACACTCTCGATTATAGAATTAAAGTACTATAGCAGGCCAGACTTCAGTGAAATTCAGATCTTGACATCACTAAATGCATAGCATTTAATTTATTATGCCAAATACACTTGTCTGACCCGTTGATAGTAATATTTGTGAAACTATGTTTTAATCGTGTAATTTACACTAAGTGATGACGAATAGGTTTGATCGATGCATCGCCTTCTGGAGTACCCATCGTCAGCAACTCATTATTGCACCAGTCTGTCGTGTAGTAGGTAATTGCCAGGTATAAGTTATTTCTTGCGATGTCAAGTGGTTTAGTCAAATAGAACAGCAGTTAGCTAGGTAAGAGTTTCGTAATGTAGTGAAATGATCGTATTGCCATATAGTTAGATGATAATGATATAGAGAATTGTCTGGCAGGCGGGAGGGTGCAATAAGTATTAGTCTGTATCGCCCCGGTTACCCCTTCACCGATGTGTACGTAAAAAGCCGCCTTTAAGCGCGGGATCGAAGCATTGATATAATAAATTAACAAATAGGTCAAATTTTGCGAATGAATAAGCGTTTTGTACAGTATAACGAATAAAATATTACATTTTAAGTCTATAGCATAGTTTAGAGAAATGGATCGCCGGCACTCGGGTCGTTCGCCCCAAGATGGTGGTTTGGTAGTCTGTGAGACTCTAAAGAGATGGCATGTGGTTGAAAAGAACTAATTCATTATAATATATAGAATAATTAAATAATCGATCTCAGTTAGTGCGAATCCTCCACCGTTAAAGTATTTAGTTACCTATTTTATAGAGTGATTGTTTATTAATCCCTGGATGATTGTGAGATAACTTTGGACAATATAGGGTTAAAAGCTTCCCATTCATGATGTGAATTTCGGATAATGAGAGGTCATCTATAGTGAGAATGACACCACTGTTATTATTTTTTACTTACTTTTTATTGTTTTTAGCATTCGGAATCGTTTTTCAATTATTTTGATTAAATTATATTCGCACCGAGTGCCGTAGTAAGTGTTAGCCTGTAATTTATGAATGGATGGTTGTCAGTACAATTTAATTTGAATGGAATCTCTTTTCATCCTTGAATCATCTAACATCTGTGGGTAAATGTGAGGCTACATAGAACATAGACTACTACCGATTAGTTTTACAAGTACAAAAGTGTTCTTTCGACCTAAGTAACTACTTTAAAAACTAATGGGGATAATTGATTCTTACTATATTTAGTGTATTTTTCCTAATCACAACAGAGTATTTTTTTTGTATAAATATACTTTGCAACCTGCAGTGTTCTGTAGAACAATGTTTACAAAGACTGAAGTTCAAGCAGATACTTATGTATTTACAAAAACAGTTTAGAAAGAACATATAAACTTTTATTATTGGGCACTGGTCAAAATACACAAGGCACACACGAAATGTACCTACCCGCAGATATAATAAATATGAAACTTGTTATGGTTCAAGTCCTGTCTAGAGTCAAGTTGCTTTTTCTAGTATTTAACTTATTTTATCATAAAATCAGGGCCTGCGCAGACGACGGATATTGGAGGACTTTTTGTCCGCGACACGACCTTATTACTAAGAATATAAAGTTAAATATATAACGCAGACTATCGCGTACTTTTTATGGATATTCGCAATCTAAGTTCAATCTTATTTGGTTAACAATAAAGACGTGTCGCGGACAAAAAGTTCTCCGTTATCCGTCGTCTGCGCTAGCTCTCATTGTGATTCAACTAAAAAGAAAAAGCTTTGGTTGGTGGTAGGACTTATTGTAAGTCGGCTAGCTACCACCGTTTTATCTAAGTCCAACTCCATAACAACAATGTTTTGAGCATTGTTGTCTTTAACTGCCAGAGATAAGATAGTCAGTTCCTCAGTGATTGAGGATTCCGGGAGAGGCTCGCTTCCATCTTCAGCCTTATCAATACTTAACATCAGGTATGATGAGGGCTAAGAGTCTCCCCGTTTTGTCCTTTAAAAAAGCTTGTAAAAAACATTGTTCTATAAGGCGTGCTCTGTCCCCAGATGATAAGTGATACAAGTCCAAGTCATTAATGTTTAGGTGAAGTAGATGTCTGTGATGTACTCGGTTAGCTTTGTGTTTGTGATACAGATTAAGTATACCTAATTATTATTTATTTCTCTCCGTGATTGTTGTTAATCTAAGTCATAATTAAAATGAATAGAATTATAAGGCAATAAACTAGTTTCGATTACCTAAATTCTTATAGAAGCAAGTTTCGATACCGTCTTTTAAAATTTAATCTGTCTAAGTGCCTGTTTCACGATAAAAAGTAAGTTCTGAGTACTAGATTACTTGTCAGATTTTTTGGCATATTTGATATGAAAAATATGTCAAATCTTCTGCAAACTAAGCTACTCAGAACATACTTTTAGATTGAAATAGGCCCTAAGGGTCATTTGTTTTAGGGTTGTTGATAGTGAGGAAATAAAAATGAAACTGGTTTGACTAAGCGGCCAATGTTCCAATTACTTTATCCCAACTAATTTTTTAATTTCGAAAGTGTGTTTGTTTATCCCTCTTTCACGCCCTAACTTAGGAACCAATCGACTTGATTTTTGGCATAGAGTTAGTTGAATGGACGGAGAGTAACATAGGCTAAGTTTTATCCCGATATTTCCACGGGAACGGGAACCACGCGGGTGAAACTGTGGGCGGCCGCTGGTAAGAATATAAACCTCAAACTTTGTAACAAATCTCAGCAAGCCGCTCCCATCGGTCAGTTTAGTTCATTAATTAATTAGGCACTATTATGTACAGTACAGTTAACGGCAATTAACGGCTAATACAAAATGTGAAATTCCTTCAGAGAATTTATTTATTTTATTTTATTTTATTAATTCTATAATCAACGGCTTACGTCTTAAAGTTCGGAATCGATTGGAGGAATTTGACTATTTTATAACGCTTGACCTGCTGTTAACTGTACAATATAGGGGTGGATCGCCTTAATGCTTTCGTGATTCCCCCGTGGTACCACCAACTTGTACCACCGGTGTTCCCACGGGCAATTGTCATCATAGCAAAAGTCTAAAACAACGAAGTCAACTACCCTGTCTGTATGGCGGCTAGTGAGTGCTTAGTGTGAAGTCTGCTGTATAATTGGAACTTTATTACGCTGCAATATTGTGACAAGACAAGAGATTTTATGTAATTTTACATATGGCACTGTTACACACTGCGTCTGTCAGAGCTACGTTTTAGAACGTTCGAATGACAAAGTTCTATCATTACTTGTGAGTCCTGGGACTATAAAAGTTTTAACTATGCATAGCGAAAATTCATGGAATTTTGACCAGGGCGTAACCAGATATTTTAAAGTAATGAGCCAGCTAAGGGTATTCAAATATCGAAAAAGGTTTTCTGTAACATAACGCGCCTCTATGACATTTGTATTATAATAAGCTCGATAAATGTAACTAAAGATTTTTATGTACCTAGGTCTTACTGAAAAGGTTTTCATCTCATAAGTTCGAAAAATGCTGTCACAAAATTTGAAGTAGATATCATTCACCTTGGGCCTAGCGCGTATATACAAGGAATATATGTATAATATATCAACTATTTAGTTGTATATTTGCGCTAGCCATGCAATTCGAAATGCTAGGTTCTCATACAGTTTGAAGTGATCTTTTCGTCTATCTCGATAAAGGTCTGTGCCCTATTGTATATTATCTATAGTTCTAAAGATTGCTACCAAATGGAACAAGTGATAAAGTTCTGTTTATATTGCAGACTGTAAAATACACGAATGTTTATGTTTAATTACCCATTGTTTATTTCTCTGTTAAGTTTGTTTAACTCTTGTTTATTCGTCGATTTGTGTTATTGCTAGAGCAGTATAAGACAGGCTTACATTCCAGTAATTAAATTAACATTAATTAATGTAACTCCGATCCGACGATCACTGATATTATAGCGTATTTGATATTAGCGGGTTATCAACTAACGTTCTTTCTTCCGGCTTATCTTGTCGTATAATCTGTACGGAAATGTGACGGACTAAAATAAAACCGTTGAAGCCACTAACAGACTGATAATTCATAGAATTTCCTGACGAAAAGTGTAAAGCCACTTCTTTTAGTTATCACGTCATTCCGTCGCGATGGATTCTTTCCATTGGAGGAGATTGTTATAGGTAACGCATTTTATCTCGCTTTTGCAAATCCACTATGATCCAATCCAAAAGGACTGTACAATCCGGTAGGAAAGAACGTTTAGTGGATGGGCCGCTTGAGTGTGGATGTGTGTACCGAAGGCACTGACCATCGGCCGGGCCTCTTCTTACATTATTCATGTAACTCACGTTTGTTAATTAATCTATTGTAAATATACCCAATTATTAAAAAAAAACTTTCGTATATACAATTTGTCGTTTTATTTTCTTGAGTATACCTTATCCTTCGAAATATAGCGACTTTTGAAAGTATACAAGACCAGCACGAAAATATTTTTATAAGTTCTAAGAAAGTATAGGCGATTTGTTAGTACTACTCGCGTATACTTTACGCGTTTTGAATAATTTGGGAAAAACATACAAGGCAAAGAACAGCATGTACTGTACTGATGCTGTGTTCGAGTATATTTAGGACATAAAAATTAAATAAATATTTAGAAAGTAAGATTGAATACATTCTCAAATTATACTAATTAATTAGGTATGTTTATACCAATACGTATAAAAAACATCGTAAGAAAAAAAACAACGTATTTATCATTTCACCGACTCCAAAAATTATATTTTGACGACGGTTTATTTTATTAATAGTTTTGGTTTTCTTTTTTTATATTTTACTTTTTTAAGTCGGATTTTTAGCGCTTATTTTATTTAAAAATATTTATTATTCCATTTTGTGTGAGACATTTACAGTATTTTTCTAAACATATTAGACTTATATCATTTTGGAAAATAATAGAAGTGGCACTGTGCATGTGCGGTATTCTGGATTTCGAAACTAATCGCGTATAAATCCAAGACGTTGCGGGCTGGACGCCCGCTTGGATATTATACTTGGGTAGTCCATAATGGTTTACTAATACATTATAGTTTCTACAATGTACAATACAGTAAAATAACTCTCTTTATTTTAACCCCATGTACATATTAGTATATACATGTAATGTAGTATTTGTAAACAACTCGATATCTACACTACAAAGCACACTTTGTTTAATACATAAGCAAAGTATATATATTCTTTAACTTCATATTAATAATATTAATAACCTTTATTATTTATTTCCCATAATTCATATTTTTCCCATAATTGTATAATCTTATGTTATTTGATTAATGCAAATTCTATTGCATATTTATGTAATTTATTGTTGTTATGTGTTTTTTTATGTTTTCGCATCTTATGAATTTCTGTTTGTATTTGGATGTCAGTTTTATTCAAGACTTGCGTTGCTCTCATTTCATGCTGTTATTGACGGTCATCTGTTGTCTATACCATAAATAAAAAATAATAAAAATGTTGTGTTATTGGAAAATATACGCGGTAAATGCATAATAATGATGTTTACTTTCTAAATCGTTCGATATGTTTTTACAATTTGAAACTGTACACGAGCAGTCCCTGTCTATGCGTTCGGTTCTAGCCTTGTATACTTCCAAAAGCCGTGCCTGCTACAGCAGTGCTACGAATGCTACGACCAATGCAAGTGGAGATTAATACTACGACCAATGCAAGCGGGGAAAAATGCTACGAGCTACGGCATTATGCCGGCGGCACATTGGAAAATTCATAGTACATTAACACTTTTGAAAGAACCTCTTAGACATGATTTCTACCAAAACCCGAATACTGCGATGCATTGGCGGATGTTGAGTCCAGCGTATGGCGCCGGCGTTATTCATTGTTTTATGACCAAACGAAACATATGATGGGAAATTTTAAATAACGTAAGTAAATTCGATAGTATATACGCGTAAATCATTATTTTAAGTGGTGATAAACATTACGCTTCAGTACAAGTGGAGCTAACACTCGGAAGACCTACTTCAAGCAAAATTCTATGTCGCATTATCTCACTCTAGAGAATTCTCTCTAATTAATTGATTTTCTAATTATTTTTGCCTTTCTTTTTTAACACTACCTATTAGTTAAAGGATAAGTTAACATCTTGGATTCCAAGTATATCCAATTATTATTTATGCACCATTTGTATTGATTTAACAAAATAAATTTCCTAAAAACACAAACATAATCGCGAGTCGACAGTGTCCGCCATTTGAGTTGTGAAATCAACAAAGAAAATCGCATAAAATTGTTCTACATGGTGATGCAAGGGAAGACTAAGATGTTAACTTATCCTTTCACTAATAAATTAAGATTATTGGCGCGGCCGCGTTAGAAAATGTCTTATGTGGAGAAATTAAGATACTTGTAATAAAAAGTATAATCATTTGTTCCACCGTACAGCGTCATCTGTCGAGTTCTTATGAACTTTTTTTTTACTCTTTAAGTCTTTTAGACATTTTTATTGAACTTTTAGTGATATGTAGCTCATTTTTGTTGAACTAACTATCCTGTTAATAAGCTTTTCGGATGGCCCCGATCCAATTTTAAAATTGTCCGCAAATGGTTTTGTTAGTCACAACGGAGTTTTGAAAATAAAAAATAAAGAAAATGATAAAATAAATGACTGTATCATATCATGACTGACGCTAACTAAGGTAATTGAACATATTTTTATCCCTTCATCTGCAGATAACATCTGTAGATATACTGCATGTAAATACAGGATGTATGTTCAGGGGCAGAGTCTGCCTGCGGTGAGACAGAGGGGAGGGAACCACCCGGTCCGGCTCACAGTGGGTCGAAAGTGCTAATTGAGGGTCTGGGACTTTTTCTTCAATTCGTACATCTTTTACATATTTATCTATAGATCACTTGATCCTAGTGACCAATCATCTTAAGGTATTTCTTTAAATAGAAACATCAGACATCAGAGACTGACTATCATCACGTGCCCAAACTTTCCCATTCAACTTATATTTAAATTATGTTTTCAAAGGAAACAAAATTCACAACAAAGATCATCTCATGATGATGAAAGGTACAACTCCTCCACGGTTAGAAGTATGACGAAATATTTTTTTTTTCTTTCCGGTTATTTTAGTGTGTAGGCTGATGGTGGAAGGTTTTCGCCTCGGTCCTTTTTACGCTTTGTATGGCTTTCTATTAAAATTCTTCGCGTTAAAAAGTGAAGCAAGACGTGCATCAAATTCAAAATCAGAATCATCTTCTGACGAGCTGTCTAATAAATCGAGAAGCAATAGCGCGCGCTTTATCCGTAAAACGCGATCTCATTTTTAAACACTGTCTAAACAATCCTCAACAAAATAAAGTCTACTCAGTCTGAAGGATTCCGAGTGAATGTATCATCTCGTATATTATCGTATCTGTTTAGTGTGTGATGCTTTCAGATAAATAAGTTTTATAGGTACGCAGATAATAGTTATTTGTTAGGCAAGGCTGGAAAGTTGATTATATAGCGGCGAGATACCTCTATTGAAAGCTGAGCAAGTGAAGGATTCTAGGGTTCAAATAATTAATCCTGAGCGAAGCGAGGATTTCAAAGGTACAAGACGCTAAAAACTTTTCTGCCGAGCTCAACACACAATTTTTCACATCACAACAGCGAGGAACATTTGGTTGTATCCGCGGTCAACTTCCGATAAAAAATTCTTTAAACATAAAGTTTAATCTAAATATACCTTATTCTAAAGAGTAAAGTAATTATCCTATTCTCGTTGTTTTAATGATATAAAAAAACTAAAATAATAAAAAGAGAGTATTATAGTTAATTCAAAGTTATATAAAGTAGGAATATATTGTTATTTTTAAATAAGAATAAAAACTATTCCGTAAATGTGTAGTGATTACTTGCTCAGTGGACCTGGCATGAGGTACAAGACAAAGACAATTTAAAAATAAAGATTTATGTCAAGTTCCGAAATCCAATCATAGGTTGTGAAATCTCACCCAGCCTAATTATAAAATTCTTATAAGAAATAGTTTAGTCTTATTTTTATTGTTTTTATGATTCAATGAACAAAAATAATATAATAAAACCAAAATGGAGTATTATAGTTAATTTAAAGCTATTTAAAATAAGAATAAAATGTAACAAAAAAGTCAATAGAGCGATTCGGAACGCATTATTTATGACAAATTTTTAGGTATTAAATTAAAAAAGTACTTTGCCGCGCTAGGCGATTTTCTACGATGAAACTTAGTGACAAAACCTCCTCTTCCGAGCGTGTGAGGTGAAAAATATTTTCTGCGTTGTGTGTGACTCGCTTTTTTCTTTTCGCAAAGCAGTTCAATTCCTGAACTAAACGACAAGCGCGCGCAAATTTGACGTCTATCTGTCAAATAAATTTTTGAGGTTATGATGTTTACATTACAAATATGTAAATTGCAAACAATCAAACTTTTAGAGATTTATAAACTTTTAGATTTATCACGTAAACTTCTATGTAGTTTTTGGAACGAGACTGTGATAAATTTAAAGAGAAAGTGTAGATATTAACAGTAACAAAACTTATTTCTTGTCGTCTTTACAAAGAACAAAATGAGTGATTATCCGGATCCAGATGAAGAATATGAGCTTATGTATGGTGATGATCTTGAATTGCTTAAAGAACATGAAGATGATATTGGTAAGACTATAAAAAAATATTTTAAAATGCATTGTCGATAAAAAATTTACTATGATGGGTATTATTTCAAATTACAGAGCCCAACATCATCAAAAATAAAGCCTTACCGGCGAAAAGAAGCTTAGACTTCTCGAGTCCAGTGGCAAAAAAATTACAGGTCAATAAAACGGTACATGATGATAATATATTAAAAGGCAACAGCGTACTGCCTCTGACGCCTGATCTCCAGCCTATGGAAGAAATAGCACCTTCAAATGTATCGAATAAAAGAACTGCAGATGAATTATTTGGTGATATTAACGACATTGATTTTGATACAATAGAACTGCCTAGTAAGAGACAAAAGACTGAGGAAGAAACTGATTTAGAGTTAATAAACAAAATAGTGGAAGCTAGAAAGCTTAAGCAACTATTATTGGAGCCTTCACATACACAAAGAAAAGTCCAACCGGTTTTTGATGCTAAAGAAAACCTGTCTTTAGATATCCCAAGGTAAGGAGGAGTAAATCAAAACTCTATATTTGGTTGGGAACCCATCTCAATATCCCATCCCATCTAACCCATCAAAACATCTTTTCTCATTTGTTTTTTCTTAGCATAAAAATTGTCTCAATTCAGAGTTTGGAATTTGAATTGAAGTTTGGTATGCATAGCAATCTGGATCTCCTCCATTCACTCCCTAAATGGCCATTATCAGATCACAGCTCGGTCAATCCTTGGCAGAGAACTAAGGCTCCAAAATTACCTTTTTCGCATGAAAATCAACTAATGTTGTAAATTTTAAATAGAAAAGTATTGGAAAAAATTTACTCGGCCACAAGTGAATTCCAATATTTTTCTATTTAAAATTTACCATAAGTTTAAAAATAGCATTGAAAAATGCAAAAATTACAAATGTTGTTAATTTTGTGACCCCCACTGTATAATGTATATGAACATTAATCAATTCAATCTATTCTGAATGTTTCAGGTGGCCCTTTTTGCCTGTTACAAATTCAGATGGAGATAGAGTTTATGTGAAAATAGAATCTGAAGATGCGTGGGATGAATCCTTGGACACCAAAAGTGATCACCGGAGTTTGCATTCTCTATACACTAAAACATGGGAAGAAGCAAGGCAAATGGTCAGATTTAGTTTTAAAGACTGCTGGTTTACAATGAAATTATGTTTCACATTGCTATCATATTTGAAGTTTTAAATTAATCACTAAAATATATATCAGCTTTATTATTACGTAAAATCAGGTATGTTGAAGGTTAGGAGCAAGGGAATATGACAGTTCATAAAAAAAAAAACATTTGTGTTGAATTGAGACTAAGTTGAAAGAAACAGTGCTTCTGGTGGGGCATACGCCTACTTATAAATTGATAAAACAGATTGGCAATGAAAATTGTTTGGTGTTAATGGCTGCAAATTCACCAGCTAATTTAACATGCCTTTCAAAGCACAGATGAGCTTGAGGTTTTCCTGTAACTTTGATTTGAATAAAATAAAAAAATCAATTTTACCATATCTCCTCATTTATGGGATTATTGGTCAGACTAAATCTGATATCAGCTATATAAAACTGTAACAAGTATTGGTACATATTTTGTTTCTAGTTAGAAAAGAAACAACAAGATGAAATTGTTCGCCAATCACAAGAAGCGCTGCCAGAAGTCATTGTAGACATTAATAGCAACAATCTATGGGTGGAAAAGTATAAACCAAAGTCTTACTTGGATCTACTGTCAGAGGAGCCGGTGAACAGGGCACTGCTGCATTGGCTGCATTTGTGGGATAAAGTGAGTTATTTGCTTTAAATTTGTACTATTATATTCCATTTAGTGAAGCAAGAAGCTAAATGGAAACAATCTTCTATTGAAACTAATACCCTATAGATTGGAATAATATACTGCCACATGAAATATTGAATGTCCATTGCTAATATTACCATTGATATTGATATTTAAATCACAAATTCAAACACTGTTTAAACAAGTAGAGAAATAGTAGGTTTCATACAATTTATCCCTTTTTTCCCTAGATACTTAATAGTTACTACTTTTAATTTTATTACTTTTATTTTTGTTATTTGAATATTTATGTAAAATGATTTGTATTTGTAAAATATAATCTTTAAGCAGTAAGTCTTAGCTGTAAATTGTAGTGATGTGTCAGCATAAGTAGGATCTCAATCTAGAACAAAGCTTTAGAATTAAGTTTATTTTATTGTATTGATTGTGATCTGTTTTGTTGACCATATATATAAAATTAAAATCTGACAACATTACACACAATGATCTTATTCCGAAATAAGTTTTTGTGTTATTTATGTCAGATCCAACAATGTTAATGTTCATCATATTAATATTCAGGTTGAACCCAAAATCCCTGGTGCCAATGACGACCTCCGTGTCAGAGTCCAACTCTGAGGTCCTTGGTTCGAATCCCGGTAGGGGCAAATGTTTGTATGATGAATATGAGCATTTGTACCTGAGTCATGGACGTTCATATATATTTCTACACATAAATACTTATAGAGGTATAATTTAATGTATTTATATCTGTTACCACCGTATCCCATAACACAAGCCTAAAGAGCTTACTTTGGGGCTACATTGATTGGTGTGAGTGTAAGAAATGTTTATTTATAGGTAAGATTGATATCAGAAATATAAATTCTGAACTATTTTTCAGGTAGTATTTAAGAAAGAAGTAAAAACCTCAGAACCGCAGCAAAGGACCAGTTTCAGCAAGCGCACAGGGCAGTTCCAGTTGAACAATACATGGAGGGGCAAGCGGGAGTCGGAACCCGAGTTAGATGAGGATGGGAGGCCGCACCACAAGGTTCTATTACTTTTTAATAAAGACGTAGAAATAATTCAAGTACGCACGATAACTTAATTCCACGCAGGCGAAGTCGCGGGCAAAAGGCTAGTTTAAGCATAAATTACCAGGTATTTGATTTTTTTCAATACTCAATACTCAATACCCAATTATTTATTGCATTCCGTAATGTACACAAAAGATGGTGAACATAAATAAAAGATCATCATGTACCCTGACGGGCACGCAATAGGGCTTAGAAGAGAGAAGGCGCTGATTAACATTAGATAGCAAGGTCTTACATCCAAAAAATAAAATAATTTTTTTTTTTTGGTACATACAATAAAATAATATAGCTTTTATTAACAGAATTAAGTTTTTACAATTAAATAACTCGAAATAAAAATTCAATAATATCTTAAGTTTCTGTATGCCTTTTGGCAAGGGCCTCCTCCATCTCCCGCCACTGGGCTCTGTCCAAGGCTAGCCTTGTCCAGAATGGTCCCAGGGTTTGGCGAATCTCGTCCTTCCATCTTCTAATCTGACGTCCTCGCTTTCTAGTTCCATCTCTGGGATACCATAATGTCATCTGCTTACTCCTTTCTCTATTTTTGATCTTATTAGGTGCCCTGTCAATTTCCATTTCAATTGGTCAATTCTTGTGAGTACGTCAATAACTTGACCTTTAAATCTTATGTCATCATTTCGTACCCTGCCCTGTACCAGGTATTCCATTTTTTTGGTACTTGTACCCAATATTTACATGTCCGTGCTATGGGTGGGTCAAATATCTGAATCTTTTATTAATTATGATATCAAAATTACAGTTATCATTACGTCACGCTTAAACAGTTTAACTTTGAAAGCGCCCTTGAGTCCTTCGTAATAGCGGCGGTTTTCGTAGTGTAGAGCCTGATGTGCTGTTGACAGTACCATGTTTGTGACACCAATAAGCTCTTATTGGTGTCACAAACATGGTACTGATATAATTTCATCAACTGCAGACTAGATGACTAACGTTTAAAACATCGTTCTACCAAAGTCTAAGCAGTCTGGGCCCTTATTCACTATGACCACTTAGCAATTCCTTGCTCAAACCACGCCGATGTCGTACTTGGTTTTGACATTTTTTTCTCCATGATACCATCAAATTATAGAATTATTGTACAAGTACATAACAATCACATACTATTATAGTTGTTGAACAAGTAAAATAACGTTAAAAGTTGTAAGTGTCATAGAGAAAACGTATGTTGAAAATGTCGAAAACAAGTACGAGATTGGCGTGGTTTGAGCAATTAATCGCTAAGTGGTCATAGTGAATAAGGTCCCAGACTGCTTAGACTGTGGTAGAACAATGTTTTAACGATGTTTTTAATGAAATTATTGGCTCTTATTGGCGCCACAAACATGGTACTGTCATAAACAGCATATCAGGCTCTACACTACGATAACCGCCGCAATTACGATGGACAAAAGGGCGCTTTCAACGTACGCAACGCACTGCCTACAAACGGTTGAAGTGACACGCTTACGCAGATAGGTACACACAGATACGCGCCGCTACACGCGCGACACCACGCTTTCACATTCACAACTGTTTTACCAGTGAAAACCAGTGAGATCGAGGGGCCGGCCGTGTAGCAATAGCGGCGAGTGAGCGCGTAGTACAACGACTGTTTGTGTTTAGACTGTGGTTCCACCCTTTTGGAGCTTCAAACAAACGATTGAAATGCATTAACATTATTGATGTTTGGTAATAGTTAAATTATGATAAATTTTAAATAGAAAAATATTCGAAAAATCAACTCGGAAACAAGTAATTCTCAGATGGGACTCGAACCTACGACCTTTGGAAATCCGGTCCAATGCTCTACCACTGAGCTACCGAGACTTGCGGACCACCGTCGAAATTATCATAAAATAATATCTGAACTTTAAAAATAGCATTGAAAAATGCAAAAATCATTTAATTGTTAATTTGTTATTTTTAGTAGCTTTATTTTGTCCCTTACATGTGGATTTTTCTATACTAATACTAGCTGTGCCCCGGGGCTTCGCTCCCGTGGAATTTCGGGATAAAAAATAGATAGTAGCCGATTCTCAGACCTACTCAATACGCACACAAAATTTCATGAGAATCGGTCAAGCCGTTTCGGAGGAGTATGGGAACGAAAACTGTGACACGAGAATTTTATATATAAGAAGATTATAAAGAGGAAAGATTTGATTGTTTATTAGTTTGCATTGAATAGGAACGGTTTTGGATGAAAGTGTTGCCATAATCGTTGGCGATCGCAGTATGGCCAAGTATGTAGGAGACGCTGCTGCCCATCTCCTGAAGGCTGAGTCCCTTAGTCGCCTTTTACGACCCCCACGGGATGAGAGGGGGTAGTGCTATTCTAAGCCGACACTACACAGCTAGTAGTTTTTACAGAAATTTTTATGCTTATAAAAATATTAGTATTATTATGTGTAAGGGCCGCCTTCTGCGGTGAAAGCGCCTCTAAACTGTTCCAGGTGACTCTATCTGTGGCCGTAAGTTTCCGACTACCCTTGCTATGTCGTCACTCCATCTTTTAAGTGGTCTACCCTTTCTCCATTTTTATTGTTCCGTAGCCTAATGGCAAACAACGGAACACTTATAGATTCGTCATGTCCGTCTGTCCGATGTATGTCACAGCCACTTTATTCCGAAACTAAGATCTTTATAAAAACTTTCAACGAAAATTGGTTTGAACGAAATATATTTACTATAGCAAATATAACTTTGTCATTCATACAAACACTATGAAAACAAAGTTATTTTTGCAGACGAAAAATTATAGTGTTATTTTGGGTAGGTGTATTTAATACAATAATAATAATAGAAACTTTATTGCAAACGACACAAAAACAAACACATACAGAGAAAATGACAAAAAAGAGGAACACACAATGGCCTTATTGCTACATAGCAATCTCTTCCAGGCAACCTTGGGTGAGAGACGGAACCCTTCATGTGCGAATTCGACTCGCACTTGGCCAATTTTTTTTTATATATTGGATGCCAGTTTGTAATGATTTGCGGCCATCTTTCATCTGGTGTTCATTGAATATGACCTGCCCATTTCCATTTCGCTAACTACGAAACACCTGTTTTACTGCATCTCTCACCTTTGTTTTTTTTTTATAGTTAATTAGTTGATGAAAATCAATCAATGTATCCTATTTTATTGTAAGGTGGCGCTGCTGTGTGGCCCACCGGGTGTCGGAAAGACTACTTTGGCACATCTACTCGCTAGGGTCGCTGGTATGTATGTTTCTTACGTCAATAGAATAAAATAGGCTATTTGACAATGCGAAAAATAAAGTGTCAATTACTGTTATCAGTATAAAGTAGGAGTTTAAAAATGGGTTTTTATTAACGTAAGTTGAAAATAATTATAAATTTATTTAAAAATCCGTAAATAAAAATGCAATTTTTAAACGTTTTGTCACGTGACACAAAACGCTCCTGATTCGTCGAGTTTATAATGACGTCACCTGCTTGTAAACCTCGTTTGCCTACGTATGTGGATGATTAGCAGAATACAGGCAAGTGACGTCACCGAACCCATTGCAGCGCCATATTGTCAAAGTAGCGTTTTGGCGCGCTATTTAAATATTGAATTTTTAATTTGATATTTTTCACCAAATATGTACCAGAATAAAAAAAAACAACTTTTTACTGGGTTCCTTAAAGTCCACTACATAATATAAAATGGATTTTCAAAACCTGTCAAATAGCCTATTGGTCAATAGTATAAAACTTGGAGCTTAAAACCCTGGTGTATTTAAAGCTCCATTGAAAAAGCTTTTTTTTTAATGAACGACGAGGAGACTCTTAGCCTTCATCATGAATCATTCACCAACGAATGGTATGGCGGTAATATAAGTGGACTGTATAGCGGATAGCGGGGCGTTTTTGTGATTTGTAGCTCAGAAAAAAATGATGTGGACCTTATATTATGACGAGGGAAGGGTACTCACCGAGCGCGATTCGATTCAGCTTCTGGAGTATCTTGCCTTCAGGAAACGCCACTCACTGTCTCCAGGGGCGTGCATTGGTTTTCCAGCGTAGTAGGCACTGTAGATCTAACTAGTAACTTTGCACTTATCATCCTGCTACCGAATATTATAAGTTTGAATGTTTATATATGAAGGATATTTGAATGGAGGAATGTTTGTTACTATTTCACTCAAAAACTACTGAACTGATTAAGATGAAACTTTACAGCGATGTAGCTTATATATCAAAAAACCACATTGTATGCAAATATTTATAATTATCCTGATATTCCCACGGTAACGGCAACCACGCGGCGAGTGAAACCGAGAGCGGCCGCTAGTCATAAATGATATGGTTCGTAATATTTAATAGGAATATTAAAATGCTGACGAGTTTGATTGTTTGAGCACGCTAATCTCCGGAACTACTAGTTCGAATAAAAAAAAATTTTTTGTGCTGGATAGTCCATTTATCTCGGAAGGTTATAGGATATTTAATATCACGGTACGATTAATAAGAGCAGAGCATTAATGTAAAACGTTACAGAAACGGGAAAAAAATATTAGTTTTGGGAGCTTCCGTTGCGGACGGTGTGTAAACGGTTAAAGTTATGTAAAAATCATGTATGACGAAATTATTCCCCATCAAAAGTTCTAAAAAAAAGTCCGCGACAGCATATGTCTATGTTTTATGGTTAACTCACTATAACCATTTTTCAGATAATAAAATTTGTTTAAAACTAATGTATTATTTGAGAAGCTGTTTTCATAAACATGATATTAATCCTTATCTAAATAAATACGTTAATCATCACAAGTATTTAATTTTTAACAAAATTGTCCTTTACATCATTAAATTTTAATGAATATCTTAGGAAATATGATAGTTTTAAAATAACTCCTCAACAAAATAATTCGCGACCAAATTCATTCGTCAAGTAGGCATGCTTACTTTATACTGATATATTCCGGAAGTTTTAGCTAGAACGTTACACGTACAAACAGCGCCCTTCTTGCCATGGGCGGTTTATACTTGAGCAATACTTTTTCTAAATATGTTGTATTCTTGTATGAAACGCTGCTTGTTTCGAGTAGGCAATTTCGAGACTGCCTATTGGTAGGTATTCAGTATTTAGCGTAAGGAATATCTTAGTGGGTGAGTGTTGAATAGAAGTTAAAACTAAAATAAAATAACTTTAACACTTATTGTATATTTATTTAGGTTTTGAATGAGGTAGGCACTGCCTAATTGCCTATATGGAATGCACGCCCCTGACTGTCTCACACATGCCGGATGGACAGGAACCCTAGGCCTAGGTCACTCTGCCGGCCGGCTAAGTTCCACACACTTTAGAACACTGAATCACTTATATAGTTTATAGTTAATTGAAGCTGCGGTTAATGCATTTTATCTTAAATTATATCAGGAGCCGCACGCACATTGCGGCGGCGCGGCTCGGTCGTCGAAAACGGAAGCACTGACTCAGGCCTGTTTCACTCCCCGTGTAGGCTCGAAAACGTTCCTACGCGCGGCGGCACCTCCGGCGGTGCTAATCTAGTAGGGACTCACGAGCGAGCAGTGACGCTCGTGCGAGTTTTGTTCGTCACCCACTTTCCGTAGCTAACTAGCTTGAAATCGGTAAAATTTAAAATGGAAACACAAAAAGCTTGTAGATATTGTGCAGTGTTTAATTGCTTAAACACGGATCGCGATCCAAAGTTAACCTTTTTTAAAGCTTCCTTAAAGGGACGATGAAAGGTAAGTTTTACTTTAAAGTGGTTACCTATTATTATTAAAATTCTCATTCATGTTAGGTTTATTATGTACAATGATTTCAAATATATAAGTCAATGATTATGTAGGTTTAATATTTAAATAGGTATCAACCTACTTCGATTACGAAAATAAGTAGGAACGTAGGTATACTAGGTTGGTGTAATAATCTTTCACGAGTTTGATAGAAATAAACGAATTTTGAGATCTGGGGGTAAATTGTCTAATTTTAAAATCAATCGCAATCCCTTTCAATTCGTAATTTGAAAGATATTAACAAACTTCAGGCCGTCGCTATTTGACATTTGATAGGGATTGTGATCGGGATGCGTTTTGAAAGGTCGAAATTGAATGAACGAAATAGAATGGTCTAAGCAAAGTGACACACGAAAATATCTTTCAAATGTATGGAGAAGTGTCAAACGAAGTGTCATTTAAAACATCATTCGTTCCGAAAGGGATTGCGACTATAAGTTCACAATTCCATAAATCACTATCACAATCACAATACCTTTGAAAGGGATTATGATAGATTTTGAAATTAGACAATTAGGAGGCTGGGGGCTAATTGACTAATTTTAAAATCTATCCCAATCCCTTTCAATTCGACATTTGAAAGATATTTACATACTTCAGACCGTCACTATTTGACATTTGATAGGGATTGTGATCGGGACGCGTTTTGAAAGGTATTGAATGAACGGAATTGAACGGTCTAAGCAAACTGACACTCGAAAATATATTTCAAATGTATGGAGAAGTGTCAAATGAAGTGTCATTTAAAACGTCATTCGTTCCGAAAGGGATTGCGACTATAAGTTACACAATTCCATTAATCACTATCACAATCACAATACCTTTCAAAGGGATTGTGATTGATTTTAAAATGAGACAATTAGGGGGCATTTTGGGTGCGTTTCATTGGGTGCTTCTTAAGGAGATCTCGTAATATGTCATTCCGATTTAATACGCAACCTACCTACATAAACCATAAATATTGAAATAATTTCAATTTCATAAACAAAGTAAGTACCTACACACTAATGTATGCCGTATCACTATCATTTTCGGTTAATGAAGTAGGTACTTTAGGTAGAATTGTTATTTTTTTTTACTTTTGATACGTATTACCTTTAATATACCTTAAGTCTACCTATAAATAAACAAATCACAAAGAGGCAACCCTAGCTGCGTTAGAAGGAATACGAGTTACGCGATAGAAAGAGACGCAAATTGTAGGCGAATAAAATGCTAGGCATTTAGCGCAGTGCGACGTGAATTGGACTTTATTGCGTCGTGAGCTAGACTAGCTATTTGTTTGATTGGAGTTGCGAAATGAACATTCTGTACTTGTACTATTAAGTATTCTGTGCTGATGTTAAGTATTGATAAGACTGAAAGGTTGTAGCGTGCCTCTCCCGGAATCCTCAGCCACTGAGGAACTGGCTATCTTATCTCGAACTGCCGGAACACAACAATGCTGAATACATTGTTGTTATGGCGTCAGGCTTAGCAAAGATGGTGGTAGCTAGCCAGGCGGACTTACAACAAGTCCTACCACAAACCAAACCGAATACAATATGTACCCCCGCTGGGAATCGAACCCGGGACCCCTGGGTCTGATATCGGTGGTTGTAACACTAGACCACAGAAGCGACTTTTTCTAGGCAAGCTCGCTTCATTTTCTGCCTCTTTAAACTTCTTCTTATCGTATAAGCATTATCGTACCTATGGCCACCTCTGGTGTCAGAGTTTATCAAGCCGCCTATAAGGCCTCTGACTTGGCTTAACAACAGCCGGGACCGACGGTTTAACGTGCCTTCCGAAGCACGGAAGCAGTCAGCTGTAATGCCACTTTACGGTCACCCATCCGACACCTGACCGGACCGAACGTTGCTTAACAAACGTGATCGATTACGGTCAGTCTGTCAAGCGCGGTCAATGAGGCCAAGTGTAAGCCTATTTAATGTAAAAAAAAGTTGGGAAAACATCATCTGACATTTTTTAAACAGCTGAATTACGTACGGTCAGCAGCAGGGCTTTATAAAACTCACGAATATCTCCAATCAACTTTAAACTTTGAACCACAGACCTATATCGAGATAGACGTCGTCAAAAGTGTACAAAGTTTCATCTACGGTCAAAGTTTTCCGGCCTAATCAGTCCGCTAGAGACCATTGCCATGAAAACACGCATCACTCAGAAACGAAAATGGCTAATTGTGCAGTGCTTTCTTGCAAGATTTAATTTAATTTTAATTTATTTAATTCAATAACTTACAGGCTGACAGAATACTCCAAAACGCCAGTAAGCTTAATCTAACAATAATATAGATGGATACATTAGAATTTACCTTAATTACAAATTCAATACAATAAATAAAAAACAAAAAATAAAACAAATGTCAAATAATAATCATGCAATGCAAAATAAAATTCAAAATAATGTTCAAAGAATATAGAATAAAAATTAGAAGCAATAATGTCAAATTAAAAATAAACTATGTAACTAAGAGTATAATACTCAGTCGAATTAGAATTTATAATGTCATCACCTAAAATTAAGTACCTGATAAATTGATATTAATCACAAGATTCAGATAAATGTCAACGTTACAATATTTACAGTTATGTCAATGAAAAATGTTACGTCAGTCTTATAATTTTATTATATGTCAGTCAATATGCACGTCATTCAGATATAAATGGAATTTATTAATGATATGTCCTAATTGGTCAAAGAAAATGTCAATATCATTGTGCTGGGCGAGCAAATCTCCTATACAGCGCAGTGCGCGGGTGGTAGGTGCATACTCGGCGCGCTTCGTGCGCGTCGTCGGCCGGGACAGCAGTCGCGGCCTGCGGCGCGGCGCAAATAGACCATCCGCATCCCGAGGAATATTTCTGGGAACCATCAGCCGTATTTGTTCCAATATTACCGGATTATCTATTTTGTGGTGTATGATAGACAGATAATGTTTTAACAACAGCATTAGTCTTCTAAATTTCAGAGTCTCTAAATCCACCATACCCGAAACAAACATTGATGGATACAGATAAGGGTAATAACCATAATGTTGTTTATAGAGCCAGCGTGCAAACTTGCGTTGAATTTTTTCTACTAAAAGTGCATACTTATCCTCATGCGGTTCCCAAATCACAGCGCCATATTCCAATTTGCTCCGAACGAATGCAGTGTATAAAACTACTGCAACCTTCGGGTTGTCAAACTGGGCCGCGGTTCTTATCACAAAGCCCAACATTTTGCTAGCCTGTTTGCAGATTATTGTTATATGCGTATGGAAGTCAAATTCTGTATCTACTTCTAAACCTAAATCTCTAATATTACTTACTCTTTCCAAAGGTGCGTTAGACATATAGTAGGTTGCATGTAGCGGCTGTCGCTTGCGAGAACATGTGATAACTTTACATTTGTCACTGTTAAGGGGCAGATTGTTATCTTGACTCCACTTCCAAACAGAGTCTACATCCTGCTGTAACATATAAGTGTCACTATTGTCAACGATACTCAAGCTCAGCTTGAGATCATCAGCAAAGAGAAGACACTTTGCTTCTTCCACACATCTCGGTAGGTCATTGACAAAAATCAGGAACAATGTGGGCCCCAGGGTACTCCCTTGACTGACTCCTGACCTTGTGTAGTATACTTCAGACTCATACCCATTTAGTCTAACATATTGACACCGATTGTTAAGGTAACAAGCCATTAATTTCAGTAAGCTTGGTGTAAAGCCTATTGTTGCCAATTTTTGCAGCAAGATGTCATTATCGACTAGGTCAAAGGCTTTTCTAAAATCAAAATAGGCCACGTCCACCTGGTGACCCCTATCCATCTCAGCAGCGACGTAATCTACATGTGCAACAAGATTTGTTGTGGTGGAGCGAGCCTTGCGGAAACCATGTTGGCTGTCATGTAATAAATTGCTGATTTGATCACTAATGTGGTTGTTCAAGATGATTTCAAAAGTCTTTGGAAAAACTGATAATACTGCAATCGGTCTAAAAGAAGGCACATCTGTGGCACCCACGCTTTTTGGAACTGGAGTAACGCATGATAATTTCCATCTCACAGGATACGTACCTTTGCTGAGAGAGAGATTGAAAATGTGTAGTAAAGGTGCACTCAAAATACTCACACAGTCTCGTGCCAAGAAAACTGGGATACGATCAGGACCCTCCGAAGAGCGTGGCTTAAGACGCTTCACAGCCCGCTTTAGGTCATTTTCATCGACCGATGAGATAGATATAGACAAAGAGTCTGACAGAGAGTGAGCAACGCGCGCAGCATCAACGTGGTCCAGTCGAGGAACATCCGTACGAAACACAGAGCTAAAATATTTGGCAAAAGAATTCGCTGCTTCCTGACCCTGCATATCAACTCCATGATGAGAGAAGGTATCTACACATTGTCGCTGTTTTTTCTTATCTTTTATATAATTCCAGAATTGCACTGGGTCATCAATAATCCTGCTTCCAATATCATTTATGTGTCGCCGATACTCAATATCAATAAGATTTTTTACATGCTCCCGATAGTATTTAAAAAGCTCTAGATTGAACTCTTTGCCCTCTTGTTTATAACGTTTAAGGTGAAAATATTTCTGCTTGATATTTTTTATTATTTCCGCCGTAAACCATGTCGGATAAGTGTACCGACTGCCGTTGGTCGAATGTGTTTTAATCGGGACAAACCTTTTTATGCAGTCATACAACTTATTATAAAATAGTTCAACAGCGGAGTTTACGTCTGCCATTGCTAATAGATCCGACCAATCTATGTTCGCTAGTTCGATATATAAACCATGCAGATCCCCTTTACGCCAGTTAAAATCAGGGCCCAATGCAGAGGATTGCGTGGGCGGAGACACACAATTCGGAACCCGCGCATTACGTGGGAAATTAATATCTACTTCAAGCGCAGGGTGATGTTTATCGGGGTGCACTAATGGATCATGACTAATGGTAACGCTGATATTGTCAAGCTCAAGATCACTCAGCACAAGATCTAACATGACACCACGATAATTGAACACACTATTATGATGTTTTAGCAAACAAAAGTCACAAAATAAATTAAAGTGCATTTTGACATTAGCGCTACAAGAATTTAAATTGAAATCACCTATGATTAATATAGCTAAGTCAGAGTAAGTACAGATTACGTCTTCAATACATGTCAATACATTTAAATATTGTTCATCATTGTAATTAGGAGGTAAATAGACAACACAACACAAAAATTTGACATCCTTATGACTTACAATAGCAAACAAGAGTTCTTTGTCAGCATTCAGATTTGCAATATTACTAATGATACGCACAGAATAACAGTCACGAACTGCAAGCAAAACACCTCCCCAACCGATGTCTCCAGCTCTGTCTTTTCGCACCACCTGTATACTCAGGGGGAAACAGTTCGCCATTACACTCAGAACTTGTTAAAAATGTCTCCGTTAAGGCGATAATATCAAATTTATTTTTCACTACATTATTTATAAACACACTAGTCTTTGACCGAAGACCACGTACATTTTGGTAATTTATTTATTTATTTATTTATTTATTTGTCATCAGGCTACAATGGCCCATAGATATATACCTTAAAACTAGACATACATAATATATAAAATAACAACATTATGTAATTTAATTATTTTACACGTAAAGACGGCGGCGACGTGTTGCGCATTGCGGTGTCCGATAGCCGACCCCGAAACCGCCGGAACAGGACACCCTTCGGCCAAAAATCTTCCTTCATGAAGGTCGACAGATGTTCAGTCGGTACCCTCACCACAAATGAGTTAAAGTTCACACTGTGGCGGGACTCCAACCGCTCGACCCTCAGGATGAAATTGGTCTTCGTTCTGATGTACTCCACAAGCCCTTCACATTTTGTGGAGTAATGCAGACGGGACACGTACAAAAGTGTCGTCGGGACCGCCGACCGCAGCAGCTGGTTGCATCCGGCCGGGGCGGTGCCACAAAGGTTGCGACGAGTAGGCTTCTTCCTCTTCTCCACCTTTTTGAAGCCGTCGTCATCACAGCCGTCATCTTGTCTCTGCAGAACACCTTTGGAGACCGGTCGTTGTTGATCATACCCCTCATTCGTAACCCGCTTAAGTTGTTGTTTGGCGGGTCGGGTAGCAGCGGTGACTGCTGCGTACGCACGTTGAGGGGTCGACGTGCTTACGCGTGACGTCTCCGCCGGGGCGGAGGGACGGGCAGCGGGGCGCGGCGCATCGCTAGTAGCGGCCACCGGTGACGCATCCATATGCGCCGACTCGAAACTGCCGATGGATGCATTTTGCGCCCCACGTCGAGTGTTCACCTTAGAGGCCTCGGGTGACCTACTTGCCGCCGTCGAATTGCTTAACAACATGACTTGGGCTCGCAACTCACAGATGGTGTTATCTGAAGCCTCTAATTTGCACTGCACTTCAGCCAGGCTTGTTTTTAGGGAGGTGATGTCCTTCAACAGCCTGGTGATGTCGACGTGGTCGAAAGTGACGGGGGGCAGCTTGTGCAGCTCCTTAGCCACGAAAGTCGGCACGTCGTCTGGGTCGGTCTCCTTCAAACAGGTGATGATATCCTGGAGACTCTTCGCACCTCCATCCTTTCGTCGAGATGGCATCTCATCGGCTTTCCCGATGCTCCGAAACAGCAGCGCCTTTCCACTGCAAATCTCATCTTCTTTGAAGTTCGACTTGCAGATCTGGACAATGCTGACCTCGTCCATTGTATCGATGGCGTTCTGGATGAAAGCCAGGACTTCGTTCACTATAAGTTGCTGGGAACCCATAGTGATAACGCGCAGCGGCTAATGCCGCGCGAAACATGAATAAGAATTCGCACTTAGTGCAATGAGCACGTCCGTTTCCGAGCGCGCCACGCACTGACTTGAACAAAATACAAATGAACTTTTTTTAACGGTGACTGCCTATTGCGTTGTCCTCTCTTTGGAACGAAAGTTCTGATTTTGACGCCAGGGCTTAACACATATACCTTCAGCCCAGCTAGTTGGACACATTACGGCATCTGCACTGTTTAATGGTACACCTAGCTTAAAGGAGGCATAGCGGCCCCGCGCTTTTAACTCCTCTTCGGTGCAGATATCGCTGCCACAGATAAATTTAAGATGGTCGCAAACCTGTTGAACTGTGGTACCCTCTTGGACGTAGTAGAGATGGAGATACTTCCATTTTTCAGCGGCTCGCAGCGACGTAGTACCAGGAGCAGCAGTACCCCTCAGCATTCCAGGATGGGAAGCGCGTGTTCGTTTTCGTCCTACTTCCACCCATTCATTCTTGTTAACATCTTGGCCGTGTCGTTTACAGGAGAAACTGTAGAAACCGCAGCAGAAGGCGCTTCTGGCGTGGGCTTGGAAGAGGTTGACGGGGCTGCCGATGGTAATATTTTTGCACCCTGTTCTCCTATACCAGGATGTTTCTGCAAATTAAGTGTTGTATGCTGTTTTTGTTTCGAGTGGGTAGAAAAGTGTTCATTTTTTGACGGAACACTGTTCACAGCCTCTTTCAATCCAGGTTCATTATTTATAGTGCCATTAGAGTCGTATTTCCGATTAAATTCCTCGAACTTTTCGGTTAATAAGTCTATTTTACCAAAAAGCTCCTTTCTAAATGCAGCAAACTGCTCAAAGACTATCATTTTAATTCTCTCGGTAAGTTGCTTTTCAAATTCGCTATTGAGCTTTTTCACATCATCGATGAGAAAAGACTTCAAAGTGTGGGTGTTATTGCCATATTCTGCAGTTGTAGATGGTTGTACTATGCGTGCTTTATGACGTAAAGTCACATATTCGGAATTCATCTCTGAAGTTTGGGAGTGCCGGGATCCAATGCGTTCCGCCACATTTTCGGGGCTATTCATTGAAATATCGTGACAACCGCTAGGCGTGCTCACATCGTGACCAACACGTTGACGTACAGGTGTGCATGAGTTGTAGTTGTTTGGGTAGCTTACTACGGCACTCCACACAAATCCACGATTTTTTAAATTCCTCTGACAAAGTGACAAATAATTCCTTACTGATGTTAGCGCATAGTAAATCAAAAATTTGCTTACATTTTGCACACTTCATATATGCATCCTCTTCACTGACTCTGCCACGGCATCCCGCGCAGCGAGTAACCCTTGGTTGTTTGCGTTGTGGCTCACAGTACAGCGCAGTCGAGGCGAGGTGCGCGCGATGACTCACACCACCTCAGCAGCGGGCGCTCTGCGGGTAGGTCAGGTCCGTAACGGTTTGATTAAAATAATTTGAAATGTTTACAGCTGTAACAAGCTCAATTCTTCACCGAATCCAAATCTGATTGCAACACCGGATAGCCCACTTCACGGGCTAAAAAATGGTTATAAACACAAACACTAATTATAACTTTTAACTACTATTTCTAATAAAAAATGACGGAGCAAAGAAATACGTATGCTATCTATTCGAACTCCGAACGGTGGAAGATAACATTTCCACATCACTAAATCTCGCTGGTGACGTCATCGTAGGTCCGAAAAATGCGACACGCTATATTCTCTCTGGTCTGTGCTTTGAACACATAAATGCCGTTGAGTTCACTTTTTGTATAAACCGTTGTTGCTGTTGACCGTACATACATAACTAACATTTTGATTTGCACAAATAGGTGTCAAAACGGTCATCATAGCGTGCCGCTGCTATAGTAACTTTTCTATTTGTGATAATATTTACCATGAAGATTTGGAGAAACGGTGTACCTATAAAAGATCATCACATTATGACCTTTTGTTTCCAGGCATTTTTTCGAATTGCATTGCTGCAGAGAAAGAGATAGAGAAATTCCATTCCTCTTTTATCCAGGGGGAAGTCCCTATCCTTTCCTCTTTGTATGATGAAGAAAAAAGATGCACTGGATAGCAATTCAGAAAGCTGCCTAGAGATTAAGAGGTTCATAAATGTCATAATAGTGTAAACATGCAAACTCAGCAATTTCCACGGCGGAACTTCACAGCCTCAGTCACCGCCGCAAAGTTGCATGTTGATCGGTCTTTTATAGGATACACTTTGGAGAGTGTGCGAGAGAACTGCACGACCATGTTTCTGGTATAGTCTGTATATCTGTGTCTGGTACCCCGATGGTGGAAAGGAGCTGGACCCCTTTCCACCATCGGGGTACCAGTCACAGGTTAGCTTACCACACGTACGTCGTTGACATTCCAGCGATCCGTACCAAGCGCTTTGCTAAAACATTTCTAATGCGAACCGCTAAAGAATGGAATGCGCTGCCTGCTCATGTGTTCCCCGATTCCTACAACATTAGTCTCTTCAAGACAAGACTGAAGAGACATTTTACTGGGCAAGCCTATGCTTGCTTGCTTGCCCTATGGCAAGCGTACGTTAGACCACATCCTGTTTACTAAGCACGATGGTGGTCAAATGCCTGCCCAGTAACTTGAAAAAAAAAACAACGGTTTGCACTCCGGGAGTGTCGGCAGAAGTGAAAACCGCATAAAATAAGAACAAATAATAAAAAACTTTGATAAAATTTATTTAATTACAAATACAATAGTTACTTATGAATAATGAATCTACAATATAAATGCCATCTGGTACCATAATATGAAACTCTAATTCTTTCTCAAGGCACCAACTCATCAAAGTCATCAAGTATCAAAAACTTAGTGGCAACTATGTCTAGATGTCGTTGTAATGAAAGAAAAGAATATTCCTCCCTTGAAATTAAATTTAAACTGACCTGGCATCAATATGAAAGTTGGTAGTAATGAGAGATCTTTATATAATAGTTGTTATTAACTAATATACGTAGATCTTTCAAGTGTGAGACTTTATGTAATTTGAAATAGGTCAACGGTAAATGGTCTTACGAATTTTCGATCAGAGTCACGTGTCCGACTTTAAAATTTTTTACTTATCCTAAAAATTTTAAACTCAGATGTGCACAACGACGATAAAGAAGTTTTCACTTAAAAAAAACAATGTCCTTTCAGGTTACAGACCAGTGGAGCTAAATGCGTCCGATGAGCGCAGCACGGAGGCCTTCAGAAACGCCCTGCAGAGCGCCACGCTCATGCGGTCCGTACTCGACGCTGAGAGGAGGCCTAATTGTCTTATTTTAGGTAAACTGAACAATATATTTTTTCTAAACACTTATTTATTATGTATGGTATTAAGTGTATTCTTTATCAGGCGTGTCGTATGGATTTTGCTGATTTTTAACCGACTTAAAAAAACAAGGTTCTCTGTTTGACCTGTATGTCTGATGTATGTTTGTCCGCGATTATCTCGCGTTTGGCTGAACCGATTTTGATGCGGTTTTCAGAAAAGTATTTGTTTCAGAAAAGTATTTGAAAAGTATTTGTTATTTAGGAGAAGGGTTCAGTATATTAATAACGAAGATCTGGATGGTAGTTTTTTATAATCCTAAAAAATATAAATTAGTTTTGGCAAATAGTCGTTTACCTAGATGACAAAGATAAAGATAAAATATTCTTTATTGTACACCATGATAGTTTACAAAAGTATTTTTTAAAGAACAAATGGCGGCCTTATCCTTTAATCCTTTAATTTCTTCTAGGAAACCATAAAGTTGAGCTGAAGATTACTTAAACCTGAGTAGAATTGGGTAGTTTATGGTGTTCTACATACAGAATATTTACGCTTGATAATGCATAAACGCTATAAATACAAGACATAAACATTGATATTGATATGATATTGTTGTGACTGGTTAACCAGCTTCAAAAAAGGAGGTTCTCAGTTTGACCTGTATGTATGTATGTTTGTCCGCAAAACAATTCCAGGCACTAAAACTATTTCACATATAGAATGGATCTACAATACATGCATATCATACTACACAAAGTATATATATATGTGTATGAAATAAAACAGGGAGAAAAACAGCTCTTAACGAGCTTCTTGCCGGTTTTTCTCGTAATAAGGTCTGGAGCCATAGGATTTTGCGAACCGATGGCTGAGCGTCTTGGACATTTATGAGTGTTTGTAACAGCCGAATTGAATAAATCAATTATTTTTTTACATCTTTGGAACACCGTTGATTGATTATTACGTCACACCACATATAAAGAAGAAAAGGAGAGTCGAGGCTTGAATGTAACTTATGCTATCACAGATGAAATTGACGGCGCTCCGCTTCCAACCGTGGAGCTGCTCGTCAAATGGTGCACCGCAGCAGCACCCGACGGCAAGAAGAAGGCGAAGTCCCAGCCCTTGAAGCGCCCCGTCATTGCTATATGCAACGATTTGTACGCCACATCTCTGAGGCCTCTCAGGTATTTTTACTATTATTATTATCGTGTCGATCGATCATTATTGCCCGAAGCACAGATTGCACAGATTATACAGGGTGTTAAAAGGCCCATAAGTAAAAAGAAAACCATGTATTCTCCCCGTCGTTACTATCATTTTCTTATATGCAGCCAAACCTGGGAACCTAATAGTTCAGGAGTTACTGAGAATAAAAGTCAATATTTATTAAAAAAAAAATCGTTTATAGTTACAAAACCGCAATAAATATCAAAACCAATCAATGAAACTTGGTCCCGTCCGCCTACTCCTACCCTCTAGACACGCACACGTTGTTACATGCGTTCCATTGCGTGTAAAAAACACTCATTTTTTTACCTAAAAATAAAAGTCGTTTCCCAGCATTTTTTTTTTTATATATTCTTATCTACACTCAGGTGCAAAGAAATCGCACAGTAACGTTATTTTCATACAGACATGCTCATTTGACGGCGCCGGCGTAATAAATAAAAAAGAATTTGTATTTCTCTGAAGAATTGTGTGCCGATAGCTGGGTCAAATGTTCAACAAAGCAATTTACATTTAAAACTATCATTAAAAAACTTCTTGATTGTTGAATTTCGATTTAAAGTTGTAGGAAACCGGATTAAGTGAATTTGTTTTTCTTACTTTGCTCATAACTGAAGGTTTTGTTGAATTTTCGGGACTTTTATTCGTAAGTCGAGCATTCGACTCCTACATCGATGTATACATTTTCACATAACTGATTATACTTTTTAAATACAGAGAGTGTAAAGTGAGCGTGTTTGTATTAAAATAACGCTACTGTGCGATTTCTTTGCACCCGAGTGTAGTTTGTTGTACACTACGCATATATTACGGCTGTGGTATGGGTCTTTAACACCGTGTATAATATTACACTTATACAAATACTGCATCCCGAACAAAAAAAAAATCGCCCTAAGAAAATGGATCGAAGTCTCAACCATTGAAGCACCCCGTCATTGCTATATGCTACGATCTGTATGTCACTTGTCTCAGGCCTCTGAGGTATTGTTACTCAATAGGCATATATTGCATAACACAGATGCTAACAATTCTCGATTAAAGTTACTCAAATTATTGGTTTCAAGTTACTTTCGCGATTATGGAATAGGTATTTGCAATGGACAATTTAACAACAGTAAGAACTAATGGCGCCACCATCGCTGGTCCCAAAACCTGTTGATTGGTTTTGACTTTCATTTTATGTACGGTCAACAGCAGCGGTTAATACAAAATGTCAAATTTATACAGACAAATCTGAACTCAACAGCATATGTCTTTAAGTCCAAAGTCGATTAAAGAAAATGTCAAAGTCAAAGTCAAAGTCAAATATTTTTTATTCAAATAGACTTATAGATAAGTGCTTTCGAATCGTCAAATTTTTTTTCCTACCAGCCATTCAGGACATCTTTTAACTGATAAGAAGAACGGCCGCAAGAAACTTATCAGCTTTAACAGAAGCAACAACATTTACAAAGGAACATGTCGTTGCCAAACACAAATCTACAATCTTGAAACATATTTAATATAAGAGAAAAATTTGAGTTGACTGTACAATATGTACTGGGAATATAAAAGTTCTATGTAGGTGTAACGCCTCCAGCTCCAATCGTTGGCCCGAACATATAACTTTATTTTCATGCTAAGAATATACGAAGTTTTCACATAAAGGTAACTTATGAGTAGTAGGTATAATATTTAGATTAAGGGGTATGACTAAAAATGGGTAAGTTACAGTTTTGGTGAACAAGGGTGATTCTTGTTCGAAGCTGACCCTAAGGTTATGAGAAATAATTAACTTGAGTGTGTGTGTGTGTGTGTGTGTGTGTGTGTGTGTGTGTGTGTGTGTGTGTGTGTGCTTGTGTGTGTTTGTGTGTGTGCGTGTGTGAGAAAGTGTGCTTGTGTGACAGTGCGTGAGTATGGGAGAGCGAACATCCGCCAATACATTGTCGTACACAGATTTTTTTTAAAACATGTGGAAGAGGTTCTCTCAAAAGAGTTTTCGCTTAGGTTTTCCTGTTCTTTAGATCCGTTCACTTCCAATTTATTAAAACCTAAATTATCAATCTCCTTTAATGCGTTATTTTCAGAATGTCATGTTATTTGATATCTATTTTTTTTATTTCCCCAGGCCAGTGTCTCTAATAATCCACGTGAACGGCGTATCTCTCTTGCGTCTATCGTCGCGCCTAACCTCCGTAGCGGCGGCGGAAGGCGTTTCCTGCGCGCCGCATGTGTTGTCGGCCTTAGCTGCGCGCGCGCAGGGCGACGTGCGGTCGGCTTTACAGGCGCTGAGCTTCACCGCTGCTAGGGGCGATAGCCAGGTAAACATTGACTTGTATAAACTGCAAAAATGTTGACATGGTTGATTGTACTGTGCGAATACAGCGACGTTAGATAAGGGGCCAATGAAAAGCGAAAAATTGCTTACACATATCGCACACGAAAATCAACATAGCCCTAACAATATTTTTTTTAATTGAAATATTTATTTATTCGGAATTAGCATGTTTTCTCTACAAACTGGGAAAACAGTCATATTTCTAAGTCAGTTGGTTCTTCAAAAATTCCGTTTTATGCCGGTTTCGCCTGTTGCCATGCCCCTCCGCGTTTGTGTAGTATAGTCGCATAATACTTGATACGGTGTTCGCTCAGTAGCCGTTGACACCGCACTTGTGTATGTGTTGCATCTCGAATTAATACACCGATTTCGAAAAATATAACCAAATGTGAGTACTCAATAGCGTATTATCTTTAACTTGATACTGTAGTGCATGTCAACTATTACACTAAAAATACAATTGCTTTGAGTTATTATGTACTGTTTAACTTTATTTTTAAGCCTATCTTGGAGCTGGCGATGTATTATTTTTAAAATATTAAAATGAGTAGGCAACATAGTATTAACTCAAAGTGGTTCTAGAAAATAACTTGTAAATCCTTATATATTAGTTCCAAAGACTTTCTAGACCCAACGGTTTGGGCTGTGCGTTGATTATCAGTCAATCAGTCAGTCAGGACATTGAATTTTATATATAGATAGAAAATAAAATCTATCAATCAATAGTAAAGTAGTCAATCGAATGCCAGTCCGCCAAGAACACACGCTACCGCTAGCTCGATTGTTGATTTTTTATTATTTCTATTGTTATAGTTAAAGATGGAAGACGTAAAAAAGCTGTCAGTGGGCAATAAGGACTGCAGCAAGAGTTTGATGCAAGCTCTGATAGCCGTGTTCACCGCCGGCGGGGATAATATCGCGAAGACTGTACAAGCGGCCGGAGAATATGAGAGGTAGAAAAAAAAAGATTATGTTCAACTTAAGTTGCGTGTTGCTGATAAAACCTATTAATAATGGTAACAAATTAGCCTAAAACAACGCAGTAGGTAAGAGGATCTTGTCTCTTGTTTTTGTGCTCTGATAGCCGTGTTCACTGCCCGAGGTAATTTTGAAAACTGACACCCATATTCTAAGTCGTTCCTCCAAAACTTACTCGTCCTCGACTTAACGAAACCTCATTGAAAAACTCTTCAAAATACTCCTCGATATCGGTATTCTAAGTTATAACTCCGTAAGGACCAGGAGGAGCCAAAGAGTACGTAGCCACTCCGTGTTAGGCCTAGCGCACACTACCATTTTTACCCACGCCGAGGTTGAGTGAAGTGTAAAAAGTTTTGGAGGAACGACTTAGAATATGGGGGTTAGAGTACGTAACCTTCGCTGGGCGTTCAACGTTTTTAACTTTGTGATGAAATTATCTCGCAAAAAAAAGTGTATGTCACTCAGGAATAGAGTAGTTTTATTTTAAAATCAGTTTAGTACTTCCAGACATTACTTCCTACAAACAAACTCACAAATTTTATCTCTTTGTAATATTAGTGTAAACTCACTTTCGAAAAATCCCTAGGAAACTAAACTGAGATAAAAACTATCCTATGTTTGAATCCAAACTGTATACTATATGTGGCTCAAATTTCATCCCAATCTGTTCATCCGCTTTGCATGATAGAGCAATAAACTTTCACATTTATAATATATAGTATGTTGAACTTTACCTTAAAAAACTCAGTTTCTAAAGAGAAGTTGTAACTTTAAAAGATTCGAGTTTGCCCTTGAGTTGATTTTAAGTATAAAATGAGGAGCCCGTGGCGCAGTGGTTCGCGCGCTCGGCCTGCGATTGTTGAGGTTAAGCAGCTTTCGCAATGGTAGGTTACGGGGTGGGTGGCCAAAAATTTACTATCTCGAGCTCCTCCGTGCTTCGGAAAGCACGTAAAGCCGTTGATCTCGGCTGCATTTGCAGTCGTTCAAACCCACCAATCCGCATTGGGCGTGGTGGGTCATGGCCCGTTCTCCTCATCGATCCATAAAGAAGGCCAGTGCCCCTACACTGGGGACATTAAAAATGGCTGATGACGATGACGAAAAAAGAATCCAATTTTCATTGCAGAATAGTAGACGGTATATTCGAGAACTACCTCTCCGGCAAAGTGGACTCCCGTCTCCACATCGTTTGTGAAACGCTCTCCTGGCTCAGATTATATGACGTGGTATACTCCTGGACGCTGCGAGGACAGAACTACTCGCTGTATGGACTACTGCCGATGTGTATCGTGAGGTGCCATAGCTTGCTGGCGTCGAAAACTCCGCCGAAGTTGAAGTTTCCTATGCAAGCTCAAGAAGTAAGTATGGCAAAACCATAGAAGCTATCACAGATCTATATCGAGATAGATGGTAAAAGTGTACCTACCTTGCGTGCCAAAAGTTTGATCCACGGTCAAAGTTTTACGACCTAAGTCAGTCCGTTTGAGATCATTGCCATGAAAACACGCGTCACTCAGAAACGATAATAATTAATTGTGTAGTGCTTTCTTGCAAGAGCTCGTCAATAACATTTCCACATCACTAAATCTCGCTCGTGACGTCATCGTATGTACGTAAAACTCGACACGCTAGGTTCTCATACAGTTTGAAGCGCTCTTCTCGTCTATCTCGATATAGGTCTGTGGAAGCTACCCTGAGGGGGCAAACTCAGTCCTTATACGGCCTACCATTGTGTATAAGGAGGCATAGCATACTGGCGTGGCGCTCTTAGGTTGACGTTTTTCAAGAAGTATAACTCTTACAACCCTGGCCAAAATAAATAAAATAAATATTCACATACAATCACACCAATTATCTAGTCCCACGTGAAGTTTCATGAAGAACTTGTGTTATGGATACTAGAAAACGGATAAACATACTTATATACTTTTTTTTTTGTAAATACATACTTAATATACATATTAAACACCCAGACCAAGACAAATAGACATGTTCATGCACACAAATATTTGTCTTGTCCGGGGATCGAAACCGGGACCTCTGGCGCAGAAGGCGGGGTTAGTACCCCTGCGCCAAACAGCGGCCCGACCGCCTAACGGTATAGCTTGGCCTATCGCTATTGCTATCAAACTTCAAACTCTCATAAAACCCTTTAACGATAGGGTTTTTGATTAATTCCTGCATATTTCTATTCACCTATTGGATTCACTATTGCATTTTTAGTATGAAAGTGATAGCGTCAGCGAGAGTCCTTGTAGGGGGTTTGAAAAATCGATAGCTATAGCGATAGTACAAGCTATACCGTTAGGCGGTCGGGGTGCTGGTCGTCAAATGTAATGATGCTCGGGGTGAGAAAAAGTGGAAAGTAATTAAATATTAAAACAACGGGACTAAAACGCGACATTTATTATGTAGTACAACTATGTACTTACAGCTTGACGTATAATTTAATTATTAAATATAAATATTTTAATATATTTGTTTATATTTAATAATTTAATAATTTATACTTTATTGCACAATTAAAGAAACAAGTAACACAGGACAATTTACAAATAGAGAACCAACAACAGGCGGCCTTATTGCTACATAGCAATCTCTTCCAGGCAACCTTGGGTTAAAGAAAAAAATAAGTGGAACAATAGGGGAATGAGTGCAGAAAAAAGAAAGAACAAGTATATATTTTTAGTCTTTCATTATAATGGAACGCGAAAGTTTAAAATCTTATATTTGGAAACAAAGGACTTAAAACCGCACCTGTGGTCCAGTAGTAATAGCCAGCGATATCAAACCTAGTGGTCCCGGGTTCGATTCCCAAGGGGTTCATAATGTCTTCGATTTAGTTGGTTGGTTGTTCTAAGTCCGCCTCGCTGGCTACCACCACCATGTGTAAGTCTGTCGCCATAGCAATCAAATCAGCACAGACCTATATCGAGATAGATGGTTACCTTGCGTGCCTAAAGTTTGATCCACGGTGAAAGTTTTACGCCCTAAGTCAGTCCGCTTGAGTCCATTGCCATGAAAACACGCGTCACTCAGAAAAGAAAATTGTTAATTGTGCAGTGCTTTCTTGCAAGAACTCGACAATAACATTCCCATCATTTAAACCTCGCTCGTGACGTCTTCGTAGGTGCGATAAATTCGACATGCTAGTATCTCATACAGTTTGAAGCCTCTTTTAGTCTATCTCGATCTGTGGTAACCATGGTGCAAGCCACAGTAAGCGTTTATGTTGATAAAAAAAATACGACGGGTTGCACTCTAGGAGTGCCGGCAGAAGTGAAAACGGCTTAAACGAAACTAACGATCAGAATCCACTATATAAGGTTTAAGACATTTATTCTCATTAAGAATTACACATTAATTCACTTACATGAGAACAACACAATTAATAAACAAACAATAGTTTTAAAAACATTGTAGTAAATACACGAGCACCGCGAGCCTCAGGCATCGGGCGCAATGATAACAAAACACTGATGTAAACAAAACTTCATAAAAAGTTGATGAAAATGGAGACAAACTTGTTTGGCAGGTAAATCCATTAAAACTGACCTGGCATCAATATGAAAGTTGGTAGTAATGAGAGATCTTTATATAATGGTTGTTATTATAAGTTAAATATACGTAGATCTTTCAAGTGTGAGACTTTATGTAATTAGAAATAGGTCAACGGTAAATGGTCTTACGAATTTTCGATCAGGGTAACGTGTCCCGACGCGACTTTTTACCCATTTTTTTTTACCTATCCCAAAAATATTAAACTCTGATGTGCACAACGCCGCTAAAGAAGTTTTCACTTCAAAAAAATACCCAAGCATTTATTTCCAGGTGAACAAACGCAAGAACGAGATCGACAGCATAGTGAGCTCAGTGTGGCGCGGCTGCTCTGCCGCAGTGCTGCTCGCTAGGAATCCCCTGCGGCTCGACTTGCTGCCTTTGTTACCGTACCTACTGAGTCCGACGCTGCGTTCCGCTAATGTGCAGGTAATCTATATACTTAATTCAGGTTCGCAAAATGTGTGACGACTCGATAGGGACTTTAGCGCGTAGTACGCGGCCGAGTAAGGTATCAAATTAAAGGTACTCGAGTCTATTTGTTCTGAAAACTATAAAATATACAAAATGTTAAACGTGATGATCACAAACTGCAATTAAAGATTTTCGCATAATTTGGAATTTTTCGTCGATCGACGAACCCGAGTATCGGGTTGTATGTGGTATTACTAGTTATTAGTATTAGAAAGAAGGAAGAAAGAAAGAAAAAAGTTTTTATTGACACGTCACAAAGCACCAAACAAAAATATTATGGAAAAAACTACTACCTAAATATAAACAAAATAAGAATAAAAATACAAATATATCAAATCAATTAAAGCTAAAACAATAAGTTGACGGGCCAATCAGAACCCTGCCTCAGCTAAAATGCTGTTACGATGTGAGAACGATAACTCAACACAGCAACAGCGCTGGTATTCTGGCAGGGCCCTGTACGAGAAACGTTCAACCGTACAACACGCGAAAAAAGAGCTGAAAATCTGTCTGTATGTTACAAAAAAAATATGTACGTACATCTTAAGTTCTGGCGCGTACTGTTCACTGAAATAAAACAACTATTCCGGATATTGAACGCGCAATATTTCACGAACTAAGTTCTAATTGTCCGTATGTTTCGGTTGTTTTATTTGTTTTAGAGGTTTTTTGATATTTTTGATTTGTCATCCCCTGACTACGGCAGCTAAAAAGGTGCCGAAACGTCGGGAAAATCAAAAACCCCTAAAAACCTAAAAATAAGGTCAATTAGATCTTAGTTCGCGAAATATTGCGCGTTTAATATTCGGATTGGTATTTTATTAAAAAAAAAATGCTATAGCGGCACACTAACCCGAAACCATAGGGTGTTTAAAGTGTTTATAACAGCCTAGACTGAATAAATGATATTAACTTGACCTTGACTTATTTTTGAAAATGAAGGAATGTTTCCTTTGAGTTAAAATACTTTCCCTTCCGTCTTTAATTTCTACCCTGTATAATTGATCGTCGTTGTCAGCTAGCGTTATTTCGATGTGAAGAATGCACTGAAAAATCGGAAGAATTATCTTTGTAAATGTCGATTATAATATTCTCACTCAAGCAAGTAGTCCAAGTAGGAGGCACGCGCGATTACTTGTTGAAGACCTTCTTGTTTTTTCTTCTATGACTTACGAATATTTATACATCATTAATCAAAAAACCACCGCTAAGTATGATGAGTAGAATCCGTCTCACGAAAGAAGTCCTCTAAGAGTGGTGTTGCAGCCGCCTCGACAATATGTTCTATTAATGGAGATAAGCAAACCACATTTTAGTTCCAGGTCCGTGGAACTTTAAAAAAATACTTTATTGCACACTAAGAACACATAAAATATAAACAAGGCATACAAATAGACCTTATTGGTAAGCAGCAGTCCCTTCAACCTTGAGGCTACTTCTTTCGTGAGGAAAACTGTGCTTAGTGCGGTTTTTCTACTCACGGTTGATAGGGAGCGCGTTAGGTTTTTGTATGGCGTTGGTGTAGTCCGTGGCGTAATCCGGTAGATGGCGGACCGCTGATTTCATACTTTTTTATGAACGACGGGGAGACTCTTAGCCTTCATCATACCTGATATTAAGTATTGATAAGGCTGAAAGATGGAAGCGAGCCTCTCCCGGGTTCCTCAGCCATACAAAAATCGACGCGTTCACGATCGGCCGTGCATAGAAACAACTCGGTCTAATCTTTCTGTAACATGTGTCTATTCCCACAGTTATGCAGCGAAACTGAGCGAAAAGCGTTGAAGTCATGCGCGGGAGCAATGTGCGACTACGGGCTGCAGTACGTGCAGCAGCGGACCGCTGAAGGATTGTACGCCTTCCAGTTGGAGCCCGACGTTTACAAGGCGGCTTTTATAGGTCAAATGCTTACATCTTTAGTAAATTATTAGTCACTAGCGGCCGCCCGCGATTTCTGCAGCGTGGTTCCCGTTCCCGTGGGAATATCGGGATAAAAGTTATACGATATTTTAATCCAGGCTATCTACTATCTCTGTGCCAAATTTCATTCAAATCCGTTCAATAGTTTTAGCGTGAAAGAGTAACAAACAAACAAATTGATTTACTTTCGAGTTTAATATTAAGTAGGATTCATTAAGACAGAACGAAAAGGGTTGAAGTCATGCGCGGGTGCAATGTGCGACTACGGACTGCAGTACCTGCAGCAGCGGACTGCTGAAGTATTGTACGCTTTCCAGTAAGAGCCCGACGTTTACTCGGCGGCTTTAATAGGTAACCCCACTTTAAAAAACGTGAAAAAATACTACACAACGCAGACAGTCACTCAAAACAAAGAAAGTAGTTCAATGAAAATTAGTGCGACAAACAGAGTCTATATGAAGCTCCTACCGTTTACGACTACGGCTGCAGAACTCACACCAACGGACTACTAGGGCTGTACTCCTTCCAGTAAGAGCCCTATGTTTATAAGGCGGCTTTTATAGGTACGTAAAATAATAACTTAATACAAAAACTTACACACGATTAACACACTAAAGTTCGGCCGCTGAAAGAATGATTTCGACTGACAGGTCGTACCAGTTCTCTATGTCAAGTGAGTAATAGTACATTATGATATGTGCGTTAAGTTGAAAATCACAGCCGAGGCGATAATTAATTAATTAAATTAGCAGAGGCTGTAATTACCAAAGCTCACGTATGTCATACGACGTTTTATAACATATTTGCAATGAAATAAATAAAACTCTGTAAGCCTAGCAAGACCGCCCAAAACGTGATATATATTGCATGGTATAGCAATTTATCAACATTCAAACGTCAAAACCCATTGTCTTTTGACAGTTAAACGGGATAAAGTGCTATATCATATCGCATTTCGCATTCGGGGCTGACTTTCATATACGAATAAATTTTTAATCACTTGTTAAAGCAGTAATAAAAATTTGTAAAATTGATTATTACGTTGCCAGTTGGCATTTTTATAGTTGCCAAGTTATTATTATTATCTCCCAAAGTTAATTTTATTCATAAAATGTTGACCTCTTTTCTGACATAAAAACCCTTTGCTAAAATTTAAAAAAAGTACCGTTCATTTTAGACGGAGCATCTTGATAAACCGTGCGTTTTAAATTAAAATAACTCACAAGTACCTACGTAATGAGATACAAGACTATATTGAAATTGTTGTAATAAGAGACCCTTTACAAGCAAATATGTTATAAAAAAAATTAAAACCCAATCGCGTTTAAGCGACACGTCGCCATTGATGAGTTGCATGTCGCTGAGCGATATTTTTACTCTAACTAAAGAATGTTTCAAAGAGGAAAAAGATGGGACTGTTCTGATGTGCAGAGTCGAGTGATCCAAATAATGGTTGAATCACGTTTAATATTTTAATGGTTTATAGGTAACGAGGAAAAAATAAGGCCGCCGCCCCCAGTGAGGCAGGCCATAGCGAGGGAACAACAGCTGGAAGTAATACGGCGTAACGAAGAAATGGTACGACTGCTGCATTGTATTCATATTGATTACTCCGACTTAGATTAACCTTCTGTTCGTCCGGGCTGTGGATATATTTTTATCAGTTATTTATTTATTAATACACAAGACAGATTACAATTATTACATGAAATTACATGATGAGAGTCTAAATTGCAATCAAAAAGTTTGTGTACACAGAAAAACCAAATAAAATGAACCCCTTAACGATTCAAATGAAGAGTCAACAACACGGCTTTAAATTTGCACTACGAAAGCTAGCTATTACGAGCGACGCGGCGTAAGGGCGTTCCCAAGGTCAAAGTGTAATGCCGTGCGTGATGCTGACTGGTCTTATTTAGAAGTTTATTTAAATGGAAATATTTAATTTTTAATTTGTGTTTTTTTTATGAATGATGGGGAGACTTAGCCTTCATCATACCTGATGTTAAGTATTGATAAGGCTGAAGTTGGAAGCGAGCCTCTCCCGTAATCCTCAGCCACAGAGGAACTGGCTATCTTATCTCGAACTGCCGGAACAAAATAATGCTGAAAACATTGTTGTTATGGCGTCAGACTTAGATAAGATAGTGGTAGCTAGCCAGGCGGACTTACAACAAGTCCTACCACCAACTAAACAGAATACAATATATACCCCCGCTGGGAATCGAACCCGGGACCCCTGGGTCTGATACCGGTGGTTGTACCACTAGACCACAGAGGCGGTTGTATCTTTTGTCTTCAAGATAATTCTAATACAATGGACATTTCATTCAATATTGCCTTTTGGAAGAACTGCATGCAGAGTTTTAAAAGACCAACATTTATTTATTAAAGTCGAATTTCTAACCGAAATCACTAACGTAATCAAGAAAGAATATTTATTGACCCACAACCATTTATATATACCATATACTTTATTCTTCGAACAGGCGAACAGAGTGATTCAAAACAGGCCCAAAACTTCAGAGAACAATCCTCAACAAGCATCAACTGCTAAAGAAGCCACTCCAGCGCCGACAAAAGGAGCGCGACTGCCGAACCACCTGCAGCGACTTAAACCGAAAGAGGTCACCAAAGTCGCGCCACAGGTAAGATTTTGTTTACTGTTTTATAGAGAGAGAGAGAAGGAGACCAAAACATGAGAGAGCAAACCTTCAACTGCTAAAGAAGTCATTTTAGCGCCGACGAAAGAAGCGCGACTGCCGAACCACCTGCTGCGACTTAAACCGAAAGAGGTCACCAAAGTCGCGCCACAGGTATGATTTTGTTTACTGTTTTATAGAGAGAGAGAGAAGGAGACCAAAACATGAGAGAGCAAACCTTCAACTGCTAAAGAAGTCATTTTAGCGCCGACGAAAGAAGCGCGACTGCCGAACCACCTGCTGCGACTTAAACCGAAAGAGGTCACCAAAGTCGCGCCACAGGTAAGATTTTGTTTACTGTTTTATAGAGAGAGAGAGAAGGAGACCAAAACATGAGAGAGCAAACCTTCAACTGCTAAAGAAGTCATTTTAGCGCCGACGAAAGAAGCGCGACTGCCGAACCACCTGCTGCGACTTAAACCGAAAGAGGTCACCAAAGTCGCGCCACAGGTAAGATTTTGTTTACTGTTTTATAGAGAGAGAGAGAAGGAGACCAAAACATGAGAGAGCAAACCTTCAACTGTTAAAGAAGTCAGTTTAGCGCCGACGAAAGAAGCGCGACTGCCGAACCACCTGCAGCGACTCAAACCGAAAAACCGGTCACAAAGTCGCGCCACAGGTAAGATTTTGTTTACTGTTTTATAGAGAGAGAGAGAGAGAGAGGGAGACCAAAACATGAGAGAGCAAACCTTCAACTGTTAAAGAAGTCAGTTTAGCGCCGACGAAAGAAGCGCGACTGCCGAACCACCTGCAGCGACTCAAACTGAAGAACCGGTCACAAAGTCGCGCCACAGGTAAGATTTTGTTTACTGTTTTATATATATATATATATATATATATATATATATATATATATATATATAGAGAGAGAGAGTGAAAGAGAGAGGTGACCAAAACATGAGAGAGCAAACCTTCAACTGTTAAAGAAGTCAGTTTAGCGCCGACGAAAGAAGCGCGACTGCCGAACCACCTGCAGCGACTCAAACCGAAAAACCGGTCACAAAGTCGCGCCACAGGTAAGATTTTGTTTACTGTTTTATAGAGAGAGAGAGAAAGAGAGAGGTGACCAAAACATGAGAGAGCAAACCTTCAACTGTTAAAGAAGTCATTCTAGCGCCGACGAAAGAAGCGCGACTGCCGAACCACCTGCAGCGACTCAAACTGAAGAACCGGTCACAAAGTCGCGCCACAGGTAAGATTTTATTTACTGTTTTATAGAGAGAGAGAGAGAGAGGGAGACCAAAACATGAGAGAGCAAACCTTCAACTGTTAAAGAAGTCAGTTTAGCGCCGACGAAAGAAGCGCGACTGCCGAACCACCTGCAGCGACTCAAACTGAAGAACCGGTCACAAAGTCGCGCCACAGGTAAGATTTTGTTTACTGTTTTATATATATATATATATATATATATATATATATATATATATATATATATATATATATATATAGAGAGAGAGGGAGACCAAAACATGAGAGATCAAACCTTCAACTGCTAAAGAAGTCATTTTAGCGCCGTCGAAAGAAGCGCGACTGCCGAACCACCTGCAGCGACTCAAACCGAAAGAGGTCACCAAAGTCGCGCCACAGGTAAGATTTTGTTTACTGTTTTATAGAGAGAGAGAGAGAGGGAGACGAAAATATGAGAGAGCAAACCTTCAACTGATAAAGAAGTCAGTTTAGCGCCGACGAAAGAAGCGCGACTGCCGAACCACCTGCAGCGACTCAAACCGAAAAACCGGTCACAAAGTCGCGCCACAGGTAAGATTTTGTTTAATGTTTTATAGAGAGAGAGAGCGAGAGGGACACCAAAACATGAGAGAGCAAACCTTCAACTGCTAAAGAAGTCATTTTAGCTCCGACGAAAGAAGCGCGACTGCCGAACCACCTGCAGCGACTCAAACCGAAAAACCGGTCACAAAGTCGCGCCACAGGTAAGATTTTGTTTAATGTTTTATAGAGAGAGAGAGAGCGAGAGGGACACCAAAACATGAGAGAGCAAACCTTCAACTGCTAAAGAAGTCAGTTTAGCGCCGACGAAAGAAGCGCGACTGCCGAACCACCTGCAGCGACTCAAACCGAAAAACCGGTCACAAAGTCCCGCCACAGGTAAGATTTTGTTTACTGTTTTATAGAGAGATAGAGAGAGAGAGGGATACCAAAACATGAGAGAGCAAACCTTCAACCGCCGAAGAAAAAAGCGCGACTGCCGAACCACCTGCAGCGACTCAATCCAAAAGAGGTCACCAAAATCGCACCACAGGTAAGATATCTACGTCATCGGTTTGCGAAATCCTACGGTAGCAGACCTTATAGCCATAAGAACCGGCAAGAAACTCTTCAAGCGCTCTGTTATTCACCTTGTTATTTTTCAAACGGAGTCGTCAAATTAAAAAGTGACCATAACAAATAATCAGTAAGGTCAAGTAAAAGGAAAGCCTACTAAAGATTTCTATATCAAGTTAAATTTAAAAAAAAAGATTGACTGGTATAAGTACTATCAACAATATTTGTTTGTGTTATCAACAAAATAAGTCAAGTAATTCTAGACGATATAAATACATTATTGACATAAATGGCTGAAAATTATAATTAATAAAACGTCTATAGCTTTATTTCATGAAGATTAACGCCCTCTTTACCACCATAAAGTATAATTTATCATTTTCTTAGAAATACAAAAGAAAAGATTCGTATTTACAGTAAAAATGACCCTAGCCCACTGCAGTTATTTCATAACTCCGATAAGATCAACGCGTTACCGCATAAAGGGAAACTAGGCTCGCTCATAAGGGAGCAATCTGTTTTAATGAGTCCACCCGGCGAGCGTTCGGGCGAACATTCGAGCGAATGCTCGGCCAGCTAATGCTATACCAAAGGAGTTCGTTACCGAATGAATGGGCGCCTAGATTGAGGTTTACTCGCCTGATGGAATATATTAACGGCTGTAGTGGCTGTGGTACGGGGTGCGACTTTTGCTGTAATTCACCTTTCTCGAATATATCTGTGAGGAATTCTTTAAGTAAATGTCAATTTAAGTAACTTTAAGTAAACACATTATAGGCACTGTCTTAGTTTGTAATAGTTTTAGATTAAGTTTTACAAGAGCATCTTATTGTCCACACTCAACCATTAAAAATGTTTTATATACGTGAAGACCTATTATTGCCTTACTGTTTTTATGTCAAAAATCAACTCTGTCTACTCGGTGTTGGTCTTCCAAACATTAAATAAAAAAAAATATGCTTGGAAATATGAGCATTATTTTGACAACCTTCTTAGGGATAAATCGATATTGCTGTACTGGCCACATACATGCGAGCAGCGGCCGGCAAAAGTTGTATGAAAATCCATATCTGTCGTGTTTAGCGGTCAAATAAATTACATAGTAAACTCATATCTGTCGTGTAATTAAAAAATGGAACGATCTTTCACTTCGAAATATGGCAACCAAGGAGGTAATTTATCAAAGGTTTTATTTAAATTTCGAACTGACTTGCAAATATAAAGCTGTTTTAGAAATAAAAAACAACACATGAATACATTAACGCGTAAAAATATATTGTTGTTCGTTGTTTGTCTGATTTCTAAAAGTAGTTTTAATTTCCGCGCATTATTTGAGAAAAGTACTATGCAAGCCTTGGCCACAACTAGGCATTGATGGACTTACGTATGTGAGCCTACGTTAGTCCATCAATGCCTCTTGCTGGACGCTGCAGTAATGTACTATTTTGCAACTATGAAGCTGAAAATATCTAAGGTTCTAATCTTTCGTGTTATGTTACGATTAAATATGCGATCAACTGGACTCAAACAGGACAGTAGTTATGTAGTACAGTCAACGGCTAGGGCAACAGGCAATTCTGAACTCAACGGCTTACGTCTTAAAGTTCTAAGTCGATTGGAGAAAATTTACAGAAGGTAGATGCAATAAAGCTTTTTAAGCTATTTCTATTTCCAGGCATTGTTGTTAATTTAAGATTCCTATATTTTTTAAACTTATTTACAATAATTAAGAAATGTTTCCTTTGAGTAAAATTTGCTATCTTCACTATTTAGGGTACTTTGCCTCCAATTACCATCTTTTTTTCCACCCTGTATACTAGAGTATTGAGTTCTGTGTTAAATTGGATGTACTTCATTCTCTATTTGCCGTATGCACAGCAGCGGCGAACGAAACAACAGCCAGTATCATCGGTGCACACTGTGAATCTCCCTAATTAAAATTATCCGCTTTTAACATTAACGGCCAAAACACATCCATGCGTAGCGCGGCGCACCGCGGCTACATGCTTCACAATTAAATGTATACAAATTACATTTACAGCTCTATTACATAGTATTTACTAGTTATATATGTCTTCAGTTCTGTGCTAAATTGGATGTACGTCATTCGTCTATTTGCTGTATGCACAGCAGCGGTGTATGAAACACAACAGCCTGTATCATCGGTGCACTCTACGAATCTCCCTAATTAAAACTGTGTTTGCGGAATCTGCACCGAGTATTGTGAGAGCGTGAAAGCGCCCCGGAACATTTGGCAAAGATTAGATACGTATATAGAAGGAAAAATTATTTAATCCTTCATTATATAAATTATTAATAAATTTAGGAGGCTAGTCTAGCTTTGTAAACACATGAGATGTTAACAATTAATTTACAAACCGAGCCCAGTCATTAACAGTTAGACTTGGATGTTTGGCAAGTTTTCACGCGCTACTATTGGAAAAAACGCCTTAAAGGCAACATGAAAATCAGAACCTAGAAACTGTTTCTGAAACAGGCCTATCATTTTCAGACAAAGGGTGCCATAAAAATGTAAGAGTGTCAAAAATGTGCGCAATTGCAAAAAATATTTCGAATAAAAATTTATAATTGAATAAAAAGTAATTTACGACTTGGTCAATAAACAAGTTAACCTAAATGTTTTCACCAACAAATACTGATTTTGCATTTATTTTGTGTTTTATGTCAACGATTGATAGCGGGGTGTGACACACCACACGCGACCGTTTATGTAACTTTTTAGGCGCGCCCAATTAAGGGTTAAAATTTCAAATGTTATTTTGTACAACTTTGCCGCAATGATGGTCAGTAATCACAATCACAGTAAGTCACATCCATAAGTCAAATGAAGCCGATTTCGATGCCGACGCCTCTTGCGCGGTACGGCCCCTGGTCCTACATCATCATTAGCCATTTTAATGTCCCCACGTAACCACACGGACCCAATGCCGATTTGTTTGGTTTTAACGACTGCAAATAAAAAAATATCGGGACTAACGGCTTAACGTAATTTCCAAAGCACGGAGGAGCTCGAGATAATAATTTTTCTTGTGACCGTCCGTTGCGAAAGCAATCGCAGGCCGACCGCGAAACACTGCACCACCGAGATCCTGGTTTTCGTTTCGTTATAATTCAATTCAACATCTTTATGTAACTTTTTGACAACTTCAATTTATGAACTAGGCTACTTAATTTATTAACAATTTCTCTGAGAGTCATGACACATGTAAGCACTTTACCAACGCACTCGTCAGCTGCTCTCAAAGCTCGCGCGCGCAGTCACGTAATCACGGCAATCTCCGCCGAGAGGGCAGAACAAAAAGAAATAATTAACCGTACGCCTGTTCACACTTGTCGCGTCTACTTTACTATGCTGTTCTTTGACGATTTTTTTGTTTATGTGCAAATGTGAATAATATGACTGTTTCATTTTCTGTAGCTTCAATATAAAGCTACGAGTATTAATAAGGATTATTGTTTGTTTAATACTTTTTATGTATTATAGGGCTAGCATTTTGTTTTTTACTGTTTATTAAACACATTAAGTAGTTAGTTCCGTTACGAGATCCACAAAAGAGCCAAGGCGACGATAGAGAAGTGGAATACTGACTTGACAACTGTTAGAGAAGATAGGGTCTTTAGTAGATTGTATTTAGATTGTAAGATTTAAAGAAAACCGGACAAGTGCGAGTCCGCACTTTGTAGGTACATATAGTTCAGGAATCGAGTCTCGCAGTTTTTTCCGAATTATTTCCGAAATTCAGTTTCCAAAACTAAATATATATTTATGATTTAATTATAATAAACTAGAGGCCGGGCGCGGTTTCACCCGCGTGGTTCCCGTTCCCGTGGGAATTTTGGGATCAAAGCTATCCTATCTCTTAAGTTGGACCAGACTGCTCACGGTGTGCCAATTTGATTTAAAATCGGTTAAGTAGTTTAGGAGTCCATCGCGGACAAACATCGTGACAGGAGATTTATATATATTAAGATGTATAGTTTTCAGTTTTTACGTTGTATTTATAATAAAAGAAGGTATTACTTTTACTTGCCAAACATAGTTCTTGGTTAACGGAAAGTACCCCTATGAATTTTGATTCCCTTGAGTGTGTAGAAATCTCCGTTTGCGACATAAACGGTCCTATCTTTGTTTTAGGTTACTTTACAAGTTTGATTTTTTTTACACCTTGAACAGACTGTTAACCTGAATATACGGTTTAAGTTTCAACTCGATACCTCCACGCGTTCCCGAGATAATCGAAAACGGACAGACGGACAACAAAGTGATCCTATAAGGGTTCCGTTTTTAGGGATCCGTAGCCTAATGGTAAAAAACGGAACCATTATATTTTATTTTGAGGTACTGAACCCTAAATAGAACTTAAAATACTCAAAACACGACATCTTCAAACTCATTCAGCTAATTACTCTCCCGTTATTTAAAAACCCCCCGAAAATCTTGTAAATCATTAACGACTTGTAATTCCTGTCTCGGCTCGTGATTTTTAATTCCCATTTAGAGGACGAGTTTTTACTTCGGAAGGAGGGCTCGCTTTGTCAATATAGCTTGGTTAATAGTAAAATAAAGTACAGTATCTTTCTAATGTTTTTTTTTATTTATAAATCTTTTGATTGATGATGTGATGTGATTTAAATTTTGCATTTTACAATGCTAGTTTTGTGTGATAAATATTAAACAAGAAAATATACTAGCAAAAAGCAACTAGTCTCATGTCGCCCTGACGGGATTCGAACCCGCATCCTTGGGAATCCGGCCCAATGCACTAATCAATTATGCTACAGACACCTATGAGAAAATATCGAATCTTTCTAGTATATTCGCCTTTCTACGGTGTTGGCCACCGTCGTTTTATCAATGAGAGAAATATCCTCGCATTCGAAAGAAACATCTTTACAGATGTTTGACTATCGATTAAGATGAATCAGCCATTTAAGTATAAAAAAAAATATTTTGCATTTATCAATGCTATTTTTGTGTGATAAATATTAAACAAGAAAATATACTAGAAAAAAGCAACTGGTTAGTGCATTGGGCCAGATTCCCAAGGATGCGGGATCGAATCCCGTCAGGGCGACATGAGACTAGTTGCTTTTTTCTAGTATATTTTCTTGTTTAATATGATGATGTGATGTGGAAATGAAGTGTTGTTTGAACGATTGATGAACGTAATGATTTACGCATCATCTAGTTACCTGATAACGACACCAAACTTGACTCAAAGGTCCAAATAAATCCGTCAGTTTTTTTTTCTGTGAGCCGTAAGTTCTGTCCTTTGACCCCTCACCACCCCACCTTTCGTGGAGTACGATCTGCTTACCGGGCATTTTGGGCTCAGATGGATGTGTATAACCCATCCCAAATGGCATTGCTGCACTCAAAATTGTATACCTCTCCATACAAGCATTCCCAATAGAAAACGGACTAATCATAGCAAAGACAGCAAAACGTTTTATACACCATATTTCTACGTCTTCCACTTGGAGATTAATTGAAATTTTACATTGAATTTATTGTAATCGTTACAAGCAATTAAAATAAATTCAATTCCCACGACCTTTGGAAATCCGGTCTAATGCTCTTGGCATCAATGGCAATCAAGAGCATTGGACCGGATTTCCAAAGGTCGTGGGTTCGATTCCCATCTGAGAATTCACTTGTAACCGAGTTAATTTTTTTCAATATTTTTCTATTTAAAATGTATCATAAGTATAAAAATAGCATTGAAAAATGCAAAAATTCAAAAATCATCAATTTTTTTTTATTTGATTGCCTCGTCTCCAAAATGTCGGAAAATGGAGGTAATGCTCTAGAGACATCATCCTAACTAATATTATAAACGCGAAAGTGTGTTGTCTTTGTCCTTTCTACACGCTCTGACTAAGCAACTAATCGACTTGACTTTAGTATAGAATTAGTTGAAAGGTCGGAGTATGAGTGAGTGAGGGTGAAACCGCGGGGGAAGCTAGACCGTTATAATTCCACCGCGTCAACGAAACGGACCTCTATCCTGTTTTTACTTTGCATATTTCGTGAAAGCAAGTTCCTTTTAGCTTCTAGTTAGTTGTATATTGCCCGAAAACAAGAAGCCTAGTGCAAACGACTCAAAGACTGGAGGCCGTGGGACCAAAAACGACCACGAGGGAGCCCACAAACGCGATGGAAGGATGACATCAAAAAGGTGGCGGGCAGCAACTGGACTCTAACTGCCCAAAACAGAGAAAGATGGAAGTATGTGAAGGAGGCCTACACCAAATCATTGGTTGACGACGGCTAAAGAAGAAGAAGAAAGTCGTATATACGTAGTAAAGGTACTGGTTTCTCCGTTATAGTCTACTGTCTTCAGTCTGTCCGCCGTCTCGCCCTCGCAAATGCAATAACTAATCACAATAAAAGGGTTGCGGCCGCCTCTCTATTAAAAACTCAGTAAGAATTCCATCAGAGGGTCGATAAACCTCGGCGTACAGTGAATTGGTTTCTGTTGTCAATTTAATTTTCATGGTACTGCTCATAATAACAAAAATGTGTGTATTAACCAATGTTATCGTAACATTAAAACATGAATTTAAGTGTAGGACTCGGGTGAGGTTCGAACCCACGAGGATGTCACCACTATGCCATCAGTATAATAAATTATTTATTTATTATTTACATAGATAATTGTAATATAAATAAAAAGATTCATACAAGTTGCAGTCCTAAACTACTTATTGCAGAGCATATCTTTGTTTAGATGCGCGTTTCACTATTTTTATGTCCAGTCGGCGTTTTGTAGTTTAGGTTAGGTTTAATTGGTGACTAGTTAATTACTATACTCGAATTCGTAATTAGATGCAGTAAAATGACAGATAGAACTGTCATTTCGTAAAATAATGTGGCCATCATAAGTCTACAAGTAAAGTGGACAAAAATTAATTGAACAAAATCATACGTACATCTTATGTTTTGGCAGTCATCCCGTGACCACGGCAGCTGTAAAGGTGCCGAAACGTCGGGAAAATCAAAAAACCCCTAAAAAACCTAAAAATTACGAACAATTACAACTTAGTTCGTGGAAATATAGCGCGTTTGATATCCGTAAAAGTTGTTTTATTTCAATAAACAAATTCAATTAGTTTGTTTAGTAATATTTTTGGCCTTTATATAATTAATTTAATTTAATTTTTTTTTCCCGAATTTCCACTAGGAAAATCTATTTATTAGATACCAATTAAATTAATAATAAACATATAAACATACTACACTACCTTATACTAACTATAACAAAAAAAACGCCGTCCAACTCGCAGCCGCGTGGCATAGTACCGAGAACACTGGCGCTGTTGCCCCGCTGAATACATAGACTCAGCCGCTGGGCAAGATAGGCACATTTAATTATATAAGGAAAATAAAATATTTATCATGATACAGTTATTTGCTAAATTTAAATAACTAGTTGCCAAATATTGTTAATATAATGATAGGTACAAACATTTTATTTCATTTCAAATACCTCATTTGTTGAAAATATATTAATAACGAGTAAGGATTAAATAAATAAAAGTAAATTAATTCATTATCATTTGTGAATTAGGAAAAACAATCTCAGGATTGTTTTTGTTAATTTTAATATAAATTATAGATAGAATGCTAGATTCCCTTTATTTATCGTCAAATTATAGCTCAAACATCGATATATCGTTATTATTATACACATATCAAAAGTGTCTAGGGATCAAGCTAGTTTTAGAGTGTCGCCACTATAGAGGATTATTATTTTAACTTTTTTGGGTCGGAATTGATATTTTTTTTGTAAATTTCACTGCTTCAATAAGAAAAAAATAAAAGTAAAAATCCAGTCTGAAATATTACATTTGATAAATATAAATTGTATAATTTTATAGTATAAAAACTACTTGATCCCTAGACATTTTTGATGTGTATATTTGTGGTTTATTGTGATAGTAGCATATTGATAAAAATACTATCTGCTATGGGTAATGCCATGACGCTCGTGAAGAAAACACCACGCTGCTGGTGATGTAATTACCGCGCGCTGCTCTATCGCCATTTTATCTCATTTTATTAAAGATGTTCGATCTGGGTTCGATCCATTATGTTGTATCGATATTCTGGATCGCAATCGATCGTTATACAATGTATCGATTCGATATGATTTTTTTAGATTGACCTAGTATCGAATCAAGTTTTTTAAGAAATAAAAGATGTTGCTTCAAGTCATCAAAATATAACATAGTAGTCAAGTTAGGCACTTAACTATTTTAAATTTGCCAATCTTAAAATTTTAAAGTACTCAAAAACAGTATTTTTATAATGATTGACTAACAAGAAACGACGTTCAAAGGGCGTTCTAGTGGCTTTCCGGCCACTGATAAATTTGGGTTAATATGTTGTATATCTCTTAAAGACATAATTAGATGGCAATAATTCGATCGCTATTGTATCGATCCGATACTCAGATGGATCGATACAATGATTTGATCTATTCGATTTTTGTATCGATACAATAGCATTCGATCCGTTGGCGGGTCGATACAAAGACACTGTGGATTGGATAGAAAAAATCTTAAGATAGTTAAGATTTTTTCGATTTTATCTATTCATTTGAGTATCGGATCGATACAGTATCGATCCATCGGAGTATCGGATTGGATCGGATCGATTATTACCATCCAATTATGTCACATTAATATTGAAATAAAACTTGTGCAAGTAACTCTTTCATATTATTAATGATATTTGGCAAAGACACTCTAATAATATAACTGATTTATAGATTTCATTTGATTTCATAGTGAAAACCTACACATATACATTCCGAATAGTTAATTCAATATCAACCAATTTTTGTAATATCAATACCATTTTTTTACTGAATGTTAATTGAACAAACGATTGTTTTGTCACGTTACTATTTTTGCTTTGTCAGAAAGTGGGCACACTGGAGCTGTCGTTTTACTGCATCTCATTACGAGTACGAGCTTATGCTATATTACCGAAATCCCGCCCAGTGTGCGCCGGTCTTTTTATTTTCCTTACAAAATGATTCCGCCGCTAATGGCGGCGAGGCAGAGCGCGTCAATTCAACAATTTGTTACACAATATTGTCATCTGTCTGTTTATGACTAGCTTCTAGCCTTTGGTTTACTTACGACGGCCGAGGGATAGCTAATTAGAAAACTATATCGAAGACACAGGCTTTTTATATAGGTATTTATATAATAATTTCTTTAATTAAAATGATATATTTGAGGTTTTTTTTACTAGATATCTCTCCCTAAAACGCACTAAAATGTACTTTCAGCACGTTTTTCATCTTGTAAAGTAGTGTTTTAGAATAGATCCAAGAGCTTGTCCAGGTGACTCATTAATTCACGTGTATTTTATTACAGCACAATATTGTAGATGTTTAAAAAGGCTTGACTTTTAATTTTACAGATATTCAACTGATTGTAAATAGATGTGGAGTTAAATAATAACAATCTTAAGGTAGCTAATTAATACGACACTGAATTATTTATTTATTAATTCATATCACAAAACTATGAATTTGATTGTACGTGCAGTCATTATCTGTAAATCAGCTGACCTTACGGCAAAGACAGGACTTTATTAATATTTTTCCATCAATTGTTACTATACTCAGTGTTAAACAATCTTTCCACAGTTTCCGCAAAGATTAAAAGAATTAACAAAGTGGAAAACGTAGCCGGCCAAGATATATTAGCGTATTAATAAATAGTAAATAAATGTGATACAACCACGCCAATTATCTCGCCCAAGGTTAGGTTCATAAGAACTTGTGTTATGGATAGTAGATAACAGACAAAATTACTTATATACTTTTTTGTAAATGCATACTTAATAATAATAAAACAGGGTGGAAATTTCAAACAGGGCACGAAGGGCAGGTACGATAACCGATGTAGCTACATAAAAAAATACAGTCAGCAGAAAACAATTTCAGTTTTCAAAAATTTCTGTTTCTTATGAGAATCAAAACATGTTATGATACCTTTTATGATTTTTTTAATTATTGCATTTTTCAATACTATTTTTATACTTATGATAAATTTTATTATACGTATGATATACGTTACGATATCTACTGCGGTATGAGTACTAGAAAAGTTAGAAATCGCGAAAAATTATTTCCACTTATTCGCTTAGGTGAAGCGGATACGACTGCGTGTAGCGCGAGCGCGGGGTGCATGTTTTTCGCGTTTTTCGCGATTTCTGACGTTTCTAGTACTCAAACCTTCGTTGGTGTCTTGGAGTGTTTTAATACTCACGAGAAACAGGATCGAACGTCATGAAAAAAAATTTTTTTTTGAGAACTGCCCATTTTATGCTGACCGTACATTTTTTTCAAAATCTGAAAATAATTCAAAATTTCTCAAAGATAAAAGATGGTTTCTTAAGAACGTTTTCATGTACCTACAACGGTTTAATATCTGCCCATACTGACCCGTCTTTATTTTCCACCCCGTATATATTATACACCCAGACCAATACAAATAGACATGTTCATGCTACAAATATTTGTCTTATCCGGTGATCGAACCCGGGACCTTTGGCTAATTGAACAGGGGGCTAATTGTCTAATTTTAAAATCGATCAATTTCAATTCGTCATTTGAAAGATATTTACATAGTTCAGGCCGTCACTATTTCACATTTGATAGGGATCGTGATCGGGACGCGTTTTGAAAGTATTAAATGAACGACATTGAACTGTCTAAGCAAAGTGACACACGAAAATATCTTTCAAATGTATGGAGAAATGAAATGAAGTGTCATTTAAAACATCATTCATGCCGAAAGGGATTGCGTTTACACAATTCATAAATCACTATCGCAATCATAATACCTTTGATAGATTTTGAAATTAGACAACTAGGGGGCAGGGCGTCAAAGTCGTATTAGGTGGACCATTTACAGTATTCATATTTTCCCAGCAACATTGTTTACTCTGTATAGGTATAGATATATGCTCGGACATGCCCGGACATACTCAGTGTTAAACAACCCTTTTCCGCAGTTTCAGCAAAGATTAAAAGAATTAACAAAGTGGAAAACGTAGCCTGCCAAGATATATTAGCTAGTATTAGTTGGACCATTACAGCGGCGAGCACAAAAATGGGTTTCACGCCCATCTAATAAATTTACCCGCTCGCCGCGGGCTCTAAGTGCCTTTACGACTTATGTATCGGTTTAGGGTCGGATAGACCAATGGGAGGGTTGTGTTACATTTTTAAAACGTTTAGTGGAACTGTTTTTATTATTTGTGGGTTTGAGGTAAAAACTAATATTATGTAACTTCTTAGGTAAATAGAAACGGTATTTTGTAGAATAGTTTTGCAATAAATGTCGTTACTCCGCTTTTTTATCATTAGAAATCGCCCCGAATACAAATGCAAAGCTAAGGTACATTTATTGTTTGTGTACCTATACGTCATCTAGTCTATGTCCACGTCACACAAATTAGTGTGGTCAGAATAAATATTGTTCTATTTCTATTTATTTTGTAATTGTTTGTCGTTTACTGTTGGTGTATAACAGCCGTTTTCTTTGCATTTGGTAAATGTTTATGACAGTGTAAATAAGAAAGAATTAAATAAACCAAACACTGTTTTAATTCGAGCGAATGCATCAGCCAGCCTACATCATCTGTGTAGTTTTTTTCTGACACGGAATTCAGCTTCACTGTCATACAATGAATTATTCTACTAAATAATACATTTGACGACCTGTTTGGCGCAGGGGTACTAAACCCGCCTTCTGCGCCAGAGGTCCCGGGTTCGATCCCCGGACAAGACAAATATTTGTGTGCGTGAACATGTCTATTTGTCTTGGTCTGGGTGTTTAATATGTATATTATGTATGTATTTACAAAAAAAAAAAGTATATAAGTATGTTTATCCGTTATCTAGTATCCATAACACAAGTTCTTCATGAAACTTAACGTGGCCTAGATAATTGGTGTATTGTATGCAATTATTATTATTATTATCATTCCACTGTTGGGCCATTAATAATAAAAATAAATAATAACAATGTATTAAATCAAATTAATTGTCTGTCACTTCATTTAACCCCGTAAAGCAGAATATTAATTACCCAGAATAAGAGACAGAATAGAGTAATAACGTCGCATTAGCAAACATCGCCCGCCAACATTGATATTCAGCCTGCTATTAACACGGACGGGAGAAACCGTAATCCTATTCCGGTAACAGCATAAAAGGCGAGCGTTCCTTTATCACTCCCGACTTCCAACATTAAGTTCCAGCTCATAATAGACGCAATAACACTCAGACTCGGAAAGAGTGCCCCTATAATGGTCCGGGTAAACGAATATGCGGGGGAATTGCGAGGAGCGAAGGCAGATGTGATTGCGAGACCCGGATACGGAATCATCAATCTACGCCCCCGCCACCCGCCCGCTCGTAAATCAAGCGCACAATGGCCGAAGGAAGTTCTTAAGAAGAAAAACTATAGGTCATATCCTTCCGGCGCTCGGCCAATCGGAAGCACGCGCCCCCCCCCACCCCGTGGGGTTATTCGGTTAGGGCGAGATTTTTCCGCGCCCCGGCTGGCATCGGCGGCGTTGTGAGACTTGTGAGTCGGTGATGCGACGGTGATGAGGCGGTTTGGACGTTGCATTAAATGATGCAATCAAAACCGCCTCATCACCGCAACTCGCAACCCGCTCGTCATAATTAATATTATGACGAGCGTCATAATATTAATTATGACCGCACGACGAGTGAGTTGCGAATTGGTTTTGATTGGGTTAACTTTTTTAACCGACTTCAAAAAAAGGAGGAGGTTCTTAAGTCACTGTATATTTATTTTTTAGCGAAGCACATATCTCGTGACAATTTTTTATTTAAGTATCTAGGCGCGTACAATATATTATACTTCGCACGCCTAACAACGCACTTGTATCACTGAAGTGAAAACATAAGTTAAGACGTCAGCTCGGACTATTGATCAATAAACGTAATACCTTAATCAATGATAAATTTTTAATAGAAAAAATCGACTCTGCCACATGTTATTCTCAGACAGGACTCGAACCTGCGACCTTTGGATATCCGGCCCACTGCTCTAACCACTGAGCTACCGAGCCTTGCGACCGACCGTCGAATTTTTCCAATACTTATTTACATTTTAATAGGCTGTAGGCCAGCGTTGTCATCAATGCGAAGAATATCCTTGCATTCGAAAGAATCATTTTTACAAATGTTTCACGATCGATAAAGATAACAACAGCCCAAATATAAAAAAATATAGCATTGAAAATGCAAAAATATAAATAATATTATAATATTTTATTAATAATAAAATCTTCCACTTACATATACGGGGTGTTAAAATACTCATAACGAAAACGAAAACCACGTATTCTCCCCATTTGTAATATTGTTTTCTTGTATGGAGCCAAACCTGGGATTCTGATAGTTAAGAAGTTATTGGGGATTAAAGTAATTATTTTTTGCTAAAGATTATCGTTTAAAGTAACAAAATCGCAATAAATATCAAAACCACTCAATAACACGGGGCCCCGGCCAGCTACTCGTACTCTACAGACACGCATACGTTGTTGCAAGCGTACCATAGTGTGTAAAAAATAACACACATTTTTTTACTAAACATAAGTCATTTTCCAGCTATTATTTTCACATAATCTTATTTGGCTTGATGTATACTACGCATATATCACGGCTTCGGTATGAGTCTTGGTAAAATAAAAAAAACTATCTACAGCAGTCTCTATTGCACAATGGTTAATAATCTGAGCAGTGCTACTTTAGTCCTAAAGTTTTTATCAGTTTAATTAAAAACCCGTCAAGTGCGAATCGGACCCTCCCACCGAGGGCTCCGCAAAAAGGAGAATGGAGAGTTTAGTATGAAGTTTGTCCCAACCACAATATAGGACATGAATTCAAATGTTATCCTTGTTGTCCTCATCGCAAATATATAATTTTTATTGCTCTAAGTAACGTCGAAGTTATAAAAAAATATTTTCAAAGATTACGAAAACAGAACGAGTTAATAATCTCAGTTTGATAATGATTTTTTCCGTGTTTCTTTATTATTATGTTTATTGGTGATGCCGATTAAGATGTTCTTGCTGAATTCAGCGTTCAGCGTGTTCAACTTCTCTGCTCCGTGTTGGGGCTAATCCCTTGATGGGTCCTTTACAACACATTGTGCCTAGCGCTATCAACCATTATTTTATCTATTTTATAAGTTGGAATTACCCAAGAAACCCCACATGACCAGGAGACGTATTTTTGAATTCAACTCGATACCTGAGGTCAACTGTTACACCGTCAACAGAGTTTTAATTTTAACTTGTTATTATTATTAACGAAAACGGACAGACGAACAACAAAGTGATCCTATAAGGGCTAAGTTTTTTTCTCTTGAGGTTCGGAACCCTAAAAATCAAGCAAATTTAACAATTGGTTAAGTAGGTATGATTTTATTTCTGTGCGTGCTCTATCTATACTCGTATTTTGTAAATGACTGTGCATAGGTGTAACTTGGCTAGTAGGTGAAAAAATCAAATAAACTGAAAATAAAACGAAGGTGTATTTTTATATTAAAATAAAGGTGTATTAATTCTAATTAATGCAGATACAGATTTTATTTTAAATTTTGATCTTAGATAATTTCTTAACTTTTCTTAACTTCCATTCCTGAAGAATATACCTAACCCCACTAAATGAAAAGTATGAACAATCGAATTACCGATTGAAAAAGATAATCACAATCGAAAAGACGTGAAACGGAATATCATATTACAAAATATATCCTTTCTGAACGCGTTCGTTCTGAAGCGCGGGGTTGAATTTGAAAATTTGAATTTAGAAGCACTCCCTGTTGGCGCGCGCAGGCAAATTGTGAATTAATGCCGCGGGCGCGCTCTTGTTAGTTAGTTTTTACGCTGCGCCCTTTGAGCGCGGAATTGCAGAATTGCATCAATGCACGCTAGTTGGCGGTTATTTAGACGCCCCGAGTCGAGATTGTTTTAAAGATTCCGTCTTTGTAGTAGATCAGTTTGAATGTTAGTTTCACACTTTCGGTCTGGTTAAACTGCATTAGTGGAGGGACTTTTGAGATGGTTGTAATTGTGAGCAGTTGGCGACGCTTGTTCTATTTTAGATTTATTCCGTGTTGTACACAAGATCAATTTTAATGTATGTACCTAGTTTTATAAAAGTTTGAACTGCACTTGTGAAGTGACTGGCAATACTCAACCCGCCCTCTCATCATTTGCTTTGGCCAGCAGCGTCATATATTGTGCTTCCTACCAGACTACCACAAACATGTCTGAAATGGTGACCACAGCTTTGAAACCATTAATTAAATCTTGCTATTTCAACGTCTTAAATTAATAATATACATCTTATTCTGTCTAATTCGAGGTCGAAGAAAAAAGTAAAAGTCCAAGAATTTTTTGTTTCTCACAGAAAAGACTTAATTACCACCGAAACCGTTCTTTCGATGAAATTGTAACCACAACTTTGAGGCAATAAAATAAAGACTTAACCCCAAAAACGTCACTTGCTTAGGGCCATCGTCATAGAGAGCTACACGTACCATATTGTACCCCTATCTGATTACCGCAAACATGTCTGAAAGAGTGGCCACAGCTTTGAGGCCCGCGGCTTATTCACCCGTTGTAGGTATAATACAAGGGTTAATTGCAATTTGTTTGACGTCACTCTTGACATGCGGTTGGGTTAATGCAGTTGCTAATTGAAACTTTTTGGATGTACGGTCAAGAAAAGGTAAGGCGATCCAAAACTGTGAAATTTCTCCAATCGACTTTGAACTTTCAGGGGAAGCCGTTGAGTTCAGATTTGGCTGAAGAAGTTTGATATTTTGTATAAACCGTAGTGCCGTTGACTGTACAGTCATCGTCGTGGATAAACATTCCGTTTGATTCTTCATACTTCAAGAGAAAGAAAGAAAGAAAATCAATTAATTGAAGAGGTTCTAAGGTCCAGAAAGGTAATGGTTGCAAGATCGTTTAACATTTTAAATATTCTTTTATTGAAACAATACAATCGCCTTTCATTGATAATCAAGTAAGTAATACGTAGGTAATTTTAAAATGTGAAATGTGTGATGTGTTTGAATCATAGACAGCATAGTAGTAACTGAATCAATTTGTATTAAAATAATGACGGCATGGCATAGTAGAAAAAAAAAACTTATAATAAAGGGATTTAAACCTTTTAGCCTTGTCACCGGTCCGCCATTTTAATTTTATTTTCAAAATCGCGCCGCATTATACTTCCTATTTAAATGGATAGGGAACGTAAAGATGAACAAAAAACATTATGCAACATAATGCCCTAAAGTGTCGGGTTAGTGGTAATTGGAGTTAAAAGTGTTATTTTAGGTCGGCAATCATCATCAGCCTGTGGACGTCCACTGCTGGACATAAGCCTCTCCTAGCTCACGCCTATTGTGGCGTTCATAGGAGGCTATTAGCCTACTATTACACTACTTATTATCTGGCTAATGTGACACTTTGGGGCATAAGGTCATAATATTTTTTGTTTCTCTGGGTCCCCTCTTTTTCATTTATATCGGTACTGTAGTGCGATGTCATTAGGAAAAAAAAAATCAAAATGGCGTCTCTTACTACGGATTTGAAGGAGGCCATCAAATACCATTAAAACTCTTCTTTAGAGAATACACGACGCTAAAGCGCCTGTAAAAGTTTCCCAATTATCACTTATAATGTAAAAAAATATGTAAGTTACATTACAAACAATCATCATTAGTTAACAACCCTTAATAAATTCAAAAGTTAAACAATGTTACCATTATTCGAGCCAGCCCAATTGGCACCCCGAGCCAATAAAAACGTTTATTATCCTTGCCACCCCGATGTGTCCGCTTTGTTCCATAGAGTATAAAACACTCCTTGGTTTCCGAACGATGCGACATTCAGGCGCCTTGGGATTCTTAAGAGCGATCTGCCTTAAGAGGTTAATAACATTGATTGTAATAATAATTATCTCAATGACAAAATATTCAGTGTTGTTTTTACTTTATCTTAAACTTAAACAAGCTCAAAATATAAATACAGTTTGTAAGCAGGTATTATCTGGGAAATTTGACTTTATTTCATTTAACATGGAGAAAAGTGCACAGAAAATTCTGCATGTTGAAAAAAAATAAACGTTATAAATAATTTAGCCAATAAGGTTATACAAAAAAGCCGGCCAAGAGCGAGTCGGGCTCGCGCACCGAGGGTTCCGTACCATCATAATAGTAGCTTGGGGAAAAAGTTTCTTCGCATTTTTTAAGAAAATTAAATATATAATTAATATTGTCATTTTGTTCGATAACTTTTTGCCATCTTGTAGGTAGGGACATGATCCCATTGCTATAGAAATTTTGGGGTTCTGATCAATATACCGCAACAAGTGGTTTTGGCAGTCCCCTCGTGATGTTACCTTGACACTGCCTATAAGATTCTGAAGAGACCGAAACAGGTGGGAAATCTGAAGGTGCAAGGTCAGGATTATACGGCGGATGCATTAACACCTCTCAGCCAAACACTTCTAATTTTTGCTGAGTGGCTAAAGATGTGTGAGGTCTAACGTTATCATGATGAAAAACCACACCCCTTCTGTTGATTAATTCCGGCCGCTTTCTCTCAACTTCTTGCTTTTATCTCATCAGTTGTTTGCAGTAGAGTTCAGAATCGATGGTCCTGCCTGGTGGTAATAGCGCATAATGAATAATGCCCTTCCAATCCCACCACATACACAGCATCACCTTGTTGCGAGTTAACCCGGGTTTCGCCACAGTCTGTGAAGCCTGACCGGCCTTTGACCACGGCCATTTTCGGACGTTCTTGTTCGTACGTGATCCACATTTCATGTCCAGTTATCAGCTTCTTTAAAAATGGTTCGGTAATAAAGAATTACAAATGAGTACTCGGTTCATTAGGTTGCTTTCAGTGAGCTCGTGAGGTACCCAAATACCGAGCTTTTTTGTGTACCCAGTTTTTTCAAATGCGCCATAACTGTTTGTGGTCAATTCCCAGTTTTTCAGCTACGTCGTAACTACTGATATGCTGATCTTGCTCCACTTTTACAAGAATGGCATCCATTTTATCCGTAATAGGGCGATCAGAGCGACGTGCATCTTGGACATCAACATTTTCGGATTGAAAACGCTTAAACCAAATTTGTGCTACTTTCACAGACACTGCACTAGGCCCATAAACATTCCACAAATTTTTTTTTCTTACTTTTTTTCTTTAAGTACCTTTTTTGTTGTAAAATTTTCAAATATATCGAATTTCTTCATTAATTTCACTCATTTTGACAATAAGAAAAAACAAATGAAAATTACACAATTTCCTAATTTGAATTTGGTATCATCTTCTTTAAAATTTAAACTTTTAATGATACCAAAACCAGCCAGATACAAATAGTATAGCCAAAAAATATTCTATTACAAGTTCATACATACTATATGCGAAAAGACTTTTCCCCCAACCTTATATATTATCCCCATACATCGACATACCAAACCAACAGCAAATAAGTATAAAATCGCTTTTTTAAGATTTACAAAATAGTTGCTATTTAAGATATTGTTTTATTTTTCCTGTAATTTTTGCATAAACTTCTATCACATATCACATAGAATAATTTCAGATTTGTCTCTATGTAAACTTCGGTGATAAGAGGGGCGGGGGAACCGTTTTTTTTTTACAATTTCATATAAAGTCGAAAAATATGCGGCCTAAAATTAAAAGAAAAAATGATTGAGAATGTGCAAGCAGCGCTCTTTCATATGAAACCCCACATTCCCTAGTACACACTTTGAATTTTTTAGACCCTGTTGTAAAAAAAAAAAAAAAACTCTCTTAATTGCAAAATAGTTGGGCAAACGTCATCTAAAACTATTCCAAATTTTAAGTTCATTACATTAGTAGTTCTTGAGATATCCAGCTGTGACAGACAGACAGACAGACTGAGTCGCACCATAAGGGTTCCTTTTTACCATTTTGGTTCGGAACCCTAAAAACATTATATATTAAGTAGTATTTTGAGTCATCTATAAAAACTGAAATAAACCTAGACTCGTACAATATGATTTTTATGGGAGGAAGACACCAATTTTGTGTAGGGGTCAACATTGAATTCTTAAAAAAATTACCCTCTCTCACCTGCTACTCCTAATATTTTACATTTTGTGAAATAAATTCTCATGCTTCTTAAAATCTTATTAGTTTACCGTTGAACTGCACAGAAGAACAAGCAGGAGAGCATTGGACCGGATTTCCAAAGGTCGTGGGTTCGAGTCCCATCTGAGAATTTACTAGTAGCCGAGTTCATTATTTTCCAATATTTATCTATTTAAATTTTATAATTTAGCAAGAAAAGCCTCAAGAGCCCTACTTCTTTCGAAACCGCAAATTATTACTACAAACAACTGTCTTCTTGCAGACACAATAATACAGACATGACACCTCCTTTATAGATGAAAAAACTTGAGTAAATTTTTCTCCTTTTTTAAACTAACCCTAACAGCGCCGCGGGCCACGCACATGGCCACCAAATTCATAAATTACATGCGTGTTTAAATTCGGTACCACATTATTTAAGCCCGTTTGAATCGGAACGACATCATTTAAGCTTGTTTGAATTCGGACCGCACATTCGGTAATCCGACCGCGGTATAATAATATAAATCGGACTAGGATTAGTGACAAGATTATTTGCAATAATGGAGTGAGTGGGGTTGAAAATTGGGCCCGTAATCCCTATAATGCGGAGTGAAATGAAAATTACAGTGTGTCATCTCTTTAATAATTTAATGGTAAACTGTTAGGTGTTGATCAGGTTGAATTTAATAATATTTTTTCATCGTGTTAATAGTTTTCTCTGCAGATATGTGGTGTAATAATGTTGTAATGCTGTGTGTGTGTGTGTGTGTGTGTATATATCGTGCTCCGTTCGTTGTATTATATTATATTTCTATTTTCGATTTCAAGTCTCATCTCATCTCGTAGAGTTTAAATAAATAACCTTCAAAGCTATTTTATGATGATATACTTCTAGAACACATGTTAAAAATAAAAGTACATTATAACACAATTTCTTTTACAAAATAATGTTTAAAAAAGTTTATGATAAATACTGCATTGTATTTAAAACACTGAAAATCTAAAAAATCATAAATTATTTTTAAAAAATACCATTACGATCTAAGTAAAAGTTTTAAAAGCCCTGACTTTGAGACATTTTGCTCGTCTTGTCTATGGTAGTGCCTACTTTAATTTTTATTTCATTAAACAATTAAACAAGGTTTCTAAAATATATCTGCCGTATTATTTAAGTATGAGGCAATTTGAATTCATATAGCGATAGTGCAACATCCCCTTATTTTTTATTTTAAAAAGTTAACCGAACTATTTCGCTAGAAGCAGCCATTTGGCTAATTTAAAAAGTAAAGTCGTTCCCCAAACGGTGTCGATGCAGATCACCAGCCTGATTGCGCCGCGCCGCGACGTTGCCGCCCTCTCGCCGCGAGCTCGTTACACCATTATTTGAATTTGGAAAACGAACGGCCCACAGACCGCCCCCGGCGCAGGAGCTATTTGCTCTGTTCATAGATACAGATGTTGGTTAGATTCCTTTTTTGAATCCATAATTCCTGTGGTGTTATTGAAACTTTTTAATAGCGTTTGTCATCTGTTTTGTTCCGGCGAGCTATTTGCTCTGTGGATAAGGCTAACCAACTATCCTGTATTTAACAGGACGTCTCGTTTTTCAACCTATCATTTTGACCTTGTCCTGTATCTAAATAAGAAAAATACAGGACTATAGATGGTATGATTGATTGACGACCGGTTTGGCGCAGGGGTACTAAGCCTGCCTTCTGCGCCAGAGGTCCCGGGTTCGATCCCCGGACAAGACAAATATTTGTGTGCATGAACATGTCTATTTGTCTTGTTCTGGGTGTTTAATATGTATATTATGTATGTATTTACAAAAAAAAGTATATAAGTATGTTTATCCGTTATCTAGTAACCATAACACAAGTTCTTAATGAAACTTAACGTGGGCTAGATAATTATTGTGTAAAAAAAAAAATATGTTTCATTCAGCACCAACCTCTATATTCTGTAAAAGTTAAAATTGCAAATTGTAGGATATGAACCAAAGTTAACCAAAGTCAATTAAATGGCAAAAAAGGCAACAAAAAAAAACAAGCGTTTTTTTAGTTTTTATTGTAAAGATAAAAAATAATATGTGTTTCCAACATTGACATGAATCACACAGTCACAGCGATTTTCCATGCTTAAGATCAGTTCACCTAAATCACTTTGAGGAATGGCTGCCCACGTTCCTTCTAACAAGCCAAAAAGTTGTTGTGGAGTATGCACGGCATCCATACTCAGCAGAGCTCTCTGGATGCTCAATTGGGTTGAAGTCTGGCGATTGAGCAGGCCACGACAGAACGTTGATTCGAGCATCGGCAAGAGTGCGTGTTACGATTCTAGCCGTGTGTGGACGTGCATTGTCGTGTATTAAGGTCTTCTTCCTCCCAATTTCTGTGTTCGCGAACCCATTGTAAACGGGTCCTACGATCGTGGGGTGCTATAGGTGGAACCCTCATATGCCTTCGCGGACGTAGACGTACTTCACGTAAACGATTTCGGTTGGTTTGGTCGCTTATCAGCAAGCCTGAAGCGCTGAGGGGCCTCGTAGCCAACATCATGGCGGTCATGGTACGATATCGTCAAGCAGTATTTTGGATATAACGGTCCTGTCTACAATTGGTGATGCGAGATCGTCCTCCATATCGCTCAGCCACGCTGCCCCTGATACGATAGACGTGTCAAATAACGTCGTCGATCCATATTGATCCAATTTTTTGCAGATTCGGTGCAGATATTGTAATGCTTTTGGAAAACGCTATTTCATACTTTTGTAAGAATCCTGATTGACGCTTGATTTTCTATTTTAAACAAAAAAAGAAATTGAAATGGTGCAATTTATTAAAAATAATTAATGACCCAGAAAATAAAATAACAATCCTCTTTTGTGGCGATACTCTAAAACTTACTTGATCCCTAGATACCTTTGATGTGTGTAGTAAGAATATTAACACGTTGTTCCGTATATTTTCCTTAACCTTAGATAGCTAACGTTCGTCAAAATGACGAGCATCCGATATACATTGCTTAATTTCTCTTTTATTGTTTTATTAACACACCCGCAGTTTCGTGCCAACTCAGTACCCAGTTGACCACATAGAGTGGTGGTCTCATCTAAAAAAAAAAAACAAAACAAAAAAATTTGTTCCCAAAGAAATAAAAATATATTCTATATATATATAATATATATGATATTCTACAAAATAGCCTAACATTCATATTCCCTATTTTCTATAAACATAATAAAAGTAAAGAAAATATTAAAAAATAAGCATTTTAAAATCTAAATCGTCAAAAAGTCGAATGGCTAGCTTTTCAGAGTAGTTCCGCAACGTTAGCTATCTAGGGTTCAATCCTTTAATTTTATGTCACATATACTGTAAAATTAGCACACAGAGTTGGGCACCCTTAATAGACACAAAAATTGGTTAGATTCTTTTTTGAATCCATAATTCCTTGTGGTGTTATTGAATTTTTTAATATCGTTTGGCATCTTTTTTGGTCCGGCGAATTGTTTGCTATGTGGATAGATCCAGATGTTGGTTAGATTCCTTTTTTGAATAGGGTAAAAGCCGGATAGTTGCCTCAGTGGGATAGATGCCCCGGTTCTAAGTACACTATGTTAGGGACGTTGGCGGCGTCAGCGCTTTACTGCATTTGTGAGTGCCCCTCCCGCAGGCCTCAGTGCCATGTGAACCGTTGGTGTAGGCGCACGCGTTTCGTTCGTGCGAGCAAAAATCTTCCGCGACGAAACTTTGACAGGCGTCGATATTATTTGGGTAAGTAATTTCTATTGAATATTTTTATTAGTGATGGTGGTTTTAGTCAACTTTTTGTTTATTTGCGTGCATTAGAGTTTAAATTACACTGTTTATTAAGCTTTATTGTTGAATTATTTTTATTTATTTTAAAAATAAGAAGGGCAAGTATCCGTATCAAAAAGGATAGTTGCCCTAGTTACTTTCGCGGATAGTCGCCCCAAGGGCGACTTGGGGCGACTATCCGCAACTGTTGTTATGTTTATTAAAAATATGTTTATCAAAATGTTTATTATTTTATAATGTTGATTAGTACTTAATCAAATATGATGGTTAATAATAAAGACTGATTACTTAAATTGATATACATTTATTTTATTTAAAAAATCATAGTGAGGCACGTATCCCCGGAGGCATTTTTGTAACTATCCTAGTAGGCAACTATCCCCTTTTTTAGAGGTCAAATAAAACAGGATTTAGTCAAAACCCTTATTAATTATGTTAACTAAAATAGGCTACTATGAAAGATCAAAGACCTATGTTTTGATATACATTTTGCATAATTCTTCATAAGTACATTTTTTTTTATAATAGAGCTTTTTTGAAAAGTGGGGCAACTATCCGGCTTTTACCCTACATTATATTATACCATAGTTGGTGTTTTTGAAATTTTAGAATAGCGTTTTTCATCTGTTTTGGTATTTTTGCTCTGTGGATAGACAAATGTTGGTTTAACAGTAAGATTCCGTTTTAGAATCTTTATAATGGTGTTATTGAAACTTTTTAATATGCGTTTGTCATCTGTTTTGGTTTTCTTAACTACTGAACTAAAATGCAACTGTTTTTTACTATAAGGCTTAAAATTGTATTTCTTGCGGTATTGTTTTATTTGTACCGATATAATTATACGTTTATGCAAGAAAGAAGTATATTGAGATAGACGAAAAGAGCGGTATAAACTGTATAAGAACCTAGCGTGTCGAATTTTTCTTACCTACGATGACGTCACGAGCGAGATTTAGTGATGTGTAAATGATATTGACAAGCTCTTGCAAGAAAGCACTGCACAATTAACAATTTTCGTTTCTGAGTGACGCGTGTTTTCATTGCAATGGCCTCAAGCGGACTGACTTAGGTCGTAAAACTTTGACCGTAGATCAAACTTTTGACACGCAAGGTAGGTACACTTTTACCGTCTATCTCGATACAGGTCTGGTTCACCAACTGTCGATTATAATATAATCGTGATTCAAAGCATCGTTCTGTCCCTTTAAACTTCAAACAAACTGTTGAAATTCAATAACATTTAAGTGATGTTTGGTTAATTGGTTGGTTTTCTTTTATAAGCGACGGGGATACTCTTTGCCTTCATCATATCTGATTTTAAGTATTGATAAGGCTGAAGATAGTATCGAGCCTCTCCCGGAATCCTCAACCACTGGGGAACTGGCTATCTTATCTCTAACTGCCGGAACACAATAATGCTGCAAACATTGTTGTTATGGCGTCAGACTTAGATAAGATGGTGGTAGCTAGCCAGGCGGACTTACAACAAGTTCTACCATCAACCAAACCCCCACGGGGAATCGAACCCGGGACTGGACTGGTTCTAATACCGGTGGTTACCACTAGACCACAGAGGCGGTATAGCTTTGGTTTCCTATCTAATTTAGTTTTTTTTCCATTGTCCCATATATTCAACTAGCCTTCCGCCCGCGACTTCGTCCGCGAGGAATTAGGTTACAATACAATCCCGCTTTATTCTCGATCCTGTGAGAAGACAAATAAATCCTTTCTTAGTGCACGCCTACATCGTTAAAGGATCCCTTTATGCAAAATTTCAGCTTAATCGGTTCATCCGTTCGGAATGTGCGTTATTTGTCAGTCAGTCCCGATATTATTTTATTATTAGTATAGGTGTCTTGGCTTGCCAAGACTCGCAGTGGAATGGGTGGACATCAACATATGCGATTAAAGAGACATGACATCCCTAATCTCTTGGAAAGATTCCCAGCTTAGAGACATAGAGAGAGTTTGCTGAAAAGAAAATTTTCAACAGTTTATGGCTCTCGTAGAAATTAATTAATCGACCAAGAAAGTGGCTTATTGTCAGGGGCGTGCATTGGTTTTCCAGCGTAGTAGGCACTGTAGATCTAACTAGTAACTTTGCACTTATCCTATCCTGCTACCGAATATTATAAGTTTGAATGTTTGTGAGGATATTTGGATGGAGGAATGTTTGTTACTATTTCACTCAAAAACTACTGAACTGATTAAGATGAAACTTGACAGAAATGTAGCTTATATATCAGAAAACCACACTGTATGCAAATATTTATAATTATCCTGATATTCCCACGGTAACGGCAACCACGCGGCGAGTAAAACCGAGAGCGGCCGCTAGTCATAAATGATAAGGTTCGTAATATTTAGTAGGAATATTAAAATGCTGACGAGTTTGATTGTTTGAACACGCTAATCTCCGGAACTACTAGTTCGAATTGAAAAATTATTTTTGTGCTGGATAGTCCATTTATCTCGGAAGGTAATAAGATATTTAATATCACGTTACGATTAATAAGAGCAGAGCATTAATGTAAAACGTTACAGAAACGGGAATAAAATATTAGTTTTGGGAGCTTCCGTTGCGGACGGTGTGTAAACGGTTAAAGTTATGTAAAAATCATGTATGACGAAATTATTCCCCATCAAAAATTCTAAAAAAAAGTCCGCGACAGCATATGTCTATGTTTTATGGTTAACTCACTATAACCATTTTTCAGATAATAAAATTTGTTCAAAATAATGTATTATTTGAGAAGCTGTTTTCATAAACATGATATTAATCCTTATCTAAAGAAATACGTTAATCATCACAAGTATTTAATTTTGAACAAAATTGTCCTTTACATCATTAAATTTTAATGAATATCTTAGGAAATATGATAGTTTTAAAATAACTCCTCAACAAAATAATTCGCGACCAAATTCATTCGTCAGGTAGGCATGCTTACTTTATACTGATATATTCCGGAAGTTTAAGCTAGAACGTTACACGAACAAACAGCGCCCTTCTTGCCATGGGCGGTTTATACTTGAGCAATACTTTTTCTAAATATGTTGTATTCTTGTATGAAACGCTGCTTGTTTCGAGTAGGCAATTTCGAGACTGCCTATCGGTAGGTATTCAGTATTTAGCGTAAGGAATATCTTAGTGGGTGAGTGTTGAATAGAAGTTTAAACTAAAATAATATAACTTTAACACTTATTGTATATTTATTTAGGTTTTGAATGAGGTAGGCACTGCCTAATTGCCTATATGGAATGCACGCCCCTGCTTATTGTTCCTGGAACAGATTGCCATGTAGCAGAATCAACAAAAAAAAAGTATAGATGTAACATATTTTTATTCTCGGCAAGAGTCGATTGCTCCTAAAAAATATTCTTTCATCAATTTTTCCCATATTGTCAACTTAACACATTTTCGTTCACAAGAGTCGATATCTCGTAGGAAATGAATGTTTAATAAGTTTATTGGAGCCGATGTCGGATCGATCATCGAGTTAGCGGCCGAAGCGACGATTACTCATCGGGTGTCGAGAAACAAATCGTTGTTGTACACTCAAAAGCACTTCAAGTTTGCTAATCGAACTACGAAAATGTCTCTTATTACGAACACGTTTAGGTCTATATGTAACGCTTGATGTGTCGCCTGTACAATGTAATTTGCATATAGGTTTGTTACAGTAATGATATCAGAAGTGTAGAAATTATGCTCCTTCACCTACATTATAGGAATTATTTTTGGATTCAGTTAAAAGTTTTATCAATAATGGGATGAACTCCGTCGGTTTTCTTACCACAAACTGTTAGCAATTCTATAGTAATATACAAATACGAATACAAACTTTTTTATTTGGTACCAAGCACAGGACATTTTACGAATTAACATTATATTTTACTCCTAGATATAACAAAGCCATGCGGTACAAAAACATGAAACATTTAAAGGTATAAAAGTACAAGGAATTTAGTGTCCCACGGCAGTACCAAATGGGTGTCCAGTTCAGCATTGAGTCAGCGATAAGGCTGACGCTGATTTTCAACTGGATCCCTAAAAAAAATATTTATTGACACGTGGACGTCAATGCTATAATTAAAAAAATATAAATATATACTACGGCAAAGATAAGCAATAAATAGTTAAAAATTATAATGAATAGTTAATATTGTTAACAAGGTGGCTATACGCAGTGTATAGCTCCGTCCTGTACTCAAAGTTGCTTCTATATAATGATGACAGGTGATGGTGAGACTTCTGGTGGATAGAATTGGGGGCGGTTTTGCTAATATTCTTAAAAGAGCTCAACTAAACAGTACGTTGGCATAGCTTAACTATGTCAACATACTAAGTATATTCTTTAACAGACTCTGCAGTTGACTAGTGCCTTCGTGTTAGAATTTCATTTTTATCCCGTCCTTCACGAAATGTATTATTCCATAGCAATGAGAGATTATACTGCTCATCTCTATACCTACCTACCTATATAAAATCAGTTCATAAGTTTTTCCGGAAAATCAGAACAGACCAATAGGGAAAGTTTTTAACAGTTATTATTGTCTTTATCTCACAATAATATGCAACAATGATTGTTTGTTGATACCTGTATTTTATGCAGATTTTTTTATGAACCACGGGGAGACTGTTGGCTTTCATCATACCTGATGTTAGGTTTCGATAAGGCTGAAGAAGGACCTCTCCCGGAAACTGGTTATTTTATCTTTAACTGCCAGAACACAATGCTGAAAACATTGTTATTTTGGCGTCAGACTTAGATAAGATAAGATCTGGCTTTGTTACTATTGCATTAAGTACATCTTTAGATAATAAGTTATTTATTATTATTTATTATTTACTAACGACCATGGCCGACACAAACGAGCTTCCAAACCATAAACAATTCAGGAGATCTTCCGCGGTGAAATGGCGTAATGCTCTTACTTCCTACTGTCCTTTTGTCCGTTTGTATCGTTTGCATATAAACGATTTACCGTCACAAATGAAAATGATTTCTTTTTAAACTTAAAGACGATGAGGTCGATGTGGACAAGGACAAAGATGTTATTTTATGGTCTTTGTTTCTTTATATGTAAATGTTTAGTTAGATGTTTAATACGTAGCCAACTATTGTTATGAACAAAGCACACGCATTGAATGAATGAATGAGTTTTTTCTAAAACATACATGAAACAATTACAAGTTTATAGCATAAAAAGACAAATTAAAAACCAACTTAAACCAAAAGGTACAATTTCACTGTCTGAAGTAGATGTCTCACGGCTGCTGCCAAAAAGGAAGTCAATTCATAATTTTGCCGGGCCCAAAGAGCCCGGCGCTAATTTTCAATTGACCCTGGACATTCTTTTTGACAAAATATGCCAATGCCAACTAGTTAGTTTAGCAATGCTCGTAAGTCAAGTCCCGCATACTAGTTAAAAAAGACAATTATCAAAGAACTAATTTCCACTATACTATTCATAGTAATGAAAATTTAAGTAAATATTAAGTCGCCCATCCTGTGAACGACCGTTGCGAAAGTTACATAATGCCACAATGGCTGTGCGAACGCGTTTTTTTATGAACAACGGGAAGACTCTTAGCCTTCATCATACCTGATTAAGTATTATAGTATTGATAAGGCAGAAGATGTAAGCGAGCCTTTCCCGGAATCCTCAATCACTGAGGAATTGACTATTTTATCTCTTAACTGCCGGAACACAACAATGCTGAAAACATTGTTGTTACGGCATCGGACTTAGATAAGATGGTGGTAGCTAGCTAGGCGGACTTACAAGAAGTCCTAATCACGGATCACGGCACCTCTAAGTACCTTTAGAAAAAGTAGTAAAATAGCTAATTGATAAATAAATAAAATTTTACCAAACCTGTTTAAAAGGCAGACAATCAACTTCTATTTTCCTCAATCTGTCGATTTATACACCAAGTATAATGCCTGTGAATAAATATGTCTATCAAACGATAAATATTCTTTTCTTCGGATTTTGTATCTATTTTTCCATTAATAACCATTTGAAGAAACTATTCTGATTCCTTTTAACTCATTGTCTATCCACTTTATATAAGCTTGATCAATAAATATAAAATAGATCAGAATAAATATCGTACATACCAAAGTTTACATAAGCTGGATGGGCTTTGATAGGTATTTTTAAAAAATATGATGAAAATCTTTGTTTTCATATCATTGTATATTTTTTTCACACAATGAACTTATTGATCCGCATTTACGATTGTCTAGCTTGTTGATTTGAATAAATGCAAACACAATTCCGTCCAGACTGTGTACCTAGTTAGAAAAATATCGTCGTCTCAGCCACATGACAGCCACTGCTGGGTATAGGCCTCCCCTAAGGATCTCCACGACGACGATCGGTCCAGCGCTGCCCGCATCCAGCGGCTTCCCGCGAACTTTACCAGATCGTCGGCCATTTTGTCGGGGGCCTACCCACGGCTACTACGAGAGACTCACTGCTACGAGATAGGTGCTACGACGCAGATAGCAACGACAAATGATGCAACGCAATTCTACTATAAACCTACTTAAATTATAAATGCGAAAGTATATCAGTTTGTTTGTTCGTTACTCTTTCAAGCTAAAACTACTGAACGGATTTGGATGAAATTTGACACAGAGATAGTAGATAACCTGGATTAAAACATAGGATGCTTTTTATCCCGATATTCCCACGGGAACGGGAACCACGCGGGTGAAACAGCGGGCAGCCACTAGTATTAGGAATTCGAAAGTATGTCAGTTTGTTTATTTATTTATTTGTTTGTTACTCTTTCTCGCCGAAAATACTGAGCGGATTTGGATGAATTTTGGCACAGAAATAATCGATAGCCTGGATTAAAACATAGAGTTCTTTTAATCTCGATATTCCCACGGGAACGGAAACCATGCGAGTGAACCGCGGGCGACCGCTAGTCTAGAATAATTTTACTTGAGACAACTGATAGTTGCCTCTGTGATTATGTATTCATGCAAAATATTTTATGTATGTTACGTAATCATGTCTGTTCTTGAATTGGTTTGTATTTTTGCCGCAATAATATAGTAATAACAAAGTCAATTATTATTATAAAGGTAAGGCTATAAGGCTAAGGTCGGTCACAGGGTGGGTGACCAAAAATAACAATCTTGAGCTACTCTGTTAATTTCGAAGGCGTGTTATAAAGCCAAATTGAAACATGACTGATGAAACAAAGCACAGGCATCGGCCATCTAATTGTTATCATCACAACAAAAAAAAACGACTTCAAAAAGATGCTACTTTGCATTTAAATAGGTACTTTTACTTATGATAAATTGTAAATAGAAAAATGTTGAAAAAAATCAACGGCCACAAGTGAATTCTCAGATGGGACTTGATCACACGGCCTTTGGAAATCCGGTCCAATGCTCTAACCACTGAGCTACCGAGACTACGAGGTCCTTTTACTTTTAGTTCTGTTATAAAATATAGGTAAGTACGTAGGTACTGACGAATTGATAAACTTCTCTATTAAAGGCGATACGATGATAATAAAGTAATTAAATGGTATCGTGTGTTAAGTATCCTCTTCAACAATAAAGAATATAGGCAACTCAATAGCCTCTTCCTTTAAAGACCGCCTATCCAAAAATTTAGTCGGGAAGGATTGCAAACGATGTTCCGGTTCTCACGCAAACGAAGTTGCGGGCACAGCTAGTATTAAATAAAGTGGTAATTTTTGCTAACGAAAAAAAGGGTACCTTTCAAGGGGTTTTTTTTCGTATAATAAACGAAAATAATAATATTATTATTACTGATTCTTGACCTTTATGATCTTATTTTAATATATAATCATTGTATTGTGGGGCTCAGCAGCTAATATAGAAAATGTTTTTATACTTCAAAAAAGAGCTGTGCGCGCCATTTACAGACTTCGACGGAGAGATTCTCTTAAGGATTTGTTTAAAGAGATTAATATACTAACTTTGGCGGGGCAATACATCTATGATTATATAATATATGTAAGGAAACATCATGATTTATTTATTAAGCATAGCGATGTTCATAATTTTAATACTAGAAACAAGAATAAGCTTGCCGCTCTAAAATTTCGGCTTGAAAAATGTAGACGCTCGTTTTTGGGGAAAGGCATAGCCTTTTTAGGGTTTCGTAGCCTAAAGGCAAAAAACGAAACCCTTATAGATTCGGCCAATCCTATGTATGTCACAGCCACTTTATTCCAAAACTATGAGGATTACACAGTTGAAACTTGGTAGGTAGATGTATTCTGTAAACCGCTTTACGGTTTTTACACAAAAATAAAAAATATATAAATTAAGGGGGAGCTCGCCATACATGGAACTGACACTGATTTTTTTTTCATCAAACCTATACGTGTGGGGTATCTATAGATAGGTCTTTAAAAATTGCATTGCGGTTTCTAAAACGATTTTTTCTCAATTCAACCGTTTGAAAGTTATACACTTCCAAAGTGGAAAAATGTGTGTCCCCCCTTTTCAAATAAGAAAGTGAAAAATCAAAAAAAAATATGATGTAGATCTATATAAACACTTTCAACGAAAATTGGTTTGAACGAAATATATTTAGTAGTCTCAGAGCTATAGCACATTTTATATATAACTTTGTCATTCATACAAACACTATGAAAACAAAGTTATTTTTGCAGACGAAAAATTATAGTGGCATTTTGGCAATAATAATAATAATAGAAACTTTATTGCACACGATACAAAAACAAACCTGCCTTTGCATAAATTTAAAATATATGTTAAAAAAAGGTTATTACAAGGTAGATGACTATTTAAAAGATCAAAATGCTTGGATGTGATACCAACATTAAACATAACTATTGTAAATTGTGTAAGAGGGAAATATTCAAATATGAGTATGAGAAAATTTTCCTCTTTTATTAAATATATTTCAAGATTGTAGATTTGTGTTTGGCAAAAACATGTTCCATTGTAAATGTTGTTGTTTCTGCTAAGGCTGATAAGTTTCTTGCGGCCGTTCTTCTTATCAGTTAAAAGATGTCCTGAATGGCTGGTAGGGAAAATAATTGTTGGCCTATTCGAAAGTACTTATCTATAAGTCTATTTGTTTACGTCATTTCCGGCTTCCCTATTTTAAATTCGCGCGCTTCATGATGTGGTTCCTTACTTCCTATCCCTTTCCTACTCACACCATCGAGCGCAGAGTGAGAGAACTAATCAAGCAAGTGCAGTGCATCGTGATTCGTCGCGACTATAGCGCCAAAGTTGCTACGTTCCTTCCGCTTCGACAACCGAACCGCGTCGCCACGATTTGCGTGCGACTCCTCATATAATTTAAAAATAAAAATACTTTAACCGCAACTTGAAGTTTATAAACTGTGTAATAAGTGATCTAGTGTTCTAAAGTGTGTGGAACTTAGCCGGCCGGCAGAGTAACCTAGGCCTAGGGTTCCTGTCCATCCTGCATGTGTGAGACTATGAGTGGCGTTTCCGGAAGTGCAGCTGAAGTGCAGCTGAAGACAAGATACTCCAGAAGCTGAATTGTACCGCGCTTGGTGAGTCCCCTTCCCTCTCCCTATACCTAAGGTCCACATCATTTTTTTTCTGAACCACAAATCGCAAACTGCCCCGCTATTCGCTATACAGTCCACTTATATTCCCGCCATCCCACTATTTGAATAAAAGTCTTTGACTTTGACTTTTGACTTTGAATCAACCAATTGATCTACTTTTTAATCATAGAAGTAGGGAGGTTTTCTAGTAGTGTAATAAAAAAGTCGACAATTTCATAGGTAAAGACATATATATAGAAATCACATTAAATAATATTTAACCACATCTAGAAATGGTCCCGAAACGCAGATCACAGAGATATCATATAGGTAGTAGGGTTTTATAAGGTTGTGAATTAGACCACACCTGTTTATTAAGCACGATGGTGGTCAAATGCCTGCCCAGTAATTATTATTAAAAAAAAAAATGGCTTAGGAACATAACCGATCCATATACCGAGAATCCACTGTGTCCGTGGCTCATCGCAAGCTATTATAAGAATGATTTTTTATAATCTTACGAGTATGTCTAGTATATCCTTGAATCATAGTTTGTATTTTTGGTGCCATAATAAAATAATAAAATAGTAAGGCCATCACACTAAATATATCAAATAGGTAGCAGGGTTTTATTAGGTAGTAAAAGGGCAATTTAGGAACATAACCGATCCATATACGGCGAAACGTTCCGCTCGAGAATCCACTTTGTCCCGTGACTTATCGCGAGCTATTATACGAATGATTTGTTATAGTTATTTTAGATGAATCATAGGCTTTTACGGTGATCTCGCGTAAGTGGTTCCGTAGATAGATGTTTGTTGAATGTTATTTTGTATCATTGTGTGAGTGTATTTTACTTGTAAGAGGTTGGTTAAATATTAAGTTAGCTTTTATTAAATAAGACTTTTATAATAGTTGCATTTGTTTTAAAGTTGTTTATAATCGATAAAATGTAAATAAATTAACTCTCCTATCTACTCTGATAAGATGAAGATTTTTGCATATGTCTCATACATATTATGGGATTTTTGTGAATGCAAAGCAATAATTATAAACCGTTTATTTAGGCAGGTATCCCATTTTATCGAATTAACATTAATGGTCTCATTATGGTAATCATCTAAATTAAAATTTTTCCTAAATAATAAAGGTGCAAAAAATAGAAAAAGTCATCGTTCGTTTGCTAACCCTACCAAACCCATCTCTCGACTCTCCGAAAAAAATCACTCAGAGAAATAAATCGCAAAAACTATTTTTATTTTCCAATTTTCCCTTTACGAAAGCCTTAATACGAAACTTGAATAGTTTGAAGCGTAAACAGAAACCCGTGTAACTACTTACACAGGGCCGTATTTACGGGCGCGACGAACGGTTGGCATATTCGTAAATACCCGCCGCGTTATGTACCGGCCACACGCAACGTCTTACCTGAAAGCATGGCTGCACAATCCGGTTTGCGCAAGTAAGATGGAGCGTGTGACCGGCAAGACGGTATCCCATGCAGTCCTGAAAGCGCGATCTGAGTAATCATTAAATGCTAAAGTTTCGTTTTTTCTTCTCTCTTACCTTAGCCTTCATCATACCTGATGTTAAGTATTGATAAGGTTGAAGATGGAAGCGAGCCTTTCCCGGAATCCTCAATCACTGAGGAACTGGCTATCTTATCTGTAACTGCCGGAACTCAACAATGTTGAAAACATTGTTGTTATGGCGTCAGACTTAGATAAGATGGTGGTAGCTAGCCAGACGGACTTAGAACAAGTCCTACCACCAACCAAACCGAATACAATATGTACCCCCGCTGGGAATCGAACCCGGGACCCCTGGGTCAGATAGCGGTGGTTATACCACTAGACCACAGAGGCGGTTGGACTGCGCAAACTTTGACTGCACGGTATTGCCTGCACGTTTGGCCGGGCGTTCAGTCCGCGCTTCATTCCGCACCTCAGTCCGTCATAATAGTTTCCCATGACATACGTAGTAAATGTATGAAAATGAGCGATGTAAGAGGTTATTCGAAGGAGCTTTTAACTCTTTTATTGAGCTCTCTATCGAAACACTGAGGACTGCGCAATCGGACTGTGCGTGCTTACCTGCACGTGTGGCCGGTTGGAGTTCCGTATTTTGCTCTGTCATGAATGCGCAGTTATGAAGAGCGTGTGGCCGGTACATAAGCTCGGACTAAAAACGGTCAAAAAGAAAACTTCTAATGACACTCTCAGGAGCAATAAAGGTAGGTACATATTTGATGACGTTTTTGTATTTCGATTTGCTAATTTCATCAAATATGACATTTAAAAAAAAAATATGATTGCTCCTTTAGATGTCTTTAATCGAATAAGACCAAAATGAATAATTAATAATGTTTGAATCATTTCAAACGGTTCAGTTTTCTTCTAGTAATCGGTGAACATACATAAAAATATATAAGTACGTAAATAAAAATATAAGTCGGTTGAAAAGGAAAGTTATCAGTAGTTAATTTCTAACGTGGCGGGTCTTTACGGGTCCCGACGAACGGGTGGGGGGCGGGGGTCGCCGCGGGCTTCGACTTGGAACAATGAAAAATGACCGCCGCGAAATTGGCCCGATCCGCGCCGAATCCTGGCGCGCCGCTGCTTAAGGAACGCTTAGGACGGACCTAGGGTGCAGATTATTCATTTATTTAATCTTTATTGCAATACAGGCATTCTCTACCAGTATGAAAATCAATGTTTATGAGACTGGACCACAAATCTCCTCGGAGGCCAATATGCTTGGTCGCTTTTGTTATATTTCGGATCATCGTCATTCAGTTAGTGTGTGTTGTGGGTGGATGATTATGATCCATTTCGATACTTATCTGTGATGACTCTCAAATAAAAAAAACATTTTATAAAAAAAATTCAAACCGACTTCAAAAAGTAAAAAATAAAACTTTTGGAGTCGCTGCCAGCCAGGGCATTCTACATTGCACTTCTATTAACTATATATTTTTTTGGCCTTAGATAGCTAGCACCGACTCCAAAAGTTTTATTTTTTACTTTTTGAAGTCGGTTTGAATTTTTTTTATAAAATGTTTTTATTTCAGATTTTTTAGTTACATCATGTGCCGTTACTTACACTAAAAATCAGCCCATACACAACAATGTCATCTAGGTAAACGACTACTTGCCAAAAGGTGATTGATATTTTTCAAGATTATGAAAAAACTACTAGCCAGATCTTCGTAAAAATTAGATGGGACCAAAATGACAGTGTACCCGATCGATCAAAAAAACAACTATTAAAATCGGATCGGATCACCAACACCGGAGTAATCGGTATACATACATCAGACAAAAAAAAAAAAATACGCGTTGAATTGAGTACCTCCCTCCTTTTTTGTTGAAGTCGGTAATAAAAAAGTCTAAAATGAAGCTTTTATAGAAGTGTTTTGATTTTTTTTGATGGTGTTAACAACACAATTGCACTGATTCAGCTAATTGTAAACCATAGTACATGTAGGTACATAGTACAAGCGACTCTATTGTTGCGTGGTCGCCTCGAGGCGGCCCTGCGTCGCCGCGCACTCTATTTTCCTATTTGCGCGGCAGATTGGCTCTGATTGTATTGTTTGCTGGGCGGAGCGATTTGATACCTACACGCAGTCGACGTTGCTTCGGTGTTACAACTCTTGATTGAATATATGCTACGATTGTTATTTTTTTTTATTTATAAAAAAAAAAGTTAAAAGGACTTGCTTAAAGAGACTGTTGACTATATGATTTTAATTTCAAGTTGATACCTCCACGCGTTTCTAAGTTTTTCCCCAAAATTCAGTTTCCAAGCTAAGGACTATATTTTTTATGTTTTTGTTACAAATGTATAGTTTCAGATTATTGATTTTTATCTTCCTCATCTTTATCTTCTCATTGTCTTTTAATACATGAACTTGTATTAAAGGATGATAATACTTGCCAAATTTCATAGTTCTAGGTTAACATATACATACATTTTTTTTACTTTACTTTCTCGATACTTACTCGAAAATTATTCGTGCTAGGCCTATTGATTATCTAGCTAAAACTCGGTTCAGTTTCAGTTTCGTGACTGTCATACAGTATGAAAATATGACAGTGAGGACAACGCGAAACTGGTTGCTAGGTGATTTTTTGTTAGATTATCAGCTTGCCTATCTTTTTTGCACGCTCTAACGGCCGGTTTCAATAACCTATCCCTAACAAAAGATAAGACAATTTTGGTTACGTTACTTAGCAACCGCTGCTATTTTGGGTAATTTTGGACTGATTAACAAAAATATCTAGGCAACAAAGCTCTAGTAAGCCTATCTCTTACTGTAGATAGATTATTGAAACCGACCGTAAGTAATTTCCAAGTTTGATTTTTATAACTTCAAGAGACTGTTGACCTGAATGGAATATATGGTTTCAATTTTATCTCGATACCTCCACGCGTTCCCAAGATAAAAACGGACAGACCGGCAACAAAGTGGTCCGATAAGGGTTCCGTTTCTTTCCTTTTGAAGTACGGACGTAACTCAACAATTAAAAACAAGATTGGCCAAAATTCGATATTATAGAAAGTAACCTGTTATTTAGAAACTTACTTATTTATGTGATTCAGAATACTTTAATAAAACCGCACACTGTCACTTCATTGATATTGACATTATTACCTTAGTTCGCATACTCTTCTACCATCCATTATGTTCTCCCCTCCACCGCGCGCCTACCCGACCGGAAAAATGTTATCTATGTGAAATATCGTGTGTTTGCGATAAATATTTGAGAGTAGAATGAATGTTTAAAGTTGTTTTCCAACCGATTGTTTTTTACGGTCAGCTTTTAGGTTCACTAGGTAATCAGCTTTGGGTATTACTTTTTCACTGATCCGTTCACTGGGGAGATGGTTCACAGATTTGATTTGTAATTATTATTATTTTTTACGATCGCTATTCCTATCATATTTTTTTGTAATCTTTTGAAAGTATTTTTTTTATGTAGTAAGTAGTGTTTTTAACAAGGGTTCATGTAGTAATCCATGTTCGTATAACGCATAATAAACGTAAGAAAATACTAGCTATGTATTAGAATAAACATGTCAATTAAATGCAATTAGGTTTCAAACTACACATATTCTTTTAGTCTTATCTAATCCTTACATCTCACCAAAGCTACAAAAACGTAAAAGTCATTTTCATTCATACCCCAACCAAAGAATATACCAAACCGCGTTACCGCACGTCGATACAAACCGCCGCAATGTCACCCGCGCGATAACTTTTATAAGCGCGGAATTGTGTTTATGCGTTGTGTTCCGATTTACCGCCGCGAGAGGCAAGTAATCGGAAATATTGCGAAAGAACGAAGTTAGCGGTTGGTGTGAGGGACAAACTTGAGGCGTTTTTTAATCTTGTTAGCTAGTGGTCGATATAGAACTTATACGAGTCAAAAGAAAATGCCTTACTTCGAATGGGGTGGCCTCTTTTTTTTCGCGCGGCCATCAACTAAACCTTTTTATTTCGGTTGAGAATAATGTGAAATGAAAATCTTGTTAGGATAATATGTTAGTTGTTTAAATTCAGTTACCACTTTCCAAAAGAGACTTCCATAATATAGGCCTGAAATTACATATATCTCCTCCTTCATGTCTCATTGTATCTCACTAACGTTAAAAAACCTCCTCATTCTCCCATAAAATCATCTTCGTACCAAAACCCCGTTACCCCACGTCGATACAATCGGCCGCAATGTCACCCGTGCGATAACTTTTATGAGCACGGAATTGTGTTTATGCGTTGTGTTCCGATTTACCGCCGCGAGAGGCAAGTAATCGGAAATATTGCGAAAGAACGAAGTTAGAGCCTGGTGTAAGGGACAAACTTGAAGCGTTCGTTCCTATTTGTAGATGTAAAATGTGATGCCAATCAGATGCCTTTTAGATTACAAGACCGCGTAAACAGTTACAGTTTGCATTACCACTTGCGTCCAACAGAGACTTCATATAAGGCCATGTTTTTTTTTACAAAATAACAAAAAAATACTTAAATGTAAGTATTATTTAGGTCCTAAACAACTGTACACCTAGAAGTTACCTACAAACTCGATTAGAATCTTATTTAAAGATTTCCACTATTTTAATTTCGTGCAGAAATGAGTAAAAAGTAAACCGTAAGACAATTTATATGGTAAAATGTGAGGAGCAATTGATCTATCATTGTGTACTGTTGTAAAGTTAATACATACATATAAACCGTTTAGACATATTCCCTTGCGGAGGTGGCCGATTAAAGCTGCATTTTAACAGTAAAATATGCAAAAAGCCACTTCTCAACGACGCCACATTTTGCACTTTTTGGTTCTTAATATATAAATGTTGTCCGGAAAGAGAATAAGATTATCGCTGCTCTCTTACACCTTGTACCACACGTCCAATCTGCCCGTGCAGTAGCTCTATTGTCGATCTCGTATCAACGACAGCTGTAACAAACAAATAATTGGTTTGCTATTGCCCATCATTGATACTCTTTATTGATGGATTTTCTTATCAATACCTTAATTTATATCGAATTAGTAATACGAATGAATATGGGGAATGTAGCGCTGCACTGGGGTTCTAATGACTATAAATAAATATGTAGGTGTTTATTACTAATATTGGCTTTTACTATCCAATGTCGCTTGTTCATTGTTTTTAATTGCACTATTTACTATGGAATAATAGTCTTGACGAATCGTATAAAAATTATGTGTAGCATACTTGCTACTGCTACGAGTCGCCTACGACGTAGCTAAGAGTGGGCTGGCTGAAGGAAACTGTAAAACTTACATTACATTTTAACATTATAATGCCGTTGGTAATTGACAATATACTTTAAACAATCTATGTTGACTGTCTTATCGATCGGGTCCACATGTTAAGAAGGTGATTAGTACCTTACCATCATGAGGCCACTCTAATCGTCATCCCATTTCTAATTTATGTCGTCATTTGTTTTCTTTTACTTTTTTAATCATGCAGTTTCCTGCACAAAGGCAACAGTTAACTCCTAACCACAGCCTACGGTGTCGAGTGCCCTCGCCACACTCGTCCCGACTCGCTAACGACGCGCGCGACTAATTGACGGGTAACGACTTTGCGCGCACGCACGAGTGGTCTGACGCCTCAACGACGCGGTAATAGCCAAATCTAGGAATACAAGTGTCATCTCCGTTTCATTTTTAAGCGCAGAATAGACTTGTCTTGATTCTGGTACTTATTATCACTGCTCATAAAAAGGGTGCCTAGAAGTTTTCGCGTGGAAACTGAATAGATATATAGGCAACATTTCAACTGTAATCAAACCGTAATACTCGTACATTGTATTTCAGTATTTCTCTATACAAAATTCAATATTGAATACTCAATTAGTCAATTAGTCGCGCGCGCGACTAATTGACGGGCAACGACTTTGCGCGCACGCACGAGTGGTCTGACGCCTCAACGACGCGGTAATAGCCAAATCTAAGAATACAAGTGCTGCCTTGACATCTACATTTCTGTTTTAGTCTCAGAGAATAGAAGATGTGTGTACGATTCAAACGAATCGGGGCGCAAGTTGGAACATGGACGGTTGAAATCGTTTCGCACTTTGTAAAATGGGCTCCGGCGCGGTGCGGTTTGCCTCACGAATTGTACGAAGGATTCAAGTATTACTTTACATAATATGTTAAATAATAGAAATACGAGTACATCCAACATGTTTTACTGTTAATAAAATGAAAACAAAGATATACCTACTAAGGACTAGCTCCGCCCGAGAAATCGTCCACTTGGATAATCTTAAAAACCCTGGCGAATATATTTTGACCGGGATAAATGCTATCCTACGTGCTAATCCAGGCTATAAATAATCTGTGCGTCATATATCATCCAAATATGTTCCTTCATTTTTGCGTGATTGAGAAGCAACCATCTAAACATTAATACCAAACTGTCACATCTATATATATAATACGGTAGTGAAGCCGCTTCTCCTCCTAAACTAAAAGTCGCACAATCAAGTGCAATACACCGTTAGAAAGGTATTTGTCTGAAGTGGTTGGATAAGTCGAGAAATTTAGCAAAAACTCAAATCTAGAGCGATTTAAACCGGATTTAATGGATTTTTAAATTGAATATAAAAAATTAAATTTGCGCATTATGCGCACACGGGTTTTACTAGTTCATAATATTGTGGGAGGGTTAAATAATTATATTTTCATTTGTTCCAGGTTCACAAGGACTTTTTCGGCCGCATCGTTCCGCTTTCACAAGTCCAACGTTCAGGTATTTATGTGATTATTCTTCTATACAAGTTTTACCTATAGATTAGCTTAAATGAAAAGAGACCGACTTTCTTGACAATGACTACAAATATTTTCTTTTTGAATTTCTAACCTTTATATCTCAGTCCGGACTAAGTTTAGATACTATCTTAAATTTTCATTTTATATTATTCTTTACGGAAATAAAAGGTTTTGGTTGATGGCCACGCGAAAATAAAACATATATATACATCCATGGAGGATCCTTACCCATCCATAAGGAAGGTTCTTATCCATCTTGCGTCACAGCAGCGGGCATATTCAAAATGGCCGCCAATTCCAACTTCATCCAAACCGCAGATTAAAATCGCCTCTTTCCGCAACAATCGCACAAATTGGCCGAGACTATTATCGTATAACTTTAATCACACGTCGAGTTACGCGTGGCCTATTATTTTCAATTACCCGTACCCCATCCGAAAGGGTTGTTAATATTCATTCCGCCGCCACCCGGGAATCGAACACCTGATCTCTCCCCCCACGCCCGCCCGATTGCCTAACATTTTGATATTAATCGCGTATAATTTCGTCGCGACTGAGATGTTTTAATAGGTATTCCCGAATTGTGTTTTGTTAACTAAGGAGTGGGTTACACGATTTGTTTTATTGTTTTAATGTGATAATATTTTTTTTACGACAATTAACTGCAGATATCGAACTTTATGGTTCATCATTGTTTTTTGAATGGTTTTGTATTCTTAATAAATAGTTAATGTTATACAAGTCTGGAAAGTTGGATTTAGCGGCGAGTTACCTCTATTGAAACCTGAGCAAGTGAAGGATAGATTGAATCCTGAACGTAGCGGGGGTTTTAAAGGTACGAGACGCTAAAAACTTGTCCTAATTTCTAACAAGCGCAACACACAATTTCTCACGTCACAACAGGAGGATTTTTTTTTGTTGTCTCCGCGGTCAACTTCCGAAATATTTTTTTTTACAAAAAGTTTAATCTAAATATACCTTACCTAAAATAATAAAAAGCGAGTATTATAGTTATTTGAGTCTTAGAGTATCGGTATGAGGGGAAAAGAGTATTTTTTGCTTTGTTAAAATTTTGTTAACCTGTTTTGGTGGTAAAAAGGATCGTTAAACGTTTTTACTATAATATTTTACATATTAGAGGTATCTTTGTTGTTTTTTTTTAAATTGACAAGTCCGTTAAAAAAACCTCGATTCAAAATAAAATAAGATTTTATTTTTTTTCATTTTCAATCCTATTTTACTATACTTACGAGCAAAAATATGCAATCATTTTGTTTGCAATTTGCAAGCAAAGTGATTCTATATTTCCGCTCGTAAGTGTAGTATACTATGTTTTTGTTTAAAACTTTATTTTTATTTTTTTCGTTTTTATTATTCTTATTTTTATGCTTTTTTTTTAATGCCAACGTAGTATTTTGTAATTAAATACATTGACGGATTCAATTATGATACTTACTATAGTTACACAAGTTATTAAGTTTGTTGTGATAAAGTTTACTATTTCATCAATACTTTAACATTGACCTACCCTTCCCTTCCGCAAATTATATCAAACTTGCGCAAATCAAATGTTATTGCAACGTTATTGCTATTAACATTCCATTTGTAAAGTAATCCAAGGGTACATGTAAACCAAGCCCTTATGTATCCCCCCCACCCCCCACAATTCTCGTTAAGGTGACTGTTTAATAATCTCAACGCGATTTCTAATGGGATTGAGTGGAAATTCGTTCGCCGTCTCCGAATCCATATTGTTATAACTGGGGTACGGTCAGAAAGTACGGTGATGAATAATTTTAAGATTTATTTTGGAAATATACATATAAGAATTTTATGATTTTTGAATTTTTGCATTTTTCAATGCTATTTTTATATTTATAAATTTTAAATTTTGCATTTTACAATGCTATTTTTATGTGATAAATATTAAACAAGAAAATATATCCCGTCAGGGCGACATGAGACTAGTTGCTTTTTTCTAGTATATTTTCTTGTTTAATATTTATCACAAGAAAATATACTAGAAAAAAAACAACTAGTTTCATTCCAAGACCTTTGGAAATCCGGTCCAATGCTCCAATGGTCTCAAAGGTCGTGGGTTCGATTCCCATCTGAGAATTCACTTTTTAGAACGAGCGTAATAAGCATATCTTAACATGGTCATCCCGTGACCATGGCCCTTGGAAAGGTTCTGAAACACCGGGAAATCTAAAAATGGTATCTACTCGTATATGGTTTTCAGTAAAAACACGTTATATAATAAAAAGAAATATAAAAGCAAAAACATACATAAATAAATAAATAAAAAGAGGGATGTGATGGCCTCTAGAGCGCCATTGATTTGATCTCAAGGACCTAGGACAAACCACCACGATGTCATCAAAGGTGGTTGCCATAACAGCAATGTTGTGTTCCGGCAGAAGAGATAAGATAAAGCGAACAGAGGTCGTAGTTTGACCTCTTATGTCGATTCTTTTCAGGGCCTATAGACAAAGTAACATTGATAAGTAGCGAAACGATAATTTGATTCGTTATTGTCTATATTAGCCAATTAACTTTGGTAAGGACACGTGATTTAGCGTGGCTTATGCCAATCCGCCAATCCCATACATTAAATTCTTTTCGAACTTCGTTATCGTTTTTAAATTGTTACTTTATCTAGGGGGCCAGGTTATACTTTTTCAGGTTTTGAGAGCGAGACGTATTATTGTGTGTTATTTTCTGTTTTTAGGATTTCTCGACGTTTCGACACCTGTCCAGGGGCCGTCACGGGATGTCTAACCTTAAAATATCATAAAACACGTTACTTTGTTTTATTTCAATGAACGATACGCATGACTTGCTTGAAGTTACGATAAAATATTCTGACGGATTGTTGAATCTAATTGTTCGGCGGGCGGCGCGAAATCGACTTTGCTGTTTGATTTCACTGATAGTTCGCGACGCTATTGTTCCTTGCTTCTAATTGTGCTGCGTATTTGTAATTTTTACAAGTGATTGACCGGTCAACAGATTTTGGGTACCATCGATGGTGGCGCCATTAGTTCTGTTTTTCTCCTCATTGGTTGGTAAATGACATTAACCTAAAGATGGCCGCTATTCATAATATACCTAAATGAAATCCAAGTACTTAGGTATCTAAATTGAGTATTTTAAAATAATGATATACCTAACGTTTTTATAAACATTCTGACTGTACCAAAGGCGGCGGCACAAGTTATAATGAAGCGGGTTGTTTAAACTAATTGTTCGGCGGCGGCGCAAAATCGACTTTGCTGTTTGATTTCACTGATAGTTCGGGACGCCATTGTTCCTTGCTCCTGATTGTGAGAGATTGAATATAATTGTTACGTATTGTAACAACGTTACGGTAAAGACAGGTATATAAGTAGGACTCTCGGCAATACTTGTAAGTTTCCCGTGGAAGTATTGGCGTGTGAAGATTTTTGTTATTAAAAATGGAGGAATGCTCGGGCTTCATCATTCCTGATGTTAAGTGATGATAAGGCTAAAGGCGGAATCGCGTTTCTTTCGGAATTTTCAACAACTGAGAAACTGGTTATTTTGTTCCTCACAACAATGCTGATATCGGAAACCGAATAGTAATCGTTAAAAACGAAATCAGTTGATTTAACAGTTTTCCGAATTCCAGCGAACTTTTGTCTATAAAATTCAATGAATAATATCATTTATACCAGTGGTGCCCAAACGGTCGATCGCGATCGACCGGTCGATCGCGAGAGGTTTCACGGTCGATCTTAGAGGTTAAGCAAGTACAAGATTTTATTTTCGAAAATTTATAAATTACCTACTGAGCATTCCGATCGTTTTTGTTTTAATTCATTTATTTATGTGACGGACTGACGGACGACGTCGACAGGCGACGCTATGACTGCGTGCGTAGTGCCCAAAGTTACGATAGAGTGAGAGAGGGCTTTCAAGACTTACAAAAAATTCAGGTGGTTCTCACCTTTTTGGCAACAAGTGTTCAAAGTAGGTAGGTACAGTCGGAGAATTTCCCGGTTGACCAGAAGAGTTTTTTATTTAAAAAAGTTATAGATATATAGAAAACGTTTATATCACAAATAATAGAACATTAACAGGTATTTCGTTTGAATAAAAATTATTTCTTTAACCTTAGTACTTTCCGAGAAAACATTGCCCAAAAAACTCTACCGATCAACCAAAAAGTTCTCCGACTGTACATGTCTATACCCAGTTCATGGCGTTTCTAATATCCCAAACTCTATAACTAACTACCTAAACATAAGCTTTAATAATTCCGTACTTAATAAACAGTTAGATAATGGGCTGACGGTATCGTTAAACAGTATTATATTATCTGTGGATAAACAAAGATCCACATATGTGTTTGGGGCGGAACAATTAGTGGGAGCAAACACGTCGCACCCTGTTAATGTTATACATTGTTTAACTACCGCCCGCGACTTTGCCCGCGGACAATTTTCCAGACCCCTGTGCGAAACGCCCCCTATGATGAGATGACGTTGATGAGATTTATTATCGGGCTATAGATCTAGACCTCACAGAGAAGCCTGTGTCGGTCTCTATGTTACTTACAGTCAACGCACTACAGGGTTCGTGCACTATAAAAAAATATCTAATCTTAATTCTAACTAATAATATAAGCGACCTCCGTGGTAGAGTGGTACGTACTCCGGTTTCATGGTATCGGCTGCTCTGAGGACCTGGGTTCGAATCCCGGTAGGGGCAAATGTTTGTATGATGAATACGAGCATTTGTACCTGAGTCATGGACGTTTATACACATAAATACTTATATATGTATTTATATCCGTTACCCTAGTGTCCCATAACACAAGCCTTACAGTGCTTACTTTGGGGCTAGGTTAATTGGTGTGAGTGTAAGGGTGTTACCACACCAATTGATCGATCGTCGATCGATAGCATCGATCAATGATAGAATGGATTATCAGTGGTAGCAGGGGCGTGCATTGGTTTTCCAGCGTGGTAGGCACTGTAGATCTAACTAGTAACTTTGCACTTATCCTATCCTACTACCGAATATTATAAGTTTGTGAGGATATTTGGATGGATGCATGTTTGTTTATTCTTTCAAAACTACTGAACTGATTAAGATGAAACTTTACAGCAATGTAGCTTATACATCAGAAAACCACATAGGCTGCAAATTATCCTGATATTCGCACGGTAACGGCAACCACGCGGCGAGTGAAACCGAGAGCGGCCGCTAGTCATAAATGATAAGGTTCGTCATATTTTGTAGGAATATTAAAATGCTGAAGAGTTTGATTGTTTGAGCACGCTAATCTCCGGAACTACTAGTTCGAATTAAAATAACATTTTTCTGCTGGTTACTTCATTTATCTCGGAAGGTTATAAGATATTTAATATCACGCTACGATTAATAAGAGCAGAGCATTAATGTAAAACGTTGCAAAAACGGGGAAAAAATATTACTTTTAGGAGCTTCCGTTGCGGACGGTGTGTAAACGGTTAAAGTTACAAAAAATCATGTATGACGGAATTGTTCCCCATCAAAAGTTCTAAAAAAAAAGTCCGCGACAGCATATGTCTATGTTTTATGCTTAACTCACTATAACCATTTTTAAGATAATAAAATTTGTTCTAAACTAATGTATTATTTGAGAAGCTGTTTTCATAAACATGATATTAATCAATACGTTAATAAATACGTTAATCATCACAAGTATTTCATTTTGAACAAAATTGTCCTTCACATCATTTAATTTTAAGGAATATCTTAAGAAATATAATAGTTTTAAAATAACTCCCCAACAAAATAATTCGCGACCAAATTCATTAGTCAGGTAGGCTTGCTTACTTTATACAGATGATATATGCCGGACGTTTAAGATTGTACGTTACACGTACAAATAACGCCCTTCTTGCCGTGGGCGGTTTATACTTGAGCAATACTTTTTTTAAATAAGTTGTATTCTTGTATGAAACGCTGCTTGTTTCGAGTAGGCAATTTGGAGACTGCCTACCGGTAGGTATTTAGTATTTAGCGAAGGAAAATCTTAGTGGGTGAGTGTTGAATAGAAGTTTAAACTAAAATAAAATAACATTAACACTTTTTGTATATTTATTTAGGTTTTGAATGAGGTAGGCACTGCCTAATTGCCTATATGGAATGCACGCCCCTGTGTGGTAGAAACTATCGATCGACGTCGATTAATGCATTCCACGATTGATTAATGCAGTCGGTCGATGATCGATCGGTTGGTGTGGTAACACCCTAAGAAATATTTATTTATTATAAATGCGAACGTGTGTTCTTAGTCGTTCCTCCACAGCCTAAATACAAGCCGATCGTATTTGTTGTGTTATACTTCCCAGCAGCGCCACTAAATTGTACAAGTTTCAAATTAGTCTCAAACGAACAAGCATAAATTGTTCTAAATGGTCCGCTGTCGCAAAAAATTGTTCTAATGATAGTTTCAGAGTGTAGTGTTGTTTTCCCTCTTTCAATAATAATATGAACTTACTTAATAGACTTACCTTTTTCGGCTAGGACAACAACGGGTAAATGAGACAAAATACTATCCAGTGACAAGTAAGTTGATCTTTATTATTATACTGACTCTATACAAACCAAAACTAAAAAAGGTGTCCTGTAATCAACACATAAAAACATAAAAAATAGGTACACTGTTAAAACAATTAATTAAAAGTTACTGTTTTAGTGATCTTAAATAAATTTGAAGGTTCATGAATGCCTGCCCAAGGATATCAGAAATGGAACTTAATTGAATGTGCTTAGAAATTGACCATGATGCTACACTGTGGGTGAACTCCTAAACTTGCTGATGTAAATGAATGGTGGTTGTTGATGTGGATATTTAATTATAAAACTAAATGTTAGTTTTTTGGGTTAATTTAATAGAGGAATGGGGTCACCGCTCTATGTGTGATCCTCTGATTATATTTTCACTGCTTGATACTAGCAGGATAGTAAAACAGCCGGAGGCGACTCCCGGGCTTCCCTGATCTGTCCTCTAACGCCGAGCGTACTGAATTTTCTGCTTCGCGGGCGGAGTGGTGTTTCGGAGGGGCGCCGTACGCGTCTCGTCACCTGCGAGAGTGGATTATGAACGGAGGTGATTTCAGATATTATTGTAACCGGTGAATTCTCACAAAGGGGGCCTTACTGTAATGTCTTTACAACGAAGCCTGAAGGGCCCTATTCCATCTAAAAAGCATCAGAGTAAGGGGAAGGTTGATGCCCCAGACTTCACCTCTAAAGTGGCCACTTGCATACCGATTATGATGCTGTGACTTATTTTTAATATTTCTTATTTGTAAGTAAATGTTTAATTTGTGAATAAATTATGTTTCACAGTATGATGCCTTTCTGTTTATATTACAGGGAAGCTCTGGCTACAGAGATTAGCCCAAATTATGTTTACATGAGGGCTTCCATGCCACATGGTGTGCACTCATGAAAGCATTCTTGAAGTGAATTATTTATGAAAGTTTACTAATAAAAAGAGAAAGTAACACCCTTAGGGGGTCCCTTTGTATCAATTACAAGGCTTAACTTGATAATTTAGGTGGATTAGGCAAGTATAATGGTAAGATCAAGTAGGGACACTGATTATGAAATTCTGATGTGAAGTGCCCTGACACTAACCTGCGGCTTCAGCTATTCGTTCATCAAACGTACATATTGTTTACACAATAAAATTCTATAAATCAAAATCTCCGAGTTTAATTAAAGTAACCTTAAAAAGCAAGGACCTTTCTGTCATATCAATCGCAGACCATCTGACAATCTCCTGTCAGTGTCATACCTGTCACTGTCGATCTGACAGATGGGGCGTTACGTGCGTTCGCACTGAATTAAAAACGTAAATCAGTGAAGATAATATTCCTGGTGTACTATGGCCAAAATTAAAAGCCAAGGCTGATGCTACCTCTGAACAATGAAAACCTGTAAAGTTAACAAGGTTCGAAGAGCCGTATCGGCCACCACAACAAAACATTTAAATACAGTCATTCACCGAATTAAGCATCTCTTTTCCTTTACATTTTTTTTTCTACTAGCTCCCACCCATCGTACCTACCTATCCACCTCACCTATTATTCTATTTATATATATATATATATATATATATATATATACATATATATGAAAGGAAATTTTAAAATGACCGAAGTCTGCAGACATACTGCCTTATACAAGAAACGACATTACAAGAGATAAAAATACTTTTGTGTGGCGCTGCCAGGAAGTATACTTCCTAGCAACCTCACGCCGTACAAATGTGCAAATCATTTTAAAATATCGGCCATAAATTGTTCGTTATTAGTTCGTAATTAAAAACCTCAAATATGCGTAGTTTTGCTGAAAAAAATACTTTTATCAATTACTTAAATTATAGATAGTAATCATTAACTTATATATTACTAATAATAATGCTCGCTCATTGCCACTGCGGACCCACGATACTTGTACTATTGTGGTCTTTTCAAATCAAGCGATACCCCAACAAATAGTGTTGCGACACTAGTTAATTAGTAATAGCTTTTTTATGTTTTTGTAAAAAAATGCCACTCTCATCCGAAACAAGCTAGTTTATCGTTATCTTTGTAGGACGAAAAATGAACGATCAGCAATCGCTTAAATACGTAAGGAGCATTTTTTTCGGTTAGGGAATATATTGCACGATAGATAATATGTTTATTATAAAAGCGTAAAGAAATAATTTTCGTTAATCATATTAATATCATACAAATTTGTATTACTTATTAAAAATTATAAATCTGGATATTCTGAAACATAACACACTAACTACAGTTTAACGAAAAATAATCTTAGTATTTTTTTAAGCTTCGTAGATGGCATTGTACTATAGAAGCAAAGAGAAGGAACGTTAAAGTAGTTAACTTCGAATGAAGGATTTTTGTAATAATACTATTCTTATTGCTTCATAGATTAGATGGAACACTAACCATGTAATGATTATATGTCGATACGTTCGATTTGGGAACTACTGAGAAAATAAAACCAATGACATTTTATACATAGATCCAATGATATTATATTATGTGCATAGATGCATATATGCCTTCTATGCAGTGGGTGCCGGGTTCGATCCCCGTACAAGACAAATATTTTGTGTGCATGAGCATGTCTATTTGTCTTGGTCTAGGTGTTTAATATATATATTATGTATGTATTTACAAAAATAAGTATATATGTATGTTTATCCGTTGTCTAGTACCCATAGCACAAGTTCTCATGAAACTTACTATGGGCACAGAATACTAAATAGTAGAAGTCCAAGGGCTAGATAATTGGTGTGATTGTATGAAAATATTTATTTATTTAATTCTATGATTTAAAGATACATCAGTAGCTTGATTTTATATTGAACTAGCCGGCCCGACAGACATTATCCTGTCTCATAGCTGACGGTTAATGTTTAACTAACTGACAGTTATGTCAAACGCCATAAAGTTGCATTCGTAATTACAAATTGTCAAAAGCACTAATAAGGTTTCATTATTATAGTAGATTGTAAGTATTAAAAGGGGGTACAATAATATTTACAGCGAGGGCGCTATTTTGAATCCAAAACGAAGCGAAGGATTTTAAAGTGGATTCCCGATCATAGCGAGGGATTCTAGAGTACAATCCTGAGCGCACTGAGGGATTCAAAGTACATCGCCCAAGGGAAAAATTGTTTTGCTCTCGCCGCTGCTATAACTACTGAGTTACCGAGATCAGTATCGGTAGCTCAGTGGTTAGAGCAGTGGACAGGATTCCCAAAGTTCATGCGTTTTTTATTTATTTTCTTATTTTTTTATTTTATAAGAACCTTCTCCTGACAGTAACAAACACAAAAAAGAAACAGCGCAATATGGGTAACGACATAAAAATCGCCGCAATTATATAGGTAAATACTAGATTAAACAAAATTGACGACCTCTGTGGTAGAGTGGTGCGTACACCAGTTTCAAGGTGTCGCTTGTTCTGAGGTCCCGGGTTCGAATCCCGATAGGGGCAAACGTTTGTATGATGAATACGAACATTTGTACCCGAGTCATGGACGTTTATATATATTTCTACTCATAAATACTACTACTACATACATGTATAATTACATGTATTTATATCCATTACCCTAGTATCCCATATATTTATTTATATTTAACACCCAGACCAAGACAAAAAACATGTTCATGCACACAAATATTTGTATGATTGTGCGTAGAAGGCAGACTATGTACCTCTACGCCAGACGTCCAATAAGATAAGTTAGATAAGTGTGTTTTACATAAGCGTTGTCGAGTGTTTGATCTCTTCTTCTAATCTAAAAGAACTATTACCACTGCAATAAGGGACCATTATTATCTGTAATTTAAGTAATTGATAAAAGTATTTTTTTCAGCAAAACTACGCATATTTGAGGTTTTTAATTACGAACTAATTAGGAACAATTTATGGCCGATATTTTAAAATGATTTGCAGATTTGTACGCCGTGAGGTTGCTAGGAAGTATACTTCCTGGCAGCGCCATACAAAAGTATTTTTATCTCTGAAACTATCATTAGAACATTTTTTTGCGACAGCGGACCATTTAGAACAATTTATGCTTGTTCATTTGAGACTAATTTGAAACTTGTACAATTTAGTGGCGCTGCTGGGAAGTATAACACTATTTGTTAAGCAACGCTCTGTCCGGCCAGGTGTCGGATGAGTCACCATAAAGTAGCATTACAACTGAGCGCTTTCATACTTCGGAGGGCGCATTAAACCGTCGGTCCTGGCTGTTGTCGTAAGTTAACAGTCAAGCCAAGTCAGAGTCCTTATAGGTGGCTTGATAAACTCAGACACCAGATGTGGCGACTATTCTTCATGCGATAAATGTGGGTCGAAATAGGCATAAAAAGGGGTGAAATAAGAATTTCAAGAAGTGGGTCCAAACATGTGGGTCGAAATTGGAATAAATGGAGACAGAATAATCCTTTTGGAGTCGTTGACGTTTCCCGAAAAACTACTAGTCGACCTGGAAGTTCCTCGATTTTACTATTCCAACAGTGGTAGTCTAAAAATTAAAGACCCTAGTCGATTTTCATACAATCGAGGTACCTTTGGAGTATTTCTTCTCTGCCAAGATTAACCGAGCTATGATCTGATAATGGCCATCAAGGGAATGAATGGAGGAGAACCAGATTGCTATACACACCCAACTGATCTGATCAACATTCTATAAGATGTAGAGATCAGAGTTTTTAGTTTCAGAAATTCCATACTTTTTTATGCTATTTTCGCGTTTTTTTTTTTAAATTATCCATACATCTCTTAGAATGTTGATTAGATCAGTTGGGTGTTTATTGCAATCTGGATCTCCTCCATTCACTCCCTGGATGGCCTTTATTAGATCACAGCTCGGTCAATCATTGGCTGAGAACCAAGGCTACAAAGCTACCTCGATTGTATGAAAATCGACTAGTGTCGTCGTTAATTATGTGATCACCACTAACTATGTATGTACTATGTACTTAAACATATTAGTTTCTGTAGTCTATAACACAAACGCAAACAAAACATAGGTAGCAGTGTACAGTCATTGTAATGTACTGCATCGCCTGCCGCGTCGCATCTGGGTCCGCACACTTATATTACAAAGTTTGCGTCGCATATGCTGAATTTACTGCAAATATTTATGTGCGATGGAATAAACAGGTGTGTTTTTGTTCTTTCGATTTATTAGGACTTATTCAACTGCATAGCTACACGACTTTTGTCTTAAGAATAAGTGTTGGAAGTAAGTGTAACCGGAAAGGGGACTTGCACAGAACACACGAAAGAGCGTGCTACGCATTAAGCTTCCAATAGACGTCCGATTTTGCTTCCGATTTTCTGATCGGATTCACTCAATACACGTCCGATTTTTGGGTCCGACTTTTTCTAAACTCAGTCTAAAGAGTAAAATAATATGCGCTAGAGACTGGCATTCAACTGACAAAGCGGTAGGAGAATCGGACGTCTATTTCGTCTCTGTACAGAAGTATGCATACATCGCCTTCAGACAATTGGATAAGACAATAAAATCGTAAACGCGTAACGTTCTTTCCGACTCAGACGTCCGATGCGACTATCGGATCGGATGGGTATTTCGTGTTCAAACAAATGTATGGCACGAGCTCCTTCCGATTGTCTGATCAGACTATCGGAGAGAAAAATCTGACGTGTATTTAAGTATCCTAACATCTAACTAATATTATAAATGTGAAAGTGTATTTGTTTGTCCTTTTAAGACGCCCTTACTATAACTAAGCAACCAATCGACTTGATTTTTGGCATAGAGTTAGTTGAAAGGACGGAGAATGACGTAGGCTACTTTACATCCCGGTATTGGCACGGGAACGGGGACCACGCAGGTGACACCGCGGGTGTCCGCTGGTTTGAAATAATTGTCAAATCGTATGTACGAAGGAAAATGTAGTAAGACTGCTTCTGTGTTTCACACAAAAGGAGCGACGCAACGACGGCAACGTACTACCACAGTCTAAACCAGGTTCTTACCTGGTTGCTCTTGCAACCTTTGGCAATTTGCGTGCCAGACTTGCTATTTTAACGCAGTCGCAGGCCATAACAGAAAATGAAAATTGGCAGATTTGATTTGATTGGCTGTCTAATTGAGCGCGTAAACTTCTTCTTTCGTAGGTGAATTTCGTTAAGTGTGAAAGGGATGAAATTGACAAGTAATCTACGAATAATCAAGTAATTACAGCGCGAGTACCCTGCTTTCACGCGAAATTTCAAAATGTCTCGCGGTTGCCCATCTTTGGTCTAAACAGTCTTTGTTCTGCCTACAAACGGCAGAATAACGCACTCACACAGATACACGCGCGCCACCACGCGCTTACTGTTTTTACCAGTGAAATCGAGGGGCCGGTCGTGTAGCGATAGCAAGCGGCGCGTGTGTATGTGCGCGTTATATCGGCCGAGTCCAAATTTATAATATGTTTAGACGTCCAGCTCACAGCTAAATTATAAAGACTTTGTTCTTATCTTTATTACTGTCCACACATTTTGACAGCTTTAGGTGCTATTGCCACGGGATGACGAGGCTACTTATAGTCGATTGCAGCAAATTTTTTTACGAATAAGTAAAAAGTATAACGTAATTTGCTTATCAAAGCTGTAAAATTTCATACATTTTTAACAAGTTTGCAAGCAAATTACGATATAGGTAGTTTTTACGATTTCGCAAAATGATTTTTCGTACAACATGGTGGAATTATTGAATTAACTTAATAACAATGTTATATTTTGTCGACAGACGCAGTTCCGGATGTTATTTCATCGTCCAGCGTTTTCTACCAGTACCGAGAGGGGTTCAACAACGCGGTCCGTAGAAATGTTAGAATGCGAGATTTACTCTAGCGATAGAAAGCTAACTAATAAATACTATCAATGGCAACTACGGCTTTATACAATATGTCCGATTTCTTCAGACATTTCGGAACTCAATGACTTGCGTCTTAAAGTTCAAAGTCGATTGCAGAAAGGACATGTTCCAATATGGACCACGTCTACTTACACTACCCCCAAAGATGGAGAAAAAATTACTGATTCTGATAAAAATACAATTAATTTTATATTATAATGCACGGTTATGTGGTTATTAATAAAAATAAATCAATATTTTTTCTAGAAATAAGGCGTCAAATATGACAACTCTACGTAAAAAAACTGTCAGTGTCACTGTCATTTTTTTCTACTCTGTGTTCGACTTTGTAACTCTATTGACTGACAGTGACAGTGACAAAATGACAGCTTCCGCCATGATGTATTTTTGAAGTATTTTTGCATTCTATTTATTGTTTCTTCCAGAAAACAAAGTTATTTTATAGAAATTTAATTATTAGAAACTGTTTATCGTGTTTTTATCTATTTTTTGGTATACTGTACACAGACGTGGCCCAGACTTTATACATATTTGGACATCTCCTTTGTCAGTTTTGTAAATCCTTACCTGCTATTGACGGTATACAGTATAAACCACGGTTGAAACCTCTTTAAACCATAAATAATATGGATAACATGAAATTGGCCGCAACATTACGCTGTTGTTGGTCCCAGATTAGATGTACAAAGATTCAATTACAATCGTGATAGATATGGTTACACAATTAGACCCACTGTGTTTTACAAAGAATCATGGCCTTAAATATATGCTATACTCGTAAGTGGAATATTTTACTTAGTCCATTGTAAATGTTGTATGATAGGTTTAAGCTCATTTTATTTGTAATTTATTATTAAACAATATAGTAAAAATTTTCGTTTTCATTTTTACCCAAAAGTTGAATTATTCGCATTACATAACTATATGTGAGACACAATTATCCAATGAAAGATCCTGTTTATAAAACGTTCATAATTGGACATAATATATGTATAAGTGTGAGTCTTATACATATATTATATAAATAAATAAGCTATATCAATAAAGTAAAACTAAAAATTTATGAAAGTTCGGCATCCTTCTCTAGAACCGATAAAAAATACTATCATTTGAATCGAAAAAGTAAGTTTTTTAATTACTACCATCATCATTTTATAACAATGATAGCGGTTAATTAAATTATCTGTGCAATAAAATCTAGACATCATTATTTCGCTTACAATAAAAGTCTCAGCCAGGATTAATATCTGAAGTTAACTCAAAACACATTCCATTAAGCCAGCAAAGCAATATGGCTGAAAAGCACTTCATTATAACTTCCAAACATATTTCCAAGCGTCTCTTAAAAGTCGTCAAATGCCGTGATTAACTGTTTAAGTTGAGAATAAAAGGGTGCATGAATCATCTCGTGACGTGAAATATGGCGTAAACTCACAGAAACTTTCAGAAGATACTGCTGATTATCTGTATACAACTTTCAGAAATCAAGACAGTTTGAGAAGCACTTCTGGAGACTTCAGCAACCGCTTTAATGTGATGAGAAACAAAATATTATGATGTCATGATTATTTAATACCTACTTATTTAAGTGCTTTCGTCCGATTTTCACAAGAGATCATCATAAAATCATCAAGACGGTATTAGTTGTAAACTTGCACTTTCTAGCCGTTTTTTTCAACGAAACATGACACAAACACACAATACATAAGCCGTCGCTTAAGAGTTAGAAATGGTACGTTTCGTTTCAAAATGACTACATTACGATGCGCCCAGCCATGTCGCGATTTGCCCAGCCATATCACGATGTGGCCAAGTGATGATTAGTAGGGCAAATCGACAATTCGGTTAATATCATTGATCTGCCCATCTTTATATTGGGCAAATCACGATTAGCCGCCACATTGTGATGCGCCCAGGCAGATCTCGATCGGCCCAGTTAAATGATAGGCCGACGACATATAGACGGTTGCTATGTGCTGTGCCCGTCTCTATAGTCGTATGGGGTATAAACCGATCACCTCGAGCTAGAGAGAACACAATGTGCTATTCTTAACGTGGCCACTAACTGATCTTTCCTTTGTTTGACACCCTCAGTAGACCTCTACAGAGGATGAAAAGTAGGTCCTCACGGTTAGATAGCTACTTCCTAAAATCGTGAAATCTTTAAAAACATGTAAACCTCACTCATGTTTTTTTTTGTTTTGTATGAAATGGTATTATGATTTGAGTTGAGTTTGAAAGTGTGAGTTCTTAACTTAAAATTGCTACAGAAACTGACTATTGCTTAATTTGCCGCATTAATATAAAGATATTGTTTGTTTTCAAAATATAATAAAAATAAAATTATTAATTTTTACATCACGTGTCGCTAGTCACGACTGAATTATGTTTGAAACTGCGTGAGATTGTCAGTTTTCCGAACTCTTCCTCTCAGGGCACCTACATCATCTTTTTTTTGAAGTTGTATGGGTTTCTTTATAACAAGTTGACGATTCTTATAAATCTGCTTATACCATATCAGCGAGAGCGGATAGATGTAGAGCCAGCAGGGGCAGTATTATTACTAGTATTAGAGTTGCAGTTTGAGACTTTTGTCGTGGGGGCGACAAAAGTCTCAAATTGCAACTCTTCCAAAGGACTGAGAACTTCCATAAACTCTTAAAAAAATATGCAATTAATAATAAAAAAACTTACTGCAAAGCATTGGCTACTTCTCTCGGGTAATCACGGCAAATATCATGAAAAATTTGCACAGAAGTTAAATTGTTTTGATAAGTTTATTTTATAATTAACACTGTACCAACTGTTATAGTTCCATTAAGGTTTACAAACACATTTAAGATTTTGTTTTTTTCCCAAACCAATAATTAAATAATAATAATAAATAAATATTTCTTACACTCACACCAATTAACCTAGGTTTTTGTTATGGGATACAGGATAACGGATATAAATACATATAATTATACATATATAAGTATTTATGTGTAAAAATATATATAAACGACCATGACTCAAATACAAATCCTCGTATTCATCATACAAATTTTGGCCCCTACCAGGATTCGAATGAATCTCAAGTCACAAACTTCGACCACTATTTCAAATAGGTTTCTGAATTCTGAATTTGAAGTTGATAACGTCTTAAACTTATGTTACTCGAATGTTATGTTCTACTAAGAGAAAAGTACCTAACCTAGCTATAGGTACTGTGTATACCATTTTTATGGAATAAAACTAATACGTGGGCTGTTCCAAAAGTAGTTAATATATAAAAAAAAGTTTACTTACAGCTTTTCAAAATATCCCTCTCCAATCCCAATGCACTTATACATTCGGGTGAACCAGCTTTTAAAACATTTTGAAAAATGTATTTTGCCTTTAAAAAAGGTCGAACAATTACCGCCGAAATTCTTCGACGGCCTCGTCTGCAGTGCTAAATTTTCGCCCACGAAGCATTTTTTTACCGTGGCGTGGGACATAAAAAATCGCATGGAGCTAAATCTGGGCTGAACGGAGGATGGGGAAACAATTGTACCTACCCCCGAAGTTGTCAAATAGTCCATGGTTCTAGCGGCTGTGTGAGCGGGCGCGTTATCTTGGTGAAAAAGAATGCCACGGACGCCGCTCCTTGGGCGCTCGCTATCCAACTTCCCGGAAGCTTGAGGCAAACAAACTTCGCTATACCATTCACTAGTAACTGTTCTACGGTCTACTCGCCGAATTACTGCTACTGGTCCACTGCGTCGAAAAAAAAAACTGCTATTTTTTTTATTAACGCTCCGACCGCGAACAACTTTTGTGGGCAAATCGTCCTCTTCAAACACCCATTGCGTGGATTGCTGCTTCGTGAGAGGATCGTAGCTACATATCCATGATTCGTCAGTTGTAAGAATGTAGGATACGTTTTGCGAAGTTTCTCTTTCAAACTTTCTAACATAAATTTGTACCAATCAACACGACGGCATTTTTGCTTATCGGTGAGAGAATGAGGTATCCATCGCGAAGCAAGCTTCCTAACTTCATTAGGTTTTCATGCAAGATGGTAGAAACTGCCTGTGATCCAATGTTTAGTTCAGCCTGTGTCTCTCGATGTTTAGCATATGTTTATTCTCTCGCAATAGCCACTCTACCCTCATGACGTTTTCATGAGTCACTGCTGCAGTTGGTGGTCGGCCTGGTCTGGGGTCATCGTTTCAGTTCTCTCGACCACGTTTAAATTCACGAAACCAAAAAGTAGTTGTTGCTAACGCAGGAGCAGACTCCCCAAAAGCAGCTTGTAAATTTTCTTGAGATTCCTTGAAGGTCCCTCGTTTATAATCATAGAAAATCATAGCACGAAAAGTGTCCCGCGAGACGTCCATTGTTGCAAACAAAACAAGAGTGACTGATAATCTTTAAACATAAATATATAAAAAACTACATACCTATAGGTGGCCAGCGATTTTCACAAAGGAGTTTTATGTTAAAATTAGCCGTCAATTCAAAATAGTTAAGAGAGCGTATTTATTCTATGGCTATCAATTTCGGAACAACCTAGGTACTGTTTATAGGCCCAGTTAGATGTAAGTTTGGAGATTTTAGCATAATATGCATTATTAATTTGAATTTTAATAGTTAGTTCGGATACACTATTTTTTACTGATTTTAATACTACTATTTGAAGATTAAAAGCTTAGCACTGATTTTACATAACATAGATTATGAAGCCGCTGTCTTTTCATTTTCTATTGACAAAAGTGAGACGAATCATGGGAAAAAGTCAGGACTTTCAAAATAAGATGACTAATAGTCGGTTTCTGACTTGAGAAACACTCAAGAAATGTTGAAATTCTCAGTTTAGACACCGAACATTGGAAAGAAAATGGGCCAGGACTGCGTAAGTAGCACATATTTGAAATCATGACCACATTTGAGATTTTTGGGATTTTCTAGTATGTTTATTTAAGTATATTTATTACCTACATAAAAATAGTATTGTTTTAAGAGTCAAAGATTTTTATTCAAATAAACTTATAGATAAGTGCTTTCGAATAGTCCAAAATTGTAAAATGCAAAATTAAAAAGTTCTAATCATGACCACAGTTTGAAAAAAAGTGGGACGAACTGGGAACATTGCCACTTTCAGGAAATTGCACAATGCTTTTAAATCATTGACTTAAATACAGTGTGGGGCCTAGAACCGGGGATTATATTAAAAACGGAGGCTCTATTAGGTCACTAGTAATTGAATCATAATGGTTCCAACTACTTAAGTAAAACCAAATCTTTACCTTTTGATTTTTTTTTTTCTAACAAACTTAATCGTAAATTCAATGTAATGCAAACAACAGTACCGCTCAACTTTTTCGGAGCTACTCGGAAGTTCGGAACGTCTTTTTGACAATTTATGTGTCGGCTGATAGAAGTGTTTTCTGAAGTGTTTTTTTGCACTCAAAGCCATTTTCCCATTTAATTACAAATTGTATAAATAAATCCAATACAATTAAATTAAAATTATTATAAACTGCAACCAAATAAATTCCCATGAACATATTTTGAATTTACTCAAAATTATTCTTTTAAATTTAAACTCTTTTTACACTATGATCTTCTTTTTAGAAAGATCATAATGTAAATAGCGTTGAATCCATGGAATTAGTAGGTACAACGTACTAGTACTTAATAATTCCATGGTTGAATCTACTTGGTACAAAGAGTATACTTGGTATTGGTTGACATGTCATGTCTTGCATGATGGATAAAATTGTAAACAGACTGTCATTGCGATTTAATAATAAACTACAGATTTTAATTAATTTGAAACAGAGATTTTCAGATGGGAAGTAGCGGGGGCTGGTTCTATTCAAGGAGTTGAAGGTAATGTAATCCATGCGACCACTGGCAGGGTTAATGGCAGAAGATAAAAACAATAGAGATGGGACATTATTATGAACCATTAAAAATAAATCAATAGTCTAGTGTGAAAGAAGACGGTTCAAAATTGCCCTGACAAGCAGCTGGCATAATGAGAGTTGTTACCGGCGAAGCTTACAAATTACAACTGAAAAAAAACTAATTTCCTCATGTAATTATGAAAGTTCTAAAGCTAGCCAATTTTTTATATATTTTTTTAAATATTAATATTTTACTATGAAACGAACGTATTCTTGACACAACGACAATGCAAACATTTGAAGGCTGATATTGTCAAAGGAATTAAAACATTATGGCCACAGAGTATTTGTTTATTTTATGATTATTCAAAAAATATTATGTGACCAAAACTTAACGAAATTATGAAAACTCAGTCGCTGCCACCGATTGTCATCAGGAAATATTTTTATAGCGACCAAGAGTAACTTTTTTTCAATCGCGCGAACCGATACCAATGGCGCTAGTTTCTTTGAAAATATTTTCATAGCCAAAGAGCCAATAGAGTAATTCTTAAAGTATGTTTTGCGATGTTTTTGTTTTTTTTTTTTTTTTTTAATATTGTTAAGAGTCTGCTAGATTTCGGCTTCGGCGATACAAGAAGTTCCGAGTGAGTTGTTCACAGATGGGTCTGATTTTACTGGTATGAAAGAGGTTCATGTCAAATGTTCAGATGGGCACATCCTTCCTTTTGAAATCAATATTTTTAAATTGTTTATTTATGTTGTGGTCACCGACCGCTTTCCTGATTCATCCCATTTTCATTGTTTCCAAGTATGTAAAACAACAAAAGTTACCAAGTATGTAAAGTTTAAGAACATATGAAATTTTTTAAATAGAAAAATATTGGAAAACATAAACTTGGCCACAACTAAATTCAAGGATGGGCCGGTTTATAAACATTATCCAAGTTATTCGAAAGTCCTGATCAAATTACAGTTTACTTACAGTTTTATCTTAGTTTCTCCAATCGTCAACGCAGTTATTTCATAATTTATCCGTTAGCCATTAGCCCAGCAGCCCTACTGCCTATCGATATCGCTATAGCTATCGATTTTTCAAACTCCCTACAAGGGCTCTCGCTAACGCTATCACTTTCATACTAAACATGCAATAGTGAATCCAAAAGATGAATAGAAAACGGTTTTACGAGAGTTTTAAGTTTGAAAGCGATAGCGTTAGCAATATTGTTAGGCGATAGGGTTGCTGGCTTCACAATTCAGTCGTTAATACCAACTAAACCTAATTGGGCCTGCCTGCATTCGTAGCATGCGCACCTCGACAAAGCTTTCTCGACCCTTTTCTCACGCGAGCTCATTGTCTATCCCGCTCTCACTGCACTGATATGAGCGGGACAGACATCGCGAGATAATGGTCGACAGCGAGTCGCGGTGCGCATGCTGCGCTGACAGGTAGGTATTGCCCGTATTCTTTTGCCTGGTAGGTATTCCCCATCATTGAGGGCAATGGCTGTTCTTTGTTTTTATTAACTTAGAAGTTTTGAAGAAGCATTATTATTCTGACAATAAATATTTTTAGGATTAGCACGTTCACTGCGGAAGAAAGCACAAAAAGCCCCCTGCGCTGCCGTAACTCTGTGCGGCAGCGAAAACAGTGTTCTTTCTTTCAGTGCGGGGAGCGTATCTTGGCCAATTGTTGGAGTAACACAGAGACAATCATTGTTTTCTGTTTAGCTCTTGAATTTGGATAATATGGTATACTTGGTTTATGCGTGGGGCACATCAGACCCCTCCCGCACTGAATGTCATTCTTTATTTCACTGCGGAAAGGGGTCCATTAGATCTTTGACCCCTTTAACGCCCCATCCGCACTGAGTGTGGACCAATGTTATCCGTCAGTGAAGTGACGCAGTGATATTCGATTGTTTTATAATTAAAACAACAAACAAACGTCACAAACAATTCCCTAGGTAATCCTAGGGAATTGTTTGTGACGTTTGTGATGTGTAGTTTTATTTTAAAAAAATCTGAATAAAAAATAGTGCACTATAAAGGAGCACTAAAAAGAAGCTGGATTTTTTTATACGACTCGTAAGAAGAAAACTATACTAAGTAAGTTCTAAGTATCAAAAAGTGTAACTAGCAAGTCGGAATTCTACGCCAGCACATTATTCTCAAATTCCATAACTAATGTAGTAATGAGAATGAGTTCGAGTAGAAATAACGAATATGTGTTTTGATTCGGATAGCTTCGATAACATTTTTAATTCAAAACGACGGGGAGACTCTTAGCCTTCGTTATATGATGTTAAGTACCTATTGATAAGGCTGAAGATGGAAGCGAGCCTTATATACAAGAAGATAGAATACATCACAATTGCTGAACATACTAGAATTGAAAATCAGATTGCACCTCAAGTTGGTACGTCATTATGTTCCTCGCCTGATTCAGTTCGAATAAGCCCAAGCAGTTACCTTTCGTAATTTATGAGATAACGTTTGTCCATTTCATACAACTTTCTATGTACAAACGTATTCACACCCGACAATGTAATAATCGTGTCCCATCTCTAATAAAGCTTAAATTGGTTAATTCAGTGCGGCTAAAGATCTAAAAGACCCCGTATTTTTTTGCTGTTCTAAAAGCTCGAGACCGCGGCAAATCTAGAACCATATTGGTTGACAGGTGTAGATTGCTAAGGTTTGAATCTATATGCACTACGGTCAACCTACACGAAAAAACAAAGTTTTTGTTTTCTTGCGTGGTGGGGCACAATGGACCTCCTGCCGCACTGAACTTCAAGTAGGGTAGGGGCTCTTTGGATCTTTTAACGCATCAGAATAACAAACGTGTAAATCGGTCTAGCAGTGTTTAAAATAAAATAAAACGCAAGCTTTCTTCAATATTACATACATAATGTTTTATTTCATAATAATTAATAAAACAACTAACCACGTGTAACTAAGGTACGTATTTCGTAACATTACAACTATTTATTTATTTATTCTATTACACTTGCGCCCACGCCTACAATTCCACGTTTCGTGCATGGTGCAGTGGTTATATACCTCTCTCTTTCACACCTATATACAAACGCGGCGTGGGAGCGGGGCAAGACTATATTACTGGGAGTAAAAATGGCTTTAGAATATAACTGTCATAGTAATTGCATTATTTTCGATTTGAAATCATTTTTTCAAATGTATCTTTATTGTTAAGAAACTTGATAAATATTATTATTATAAACAACGGAACATAAATAAGTTAAGTTTTGTGTATGCGAAAATTATGCAGTTATTGTACTTTCAACAGCACATATTATTACCATAATACAGTGTTCAAAATTGCGATTGCGTGAGTCATATTCATTTGACAGTTCATAACATCTTCAGTTCCCTTTTGTATTTCGCCAATGTCCAGTGAATATATTTTTAAAATTAAATAGAAATTGTACGGTAGATTGAGTTAAAATGGAGTCTCACAACACGTGTTGTTATGAAAAGAACTCTGGTGAAACTCCCGTTCATATCGTATGCAATCGGTTGCAATTTATATGGAATGACATATAATATGATACAATATGGACTGTCAAATGAATACGATTGAGTTTACGCAATCACCTAATGTTATACGTTGGGCTCGGAATCGATTAAAAACTTCGACTATGTACGCAGGATCACGTGCTGTGGACCATTTCTATGTAAATTACATAAAGTTTTTAACTTTTTTGTATTTCCACTATGAAACTACTGTGATTTTCAATTATTGTGAGCCCGAATATTACATTAGAACGAAAAAATTATTTCTATTGAATCTCAATGAATTCTGTCATATACATATATGTACATAATTTAGATCTACTGACATTATACGAACACCAAATCACTATGATTAATATATTTAAGTATATTTTTTATACTTAACATAATATTTACAATTCATTTAATGCTAAAACTAAATGACACTTAGGAAGCAAATATTCACAACAGTTTTGGTCAAATACTGCGTCGGTATAATGTATAATATTATATTTATTTACAAAATGATTCAAATAAAATATGTATAAAATACAAAATAATGAAAACAATGAAAAATATTAAAATAAGTTTCTATTCCAATATTGTTTTTTTTTCGAATCACAGCAATTATTACTTCACTTACCGAATTAAAATATTAAATTATGGCACAAAACATTGGTACTAGTATTACATTTTAATGGCACATATAATTCACCGTTTTAATTCTAACAAGGAATAAAATGGAGTCGTAAAAGCTTAATGGTTTTGAAAGAATTAAATAAATCTAAGCAAAAAATAGAGCAATAGTTTCAGTACACTTGTTTCTTTACTATTTATTTATGATTGGTTCCAATTGAATATTGCACGGCTAATTTTGCTTTTAGAATAAAGTTGGTATCAAGTTAGGATAATATTAATACTTTAAATACTGTAATAACTAGTCTCTAAATGACAAAACAAATTGGTGATTTTTCAACTTGAACCTATATTAGGGCCAGTAGTACACTCGGGGAACTTCTCAGTTGACCATTACCATGAAGTTTTCTTTTCGTTTACTGGAGACATTTTGTATGAGAATCTGTAGTTCTGCTACTGCCCACTAGAGGCGCTGTACAGATTCGCATACAAAATGTCTCCCGTTTACTGTACAGTGAACGGAAAGAAAAACTCATGGGCCCACAGTAGAGTTTTTTAGAGCTTTATTGAAAAAAGTAGTAGATTTATAGAAAATGTTTATATTAAAAATAATAGAACATTAACAGGTTTTTCTTTTGAATAATAAATTATTTATTTAACCTTAGTATTTTCCGCGAAAACGTTTCCCAAAAAAACAACTCGTCAACCGGGAAATTGCCCGATTGTATCAATGATACTAAGGATACAAGGGTGGGTCACTTGCACCAACAATTAAACTAGTCAGTGTGCAGTTGTACAACTATAATTACGGCAGGCTGATTGTCTAATCCAGTTCCATTTTCGTTTCTGTTATGACAGGAGTGACAGGAGTGACAGGAGTGACAGGACGAAACTGAAACTGAATCGAGTTTCCGTTACATAATTAACACTCGTAATGTTCTTTTATATTTTGTTTAAAAAGGACGATTTGTTGGAATTGGCTTGGACATCCAAGGATGGGTGGGTTAGTGCCCCATCTAAGCAATTTGGAGTCAAGTTTTTACTTTGTACAGTAAAAAATTATATTTCTCTATGCAGTAATGTTCTGTTTTTGTGAAGAAAAGACTTCAACGAGATATCAAACATTCGCTAAAAGAAATTTTGATTCCCTCGAATTTAAATATGTCGATACTAGGAATGCATTTACATTATATACTTAATGACATTTGGCACACAATATAATACTGTATTTTTTTAACTTTTATTTTAATTGAATCGCTTCAAAGCAAAACAAAAAATATACATTTGGTACATTTTTATTGATTTCATAAAATAATGAAGACCTTGTTGTTTCCATCAATCTAGTGTTATTTATTTGAGATGTTAAAATACTATTCCCATGACAATAATAAACAGTGAAGACACTAATTTTTGACGTTCCGGCGCTCTGAACAGTGTGTAAAGCCGAGCGTGCTGTTGACAGTATCTAAGTTTCTAATAGTGTAAATGGCATAATACTGACAAAGAAATAATTTGACAACCAGTACCGTGTCAATCATAGATATAGAATGTTTTGCTATTCTAAATCTATGGTGTCAATAGTAAAGTCGAGATGCTTCGGCGGATCCGGCTGCGAAGCAGCGGTATCGTCGGCAAGTACAGTGTCAGCGTCATACGAAAGCATGTAATTTTAAAGCTCTATATCACGGAATTATGCCTAATAAAGTAAACAAACATAATATTGACAAAATAAAACCAATTGACAATGTCAACCAACAGTTTTAGATGTTTTGGCAGGTCCGGAGGCGCAGGCGCCCCGCGGCTGCGCGTCTTTCGGCAACAGTGACAGCAGCAAAGGCGGCAAAGGCAACATCACTATCATACTTATGTCATTTTGTGCTAAAGCAACGTCCCGGAATTATTCTCAAAACTAAACCCCAGTAAACAAGCAAACAGTAAACAATATAGACGGCGGAATGTGTAGCGGCAACGACAATCATGTCATGTCATACGTAAAGTCTTGTAGGTATCTTGGTAATTTTTTTTTGTTAAATCTACGTTACGGAATTATTCCTAAAACAAACCCCCAATAAACTAACGACATAATACTGATAATAAAACAATTATTCGAGATGCTTCGGCGGATCCGGCGCTGCAGGCGCGGGCTGCGCGTCATGCGGCAAAAGTGACAGGGGCAACGGCGGCAAATGCAGCGGCAACGGCAGCAACGCTCGCGACTGGAAGCTCGCGAGCGAGTGTAACAACGCCGCCGAATGCTCGTGCGCTTTGCGCCGAAGCTCCGCGACGCTCGTCGAACGGGCTTCTTCTTTCGGGCAGCAGGGACAGGGTGCGCCCCAACCTGAGGGAAAAATTATAATTTACTTATATACCTATAGCAATTATTTATAGCGTCTGCAACTTCGTCTATGTGAACTTGTCTTTGTTCGTACTCAAGACAGATGTCAATTTTTTTTCTCAGGACTAAGAGATTTTTTTAGCACTAAGTAGGATCCTAAAATTTTTCCTAAGTTGACCTACATAAAACTGCTTTCCAATCCATTTTGCATGAAAAGTCGCAACAACGACATAAATCTCAACAACGATTGAACCTATCAACGGTGCGCATATCTATATCCTGCCCACAAATGTTTCAGAAAGTCTTGAGGTACTTACGAGGTTATTACCTAATTTAAATAAATTGTAAAAAATCGCACCTTTTAGCGGGAAAAACGGCTGCGACAAATGGTTGAGGTGCTGCGACAGGTGCGACAGATGCGGCGGCAAGAACAGCGGCGGCGGCGGCGCGGGCGGCGGGTCGCTGGTGCTCGGCGACGAGCGGAACGCGCCCGAACTGAGGACAAAGAATCTTACATAAATAATCTACTTATGCAAGAAAATACTTACATTAGAGAGCCTGTTTGAAATTTAATAAAAATACATAATACCTAATACTAAATGAAAATGAAGAATATAACTTCAGTTCAGTTTGACGACCTCCGTGGTAAAGTGGTTCGTACACCGGTTTCAAGGTGTCGCCTACTCTGAGGTCCTGGGTTCGAATCCAGGTAGGAGCAAATGTTTGTATGATGAATACGAGCATTTGTACCTGAGTCATGGATGATATATGATAATGATACTTATATATTTATAATTATACGTATTTATATCAGTTAACCTTGTATCCCAAATTATTATTACAGTGCTTACTTTGGGTGTGAATAGGAGTTCTTTTCTTATAACAAAAGGGGGTGTTGTAGGGAGTAATAGCTTATGATAAATTTTAAATAGAAAAATATTGGATAAAATTAACTCGGCCTCAAGTGAATTCTCAGATAGGAATCGTACCCACGACCTTTGGAAATCCGGTTTTAGAGCAGAGCATTGGACCGGATTTCCAAAGGTCGTGGGTTCGATTCCAATATTTTTCTATTTAAAATTTATCATAAGTATAAAAATAACATTGAAAAATGCAAAAATTCAAAAATCATAAAGTGATAGCTTAATTAAGATCCATTTTAAAGCCAAGCAATGCATTTTTGTAGGGCTTAATCTAGGTTTAATAAAATAGAGATTTTGTAATTAGACCTTAGACTACCAATTGCGCTAGTCAGTTAGACTCATATGCTTACATTCTGTTTATTTTTTTATTTTTGAATTAAAAACTGCTAAAAGAAAATTTATGTGTTCTCACAATAATGAAATTGATATTTATTGTGTCTCATTTTCCCGTAGATATTTGACAGGTAACATTAAGATATTTATCTCGCTTAATCAAACCAATTTAGTTCATTCGCTAACAGGACACCGGTGTCCGGAGACATCGATTGTGCCTGGAGCACCCGTGGGCCTGAGAGGTTAATTCGCTACTACAAGTTAACAAACCACATTGATAAACCACAGCTTTAAAATCCTACTAAAAATTAGGAAGCAACTAACCTAACATCCATAAACAAAGTTAACCCTGCAGACACAGGCGACGCACCCCTAGTAGGTATAAACAAGATGTTTTATTTAAATCGATTTGCGCTGAGTTGTCAGCGTCCTTTGATCCAGCTAACAGTGTTAGCGGCCAGCCAACCGGAGACTACCAGCTTTGAAATATATTTATTTTGCTGTTATAATCTAAATTTTCAAAATCGATATGTAGGTACTTAAAAAAGAATGAGTACTAAATGCAATTTTAAAATACATACATACATACAAGACTTTAGTAAAATAATATAGTACTTAAGATAAGTGCTTTTTATGTGGGTAAACTTTTAAATAAATAACTACTTCTTACATTTCGACACGGTAGACAAAGAAATCTTTTTTTTATGTTTTACAATCAGTTAGGATGAAAATGAAATCCTTTTTTTCATTGGGAATACTATTTTATATTAGATGAATAATAACGGGTGCAAGAAATTTAATAGCTGTAACATTAAAAAAATTAAAAACGCATTAAAAAAACGCTTAATTTGTCGACCTCCGTAGTAGAGTGGTACGAACACCGGTTTCATGGTGTCGCCTACTCTGAGGTCCCGGGCTCGAATCCCGGTATGGGCAAATTATTGTATAATGAATACGAGCATTTGTACTTGAGTCATGGACGTTTATATATATTTCTACACATAAATATTTATATATGTATTTATATTTATTACCCTTATCCCATAACACAAGCCTTACAGTGCTTAATTTTGGGGCTAGGTTAATTGGTGTGAGTTAAAGAAATATTTATTTATTTATTTGTTTTTCTGTTTAGTACCTAAAATAAATCTGATACACAGCGTATTCTAAACAGAATACATAACTGTATAATGCGAACATTTTTTTTTTCTTTTTAGTGAGTGAGGATAAGTGGCCACCTCTGGTGTCAGAGTTTATCAAGCCGCCTATAAGGCCTCTGACTTGGCTTAACGACTGTAATCAAATGACAATAGCCGGGACCGACGGTTTAACGTGCCCTCCGAAGCACAGAAGCGCTCAGTTATAATGCCACTTTACGGTCACCCATCCGACACCTTACCGGGCCGAACGTTGCTTAACAAACGTGATCGAATACGATCAGTCTGTCATGAGCGCTTCGAACAATAGAACTGCGAACAATGGAGTGACCGTTGTTTTTTTTCATAAATGTAGGCGTGTCGTTAGGCGTAAGCAAGAGCAGGGTTAATTTATGAAAGTTTTAAAATAGATAGTAAAAACACCGGGCCAAAATTGTGCTAAAAATCTTAAACACAAAAAAAATACTTATAACTTTTCAAAATAAAAATCAAATGAAAAGGATTTAGGAAAAACTGCAAGATTTAAACAATAGTAGATCTGCCGTCTACTAAGTTGGTGCAAAATTTATCGTCAAAAGAAACAAAATGAGAGAGATGTCGCGCCGTATTTATAATGATAACATTATTATTTTGTATTTTTTTTATTTTAGCACTTTTAAATGCTATTTTTATACTTATAATAAATTTTAAATAGAAAATTATTGGGAAAAAAACGACTTGGCTACAAGTGAATTCTCAGATGGGGATGTAGCCGAGTCGTTTTTTTCCAATATTTTTCTATTTAAAAATTATCATAAGCATTATTATTCTCAACTCCTTCTCCACAAACTCATACACAAATGTATACAAATTCCAATACTTTGTAATCCGTAAAATAATAAATGTTATGTACCTGAATGAATACCCCCGAGAAAGTCTAAGAAGTGACCATATCCCTCCAAATTAATAATTATAATAATATAATTAAAAAATAAATTTATAATATATAATAAATTTAATAAATTTTTATTTATTTCTGCCAAACATACACTGTTGTAATACATCTAATGACTTAAAACTAGTTACAATAAATTGTAAGGGAGACAGGAGTCCAAACAAGGTAGGTAAATTATGACATTACAAAATCTTACATTGTGTTAAGCCTTACTCGTATTCCCCACTCTTATACAAAAAATTCAATAGCAAAATTTCCAAGCTTAAAAGCAAACTGCAAGTTGTAAGTAAATAATAGCAGCAGTGCCAAGTCGTCTACTAAATTGGTGCAAAATTCATCGTCACATAGCGTCGCGTCGCAGCGAGACAACGAAATGAGAGAGGTGTCGCGCCGCCCTCGCATTCTCTTGGTAACCGTAAAATCTAAGAAGTAAGAATCATATCCCTACAAATTACAACATTACACATTTGTAATAAAATCGTTACGTTTGTTTTTTAAACTTATTCTCCACTCTTACACCAAAAATGTAATAACAAGATTCCCGAGCTTACAAGCAAACTGCAAGTTTTAAATAAAAGCTTGTAACAATAGAAGTGCCGTGTCGTCTACTAAGTTGGTGCAAAATTCATCGTCACATAGCGTCGCGTCGCAGCGAGACAATGAAATGAGAGAGGTGTCGCCCCGCTCTCCCATTCTCTTGGTGCATACCTGATGGGGCGGCGGGCCACGCCATAGGCGGGAGCGGGACTGATGTAGCTATTAGTAAAGTACTACGTTAAGAAGAAAATAAAGATATATTACGAGTGTAAAGCACAACATTAGTTTTCACGCATGCCCTTTCTTGAATAAAACAACTTTTTCTAATTAAAAGCGAACGGGATGATAAGGCATCCTGTGACCATTTCCTCTCGAAAAGTGGCGATTTGTCTAGGGAAAAAAATATCAGACAGTTTAATGTGTTAACCGATTTTGATGAATCCATGAAACAATCTCGTAAGAAAACTCTTTCAAAGAAAAAAAGTAACATCAAAATCTAAGTGAAAATATGCGCGAGCATCGTTAAAATAGTCTATCTAAATGAGATCTTTTTTTTAAGTTGTTTAAAATAACTACTTTTTTAACTGCAGATTGTATAATACAACCACCCTAGCATTGGCTACGCCTATGGCTCGGTACTGCACCCCCGACACTCGTTCAATGGAATCAAAGGATTTGCGTTCATTACAGCCCGTAATAATTGATGCGTCGCGTTCCACCGCCGCGACAGCACCTGTCATTTCTGATACCGCTAATTTTGTTATTTTGTTACTCTGTGATTCTTTTGCCCTTGAAAATAAAAGCATAAAAGCTTTTCCGGTAATCGATACGGCTTTGGTGTAAAACCTTTTTGCGGATTTGTTGAGGTTACGGTTTTGGAGGTAATCATTGGCACTTCGATGTTCGTATGATTTTGAAGTGTTGGGATGACAAAAGGAAATTAGAATTTGTCCTAAGTTTTCATGATCGGAAATTTGTGAAATAATTACAATTGTGTTTACATACTTCCTTATTTTTAACCGACTTCAAAAAAAAGAAGGAGGTTATCAATTTGTCGCGTATATTAATTTTTTTATGTGTAATCACCGATTACTCGAGATCGCTTGAACCGATCAAAGTGATTCAAAAGTTAGAACATCGGGTTTATTCCTAAGTTAGTCCCATTTTTTGAAATTTTGAAATCGGTTTAGTAGTTTTCAGGAAATCTTGAAAAAATCTGTCGTTTTTTCGGTCAAGCGGTTTGACACAAACGGTTTGACTCAAAATAGTAGTTGCCTACACAACTGTTTGAGTCAAACCGTAGCGCGGAACTTATTCTATCTTAAATAAGCCTTTTGGTTGCCTAACATCACACTTTTATTGTTAGGTGCACGTAAAATATAGAGTAAAGGAAGAAATAAAATGTTTAATGGTTTAGAATATTCATTATATTAGTTGCAAGAGTCAAATAAAGACGGGCAGCAGCATTTCCTGAAATCTTGTTGCGCTTGGCAATCCCCTAGTAGTCCCAGTCTACCAAGGACAGTGTTTATATTATAGCAATACCGAGCAGAGAGCATTCTACAAATAAGTTTTAAGAGGCTGCGCACTTTCATCGATAAACATTTAAGCAGCATTTAAGCAGCAATGGTATGAAGCTCTTAAAACACATTATACAATATCAAACATATAACAAGATGTCTTATACTTATGATAAATTTTAAATAGAAAATATTGGAAAAAATCAACTCGGCCACAAGTGAATTCTCACATGGGACTCGAGTCCCATTTTTCTATTTAAAATTGATCCTATGTAAGTATAAAAATAGCATTAAAAATAAAAAAAAAAACAAAAATCATAGAAAGATATCTTATCCAAAGCCATATTTTACAATATTTTCCTCATTGTATGACTTACAAGTATAAAGTTAGGATAAGAAAATTTCTTATCATACATGTCTCTTAATGTTCAGCCGGTCTTCAGCTGATGTTGTTATAATCAAAGGATTACAGCAATGTCCTATAACTGTCACCGACTTTGATCAACTCCAATTAAATATTACCGTAATTATATGCAAAGCTTACTATGCAAATACAATTCCATTACAGCGAAGGGTCAAGTCGGGAGGTGCCAATTGATTACGAAGGACTCCACGTTAATATTCAAGAATGTTCAACAAAGAGAATTAATATAACACTTAACGGTGTTACGTTTTGATTAGCAATATGACGGAATATTTTAGTGCTTTTATTGTATAATTTATTAGTTTTGGATCTATTTGATAATAAAGATGTCCTGTTTGGCGCAGGGGTACTAAACCCACCTTCTTATTAAAAAAAGTATATACCTATGTTTATCCGTTAACTAGTATCCATAACACAAGTTCTTAATGAAACTTAACGTGGGCTAGATAATTGATGTGACTGTATACAGTTATTTATTTATTTACCTATTAAAAAAAATGGTGTAAAAGCTTAAATAAAAATAAGAATAAGCAGAAAATAGGTAAGTAATCAGTTGTCTATAAGTCCCCAGTAAGAAAAACAAACAACTTGTTACAGACAACTTATTACAGACATAATGCATAAGCATTTAAGTAGTTTTACCACCGACAAATACCTAAGTTCTGGATACCTTAGGTATCTGGCAGTGTATGTCAAATCATTTTCCAGCTAAGCTATCCAAAACTTATATTTTATTAACGAAACAGGCTCAATAAATATTAATTAGTTTGTTTTTCAACTCACTTCTCTCAAGAATTACTCGTACTAGACAGATTGAACAAATATTTTTTGCGCTATCATCTTTGAAAGTCTACTTGAAGGAAAGCAAACGTAGCCTGACTGAGTGCGAAGCTCATGAAAATAGTATCGTTTTGTGGATGATACGGCGAACTACGTAATTTATATTTCGTGAACACAAGTTTTAAAAAGACACTAACCCCCATATTCTAAGTCGTTCCTCCAAAATTTTTAACACTCCACTCAACCTCGTCGTGGGTAAAAATGGTAGTGTGCGCTAGGCCTAACACGGAGTGGCTACGTACTCTTTGGCTCCTCCAGGTCCTTACGGAGTTATGACTTAGAATACCGATTTCGGGGAGTATTTTGAAGCGGTTTTCAATGAGGTTCGTTAAGTCGTGGACGAGTAAGTTTTGGAGGAAGGACTTAGAATATGGGTGTAACTGAACTTTTGAGCTTAGGTAGCACATTTGCTTGAAGAATTTATTTTATTATTATTATTTGAGGATTTTGAGGCTATGCAACCTGTAGGCTGTAGTTACTGCGACCTAAGAGATCTATATTGCTTGAAGAAGCTTTTATATACAATCCTAACTATCTAAATGCGAAAGTGTGTTTGTTTGTTCTTCCTTCACGCCTTAACTAAGCAACCAATCGACTTGATTTAAATAAATAAATATTCCAGTGGGCTAGATAATAGGTGTGATGGACACCTATTATCTAGCCCACGCTAAGTTCCAGGAACTTGTGTTATGGATACTAGATAACGGATAAACATACTTATATACTTTTTTTTTGTTAATACATACATAATATACATATTAAACACCCAGACCAAGACAAATAGACATGCTCATGCACACAAATATTTGTCCCGTCCGGGGATCGAACCCGGGACCTCTGGCGTAGAAGGCGGGTTTAGTACCCCTGCGCCAAACAGGTCGTCAAACATCGATTTGGCACAGAGTTATTGGAAAGGGCAGACAGGACATACAGGCTACTTTTTATCCTGATAATCCCACGAGAATGGGAACCAAGCGAGTAAAAGCGCGGGCGCAAACTAGTTCCTAATAAAACAACACCGCTTCGTGTTGTATATGCAAGCACAAGCCGTTATCCTCCATGATTCGATTGCCTTTGATATTTGCCATCATGAAATGGCTGACACGTCTCCATGAATACTTGATAAGGCCGTAGTTGGCACTAACCGGATACACACTTGATGTTCACTAATGAAAATTAATAATGTATAGAGATAAATTGACAGTAATTGTGCGGCGCAGGCGTGTGTCGCGATGACTCTTTGAGCAGAGCATGCTTGTTTAGCAGAATATATTGGCAGTTCATACCGGCGGTGATTAAGTTTGTTGATCGTTTCTGCTTTTGCTAGCACCGGAGTTTAGAGAACACAGACCTATATCGAGATAGACGGTAAAGATGTACCTACCATGCGTGCCAAAACTTTGATCCACGGTCAAAGTTTTACGACAAGTCAGTCCGCTTGAGACCATTGCCATGAAAACACGCGTCACTCAGAAACGAAGATAGTTAATTGTGCTTTGCTTTCTAGAGCTCGTCAATAACATTTACACATCACGAAATGAAAGAAATAAAGATATTTTGTATTTTGTATTTTGTATCACTAAATCTCGCTCGTGACGTCATCGTAGGTACGAAAAATTCGACACGCTAGGTTCTCGTACAGTTTGAAGCGCTCTTTTCGTTTATCTCGATATAGATCTGTGCCAGAGAACAATGAAATATCTATTGAGTCTCATAACTCGGGGTTAAGGCGATACTCGAAAAAAATATGCTGAAGCGAGATAGCAATGAGAAAACGACGCGCACGGGAGCGAGACCGATTTTGCAGATTAGGCAAAAAAAACACAAAATCACTTCGTATTAAAAAACTAATGCGATTTCAAAAAAATGCTTCTATACGATTCTAAATATTATTGGTGTCCACTTATTAAACCGATTTCCAATAGTGTAAGTAACCCCATTTAAGAATAATCTTGCATTTTCGTATTTTTTAAAGGTCTTTTCGAAAAGAAAAAGTGTCGAGACAAAATCATAAAATCGTGTTTTTGAAACTATACTAATCTAGATAAAGGTATGAAGAAATATATATGTTATTACCAGATTTGTAACAACTGTAACCGTGCTATAGTTTCATATCAAAAAGTCCATACTTTTTCCGAGTAGCGCCTTAAGTGAGAGGCTCAATGAAAAGGAATTAATATCTTAGCCTTCAGCCATATCATTATTTAATTAAAAAAAAACTACTTAATTAAAATTAGTGACTAATGTGCGGCGTAGGCGTGTGTCGCGATGAGTCTTTGAGCAAAGTATTCAGTTGTTTAGCAGAATATGTTAGTACAAGTTTCTTAAACCAAATTCATATCGTTTCATATTCTTTTAGTGCTATTGACTGTACAATATAGTGATAAAATAGTAATAAAGGAAAGATTCTGAACATGAAGCTGTAACTATGATTTGATTAGAATTTGAAAACAGAAAATGTATTAAGTACCTACCTAAGTTTTAATAAAGGTATTTTACTTTCACAAACACAAAGAACGACCTGAAAACAACAATCTCCAATCAAATTACCAAAATAACAAAGCAAAATTAATATCTCACTTAATAGTTCCATACTTAACGTCTGCTAAGCCCGCTAGATGGCGCTGCCCTAATGACGCGTTCAATTATTCATGCAATTAACTGATTATCGCGACACTACGCCCGCCGCCCCGCCCACCCCACCTAATTTGTGTAACTTTAGGTATTCGCTCGTAAGTGTTTTGTTGTTTCTTAGGTGTAGGAGTTACTTGGTTAGCAACTTGATAAGTGGACGATATTGTAACCCTTACGTTTATAAATTCTTTTACAAAAGTGTTGCAGTCTTAATGAGCAATTCGCTCTTAAATGTTTTTTATTAGTTTATAGCAGTAATGCTTGGTTAGTAACATGATTAGGCTCGTAATGTAACCACTTGGGAATATAAGATAACTATTAAAAAAGGTTGCCATATGGCACGCAAACTTTAAGCATTTAATACCCTGTTTTTATTACATTCAAGTAACTTGGAAATGGAAAATAAAATGGTTAAGGTTTTAAGTTGTATTTTACATTATTTACCTAATAGGTAAGTACTTCAATATCTACATTGTAGTATTTGAGAATGGAAGCCTACCTAGGTACCTATATTACACTGTCAGTCTTTGCATCGTATACATTATAATCATAAAGAATACAGACTTTGTCTTACAACACAAAAATACTAATATACTAAAAACATTTACGAAACAAATATAAAACCAACAAAGAATGTCTTCTCCGAGAAACATCGTAATTTCCCCAATGAAAATTCATTTTCCACATAGCCTGTATACATTTAAATTACGTAATTTACAGCTTATCCTTAAAGGGAAAATATTAAAACGTCCTAACACCCACTTTGTGTATCTTTAAGGAGCAAATCTAATTTTATCTGGAAAGGTAGGTGGCGCGGCAGCCGGGTGGTAATTTCCAATTTTCTCTTTACTCCCGGTTTTTCAGCTTTTTAAAAGAGAAAAATTCGTTAATGCATATTTAATAGCTGTAATCGCCTCTCTCCCTCACGAAATTACGGGCCACCATTTTTTTTGTGTCTACGGCCGTTGGATCGTAAGTTTTCGTATTGATTTCGTTGGAATCTCTGGAGGTTTCAGGGTTACTCGCATTTGTGGGGTCTGAATTAAAATGCGATGTGATTTGTTCCGTAGGCACTTTACGTATGTACTTGCAGTTACTTACATTTATTGGTATTGTGTAGATTTAGGACATAAAGATGTAGAAATAACAATGGAAAGTCTAAGATGAGAAGAATTTAAGTGCTCTTTTTAACCGACTTCTATAAACATCCTCCAGTCCTCAAATCGGTCGATATGTTTTTTTATGTATTTACACCGATTACGTCAAGATTTCGGGACCGATATACGCGATTCTTTTATGTTGGATAATAATAATAAATAATAATAATAAATGCCGAATAGTTGCCATTTGGTTGCATAGAAATTTGATTCAGTTTGGTCCAGTAGTTTTTATTTTATGATTCAGAATCATAATCAGATATTAGCATATTTGTTGACCTGGACGATGTAATTTTCACGATACTTTGTTTATAATGTACATTAAACCTAATATAATCGAGATAAATCCTACTGTAGTTTACAAAACAACATATTACAGACACTAAAAAGTAGAAAAAAACAATGGTTAGAAAACCGACTTCAAAAACTAAAAAGAGTTTTTCGGAGGCTTTTTTGCTTTTTAGTTTTTGAAGTCGGTTTTACAGGTACAGGATTAGGAATATGACTTGACACTGATTTCTTGTTTCAAATTATGATTTCAATTATAATTTTGATTTCAAATTAAATAAATAACTATCTGTACATGAGTAAGTACAAGTCATATTAGCTTCTAAATGATGCCTCCTCAAAGTGTTGAATACAGGCGAACTTTTAGTTGAATTAACATTCGTTTCACACAATTAATCGGCGACTTAAGACTGGTAAATAAATATATTTGACTATACTTACACATTTTAACATAAAAATCCTTTATTTAATAATTTAATTTTGAAAAGCAACTGAGTAGGGAAGTAAATTACGGCAAAAGCGAAAAAAGGTCTTAAGATATTTTTTTAAACATACTTATTATCTATATTTTTTATACACAACCTCAAGTTATCAAAGAAGTCCCATTACCTGATTAAGCGGCATACCCGCGTAATCCACAAATGGGGTAACCTTACACCGGTTTAAAATTGAAATTTATACGCTGGCATTATGTATGAAGCCGGGGCGGCTCTGGGGAGATAGTTCTTCACGACATTTGCGGGATTGGACGCCCTAAGAGCTTATGTGCTCGAGTTATAGGTTCGATTATAAACTGCATTTTGAAGTAGCATTGGGATAGTTTTATGATTTGGATAGGTATATATGTAAGAAAGAGGCTCGGATGTGGATAGATATCGATTACTTACGTATCGACTCGATTGTTTATAGCACTGTCTCACTCGCCAGAAAATTGGTTTCTGCGTCAGAATCTAAACCTTTGAGGTAATTAGTTTTTTTTTTAAATAGTTCTTCACTACACATTTGCGGGATTGGACGCCCTAAGAGACCTTATGTGCTCGATTTGTGAATCGATTATAAACTGCATTTTAAAGCAGCATTGGGATAGATTTATAATTCGGTTAAAGCAACGGATAGATATCGATTATGATAGATGTTCGTTTTTTTTGCATCAGCATGCATGATGATTACGCATTGACTCGATCGTTCTTAGCACTGTAGAACTCAGCAGAAAGAACTGGAGAGTGCGTTGCTGTCAGCTGCTGGTTGTTATGCTGAAAATCAAATGAATAGGGAAAATAGCATGAAACGGAAAGTTCTAGTAGTCCAACGACTGAGCGATAATGATAAGTTTATATTTTTAACTGACTTCAAAAAAAAGGAGGAGGTTCGAAGGTCGACTGTATATATATTTTTTATGTATATTTTTATATAAAGTTATCCTATATAATGTTTACGAAGATCTGGCTAGTAGTTTTTTCACAATCCTGAAAATATGATAACGTTTTGACAAGTAGTCGTTTACCTAGATGACATCATTGTTGTGTATGGGCTGATTTTTAGTGTAAGTAACGGGACATAATGTACCTAAAAACTTAAAAACCTTTTTATAAAAAAACTGACTTTTTACTTTTTTAAGTCGGTTTAATTTTTTTATAAGATGTTTTTCTAGTTCAGAATTTATCATATAAAAATAGCATTGAAATTGCTAAAATAAAAATTCAAGCCAACAATGTCTTTAACTCAATTGCAAGATTCGTTCAGCTAATTGAAAGAACATTATGTAATGCAAATAAAAACCTAACCCCTCCAAGCAGTCGCGAAAAACGTAAAATATTAAGACGCTACCACACAAAAGAAGTTTTACTGATTAAATGCATCAAAAATCCGCAAAGAAAACCACAGCTCCACGCGGCATTGTTTTTCAACCTCTTACTCAAGCTTTTTAAAGTACTAAGCAGTCTAAACCCCACTGGGAGGATGGTACATTAGCGGTCGCGGATTTGAGCAAATGTTATTATTTCCCGTACGGGATTACCGAAGTGCGAGACGGTACGGTACGGGGTCTAGCAGACCCCGCTGTCAGGTATGAAGCGATAGTTTTGTTTCTCGTTTTTGCAAAATATTTTTTAAGGTAAGTACTTATTGCTCTAGATAGCATTGCTTTTTTTGTTTATTTTTTACTCTTCCATTCGGGCTGTGGAAGTAAAGCAAATCATAGCTTCTTGCGGCCGTTTTTCTTATCAGTTAAAGATGTCCTGAATGGCTGGTAGGGAAAAATATTGTTGGACTATTCGAAAGTATAAGTCTATTTGAATAAAAATCTTTGACTTTGACTTTATTTTATTTTTATTTTTATTTTTACAATTTTTGGAAAACTAACAGCTATGTATGTAATACATTTTTAAATATAATATGTACTGACGGCTAATTACAAGTTTTCACAGGTAAACAGTTAAAAATAGTCTTTTTCTCACACAGTTTGAAGAAGACGACGAGACAATTTACTTATAAAATTAACATTGTGCAATGATAAGCATATTTAAGTTTGTGCTAGATTTTAGAATTTAGGTATTTATCTAAGTCATTCGAAAATTATACATATTACAACAAAAGGGTAGTGAGTTAATTAACATCTAAAAAGAAATTATTGTTAAGAAAACGTTTTAACTTAGAAACTGAAGTGTTGAATAAATCTATGTCAGCATTCGCTTTTGTCAACACATTAAAGAAATCACATGCTCTAACAGTAAATGCGTTTTGTCTATAATTAGTTCTTGCGTATGGTAAATAAAGTAAACTGGGGTTTCTGAGCGCGACGGAGTTAGTGCGCAGTCCTATGAGTTCCAGCAGCTCTGAGCAGTCAACGGTGCCATTTGCTAAAAGATATGATACATCGGAAATGTTCCTTCTTTCATAAAGAGGCAGGAAGTGAAATTTTGCGACATCTTGCGATGTAGTCAGGGAGATAGATTCCAGCACGATACTGTAGATATTTTAAAAACTTCTTTTGAATACTTTCGATCCTTTTAATATAGACGTCATATCTAGGGTTCCAAACTTGCGAGGCGTATTCTAGTTGACTACGGACATATGCACAATATAAGATTTTAAAGGTTTTTACGCTGGAAAATTCAGATGACATTCGCAAGACGAAACCAAGTGCACGAAATGCTTTACTCGTAATATTATCGATATGATTTTCAAAAATTAATTTATTATCGAAAGTTACACCTAAGTCTCTGATACTTTTGAATTGAATTGGTTATAGGCGATATATTACCGAATTCCGCAACTGTCTAATCATACTCGTAGTATTAGGGACCATTGTATGTTGGACAGGGTCATAGGATAATTTTTCGAATATTTATTCTGCAAAAGAAGTTTTTTAACGATATTGAGGCAACTGCCTATCTTCACTTCAATGTAAGTAGGTACTACATCTGTAGGCCTAGCACGAAAATCGTTCAAGTAAGTATCGAGGAATTAAAGTAAAAAAAAATGACATATTAAGCAGCGTTCCTACCGGACGTAAATGGAACTACATTTTCCTATACTTATACTATTTCGATAGTTTTTCGTGCCAGACCTACAGAGGGCTTAGTGTGAGCTTGCAAATGTCCAAACGTTACCATCGCGTGAGAGTAAAATCTTGACAGATAGCCTTAATGCAATGGGAATAAGGTTGAGAATTAAACTCTATTCGCAAACTGCGGCGTATGCGAGTACGGTGAGAAAACTCACACTAAGCACTCTGGTGTCCTTATGGTGTCTGGGTAAAATAATCGAAATGTCTGTCCGTTCGTCCGCGGTCATTTGTCAGAGTAAACTCTGACTTATTCCCCCTTCACACTGACTGGCATTACAACTTAAGCTGCCTGACCTGGGAGCCAAGGGGAAAGTATTCATTTCAATGGCACATATATACTTATCTATAATATAATATTATAAAGCTGAAGAGTGTGTTTGTTTGAACGCGCTAATCTCAGTACTGGACCGATTTAGAAAATTCTTAGACCATTAGAAAGCTACATTTCTCCCGAGTGACATAAGCTATATTTTATCCCGATATTCCCACGGGAACGGGCACAACGCGGGTAAAACCGCGAGGATCCGCTCGTATAGTATAAAATGGCACCAAAGACCACTGGAAAAATAAAAGCAAACTGTTAAAATACTCGTAAGCATATTAAAGTAGGAGTTTTATTATCTCGCTTTCCGACCATGCTAGACTAGGAATCAAAGAAAACCATATTAATATATACAATAAGTAATATAGTTAGTTTTCCAGGGCAGATAGTAAAGAGCTCATCAATTGAAAGATATAAACAGATACAATTCTTAAACTAAAGTAGTGATTGAGGATTCCGGGAGAGGCTCGCTTCCATCTTCAGCCTTATCAATACTTAACATCATAGGTATGATGAAGGCTAAGAGTCTCCCCGTCGTTCATAAAAAAAGTTACCTAAGCTATGGGAATGCAACCTGCCCCCTAATTGTCTAATTTCAATATCTATCACAATCCGTTTCAAAGGTATGGTGATTGTGATAGTGATTTATGGAATTGTGTAACTTATAGTCGCAATCCCTTTCAGAATGAATGATGTTTTAAATGACACTTCCTTTGACACTTCTCCATACATTTGAAAGATATTTCGATTTGTCACTTTGCTTAAACAGTTCAATTTCGTTCATTCAATACCTTTCAAAACGCGTCCCGATCACAATCCCTTTCAAATGTCAAATAGTGACGGCCTGAAGTATGTAAATATCTTTCAAATGACGAATTGAAAGGGATTGCGATAGATTTTAAAATTAGACATTTAGCCCCTGGTACTGTTTGTTTCCAGTCCGGTCAATGCCAAATGTAGAGTCATTGAGGTATGGCAAGCTGCACCTTTTGCTGGTCTGCCAACCACGAAATCTAAGGTATGCTTTCCTAACATAACTCAAATAAGAACGAGAATGAAATAAAGGAATCAAACATGAAATGGTGAGTTACAGTGCGCAGCGAGCTTGAAGCTCCACATATTCCATTCCTCCATCTACGCCTAAAGTGATATCGTTGTCATAACAATAATCGAAACACATTTGTTCGAATTACGCATATGAATTGAGACGCGACAGCGCCCGCCGCACAACCCCATAAATATCAATGAAACTCCACCAAGTTATCAAATTAGAAAAATTAAAAGTGATAAATAAAGTCCAATTAAAGTTTATTGCGTAAAAAACGCATAAATTAATGCGTGCTACGGAACGTGGAATAAAAAAATAAACCGTGTGCGCGCCAATTCGTGTAATTGTCGAGTAGGGGTGCGGCACGGTGCGGGCGGATCGGGTGTAGCGATGATTTGTTTTAATAACAGGTATATTGTTGTTATTTATTTGGTTTTAGGGTGTGCACCCTTATAGGTGGTTGAAGTTTACATATTATTATACACTCACCGGCACTCGGCCCACCCAGATCAATTAGACAGTCAAACGCTTAACCTCAACTTTAGCATACAGTAAGGCTAGCATGAAAAACTATCGAGTAAGTATCGAGTAAGTATCGAGTAAGTATGGAGTAAGTATCGAGTAAGTATCGAGTAAGTATCGAGTAAGTATCGAGTAAGTATCGAGTAAGTATCGAGTAAGTATCGAGTAAGTATCGAGTAAGTATCGAGTAAGTATCGAGTAAGTATCGAGTAAGTATCGAGTAAGCATCGAGTAAGTATCGAGTAAGTATCGAGTAAGTATCGAGCACGTAATGTCAAAAAATGTATAGGAAAGTGTAGTTCTGTTTACGTCCGGTTGGAACGCTGTTCAATATGTCATAATTTTTTTTAACTTTACTTCCTCGATACTTACTCGAAAGTTTCACGTGCTAGGTCTACAGATCTTTATAGATTTTTATGTATAGAGTGGCAAAGTGAGCATGTTTGTATGAAAATAACGGGGTGGGTGAGCGGTTAGATGTGCCTATGAGTGTATTATTTACTTGAACATCTACAGAATTTGTTTGGCTTAGTAAGGAAAAAAGTAATCAAAAGTTTGTACGTACAAAGTTTTGTTTTATAAAGTTAACGCTTACATTGTACGGTGGAAGTCTTATTTCAACTCCAATCGTTACTTTTTAATTGCACGGTCTAAGGTGTAATAACATTTATGTAGTTACAACATTTAGTTAGCCCTTGAATACTTTTAACAAAAATGGCACGAAATCCAGAGCCCATTAGTTTTTTGGCACTACATAAACATACCTACCATACCTACTACCTAACCTACTACCTACTTCAAGTAGGCAAAAAAATGATGTAGTATTTTTTATTTTCCTTTTAACAATGTAAGTGAAAGGATAAGTAGGGACAACCTCGTAGAACACAAAAATGCACAATTTTTATTGATTCCAACATAGCCGTCTTTATTAAAGATGATATCTATTAATGATTCCATAACACTTTCTTAAAAGCATAAACAAAATCGCGAGTCGAGTAAACATACCTACATTTTATATGATTTCTGTCTTTGCAGACTATGGGGACGGTAACTTATTTAAATATAGCGAAGGTAAGCCGGACCGAGAAAAGTCTACAAATCAGAAAACAATAATAAAACATGGCAAACCAAAATTTTGTTCAATTTGCAACTGCATGACGTTCATTTATATTTTACTAATTGGTGACAAAATAATGACATAATTATTATGATCTGCATAGTGAACCGCTGGGGTGGGATTTCTAAAAGGGAAGCCAGTGAGAATCGGTATGTAAGAACGAACGTTTCCAACAACGGCGCCAAATCTTACTCACATTACTAAACATCAAACCAGATACATGAAGCATTCGACATTATCGATGCGACACTTTTCACAGCACTACACACGTGGTTCTCTAATTACGCGCGTAAATTGTATTAATTAGAGCTCAACTCATGAAAGGGTTCCGTCGAATTAAACGCTATTACACTTGCCTGCGGAACTCCATCCGTCATTGTTCACGCGCCCTGTCACCGCCATGAGGGTAATATGCATAATTTTAAAAAGTTATTAATTAATTATTATGTGTCTTCATTAGGGTGCTTAATTAGATGTGACAAGTACTTTTTAATGGTTATTATAAAAAAAAGATAAATTAAGTACTTATAGGTTTTTATTTTCAGTAATGTTAATCATTTATATTAATCGCCACGACGCAAAGTCAAATATTGGTATTCTAATAAAATAATATGACGTAGCTAATATTTTGCTTTGTTATTTATTTGTTACTTTAAACACATATACAGATAGGTACTTTTTAATAATAAGATAATTTCAAAAGCCAAAACTGCCTATATTATATTAGTTTAGCTGCCCCAATAGACATAAAAAAATTGTAGCCAACTGCAAAGCAACCGAAGTCCTAGGCTCTGCAGTTGAAATTGCTTTGCCAATAAATCAATTACCAAAGAGACAAAAACTCGCGCTACAAGTGTAAAAGCTTCATGCTCTTGACTGTATCTACCCTGTACCTACCCTCGGCTATGGGCTGGCGACGCTCTTGGTAACAAACAAAATATGACCAGACCTACTTATGATGATAACTAAATAATGAATAAAAATATGATAACAACTACTTTCAAGAGATCCGTCATCGATAAGCTCACTGCAGCACTCGATGATGGTGATCAGGGAATCGGTTGATAATACACATACAAATACCTGGTTGTGGATACGTGTACCTACCGTACTCGTATCTGAACCCAAGGGCGCAGCTTCCCGGCCCGCAGGGCAATCAGGCTTGTATAAACTTTATCGTGTTTTTTTTTTTAATTTTTATCTACTTTTTTTTTAGGCATTGAGTGAACATTTTTTTTTTTTATAACTTCCAAACACTATGCTAACGCGCACCATCGCATACATATAGGAACACAAATACAAAAATACGCACATACCTATGCACACATACACGCACATACACACATATATACAAAATCTAGGTTAATGTTTGTCTTTGTTAATAAAATATTACTAAATATGTTAAGCACTAGTTAATCTTAATACCTCCTAGCTGTAGTCATAATATGTAAGATTTGCTCCACCTTAATGTTAGCTAATTATGTAAAATGTGACCAGCACTGTTGGATTCATAATGACTGTATCTGAATACTACTTAGTTTTATAATTGAAATATTATGAATCTGTTTGTGGTCCTTTAAATAAAAAAAATAAATAAAACAAAATATGCCTGTGGAATATTCAGAGCTACCAGAAAGCTGCCTAACATTACACAGCTATTGCCTAACAGCTGTTTTATTTCAATTTATTTATTTATTTATCAATTTACATCAGGCTTACAGAGCTAAAGCTTCCAAAACAACAGATTAATCACAATTAACAATAAATAATAGAAAAGGTAAAGAATAAAAATATAAATTCAATTAAGGAAATGTCATCATATTAACAATGATAAGTGCGCGAAGAAACTTACAATGTTGTTACGACTTATTATGATTTGGATTATTAAAAACACTTTGATTTCGATAAACATGTTCGTAAAACTTACATGGACGATGCTGAACATTAAATTGTTTTACCATCACTTTGGCTAGTATTAGGCACTACACTTGTTACATTAGGTAAAAAATAAACATATAAGTATACCAACATCGCCGAATATAATCTGAAACAAATTGAACTATTCCCCAAAGCAATTCAGACAAAGGAGATAAAACTAAACTGCATAACATAAAAGGTAAATTTGTATAACAGGCGCGGCGGAACATCAAAAAGAGCTATTATGAAAAATCGTAACGCGTTTACGGGGCGGACGCCCATGCATTATTCATAAGAGGAATTGCTGCTCCTTAGATACGGAGCTGTTATTTATACTCGTTCCGGACGGTAACAGTTACCTGCGGGGGCCCGCCCTACGCGATGTGTAAAAAGTTAGGTAAATTATTCCGTTCCGTTTTACATAAAACGACTCTGAATATTCGATCAAGTGAGGGTTAAATTTGGCAATTTCTTTGCTGTATGGAAAATGCGCAAAGTTATTTACTAGATCCTCTTCCAAAGTGTTCCCACTGAAATAATTCTAGCATTCTCGTATATTTTTCGAGGCAATCTCATGAAGAGGTTTGAATTGAATCAAACTATTAAATACATGTAAATGGGTGTACATAAGTTTTCGTAGGTCAACACTTAAAATAATCAGCGACTAGGTAATTATGTTTTCACCTCACACGCTCTGAAAAGGAGGTTTTGTCAATCAGTTTAGGCGTAGAAAATCGCTTTTTGCGGCCTAGCGCGGCAAAGTACTTTTTTAATTTAATACTTACCTAAAAATATGTCTTGTTGCGTTCCGAATCGTACTATTGACTTTTTTGTTACATTTGAGAGCATTAAATTAATTATAATACTCCGTTTTGGTTTAATTATATTATTTTAGTTCATTGAATCATAAAAACAATAACAATAAGATGAAACTATTTGTTATAAGAATTTTATATTAGGCTGGGTGAGATTTCACAACCTATAATTTGATTTCGGACTGTGACATAAATCTTTATTTTTAAATTGTCTTTGTCTTGTACGTCATGTCAGTGTCAACATTTACGGAATCGTTTTTATTCTTATTAATAAGTAACAATATATTCCTACTTTAAATAACATTAACTATAATACTCCTTTTTTATTATTTTAGTTTTTTTATATCATTAAAACAACAAGAATAAGGTATATTTAGATTAAACTTTATGTTTAAAGATTTTTTTACCGGAAATTGACCGCGGGAACAACCATACAATGTTCCTCGCTGTTGTGAGGTGAAAAATTTTTAGCGTCTTGTATCTTTGAAATCCTCGCTTTTCAGCCTTGCATAACCAAATAACTATTTTTGAGAAAATGCTGTGTGGATGTTGTTATAATTTAGAATTACTTACTTTTTTATAATATCACAATGTGAATAATTTAGGCAACGGATAATGAGCAGATAGAGTTAAGATAAGACCTTCATTCGACAACCTATAAAACGCAATTGACACTGCTTAGGGTGAATGAAAATTAGTCTCAAATAAGTCTACATATAATAGTAGGTACCTTATCTAATTGAAGCAACCTCCATTGAAAATCGTCTCTCAAAAGCCAGACACATTAATAAAGGAGCATCAAAAGAACACACATTCCCACAATCACCTCTTACTACAACAAACAAGACACTTGTATAACTCAATGTAGTCGTCACAAAAATCATGATCCCAACACTTATCCGTGGAAATTCAATGTGATTTCCCCCACCCGTCGTTAGCAATCAGGGAGTAAGGCCGTTAGCGACGCGCGTGCCTCGCCTGCTGAACAGAGCGTCGTCGGCAGCCGCGGGCGACAGACGGGTTTGGCGAGATCCTGATTGCTTAGATTTGTTATGTACAAATAAAGAAAAATGGGATAGAATAAAATTTATTAAATAACGAGTGTTTTTTTAGAGGCGAACTTTAAATTGGCAACACTTTTGATAGTTGTCAGTTGAATTTTGTGATCAGTACATTTTGGCATTCCACAATTATACTTAGGTACTTCAGAAAACACTTGCAAATTGTGCAAAATTATGAATACCATGGATCAGTTTACCGAACTTTAATGCAGAATTATGTAATATTTAGAGAATATTACAAGTAATTTTTTGAACTGACCCCCACGATTGTATGATCTCACGCCTATGGAAAGCAAACGTTGGACCCCTTTGAAGTCAATATTCGCCACGTTTTTGCCGATATACGGCCTGATATACTGTGAAGAGTGTGTGAAAATTGGTCCTCCAGATTACGCCATCAAAATCATATCCAAGCATTAATGCCAAAAAAAATATCTATATAATAAAGCTTATTTCATGGAAATCTGAAACATTTCTGTGTTTTATTTCAATTTAAAGTTCTCCGCCTCTAATAAAACCCAATTTTTAAACGCAATACATAATACACATGCAAAAGGCGTAACAAAATAAAAAAAAACAGAATACCTACAAAGTTAACTTATACTTATATCAACATTTATAGTATTATCAAAATTGCGCAGGCCCACAAATACCCCGTCTCAGCGTGATGCTGCTGGGTCAGTTCAGGTGGGCAAAGTGACCCAGACGCTGTTATTCTGACGGGGCTGGATAATTTTGACACGGACGAACAAAGTCAGACAAACAGAATATGATAAATCAATAGTAATGTCTATGAGATAAAATAAATAACAACATAATATATGTACTTATAAGTAAATAATCGAGTAATAATATTAGATACATAAATAAAAATTTACGTTTTAAAATAAAAAGTAAAAATAAGAAAGTTTGGTGGCAGTATGTTATAAGGTTAAGAATGACCAAAAACTTATTGTAAAAATCGTTGTTTACATTAACGTCAACACTTTATCAGTACCTAATAATTATGCAAACATAAAGATCTTAACTAATTACTTAATTAAGAAAAGCATGGCTAATCATGAAAAGCTAAAAATAGGCAAGAATATTTTGAAACGATTTTACAACACTGAATTTTTGTATGAACATCTCAAGAAAATAAGACGACGTCACAAGTTTTCTTGGGCTCTTCTACTACTACTTCTACTTTTTCTTTTTAGTTAGATTTGCAGAAGATGGAGAGTGACAGATAAGAAACAATTAGTTCATAAAAAACATACTATCATAATAGGGTTAAAAATATCACTACAATTTAAAAATTAATCAAGGATTAAAAGTAATAAGTAAATTGTTAACAAAGACGCGCGAATCATCATGGCTAAAACTCGTAAAGCCCGCGCTCGCCGTGAGCGCAAAACTCAATTATCATATTTTATACCTCATAATACTTACGAGGAAGATATTCAATTATATAATTTTTCCTCTGAAAAGGGAATCCCTTTTCATTTCTCATTTGGATTTTTCTCTTAAGCAATTAGGGTGCCGGGGGTACCGTATTTACAGCATTCCGCAGCAGACGCACGAAATTATAACAAGGAACAAAAATGTACATAACGATAATGCTATGTTAACTTATGCACGGACCGAGTTAGCTGTTTTCGCTTATTAAAAGTGTGTTCCGCGATTTTGTGAATTTCGCCGAGTTATGAATTTGTTTATTCGTGGAATAGAAATGAGCTCATTTCACGCTCCTGTTTTCCATTCGCGCTTTACACGCGAATAATATATGAGACGTAAATGAGTTTTTATTTTATTTAGCAAAGTTATTTATTTATTAGGTATGCCGTGGATGCAGTGGGCAAGTTGGATTTAATGGCAATGGCTAACTTTTTATTTAAAGATTAATTTATCGTATAGCTGCGTAATGTATGACACGTTCTCTATTTCGACGTTTTGTTGTTATGTGTTGAAATATTACCCAAGAGCGTCATTTGTTTGTGTACCTCGTTTTAAAACATAAAGACAACACATAATTTATAAAAATATTGAAATAAATGTGGGTATTTGAGATATTACTAGCGTTCCCTATGAACAACACAAATTATCCGAATTTCCACTAGGAAAGTATTTTTTCATTTTTTTTCTCATGTCATTCAATATTTTTTCGGCCGCATACAAAGAATTATTAAATTCGAATGCAATATTATCAGTAACATCTAAGTTAAGTGATATGCTGCCAACTCTCCATAGTAACAATAACATAAGAATCAATGGTCAAGGGTCATAGACAGCTGATTTTTCAGATGTTGAAAACTACACATGATTGAACTCTTTAAATGGCTTACGCGCAGTGGTTTTTAAGCAACTCTTTGTTTTTAAACTTGAATCATATGTAAATGAAGCAGTTACAGTCTTTTTTAAATAGGATAATTCCGGTGACGTTTCAAGTTTGACAGTTTAAGAGATGTCACATAGTGAAAACCTATCGATTTATTCTATGAGTCAATATTTTACTACTTTTCGAGCCACGTGGAATCCGGTTACATAGTGTAACTTATATCATCCCACGTAAACATAATGTAGGATATAAAGTATTGTATATGCTTATTTATGTGGAAAAATAAAACATTAAGATGTCAATATTAATGTCAGCAGAAACATATAATATTAGGCATCAAAAATCTCGCTGAATTGTGTTTTGTTTAAAATTTAAAGTTTCTTCTTTTTCAATGTTATCGACAAATGAGCATCGGCATTTGTCGATTTTGTTGTGTCTCATCTCAACCCTGTTCCGAATAGCACATTGCACTACAAAATAATGAAATATATTTCTATCGTATTGAATTAAAACGTAATTAATAGACACAGATTTTTCTTTTTATTTCAAGAGGTTTGGTTTTTACATTTTTTTGACTAAATTGCTACGGTAAATAAATTATTTTTCAAACACATTTTTCTGACACGTATGCGCTTTTCGGAAAATTTTGAAGTGTCACCGGAATTATCCTAGCTGTAATGTAAAAGACTATAGTAATAAATATTAAACAAGAAAATATACCAGAAAAAAGCAACTAGTCTCATGTCGCCCGGACGGGATTCGAACCCGCATCCTTGGGAGTCCGGCCCAATGCACTAACCAATTATGCTACAGAGACCTATGAGGACACGTCGAATTTTTCTAGTATATTCACCGTTCCACGGTGTTGGCCATCCTCGCATTCGAAAGAAACATCTTTACAGATGTTTGACTATCGATTAAGATGAAACAGCCATCTAATTATAACTCTGTAATTTTGCATTTTACAATGCTATTTTTATGTGATAAATATTAAACAAGAAAATATACCAGAAAAAAGCAACTAGTCTCATGTCGCCCTGACGGGATTCGAACCCGCATCCTTGGGAGTCCGGCCCAATGCACTAACCAATTATGCTACAGAGACCTATGAGGACACGTCGAATTTTTCGTCGTCAGGGCGACATGAGACTAGATGCTTTTTTCTGGTATATTTTCTTGTTTAATATTTATCACATAAAAATAGCATTGTAAAATGCAAAATTAAAAAGTTATGACTATAGTAATGTTTGTCATTGGAGGCCAATTATGAATCTATGAGTCTGTGTTTTAAATTAAAATGCATTCAAGATATAGACATGAGAGAAAACACTGACTCTTTGAAAAGTTGTTGCACGGGCCCCACAATTTAAAAGCAAATCTTGAAACCGCGAACTTCCTTAGTAATCGAGCCATCATAATCGGTTCGAGTCCAACTCGATCGCACTCAAGCGACCGAACTCGATTCGGTAACTGTCGGACCGGATTCCGTGGAAGTAAGTAATCAGATCGCGCGGCCGGGAACACAAATTATTCGTGAGCCGAAACTCTGTAACTTCGTCAGTGCGAGAACAAAGCGGAACCACAATTGGTACTGAACCCGTACCTGACTCGATGGAAGTTTTAAAAATGGTGGCTCTTTGAGAGGAAACTCGATAAGGGAGCGCCTCGGGACGCGTAAATGCAATTTGCAAGGAATCGCTCTTCCTTTGACGGCGACTGGAACGGTAGATTTGCTTGTTTGCCTTTGCAGATGTGTACCGTGTTTACGCTTTACGCTGAAATGTGACTGTGGAACGAGCCTCTAAGCGGAGCGAGGCAACTTTTAAAAACAGCTGAAAGAGAAAGAAAGAAAGAAAGAAAGAAAAATTGTTTAATGGTTATTTTCCGTTGAATTACAGTAGGAACATTACATAATTACATTACACTAGAAAATAACCAAATTGGTCGCTACTCAGGTATGCTATGACCTGACACAAGGCCACAGCTCTGGTCTTCCGTAGCGCCAACGTGTGCCAGTGACAATTTTGCGGCACATGCATGGCGTAAAGATTATTATAGTTATACCTAAAATTAGTATTTAAGCTGTATCAAAAGTAAATATATAATAACAATTTTAAAGTTATATGCGTATTAACAAACATAAAAAAAAACGCTGTTAACCATTGAATCAATAAACAAATCTATACTAATATTATAAAGAGGAAAGATTTGATTGTTTGTTTATTTGTTTGCATTGAATAGGCTTCGAAACAGGAACGACGCGGGTGTAACCGCGAGCGGCCGCTAGTCAATATATAATTACATACATACAATCACACCAATTATCTAGCCCACGTTAAGTTTCATGAAGAACTTGTGTTATGGATACTAGATAACGAATAAACATACTTAATTTTTTTTAATGCATACATACAAAATAAATAAATATCTCCGCAACATAGTTATCGGTTGGGATTTGTTTGGTAAGTAGGTAGTTATATATTTTTTAGTTTCAGATCTTTTAAATAAACGATTGTTTTTATATTGATTCCAATAAAGATATCTCATTTCAAGTGATAAACAATAAAAACAAAACAAAAACGAAGTTTAAACAGTAATTGCTATAACCAAACAGTAAGACATTACGCGTGAAAATTCAAACGAATGATTGACGAAGCAATAAGAAAAACTAATTAAACTGCCAAAACATTAACTTAGATAAAGTTTCATGAAAAAAGTCTTCATTCATCCATCATACATTTGTATTACGCGAGCTAATAAGGCGTAGCGAATCTCTCCGGCGCGGAATGATAAAAGTTGTAAGTGGATCAGCATAATTTTTATTAGGTAAATCACTTCGTGCCGAATTATAACAACGTGGCAAGTTTGGAAATGGCTCGCTCGACGACTCTGAGTGTAAGGACACCATGAGTTCGGGAAACAAAGGACATTAATGGCAGTTACGAGTTACGATGAAACCTGATTTAACATAAAACACTAAAGAAATAGGTAAGGTTACCTACTTATGACTAATAATAATAATAGGTTTCTTATATATAAATTTTTGTTGGTATAATTTTTAACTGGCTCATTTAAAGAACTTCAAACTTTTTTTTATTCATTTAAATCTTTATTGTACAATAAACACAAAGTTGTAAAAAAAGGCGGACTTAATACCAAAAGTATTCTCTACCAGTCAACCGTTAGGGAAACAGAGAGCAGCTAAAGCGGTACAGCCGGGGAACTTGCCGGTGATCAACCGGCAAGTTCCCCGACTAGTAGAGTTTTTTGAGAAACGATATTTCGGAAATTATTAAGGTTAAAGAAATAATGTATTTATAAAATAAAATACCTATTAAAGCTCTATTATTTGTGATATAAATGTTTTCTATAAGTCTATTACTTTTTGAGATAACTTTCTTCAAAAAACTCTACTGATCAACCGGGAAGTTTCCCGATTGTACAAAATGCAATTTGTTAACATTAACACATAAACGTATATCGCTTTAATACTAAATAAATATACATATATATATTATAGATACACAAATAAACAAAATAGCTTACCAACGATAAAATGAGAAAAATAACATACATAATTGGTAATAAATTACCAAACCACGAACCTACGCACTCAACCCATCCAAAAGAAAAGCACAAACATTCCTTTTAAAGGAATATTTGCTAGGAGATTTTCAAATTGATGCTGATCTATGATAATCATAATTTAATACTGGAGTAATTCCACGTTGTACCACGTAGGTACGTGCAGTGTGACTTCAGATTTTAGAAATAGTTCATAGAAATCACAATTATGGAAAGAAATCTGTTTTTTATTCCTTTAAACTTGACTAAAGTTATTGCTGGTAATCTGCCCAAGTGTGGCGATTTCAAATGTAAGCGCGCAGAATTTACTTAAGTCTAAAAGTAGGTTATAAAAAAATCAAAACAAATTTTTATGTTTTGGATTGTACTCATTCCAGTAAAAAAACAACAAAACGCCATAAAATAATAGTCACCCTAGTGGGACAGCATTGCGATGCAAATTGTGGGGAATGATAGCGCAGCTCCCTTACAAATTACTTGGAGAAAATTTTAATTTGTTATTTTGGAGCCGGCGCAATTAGTTCTCCCGTAACGAACGATGTGAAATTGTGTTTTAATTTACAGATGTTTGTAAGTATGCAAGTATATATCATTTGCAAAGTGGCGCTTTATAACAAAATGGGAGTACAAATATATAGGAGTTGGACAATTTATTACTGATACAGTTGTAAGAAGATATTATGGTTTTTTCATTTTCAGAATTTTATTTGGTTAATCGATAAATCATGGCAGCTTTCGCAGTTTTTCGGAATTGTGTATTAATTTACAAATGTTTATAAGTACGCAAGTATTTCATTTGCAAAGTGCGAGTACAAAATTCTTCATCTTATCGAGGATTAGTGGCCACCTCTGTAGGCCTAGCATGAGCGGCTTTCATCGACTCGATAACTCGATAACGTGCCGCTGTCCCGCTCACATCTTAGCGGAATAAGCAAGACAGCATGATGCACTATATCATATCGTGTGATATAGAGGTGTTCATGCTAGGGGGGCTGGTGCTAGAGTTTATCAAGCAGCCTATAAGGCCTGTGACTTGGCTTAACGACTGTAATCAAATGACAACACCCGGGACCGACGGATTAACGTGCCGAAGCACGGAAGCGCTCGGTTATAATGCCACTTTATGGTCCCCCATCCGACACCTGACCGGGCCGAACTTTGCTTAACAAACGTGATCGAATACGATCAGTCTGTCAAGCGCGGCCATGAGCGCTTCGCACAAAATAATTTGATGTTGGTTAAATTAATTACTAACATTGAATAAATAAATAAATAACTGTTTATTTCTTCTCTACACAATCTCATAATTTACAAAATAAGTTTACAAAAATTACTTGAAAATTAAATCACATACATAAGATTGTGGAGAGACTGGTATCTGAACTAAGCCGTGGCCTGTATCTCAGAGAACCAGTACTCTCCCCTCTTAACCACTGGGACTTTAATCACATTAACATGTTTTTAATATCAAAAATTTACGTTATTGAGTAGAAATAATAACAAAATAGGTAAGTAAGTATGTAGTGGGTATATACAAGTTAGGTTATATATATGTACGATGGAATCATTGTCTGTTTACATGGAAGGATGTCTATGTGTATGTGTGTGTGAGTGTGAGTGAGTGTGTGTGCGTATGTAAGTGTGTGTGTGTGTGCGCGTATGTGTGTGTGTGTTTGTGTATTTGTGTTTAAGTGCAAGTGCGCAGAAGATCTTCTGTTTCATCATAATTTAATGTATTTAAAAAGCAGAAAAGAACCTTTTTACATTTGAACCTAGTTAAATGAAATTATGTTACATTTTTTGTGTAATAGAATATAATATGCTTCTTTTGCACATAATTTTATTTAGATTTTTAATTATTTAAAATAGGCTTCCTCTTGGCCTCATTCTGGATGATAGATTAAGAAAAGGCCAAAGGTTGGAGCGAGCTTGCCTAGATAAGCCCATTCACTCGAGCTTCAAGAAATTGTGTCATGGCACCTTGCGCAGTTTTTCCTAACTTTTTATTGTTTTTATAAGCAAAGCTTTCAAAGCAAAGCTAAGGAAATGAAGACTTATTGACTGAAAAATTAAGTACCAATTGATTTAAGTTATTTACCTTAGATTTTTTTACACAAAATTCAATTGGAAAACAACCAATAAACAGTTTTATTCAATTTAACTACTGACTTAATTATTTTTTCCAATCACCGTACTCTAGAACTATTATGTAGATTTAAAATAACAACTTGCTATTTTTACAAAAGCGGAAAACTTAAAATAATTATTTTTATCACTACATTTCCAAACTGTTTTTGTAAGTTTGATACCTACCTCAGATAATAAAAACATGATTGTTACTCAATACTATGTCCATAACTTCACAAAAAAATGGATTCATCGGGCGGGCTTCAACTCCATAATCACGTTGCCTAGCAACCCGAGTTAACGAAGTACACACTCCAAACCGCCAAACGAAACCTTATTACGAACGCGATAAGGGATAAATTGGCTGTGCAGCTTCAAAAAGAGTTTTCGGCCAACAAACGAAGGCAGTAACATCGTTATTGTCGATACGTGCCGTTACTCGCCGTTACCGTTAGTTTCGTTACCCCGTTAGTTTCGTTACGTTAACGAAGGCTACTCGATTGGCCCGACCGGTTAGTGCTAGTGTTGTTATAAGTTTAATTTGCGCTTTTGTTTTTATTACCGATTTCACTGATACTTGTTTGGAAGCGGTTGGATAAACAAAAACATAAAATGTTTGGTGTTTGTATGGAATTGGATAAATATTTATTTCGTGTGTTTTTGTTTTTAGATTATTCAATTGATGTGCCCATCATCGAATAACTACTTACATATTTATCTTAGAAAAACTTTGTTTTTGCAAAAAAAAGTTTTTCAAAGATAAGTTATTAAAGATTTTGTTTGGATTCGCAAATTTAAAATTTTCGCTCGTACTGTTAATTATCATTATCACACACTTGGTTTATACTGCGTGTTATTTTTGTTTTATTCGAGAGCGATAGTTTTTGGTAAGAAATATAGTTTGCCAAATTTGTACTAGGGGTACAGCCCATGAAAAATCAAAATCATTTCAATTTAAAAAAAATCCAAAAGAAATTTAGAAAGAAGCAATTATTAACCTCATATGTCACCATTTCATTATAAGTCTAATCCTTTCAAAAGCGACACAAATAAAATGTCACAATTAATTACCCTTTTTTAGATTGCGTTTGGCCCGCATTCGGTGGCCGAGGGTGGCCACAATTGGAGGTCACGTTACCACTCAATCCTTTTCAATCCAAACCGTAATATACCCGATTTGTTTTTTATGGTGGACTCAACTCTCTCAGAGTTTATGCTGGCGTTGCTAATCTATACAATGAGTAAAAAATATATTTATTTAATCAAGAATATTTGTTGGATTAAATGCCTGATGTGCTACGAAAGTGTCTATATTATCAGAGAGTCTATAAAGACAGTGTTATTGTTGAATTTTTTCGTGCCGTTCTTTAAGTACCGTAGGTACTCTATTATTGTTGCAACAGAAAGTTGCAAAACAGTTAAGTTAAAGAAATTCTGTAAGTGCAACCCAGAAAATACATTGTTTTATGAGGATGTTGTCTTTCAATCTCAGACATAAACTGTAGCTTGTTAACAAATAGCAACCTGTTTATAGCAACAAAGAAAACACCAGTAATTTTAAACATGGGTTAATAATTACCTACTTGATGAAATCTAACTCATATCAACAAAGTCCTCCAAAATGCCAAACTGCAAACGTTTCCTAACCCTGCCACTGCCATATCATTTAAATGCCGATTAAAGATACCCCGCTAAGTGTTTATTATTGTTCACGCCTCATAAGGCCGACTGCCACTGTGCAGGGCGGCACGCGACGCGACACGTCACTACAGGGGGTCGTCACAATACGACGTCAATTCTGCTTACTTTTAGTTTTGTATTTCGATAGTGTTTAAATTGTTGTGTGGAATAGAATGAATGAATGAATGTACGATTGTATAAGATGATGAATAAATGTATGATTGTACAACATGATGAATAGAGACAGTGTACGGTCAAAGCTGTGTAGTGTCGGCTTAGAATAGCGCTACCCCCTCTCATCCCGTGGGTGTCGTAAAAGGCGACTAAGGGACTCTGCCTTCAGGAGACGGGCAGCAGCGTCTCCTACAAACTTGGCCATACTGCGATCGCCAACCCGCCTGCCAAGCGTGGCGATTATGGCAAACCCCCCCTTTTTGGGGGAGGCCTATACCCAGCAGTAGGTGTTATGTGGCTGAGACGACGACGAAACGGTCAAACCTAAATAGGGTTTTGTGACACTGTTTTATGTAATAGCAAATGATACTGTGATAATTTTAATAAATTAACACAGCATTGTATAAATAATTGTAATGGAAGGTTACCTCAATTATACTACCTAGAGGTCATTTTCCAATTAGACGAGTCCAAAATAAGAGAGTGAGTAAAAGCAGCCCTTGGCGAGTTTTTGGTTCTTCTCGTTAAAAGATTTCCCGCGCCGGCGCCGTAAGGTTTGTGAACCGATGGCGTAGCTTCTTTGACATTCACGAATGCTTGTGAATGAACAGATTTTTTTTATTGAATTTCAATTTTGTGTTATTTAACATTATAACAAAAACAATGTAAAGGAGCACTGCAATTGAGACACGATTGAGATACAATTGTCACTATACATTAGCAGAATCGGACCCCTAAACTGTGCGCCCGCGGCGCACAGCGGGTTTCGGTACTGGCTAGTGTGAATAATCAGCTAACACTATTCATTATTTGGTGTTTTTTTAATAATGATGCTGTTTGTTATTTTGAACAGATGGTGGTAAGGATTGTAATAGGGTTTTTTTCGATATAAAGCGTTAAGTGTTTCCCTCCTTCCACTTGGATTACTTGGATCACTTACTCTTGATCTTGACTACTATTATCTAACTTTTGTTAGGTTCAGGTGCAATATTTATTTACTTACCTAATTAAGCATCCATTTGAGTTACAAGCATTGAAACGTAACATATTATGAATAAGCTATTATTTATTATTGTATCTAAACCTTATTAAACAAAACTTGTCAATACTGTCTTTTATTGTATATCACAGTATGACTTCTTTGACATTTACACAAAACTCGTGAGCTCACGATAAAGCAACTAACCGGAAATCAAGATACAATGATGTCGGTACATTGAGCGCGAATGTGCGCGTGCGCGTCGCGTGTCGTTTGTTTGCGCGGATTCGGCGACGCGGTGATAAGTGGTCCGTTTGTACCGTGATACGATGCGGGGTGGACTACCCCTAGCTGTGCTATTATACTGGTATTTGATGTATTCTTTGTTTTTGTCATTCATGACCGCTTTTGAGGAGCCTGTGGCGCAGTGTTTCGCGCGCCCTGCGATTGTTGAGGTTAAGCAACTTTCGCAATGGTCGGTCACGGGATGGATGACCAAAAATTTACTATCTCGAGCTCCTCCGTGCTTTAGAAGGAATGCACGTTAAACCGTTGGTCCCGTCTGCATTTGCAGTAGTTAAAACCCGCCAATCCACATTGGACCCGCGTGGTGGGTCATGGCCCGTTCTCTTTATCCATCCATAAGAAAGGCCTGTGCCCCAGCAGTGGGGACATTAAAAATGGCTGTTGATGATGCCCGATTTACACGGGTGCGAAGTTGGTAAGTACAATGGTGTATGACAGTGGCGAGTGACGAGCGCCTGGACAGTGAAACAAAAGACAACGCCCGATTTTATACGGATCCACTTGCAAGGCAGCTTGAAAGCCAAGTTGACTCGCCACTATCCAATCGTTTACACCAGTACTTACCAACTTCGCTAAAAACTTGACCCGTGTAAATCGGCATAACGCATTATTAACTTATGGACTTATTATTAACACAAAGGAGTGTTACTGTCTCCCTGCGTCTGAATTTCCAAGGGCTTAAAGGTAAGCCGTTCCTCTTCAAAACCAGGGTTAATACGCACCTTCTGGGTTAGTTCGCTTTACTCTGGATCCTGTCATGGCCCTTGGGCTTGATTGCGATCAAATAGCAGACACATAAAAAAAAAACCATAAATAAATTAGGTAACTACATCAAAGGTGTGTTTCAATGTGCCTAACTACTTTCTCACAAATCTTACATATACTATTGGTGAACAAGTTTAACATAAAAATTTCAGTAAGTAATACTTTTTAAATCCAAAAATATACTGAGATTTTAATTTATTACCTAAAAAGTTTATGAAACTATCATTGGTCCATCAATTTATTCATATTTGTCCAATTGTCCATCAACTATTGAACATAAGGAAGTAAGAAGTAAGGAATTTGACTCAAACTACGAAAAGATCATTATAATATCTTTGAGGGAATAATGTCCCTCCCAATAAAACATCAACAACTTTAAAAGAGTCGGTAGTTTTAGGCAAACTATTGTATTTTTTTGTTCATAAAAGACCCTCTACACTCAAATCACTCTCGCCCCATTCTCAGCGGGTCACTCCAGTGTGTTCACAGCATTATTGTTCGGCCAACGCTGATTGGCATCAGTTCCGCTATTAAACTGATATTTGTGTGACATTATTATTTTTTTCTTCCATACGCTGAATTAATGGCTTTATGAGTGATTGATGGTATTTATCACATTTCGATATACTGGATTTTTACGGGCAGATTTATTAATGTTGTTGACAAGTTCTTTATGGTTTATTTAGTTTCATTCAGTTTCATTCAGTTGATCAATCGTATTTTTATATTTTCTCCTGGTTAATACGTTTGGGGGATAAAGTATGTTTTTATATTGACGTCTAAGTAGTATTAGTGCGATAGCGGTACCACGTTTAAGAATTCCATTTTATAAGATATCATTTAGTTCTGTTTTCTGCTATCATCGCAACTCTGACATACCCAAGAGCATTGTGATACTGATACTGATCATATATTCTCGAGTTTGGGTTCTATTATCTTAATGGCATGTAGGTTTATATCCGTAATACCTTACAAGGTATCATTGGAATCATTGTGTGTGATATGTTGTCTGACACTTCTATTAAAATTGGAGTTGGTACTTACCTATAAATTCATTTTACTAATTGTATGATTTATACTTTTTAAGAATAAGTAGATATACCTACCTGGGATATTCCATAATTCCAGATTAAAATGTTTAATTGTTGTTACAACTCTGCTCTTAAAGTACTGAAGACCCATATCTAGGCATAGCACACCGTATACTACGTATACGTCGCATTGCGGCCGGGATGCATGATCCAATTGGCGTCGCTAAATTGATACTCTATTTAGCTCAATTAAGCATTAATTAGTGCTCTAATGAAGAGCGAGTCGCTCTATTGTTCTGCGCATGAGTCAGGCACGCGAAATGGTCTTGGAGTACGTTGAGACGATGATGGTTTTATTTCTATCGTCTACGTCATTATATTTCTCGGACACTTTTTTAAAGTTAAACCCGCGGAAGACATTTGGAGCTCGGTGGTGCGGTGGTTCGCTCAGCCTGCGACCGCTACATTTGCAATGGTCGGTCACGGGATGGGAAACCAAAAATTGATTATCTCGCACTCCTCCGTGCATTGCAAGGCACTTTAAGCCATTTGTACCGACTGAATTTGCACTCGTTAAAACCGAGCTATCGTTCGGTACCGAACTATCGTAACGTTGGCCTGCGTGCGTAGTGGATCATGGCAAATTCTGATGAAACGCAAGTGCCCAAGCCCTGGTAACATTAAAATAGCTGGGGTTGATGATTATGATGAGAAGGCATGCTTTGTGAATGGAAAGAAGTATGAGCCAAAAATACATTTTCAGGTTGCACAAAACAGGAAGCAGTGCTAAGATCCACTTCTTATTGCTGAGCTAGCGGATAAAGTATGTTTTAAGGCAGAAAACTAAATATTTTGCTGTCATAGTAGTAAGATATGAAATACCCCCAGCCTGTATCAGATACGCATATTTTACTTTACAACTTGTTCGCCGTCACAGGACACACAACTGTTGAACATTGTAGAAGAGATATGATAATAACCTCCTTTCTTGAAATCGGTTAAACATACTTTATCTTGCGGTGTGCTAGGAAGAAGCGTTGTGCGACGGGACCATTTCATTAACTACATTAATTAGAGGAGAATTGACTAAATAGACAAGCCGTTACTTAAGACTAATTAGCGACGACCGACGCCGCGAGGGTGTCACGCGTTTGTAATGGCCTCTTGTAGAATATCATAGTGAGAAAACGGTGAAATTACATTCAAATAAATAAGATTTGATTTTTGAGTCAGTAAAAGGTTTTTTTTACAAATAGACTTTTAACATCAAGACCCACAAATTCAGGAACCCACCTCTAAACGTTGCACTAACCACACGTTCTTTTATTGCACAAAAAACCTTAACCACTACATGGTGATTTAATTCACGGCCTTCTTCACTAATTTGTTGGACATTGGAATTTGTCTCCAGTTCTTTTTTCTGCAAGGAGTTCCTTTTTTCACCAATTTCAACCGTCTTTTATTTATGAGCGATTTCTTTTCTTAACATTTTTTTCCGTAACATATTGCTGAAACAAAAGCAACCCTAGACACCTTGCCGATCCCAGACAATGCTAAACACAATTTGATGCGATTGGTTCATTGTATAGACAGGGCCGTATGTGAATTAGTAAGCGTTGGTGTCGACAAATGTTCGCTTAACGAATTTATCCCGATCACGGCCGGCACTTCGGTAAAGGGCGGCGTATTCGATACGAATCCAGCGAAAGATATTATATGAAATTCTTTTAATTCTTAATTTTATTATCTTTTGTCTGATGGGTCGAAAACACAAACTGACTGTCAAAATCATTATAGGAACTAACATCAAATATTGAGAAATTCTTTTATTAGTAGGTACATCTACAGTGTAAATCCGTAATGTCTCCTATAATTATATTTACTGACTGAGGCTGAGACTGAGACCGACTGAGTTTATAAAATGCTCTAGCTAGAGGATCCTTCCTCTAGGGCATGTTGTACCTAAAAGATAGGTTTAAATGACAACAATCATTTGCAACTTATATCAAAACATTATCTAGAAACCAAAATTAATAACAATCTTAATCAAAATACCGAACCATCCTCTAAAGGCTCATTTAATACAAATTAAGCATTGATAGCATCAACCGTTGCGTTGTTTCCGCGAACACGCGCGGCGCAGCAGGCCGATGTAAATCTATTTGTCATATTAATGTGGGCAATTAGGGCGGCATGCGGGCAAGGGTTGCCAACGGGTTCATTACACCCGCCAATAGCAGCAGGGTTGGCGATCATGCTATTTAGAAATCTATAGGTTTCGCGCATGTCAGAAAAGAAGGAACTTGTAATGGCGGATCACATTTCGCTATAATAGAGGTGTAGGTTGATCTTCCGCGCATATCAGAAAAGAAGGAAGCTTGTGATTACCATAATTATTCACAATGCGCTGTGAAATCTCTTATTTCAAACTTAGGCGGGCGGACGAAGAGCTCAAGTGGCGCAGCACTCGACCTGCAATAGTAGCGGTTAAGCAACTTTCGCAATGGTCATGCGGGTAAGGGTTGCCACCAACGGATTCACTACACCCGTTAATAGCGGCAGGGTTGGCGATCATGGTTTAACAGAGACAGAGGTAGAGGTTGAGATTTCGCCCATGTCAGGTTGGCAGATCGCCATCCCTGTGCATTATCTTAGGCAGCTTCTTTATTGTAAGAAAAGTAGTGTTGAGGACCAGAGGTGCCATCTATGATGATCTATGAAAAACTACTATCGCGCGATAATTCAACGCAGCCAATCCGAAGCGTCCACGGTAACGCCATATTGTAGGGCACCAATCGTGGGTGCGCATTTATACAGCCATTTGTAATAATTTTAAATTTCGAGACACTTACTTACTTACCTTCTTCAACTACGCTAAACATTGTAACGAACGCATTATACATTTTGAAAATCAGGATTTATATTTTTAATTTCACGCAAAATACCTTGCAACGAGTCTAATCCTAGACATTTGGACCTTCGAGCCGAATTTGGAGCTTCTGAACCGAATTTGGATCTTCGTCGATCAGCTGACCTGCGCAACCATCCGACTCCATCTTCCCTGAAATACGCACGGGATACTTTCCAATCCAGGAGAAGAGGACTGCCGCAATCGAGACTCGCAAGTCTATGTATTGGACATCTCGACGACAGACAGGAGACGCTAAAGTGGTACGGCCAGCCATCCGCAATATCCCTAAAACCCTGGTTTCCATTTGTGTTAATACGTGTGCATTTTACCAATTCCAGTGTGCTTATGTGCATCTTCATACCTGCGCTTTTGTGAGTGATCATCAGCCGTTGCTAGTACCGGCTGCATTCGCAGAGATCACCATAAACTGTAAGTACTCCTTATTTTCCACTGACTACCGAGATGAGCACTGATAGTGAAGTGAGGGCAAGATCAAAGTCCCCTTGTAAACTAACGGTTGATAGTGTTAATGTGCCGTCAGAGCTAAATAGTTTAATTAGAAAGCGAGGCACCGTAAAGGGCAGGTTAACTAGATTTTCTAATTACCTAGATAATGTTGAAGCAAATAAAGAGTTGTCCGAGAGATTACTTGTGGATTTAAAACTCCGTGTACGTGGCGTTACGGGTCTTTACGCTGAATTTAACGGTCTTCAAACTCAAATCGAAGAAATGGTTTCAGAAAGCGACTTAGATAACCAGTTATCGCAGCGCGATTTGTTTGAGGACTGTTATTACAGCTTATTGACTAGAGCCGAGTGTTTGTTGGGCACTGAGCCGGTTGCTGGAGGTTCTAAGTGTAGGGGCGTACAGCAGGCGGTCAAACTGCCTACAGTTTCAATACCTACATTTGGAGGCGATTACGAGAATTGGTTGGAGTTTCGAGACACCTTCCTGTCCCTTGTTCATAATTCCACAGAAATAAGTAGCATACAAAAATTTCATTATCTAAAATCATCACTTAAAGGCAGCGCTAGCTTAGTGATTGATTCCTTAGAGTTTTCCGCCACCAATTACGCTATTGCATGGGAGTTATTGCTTAACCGTTACAACAACACTAATTTACTGATTCACAATCACGTAAAGGCAATTTTTTCCATACCAAAGCTTACCAAAGAGTCACCTGCATCACTAAGGCTTCTAATAGACACTATTTTAAGGAATTTGCGTGCATTGAAATTGCTTGGTGAGCCCACAGACTCATGGGACACACTTATAATTTATATTGTTGTCAGTAAGTTAGATTCTAGCACAGAGCGCGAATGGGAGCAATATAAATGCACGCAATCATATTTAAATCATGACAGTGACTCCAAGGTAACTTTGAAAACTGATGATTTACTCCAGTTTTTAAAACGTAGGGCTGACATGCTAGAGACATTGTTAGTTTCGAACAGTAGTAAAAGTAATCACTATCACAATGTTTACAATAAAAAACAATCCACGCACGAAAATGTCAAAGTTCACTGCAATGTTTCTAGCAATAAAGCGCACACTAGTCAGCACCGCGTTAATACGTTGTCTTTTTGTGTAATGTGTAACGGTAAGCACCCACTATATTCTTGTGAAAAGTTTTTAGATTTAACAATAGCTTCAAAACTAGATTTAATCGTAAAGCACAAATTATGCAAAAACTGCTTGCGTTCGGGTCATACGGTGAACGACTGTAGGTTCGGACCTTGCAGAAAATGCAATAAAAAACATAACTCGCTCATTCATAATGACGAATTGAATGCAGTTTCTAGCGCGGCCTTATTATCTGCGAGTCCCGTTATCAATAAGCCGACGGGCGGCCCGAGCGCATCGCAGGGCAGTCAGCTGCTCGTGACGTCAGCGCCTCTCGCACCTTGTTATACGGATACCGCCACAATTTGTGATAAAGTTGAAACTATTCAATTAAATAAAGCGCATACCGATACCCGTGATCTATGTGTGCAACCTGTTTTGTTGTCGACCGCTATAGTCGAAGTTGCCGATAAACACCATAACTATCACACAGCGCGCGCGTTACTTGATAGCGGGAGTCAACGATGCTTTATTACAAAATCATTTTGCGAATTACTACATATTAAGGTTATACAGTCCACTCATGAAATACGGGGAGTAGGAAATTCCGTGTCACAGTCAACGCAGATTTGTGACATAGAAATAAAATCGCGCGTAAATACTTACTCCACGCGCATTACGTGTTTTGTTTTACCGCAAATAACATCAACATTGCCAGCTGTTAACATACAAAGCGCACAGTTCAGAATTCCTGACAATGTTCAGCTAGCTAATCCGCATTTTTTGGAGTCCCAGAATATTGATATTTTGATAGGCGCGGATCGGTTTTGGGACTTACTTATAGAAGGTAAAATTCGTTTACCTAGCGGCCCGTTCCTCCAAAACACGCAATTAGGATGGATAGTGTCGGGCTCGTTAAACATAATTAATACACGCAATAGTTTCGTTCATTGTAACTTAACGCAGTCGATAGATTTGCAACTTCGTCGCTTCTGGGAGCTTGAAGAGCTACCTAAGGTTCAGAATGCGCTTAGTGATGATGAGCTGGAATGCGAAAAATCTTTCGTAATTAATACAACACGCGATACTAGCGGCAGGTTTTGCGTTCGAATTCCACTCAAAGAATCAGCTGATTCCTTAGGTAAGACGTACTCTCAAGGGGAACGACAGTTTTTAGCATTAGAAAAAAGACTTGATCGCACGCCCGAGTATAGAAGGCTTTATTCTGAGTTTATTCGAGAATATATTAAATTAGGTCACATGACACCTGTAGATTCCTTTGGTGATCCGCATTACATCATGCCACATCATGGCGTTTTCCGCGCTCATAGCACTACCACTAAGTTACGCGTCGTTTTTAATGGTAGTGCCCCGTCCACTAGTGGGAAATCGTTCAACGATATCCAGTTAGTAGGACCCGCGATACAAGGCGACCTATTAGCTATTTTGTTGCGCTTTCGGCAATTTAAATACACGGCCTGTGCGGATATCGAGAAAATGTATCGGCAGGTACTTGTATCACCTGACCAAAGGGACTTACAATTGATACTTTGGCGCGATGATTCATCGCAGCCCATTGGCGTTTACCGCCTAAACACGGTCACATACGGAACCGCTTCCGCACCGTTTCTAAGTTGCCGGTGTTTAAAACAATTAGCTGCCGAGTGTGATGACTGTGACGTCAAACACGTAATAAACGACAGTTTTTATGTTGATGACATGGTTTTTAGTCACGATGATAAAACTAAATTATTAGAAATTTGCGCAAAAACCGCGAAAACATTAGAATCGGGGTGCTTCCCACTACGAAAGTGGATATTTAATTTTAACGATGTTGACCAATCGCTGACGCCAATAATGCCCCAATGTGCAAAGGAATTAAAGTTAGATGAAAATGTTCATAGTAAAACGCTTGGCATTGGGTGGTTTAACTGTACTGATGAGTTTTATTTCACTACAGAGTTTCAAAACAATTCTACCCCTTTAACGAAAAGGATAATTTTATCAACTGTATCGCAAATATTTGACCCATTGGGTATCCTAAGTCCTGTAGTGATTCTCGCAAAGGTTTTGCTACAAAAACTGTGGTTGTTAAAAGTAGGATGGGACGATCCGGTTCCCAGTGACGTCACGCGAGCGTGGAAACGGTTTATCAGTGACCTATCCGTTTTAACTAATATACGTGTACCGCGACACGTCGTAGGCGATAGTCCAATTAGTATTGAATTGCATATTTTTACAGACGCGTCGCAAACAGCATACGGTACGTGTTTATATATTCGCACAATTAGCACAAATCAGATAACAGTTAGGTTATTGTGTTCTAAGGGCAAGGTCGCACCCTTACACCCTGTTAGTATTCCGCGACTAGAACTTCTGGGGGCACTGCTAGGCGCTCGTCTTTATAACAAGGTTCGCGAGTCGTTACAACTTAATTTTAACCTCGTTACTTTTTGGACGGACTCAACGATAGTGTTAGGATGGTTACGTATGGCCCCTAACCTGCTAAAACCGTTCGTTCAAAATAGAACCACAGAAATTCACGAACTTGCTAAGGAAATTCCGTGGCGGCATGTAAGTGGAAAGGATAACCCTGCTGATCTCGTATCACGTGGCGTCGGCCTGACTGACCTTTCTATAGCGTCATTGTGGTGGGAGGGTCCGTTATTCCTTCACGATCCAGAATTTGGTTCTGGAACGACCACGAACTCGTGCAATTTTGAGATCAATACGCATGACCTTCCAGAACTCAAACCTAGGAGTATACACACGTTGGTGGTAGACCAGCAGCCCTGTACGTCACTATTCCCATTCCACAGGTTCTCTCAATTTAATCGAATGATGCGCGCAACGGCGTATGTGTTGCGATTTATATATAATGCGCGCAATAAGGTCAACAAAAAAACCGGCGCGCTCGATGTTGATGAATTGAGAGAGGCTGTGAATACGTTAGCTAGATTATCGCAATTAGAGTCATTTCCTGACGAGTATGAGTCATTGTCAAAAACGGGAATCTTAAAAATAAAACATAATTTGAGTAAATTAAATTTATTTATTGGAAATGATAAATTAATACGAGTTGGTGGTCGCATCGAATACTCACCTCACTTCACATATGACAAGAAACATCCCGCACTCATATCGAGTAAACATCACTTTTCAGTGTTGCTCTTCCGCTACAAGCACAAGCAGCTGCTACACGCGGCGCAGCAGGCGCTGCTGTTCGCGCTGCGCGAATGCTGGTGGCCGGTAAGGGGGCGTGATCTCGCAAAGAAGGTAATACACGAATGTATTATTTGTAAACGCTTAAAAGGTAAAGTAGTCACTCCTCTTATGGGAAATTTACCTTCTGAGCGTATCACGCCAACTTATCCGTTCGCACAATGCGGAGTTGATTACGCGGGACCAGTGTTCGTATTGAATCGCAGCGGGCGGGGGGCTAAAACTGTAAAGGCCTATATATGTTTGTTTATATGCTTCGTCACGCGCGCAGTACACTTGGAACTTGTCAGCAATCTGTCGTCCGACGCATATTTACTCGCTTTAAAGCGATTTATCTCACGGCGTGGCAAACCGGAAGTAATTTTCTCGGACAACGGACGAAATTTTGTAGGATTAATGAATGAGTTTAGAAACTTTTTAAATAATTGTTCATCTGATATATTCGAATACGCTAGTAGTCAACAAATTAAATTTAAATTTATACCTGCCTACTCTGCTCATCACGGTGGCCTCTGGGAAAGAGGAGTACAATCATGCAAGTACCATATCCATCGTGTAGTGGGCAACGCACACCTCACTTTTAAAGAGTTAACCACGCTATTGACACAAGTGGAAGCCGTTTTCAACTCTCGTCCTCTGAGTCCTTTATCCTCTGACCCTCATGACCTTGCTCCTCTCACGCCCGCTCATTTCCTGGTTGGTCGTTCACTCACAGCGCCTGTGACAGCTGCTGATCTGCAGTCTACGCCAGTCCACCGCCTCACACGCTACCAGAGGGTGGAACAACTGCGGCAGCACTTTTGGTCACGGTGGAGCAAGGAGTACATATCCGAGATGCAGACAAGGACCAAGTGGAGGCAGAATATTAACAACTTACAACCGGATACGCTTGTTGTTATCAAGGACGATAACCTACCGCCACTGAAATGGCAAATGGGTCGTGTGGAGCGCATCATACCGGGCAGAGACGGCATCGTGAGAGTGGCAGACATCCGCACAGCTTCTGGTGTCATTAGGCGCGCTGTTACCAGAATCTGTCCCCTCTTTTGTGACGAGCCATTGACCGACGCAGCGAGGGTTTCGTAAGCTGGTGCTTCCAAGGCCGGGGGCATGTTGAGGACCAGAGGTGCCATCTATGATGATCTATGAAAAACTACTATCGCGCGATAATTCAACGCAGCCAATCCGAAGCGTCCACGGTAACGCCATATTGTAGGGCACCAATCGTGGGTGCGCATTTATACAGCCATTTGTAATAATTTTAAATTTCGAGACACTTACTTACTTACCTTCTTCAACTACGCTAAACATTGTAACGAACGCATTATACATTTTGAAAATCAGGATTTATATTTTTAATTTCACGCAAAATACCTTGCAACGAGTCTAATCCTAGACAAGTAGTGTGAAAAAGAAAGTAAAGACGACGAAAGATTTCTTTGACGACGAAATAGTTACTTTGTCAAAAATGTAATGACTACAAATATTGATTGTTTAATTAATTCTAGAAGTTATGAGCTTCTAGTTGTAGAGCAACTAAATGGGGTCCCCATTTGGTTTGTCCTGTAAAATTTGTAAGAAATTTACCCATAAATTGACCTATAGGTAAGTTTGTACCTACTGATATTGTTTGCCCTACATAAAAGTAATGATATAAAAGTGCAATCTAGAGATCTGAAATCAGAATTCACTTTTAACCGTCTCTGTGGTCTAGTGATACAACCACCGGTATCAGACTCAGGGGTCCCGTATTTCATTCCCAGCGGGTGTACATATTGTATATTTGGTTCGGTTGGTGGTAGGACTTGTTGTAAGTCCGCCTGGCTAGCTACCACCATCTTATCTAAGTCCATAACAACAATGTTATCATCATTGTTCTGTTCGGGCAGCTAGAGATAAGATAGCCAGCTCCTTAGTGATTGAGGATTCCGGAAGAAGCTCGCTTTCATCTTCAGTCTTATTAATACTTAACATCAGGTACGATGAAGGCTAAGAGTCTCCCCGTGTCGTTCATAAAAATACCTCCTGAATTAACAAAATTGCGATGAAAAGCTTTTTACAGTTTACAGAATGTTAAGTGCCAGGACACACTATCAAAAACAAGTGATTGCGGAATAAAAAAAAACTTTTAATTCCGCAATTCCGAAAAAGGATCCCAAAAAGGATGAATAAATTAAATTATTAGTTTATTCATCGTTTTTCAGCCTAGTCTTGTCCATTTTAAGTTATTATTCCCATTTAGTAACATAATGTATGTACTTGCATACTCTATCTACCTATCTATAATATAAGATTGTTGTGCTCGTAGTACTTTAACTACCGTCAAAGAACTCAAGATCTTCGCTCGTGTTTGTTCTAAGTCCAATAATTATGTAATAACGTTTCATTAACTTCATTTCAGTCGATGATGTCGTCCCTGCCAATCGTAACGTCAGTCTCGCAAAGTATCACATTTAATATTAGCCCTTAACAAAACCGAATAGCGTCTAATTCGGAACGCGTTAATCGGAGCAATTTTTAACCAGTACCACAGTATAAGGATACATACAGTACTTTATCTTCCTACAAAAGGTTTGTTCGCGAGTAATACCCGACGCGCCTCGTCTCGGTGAGACATCGGCAAGCGCAAATCTCAGTCTCAAATCCATCCGCACGCAGTAAGCATGTGGTAATGGCTGATCTATGTTGGCGGGCAGCCCCTATCGCGTATTGCGTACCGCGCGGCTGCAATAATAATAATAAATTTTTATCAAGAGCGAATCTAAGACAAAATAGGTACTGTATGTTTGTTTATGCTGTGCCAGTACTCACGCAATGTTGTTTTAATTGACGCTTTTAATTAGATTTAACGACAATACTGCTTTTAAAAGTGTATTAACTAAATGAACGAGCGGCCGCTGAAATAATTACTTCGTTTGCTGACGATGACTAACTATTTGTGGGAGCATTTTAATTGTTAAAGTTCATGATACCTCTGTTGCTTATATAGTCTTAACGACTTCTTTTGACTTTTCCTTTCGAATTAGTAATTAAACCGTTAAGTCTAAAATCTAATGAGTGAAATAATCTTAAAGAATGTAACAGAATGTTTGTTAAAACTTATAGGTACACAGTGGCGAAGGGTCGAATTTTTGTGATCCAATTTCAGAAGATAAAGAAGTGAAGAATGTGTTTTTGTATCAGAATCATTGCAAAAACATAAATATGCTACTTAAGTAAACATTCGGAGTTTCGGACACAAAAAAAAATCAACGGGTTGCACTCTGGGAGTGCCGGCAGAAGTGAAAACCTCTTAAACGAAAAAAACGATCAAAATCCACTATATCTAGACCACAACTTCATAAAAAGTTTATAAAAACGGAGACCAACTTGATTTGGCAGGTAAATCCATTAAAACTGACCTGGCATCAATATGAAAGTTGGTAGTAATGAGAGATCTTAATATAATAGTGTCTACTCTCCATCCGTCCTACGCTTTTTCGATCAGGTCACGTGTCCTGACGCGAGTTTAAGATTTTATACCCATTACAGAAAAAGTGCTCAACGCCGCTAAAGAAGTTTTCACTTCAAAAACCTGGCATCTCACCATAATCGAGCTTCTTATTCTTACTTGAATTTTGTTTTAAGTAAAATGGTACACCAACTGAAATAAATGTCCTACCAACAACATTTAAAACTTCACACCAAAAAAATTAAATGGAGCAGTCAAACAATTTTCATGTAGGTACTATTTAGTTCTAGACTGGAATATTGCCATCATTCACCAATGAAAATTAAGTGTCCAAATCAGTTCAGAGCGAGTTATAGAGCACGCATGCGCGTCACGTTGATGCATTTATTATGATTATGCATTGCGCGGGTGAACAAATAGTTTGTGATTGAAGATGTGGATGCGGAATATGCTATGCTGGCTGCTTTTGGAGGAGGCATGGTGTTGGAGTGGAAAAAATGGAAAAGGACCTTTATTAAATAATTACCTACTGATTAGCCACTTAAATAACAATAAATTGAAATTTTCATTTGTTAGTTTAAAGTCACCCTAACCATTATTTACATTTTTATTAGGTATTTTTTAATTATGTTCTATACGCATAAATATTTTTCATGAATTAAAAAAAGCGAGGACAGATCAAGAGAAGATTTTTTTCTATCTTTGAGCACATCTGCTTTGCTATTTTAAGAAAAACTTTTTTATAAAAAAATTAAAACCGACTTCAAAAGACTAAAAAGCAAAAAATTCACCTTTTGGATTCGGTGCCAGCCAAAGCATTCTACTTTGCGGTCCTACTATTTTATTTTTCTTGCCTTGGCTTGCACCGACTCCAAAAGGTTTATTTTTTGCTTTTTAGTGTTTTGAAGTCGGTTTTAATTTTTTTTATTAAAAGTTTTTATTTAACAGTGTTTAAAGGTAGATAATATTATGTCATCCAAGTAACTAATATGAAATGAAATATATAAAAATGCTCAAAACGTAAAAAGTAATGAGTCAAACTAAACCAAATTTTTATGGGACCAATTGGCAACTATTCTGCATCGAACAAAAAAGAATCACGGAAATCGGTTCAAAAATCTCGGCATAATCGGTCTACATCACAGAACAGAAAAAACAGTAGAAGTCGCAAGTGGACGGTACCCGCGTAGCCCCATATGATTCTGTTCTGTGGTGTACATACATAAAAAAAAACCAACCGAATTGAGAACCTCCTCCTTTTTTGAAGTCGGTTAAAAATTATAAATCACTTCGAAAGTCTCCTCGCAATTACCTGTCATTGTTTTTGGTTTATGAAGGATGAAAGATTATATGGAATGTAATGATGATATAATACCTATGTGTGTACTTGCAGCAGATATGTAATACGAGCTCGCATTGTGGAAATTGGGAAGACTCTATATGGGGTCCGATTTAATTTGCTAACTCTTTCATGTCCGAGCGTTTTCGTGTCTTTTTTCCTACTTGTCAATTGTCAATGTGTGCACTCTGCGCCACAGATTTCAACGCAAATTACAATTAAAATAACATATATATTATAAAACATCATTATGGAATAAGTGAGAAAAGAATAAATAGAATATATATTTTAAAATGAGGTCGAACATGATTTAAAAAGTTTTTAAAATATTAAGGTAGGTAGGTATTGTATCCATCATTTTCTCACTCATTCCTTATTACCCCTCGGGGTGACCTTCAAAGTGATTAACCATTTTCAGAATAGCAAAGCAGTGCAAAATATTTTAATTTAAAATAAACAAGCAAAATAGTTGAACGTCATCCTACCTCATCCAAAAGTGTCATGCGCGCTTGTTTAAATAATTGAAGAACGCACGCGCCGACTTCTCGCATTCGGAATTCAAATAACGAATAATAACCGTTTGGTGGCAGACATATCACTATTGGGGTTAGAGTAGAAAGGGCACTGCCCTACAAGTGGAGAGTGCCTAATTGAGTATCATATCGGGGCGTATTAATATAATATCAAATGATTTTTTTAATAGTCGACCTCGTTGGTTCTAAATTTCAAATCTGATTCCATAAGGTTAACGTTTTTTTGGCTATCCTCTATCTTTAATAATTTGAATAAATATTATTAGTTCACATTAAGTTTAGAGCAGACTAAACATCCTTGATGTATCACAGCACTACCCCTCTCATCCCGTAGGTTTCGTAAAAGGCGACTAAGGGACTCGGCCTTCGGAGACGGGCAGCAGCGTCTCCTACAAACTTGGCCATACTGCGGTCGCCAACACACCTGCCAAGCGTGGCGATTATGGCAACCCCCCTTTTGAAGTCAAAGTCAAAGTCAATATCATTTATTCAGTCTAGGCTGTTACAAGCACTTATGAAAGTCAAAGAAGCTACGCCATCGGTTCACAAACCCAAAGGCGGGAGAACTTGTAACGAGAAGAACCGGCAAGAAACTCGCCAAGGGTTAGAGTCGTCAAATTTAAAAGTGACCTTAACATATCAGTAAGGTCAATTTCCATCACAAAAAGAAGGGCCTATACCCAGCAGTGGGTGCTATGTGGCTGAGACGACGACGGCGAAATGTTATTGACGAGCTCTTGCAAGAAAGCACTGCACAATTGACCGTTTTCCTTTCTGAGTGACGAGTGTTTTCATGGCAATGGTCTCAAGTGGGCTGACTTAGGTCGTAAAACTTTGACCTTGAATCAAAATTTGGGAAGGCAAGGTAGATACTTTTTTACCGTCTATCTCGATATAGGTCTGTGAAATTTTCACTTCATGTCATTAAGGCCTTGAAACTTAAATTAATAGGCTGTACTAAATTAAATTATGCCGTGAACTAATGGCACCGTTTTAGCGAATAAAAACTCTATTGTCGTCAATCATGCTGTTAATTTCGTTAATAGACAAATTTAATGCAATTGTTCGGTACGGGTAAGTACCCGTGTCATTGGTTCGTTCAATGGCATGGCAAAAGCATCTCCATATATTTTTTTAAGTTTTATTTGTGTAATCACTTCTTTGGCCCTGTCATAATATCAGGGTTATTCTGACCATCAACGAATGACCCACAAGTTATTTTGCTGAGACAGCATATTAGCAGCACATTTATTTTATTTTTGTTCTTTTTCTCAATTCGTCACTCTTTAGTTGTTTAGTTGTACTTACCTACATTAAATTTTTTTTTTTTCTTTTTTCTTAATTACCTACTTGTCTCATTGCATACTGTTTTCTGTGTGTGTTGTTAATAAATGATTTATATTATTTTAAATAAATGGCAAGCGATTCAAAATCTCCGTTTTCCTGGCTTTGTTTAAATTAATAATTAGTTTACTGATGCTGGAAATTCATTCAATACTAGTATTATTGTAAAGAGGTAAAGTTTGTTTGTAGTAATCTCTGGAACTACTGAATCTATTTTCTTTCACCAGTAGAAAGTGGTTTTGATTACAATAATTGATTATAATAATGTTTTTTTATGTTATCCATGGTTATCAGCTAGTTAGAAATACTGGAACTTATTCTACCAAAGCACCATATAAAAAATTTCATATTGATTCAGACAGCACGCCACGATACAGCTGTTAAACTTGACGTGCTGTGAACTGTACATGCATAGCTATACAATGTTTTCACTCTCGGCGCGATAAGTGTATAGGCGCCATAAGCTCGGCTCGGATCGCATTAGCACCACTTCCGCCGGACGAGCGGCCATTTTGTTTTCGGACCGGATAATGTGCCGATTCCTTGTTGAGATTAGGTTTTGAATCAGGCGAAAATGTGGTAATTGAGTGAACAATCTAATTCTTAAATTTCTATTAATTGAAAAAAAAAACAAAATTTAAAGTAACGTTTTTCTTTCACACTTTTGTAATTTTATTACAAAACAGACTTACTGATTTTCAGTTGTCTTTTTAGACTTACTGATTTTCAGTTATCTATTTAGATTTACTGATTTTCAGTTGCCTTTTTAGACTTACTGATTTTCAGTTGCCTTTTTAGACTTACTGATTTTCAGTTATCTATTTAGACTTACTGATTTTCAGTTGTCTTTTTAGACTTACTGATTTTCAGTCGTCTTTTTAGACTTACTGATTTTCAGTTGTTTTTGTTCAAATTAAAATTAATCTTATATTATGTTATAAGATATGAGGTTTTGTTTTGACATTGCATCGGCTTGCGTTCTGTTTGTTTTATGAAAAGTTATAGAAGTTAACGTTGAAAAATCGAAAGAAATAGCAAAAACACGTTCACACGTTTTTAGACAAAAATTTAAATTTTCTGATATCTTTTCACATTTTAAAACATCTTGTTGACATTATCCACATCATTACATCCTAAGACATAAATGCGGTTTTGTCAATGCAGCAGACTTGCTGTCAACTTTACTTAATGCTGACTATAATTTTATTTGCGTACGGAACCAAGTTAAGATCAAATACTTATTATTATTGGCAATTAAGCCGGGACTCGATTACTAGCAAATCTTGGCCAAGTTTGACAGGAGTTGGCAACTTTCCACTTGACTATTATTAGGTTAAAAGCGAGTGAGCCGATAGAATCAATCGTTATGAACTTCTTTAAAATTATAATAAACTAGATTCCAACCACGACTTTGTCCGCGTAGACATTAGGAAAATTAAATTTTCAGTTTTCCTTGATTGTGTAACAAACATCTAAACTTTCACACATTCTTATATTAGTAAAATAGAATAATTTCTTTACAAGTTGAGAATTGTTTACGGTTGGGATAACAATAAAATGTACTTTTATTTTAGTATTTTCTTTGTGATGGAAATTCACCTTACTGATGTAGTAAGGTCAATTTTAAATTTGACGACTCTGTATGAAATAAAACAGGGAGAAAAAAAAACAGCTCTTGGGGAGTTCTTGCCGGTTCTTTCCGTTACAAGGTTTCCCCGTAGGGTTTGTGAATCGATGGCGTAGCTTCTTTGACGTTCGTAAGTGCTTGTAACAGCCTAGACTGAATAAATGATATTGTTTTTTTTTTTAACAGATCGCATTTAAAACATTGTTGAAATAGTATCATTTTTCCTTAATTTTTTTAAAGATATTTAAGACAATTTCTTCTTGAACAATTGGTTCATCATTTAATAACTAATTAAAATATTATGTTGCCCTGTAATATACGCGCTAAAAAACATTTTTTCCTAACGACGCAATCCCCAGTCTTAATTAAAATCAATTCAAACGACCTCAACAATTAGATTGCTCTACCGCATCGACACTAACGTTATTGAACACTGCGCGTGCGCATATAAGATTAAAACAACCTTACTTCTATGAATATAAGAATCATTATTCTCTGAATAATATTTTCTTCAGTGTGGCCTGTAAAAGAATATGGTGGTCGATTTCTTTATGATACTTACAACGGAAATGGACTAATTGAACGTTACTCATGAATTCAGATATTTCGGTAGTTAGTAATAGTTAAAGAATGCGAACTTATGTGGAGTGAAATGAATAACAGTGATATGAAAAAAAAAATATTACTAGAAAAACATGGGAAAATCAACAGGCGAGATTTGGAGACTGGTCAATCTTTTCTGTAAAGATTTATTGTAAATGAATAAAATTATACTTAGGTATATCATATATATCTATAATAGTTTTTTTTATTTATAACAGTAAAAATTTATTTTTCAGACGATGACTAGTTTCCGTACTTTATACTTCCGTACTACATAGCTTTGAAGTTTCAAGTGTTGTATCTTTGCTTTGTTTTTAATATATTGACATTTGAGCTAACTTACATATTTATTTACCTTGGTTATTTACATACATATTTGTAAGCCAGTCTCCCGCAACTTCGACTTGAATCTTTCATTTTCTTTCATCCCCCATTTGAAAATAAATCTGTACGGGAAATTTTATGAGTGTTGCAAATTATTCAAAGATAAGGTAGCCTTCCCTAACTTTCTAAAGGCTAAATCAAAATTAGACCAAATCCAGTTCCAGTCCAGTCCAATTCAGGCTGTAAGTAATATTACAGGTAGACAGAGTTTCTGTTTATAATATTAGGGATGCTTTAAATTCAAAAATTCAAAACCATTTATTGAGTCTAGGCTGTGTTACAAGCACTTATGAATGTCAAAGAAGCTACATCGGTTCACAAACCCTACGGGCGGGCTAGACCTTGTAACGAGAAGAACCAGCAAGAAACTCATCAAGGGCTGTTTTTTCTCAACGTTTTATTTCATTCAGAGTCTTCTAATTGAATTACCTAAACAAATCAGTAAGGTAAATTTCTATCACAAAAATAAAAATACTTATTTAAATAAGAGTTGTACTTACATTTTACTAACTGACCTCTACCACAGAATGCTTAATAGTACAAGTACCTCTACTGACTATATTATTGAATTAGGAACTTTCCCGGTAAAAATATATGTATTGTGTGTTATATAAACAAATTTATTAATTTAATGGTTATCCTAACTGTAAACAATTTTCATCTCGCAAAGAAGAAAAGACTTCTAAAGACTGTGATATTAGCATTCTATTTGTGCCCGTACGTGTCGTTCACAAATACTCTATCGATTGAGTGTTCAATCGGTCTCAATTCAATTTATTGATGACAATGATATCGACGCAGTTATAATCAATTGTTATTGGATACATATTTGTTTATGTCATAATGACTGAGCGATTTTTTATTGGCCCAATGATGCACTATGGAATCAGTTTCTTCTGATGTTGTATCTTGATGACCTTCGCATTATAATAAAACTTATGTACCTACTAATATAACTAAAAGTGGTTTGTCTGTATATGTTTTTTTTTATTAAGAATCGTTCTAACTTTAATGTTAGCCTTTAACTTTTTTTTTTTTTACTTTTGGATTGAAGAAATAATTTCTATTGTGTAAGTAAATCAAATCAAATCAAATCAAATCATTAATTTGCAAGCAAACACGGTACAAAAGCTGTTACAGACTTTATATTATAATATGATCACGCGTTGCACCAGGTACTGGCACGCAAATATAAATATTATACAAATCAGCGGACTTGACAATATTATTAAAGAATAATGAGGAAAATATTAGACTAATACAATAATTCAATTAGATGTCAAATAGTGTCACCAAGTTATTAAATGTCATAGGTATTACATTAGGTATGTCAGTTTAAGATTTCAGTAATTCGTATTTTAATGTCCGACAAAATATGTAATGTGACAATGAGATAAAATAATTAAATTCAAAATTGATTATAAATTGTCATTAAGATATTCGTTTACACCATAATAGCATTTATTCAGAAGAAGCTGCCACAATTTTTTCCTAAAGAAGTTTAAGGGTAAATCTTTAATGTCCTTAGGTAGTTTGTTAAATATTTTTATTGCCATTGGAAAGGCGTTCTGTCTATACAGGGTTGAAGATACTGTTGGATATATAAGTTTATTTGGATATCTTCTATTATACTTAGAGTCTCTAAATTAACACAATGTGTAGAAAATGTGTAAAACTAATAGCGATAAGTTATTTTTTTCTTCGATATAAGGGGAATAAAAAAAAACTAGCGTATTTGAAGAGGAGCCACCTGGTGATATGCCAAATATAGACCCATGTCATCGAAACTATAGAGGAAATTGTGTTCTCCAATGACAAAGTCCAAGCCGCAATAAAAGAAATAAAGGATGATGCTTCTCCAGGACAGGATTCTTCTCTCCTTTGAAATCTATACAAAACCTATGTAAGGCCGATTCTAGAATACGCCTTCCAAATCTGGAGCCCATACTTCAAGAAAGACATTTAGTTATTGAAAAGAGTTCAATGTGGGGCAATGTGTTTCTCGCACAGATATATTTTATATCTAAAAGAAAGCTTCATATAACTATGGTAAATCTGTATTCTGGTTTTGGAAATAAATATTTTTGTATTTAAAAAAAAAATGTAGGTTCTCAAAGACCCCGAAAGCCTGGAAGAATAAACCATACGAAGATAGACTGAAATCGCTGAAACTCAAAACTTTAAAGGAAGGCAGAGAAAAAGGAGACTTAATAGAAACAAAATCTTGCATGGACACTATGACATCGGAAATTTGGACAATTAACTGTTCCAGTACTCACGAAACACAAACCATCATCTAAAGTTATCGCAGGTACTTTCACAAAACAATCCACACAAACATTTCCTAAGTAATAGAGTAGTGAAAGCTTGGAACAAGTTGTCAGAAGAAGTAATATTTTCACAGAATGAACTTATAACTTATAACAATAACTTATATAAGAATAGATTGGATAAATATTTAAAAACTAAAGAAAGATCAGTTGTCTCAACTGTTTGCCTGACAACTAATAATAATAATAATAATAAAAAAATGTGGGTACAAAATGTAAAAGCTTTAAAAGCTTTGAACGTAAATGAAAATTATATGTATTTCTCGTTAATGATTGTTCTTTATTATCGCAAGTTTACTCATACTACATTTGCCATATAAATAGCACTTATACCGAATAACAATACAGTGGGGTTCTTATACCATTGTACATATCCAGCTCCGTAGTTTTAAACTTAAACTCAAATTTATTATAAGTAGTAAAATTGTTGTTTGGGGAACTCATTGCAATGTGTTCTTGTGACGTAATCAGCTTTTTTCAAATTGTAATATCACTTTTAAAATGTGGTCAATGTGGTTAGTCTGTTTTAGGTTATATTTCTATATAGTTATTAAGTGCTACACAATATAAGACTGTTCGTTGATCCGAATAAATAAAAATAATAATAATAATTACTTATGTAGAACATTAAGATGATAAAAATAAATTACAGTAGCCGGGAACAATCTTTGGTAACAATAGCAGTTGTTTGTTATCGAAGACTTTATTCAAAGAAACCAATTTTGATGTCGTATTATTCTTAGAATCATGAACAGCCCAACGATCCGTAACATCAGATGGTGTGTGCGCGCAATGCAATTACGGTTGATTAGCGAGCATGCTAACGAAGTAATTGTTAGGCTCTCAGCACTGACATGGTATAGTCGAAGAGCAATGAATGTGTGTCCTACAGTTTTATATCAATTCAAAACTTGCGGTCAGCTGAGCTACATACACACTAAATACTATGCTACAAAAAATCTTGATAAGGAGATACAATCAAATTACCTAAACTCATCAGTAACAATCACACACACCAAACATTTCTTAGAACTAAACTAGGTATTGAAAATGATGAAGTTGTTCTAAAAGTTCGAAAGAATCCGATTCTGTCAATTGTCAGATAATGTGAATGTCTATTTGAAAGAAGACTACTCACTAAAGTGCATAGGATGACGACGATTAACGAGACGCGTATCATTCGTTTATTTGATTAATCGCATCGATCAAACTTTAATCAATCATTTTTTGTAAAGCCAGCTAACTGGATTCGATTTGAATAAATTAGGATTTGATTAAAACAACTACCGAAACAATTTGTTAAATTATTTTGAAGCGACTCCTTTTTGTTTTGGTTAATGGAAATGTCTACTAGTGATCAGCCTCGGCTTCGAACGAACATAATTTAAAGATTTATTGAGATTTCAATACAAAAGAACAATTTTTTATTGTCCCAAAGGCATGTTTTCTTATCTTTTATTTCCTTTCTCTTTCCTATCTGGGATATCTTTTTTTTTCATACTAGGAAATTTCCCCTAGATTTTTGAACTTTTGCTGAATCAGCATATAAAATCGATCTTACGTATTTGTCTACGATAGAATTTTTGCGGCGTTTGGATACAAATCCTTAATTTAATCTTTTAAGTAAAACCTTGTATTTTGCCGTATCTATGTAGTTATGCTGCCCGTTTTTCCTTTAGGGCCGGATACCTAAAAGGAGGTTGGAGAAGCTCGGTGGCGCAATGGTTCGCGCGCTCGGCCTGCGATTGTTGACGTTAAGCGACTTTCGCAATGGTCAGTCAGGTTGGGTGACCAAAAATTTACTCCGTGCTTCGGAAGGCACGTTAAGCCGTTGGTCCCAGCTGCATTTTCAGTCGTTACCTCACTAATCCGCATTGGGCCCGCCTGGTGGGTCATGGCCCATTCCCTTTATTCATCCAAAAGGAAGGCCAGTGCCCCAGCAGTGGGGACATAAAAATTGCTGACGAAAGCTAAAAGCAAAAGAAATGCAACTCACTGGTCGAAGGGTGAGAACAGGTGGTGCGTGGGCCTTTGCTCCGGCGCAGCCTCCCTGGAGCCAGCGCTGCCAACCGATGGCGCCGGGGAAGGACTTGCTTCTGACCTGCGGGCGAAATTATTGTGGTAACAAATCATTAGTAAGAGGTATCTATACGCCGAAATATTAGAGATTTCTTTTTGTTTTTTATTCATTACATTTAGGCCTTAGAAGGCAATAAGAGAAAAACAAACCGTTAGCGGGTAAATCTACTTGCGTTTTGAACACCGTCATTGTCCTCGACATATAAAGTGTCATGCATGATAAGTGCGAAAATAAAGGTTATGCTGCTACGCTACTCGTCTGGGATCTATATTCGTAACTGGACACGAGGACAGGATTGTACCTATTACTCTAAAAATATGAAAATATGTTGAGGACAATGACGGCGTTCAAAACACCAGTAGTTTCACCCTAGCATAGCTTCTGGCTGTCTTTAACATCTATTACATTTTAGGGAAACCTTATTTGTTCACCATCGCTTTAAGTTTTATTTAATTGCTTATATTTTATGTGATTTGTATGCAATAAAGAGTTTCAATCTATCTATCTTTTCTGACACTCACCAAGTGTTTGTAATAACAGGACTGACTGATGAATCTGACACCTGATTCAACGAATGAATATACCTAACGGCAATAAACAACAACCTACAATTTTTAAACACCACTAAACTTAGCAAGTTCATTATGCCTATTCTTCTTGTCGATTAAAAAAGTCTGAAAAAATGCGATGATTAAAGCTATTTACAATTAAATTTGTTTTTTTACATTAAAATATAAAGTAGGTAATGAATATGCCTAAACAAGTTAAGGCATACCTCTCCAACCTTTGTGATCTCGTCGGCGATCGTCGCGGTGATCTCAGCGGCGATCTCCTTGGAGAGCCAGGGGTAACAGGGGGTGAAGCCCGAGGGGAGGCGGCGGAGGCAGATACCGGCGACGCCTCGCCGGAACCCCGCGACATGCCGCATTCGGAAGAACCCTGTAAAGACTATGAAGATTATGATCGTCATCATCATGAGCTTTTCAACGTCCATTTCTTCTTCTTAGCGTCCACTGCTGGGGATAGGCCTCTCCAAGTTCTTAAGGTGCACATCTATTTAGTGCACATTATAAAGAGCTGCCGCGACATTCTAAAAAATAGGCTGTCAGCTGGAAATAAACTTGTGATAATGAGCATAATGATATATAGATGTTCTTAGTTGTTTCCTCTATGATAAAAAAAAAACAGACTTTTTGTATAAGACCATGAAAATATAGAATAATATGTTAATCAAGTTTAGCAATGGATTTTCCTTTACGCTTTGAATTCTTCGTACCTTATCGTCACCAGGATCCCTCTTTGTGAGGACGTCAGCGCCCTCTCTTTTCCTCTGCTCTTCTTTTAACCTTTCTGCTTTCCTCCATTTAGCTCTACGGTTTTGAAACCACACCTGAGAAGCAACAAAATGAGTAATTTTATCAAAAACATTCTACTTGCATTCCTCATTAATGAAAACTAAAAATAATAATAGATACTAATAATTTCTTGGAGATTGGTAATTTACTTCAGAAAGAAAAGCATATCATAATTCAAAATGGGCTGCCGGTGAATTCCCAATTACATTTCTAATAATGATTCCTCCACTAACAACTTCAATATCCCATAAATAATAAACACCGCACCGTAATCCTGTGAAGCCAAGCTGTCATCGCTGCAACATTTTATACCACGTCATTACCACCCCATTTTGTACCCGCTGTAACTCATAACTCGAAGATTACAGATCATTCTGTATAGTCACTCGACGAGGGTCCACAAACTATCCAGAAAGACCTTTGTTAACAAGCACAGTCAAAGCTATGAAAGGTCTAGTAAGGCTGGACTACCCAAAAACATCCAATTTTAAAGACCTCTTTTGCCAGCAATCAAATACTGCCACGCAGTTCAAACTTAACTGGTTAAGAAAGTACAACTTATGAAGAGCTTTAATGGCATACATTTTATATGGCTGTAGGGGTCAAGCTTCGCTGGGTGTTGTAAGCTGGTTACCGAAACACGACGGGGGCACAGTTGGGCCCAATTTTCGCAATATACTTTTAATAAACCCTGTGTTGGTGGAGTGCTATGAAATCTTGTGGTGATTATCCTGCTGTTTTACACAGAATGGACAGTAGGTGGAAAAGGTAAAAAAATATATTTTTGATCGTTTGTGATGCTTTTGTAACACTAACTTTTATATTAAAGTTTTAAAAGATTGGAGCTCTGAATAAATAGTGAATAGTTCTTTCTCCCGTCCAGTACTAAGATTGTGCTAATTTAGGCTCTTTTACGCTGATATCTGCAGCAATGAGGACCTTCTCAGTAAGTTGGATCGACTTCTAAACAACTTCATCCGTTTCATATATGGGTTACGAAAATATGACCATGTCCCCCACTACGTCCTCCAATAAGTTCGCTTTTCAGAGATTGGCCCGAGAACATTACTTTAGTTCTGTATTATAGATTCGTCATCTCTGATTAGTATTATGTTGTGTTGTGATATAATATTGTATTTATGTTACAATATATATAGGTATTGTATTTATATATGTATACGTATCTATGTATTATATAAACGTAGCTTTAAGTTTAGTAGGTACATATGTGCAATGTGTTCAATCAATATCGTTTATTTTAAAACCAGTTACTTTTTTATTGCCGCCTGGATATCTCTTTTACATCCTAAAGGCATTAAGTCCGCCATTTGCTGTATATGTGCAATAAAGTTTAAATAAATAAATAAATATCACACATTTTTTTTACAAATATTTTTTAGTCTATTAGAAGAAGGGGTGATACTTACTATCAATAACAATTTACACATACAATAAATAAATGATATGATAGGTGCGGTAACTTTTTTAAGTAGCAAAATTTTTTTTTATTTGAAACAATGCTGGAAAATAAAGCATATAACATTGCCATTCTAAATTGATAAAATAAAGTGACCCATCTCTGCCCAACTAGTCTTTGGCACCCTCGGCCGGTCCCTTAGCGATCGTAAGCTAATTTCGTTAAAATAATAATCCTGTGTAATCCCCAGACGGCCTAATAGTTTTTATCTCTTGCTTTACAGCGGCTTATTAATATTTGATAGTGTTATGTTTGCCCTGTCTCCTCAGCTAATGTACAGGTTGTTGTTTATTTTAAATGGGCTTAACTTACTTCTCGTTCTTAGTTTTTTAAAAGAGGTATTTGCAGCTGATTTCTGTGAAACACAAAAGTTTGTCAAAACGGACAAGTCAAAGGGCAATTTTTCCGTTATAATGTAGGTATTTTTTGCTATATGTTCAGCGATACCTCGCTTTCTGCCTTAATATTCTAGTCGAGACTATCTAGACCAATGGAAATAAGGTAGTTTTTGAAATAAAAATATTGCAGTACTTATAGATTTTGTTAAATTAATAGGCGCTACATAACTCTACCTTATTTATATAGAGATAACTTGTTAATTAGATTTTGAGTCAGTTTTTTTTTGTATAAAAACTTTTATGCGGTATATTATTTATATAGGATCAGAAAGATCATCCATACTTTTTTATAAATTTAATTTTGGACAAATTTTTCCTTGTTGCTTCCCACCCTGTTTGGTGTCAAATTTCAAATCCCTGTGGGCATTCCCTAGGGAATATTCGTTAGGAATAAATTAAAGTAGAGATAATCATGATTCCATCATACTTTACGAAAATATTTCAATAATAAGTATCATTATTAGTTTACAGTACTTTCATACCTACTTAGGTACTTGTTGTATTGTTTTTGAAACTGATTTACTTTTTTGTGTTATACAAACTTATTAGTTTATTAAAGTTCTGTCCATTATCATATTGAGTTTGTCTTTACCCTGTGGCTGGTTATTATTTTATTTATTTATGTAGGTATATTGTAAGAATTTCTTGATTCTGATAGCTATAAAAAGCTACTTATCACAGAAGATGTTGTCTAAGCTTTACGTAGAGTTCAAAGTATTACCTTTAAAATGGAACTAAAAAGTTATTTTACTTAGTTTATTTATTAGAACGCTATACCTCGCCAGCCGAATTTGTAAAATTAGTCCTGTATTTGATAGACTAAATGGGGAAAGTCTTACACCCATATTCTAAGTCGTTCCTCCAAAACTTTTTACACTCCACTCAACCTCGTCGTGGGTAAAAATGGTAGTGTGCGCTAGGCCTAACACGGAGTGGCTACGTACTCTTTGGCTCCTCCAGGTCCTTACGGAGTTATGACTTAGAATACCGATTTTGAGGAGTATTTCGAAGAGGTTTTCAATGAGGTATCGTTAAGTCGAGGACGAGTAAGTTCTGGAGGAACGACTTAGAATATGGGTGTTAGACTTTTCAACATGGGTCTTAAAACTTTCCTAGCAGGTAACAAGTCTCATCACCTTAAGATATCTTGCAACATTGTAAAATCGTTTTTACTACATTATAAGAGCACTTACATTACCTATTCAACAAGCCAACTAGTCAAACAATCAACATATAACTTACCATCAGAACGCAAACACCTATAACGCATTAAATCGCTATAACAAGCGAACAAGCGTTAACACCCGCTGACAGAGTTCTATCGGCGTAAAAACACATGTTAGCATACGACTTTGTCAATCTTAGAACAACGACCAGGAAACGAAGACCTGTCTCACCCCCAATGGGTTATTTGAATTACATCGGACTTGAGTTTTGTTGAGTATCCTCGGGGCCCAGACAAATTGGCCGGTAAAATAAGAGGGGTGGAGACAAGGGTGTAGGTACCTACTGTTCGGTAAACGGCAATTGTCGGTATTGTTACTCGAGTATTCGTGTTAAACAATAACAAATATTGTTTGTGTGAAGTGCTCCGTTTGGCGGGCGGTCGTAATTATTGCTTTTGTTAAGTTTCCGAACGTTTAGTTAACGCTCGAGCTTTTTGGGGTGGTTTTTGAACGTTCCTTAATTGGCAGGTCGGATTTTGTTTTCATTGTGAAGTGTCTGTCTGTTGACACAATTTTTATCGTTAAGTGATACATTTTTTTTCTTTTATGTTACGCTGTTGTAACTAGTTAATTATTTTTGCGATAGTAAAGAGTGCTAAATTATGGAGTTATGAAACAGTTTTTTATCATAACTCAAAATATTATAATTATTGCGGAAGCTATTCGTCTGTTATCGAGCTTAAAACGCTTACCAATTTGGTTTCATTAAATATTGAAAAGGAAAAAAAGCTTGTACACAATGGTCAGAAAAATGTGTATTTTCTTTTGAAACCGACTGTACCTGAACCAAACTGCTAACACAAGATTAATTTTAAAATCCCTTTTCGGTAAACTCGCCACTTAAAGTTAAACACACATCAGAACTTCTTAAAACCTCCATCACCTACTTAAAAGTTTGTATGTCGCATAATTACGTCAACCGGGGGTAACGTTTTAAAACATTTCATACGCAAAGTTAACGTGACGTTACGCTGAACGTTAATAACCTATGAAAAAGTAGGCTGTGGTTACGAACAGAGCGACGAGCAGAGCGGGTATAAAAAGGCTCTTATTCGGGTGGGATAGGAAAAATAATAAACTAGAGGATATAAAAATATAATAATTTGTCTGATAGTTCCATAGATTAGCGTGACTTATTTTTATTTTCTTATGTTAGTAAAGAGGTAGATTCTAATAATGATAAGCAGAAATTAAAGTCCTTAGAGAGGAACTAAATGGGAAAATAATTTATACGCATTAATAACTAAAGAATTCATATACTTATAAGAGTTATTCGTTCTCAATTATATATTTTCTCAGTCGCTTAGTTAGGTATACAAAATAACACTGACATTAATTTGGTTCTTGCCATTGATTATTTGTTTCCCGCAAGAGTATAACCATAGGAATTCTTAATTTCCCAAGAGAATTATATCACTAACGGGAGAATGCAAACCATACTATCAATTCTCCCCGCTCCGCTTATCGCTATATTAAAAGCCACAGTCTTAGAAATACCGAGCGAGTCTTAAGGAGGGAGGAATGCGTATCTTAAGTGACAGCGGGGGGAACGTATTTAAATTTTTCGTCTAAGTGATTCAGGCGAAGATTTTTGAAATGTGTTTTATGGTTAAATATTTTGTTTGCTTACATTAACGGCGTTATTTTTATGACGCGCCCGCGTGTGTTGTGGTGACATCTTGTATACGTTTTCCTATTCTATTGCCGGTCGTCGGCGTCTCAGCCACATAACACCCACTGCTCGGTATAGGCCTCCCCCAAAAGGGGGGGGGGGGGGGTTGCCATAATCGCCAAGCTTGGCAGGCGGGTAGGCGATCGCAGTATGGCCAAGTTTGTAGGGGACGCTGCTGCCCGTCTCCTGAAGGCTGAGTCCCTTAGTCGCCTTTTACGACACCCACGTGTCTATTGCCGGTAGGGTAGGGTAAAAGATAATATTTATGGAATTAACTACCGGATGCCATCTGAGGGCTGATTATCTAACAAAAACTTGGTTCAGTTTCAGTTTCGTGGCTATTGTGGCTGACACACAGTATGAAGATGTGACAGTAATGACAACAAGAAACTGGTTACCAGGTGATTTTTTGTTACATAATCAGCCCGCGAGAGGGTTAGACAAGTTTATTTTTTCAAAAAATATTATTGTAAATGCAAAAAGTTAAGACCGTCCCACTGTTTAACCGACCGGTTACATCATTTTCGTCGTTTATTAGAATTTCATAGGGGACAAAACGATGTTTTTAATCCAAGATAATTTAATCGTCAGATAATGAAATTTATTTATTTATTTATTTATTTATTTAGGTACACAAAACAGAGTGACAGCAAATACATGAAGACCAGTACAAACAGATAAAGAGTTATGATAGGCTGCAACTCCACTAGTATGTGTACACAGCATGACAGGCATTTAACATCAAAAAATCGCACACTACAATATAAATTAATAATTAATAATAATAATAAAGAATAATAATAACTATAATAAAATAATAAAAAAACAGACAGCGAGATATCATAGAATTAGAAACAAATATAAATAAAAATTCATTATACAATTATTACATTAATTCAATTTCAATTAAGATTCCGGTTCCAATATTCCAATAAGCTCCGATTTCCATTTATTAAGGGTGGAATTGTAGATGTCAGGTACAACAGGGTTGTAAATGGCTCTTAATCATCATAACAAATAAAAATTAGAACATAATTAGACCGAATTGATTACAAATTAGATACCCTACGCCATCGAAATTCAAACGAAACATTCCAAAACTAATTTCGCCCCGCGCTAACAGATAATAATCCCATTTGAGTGGTTAATATGTAATCAGATAGAAGTTGGTTGTGTTAAGTTTTTCATCACATGATTAGGGGCAAATTGCCCCCCCACCCCCCACCCTTCATCTCCTGGGATCCGGCAAATCTCTCTTTATCCCGGATAGGATCCGGAGAGCTTTCTTAACTCTTGCCAAAGAGTATAAAAAACCTTATTGGAGAAGGCATTCTATTAGTTATTGAGAATCTGCAACTATTATTGTTATTGATAAAAAAAACTCCACAGGAGTATTAACATGGATTTGCTATAAAACCTTGCCTCTAAATATTTATGAAACAACTCGCCTTTGTTAAACCTCCAACTAATACGAATTACAGGTAAATTTTGAGTTTTTAACATTTTAAACATTCATAGTCACTTTCACTAACGTTTTTAGGAAAAACGGAATTTTAACCATGTTTGTATTTTAAGATTTTAACTTTTGCGTTCCATTATAAGCTGGCGTGCTAGTGATAACTTCTACACAACTTCCGTTTATTTATACACAAGTGTCACTGTGTCACAGCGAGGAACGCGATGAGTAGACGCTACCTTACGAGCAATCAACCTGTTTTGCCCGTCACGTGACCTTCACCAAATCTATGTAATTATCTATATACTTAATTCAGGTTCGCAAAATTTGTGACGACTCGATAGGGACTTTGGCGCGTAGTACGCGGCCGAGTAAGGTATCAAATTAAAGGTACTCGAGTCTATTTGTTCCGAAAACTATAAAATATACAAAATGTTAAACGTGATGATCACAAACTGCAATTAAAGATTTTCGCATAATTTGGAATTTTTTGACGATCGACGAACCCGAGTATCGGGTTGTAACCGCCCTATCTCTCTATATTTGCCAAATAAGATTTTAACACATAACACATCCACACATTTGAAGTTGCACGCTCCTAATTAGATTCAAAGTAGAGAGTGGTGTAATTCCCGCAAAATGGAACATGTAGCCTTAACTTGTTTACCGACGAATTATCCGACTTGAGACTCCTCTGGTATTCATGCGATATTCCTGCCGGTTTAATTTGCCAATTAATGCACAATGTTCTGAGAGGTTTTTAAGCCTTTCAGTGAGGTTAATTCGCATCTCGTTGCCGAAATTAGAACTATGTGTAAAGGTAATGTTACTTATAGATGTTTTTGTCTATTATTTATTTATTTATTTCGCGTAGAATCGCGTAGAAGAGAAATTATTTGATGCTTTGATGTATGTGTCGGAACCAGTAGGCCTATTTCATAAATCTGACAACTACAGGTGACAACTGAGTTCGTCATAAGATGTAAGTATATTTCCGTAAAATAGCAACAACGCATTTTAACCGAGAAAACCTCGGTTTTCCACTGATACTGTAAGAGTTACAGGGTTAAACATAACAAGGCTCAAATTATTACCAAAACAATGACAGATGAGACGATTTGCGAGGTGACTTTAGGTACCATTTTCAGAATAGCAAGGATGGTCTTGTACTCGTCTTTAAAACGCATAAAAGTTTCGATGTAACAATAATTAGTGACACAGTTCAAACTTCTTTTAAAAAGGTCCAGCCTAACCTCCAATTATTGAATTTATACAATTATTACCCAATTATGCCCAACCCCGTCACACTGTGACAGCTCTCCACAACTAGTAGGGGCACTGCCATCCCACGCGTCTAGTGTTTCTACAAACGTCGCGTAACGCACTTATACGCCAATTATATAGCCGTTGTGACACCAACGAGTTTTAAGCAAATTGAAATGTGATATTTTGATGTATGTTCTATTGAATTATTTTGATCGTAAGTGGGTTATGTCTAATACCAAATTTCATTTGTTTTGGTGTAAGTTGATGTATTCTAAATAAGTCAACTTATCTAACTTTTATCTTTGTTTATTTTTTATTTGATTTTTTCCATCAATTGCGATCTGGAATTTTGACGTTTTGCTGTCTTATAAAATTTTATCATTCTAAATTGCTCTTTACTGACTGGCTGCTTCATTAAAGTGTTAAAGTTAAAGTACAGTATTTTATATGTTTTTTTTTTAATAACTACGTTGGTATTATGAATTTTAATAGGAACTGAGAAACAAACAGACCCCTTGAAAAAATTGTTTATTGTTAATATTTTTTTAAATTAATTTAATTAACATTTCCAACAAAACAATAAGGTCGTTTGTTCGAAGTCCTCTCAAAAAATACTAAGTGCCCTTCAACATGATTGGCACAACAATGGATACGAACAGGTTCAGACGTGTTCAGATGCAATATTTCATTTTCGCCCCTGATTTGATTTCTGAGGAGACAGCATTGATGGAGAGCTCGCTCGAGTGCGAAAAATGGGATCAGTGTCACAGAATTTTGATATTTTGTGTAAAGAATTTTTGTTTACAATGGCAATTGTCGTCTTAATAAAAACAATAACTACAAATAAGGAATAAAGAATATTAACGAACTAAAACGACAATCTGCATTGCGGGTCAGCGTTATCTATCCGTAAGGGTGCGTGTGCTGAGCTTCATGCAGGAAATTAAAATGGATCTTTAAGATGGTTAGTTCAGTATAGACAAAATACTATATTGAGCTTGAGTGCCCCCTAAATTATCGAAGAGAGAGGTAAAATATACAATAACCATCCTAATATTATAAATGCAAAAGTGTGTTTGTTAGTCCTTCTTTCACGCCCTAACGAAGGAACTAATCGACTTGATTTTTGGTATAGAGTTTGTTTAAACAACGGGGGTAATTTTTATCTCGATATTCCCACGGGAACTGGAACCACGCCGGTGAAACCGCGGGTGGAAGCTAGTACGACATAATAATTTATTTTCATACTCCAAACAAAGTTAGTGGGTAATCTAGTACAGTAGTATAACTATATTGAAAGCAAAACATTCCCTAACATTTCCCATCATAACCCATGTTCCCTGCTGAAGTGATCTCAGCTCCCCAATTCGCAACTTTGTCGGCGCGACTCGAGTGCCATTGTGATCGTTTGACAACCCCCACTGTTTTGTTTCACTGAAACCTTATGTCAGTGAAGGGTCATGATGAACGCACTTCACACTTAAGTGTTATGGAAGGTATTTAATAACTAAGTGTGAATTAATAATAGGTGAAAAGCTATTAGTAGTTACTCTGTTGTAGAGTGTGGTATTTCGAGATATTTTAATTTAAGTATCGGTCACTCGTGAAAATGAGTACCTTAAGAGTAAGTAAGAAAATGTTATTAAGTGAAGGAAAAAGTCCTTCACTTAATAACATTTTCTTTCATTAGTTTAACAGCAGTAAAGAAGGTACTCATTTTCACGAGTGACCGATACTTAAATTAAAATATCTCGAAATACCACACTCTACAACAGAGTAACTACTAATAGCTTTTCACCTATTATTTAAATAAATTCATGTCTGTACTCCAGCAGTTGTGACATTAAAAATGGCAAAAAAAAAAAATTTCGCGAGTACACCTTTAGCTTATCCTGTCCATCCTAAGGTTGCCTGGAAGAAATCGGTCGGTTACAATACCATATTACAATAGTTTCACCTACTCAGCTACATACTATAGCATGCAAATATTAACAATGACATTAAAAATTTAAAATAAGTATCACCTAAATCACGCCACCTTTTCGGCTGCCGTGGTCACGACAGCTGAAAAGGTGCAGAAACGTCAATATTAAATTAAAATAATTGACGCTAAATAAAACAATGTTAGTATGACGAATATTAAACAAGCAAATACACTATAAAAAAGCAACTTGTCTCATGTCGCCCTGACAGATAATTGAAATAAAACAACTTTTGCGCATTATTTAGTACACTTCATTTACCCGAAACATTTATATGGTACAGTGCGACATAAAAGAGTAGACAGCGGATTTTTTGAGGAAGTAACCATATAAACTACACTATATGGCAGCACAACTTCCGGTTGTCAAGTTGGTAGTTCTACTGTCAAACCTTTAGCGTCTTCATATTACATAGTTATATGTTCGTATTTAAGAAGTGGAAAAGTGTCAAATTCTAATTCAATTAACTAAATTAAGTCGTGGCGTCGTCGCCCGTTATGTAATATAAAAACTGTTTTGGCGTTGGTTGGCAGAAATTCAAGCCGGAAACTTGTTAAGCAATCTCGACGATATTTACAAACGAATAGTGTATTTTACAAGTAAGTAAGTTGCACGACACGTATTCACGAATTATTATATTGAATAGATCATGGAAGTTAATTCGTTAAAAATTTCCTCTCATAAGTATCCTTTTTATCAATTTATTTCTTACCTTAGAGGTTAAATAAAAGTAAACAAAACACGTAATTTTATAGAGCGACTGAAGTCTGAACAATTTGAATTAATACGTATTCATTATATTTTTAATGTTTGATTATGATCATTATAAACTGATCCCTGTCTATTACATTTTTATTGCACTTTATAGGTGTATTTATTGAGTGAGAGAATAATAAAAAAATAATTGTTGTTATAGGTTAGTGAAGAAGAAGGTGATGAACTTTATGATGAATCACTAATTGACCAAAAATGAAGCAAGCATTAACTAAGGTGCTAGAACATCACAATAACAGTCGCAAGAATGCATCATGGAAGGTGTGAAGTAAAAGGTGTGAAGGTCCTTAGTATTTTGACCTTGAATCCTTGGATAATATTTTTTAATTAAGTTTATAACTTTATACTAAAGTGTTTTATTAAATCTATTTGTGACAGTTAGATCTGCTAGCAAAAGAGATAATACCAGGTCACTCAGGAATCATTGGCAATGAAAAAGCTGATGAACTTGCAAGGGCTGGAGCTCAGGGCCAACAGCTAGGTCCAGAGCCTTTCTGTGGTATCTCAAAGGAACAGGCCATGCAACTTCTCAAGGGCAACCTATTTGGAAAGTCAAAAATACTGATTAAAACAACCAGGATTAATACACGCCAAATCCCTTATCGAAGGCTTTTCGCAAAGGCAAACTGCTGAACTTTTAGAGCTCAGTAGAACAAACTTATGAGCGATAGCAAGAGCCTTAACTGGACACTGCAAACTAATAAAATATATTTAAAAAAAACCGTAGAATTGAGAACCTCCTCCTTCTTTTTTTTTGAAGTCGGTTAAAAAAAAACACCCTAACATCTCCTATGTGACTGCGGACCCCTAATTCACAAGCGCAATATCGACCTGGGCCGGCATATAATTCGGCCAGAGGAACTAAAATCTCTCAGAGCTAGGAAGATTTTAGACTTCCTGGAGGCCTCCAGGCTAAAAGAGATACTATAACAAGGCGGCGAGTTACAATAGAACTTATAGGTCGCAGTGGCTACAGTTCCAACTGGAACTGCATAGCCCCTATACCCTATAATAATAATAAAAGAGATAATTACCTTTTTTTAAATATTTAGCATTTATTACGTTGATTTTAAATGATTGTGTAGGATTTTATACCTACTATTTCCTTACATTTCAGAGGTTTACTATTTTCTTTGGGTGCCAGATCTCATACTAATGTTTCCAGATATATTGAAACCTTAAAATAGTACTTACACAATTTTAAGGGTTAAGAAGTATGCGTAAATAAAGATTATTTTTATTATTAATTGGCTGCCGCTACAGCTTCTGATAGAATAAACTGAACACAAGGTCGATATAATATTTCGACTCCCACAAGACCGTATCGTGTCGGTAATCCAATATGTCCGCCGGCCGGTGTGAAGGTTCCTTTTTATATTTTTCGGGCGAATTATCACCGACACTCGGCCGACGAGCATGCGAATCAAATTGAAAGCCGACTCAATTATATTACCAGCTTCTTTAGGGCTGTTGGGCCTGGAAAAATCCAGTTGATCATTTTCCTATTTTTCGTACTACACTTAACTGTACTAACGCATAAAAGTTCAACGATGATCCAGTTAACTGGACTATCCCAACTGTAATACGGGCAAGATGTAAGTTTTTCATTGTATACAGTTGTTATTTTTATTTTATGAAGTGCTTCTATAGAAAAAGACCTTAAGATTATATATTAAAACAACCGTACTAAAACGCGTCATTTGTAATGTAGTACAACTATGTACTTACAGCTTGACGTTTCGGCTATGTTGCAGTAGCCGTGGTCACAAGCAGACTGACCGTCTGATTGTAATCACCAGTACATAGTTGTACTACATAACAAATGTCGCGTTTTAGTCCCATTGTTTTAATATAATTATAATGACAAACGAAAGTTTAAAATCTTCAATCAATCAATCAATCAATCAATTCATTTATTCGCAGATATAGGTAGGTAACAGTGGTAGTACATGTCATAGAAAAAAAAAACATCAGAACAGCTATATCAACATAAATATGCATGCGAAAGATAATAATAATTGATATTATATAGCAATGAATTATAAAAATGTATAAGCAAAATGTCAATTTATAGATAAAAATCAAATTCAAAATATTACAAACAAATTAATTACATAACATTGGAAATTAAAAATAATAATAACAACATTTAATAGAAACAAAAAGACTCAATAACTCTTATAAGACCTTAGGATATCTCGAAAGCACAAATTACCTAAACCACTAAAACATCTAGCTCAAGCCATATCATTTACGCAACCAATGATGGATTGAAATTAATTAAAATCGGGCAAGTTTAATCCGAACAAGCACTTGGCAACCCTTAATCCCGACAGCACGTGCCGTAAGGTGCGAGGGGAAGAGGGTAGGGGGCGGGGGTGACTCATACCGTAATACCATTCCGAGATGAACGACTTAAACGCGTTACCGATAACCACTCTAACTTGATACCCACCCGCGCGTATACTAGTAAACATCCGCCGCATTAGCTACAGAAAAAAAATCCACTATGAAACTTGAGTCGTTTGGTTAATGATTTTTTGATTTTTGCATTTTTCAATGCTATATTTATACTTATGATAAATTTTAAATAGAAAAATATTGGCTTAAATCAAATCCACCACAAGTGAATTCTCAGATAGGAATCGAATCCACTACCTTTGGGGAACACGCGAAGAAACTTAAGATAATAAAAAAGAAACCTATTTGCTGTGCCCTATCAGGGTCCACAATTCAAGGAAATTGAATTGAATTGAATTGAAGTGCCAGCCAAGGCATGCTATAATGTAACATTTCTATCTATACTAATATTGTAAAGTGGAAACATTCGATTGTTGGTTTGTTTGTTTGCATTGAATAGGCTCCGAAACTACTGAACGGATTTGGATGAAATTTGGTACACAGATAGTATATAGCCTAGTTATGAACATAATATACTTTTTATCTCGATATTCCCACGGGAACTGGAACCACACTGGTGAAAACGCGAGCGGCTGCTAGTTTACTATATTTACATTTTTTCTTGCCTTGGCTGGCACCGACTCCAAAAGTTGAATTTTTTACTTTTTGAAGTCAGTTTTAATTTTTTTTTTATAAAGAGGTTTTTAATTTACAAGTTTTTCAGTTACATTATGTGCCGTTACTTAAAATCAGCCCATACGCAACAATGATCTTATCTAGGTAACGACTATTTGGAAAAACGTAATTGATATTTTTCAGGATTATAAAAAATCTACTAGCCAGATCTTCGTAAAGAAATGAGATCACACTGGAAATATGTTCTTTCAGATAAAAAAAAAGAATTATTAAAATCTGTTGACAATTGACAACGTTATATTAAAACATACACAAAAAAAATTAATATACATATATCGACTTGAGAACCTCTTCCTTGTTTTAAAGTTGGTTAAAAAAGTTTACATTATTTATCTCATCGAATACCTATGCACTTAAGGAATAAAGTTTATAAGACCTAAATTGCTCCTGAGAGTGTCCTGAAGAAAAGGCTATCAGTAGTTTTTTTTTAACTCCCGGATATTTCAGTAGAAAGTCCTGGAGCTAACGCGGCGGGTACGTTTACGAAGGCCCCCCGCGCTGCCTAAAGATTTTACTCCAACAGCAGTGACTCTAGCAACATTTTCATAGGTCAAAGTAAATTGGACGGCGATTGTTCGATTCACTGTTTTGGCGGTTTAACCAACGAACTGGAGTGGATTTTGACAATGCTTGTTAACTAATGGAAACGGGTCCACGATCGACGACCGACAAATTTGATATTGTCTTACTGTCCGTTAGACGGGTCTGTCGAACGAGGATAAGTGACGGCGCTTAAGTGTGTACAACGTTTTTGCTTGATTGCTTTTCGAATAAACGTATTTCGGTTTTGTTGGAACCCCTTTTTGCTTTCTGCTAACATTCTAAATGAAACCACCTTTCTAGTGCTGTTAAATGATTGACTTGTTCTATGATAACTGATCACCCAATTAGCATAAATTTTGTAAAAATGTATTTTATTATTGGTACAAAGTACCTACAAAAGTTGCCATCTAAAATATGGACGCAAATCATTAATTTGACATGTGCGCATATGATAAATTTTAAATAGAAAAATATTGGAAAAAATTTACTCGGCCACAAGTGAATTCTCGGATGTGAATCGAACGCATGACCTTTAGAAATCCGGTCCAATGCTCTAACCGCTGAGCTACCGAGACTTGCGAACCACCGTCGAAATTCTCCAATACTTTTATATTTGACATGTGCACTTTTGTTAGATGCCATCTTAGTAGTTTTTTTGGTTCTACATTAATTATATTAGTCCTTAAAATTATACGTACTTAAATTTCTTGACCTGGCCGATTCAAACGCTCCAATCAGAAACTGAACAAAATACAGCAAACGACCAGTAAGGAAGGCAATAACACTAAAACCATTCACAGCCTTAACGCTAAAACCGATTTCAAATCGACATAAAAGCAATTTGCTCGCGACACACGGCTCTAAATTGCGACAGTGGCGCACTCTGGCGATGGTGGAGCGCTCTAGCGGTGGAATTGCAAAATTTTTATTTGGGCATAAATAAAACACGGGTGGTTGCGCGAAGCAATTTGCCTAAAACCGGGCGGCGATGACTCCGGGCCGTGTGCGGGTTGTGTATCCGGTTATCCAAGTATGAGAACAGCCGCCACGTTGAATACTAATGTTATTTATAGCGGCACTCCTTTATGTATGGTGTACTCCGAATTTATCGTGTAATTCCGAATTTGAGACGTGAGCGAACTCTGGTGTGGACGATGTTTCTTAATGTGATTTAAGTTCTAAACTATGTAATTTTTGCATTTACACGATCATAGTAAGGGTTTCTTTGAATAAATAAAAATAAAAAATAAAAATCATTTATTTCAGGCTTGCACCCATAATTGGTTTAAATAACAATAATGATAATCATTTTTACACAATATCACCATGATTTGATTGAAAATTATAAAATTAGTTCATTATGCATAAAAGCTATTCAATTTAAAATTCATTATTAAATATTCAAAATGTACCAAAATAAACATATTTGAAATAACAATTCATTACTAAAACTAAATTAGAATAAAAATAATATAAACATTTTAAATTTTTTTATTTTAAATAACGACATTACGAAAAACATGATGATAATAAGTATTTAAATAGATATTTCGAAAGACAATACGAAAAAAAAGCAATAATAATAAGCATTTAGGACACAACACTATTTATTTACGTCGATTAGCGCCATATACGTCGCCATAAAAGGCATGTTTGTTACAGCAGTGACGAATATGAGGGCAATCGATCCTCTCAGCTATCATGGCATAAAAAGAGATGAAAGCGAAGGCTTTTCTCTAAACTATTAATTGTATTAATTCATTTTTAATTCAAATTTCTGGCTTCAAAAAATTACGACTTCGACATATCTCAGTGCGAGAATCCTAACTGCAGTAAGCTTATATACTAGGAGAGGTGAGTGTGTGTACGTATATAGGTAAGCGACTGAATGTAATTTCCAGAATCTACTAAAGGCAAATTTTACTAATACAGACAACATATCTTCAGAACGCGGACAATTTACAGTATAACCGTACATAACGCTATTCTCCCCATCCACCCCTTAACGGTCGTAAACCACATTTTTATGGCACCAACGTCAAATGTTCGCGACGACGTTAAAGTTTCATGGACCAACCAACTTTTATCACGAAATTCTGATATAATGAGCCATTACACCGGGTTATATGAGATTTCGCAACAGAGTTACTTTAACGGGGAATATGTAAAAACTAGGTGCCTATTCTGTCAAATGTAATTTGATGTGAATCATATGTTTTGACTATTTCTTTCAATTCTAGATTTACAATCAACACACGATAGAAACTCAGAGGATATTTTTTGTATCAAAAGAAATTCAATCTAAATTATATTTATTATAATAGAAAGACAGACATTCGCATGAAAAATAGATCCTACAAAAACGACACAAAGCATCATCATTACAATATCAACCATTTCAAAACAAAATCGTTGGTAATGATGAGTTCTACAAATAGTTTTGAGGTTTTAGGTAAACGCATATAATTAAAAAAAAATTATAAATAAAGAAATTGTATAATTTTTTACTACTTTGCATAATTATAGTTATTTAAATTGTTTGCATCAGCAAGAGGACCACTTGAATTTTCCCTGGTAGTACCCACATATATATAAAGTAGCTATAATTAAGTAAAGTTACCACTCACTTGCACTCTCGCCTCCGTGAGATTGATCTTGAGCGCTAAATCCTCTCGCGTGAACACGTCCGGATAGTGTGTCTGCGCAAACGCCGTCTCCAACTCTTCCAACTGCGAAAAAGTATAAAATCAAAGAAAATACCATACCAAGGGTTCGATCCCCGGACAAGACAAATATTTGTGTTTCTGAACATGTCTATTTGTCTTGGTCTGGGTGTTTAATATATATATATTTACAAAAAAAGTATATAAGTATCCGTTATCTAGTATCCATTAAACAAGCTCTTAATTAAACTTAACGTGGGCTACATAATTGGCGTGATTGTATGCAATTATTATTATTATTATAAAAATATTGCTGTTCGCCCCGTACCCATAGACATGAAAAGGGATCAACAGCCATAAAATCACGGGACGCAGCGTTTGATCTTGGGAAATGCGATCGCTCACTCGCCTGCCAGGTAAGATCTACGAAAGCCAGCAGTAACCCAAAAACCCAGAGTATCGTCTACTAACGGATGGAAATAATGTTGTTAATGATTCTTTGCCACTGAGTCGTGGTGGAAAGATCGGCGCAGGTGGGGTTAAAGTTCCGAGAGCGCTTGTCGATGTGGTATTTCCCCGAGACAGAGGCACATCTTTTGTCCTGCCCTGCGTATCCTTACACCTATATACGCAAAGACCTTACAAGGCCGGTAAGGAGGCTGAATTTTGGTCGTCACAATTATATAAGCCAGAGTCGACATGACAAAACAAAGATCTTACTTGTTGTAACGTAAAGGTGGTCCGATTCCGCCTCTGCTTGCGACGCACGAAAGTGTCATCGTGTATCGCAGGGTGGTACGAGTAACTCGTGTCTGCAACAAAAAAAATTGTGATAAGCCAATTTGACCTTTATAAACTAACTCATTTTGTGTTAAAAAAGTTAAACTAAAATACCTAACTGTTAACCACTAATTTTGTTTCAGAAAAGGAGAATAGGAAAAGGCCCAGCATGATTTAAAACAAGTATGCGCCACCGCTTTATGGTTGATATCCCAAAGATCGCACTCACAGACATAGATCTATCGCACTAAACGTTTTGCGTCAAATTTTATCATCCGTACTGCCAGAGAGTGGAATTCTTAGCCTGACTGTGTTTCCTGATACTTACAATTTGGGTGCCTTCAATTCGCGTGTGAATAGTCTATATTTCTTCTAGGCAAGCGCGTTTCATCCTAGATCGCATCATCGGTTACCATCAGGCGAGATAGCGGTCAAGCTTAATTAGAAAAAAGTCATACCTAATTACATACTTTACTCTTTGCCTAATTAACAAGAAACAAATACGGATTGATTACGGTTTATTGGGTACTTTAATCTCGCGTTTTGATTATCAAATACAAGGTGTATAGAGTATATGGGTACATAATATCTTAGTTTTTTTTTGAGTTAGCCACACATGACAAACGTAAAACATTAGGTAAAATTAGTAGCCAGTAAATGGACGAATGAACTTAAAATGCACTTGCCATACAAAACCTTTGCTTTCAATGACAAACACTTCAAAACCATATCAATGTTAAAGGACTTCGGAACAATTAAGTAAAAGCTGTTAATCGATGGCCATGAGAAAGAACCATAGAGCGGCGGAAGGCCGGCCCATTGCACATCGGAACACCCCCGTTATTAAGGCATCGGCCAAAGAAATCGATGAAGTGGATCTAGCATTAGTTGCGACGACAAGAATTGGTTTAATTAATACAAATATTTAAATAAAAACCAACCAATTTAATTGCACTTATTATGAAAAATCTAAGATTTTGCCATGAATTTATTTAAATTCAATACAACCAATTCTTCGTGTAGTCTTAATATATATCTGAAGCCAAGTACTCCAAACCAACCGTCGTCATCATCTAACGTTCTATTGAAATCTAGTGAAATAAGATATTACTTACATTTTTAAGTTTTGGCGCGCACTGTTCATTGAAATAAAACAACTTAATAACCGGATAATAAACGCGCTATATTTCACGAACTAGGATCTAATTGTCCGTATTTTTTGTTTTTTTTAGGGCTTTTTTATTTTCCCGACGTTTATGACGTATGGGATAGCGGATATAAATAACTATAATTATACATATCGATACCTTGCGTATCCTCAAAGGGCGTAACCACCATTTTGGCCAAAATGAGTTTTAAATGCCATCTTATTCAGTTTTTTCTGCGCTATCGAACTGTATTTTTAAAGTTCTCAAATTCTGAAAACAATAGTGAATACGACCCCAAATTTCAAGGCTGGCAGCATTACCAGCCTTGAAATTTGGGGTCGTATTCAATCATAAAAAAATCAGCATTGACTTTTGTATTTTTGGACGTAAAAGCAATAATTATTAGGCATCATCAAAGTACTGGACGTAAACGACAATCTCAAATGAAATTGTAGGGCGTATATGGCAGTTCACAAATTGGGAGGAGGAAATAAGTGCCGAAACGTCGGGAAAATAAAAAAAACCCTTAAATACCCAAAAAATACCGACAATTAGATCTTAGTTCGTGAAATATAGCCCGTTTGATATCCAAAAAAGTTATTTTATTTCAAATAAGATATAACTGAAATCTTAGCTGAATAAAATAACATAATAAATAACGTACTAAAAATGCACTTGTTATACAAAAACCTTCCCTTAAACAATCACTCAAAAACCCACATCATCAATGTCCGTTGGACAGACAATTGAAATGGTCACCATAGAGAACCGTAGAGTGGCGGAAGCTATTGCACATCGGATCACCCCCGTTTTATCTCATCGTCTAAGGAAATCGATCAATTAAATATATTTCAAGATTGTAGATTTGTGTTTGGCAACAACATGTTCCATTGTAAATGTTGTTGTTTCTGTTAAAGCTGATAAGTTTCTTGCGGCCGTTCTTCTTATCAGTTAAAAGACGTCCTGAATTTCTGGTAGGGAATAAAATTTGTTTGACTATTCGAAAATCTATAAGTCTATTTGAATAAAAATCTTTGACTTTGACTTTGATGAGGTGCATTAATTGCAGAGACAAGAATTTCTTTAATAAATATAAAGATAAAACATACATACCATTACATTACATCTTTATTATATAAGAGTAGTAAAACTAGGCAAATAACATTTAAAACTTAGCTATATAAACATACATTCCTTTGTCTTCCCAATAATAATAAAGCAGATTCGATTAACATGTGTTCGTCAATACAATACCAATATAAATATAAAATATAAATATTTCTTACACTCTAGTAAGCACTGTAAGGGTTGTGTTATGGGACACTACTGCCCTTCTTATGAAGAGTGCAATAACTAGGTTTTGGCTACTTTCGCGCAAATCGCAATTAAAGATTTACTTTTTGTTTTGTGTGTATCTTCGTTACTATGATAGGTATTAACTTGAAACTTTTACTGACCGATAGATAAAATGATGCAGAATTTTATGTGGTATATTATATTTGTACATTATATTTATAAAAGCATAAAAAATACTATAATGTATTTATCTTTAGGAATATTAATTGTTTGGATAGAGCGTGACTAATCATAACCGCAATAAGTACACTACTTATTGCAGTTATCGTTAGTAAACCAACAAATTGTTCTTTTGAGTAGCATATACTGTATATTCTTTAGTTTTCTTCTAACCATAAGTGCAATAAATGTCTTAGTTATTGCGGTTTTCATTAGCAAAATATTTTAATCAATCACTATGCACCGGTGAGTTTATTTATAAAATTAACTGCTGTGAAATATGTTACAAAAAGTCACTTTATCTTCTTCAAAATAAAAATCACTTTGGAATTGCACAATTAGGTATATAGCTAGGTAAGTCACATTGTTTAAAATCAACAAAATTATTTGTCCATTTTATTACGAAAAAAATTTCATCCAAATGCGTTTGTTTTAATCCAAAACAAACATCAAAATCCGTTTAGCCGTTTTTGCGTGTTTGAGTAACGAATCATGCAAACCTTCACTTTAATACACAAAAAAATATAATAATTGAAATCTAATTACAGAAAACCGGGGAATATACATGGCCCGGCCCGGGGATCGAACCCGACTCTTAAACACAGCTTTATTTAAGACCGAGCTACTATGTGTCACCAAAACAGTCATTAGTCTGCCTAGGTGTCACATACTTTTATTTGAGTAGAATTATAATAAATAAATAGTACCTACCACAGAACACAAGAAGAGACTTTCTGTGTTTCTGTGGTACCTACAATTACTCTGAGTCAATTACCTACACACATATAAACGCGTTCTTTTGCTTCAGTATTTTGCTGTCAAAATGTATGAAACTATCTTTCTGTGTTATTATTAAGATCAAATTGCCCGATGCCCAAACTCAGGTCAAACTCACTAACTGTATAGCTATCCCCTTGCCATGGTCGTCTCAACATGATATGTGTGCTGTAAATCATCGAGGAGTTAGGTATTCTGCAGACCGTCCGGGTCGCTTCATCAGGGCAAGCCCACCATATTTTAATTACGGCACCGGATTTGCTTGATTTTTCAAATTTCAACTTAATTAGCAAATATCGATGCCCTGTGAAAGTTGATAAATTTATGACTGTTTGAGACAACGTAGCTCCTAAACGAATGGTCGAATTTTGATGCAGTTCTTTTTATTTGAAAGCGGATATAATCAAGATATTCTTAGCTTAAAATTTATAAAGATCTGCTAGGTCGTTTGAATGCCATCAGTCCATAAGTTCATTTAGGCAATTAAAATGAAAATTAAAGTAGCGAATGAGCTGAAAATCTTCAAACAACTGAACGGATCTTCATAAACTATAGCTAAGAACAATCTCGATCACGCCAGCTTTCAAATACAAAAAATCGCATCAAAATCGGTCCAGTTGGCTACGTGTGAGAGGCAAAATATCACTACCCTTCACAGCCTCTCGCGCCTTCTTCACTACTCATAACCGCAATAACTCGAAGACAAATTGCGATTTAGTTTGTTTAGCCATTCAAACTATGTCCGTTTTTCCTTCAAATAATTGCACTAACTTCATTTGTTTTATTATACTTTGTAAGCATACAATTTTAAATAATAAAGGCTTCTAACATATCTGCAAAAAGTCATACTTGTTGCGTTAATGACTAGTAAATTTACCCTAAATTGTATAAATGTCGTGATACTAAGTGCAATAACTAGAATTATTGCGGTTTTCTTTAGTAATAACCCAAAATATTATAGCTAACCATGCCATATCTTAAGTTATTTCGTTTATGATATGCAACTAACAAATGGTAATATTAGTTATTGCAGTTATAATTAACAAAAGAACCGAAACTATTGTAAATACAAAAAAAGCATCTAAAGAGAAAATATAGAGCTCTTTTTCCTGATGACGGATATGTACTTAAGTCAGTTTGCCTAAAAACCCAAGTTATTGCACTTTTCGTAAGAACGGCAGACTAGGGTAACGGATATAAATACCTATAATTATACATATATAGGTATTTATGTTTAGAAATATTTATAAACGTCCATGACTCAGATAAAAATGCTCGTATTCATCATACAAACATTAGCCCCTACCGGGATTCGAACCCAGGACCTCAGAGTAGGCGACACCTTGGAACCGGTGTACGTACCACTCTACCACAGAGGTCATCGAACCAATAAAAACATTAATTAAAAACAGATTTTTAAAACAAATAAAAATATTCAATAAGTAGAGTAGCCAACTTCGTTACAGTAATGCTACATTATTGCTACGAAATTCGTAGCAAGTCGTAGCTACCGTAGATTGTTAAATGTTTGTTACTTAAACAGCTGAACGTTGGCTAATGTATAATCCTACTAATATAAATGCGAAAGTATGTCATTTGTTTGTTTGTTCCTCTTTCACGCAAAAACTACTGAACGGATTTAGATGAAATTTGATACGTAGGGACTTCAAGTAGTGGGCTACCTCATTGGTCACTTTTTATCCCGATATTCCCACGGAAACGGGAACCACGCGGGTGAAACCGCGGGCTTCCGCTAGTTAATATATAATGAATTCGTAATAGTATAATTAATTCGTCACTATCTTGCTAGCAGGACACCGGTATCCAGAATACAATAGATTATCTATTGTGTCTCATAACTCGGGCCAGAGAGATTAACCTGTCTATTTCGTTATGTTTTATCTTTGTGTGTGTGTGTGTGTGTGTGTGTGTGTGTGTATTATTTTATTCCGATATTCCCACAGGTAACCATGCGTTTTAAACCGCCTGGCGGCCACTATTCAACGATATGGAATTACATTAAATTGCTTTTGTTTTCCACGACAAGAAAATTTATATAAAAAGCAAAAACTATTCCACTAAATCGCTGCCTGGTCACCCTACGATGCAATAGATTAAGTGACAAATGCTAGGGCCCTTCCTGGCCCTTAACTTTTCTATTATCCCCGATAGTCCGATTCCATTCGTCACCGACCGAGAATTACTGTTAATAGCCACTATTACAACCGAGTTTTTGAAGGATTTTCTATTCTCTTTTGATGAAATCTAGGAGGTTTTTTTTCTTATTTATTTTAATAAATATATTTTTAAAAGTAGATTTTTCTAGGCGGAGTTTATGCAATGTCTTATAACTTTTACTTTTTTCCTTTATATCGCAACTAGATTTTTCCAAATTTTTGTGTCTGTTTTTGAATTACTTAAGTTTTGTGTGTGTGTGTTTAATTACATGGCTCTAAAGCCTATTTTCACCAACTGATTAACCAACCGATTATCGCTAAATATCATTGGTATATTATTTACATTTGCAGTGGCATGCAGTGATTTATTCCACGATTTAATATAGTAATAAATAAATCTTTATTTTTCTCTCCAAAAGTTAAAGTGTACTTATTTAATATTTAATAACAATATTGAGCTATAAACTATGTTAATAATAACTATTATTGGAGAGAACTGGTGCCTGAACTAGGTGAGGTCAGACCCCCTGTATGACAATTCACCAGGCTCACTCCACCCCTCAAATCATAACTATTTTAGGTATGAATTAAGATAATCACTGGGTGTTCAGATATATAGGTAAAGAGAGAATAAAGTACAGAAAATAAAAAGGTAATTCCGGGTATAATTAATAAACCATCGCACGCAAAGTTAAAAGTGCATTAACTGGTAGAAGTAATGTCGTACCTGTGTGTGCGTCAGCAAGATTAATTAATAAACAGAATTAATCAACAGTGGGTAAAAATCTGAACTTACTGCCTGTGCGTTACGAACAAATACTGTGCGTAGTATGTAACTTGCCCGATTTGCGTTACGACCCGTATATTGACGTATCAGAACCTGACTTCCAAGGTCCACACAAACGTGGAAACTCATCATACTAAATACTTTTTTTTTAAACCTTTAGGTCATAATCCCTGTCAAATACGTCAAAATAGTGGTCGTAACGCAGTGAATTTGTTAAGCCTTAGAAATGATGTCTGATTTAAAATTTTCTTCACTACGTTTTTTATAGAAAATTGTCATCTTATTTATTTAAAACAAAGGTTAAGTCATGTATCAATACATTTTAAAAAAATAACAAAATGTTTCTCCTAAAATAAAATAAGTCTTAGCCACCTTTTATCATAATCCAGTCCAGTATTAATATTGATTTAATTTGACACCGCTTTTAGATAATATTGACACTAACCTAAAACTAAGCTAATTACAGTCACTTAAAACGCAATAAAAGGAAAATAGATAGCTATAGGACTCACATTATTGAATATAACATTATATAAAAAATAAAAACCGACTTCAAAAAGTAAAAAAAAACATCTTTCAGAATCGATGCCAGGCTAATGCTAAGGCATGCTACTCGTACATTGCACTTCTATTATCTATATTTTTATATATCTTGCCTTAGCTGGCACCGACTCCAAAATTTTTATTTCTACAGAAGTCGGTTTTGATTTTATATTAAAAAATATTTTTATTTCATAATTTTTTAGTTACATTATGTCCCGTACTTACTTACACTAAAAATCAGTCCATACACAACAATGATTCTACGTAACAACTACTTGCTAAAACGTAGTTGATATTTTTCAGGATTAAAAAAAAACTACTCGCCTGATCTATTTTATGTGACCACACTTAAACTACTGTTTGTTCTTTCAGATAAAATTAATTATTAAAATCGGTTGACAACTGACGTCTTTATCATAAAAACTAAGATATTTTTTTAAGTATACAGTCGACTTGAGAACTTCCTCTTTTTTTTGAAGTCGGTTAAAAAGAGAAACAAGTAAAGCCAGCCAAAATTTCTCGCTGTGGTAAAGCGTTTATCCGGCGATCTTTCTTCGTCCATAATGCTATTAATCATTTGGTTCCACCCAACTTTTTCCATCACTTACTAGATAATTAAAACTAAGCTGATTTCAGTCAAATATGCTTAATCAATATAGCTTATAAAATTATAGACATTACTCCCCAAAAAAGCTTAGAAAAGCTTTCATCAGGATTTAGTCCAGCATTTCACAATCCTACTTAATGTTACAAATGTGAAAGTTCTAGCGGGTATTTGGATGGATGTATGTTTGTTTGTTACTGTTTTACGCAAAAACTACTGAACCGATTTAGATGAAACTTTACAGCAATATAGATTGTACATCAGAATATTACATAGGTTACAATTTATCCCAATATTCCCACGAGAACAGAAACCACACGGCTGAAACCGCGGGCGGTTACTAGTATTGAATATAACAAAAGAGAATCAAAGTAAAGCGATTATCCGGTGATCTTTCTTCGTCCATAAAGCTAGTTAATCCCGCGGTTCCGCCCAACTTTTTCCACTGCACTCAGGCTCGGCCTTGCTTCCACCGGACGTGGCAGCACTTTTTAATTTCCGGCCCGAGGGATTTTTCTATAGCCGAACTTGATGAAGGCTCAATTATTAACATTCAATTAATGAAAATATTTACAATTCTACTTAATCTGGTGGTTTCGTGGCTAAGATTCTTTGTTTTTCGTATTCTTGGGTGTTTTAGTTTTAACTTTTGGATTACTACTATTTCGATTTGGAAACAGAAATAATTAAGAATTGTTCCCGATCTTAACATAAGGTAACAAGTATTCATGATTTTTCTCAGTGATTGGTGTGAGTGAGTATTTAACCTTTCATACCCCGGATTATGAGAGACAATAGATATTCCAATGTTCTCTGGACACCGGTGTCCGGTTCGGGTTTGAACTAATTTTGACAGTCTTTTGTTACGATCAATAAATTTTCTGTTTACACATTAATCAACACTTAAAGCGTTTTTCTTTTTAAGCACAGTATTTACTGTGATTTTTTACAAGCACCAAATCATAGTTACCTGCTGTTTTTTATTAACTATATAAATTGTAGTACTTAAAAAAATATTTATATATAGCGAAAAATGAAATGATTTCATCAATATCGATCAATCCATAGTGTGAAAGGCAAACAATACAAACCGGCCAATTAAATCGCTCCATTAGCTAAGCGTTTTAAAAATAAATTCTTCTTAGTCTGCAGCCGGCTTTAAAAAACGAACAAAGGCACATAATACGTAAGTCCATCAATGCCTAGTTGTGGCCAAGGCGTGTATAGTACTTAGCGCTGAAATTAAAACTAAATTTCGAAATCATACGAACAACGAAGTACAATATTTTTTTCCCGCGTCAAAGTTTTTTTTTTATAAATTTCAATCCGGAACTTTGACATCAAAATTTTAATCCGGAAATTTTGATGTCAAAGATGCGCGTCGCTCTGGTCGCCCTAATACGGATAAAATGGATGCTATTTTTTTTTAAAGTGGAGCACGATCGGAATATCAGTAGTTACGACGTAGCTGAAGAACTGGGAATTGACCACAAAACCGTTTTAGCGCCTTGAAAAAAACTGGGTACACAAAAAAGCTCGATATTTGATCGATTGTGATTCTTTATTACGAAGTAATGAAACCGAACCATTTTTGAAGAAGCTGATAACTAGTGATGAAAAGTGGATCACGTACGACAAGAACGTGCAAAATAGGTCGTGGTCAAAGGCCGGTCAGGCTTCACAGACTGGCGAAACCCGGGTTAATTTGCAACAAGGTGATGCTGTGTATGTGGTGGGATTGGAAGGGCATTATTCATTATGAGCTGTTACCACCAGGCAGGACCATCGATTCTGAACTCTACTGTGAACAAACGATAAGATTAAAGCAAGAAGTTGAGAGAAAGCGGCCGGAATTAATCAACAGAAGGGGTGTGGTTTTTCATCATCATAACGCTAGACCTCACACATCTTAGCCACTTAGCAAAAATTAAGAGAATTTGGCTGGGAGGTGTTAACGCATCCGCCGTATAGTCCTGATCTTGCACCTCAGATTTCCACCTGTTTCGGTCTCTTCAGAATTCTTTAGGCAGTGTCAAGAGAGGACTGCTAAAACCACTTGTCACGGTATTTTGATCTAAAGCCCCAAAATTTCAATAGCAACGGGATCATGTCTCTACCTACAAGATGCCAAAAAGTTATCGAACAATATGGCACCTACATACTTTAGTTAAATTTAAACAAACTATATTAAAAATGTTTTGAATTTTCTTAAAAAATGCGAAGAAACTTTTTCCCCAACCTATTACTATTTAAATAATGGGGCAAAAGTTTGTTATTTATAATGAAAACTTATAAATGGAGCAACAAAATAGTATTAGGACAGCACCTGAAAATAGTAAATGTTTAGAGTTCTACCTACTAAATATTTAAATGGCACGATTCATATAAGTAAAGTTATGGGTTGGTGAATCTTTAGAATTTTAGCTGAGCTAGCTTGTGAGTTAGTAATATTGTATGAATTTTCTACTTATAAATTAACCAGATAAAGAAAACTTTACAGTTAACTCAGAAACACGTTCTACTTTTATGTTAGGCCGATCCTGAATGCTAAGTGTATAATGATGTCTAGATAGTTATTTATCTACCGCTTGATGGCACAAAAAGTAAATTGCACTAACGTAATTCCGCCACACAAACTTAAAGCATAAGGCAGCCACTCCATCGTCAGCGACGCGATGAGATTGGCCGCTAATAAGCGCTGCCGCCGGCGCTGAAAATTGCCCTCTCCATTATTAATACATTCGCATAAGCCGCTTTTTTATTTACTACCACGGCCTCGCTTTAAAAACTCCATCCCCCCAAAAAGGGGGGCGATTTCATTCGTTAATAGATTTTAAAAAATTAATACATTTACCCAATTACCAGAGAGCCGTCATTTAAAAGAAATAATTCGGTTACTCTCCTTTGATCGTCACAAAAAATGTAACGCTTAGGGACTAATCAAAAGTGACATGATACTTATTAAATTATCTTGAGTAACCGAGTTAAAGCGACCGAACGGCGGCGCGACTCAAAAACTATTTTATGAATAATAGATGGTGTCGGGCGGCCAATCCCCTGGGAGCCCCGCCCACGGCGCGCCCCCCTCGCCCCCTGCCCCCCGCCCCTTCTATTCATTACCACATTACCACCCCTTGTGCAAGTCGGGGAAAGAAACTGATTCGCGACGTCCGCCTGGACGTCAAACTGACGGATAATTGTACGTACTCTATGGATACGGCAGTTTTTTCTCTTCTGCGAAAAGTGTTAGAAACTTTATGGTAATCAGTGTTTTATTTTTATTTTTTCTGTGTATTCCAATGTTTGTTATTATTAATGAAAGGAGGTTTTTGTTCAATGTCATTGTAAAATTAAAAAGTTCGACAGTTAAATGCTCGGCTCCTAAGCCCATAATTTACCGTAAATCGTAATGGAAACGATAACGCAATCGAAATTCGAAACTTTCCAACTAATTAAAGTATCAAACTTAGTAATACCACTCTCGCAGATTCTAATCGATTAATGAGTGAATCGAATCAAGTTCGCACTGAAAATCGAGTTGAACTTAACGGAAACAAGGCAAGAGGTTTAACTGGGTAACTACGTTAGCTGAGTCTCCACTGAGTTAAGAAGTTTGTCCGGCGATACGAGGACTGATCGGGGCCTCACTAAAGACTAGATGAATCTTTAATCACTTTATAGTACACTCCGAGAATAAAGCTTTTATGTCAGTCATAATTAAATTGATATTCATCTTCTATAAATGTCTTTGTTGCATTTTCACACTTGAATGATTTTTTTGTTTTATGATTTGATCATTTTAGCTAGAGTCGTCGAAATGGACTATTGCTATTTTTACAAATATAATTTTATCGATAGGTAGTTTTTTTAATTATTTATAACTACCGACCTCATTTTAAATGAGCACTTAGGTAGATCATCTTGCTTTAAAGTAGTTAAGTTACGAAAAGTATGGAATTATCTTAAAATATATATTTACCGTGAATTTTATTTCTCACTCACTACTCACATGGGTGTGACGCCGTGAACGGGTACTCGAGGGTCGGCAGCCGGTGCTGGTGCGGCGGCAGGCTCGAGGGATAGTGGTAGCAAAACAACCACAGAACACGGTTCATACCGGGAGTATGATAACATACTCACACGGGTGTGACGCCGTGAACGGGTACTCGCGGATCAGCTGCTGCTGGTGCGTCGGCAGGCTCGGTGGGCAGTGGTAGCAGAACAGCCCGCGACCACCACCACCGCGCTCTTAATGCAGACATTCGAAAGTAGCAGAACAAAGAACAGGGTTCATACTGGGGGTACAGCAACATACTAACATGGTTGTGACGCCGCCGTGAACGGGTACTCCAAGGTCCGCAGCCGGTGCTGGTGCGGCGGCAGGCTTGGCTGGCAGTGGTAGCAGAACAACCACAGGATACGGTTCATACTGGCAGTATGGTAACATACTCACATGGGTGTGACGCCGTGAAGGGATACTCGAGGGTCGGCAGCCGATGCTAGTGCGGCGGCAGACTCGGCGGGCAGTGGTAGCAGACAAACCACAGGACACCGTTCATACTGGGAGTATGGTAACATACTCACATGGGTGTGACGCCGTGAACGGGTACTCGAGGGTCGGCAGCCGGTGCTGGTGCGGCGGCAGGCTCGAGGGGCAGTGGTAGCAAAACAACCACAGAACACGGTTCATACCGGGAGTATGATAACATACTCACACGGGTGTGACGCCGTGAACGGGTACTCGCGGATCAGCTGCTGCTGGTGCGTCGGCAGGCTCGGTGGGCAGTGGTAGCAGAACAGCCCGCGACCACCACCACCGCGCTCTTAATGCAGACATTCGAAAGTAGCAGAACACAGGACAGGGTTCATACTGGGGGTACAGCAACATACTAACATGGTTGTGACGCCGCCGTGAATGGGTACTCCAAGGTCCGCAGCCGGTGCTGGTGGGGCGGCAGGCTTGGCATGCAGTGGTAGCAGAGCAACCACAGGACACGGTTCATACTGGGAGTATGGTAACATACTCACATGGGTGTTACGCCGTGAACGGGTACTTGAAGGTCGGCAGCCGGTGCTGGTGCGGCAGCAGGCTCGGCTGGCAGTGGTAGCAGAACAACCACAGGATACGGTTCATACTGGCAGTATGGTAACATACTCACATGGGTGTGACGCCGTGAACGAGTACTCAAGGGTCGGCAGCCGATGCTGGTGCGGCGGCAGGCTCGGCGGGCAGTGGTAGCGGAACAACCACAGGACACCGTTCATAATAGGAGTATGGTAACATACTCACATGGGTGTGACGCCGTGAACGGGTACTCGAGGGTCGGCAGCCGGTGCTGTTGCGGCGGCAGGCTCGGTGGGCAGTGGTAGCGGAACAACCACAGGACACGGTTCATACTGGGAGTATGGTAACATACTCACATGGGTGTGACGTCGTGAACGGGTACTCGAGGGTCGGCAGCCGGTGCTGGTGCGGCGGCAGGCTCGGCGGGCAGTGGTAGCGGAACAACCACAGGACACTGTTCATACTGGGAGTATGGTAACATACTCACATGGGTGTGACGCCGTGAACGGGTACTCGAGGGTCGGCAGCCGGTGCTGGTGCGGCGGCAGGCTCGGCGGGCAGTGGTAGCGGAACAACCACAGGACACGGTTCATACTGGGAGTATGGTAACATACTCACATGGGTGTGACGCCGTGAACGGGTACTCGAGGGTCGGCAGCCGGTGCTGGTGCGGCGGCAGGCTCGGCGGGCAGTGGTAGCAGAATAACCCGCGACCACCACCACCGCCGCTCGCCAACTGGCGGCAAAGAGAAATTGACCAGTTAACTAATGTGGCAATATTTACTAAATAAACTCGTCCACTGAGGACCTGCAAGACTTTTGCTTTCAAAATTATACCCATCCTGTGAGTTGGTGAGTTATATAGTTCTGGTGACGTATTTTTGAATCATTCGAAATTCTCATGTGAATTCAATTCGCATTCGAATTAAAACCGTTTTGTCGCATTTTTTTATCAATCGAATACGGTGTTGCCGATTTCTTAAACTCCCTTTCTTGACTTTATTTCATTTTACGCAGAATATTTTAAAACCGGATACTAACTCTCCAAACATTTTCAAAAACCGATATTGAATCGGACTTAAATCACGTGAAACGAAAGGTTTTTAAGTTGTCAAAAATGACATTAAGTGCCAATCGTCAAACTTTCTATTTCTCGAATCAAAAAAAGAGTGGTCGGTAACACTCGGAGATTTTAATGCGAGTTGGAATTTTAAAAATACGGTCTTTAGCATTCGCATGCGAATCTTGCGATTATCTTCCGTATGCAAATAGTAATTCTAATGATTCAAAAATACGCCACCCGATACAATCGAGGAACTTCTCGCTCGAATTTTGTTTGAGAAACGTGTTTTCGAAATGAAATACATACGAGTGACTAATAATTTTCTAATATTTGTGATTTGTACATTTTCTATAAATCTTTGAAACAACGCTCCCTAAAAAACATTACTGGTCAACCCGGTACTTCCTCGATTATACTTACGGAAATCTCTATATACATACGCTTTGAAAATATTGTGGATATGCAAAATATTCCAATCCGCGCTTTCGTGCCACACAAGGCAATAAGTTGCAAAGCTAAAGAAAGAAACAACCTTTGTCAAATTACCCACTGACCTTTTTATAATTTAATATCTTTGTTATTGTTTATTTAGTTTCTTTTAATGCTTGGTGTTTCATTATTTTGTTTGCGTAGCTAGTTAATAATATAGATATTGAATGCTCTTAAAACTACGCATGTACAATAGGGGAACTTCCTGGTTGATCAGTAGAGTTGTTTTGAAGAAAGTTATCTCGAAAATTAATAGACTTATAGAAAACATTTATATAACAAATAATAGAGCTTAAATAGGTATTTCATTTTCCATCATCAGCCTGTGGACGTCCTCTGCTGGACATAGGGCTCTCCTAGCTCACGCCTGTTGTGGCGTTATAGGAGGCTATTAGCCTGCTGCTACCACGCTGGCCAGACGGGTTGGTAGAGGGTTTGTTTCAAGTTTTCCTTCTCTCGCACAGGTGTTCAATGCGTCGAGCCTCTTAGTCGACTCTTACGACATCCCAGGCATGTAAGGTAGTGGTGACACTTGTATTCTTAGGCCGTCACCACACGGCACAAAAATGTATTTCATTTTATAAATAAATTATTATTTTACCCTTAATACTTTCCGAAAAACGTTTCTCAAAAAAACTTAACTGATCAAACGTGAAGTTCGCCGACTGTACCTACAACATAAGAAACACTAACACAACAATCACTCTTAAAACGTTTAACTGCAAGAACAATCATAAAATACCATACATGCCAGCCGTGACATAAATCGAGTACTTAATATTCGATAAAACTAAGCTCATTATCGATGATTGCGCGATTCGAGATCTCAATAGTCCGCCGCGCGTTATATCGGAGTTTGCATTCAGTGCGTCGCGTAGCTCGGATCAAGGACTTCGCGCCTTATGATTAGGCGGCGCCATTTCTATGCTAATATTGCATATTGGCCAGTATTAGATAGATCTTTGTAATGACACCTGATTTCTAATAGCTGTTCGATTGTGACATAATGAGAAAGCGGATAGGGAGTATTTGTTATACATTCAGATACTAATGATAGGTACTAGAATTATATTATAAGGTAGACGACCTGGGGGCATACCGCCATCTCTTATCGCAATATTGTTTCAATCTTACCATGCTATTTTGTACGCCGAATCTCTTAAAGCAAGCTTGTTTTTTGACGGAAGTTTTGTGACGTCTTCGCTGCATCATCGCCTCAAAAGTGTGAAGTGTGTCGGAATGTGACAACTTCATTAAAAACAAAACGCAAACAAAACGTTCTTATGACATGATGGTTGCTAATAGATGACGGTAGGCCCGCTGGGGGCTAATTGTCTAATTTTAAAATCTATCGCAATCCCTTTCAATTCTCAATTTGAAAGATATTTACATACTTCAGGCCGTCACTATTTGACAGGGATTGTGATCGGGACGCGTTTTGAAAGGTATTGAATGAACGAAATTGAACTGTCTAAGCAAAGTGACTGACGAAAATATATTTCAAATGTATGGAGAAGTGTCAAATGAAGTGTCAGTTAAAACATCGTTCGATCTGAAAGGGGATTGCGACTATAAGTTACACAATTCCATAAATCACTATCCCAATCACAATACCTTTGAAAGGGATTGTGGTAGATTTTGAAATTAGACAATTTTGCACTTTAAAGCTTAATATTTCGAAAACAGATCCGTAAATCGAAATGTGATCTTCTTAAACCTATAATATTTTTAAATGACCTATCCAACGACATCCCACACTATGAGATTAATGGGAAAAAAAATTCATCCCCAAGATACATATACCTAGGGGAAATGCACTAAAAAAATATTTTTTTGAAGATTACATTCTAGCCCCTTTTTGGCGTAATTAGTATTCACATTCTTGCCAAATTACAGCTCTCTAGAAGTAAGGAACTATGAGCTAAGCCGCGGACATGGTGAAAATATAAGAATAGAATAGAATAGAATAGAAAAACTTTTATTGGCCTAACACACACACACACACATGACATATTGAAAACAGAAGTTAAAAATAAAGCAAAAAATAAAAACAAAAATTTAAAACCAAACTACATAATACAACAAATATGTACTTAATTATATACTTAACCTAAATACGAATAAAATTTGTGGTGTGACAGGCCAATCAGGACCCTGCCTCAGCATTATGCCATTGCGGCGCAGTAATCGTCACACCGCAACGGCGCTGGTATTCTGGCATGGCCTGTACGAGTACACTCTACCATACTAACAAAAGTATACAAGTTGACATATGACAAGCTGTCACTGTCAGTTGTCAGAAAAAAGGATATTGTTAACCACAAATTATATTATTATTAACAACAAACTAAAACAACAAACTTACATAAATTATCAGACGGACTTATGTTTTAATTTCATTATTGTAAAGTTACTTATTGAAACTGTTCAAATGCTAACATTTGAACAGTTTGAATAGCAACCCAAAAGAATATTGCACATCACCACTGCCATTAGCCAAGGAAATTACAAGTTATGAATTTACCACTATAGTAGACATTGCATCAGCCTTGCATACAACGACCCCCAATCTCCAATGCCATCACTCGCGAACGTGAAAGACAGGAATGTAAGTTAATGCTTTTTTTAAGGGTTCCTTGTAGGTTTTACTACGGAACCCTAAAAAACAGCCATTTCATAAATCTTAGGGGAGTTTTTTTTTTTATGGAACGGCTGTTAATTTTTCTGTTACTTTTCATTGACCTAAACTAAGTCAGTACAATAATACTTCAATGCTGCTTTTAATGAAAAAAACATAACTTACTTCTTTTTATGTTTTTTTTATAGAGTATAAAAGTATTTACGAAACAGATTTTAAAATTCCAAGCGGAAGTCGCAAGCGGAGAACCAGAACCAAGAAGTATCTCTCAAATATTTTAACGCACCATCGATAATAACTGTCATCATCATCCATCATCAGCCTGTGGACGTCCACTGCTGGACATTGGCCTCTCCTAGCTCACGCCTATTGTGGCGTTCATAGGAGGCTATTAGCCTACTGCTACCACGCTGGCCAGACGGGTTGGTAAAGGGTTTGATTCAGGTTTTCCTTCTCTCGCACAGGTGTTCAATGCGTCGAGCCTTTTAGTCGACTCTTACGACATCCCAGGCATAAAGGGATAATAACTGTATTTAGTTACAATTACAATTAATAAATACAATAAAAGTTGTCAGTTACAATAACCGGATCCCCAGAGATCCGCACGAAAGGACACGATGCACATAAATCAATTAATTTCGATCACTAAATTGCACAGCACCGGCGCATCGTGCGAATGCATCTATTGCTCTAGTAGGATATAGCTGTAGAAACTTACGTCTAAAGTAACCATGATTTATTTTTGCAAAATGACAATTTCAAAAGCCTATATTTATAACTTTTTTAAATCCTTTTTTCACCACTTTTTTATTTGAGTCACTACAAAATACAACGAAATTGAATAGAAAACTTAACTTTTTCAATGTGAATAATAGGTGTGTTTTCGGCATTCTAAATGCACAAATAATAAATATAGAAAAAACTATTTTATTTGTTATATGACTATTTTATTTAATGAGTTATATTTTATGGTATTTTTAACCGACTTCAAAAAAAGGAGGAAGTTCTCAAGTCGACGGTTTTTTATGTATGTTTTACCATAACTTCGCCAGTTGTTAACAGATTTTTATAATTCTTTTTTTATCTGAAAGAAAATGGTTTATGTGTGGTCCCATATAATTTTTACGAAGATCTGGCTAGTAGTTTTTTCATAATCCTGAAAAATATCAATCACGTTTTGGCAAGTAGTCGTTTACCTAGATGGCATCATTGTTGTGTATGGGCTGATTTTAGTGTAAGTAACGGCACATGATGTAATTAAAAAATCTGAAATAAAAACAATTATAAAAAAATAATTCAAACCGACTTCAAAAAGTAAAAAATAAAACTTTTGGAGTCGGTGCAAGCTAGCTAAGGCCAAAAAAATATATAGTTAATAGAAGTGCAATGTAGAATGACTTGTCTGGCACCGACTCCAAAAGTTTTATTTTTTACATTTTGAAGCCGATTTGTTTTTTTTATAAAATGTATATTTATTAAATTTTTTTGAATTTCATTTATCAATATTTGGTGAAGATGAAAGAAAGAGGATCATAGAGAAGGATGTACAAATGTGTCACAATAAAATAAAACAATAAATGAAATAGTGACTTCAAGTTTAGGGAACTAGAAACTACTTCTTTACGCGGAAACAAACGAAGTAAAAATTGTAAAAGGTCATAGCAGTCTTATAACATTCCAGTTTTATTAACATATCCTTTTCAATGTAACTCAATTAACCGGACACCCATACAAGCAAATCATTTGTCCACAAGCGGAGGGAAATAGCAATGAAATCCAATTGGATGCAGTACCCACGTGTGTGAGCAATGGATCCGTTACGATGCGCCTGCGCCGCGCTTATTACTTCACTGAAAAAATAACAACTGTACTAGGTATTTGAGCCAAACGATACAACAGTACTTTTCAGATAGGTACATAGTAAAATTTGCTCAGTGACAGGTGTCATCTTCCTAAGTCGTCACTTTCCTAAGTCGCCAATTTCCTGTGTCGTCATTAACCTCTCAGGGGCCGTACCGCGCAAGTGTCGTCGGCATCGACATCGGCTTCATTTGGCAGATGGATGTGACACATTGCTGTTTCTTTTTGACATAAATGAAAATTTACCAAAGACTAACACCCATATTCTAAGTCGTTCCTCCAAAACTTACTCGTCCTCGACTTAACGAAACCTCATTAAAAACCTCTTCAAAATACTCCTCGAAATCGGTATTCTAAGTCATAACTCCGTAAGGACCTGTAGGAGCCAAAGAGTACGTAGCCACTCCGTGTTAGGCCTAGCGCACACTACCATTTTTACCCACGACGAGGTTGACTGGAGTGTAAAAAGTTTTGGAGGAACGACTTAGAATATGGGGGTAAGAGCAATATGTCACATACATCAGTCAAATGAAGTCGATGTCAATGCCGATATGACACTTGCGCGGTAGGGACCCTGGTCCCGAGTGAGACACAGTTGATATTCAATTTTTCTCTGGACACCGCAGTGTCCTGCTAGCAAATGACGAATTATCGTTAGTGTATTGTTTTTTACTGTTTTTCAAACCAAATTAAATGAAATCCAGTTGGATGCAGTACCCACGTGTGTGAGCAATGGATCCGCTACAATGCGCCCGCACCGCGCTTTTTATTTCACTGAAAAAGTAACAACTGTACGAGGTATTTCAGCTAAAAGACAATACAGTATTTTTCCAGATACATAGTAAAATTAACCTCTCAGGCCCGAGTGAGACACAGTCTGTGACACAGTTGATATTCCATTTTTCTCTCACGGTGTCCTGCTAGCATATGACGAATTAAAGTTAGTGTTTGTTTTTTACTGCTATTCAAACATTTTGTTATTCCTGTTCAAGTTAATTAGTCTGTGTTTTCACTTAAAAGTGCGTTTAGATTTTTTTCAGTGTTTCGTAATGGGTTTATGATTCAGATGCAGTTACGCTATTTTCCGGAGGTGGTAAGAAATATGTTTTTGTACGTGGTTGTTTGTTTTATCACCAAATTAAAGCATTTTTAACGCACAGGAAAAGAAGGATAATGAAAGTGCTCATACATAAGGTAATTTTGTCTGTGCATTATACACATCGTAATGGGCAAACTTTAAAAAGATATAAATAATAAATAAATATTTGCATACAATCACAGCAATTATCTAGCCCACATTTAAATTTAATGAAGAACTTGTGTTATGGATGGTAACGGATAAACATACTTATATACTTTTTTCTGTAAATACATACATATTAAACACCCAGACCAAGACAAATAGACATGTTCACGCATATATTTTTTCTTCCCGGGAATCGAACCCGGGACCTATGGCGCAGAAGGCAGGGTTAGTACCCCTGCGCCAAACAGGTCGTCAAAGAGACGTAAGAAAAGAGAGGGAAATGGCAATGAAATGTAATTGGATGCAGTACCCACGTGTGGACTGAGCAATGGGTCCGCTACGATGGGTTCATTAGTTGCGTCATCGTAATGGGCTAACTTTAAAAGAGATACACTTAATTTAGCTTTTTTGCGAAGGCTTTTTGGTGGTAAGTTGATGGGTATCACACTAGGCACAGGATAAGAAAGATTTATGGAAGCTTTGGGACATTTTCTCATGCTAAGTATCGAAAGATTTGTTTATGCAAAATTACGTTATTACGTATTTTTTTACACCATCTTTCTCTCTCCCAATGAGTGTAGGTATGTCATCTAATAAATTAATAAATATATTTTCTTAACTTTAGTCCATGAATTTTGAGCCTAGGTTTAAAGTTCATGTTGATGTCTATTCCATATCTTAGCCAAGCTCATTCTTGGGCATTGTGCAGACGGTCTTAAAGTAGGACTTTTCAGTCTGGTCGTGGAACATAGTAATATCACAGCGTGTCAATAAGCTCAGCATACGCTGTTATATAATCATTCAACATGCTTTACCTTCAACAACAGAATGTTTTCACTTCTTAAAAAAATTACAATTTATTTATAACTTTTTAATTTTGCATTTTACAATGCTATTTTTATGTGATAATTTTTAAACAAGTAAATATACTACACGTCGCTCAGCGAGCTATGGAAAGGTCGATGCTGGGAATCTAGTTTAGGGATAAAATCCGAAATGAGTCATCCGGCATAGAAGACCAAAGTGACCGACATTGTCCTTCAATGTAGCAAACTGAAGTGGCAATGGGCTGGTCACATCAGTCGTAGAGCCGACGAGCGTTGGAGCTGACGGGTTCTCGAATGGAGACCACGTCTCGGTAAACGTAGTGTAGGACGCCCCCCTGCTAGATGGGAGATCGTGTCTTGTGGCGCACCTTGGGGGAGGCTTACGTCCAGCAGTAGACTGCAGTAGGCTGAATGATGATGATGATGAAATATACTAGAAAAAAGCTTCTTAAAAAGGTATAATTGGATGGCTGTTTCATCTTAATCTATAGTCAAACATCTATAAAGATGTTTCTTTCGAATGCGAGGACATTTGATTCCTCATTGATGAAGCGACGGTGGCCAACACCGTAGAAAAGGTGAATATACTAGAGATTTTCAACGTGTTCTCATAGGTCTCTCTGTAGCATAATTGGTCAGTGCATTGGGCCGGATTCCCAAGGATGCGGGTTCAAGTCCCGTTGGAGTCCCGAGGTTTAGTGTATTTACTTGTTTAAAAATTATTACAATTCATTTTTCAAATTTACATTATGAAACAACAAAATGTACAAACTAATAACGCCTATACAGCACCAATAAATGTCTATTACACCACAGATTGGCGAGCGCGTCCTGTCTGCGCGCGTGGGGTCCCTATCAAACTAATCCTATTTGTATTATTGTGCCATTACCGCATTACGCCATCCGCTGCAGCGACCTTGCCGCCGCCGCTTTTACGTGGGTTATATCTGCTCTGAACATTTTCATCTTTATTGAAATAAAACAATTTTATGGATTTTAGTGCACACTGTTTTAAATCCGATATTTATCGTTTTTTTTTTTTTTACAGCTAATCCTATTTGTATTATTGTGCCATTACCGCATTACGGCATCCGCTGCAGCGACCTTGCCGCCGCTTTTACGTGGTTTATATCTACTATGAATATTGAAAGTTTACAAGGGTATTAAAATCTCAAAATATTCTATTTTTACAGACTCTTTTTGCTAGAAGACAAATTCGTGCGCATAAGCAACTGTCTATCCACCTCTAACACCGTTCAAACTCATAATCAATATCATTTATGCAGTCTTGGCTGTTACAAGCTCTTGCCAATATCAAAGAAGCTACGCCATCAGTTCACACACCAGAGGGACCGGCAAGATACTCGTCAAATGCTGTTTTTTCCGTTTTATTTCGTACAGTCGTCAAGTTGAAGAATGATGATGAATGATAATGATAAAGATGGTTACTTTCCATCACAATTATTATGCAGAACATTATAAAAACAAATAAAAAATAAGTACAGAACAGTGTCCGGTAATCATAGCAGAAAAAAATCTTCAATCACTTCAACAGTTATTATTATACAATAACATTTGCACAATGCATTTTACATTGTGCAAATGTTTTTGTCCACAAAAAGTGCTGTTTATTTAATAGTAATAGAATTTATAAACTTAACTATGTTAATGACGTTGACGGTCACATATTTTTTTTAAACTATAGCAACAGAACTACCACTCGAACCAAACCCGAACTCAAAAACGAACATCTGACTAACACTAAAAGCTTAAACAAATAAGCATCTACGACCATCAACACAAAACATTACCAAATAAAAAAAAAAATACCTACATACCTATACGAAATAAAAACAGTCCTCTCTACCCAAATGAAAACTCAAAGGAGGCTGCAAATCCCATCAACTTATTTACTCGACAAATACGAAGCTCTCATAACGAAGGCAAACACAATTTACTCCGAAATTATATTTGTATCAGTCGAGAATCGGGTCTGGTTAATCAGTCGGCTAATTCGAAGCAAATCGAGTAATTAGCTGAATCGAGTAATCGATTAATGCCGCTTAAATGTTTGTTTGACATCCTTATTTGGCAGGCATATACATACGAGTATGACATATATATCTAAATAACATATCATATATTTAATTGAAAAGGAGGTTATTATTAACTTTTTTGTAATTATTCTTTTTAAAGGCCCTATTATTTTCTCTAAAAAGATTGTAAAATATAGTTAGTTTAATATCATAGTTCAATCATGGTTCAATCAAGTTGTTAACTGCTTGCACATTTCGTACTCAATCTTCAAGGGGTTACTCTTGACGGGACCGCGTTGAGATCGAGATTGAATGTCAATAATAAAATTACTGATATTCGACGATGATTCGATCTTAATTGCCGCTTAAATCGATTACTTACTAGAGTACAAAATTACTTTATTTACTAATTTCAAGCATTAATTTTTAGTATAATTACTTATTTTATGTCATAATTACTGATGTCTGAAATTTATTCGATCTTGACCTCAATGCGATCGCGTCAAGAGTAAAGGAGCAGAGCAAGAGAACAATATGATTTATTTTAATATTTCTATTACTAACTATTATCTAAATTAGTTGGTTCAAGTTTGTTTTTATTAAGTTCTTAAGTCCACGTGGTGAATAATAGTGTAAAACCCTAGTAAAAAATTAACGAAGGGTCATAATAAGCATTTTCGTGAACAGGATATTCCTCTCGAGTTCTGCTTATTATTATGATGTTCATCCTAAGCAATACCTAACTTGAGTACCTATGAAAGGGCTCAAATTAATCTTAATCAATTCCCACAATCTACCGACCGACACGCGAGAAAAGCAAGAAGGATTTCTGATTTTTTTCTAGTGTCGAACAAGTGACAACTACCTCGCCTCCACATAAAACCTTCATGTCTATACAAAGAGTTTGATAACAATCTCCACAGAATGAAATGAAGAAATTAAAAAATAAAATTGAATTAAGAATGCCATTTGTTTTTAGCAAAGATTAACTGGCTGAATTAGATTTTTATCGGTGTCTGCCGCCTACTCTTTTGTGTGATTCTCACTGGGGGCAAAGAGAAGATGAGTGTACCGGGATTTTTGAATGAAAACTTTATACATAAGTATAAATATTGGAAAAAGTCCATTCGGCCACAAGTGAATTCTCAGATAGGACACGAACCCACGACCTTTCGAAATCCGGTCCAATGCTCTAACCACTGAGCTACCGAGACTTGCGGACCACTGTCGAAATTCTCCAATACCTTTATATTTTTAATACGCTGTAGGCCAGCGTTGTCACATCAATGCTAGGAATATTCTTGCATTCGAAAAAAACATCTTTTCAGGTGTTTAACGATCGATTAAGAGGCAACAGCCAATAATTTATGATTTTTTAATATTTGCATTTTTCAATGCTATTTGTATACTTATAATAAATTTTAAATAGAAAAATATTGGAAAAGTCAATTCGGCCACAAGTGAATTCTTAAATTTTTCTATTTAAAATTTTATAAGTATAAAAATAGCATTGCAAAATGCAAAAAATAAAAAATCATGAAAACTTTATCTTGGAATAGTTTGCAATAACATGAAATAAACAGGATCTAATATTATATATAAAAAAAAAGAATAAACTCGTAACATTTTTGCGTGCTTTAAAACTTTATGTTCCAATTTTGAAATTGAAATATTTGCATAGATAATTCATATCTGTAGGCATTGCCGTGAACATGGTATGATATTAATTGAAAATAACGATAATTCCATACTGAGCGCGTCATGATTAACCAAATTACTTACGATGCTTACTACTGCCATGTCGAACTCTTTATTGAATTCGGTGGAAATTGGAATTCGGATTAAGTGATGGGAAATCGTGTAATCTTGTTACAGACTTAATTATAGTATCGTCTGACTGTGATATATATAAAACAAGCAAATATACCAGAAAAAAGCAACTAGTCTCATGTCGCCTGACGTCTGACTGTTTTATTTATGAAATTTTGATTTGACAATCTACATTATGTCTTCTTAAAATTTTATTAACTGCAACTTCGTATAGTGCATTCAGTAGGTAAACTAATCAATTCGTCATCATTTAAGTCCGCGGCGGTATTACAATAATTAAATATTTATTGTGTCTCATTTTCCTATACTCAGGTATAGGAGAAAGAAGAAGATAGAAGATGTAACAGCCTAACGTTTTTGTTATTGTCCAAGCGAGCGAAGCGTCTATTTCGAGATTGGCCAAAAATGCTTGAGACTGTCTGTCTGTCATCGACTACAGGCCATATTTTTCAACTGATTTTGATGAAATTTGGCACACAACATGTATATATTTAAGAATTTTTGTCGAACACGATTTTTGATTAGGGGTAAAATAGGGGGAGGGGGTGGAAGTTTAACGACGGATTTCAATTAAATTTTAGAGGCACACTAAGGACCGCATTCTACACAAGATGCTGTGAAAAAAATCTAAAACGGGGGGGAGTGGCAATGAGGGGAAAGTTTGCTGTAGCGTTATAATTTAACCGCCTCTGTGGTCTAGTGGTACAACCACCGGTATCAGACCCAGGGGTCCCGGGTTCGATTCCCAGCGGGGGTACATATTGTATTTGGTTTGGTTGGTGGTAGTACTTGTTGTAAGCCCGCCTGGCTAGCTACCACCATCTTATCTAAGCCTGACGCCATAACAACAATGTTTTCAGCATTGTTGTGTTCCGGCAGTTCGAGATAAGATAGCCAGTTCCTCAGTGGCTGAGGATTCCGGGAGAGGCTCGCTTCCATCTTCAGTCTTATCAATACTTAACATCATGTATAATGAAGGCTAAGAGTCTCCCCGTCATACAAAAAAAAAATTAAATGGCCAGATTTCAATCTTTGGACATTTTCGGAAATTTAATAACGCAATCCTTTCCTCCTTCGCGAGACGAACCCGTAGACATCAGAATCGACTACCTCCTAGGACTAAGGGATCGGGGGTAATTACTACTAAGGGAATAAGTGTAACCTTTTTGGAAAATTCAAGCACATGAAATTCGATTTAAAATTGGACTTTCTTCGTTACTTTTCTTGCGCAAATTACTTTATGTAGGTATTAAAATTTGTATAAAAATATTGCATTTCCACCATAACTTTGCAAGCGAGGTCTAATATCCTCACAGAACCACTAATTATAGTTTGGATTATCTACAAAAAACATATGAAATATTTTTCAAATACTAGCGTGTCCTTACAGCTGTGAACCTGAGGAGCTGTGGACCGCAACTGACTTGAGTCTGCGACCCATGTAGCTGAGTTCTAGGCGGAAAAAATATAAACCACGATTCAGGATTTACCATCGACTCGAAAGAAGAAGAATACCAGCTGCAAACGTCTATTGTCTCTAGAATAAAAAAACTCATTTTATGACTAGTAAATTACCTACACGCATCACTTCATTCAATCCATTTACTAAAATTAAAATGTTTTATAAGCCCTCATCTAAATAAACATTGATCATATCAAGCATTCAGCGATACCCTATGGAAATTGATTCAACGCAATTGAAACAAATTATTTTACGATACAAACAATCGTCGAGATTCGATCACTGTGCCACTAGCTGGTTCATCTAATAAAATGTTTTGAGGTTTGGTGCTGATACAAGGTGATAGCGGGATAAAACTTTTCGCCCATATCTGAGAATAGGAAGATTTTAGGCAAATCCCATACCATTGGTAATTTTTTTTTCAATAATTATGAATGATAAGTTTCAATTCAATTTCACTTTAGTAATTCTATTTCCATAGAATGTGTTTTGAAAAATAATATGATTAGATGTGTAGACACCTTAGGTCCTTCCCATATATGTGGTACGTTCTCAAGAGCTGGAGCCGCGGCGGAGCAAGCTCAATTCCTCAAGCGCCGCAAATATGCGTCGCTCTCAGTAAGCCACGAGTTTGCGGCGCTTGCAGTAGAGACAATGGGCCCTTGGTCGTCTGACACAAAAAAGTTTATGAAAGATATTTCCACAAGACTGGTCCACGCCTCGAGAGATCCGAGAGCTGGTGCCTATCTTGCCCAGCGGCTGAGTCTATGTATTCAGCGGGGCAACAGCGCCAGTGTTCTCGGTACTATACCACGCGGCTTCGAGTTGGACGGCGTTTTCTTGTTATAGTTAGTATAAGGTAGGGTAGTATGCTTATACGTTTATTATTAATTTATTTGTTTGTACCTATTAAAAAAAATATATATGAAAAGATTAATACTTATTATTAATTATTTTAAATTTTCGAGTAATTTTTTGTTTTTTGTTTAATACTAAAAACGCGAAAGTTTGTGAGGATGTTTGGTTGGATGAAAGGATATTTGTAACTCTTTCATGCAAAAACTACGGGAACGAAAACACGGGAACGGGAACCACGCGAGTGAAACCACTGGCGAACGCTAGTTTTGTTTATACATGTTGCTCACAACTGAAATTATGGCACGGAAAAGAATTTCTTAGTTGAAATTTTTTAATCACTAACTTTCAAACTCTTGCTTATGACATATGAGTATTTTAAGATACCTTAACGCTATTTGCTTTGAGGGGTTAGCTATCGAAGATACATCCTTTTTTGTATACTCATAAACTTTTATTCGCCTCACTCGGCACTCCGCACCCTCGCTGACTGCAATCAAGATCAATTGAACAGTATAAATTAACTATTAATAACACGCAACGATTCAATCGGCCGACAATCGGATCGATCGACAAAAGTATTGGACCAATCGGAACCAGTCAACAAAATCGAGTGGATTCTACGACGAATGTGTTTTTTTTTCATTCGCTGTCGGAATTGTCTACAGTAGACAGTTCCGATAGGTAGCTGTGTTCGGAAAAAGAGACACAATAAATATTTAATTGTTGTAGGACCGCCGGCGATCTTTTGATACTTAACGAATTTGGTTCTGTTGATATTCGATTAGTGAAAAGAGTTTAGTTAGATAAGTTTAAGCTAAAATTCATACATTGTTTTGTAACACAAGTGCTTCTGATTTTTGATTTGCTATAAATATTTGTAAGTTAATATTGTATAACCTCGATTAAGAATCCTGACACATATACAAACCTCCGTGGTTTTCTTTGTGTTAGCTATAGTAAATAAGCATTGTACAAATATTTTTTATGATAAATAAAATTAAAAAAAATTACACCCATTGGCACTAAACTTAAGAATTGCCTACAACTATTCTTATCTATCTTATTCATAATAAAAAAATCCACTAAGTCTATTCTAAGCTTACGGGCCCAAATCTTAATAATCTTAATATTAACGTTTTAATAAAGAAAAGAGTGGCGCAGTGGTTCACGCGCTCGGCCTGCGATTGTTGAGGTTAAGCAACTTTTGCAATGGTCGGTCACGGGATGGGTGACCAAAAATGTACTATCTCGAGTTCCTACGTGCTTCGGAAGGCACGTTAAGCCGTTGGTCCCGGCTGCATTTGCAGTCGGCACAACCCACCAATCCGCATTTTGCCCGCGTGGTGGGTCATGGCCCGTTCTCCTTATCTATCCATAAGGAAGGTCAGTGCCCCAGCAGTGGGGACATTAAAAATGGCTGATGACAAATAAAGGAAAGAATAGCCTTAGGCGATTTTCGTTTCTACTAGTTATTTAGAAGGTAGATGATAGGTTTTTTATTTTTTCAATCTAAGACAATATGCATCCATTTTTTTTAGAGGGAGATGCGCCTTATGCATACCTCATCGCTGGTGGGCGATAGAGTTATGTGTGGCTCTCCTTTGGCAGGCATACTTACTGAAACCCCCCTCCGTTTCCGGCTGCATATCGCCAGGATTGTATGAATGTGGGGCCGTTGTTGTAATCTACACCAAAAACAATGTGCACCCTACGACTCCATTAAAAAAAATGCATTTATCCGGTCACGTCCAGTAGAAATAAGCCTGTAAAATTGCTACTAATTTTGTTCATATTTGCTAAAAAACTAATAGCTTAAAACTGCTCTTTTTCAAAATAATATGTATTGCACCTACACTTTATAATAAATTACCAAAGGACATAAAAGTAGTTAAAAATTTAATGCAATATAAACAGACTGTAAATTTTTTTTTGTTAAACAAAGCATATTATACTTTTAAATGAATACCTATGTGATCCTGATATTTGAGCTGTGCTGTAATTTATTGTGTTTAGTTTAATTTTTGTTGACATTTGATATTATATGATGACTTTTACAAAAAAATTGCATGCTATGTGATATGGCTAAATAGGATTAAGACACTTTATATAATTGTTAACTTAATATCAACTATATACACCCTATTTTTGCAAATAAAGAAAAGAAGAAAAAAATAACTTGCCAGTGTTGGTACAGAAAGTCTCATGTGTATCATATGTGATTCCTGTGACAGGGAACCTGTTAAACTAGCACAGAGGTAAAACCAGCAAAAATATGTATACTTATAAAGAAAAATCATATTTGTCGATGTTGAGTAACCCTGTTCTAACCGTTTAACAGCTCGACCGCTATGCTAACCCTAAATCGGGCACTTGTCAGTCATAGTTTAACAGTTATACGACCTCTAATCAACTAACGCGACTATACTGGTCTATTCATGCGCTTGATTCAATTTGTAGCTATATTTGTATCAATACATTAATAAAAATCAACGCTCTAATGTCAAACTTACAATGAAACCGGTTGGCCAAACAAATGATCTGTAATCATCTAAAAGAGAACGACAAAATTGGGCCTGCAATGAACAATCAATCAGACGAATAAGATAAAAACATTTTTAGAGCATTATTAATAAAGTCACATCAAAAAAATCAGTGTTCGAAATGGCAAAAAATAATTAGGTTGTTTACTAATTCACGAACCTGCAATAGAACGTTATTCTTCGTTAGGTACCTACAAACTATGCAACTTTTGACAGCACTTGTTATAAATACCACTTTGATTCATATACAAAGTTTTTCATGAAACTTATGCAACGAATTCACGAATATCCGCAAGTTCATCTCTAGAAAGATTAATTTAATTATTTGTATTAAATCTGAACTATCTCGCGATGTTCTGACGCTCTGATGTTGTCTCAACAGTTTCTGATTCAGTTAAGGCGGTACCCCGACCGAAAGTGGCGCCGCGTTGAATTTTATTTAATATCGTAATTCTAATTCACAATTTTAATAAAACTAAACGTGGAATTTTTAGAGCCCATTGTCTTGTATTTTTAGACGGTTTAATTGGGCCGGTTTAATTAGAATTTAATTGGGCCACCATTTGGCCACCAACTGGCCTGATGGAAAGCGAGCATGGTCTAAGATGTAGCATACTTGCCCAACAACTACCTATTCACTCTGCTTTTGAAGATAACCAAACAATAGTGTAATAATATGCATCTCATCAAAATCAAAATAAAAATCTTCAACAAGGCGCTGGTCGGGTTGGGAGTTAGGCAGGTAAAATTCCATGCGTTGTATGATTTTATTGATTAAAAAAAATATAGCTTGTACATATTTGAATTTAGTCTTTCCAGTACTTAGTTCTTTTCATTTCGTGACCACGACCCTTGCAAATATGTCGCAACTTAGGTTCAAAACTTTACTTCAAAGCCTTTCAGTGTTTGTTTGCGACTGTACAAGGCGTCACGTTACAAACTACATATAATATCACCAACTTTAATTAATGATAACGTTATGCAAACCAAATGAAAGTGGCATTAAGACATTCGCCAGCTAAATAGATATAACGGTGCGTCGTTCACGCTTTTGTGAATAGCAGAGTAGCACAAATTGAGTTGTTTGCTCATAGCTCGCAACGTGTGGCTAAATTGTATACGGCTGGCTTTTAAGTCTCGAACAAGTCAAGGCGTTGAATTAATTAACAAGTTATCGCTTTGTGTGTACACCGACTTTATTGAGCTTCATTGTTTTAATAAAGATAATGGAGAATGCAGAAAAAGATTTTATGCATCCAGTTTGTGTGATTTCGGTGAGTCCGTATTTCATTGTGGGTTTGGTTAAAAATATAATATAAAAATTTATGATTATCATTTTATATCGTCGGTTCCTGAATTGAGAATTTTAAGTTGAGAACGTGTTAAACTCAACTGAAAGCACTATGATTATACAATACGTTATATAATTGAAATTCTCAATTAGAGACACATTAGGTACCCATTATATTTTTTATTGCAATGGTAATTCCTTATAGCTATATTAAAATGTCTTAGAATATGAGCATTGTGAATGCAAAGCTTTGTGACTTGCTATAACGTTAATATTTTATTATGTGGGCTGTTTAGGGTTAAATTTTGATTCTTCCATTCAAAATTATCTCAATCGGGGTCCTATTCCAACATCAGTGGTCACGCAATCCCGAATTTCGTTTAATTACTACCAAATAACAACGGCACCATTTCCCTTTTGTTTGTATAGTCGTACACTGGACATAGTAGGTATATATGATACGCGATGCGTCGCATCGGGCGCGTGAGTGCTGGTATTATTCACCTTTTGTGAATACCCGAGTGGGACAAATCGAGTTGGTGCTAGTTCCATGGGACAGCGCCCTCTGTGTGCGTATGCATGCAACATTTTAATGGTTCGAATATTTATTGAGATATAAATTGAGTTTGTAGTATGGAGTTGGTGTAGTTATTAACAATGTACTACATACTGTATGTTTAAAATAGAGTATGTAGCTGTGTAACATAATACTCGTATTATAACAATTCATGCTAAGCCTCTTTAAATAATTGTTCAAGGTAGTAATGAAAAAAAAACGGGTGTGTAACAAAACAACTTCATTGAACATCCTTTAGAAGTGCAAGCGTTGGGATATAATTTCTTTATCATAGTCAGCGGTGTTATTAATGTCACCAACTGCAGCATAGACTTTCATAATTAAAGTCTGTGCTGCAGGCTGGACTGTGTTGTCCCCCGATAAGGAACGATATAACCCACCACTACAGCTGCTTTAAAATGGAGACTTTTTTTTTAGTTTAGCTTACATTAGCATCAGTTTCGTAGAAAAAAATGTATGAGAATAGCTAGTTCACTTGAAATCTATCAATAAACTATATTTTAGAGGTATAAATACTCGTCCACAATTCGATAGAAAATAAAATTTATTAAACAAACACTTATATTACGATGTCTTCATGTAAATCTTTCTGTTTCATAAAATCGCTGCTACGTCGTAGCAGAGTCGTAGCACGTAGAACTACGAAGAAATTATGACTTTCTGTGTACAACTAAACTTAATTGAAATGAAATAATTATTAAAATCACTTACAATATAATTTTATAAGGCCCATCAATAACTAAAGCGCATTCAAGCAAAGCCTCGCAGTTTTAGCTTATTAATTTCTAAATAAGTTAACATTTGCTTAATAAATGTGTCTGAAATTATATTATTTCCATCCACTGAATACAAATAAACTGTTTTTGTACGGTCATTATTTACTATTTTTGTTAAAAGAGTAATTTTAAAATAAATAGTTATATTTATATTAAATCAAATTTTTTTTTTTTTAATGAACGACGGGGAGACTCTTAGCCTTAGCCTTCATCATACCTGATGTTAAGTATTGATAAGGCTGAAGATGGAAGCGAGCCTCTCCCGGAATCCTCAATCGCTGAGGAACTGGCTTTCTTATCTCTCTGCCGGAACACAACAATGCTGAATTCATTGTTGTTATGGCGTCAGACTTAGATAAGATGGTGGTAGCTAGCCAGGCGGACTTACAACGAGTCCTACCACCAACCAAACCGAATACAATATGTACCCCCGCTGGGAATCGAACCCGGGACCCCTGGGTCTGATACCGGTGGTTGTACCACTAGACCACAGAGGCGGTTAAATTTATAGCTTAATTTCCGCATAAAATCCTATCTTAACTCAGCTCAATCCATTCAGTACGTTCTTTAAAATTTCCACATCTACAAAGCTTATTGTAATAGCTTATTTTAGAAAGACTATTGTTTCCTCACTTGGAGATATTTTTTTATCATAATCTGTTCAATGATTACTGCTGTACAAAATTTGACATACCAGAGGCCATAAACTCGTTATCTACTGTTTGCAAAGTTACGGATTACTTCTAGATTGTAGGTACTTAATTTGTTAAAATCAATAGCCTTGACTTTTGCATCAGAAGCAATGCCTCACATACTGCATCTGATGCACAAGAAATGTCTAAGTTTCAGATTATTTTTCGAAACTTCGCAAACGGACAAATCTCTTTTTCCGTAGAAGGACTTAGAATTTAGAATCATAAATGATATAGTACATGCAAATATCATGCCAACCCCACAAGATATACAGCAGATCCTCCGTTTTGAAGTCAGTTTAAAGCAGTCCGTATGCAACATACAGTCAATAATATAACACTGACATAATTGGCCGAGGCGCCGTCTCCTATCACATATCAATACGATCGGTATTTATTATTAATCGAGCCTATTGGAGGCCATCAGGCTTTATTAAGTTACCCATGCATCGCTCGGCTAATAAGCCAATTGATAAAACAATTGTACTGACAAATCATGTGACGGAAATTTTTAAATATAGCTATTCAGTTAATAGATTTTATGTTTAACTATATTGTTTTACCCGCGTGGTGCCCGTTCCCGTGGGAATATCGGTATAAAATATAGCCTATATCACTCGGGAGAAATGTAGCTTCCTAATGGTCTAAGAATTTTCTAAATCGGTCCAGTAGTTCCTGAGATTAGCGCGTTCAAACAAACAAACTCTTCAGCTTTATAATATTATTAGTATAGATTATTCGGAAGACTAATTCAGGTTTTTTTATGAAACCAGTAACTTACAGAGCAACATTTTAATAACTGATTAAGTATAAACAAAATACTGAAAATGTCTTCTGGTATATTTGAACGTACACTTTGTTTTCCTATCCTACTAATATTATTAATGTGAAAGTTTGTGAGGATGTTTGGATGGATGGAAGTTACTCTTTTACACAAAAAGTACTGAATGGATTTGGTTGAAATTTAGCAGACAGATAGAAGATGACTTGTATTAAAATACACAGGATACGATAAATTGAAACAGGAGGGCGGCCGCTAATGATTGATACAATACTAATTTCATTGATAGCACACAGACAGATGGCACACTGGTTAAAAATTAATAAAAGAATCATCGATACGTAGAAGAAGTAGAAGACTATTCATTCATATTAATTCTCTGAAAAACATAAAGAAGCGCGTCGGATTCTGTATAATATATTATTAAAATAAAACCACTATTACGAATATAAAAGCGGTTTTTAAAAACATATTTTATTTCATAATACATGTTGTTTCATTTTATGATTTTGTAATTTTTGCATTTTTTTATGCTATTTTTATACTTATGGTAAATTTTAAATAAAAAAATATTGGAAAAATTAACTCGGCCACAAGTGAATTCTCAGACGGGAATCGAGTGGCCGAGTTAACTAAAAAAAATAGCATTAAAAAATGCAAAAATTACAAAATCATAAAATGAAACAACATGTATTATAAAATAAAATATGTTACCTTGTTGTTTCATGTGTTTTTTTTTTTTGATGAAATTTTTTACGATTTTTTCAGGGGCAGTGGTCACGGGATGTTGTAATTACGAATTCTAGTATTATGAAAATTTACCAAAATGGCTGTCGGTAACAGTTTTTTACTCAAAATTCGGATTGCGTACATATTAAACCTTTGGAAAATAATATACATTTTATCGCAAAAATAAAGTTTAAAAAGAGAAAAGATTGTACAAGGAATCGAAGAAATGTCACGTGAACGAAATTACCGGCGGCCGCTAGTACTTTGGTTATAATAATGTACCTATCCATACATAGCATTTTCATACATTTTGGTCAAATAGTAGTAAAGGAGATTTGAATATTAATGCAGCATTATACAATTTACAAAAAAACCGTTGCGTTTGTTTGACCTTTTTCATTTTAAGTTCAAAAAAATACTATCTTTGAGTAAGTATACTCGTTAAATTTATTGACAAGTAGGTATATGAATTTGGAATTAACATATGCAAGTTTCTTCAAAGAAGTAAGTTAAAATTTTCTTCGGAATATTAGAGTTTCCTTAAGGAAGCAAGAAATAAAAACTTCGAGCTTTTCATTGAATTTTCAAAAGGAAAGAACAAAAATTATAAACCACTTTTATAATGTGTTTTTTTTCTTTCCTTTCTCATTTTTTAATCGTTGTATTTATTGTTCTTTTTTGTGTTACTTTGTTTGTTTATCTGTGTGTTTACGTGTAGCGGAGTCAACAAACCGGTTCCGACGGAAGATCAGCGCTGGTCGTAGACCATGCATTATGCTGAGCCGGGACCGTTTTGGAACAATGCTTTTGTGTTAATTATTAATAATACGTTCAATTGTCCTTGTTTTTGTTGTCTCAATAAAATTAATTTTCTTTCTTTCTTTCTTTCTAAATAAATAAATAAATAAGTATCTAACTGACTATAATAAAAAAACATGTAATTTAGCAAGTATATTTTAAGAAAAGAAGATCAGAAACATTACTCAATAAAAAATCTTCTTCACATCTTATAACACAGCTGATATGTTTACTTATTTTTTTTTTTTATTCCCGGTTTTTAAGTACCAGAAATTATAGTTTACACAAAAACTTTAAGATCTGTGAAAATTTTATCTAAATATTTCCAAATGTGTAAATACTAAACGCTAATAACGTCAATGCAGGTAGTTATGGGTTATGATATTATGTCTACGGTCGTTCTCTTTCGTATCTTAAAATTTTATGGTCACGTCACGCGAAAAGAACCCGATACCATAGACAGACTTGTTGTACAGGGAAGGGTCAATGGTACTGGGCCAAGATGCCTATTGATGTAAAAGTAAATTATATGATAGCTTTAGAACAATTTGAGTCGGACATTAATAAAGAGATAAGATTATATACATATAATACTAGACAATCAACAAAATGTAAGTACAAAGAGCCAAAGACCGGTAATTACTATAAGCAGCGGACAAGATCTTATATCACACCTAGGATTTTTAATAAACTTGGTACAACTAGCAATAATTTAAAGTCCAAGTATTCCATTAAAAAATATTTAAAGAAAGCTTTTTTAGACTTATTTTAGTTTAGTTTAATTGTATAATGTAACTACAACACCTAATTTCTGATGAATTGTTATTAATTAAGTAATAGAGCATAACTATTTATATTTCGCCGACAAACTGTTACGCAGTTTGGTGAAAATTAAGTTTTTGTATTTTTTGTATATTTTTGATTATGAAATAAAAAAATTAAAAAAAGAAAAAAAAAGAAGGCGCTCCCCCGTTTGTTGGACCGACCAAATAAAGACCTCTACCAATACATAGCTGAACCAGTGCACACGAAACGCCTCAACACGAGAGAGATGGCGCGGGACGGTGCCGGTGCGGCGGGCCAAAAACCGAACACCATGACCACGACAGCTCTGTGAAGAGCTACCGACTAAGAAGAAGAATGGGTTCGGAAAATAAACGCTGTGCGTTAGGAACATTCTTCTAAAGGAAAGGGAATTTTCTTCTTTTTGGTTTATATTGTAATAATTTCATTTCTATCAATAAACAATTCAGAACACGTTATACCTGTTTTACTTCCATCTTTTGTAATAGTTATTTGAGTAGATGCAAAAGAAAAATAAATTATGAATTAAAAAAACTTTTGGAGTTTTTAAACAAATACATATTTCATTTCATTTCTTACCTAGGTATTAAAAAAATGAATTATCAAGTCGATAAAAGCTCATCATAAAATAATAGCTCAGTCAAATCAAAATTAATCACAAGTTTTACTTTTAAGTTGAGTCTGTAATGAAAAGTTTTTGGAAAATCCACTGAGGAATTAAGATCATTACAAAAGAATTGAGCAATCACATCAAAATTATTCACTTAAGATTTTACTTTTTAGTCGTTTTGGGTAATGAAAGTTTTTCGAGAGTTCACCGAAGAATTCGGAAATAAAAAATCGTCCTATGTTGTACTCGTACAGCCCCGTGCGAAGCCTACGCGACTCGCTAGTTCTGAAATGTTTTGTAAAACTTAACTTTATTTTGTGTTTATTTAAGATTATTAGTTATTGTTGGTTCTTTTTTATTATTCGTCGCTTTGTTAAAATAAGATAAAAAAAAAATTGTTCTTCTTTTGATTTTGTTTAAAGCCGCCGTCGCTCCGTAGGTTTTATGTCTTGCCAATAATACTTATGTTGTTCTTAATTCCTGTCAAAATGAAAGTTGACCAAACTGCAAACACACTTTTAAACTTTACAAACTAATCAAAGTCAAACAGTTTAATCTCAACAATTTAATTTACCTTATTAGCGTCCGAAAATATTTTGTTGTCTTTAGGCGGGAAGTTTTCCCGCCGAAACGCTTACGAGAAAACGCGGTCACCGCGTTGTCACTGTCATCACGACCACTCGCGCTCGCGGGCCACTCGCGACTGGCGGTAGCGACTAACCGCTCTGAAACCGCCCTCGGCAAACAAAACCCCACCCGTAAAGGAGCATTTTAGCACGCGTACCTCCCTCCCGCGCCCTGATTTAATACCGAACGCGGGCACTGATTCACTTAGAAACGAACCAGGCCTTCTCTCTCGCACCTATCCTTCTCTTCTCTCCCTATCGCACTAGCCCAAAAGCCAAGTGTTAGAGCGAGACCGCCCGCCGGAGCGGACACTTCTTTTCAACTGATCCAACTCGATTTGCATGCGGGGGTCGCACCGCAAACTTTATGTCCTCGTTTCGTAAATTATTTATACATTTGGAAATACTTTTAACGGCACGCTCGGAAAAGATTGCTTTAAAACGAGTCGTATTAAGTGACCGGCCGGGCAGGTTACCGCGGACCAGATCATACAAATCTAATTTCATCTCGCTCTCTTTGATGATGTTTGTCTACAGGAAAAGGATTGCGAACTTTTTCGTGAGAAGTTTGAAAAAAAATTAATTTTCTAAATCTTATAATATTTCTTGTTTTATACAAAATAACTTATTGTTAACACTTAAGTATCAAGAATCGCAATAAAGTATCGAAAACAAGCAACCTAGTACACAAAAACTTTTAACTCTATTATGATCATAAACTATAAACGCACTGGAAATGTTGGAATCCGTAAAAATGATTTCTGAAAACTTCAAAATATTTTCAAAGTATTTTCTACAATATTTTCTCATTACAGAAAACGGAAATAGAGACGAGGCGCTTTAATATTACTTACTCAACTTTTAAAAGTTACCATTGTCAATATTACGTATCAATTTTGTCACAGAAAATTTAAAATCGTTTTAGAGAGTATCTTATTGTTTATAAAAATCGGACCTTCTACAACAAATATAATAATTCGCACGTTCTATTCATTAAAATACTAGCCGGGGTCTGACTTACTAGCCATGACCGCAGCCCCTGGAAAGTTGACGAAAAGTTCGAAAAAATATATAAATGGCTGCTTTTCAATCTTTTGCATAAAACTCAGTAAAATTTATATCCAACTAAGTAAGTTATCCTAAGAATATTTATTATCTGAGTACATTGACCCTTAATTCCTAATCAAGTTGTTTTATTTCCCATAATATTTAATTTATCATTTGCTAACAGGATACCGGTGTCCAGAGAACAATGGAATATGTATTGTGTCTCATAACTCGGGGCCTGAGATGTTAATAGTTAATATCTCACTTTATTATTAATTTTTCTTTTTGCAGTTTTTGACAGTTACTCCGTGATCATGGCGCATGCTACGCTGAAATGTCAGGGGCCATCAGGGCCTCAATTTCCTATGCAATCGAAAAAAGTTCTTTTTTCGATTCGTAAAAAAGATCCAAATTGGAATTTGCCTTCGAATATAAAATCAATTTAACCTTTTTCGATTGGATGCAAATTTTATGGACAAATCATTAATAGTAGATATGCACTAAGGGAATAAAGCAGTCTCTTATGACACGGGCAGCATATTGAATCCTATGTTAACTCCCCAGCGGAGCGAGGGAATTAAGGTAAGAATCCTAAATCGAGCGAAGGATGCAAGTCTGTACTTTTATCCCCGAGGAGCACTTTATACACCTACTGTGCCTACTGTGACGGTAAACAAAAAAGATATTATAAATAATACGAATAAGAAAAGACAACAATTTAACAATTCGTGTAAAAATCGAATCACCAATTTTTTCTGTACATATTTAGTTTCGTAGGCAACGCAATGACAATTTTCATTATATCTGTGACCAAGAGTCAAGACAACACACATTCACAAGTTGATGATTTGCCATGTTTTACTGATAAGTAAGATAAAAGACAAGAAAAAGCATGCAAATGAAAGAGATAGCTATTACATTATATTTGAATCAGTGCACAATATCAAATAATTCCAATTTCAAATGTTTCCTTGGAGCTAAGGACCGCGATACATACAGCCATGTTTATATTTTTCGTAAGAGTGAAGTCTCGTTGAAGTGTCAATTTTATATTAAAAACTCCTTGGACCAGCCTTGTTTTTTTTTCGAAACTGGTGGTTCAAATGTGAATGTGTGGTGTGTAGTCTTGACTCTTGTTCAAAATATTTAATAAAAGTTATGACTGCATTGCATACGGAAGTAAATATAAAACCAAAGGCCCTCTAAAACTATCCTGTTTTCAGGGGACTTTGGGGAACTGGGCGAAATGGTTCCCACTATGGTGACTGATCGCCCGACCGGGTTTACCGGCGTCTCCTTCTAAATAATAAATATCTAAAGAAAAAAATTGGTGATATTCGATCCTTTCGAAATTTTTTACGCGAATTGTTAAATTGTTGTCATTTTATTAGTTTGATAATATATAAATGGCTGCTTTTCAATCTTTTGCATAAAACTCAGTAAAATTTATATCCAACTAAGTAAGTTATCCTAAGAATATTTATTATCTGAGCACATTGACCCTTAATTCCTAATCAAGTTGTTTTATTTCCCATAATATTTAATTTATCATTTGCTAACAGGATACCGGTGTCCAGAGAACAATGGAATATGTATTGTGTCTCATACTCGAGGCCTGAGATGTTAATAGTTAATATCTCACTTTATTATTAATTTTTCTTTTTGCAGTTTTTGACAGTTACTCCTTGATCATGGCGCATGCTACGCTGAAATGTCAGGGGCCATCAGGGCCTCAATTTCCTATGCAATCGAAAAAAGTTCTTATTCGTAAAAAAGATCCAAATTGGAATTTGCCTTCGAATATAAAATCAATTTAACCTTTTTCGATTGGATGCGAATTTCATGGACAAATCATTATTAGTAGATATGCACTAAGGGAATAAAGCAGTGTCTTATGTCACGGGCAGCATATTGAATCCTATGTTAACTCCCCAGCGGAGCGAGGGAATTAAGGTAAGAATCCTAAATCGAGCGAAGGATGCAAGTCTGCCCAAGGCTAAGACACTTTTATCCCCGAGGAGCATACTCTACTTTATACACCTACTGTGCCTACTGTGACGGTAAACAAAAAAGATATTATAAATAATACGAATAATAAATGACAACAATTTAACAATTCGTGTAAAAAATCGAATCACCAATTTTTTCTGTACTTATTTAGTTCCGTAGGCAATGCAATGACAATTTTCATTATATCTGTGACTAAAAGTCAAGACAACACACATTCACAATTTGATGATTTGCCATGTTTTACTGATAATTAAGATAAAAGACAAAAAAAAGCATGCAAATGAAATCTATTACATTATATTTGAATCAGTGCACAATATCAAATAATTCCAATTTCAAATGTTTCCTTGGAGCTAAGGACCGCGATACATACAGCCATGTTTATATTTTTCGTAGGAGTGAAGTCTCGTTGAAGTGTCAATTTTATAGTTAAAAACTCCTTGGACCAGGAAGTTACGCCTTGAACAGCCTTGTTTTTTTTTCGAAACTGGTGGTTCAAATGTGAATGTGTGGTGTGTAGTCTTGACTCTTGGTCAAAATATTTAATAAAAGTTATGACTGCATTGCATACGGAAGTAAATATAAAACCAAAGGCCCCCTAAAACTCCTGTTTTCAGGGGACTTTGGGGAACTGGGCGAAATGGTTCCCACTATGGTGACTGATCGCCCGTCCGGGTTTACCGGTGTCTCCTTCTAAATAATAAATATCTAAAGAAAAAAATCGGTGATATTCGATCCTTTCGAAATTTTTTACGCGAATTGTTAAATTGTTGTCATTTTATTAGTTTGATAATTTATAATTTCTTTTTTATTTAACGTCACCGTAGGCACAGTAGGTGTATAAAGTAGAGTATGCTCCCCGGGGATAAAATTGTCTTAGCCTTGGACAGACTTAAGTCCTTCGCTTCATTCAGGATTCTTACCATAATCCCCTCACTACGTTCGCGAATTAACTACAGAATCCTTCATTTCGCTCAGGATTCAATATGCTGCCCGTGACTTATGACACTGCTTTATCCCATTAGTTCATAATCTACTATTAGAGATATGTCCATGAAAGGTAAAAATGTTGTGAATTTCTCAGTTCCGAGAGCACGTGCTAAGGTTAAAACTGTTGTTAAAGTTGTGAAGTTAACCTATCCAATTAGATGTCATCGCATTAACAAACAATGGCTGATAGCGAGAGAGACCCCCTAATTCCCGATAGGTGCTCAGTTACGCGCCGTACCATTGGTCGGTTGTTTATGACTTTGGGCTGAAGAGTTAAGGATTTTTTTCAGTTTCAAGATGATGACCTGGGTGGCTCAGTGATAACTTTTGATAGGGCTAGATTCCCGTGCAAGAAAAAAAATGAATCAATGATAATAATTTATTAATGTACTTAGTTAAATTAGTTAATTATAAATATACATTTTGCATCATAATCATACTTTCCCAAAATGTATTAAGTACTACTTACTTACTTTTCAAGTACCTAGATGTAAGTTTACCTTTTTTTTTTTGGTTTTAAATCATGCATGGATTCTTTTTAATCAGTAGGTACTTAAGTTAATGAGTATCACAAATTAACTCGAGGATAATGTTGTGGGCTTCACTATATGTAATACTTATGTACTATCCTTAATTTTAACATAATATTGTAAATAAATAATGTAAGATTTTAAAAAAATATAACAATTTGACCATGAAAGTTTAAAATGTCAAAAATATTTCAGTAATGAAAATACGTCCAATTATCTGTCATCGCGTTTAAGAAATAATGACTGATAGCGAGAGACCCCCTAATTCCCGATAGGTGCTCAGTTACGCGCCGTACAATCGGGAAACTTTCCGGTTGACCGGTAGAGTTTTTGGGAAACGTTTTCTCGGAAAGTACTAATTTATTATTCAAATCAAATACCTGTAAATGTTCTATTATCTATCCTAATATTATAAAGCTGAAGAGTTTGTTTGTTTGAACGCGCTAATCTCAGAAACTACTGGACCGATTTAGAAAATTCTTAGACCATTAGAAAGCTACATTTCTCCCGAGTTTCATAGGCTTTATTTTATCCTGATATTCCCACGGAAACGGGCACCACGCGGGTAAAACCGCGAGGATCCGCTAGTTTGTGATATAAAAGTTTACTATAATATCTATTAATTTTTTAAATAAAGCTGCATAAAAAAACTCTACTGTTCAACCGTGAATTTCCCCGACTGTACCATTCATTGCTTGGTTGGTGAAACTAAGGCTAAGGTAGGTTAACCCATTCAACCCAGAGTTAGTGCTACTTTTATATGTACTACATCTAGGTTAAATGTTAACCTAACTTAGCGCAAGTAGGCCATAGTGGATTAGTCTGCCTTTTGAGCGTAGTCTCGAATTCCGTACAAGGTCAGGGGCCCAATTCTCGCGCCTTCGACATCTCGAATTCAACATTTTTATTTACCTAATTTCTTTATTAAAATTTTATGTAGAATCTCTACTACTGTCAAAAACCTTGACTTTAAATTATCTTTGATAATCCTATAATGTCGAAGATTGCTTTCAGTAAGCTTTTAATACAGGTTTTTGACTCCAAAAAATTTCGAATTCGAGATGGCGCGAGAATCGGGCCCCAGTATCTGTATGAATATCAGTGTATGAACATGTCTATTTGAAATATATTTTTACCAACGACGGTACGGAGACGGTATATGCGTTTGGGGTGAGAGCTTGTTTGTTTGTTTGTGCAAACCAATGTTACCATTTATCACTAAAACTACTAGTCTGATTTTGATGCGGTTTACAGGGATGGGTTCGGGTTTGATTGGTGCATGTTCTTAGATAGGCGTTACGGTGACAACTCACCAGGGGTGCTGCAGTAAACATTTGTTTTGCAAAACAATGTTACCATTTATGTGCCAAACTACAAGTCCGATTTTGATGCGGTTTGCAGTGATGGGTTCGGGTTTGATTGGTGAATGTTCTTAGATAAGTGTTACGGTGACAACTCACCAGGAAACATTTTGCAGTAAACATTTGTTTGAGCAAAACCCAAATTAATAGTCGGATTTTGATGCGGTTTACAGTAATTGGTTTGGGTTTGATTAGTGAATGTACTTAGATAAGTGTTCTCATAACTCACCAGGGGGCACTGCAGTAAACATTTGTTTGAGCAAAACCAAAGCTACTAGTCCGATTTTGATGCGGTTTTCTGTAACAGGTTTTCTGTAGTACAATGTACATAATATATATGTGCTCTCTAAAAAGTTTGAAATATAAAACTAAATAAAAAAATAAAAAGACCCACGACGGTTAAAACTTTACTGGAAAAGGATAATATAATATAAAACCTCCGACTTAATAATCCGTCGGGGGCTGGCGCTAGAAACATTATATTATTTATTTTATAAATGTTTTATATAAATCCATTACTTTTTGATATAACGCTCCCTAAACAAATTCTACTGACCTACTGAGAAGTTCACCGGCTGTACGCATATTTAACCGTTATCATTTTAATACACAAATTCTTAATAAAACTTTGGGCTGTCTAATTTTCGGCTATTTTACTCACGCAGAGTGACTTCTTTCCGCTTAACACTATTCTTACATGGGTTATAGAGGTTAATAGGTTTTTTTTTTATGAACGACGGGGAGGGTCTTTGCCTTCATCATACCTGGCGGCCTACCGCCATCTCTTAACGCAATATTGTTTAATGCCAGTTTGTATCGGCGCAATGTTGTTATATGTCATGTCGTACCGCGAACCTCTTAAAACAAGCTTGTCTTTTGACGGGAGTTTTGTGGCGTCATCGCTAAATCATTCACTCAAACAAGATTTTTATCAATCAAACCTACTACGACGTATTGTGTCAAATAAAGTCAAGCTTGTAATTTAAACAGTATTGAAACAAAAGGAAAACAAAACGTTCTTACGACATGACGGTTTCTAAAAGATGGCGGTAGGCCTGCTGATCTTAAGTATTGATAAGGTTAAAGATGGAAGCGAGCCTCTCCCGGAATCCTCAATCACCGAGGAACTGGCTATCTTATATCTTATCTCTAACTGTCGGAACACAACAATGCTGAAAACATTGTTATTAAGGCGTCAGACTTAGATAAGATGGTGGTAGCTAGCCGGGCGGACTAACAACAAGTCCTACCACCAACCAAACCGAATACAATGTGTACCCCCGCTGGGAATCGAACCCTGTACCCCTGGGTCTGATACCGCTGGTTGTACCACTAGACCACAGAGGCGGTTAAAAGATTTAAGAAGAAGAAGAAGGCGGTTAGAAGGTAAGATTTCACTCGAAGATTAACCCCCATATTCTAAGTCGTTCCTCCAAAACTTTTTACACTCCACTCAACCTCGTCGTGGGTAAAAATGGTAGTGTGCGCTAGGCCTAACACGGAGTTGGGCTACGTACTCTTTGACTCCTCCAGGTCCTTACGGAGTTATGACTTAGAATACCGATTTCGAGGAGTATTTCAAAGAGGTTTTCAATGAGATTTCGTTAAGTCGAGGACGAGTAAGTTTTGGAGGAACGACTTAGAATATGGGTGTAAGAATGCATTCTCCAGTAAGTCTTTAAAAACTTCTCACATTTGGCCCACCAAAACTCACCTATATTTCAGCACGAATAACTGTCGACTGTCGAGTATCCATAGTAGTGTTCGCTACCTTTAACCTACTTACAGATGAAATTAACTAATTCCCTCGATATTGGTTACGGGATAATTTTATTAACTTCTAAATTACGGGTGTATCTTTACCTGCTGTCTGATTCTCTTATCAGCCGCCTTATTTACAAACCTTCGGAAAGATCTTCTTCTTCTTATATTTATTGGCGGTTCCTTTTTGGATTTTGCCAGTATCCAGTTTTAATTAAAATATATTAATTATAAAAATTGTACGGTAGATTGGGTTAAAATGGAGTCTCACAAAACACGTGTTATTACGAAAAGAACTGTGAAACTATTTTCGGAAAGTTTCCGACAGCAGAATGTATGCATTTGTCACTGTCACTTACATCAAAATAGAGAAAAACAAAGCATTGTTTTTCGAATCCGATTCTGTGTCCGATGGTAATGAATCAACCCGCTGATCATATTTAACGGGAAGGCGAACTTCCGGTTTAGTCTGAAAAGTAGCTTTTTACGAAGTATCAAACATTTAAATATCATTATGGAAATAAAGGTAAATAATGATAAATTTTAAATAGAAAAATATTAGAAAAAAACAACTCGGTCACAAGTAAATTCTCAGATTGGAATTCACTTGTGGCCGAGTAGATTTTTTCCAATATTTTTCTATTTAAAATTTATCATAAGTAGGTAGAAAAATAGCATTGAAAAATGCAAAAATTATTAAAATTATAAAAATTATGAAGGTAAATAAATATTGATTAATATTTCTGATATTTCTGAAGGTTTCTGAATTTAGAATTTCAAATTGAGCAAGATAAATAGATGAGCGAGTTGAGTCTTTGAAACTTTTTTTAATCTTTTGTAGAAACACAGTCTAGCTATAACTTCTCTAACATACATTTTTTTTATTCTAATAGAAACAAAACGCTAGAGATGTAGCGTAAATCTTGATATGTACTTACTTAAATGTTCTAGTGTCTGTTAGTAAAAAGTTTTTGTAACTTCTTAATTTTTTTTTTATAAAAAAAAACTTGTTGAAACGCTCTTGGTATTTCATGGGTTGTTTAATATAGGTTTCCGCACTTTTCAAAGGTTTTGTTTTAATTCAATGTGATGCACATAGTGATGTGTGAAAATTTCAGATTCATTTCAAATGGCCCGTCTATTTCAAAATTCTTTAAAGAGTTTACAGCTTGCCCTCTCTAATTTCGAGATTGATCCCTTTTTTTGACTAGACACCTATACCTATTATTTTGATTAGAGTTGAGTTTGCGACGTTTTCAAAAATAAATTCTCAATTCAAACACCGACCAAAGGTGATAAGACTTGTCCTTGTCGTGGCACTTTCGTTTTTTTATTTATTTGATGTTAATCTGTAATTTTATTTCTTAATATCTATCGACTAAGCGACGAAAGTGCTTATCTCACACTACATTTTGAAGTAACTTCATGTGTAATCATCGTACTTCAAGTATTTTGTTACATTTTAGACATAAGTAACCTATTGTGTGATGATGAAATAAATGAATTTTATTATTAATTGTCAAGTCTAATAACATGAAGTTTAGTGATTTACTATTGATTGTTTATTTAATTTTTTAAAGTTTGCTTTAAATTTCACTACTTGATTAGGTATCTAAGAACTACATAGATAGGTACATACAATACATATATGTTGCTAAGAAAAAAAAATCTTTGTTTGTTTAAAATTTGTATTTTATATCAAATATTCTAAAAATTATAAAAATAAATTCAATACTCATTATTTATTTAAGCTAGTCCTACTCTACGTTACACTCTTGAAACTTTTAAATTCACGTAAAGCCCGAAGATTTTAACGAAACAATGAGATATTATCAAATATTCTTGGACAATCCAGAATAAGCATCTTAATACTTTAGAAAGCAATCGTTTCAGCGTCTGATTATTTAATCAGTGCGCTGATTTAAAATTTACTTACTTGTCTTGTATTGTCTTTTACAAAGTTACTGATGGAGAACACTGACTCTTAGGCGGTTGGTTGAAGTGTTGCGGTGTTCGTAACTGAAACAATTATTATTATTATTATCGAGTGAGGATTAATATAAATAGATAAATAAATAAATATTTCTTACACTCACACCAATTAACCTAGCCCCAAAGTAAGCACTGCAAGGCTTGTGTTATGGGATACTAGGCTAACGGATATTATAAATACATATAATTATACATATATAAGTATTTATGTTTAGAAATATATATAAACGTCCATAACTCAGGTACAAATGCTCGTCTTCATCATACAAACATTTGCCCCTACCGGGATTCGAACCCGGGACCTCAGAGTAAGCGACACCTTGAAACCGGTGTACGTACCACTCTACCACGGAGGTCGTCGGATTAGTGGCCACCTCTGGTGTCAGAGTTTATCAAGCCGCCTTTAAGGTCTCTGACCTGGCTTAACGACTGTAATCAAATGACAACAGCCGGGACCGACGGTTTAACGTGCCCTCCGAAGCACGGAAGCGCTCATTTATAATGCCACTTTACGGTCACCCATCCGACACCTGACCGGGCCGATCGTTGCTTAACAAACGTGATCGAATACGATCAGTCTGTCAAGCGCGGCCATGAGCGCTTGAAACAATTTCAGTAGTAAACAAACGCTGGTTTGGTGTAAGTGACAATAAAACGGGAGCTTAGCTCTCAGGGCCGTCTTCAGTGGGTGAGGGGCGCGGGGCGCGGCAGAGGGAGGGGCCGGTCGCCGTCCCGCTCGCACCGACTCGCGCTTATCCGTTTTATTTCTTGTTTGTCCGCAACGCGCCTTCTTTCTCGCTACATAATTTATTTTTAGCGGGCACATTTAAAAAATTGGCTGTACCGCGTACGAGTTCGAAGCAAAATGGAGTTGGTGTGGTGGGGGTAGTCTCGCAAATAAATATAAATAATTAAATATTTCTGACACTCACACCAATTAACCTAGCCCCAAAGTAAGCGCTGTAAGGCTTGTGTTATGAGATACTAGGGTAACGGATATGTAAATAAGTACATATAATTATACATAAATAAGTATTTATGTGTAGAAATATATATAAACGTCCATGACTCAGGTACAAATGCTCGTATTCATCACACAAACATTTGCCCTTACAGGGATTCGAACTCGGGACCTCAGAGTAAGCGACACCTTTAAACCGGAGTACCACTATACCACGGAGGTCGTCCAAATGAAAATAATATGGTAAAATGATTTCATTTCAATTGCCGCTCCGTAATAGGCCGGGGCGTCTAATGAGCCATGGAAAGACCCGCTCCATTGTCCGTACTGTTTTCATTTACGCGCCGAATTTATTTTGCGAGCTTTTATTGCCATACTTGACTTTTATAGCCCATACATATTCAATGGCTCTCGCTGCGTCCTGTCTGCTATTGCTACTATTTGATACACTGTCTGTGACGCTGTTAGTAGTTTATTGACGGCTATGCGATATCGAGGGTCTCCTGATAAATATGTATGGAGATATTGGAAGCACAATATTTTTTCTGAAATATTGTGTTTGCAAGTTTGATTTGAAATGGGATGGGACGGTGGAAAAGCAATCTATTTCCAATTGTGGATTCTGATAGGCTTTAACTTTAATATTATACTTTTTTTACTAATTTAATCAACAAAATTGTTCTAGTACCTACTTCTCATGTAATTGACTAATAACTCAATAGTGATACAATTTGTTACATAATTAGTTAATCTGACATGTTTCTTCTCTACCTTTTTTTTAACGAATTTCAAATAAGTAAAACTAACTTCTAACTTTCCAAAGATACAAAAAGCTATAAAAATAATAAAAGACAATATGATAATACCAATAAGTCGTTACCGCAAATCTGAGAGCCATAATGATCCCGCAAATAAAAGACACCAACAATAGCCGGCAAAGGGGTTAAAAGCATTCCTCGATAAATCACTCGGGGTCGAAACCGCCCTAACATTAGGGTTGATTTTTACCCCCACAAAAGCTAGATACAATTACGAGAGCATTGATGTAGTTATTATTTTGCTATTAGCGGGTTTCGCTAGTCATTATGGTTTTTTTTTTGAGAACTTTACTGGTTATGGTAATGTTTGAAAGAGTTATGGGTTGGTGATGAGAACATGTTTTTTTATTCGGAATAAGATAGTCGGACTGGCGTGGCGTCGAGATTTTCCTCTTTTTATGGGAAATAGCAAAACTAAAATCTATATTATATGAGCGTAAACCGAAGGACATTGTTGTGTATAAGAGAAACTCTCCTTTTTCTTGAATACGTCTTTTTCGCTTGTTGGTAAAGCAATTTTTACGGTTTACAACAACGCGTTTATTTTAAACCGACTTTCAAAAAGGAGGAGGTTCACATGTTTTTTAACCGACTCCAAAAAAAGGAGGAGTCTCAAGTCGACTGTATTTTTATTTTTATTTTTTTTTATGTATGTTCCACCATAACTTCGCCAGTTGTTAACAGATTTTTATAATTCTTTTTTTATCTGAAAGAAAATGGTTTATGTGTGGTCCCATATAATTTTTACGAAGATCTGGCTAGTAGTTTTTTCATAATCCTGAAAAATATCAATTACCTTTTGGCAAGTAGTCGTATACCTAGATGACATCATTGTTGTGTATGGGCTGATTTTTAGTGTAAGTAACGGCACATAATGTAACAAAAAAATCTGATAATTTTTAATCAAGTAAATATACTAGAAAAAAGCAACTTGTCTCAAGTCGCCCTGACGGGACTCGAACCCGCATCCTTGGGAATCCGGCCCAATGCACTGACAAATTATGCTACAGAGACCTACGAGAACACGTTGAAATTCTCTAGTATATTCACCTTTTTCTACGGTGTTGGCCACCGTCGTTTCATCAATGAGAGAAATATCCTCGCATTCGAAAGAAACATCTTTACAGATGTTTGACTATCGATTAAAAATATAGTTAATAGAAGTCCAATGTAGAATGCTTTGGCTGGCACCGACTCCAAAAGTGATTTTTTATATAAAATGTTTTTTTTTAGGTAGGTATGTACTCTGATTACGCTGAGAATTCTGATCCGATTTACCCGATTCTTTTTTTTGTTCGGTGCGGAATAGTTTCCATTTGGTCCCATAACAATTTGGTTTAGTTTGGCCCAGTAGTTTTTATTTTATGAGCATTTTTGTTAACTTGAACGATTTAATTTTCTTCAAATGACTTCAAAAGTCTTTTTCTTGCTTTTTAGTTTTTGAAGTCGGTTTTTTTAACGTAGTTTTTTTTTGTTTCTACGCTTTTAAAGATTATAAGATTTTGTTTATAGTTTTGGTTCTTCGCAAAGGCCTGCTAGTGGTTAGCAGCAAGTAGTCGCTGGATGACTGCTGTCTACTACAGACTAGCCTGCAAATGCCTGTATTATCTGCAGTATGAAATGAAGCGCCCATGGCCGCGCTTGACAGACTGATCGTATTCGATTACGTTTGTTAAGCAATGTTCGGTCCGGTCAGGTGTCGGATGGGTTACTCTAAAGTGGCATTACAACTAAGCAAATCCGTGCTTCGGAGGGCACGTTAAACCGTCGGTCGCGGCTGTTGTCATCTGATAATATCAGTCGTTAAGCTAAATCAGAGGCCTTAAAGGCGGCCTGATAAACTCTGACTCTAGATGTGGCTACTAATCCTCATACTATAAAAAGAATAAGAAGATGTATGAAATAAATAAAACGTACCACAAAACATAAGAAAGAGCTGAAAAGTGCAAACTAATTTGTTTGCCGCAGTAAGTAGAACTTTTTGCGTATTTGTACTGTAGTTCAAATACATCGTAGCGCCGTAGCATAAGCTGCGTAGCATTTCAGAAATAATAATCTATAGGTTCTATTTGTTTTAATTATTGATTAATGATTTTTGCTAAATAAACGATTTAAATAGAAAAACAGCATTGAAAAATGCATAAGTTCGGATACAGCGCTTTAAAAATCAAATTCAAAATAGTAGATAAATGTGAGTTTTTGATGATTAACTATTAAATTAGAACGCTTACGCACTAGCACTGCATCAGAATCCATGAAAAAACGGATCCAGAAAACTCGGACAGAATTCGGATGTCGCTTTCTCACTGCAATACGAATCCGATACGTAACTTTAATAACTGACAGTGTTAAAATATTAACACTGTCAGTTATTAAAGCATAAGCTAGGATCTTGGCCTCTACTTACTTTCCTTACGTAGAACTAATTTATGCACAATTTGTATTGATTTCAAAACACATTTTTTTTAAAACAAAAACAAATTTGATTGGAAACATCCCCATTTTCACACAAAAAGAGACACCTTGTCAAAAAACCTAAAGACCTCGCAAAAAATACTTACAACCTGATTCAAAATTAAATTATCTTGCCAACAGCCATTTCAAAAAATGCTACAACACCATAACCTACAGAATATTTATAAGACAAAAATATAGAAGATATTAATATTGAAATAATAATAATAATAAATTATAATATTAAGTAAGTATACAACAAAAGAAATGCTCCTCGTTCAAAATGAATATTCTTGTGCCCATTTAGGGTCCGTAGTCAAACTATTTTAATGTAACACCTATTTGTATACTATACTTACCTATGGAATGCAATTAAGTATTGAGTAGGTTCTGAACAAAATCGCGAGTCGAGAAACTGAGTTTTTGTCAGCCATGTTTATTTACAACTTGCTCTTTTGATTCTGTTTTTTTAATGAATTGTGCATCCAATAAAAATTATGCATAAATATTATGGTCTCCTTGGTAGTGGTAGTGAAGAAAACATTTTCTGCATACGGTCCGTCATATAGATTTACTGATGCCGGAGAGGATACAAGAAAACGGATGTATTGCGTAAGCTAGCATACAAATAGTTCTACGGCTACTATGACAGACCGTATTTTCATAAACTGAGAAGTAAGACCGGTTGAAAACTTGTTAGGATATATTTTTTTATCAGACATGCTTGGAAATATGAGTATTATTTTGACAACCTTCTTCGAGATAAATCGATATTTCTGTACTGGCCACATACATGCGAGCAGCGGCCGGCAAAAGTTGTATGAAAGTCGATAGCTTTTAGCGGCGAAATAAATTACATAGTAAACTCATATCTGTCGTGTAATTTATAAATGGAACTATCTTTTACTCCGAAATATGGCAACCAAGGAGGTAACTTATAAAAGATTTTATTGAAATTTCGAACTGGCTTGCAACGAAAGATGTTTTAGAAAAAATAAACAACAAATTAACTTTCAACTTTAAATAGGTAAGAGTTTATTAGTCGAGGTTTCCACGTTCCGGTTATTCTTATAGTTTTTATTTTATTTATTTTGTATTGCACTTAGACAAACATAAAAGGCCTGCATAATGCCTTTCGACACTGTCTACCAGACTTGTACTATTTAGTATTCTGTGCTACCAGTCAACCGGAAAGGATGTAGAAAATAGAGATAAAAAAAAATGCTATTTAAGTAATATCATAGATTTAGATTTTTTTCACTCACATACTATTTAATATTAATTATATATTATAAATAATAATATATTATACTATTTAATATCTAATAGATTTTTAAAGTATGTTCCCCTTTTTGTTCGATTTGTTTTTTTTTGTACCATGTCTTTGAAATAAGTTTTAAGAATAACCGGAACGTGAAAACCTCGACTAATAAACTCTTACCTATTTAAAGTTGAGAGAAATTCGACTTGAGCATTTTCCAAAAACTTTGTTTCTCAGAACAGCTAACGCCATCTAGTTTCGTGTCAAAAAACTTATTTCAAAGACATGGTACAAAAAAAATCAAATCGAACAAAAAGGGGAACATACTTTAAAAATCTTAATTATTTTGCAACTTCTGTGACTATAATTAAAGAGATACTTTTTTGTTTTGTTAAATTACTCATGAACCATGACACGATGATTTTTCCGCTCTCGGTTTTTACTCTGTGGAAGCGTCTTAATAGTGCTGCCATCTATATGCGGTAACATGAACGAAGTTCAGGTCGGTAAAGCAGTTTTAGAAAATACCTAATAGAAATACTAATTATTTTTATTTATCTTAATTAACAAGGACTTATTTTAATTTATAATGAAATAAATAATGAAAAATGTGTGAAAGTCAGATTTTATGTAAAAAAATACTATCTCATTCTGCAGTAAATTTTGCATTTAAAACTACCGCCAATATTTTGCGGCGTTTCAGCCATTTTGCGAACCCCTCTACAGGAAGTGAGTTTTATAGGTGCTACGCAGGCGCAAATTGACCTTTCGGTTGAAGAACCCGTCGGTCACATGTGAGTGTCGATAAATATCTTAGTTTTATCGTGATTCTATTATAAATAGTTATTGTTATCGTTTTCGTAAGTATATGCTATGGTGATTCAAGTTTTTGTGAAAATTCTGCAGTACGGCTTTGTGGATAATGTGTAATAAATCTTGGAAATAGTTTCGTACCGCGGCGCCGGCACGTTTGATAAACTACTATTTTCCTATCGTTATCGCTCAGTTCCGAAGTAATTCAAGTTCAAATCATTCGTTTGCCACATTTTAGTGATTTTATTATCAGTGTAGTTTTATTGTCAGTTTGTGGATTGTTATTTTCGAGTGTTGTCTGAAGACATGTCCAAGATGTCCCGTTTCGAAGCCACATGTTCGCATACCGCACGAGTCTCGTGTGGTCAACAGCAAATGACAGGCTTGAGAAAAACCGTGTTTATTTGCTGTACCTATCTATTCATCTACAGTGCATCTATCCATGGCTTACATTGTTACTTTTTGAATTATTCGCACTGTAGGTGGGGTTAGTCAGAGGTGCATATTTCTGAAAACATATGTATGTATGGCTATTAATCATTAAAACAGATTGATAGGTTATGCGCAGTCCGTGATTGCAAGCAAGGTATTTTTACAAACGTCAAAGGTGCAACAATTTTGCTCTTCTCGACAATACCGATAAAATGTGAGTTTTAGCTATAATTAGTCGCGTTATCCACAACACACACGTGGTAAATTGCAATGATTTTGTTGAAACCCTATAAAACCGTAGGAGCTCTGGTATTTCTATATTTTGTTAACACTAGTAACAATATTGTGTTGAATTTTCTTTGTCTCCAATTGCTTTAAGTACTGAAACTTATCACTTTTAATAGGAGGCACTAGTAGGAGGTGATCTTAATTAATAATTATCTGTGTTTTTTAATGTACTAACTAAAAAAAATCTGTAACATCTGTTTCCATATGTTTAGTTGGTTATTAGCTAATTTTATGATAAAACAGCACCCTAATTACCAAAGAGGTAGTAAAATATCAAAGAATGATATATACAGTGATTCTTTGCTCTTTGCACCCTTCATTTGTTCTCTGCTATTTCAGTCAGATAGTGCTTTAAAACACCAAAATTGCTATTAGAAAGTGCTAATTTGATAAAAATACTTAATTTACAGCATCGGCTTCATTGTAGGTCTATTAGCAATTTTTACTACAATGATTCTGGTCTCTTTAAATTGTTCTTCATTACCTTTTTCATAAGTTTACTCTATTTCTTTAATAAAATATTTGAATGTAACTCGCAATACTTTATATTATATTCATCATAGATCTATTAAAATATTATAAATGTGGTGGATCCTCTTACTGGAACACCTTCTATTTACATATAATTCTCTGCATATCTTGAATAAATCAATAGTTTAAAAAATATATGTCTATCATAATAAGTTAATTAGACAGATGACAAGTATTGAAAACTTGATAGTGGTAAAAATCACTTCAACTGAGATTGTGCCAATATTTTTGTGTTGTATATAAATTGTTCTCAAAATACCAATGTTCGATAGGCTATTGCATAAAGTAAATTGTATTCATTTGATGTTCATAATATTGTATCATATTTATGTTGACAAACCTGTTTGGTGCAGGGGTGCTAACCCCGCCTTCTGCGCCAGACGTACCGGGTTCGATCCCCGGACAAGACAAATATTTGTGTGCATGAACATTTGTCTTGGTCTGGGTGTTTAATATGTATTTACAAAAAGTTCTTCATGACACTTAAAGTGGGCAAATAATATTGGTGTGATTGTATGCAAATATTTATTTATGTCATCCATACAAATTGTAGCTGATTGAATACAATATGAACTGTCAAATGAATACGATCACCTTATGCAATTGCACCCCTGATCTTGAGTCCGATTATCGTAATTAGCTTGGTCTTATTGAGGCAAAATCTGTAGTCCCTTCATACAATAACTAGTTTATGATTTGGAAACCTTTTTTATTATTCAAACTTGTTTGTTACATAAAACTTCCAAAAAATCCCTTTTTCCAACAAGTTCATTGACCTTTAAGGTCGAAGACCTATTTTTTTAGCATCAAAGTGTTACTCATAGTACATATATTGTCAAGGTTTAGTTCTTTAGCACACTATTGATGTTGAATGAATGCAACTAAATAGTTGGCCATTTTCATTATATCATATTTATAAAATAAAATGGCTATCTTTGTTTTGTTACATCATCTTTTTATCTGTAAAAGGATTAGTCACTGCAATAGGTATTGTATTCATCTTTGTGTCACCTTTCTGTCCAAGTTCACAGATTAGTAAATGATTTTTCAGTAATTTTTTTTAGGAGTGTTGCATTTGGTGCAGCGCACACCCAAAGCTCTTGAGTGTTGTTTCTTGACTTGAAAGTTTAAATTGATGAAATATTTGTATATGGCTTAAAATAAAAAGGTTGTAGTTGAATTAAGTTCTTTTTTAACAAGCTTGGCTTTCATGTAGGTACTGCCACTACTGATATGATAGTGGAATAATATACATGTGAACTGACATTTCATATTATGAAATTAAATGTGGTTCCAATTCTGCTATTATCATTTTGTCACAGAAGTTGTATGTTGTTGGATGAATTTTGCAGTTTGATTTGCATCATATTTTGAGTACACAGCTATTTTTACCCAGCTTATACAGTGGGTAGTGCATTGTAATTATTAGTGATCTATGTCTACAAAGTCTAGGCTTGTGGGTTAGATTAGCATACATCTGATGAGAATTTAAGTTTTTTTGTCTCTGGGTGTTAAATATTTATGTTGTTGATTTACTTTATTTCAACAAACATTATCTCTTTTCCCAGATCACTCCTGACCGTAGTTTAAACTCCAGCACACAACACAATGGGTGACATTGAGGACACACACTTCGAGACCGGGGACTCCGGCGCTTCGGCGACCTTCCCCATGCAATGCTCGGCTCTGCGCAAGAACGGTTTCGTGATGCTCAAAGGACGCCCCTGCAAGATCGTCGAAATGTCAACCTCTAAAACTGGAAAGCACGGCCACGCTAAAGTCCACTTGGTGGGCATCGACATTTTTAACGGCAAGAAGTGAGTAATTCTTAAATTGATTAGAACTTTTTAATTTCGCATTTTACAACTGCTATTTTTATGTAATAAATATACTAGAAAAACCACCACCAGGGGATTTTTCTAGTATATTTCTTATTAGTATTTAGTTTATTCCTACTTTGAATTATTATACTGTTTGATATCCATAACAAATTCTTTAAAACATTCTTTTAAGAAATTTGGAAGGAAGCTACATATTGTTTCATAATTGTTGTATAAGAACTACTTTTTATCAGCTGGTGTTTATTTATGTATTTATTTATATTAATAATTGTTATATATGCATTTATCATGTATATTCTTGTGGAATTCTTAGAACTTGTACAATTATAAATCATACTAAAAATGAGGTCACATTATAAAGGCGAGCCTATAGAGTCGCGAATGCAGTCCCATACTGCCTTCGTGCTGCGGGTACTCGCAAATTATATACCAGGCCCGACTATGCGTCTCGTTGTACAACTGTATATCGAGATCACCGTACAGGGGCACATATTTCTACCACCAAATATTCAAATTCTACTAATCATATTTCTTGATGTTATGATTTTATTCCTGTTCTTTGATACTATTTCAGTCAGGTGTTATCTTTATGGTCAAGAAGCCACCTTAACCCTCCTTAAGTTTTTCTTGTATAGTATGCAATAAGAGTGCGTGCAGTGCAAGTAAGTTCCATCAAGCTGGAGCGTGTTCTGATTGCATAGTAAACAAGAGTGATTATTTAGTTTGCATGCTCATGACTTAACAATTTATAAAAATACTAAGTACATAAACTTATGATTTCTTTATCTATATCCAGATATGAAGATATCTGCCCCTCCACCCACAATATGGATGTGCCCCACGTAAAACGCGAGGACTACCAACTGACCGACATCTCTGACGACGGCTACTTGACCCTGATGGCTGACAACGGTGACCTGCGCGAAGACCTCAAGATCCCAGACGGAGATCTTGGCACCCAGCTTCGCTCTGACTTCGATAGTGGCAAAGAATTGTTGGTGAGTAACAGAACTTTTTTTTTTATAATTGGGAAATGCTTGGCCTTAATCTTCGTCATCAGCTATTTTAATGTCCCCACTGCTGGGGCACTGACCTTCATTATGGATAAATAAGGAAAAGGCCATCATACCTGATGTTAAGTAATGACGTGGCTGAAGGTGAAATTGCGCTTTTCCCAGAATTCTCAACCACTGAAGAACTGGCTATCTTATCTCTTATACCAAAATACAATAATGCTAAAAAAAAATTTTATGGTGACAAACTTAGATAAGATGGTGGTAGCTAGGCAGGAGAACTAAGAACGAAACATCTTTGGTGGTTCTTTTTTCCAATCAACATTGAATTTGCTAGCCATTGGATTCGAAATTGATTGAAGATTGTACAGAATATTGAATAAGGCCAAGTAGCTGTTAACTATACATTAAGCGGAGGTAGCATAACATGTTGTATGGGCGACGCGACAACTACATGAAACTACTTTGCGTAAAATAGCAAGAGACTTAATTTGAGAAAAATCGTTGCTGTCGCTTCACCGTCGCCGTACAGACGTGCAGACGACTTACAGCGAAAACATTGACTCCTCCTACTTTACTTGTATAGCAGAGAAAAATGAGAAATGAAATGAAATCTTTAATATATATATATATTTAATAATATATATTTATTTATTTCACCAAAGAAAAAATACATTGATTGGCAAGTAACAATAAGACAACTGTAAACATAACTTAGTTCTTATATGTAATAAACCATTGATTGAAACAAGCCAATGGTAAACATCTGCACCCGAACTAGGAAACCTGTATCTCAGGTGCAGTGCTCTTACTCTCACTATTTACAATACAAGGTTTAACCAGAGAGGCAAAATGGTATAAACTAAAACTAATAAAAAATGCCAGAATCAAAACTAAACCTTAAAGTTAGATTATATTATGTAGTGAACCTCTCACGGTGAGTAAAATGAATATGAGTGAGTGTGTGTCGAGAGGGTGTGTATATTGTTGAGTCATAATGAAATGGAATTATTTGAATTTATTAAAGAATCTTATATTCGTTAAAGGTACCTAGCATAATTATATATTTTTGTCATTATTGAATTATTTATTTATTTTAAAAATTAACTCGGTTTCGTCGTAACTCAAGGTTTTCAACCAGTCACAAACACAATTTTTGAGTTGATGCATGTTTAAGTTATATATATTGTTAATTTTGTTTATTTTATTATATATAAAAGGACCAAGAAAGTTAAAGAAATTTTGGGCAAAGTGATGCTTTGCAAAAAATGTTGGGCATACATTATAATTTGTATGTTTTGAAGCTAATAAATTTTTGTCATATTTTAGCAGGGAGTGTTGCCTGAGAGTTAGCTGCAATATAAAAATTTTGACAATCCTATAATGCTGAAGATTGATTTCTGTGAGTTTTAAATATAGATTTATGGCTCCAAAAATGTCGAATTCGAGATGTCGAAGGCGCGAGAATTGCCCTCCTGGGCGATCGTATCTATTCAAACCCATTCCAAGGGAAAAAAGTCAAACAATATTAAAATTACGACGATCATAACGACCTCTAGAGCGACCATCAATACGGTTTTCGTAAAGGTTGATCCACCGGCAGGCGACATGGGGCCCAATTCTCGTAATGCTTAGTCACAATCGTATTCCAATGGTGTTTCAATGGTAGTCCTGTTTTACACGGTTCTTGTTACAACAGTGTAAATAAACACTACTATTGAAACACCACTGAGAGACGATTTTGACAAAAATTTAGCAGAATTGACATCTGCTTGCTCGCATATACCATGCATTGCTGGGGCGAGGCCGTCAAGACATGTGAAACCTTAGCAATGTCACTGGACATCTCAAAGTTCTTTGACAAGGTTTGGCATGCTAGTCTGCAGAGCAAGCTTCCAGTTTACGTCATCCCTACTGGATTTTGCAACTAGATCTCTCATTTCCTGAGCGAACGGTCCATCAGCGTGGTCGTCGATGGCAGCTCTTCAGACCCAACGGCTACTAATGCCGGAGTTCCTCAGGGGTCTGTCCTCTCTGCAACTCTCTTCCTGCTGCACATCAATGAACTTCTTCGACCATTGTTGGGTACTTAGACGACAGTACAGTAACAAAGAGATACCTACTTGTCCAACGCAGCGACGAAAGGACTGTCATACAGTCTTTAAGGGAGGCCATGGTGGAGCGGACGAATGCAACTTTGAGTGTTGTATCTCAAGGGGCGACGATAATTTGGTCCAATTCAACGCCGCCTAAACACAGGCGTGTCTCTTCTCCGCGAAAAGGCGTCCTTTCACCCTTTCTACTTTCCGAGCCTCGTCCGTAGACATCACCGACCACCTCGACCTTCTTAACATGGCGTTGACTGACAACCTCAACTTCGGCGTTACCATCAAGACGATGGCACAAATTGCGGCGAAAAAGCTGGGCATTCTGAATAGGGTCAAACGATACTTCACACCTGGACAGCCTCTCAGTTTTTATAAAGCTCAATTCCGATCGTCTATGGAGTATTGTAGCGACCTCTGGGATGGCTCAGCTAAATACCAACTCGCTACTCTTGACTCAGAGCCCACGAGCTGGTTAAAAACCTACATACTTTGAGTCACCGCCGTAAAGTCGCATGTCTGTAGATTTTACTGTGGGGAGTGTGCATCTGAGCTGCATAACCTCATTCCGCCTCCTTTTTTCCATCGGATTACCAGGCTACCAGTGGCGAAGGGTCTAAATGATTTGCATGGTGAAATGGTTTGTAGATCATAATAGCTATGTCATCAAATTGTCTGTTACCTATTACTTAAATATATCGGGAATCAAAATGTTTTATTTTCCAGGTTTATTATTGCCTGATTTGTGGTTTTTCTTGGCCCTGCTTACCTTCACCATATTTCGTTCGACCCCTCGCCACAGCAGGCTAGGTAGAATAACATTTAACAGTCAAAAGAAAGACGTTGAGTTGTGTGTCTGTACACAACCATGGGACAAGACCGGCACATGTCCGGCGCCCCTGGGCAGTCGCCCGTGCTCAACCCCTAATGCCGCTACTCAAATGACGAGATCAGTATAATTCTAATTAGCATTATTTATTAGAACTGTTCAAATATTTACACTAGTGTCTTTGCACAAGACATCTAGTAAGAACTGTAACTGTTTATAAAAAAAAATACAATCTACTGCTTTTAAAACCAGACCATAATTAAACCCATTAATGACATCATCGTAAAAGGCATTAATTAATTCTGTATTTTTATGTAAGGTTATAAGTACAAAACTAAACCTTTGAAAAAATAACATAATACGCAGTATGAATTGTTTTAATATAGCCCCAGCATAAGATGAGGAATTTATTTTAAGTGGCCCAATTATCAGGGGCTTAAGCTGTTTTAATTGGACAAATCTACACAAACAAGACCTCGCAGAAGCCGAGATCGATGAAACTAAATTTAACATCAACATGGTTCGATCTTCGTTGAAACACAGGGTTGATTGCTAACTTTTGAGCTGTCTGATAATCACAGAACAAAGTAAAATAAAACATAGTTTTTATATTATACATTTAATTTAATTAATATTAAAAGTACATTAGTTAGTCATATTGGTGCAATTACTAAAAGAAAATCAAATCCGTTGCAGAAGCGTTTTTTTTTATTTTATTTGGAACATTACAACGCGCCAGCAATGTTTAGGGAAAGGGCGTGCTGGGGTTATTAAATTCTCTTTGTAATGTTCCAAATTAAAAAAACTCTCCTGCAATGGATTTGGCTTTCTCTGTCTGTAAATTTTTACAATATTTCCATGCATGTTTGAGTAAAATAGAATTCCCAGTAAATTATCTTACTAAATTATTATGAATTGTTTACGAAGCAGGCGGTAGGTAGTTTAAGTTTAGATGGCATAGATATTGATTTTATTCGCGGCACGTGACCCTTAATTATTAACTAATGCCGATTCAGGCCGTCTTGACACGGAAACTTCGTTTACATTCATGCCTTTTTCATTTTGTCACTGTCCAATAATAGAATTTATAATCCACAAGTTTTAACTGAAGATATATCTCTAGATTAGCCGCCACCCGCGATTTTTATATATCAAGTGCATCGAGGGTTATAGCGTATTCTCAAATAACCTCCTCACGAATTAAGCTGACAAATGCTAAAATAACAAAATTTATTCTAATTATGACGATATGTTTTAAAATACCTTAGTCTTATCCTAACATTACTTGACATAACTTTTTAATTTTGCATTTTACAATGCTATTTTTATGTGATAAATATTGAACAAGAAAATACACTAGAAAAAAGCAACTTGTCTCATGTCATCCCGTCATTCGACATGAGACAAGTTGCTTTTTTTCTAGTATATTTTCTTGTTTAATATTTATTACTTGACGTGTCAAATCACACTTAGTCAAAGTAAGTCGAGTATAGAGTCACTGGCGCATTTTATTAGTATGTTGGTGCTAAATTCACTCGGAAATAAATTCTCAAATAACCTCCTCACGAATAAAGCTGACAAATGCTAAAATAACAAAATTTATTCTAATTATGACGATATGTTTTAAAATACCTTAGTCTTATCCTAACATTACTTGACATAACTTTTTAATTTTGCATTTTACAATGCTATTTTTATGTGATAAATATTGAACAAGAAAATACTCTAGAAAAAAGCAACTTGTCTCATGTCATCCCGTCATTCGACATGAGACAAGTTGCTTTTTTTCTAGTATATTTTCTTGTTTAATATTTATTACTTGACATGTCAAATCACACTTAGTCAAAGTAAGTCGAGTATAGAGTCACTGGCGCATTTTATTAGTGTGTTAGTGCTAAATTCACTCGGAAATAAAACCTCTGTCCTTAACCTGGACTAGCTTTAATAGCTAGTCATATGGACTATGGATTTTGAGGACAATTTTCATTACACGTAATATGTAATATAAATTCAGTTCAGCTAGTCATTTCACAATATAGATTTTGAGAGCAGTTTTCATCACTTTTTTACGCGTGTTATATGGTATAGAGCTGGAAATAAAATAGCATGAAATGGCGTCGCGTGTTTAACATACGTTTTATTCTTTTATGTATACATTACTCTTATTTTATGCGCCAGTTGTAATTTATTTGATTGAGAAATAGTATTGTTTTATTGATTGAGAAACGAAACAGATAGGAATGTTGATAACAAGAGCTTATTAACTCATCCTTAACCTTAACCTTCAGGTTTCATCATACCTGATGTTAAGTATTGATAAGGCTGAAGATGGAAGCGAGCCTCTCAATCACTGAGGAACTGGCTATCTTATCTCTAACTGCCGGAACACAACAATGCTGAAAACAATGTTGTTATGGCGTTAGACTTAGTTAAGATGGTGGTAGCTAGCCAGGCGGACTTATAACAAATCCTACCGCTAACCAATAACCGAATACAATATGTACCGCCGATGTAAATCGAACTCGGGACCCCTGCGTCTGATACCGGTGGTTGTAACCACTAGACCACAGAGGCGGTTAAAGTTCAGTTTCACTGCTTATTTTACTTTTTAAAATGAAACCCTTGATAGCTATTATTTTAATATTTATTACATTTGTACTTATTAAGCTACACAATACATATTTAACTTTTTATCATTCATGTGAACTGTATTGGGGGAAATTCCCTAATCATATCATTAATAGCTTAAACTCATACCATTTTATCTCTTGTTCCAGTGCACTGTGCTGAAGTCTTGCGGTGAGGAGTGCGTGATCGCAGTTAAGGCAAACACAGCTCTTGACAAATAAACCAACTCAGCATTTATAGGGATATAACAAGCTATAATTTTTTTACAATCAAAAAACTCTTACATAAATGTAAACATAATATTATGTATAATTTAACGTAAAAATATCGTGGTACGGCGCGGAGCTCGCTATGCAACCGTGTTTTGGCTGACTGGTTCTCGACAGAGGCGTACATACCAGTTGCAATTATTTTTGTTGTATGCCTTCTGGCCAGCGAACAAAGAACGCAATCGTGCAACCCTGAAGATGTGTCAGAGAGAAGTTTCTAGAGACCCTGAGATGTGTGAAAATGTGATTGTGGTGGAGGTCTCTAGTCCTGATGCTAACGATATGTATTCTTCATGTATTTAGCATCAGGATAAGCCAGCTGAACGTTGTTACGAGTGTGCGATAAGAGAAATGAAATAGCAACACTTATGAACTAGAGAAGCGTATCTACATTAATTTATTTAAACTATAAGTGTAATAGTGTAACAATGTAGCCGAATGTAGAGAACAAGATTCATGTAACGCAAACGCGACGCGAGGCTAAGGGTCCGTTCACATGATCCACAACTACACTGCACCCGTTCAGTTACTGCAAGCATTTACGACTTTACCTCTCAGGCCTGGGTTATGAGACACAATAGATATTCCATTGTTCTCTGGGCACGGTGTCCTGCTAGCTTATGATGAATTTAAAGTAAGTCTTACTTAAAGAGCCAATTGAATAAAGGAAAATATTACCTTTTGCTTCTATTATATGAAGTGAACACTTCGTATGTGACGAATAATTCAGTCATTGTACATCAATTACCAAGCATTATTTGAAGTGGATGCTTCGTATTTGATAAAATACTCTGTAAATATTCATCAAATACGAAGTATTCACTTCAAAAAATAGAAGCAAAAGGTAATGCTTTTCTTTATTTCAATTGACCCGTAGAACTAAATCAAAGCACCCTTTCGTATAACTCAAAGAGTTGGTAGAGGGGTTATTATTTTGAACTTGATAGAATATTGAGTCTACATAGTAGAGTATGCAACTAGCATGGACGGGTCAGTGCGGTGTGGTCAGCAGCGGCAGCCTCCGAGTGCCGCGCCGTCTACCAACTTCACGTTTGTTTTGTTTTGTTTGTTCTCTTTTCGCTTACGACGTAGTTCACGTTAACGTTACGTTGCGCTCCCAGAGACGCCGAACGCTGTCGATCGAGATCGGTGAAAATTCCATGTGGTGGATATTAAATGTTATAGTGGTATTATAATCTGACGAAAAGGTGGACGCAAACTTGAAGTTATTACCATATTTTAATGCTAAATTAATTAATACATATAAAAATCAAGGAAATAAACAAAAAAATAGAAATAAAGAAAATTCTTGAATGTGGTGTGTGATTGATTAGTCCTCGGCCGCTGGTGGCGGGCGCCGGGCGGCGTTATATCCCTTGAGTGTGACTTGCCATCTGTTCAAATAAACCGCTCTCGTACCACGGACTCGGACCGCGCTTTAGAACAAACCTCTATATCCTTACATGTGCTAAATCGTTGAAGACTGATGTACTGTCACTTTTGAACGAATATCTTCAGTGAAGACTGAACATGCATTTTATATAATGAAATAGTTAGTTCCCATGAGCACCCCTACCGCCTAACGGTATAGCTTGTATAGTCAGCATCATATATATAGACACAGCTCACGTGCTCATATCACTAGGAACATCCAAAGTGATCAAATATATTGGTACAACCATAGTGTTTATTAAAAATGAGAACTCTATAGAGCGTTCTATGTCGTTGTCATCAATTTCAATACTTGAGTTGTATTGATATTATTGATCATTTGGATGTTACTGAATATTTGAGCACATTGACTGAGTCTATACATATGATGCTGACTGTACTATCGCTATAGCTATCAAACTTCAAACTCTCATAAGAGCCTTCAACCATAGGGTTTTTGTCTAATATCTATTCATCTATTGGATTCACTATTGCATTTTTAGTGTGAAAGTGATAGCGTTAGCGAGAGCCCTTGATAAGGGGTTTAAAAAAATCTATAGCGATAGCACAAGTTATAACGTTAGGCGGTCGGAGTGGAGGTCGTGTAAATCTGCCTTCTCTAGCTCTCTTTATTTGAACATATGAAATGTTGCACGTAATCGAGTGGCTTAGTATTGCCTGAATTCCATGTTTGTAAGTATAGGTTGGCGCCGCCACCGTTCGAGTGCGCGGGCTAGGTAGGAATTCACTCGAGTGTGGACTTATCAGCATTTTATAACATCAAATTGTCAAAGACGATTGATATACGAAATTAATGTAAGGTAAGGCCCTAAAGGAGAGATATTTTTTTATGCCTTCAAAATTTAAACATCGCAGGTTGTAGACTTAATTTTAGGCTGTTTTATAGACACGGCGATGATGTCCGTCTGTACATTTTTTGTCGAAATTGCATAATCGTTATTGTTGGTCAAGTTTTTATACTTAGCAGCTTGTAATCGGGTTTTTATTTATTTTAAAGAAAAACCTAACCTAAGATATGTGTAAAGACATCGGGAGGTGTAAAATAAAATAATTTAGTAAAAAATATAAACTTTTCTTTGGTCGGTTTAGTCGATGTTCCCCGTGGATGGACCTTATAGATGGCGTAATATATAATTATAATTCTTCGTCGGATATCCGTATGATACCTGATACATAAGATACTGTGCGCATTAAATGTGAGACAATTACTCGTACCCATTTAGGATTAATCGTTGGTGCACCCATAAGTTATATCATTAGGAATTGATTGCTCTCTTGCACACGGTCTGTTGCTGCTTACGCAGACCATATTTGTGGACGAGCTGCGACTTCAAAATTGGCGTATATGTATTGACACTGCATTTACTTGGGAATGTAATGAACTAGCCATTAGGTATAACTCATGTCGGTGTGCCCTTATGCAATAGTGTTGGTGTTGTTATCCTTATCATGGAGCCATGCTGTCGGCCTGTGGCGAGAGATGGGACTATGTTGTATCGACTTATGTGCGTACTTTTATTTAGGAATCTTAAATTATTTTTTTATATTGGGGCGAGGTTGAATAACAGTGATGTGACAGTTTAGAACTCTGTATATACGTAAGATGGAACTTGCATGGATTTCATAATTGTAATTGAGCCCACTCTTGCAGTTTTCGACGTATTTGTTATGTCAATGTGCGAAAAACTTTCTACCGAATTTAATAGCAATGGCCAATAAATAAATGTAAATGCAGTAAGTATTTAACAGTCTGTCGAATTAAATCTGTACAAAACGAAAGACCGTGCCTTGTGATTCAACACCTCTTTTTGTAGATTTTTAGTTTGATCCCATTATGTTTCATTAGTTTTATTTTAGATGGTAGAGCTGTATCACGTCAAAAAAAGAACTTAATCGTGCTAGCTAATCTAATGTCATGGTATGTCATCCTCAAAAGTAATATGTGCATTGCGTTGTAGTGGAGATAAAGGTGAATTTGCCATGTTAGGTTTCTGATTGACGTTTCGATGCGCTGCGACTCTGCGCTAGTATAAATTGAGCCATAACGTTTTGCGTTAATCAGTTGGTAAACTCGGGCCTATGTGTAAGGGCCAAGACACATCTAACCGAATTTCCGTTGCATAACGCCGATACACATAATCAGAGGCGAGTTACGAGTAAATTACACAACGTAGGATCGGCGACGTAGATTCAGTTACATGTGACTTGGCCCTAAGTTGAGGTTGAAAATAATAAAATCTCAGATTAATGTGATGTCAATACAAAGTTTATTTAAAACTAAAATTGTAATACCTGAATACACAATGTAGACAAGTGAGGGTATAATCTATCTATAAAAGAGTTCTTAAAACTAGATAACATTTTGACAAATTCAAGATGTTCTTTTCGCAAGGCTTAATTTTAGGTTTTCAGTCTTTCATTCTTAGGCCAAATCCTACATCGGCATCTATATTAGTCCATCACAGGCTGCTATCAAATTTATATAACAGTCATTAAAATATCGATTATAGCTTCGTTTTGATCACTTCAGTAAAGATTTGGCCAGGGTTCTAGCGCAAGCGGAAACCAAGACCAGTATTAGACCAAACCAGCCGATATATTCGAAACTATACCAAAGGGTCAATTCATACTAGCGCAGAGTCGTAGCGTCAATCTGAAACTAACTTCCACAACGTACTGCACGTATTACTTCTGAGATAAACTGAATACGCGCGCGTTCAACGGAATTCGTGCTGTTGAGCACGATGAATTTGCGTTTCTTATCCCAGAAGAAATATGTGCATTATGCAGGCCTGACATGCATAACCTAGCGTGTGTGCGATAAAACTGTAGTTTTGATAATATTCATGACAGGCAACAGGCACGCATAACCTTGCGTGTATGGCCTGCTTTACTTTGTGGAGTTAAGGGTGCATTTGATAAGTGTCAGATTGACGTTTCGATGCGCTCCGACTCTGCGCTAATATGAATTATCTCCAATGTATGTTCCACACCGAGCGGACGGAGTCGGCGCGCAGCGCAGCGCATTTTACAATTGCTGAAGGAAATTGAAACACCCGTAAAGAAATTAAGTTCCATATTTACATGTAATTTACATAGCCGACCGGCGCCGGTGCGTGTAATGCATGTAAATATGGAACTTAACTTTATGGATTTGATTTTAGAATTTATCAATGCTATTTTTATACTTATGATAAATTTTAAATAGAAAAAATCAACTCGTCAATCCGAAAATTCTTTACGGATGTTTCAATTTCCTTCAGCAATAGTAAAATACGCTGCGCTGCGCGCCGACGCCGTCCGTCCAGTGTGGAGCATACATAAGCCACAATTGCACGATAGAATGAATGTTTCATAGAACTCGTGGTCTAATTCGACAATTGGTTTTTAACTTGCGCAAGACCCTAAACCTAAAAAAAATGTGTATTCTAACATTTCTCGACCCTTATTGCTTAACTATAAGCGTTAGTATAAAAATACTATTTTCAATTTATGTAAAATACAACATGGTTACAACATCAACATCAAACTTAACTTTTTGTACGTCTTGGAAGAACAGTGTCGATCGACCAACAGTAGAGCTATAATACATGTCATTATAAAATAAATGTGACTTCGAGTCAATCCCCATGTTTTTTTACAATAACAATTATTACTATTCACATCACAGCCGTGTTTTCCATACACACTAGAACTTACGCGACATGTACCATGTTTTTTTTAAACGAGCGTTGGTTGACAACAAAATCTTGCATAAAAAAACCCATAAAGTGAAGTTGGGAATAAAAATAAAACAAGTACAACAATCAGCGTAAAATGATCGGAGTATTCACACCTACCAAAATACCGAACCGTTGGAATACTCCGATCATTTTGACGCTGACTGTACAATGACCCGAGATATGTGCGGACAAGAAAGCAGCTAAACCATTATTCGCTGGGACCTAGGAAATAACTATATACAGCATGCACAATCATGAAACATTGAAATAACAAATTTTAAACTTGTAACTCGTAATGCAAGTATAATTTATGTGTGTAGAACACTTTGAACCTTAACTTTATGTAAAAAGGGGTTAATGCAGCTGGCCACAACCGGGACGTTCTTCTTATAAGGTTCTCTACTCCACCAGTGTTAAAAAAAAATATGTGGCCTGCAAACGGAATTTGTATGGGGAACTTCCTGATCGGCCAGTTGAGTTGTTTTGGGATTTGGGATATTATTATATGAAAAATAATAATGTTTAAGAAATAATTTATAATTCAATGGAAACCTATCTGTGATACAAAAGCTTTTGAAATATATTAATTTTTTTAATTAAAAAAGCTACTGACCTACAGGGAAGGTCCCCGACTGTACAACAAAACAAAGTCGTAACACGTATCTTAATGAAAAGTTCATCCCTAAACAATACTGGAATGCGTCTTTATCGAAAGCTGTAGCAGAGCGTCGGATGGCCCTCTCTAGGTTCCGTCGTAACCCAACTCCACACAATTCCGACTTATTAAAAGAAAAGATCAACCAAGCTAGAAACTTATTATATAAAGCTAGGGCGAACAGTTTCCAAAATTTCTGTTCATCCTGTGATCAGTCGACTTCTTCTTGTGAGTTATATCGTAAAATGAAATGGCTAAAGGGCTATAGGACTACTAGAACTTGTGTGGATAAAGATAAAGCCTCTGAGTTACTTAAGAGTCTAACCCCAGATTTTGCAACACCGGATCGTCCTTTGTTTTCCTCAAGTAATTCCAACTTAGAGACGAGTATTTCCATTACAGAGCTGAATAATAATATCTCTAACAAAAATACTACACCAGGTTGTGATGGAATATCTCATTTAATGTTAAAAAACCTCCCTGAAAATGCAAAAGTAATTTTAACTCATATTTACAATATGATTATTTCTTCTGCAGTAGTCCCTCGTCAGTGGCGAGATATTCAAGTGTTACCAATTCCAAAAGTGGGCCAAGAACAAAATAATTCGAAATCATTAAGACCTATCTCGCTGATGTCTTGCCTTTGTAAGCTCTTTCATAATATCATCAACAAAAGATTGGAGTGGTATTGTGAGAAGAATCATCTTTTCTCTCCCAGTGTTACAGGCTTTAGAAAAACAAAATCTTGTCTGGACAGTTTAGCTACTCTAGTTTCACATATTTTGATAGGATTTACACAAACCAAACATACTGTTGCTTGCTTTATTGATATTAAAAATGCATACAATAATGTCAATGTTTCATATCTGGTTTCGGTGTTAGATCGTATTGGTGCCGGTTTCAAAATTTGTAGTTATCTGTGGAACTTTCTTAAGGTCCGAAATCTCAAGATTTTGATCGATAGCACAGAAATTGAAAGGAAAACTTGCTCGGGCTTGGCTCAAGGCGATCCTTTGTCCCCGTTATTATTTAATATAGCAACAGTAGACATCTGTTCAAAAGTAAAAAATATTTACATCTCCCAATACGCAGATGATATGGTTATTTTTGCTTCATATGACAACTTAGCAGATAGTACAAGGGAACTGCAGTCAGCATTAAATTTAATTGTTAAATTATTGGAGCCTATTGGTTTAGAAATTGCAACAGCCAAAACCAAAGTTTGTGTCTTTCAAAGAGGTTTTCGTAAAGATGCAGTCCAGTTAAAACTAAATAATAATAATTTAGCTTTAGTAGATTCTGTTAAATATCTGGGTTTGTGGCTTGACCGGTCACTAAGATGGACAAAAGAAATAAATGAGCTAGCAGAACGAACTATCAAACTTACAAACATAATTAAAATCTTACGCGGCCCGGGATGGGGAGTGCATCCTTTGCATTTAAGAAGGATTTATATTAGCTTGATTCGTAGCAGACTTGATTATGGCAGTTTTTTGAATGGTAATAGTAGTAAAACCAATCTAGGCAAACTTGACAAATTACAAAACCAATGTTTAAGATTGGTAGGAAGTTTCATCAAATCGACTCCAATTCATGTAATGGAAAATGAACTTGCCATCCCACCGTTGCAGATAAGGAGATTTTACTTAGCTAGTAAATTTTGGTTTCAATGTAAGTCTTTTAAAGAAAATGATAATATTAAACTGTTAAATGAACTTCAATCTTTAAAGAATAGACCCTTCTGGCGGCGCAAAAAAATACCTGTACTTCTACAAGTGCATGAGAAGTTTGATGAGATATTTATACACCAAGAAAATCAGTTAGGCATGTATTCTGCACAAACATGGATGAGCAATATGGATCTTACAGAATGCTTAAAACCTAGTTTAGAGTGTGTAATCAAACCGAAAAATAAATATTTAAATGAAGACTTAAAACAACTCTGTGAGCATTCCATCTTAGACAAGTACTCCGATTTCTATAAAATTTATACTGATGCATCCATAGACGGTTGTAATATTGGAGTTGCATTTGTAGATCCTCAGACTAATAGTATCTGTAGATTAAAGATAGATTGCAGAATTTCTATAATGCATGCGGAACTCATAGCTATTCAGGAAGCGCTTTCTTACGCAGGTTCGCTCAGCTTTGACAAAATTGTTATTTTGACAGACTCCAAGAGTGCAGTGCAACATTTGGCTCGCTGTACCTCGAATTATCGAGGAACACCGATTGCCTATTCGATTCTGCAATCTATCTTTGATCTTAAACAGAGGCAAAAGTTTGTGACGCTCCAGTGGATCCCTGCTCATGTTGGTATCGTAGGAAACGAACAAGCGGATTTCTTTGCGAAAGAAGCGGCTACTATAGGTGTTACTGATAGCAGCTGTGTACCATATTTCACAGACCTCTTGAGGTTAACTAAAATAGAATGTCGTGAAAACTGGACAGAATACTTTAATGAAAGGTCTCTCTCAAAAGGAATTTGGTACAAAACAATACAGCCTACACTTAATGGAATCCCGTGGTTTGACGATCCCAATATGACCAGGCAAGACACTATCACCGCACTCAGACTGCGCTCCGGTCACATTCCACTAAACAGTTTTGCATATTTAATGAAAAAGACAGACTCCCCAAAATGCAGCGTATGTGGAGACATTGAAGATGTCCATCATATTATGATGGAGTGTGAGCGGAACGCGTCTGAGAGATTGCAATTGTTCATTTGTTCACCGTATAATTGTGAGATTGGTTTCAGCAATAGTATTTTAGCAACTCCTCTGTCAAAAACGGCCAAATTACTATATTATGTTGTTCAGTGTGGACTTAATCGTAGATAAGTGTTTATTTTTATAGTTTTTGTAGTGTTACCTATGAGGGTGGCATTTCCTAAGGAAAAACCCTCGTTAAAAAAAAAAAAAAAAACACTTATTTAACATTTTGACCATCTTGTTTACTTGCCTTACTCATATTAGCACCAACATTTTGCTCATCATCGTCATCCTCAGAACTACTGTCCGATGACACCTCAATTATTAGAAAAGGATCGATTACACTCAAAATGTTAACAGTAAAATCTCTACCTAATTCGTTGAGCTCTCTTATTGTATTCTCTGATTTCACTAATGCACTATCCATTTCCCTATTATACAAATTTATTTCCACATTATCTCTATTTGTTACTTTGTTACCTTCAGATTGGCAAGTTATTACTGCGCCACCATCGGTCTTTCGTTTAATTTCGAGAACATTACGGGTTTCTTTGACAGTAGTACTGGGTGCAGGTATTGTAGATGTGTTTTCAATGGAACACGTCTCTACATTAGATTTACTACTATCCAAAGGCATGTTCACGAGACTGCCGTAGTTTACTATATAAATTTGTGTGAAATTTAAATCGTTAACATTACCAGATGTTCTGTTACAATTTTCGTCTTTAGAATAATCTTGAGTATTAGTTGTTTGACCTTCATTGTTATTAGTATCAAAGTCATCAAAAGTTTCTATACTAACAACTTGTATGTTACTAGACTTTTTACTGTTCAATAATGTGATGTCTTCACTCTGTTCATTAACGTTTTTGTTGACTATATCTGACGAATTCTTGTTGAAATTGTCAGCTAAAGCTATTTCAGTGTTTATACTCGCTGCTCTTCTTATATTTGAGTCATTATGCATTTCCTTTTCTGTTTGTCTGCTACTACTAGATGGATCACAACTCTCACCGACATTATTTAAACTCTTATTAGATACAACTTCGTTACCAGAGGATATTGATTCAATTCTAATTTGCGTGACATCGCCATTGGTTGTTGTATGATTATTATCATTTTCAGTTGTAATAGAATTTGTGTGATTTTCAGCAGTCAAACAATTTGTGGTTGCTTCCTTTTCTTGCGTTGGCTTCAGCGAATTGTCTTCTAAGCTTGAATATCTGAAATGGTTAATTCCATAGTTTAATATGACAGTAAATAATTAAACATAACTACTAGTAGTGCTAACTATGGGTCTGATAAGAAAGCTCAATTGGGGCGGAAAGGTTCTGGAATGGCGACCGCGCACAGGACGACGCTCCGTGGGTAGGCCTCCGACAAGGTGGACCGACGATCTGGTGAAGGTCGCGGGAAGCCGCTGGATGTGGACTGCGCAGGACCGATCGTTGTGGAAATCCTTGGGGGAGGCCTATACCCAGCAGTGGGTGTCATGTGGCTGAGACGACGACGACGACGACTAGTGCTGCTTAAAGAACAAATTTCTAAATTCCACACATAAGTAACAATCGAGTTTTTTTCCTGTTCCGTGAGTGTTTTTGCTCATAAGTATAATATTAAGCTAAAGGTTTTGTCTACATCATAATTTTGGTTGATTTCACTAACTCAAGTGGTTAGGCTGCTAAGTTTGGAAATATGTAATTAATTATCTATGTATGATCTGTTGGTATCACTAAAAAGTATTCTAATCGCCAAATCAAAAAAAGGTAGACTGAGGAAATGTAGTTCAATTTACGCCCGGTAGGTGCACTGCTTACTTTCCCATACATTTGTTAATGTAAGATTCAATGAATTTTTCCCATGTTTTTCGTACTAAACCCACAAAATATTTTTTTATAAAACTTATTATTTAAAGTTAAATATATATATTTGAAAAGTAAAACCCACTTACTTTTCAAATATATCGCTTTCTTTGGATTTTCCAATGAGCTTGTTCATATGGAGTCGAGCTGCAAGTATCGGGTCCTTATCTGCGGGGTCCTCCAAAGATTCGTCCTTCACCAAACTCATCAGATCTCGCCATTCGCGTTTTTGCCGCTTGCTTTGGAGAGCTCGACCGCAGTGGACAAATAGGGCCCGTGCTGCTCGCAAAATTAGTAGTAGTAAGTACAGGTCGGTTAACTAAAGCTGGCACATTCAACACATTCACACGTAGTGTCTGTATAAGCGCGCGGGGCGGTGACGTTGCTTTGCATGGGCATCAAGAATTGTCTGTCTCACTCGCCCGCGGTCAAATTTATGAGTATGAAGAATAATATTGATTTGCTTTTGCTACATAGAGTGAACTTCTTTGTATTTGTCCATTCCTTTTTTGAAATTGCATTAGTGTGAGTACTGAAAATGTGCCAGCTTTCTTCAACCGACCTATACTATTATGTAAATAAGTTAAGTAGGTATAGTGCAAAAGAGTAGAAAATAATTGATGGCGGTAAAAATGTAAAAAAAAATAAAAAAATCTTTGAACTTGTATATCTTGAGTTAGAGTAATCCTACAACTTTTGTGCCATATCAACTATTGCTCCAAATGACCAGTTCTAACTATACCTACCAATTTTTTTTATTGGCCGGTACTTGCAAAAAACGGCCTTAAAAGAAAGAACGACGACGAAATATAAATACAATACTAAAGGTTTGTTATCAAAACTACCAACTTGACAGTCGTAACTTGTGTTGCCTTTGCATTACACTGAAGTTGGTTTCCTTAATAACACGTTTTCTACTCTATTGTGTCGTACTGTACTGTAGACACTTTATTGCACACACACACATTAGAGAAAAAATAAATATCACAAAACTAGGATAAGGTACAAATAATAATTATTTATTTTAGAGAACCAACCTTCTGTCATGATTCGTTTACTATCCCATCCCAAGTTCCCTTCGTTATTAGCTTCTCTTACACAATCCACGACTTCTTCCAAGTCGGGGAAATGTGGAAGACCATCCTTGCCGATGTTACTGTTTATCAGTATTTCCAATTTCTTCATCGGCAGTTCAGGTCTTGAATCAATTGCGCGGAGCCGCACTTTCCGTTGCTTCACGGATGGGCGCCCCTTCAGACGACACAGTAGGTCGTATAATTCAACTATTTTTCTCTGGAAACTTTAAACAAAATGTTGATGTTACTCTTAAATTTTCAATCATTATCATCACACAGTTAAATGTCCCACTGCTAAAGTACAGGACCTCTGTTTTCGAAACATTCGTAGCGCGAGTGGCGAGGCGAATGAGGAGGCGATTAGCGACCTTGCATGCGTAGACATAGCACGCTTTTCGCTTTGCCCCTCGCTCACTCGCGTTGGGAGACAGTACTACAGGCGAAAAGCGAAGCTATGTATATACGGGAAAGGTCGCTTTTACGGAATACAGAAACTCAAACGTCGCACGAAAATCAGTAGAATCCTCGAGAGTTGCGTGTCGAGCGCTTCGTTTCTACTGATTATCGTACGACATACGAATTTCTGTATTTTTTATTCACCACTATGAGTGCCCTCAACCACTCGTTGGAGTTGAGCAAAATAAGCGTGACGCGTGACTTAAGTCGCATGTGTGTGACTTAAGTCAAACGAGTGATTCAAAAATAGAGGTCTTGGAGCTCTATTCTTGATTCACTCGTCTCGAGGATTCTACTGATTTTCGTGCGACGTTTGAGTTTCCGTATTCCGTAAAAGCGACCTTGCAGGTATACCTATACATAGCTTCGCTTTTAGCCAGTAGTACCTACCGTCTCCCAACGCGAGTGCGCGAGGGACAAAGCGAAAAGCGTGTTTTGTCTACGAATTCAAGGTCGGGTCGCTAATCGCCTGATCGCCTCCTCATTCGCCTCGGCACTCGCGCGACGAGTGATTGAAAAATAGAGGTCCAGGACAAAGATTTCTTGTCACTTTTCTCGCGCGAGCGTATTGTCTGTCCCGCTTACACGTATATGAGCGAGACAGACATCGCGAGATAAGCGTCGACAACGAGTCGCGGTATACATGCTACGCTGGCAGGCCTTCAGAATTGATAAGTAGAATGGTCCCTGCTGCCTGAACCTCCACGCGGGCCCAATGCGGTTTAGTGGGTAAAACCTACGACTACCTACAAATGCCCTCCGTATCAGAAGGACAAATTAGTAAAAGGTCCTTGTGGAATAAACGACAAAAGCAAAACAACATACTAGTAAAACGTCTGAAATTAAAAAAACGTCATGTTGGGCAAAGAGACTTGCCTATGTTTTAATGTACATTCAAGTGCACAAACTACGATACGGGGACGATTGTTAAACCCTCCTAATACGACAAATTAACGCATTTTAGTTATCACATACCTAAGAAAAAAAGATTTTATTTGTTATATTAAAACAAAATATTTAATACTACAATTATTAACTTACGGTATTGTCTTTGATTTATTTTAGGCATCAGTTTACTAGTCCTTTTGCGCAACATGTTGTTTTTTCATTTCAGACATTCTACTAGCATGCAAAAAGCAGGGAGTTTCACCCGACTTCTTTTCGTAATAACACGTGTTGTGAGGCTCCATTTTTAACTCAATCTACTATACAATTTCTATTTATTGCAAAATATATTTACTTGACATTGGCAAAATTCGCGAATACAATCGCGAGCACGCCATTAATTGAGGAAGAAGAAAAAGTTAAAGACGTTTTACTAGTAGGTCGTTTTACTTTCCTGATGATATCCCACAAGGAACTTTTACTAAATTGTCATCTTGGTACGGAGGGGAATGACCATTGCGAAAGTTTCTTCACCGCTACAATCGCAGGCCGAGCTCCTCAGAATAAGTTGCCATGCCATTTATGTTTTTAATGTTAAGTATTAGGTTTAAAACTGTATATTTTTTAAATAAAGATTTTTGAAATTTCCGTTACTATGTTCCAGTTGACCGGAATTATATTGTAAAAGGCGAGATGAATTTAGATCAGTGATTCCCAAACTTGTCTAGGGGCTACGACCCATCTAATAGAAGTTTCTAAACTTGGGACCACTTAGTTACTGCAGTCTTTGTTTGTTATTGAAATGTGAGAGAAACGGAAATTTAACCGTCACCAATATGAATAAAGGAAGTCTCGGTAGCTCAGTGGTTAGAGCATAGAACCGGATATCCAAAGGTCGTGTAAAATTTATCATATAAATAAAGAACTTAGACAGGGCCTAATCGATATTCACTTGCGACCGACCAGTAGGTCGCGACTAGGGCATGAATACCGGAATCTCGGAATATCGTAATATCTGAATCTCTGAACGCGAGTTTCGATATTACACTTCCGGTATTGAGTGATCCAATATCGTAATATCGGAATCCAACAAATATTCATATTTGAGTTCTTAAATAGATCCGGAAGAAACACATGGAGGTAAAATATAGACTTTAAACCTATATAAAATATAGACTTTAAACCTATATATATTACTTATAGCTGTGTGTTGTATAGTATAACGCCGAGCGCGGTAGTGGGTTAATTATTGATTTAAATAAGTTATTCGGGTATTTTATGAAAAAATAAAGTTATTAAGAAAATAATTGTTGTTCTTGACTTTACTGTTGGCACTTATTGGCATCATCGTCAGCCCGTAGACGTCCACTGATGGGCAAGGGTCTCTCCTAAATAACGCCATTGAGCCCGATCCTGAGCTCTTTGCATTCAACTCCTGCCTGCCATCTTTCGAAGGTCGTCTCTCCACCTAGTTGCAGGGCACCCTAACGAGGTCTCCGCTCCAGAACCCGTTTGCCACAACGGCTGTTGGTTCTTCTTGCGATATGACCAGCACAGTGCCGTAAAAAAAGTCAAGGAAAAAGATAACAGCTTCCTGTCCAGTGAAAACCTTCGGATTGTACCTCCTATCTAATTAGTGCAATTTCAAAAGGAAATCTGCAATTTACAAAGAAAATAAACAATTTTTGACGAAAATGTGCAATTCTGATATTAATATCGGAATTCCGGTATTGAGATCTAATATCGGAATTGAGAACCTTCCGATATTACATGCCCTAGTCGCGACCCATAGAAACCCTGATTTAGGTGATTTAATTAATACTTACAATTCACACTGAATATATGGCGAAAACTGCGAATCTTCATTCACTTCCTGAACATTAAACTGATCTACAAGCTTTTTATAAATTCCAATTTGTTTTACAATCTCACTTTCAGTTAGGTCTTTTGACACTGGTGCAGTACTTCTGTTTGCTGTTTCAACATATCCACTGGGAAAATTACCAGCTAATTGCAATGGACCTGTTCTAGTAACTTGTAGTAAACCGTCATTACATTGAATATTTACATTTGTTATATTCTGATTCACTCCTGAGGAGTAAAGAAGTGTAGTTTCTGATAAATAATCAGTGCTGCTGCTTACAGTTTCAACATAATCGGGGGTATTGTCATTAATCACATGTGATAAATATGAATTAGCATTTGGTATCTCTATTTCTATATAATGTTTGTCCGCCCTTACGTTTACTTGGCTACCTGCCACATTATTAGATCTACTGTTTTCCTTTTCATCAGCTCCAACTTCAATGTTAACAACATCAAGATTAACAATTGGCACTTCAAATTCATCATCATCTATGTTGATGATGTTGCCATCTATTCTTGGTTTTTTCCTTTGCTTTTTCCTTGTAAATCTCATTCTTTTATTGCTACCTGAAAAGCCATGTTAAGTCAGACACACAACTTAAGATTCATGCTTTTTTTGTTCTAACTTAACAATAAATTCTGGAGGCAGTATAAACATACAAATACAAATTAAATGCTATTTGGGGTCAGATATATGAAAGAGGGTGTACTAAAAACCGACTGTGGAATTCACTGCCTGTTCAGATAAGACGAGCTCAGTCTCTTAGCATCTTTAAAAATGATGTAAAATAATATTACCTTTCCCTATAAAATATACCTATTGTTCATCGGTTTGCAGACATTGATGTATAATATTTAATGTTTATGTAAGTATGTAACTTTATGTATATTTATAACAAATATTCATAATTGTTTCCATCCATTATTATACACCCTGCTTGCTTTTTTTCTGTCAATCTCCATACTATGTGTTGTCTGGAAGAAATCGCTTTAAGCGATAAGACCGCCCTTATAACACTTCAATTCATTAAAACTTTATTGAAAATGTAATATGTGTTATAATAAAGAGTTATTGTATTGTATTGTATGCAAAAACTATTTTTATTTACAAATGATATTCTAGCACTTTACTGACTTACAGTCACTGTACTCTAAACTCACACCTTTTAATGTCAGTTCCAAGTTTCTGTCCTAACCAAACAAACATTTCTCTTCACTTTTTTGGGACTTCAATGTACCCCCAGTACTACACTCACAGTTTTTGACAATAAATATGTAGTTAATAGTATAAATCAGTCAGGTAGGAAATTAATTACTTGAACCATTAATTTTAACAAATACATAACACAACATATACCTATAACATTATCTACCTACCTTTAAGTTTTTTTTTATTCTTGGCTACTGGCACTTTCACCTTATTTTTTAAATATTTTAGGACTTCACAAAGCTCTTTCACGTGTGAAAATCTGTGCAAAGGATCAAATTTTATATTATTGAGAGCTCTAGTAAGAGCATTAGTAAAAGTTTCTGCATCAGCATCACTCTGGAAACGACTTCCGTTCCTTTTGTACAGAGGAATCAATGTTCGATTAACCGCTCTCAGCATTGCAGACGAACAATCCAGTGTGAAGCATCTTTGAAGGAAATCTTCAAAAATTTCAAGTTGATTGTATGCTCTGTCTGTACATTGTCTGTTTTCATTTTCCTCAATATCTACAACTTCTACAACATCATCATTGCACTCTTCGTCTAAGTCAATAACAATGTTTGATGCAGTAACATCACTTTGACATTTATCATCTACAACAACCGTCTCCATCGCATAAAATGAATGCAGAGCTTCATCTAAAAGGGAAAAAGAGATTTCGAAAAAATTATCTGTTAACCTTTCAGCCTCCGGATTCTGAGATACAATATATATTCCATTCATTTCTAAACACCGGTGTCCGGTTAAGGTGTAATGAATTAAAAGTACAAAGTTAAATTTTAAATTAAAAAAAGTGTGTCATCAATCATGCGCTACACCCTCGTGTTCATCCCAGCCTATTTTAAGTGATTGTGATTGTTGTGCTCCAAGTTAAAAGGAGCTTCATGGCATGTGGGCACACAACAAGAGTGCCACTCTTCAGGCCTTGTCTCGCAATCGCAATGTAGTTATTTTTACTAAGAGAATGGTATATCCGCTCATGTTTGTGAGTTTGGCATCAAATAACAGCATATTATTGAAGAAACCAAAAATAGGTACTTACCTAAAGATATTATGTTGCGGTATAAAGTATCTAGACAATAGGTAGTTCTTACAAAACTTAAAAAATCCTGTGGGTTAAATTTGTATGAATGTAACACAAAACAGTAGAAAGAGTAGATTTATTAAAAACAGATCACAAATTATATAGTAATGGAAACAGATGCGTTTTTCAGTAACTGTCATCATGACAGTGACGTCAGTGACACGGACAATAGACATGGGTATTGGGTATAGGCAAATAGTGTTTTTATAGTTCCTATGGGCAAGGTGATCTGTGTATGGGCATCTCCGCTAGGAGTAATTGTGTTCTGTGATGGGCAATGGGCATGGCCAATGTATTGTACAGACTTTTGGCGGGAACGTCAACCAGTGAACATGACTTTGTGTAAATTTCCTTATGATCTGTATACTCTGGTGTTTAAAGTGTAATAGTGATAGTGTTTATTATACAGTAAACGTTCAATAATGTGTACGATTGTGGGGAAACTATAATAATGTCATCAAGCAGTGCTTTGATGTATCCTTCCAATAGTCGCCGTGAGCCCTAGTATCGCTTACGCTATCGCTTTACTAGGGACAAATCACTCATTCTCATTAATTTCATAGTTATCATTCTAATTATCACCTTCATAAGTATCATTGGCATACCATTCATCATTTCATTTAAAGAAAAATATATTACTGAAGACATGGCAGCATGGTCTAAGACCTTAGCCTGTCCCATTGTGGGACGATTAAAAAAAAAAAATGTATTGTACATAAAGCAGCAAAAACCTTAGGATTCATCATGAGAAGCACTAAAAATTTTCGCACTGTAAAATCATTAAAAGTTTTGTATTGTTCACTAGTCAGAAGTCATTTAGAATATGCGAGTCAGATATGGAATCCGCAATACAAAATATATATAGATAAAATAGAAAAAATACAGAAAAAGTTCTTAAGATTTCTTAACTTTAAACATAAAATAAACCTGAATTCAAATTACATTAAAATCTGCCAGCATCACCATCTATTACCGCTTATCTTGTCTGAGGAGAGAAGCGGCAGATCTCAATTTTTTCCATAAAATATTCACTGGTAAGGTTAAGGTTTTTTGAGCATGTAAATTAAACTTTATTGCGAAATTCGAATCTTAAGTTTTAGTATGAATATTTTTGATGCTATATGTGAAAACTGTTAAAGGCATGTTTGGATTACATCAATTATGTTCTATTTGTTTGTAATGTATGCTGTTTGTTTTCCATGAAAATAAAATAAAATAAAAATATAATAAAATAAAGAAAGTACTCGCAGCTGAAAAGTGAGCCGAGCGAGATATGTACCTACTCTGGCTATGGCTACATTTGCCCACGCATTCACTAACTCTTACTTTTTTCCCTGATTGTTTTCTTTGCCGTCCTATCAAAGAATATATCGTACCTCCGGAGAAATAAAGGCACAACTGTAAAATTGTCATTTTTCAGAACTTGAGTTTAAAGTTTTTTTTTCTATAATTTGTGGATTTCCTGATCAGGGAATAATTTATTTATTTATTTTGTTCACGATTTCTGTAACAAGAGGGTGTTTACTAAGAAAATCAATATTTTTTTAATTTAAAATAGTTACAAACTGTAAAAAAAAAAATAACTGAAGTAATTAGGTCCCTTAAATGTGCCTTTGTGGCACTAAGTACATGAATTGCTAAGTACAGTTGTGACAGAATCTGAAAACAAAAGTACATTTTTTACCTCATAATATTGTATTTAATTATGAATATCTAAATAAAAATAGTGACATAATGAAAGGAAATAAAAAAAGCGATAAAAATAATATTCTAATTTACATAAAATTGAAGATGTGCCTTTGTGTCCCTAAATTAAATTCACTACCTGCGGAGCGCCCCGCACAACTGACAGTTCGCTCCCCACGTCACCGACTCCGTACAAAATTTACAACGGAACCTCAAAGACACACCACGACATCTAGCGGAAATTGATGAAATTACAATTGGATCTTTGTTTCTACGGTTAAAGGTGCACTAAATTTTGCTATTTTTGCAATTGAGCCTTTGTTTCTCCGAGGGTACGATATATGTCGCAGCCATCTGGTTAAATCAGCCGTTTAATTGAACGGCTAGCCTAGCTAGGCCTTGAGTCAGCTGCCGTTGACTGTACTGGTATTTAACTTAACCTATGCGCTGTGAGAAAAATGTTGTGCAGAGCAGACGGCAGACGCTACATACACGTACTTTTTGACTCGCACTATAGTTGAGAGAAGCGAAGGCTGGTTCATGCGTCATGCTCGTGAACGGGTGCTACCAGTGTGATAGGTCTGCTCATGTCTTATTTTGTTAAAATGTGTTGAGATATTTATATTTTTGTTTAAATTGTATGTTATTTATGATAATTTGAGTTGAGAACGTGGCACTGCTTGATCAGACTAAATAAAAATAAGTAATGTTCTCCGTCTTCCAGTAACATTGTATGTTGCGTCTTACATTAATGCACTTTTATCTTTCTTTTTTGTTGTTGCTATTGTATTTTTTATATCTATACTTTCACTTAAACATAAGTACCTGAAGTACGTCATGCTCACTCAAACGTTTCTTCAGTGGTGTCGTGTGAGGCGGGTCCTTACGTTCCGTAAAATATGGTTGAGCGAATCGATGGCTGGTTCATGCGTCATGCTCGTGAACGGGACCTCTATTTTTGATTCACTCATCGCGCGAATGGCGAGGCGAATGAGGAGGCGATCAGGTATTATACAGGATTAGCGACCTTGCATGCGTGACAAAAGCGTGCTGCTTTTCGCTTTGCCCCTCGCGCGCTCGCGTTGGGAGGCGGTACTACAGACAGGCGAAAAGCGAAGCTATGTAGGTATATACGTGCTAGGTCGTTTTTACGGAATACGGAAACTCAATCGTCGCACGTAAATCAGTGGAATCCCCGAGACGAGTGAATGAAAAATAGAGCCCCGGGTACCGTCAGCGGAAATGGGTCTACTTCAGTCTTAACGTTGTGTTTAGAGCTTAAATATTTTCATCTAAAATTAATTGCTATTGACCTGTATGTACGTCACAACTTGCAGTACAGTAATCTTGTAATGCGAGAAATTTTATCATGTATGGTCCTTCCTTGCGAGTTGAAAATTGTTTACGGTTAGGATAACAACAAAATGTACTTTTATTTTAGTATTTTTTGTGATGAAAATTAATCTTACCCATGTGTTTAAGGTGACATTTCAATTTGACGATTCTGTATGAAATAAAACAGGGAGAAAAAAATTGCCCTTGACGAGTTTCTTGCCGGTTCTTCTCTATTATCTCGGTTTTTATGACTATTAAAAAGTCGGCTTTTTCGAGATCAGAGTGCAACAGAACTTCTGTTACTATTACATACTCTGTGCTCGTGGACAGGGGAGCATTTACTACCTTTATATTGGTCGCACTATTATAAATTCAAATTCAATATCATTTATTCAGTCTAGGCTGTTACAAGCACATAAGAACGTTAAAGAAGCTACGCCATCGGTTCACAAACCCTAAGCTACGGTGCGACGGCGGGAGACCTTGTAACGAGAAGAACCGACAAGAAATATCGTCGTGGAGATCCTTGGAGGCTTATATAAGAAATTATTGCGATTCTATTTGATTCGGCGCGATTCTGCTGTGATGGACGCCATGCTTAATAGCGCACAAGGTTACAATAAAAATCACAAATATACAGATAAATATTTATTTATTTAGAGAGGCCAATTTTAAATACTCGTTATTATGAATAAATCGCAACATTAAAAAAACATTGGCTCGTTGCAGTTATAACTAATTATTATATAATATACTTGATCTCTTACATTACGGCTTAATTTAAAATACAAGGATCTAATTTACATTAATAAAAAATACTAATTGTAAGAAAAATGCAATCGCAAATAATGAGATGGGCGCTTGGGGTAAAAGAAAATTAACAAAAATGTCTAAAATCATAAAATATTCTTAGTAATAACTTCAATGTAACCCAAAGACACAACATTTTTAGTTCCGATTATGACCGGAAACTTAAAAATACTGAACCAGGAAACAAGCTTGTCTAATGAATATATTAATAATTATGTACACAATTTATATTCACAATAATTCTGTGAAACATTTTTTATTGCCAAGACGTGACAGTATTTGAAGAATATTTAACTAAATCCGAATTTAAAGACCTCAAAATACAGTTAGTGTAATCATCATTTTCTAAAAAACAAAACCTAATTAATTTTCAACTTAATAACTAGCCAATAAAAGTTCAAATCAAATGAGGAAAGAGCCCTTGTAGTATGCTAAGTAGGTATGCACTGTCAATTACCGATCCATCTTATTTTTTAGAATCTACATTTATCTTAAATCAAATATATTACACGTTATTTAAATGAAACATATTACGTATAATCTACTGAGTTCTTGTATAATTACTTATATGGACAATACTTAAAAGCACCGTTGTGCACCTACAACAAAAATAATGTATTTGAAATGTTCGATAGTTTTTACAAATTCTAAATCACTTTATTTAATTAAGGTTTTTCATTTACAATTAACTTAGTAAGAAATTTTAAGTGCTGATTTTGAGAATCTAATAATATTTGGATCTTCTAGTACCCTCTGAGTTTCCATCTCACCTGAAAAGAAATAAACGGAACGGAATGAAATTTCCATATAGGCATATACAGTGCGACACAAAATAGTAGCAAACGGATTTTTTAAGGCACTAAGCAACGACTCTTTAAGGCAACACAAGTTATGATTGTCAAGTTGGTAGTCCTCTAGCGTCGCGTCGTCTAAACATATTAAAAAAATATTTAAGATGGAACGATTTTCATACAAAAAACAGTCGAGATAATCTTGGTAGATTAACAGAATTAATACTTAAATATATGTGCAACTATTTCTTTTCGGGTATTTATTTGCGCTAAATTAATAAACAAACATTGTTTCATTCAGAAATCACCTATAAATTAACACAAAATTTTTGCAAATATTACGTGTGTGTATGTGACAAATGTCGTGTACGTATACAAAAATCGCGACGTTGCCATTCCATGCGGCTAAGACGCGCAACGCGCGAAGTTGCCGCTCTTACGTTTGTCTCGATTTAATAATTATTTAAATTTCTCTTTACTAGATTTTTCAGCTGTGTTGCCGTTGCGTCCCAAAAGAGATGAGTTTCGTCAGTAATAATTTACTTTGGGATTATGATATAAAGTTGTGATTTGTAGGATTTATCCTGACTCCGATTTTGAAAAAATGTTAAACACGACTTTACATTTTGTTTTTTATGAGTAAAACTTTTTTTCTCCCATCACTGTCAAAAAATGGAAAATAAGATTTTATAAACAAAAAAAAAATTTTATCTGCTTTGTGCAAATAAAATTTACTTGTATTATGTAACGTACTTAATATTTAAATATTTTATTTTTTCAAATAGGTATTAAATTGTCCGGAATCACATCTACGTACTGACAACACTGACCGATCCGTATTTGTCATTTGTTTATAGTGTTTTTATTTCAGTTTTGAGTGAAATTTATTTTCTGACTAGAAATGATTTATTTATATAGATATCATCCTAATGATTTAACGATCTTAATGATTTATTTTATTATTAATATTACAATTTTAACGTATTAAATGATAATAACAGACTTAATTTTGATTTTACCGTTAAGAAAGTTAAGAAAACAATCTAAGTATTCAAGTACTAATTCTTATGATGTTTTTACTTAGCCTTTCAAAACATCATAAGTATGATGATAGGATAGAGATAAACATAGACTAAACCAAATACAAAACATGAATTTGACGTCACATATCACTTGACTATTGATGTTTCGACTATGAATCAGGACATTTGCGCGAAAAGCTAATAACGTGAAAGACTCTTACACGAAAAGCCGTTTGCTCGAATGAACAAATGTAATTAAATTTGCCTCAATTATTGGTCAGTTAGCCTTCAAAAACCATTTTCACCGTACAGCGCATGAATGAATGTGAGCGCTATCTCAGCACTTTTTATCTAGATTGTACTTAACATTACATAGAACATATTTAAGATACACAAGAGGTTAGCATTTTTTATTTTATAACCTCTCAGGCATCGGAAAACGAAACACAATAGATATTTTATTATTTGCAACCCCGGTGTTCGCTGCGCTGCTTTACGAATTAAGTATTTGTTGAATAATACAATTTCATTATGAGGTAAGTACTTAATAGTAATACTTTTTTGGGACATTTTTGCTTACTTACATGTTTTATGTATTAATCTATACTAATATTATAAAGAGGCAAAATTTGTTTGTTTGTTTGCATTGAATAGGCTCCGAAACTACTGAACGGATTTGGATGAAGTATGGTACACAGATAGTAGATAGCCTGGTGTCTGTAATAGGCAGGGTTTTTCTAGATTAGATAAGGTTTCATGTACATTATAAACAAAATTATCGTAAATACTACATCGTCAGTCAACAATGAAATGAAATATATAAAAATGCTCATAACATAAAAAGTACTGGGTCAAACGAAACCAAATTTTTATGGGACCAATTGGCATCTATTCTGCATTATGGAAATCGGTTCAGAAATCTCGGCGTAATCGGTGTACATACATAAAAAAAAATATATATGCCAACCGAATTGAGAACCTCCTCCTTGTTTGAAGTCGGTTAAAAATACTAGCGGCCGCTCGCGATTTCACTCGCGTGGTTCCCGTTCCCGTGGGAATACCGGGATAAAATATAGCTTATGTTAATCAGGGATAGTGTAGCATTCTAAAAGAATTTTTGAAATCGGTCCAGTAGTTTTTTTGAGTTTATTAATTACATACATACATACAAATCTTTCCTCTTTATAATATTATATAGTATAGAAGTATAGAAAACGGTAACATGATGATCCAATACCCACCACCACTTTTTTTTATTGAGGAAACACTGCAATTTTAATCAAAATCTGTTCAGCAGTAGTTTAAAAAAATATATATATATTTTATTGGGCAAACCCACTAAGAAATCTTAAAATTTAGAGTATCAATTACATTCTTGTCACTTGTGCAATTTAAAAAAGTTGCAATTGCATTTGTTGCAATTTATACATCAAAATTAATATTGTAATGTTATTTAAATAAACAATAATAATAAATTAAAAAAAAAACTATCATCGAAAGTTTCGAACCCTGACTCTTTGATATCTAAGTCGAGTACGTAGACCGCTGGGCTACGTGATCTTTTTTAGCTAGGTCGAAATATTCTACTACAAGAAACTCAGAAATAAAATATGCATGTGTGAGTGATTAGTAAAATTTGGAGACAGACACACTCTCTCGAGATATTTGGATGATTTATGTACTACAAAAAGATAAATGTTGGTTTCGAAAATTCAATATTTATTTATAGAATGCGCAAAAAGTATTTTGAGTTAAAAAGATACAAAGAAAAATTAACAAAAAAATAAAAACTACTAAATAGCGAAAGTAGCGCCATCTAACGACCGTTCAGCTTTTTGTAACTTAATCGTTCCACCTTAAGTAGTGGAAATTATGTCAATTCTATAATTATACATAAATTAAATCGTAGCGGTGCCCTTGACGCAATTTATAAGGTGCTTTTGCGTTGCTTCGCAGAATTTCACGCCGAAAAGTTGCTTAGCAATCTCGACGATGCCGATGTTTACAAACGAACAGCGGATTTTAGAAATAAGTAAGTTGCACGACACGTATTCACGAAGTATTAAATGGATCATGGTAAATTCGTTAAGATTTTCCCCTCATAAGTATCATTTTTATATCAAAAATCTTACCTTGGAGGTTATACAGAAATAAAGAAAAATACATAATTTTATAGAGCGACTGTAGTATTTTAAACATTTTATATTAATACGTATATGATCATAATAAAATAAACAGATCGCAGTCCATTACATTCTTATTGCACTTGAAGCAAAGATTAACAATGGAGCTACAACATCTGAACAACAGTCGCAAGAAAGCGTGGAAGGTGTGAAGATCTTCGATTAAAATTTTAAATGATTAGGTATGTGGGATTATGCCTACTATTTTCTAACATCCAGAAGTTACTATTTCAACAATGATTTGTTGGTCTTACTAATATGGAACAAATAAAAATAATCAATAAAAATATATCAAGTATCAAACTTGTTTTCGCAGTGTTGCTAGTTGTCTAGTACAAGACTAGTGGCGCCCTCAATTTTATTCTACCCTTTTGTGTCGCACTGTATTTGGTTCTACTTACGGAAAAAGTCAAATGGGCGGTTTCTGTATCATACACTTTTAAAGTTTCGCGTTGCATTATAAATATTAAAATTTGAAACGGGTATTACACGCGTAGAACGTGTTAGGTATTTCCCCAGTATTGACAGATAACTAATTTCAAATAAAGAATGACTTAAAGTCAACTCAAAGCAAAATGTTTTTGAGACGTTTGCAAGTTCAGATTCTAAATTAAAAAAATGACCATTTCTATCTGGAATTTTATACACCTGTAAACGACTCACCATTGCCGGATGTCGCCAGCTGCGCTCAGTCGGCGCGCGCCACGTGCCGGCGCTGCAGCGCTAGAGCTAGGTCGTGCTGCAGCGCTGTAACTGTAACCCAGCCCAGGTGGCTGTGTATAACGACTCACCATTGCCGGATGTCGCCAGCTGCGCTCAGTCGGCGCGCGCCACGTGCCGGCGCTGCAGCGCTAGAGCTAGGTCGTGCTGCAGCGCTGTAACTGTAACCCAGCCCAGGTGGCTGTGTATAACGACTCACCATTGCCGGATGTCGCCAGCTGCGCTCAGTCGGCGCGCGCCACGTGCCGGCGCTGCAGCGCTAGAGCTAGGTCGTGCTGCAGCGCTGTAACTGTAACCCAGCCCAGGTGGCTGTGTATAACGACTCACCATTGCCGGATGTCGCCAGCTGCGCTCAGTCGGCGCGCGCCACGTGCCGGCGCTGCAGCGCTAGAGCTAGGTCGTGCTGCAGCGCTGTAACTGTAACCCAGCCCAGGTGGCTGTGTATAACGACTCACCATTGCCGGATGTCGCCAGCTGCGCTCAGTCGGCGCGCGCCACGTGCCGGCGCTGCAGCGCTAGAGCTAGGTCGTGCTGCAGCGCTGTAACTGTAACCCAGCCCAGGTGGCTGTGTATAACGACTCACCATTGCCGGATGTCGCCAGCTGCGCTCAGTCGGCGCGCGCCACGTGCCGGCGCTGCAGCGCTAGAGCTAGGTCGTGCTGCAGCGCTGTAACTGTAACCCAGCCCAGGTGGCTGTGTATAACGACTCACCATTGCCGGATGTCGCCAGCTGCGCTCAGTCGGCGCGCGCCACGTGCCGGCGCTGCAGCGCTAGAGCTAGGTCGTGCTGCAGCGCTGTAACTGTAACCCAGCCCAGGTGGCTGTGTATAACGACTCACCATTGCCGGATGTCGCCAGCTGCGCTCAGTCGGCGCGCGCCACGTGCCGGCGCTGCAGCGCTAGAGCTAGGTCGTGCTGCAGCGCTGTAACTGTAACCCAGCCCAGGTGGCTGTGTATAACGACTCACCATTGCCGGATGTCGCCAGCTGCGCTCAGTCGGCGCGCGCCACGTGCCGGCGCTGCAGCGCTAGAGCTAGGTCGTGCTGCAGCGCTGTAACTGTAACCCAGCCCAGGTGGCTGTGTATAACGACTCACCATTGCCGGATGTCGCCAGCTGCGCTCAGTCGGCGCGCGCCACGTGCCGGCGCTGCAGCGCTAGAGCTAGGTCGTGCTGCAGCGCTGTAACTGTAACCCAGCCCAGGTGGCTGTGTATAACGACTCACCATTGCCGGATGTCGCCAGCTGCGCTCAGTCGGCGCGCGCCACGTGCCGGCGCTGCAGCGCTAGAGCTAGGTCGTGCTGCAGCGCTGTAACTGTAACCCAGCCCAGGTGGCTGTGTATAACGACTCACCATTGCCGGATGTCGCCAGCTGCGCTCAGTCGGCGCGCGCCACGTGCCGGCGCTGCAGCGCTAGAGCTAGGTCGTGCTGCAGCGCTGTAACTGTAACCCAGCCCAGGTGGCTGTGTATAACGACTCACCATTGCCGGATGTCGCCAGCTGCGCTCAGTCGGCGCGCGCCACGTGCCGGCGCTGCAGCGCTAGAGCTAGGTCGTGCTGCAGCGCTGTAACTGTAACCCAGCCCAGGTGGCTGTGTATAACGACTCACCATTGCCGGATGTCGCCAGCTGCGCTCAGTCGGCGCGCGCCACGTGCCGGCGCTGCAGCGCTAGAGCTAGGTCGTGCTGCAGCGCTGTAACTGTAACCCAGCCCAGGTGGCTGTGTATAACGACTCACCATTGCCGGATGTCGCCAGCTGCGCTCAGTCGGCGCGCGCCACGTGCCGGCGCTGCAGCGCTAGAGCTAGGTCGTGCTGCAGCGCTGTAACTGTAACCCAGCCCAGGTGGCTGTGTATAACGACTCACCATTGCCGGATGTCGCCAGCTGCGCTCAGTCGGCGCGCGCCACGTGCCGGCGCTGCAGCGCTAGAGCTAGGTCGTGCTGCAGCGCTGTAACTGTAACCCAGCCCAGGTGGCTGTGTATAACGACTCACCATTGCCGGATGTCGCCAGCTGCGCTCAGTCGGCGCGCGCCACGTGCCGGCGCTGCAGCGCTAGAGCTAGGTCGTGCTGCAGCGCTGTAACTGTAACCCAGCCCAGGTGGCTGTGTATAACGACTCACCATTGCCGGATGTCGCCAGCTGCGCTCAGTCGGCGCGCGCCACGTGCCGGCGCTGCAGCGCTAGAGCTAGGTCGTGCTGCAGCGCTGTAACTGTAACCCAGCCCAGGTGGCTGTGTATAACGACTCACCATTGCCGGATGTCGCCAGCTGCGCTCAGTCGGCGCGCGCCACGTGCCGGCGCTGCAGCGCTAGAGCTAGGTCGTGCTGCAGCGCTGTAACTGTAACCCAGCCCAGGTGGCTGTGTATAACGACTCACCATTGCCGGATGTCGCCAGCTGCGCTCAGTCGGCGCGCGCCACGTGCCGGCGCTGCAGCGCTAGAGCTAGGTCGTGCTGCAGCGCTGTAACTGTAACCCAGCCCAGGTGGCTGTGTATAACGACTCACCATTGCCGGATGTCGCCAGCTGCGCTCAGTCGGCGCGCGCCACGTGCCGGCGCTGCAGCGCTAGAGCTAGGTCGTGCTGCAGCGCTGTAACTGTAACCCAGCCCAGGTGGCTGTGTATAACGACTCACCATTGCCGGATGTCGCCAGCTGCGCTCAGTCGGCGCGCGCCACGTGCCGGCGCTGCAGCGCTAGAGCTAGGTCGTGCTGCAGCGCTGTAACTGTAACCCAGCCCAGGTGGCTGTGTATAACGACTCACCATTGCCGGATGTCGCCAGCTGCGCTCAGTCGGCGCGCGCCACGTGCCGGCGCTGCAGCGCTAGAGCTAGGTCGTGCTGCAGCGCTGTAACTGTAACCCAGCCCAGGTGGCTGTGTATAACGACTCACCATTGCCGGATGTCGCCAGCTGCGCTCAGTCGGCGCGCGCCACGTGCCGGCGCTGCAGCGCTAGAGCTAGGTCGTGCTGCAGCGCTGTAACTGTAACCCAGCCCAGGTGGCTGTGTATAACGACTCACCATTGCCGGATGTCGCCAGCTGCGCTCAGTCGGCGCGCGCCACGTGCCGGCGCTGCAGCGCTAGAGCTAGGTCGTGCTGCAGCGCTGTAACTGTAACCCAGCCCAGGTGGCTGTGTATAACGACTCACCATTGCCGGATGTCGCCAGCTGCGCTCAGTCGGCGCGCGCCACGTGCCGGCGCTGCAGCGCTAGAGCTAGGTCGTGCTGCAGCGCTGTAACTGTAACCCAGCCCAGGTGGCTGTGTATAACGACTCACCATTGCCGGATGTCGCCAGCTGCGCTCAGTCGGCGCGCGCCACGTGCCGGCGCTGCAGCGCTAGAGCTAGGTCGTGCTGCAGCGCTGTAACTGTAACCCAGCCCAGGTGGCTGTGTATAACGACTCACCATTGCCGGATGTCGCCAGCTGCGCTCAGTCGGCGCGCGCCACGTGCCGGCGCTGCAGCGCTAGAGCTAGGTCGTGCTGCAGCGCTGTAACTGTAACCCAGCCCAGGTGGCTGTGTATAACGACTCACCATTGCCGGATGTCGCCAGCTGCGCTCAGTCGGCGCGCGCCACGTGCCGGCGCTGCAGCGCTAGAGCTAGGTCGTGCTGCAGCGCTGTAACTGTAACCCAGCCCAGGTGGCTGTGTATAACGACTCACCATTGCCGGATGTCGCCAGCTGCGCTCAGTCGGCGCGCGCCACGTGCCGGCGCTGCAGCGCTAGAGCTAGGTCGTGCTGCAGCGCTGCAGTGCGACGCGCTACATCTGCTGGCACTACTGACCGGAGACCGTTCACTATGTCCTTCGTTTTACCTGTAAATAGAGAAAAAAAAATCTGTCGTTTATTTTGTATTTTTTTTTTGTAACATGCGCATAAAAATAGACATCACTACATAGTATAAAACAGAGTCGCTTCCCGCTGTCTGTCCCTATGTATGCTTAGATCTTTAAAACTACGCAATGGAATTTTGATGCAGTTTTTTTTTATAGATAGAGTGATTCAAGAGGAAGGTTTATATGTATAATACATGGTGTCGAATACCACATTACACCGAAGCGAAGCGAGGGCGGGTCTGCACTGCACATTACCTATCTTTTTCCCGTTACACGATTTCACTAGCAACGAGTGGGCGCGATTGAGGACAGAAAAGCTCGTAACACGTAATTGTACAATGGGCAACGTAGGGGAGACAAAAAAGAACATTTACTCCTTTACATGGCAACCAAGAAGGTAACTTATTAAAGGTTATATTTAAATTTCGAACCGGACGTGCAAATAGAAAGATCTTTATTGAATAAAAAAAACAAAGAACACTTTAAACGCTGTAATGTACTATTTAAATAAAAAGTTCTGCCTAGGTACTACTTAGTTTTGATTTCCGCGCATTATTTTATTTGAGAAAACTACTATACAAACCACAACTAGGCTTTGATGGACTTACGTAGGTATGTGTGCCTCGGCTCGCCTCGGTCCACATTTACACATTCGTCCATCAATGCCTCTTTTGCTGGCCGCTGCAGTAATGGGGACGCCAGCGAAGTCGATAACGAGGACTAATTTTATGTTACTATTATTTTACACTGTGACTTACCAAAGTAAATGTCATTAAGGGTATTCCTAATCTTGTTCTCCATGTCTTCCACCATGCGACCGATGTTGATGATGTGGGGCGTCACGTCGCTCACTGCAGAGTCCTGCTCTGCCTACGGACACAAACATAACAATCACAATTTTAACCTCATTTGGTAGTTGAAGTTAGCAAGTTCACGGATTTCTAATTACATCCCGTGATCGCAACCCCTGGAAACTAGCATTAAAAACTATATGTGTTGATATTAATCAGTAAAAATTTTTCCAATATTTTTCTATTTAAAATTTACCATAAGTATAAAAATAGCATTGAAAAATGCAAAAATACAAAAATCATAAAAAAAAAAGTAAAAGCCAGTTTACGAGCTATCAAGTCCATATCCATATTTTTTATCTGGCAAGGATCCTGGTATGTCCCAGATCATAGATTGAGGTAAAAAAGTCTAATATTCTAGAAAACGTGATGAATTATTATTACAAACTAAAGGCTGATCAAGTGCTAAATAAAATAGGTTCATAGTATTGTAATGAAAGCCACACTACCAACTTTTGTATCTTAGCAATTAGTTTTTTTAACGAAACAGTTCTTTGTGGGAATTACAGAAATGAATCATTAAGTTGATTATTTGAGTTATTTATTAAAAAAAATATTATAGAACATTATAAGCATGTCATGGGAACAAAACCTAGTTAGTCCTAGAGCGGTACACCAAAAAAACCGGCAAAAGCAAGAAAGCAAGTTTGGAAATTATAATATTAATAGATATAAAAAAAAATGGTTTTTTGAATAATGAAAAATAAATAAAATATACTAAATGAAAATATTTTCCAAATTGCTTTCTTGGGGTTTAATATTAGCATATTATGTATCTTTGAGCCATTGTTTCCAAAAAAATATTCAAATGTATCCTAACTGAAGGAGCCCACCCAAACATGGTATGTTTTCAAAATTATTTTAATTTTGATTTTGATATATTTTTAGAGTCGCTATAAAAAGCCCTTTCATTTGATACCACACACTATAGGTTTCAGAACAAAGATTTTTTCCCAAACAAAAAAATTATGATGTCATTACTTCTTTTCAATATTTTTTTATGGTGCTACTGGTCAAATCGAGTAATATGGCATAAGGATCAATTGTATTGATTCCTATGCTTTTAACAACATTTGCAGGATTTCCCTTTTCAGAGTGTACCGCTAGGATTATGTTGAGGAAAAGTCATATTGTTTTACTTACATAGGTATTCACATCACTTTATTAAAGAGTAATGAAATTGAACCTTAGTGTATGGATTAGCCGGGCAACGAAATAATAAATAATTAATTTTGACTTTTTGTCTAAGCAAATTCTGATTCACAATCAAATTGGTTTATTAGTTGCCGTGTGCTTGGTTTTAAATGCAACAAGTAATTTTTTTCCCCAGGTTTCTAATTTTCCAAAATTTGCCAAATTTCATCCAAATATGTTCAGTAGTTTTAGCATGAAAGAGTAACAAACAAACTGACTGACAGTTTCGCATCTATAATAATTATTGTAGTGGGATACAACAGCACAGTAGCTGTCAGCCTGATTAATGTCAAATTAAAAACCAACCTGACGTGTAAGACTTCCACCCAAGTTCATGGTGCCGCTCCCTTCCTTGTTGGTTTGGAGCCAGAGCATAGCGGTCGACGTGAGCTTGTAGTGGGCATTGCGGCCCGAACTCTTCTCCACCACTTCCACCACATGGATGGAGTCCCAGCATCCTTTGATCTTTTGGGACCCATCACCTGCCTTCTTGATCAAGATGACACCTGCAAACATTGGTATTAATCCATCAGGTACAGGAAAAGAAGACACAATAGATATTTCATTATTGTCAAGCACAAGTGTTCAATTGGGATTTGATGAATGGTTTAATTAATTTTAGTACCCTAATTTCTGAGAGCAATAATGAATTTAGATTATTATTGAGTACTTCTTCAATTCAATAGTATTTAAAGTGCATAATAATATTGTTACAGCTTAATAAACCATTTTAAATTAAAAAAAACATTTACAATTGTATATAGCACTAAAAACATTTATGTTGTAGTTGCCTCCAAAACTATAATTTATTATATAATCAGAACAGCTAACTTGATTGTTACTTAAATACCTTTCACTGTATATAGATTACTCAAAATTTGCATAATCAAACATTTTAACAATCATAATCTGCTTAACAGATAAAAGAATATACAAGATTATATGATTCAAAGCAATAACAAACCTGCGAAACCATGATCCATGTCCCACAAGTACACAGAACTTACACCACCCTCAAAATACATTTCCCTATATTGGTCAAAGGCATAGTTAGCCTCAATCTCCAGTTTTCTCAATTTCTCTGATGGCATCGACCCATCATCTAAAGGAGGATCATATGTGTTCGACCATGGGGACCTGTACGAGTCGCCGTCACGATTGTAATCACAGAGAAGATAATCTTTCCCGTTGCTGCGATCCTGAGCAATCTTCAACGGCTGATCAACGGACGACAGTAAGTCTTCACACAAACTGGGAACAAGATCTATTAAATCCGTCAGGTTCTTCTCTATCTGCTGGGGAGGAAGCCTCCGCATTAAATCTAAAGCGCAATCCATTTGTTGTTCAGTCTGAAAATATACAGAAACAGGTCATAATCTAAGGAAACGGGCTATTAGTCATCCACTGCGATAGTCTAGCAAAGTGCATGAACGAAATCTTAACGAAAAGAAATTACCATTTTATTAAGTTTTTATATTACTTTAAAAATAATCAAACTTATCCGCAGGACAAATTGTTTTCGTGAATATTTTATCTGAATTCTCAAAAAAGATAGGCTCGTTTCAATTTAATTTGACAACTTTACATGATAGATGTTAATAAAATGACACAATTGACAGTTACAGTAAAGTGACAGCTTTGACGGATACGTTTTCGTTCAACAACAGTCGGACTTGAGTTGAGGCAACTGTAATTTGCAATACAATAGCTCCGTCCGACGACTCATCGACCGTTTGATTCGTAGTCGTCTGTCCACATCCACGGCTGCTGAGCGAGCACCGTTCTAGTATTATATTACTGTACTACACAGACGCGGAGAGAGGCATAGGCAAAACCGGCTTAAAGCGGAATCCTTTGAAGAAGCAAGCAACTGACTTAGACATATGACTGTTTTACCAATTTGTAGAGAAAAAAATGATGAATCCGAATATATAAATAACTGTTTTTTTTTTGTGATAGGACTACTTTGACTACTATTATATATAGATTTATAAGAAAATAAGCAAGCTCTATTGTTTTTCTAGCAAACCAAACAGTTCTGTTCTAATTCAATCAATATTGGATTATATATTTCTTAAGTGAGACTACAGACATAGATTTAGATCTATGTCTGTGAGTGAGACGGACTCCATAACGGTCTTATGAAGGCTATGACTCTACTGAAGTAGTAGCGAGGCCGCGAGCTAGCGAGCGAGCACGCCGACGCCATCGCCAGTTTCCTGTTAAACGTCACTTCATGTCTGTCATGTCAGTCAGTTGAGTTAATTTGACAGTTGTCAGAGTTATGTTTTGCTAAACTTTTGTTGTTACTACTTTATTAACGCTGGCAGTAAGTGTTATTTACTTTTACATTTTTATCAATGGGATAGGATCTCGTTTCGTAGCCTTTTAAAGTGTTGTGGTCGTGCCCAATTTACATTCCAAGTTTTGTATTGTTTAGCCATTGAATCGCTCGGACAATGATTCACGCTATGGGAATGTCTACTATTTATTATACTGGAACACCCATTGTAGCATTACCATCATAAAAAGGAAGTTAATTAGCTGGAGGACTCGTTTAAATAAGTTTCATAGTTATCATCACATAGCTTCAGTAATAAGTCTATAGGTTATATATTAATTTATGCACTGAAGAAACCCTAGAAAATGCATACAAATAATATGCATTTTCTTTATTTTGCATGTGTATTGAACGCATAATTAATAGAGCTGTGTCTGAGCACAGCTTCTTTAAACTTAGCTGCTAAATCCACAAGAATCTTTATATAAGTTATTACTAGGTATACAGAGGAATGCTAAAACTTACTGATTTACCTGATCACATCAGTTACCTAGGGTTATCCATTTTTTATATTTAAAATTCCCTTATCAGTTCATTAAATTACTAACTTTGTCTCTTCAACAACTTGTATTCAAATCTTAATAGCTGATGATTATTCTAATTCCAGGTTTCCAGATACATTCCGTTTACATTCCAATCCATTGTGAGACCAGAAGATTGTCATGATGCCGACTCAGTTGGTAAATCCGGACAACCATGCTAACGACATTCGTGTCAAGACGGTGTACAGTGGTGATGTAATGATAACATACATCAACCATAACATTACTTTAGAGGAGTTTACCCAGGAGATGGTTGCTATTTGCCGTTTTACACCTGATCAGGTATGTATTAAAATTATTATTATTATTTTTATTATTGACAGGCATGCAGTTGATGCAACTGATACTGCCTGTATCCTGATGATAGCACAAGCAATTCATTCTGTGTTTTGTAAATACTTGTCAAGTCTGTTCTTGTGTGACATAAAATGAATAATAATTATTATTAATGACATTAATGATATACAATTTTATTATTTATTTGCAATTATTAACCTATTTATCATTCCTTTTTATTATTTCACATGCCCTTTGTTTGGAAACACGGAAGATCAACATTGTAAACGATCATCTGTAACTAACTCTGTTTTATGTGAATAAAATGATTTGATTTGATTTGATTATGATATAATGCAGTGTTTGATTCCATTTAATTCTTATATTAATTAATTCTCCAGGTGTTTACTATGAAATGGGTGGACGAAGAAGGAGATCCGTGCACCATATCAACTCAACTGGAGCTGGACGAGGCGTTGAGACTGTATGAGCTGAATCGGGACTCAGAGCTCACCGTTCATGGTAAGTAACTAATTTTTAATCATTGTTGCGAATTTCATTAATGCGATGTACCTTAAGATTTGTGTTTACCTAAGTGTATGTTACGGCAAAAGTTTACCATCTCGACACACGAATATACGTCGTATTGTGACTTATGTCATCGTCTCAGCCACATAACACCCACTGCTGGGTAAAGGCCTCCCCCAAAAGGGGGGGTTTGCCATAATCGCCACGCTTGGCAGGCAGGTTGGCAATCGCAGTATGGCCAAGTTTGTAGGAGACGCTGCTGCCCGTCTCCTGAAAGCAGAGTCCCTTAGTCGCCTTTTACGACACCCACGGGATGAGAGGGGGAAGTGCTATTCTAAGCTGACACTACACAGCTTACAGACTTATGTAAATCAAATCAAATTACAAAATATAACACGTAAACATAAGAAACTACAATACAATACATATTTAAATTAATTAGGGGAAGGTGGAACACCGTGGAATATGGTGGTGGGACAGCGTATAGTATCAGACAATGTTGATAATATCTCTATTTCACTACATAAGCGCCCTCTGTGAACACACTAGCAAAGTATACCATCCAAAGCACACGGTGAAACAGTCTGCGACAAGCTGCCGACGACGTCTCTGCGGCCACGGCATTGATTTTTGAGTAGTTCAATTTCGACATAATTATTATTTATTTTATTCATTTATTATTTTTGTTGTTTTCAAAAATGCAAGTTACAAGGTGTATTACAAATTTATCACTTATTAAATAAATATCATTAAACCATCACTCCTAGGCCTATGTCCAGCAGTGGACGTCCACAGGCTGATGATGATGATAATTTTATGCGCGTCACATAGTTTATGCGTTCGGTAATAATAAAACAGCGGATTTTTTAAAGTCTGTGATACCACGCTGGCCAGACGGGTTGGTAGAGGGTTTGTTTCAAGTTTTCCTTCTCTCGCACAATTGATCAATGCGTCGAGCCTCTTAGTCGACTCTTACGACATCCCAGGCATGTAAGGGAGTGGTGACACGTTATTCTTAGGCCGTCACCACACGGCAATAAAATTATACTTAGATATAATTTTTACACATCTGGATCTGGAGAACTGTGTCCAGATAGTGAAATTAAATCATGAATCTCATAGACAACACTACATGTTAACTCACTGAAAATCCTCGATTTCTATGTTGTTTGCTTTTAAATTATAGATTAAACATGCGTATTAAGTTTGCATTGAAATAATTACTCCATAATAATAAAAATGCATAGCATTTTACACAATTCAACACACTGTTCTAGTTTTGTCATAGAATAATGAACTTCAGAGGTTTCAGTCTCGTAGATAAGTTATAGATTTCGATTAGGTAATTCATAAACTAAACGTTATTGTAATTCATAAAAATACTTAAGTATAGTAAGAAATTAGCATAGGTCGGTTAAACACTTACCTACTAATTTACAGAAAATGCAATGACATAAAACTTAAAGCTACGTGAGGAAAAACGGCCTCATCGCTGAGAGCAGTCCCTTTCAGATAACTTTTGAAACTTTGTGGATTGTTACATTATGTTTACCACTAGCTTCCGCCCGCGGTTTCACCCGCGTGGTTCACATTCCCGTGGGAATATTGAGATAAAATGTAGCGTATATTACTCTCCGCCCTTTCAACTAACTCTACTTATGCCAAAATCAAGTTGAGTGGTCACTTATAGTCTTTTTCACCTAAGATGTTTTCTGTGACACGTCAAAATTTTCCGAATTGCCTATCAATGTCAGAAAAAAAATGTGAAAACCCCACCTCTTGAAATATAAAGTAAAATCTGTGTCTATTAATTACGTTTTAATTGAATACGATACAAAAAATATTTCATTTATTTGTTGTGCAAAGTACTATGAATGTAGAGATGAGATCCAACAGAATCGACAACTGCCCATGAAAAAGAAGAAACTCGAAATTTTAAACAAAACAAAAGTCAGCGTCTTTTTTGATGCTACAATTAAATGTTTCTGCTGACATTATGTTTTATTTTACCACATAATTACGCACATACAATACTTTTATCCTATATTACGTTTACGTGGGATGATATAAGTTACGCTTTATAACCAGATTCCATGTGCCCCAAAAAGTAGTAAAATGTATTCGAATTTTTCCAAAAGTAAGTACGTTGACCCAAAAAATCGATAGACAAGTCGATAGGATTTCACTATGGGACATCTCTAAAACTGTCAAACTTGAAACGTCGCCGGAATCATCCTAATTGACAAAGACCGTAGTTGGGGCGAGAAGGAAAAGACAAACAGACACACTTTCGCATTTATAATATTAGTTAGGATTAGGATTAAACCTGCACAAATGCAGAGATTAGATCCCGTCAGGGCGACATGAGACTAGTTGCTTTTTTACCGACTTCAACAAAAAAGGAGGGAGGTACTCAATTCAACGCGTATTTTTTTTTCATTTTTATTTTTTTTGTCTGATGTATGTATTCCGATTACTCCGGTGTTGGTGATCCGATTTTAATAGTTGTTTTTTTGTTCGATCGGGTACATTGTCAATTTGGTCCCATATAATTTTTACGAAGATCTGGCTAGTAGTTTTTTCATAATCTTGAAAAATATCATTCACCTTTTGGCAAGTAGTAGTTTACCTAGATGACATTGTTGTGTATGGGCTGATTTTTAGTGTAAGTAACGGCACATGATGTAACTAAAAAATCTGAAATAAAAACATTTTATAAAAAAAAATCAAACCGACTTCAAAAAGTAAAAAATAAAACTTTTGGAGTCGGTGCTAGCTAGCAAAGGCCAAAAAAATATATAGTTAATAGAAGTGCAATGTAGAATGCCCTGACTGGCACCGACTCCAAAAGTTTTATTTTTTACTTTTTGAAGTCGGTTTGATTTTTTTTTATAAAATGTTTTTATTTCTAGTATATTTTCTTGTTTAATATTTATCAGATTAGTAATCATCATACATCTAAAAAAACATTACATCTACTTATAAGTTAAACAATTTGTATGTTTTGTACTCTGCACGGAAACTTAACTGGAGGTGTTGCCAAGTCCAAATAGTCTGATTGAACCTGTTCTTTGTAAGGCACAGTTGGTTCATTTGGAGTTGGGAACTAAACTGTCGCCAACTTAGACAACTCGGGACAAACACACGCATTTCTATGCTAAATGGCCCGTTCTGGTGTAACTCGAGATTGTACTGAGGAAACTTCTACCTGATACTATTTACGAGTTTAACGCCGTTTCGGAAACGTATGCCATGGCCATCTAAGAAATTGAACGTCTAATCTACATCTAAACGTAGATGTATTTTTTCCGTGGGGCTAACACGAAAAACTTTCGAAAAATTCGTATTGTCACGTTAACAAATGAATGGGGTATTGAGTACCTAAACATAATTATACAGGGTGGAAAATTAAAACGGGGCATGAACGGCAGGTACCTCAACCGTTGTAGCTACATGAAAACGTTATTAGAAAACCATCCTTAATTGTTTGAGAAAATTTGAACTGCATTCTAAAAGTTTTAAAATATAATATACAGTCAGCAAAAAAAAATCGTATTCAAACATTTTTTTTATGCTAATCGATCCTGTTTCGTATGAGCATCAAAACACTCTAAAACACCTACTGCCGTATAAGTACTAGATGGAAATGTTAGAAATCACGACAAAATATTTCCACTCATTCGCTTAGAAAATAAGTTTATTCAACAAAGGTACTCGTAGGTGAAGCGGATACGGCTGCGAGTAGCGCGAGTGCAGGGCGCGAGATTTTCGCGTTTTTCGCAATTTCTGACGTTTCCAGTACTCAAACCTCCATTGGTCTTTACAGTGTTTTGATCCTCCTAAGAAACAGGATCAATTGTCATCAATTTTTTTTTGAGATCTGCCAATTTCTTGCTGGCTATACATTTTTTTCAAAACCTGTGAAGGCAGTTCAAAATTTCTCAAAAAATTAAGGATGGTTTCGTAAGAACGTTCTCATCTAGCTATACAACGTTTTAATATCTGCTCCTACTGTATAGTTCCGCTAACTCTAGTTTAGTAGTACCAATGTAGGACCGATCGTCGTGGAGAACCTTGAAGGAGGCCTATACCCAGCAGTGGGTGTCATGTGACTGAGACGATGACTCTTAGGCCCAAGGTTAAGACCCTAACTCTACACATTTTTCGACGTGACGATTCGAATACTTTTTCGAATGTTTCTCTTGATAACCCCAATGAATGAATCACCAAAAGATTAGATAGAAGACTTACTAAAATGTGATTAATGATAATCATACATCTTAGTATGTGATAATAATGTTCTGACGAAATCCCTATTGCACTGTCTTAATAAAACAAAGTTATCGCGTTAGTTGTAATTCTTCCAACCTTGTTAACTCTTGTTAAAGAGTGAAAAACTGATAATTCCTAAGTCTAAGTCTTATTCAAATCTTTAGTTTCACGATTAAATAATGAAGAAATACCTCGATTGTTAAGATATATTGAGGTAATATTATTATATTTCTTTCCCTGCTTAAGAAGTATAACATATTGGTTTATCATAGCAATACTAGAAGTGGATTGATAAATTATAAATAGAAAAATATTGGAAAAATATCAACTCGGCCACAAGTGAATTCTCAGATGGGACTCGAACTCGAACTACCGAGACTTGCGGACCACCGTCGAAATTCACCATTACTTTTATATTTTTAATACGCTGTAGGCCAGCGTTGTTACATCAATGCGAGGAAATATCCTTGCATTCGAAAGTTTTTTTTTTTCAAATGTTTAACGATCGATTAAGCGTCGGTTTCAATAACCTAGCCACAGACTAGAAGACAGAACTAAGAGTTAGGCTTACTAGAGGTTTGTTGCCTAGATATTTTTGTTAATGAGCCCAAAATGATCCAAATTAATAGCAGTTGTTAAATAACGTAACTAACATAGGCCTGTCTTGTTAGGGGTAGAATATTGAAACCGGCCGTAAGACTCTACTGACCCTAAGGACATTATTGTATGAGATGACAACGTCAAAACGTTTCACATGTAAAATACGGCACATCGCGTCCATAGTAAATTTGTATGGAGAATTTAATGTGCATTTTTAATAAAATAATATTAAATCTTTTAGACATTAAATTGAGAAGTAAGACGCAAAATTTGTACTAACTGGACATTAAGTAAAATTAGTTTTTACATAATATTTCTAAGGAAAAATATACGATATCTTGTAAACGGCAACACACGTTTTTGAAGATTTTGTGCAACTTTAGATGAGTTAAAAAAACATATATATTATTCCCTATTTCAAAATTTGGCCTCGCAAACAGTGTAGACACATTATCCATGGTAATAACTATGTAAACTTTAACTGTGTAAATAAACTATTGTTATTAATATCATACTAGGGCGGTTACAACCCGATACTCGGGTTCGTCGATCGACGAAAAATTCCAAATTATGCGAAAATCTTTAATTGCAGTTTGTGATCATCACGTTTAACATTTTGTATATTTTATAGTTTTCGGAACAAATAGACTCGAGTACCTTTAATTTGATACCTTACTCGGCCGCGTACTACGCGCCAAAGTCCCTATCGAGTCGTCACAAATTTTGCGAACCTGAATTAAGTATATAGATTAACCGTAACTGTCCTTTTTTGCTAAAAAGGTCGGCGCAGTCTAAAGATGCAACAGCCAATAATATATGATTTTTGAATTTTTGCATTTTTCAATGTTGATGTTAAATTTATATTGAAAAAATCTTTCTTTCGGATGCAAGGATATTTCCTCGCATTGATGGAACAACGCTGGCCTACAGCGTATTAAAAATATAAAAGTATTGGAGAATTTCGATAGTGGTCGGTAAGTCTCGAAAGCTCAGTGGTTAGAGTAGTCGGCCGGATATTCAAAGGTCGTGAGTTTGAGTCCCATCTGAGTATTCAATTGTGGCCGAGTTGATTTTTTTCTATTTAGAATTTATCATAAGTATAAAAATAGCATTATCAAATTACAAAATCTTAAATTGTTGGCTGTTGCATCTTAATCGATCGTTAAACATTTGAAAAAATGTTTCTTTCGAATGCAAGGATATTTCCTCGCATTGATGTAACAACGCTGGCCTACAGCGTATTAAAATATAAAAGTATTGGAGAATTTCGACGGTGGTCCACAAGTCTCAGTAGCTCAGTGGTTAGAGTAGTGGGCCAGATTCCCGAAGGTCATCGGTTCGAGAATAATTCACTTGTGGCCGAGATGATTTTTTCGAATATTTTTTTCTATTTGTTATTGATTGATATGATATGATTGTAACCACTTTTATGTCAATAAAGTTAAAGTAAAAAAAAAAAAATAAAAAAAAAAATATCATAAGTATAAAAATAGCATTGTAAAATGCAAAAAAAATAAAATTATAAAAGTGGGTTAACTTAATACTAAATCACTATTTGCTTTCAGATGGAATTTTAAAGTAGCGTCTCGCTCTAATTCTACTTCCTCCTACTAATATTATACTTACTTAACTGTGAAAAATTGATGTTTAGTTGTTCGGTTTGTTATATAATCACGTGAAAACGGCTGAACGGACTTGGATACTATTTGTCACATATAGTTTATAGGGTGAATTAAAAGATAGGATTTTTTTTATCCGGATATTCACAAGTAACGGGAACCACGCGAGTAAAACCGCGGGTGGCCATTTGTATACAATACACATACAATAACAAAACTCTTTCATGGTCATTGTCATTGATCTATCTATTAAAACGTATTCGTGTGACGCCATACAAACTTTAAAATTTTGTTTAGCAACAATAACACTTATTACAATTGTATAAGGTTGAGAGGCACAAAAATATTTATTCTTCTAGTGCTTACATTCTTAATAATTTAAATTGATATGAATGTCCTATTGTTGTAACAAACAATCAGTTGACCAGTTTATTATAGGTATAAATCAAACGTTTATCTGCATATTCAATGCATATATGAGAATTAAAAATATTATAATCACATACAGTCAGTGCCTACATAATTAATCAGATAAAATAAATAACAATGCAGATTAAAATTTCTTGTTTACTGTGTTAAGTTTGCCTTCATCGTTGGTTACATTTTTATACTGTGTGATTCATATTATTTTCTAGTCTATATATTTTGCTCTATTGTCTTTTTGTATTTTTTTTCTCTATATTATTTCCTTCTAAGTACATTTGTAATTGTCTTACATATTACATTTGTAATTGTCTTACATATAAATTTACCTGATTTTATTTAAAGTCCTTTAGGAACTGTACATAGTGTATGTCGTTATATTGATTATTTTTGTCTCTTAGCAATATATTAAAAATAAATAAAATGAAACAGCTGCTTTGTTTTTGTTGCATTTTCAGGGATCAGGGTTGACTCCATTTAAAAAGCGTTTGTAATGATGATTAGTTGTTTTTAGTATATTTTTTGGCTAAAGATTATAAAGTAGCGTGTATTGAAGGCATTGGAGTACCGTCCACTGTCTATTTTTACAATCACATTTAAATATTCACATAAGAACTATCGTGCTACCGAATACCGTCGATCATTGCCAAATATCACGACAAATCTCTATTTACTTGCTAAGGCGCCCCAGTTGCATTCGGTAGTTTTGTATGGCCGTGCACTGTGTTTGTACCTTCTGTATTTTAAATGTAACTTCTAGTGGCGAATGTGCCTTTGCCACGAAAGTGATGCCAATTTAAAAAACGACTATAAATTCTGAAGTCAAGTTTTTCTTCTTCAAGCCTTCAGAATACCTTCCTTTCTAACCGACTTCAAAAAAGAAGGAAAAAAGAAAGAGGTTAGCAATTCGTCGCGTATATTTTTTTTATTATGTTCACCGATTACTCGAGAACGCCTGAACCGATCGGAATGATTCAAACGTTGTAATATCGGGTTTGTTCCCAAGATAGTCCCATTTTTTAAATCGATTCAGCAGTTTTGAAGAAATCTTGAAAAAACTGACGTTTTTTCGGTCAAGTGGTTTGACCCAAACGGTTTGACTCAAACTAGTTGTTGCCTACACAACTATTTTACAAACCGAAGTGCGGGACTTGTCCAAACTTTAAAATTGTGAAATAAAAACTTAAAAAAAAACCGACTCCAAATATCAAAAAGTAAAAAATAAACCTTTTGGAGTCGGTCCAGCCCCCTAGCATGAACACCGCTATATCACGCGATATGATATAGCACATCATGCTGTCTTGCTTACTCCGCTAAGATGTGAGCGGGACAGCGGCTCGTTATCAAGTTATCGAGTCGATAAAAGCGGCTCATGCTAGGCCTACAGCCATGGTAAGAAAAATATAAGTAATGGAAGTTCAATGTAGAATTCCTTGGCTGGCACCGACTATTTAATTAAAAGGTTTATTTTTTACTTTTTGAATTTTGAGGTCGGTTTTAGTAAGTCAATTTCACCAGCTCGTTGATTAGATAATAATGGTTTAATTAAAACATCGTTCTATCCCTACATACTTCAAACAAACGACTGTCGCCAATGCATTAAATGATCTATGTTTAGTGTTAATCAGTTGTGTGCTGTGTTGGTTAGTGTTAGTCGGCTGGTTGGCGTAAATTAGCCTTAATCCACTAGAAGATTTAAATATTTTTAGTTTCCAATTCCTTCTAAAAAGGCAAAAAAAAACAACATGAGTTCACATCCAAAGTTCCGTCTGAGAATTCACTTCTAGCAGAGTTGATTTTTTCCAATATTTTTCTATTTAAAATTTATCATAAGTAGAAAGTTTACATATTCCAATACAGTCTCTTTTTTAGTTTAGGAAATAACTAATTTTGTATTCCATATTTTTCAGTTCCCAATTCCCTACTACCAACATGAAATCCTGCTTGTTTCCTGATCCTGAACCCGTAACGTAATCCGTTCCCAAAGCAATTTTTAAATCCTTTCAATATCCTTGGAAGAGCTTGGATGTGAAGTTAAGAAAATATTCGAATACAGAGTAACGATGAAAGAAGTTTTCCAAAGGAAGTTATCCTTTTTAGAAAGACGTGGCTGTCCATTAATTGGTTTAAAAATAAATAAAACGAACCACAACTTTTTCTCCTATTGCAGAAAAACTACCTATGACCAGTGTTGGTATTAATCGACTAATTTCTTTAATCAATTAATCAATCGACTAATTTCTTAATTCAATTAATCAATCGATTAAAAAATTAATTGTTTAACCCAATGTAATCGTCAATCGTTAATTTGATTAACCCGTTTAACGATTACTTCAACACTAAGATAAAAAATATCAACCTTTAAGCAGGTTATAGACACTAGGTGCATGACAGGCATGCCTGTGCCACGCCTTCTGGTGGCCACTGCCACCAATGTTGCTAACTTGTCACTGACTCAATTAAAGCCACTGACCCAATTGAGACCTTGCTCCATTGTGGCCATGGAGGGTAATTGTTGCCACTGACCCAAATGTGACTACGGTACCAATATTTGTCATAGAACCAATTGTGGCCACTGACCCAAATGGGCCACGGTATCAATACTCAATAGTGGCCATAGACTCAATTGTAGCCACTGACCCAAATGTGGTCACGGTACCAATATAAACCCAATTGTGGCCACTGACCAAAATGTGGCTATAATAGTTGTTATATACCCAATTCTGGCCACTATACCAATAGTTGTCATAAACCCAATTATTGCCACTAACTCAAATGTCACCACTATACCAACTTATTGTTGTTACAGGCATATTGTGGGTTTTTGTGGAATTTTAGTACAAAATATATACAGATTTTTCAATTTTTCCAAAAAGTAATAATGAAAATAATTTAAATTGTTGTTTCTTTTGTTTTAATTATATAAAACCTCTTAATTATGTACAGTGAGTGATTCAATAAAAGGTTGAAGGGACATGAGCCTAGTTGTTTTTTTCTAGTATATTTTCTTGTTTAATATTTATCACACAAAAATAGCATTGTAAAATGCAAAAATTAAAAATTAATGACCGATTAATCTTTAATCAATAATCGCGAATAACTTCTTATTCGTTAATTTTTAATCGTTAATCGGATTGACTGTTTTGCCAACACTGCCTATGACATACCTACTCTTTATTAAGGCTTACGCATACTGCAGCCGCATCGCAACGCCTACGCGATCATTTTCGGAACGAGTCCTTTTAAGTATAAGTCATTTCAAGAATAAGTCCTTTAAGTGCCTACCGTATGTCCATTTCCGTAATAGGACCTTCTCGGGCTAAATGTTGTTTTTCAGTAATATTGATTAATCTCAGCAAAGCAAAAGGAACTCTCGTAGCAACTGCCAAATTTGATTCGTCAGCATGCCAACCGTATTACATAAGGTTTTTCTAATTAATTCGCAACCAATCTGGCGGGAGCGACACGAAGTCCCGAAAATGTAGAAAACGTCGAAATTCAGATCACGTCGTCGTTTCACAGATTACCATAAATGAATAATTTATTTGCAAATAAATTATTTATTCGCGACTGTAGTCGAACGAGTTGTGTCGTCCGCCTGATTACGTGTACGTTAAAATGCCTTATCGAGCGCATTTTTCCGATGACACTGTATTTTGTTCAGTTATCGACACCATTTTGCGTATGTGCCAGCTGTTTGTGGACGGCCATATTGTAGATTAAACCCATATAAAACCAGCCATAAAACCAGAAGCACTGTGATTCCGGTTGACGCCCATTTTCACATACATATCTACCACAAAACAAAATAAGCTAAGCTGCTAAGCTGAAATAAAATCTAAGCAGTTATATCAAAATGGCAATGTATTAAATGTGGAATGAGCATTAATTAATCAATTAGCTTATTACCAAAGCAAATATCACCATTAGTACAAGGACAGGTAAACAGATGGCGCTGTCAAAGTCTAAATCGTGGTAGCGTGTGCATGACATAAATAATACTTAACCGTATTTTGACGATTCTTGACTAATTGGTTCAAGCACGCATTGAACCGATTATTAGGCGGAAATTTAATTTTTGATGACACTAGCTTGCCGAAAGATAGATTTAGTTTGGGTACAAATTACAACGGACGGATGTACGAATCGAAACAATACAATTTTTACCCAGAATGTAATAAAGCGGTCGACAAAAAATTACTCTTAATTGTAATAAAACCAGCAACACTTCCAGCGACACTTCTTTATTTTATAGAAATATAAATCATATATAAATCACAATAAGCTAATTTTAATAACTGACATAGACTTCACTACACGTCTGATCACTCTGAAGAATCACAAGCAACTCCTCTACACTGCTCGATAGACTCACCGAGCACACCACCCTTTTTCTCCCCACCCCTTTATACGGAAACAGTACGTCACCGGTGTTGCCATTAAAATGAAAATAAATGTTACCAAATCGTGACATTCGGCCATCCGATAACGTGCTGGCTCCCGACGCACATTCTATCGCATTACTAACATACAGAATAAAACATGACATGATCAGCCAATGTAAGACATAAGTACATAAAACATAGGGTTAAAAATCGTGACATTCGGTAAATATTTACTTAAAGATACTCTTCTTACAATTGCAACGTCATAAACAACACATTTTATTTTAATTTATTTATAACTTATGTCTGTATGACGAGCTATGCTTACAATTATTACAACATCATAAACAACACATTTTATTTTAATTTATTTATAATTTATATCTCGAGCTTTGATTATTTTTACATTCTCAATCCAAATAAATATATATAATTTTATGAAATCTTTATCTATATAATTCATATAAACTCTGAAATTTCTGAATATACATTCTGCTTATTTTATTAATTTAATTTGCGATAATATTTTATTATACAAATTATTTTAATTTTAAATTTAGCTAATAACAAATTCATTGAAATTACTAGTCATGATCATTAGAGCTACTACTATCTGTATTGTGTACCTCTAGAGCTTTTACATATATTCAAGGCCTAATCCTTTCCGAAGCTATGACAGTATTATAAGGTTTGCCCTTTTTACTGAAGCCCGGAACATCATATTCTATAGCGGTCTTTACCTAATACTTCTGTAATTTTGTAAGGACCTACGAACTTGGACAGAAGCTTTGTACTCTGTTTGTTATTTTCAAAATTATTTCTCTGAGTATTAACAAAGTCACTAATTTCATAAATGGCAGCAGGATCATGATTTATTTCTGTTTAACTTGATCATTTGCTATGTTATTACTAATTTCGTATCTAATTTCCTGCAAATCAGGGTTATTTGTATTACCAATTACAGTTTGTTTATTAAAATATCCGTAGCTTGAACCCAAACAAAGCCTCTGTCGCAGTTTTATGGGTGGTTGCATTAACAGTGTTATTGATGCCAAATTGTAGTTTACCCAAACATTTGTCCCATTCGCGCTCATGACCGAAAGCATTTTGCGATGCTAATGAATTTAAAATAGTTTGGTTGTATCTTTCGGCTTGACCATTTGCCCTGGGACAAGCGACAGCATTTAATACATGTTTGATCCCATGGGCATCACAAAAGGACTGAAAAGCCGTGGATGTAAAGCTGGTACCGCGGTATGACACTATCTTAGCAGGCATTCCAAGCCAAAAAATTTATTTTTTAAGTTTTGACTTTAAATCTTGAACAGCCCTCACAAACAAATATTTGCTCAAAGTATCTACCACTGTAAGTATATAACAGTTTCCATCCTTGCTCTTTTCGAAAGGACCCAGATGGTCAATATGTATGGTGTGATAGATTGGAGACTATTACTGCTCCTTTACCATCAGCTAAGTGGTAGGCCCCTTGAAGTAAACGATATTGTTCGCCTGTGTTATAAGCATAATAACCATCAATAAACACGTCTCCGGTAAAATTGGACTCGACAAAGACGGGGACAACATGTACTTTTGAAATTTAAACTGAAGCAGCAATGTAAAGCTTTAAACTAGCATTATTACAAGGCAGAGTATCACTACCGGGGCCACTATAAAAAAAAACAGACAATGACTATCCTTGAGTACGGTAAGACACGGTAATTCCGTAAAGTTTTGGCCAATGATCATAGGGGTCTGCATGTGTGCATCCTCAATGACTAAAACTTCAATATCTGCCTCACCTACTGACCTGACCTCGTCAACTTTTTTTTTATTTTTTTATTATTATAGGTTAGCGCTTGACTCGCCTGATGGTAAGCGATGATGCGATCTAGGATGAAACGCGCTTGCCTAGAATATACCTATTCACACGCGACTTGAAAACCCCCAAATTGTAAGTATCAGGAAACACAGACTCAGGCAAAGCATTCCACTCTCTGGCAGTACGGGTGATAAAATTTGACGCAAAACGCTTAGTGCGAATCTTTGGGATCTCAACCATAAAGCGGTGGCGCATATTTGTATGTCTGGTTGTCCGATGGCAGAAGGGAGAATGTAAAATTAGGCAGTGCAATTCAGCCGCACACTCACCGATGAGTATCCGATAGAAAACCGATAACCTTTCAACTTTCGCCTATGCTCAAGATTTTTACCGAAACGAATGACTTGTATATTGGAATAACTGAAGATCGGCCAAATCCCCGTACTATAGGGAGGCCGTCATAAGTTTTTGCTAAATTTAATAAACCAGCGTTAGTTTTGTTGACAAGTGTACATTCGCACTACCGAAGTCAATGTACTCGTAAGCTTCTAAACTGCTGTCATTAACAAAAATGGTCTTATAGAATTTATCTTTACTAGTTTTACCGACGTTAATTTTTAATGTTTTCTTTTCAGAGCTGTTTTCAGCAGGTAAAGTATCAGGTTTAATGGTATTGATAGGTTCCAATTTACACATCGAATTGTTATGCCCGACTATCTTACAACAGTTGCATTTTACAATAGGTTTTGTGCACTTATAATAAGGATGACCTTTCGATCGACAGTTGTAGCAAGTAATAGGCTCTTAAGTATAGTTATGCGAATTAGATGTGAGCTAGTACCTGGGACACTATTTCTTTGAATAGGTCGATCCTTCGACCTGTTATTAGTAACAGCTTGTTGTGATGGCTTTTGAGAACAGAGAAAACTAAGCAAATCTTCGGGCTCAGACCCGTTCAATGCTCGAGCACCGTTACAAATCGACCTATCCGTTATACCATAAACTATACATTCCACAGCCCTTTTGCCCTTAATGTCACATCTATTTAATAAACATAATTTGTCAAAGAAATATTCAAGCAAACTCTCATCATATTTAGAAGTACGGTTAAGCATCTCTTCCAAAAGGCGTCCGTAGTTGTCTTCGCTAGGGAATGCCTTTCGCAGTTTTGTTTGGCACTCATCCTAAGTGTAAATTACTGTAGGCAAGGACTCAAACCATTTCTTTTCCAAACCGACCAACTTTTGTAAAGAAAAACGGATTATTTGCTTTTTGTCCCATCCATAAATAATAGCGCATTCATTTACCTTTCGCAGCCAGCATTCAATGGTTTGAGTCCTGTTTGCAGGATCGAATTCCGGCACAACATTATTTAAATTATTGCTACTTAAATTCGATGACGACGACGTATCCTTTTCTCCCTTCCATTTTGTTAACATTTTAGCACGTCTTTAGCAGAAAAGTGATTTGAAACCTTACGCGATTTCCTGGGAACAGGCTCACTACTCAACAAGGATGAAGAAGGGCTCTTTCTTCGCTTGACCTTTTTCTTGCTTCGCCGACTCCGCTGCGGAGGCGTGCCTGGCGGTGTACCACCACCTGATTCCATTTGTCACTGAAATTGTATAAAGTACAACCGACAGAGTGCGTTCTGTATAACACAAGTCAAAAGAAAGGGAACATTTGTCTAACATGTAGTATAAAATAACTTCATGATGAAACTGTAGTAAAAAAAAAGATAAATTAATAAAAGGCTTTCTGTTTTTGTGCTTTAGTTACTGTTTAAATAACGTTCCACTAAAATATTGTGTATTTAAATCAACTAAGCAAACATAGCTTAGGCGAAAAAACCGCCGAATGCATGTAGGCCACTTAATAAATGAGCAGGAAACATACCTACTCATTAGACCAGTGAACATACACGCCTCGGCCCCTAACTGTTATCTAGTGGACAAACATAGTCCACTCAATCCTCGATGAAATTGTATTAAGTACAACCGACAGAGTGCGTTCTGTATAACACAAGTCAAACGAAAGGGAACATTTGTCTAACATTTAGTATAAAATAAATTCATGATGAAACTGTAGTAAAAAAAAAGATAAATTAATAAAAGGCTTTCTGTTTTTGTGCTTTTTTTTTACTGTTCAAAATAACGTTCTACTAAAATATTGTGCATTTAAAACAACTAAGCAAACATAGCTTAGGCGAAAAAACCGCCGAATGCATGTAGGCCACTCAATAAATGAGCAGGAAACATACCCACTCATTAGACCAGTGAACATACACGCCTCGGCCCCTAACTGTTATCCAGTGGACAAACATAGTCCACCCACTCCTCGATAATGAGTAAACAAAACTCGATATAAAACAAAAAAAAACAAATATAACTGTTGTCTAAATCCAGTAAGCAACAAAGCTTACTCGAAAAATCAGACGAGTACATGTAGCTCACTCAACAAACAAACTAGCAGGAATACACTTATATATGCCCACCAGTGAGCTTACATGGATCGCCCCCTATTAGTTTATCATGAACATATACAGTTCATTACAAGAAGTGTAAGTACCTTGTAATGTAGTCAGTGAAGTGCCCTAATCATAATATCGCTTGAACACAGTGCTAGCTATGTCCATTACAAAATTTACTTACATTGGGTAATGAAAATTAAAAATGGAATAAAATAGGTTAGCTCTCCTTATTTTTCAATAAAGGCTTGATAGCTGCAGTTTTAAAGAATAGTGAGTGAAAATTAATTATCTGCTACAGTGTAGCTCCGGTTAAACAAAAGCTAATTAACATTTTGGTTTCTTTTTTTTCGTATGAAATGAACTTTTTCATTTTCCACACGACTAACAGTAGTTCGCATCGCAAGGATAGACGCGTTAAACAGATAGGAAGAAAAATTAACTAGTAATCAGTATGTGTCTAAAGACTACTTTTATTTTGTTTCCCGCCGACAGCGAATGTGTAATATTGTGACGTTTGTTTCGTTGGCAAGCGATATGATTTGAACCAATAAATAAAATAATAAATTTATCAATATGTATACTAATTTAAGGGTCTTGACCAATACTTACATGGAACTTAAAAATGAAGCCTTATTGAAAATGTTTCTATGATTCCAACTTGGATTGTCAGTTACAAAAAGAGCAGAAATAGGTATAAATTTTTAAAGAGGAAAGAAAGAAAATCACTGAATTACATACCTTTTGCCTGGGCGTATCCCTCTTCTGATTTGTAATAAAACCAGCAACACTTCCAGCGACACTTCTTTATTTTATAGAAATATAAATCATATATAAATCACAATAAGCTAATTTTAATAACTGACATAGACTTCACTACACGTCTGATCACTCTGAAGAATCACAAGCAACTCCTCTACACTGCTCGATAGACTCACCGAGCACACCACCCTTTTTCTCCCCACCCCTTTATACGGAAACAGTACGTCACCGGTGTTGCCATTAAAATGAAAATAAATGTTACCAAATCGTGACATAATTAAATAAAATTGGTTAAGGGTAGGTTAGATTGGCGACTAAGTCGCTCACCTAGTATTTTTGTCGCTCAAAACGTTTTTTAGTTGACCGGTTAAATACTACCCTTTTTACTCTACCTGTAGGTACTGTACCAATAATAATTAATAAATATTTTGCATACAATCACACCAATTATCTAGCCCGCGTTAAGTTTCATGAAGAACTTGTGTTATGGATACTAGATAACGGATAAACATACTTATATACTTTTTTTTTGTAAATACATACTTAATATACATATTAAACACCCAGACCAAGACAAATTTACATGTTTGTGACACACAAATATTTACAACTTTTCAATTTTGCATTTTACAATGCTATTTTAGTCTTATATAATTATAGTTATAGTTATATAATTGGTCAGTGCATTGGGCCGGATTCCCAAGGATGCGGGTTCGAGTCCCGTCAGGGCGACATGAGACAAGTTGCTTTTTTCTAGTATATTTACTTGATTAAAAATTATCACACAAATATTTATCTTGTCCGTGGATCGAACCCGGGACCTCTGGCGCAGAAAGCGGGGTTAGTACCCCTGCGCCAAACAGGTCGCCAATGGATGGATGGATGGATAGGACAAATATATTCATAAATGAACTGATTCGTCAATAACGTCAATATTTACAATAAAATAATGAAGCTAATGAAATAATTGTATCTAAGTTATCGTACATGATGCCCATGCCCACCGGTTAAATTGCAGCAAAATAATTGGAAATGCTTAAAGTGTCTTTTTCTGTTTCCTATATAGGTCAAAATTCACATTAGATAGAGCCGAAGAAACAGTGCCATGAAGCTTGTGAATAACAATTGGTACTTTTGAAAACCATTTTGTCTAAATAAAGTATTCTAATCAATATAATATCCATCCAATGCAATATCTAGTCCTAATGATCATAATCTTTATAATTAATGTGATTGGGTGTAAAAACAACACAATAAAGCTAAAAATAAAAAAAATCCCGGGGTTCCCAGTTGAACATTAGTTTTTTCAGAGAGTTTTATCAAAAAAAAAAATACGTGTGGCACTCGGGGACTGCCGCGGTAAAGCTATTGCTTAGCATTTTTTTATCAACTTATGCCGTTATAATTATTTAAGTATTTATTTTTTATTTATGCAGTATTACAACCCCAAAAAATCATGATTTTCGAAAATGTCAAAGGTCACTTCAAACCAAAGAGTAGATTAAAACGCTCGGCCGAGCTTCATGGTAGGCGGAGTGGGTGGGGGTGTTAGGTTTATAAGAATATAAGATATATAGCAAACATTTATATCACAAATAATATACCATTAAGAGGTATTACATTTGAATGATAAATTATATCTTTAACCTTAGTACCTTACGAGAAAACGTTTCCCAAAAAACTGTACTGGTCAACCGGGAAGTTCCCCGATTGTACCTACCAAGAATAAAGTTTGTTAGCAAACTTGATTGAAATCTCGTTCGCCCGAAACAGTGTTGCACATAAGTTTAGATGATTTAATAAGCCTCTATTCAAGTTTCCCGGCAAATAAAACGGAAGCCCAAACTTGTGTGCAAACAGGAAACTTGCCCGATAAAGTGCAAACACAAAGCAGGGATTCTCAATCTTTTTTGGGCAAGATACCCCTTTTCCGAAATGAACTGATACCTAAGACCCTTCTAGCCAAATTTCTTAACAATCTTATCTCTAGTTTTTTCCTATTGGTACAAAATATTTTTACTAAAGTACCAATTGGAGCCATTTTTGCAAACAAGAACCCACAACTTGAATGAGATTGAGTTTAGTACATAGATGGCGCTCAAATCACGCATTCTATCTTCCCAAAGTATATTTTATAAAGAATTACTTTTATTTTTAGAAATATCACAACAATGAAATCTTTCGTCCATTTTGCAAGAAGGAACTAAGCAACAAAATATGTTTTTGCAAGAAGGAACCAACCGGGTTTTTAACGATTTACTTTATACTAAAACTTCATATTTATACATCTGGTATTCCTTGAAAGGATACAGTATCCCACATAAGGTTAACAAATAATCTTTCATTAATATATTATGTATGCATTTTGCACACTCTATTTACAAAAGTCTCGTTTTCTCGAAATCGATCTGCTGTGGGTTGGTTCTTGTTTGCAAAAATGGGTCTAACTTAAAAACATTGCGGTTGGTTAAGTGAGCATTCTTGACATAATTTTTACATGACACGTAATGTAAAACAACTTATACAGTCTTGAAAGTTTTAAATATGAACTTGTGCAAATAATTGGAGTCCATTTTCAGACCTCGTCGATCTCCAAAATCAGTTTTCGTTTATGACGACCCTCGGGAAACCGATATCGACCACTTGAGAATCCCTGCACTAAAGCATTGCCAGGTGGAGTTCGGCGTTACGCCACTCGTGGCGCCACTGTGCAATCCGAAGATATTTCAATGAAGTTTGCAAGTGTTGGGTTAGTTAAGACTCATTCAAAGACAGCAACACGTGTGTAAATTATAAGACGTAGTACATTATTACAGAGCTTAAGAAATTTGATGTACAGTTGGCGGCACGACTAACAGGAAGGATGTTTCAGTAGGGTTATTACGAGTTCGGCAAACTTGACGTTGCAGACAACGTTAACTGAAGATGTCGCTCTGACTCTTTCATATCTAACGAGTAGCGACTGTTTTACCGATTTATGAGCAGTGTATCCGATAGTCTACGCTAACGTGTCATGTAAAAGTCGTTTTTGGCAAACTCGTAATAAGGGTACTGTGGGGTTAACACGAATAACTATCGAAATAGTATCGAGTAAGCATCGAGCACGTTATGTCAAAAAAATGAATAGGAAAATGTAGTTCCATTTACGTCCGGTAGGAACACTGCTCAATATCTCATACATATTTTTACTTTACTACCTCGATACCCCCTCGAAAATTATTCGTGCTAGGCCTACCGGTCACAATTCTAACCTAACTTAACCTACCCGATATTATTGCGTAACCTAGTAGGCACCTATGCCTATTTACGAAATTCTTTTTAACCTGGTTTAAGTATTTAGTATGTGAGTAGGTACATAAATGAAATGAAAACAGCGGGATGCGTTTCTGTGGGACGAATGACTCTTTTTGTGGCGGAAAAGAAAAATATTGACCATATAACGACTACTAATAAAAATGAGTACAGATTTTATTTAACAATAAGCATTGCAGTTGAGCTACTGCAATGCTTATCTTACGTATTTAAAGGTTCGTTTCTGTTCAAATAAAATGGAAGTGATCTTAACAGGCAACTCTTAAACTTGTATGAGGAGGAATCACAGACCCATCTCGATATAGGTCTGCGGGAGGAACAAAAGTCAAAGTCAAAGTCAATATCATTTATTCGGTCTAGGTTGTTACAAGCACTTATGAACGTCAAAGAAGCTACGCCAACGGTTTACAAACCCTACGGCGGGAGACCTTGTAACGAGAAGAACCGGCAAGAAACTCGTCAAGGGCTGTTTTTTTTCTCCCTGTTTTATTTCATTCAAATTGAAAAGTGACCTTAACATATCAGTAAGGTCAATTTCCATCACAAAAAGAAAATATATACTAATTAAAATATTACATCTTATGATTATTTTAACCGTAAACAATTTTTAACTGCATTTGTAACTTTCGTTTGTTGTTATAATAAAAACCGAATTATTTCGAAAACTGTTGGAACGATACAAACCACCAGCATTGTCATACAACGTGCTTGCTTTGTTGAACTAGGCTTTCCTTAACGATAGGATCTCATGACGACGTTGGGTGATTACCTCGCCACGCCGCCAAAGGCCTGATGACTGCTAACGATCGCACTACTGGGTGGAGCAATAAAATTGGGAACAACGGCAACTTGCCATTTGCCTAAAATACTTGGAACTAACAACTGCGTTCGATCGCATCTCCTTTCTTAAATAAATATTTGGAAAATTTAAGAAAACAAGAAATTATTTGGAAAATTTAACAAAACACCATCTAATCCAAAACTATGGAGACACTTATATGGCAAGAATATTTACTTCACATTTTGACGTTGGTTACCTTTACTTACCGTTTATTATTTTTATTTTATTTTTTAAGAAAAGGACAGTTTACAAGACTCACACTTAGGTATACATAAGTGAAAAACATGATCGGGTACAAGACACGTAGTGTGGCCTTAGTTACAAACTGCCACGGCATGTTAAATTCACAAAAAGCAGTATATGAAACAGTTCATGAAAATCAAAAAGATTTATATAAACAAGTTATACAAACAAAAACAAAAAAAAGTAATTTAAACAAGTTATATAAACAAGAAAAAAAGTTATATAAACAAGTTATACAAACAAAAAAGAGTTATATAAACAAAAAAAAACACTTATTATATGTGTAAGTTACTTAGTGGACAGAATTTCCAATAACATTCTCTTGAACTCGGAAAATCTGGAGTTGATATCTAAATCAGAGCCTTTAAAAAGTGTTCCGAACTGACTTTGCATTCTGTCTATAGGAGAAAAATGACCCAAATTAGTCTTAAATGACTTTGGTGAAAGTAATTTAAAACGTGATAATCTGACAAGTTTACGGGGTACAGAAAATGTTATTTTATGTAAAAGATAATTACAGTCTAAAGTGCCACTGATGACTTTGTGCAAAAATAATTGATCTAACAACTGCCTTCTTTTTTGTAAGCTAAGGATATTGAAGTGACATAAACGTTCATTATAGGAGGGCAGTTGTTTTACCAAATTATGCTGGAAGGCCAAATGCCACAAGAAGCGTTTTTGGATAGATTCTATGCGTTTGATATGTACATTATAACGAGGAGACCATACTATACTGCAATATTCTAGAGAAGATCGTATCAATGAGTTAAAGACAAGAATTTTTGAATGTGAAAGCTTAAAATGTTTTATGTTTCTCATAACGAAGCCAAGAATCTTAAAGCATTTACTGATCATTTTATCTAAGTGAATGTTGAAATTTAATTTTTTATCGAAGTGAACGCCCAAATCGCGAATCTCAGTAACTTCTTGCACATCGTGTTGTTCTATTTTGTATTTATGAGGAACTGAGATTTTTTTTTTAGTGAATCTAATGAAGTTGCATTTTTTTATATTTAAATACATTCTATTGGCATTACACCAGACAACAAATCTATTAATGTCTTCCTGTAGAAGCAAGCAATCGGATTGCTCTCTTATCTTTTTTACAATCTTCAAATCATCAGCATATAAGTAAAATGTACTATGTCTGAAACATTGCGCCACGTCATTAATAAATAGGTTAAAAAATAAGGGTCCCAAATGGGATCCTTGGGGAACACCGGAGGATACATCGAATGAACCAGAGGATTGACCATTTATCACAACTCTAAATTTTCTATTGGTTAGATAAGAAATGCACCACTTAAGAAGGCTCCCGTGTATGCCAAACTGAGATGAGAGCTTCGCGACAAGGGTTCGGTGGTCAACCCTGTCGAAGGCCTTGCTGAAGTCAGTATAGATGACGTCAGCAGAAGCTTGGGAGTCTACAGCAGTCACCAAATCAGTAACATAACAGGCTAGGTTAGTGTTTGTGGATCGAGAGCTGACAAAACCATGCTGCTGTGGAATGAGACATTGCTTCACATGCCAGTAGATAATCGGATACAGAAGAGACTCCAGAACCTTTCCAAATATAGGTAGGATTGAGATCGGTCTGTAATTGCTTACGTCTGACCTTGATCCATCTTTAAATAAAGGCACAACCAAAGCCTCCTTCCATATTGATGGAAATTGACCCGTTAAAAGACACAAGTTGTATATCATGGAAAGAGGTGAGTTTATATTATAACTGTTTAGTAATTGGTTATGAATATATTTTGCTAACAATTTTTGTTTTACTGCAAAGTTTAAAAATAGGCATAAATTAAGCACAAAAGTCTGCATATGTGCTAATGCTAGCCATAGAGAATTAATGGAAGTTAAGATAGAGACGTTATAAATTAAATAAGCTCTCCAACCCAAAAGCTATAAAATCTTTGTTTAATAGCAAATCATCTCATGATAAATCTGTACCTCATACGTATAACTCTAACGTAATGCAAAAAAGACGCATATTTGGGCAGACAACCACGCGGAGCATTCAAGTGTTACAATAAGTACAAATAAAAGCGGAAATGTTGCAAACTTTTACACAAACAGCGGGTCCTCCTAATAAAGTACAAACATTGCGGCGCGATTTGGCGCCCGACGTGGGACTTTCCTTGCAATACAAGAGGACTAGTTACCCAGTATCTTGTTTTACGTATTTACATATCTAGTAAATATATAAAATTCTATATTTATGATACATTTTTGGGTTGTAATATTGTTGTATAAGAGCTAAACCCTTTGTTCAATAGTAACAGAAAAAGCAACTGATAATAAATCCATACCTCATACCATATAACTTTGACGTAATGCAAATAAGCCGCATATTTAGGCAGGCAACCACGCGGAGCGTTCAAGTGTTACAATAAGCACAAATAAAAGCGGAAATGTCGCAAACTTATACACAAACAGCGGGTCGTCCTAATAAAGTACAAACATTGCGGCGCGATTTGGCGCCCAACGTGGGACTTTACTTTCAATACAGGAGTAGTAACACTTACCAGTATCTCGTTTCACGTATCTAGGCAATTTCATAATATTTTATAAAGTATTAAAACTATTTTTAAATGTTTTAATACCTACTACAACTTCGTTTGTGTTTACGTGATATTTCCAAATACCCGTTTCAACTGTAAGCTTTCGGTTTAGATGAAATACACAAGTCCGACGTGTAAAGTAAACGTTTTTTCAGCTTTTAATATTAGTTTTTTTCAATGTTTTGATCTCTTCGTTGTTTTTGAATGATATTATATGTAACAAATAAATAAATTACAGAATGACTGTAAAATTTTAACCAAATTTTAGTATCCACATACACAATTTGCCGTCTGCTCATCCAAAGCGGAGATACTGACTTATTAACATGTGATCAGAGTTTGTTTCTGTTGTGTAATTAAGGATATTTTAATTAACTTTGCGAACGTTATGAACGGCAATTCTGGGTCCTATTCTGTTAATTGAATGCGTGGCCCGCAACCTCGTCGAGATTATCGTTGTTTGTCAACCCTTCCGTCTCGCACCGTGCGTGGTTATCCGTTTCTCTTCACAACAAAATGACGGTTAGTTTAATTGGTTTTGCTTTTTTAAATCGAGTAACCGTATTATGGAACTCACTATTTTCAGTTAATGTAGGTAATTGAATTCCACTTAGGTACCTCATTCTCGTTCGACCTTATGATCTCAAAAAGTGTGAATTGTTTACAGTATAGCATTTTAGTAGTTATTCTTTTTATTTTTTTATTATTTTGACGAACTGTTTGGCGCAGGGTTACTAAGCCCACCTTCTGCGCCAGAGGCTCCGGTTTCGATCCCCGGACAAGACACATAGACATGTTCATGCACACAAATATTTGTCTTGGTCGGGGTGTTTGATATGTATATTGTGTATGTATTTACAGAAAAACGTGTTTAAGTATGTTTATCCGTTATCTAGTATCCATAACACAAGTTCTTTGTGAAAATTAACGTGGGCTAGATAATTGGTGTGGTTGTATGCAATTATTTATTTATTTATTTATTTATTCTGTGCTTCGGCTCTTCATGCCACATGACTTAAACCTTCACCCTGTGGTTTCTAATCCTTCTTCATTGGTCCTTGTGTACTTAGTTAACGCTGCAACTATTAAGTGTTTATAATTTCCGCAGGTTTAATTATGCAGCCAGATAAACATAATTTCTTCTTCTCACTTCCATTTTTCCTTAGATTTCATTTGTCATTAGCATAAAAAACATATTTGTTATAAATGTAGCAGTTGTGACATCGGCAGCGTGATAGTTTCACGGGTTCGTTAATTAATCTCGCCGTGATAGCACTCCAGTCTCATCTAGGGCTATATTAAATTCATGATCCCGTCGCCTTGCGCCGCACCGTGTGGCATACATGATTCAATATACGAGCCGAACTTAATAACTCCCAACTTTCAGTGGAACTTGATGGAACTTATTAACGGTTTAACTATAAGCTGATGAAGTAGAACTTTTGCTGTTTGGCACCGTGTTTTATTTTATACTTGGTGTGTTAAGCCAAATATGCTGCTGGTAATATTGTCGCCGATATGAGTGGGATTAAACTTCAACTTGGAATATGTAGGGGTTAGTTCTTCGGAGACTGTTCTATTATTTTCCATGGCAGAGAAGTTCTTAATGAAGTGTTTTATTTTTTAATTGTACTCAGAAGTTATTGCTAACAGTTGACTGTTACTACTTTTGACATTGACTCAACAGTATCGAAAAATATCCCACTTTTTACCAAAGTAATACCTTCGTTTTTTCTGATATCCGTAAAATAAGTATTTGAATATCAATTAACTTTAAAAACTTTTATAAAAAAATGAGAACCGAAAAGTAAAAAATAAACATTTTGTTTTTTTTTTGTAAAAAGTTTTATTTCGCTATATTTAAAGTGAGGATACTTTCCCGCGTCCGCGTCCGGTTTACCAAACTAGTAGTATAGGAAACTGCTAGTTTGTGTCAAACCGTTTTGGTCAAACCGCTTGACCGAGTTTATTTATTTCACATTTTTTTAAGTCAAAAGCAGAAGCTGTGCCATTTAGTGAACTTCTTTCAAAATAAACTCGTGGTTTTTATTTATTGTATAAAATGTTTTGTATTACACAATTTTAAAATACAAAGCGCTATCTAGTGAACTTTATTGCCAACTGCGGTTCTACAACAGTATTTTTGAGATTTCCTGAAAAATACTAAACTGATTTCGTAATTTTAGAAAATGGGACCCACTTGGAAACACACCTGGGGTGCGATTGCGTAAAGTCAATCGTATTCATTTGACAGTTCATATAGTATTCGATCGGCTGCAAATTGTATGGAATTTGACACTAATGACATACAATATGAACTGTCAAATGAATACGATTAGCTTACGCAATCCCATAGCTGATCTAATAACGTTTGAATCATTACAATCGCTCCAGCGGTCTTCGAGTAATCGATATATACATAAAAAAAAATACGCAACGAATTGATAACCTCCTTTTTTGAAGTCGATTAATAAGTAGGTGTATTTTAACGGCTATTAGTTAATGCGTACGCCTATTTATTATTGGCAACTGCTAGAATATTAATACGCCTTGGTCGATCTGCGTATAGACAGCGCCTACTTTCATTTAGGTTCTCACGCTTTGCGCCATATAAAATCTTATTTCGAGTATCTATTCTGCCCCTTTACACTTGACTCGATCGAATTAAGATCGAGATTGAATTAACGCCAAAAGTGAAATGATGACTTATAACAAGTATAACTTTTTAATTTTGCTTTTAACAATGCTATTTTTATGTGATAAATATAAAACAAGAAAATATACTACAAAAAAGCAACTTGTCTCATTCCGTCAGGGCGACATGAGGCAAGTTGCTTTTTTCTAGTATATTTTATTGTTTAATATTTATTATAACAAGTAATTAAACTAAAACTAATACCTAACTGAATAAGTAAATAAAGTAATTTTGTAGTCTAGAAATTGATTGTAGCGCAAGTTAAAATCGAATCAGAATAATTATTGACATTTAATCGAGATCTCACCGCGATCCCGTAAAAAGTAACCCCCAGACTTTCTAAGCCCCCAGAGTACGGCAGCGGCAGCATGATGATCACATTCGCCGACAGTCCGTTTACTGTCGGTGTTATAACATTAGACGTTATAACAATAAAAAATCTATGATTTACATTTTATATTTGCATTTTTCAATGCTATTTTTATACTTATGGTAAATTTTAAATAAAAAAATATTGGAAAAAATTAACTCGGCCACAAGTGAATTCTCAGACGGGAATCGAACCCGCGAAAATGCAAAAAATAAAAAATATAAATTATTGGCAGTTGCATCTTACTACCAAGACTAAAAAGTATAAAAATAGCATTGAAAAATGCAAAAAATACAAAATCATAAATTATTGGCAGTTGCATCTTAATCGATCGTTAAACACCTGAAAAGATGTTTCTTTCGAATGCAAGGATATTCCTAGCATTGATGTGACAACGCTGGCCTACAGCGTATTAAAAGTATAAAAGTATTGGAGAATTTCGACGGTGGTCGACTGTCAACCGGGAAGATCCCCGATTGTACCATGCATCGTGCCAATAAACATTTTTTTTTCTGCACAATTCATTACTAAAGCTACAGTACAGATATCAGAGCACAGACATATCAATTGATTTTAAGTAAGTACCACAGAATATATATTAGTACCTTTACGGTACAGAAATTTCACTCCCGGAAATTGTACTATGAACGCTATACGCAATGCAAAAGGTTGAAATTAGGTTGTTTTCCAGAATAGTAGGTAAATATCGCGGGGATTTTGCGCCGCTTGTATAGAAGTGAGACTGGCCTGTAAGTACCTACCTACTCACTAACATATAAATCCAACGAAAGAAACTTCTATTTTAATCTTTAAAGAGGTAGTATTATTATCATCATTGTCTTTACTCTACAATTCTACATAAACTTTTACGTCAGGTATCTGAGGATCGTCTTTTCGTATTCACAGTCATGAATATAATTTGTCAAACATGAGTTATATATACCGTGACCGTTCAGCCATAAGATACTCCGAAGAAACTATGTACGTAATTGTATTTTCGTACCCAATTTGCGTTCAAAACACTCGTTTGAGGCCGCTATCACAGTTTTCGGGATCCTTATTGGTATTCAAACAATTCGTAACATTATATCTATCTTTAAGAAAAAAGAGAAAATGATGAAACAGGAAAATAATTATGTCTTTTTGTACAGTCAACCAAACGTCTCATAACTTTTTTTAGGATTGATGCACCATTGCTTTTGGTGATTTTGCATACGTGCCAACCCTAGATTCCTCGTTTATGTTACCAACGGGTGTGCAAAATTATTCCACTTCAACTGAAACGGTCGCGGGAATACCCGATATTGAAATAGTTACCTGACCTCGGCTGTTATGAGTTCTGTGGAACTTGGTGCCTAGCTTCTTGGACTTAAGCGACGAAAACGTTAATTGCATTAACTTAGAATTTCTCAACCGTTACAAGTTCAACAAACGATGTCCAGACTTCAGAATAAATAGACTGTAATTCAGAAATATGAGTTCGGGCAACGTCCTGTGACGTCGAGACGCCCGCGCCAATTCCAAGTAATCATGAAAGTTCGGTTCAAACCTGATATGATCATTTCATCGCCAAGTTTGTCCAACCGATGTCGTGAAGCGGTCTCGTACAGGACAGTGTTATGTAAATTTTTCTCCGTTTCATCTCAATGTGGTTCATTGTTCGAGCGAGTGTCCGCTCGCGATTATTGTCGTTTCGATCATCGGCTGCGGGGCCGTGACGGCTAATTGGCAGTCGCGCAGCCGCCGGCGCATGGGAAACAGTGGCATTGTGGAAATCGATGCGCGCACGCGTGTTTTTCGCGTGGCGCAGCGCAGGCACACGCGCTCGCGACAAATTCGCATTTCGAAACAAGTAGTGAACGTTGTGCCGGTATTTACGTATTTCGGTTATTACGTGCGGCTAGAATGGAAGCGTTGACCTCGCCGGGAGACGCTGTGAAGGTGTTGTGTTTGTTTTTGACAGTGCTTTTCGGCCGTTCGCCTCTGTTTTTATTCGCGAGCCTTTGTTTATCCGGCGTCGCCGAGATAATGCGTTGACCCAAATCAAGTTGTGTTTTCGAAATTTCACTCGTGGTCAGCGGATGTTGCTGGCTAGACGATAAGAACCTTTCTGCACGTGTTTGTATTACAAACACAGTTATGCCATGATTTGGATTGCGATCATCTGCGTTCAATTATTGTAGGTATTGAATTTGAGTGTTATCGAGAATGTATGCTACAAACGTGCGTTGTCTCGTTTATGATTATGAAGCAGAGGGATTTCTATTTGTATATTTCGATATCGAGCCATACCAGTGTTCATGTTTCGAGCGCTATATTCTTTGTCCGTTTACGAACTGTGAGCAAAAACGCGAAGTAAAAAAAAATGGTGACGGTATGGCCGCAGAGTTCGGTTTAAATAAAACATGTTTCTATCCGATTAGGAAACTAGACGCAGTGTATCAAACTTCAGTGTGTTCAGGTACAAACGTAAGTGCCTCGTACATTCTTGGGCTTAATTTTGAGCTAATTTCGGCATAGACATGTAAATGAGGAGTCAACGATATGCTTATTTGCATACTCTGTGATCGGATTACGAACTTATTACGAATGATATAAGGTTTATTCGCGGCAGTTTTTGTAGTGCTAATCTTTACGTACAGTGTATTAAAGTATGATCGTGTTTCCTTGAAGTAGTACCATTAATTTGACAGGTAGCTCGTTCCCTCGGTAGTGAGTCAGAGCTCAAATGCTATAAAAGAGAACGGGTTTGCAATAGTACATTTATCAGAATTTAGTTCGAAGATATCATTTTCTTGGTACACCGTCGAGATAAGAAATGAAACCTTGCATTGTTTCACAAAACAAATAAGCGTTTTATAATTGAACAAATATGTAGGTGAATTGCAGTAAGTTTTACTACAAACAAGCATCCTTATTTAAAATCTAGACATGGGTTTCATTGATCAACTAAGATCATGTTATTCTCATTCTTATCAAAGAAGCTGCGAGCTGAGAAAATATAAGTAGTACTTATAAGAACCTAGGTTACTTACTTCATTAAATTAATTACTTTGGAGGTCGTTATTTGTGCGTAGTACTACAATTTTTCGACTTTTTGTTCATATCAAACATTATGGTAAGTTGAACATTTGGCTTACATTTTAATTTTTTGCACTTCTCTATCAGCTAAATCACTTTTATGTGGTTCCACAGGGGTGCATACCAAGACCGATTTTGTTTGTTTCTTATATATTAAAAGTGAGTCTGTCTGTACTTTTTACATTTCCATATTTTTCATACAAATGCCTAAGTCACGGCCAAAACATTTATTTTGTTGGGTTTGGTTTACTTATTATAAAACATCTTCAGTTAATAATAATAATTAGGTTATAAAGTAATTAAGCTCTCGTTTTCAAAACAAGTTTCTAAACAACTTAAAATGCTATAAGTAGGTACTTTTTTGAATAAATTCTCAGAGTATGTACTATTTACAATCATCTGTTGTACAAAGTGTATTGTTTATTGGGAAAGTAGGAAGGAAATTGATCAATCGAGTGTTTTCGATGCGGATTAAAATGTGAAACTTGGCGGCTTTGCGTCATATCCGAAAATACTTTACATTGTGGTAATAAAACAGTCATAAATTAATACTTTTTGCCTGTTAAACAGTACTGTTCGGTTAGGTAGGTTTAGTTTAAACATTAAAAATACAACAGATTTCATTGATTCAACTTTTGAAAGTTTAGTTCACGTGAAATGATTGATTGGTTGTAAGTCAGTATCGTTTTCACAGGATCTCTTAAAATGTTTGCCAATGTCCTATGTAAAAATAATATTGGCATATGCCAATATTATATTCATCGAAATTGGTTCAGTGGTTTAGTTATGAAAAGGTAACATATTTATTTTACTTACGTGTTTATAATATTGTTGAATAAGTATGAATTTCGATGTACATACATAACTGGTGAATTAGCCCGTGAATTCGAAAAAAATATGACTTAAAATACTTTTAGAGTTTTACGAAACAATGAAAATAGTTATTTGTTATGCAAGGCTGGAAAGTTGGTTATTTAGCGGCGAGTTACCTCTATTGAAAGATGAGCAAATGAAGGATTCTAGGATTGATGCGAGTGGTTCAAAGATTGAATCCTGAGCGAAGCGAGGAACATTTTATGGTTGTTTCCGCGGTCAAAATTCTATAAACATAAAGTTTAATCTAAATAAACCTTATTCTCGTTGTTTTAATGATATAAGAACTAAAATAATAAAAAAGGGAGTATTATAGTTAATTCAAAGTTATAATTATAAATAACAATAAAAACGATTCCGTAAATGTTGACACTGACATGAGGTACAAGACAAATACAATTTAAAAATGAAGATTTATGTCACGTTCCGAAATCCAATCTATATACTTAATTCAGGTTCGCAAAATTTGTGACGACTCGATAGGGACTTTGACGCGTAGTACGCGGCCGAGTAAGGTATCAAATAAAAGGTACTCGAGTCTATTTGTTCCAAAAACTATAAAATATACAAAATGTTAAACGTGATGATCACAAACTGCAATTAAAAAGTGTCATTATTTTCGCATAATTTGGAATTTTTCGTCGATCGACGAACCCGAGTATCGGGTTGTAACCGCCCTAGTCATATAATCATATAGGTTGTGAAATCTCACCCAGCCTAATATAAAATTCTTATAACAAATAGTTTCATCTTATTGTTTTTGTTTTTATGATTCAATGAACTAAAATAATATAATAAAGCCAAAACGGAGTATTATAATTAATTTAAAGCTATTTAAAATAAGAATTAAATGTAACAAAAAAGTCAATAGTGCGATTCTTAACACATTATGCCATATTTTTAGGTATTCAATTTAAAAAGTACTTTGCCGCGCTAGGCCGCAAAATGCGATTTTCTACGCAGAAACTGATTGACAAAACCTCCTTTTCAGAGCGTGTGAGATGAAAAGTGAATTACCTATATTTTTAACAAGTAAAAAAAACATTTTTATATAAAAAATAAAACCGACTTCAAAAAGTAAAAAATAAAACTTTTAGAGTCGGTGCAGAAAAATAAAAATAAGTTTTTATAGAAAGTTTTTTATTTCACAATTTTTAGTTACATCATGTGCCGTTACTAACACTAAATATATCAGTCCAAACACAACAATGATGTCATGCAGGTAAACGACTATTTGCCAAAACTTAAATTATATTTCAGGATTATGAAAAAACTAGTCAAATATAATTCGTAAAAACTATATGGGACACTTGAACTATGTTTTATAGATAAAAAAGAATTATTAAAATCGGTTGACAACTGACAGCTTATATTAATACATACATAAAAAAATATACAGTCGACTTGAGAACCTCCTCCTTTTTTTGAAGCCGGTTAAAAATATAACAAGTCAAATGCGATATAATGGTAGGTAGTTATAAAAAGCATCATAGATTGTTAATTAACTGCTAATTAGGTTACACGCTCTTGGGTAATTCCGGTAAAAATGTTGGCGTTTACGATCAACCAAAATGCGAGAGAACACCATAGCATAGCTTCTGTATGGAAACAATATAAATTCACTATTACGGCGTGTGGTGCATTCTGGGTTTAATTAAAGCAAAAACATATAAGCAATTATTATAAACAATAAATATCATAATATCAACAATAAATCGGGCACCTGACATTCGAAAACAAGCGTGTATGGCGATACGAGTCAGCAGATTGGGACGAGATGCTTATTCTTCGCATCGTATCCTTGGCGGCTAATTTGCTTCTTTTCGAGTAACTCTTCGTGTGCCGCTGGTGGCTCATCGAAATACCAACTAGCTGCACTGGACACGATCCAACGCAGAGCTGAGAGGCTAATTGGCGACAAAGAGCTGGTGAAGAGCAAGTTTCACACCCTAGCTTACCGCCGCAAAGTTGCCTGTCTGCCGGTCTTTTACAGACTATACTACGGAGAGTGTGCTGAGGAGCTACATGAGCTCGTACCGCCATCCCCCTTTTTCCATCGCACATCCAGACGCACTACGGGCTACCACCCTTTCTTGGTTGATTTTTCTAAATGTCACACAAAGCGCTACTCATGGTATTTTAGATTGCGCACAGCAAAGGAGTGGCACTCCCTTCCTGCGTCTGTATTTCCGAGTACTTATAACCCGCCCATCTTCAAAGCAAGGGTGAATTGGCACCTTCTTAGCTCGCTCCACCGTAGGTCCTGACTGAGCCTCCGAGCTTGATTAGGATCAAAAAATAAAACTTGTGTCTAATTTTTTTTTACATTTTAAAAACAACCCAGAATGGCATTGTATCAAGCAGTCTTCTGCTTTGCTGAGTTTTTAGAATAAGAATCAAATAACAGCAAATTAACAAAAGATCGCTTAAAAATTTCACAATCATCCTCGTTTGTGATTTGCAAAATCGAACGCGAAAGTTGAGAAAAAAGAACGATTGTCTGCAGGTAGATGTCGAGGAGTGTTCCAGCTGACTAAATGCTAAAATGACTAAAATGGCACGAGTTATAATTTAATGAACGATACGCGCGAAAATCTAACATTCTATTATTTGTTTAGCAATACGAATGGATGTCGCTAAACAAGTTTCACAAATTGAATGGTCCGGTAAAATACGTTATCCGTAAAATTTGTTGTATTTCAACAAAATATTGCTAAAAGCCTGTCCACACACGCAGTATCAATGCATCGTGCACTTTCACCATCACCGAAAATAACCGTCGTCGTATGTATCGGTCTCCGGTTCTGCTTGAGTTGTCATGCATGCCGATATGTGCGTCACTTTCTCGCATTATGTTTATTTATCAACGATAGAGAGAGACGGGTGCGTGCGCGCACTGGGTAAGCAACATCCAGGGAGAAAGTAAGAAGTTGATACTCAATTAAGTACCTACTTTTCTGGATGTTGACATTAAACTGATTGGTTTTTACTTAGCCTATGGTCAATCTGGTTCTGTTTCCCTTGATAGGAACTTTTCACTGGTGATACACTTATATTTTACTTGTTTTATTTTTCTTAGTCCTTTCCTTTCTTAGGTAGTCCTTTTTCTTTAATTGTCAATGTCAAATAGAAAAACTGTTTATCGGCAAATATATATATATATGTCGTAGGATAATTTGATAAATCGAATTTTCGCAAAAATCCTAGAGATATTGCGAAAACACGGATAAATGGACAATGGTGACGATATTTCTCAATCTTACTAGGGTTATTGGGAAAGCACGAATTGCCTTAGTAATATTGAATATCCTTAACTCCGATTGGCTTGATTTTTGCTTGCTGGTCAACTCTTATGGCCTGCGCAGACGACGGACATTGATGGACTTTTTGTCCGCGACACGACCTTATTACTAAGAACATAAAGTTGAATAAATAACGAGGAGTATCGCGTACTTTTCATGGATATACGCGATCTAAGTTGAATCTTATTTGGTTAACAATAAAGACGTGTCGCGGACAAAAAGTCCTCCGTTATCCGTCGTCTGCGCTAGCTCTCATTGTGATTCATATTATTCTACTATTCTTATTCTGATACATACGCGCGCCAAACAGCTAACCTGTTTGCAACAGGAGTACTAAAGCGATCCCGGGTTCGATCCCGGACAAGACAAATATTTGTGTGAATGAACATGTATTTTTGTCTTGGGGGCCTACCGCCATCTCTTAACGCAATATTATTTAATGCCAGTTTGTATCGGCGCAATGTTGTTATATGTCATATCGTACCGATAACCTCTTAAAACAAGCTTGTCTTTGCGGAAGTTTTGTGGCGTCATCGCTCAATCATTCACTCAAACAAGATTTTTATCAATCAAACCTACTACGACGTCTTGTGTCAAATAAAGTCAAGCTTGTAATTTAAACAGTATTGAAACAAAAGGAAAACAAAACGTTCTTACGACATGACGGTTTCTAAAAGATGGCGGTAGGCCTGCTGGTTTGGGTGTTTTTATATGTATATTATGTATGTGTGTTAAAAAAGTATATAAGTTTGTTTATCCGATATCTAGTATCCATAACACAAGTTCTTCATGAAACTTAACGTGATCTAGATGATTGGTGCGATTGCATCTTGGAAGTTTTCTTAAGTTGTAAAAGTTGAAGGCATATAATACTTATCTCATTACTTTTTCCTGCATACTTTGAACAGGCTCAAGTGTTCCAGCAGCGAATGAATCAATATCAAATACCAAGCATACTTCAGATTCTTTGCAGTATTTCTGTCTTCTATTCCAAAAAGTTCTAATGTCTGCTATTCCAAAAAGATTATGAATACGAGACATTTTTATTGGTCTGAAGTTCAAGTGGATAAGCAGTCGCCTGTGCAGAGAAATTTCGTCTGAGTAATTGGAGACATTTTTTATAGTTATTACCCAATGATATATTATAAACTTGAAGCAGATATATCATACGAGCTCGCATTGTAAAGACCCTATATGGGGTCCGATTCAATTTGCTATCTCTTTCATTTCCGTGCTTTTTCGTGTGTTTTGTCCTACTTGTCAATTGTCAATGTGTGCAGTCCGCGTCACAGGTTTCTACGCAAATAACTAGGTAACATATATATACTAATATTGTAAAGAGGAAACATTTGATTGTTTGTTTGTTTGCATTGAATAGGCTCCGAAACTACTGAACGGATTTGGATGAAATTTGGTACACAGATAGTAGATAGCCTGGTTATGAACATAGGATACTTTCTATCCCGATAATCCCACGGGAACGGGAACCACTAGTCTATTATAAAACAACATTGTTATTACGTATATTGTCTAGTTATGTATGTGTATGTACGATATTAATGTACGCATCTACTGTCGCTTTTTATCAGTTCCATTTAGAATGAGTTGAGATGATGTCTGACCTCAATTATGCAAAGTATCAGTTCGTCTCTTAGCTGAGCGTGAAAGTATTTTAAACAGACTTTTGTGTAAGAATACTTATAGTTATAAAATACTGACTGCTCCGTCTTACAAAATTCAACAAATCTGTTTGACTTTTAAATCAGAATTTCCATATTCTTGTACTAATTTTATTTTCAAGAGAAGCAGATTTTGATTAAGTAAATATATTGTTTTGATAAAATATTTGTAATGGATTACCATGCTGATATAAGTGCAAATTTGTCTGCTATCCAATAGGTAGCCCTTCAATCCGGATCTAATAACCAATTTTCCTATTTCCATAAGATTTTTTTTAATTTATGAGAGATAGATAGTTTTGATCAAGACGATAAAAATTTGAAGCGGAAATAAAATACCAGACAACATAAAGCAAAGTCCATGCAAACAAATGTGCAGAATGCAGGCAGATGGCCACTACTGCAATAATATTTACTCAACATTTATTTATTTATGACTTTCAACAGTAGGTACTGGTATTTAGTAATTTCTGAAAATAAATGGAATGATTGTTTTACTGTAAATTGTTTATTGTAAGAAAACTTTAATTTATTTTAAAGAGTTTAACGTTTAGTTTGTAGTCAGTTTTGTTTCACAAATCTGTTTTCGTGAGAATTTTCTCATGATTATCTTACTTGGTGTTTAGTTATTTAACTAGTTATGAGTAATTTATGTTTGCTCTAAAAGTTAATTTCCTATCTTCAAATGACATTTTAAATATTTCGTGCAAAATCACTCGGTTAAAAAAACCTAATTTTCTTCTATAGTTTGGGGGAAAAAAAATAAAGAATTGCAACTATTGATTTCTTTGCTAAAATAATTAAAAAGTAAAGATCGTACAACTTTACCTACAAAAATTAAGTTGTCATGAGTAAATCGGTACTATTGAAATACACACAAATCAACTAAAATAAATTTGCACTAATGGTGCACCTAAACTAAAACAACTTTACAATAATAATTTTTATTTTGTTGTTTCTCTTCATATAAAATGAAAATACAGAACATGTTTTTTTTTAATGTCTATTGTCACAGCCGGCAGTGGCATGAAGTCACCAGCGCTTCTCGTCAAAACGCGCGGGGAATACTCGCACTCCAGTTAACGTGCCCCTTAGTGCTTCAATTGTTTATGATGTAAAGCTTGCTTACATTGTGTGCTCTACTCGTATTAAGACCTATATGGATATATTCGTTTTCACCTCACTCGCTCAGAAAAGAGGTTTTCTGATTCATTTTCTGCGTCGAAACGTCTGCACTTCCCGGAAGTAACAATTTATTCCTATTTAAAATAACTATGCAATGCGGATTTCCAAAGGACGTGGGCTCGAGTCCCATCTTAGAATTCACTTGTAGCCGAGTTGTTTTTTTCAAATTTCTATTAAAAAAATTACCATAAGTATCTAATTAAATATTAAAAATAGCATTGAAAAATGCAAAAATCATAAAATAATGCGTTTAGCATTGATTCACTCCACATATCATTCCCTGTCTAAATGTTTTTCATCACAACGTAGCCTAACACTAAAGAAAAGTAAGCAGTGATAGAAAAAATCGTCATTTGCCCAACCAACCACAAGTCTAGGTACCTATCTCAGTGGGAAGACAGTAGAAGAACAAAGAAAGTCAAAGTCAAAGATTTTTATTCAAATAGACTTATAGATAAGTACTTTCGAATAGTCCAAAATTTTTTTTCCCTACCAGCCAAAGCGAATAGCTTATTTGATATCCAGCGTAAAAACAAAATTGCGAAAATTATCATTATCAGTTTAGCACAAACACTAATGACGTGTGAAATGTAACAGACACTGGGTTAAATTTACCATTTTGTACCCATTATTATTTATAAGTATATGGGTTAAGTAAAGTCTGAGGAATTTAATCTCCCTGTGTACTTAAAAAATGATAAATTTTCTATTATAACATGCAAGTATACAATCTGTTAATCTTGTTGTGATTTAGATTGTTACTACATATTTTTTACTCACGTAGGTCCTTATCAAGACGAAAGTCCTTGATGCAAATTTTTTGTGGCACACATCGTCTGATTCATGTGTGCCCGTCTTTACTTTTTGCCGAGATAATTGGCTACAATCAGGCTACAATTGGTTGAACAACTGTGCTGATTTAGACTCGATGTGGCGACTTCCTTCATAATAAACTGTATAGTCATTTGCGTCGTGTTCAATAAATCACTTCGTACTTTTATATTCGGCGTTAAATTGATTGAACGTGTGTATGTTGACTGTAAACAGGGGTATAAATTGATTTTAATTTCGTAGTGACGTTGAATTTAATTTAGGAACTTACAATTGGTGGAATATTTAAAGCTCAAAAGATGTACTATGAGAACAAACCTTTTTAAAATATGAGAGAAGATCACAAGGCTGAAGTACTGTCGACTGTACGATAAATTGTTAATATTTAAATTTTGATATCTGTGTTACGAAACACTTTTTTAATTAACGCTTAACACTGGCTGTATAGTTTAAAACAAACATTCCGAATTAAAAAAAAACTTCTGAAACGAATAAAGTTTTTCAAATTAAGAACATAGACTCCTCATTAATTTACATTCCATCGCTTCGTTCACTCGAACGAAATTAAATTTTTAATGTTCGCGTTAAAAAAATACTCGGTCTTCTGCCCTAAATTATCACTTTAATCGTATTAACTATAGTCATTCATTAGTATGATATTTGTGTGTTATATAGACAGTATGGATAGGAGATATTATAACCATCAATGTTATAAACACAGTCTTCCTTATTATAAGTATTAAAAAGTCATTGACGAGACAACAACAGTTTTTTTTTGCCAGTTGCTCGGTCATCAATGTTTAGGGGTAGTTTAATAATTAGGGGTTAAAAGAAGTACCTATATATTGTGTAAAAAAATAACTGATACATTACATCCCATCTGAGTATTCACTTGTGGCCGAGTTGATTTTTTCCAATATTTTTCTATTTAAAATTTATCATAACGATACATTACAATTTACAACAGACTTACACACCAAAATACTAAACATTTTCAAGGAACCTCAGGCAGGGGGTGATAATAATAGGCTAACTTTATCAAAAATAGTTTTCTATCAAATAATACATTTCGTAATACATAAATACACGTAAAAATATATACATAATTATACCGTGAGTCGCGTTCGGGCCGCACGAGCGGAATGCCTTTGAGCGTGAGTTAATCGCGCAAATTAAAAAAAAAAGTAGAAAGACGCGTTCATATTTCCCGGGGTACCTACATGTTTCCGTAGTCGCTGGGATGACTATGAATAAGTTATTTATTTGGATTTTTACTATCAAGTGATATCGGTTATGTATAAATTATATTACCTACATACTTAATGTTTATTAATACGTGATAATAAAAAAGTTTTGTGGAATTTATTGCATAAAAAATAGAAATAATTGTTTAAGAAAAAAAGAAACTAAGTTGATTTGCGCTGACAATTATAATCTCTTAAAAAAATAAAATATACGTTTAATATCTTTGTAAATGCAAAGTAAACCTAAATAAGTTCTGCTTGTCTAAAGTAACTACTTATTTCACAGTTTGAAACTTTGAAATTCTCGTCGACGACCGAGACGGTCCAAAATGCACAAGTTGATTAATTTCTCAAACAGTTAAATATGAGGTCAACAAGTCAAATATAAAAAGTTATAAATAAGACTGTAAGATGTTGATGCGTTTTAAAAGGCCTTGTGCTATAATCATTCATTTGATAACGGGAAAACATGTGTTTTAAAAGCTAAATATTTACGTTCCTATTAGACGAAAATTTTAAATAGATCTGCTGTTTGCTCAAACTTTCTAAGAAACAGAACCATTTGTTGTAAGATGGACGTCATTTACGTGGAAAATCATATTTAGAACCGTATAAAGAAATTATATACCTACCTATTTACTCGTATTATGTTTATGCAATTCAAAAACATTATTTTACACAACATCTATGGCGTGAATAAAGCCAAGGTCAAGCAAAGGTCTGGAACTCTGGATATCGTCTATTTTAGACAGAATTTATGGTAAATTTTAAATAGAAAAATATTGGAAAAAATTAACTCGGCCACAAGTGAATTCTCAGACGGGATGTAATGTATCAGTTATTTTTTTACACAATATATAGGAACTTCTTTTAACCCCTAATTATTAAACTACCCCTAAACATTGATGACCGAGCAACTGGCAAAAAAAAACTGTTGTTGTCTCGTCAATGACTTTTTAATACTTATAATAAGGAAGAAGAAGTTTATAACATTGATGGTTATAATATCTCCTATCCATACTGTCTATATAACACACCAATATCATACTAATGAATGACTGTAGTTAATACGATTAAAGTGATAATTTAGGGCAGAAGACCGAGTATTTTTTTAACGCGAACATTAACCTGAACTACGGTTACACTAGTATTCATGAGATCAAAGGTTTTATCACGTCAGCAATTACTTGCCTACATAAACTGTAAATTAATCTTAAAATCGTTATATTTCGATACCGTGAACCGTGAAATATACCAACTGATACAAATTCCCTAATAATATAAATCTTTTTGTAACCTTGTGATGAGTTTTGATGCCTAAACAACTGAGCCAGATTTTTTCTTGGTATGAATGAACCCAAATTGGGTTTTGGTCAATTAAATATTATGCCCCGAATTTTTGTTGGAATTGTAATTTATACATTCATTCCCGATTTTGATCCCTTCAAAGCTCAAAATCAATTGGATAACTTTGACAGTTTTGTAATGCCAGCCCGCAATTACTTGCCTACATAAACTGTAAATTAATCTTAAAATCGTTATATTTCGATACCGTGAACCGTGAAATATACCAACTGATACAAATTCCCTAATAATATAAATCTTTTTGTAACCTTGTGATGAGTTTTGATGCCTAAACAACTGAGCCAGATTTTTTCTTGGTATGAATGAACCCAAATTGGGTTTTGGTCAATTAAATATTATGCCCCGAATTTTTGTTGGAATTGTAATTTATACATTCATTCCCGATTTTGATCCCTTCAAAGCTCAAAATCAATTGGATAACTTTGACAGTTTTGTAATGCCAGCCCGCTGATTATCTAATTTCAAAATCTATCACAATACCTTTCAAAGGTATTGTGAATGTGATAGTGATTTATGGAATTGTGTAACTTTTAATCGCAATCCCTTTCGGAACGAATGATGTTTTAAATGATACTTCATTCGACACTTCTCCATACATTTGAAAAAAATATTTTTGTGTCACTTTGCTTTTCAATTTTTTTCATTCAATACCTTCAAAACGCATCCCGATCAAAACCCCTATCAAATGTCAAATAGTGACTGACGGTCTGAAGTATCTTTCAAATTACGAATGGACAACATTTCATTTTCTATAAAGCACTAAAATAAAAAAACCATTACGAAATTTTAGTGTCATAAGCTCACAGTTTTTATTTTAGAATTTTCTGATCGGTAATTTGTGAGATATTTAATAAAAACTAAAATGTAGTCCAAATCGAGAAAGTCAGGCATTTGATCCCATCATTCCTTTTCATTTATGTCTAATATAAAAAAAAAAAGTTGTCTCTGGCTGAGTTGACAATGACAGTCAATTCAAGTAGTGAAAGAGCGATCAAAATCTAAGATATCGATATTCGATATTTTCTAATTTACATAATGCCAATCCTCATGAAAAAACAGTTTGTGATTGTTTTGAGTTTTTTGGAATACATTGTTTTTATGATTATTGCTGAATAGATTTACTTTTTATGTTTGCTAGGTAAACCACCACGCGACACCAGGCAGGTGGACCACGGGTCAGAAATTTGTGTGTGTTTAACGAAGTGGCTATTTTTTGTTCCACTAATGAAATACCAGACCTTAAATTTCAATATGGTTTGATATACATTTCAATTCTAAATACCCAAAATGTTTATATTGTTCATGAACGCGAATTTGTGCGTATACACTTAAATTTATATTTTTTAGTTATTAAGTTTTTTTTATCTTAATCAAAGTGTTAATCTTTGAAACATGTTTTGGTTAAATAACGAAAATTACAACTTTTATGTAGTAATCGATATTTAAGTTCTGCCACTGTCACATCACTACTAGAAACCATTACGTCAGTTTTTTTTTTAATCCGAAATAAGCAACAGCCTTACCAATTTAACTTCCTGAGAACGCACTTACGCTCTTTTAGAATGAGCAAGTTTTTAAATACGGATTTAATACACAAATATAATGCTAATAATAAAAATAAAAAATACGTGTCTCGTATTTTAACATCTAGTTTTATTATGCATAGGAAAATTTGCATTATATATTTTGAAATGTTGTCCATTGAAAGGGATTGCGATAGATTTTAAAATTAGATAATTAGTCCTCAGATAAGGCGTTGGTTGACCGTACTATGCGACACCGATGCTCATTCACTGCGGCATCACGACTGCAATGGCGCAAAATTATGCGTTTGCCAAAGCCACCGCTGTGGCTTGGCTGCAATGGGGCGCTTCGTAGGCGTAAACTTCATTACTACCACTTGATGCACTGGGGTCGCGTTAAGGCGCTACTCGGAAAAAGTATGGACTTTTTGATATAAAACTGTAGCACGGTTACAGTTGTTACAAATCTGGTAATAACATACTTATATATTGCTTCATACCTTTATCTAGATTCGTATAGTTTCAAAAACACGATTTTATGATTTTGCCTCGACACTTTTTCTTTTCGAAAAGACCTCTAAATGATACGAAAATTCAAGATTATTCTTAAATGGGGTTACTTACACTATTGGAAATTGGTTTAATAAGTGGACACCAATAATATTTAGAAAAGCATTTTTTTTTAAATCGCTGTAGTTTTTTTAATGCGAAGTTATTTTGTGTTTTTTTTTACCTAATCTGCAATATCGGTCTCGCTCCCGTACGCATCGTTTTCTCAATGCTATCACGTTTCAGCATATTTTTTTCGAGTATCGCCTTAACAAGGGTATGAACTTAGGGCTTCTTTTGACACTTGAAGGAACTTGACTGAAAAAGAAGTGTTTATGATACTTTCGTTGGAAATAAATTAGAGTCTCTTCTTATTTTAGGCAACAAAGTGTGGTGGTAGACTATTTAAATAAAATTAAGAAGCGGCTGATAGCCCGGTCAATTTAGACATACGATTACAAAAAATCCCAAAAAGCTGAAAGTTGGTAAAATTGTTCAAAACATAATTAGTAATGAAATTTAAAAAGTGCCCATCGATGGAAACCTGGAAAAAAACGACGGGTTGCACTCCGGGAGTGCCGGCAGAAGTGAAAACCGCTTAAACGAAACAGCAGGAGCAGGCATACATTTTCGCCGCACGGTAGAAAGAGAGGGAGATATTACTTCCTCTCCTACGCCGGCCGCGTCGGCGGTCTACTCTCCCTCCGTCTTAGGAATTTTCACGTGTCCTGACGCGACTTAAACATTTTTTACTCATCCCAAAAATTTTAAACTCTGATGTGCACAACGCCGCTAAAGAAGTTTTCACTTCAAAAATATTCGAGGTCAAAAGTAAACAAAATGGAATTTGCGCAATTTTCAGCAAAACGGTAAGTTTTGTCATAAAATTAGCTAAGACATAAATGTATTGTAGAATAGGGTAATGCAATAGTTTCAAATTAAACAGAATCACAACAAATCCGTGGAATAGGATTAGGACACCACGTTTAAAGAATCCGCTTAGTACACTACGTCATAGGTGGCGTGGAAACATGTACATCAGATGACTATACAACTTTTTGAATCGTTTTATCTGAGAAACGGTGGCTTTTAGGAAAATAATATTGATAAAACTTTATAAGTAGATAATTTTTACATGATCTAAAATTTTGTCACAGCTAATTTTATGAAAAAACTTACCGTTTTTCTGTGAATCGCGTAAAACCCTTTTTTTTTACCTTTAACCTCGAATATTTTTTTGCAACTACCGGATCAATGAGGACTTTTAAAATTTCGTTTATAATTTATGTTTTGAAATTTTTTACCAACTTTCAGCTTTTTGGGAATTTTTGTATCTTCACTCTATTTTTTTGGTCTAATTTGACCAGATTATGAGATATATAAAATATATAAAAATATGCACAATCATTTGTTTTTATGCAAGTAAAAATCTGTTTTCGTTACATGTGTAGTATCAAATGAATTAACCTATAAACATCTACAAAGCTTTCCACTTTTCACCACATAAACATAATGTCTTATAAATATGGTAATATGGTTAAATCACTTGATACTCCTGTCCTGGAATAGATCGTGTTGGGTCGGGAACTGGAGTCAGGTCGTGAATTCATTGTCTAGGGCTCCTGAGGGACGCCACGACGGCTGAAAAGATATTACGACCGATGCTCACGACGGGAACATGTAAAAAAAGTTGTTGCTTATGGCCTGTATTATCTGATTAATCTTTTCCTCAAGAACTGGCTGTATGGCTTTAATGTCTTCGCAACATCCTATTAAAAAGGAACAAAGTTCACGAATACTACCGATTAATCATTATATTCAGTCATTCACTTTATTTTTTGGTTATTTAATTAATATTATAGTGCATTTCATCGTATATTCCCTTTTCTGTTAGGTTGGCACCCCTGTATGTTAGGACCTCTTTTACTTTCACCGCTTTCTAATTTAATACAGGGTGCTGATTGTCTAATTTTAAAATCTATCGCAATCCCTTTCAAAGGTATTGTGATTTTGATAGTGATTTATAGAATTGTGTAACTTATAGTCGCGATCCCTTTCGGAACGAATGATGTTTTAAATGGCACTTCATTTGACACTTCTCCATACATTTTAAAGATATTTTCGAGTGTCACTTTACTAAGACAGTTCAATTTCGTTCATTCAATACCTTTCAAAACGCATCTCGATCACAATCCCTATCAAATGTCAAATAGTGACGGTTTGAAGTATGTAAATATCTTTCAAATGACGAATTGAAAGGGATTGCGATAGATTTTAAAATTAGACAATTAGCCCCCTGATCCAAAACTTAAAAAGTCTGCATCGAATTCTTATCCTTAACCTATCCTATTACCTTTTGACAGAAATCGACAGGGGTACCAAACCAACCTAATAAAAAAAAGAATATACGACGGAACGCACTTTATATTAAGTCCACTGACAGCATAAACCAGACGTTCTTCGAACTAAGCACTGAGAAAAGGATTATGGGGATCCCTGTAACCTTTTATTTTACAATAAGTTCTGCTATATGTAGTGAAATTCAATTAGAAACAACCGCTCTGACAAAAAAGGCTTACCTATTGCTGAACAACTGCAATGATAGAAAGAAGCTTTATATTATTACCTTAATCCTAATCCTAACTAATATTATAAATGCGAAAGTGTGTTTGTTTGTCCTGCCTTAACGCCCTAACTAAACAACCAATCGACTTGATTTTTGGCCCGATATTCCCACGGGAACGGGAACCACGCGGGTGAAACCGCAGGGGGAAGCTAGTTTGGATAAAAAATAGTCTATTGAAATAAAACAACTTTTACGAATATCAAATGCGCTATATTTCACGAACTAAGTTGTAATTGTCGGTATTTTTCACGTCACGGGGTTGACTGAGTCATCCCGTGAAGTCAACCACGGCAGCTGAAAAGTGTCGAAACGTCGGGAAAAACCAAAAACCCTTGAAAACCAAAAATACGGACAATTACAACTTAGTTCGTGAAATATAGCGCGTTTAATATCCGTAAAAGTAGTTTTATTTCAATGAACAGTGCGCGCTAAAACATAAGATGTAAAAATAGTCTATCTAACCTAGCCAAACGATCGCCACGCTAAAAAGCTTTGTCAGCAAATCTACCGTTGACTGTATCTTGTAATCGTAACGTATTGTATCAGAACTCGACAGCGCAGCGGCATGTGATTATGTTACCACAACAATCGGCCAATCAGATTACGCAACCGAACAACGGTTTCTCTGTCTGCAGAGTAACCCACTTTTGATCAACACACTATTGTTGTTTTGGTTTGGTGCCATTGATGTATCGACTCGGCAGCCATGCTGAACTATCATACATAACAAAAACTAAGCCGTAGAAAGTTTTCTTCACAAATAACTCTTTTAATACTTATGGTAAATTTTAAATAGAAAACTATTGGAAAAAATTGACTCGGCCACAAGTGAATTCTCAGACGGGAATCGACAGGGAATCGACGGGAGAGCATTGGACCGGATTTCCAAAGGTCGCGGGGTCGATTCCCGTCTGAGAATTCACTTGTGGCCGAGTCAATTTTTTCCAATATTTTTCTATTTAAAATTTACCATAAGTATAAAAATAGCATTGAAAAATGCAAAAATTACAAAATCATAAACTCTTTTAATATTTCTATTTATTCATCGTTAAATCATTATCGTCTTATAATTTCAACAAAAAACAGCAAAGAACGATTTGAATCGGTTGTATGGAGTTGTTTATCATAACAAAATCTAGCAATACCAAATGTTTTCATTAGAATAACTAACAAATTAATTATATAGTTTTTTTATACTATCTTTTAAGTGGGAGTTAGAGACGTTTAGCTTTGAAAATAAACACGAATTAATAGTTAACAGAAGGTTTCAATCGACCGACTGTCTGTTATTGCACTAATCTCTTCCACATTTTAAAATTAAAGATTTTTCTGTTTACGTACATCTTATGTTTTGGCGCGCACTGTTCATTGAAATAAAACAACTTTTACGGATATCAAACGCGATATATTTCCACGAACTAAGTTGTAATCATCCCGTGACCACGGCAGCTGTAAAGGTGCCGAAACGTCGGGAAAATCAAAAAACCCCTAAAAAACCTAAAAATACGGACAATTACAACTTAGTTCGTGGAAAGGTTTCGGTTAAGTATGCCTATGCATCATGACATGATCACGAGATGGTTCATTCTGTGACAATTTTAACGTTTGGTAATAAACATAACGCGTTGTAATATGTAAATATTGATTCTTTCTTTTTTCAACGAAAATAACTTGCACAAAGAACCTATTAAAATTAACAGCGGTTCAACTCTGGTAATTATTCAACTCAATTAGTTTTAACAGTTACTATTATTTGTCTACTGTTGTGTGTAAAGTAAAGGCATTTCTTCTGTCTCTTGTGTTAAAAGTTCAGTGTTTTGTTTAGGTTTTTGTTCAAAAAACACAAACTTAAACCATTCTAGTACTGTCCGACAAGGCTTATAACGTGGACGTGGCTGTAACTGTCAAAATTGACGTAAACTCAAGATGGCGGCGTTAGTTCCTTTTTTCGCCGCACCTTATCGCACTTGGCATAAAATAATAATAATATTTCTTACACTCACACCAATTAACCTAGCCCCAAAGTAAGCACTGTAAGGCTTGTGTTATGGGATACTAGGGTAACGGATATAAATACATATAATTATACATATATAAGTATTTATGTGTAGAAATACATATAAACATACATATAGTTTATGTAGGTAGGTTTATTTATATGTTCTGTAATATTGATGTAAATTTTGTTATTTTTGCTTGTTGCTGGTGCACTACCACTCGCTCTCTCTCTATTTTTCCTATGCCTCAAAGGGTGTCTGGAAGAGATCGCTCTTAGCGATAAGGCCGCCACATTTATGTCAACTCTTTCTTGTGTATCTGTCTGTATTTTTGTGTGTGCAATAAAGTGTTTTATCTATCTATCTATCTATCTAAACGTCCATGACTCAGGTACATATGCTCGTATTCATCATACAAACATTTGCCCCTACCGGGATTCGAACCCGGGACCTCAGAGTAGGCGACACCTGGAAACCGGTGTACGTACCACTCTACCACGGAGGTCGTCAAGTCTTATAAGGCTTATAAGGCTGCACAACTGTCAAAAATGACGTTTCATGATATTTACTTGTTTTATATTTTATATTACGTTTCGCACTGTACCTAACTATCGAAAAAGTTTTCATATTTTCACGTCAACGTATGAGGTGGGTATTAGTAGCGTTCCTCTACCGAACGTAAACGGAACTTATCCCTGAATTTTATTTGACGTGACGATCGAATATTTTCTATAAAAACAAGTACTTTAGCTAGCCCCACGGACCGTGTGTATAGACCATTAGGTCTCTTGATGTTACTCACCTTGTTACGACCTTGACTGGTTTTTGAAGAGGAAATACTTTATCTTAACATCAAAACTTTGTGTTTTTAATTGTGTGAACTGGAATTATGATATTCGGCCAGATCCGCTTAAGGCGGTATTGTTTAAAATGTAAATGGTGTTATTAAAAAAAAAAATTATATCTCAAAATCTTAAGCGTGTGCGTGACTCAATCATTTGTTGCACTAGCGTTTGATGTATGTACCTCAACAATATTAAAAAGTTTTAATTTACGATCAGGGGGATAATTGTCTAATTTTAAAATCTATCACAATCCCTTTCAATTCGTCATTTGAAAGATATTTACATACTTCAGGCCGTCACTATTTGTCATTTGAAAGGGATGTGATCGGGACGCGTTTTGAAAGGTATGGATTAAACGAAATTGAACCGTCTAAGCAAAGTGGCAGACGAAAATATCGCAATCACAATACCTCTGAAAGGGATTGTGATAGATTTTGAAATTAGACAAATAGGGGGCAGGTTTAATAATAATTTATCTTTAGGAGGCGATAGGTCTACTGGAGCTTAGTGACCTAGACATTTATGGTAAATTTTAAATAGAAATATATTGGAAAAAATTAACTCGGCCAAAAGGAATTCTCAGACGGGAATCGATCATCGAGAGCATTGGACCGGATTTCCAAAGGTCGCGGGTTCGATTCCCGTCTGAAAATTCACTTGTGGCCTAGTAAATTTTTTCCAATATTTTTCTATTTAAAATTTACCATAAGTATAAAAATAGCATTGAAAAATGCTAAAATTACAAAATTAGACCTAGACATTGTTAATCAGTCCAAAAACAATGGTTGCTCAGTATCGTAAACAAGCTAGGCTTATCTATTACTAGTTTCTATGGATAAAATATTGATATAGCCGTAAAACAATGAAAATATGCTCCTAAAGCAGGTACTTAGTGACTTAAACTTGGACTAACGGCCGCCCGCGGTTTCACTAGCGTGGTTCCCGTTCCCGTGGGAATATTGGGATAAAAGTATCCTATATTTTAATAATCCAGGCTATCTACTATCCTGTGCCAAATTTCACCCAAATCCGTCTTGTCATCAAACATCCTCACAAGCTTTAGCATTATACTATGATATTATATTTGCTATGAGCAAAGAAGCGATTTGACCATTTTAACATTTGTTAAGTATAGAACATGTTGTTTTAGAAAGAAAGAAAGAAAGAAAAGTAAGTTTATTTGGGACAAACAAAAGACAGTACATACGAATAAAAATAAAAACACCTATAAGACTAAAAACCGTTTGTCCCAAAACGGTCCCGACTCAGCATAATGTATGGCTTTTGGCCAGCGCTGATCTTCCGTCGGTACCGTTTTGGTGGGACTGCGAGCCAAATTAACAGTTCGTTTAAAAAATTAAGAACAAATATTAATGAAAAACATAGAGAAAAAAAAAATTTAATTATTTATTATAGTGTGTATGTTTTGTTTGTTACCTTTTGTTAATTTTTATTGTGTTTAAGAGACTAATAAAATATGTTCTATTCTATTCTATAAAAAGATTTTCTATTCTATCTATACTAATATTATAAAGAGGCAAGATTTGATTGTTTGTTTGCATTGAATAGGCTCCAAAACTACTGAATTGATTTGGATGCAATTTGGTACACATATAGTAGATAGCCAGGTTATGAGCATAAGATAGTTTTTATCCCGATATTCCCACGGGAACGGGCACCACGCGGGTGAAACCGCGAGCGGCCGCTAGTTATATATAAGTTTGAATCGTTCTTGCAAACCGAATTTAGTTCATTGTTCTCTCTTATATGACTTACTGTACCAACCTCCATATTATTTAGATCACAATAGTTTACGATTATGACTATGAATTATGCCCTGAAGCGTTTGTCTGTACCTCCATACTAAGCGGTAAGCACTGAAAAATTCGGTAAGCACAACACGTCCCCTCGACAAGAGTGCTTACGGCAAAAACTGAGCTTACCGTAAGCCACTGCATAATGGGTCGGCTCGACTGCAGACTGCCGTATAATGCCTGGCTATGTAACGGCTTGTTAATAATACGATAGATCGGTTTTGCAAGAGCTTTTTCGAAGCTCGTAATTTTTTTAGTTTTCATAAATTTTCTGCCTCTTGAATCCAGAGAGCGTGAGCGTGAGGCACTGTACCTACATCTAAAGGAAAAAACGAACATTTTTAAACGACACATTAGTATACAATTAAAATTCTCCTGCATACTAACCGTTCTTCTATATATCGTGAATAAAATAAGGTGTAATATAGCACCAAAAATAATTCAACGATCCACTTTAAAAGCCCATCAATCCTCCATTACTGTACCCTTGCACATCTATTATGTATAAGTCAGTAAAAGATCTCGAGGCTTCATAGAGGTGGCGAATTGTTCCACTGATTTTATTTATTCAGAAGTGTCGCAGCGACCGACGGTTTCACGGACAAAATATCACCTGAGGCACTACACTGAATATTCTACAACGGTGAATAATGCCTAGGTCTCCGTAAACTATGCATCTGCATACGCTGCACCATTCCAACCTCGCGTCCACAAAACAAACACAACACCAATTCTTTACTTCCATGTGCAGTGCGATACATCAGTGAAATGAAAAGGAATGCAGTGATGGAATATTTAACCAGTGTTGGTGCATTGAAAACAGTGAAAATGTTGGTTCTCTCGAATATGTTTCGTGGTCAATCCCAAGTTGGCCCGAGGGGCGTAGAGGCACTCTCGGAAAAAATGAAGAAGTGCGAATTAACAACACAGAGTTCCTTAAGAATAAAGCACAGGACGAAAACGCAGGGTGACGTCAGCATAGAACCTGCTGATGCAAAATCTGTTAGACGAGATAAGTGCTTGTCTAGCAGCGTAGACGCGATCATAACACGCGATGACGTTAAAAGTAAAGTGATATGCAGTGCCAAAGGTTTACTAGAAACAAATTTAGATGATTTATTCAATGATGCCGGAGAGTGGTCGGAGCCAAAGAGTTTAGGGGCTAGCGAGCCTACGTTGAGTTACAACGACGACAATTTTAGGAGTAAGCGTGGATCTCTCGTGTCAGAAGATGACAGTGGGGCTGATTCGGCTACTGACAGTGATTGCATGGACGAGGTGGCTCGAGAGCAGAGGATTTGCTTGGGAGCACGACGCTTCGGGCACATGCTTCGGAGAGTTATATCTAGAAATGGTAAGTTCTAAAATGCAATAAAAACAATTACGACTATGTCGAAATTATGTGATTTATGACTAGGTATCAGTGGCGAAAGGACCGTATACCGATAGACATACCGTTTCCTATCGGCTTCCCTTTTAGAAATCCCATCCTAACGATCCACCATGATGATCATAATAATTATGTCATTAAATATTGTCACCAATTAGTTAAATATACGTGGATGCTAGGCAGTTGCAAAGAAGTAAGTTTTATTTTCCATGTTTATTATTTGTCTAATTTGTAGATTTTTTTTGGTCTGGCTTATCTTCACCATATTTTAACCCCACGCCACTGCTAAGTATAGATTATTCTGAAACCCGATTTTATAATAAGTTGGACATCGGACATAATATTTTAGCATTCAGCATAAAGGAGTGATGCTTTTGTGATTATACTTTATATTTGGCTGTGAAACTGAATGGCAGCACACCTCACAAATGACAATCGAGGCGATTTCGTCACCAAGCGTTATTGCGATGTGCGTTCGAAGAGTAATGATGATTACCAGAAATCTTTTCACTATGCTAATGCACGATGCCCATGCGTCGCTAATTTGATGGCTATTACATTCTATTGTATAATATAAAATCAAATTTAACTTTCGCGTCATATATATATAAACCCATAAAACAACTTTTGGATGCAGATACTTCTTTTGTGCCAGTAATGTTATGTTAAAAGTGAAATTTAAATCGACTTTTTTCTTCATACTTAATGGTTTTCTACTGCTGACCGCAGGCCTTGAGGACTTCCCTAATAATGTTTTCAACAACCGGTCCTCTGTTGTCCACATCCAGCGGCTTCCCGCGACCTTTACTAAAATGTGAGAAAACTATAAAATCAAATTTAACTTCCGCGTCATATACTTAAAAACCCATAAAACAACTTTTGGATGCAGATACTACTTTTGTGCCAGTAATGTTATGTTAAAAGTGAAATTGAAATCGGTTTTTTCTTTATGGTTTTCGACTGCTGACCGCAGGTCTTGAGGACTTCCCTAATAATGTCTCCAACAACTGGTCCCCTGTTGTCCGCATCCAGCGACTTCCCGCGACCTTTACTAATTTATTCGTTTTACACAAAAATGTATGAAATATCAATGACTGGACTCATTTACCTAAAATGTGAAAAAACACTTTCATTTGGCACATTCAGTTCTTCATTTTCCACATTCGTTCAGACCACATTTTGAAGTATCAATACCAAAGGTTTTAGTGGTAAATTTTATTTCTAGTATTCCAAAAAAACTATTAATATTGGAATGGAATATTTAAATTATTCAATCTCGCGTTCGTATGTCTGCTTCAGATTTCAGACGCCTTTAACAGTATTCATAGGTGTGGTATTGACGAAATTAGGTCGATTCTAACCGCTGGGAAATGGGGCTGTCGTGTTTAGTGACTCGTGACGTAGTTCCGTTGTCATAGCTGAGTGACCGTCGGCGATTCTAATTGTACTAAATCGTTTCATTGCGATGGGATTTTGCTTTTTGTTGTGCTATGTGGGTGGCAGGTTATTAAGGTTCAGTTCGACTATTGACTGTCTCGAATGTGTGGATATAGCCTAAGTAAATTTTAAGGAATGCCGATGTTGATTTGTAATCGACGAGATCATAGAACGAACGTCTCTTTTTGATCTGAATGATGATTGTTGTTTTTTTTTATTTGTTCCTTTAACATTTTATATTATCTTTCTATATATAAGGCCCGTGTTATCCATTCTAATGTTCCCTCCAGCGCCATGAGTATAACACCTACAGCCTTCACTAATAGCTTCAAAAATCACAAAAAAATGTAGTCGGCCGGCGAAATATAATTATTTTTTAAATTGACATTATCAAGGTCAAAGGTCAGAAAAACTTTTCGACGGATTGCACACGTGCGTAGCACGCGCTATACGTGCGTAGACTTAAGTCTAGTTGTAGAATAATGCGCATCTGTGCAACATAAATAATACATTATACCATACGGTATTAGAAAGTTGCATAAAAATACTTCTTTCGTAACACATTTAATATTGAACCTATTGAACTTGACCTTCAGTAGTTTATTTGAAATAAAGTTATTATTTTAAGTTTCTTTTAAGTTTTTATTATGAAAAAAAAAACAGCAGTAGGCAATCTCTATGATTCCAAATTATTAAGCCATGACGGAGTTGCAATTATCCAGCACCCCTCCTTGTGTAGCAAGCAACCATCAAAGTAGACGTTTAATTTGTGTCATGGAAACAGCTATATTCTTTATGACATAAAAAAATGTCTACAGACCGTTAACCGTAAGACGTCCCCTGCCTTTAACAACCTTCCTAGTCTTTTATCTTTGTATTAAATATATTAATCTGTTGTGGGTTCTTACAGGTTTAGATAATAGGGGGTAAAAGGTAGAAGGCAAAGCAAGGTACATATATTGTTGGGAGCACCGTACGTAGGCAATGCTGCCAATTCCCAAGGCAGGGGACATCTTAAGGTGAACGGTCTGTAGTCAGTCATAAATTTACGTGGTTTCACTTTTGTCTATTTCATATAGATGAGACAATTGAATTGGCACTACAAAATTAAAGACAAATGTATAGAAACTAGGTAAACACAGAAGGCAATTCATAGCTAAAATTAACGAAAAATAATGAGATTAATTAAAAAAAACATTTTCACATCCCCAAATATTACGATTATTGACCCCACTTGTTACAATAAATACTAATTCTATTGCCTATTGGACAGTCAGTAGCACGTCTGGTTACACAATTTGACCTTGAAAGCGCCCTTATGTAGCTCGTAATATGACTTCCGTAATGCAAGTATTTTATTTATTTATTTTTATTTTTATTTATTTGGGAAACAAACAATGTTTTAATACTAATACATTAAATAATATAAACAAACAAAAATCAATTAAGTTTCCACCAAGAGTTAATACATGCTGAGCTATAAAGGTTAACATGCTGTTCTTCTTCTTCTTTTTATATAGTGGCGGTTTCCTTTTGGATTTCGCCAATGTGAAGTGAATATGTGAATGCCGTGTGGATAATACAAGTGTCACCACACCCTTACATGCCTGGGATGTCGTAAGAGTCGACTAAGAGGCTCGACGCATTGATCAACTGTGCGAGAGAAGGAAAACTTGAAACAAACCCTCTACCAACCCGTCTGGCCAGCGTGGTAGCAGTAGGCTAATAACCTCCTATGAACGCCACAATAGGCGTGAGCTAGGAGAGGCCTATGTCCAGCAGTGGACGCCCACAGGCTGATGATGATGATGAAGTGAATATAGGTATTTTTATTATTAAATAAAAATTGTACGGTAAATGAGTTAAAATGGAGTCTCACAATACCTGTTGTTAACTCGGGTGAAACTCAAACATGCTGTTAACCGTACCTATTCGCTAATGACGAAGCCGCGCAATCGGATTAAAAATTAATCGATTGTGAGTACAAAGCAAGTGCTAAATCAATTTGCGTCGAATCGATTAATGAGATTCATCGATTACACAGTCCCGGTTACCGTTATGTGAACTACTTTTTCTGACCGTCGATATCTGTAACACGTGGATTACACGAATCTTTCTGTCAAGATACTTTTTGAGTAACGTGAACTTTCATTCATTTCAATTTACACGGAACTATAATATTTAGTGTAATATATTATAATATATAATAGACACTGAATAAATATTAACGTAGAGTAAGCTCGTTGATTCAATACATTTCTGCGGGCCTACCATCATCTATTAGAAACCATCATGTCATAAAAAGGTTTTTTTTTTATTGAAGTTGTCACATTTTGACACACTTCACACTTTGGAGGCAATGACTGAGCGAAGACGCCACAAAACTTGCGTCAAAAAACTAGCTTAGTTTAATGGATTCTTAGTATGCATGGTAAGATGGAAACAATACTGCGTTAAGATATGGCGGTAGGCCCCTGTGAAAATTTATCAATGCGTTTCTCAATAAAGTGCCCTTTTTATGATTTTTGAATTTTTGCATTTTTCAATGCTGTTTTTAAGTACATTGCACTTCCTCCGTAATCCGTATACAATCGAATACAACTCCAGATTTTAATCGTAAGGTTAAACGATCGATTGACGCGATACCAGGAGGTCTACTCCAAAAACTAAACACGATAATCGGACGAACGTACGTTTAGTTTCAAGACTTTATCAGCATCAAAGCAAGGTACAAATCGGTCCAGTATTTAAGTAGTAACTCGTATGGCAAAAATGCCCTGCTATCTGGACCTGTCTATTTTTGTAGTTCTTTTTGTCGTGTCAACTCTGACTTCATACCTATATAAATAAATATTTATTTATTTGTTAATAATGAACACTGTCTTTCAGTGGCCTTATAAAGGTCCTCGCGTGTACGCAGGTGTGGGGACACGCAGGGCAAGGCAAAAGATGTGCCATTGTCTGGGGAGAAATACCACATCAGACGCGTTCTCCGAGCTGTGTGACTGTAACCTTGACGGGCCGACTTGGGTCCGTATTACGGACTCCGTAGCCTATTACGGCTTTCGTAGTTAAACCCCAGGCACGTCACTAGCTCGGATATTGCTTAACCGTTCGCCGCCCGGTATTAGCGGTTCAGTTGGGTGCGATATGCTAGTTTAGGCATGTGCCGTGATTAGACGAGCGAGGGTTAATCTAAGGCTAATTATAGGCCCGATTGGTAGGTAATTATAGAGTTTGGAAATATGACTAAATCTAGTTTTAAAAAGAGTTTGGAAATATCACTAAATCTAGTTTTAAGGTTATAATTTTTTAGGAAGATTCCCTCTATCCTTTCGTTAGGTATTATTTTAGCTACTCAACCTACCTTGGAAGAGATTGCTATTTAGCAATTAGCCCGCCTTTTTGTATACTTTCTGTTTTTATGTGCAATAAAGAGTTTTTGTGTGATAAATATTAAACAAGAAAATATACTAGAATAAAGCAACCTGTTTCATGTCGCTCTGACGGGACACAGGAGTCTAGAAAACAATACAATATCTGTGGTGTCTCATAATCAGGGCATAAAGGTTAAAGTAATTGACTATTTAAATGTCTCATTCCATTTTCTAGTTGCGTTTAAGTTTTAAGGGTACTTTAAGTACAGCCAATCTTAATAATTAACCTAAAACTCTTAAGTATAGTTACGAAAGAACTGCAATTAGATCCAAGTAGAACAAAAGACACTCGGCGCATCCGCTCTCGTCAACAGCCACATAGTTTCGTGTACATCCGGTTGAAGTAGATACTTATTACTTTTAGTTTGAGTTTAGCAATCAAAGAATTGGGTAAATGACACTGATCAATTGCATACTTTTTATGACATTACTGCATCTGTTTTTAGTAGTCGTGACATCGCTTATTTGCAAGCATGGAATACCTCGTCCAAATAAATTTACAAATAAATTAACCAACTAAAACCTATTTATGCTTTAAAATAATTCTGATTCATTAAACTGACTTTTCATGTCTGAAATTAAATGTTAAGGAAATTCCAAAAAGCATTCTCGCATTAGAATTAATTGGTTGATATTGCCAAGTGGTCGTCATCACTGGGTCTTGGTCTTCCTCATTTGCGGATAGGTGAATATGCTAACCGCATAATGTATCAAACGTTTTTTTTATTCTATTCGGACTCGGAGTAATTCGAGGTTAATGAACAATGCATTTTCAGTAAATTTATGCCATTTACATATCCTATACTTATTCGAAGTTACATCGTTCTATCACCTAATTGCTTGGCCAGTAGCCACATCTGTGGTGCAAAATTCTGTGGCACAATTCATTTGGTAAATTGACCGCTTGTCTACTGCTGACCAGCTAATGAAACTATCGCGGACAGGCCTGACAGGACTGGCCGAGTGACCATCGGCATCGTTTGGAACAGGATCTACCGGTTTTTTTTTTGTCAAACGATTTACTTAATATTGGTCCTCGACTCATTTTCTGATGAATGATTTTCGGAGTAGACCCCCATTCATAATTTCGAAATGTTTATTATTACAGTTTATAATTTTTGCATAATTTTATAAATCCATAACTAAACAGAAATCAACAAGATAGACGAGTAAAGTACCTATCGCGTTTTCTGGAATTCAAGGCATTTATAGGAAATATATCAGACCGTATCGGACGTTTTAAAATATGAATTTTTGTTCATTTTTGATGCAGCAATATAAATTCCCCGGATACAGTTCCATAACCAAAGAAGGGTTGTCTCTCACGACAGTGTAAGATAAAAATGTTGTTAGTTTTTTTATGAACAAAGGGTACTTATCCTTCATGATTGAGGCTCGAAGTGGAAGCGCAGCTATCCCGGTAACCTCAACCACTGAGCATCTGTCTTTTATTAAAGTATTTTTTTTTTATGTTTTGTTAAAATATTCTATAAAATGTAGTCATTTATAAAATAAAACAGTTTTTGTTACACTCACACCAATTAGCCTAGCCTTTATCTACCTACTTGCACTAGAAAAGTAGTTATATACCTATAAATTTTGTCTTCATCATTACATGTCTGTCGCAGTCGCAATTTTATACATTGATTTAAAATTATAACTATCGTTTTGCATAGTTCTTTTTATTGTTCTCATTCTTTTAATTTTTATATTAGTTATTGCAGTATTTTAGAAAAGTACTAACGATTTATTCAATCAGTAGGCAGGCCACTTTTTACGCTATAGCCTACGTTTGTTTATTGAGCGTGGCACAACCCTATTCATGGCTTACGTATCTATGAAATCTTTGCAAGCGCTAGTCTGTGAACTTGATCTGACCGTCCTGGGGGCCAATTCACATGACGTGCGACATAAATCTCGAATCGACATAATGTCGATTAATCAATGTCAAACGAAATGTCACTGAAATCTCTATTTTTCTTAAAAATGGTATTCTCGCATTCGGTAGAGATGACATGTCCAAAGATATTGAAATGTCTCTAACGACACGTTCCGTTTTTATCGATTATGTTAACTGTAATCGAGAAATGTATGTATTAACTAAAAGAAGGACTTTTTACTTAATTTTCCATATACACATATATTTTATTATCAAATATGATAAAATAATGTTACTGACAATATTTATAACAAATTGTTTTTGTTACATCTTCTTAATAATTTTATCTTTAAACTGTGAACTTCTGCTTTATTCGAAACGCGGGTCCTTGTCATGTCAGCTGTCTTCACAGAAAACAGGGCCCTGTTGGTACCCCTGCAGGGGTACCAATCATGCAGCAAAGGAACTATTTTTTTGGAACGCACTTTTATAACATATTCTATCTGTAAGATCAGAAGATATAAGTTATTGAGTTAAATAAAATAAAATTCTGTGAGTTACACTGTGGTGTAAAAGTCAAAGGTTTTCCATCTACTATCGCAAACATTTTCCAAAATAATTTATAATAAATATTTTAGCAATGTGTCTTCATCTTGTTCCAAATAATCATTATTTATAATATTCTGTTAATTATTATTATTTCAATACAATACGAAATTAAACTTCAAATTGTTACCCAAAACCTTGCTGAATTTTGTTAATTTATGGATAGTATAAGATTTAGCGAACAAAACATTTCTAACGGCAACGAGGAATATCCGTAACAGTTTTCGCCTATTACACCATGTTTTCTATTAATAAATTCACATATATTTTATGAAAAGTTCATTTACCGACATGTTCAATTAACTTCCATTAAATTATTCCTTTATAATAAATGTAAAACAAAGAAAATAAAACGACAAGTCTACCAAACACTGTTCGACATTCGATCTCGAACGCTACCGACCACTCGAGACATGTCGAACGCTGGTAATAGACATATCTCTATCGCGAGAATACAAAAATCTGTTTACGTTAGACATCCGCCATGTTTTTTCGACAAATCTCTACGTCGACATGATCTCTATTGCGTGAGAATCGGCCCCCAGAACTCACTGCACAAAATCTAACGTTTTTAAATCCCACCTTCTAAAATATCATGAGTCCAAATTTTTGTCCGTGTTTAGTTTATAGTGGAATTGGAGGAGAGCTATTGAAGGCTCCAAAATAAAAAGATCTATTTGAAAATATAAGTAGAAAAATATCATCAAATTTCTTGAATTCGTTGTTAAAACTTGGGCGCGTAGTAACTACACACATCGAAAGTGTTTAGGGATCAAGTACGTTTTATTGTAAGTATCAAGTATGTTTAATAAAGTATCGCCGCTTATCTGTTTTTTATCGTAAATGATCTTTTTTTTGTAAATTTTACTAGTTGAATGAAGAAAGCTTTAAAGTAAAAATCTAGTCTGAAAGACTACATTTGTTATAATTTTTTTAATAATTTTGTTTATACTTAGCTAAAAAGTACTTGATCCTTATACTAGCCACTGATGTGTAGATGTCGACGTTGGATTGTAGAATTCGCCGTTTTACAAAATGCCTACGCAGATTGTAACACATGATTTTAAAGGCTTGATTGAGGAGAGCACGTTCCACCAACTCGCTACTATACCCAGGAAACCTATCAATAGCATAACAACTCTTCTAACCCAAAGTGGGAATCATAACAATACAATTAGCTAATCGAATTTTGTATGAGTTCACAATTTGCCTAGGCATTTTGTAAAATAACGAAATCTGCAATCCGCCTTCGACATATATTAACGGCCGGTTTCAATAATCTATCCCTAACAAGAGGTAGGCGTAACTTGGTTACGTTACTTAGCAACCGCTGTTATTTTGGGTTATTTTGGGCTGAATAACAAAAATATCTAGGCAACAAAGCTCTAGTAAGCCTATCTCTTACTGTGGATAAGTTATTGAAAGCGACCGTAAGTCACCTGTGCTTGAGAAGTATTTGGGCTAAATAAATGAGAGGTAACCTAAAATCTAGAATCTTGCCCTCAAGACCTAAGCATGACTCTCCCCTTATCTCTTTATTATATATATAGAATACCAACTTTAATTAAACACGTGAAATGAAACGTATGAAACTGACAATATCACCGAGCCATGGATTTGTCTTAGTGATAAAATTTACGGCGCATTCATGTCGTTTGATTTATATGCTGCGATAAATTTCTACCGTCTGTAATTTATGATATGGGTGTGCTTTGTGCGATCCGAAGGTTAAATTTGTATAAATGCGCTCGATCGGTGATAGGTGACTGATATGCTGTTTGGATGTATATTTTTCGACTTAGGTGTATGTTTGATCATACCTACATGAGTTGCAGGCTTCCGATATAATTCTGACAAGCTTGATTCATAAAATAATAGGTAAGCTGATAAATAGTTTGTCGCGTTAATAAATATTAAAGGAAATGTCAAAAGGGATGAAATACTCTTTGGGGAACTAGAATTCAATCAATTCCTCCAGGAAGTCTAAATGGTAGACGAGCCAGCAAAGCGTATCTTGAATTTTTGTTTGTAAACAATTTAACGGATTCAATTGCGCTATTTATTTATTTATATTCGACCGCCTCTGCGGTCTAGTGGTACAACCACCGGTATTAGACCCAGGGGTCCCTGGTTTGATTCCCAGCGGGAGTACATATTGTATTCGGTTTGGTTGGTGAGAGAACTTGTTGTAAGTCCGTCTGGCTAGCTAAAGTCTGACGCCATAACAACAATGTTTTTAGCATTGTTGTGTTCCGGCAGTTACAGATAAGATAGCCGCCAGTTCCTCAGTGATAGAAGATTCCGGTAGAGGCACGCTTCCATCTTCAATAGCCTTATCAATACTTAACATCAGGTATGATAAAGGCTAAGAGTCTCCCCGTCGTTATAAAAAAAAAAAAACAATTACTTTGAGATTGCTTGTTATTTTAAGGTGTTTTGTTTTTCCCGAACACTTTAGGGTACTTTAGGGATTTTTTAGGGATCGAGATCACGAGAAGACTTTAAAAAAAGCTCATCAGCCATGAGACATGTAAAGGTACATAAGTGTGATTGCGTTATAGGTATACACCACTGTTTTATTCAAAAGCTATCCTCCTAAGATCAGGGGCCTTACCATCAACTGTAATGCGATTCATTTTAGGTTATTTTTAGGTTGAGAGCGCGGGAGCTGTCATACGGCGCGTAAAGCGGCGCCTTATTCTTACTACCTAAAATGAATCGCAATACAGTTGATGGTAGGCCCTCTGGATATCTAAGAATAGGAGCAAGGCTGCCTATCGGCTGTTCGCTAGATTGTGCCCATTGTAACAGACCGAATGGAGCCATCTTCGAGATGGGACCGCTATGGAAATTACGCCCTATTGTATGCCTTTGTTCTTGAACATTTTTCGTTTCTATTACGGAAATGGAATATTAGAGCTATTGAATGAATTTGGTAGGTATTAGTGTATTACTATGTGGCGTGTATTATTCGTAATTTTAGGTAAATCTGTTTTCTTTAGATAAATGTAGGTAGGTGTTATTGAGTCACTAGTGTTATAGAAAAAAAACTATTAGTCAAAGCTTTTACAAACAAAGTTTATCTAGAATTTATATATAATATTAATTGCAAGTGTTGTTATTATTAATAAGTAAGTACCTTTAAAGAGAGTGCAATAGATATTTTTGTTATAGATAAAATAGCATGACATGTTAGATTTATTAGTAGAAAAAGTGAATTGATAAATAATATAAGTGATTTGTATGATATATAAGTCTCCCTCTTACCAAAATTGTTATGCCCCTCAGGGCCCATAAGATACTAACACACTTTGTAACACCTGTACCTACTTATGGAAAGCACTAAAATGTTTGAATTGAATTGAATTGAAAAATAATAAAAATGAGGCGTAAAATTTTATGATTCCCAAACCAAAAATGAGGTAGCTGTGCACGTAGATCGTAAAGCTCATTAGTCAGTCAAGGTTATGGATAACTAACCAAAAATCTGTTTGACCAGCTTCGTCATCGTTCTTAGGACACGTTAAGCGTTAGTCCTGGGCCCTTATCCACTGTGACCACTTAGCGATTCCTTGCTCAAACCACGCCGATGTCGTACTTGGATTTGACATTTTCAAAATTCACTTTTAAACTTTCGCGTTGCATTATAAATATTGAAAATTGAAACGGGTATTAAACGCGTAGAAACGTGATAGATATTTCACCTACCTAATTAAAATCACGGTCAGCCCGTGACCATGGGCGATGTAACTTGGCCGAAACGTCGGGAAAATTAGGTAGGTGAAATATCTATCACGTTTCTACGCGTTTAATACCCGTTTCAATTTTCAATATTTTCAAAACTAGTTTTCTCCATGATACTTTTAAATAATAGAGTTATTGTACAAGTACATGACAATTACAAATTGTATAGTTATTAAGAAAGTAAAATAACTTTAAAATTTGGAAGTATCATAGAGAAAACGAATTTTGAAAATGTCGAAACCAAATACGACATTGGCGTGGTTTGAGCAAGGAATCAGTAAGTGGTCATAGTGAATACGGGCCCTAGTTGCAATCCACATTGACCTCTTGCGTTTTTATCTAGCATCTAGCCATATATATAATTGACGACCTGTTTGGCGCAGGGGTACTAAGCCTGCCTTCTGCGCCAGAGGTCCCGGGTTCGATCCCCGGACAAGACAAATATGAACATGTCTATTTGTCTTGGTCTGGGTGTTTAATATGTATATTATGTATGTATTTGAAAAAAAAAAAGTATATAAGTATGTTTATCCGTTATCTAGTAACCATAACACAAGTTCTTAATGAAACTTAACGTGGGGTAGATAATTGGTGTGTTTGTATGCAATTATTTATTTATTTATTTATAAAAGTCCTTTCAAAGTCAATCTCGAACACAACATATTTTTATTCAAATATACTTTTAAATATACTTTTTTTTTATGAAGGACGAGGAGACTCTTAAGCCTTCATCAAACCGGCTGTTAAGGATGAAGATGGAATCGAGCCTCTCCCGGAATTCTCAATCATTGAGGAACTGGCTATCTTATCTTTAACTGCTGGAACACAGCAATGCTGAAATTTTTTCCCCTACCAGCCATTTAGTACATCTTTTAACTATCAATAGAACGGCCGCAAGAAACTTATCAGCTTTAACAGAAGCCTTTGGCCTCAAAATAGCTGATGATGCATTGACAAAAGTTAGTCAATGTTTTGATAGACCCATCTCGATTTCTTCATCGTACGCTCGCCTACGCCATACTGTCACCACTTACCTTTAATTCACTTTCTCCATTGTGGGGGCCATTATAGATGAAACAATACCGTTCTCGATTACCGCTCTCTTACTGGTTAATTACTATTGTTAGTTTTGTTAGTGAAAACAACTGACGATATAAACCTTATGACATTGAAAATTGATACATGCCTACTTTACATACCCTCACCACAGAATACTTAATAGTACAAGTCGACATAAATCCTTTGCGGGGTTGAGACCATCAAAGGTGCAGGCAGCTTAAGGGTGAAAATCCTAACGTATTTTTTTTTGTGACGTATTTTATCTCAAACATAATCTCGTTATTAGTTGAAAAAGATAATAATTTATGTCATTACGAAAATATCAATGTTCACCAATTGATTAAGTACCTACCTAACCGACTGATAAACGGCCGTCATATAAATGTATATGTGTTCCAACGTTTGTTTTTGTTTGAAGTTTTAAATTGAAGGGACGGAACGATATTTTAAACCATGAACGAAAAATCGTTATATTCGATAATCGATAATTTTGGCAACAATTATTAACCAAAGTTATAACGCTAACAACAACTTTAACGCTGGAAATACCATTTCACAAATATTTTTCAACAAAAGATCGTTTAACGTCGATTCTTCCCAGAAATTCAAAGAAGTCCGTTATATTTTTATTTAAGTATCTCTCGTTAAATTACGAATCGTCCGTTTATTTCCATAAATTAACATTACTTCTTTTTCTTTCAGGTAAGTGCCAGTTCTCTGGAGACTCTTAAGGTTTGAGCTTTTAACATTATTTGATTAAAGAAACGCTTCTGCTAAATAAATTAGTCTTAATTATTAAAATATGATGGTATTTTGAAAGTTAGGAAAAAAAAACGCGGTAGAAATTATTTTCCACCATTAAATAGATGATAAGAAAATGACGGCAGATGTATGATTAAAAAAGCGAAATGAAAACCTTTAGGTACACGATTCATTATTATTTCAATGACTTTTTTTAAACCCTGAACACTCAAAAAAGAAAGACTATTTAATTGTTTCTTTCAAAGATGTATTCAGTTTAACAAAAAAAAGCGAACGTAACCTTTCCAATAAAATTAAACATAAGTACTACTAACTAATCATATTTTGACCAGCATTTATCATTAACTGCCGCTTTTCGTGCGTTAATTATTTTAATGATAGACACAAAAGTAGCCAAGTAGGCCGTGTCCAAATTAACCGTTTAGGAGAATGGACTCGATGCTGTAACCATGTCAAATCGTTTAACCTTAAAAGAACATAAATTGTACAATTACATGCATGAGACACTTTTGTGAGAAATATACAACCTACTAGAAAATATCTACAGCTATACTCTCCATATACCTACGCTCAAACGTGACTGGCGATAAGTTGATTGTTTCAACGCATAAATAAAAAATTCTAACTTTCGTAATAATTGAAATAAATAGCAACTAACGGAGGTATTAGATCGGTCTTTCTTAAATGGGGGATAACCCCCCTTTCTGGGCGCTGGTGACCTAGAGTGGGGCGGTAAGGGACACAGAAATTTTTTTTTTTAAGATGTAAATAAAAAAAAAATTGGGGGGCGGCGAAAAATAATTGGTTTTCAAAGGGGGTGATAGACGAAATAAGTTTCAGAATCACCGTGTTAAATAGAAGTACTTAAGTACATAGTAGTGATATTATTTTATACATACGTAAGATTGAATCGGATCAATGTGTGTGAATTTAACAAAAATATTACAAAAACTCTGTGAAAAGTATAAGAAAAGATAAATAACGAATAAATTCTTATGGACCTTTCTCAATCAGACCTTGCAATTGTCGCTTAACATAAATAAATAAATAATTAAGTACAAACAGGCTAATTATTTAGCCCACATTAAGTTTCATGAAGAACTTGAGTTTTGGATACTAGATAACGGATAAACATACCTAAATACTGTTTGTTATATAAGTATACATAATTATATATATTAAACACCCATACCAAGACAAATAGACATCTTCATGCAGACAAATATTTGTCTTGTCCGGGGATCGGACCCGGGACCTCTGGCGCAGAAGGCGGGCTTAGTACCTTTGCGCCAAACAGGTCGTCAAACATTATGTCAATATCAATAACCAAATGATTTACTACATGATAGGTATAATTTTAATAACTAATTTCGCCTTGACGCGTCTCTAACGTGGTGCTCATAAAACGATTGACCTCTTTAATTCAAGACTCAGTTTGCGATCTGTCCTGAATAGCGCACTGGGTTGTGGTAGCATAATATGCTAGGGGTCTAAGATTCGATCCCTACTCAGCAATCTCGGTATAGAAATTCATGTGAAGTTTGCAGTATGTTCTGTGTCTTTGTTATGTCACTTACACCACAGAATACAATATAATTAGGTACAATTAATGAATAAGAAGTAAATATTTTTATTTTTCTTATGAACGACGGGGATACTCTTAGCCTTCATCATACTTGATGTTAAGTATTGATAAGGCTGAAGATGGAAGCGAGCCTCTCCCGGAATCCTCAGACACTGAGGAAATAGGTTTAATTAAAACAGAACACCATCTAGAACCCTATGCTAAGCTGTGCTTTTACTGAACTAGGTAAGTTACATATTTTTTATTTGTACATATGTACCACCACCTGACTAATAGAAGCAGGCACTTATATTCATAATAGGTCACCAATTGCACATGAGGTGGAGCGTCACTGACGTTTGCCGTCACTGCAGATTAGAGAGAGATACCCAAACATCTCCTATGTGATTGCGGCCCCCAAATTTACAAACGCAGTATCCACCTGGGCTGGCATATAATTCGGCCAGAGGATCTAAAATACCTCAGAGCTTGGAAGATTTTAGACTTCCTGGAGGCCGCCAGGCTAAAAGAGATACTATAAACAAGTGGTGATTACAATAGATCTATTAGGTAGCAGTGGCAATAGTTCCGACTGGAGCTGCATAGCCCGTATATCCTATAAATAATAATATTATTCATAATTCACCATAAAATATTTGTGTAACACTTAAACCACAAGATATCGTCAAATATGTATCCCAGATTAAGTTTAAAAGTGTCTGTCGTAGTACACTGATAAATCAGATAATAACCGAGAAAGATGTCTTTAATAAACAAGCTTTCAGGCGTCTTAATAACACCATTACGTCACGAACACTTGAGAACCATATCACATTTAATTGCGTACATTACTCGCATCGAAACAGTGAAGCACTTGGCAAATGAGTTGCTACGACAAAGTACTACTTCTTACTTTGTTTTTTTTTTAATTTAAAGCAAGTTGTAAAAGATTTGTTAAGATAAGATCCTTGTTAAATGAAGTTGCCACTGTCATAAATAATGTTGGTTAGTAAGTTTCATCCTCATTGATGTTTTAGTTCTCGCGAATAAGTAAATAAAGTAACAGATCACAGATCTATATCGAGATAGACGGTAATAGTTTACGTACCTTGCGTGCCAAAAGTTTGATCCACGGTTAAAGTTTCACGAGCTAAGTCAGTCCGCTTGAGACCATTGCCATGAAAACACGCATCACTCAGAAACGAAAATGGTTAATTGTGCAGTGCTTTCTTCCAAGAGGTCGTCTATAACATTTACACATCACTAAATCTCGCTCGTAACGTTATCGTTAGGTACGAAAAATTCGACACGCTATATAGGTTCTCATACAGTTCGAAGTGCTCTTTACGTCTCTATATAGGTCTGTGTAACAGATAATAATATATTCATATTTACAGCTTCTTGTAGAACACTTTCTGTGCTAAGCCGCGTAATTACTGATGGACATTTCTCTTTCTAGACAAAGCTTTCGCCCCCTTATTAAGAAGCTGTACGGAAGAAGTATGTTTTTTTTTTTTAATCTATAGGATGGTTAGAGATGTTACAAATCTGGAATAAAATATACGTTTCTTCATACTTTTATCTAGTTTTTTAATGTACCAGAAACACGATTTTATGATTTTGCCTCGACACTTTTTCCTTTTGAAATGACCCCCTAAAACTACGAGAATTCAAGATTATTCTCAAATGGGGTTACATATACTATTGGAAATTCGTTTAATTAGTGGACACCAATCATATTTAGCATTGTGTAGTTTCATGTTTCATTTTCTCTTTAATCACTATAGTTATTTACTACGAAGTGAATTCGTGGTTTTTTTTCGCCTAATCTGCAAAATTGATCTCGCGTGCTTTTCATATCTAGCTTCAGTCGTAAAGCCTCTTAATTAACGTGGAGTAAAGTTGCACACAGGTAAGTTTAAAAGTGATACTGTCACTTTTTTCGATAAATGGAATTTAGAGACAATATCAGATTTACACCTAGGTGTGTCTAAGTTTACTCCATGATTTGGTCGAAGAATAGCTCTAATTTTCCTTCGTTAAGATAGATTAAAGAATATTAACTATATATAATGTAAAAAAAATGTGATCAAGTCGTAAGATATTCAATATAGTAGTCAAGAAACGGCCGTAAAACCCACGGAGATCTTAGCTATAAAATGTTCATAAACAAACGGGCATGTTGTAAAGTTACGTCTTGTACTATACTATAATAATATAAGTACTTAAGTAATAATTTGTATTAGAATTCGTTTATGTAAAAGGGAACAAAGCACATGCTAATAAACCTAAGTGGTTTGTAGATGCTGTAAATGTATTTTTTTAAATTGTATAGTTATTTGATAATAAATGAAAAATAAAATACACAATTGTTTCCATAATAAAGTGACATAAGTACAATAATTTTCTTAAGGCGATAAGGAGCCTGGGCCCGTCCACATTATTAGTGGTCATGAAAAAATTCTGTACGGATTTGTATGAAATTAAGCACTCCTGAAGTTCCCTTCCCATCACTCTGATTTCGCTTCCTATTCCTTCTCCGTACATGCTGTCCGTCTCTGGAATTCGTTGCCGGCTGAGATACGAGATTGTCGCACGATATCTCTTTTCAAAAAACGTCTGAAAGAGTTTTATCTGTCCTCTTGTCCTTAGCACTGATCCCTTTCTGTCTTTCTCTTCGCATTATATGAATTATTTTATAGTATTATATGTATTTATAGGTTTATTTTGTATATATTATATCTAAGTATTGTGTATTTATTGATAATTTTGTTATATTATTTAAATAAATATTACACACTGTCTGCCCTTCTCAATGTCCTTTCCTTTCACGGGCCGGCTGGAAGAAATTTCAATGTGAAATAAGCCGTGCCCCTGTACAATAATTCTTTATAATTGTTTTTTCTGTAATGTTGTGTGTGTACAAAATATATAAATAAATAATAAATAAATAAATAAGATTGCTGTTTTTTAACGTGGTCAAATTTTCCGTAAGAATTTTCCGAATGTCCGATGGCGTTACACAAAAGAAAAGATTCAATTGATGAGCACAGTCCCTAAGAAATTAAATTTCACTGCTGGCTTTAATACCATATTCACTCTTTCTTGAATCTTGACGTAATGATTAAAAGTACTGTAAAAAAAGCAGATCTTCCAATAGAAGGGTAGGCACTTACCAGTGGCGAAGGGTCCATACATACCGATTCCCATCGGCTTCCCTTTTAGAAATCCTTCCCAAGCAACCCACCATGCAGATCATAATAATTATGTCATTCATTATTGTCATTAATTATTGTCATTAATTATTGCCATTAATTATTGTCATTAATTATTGCCATTAATTATTGTCATTAATTATTAATTAAATATACGCGGATGCCAGGCAGTTGCAAAGTTAACAATGTTTGATTTTCCATGTTGATTATGGTCTTATTTGTGGATTTTTCTTAGTCCGGCTTTTCTTCGCCATATTTCCATTCCTCGCCACTGGGTACTACAAATAAAATATCGCTTTGTATCATTCATGAAGGAGGAAAAGGTTATCAATCAATAATTAACTTCAGTATTGAAATCGAACAACTGAAGAGTATAATCATGAAGCACAAACAACTATGAAGCACCTATCTCCTTCACTATAACTGAATTTATCGGAGCAAAGTTTGCAGACTTTACGTTCCGTTTCAGATGTGGAAATGCGAATGATTTATACCCAAGTGACGTAACCAAAGTTGAACAGATATAACGGAACGTTATTCGAAATGATTGTGCAGGCTACCAGTTTTCAGTTTCATAATTCCGCCGAATTGAAACATTATTCAGACGAATTGTTCGTTTCGTTTCGAACAATGTTTTAGTGATGTGCCACACTTGTAATGTTTAACTGTTAATCTATGAAGTAATTTGAGTGTCCTAAATTCTATGTATTTAATTTTAACATGCCTAAAGTACTTACTAAGTAATTTTAGGTAACATTGCTAAAAATTTGTGATTGTCTGCAGTATATTACTTAACATAAAAAACGATCAAACTACTTAATTTTATTTTGAGTAAATAAATAAATAATTAATAAATATTTCTTACACTCACACCAATTAACCTAGCCCCAAAGTAAGACTGTAAGGTTTGTGTTGTGGGATACTAGGGTAACGGATATAAATATATTATAATTATATATATATATATATATATATATATATATATATAATTATATATGTATATATATATATATATACATATAGGCACACAGTGAGTTTGAAATAATAATGATATAGTAATAATCGCATCATTCTAGATAAAGGTCAGAAAATTTAATATTAACTTAACACAATTAATATTCTTATTAACACTTAACTACTTCGTATATTCTTGTAGTAGGTGCCTAGTAGGTACATGTTTATAGACAGACGTTCATAAATAATAAATAAATAATAATTCAAATTTTCTCCGTTCCACGATCCCTGTTCAGCTTATTTTGACGTAATCTTACAGAAACCAGCACGCTGAACAGGGATCGTGGAACGGAGAAAATTGAATTTAGACAGAACAGATAAAAATATAATTTGATTTCCATAGAGTGAAACTACGGAGTTTCCAGCCATTATGGAGGTTTTATCCATCCATAAGGCTAGAACGAAATGGCATCGTTACAAATTTAATCGATGTTAACCACTCTCACCAAAAAGTATCGATCTCTAATATTATGAAACTCGACAACCACCCCATCACTCCTTAATGCCTAGTTTGTTTTCCCTTATTATATTCGTAATGAAAACACAGCGGGGATGGATTTAACACCCAAGTAATATATTCGCCTCCATTTTGGCAGCCATTGGCAGTTAGCGGTCGGTCCGACGATCTATTGTAGTGAAGCTGGCCGTGCAATATCGTTGACTGGGAATTTTATGATAATATACTAGCAATTGTAAGTAACTTTGATCGTTGTCACTTTTCAAATACTTGGTATCGTATATGAAAGTGACAACGATCAAAGTTAGTTCATCAAATTCATCAAATTTTGATGGAAAGTAAGTCGCAGTCGTAAATGATGACAGCATTTTTCTATTACGACAGCGAATAATAATTCGTTGTTTACATACTTATGTTATAGGTGACACAAAAGAATGAACTCAGTATCGAAGTAATTTTTATATAAGTAAGGTATATATGTATAATGATATGTATATATAGACCCGTTACCCTAGTTTCCTATAACAGATTGCTTTACATGATCGTCTGTAATATCAATATTAATGAAAAACTGAATTTCAAATTAAGATGCAGCAAACTACAGGACTAACACAAGTGACTATGTTACTCAAAAACACAATTGCATTAAATTTTCTGCAAAAAAAAATTGCGAATTTTCCTCCAATTCACTATAATTAACACGATAAACTGCTAGTATTCAAGTAATACATTAAAATAAAGCTTGGAACTTTTTAGTATAATTACACTATAGATAAGGCAGGGCTTATGTTATATATTTTTTGTAAATAACCTTTAAAAAAAGAATTTCCTACATTTCTTCATTCCGGACCGGCCGAATGGAGCCGGAGAATTATATAGTAAATACTGCCTTATTTCTCATAGAAATAAGGCAGCATTTACTTTGCAGTTCGCCGTTGCAGTTATTACTTTTGCTTTTGGCCTAGAGCGCACCCTTAAGCGAAAATAACGATCAAAATCCACTATATCTTGACCACAACTTCATAAAAAGTTGATGAAAACTGAGACCAACTTGATTTGGCAGGTAAATCCATTAAAACTGACCAGCATGCGTAGCATGAGCACCTCGACAGTTTTCTCGCGCGAGCGTATTGTCTATCTCGCTTACACCGTACTGATATCAACGGGACAGACATCGCGAGATAAGCGTCGACAGCGAGTCGCGGTGCGCATGCTACGCTGGCTGGCATCAATATTAAAGTTGGTAGTAATGAGAGATCTTTATGTAATAGTTGTTATTTACTAATATACGTAGATATTTCAAGTGTGAGACTTTATGTAATTTGAAATAGGTCAAAGGTAAATGGTCTTACGAATTTTCTATCAGGGTCACGTGTCCTGACGCGACTTTATTTTTTTTTACCTATCCCAAAAATGTATAACTCTGATGTGCACAACGCGCCGCAAAAGTAGTTTTCACTTAAAAAATGTAAAGCCTTAGCTGCTATTACATTCTGAAATATGTCAAAACTTGGTTATGTCCACGCCTCTGGTCGTTATGTTGGATTCGACGACATTGTTTCTACATTCGAACGAAAGATTTACGGCGTTTGTAATGTCCGTTCCGTTCCACGCTTTGGAATATATTTGTTACACTTTTATTTGAAATGGAAAGCTAACACAATTTTAAGTTCACTCGTCGCGTCGTTAGAAATATTCTTATGTGAATACAGTTCATATTACCGTGATATGGCTAACGGCCTTGTGAACGTTTTCCCTTTGAAATTTTCTTACACAATTTTACCACTTCTTTATTTCCATGCCATGGTATCCTACTCTTAACGCCAGGTTCAAGCCCCATCGAATACATGTAGAAAACAGATTTTTTATATGTAATACATATTAAACAAGAAAATATACTAGAAAAAAGCAACTAGTCTCATGTCGCCCTGACGGGATTCGAACCCGCATCCTTGGGAATCCGGCCCAATGCACTAACCAATTATGCTACAGAGACCTATGAGGACACGTCGAATTTCTCTAGTATATTCACCGTTCTACGGTGTTGGCCAACGTCGTTTCATCAATGAGAGAAATATCCTCACATTCGAAAAAAACATCTTTACAGATGTTTGACTATCGATTAAGATGAAACAGCCATCTAATTGAAACTTTTTAATTTTGCATTTTACAATGCTATTTTTATGTGATAAATATTAAACAAGAAAATATACTAGAAAAATACTAAAGAATACTAGAACTTTTCTATTTTTTCTTACGAGTAGTATAGGATTTATACATTAGTAATTTTGCATTTTACAATGCTATTTTTGTGTGATAAATATTAAACAAGAAAATATTGCTTTTTTCTAGTATATTTTCTTGTTTAATATTTATCACACAAAAATAGTATAGGATTTGTTAGAGAAACGTAATATTATGAGATTATGGAACTGCCACACTACTAAGTTCAGCAACGCCGACTTCAACCATTTATTCCTAGTTTCAGACCGAAACGGTTGAAAAGCCATACCATCACTTAGTCCGAAATCTCTCGTCTCCAAGCTATAAAGCTAAAATTCTTCGAAAGTAAGCGACGAAAAGCTTAAATGCTAATGACCATAGTGATGCATCGAGCGATCCATTAAGCGTTTTACTGCACAAAGAACTGTGCAAGACGCTCCTTTACACCAGAGCATCGATCAACATTTCCTTAACGGCGGATCATTTATATAGATTAATCCTACTGCTCCTAGTTTTATCGCTGATGGAGTCAGAACATCTCCCGAGTTGTTTTCAGGCTTTTTATGAGATTACTAGTTCGGTGAACAAACGGATGCAGGTGGACATGGACATACCTATCAGTTTAGAATACAATACCTATTATATCAACCGTCAACTACCAACCGCTTCCGTGGTCTAGTGGTAACAACCACCGGTATCAGACCCAGAGGTCCCAGTTGCGATTTCCAGCGGGGTTATACATATTGTATTCGGTTTGGTTGTTGGTAGGACTAGTAAGTCCGCCTGGCTAGCTACCTACCACCGTCTTATCGAAGTCTGACACCACAACAACAAAGTTTTCAATATTGTTGTGTTACGGCAGTTAGAGATAAGATAGCCAGGTCCTCAGTAGTTGAAGATTCCGCGAGGGGCGCGCTTCCAACTTCAACTTTATCAATACTTAACAAATCAGGTATGATGAAGGAAACTTACCCTTCATCATAACTGATGTGTTGCATCATACTCCTCGTTACTAATTACAAAAACACCAGTTCATAACTATACACATCAGGTATGATGAAGGAAACTTAGCCTTCACCATACCTGATGTGTTACATCATACTCCTCGTTACTCATTAAAATACACCAGTTTATAACTATACACATCAGGTATGATGAAGGAAACAGACCCTTCATCATACCTGATGTGTTGCATCATACTCCTCGTTACTCAGTAAAAAAACACCAGTTTATAACCATGTAAGACAAAAATGTTAGTCCTATATCGTTCCTGTGATATTATATCTACAATTTGAACTTATTTTTCCTCCGCTATGCAAAAAGATCGTCGCAAAATGTTTCATCTCGTAGAAAAACTCATCAATAATTCCTGGATAGTCATTTATCTACATTAATCCTTCTGTTCGTTGTTTTTTACGACTCAGCATAACGCTCCAGGAGTTTTATGATAGTTAAACCTAGTTATTTTAGTGATGTGGCTTAACGATTTGATGATGCTGTTCTTCTAAGATAGGTATAATATGTCATGTCACCCCCGAGTTGAAGCCAACTTTTAAGCCCGGGTTCGATTCCCAGCGGGGGTACATATTGTATTCGGTTTGGTTGGTGGTAGGGTTGTTGCAAGGCTGCCTGGCTAGCTACCACCATCTTATTTAAGTCTGACGCCATAACAACAATGTTTTCAGCATTGTTGTGTTCGGGCAGTTAGAGATAAGATTAGCCAGTTCCTCAGTGATTGAGGATTCCGGGATAGGCTCGCTTCCATCGTCAGCCTTATCGACACTTAACATCAGGTATGATGAAGGCTAAGAACCTACCCGTCTCGTTCATAAAAAAAAAATCCTTCACCTACTGTTCATATATTTTGTAGTCACAAATACAACGTTTCTTTGGCGAGAGGAACTATACTCAGGAAACTTGGCGGGAACTTTTTGTCTGATCGCTTGGGTGCTTTCCAAGTAGGTCGCCTGCGTTTATCGGCCGAGGCTACGCATCCTGATTTATTGTTGAAGCCATATTTAATGCCTCGAATAGTGCACTCGCCTATGATTTAGTTACTTCCATTTATCTTGTGAACTTCTGTAAATAAAAGTAAGAATTATAAGATTACTCTTTTTGGAGAAACAAATAGTAGTTTGCTTTGTTTGTCTTGCACAAAAAAATACTAATAAAATGATATTGATCAATTTTAAATAGAAAAATATTCAACAACTCGGCCACAAGTGAATTCTCAGATGGGACTCGAACCCACGACCATTGGAAATCCGGTCCAATGCTCTAACCACTGAGCTACCGAGACTTGCGAACCACCGTCGAAATTCTCCAATACTTTTATATTTTTAATACGTGGGCCAGCGTTGATGCGTAGCGTATATTGATGTTTAGTAACTTGCTCAAAACTAAATTCAAAGAGGCATTTTAAAAACAGCTGTAGGAGTAAAAATATTTACTCCTACAGCTGTTTTTTACTTATTCCGTTGGTACCTACGTTTCCTCAAAGCACGTGCTGAAAACAATTACTGTTTTCAAATTCGAACGATTATTTAGATAATCGATCTAACGATGTCATAACGATTATTGAACACCTGTTCTCGATCATAAACTGTTTTTTCTTTTTATAAAACACGCGTGGCGTGCCTTGGTGTTGTACGGTAGATAATTAACTGATGAATATTTAAATAATATCACAGATAACACAACACAATATCCATAACGTTTTGTATGTAGACTAAAATAACAAAAAATCCCATGATTATATAATTGCTTTTACCAAGTTTCGATTGCGTGCGTTTTGTAATCGATCACGACATTATACCCTTAAAAGTTTGATATTTTTTAACAGCTGTAATTGTTATTTAATATTTTGATAATGACAAATACACGCACTATCTCTGCACTGGAAATTTAAATCATGCACTATTCTGGAGAAAAGCTATTCTTATAAAAAATTCTTTGACTTTTGATAAAAAGCATGAAAGTCTCGGTAGCTCAATGGTTAGAGCATTGGACCGGATTTCCAAAGGTCTTAGGGCGAGTCCCATCTGAGAATTCACTTTTGGCTGAGTTGATATTTTCCAATATTTTTCTATTCAAAATGTATCATAAGTATGAAACACATACAGTTATGTTTAAGAGATCTATAGTTTAAAAAATCGCGGACGTAGCATGAATTCAAAAATAGTTTCTTCTTTTTTAATGGCTTGCTCGCGATAAAATTCCCGAATTTTACCAATGTCAAGTATATATATTTTGTAGTATATAAAGAAATTGTACGGGAGGTTGAGTTAAAAATGGAGCCTCACCACACGTGTTATTACGAAAAGAACTCGACTGAAACTCCCAAAAATAGTTTATCGATTGAAATGTCAAGTTTGACAGTTTCTTCTTCTTCTCCTAGAACGGATTACTTTGTGTTTTATTCCTCATTTGAGTTGTGTTTCCTGCCTGACACTTACAATTTGGGTGTCTTCAAGTCACGAGTGAATAGGTATCTTGAAGGCAAGCACGTTTCATCCTAGATTGCATCTTCGCTTTCCATCAGGCAACAGCTTTACCTATCTAATATTAAAAAATAAAATAAAAAACTTCACACTGTTGCCAATGCCGATTACCTTCGTGTAGGTAGAGCTGAACACGCCGAAGAAAAGGTTTGACTACGCCTAAATGGCACTTTTATCACTTCCAATATGGTCAAAACCACTTTACTCAGCACTCAAAAATTACTAACTTAAATTTACAATATCTTTTAGTGTTTGGTGACCTACTTCTGTTAATCCAATTTCGATTGTTATATTTCTATTTCATCCTTACTAATCTTATTACATTACATACTTACATATATTGTGGTAAAATATTACTCGTTTCCTATCAGAATCTTTTAACTTAATGAAAAAATCGAGATGAATGGAAGACTAGTATTTATTTCGAAGTCCTTTATTCATTATTGTTAGTAATATTTTGCTTTATATTTTCTGTATTAAAGCAATGTTTAAATTAATTACCATTCGTGTACGTGTTACAGATTACCTCAAAATTCAGTGATGTGTTATGTCATGTTAATTGAAAGTCCATTCGTTTTAATAAAATCAATTACGATTCATACTTCAAATAGGACGTCGGAGATAATTTGAAAACACCATTTATTTCGATTATGCATAAAATATTAATACTGTGTTGCTATTTCATGTCGCATAAATGTTTTTAACATGTGATTTTTAATATCGTGCAAGATTTAACTGCTCATCATTTGCCAAATATTAAATTTTTGAGGTGCTTTTCAATAAAATTTAACAATTTTTTATTTATTTATTATTATTATATGTAGGTACTTAAAAGCTAAATTCACGGTGTAGAATCTTTATTTCGAACTTTTTTAATTTGTTAAGCATAAAGATGCACCTGTATAATATATAATTAGGTATAGCATATAATAAGGTACCTACATAGCACAGAACAATTACTTATTATAATAATTTAAAAGGTATGACAAATCGCCAAGGAATCTTACTAAATTTGTCCACAAATAGTCAAGCTGTTTCTTGGTACTTAACAGTTTTTTTGAAGTCTCACTTCACCACAGTATTTAGCTAAAATTCATCAATAACTTTGTTTAGCTACTTTATGTTAGGATACTGAACACCTCAATAACTTAAAGCTTATGTGGAGAGACTTACTAGAGCTTACTAGACTAGCTCATGTTTTTTTATAGGTAACTTATACCTATAAAAAAAACATGAGCTAGTCTAGTACCTATAGTATACAAGTCTGCTTAGTCTTCACATATTTTAACAGCTTGGAGGTTTTGTGCAGCTTACGTTTCGTTCACAAACTTGAGGTATCATCATACACATCAAGGATTAAACCTCATAGTGCCCTTCCAAGGGATTTAATCCCGTATCACTGAGTTATGACAGTCCCTGTTTGGTCTTGCGGCTCACCGAGGGGTTCAAGGAAAACAACCTGGCTTTAAGGACCAGGCGGAATTGATGCGATGAAAACATAGGGGTGGATTGATGTGGCTAGGAATAGAGGTACTTTAGTACCTACCTATTCCGTTATTATGACAATAGAGGAGAAACATTTGGAGGATGATTCGTGTGGGTGCAAAACACAAATTACGGTCTTGTACGTCGTGTAAGTGGTTGCGTTTGTGTAAGTCTGTCTCACTCGTTGCATTTTTAGGGTTCCGTACCTCAAAAGAAAAAAACGGAACCCTCATAGGATCACTTCGTTGTCCGTCCGTCCGTCCGTCCGTCCGTCCGTCCGTCTGTCAAGACCGTTTTTCTCAGCGAACGCGTGGAGGTATCAAACTGAAATTTATATCTAATACTCAGGTCTACTGTCTCTTGGAGCGGTGAAAAAATCAAACTTCTAAGCCAAAGCAATCAAAAGATACAGCCGTTTATGCCGCAAATTTTCGTAACTCGCACGGGAATCAAAACCTACAGGGTACTTCCCATGAACTTAGAATCTTGAAATTTGGTACGAAGTAACGTCTTATAGTACAGATAAAGGAAAAATTGCGAAAACCGTAAATTTTGAGTGACATCATATAATAAAAAATATTTTTGAAAATTTTAAACGGAACCCTCGGTGCGCGAGTCCGGCTCGCACTTGGCCGGTTTTTTTTTGTGTTTATACTTTTTCTCGGCGCAAAGTTTATGAATTAATTATAGATAGGTACTCACATCAAGTCGACTACAAAAAAAAATACTAATATAAAATACACAAATACTTGTGTACAAATATACAGGGTGGAAAAAAAAGACGTTCGTCGGAGGGAAAGTACCCTAAATATTAAATGGGGATAAAATATTTAGGATACCTTTTATGGGGATGGGTGATCAAACATGTATTCTCGAGTTATTTAAAATGGCTAATGATAGACTAACGTGTCAAGGAACCCGATCAATCGAATTCGTGCATCTGATGCTTGGAACTGTCCGGGATACGTATGCGTAAAGTCAATCTTATTCATTTGGCAGTTCATATCATATCCGATCGGCTCCATTTTGTTTGGAATTTGACATTAATGTAATGACATACAATATGAAAGCTGTCAAATGAATGCGATCACATACGCAATCGCCTATATGATTGTGAAGAATGTTGGGGTAAATAAGTACACACATATAATATCATTGGGAAATACTTAAAGATAATAGTAGCCTAATGAAAAGCGTTTCATCTGAGGGTGAAGACTGAAAATCGGTGTTTTTGCTGACTGGCAAAAGCCACACACCGAGCCTGGTCCCTACTTGCTGCTGCACACACGTGCATTCCCTTTTTAGGGTTTCGTAGCCTAAAGGCGAAAAAAAACGAAACCCTTATAGATTCGGCCAAACCGATGTATGTCACACCCTTTTTATTCCAAAACTATGAGGATTACCTACACAGTTGAAACTTGGTAGGTAGATGTATTCTGTAAACCGCTTTACGGTTTTTACACAAACATAAAAAAATATATGAATGAAGGGGGGGCTCCCCATACATGGAACTGACACTGAAAAATTTTTTTTCATCAAACCTATACGTGTGGGGTATCTATAGATAGGTCTTTAAACAGTTTTTTCAAAGTAATTTTTTCTCAAAGTCAACCGTTTGAAAGTTATACACTTCCAAAGCGGAAAAATGTGTGTCCCCCTCTAACTTTTTAAATAAGAAAGTGAAAAAAAAAAACTTTTAAACGAAATTTATTTAGTTGTCCAAAACCGCAAATATAACTTTGTCATTCATACAAAAATTAAGACGAAAAATTATAATGGCATTTTGGCAATAATAATAATAGAAACTCTATTGCACACGATACAAAAACAAACACATACAGAGAAAATGTCAAAAAAGAGGAACACACATAGGCGGCCTTATAGCTACGTAGCAGTCTCTTCCAGGCAACCTTGGGTGAGAGGCGAAACCCTTCATGTGCGAGTTCGACTCGCACTTGGCCGATTTTTTTTCTGTTTGTCTTCTGTTTTTGTGAATAATTGTAAATGTTAATTTCCTTTATCTATGTTTTTTTTTTATTTTTAACTTTCTTTGTCGTTTACATATTTTTTTCTATTTGTGTAATAATGTTATGAATGTATGTGTGTATCTTAGCAAATAATTTTTTATATCTATCTATCTAAAAAGAGTTGGTTACAACGGGTACAATTCTGAACAAAAAATATCGGGAATAGCAAAGACGTTTTTACGGACTTTAAAGATTTTAATGTTGCGTTTTAAACCTAATTTTCAATGGTCTTCAAAACCGGTACAATTTCACAAACGATTTTTCACGACCCATTGGCTTAGTAAAATAAAAAAAAGTGGACTGTTAATATTAGGAAGTGACAGCCATTTATTACGATAATGCCATTTTTATTACAGTTTCAATATTGATCCAATAAACAAAGATAAGTACTGTATTTGAGTAGCAGAAGCTCCTAAGGCTGCGTTTTGACGATCATAGTTGACTCGTAAGTGGAGAGTCCATTCTATCAGAGTAATCTCAATCAGAGTGTACTACATCAGTAAAATACATGTTAAAGATTAAGAAAATACATTCAGAACCTATTTATTTACCAACATATAATAAGGTGATCAGTAGATATTATAACTATTTACACAATAATTACTTTTTGTAAGTATACAATAACAATTTTGGGATTTCAGTTTTTTTTTACTGTATAAATTATTGTTACCCTACCCTACATTGCTTCTTGCTTACAAATAACGTTGGACGCCGCTTTATAGCACGCATCCCGACTACAATCCGGCTAAACGTGAGGTAGCCGTTTACATAACGACGACGTTTTTAATCCGGCGGCGCGCCGTTTTGTAACCCGCGGGGCTATTAACTATCTTTGCAACAGCAACGCGACAGCGATAAGTCACATATCACCATAGCAACCATACGTGCGGTTGCTATTTTGGCACGTGACTTATCGCTGTCACGTTGCTGCTGCGTCATATCTACTATACCGTCTATAAGGCTGAAGTTTTTTTTAAAGCTGCCAGTATCTCTGGAAATACAGTTTATTGTTTTTATACTTATGGTAAATTTTAAATAGAAAAATTGTATTGGAGAATTTTGACGGTGGTTCGCAAGTCTCGGTAGCTCAGCAGTTAGAGCATTGGACCGGATTTCCAAAGGTCGCGGGTTCGATTCCCGTCTGAGAATTCACTTGTGGCCGAGTAAATTTTTTTCCAATATTTTTTTATTTAAAATTTACTATAAGTATAAAAATAGCATTGAAAAATGCAAAAATTACAAAATCATAAAGTTTATTGTTTTGTTAGCTTCCATTACAAAAGTGATCATGTTTTTGCTATCATCAATAACAGAAGCGTAAACATTAATATTCTGTTTTCGTCGTAAACTATCACAAAGCAAGCATAACTTATGCAAATGAAAGCATAACCCAATTCCTAACACTGCAGCGTGCGCTGTAAAAACTGTATTGGCTTGTTTTAGAGATGCTAAAAAGAGTTTCTGAACGAATAACTTATAGTTTGCGACGCGAGTTGAATTTAATCGGGGTTTCAGTTTTATGCGCGTTGCAGTTGCAATTGGCATTAAACACTTATAATCTCTAGATATATGTTAGAAGGGTTGATGATCAGCTAGTTGATTTAAATAATATAAAAACTCGGTGTAGAACGTAACTTAAAAATAAATACTGTCGTGTATTTTTAACCGACTTCTAAAAAATGGAGGAGGTTCTCAAGTCGACTGTATACAACGTTATTTTATGTTTACCCAAAACCTAAAAACCATTGGTATCGCGAGAAAAAAAATCTGCTGTTTCATAGAAAATTTTATTTGAACTCTACTAAAATGTATGAAGCAGCTGATAATTATTTCGCGATTTTAGGGTTACTTCCATACAAAAAGTTGTTCGTATTGATGAGTTCTACAAATGGTTTTAAGGTTTTAGGTAAACCTAAAATATCATTGTATATTTTTTATGTATGTTTTAATATAACGTCGTCAGTTGTTAACCGATTTTAATTCTTTTATTTATCTGAAAGAATATAGTTCAAGTGTGGTCACATATAATTTTTACGAAGATCTCGCTAGTAGTTTTTTCATAATCCTAAAAAATGTAATTTACGATTTCGTTAGTCGTTTACTTAATTGACATCATTGTTGTGTAAGGGCTGATTTTTTGTCTAAGTAACTTTTTATAAGCATTCTACTTTGAATTTCTATTAACTATGTATATTTTTATTTTTCTTGCCTTGGTTGGCAACAACTCCAAAAGTTTTATTTATGAAACCAGGTTAAAAAAAAAAAGAATAGGTTTTTCCCAATCTGTTAAGACTCCCAGAAGTAGAAAGTATAGGTTTAAAGCTGTCCCAAGAAGCTTCAGAATGCAACAATGCCAACCAAGTAACATAAAAGTTTAAAAAATATTTATCAGTTGGTAGTTCTCCGTTATTTCCTTTGCTTTACGGTCAGAATCAGACGTGGTTTTGCGGAGTTCAAAGTCGTGTTCGTCATCGGTTTCAGTAAAACTGTTTTTGTTTGTTTATGGTTTATTTGAACATAGAAATAAAGTTGGAAATGTGATTGGGAATATTTCGTTAATGCATTAGCTTTGGTAAAACTTATTTACTCTTTGTCGTGCGGGTCTCTAAATGATTTTAGTTAAATACATATTGTTAAAAATTAACTTATTTTTATTTATTGATCAAAAGTATTACAAAAGACCATATTAAATGAAAACTTACTGGAAAGCTATGTTTGTCTTTGAATTTACTCATCAATCGACCGAAATTGCTTTGACTGGAATTCTGACCAATTCGCAGGTAAAAACTGTTAGATAGGAATGAAGTATCTTTAACATAGTATTAGTAAATGTACAGTCAACAGCAGGTCAATCTTTACATTTGCTCTACGAATACAGCCGCTATTACGTGCAATATATGGATACTCTGAGGGTCAATAAGTAATTGAAAATGCTGTTGACTGTTCTCGATCAGATGCTCTTCGAAAAATACCCTTATTACTTACCAATGTAATTGGATTCCAGATTGAAAACGTTACACTTTTCTAAACTTTAAAATCAGCAGTTTACTTGCACAGTGGCACAATTTAAAACTACTAAATAGTTTCGCTTTCGTGTCGAAGTAGTTTTTGTACTTTTTACAAAGTCGCTGAAACCTATTCGGATGCAATAGCACCGAATACAATCTATTTTGTTGTAAAATCGACCTGTGTAGTTTTAGAATCGACGTTGTTTACTGAAATCTACTTTTAAATAATTGAACAAGTGCCACTTCTTTTCGCTTACATTTGCTACCATAGCTTACGCTTTGATACCACGTTGGGTGGGAGCGGTAAAAATAAAAATCAGTGCTTAAGTTCTTTACATTTCTTTTCATAAGACTCCGGACCTCAAAGTAGGCGACACCTTTAAACCGGTGTAGGTACCACTCTACCACGAAGGTCGTCAAATCCTTCAAACAATATCCTACTAATACTACATATAGGACGAAAGTTTGTGAGGATGTTTGGATGTTTGTCACTCTTTCACGCAGAAACTACTGAACTGATTTCGATGAAATTTTGCACACATAGAATAGCCTGGACTAAAACATAGGCTACCTTTTATCCCGATATTGTCACGGAAACAGGAACCAGGCGGTTGAAATCGCAGACGGCCGCTAGTCGTGCATAGGTGAGGCTTGTTTGACACATTCTCAACTTTAAATTCTCACTTGCCTCTTTTACTATCACATTAAGAACAGCCTCAGCTCGCCAGTGACCTAATAAAAATAACCTTTGCATATTGATATTGCTTTCTTGGCACGACGGAGCTTCGCACGTGTTTATACTTCGGCCAGTAATTCTGGCCTGGGGACTTGGCACGGCCTGCCACCACAGAATAACGAGATATTAGAAGGACCAATTCAGGTCAAAAGGTCATACTCGAAAAACGTCTGATTCACCAGAGTTGCTAATTTATTGACTCTGCAGGTGTTTGTTTGTGAGATTATGTAATTTTAATGACACTGGTTTGAAACTCTTTGCTAGTTGTTTATGTCAGCTAGCCTCCGCCCGCGACTTAGTTGAGAGTACAAAATTTCTTGGCATTACATTGGATTCAAAGCTACAATGGGATCCACATATTGAAGCCTTGTCGAGTAGACTTAGTTCTGCGGCTTTCGCAATAAAGAAAATAAGGCTTTTAACTGATATTGAAACGGCAAGACTAGTTTACTTTAGTTATTTTCAAAGTGTTTAAAGAGATTAATATACTATCTTTGGCGGGACAATACATCTATGATAATATAGTATATGTAAGGAAACATCTTGATTTATTTATTGAGCATAGCGATATCCATAATTTTAATACTAGAAATAAGAATAAGCTTGCCGTTCCAAGATTTCGACTTGAGAAATGTAGACGCTCGTTTTTGGGGAAAGGTATAGCTTTTTTTTAATAAAGTTCCACAACAATTGATTGAGCTGCCTTTGCATAAATTTAAAATATATGTTAAAAAGTCACTATAAAGCAAAGGTTATTACAAGGTAGATGATTATTTAAAAGACCAAAATGCATAGATGTGATACTAACATAAAACATAACTATTATAAATTGGATAAAAGGAAAATATTCTAATAATTGAATATGGGAAAATTTTCCTCTTATATTAAATATATTTCAAAATTGTAAATTCGTGTTTGGCAACAACATGTTTCATTGTAAATGTTATTGTTTCTGTTAAAGCTGGTAAGTTTCTTGCGGCCGTTCTTCTTATCAGTTAAAAGATGTCCTGAATGGCTGGTAGGGAAAAAAATGTTGACTATTCGAAAGTACTTATATATAAGTTTATTTGAATAAAAATCTTTGACTTTGACTTGACTCGTCCACGTGGATTTAGGATTGGGTTGGCTTGGCACTCATCTGGCAGCACGGAACAGCACTTCCCTATGTTGCTATCATTTTGTGTAGCTGGGAACCATAGTTTGCTTGAACACAGCCGACTGTTGCCGCGCGTTATAATAGCTTCCCTCTAGCGAATAACGGTTCTGCACGACAGAAAAAGATAAAGCGACGGAAGAATGCAATTCCGTGCTGACAGATGTAGCTCAACCCTTACTTAGGTTATAGCGCGGACTTGGGTTACTGTTTCCATCTGCTTGAGAACGGTTGTAAACGTAACATCAATGTGTGCGTGCGAGAAATGCTGATTTATTCTGAGTGTTGTCTCTGCCTGGGTGCCTAACTGCCTACCGCCGCCTTATCTGCTTTGTGGTGCCAATGCCTGCACTGCCACACTTACAGTGTGAAATGCCTTGAAATTGTATGTTTGCACAAAAATATGTACTGCGATTATTGTTGTAGCTTTTTGGCAACTGTTGAGAGAACAGGAGATGTACTTATCGCTTTAATTTGTCGACTTTTTACATACAATGGCGTTACTTATCATACATACCTGATATTAAGTAATGATAAGGCTGAAGATGGAATCACGTTTTTTCCGGTTCCTGGAGTCCTCAACCACTGAGGAACTGACTATCTTGTAACGCGGAAACATTGTTGCTATGGTAACATTGGTGAGAGACTTAGAAAAGATATTGGTGGTACTGGTTGCTAGCCAGGCGGTCAAGGACTTCATAGTCATATTGATTGAACATTGGTTCTCAAATTTAGAAAACATGACTGTAACTAACTAATTTATTTATTATTTTATGACGACCTGTTTGTGCGCAGGGGTAAAAACCCCACCTTCTGCGCCAGAGGTCCCGGGTTCGATCCCCGGACAAGACAAATATTTGTGTGCATGAACATGTCTATTTGTCTTGGTCTGGGTGTTTAATATGTATATTATGTATGTATTTACAAAAAAAGTATATAAGTATGTTTATCCGTTATCGAGTATCCATAACACAAGTTCTTAATGATACTTAACGTGGGCTAGATAATTGGTGTAATTGTATGGAAATATAAAAAAAAAAAAAAAAAAAAAAAACTAATGTTGATAATAATAGTGTACGTAAAATGTGTCTTATATCGTATACTAGGTTCTCTTCTGTATACCTACTGTCCTATCAGTTGTGACACTGCGTTTGTATACGCCAAACTGATGGTCTGTTTTCAGCAGAATTTACGAGTTTGGACTCGGAGACCGTAAATAATGGACTGGATTGCGTAATATTTAACCCGTTAACAAACTGTGAGGAATCCTTGTATCTTTGTAACTCTATAGTATAGTTGAATATTGGTTCATAGTTCAATTTTTTTTTTAACATGAACAACGGGAACACCCTTAGCCTTCATCATACCTGGTGTTAAGTATTGTTAAGGCGAGGATGGAAGCGAGCCTCTCGCGGAATCATCATCATTGAGGAACTGGCTATCTTAACTCTTACTGCCGGAACACAACGATGCTGAATACAATGTTGTTATGGCGTCAGGCTTAGATAAGATGGTGGTAGCTAGCCAGACGGACTAACAACAAGTCCTACCACCAACCAAATCCAACTCATAGTTGGTTTGGATTTAACTTTAGTAAGATCGATTGTGTGTTATGTACTAAAAAATGTTTCTTAATTTTTGGTTTGGTTTTTTTTCGTTTGTAGAACTTTCACACCTTCATCATACCTGATGTTAAGTATTGTTAAGGCCGAGGATGGAAGCGAGCCTTTTGCGGAATCATCATCATTGAGGAACTGGCAATCTTAACTCTTACTGCCGGAACACAACGATGCTGAATACAATGTTGTTATGGCGTCAGGCTTAGATAAGATGGTGGTAGCTAGCCAGACGGACTAACAACAAGTCCTACCACCAACCAAATCCAACTCATAGTTGGTTTGGATTTAACTTTAGTAAGATCGATTGTGTGTTATGTACTAAAAAATGTTTCTTAATTTTTGGTTTGGTTTTTTTTCGTTTGTAGAACTTTCACACCTTCATCATACCTGATGTTAAGTATTGTTAAGGCCGAGGATGGAAGCGAGCCTCTCGCGGAATCATCATCATTGAGGAACTGGCAATCTTAACTCTTACTGCCGGAACACAACGATGCTGAATACAATGTTGTTATGGCGTCAGGCTTAGATAAGATGGTGGTAGCTAGCCAGATGGACTAACAACAAGTCCTACCACCAACCAAATCCAACTCATAGTTGGTTTGCATTTAACTTTAGTAAGATCGATTGTGTGTTATGTACTAAAAAATAATTCTTAATTTTTGGTTTGGTTTTTTTTCGTTTGTCGAACTTTCACATTTTATGCGTTTAAATACAGACCCACGATTTATTTAATTATAATACTAGGGGCCACCTTCGAATTTACAAATAATATATTCACGAAGGAATATCGGGATAAAATGTATCCATTGTTTTAATCCAGGCTTAAAACTTTCTGTATGCCTAATTTCATTCAAATTCATTCAGTCGTTAAAAGATCTGAGTGTTGTAACACGCCTCCTAGTAAGAGTAGAGAAATTCTTGTTTTTTTTTTTATGAACGATGGGGAGACTCTTAGCCTTCATCATACCTGATGTTAAGTATTGATTAGGCTGAAGATGGAAGCGAGCCTCTCCCGGAATCCTCAATCACTGAGGAACTGGCTATCTTATCTGTAACTGCCGGAACACAACATTGAAAACATTGCTGTTATGGCGTCAGACTTAGATAAGATGGTGGTAGCTAGCCAGACGGACTTAGAACAAGTCCTACCACCAACCAAATCGAATACAATATGTACCCCCGGTGGGAATCGAACCCGGGACCCCTGGGTCTGATACCGGTGGTTGTACCACTAGACCACAGAGGCGGTATCTTCCTAGCTTTAAGAGATTTTATTTGCTCCCATATTATTACAAATATTCAAGTATCCTTTCACATGTATACTATAATATTAGTATGCTACCACTACCAGTGTTAGATCTTTTAAACTTGAGTGAAAATGCCAAGTTGATATTTGGCGCAATCCATAGCTAATATTAGACTAGTTTACGACCGGAGCTTACCCGGTTGCCATAATGCTGCTCGTAAATTTTAATGGACACAACATCGCGTTGGAAAATTAATTTGTTATGTATTTTTTACGTTGCAAACTTTGTAAACATTACTTGTGTATATTAGATGCTGAAATAGAATCTTGACGATATCTACTTAGCTTACTTTCGCGTAAATCTACGGGCGGTTTGAACGCCGTCATTGTCCTCGACATATAAAGTATCATGCATAAGTGCGAAAATAATAAAGGTTATGCTGCTAAACGCTACTCGTCTGGGACCTAAATCCGTAACTGGACACGAGGCCAGAATTTTATTACTCTAAAAATATGAAAATGTGTTGAGGACAATGACGGCGTTCAAAACACCCGTAGATTCAACCAGGTAGTCCCCATTGCTTTCACAGGCCTTCCATCCAAACTTAATATACATATATATATATATATTAGAAAGTGCCTCCGCAGCTGGCGCCGCCGGTCGCTGATTTGGTAGCCGGCGCTAGCGGGTGTAGCAATGGGGATGCACGAAAATAAAGAAAGACTGCTCACAAAAGCGGGGCTTTGCCTCCCGCCATGAAGAAAGCATAAAATGTATCTGTAGGTTAGGTTAGGTCACAACTGTGTCCAAAAAACATTTTTTTTTCAAACTAACTACAGATATATGACATAATTATACTTAATTTGAAGGTGCACCCCTTTGTGACTCCCGAACCATATTTACATTACTATTTTGCCGTTTGCCATTTCGAGTGCCGGCGCTGGCAGCGGCAGCGGTTGTTTTACATGTCGGCTGCCGGCAGCGTATCACCGATACTTTTGTTAGCCGGCGCCGGCAGCGGAGGCACTCCCTATATATTATATATATATTATTATAGACGCCCGAAATAAGCAACCAATCAATTTGATATTTGGCATAGAGTCAGTGGAAAAGACGGAGCGTAACATAGACAGCTTTTTATTCCGATGTTCCCACGGGAACGGGAGCCACGCGGTTGAAACCGCGAGTAGCTAGTAATATTATAAATGCGAAAGTGTGTTTGTTTGTTTGTCCTTTCTTGACGCCCTAAATGAGCAACCAATCGACTTGATTTTGGCATAGAGTTAGTTGACAGAACGGACAGTAACATAGGCTACTTTTTATCTCGCTACGGAACCGGGATCACACGGGTGGAACCGCGAACGGAAGGTAGTATGAAAATATAAGAAGCATAGGCCATGACCCACCACCCGTGCCCAGTGTGGGTTGATGGGCGCTTGTGATGGGGCTCCTAGTCCGGCAGCACTACAGTCGCCGGGACGTCGGAACCGCCGCACTCGTTTAATAAATTGTAAACGAAAAAAAAAAAATCGTTCACAGGAGACTTGTTTTATTGTAGTAATAATGGAAATAAGGAACCCGTTTATCGGGTTCCTGATGTAATATAAAAAAAATAATTATTTACACAACTTTAGCTAAAAATGGTTAAATAGTAGCGTTTAGCTTGCTGGTTTCTGTAAGGTTACCATAGAGTGAAACTACGGAGTTTCCAGCCATTATGGAGGTTTCATCCATCCATAAGGCTAGAACGAAATGGCATCGTTACACGCTTACGACTGTAAATGTAGCCGGGATCAAAGACTTAGTTTGCCTTCCGGAGCACGATGATTCGAGATTTAGAGATTGTAAATTTTTTGGTGATCTCATGACATCAACATGACACTCACTGCTGGGTATAGGCCTCCCCCAAGGATCTCCACGACGATCGGTCCTGTGCTGCCCGCATCCAGCGGCTTCCCGCGACCTTCACCAGATCGTCGGTCCACCTTGTGGGGGGCCTACCCACGGAGCGTCATCCGGTACGCGGTCGCCATTCCGGAACCTTTCCGCCCCAATGGCCATCGGTTCTTCTCGCTATGTGTTCCGCCCACTGCCACTTCAGCTGAGCAATCCTTCAAGCGACGTCAACGTAAAATGGACTTACTAGTCATTAACAAGTAATTTTTGCTCGTCTGTTACTTTTCACAGTCAAAACAAATATTTCTGTCAGTGCTATGCTTGCTTAAAATTCTCATCATAATATAAGCTTGAGCTTCAGGAGTCAACACTGGTATAGGTAATTGGATTCGTAGTTGCTATTGTCACCTGTTACTCGAATCTCAGACTCCCTGGAGAAATAAGCTGTGCATTGCGGTGCGAAATTTTCAAGGTGTGTCCTGAAGCACAGCGATTTAACCTTTGATACAAATTCAAATTTAATATCATTTATTCAGTCTAGGCTATTACAAGCACTTATAAACGTCAAAGAAGCTACGCCATATCGGTTCACAAACCCTACGGTGGGAGACCTTGTAAAGAGAAGAAAAGGCAAGAAACTCTTCAAGGGCTATTAAAAATTATCTAAGACTCCACTATATTTAATTTAAGCCAGAGGTTCCAAAACTTTCAAAATTTTGCTGGTTCCGGTGGACTCACTGCAGCTACATTTCTACCATATTCCCAAAACTCGACAAAAAATGTGAAAATTAGATCTTACTATGGAAATTTGCATTGCGGTTGAGATCCAATCACGAATTATAATTTCCAATTAGAAATTTCCAAGTGTGTGTGCTGTGAGATGATGTCGAAAAAGTAAAGTTGGCCAATCAAAGCTGATTCCATCCAACTTTACTTTTTTGACATCTACTCACAGCACAAGAAACCAATAAATTGTCATTTTAACTAAATGATCCCCGTTCGGATACCTACATTGTGAGACAAATTTGTGGTTTTGAATGGTAAAAGTAAAAAGAAATATAGTATATTTTCTTTTGTTGTACTTATTCAAATTAGAATTAAACATCAATAACGTAACGTAACTTCTACAATGACAATCATAAAATAGTCATAATTTTAATGGGAATGTAATGGATGGATTGACAGCAAACTATCAATATTAATTTGGCTTCAGTTTTGTTAGGATCAACCGCCAATCTTCCCTTTTTTTTCAATTTTTGCCCGCGACGGTACAATCACTATATTTTATGCGTTTGCGGTGAGAGGTTGTTTGTTTGTTTGTGCAAACCAATGTTACCATTTATTTCCAAAACTACTGGTCCGATTTTGATGCGGTTTGCAGTGATGGGTTCGGGTTTGATTGGTGCATGTTCTTAGATAAGTGTTACGGTGACAACTCGCCAGGGGGCGCTGCAGTTAAAATTTGTTTTGCAAACCAATGTTACCATTTATCTCCAAAACTATTAGTCCGATTTTGATGCCGTTTTCAGGATTGGGTTTGGGTTTGGTTGGTGAATGTTCTTAGAAAAGTGTTACGGTGACAACTCACCAGGGGGCGCCGCAGTAAACATTTGTTTGAGCAAAACCAAAACATTGATTTTGATGCGCTTTTCAGTAACGGGTTTTATGCAGTACAATGTACATATTATTTATGCTCTCTCAAAAGTTTGAAATAAAAAGCAAAATAAAAAAAGTTTGGAAAAACCCACGAGCGACGTTTAAAACGTAATTGAAAAGGATAAAATCCCCCTACTTAATTATCCGTCGGGGGCTGCCATCACTATTATGAATTTGATCAGCATGAATTTAAGTAAATCCAATTATTCACGTTACTATAAAATAGCAAAACTATAGTTCATTTAATGGCAGCCCCCGACGGATAATTAAGTAGGGGGATTTTATCCTTTTCAATTACGTTTTAAACGTCGCTCGTGGGTTTTTCCAAAAATTTCCAAAAATTGGATTCACATTTAGTCTTGTACTGGGTCTTAGTAGCTTTCTTGGCTGCAGCGGCGGCATAGGATCTCGCGGTGCCAGTCTGTTTTGTGGGAGTGGAATGGGCCAAAGGAAGGTTTTCTGATCTTTGGAATCATCGCCTCGAGCCCCTAAAGTGAAGCACCAGGGACGGCAAAAGCAGCGAACGACGAAGATTTTAGGGTGGTTATGGTGTCTCGTACGGTTACAATGATGTCGGATTTGATGTCTGCTAATTCGGTGGAAACGGTGTCTTTCCAAATCTTTTGTATTTCCTCATGTACCGTACTATGTTACCGTAAATGGGAAGTCCTCCGTATTGACTTCTGTGGGAGAGTCGAGGTTGCGGCTCTCCATGAAGTATTGCTTGGTGGCCGAATAGACATTTTTTTATGCTAACTTTATGTGGAACCGCAGCCTTACAGTAGTTGTAGAAGATCAGAAGATTATTGCATCGATGTACCTACTTATTATGCTTATTCCAAGTATATACATGGGTTCGCAACAGGTTCATAATTGGGGCACGTATCAATTGCCACTCGCTAACGAACGTCCAATTATACGGGCCAGTGGTAGCCAACATTTTTAAAGAAGAAATGTTAAAAATAAAGTTTTCCTAATGGACCATGTAAAAGAGCGTCCCAACTCACCAACTGATTTCATTCGTATCTCAGTTAATATATCTTGACTGCCTAATGATTCCCTACTATGAACGCCTACTATGATCATGGGACATCACAAAAATTGGAGCTGTTGGTTGCAGCACGGTTGGAGCACGTCTGTTGGTGGGTGGGAACCCATCCAATTATTTGCATGGTCCTTTACTTTTTTGTTCTTTTACCTTCCTTCCTTGTTTTATGTAGACTGTGAAACCCTTTTGTCTGGTTGACAATTACGACGACGGTAGAGACGGTTCTCGAAAGCTCGAATTCGCATACGTGCTAACTGCTAACACATTGAAAACAAACGCTAATTTTCTCGTTCGATAAGGCGGCATGCTCCACGTGCGTGAAATCTTGCATCGTGTCAACCAGACACGGTTAGGATCTTCATTCTTGTTATAGCGGCAAAATATGGATGAATTTGTAAACTTCTATCAAAGCAAATAATTGTTTTGCGCCTGTTCTGGTCAGTTAAAAGATGATATGGTTAAAAAGAGGCAGAGAATGCCTATGGCATGAAGTCAGCCTCTGCAAAATTTGTGCATAAAGTACTAAATAGATTTACTTGTAATAAATTCAGTTGAATAAAGATTATTTTGCATTTGATTTACGACTAAACAGCTTATTACTTATTTCTTAATTGCCTTTATGTTTATATGCCTTTGTAACCGTTCCATTTCATCTGTTGGTAACAAAATGTTGGCGACCCCAGGCGACCCGGGCAGTCTGACAGCTTCATTAGCGCCGCTGGTTTAATTATTGAAGACTTCTTGACCTTGCTTCTCATGAGAAAATAGAGAAGAAACTGTGAAAATTCCTTGCCAAATGGAGACTTAATTCGCGCTTAAGTTATGTTTGTATTTACGAGTTCTATTAATAGGCTTTTCTTGTGTTTATGTTTGTGTTATCATAACTTCTTTTAATAACTACTACCTATAAACTTTTTTGACACCCGACTTGTATAAAATGACATTCCTTTTTTGTAGGGAAATAACTTAGTAAAGAAAATGTTGGATTAAATATGTAAGTACGAAATAACTGCATTTAAAGATTTAAAATGTTGCATATTGTATCGATTAGACCGTACCGACAGCATTAAAAAAAGTAAAGTAAAGTAATTTTGTATTTTATGCTGTCATTCGAAATCTTTTTCAGAATTCATTTGAAGATTCGCGATTTGTGAATTTCGTCTTTATTTTGTTTTCTATAACGGCGTTTGACAGTACTTACTTATTTGTTTACTTTTTTATCAAAGGTATAGTTAATATTTGTTTACTTTTCTATCAACGGTAAAGCTTCAAAGTTAATAAAATAAAGAGAAACGCTATATCTAAGAAGCGTATTTCACTACGCTAAGAGTTTATTCGAAGTAGATAGTTACTTATTCAGAATACGAAGCATGGTTGCCTAGCACCTGAATTTAGAACTGCACTCTAAGACCTGGTATACTGTTCATATAAAAGACCCTGGTTATAGTATACCGCAGTTGCCTCTACAACATGTCGCACCGATCATTTTGCTTTTTAAAATTGCTTGCTTACTGGTTTGGCTTTATTAATGCGATAGGGTATTAGAAATTCATCTAAACATGTTTCACAGTTAGATCTTATTTACATTTCGATTAAACAGGCAAACGCTAAACATTAGCTCTCAATATTACCCGTTCTATAGTTCTTTCGAAGTAGCTATATTGTCGAAGAGAATTTTTAAAGGCAACACGCACGAACTAAGTCAATATCGAAAGTAAAAGTTTTGACATTAAAAACATGCGATTCGCCAATTTCTGACATACCAACTTATCAGTAACTGGAGCCTTTACCTTTCTTTACACCTCGAGTTAGATTAATATCAAAATTATTTAAGCATCACATTTTCATATATTTTTCATCACATCGCATCCCCATCATAAATGTCTATCCATAGGATTTAAAAAAATGTTTTCTACTTCACACTGATCGAGACTTGAACGCGGTATATCTACCAATCTCATCCATAGCCACTCGACAAGATCGCGATTACACCATTTATCATTTCCAGAATCCCAATTCTACTCCAAGTATCGAAATAATTCCATCGGCGTTTACTTCAGCGCCTCTACAAATAGCCTCCTTCTAAAAGGTATATTTTTCGACAAGAAAAATGTAACGTTCGAGAGCCGCATAGTACTTGTAACACTTGAACGGCTTAACAAAAAGAGTTCTTATACCTATTGACATAAGTGACATAATTCGTAACCGTATACTTAGTTTGATATTCAAAAGCTATTACTCCTTATTGGCCTATATTGAAGGTTACCGGCTGCATTACCGATTTTCTACAACTCGTTTAGGCTAATATAACCGATTTATATAATGTCTGATGATCGAACGAGCAGTTTACATAACGATAAATATCCTTTATGTATTTGCTGTTCGTGACAGATAAAGAAACATCGTTAGATTGAAACGGTAGTCTTTAACGGGTGTTTTATGTGTTTCGTATTGTCCGTGCTTCGATTATGTTTGTCGTAGGAATTATTCTGTTTTAAGTTAATATTAGGGATGGGTAAACGCCCGGATTAAAATCCACCGCTGGATTAAAACCCATTTCTGCCCAATAAATGCCGGGCGTTTTTAATAAATGCCGGGCAGAAATTAAATTAATTTGTTTCCTATACTCAGTGTTTAATCGGTGACAAAAGAAGCTACAGCAAGGTGGAATACGAACTTAACTTAAATGTTTGTACATTGAAAATAATGTAGGGATTATCAATAGATAAAAAAGCGGCCAAGTGCGGGTCGGGTCACGCGCAAGTCAAAATATCACTAACATTTGTCGTCTGCTACTGTACACTGAACATAACTTTGGTTTTCATAGTGTTTGTATAAAATGACAAAGTTATATTCGCGGAAAATGTGCTTAAATTTGCTAACAAAATTTCGTTGAAAGTTTTTATTACTCGTAATTTCTACAGCATTTTTTTTATTTTTCACTTTCTTATTTTAAAAGTTAAAGTGGGGGGGGGGGGCACACTTTTTACCTTTGAAGTGTACATCTTTCGAATTGGCTTTGAGAAAAAAATGTTTTAGGAACCTCAATGTAATTTTTAAAGACCTATGCAATTTTTTCTTTAATTTCAGTTCCAATTGGAAAATGTGCTATATTTTTAAAATTGCCAACTATATTTCGTTCGAACCGATTTTCGTTTAAAGTTAGAGTTGATCTTGAGAAAAAATTGTTTAGGGAACCTCAATGTAATTTTTAAAGACCTATCTAAAGACGAATAGGTATTTATTTAAATAATAATTGGGCAAGCGTTTGACCACCAATCACCATCGTGCTTAACAAACAGGATGTGTTCTAAGCTGTTGCTTGCATGCTTGCCCAGGAAATGGCTATTCACTATCTCGCCTTGAAGAGGCCAAGGTTGTAAGAATCAGGGAACACATGAGCAGGCAGCGCATTCCATTCTTTAACTGTTCGCTAAATAAATATCGTCCAATGAGGACCTCCAGTGCATAGAGGAACTGACGTTTCGCTGGGAATGTCCAAAGGATACACGCGGGCGGAGGCCCGGCGACTGTCACCCCAACCCCGACAATCTCCGCCAACGCGTGGAGGGAACAACCAGGAGGTTTTAGTGGGTTCGAGTCCCACTTATCCTACCTGTCTCCCCGGACAGAAAGGTATGCGCGGGCATTTCCCCCTGTAAGCTTTAAAAAAAAAACGAAAGGATTATTGTATTGCTCTGCTTGGTAACTCCTGTCAAGCGATAGAAAGAGATATTCCAGTGAGTAGCGAGGCGAGGGTGTGAACAGGCGCGCGCGCGTGGCTCGCCTCGCATACTCATGCCAAAAAATCCCTGCTTTGGAGGCGACCGCGCGAGCCACGAGGCAAGCCGCGAATGTAACTGACGTATTAAGTAATCAATTTAAGTATCCGTACACTGACATTGACATTGCCTACAGACTGTAGGTAAGTTGATGACACTCACTGAATAAAACAATCTCAGGATTTTCTTTTTTTCCTTTTTGCAGTTCATAACTAAGCAAAGAAAGTTTAAAGTATTAAAAGCGAGAATCGAATTTGACTCGACCTATGTTTGTTTATGTTTTTATCCTGGTTCTCGTCATTTAATATTTTCGAAATGAAGTTTTGCAAACAAAATATAGGTAATTTGTTGCAATTTTCATTTATGCCCGCCAAAATGGGCAAAAATCCATTTCTGCCCGATTTAAATCCTTTGTGCCCGATTAAAACCCGTTGGGCAGAAAAGACAAAAACCCACCGCCCATCTCTAGTTAATATTAGCTATTTTCTTAAAACCTTCTGTCATAACGCCAGTGATAGAACTAACATGACTGTGATGGATGTGTGTGCTTTTTAACCGACTTCTATAAAAGGAGGAGGTTCTCAATTCGATTGGTATATTTTTTTATGTATGTACACCGATTACGCCGAGATTTCAGATCCGATTTGCGTGATTCTTTGTGATTTTTGTTCGATACGCAATGGGAATGGGATCAAATGGTAACTGCCATTTGGTAATTTTGATTCTGCTAGGCGATTGCGCTAAGTCAATCGTATTCATTTGACAGTTCATATTGTATCATATTAAATGTCATTCCATACAAATTGCAGCAGATTGAATACAATATGAACTGTCAAAGGACCTTATTACCTTACGCAATCGCACCCTGATTGGCCCAGTAGTTTTTATTTTATGAGCATTTTTGTTAATTTGGACGATGTTATTTTCACGATACTTTGTTAATAATGTAGGTACATGAGCGTAATCTAATCGAGAAAAATCCTACTGTAGTTTACAAAACGACCTATTACGGACACTAAAAAGTAAAAAAAAAACTGCTTTAAAAAGACTTCAAATCTAAAAAGCAAAAATAATCCTTTTGGAGTCAGTGCTAACTGCCAGCCAAGGCATTCTACTTTTTTTTCTTGCCTTAGCTGGCACCGACTCCAAAAGGATAATTTTTCGCTGATTAGCTTTTGAAGTCGCGTTTTTGGATTTTCCGAATATATTCCCGAACTGTCGGCACCTTTTCCAAAGGCCGTGGTTACGGAATGACAATCCAGGATGGCCCAAACAAAAAAGACTTACAGTCACGTACGAATATCAATTTAATTAACATTTAAATAATCGATTTGAAATAATGTTTTTGAATGTAATAAAATCTAAATTAACTGGTCCGTAACCAAGTGACGTACACGTAGCAATTTTCAGAGTTAATAGTTTGCTCCAACATAAAAAAATTGTCCTATTGTGTAACAATGTTACTCTTTAGTTTTTACCGAAGAATAACAGTGTTACAACAGGCGATGCGACTCGTTAGGAAGTAGCTCATACTTGCCTATTTACTACTAAAACATAAGGATATTAATTTATTATTTCCTAGTACAACGTGTATTCGTTTATTAGTGATTAAATCTCTAACCCCTATTAAGAAAGATATAAGTAATATAAAAGCTATTAACTCAGCTAAATAAATAATACTGGCAACTATGAAACCCCTGGTAATTACCGAGATTACATACAAAAGCTAGCCATTTAATCGTGCCAAGATACAAAATAGACCTGCTTTGTTAATTGCCTGCATCCCCGGGGTGTGCGAAGTAGGTACAGTTAGAAGCACGTCGGGCTGTACCGGTTGATCTTTAGAGCGCCCTTGAGTCGCTCGTAATAGTTGTGGTTTACGAGTGCAAGTTTAAAGCCTGAAGTACTGTTGTCTGTACATACAATCAACAGCCACGTGATTTTATACAAACTAGCTACCGCCCGCGGTTTCACCTGCGTTGTTCCCGTTCCCGAGGGAATATCGGGATAAAAAGTAGCCTATGGAACTCTCCGTCCTTTTATTCAACTAACTCTATACCAAAAATCTATTCAATTGGTTGCTTGGTTAGGGCAGAAGGAAGGACAAACAAACACACTTTCGCATTTGTAATGTTAAGTTAGGATTAGGATGACCAAGTCCAACCGATTGTAGACCCAACATCTAGGTCTTCAAGGTTCAAAATCGATTGGACAAATTCGACAGTTCTGACCGTACCTGGCGAATGTGAATTTATGGTAGCAACACAGATAAATTTATTTGTGTCGTTTTTCCTCGAGGCGATTTAGTGGGCACTAGTCGCCAGAGGGTTTCTGAGTAAGGGAGGTGGCACATTGGCAGCGGTTTTTCAGGTTTTCCTTAATCTATAATTTCAGAAGTCAAAGATCGCTTCTCTTGAGTAGTACAACGCCTATACTCGCACCCGTAATTAGATGCAATCATATGACAGCTCCAGTGTGCCCACTTTCTGATAAACTAAAAATAGTGACGTGACAAAATAATCGTTTGTTCAATTGACATTCATTTAAAATTTGGTAATGATATTACAAAAATTGGTTGATATTAAATTAACTATTCGGAATGTAAATGTGTGGGTTTTCACTATGAAATCCATAAATCAGTTAATTATTAGTAAGCTGCCACACTGGCGGATTGCAAATGTTTCCAAAGCGGAGCGGCCACGCAGCGAACGCGCCGCGCGTGCGCGGCGAAGACGTCGCGGCCGAGCGGCGAACACGTTGCGGACGCGCAACGTATGCGTCGCGGATACGCAACGTTTCCGCCTCGAGTGAGCGGCGTACAATACACTCAGTAACAGAAGCCATAACGCTACGTCCGCTCACACTCGTCACTTTGTAACAACTAAAGTAGCGTGGGAGCGGGGGCTTCGGTATACGAATGTAAAAAATGGCGTCAATGCTTCTCTCCGCGGCAAAATCGTTGCGCGCCCGCAACTTCTTCGCCGCGCACGCGCGGCGTGTTCGCTGCGTGGCCGCTTCGCTTTGGAAACGCTTCAGACATAAAAGTTAATTCCGTTAATATTATTAAGCATGGTTATTTTATTTAGTTACATATATTTTTTTACTTTTCTTGTTAGGTATTATGGGTACAATTTCTGCTTTGTTGAAGTTGCATCCATTTTCCTCAGTGTGTCGACAGCTTAAATGAACTTCTCAGTTCTCACCGAAGTTCCAACTAGTGGTGCATTTTCATGCGCTATAGTGATTTGTTGACAGCAATTAGGACGGTGGCTCCCCATTCGGCTCGGTAATTACCCCAAGTATTTATTACTGGTATGTATTGCCAGCTTGTAAAATATTACCCCGAATTTGGGGTGTTAAAGTAGTTTCTTATTTTTTTGTTGTCTGGTCTGCTTTCTGTAGATTTTTCTTAAGGGCGCGCACTAGGCCAAAAGCAAAAGTAACAACTGCAAAGTAAATGCTGCCTTATTCTTATGAGAAATAAGGCAGCATTTACTATATCATTCTCCGGCCCCATTCGGCCGGTCCGGAATGAAGAAATGAAGGAAATTCTTTTTTTAAAGGATATTTAAAGGTTATTTACAAAATATATATAACATAAGCCCTGCCTTATCTATAGTGTAATTATACTAAAAAGTTCCAAGCTTTATTTTAATGTATTACTTGAATACTAGCAGTTTATCGTGTTAATTATAGTGATTTGGAGGCAACTTCGCAATTTTTTTCTATCGAGAAAATTTTATGCAATCGTGTTTTTGAGTAACATAGTCACTAGTGTTAGTCCTGTAGTTTGCTGTATCTTAATTTGAATTTCAGTTTTTCATTAATATTGATATTACAGACGATCATGTAAAGCAATCTGATTTGCGTTGGCCTATAGCGGGCCCTTAATGGCCTTTACACTCAGAACCTGATACGATCTGACGATGCGATCTGAACGCCTGTGTTCTCTGTAACCAGTGGCTGCCCGCCCGTGTACGCGTTGCGTTCTAGCGCGGGCAGTGTGAAAGCATACATGGAAAATGTATGCTTTCGATCGTCAAATCCTGTCGGCGGCATGGATCGGTCTCCGTAGGTAAAGCCCTTTAGACAGGACTTGAAAGTAGATACATCTGTTGAGGTTGATCCGGGATCCCGGTTCTACCCGGTTCTGTCAGAGCCAGGTATACTCAGTTCTAAGGGGGTTAAAAATATAAAAATACCGGTTCCGAAAGGAGAAAACCCGGTTCCTCCGGTTCTTAAAAAACTGTAAATGTTTACATTATTTCATCAATTTCATTGACGTTTACTTTTCTTACGTTTTAGACTTTATTAGTTTATTTTTTTAAAACGATTATTCGACAATTTTGGTTTTCCAATACCCACTAATAGTTAATATAAGAAAATTATTAAGAAAAAAATTAAAATAAATTCTGATTTGTTACTAAATGAAGACTGAGTTAATGTAAAAGTTCTATCTACTTATACTCAGACCATTAGGGGGCCAGCCTCTTAAATTCGAGTAAGCATGATAAGCCTCTAAACTGATTGCTATTAATAATTAATAATTATTATTAAAGTCTTGCATAGCTTGTTTGTTACACGCCGTAAAAATATTCAGAAAGATATAAGTAACGTGATTTAACATTTCTTATTTTTAAGAAAAGATATTTCAACTAAAATTAATTTACTTTTTAGCCGTCTTGTCATTCCAGATCCATTTGACTACGAAATGTGATAGATACTAAAACCCCTGTCTTGAAGTCTAGAATACTAAAGTTGATTGCTCAATCACTTATGCAGGTAGGCTTAAAATAACTCATTTCAGTGATCCACCCTTTACGAGTATTCCCGGCTCTTTATAAGACGTCATAAAAAACCTATCTTCAGATACAAGACGGCTATAAAAAATTGGGGATCACATAGGCTGTAACAGTGGAACTGCTGTTACCGAGTATGTACCTTTAATGTCACTATTTATTATTTTAACACATTTTCAGTATGGAAACAAAAAATCACTGATAATGGGTAAATGGCACCTGTAAACCTGTAAGGCTGGTTTCGTTTTCCTCAAACATAACTAGATGATTACTTTTCATTGATTGTCTTGTACTACATTATTAAAATAAAAGCTTAAACACTTATAAGTTATGTAAATTCTTATCTTATAACAATAATACTTTCTTGAAAACCTAAGGTATTTAGAACAAATTCAACTGTAGATACCTACAAGATAAGCAATTCTTGCCGCTCCCCATTCCTGACTATTCCTTTCAAATTTTCATCTTTTTCTATTCTTAGGTGACACTAATATCTCGCAATTACAGTCGTGCTCATGATTTCCAGCTATTGAGGCGTCCATTCAAATGAATTCATTACTCAGAGAGGGGGGTAATATTTTAGCGAATGAATAGAAGAAATTATTTCGCACCGTCCGTCGCTATGGTGGGCATTCATCAAATAGCGGACTATCTTTACGGCACCATTGATTAAAAAAGTTGGAGAAAAAACAACTCTATGCAAGCGCAATAAGGTTGTGTATGTTGGCAAGAGATGTTTTGTGAATTATGGTGTCCAGAATTGCCGTTGCTCTGTGCGTGTTTGTGTTGTTTCGTTAATGAATGAGTATAGGATTAATTGAAATGTTTATATTGTGCTTATTAAATTTTTATTGCTGTTTTTTGGTGTTTAACAGTTAAAATGGTTCATTAGCTGTTTGTTTACAATGCATTAGCTGCCATTGGATATTCTATTGCCTATAGTAATTGTGTTTCCAACAATTTTTTGTAGCTGAAATACCTACCACCCCTTAAAAAAAGTTTCTTAACAACAGTATCTCAGCGTATAGCTTCGTCTTTTATGCACGGTTTACATTGGTAAAGGACAGTGACGAGTGAGGTACAGTGGCGAGTGGCGAGTGAGTTACAGTTGCGAGTGACGAGTGAGGTACAGTGGCGAGTGGCGAGTGAGTTACAGTGGCGAGTGACGAGTGAGGTACAGTGGCGAGTGGCGAGTGAGTTACAGTTGCGAGTGACGAGGGGGGTACAGTGGCGAGTAAGTTACAGTTGCGCGTGACGAGTGGGGTATAGAGGCGAGTGACGAGTGAGATACAGTGGCGAGTGGCGAGTGAGTTACAGTGGCGAGTGGCGAGTGAGTTACAGTTGCGAGTGACGAGGGAGGTACAGTGGCGAGTAAGTTACAGTTGCGCGTGACGAGTGAGGTATAGAGGCGAGTGACGAGTGAGATACAGTGGCGAGTGGCGAGTGAGTTACAGTTGCGAGTGACGAGTGAGTTACAGTGGCGAGTGACGAGTGAGGTACAGTAGCGAGTAAGTTACAGTTGCGCGTGACGAGTGAGGTATAGAGGCGAGTGACGAGTGAGATACAGTGGCGAGTGGCGAGTGAGTTACAGTTGCGAGTGACGAGTGAGTTACAGTGGCGAGTGACGAGTGAGGTACAGTGGCGAGTAAGTTACAGTTGCGCGTAACGAGTGAGGTATAGAGGCGAGTGACGAGTGAGATACAGTGGCGAGTGGCGAGTGAGTTACAGTTGCGAGTGACGAGTGAGTTACAGTGGCGAGTGACGAGTGAGGTACAGTGGCGAGTAAGTTACAGTTGCGCGTGCAGAGTGAGGTATAGAGGCGAGTGACGAGTGAGTTACAGTGGCGAGTGGCGAGTGAGTTACAGTTGCGAGTGACGAGTGAGGTACAGTGGCGAGTAAGTTACAGTTGCGCGTGACGAGTGAGGTATAGAGTCGAGTGACGAGTGAGATACAGTGGCGAGTGAGATAGAGTAGCGAGTGAGTTTCAGTGGCGAGTGACGAGTGAGGTACAGTGACGAGTGAGGTGGAGTGGTGAGTGACGAGTGAGATTCAGTGGCGAGTGACGAGTGGGGTACTGTGCCGAGTGAGGTACAGTGGCGAGTGGCGAGAGAGGTACAGTGCCGAGAGAGGTACAGTGGCAAGAGAGGAACAGTGACGAGTGAGATAGAGTAGCGAGTGAGTGTCAGTGGCGAGTGACGAGTGAGGTACAGTGGCGAGTGACGAGTGAGATGCAGTGGCGAGTGACGAGTGGTGTACAGTGCCGAGTGAGGTACAGTGGCGAGTGACGAGTGAGATATAGTGGCGAGTAACGAGTGAGGTATAATGACGAGTGACAAGTGTGGTACAGTGGCAAGTGGCGAGTTAGGTACAGTGGCGAGTGACGAGTGAGGTACAGTGGCGAGTGCCGAGCGCCGGCAGGGACGGTTTACACTACAGAGAGTAAAGTAGCAAGCGAAGCAAATAGAAAGCGATTATATTTGGATCCACTTGCAAGGCAGCTTACGAGCTAAGTTGCAGCTTGCATGCCAAGTTGACTCGCTACTGTCCGATCGTTTACACGACTGTACTTATCAATTTCGCTAAATACTGGACCAATTTGAATGGGGTGTTAAACAACAGAACATCAAACAACTTTTACGGATATCAAACGCCCTATATTTCCACGAACTAAGTTGTAATTGTCCGTATTTTTAGGTTTTTTAGGGGTTTTTTGATTTTCCCGACGTTTCGGCACCTTTACAGCTGCCGTGGTCACGGGATGACTGGCTACTTATAAGTCTACCCTCGAAAAGTTAATTAATCTTCGTTCGGATACGGTTAGACATTTACTATGGCACAAATTATTATTGATTTGATATTTTGATTTAATTGTTATTTTAATTCTTTATTATTAAGAAAAGAGAAAACTCAAGACTCTACTGGCAGTTCACAAATTGGGAGGACCTTCGAAGAAAGAAAACTGCCAAGAAAACTTCGAAAGCGGGCCGACCTCCATCTTTATAAAAAATTATAAAAAAATTAGGATATGTTGTCTCCACCTTTACTTTTTTATATTTATTTATCTACAAAAAGAGCTAACCGTATCTTTGGGTCTTGCAGTGTGTGATTTGGGTTGAGACTTTAATTTATGGATAATAGGGTCCCAAGCTGGTGGAATCTTCCACCCATCATCTCTATTGAAGTTTGGGTATTTGGTAATTTCAATAGCCTCACGCAGCATTCTGGGGATAAATTTTTGTTCCCTGGCGAGGATCTGTGGCTTATCAAACCTGATGTAGTGGGTGGGTCCCTCAAAAGCATGTTCACACACTGCAGACTTGTTATCGCGCCTATTTTTCACAAACCTGATGCTCCACTGCGTCCTATAGTCAGCCAAATTGACTCACCAACTTACAAATTGGCTCGCCACGTAGCGACAACCCTCTCACCACTAAGAGGCACCACAACAGCATTTGTGAAGGATTCTTACCACTTCATCGGTGCGATACAACACCTAAATCTCGCCGATGATGAAATCATGGTCAGCTTTGATGTACAGTCCTTATTCACATGTCTACCAGTACAGGACTGCATCAATATTACTAGGAAGAGACTTGAAAACAACAATATGCCTGTGGAATATTCACTATGGAGTTAGAGGCAAACAATAAACTAGCCTTCCTAGATGTACTTGTTATTAGGAATGCTGATCAAACGTTGAGCCACACAGTGTATCGGAAAGCAACACATACAGACAGATACCTAAATGGTGATTCACACCATCATCCTTCACAGTTAGCTACCGTAGGGAAATCTTTGTTTCAGAGAGCACGCGGCATCTGTGACGAGCAACACCTGACTGCGGAGCTTCGACATGTCGAGCAAGTACTGAGAAACAACAAGTTGCAAGTACCACGCAGACGTCACAGAAGCCGCGCCAAACCAGTCACAGTAGAACGTCAACCTGCCATTTTACCATTTGTGAAAGGTGTCACAGACAAGATTGGGAGAATTCTAAAGCGTGCTTCTATTAATACTTACTTCAAGCCGCCCAAGAAGATTAACCAATTCCTACCACCAGTCAAGTGCAACATACCCTTTCAAGTCGCAGGTGTCTACAAACTGGATTGTGACTGTGGGCTCTCCTACATCGGGCAGACAAAGAGAAGCATAGGGACCCGCGTTAGAGAACATGTAGCTGACGTGAAAAATAGGCGCGATAACAAGTCTGCAGTGTGTGAACATGCTTTTGAGGGACCCACCCACTACATCAGGTTTGATAAGCCACAGATCCTCGCCAGGGAACAAAAATTTATCCCCAGAATGCTGCGTGAGGCTATTGAAATTACCAAATACCCAAACTTCAATAGAGATGATGGGTGGAAGATTCCACCAGCTTGGGACCCTATTATCCATAAATTAAAGTCTCAACCCAAATCACACACTGCAAGACCCAAATATACGGTTAGCTCTTTTTGTAGATAAATAAATATAAAAAAGTAAAGGTGGAGACAACATATCCTAATTTTTTTATAATTTTTTATAAAGATGGAGGTCGGCCCGCTTTCGAAGTTTTCTTGGCAGTTTTCTTTCTTCGAAGGTCCTCCCAATTTGTGAACTGCCAGTAGAGTCTTTAGTTTTCTCTTTTCTTAATAATAAAGAATTAAAATAACAATTAAATCAAAATATCAAATCAATAATAATTTGTGCCATAGTAAATGTCTAACCGTATCCGAACGAAAATAAATTAACTTTTCGAGGGTAGACTTATAAGTAGCCAGTCATCCCGTGACCACCGCAGCTGTAAAGGTGCCGAAACGTCGGGAAAATCAAAAAACCCCTAAAAAACCAAAAAATACGGACAATTACAACTTAGTTCGTGGAAATATAGCGCGTTTGATATCCGTAAAAGTTGTTTTATTTCAATGAACAGTGCGCGCCAAAACATAAGATGTACGTAACAGAACATCAGTATTGCTATGACAGCTGAGGTAAGCTCAGATGGGCAAAGTAAAATGTATTTTGTTCCATTAAAAAGTATTTATATTGCGAGATCAGTACAGTAACCTCGCTTAACATGGGTGCTTAAATAAATTACAACTCTCTTAGCCTGATAATAAAGTGCAAACTATCAAACTAGTGTCTAACTTTTAATACCTGAACGTTAGTATCGTCGAGGGAAATTGTACACTATTCACAAAAGCTTATTTTTATCTATCTCAAAGCTCTATTTTGTCTTGGTAGGTTACGGACTTTTATGGTATGACCATTATCGTATCACATATGTTTTTCTATATGAATTTTTAAGAAATAATGAAGTCGGTTAAAAATACTGTATAATACTGTGTTAAATTTAATCTAAGCTTGTTTTGAAGTAGTGTTGGAGTAGCTTTATTTGAGTTATTCTACACTCAGAGGCACATCTAACCGGTCACCCCGCTATTTTCAAACAAACATGCTCACTATGCAACTCTATAAGTACATAGAAATGACAATATATTTTTGCAAAGATCTATTTGCTAATGTTTAGGTTATAGTTCGATTGTCCAGTTGGCATTTTTAAAGAGTACTGAAACCATTTCATTTGTCCATAAAGGCAGAAAAATGAATGCTTCATCACATTCCCTAAAATTTGTTGAAGCAAAAAATATGGTTTGCTTAAACGAATGTTTGGAAACAGGAAGAGATTTTTAAAACTGTTTAAAGTGTTTATTGCACAGTCAAATGCTTAACCTTAATTAGCATACAGATGATCATTGCAGAAATATATTTACACTTTTATGTATAGATTTTGCAAAGTGAGCATGTTTGTGTGAAACTAAGGAGGTGGCTGGTTAGATGTGCCCCTGAGTGTATAAGAAGGTGTATGTTTGATTTGAGAATTCAATTCTGTCGAGTCCCGTCTGAGAATAACTTGTGAACCGAATATGTTTTTTTATTATTTTTCTATTAAAATGAAAAACTTTAAAATAAAAATGAAATTCTGTTTACCCCCTTCAAACTGGACTGAATATTTACTAAAGCCTCAACTTACAGCTTTTGTTCATTTCCACTTGAAATCTAAACCAAAATAGATTTAATGATGACAGGCAAAATTAATTTCGCTTTAGTACTTGGTGACACCTAATGCTATTTGATATTTCCATTCTATAGGTTGGGGAAAAAGTGATTTCGCATATAGTATGTATGCACTGAGGAATTTTCCAAGGTAGGTTCTTTAAAAATCTCATAGATGGCGCTGTCCATCTCCTTTGACCTTTGCTAAGACAAAAACAATAAAAAGTAAAAATAAGCAGGTCATGCACTTTGCACATTTGTGCATGACATGCTTACTTTTAACTTTTTTAAATATACAAAAGGATCAACCAACGCACCGAAAAAAATATTAACGAATTCAGCGAAATGACCATGCCATAGAGAAATGACATTGAACAAGACATTACTAGTCTATATAAAATTTATATATGGTGCGTTGGCTGATTGATCCTTTTGTTTCATAAAAATTTTTTGATATCTTGCTTTCGAAGACCCGGCTTCGATTTTTGGACACTGATACTGATTCAACTGCTCATTGAAGACTTGGCTGCGTTAAATGGATACCGATTGGACTGCGCGTTGAGACCTAGCGACGACTTTTTGGGTTTGGACTCTGAGACAAGCCATTCTGGAAACTGATTAATTGACATCGCTTTATAAACATGAGCAAGCAAGATTATGGTCCCTGGTCCCTATCAGACCTTAAAGCAGAGTTGGCAAAGCGCAATGCTAAGCGAACTGGAATAAAAGCCGTATTCGTTCAAAGGTAAGTAGTATTTATTTACTTTGTATACTGTTGATAACCCTATTTTTTTTCAACACCTTGTTCTCTCTTCAGGCTTCAAGACTACGACATTTTGTTTGGAGATGTTATAAACAATCCAGCATGCGTAGCATGAGCACCTCGACAAAGCTTTCTCGACACTTTTCTCGCGCGAGCGTATTGTCTGTCCCACTCACACCGTACTGATATGAGCAGGGCAGACATCACGAGATAAGCGTCGACAGCGAGTCGCGGTGCGCATGCTACGCTGGCTGGTACTACATACAAAATTTAAGCCCCTGATGCAAGAGTATTCCAAGACATCATGCCAGCATTGGATATTAGCGTCCTGGTCATATTCTGTTCTATTACAGAGAATGAAAATAAAATTCAAGCAAAAAACATGTATGAAGAAAATTATTTGTTAACTTTTCGAGTAGCTGCTGAAAAACCTTACCACTTTATTATGTCAAAATGTTATATAATTAAAAGTAATTAACCGTTTTAAATCGATAAATAGTGTATTTATCTTAAGTGATAATTTAAAAAAAAATACGAAAAATCGTCCTTACATCGCGTAATTTCGCGCGCGCGCGTGGTTATTTATTTATAACCACTTTATTTTTAATTATTTCTAAAATATTATTGTTTTAATAATTTTATTTAAGTATTAGTTTTATGTGAAAAATATTTATTTTATTGGTACCTTCGACTATTTCCCTTATTTAACATTATTCGTTATAAGGTGCAGGTGGGCAAAAAAAAAATTGATGATTAATTAATAAAATATATTGTGTCAAAGGGGGTATTTTTTTATTGACTTCTATAACAAATTTCCCGAATTTTATGGATCAATAATTAGATTTTGGATAAACCTAAAAATTTTCTTCGTACAATCCAAAGTTTGAGTCACCGATTTTTTGTATTTTTTTTTAGATAAGCGTGGTTTTACCCATATTTCTCGTAAACTAAATGTTTTTAATACTTGAACATTTAAAGAAGAAGATCTAAGCTACAAAATAAACCTAATTTCTAAGCATTTGGTTCAGAAGAAGCCGAGAAATAAGATTTTAAACACATACGGCGCTTCAGTACGCCCGCGTATTTTACGCGTCAGCTTAGGCGTAATTTAGGTGCACCTTCATTTGGCTATGGTATAAATTAAATATATTGGGGCGGGTGAGTTTTTTTATTGATTATTGTGAGATATAATATCCTTTTGTAAATAAAATACAAACATGTACAATTCGAGGCTTTATTACACAAAAATAACACTTTTTGTACCAGTACGCGCGGAAAAACGCGCTGACTCAACTTTGACTATGAATTACAACTTAATTATTAATTAAATATCGAACAATGAAACACAGAAAAATCGCAAAGGGTCTAAGGATTCCAAAAATGTATAATACATAGTATAATTTCCATACAAGTTCCTAGAGAAATCGCAGTTATAAGGCTGCGCGGCGGAAAATTGCTGACAAGCGGAAAATGCAGCGGCACATGCGAATATTTTGCAAAAAAGAGTGCGGCACGCGAGAGGATATATAAATGTTATATAGACTAGTAATGTCATGTTCAATGTCATTTCTCTATGGCATGGTCATTTCGCTGAGTTCGTTAGTATTTTTTTCGGTGTGTTGGTTGATCCTTTTGTATACCTATTTAAAAAAGTAAAAATTAAGCATGGCATGCACAAATGTGCAATGTGCATGACATGCTTATTTTTACTTTTTATTGTTTTGTCTTAGCAAAGGTCAAAGGAGATGGACAGCGCCATCTATGAGATTTTAAAAGAACGTACCTTGGAAAATTCCTCCTTGTAATAAATTCTCTTTGGCTATACTATTTGTATCTGGCTGGTTTTGGTATCATTAAAAGACAAGAACGTGGGAAAAAAGTCGTGGTCAAAGGCCGGTCAGGCTTCACAGACTGTGGCGAGACCCGGGTTAACTCGCAACAAGGTGATGCTGTGTGTGTGGTGGGATTGGAAGGGCATTTTTATTACGAGCTGTTACAACCAGGCAGTACCATCAGCATAAATTAAGAGAGTTTGGCTGGGAGGTGTTAATACATCCGCGTATAGTCCTGACCTTGCACCTTCAGATTTCCACCTGTTTCGATCTCTTCAGAATTTTTTAGGCAGTGTCAGGTTAACGTCACGAGGACTGGCCAAAACCACTTGTCGCGGTATTTTGATCAGAAGCCCCAAAATTTCTATAACAATGAGATCATGTCTCTACCTACAAGATGGCGAAAATTTATCGAACAAAATGGCACCTACATACTTTAGTTAAATGTAAATAAAGTATATAATAAAATGTTTTGAATTTTCTTAAAAAATACGAAGAAACTTTTTCCCCAACCTAATATGTTCAAAGATTTATATTATTTCTAATGTCTTGGTCATCATTTCATAGTTTATGGCGGCAGTAAACTTAATGCATTAGTCGTTAAAGACTCTTTGCTAGATTTAAGTACTCTTTTAACTTAAATCTAATGTATTCTGTTCTTTTCAGGTAAGCATCGCATACGGACTCGGATGATTGCGCTAGTTTTTACGCCTTTTTTAAAACATATGTTTTAGAAGATGGCAACATTACTGGAAAAGGTAAGAGCAACAGTTTAATAGTACATTACTGCAGCGGCCAGCAAAAGAGGCATTGATGGACGAACGTGTACATACGTAAGTCCATCAATGCCTAGTTGTGGCCAAGGCTTGTATAGTACTTTTCTCAAATAATGCGCGGACATTAAAACTACTTTTCGAAATCAGACGAACAACGAACAACAATATTTTTTCCGCGTTTAAGTGTTCATTTGTTCTTTTTTTTCTAAAACAGCTTTTGCAAGCCAGCGAAATTTAAATAAAACCTTTGATAAGTACCTTGGTTGTCATATTTATGAGTAAGAGATCGTTCCATTTTTAAATTACACATCAGGAGTTTACTATGAAATTTATTTGGCCGCTAAAAACGACAGATATGTATTTTCATACAACTTTTGCCGGCCGCTGCTCCCATGAATGTGGCCAGTACAGCAATATCGATTTATCTCGAAAAAGATTGTCAAAATAATGCTCACATTTCCACGCATGTCTAAGAAAAATGATTTTTTTTGAAAGTAGTAACTACATTATTAGGCGTAATGTAAAAAATAATAACATTACCTACTCTGCATCAAAACGCAAGGGTACAATATGGTGCAAATAGTAAAAAACGATATTCTAATAACACGTCATGGTCGCTTTTCAAATAAATTTTCACCTCAGAAATGACCTTTTTATCCCAAATAAACTAAAATCTACATTTAACCTCTCAGGCCCCGATTTATGAGACACAAAATATACCTATTTCATTGTTGTCTGGATGCCGGTGTCCTGCTAGCAAATTACAATTTTAATTATTTTAAACTAGCTTCCTCCTGCGGTTTCACCCGCGTGGTTCCCGTTCCCGTGGGAATATCGGGATAAAAAGTAGCCTATGTACTCTCCGTCCTTTCAACTAACTCTATGCCAAAAATCAATTCGATTGGTGTGAGGAAGGACAAATAAACACACTTTCGGATTTATAATATTAGTTAGTGTTAGGAATTACTTAGGATTCATTAGTAGTATACTGAAAATTCAAAAGGCTCTTATAATTTCGATGGCTTAAGTCTACTACAATATAAAAAGGCAAAAGCGAAATTAAATAAACGTTAAGCCGACTCATTAATATTTAATCCTCTTTTGTTTCTTTCGCAACAGTTTAAAACACAAATTCTTTTTAACAAACTTTCTACTAATTGGTGTGGAAATTAAAAAAGTCCCAATTATCATCCGACCTTTTTGGACTCTTATTATTATTGATATTTTTTTATATTATAGCTACGTGTGGAAAGCTTTATCAACATCGGACTGGAGGTCGATTCTCGCGCTGAAATATGTCGAATTCGACATTTTGCTATCGTTAATTTCTTAATTAAAAAATATAAGTAAAAGGACAATGCCACAAATGTATGGAGGGTTGGCACCTTTTCGAAAACCCTGCACACCATTCAAAATTTTTTCAATCGATAGAGTATTTTATATTAGATGTTAATTTAGTAAGTGCCGATCGAAAAAACATTTATTCAATTTTTTTTTGCCAAAATTGTGTTCTATATCCTTGTCCTGGGCATCCCCTGCTCGATCGGCACTTACTAAATTTACACCTTATATATGTACGAACAATAGTTATTAAGACATCACATTTCTAAATAAAAGAAAGCGCATTCTCAGATAAATGCACCTGTTCATCACTATTATTTCATGTATGAAAATAACTAAATGTTTAAGATTTCGTCAACCTATACAAATGAAATATTATTATTTAAACAATCTATTAATAATTGTCAATAATATTAACAATTTATTTTACAATTTACAAAGCATTAGCTTCTAGGACGGACGGTAGCGAAATGATAATTTTCATTATTATTTGATTTTTATACATTATTATCATATAATATAATATCTATAATTTTTAGCTTAAATTTTGAACTTAGTTATTTTAAGTTAGTCATTTTAATTATAGACATTTTTATACGTACCCAGTATTTACTCTGCAGTCTCACCCGCACAGTTAAAATAGCACAGCACAGCTCGATCTTGATTATTCATCCTAAAAGCAGGTAACATTGGTCTTGCAATTAACCAACTTGGAGGCTGTGGGGCGCTCATTAATACTCGCTCATTAGTAAAGGTAAATCTGAAATAGACTGTATCATTAAGAGATAAGATCCAAAGTCGAACGGATTGCAAGTTGTTATACCCTGCAGTGTTTCACGTGGAAATATAGCACAGTTTTTCGTGTATCGTGTAGTTATGGCACAAAATGGAGTACCATTACCCAATTAGTTGCTATGGTAATGTTTCTGTTATTATGTGTTCTCAATCATTTTGTAACCGGTTATTAGAAATAGCTTAAGAGGTAAATGGTTTTCGTGTTGTAGGTAAATTGCTGAATAAATGGTTGGCTTAATTACGATAGGAATTACTACTACTATCAGCATAGTATTCATTGTTGTCGCCGTAACTGTTGAATATGGAATTAGGGATCCATTGGGAATAAACAAAAAAAAAATACTTGTAATAAAAAAATATAACTCTTCTTTAAAAGTTTTTCATGTTATGTTTTGGTGTGCAATAAGGCTAAACATCTTACTCTGTAACAACAAGGATAAGGAATAATAATAATTGATGTTATTACCATCGAATTATCTGATTTAAGTAATATAATGGACTAACATACTCGATTCTTTTTGTTATGCATAGGTTTTTGAGTACTTACTTTAAAATAAATAAATAATTGCATACAACCCCACCAATTTTCTAGCCCACGTTAAGAGTCAAAGTCAAAGATTTTTATTCAAATAGACTTGTAGATAAGTGCTTTCGAGTCGTCCAATTTTTTTTCCTACCAGCCATTCAGGACATCTTTTAACTGATAAGAAGAACGGCCGTAAGAAACTTATCAGCTTTAACAGAAGCAACAACATTTACAAAGGAACATGTCGTGTTATGGATACTAGATAACGGTTAACATACTAAGTATATACTTTTTTTGTAAATACATACATAAGATACATATTAAACACCCAGACCAAGAGAAACAGACATGTTCATGCACACAAATATTATTCTTGTCCGGGGATCGAACCTCTGGCGCAGAAGGCGGGGTTAGTACCCTTGCACCAAACAGGTCGTCAAATATTTTCTAACACAGCTTTAGAAACAATTCAATAATCCGATTCTCCTAAAATAAAGAAAAATAAAATAAGTCGGCTCATAGTTGAAGTTTTCGAGCTGAAAGTTTCGTAAGGCTCCTTTCAAAATGGATTTGTGAGCCCCACGAGGAGTGCTCCGAAAAAAACCCGAAAGAGTTCTCTGGAAAAACGTGGTGGAAATACTTTAAAAAACAGAGCCCTTAGTACGAGTTGACATTTACTGTCAACTTTTTCGATAACTATCGAATCCTCTACTCGTGTCGGTAAAGCAGTCTATGGATATGAAAGAAACAAAGCGATAGTTTTCGAAAACGATTTTAGTTTGCCAAACTCGTACTAACAGTAGGCTTATTACGAGTTTGGCAAACTCGACGTTACAGTAAACGTTAATGTAAAATGTAGCTCTGTCTCTTTCATATTTAGCGACTGTTTTACCGACATGAGCAGTGTATCCGATAGTCTACGCTCACGAGTCCTGTAAATGTCATATTAAGCAAACTCGTAATAGGGGTACAGATCGTATTATTTTATTGGCAACATAAAACGTACACAAAATAGAAATTAATCATTGTTACAGGTTTTTATTATTATTATGTGGCACTGATTAATAAATAGACCTTTGTAAAAGTGTCGAAAAAAAATTGATTTCTAGAAATGTAATATAAGAATATAAGAATAATATGAGATATTTTCTAACTGTATGATTTCGTCCTGTGAATCTTATATGTAATCATAAAATAAAGCTGGGTTATAATTGATTACTGTCACCAAAATTTATTTCTAAGAAAAATTTATGCTAGAAAAGAAAACAAGGGCGAGCTTGCCTAGAAAAAGCCTATTCACTCGAGCTTTAAATATACCAGGGTTGTAGACACCCGAGAATACAGACGCAGGCAGGGAATTCCACTCTCTGGCTGTGCGCATAATAAAAGATGAGTAAAAGCGCTTTGTACGCAGACGAGGTATATCAACCAGGTAGGGATGATAGCATGCAGTATGTCTGGATTCCCGGTGGTAGAAAGAAGCTGGCGGTATGAGATCATGCAGCTCAATAGCACACTCTCCGATGTACAATCTTTAGAATACCGATAATGAAGCAACTCTTCGTCGATGAGGGAGACTGTGAAGCTTGTTGTTCACCAGATTATCATCCCCAATGAGTTTTCCGGCTCTGCGTTCCACCGAGTCGAGTGCGGCCAGCTGGTATTTTGCTGAACCATCCCAAAGGTGGGAGCGGTATTCCATGCACGGACGAATTTGTGCTTTATACAACATAAGAAGCTGTTCCGACGTGAATTACCGCTTAACCCTATTATTGGGACAACATTATGTTCATTTTGTTTTGTCATTGTCTCTTTCTTCAAAAAATATAATGTTGAAAGTAGAAAATATCGTACTATTTTGCAGTTTTAATAGCTTTGTAATTTCCACATTATTCATTCATACCGTGCTATTATTTATAATATTCTGTAACAGCTTCGTAACTTGGCGGTCAGAGCCTTCATTTAAGTTGTTCCCACAACAGAACTGTCCAAACTTGGTAGGATTGAGATGGCTGACCGTAGCGCTTGTGCAATGTGCAGAGGAAGTTTGCAATTGTTTTACATGCACGCTTACCTACCCTACCTAAAATACCTCTGTTATTTGATAACTTCATACTTCTTTTTATCGAGTGAGGATTAGTGGCCACCTCTGGTGTCAGAGTTTATCAAACCGCTTATAAGGCCTCTGACTTCATACTACTGTGATGATACTTGTGACGACCTGTTTGGCGCAGGGGTACTAAGCACGCCTTCTGCGCCAGAGGTCCCGGGTTCGATCCCCGGACAAGACAAATATTTGTGTGCGTGACATGTCTATTTGTCTTGGTTTGGGTGTATAATATGTATATTATGTATGTGTTTACAGAAAATAAGTATAAAAGTATGTTTATGAACTTAACGTGGGCTAGATAATTGGTGTGATTGTATGAAATTTATTGTTTATACTAGCAATCTTCTTCTTCTTTTTATGTAATATGGCGGTGTCATTTTGGATTTCGCCAAATACTAGGAATCGTCTAAAAACCTTCGTTTTGATATGTGCGAACTGGATAACATAATACCTATAATAAAAGCCTATCCCGTGTTGATAGTGCCCAGTGATTCGTTCATTAAGAACGTCAACGTCATCAGCCATTTTTAATGTCCCCACTGCTGAGACAATGGCCTTCCTTATGGGTTTTAACCGCCTCTGTGGTCTATTGGTCAACCACCGGTATCAGACCCAGGGGTCCCGGGTACGATTCCAAGCGGGGTACATATTGTATTCGGTGTGGTTGGTAGTAGGACTCGTTGTAAGTCCGCTTGGCTAACTATCACCATCTTATCTAAGTCTGACGCCATAACAACAATGTTTTCAGCATTGTTGTGTTCCGGCAGTTAGAGGTAAGATAGCCAGCTCCTCAGTGATTTAGGATTCTGGGAGAGGCTCGCTTCCATCTTCAGCCTTATCAATACTTAACATCAGCTATAATGAAGGCCAAGAGTCTCCCCTTCGTTCATAAAAAAAATGGATGAATAAGGAAAATGTGCCATGACCCACCACGCGGGCCCAACGCTGATTGGTGGATTTTAACACCTTCAAATGCAGCCGGGACCAACGGCTTAACGTGCCTTTCGAAGCTCGAGATAGTAAATATTTAGTCACCCATCCCGTGACCGACCATTGCGAAAGTTGCTTAACCTCAACAATCGCAGGCCGAGCGTTTGAACCACTGCGCCACGGGCTCCTCATTTAAAACGTTAAGCTTGAACTCCTAACTGGCGTCTTATGCTAAAACACATATTAGGGGAGGTCAGCTCAGAGTGCCGCACTCTGAGCTGGCTAAGAAAAAATAATACTTTAAAATCTAATTTGAAAGTTTTTAGTACTTATCAACTATTTTTAAATAGATACTTATTTTCATTTCAGGCATGCTATTATCAAGTAATATCATAGCAGTATACGTGTTTGTCGTACTTATTGGAGTAGGCAGATGCTTCTTAGGTTTGCTAATGCCCTTGTAAAAAAGTATTTTATAGCAATGGATAGGGAATTAAATAAACTTTTATAAAGTGTAATCATATTTCTCAAAAAACTTGAAAGGCTTATTTATTATTTGCAAATTACGAAAACTTGTCTAAAATCCGCTTTGCCCGAGTATGCGTTTAAAGCGGCCATGGAGGTAAGGGCAAATTGGTCATGCCAAAATATTACAAAAAATGCAATTTTATTTAACAAAGATACCAAAAACAAATTCTATTTCACTTTAATAACGATAAAAAAGGAATAGATTAAAATAAAGTTTCATATTATAAATAATAATTTTAGTGAGAACTAAAATTGGTCATACGTCATTACTTAAATCTAAGTACCAAAAATTCTTCTACATAAAGTAACACAATCAACAGCACTTACAACAGCGTTTATTAGCATTAGATCCTAATGTAATAAGAACAGATTTCTTCACTAATGCGGCATAGCGCGGACACTTGCCCACTTTGCCGTCCGGGCAAAGTGGGCAAAGCCACTTTTTACACCATTTTGATCTTAAAATTAATTCAGCTCAAAATATTTATCCCATGTCGAAACGAATAATATACAAACAAAGCCAAATAGATTGTAACAATAGACTTGCAATAAAAACATTGAATTCTAAAGAGTTTTTATCAAAACAGGTTGAACTTACAATGGATATTTTAACAAAAAACTCAAAAACCTTGCACACGCCGCCACGGCCACGGGTTTGCTCTGATCACCAACGAATTACTGCTCGGTGAAGGGCGGGAGGTTGCTTATAGGGCAGAATGGCAAACGTGGCGCTATCGTCTTAAGTTACCACAAAAACATGGTGTGGCCGCTCCTATGGCCGCATTGAGTTGACTTCCCCTATGCTTTAATGTAATTTTTTTATTTAGCTATTACGTTACGAAAGATTTATTCGTGATAAATATTAAACAAGAAAATATACTAGAATAAAGGAACTAGTCTCATGTCGCCCTGACGGGATTTATTCGTATTTCTCAATATTTTATATGTAAAAAAAACACAAGAATCTACTTCTCTTTGATGACTAAACGATGAAAACATATATGCATTTGTCTTGATACACTTCATCAATTTTCTGTGTAGTGGCTTAGAATAGCACTACCCGTCTCATCCCGTGGGTGTCGTAAAAGGCGACTAAGGGACTCAGCCTTCAGGAGACGGGCAGCAGCGTCTCCTACAAACTTGGCCATACTGCGATCACCAACCCGCCTGCCAAGCGTGGCGATTATGGCAAACCCGCCCTTTTGGGGGAGACCCATACCCAGCAGTGGGTGTTATGTGGCTGAGACGACGACTTTATCAATTAAATTAAATAAAAAATCTACTGTACACCAACAACACGTTGTTTATTGTACCTACAAAATAGATTCTAGAGATGTTCTTAATCAATTCTAACATTTTTCCAACTATTTAGGACTTACGTTTCTCGAATCCCTTTATATATACGTGCCACGGCAAAGTCTGACCAGCCAGGCTCGCAGCTCTAAATGAGTTAGTAGCTAGTTTCTCTCACACAACCGACTGAGAGTAAGCTCTTACTAGTTATGAGTGCTCAGGGTCAATAAAACGAGTTTGAAAGTGTGGTACACTCAACAGCACGTCGGGTTTTATATATTTTTGGAGTGAAAACTTCTTTAGATGCGTTGTGCACATCAGAGTTTTAAATTTTCGGGATGAGTAAAAAATGTTAAAGTCGCGTCAGGACACGTGACCTGATCGAACTCTTTCTACCGCGCGGCGGGAATGTATGCCTGCTCCTGCTGTTTCGTTTATGCGGTTTTCACTTCTGTCGTCACTCCGAGAGTGAAACCCGTTGTTTTTCTTTTTATATTAATTGGGCTTACTCTTGACCTTAATCTGGCCGAAGGGCATTTGAGGTCTAAGATGGAGCGAGTTCGGCCAGAAGAAGCCTGTTCACTTGCATCTTGAAGAAGTTTGGGTAGTATATGCTCGGGAAAACAGACCCTGGCAGGGCATTCCACTTCTGCCATACTTCAGAGCGCCCTTATGTCGCTCGTAATAGTGGCGGTATTAGTAGTGCAAATATAAAACTTTACGTGCTGTTGACTGTACCTAATTTTCTATGTTTTTAATAAGATAATTAATGTTTTTTTGTTTAAATGATTTTCTCAGCATAAAATAGTCCAAACCACCACTTAATTATAGCGAGTATAATTTCATATGAAAATCAGCTATTTTGGATCTCTTAATTGCTTGTTTGTGCATCTTTTGAATGTCTCCTCTGGAACAAGCATTCCTTGTAATAATGAAGAAGGAGGATGAGCAACCACACACTGTCAAAGCAGACTGGCAGAAGTTTGAATCGCTAAAATTTATCTACAATATAATTGAAATAACTAGACTTAAGCGCGTGCTACGCACGTGTGCAATCCGTCAGATTTTTCAAGTTTTCTGACCTTTGACCTTGATAAGGTCAATTTAAAAAAATAATTATATTTTTTCGGCCATCTACATTTTTTTTGTGATTTTTGAAGCTATTAGTGAAGGCTGTAGGTGTTATACTCGTGGCGCTGGAGGGGACATTAGAATGGATAACACGGGCCTTATATATAGAGATATGAAATGTTGAGTCCAACATATTTGCTTTGCTAACTAACATAAACAAAACACTGCATAAGTTTTCCATTAAGTTTCTTGTAACGGTTGGATCACACTTGGTGTTCTATACAAAACAAAGTTTTGATACCAGTATACTCGTATTTTGCCACAACTAAATGTAAGTAAATATACATTTCTGGTAAAAGTATAAAATATGAAACAAAAACAGCAATGCTCTCGCGAACGTATGATGAACGCGATATAATTATGACTCTTAGCACCTGACTGAGAATACAGGGACAGAATAAGGTCTTCAATATAAAAATCAATGCTAATCCGCTCATTGAAGCGCTCATGGCCGTGCTTGACAGACTGATCGTATTCGATCACGTTTGTTAAGCAAAGTTCGGCCTGGTCAGGTGTCGCATGGGTGACCGTAATTTGGCATTACAACTGAGCACTTCCGTGCTTCGGAGGGCACGTTAAACCGTCGTTCCCGGCTGTAGTGTTTGTATCTATGGAAAAGGGAATTTACCCTGTCTCACACACACAGGAGGTCAACACTAGTAGCTGTAATTGTCAACAATAGATTGACAGATGACATATAGCTAGGCGGGAGTTCTGGTGGAGTGCGGATAGGATTTCGGCTCCAGGATCCCTGATGTGATAATACGTATTATGTGTGCCTGTCTTGGTGTGACGGTGAGCCAAGGAAACGGTTCGGTAGGATTGCAAATCCTACACCGGCTGTTCTCATTTTGATTCCAGTCAGTAAGCCAAGTCAGAGGCCTTATAGGCGGCTTGATAAACTCTGGATAATATGGCTTGATAAACCAGAGGTGGCCACTAATCCTCACCCTATAAGAAGAAGAATGCTAATCCTAACTTATTGATATTATAAATGCGAAAGTGTGTTTGTTTGTTCTTCCTTGACGCCCTAACTAAGCAACCAATCGACTTGATTTTTAGCATATAGTTAGTTGAAAGGATGGAAAGTAACATAGGCTACTTTTTATCCCGATATTCCCGCGAGAACGGGAACCACGCGGGTGAAACCGCGGGCGGAAGCTAGTAAAATATAAAGAAAAGTAACAGTGCCAGATTAAAATTTTGCTTTTGTCTAAAACGCGAAGGAAATCAATTCGTAAAGATTCCACCAAAAGCGTGTGCCGTACAAATGCAAAGTCAAAGTCAAAGATATTTATTAAATAGATGTATAGATAAATTAGTGCTTTCGAATCGTGAATTTTTTTTTTCTTACCAGCCATTCAGGACATCTTTTAACTGATAAGAGGCCGCCGCAAGAAACTTATCAGCTTTAATAGAAGCAACAACATTTACAAAGGAACATGTCGATACCAAACACAATGCTTCGTGCACACCCTCAATATTGCGTCAACTACGTGGCTCCACCAACTATGTCCACTGCCAAAGTTTTGGGTAATTTAAGTAAGCGAACAGTGCAGCACTACTGCGTGTGTCTGTACGCGAAAAAATAAATGTATTCGCTCTAACAGCGAAAGCAAAGAGCTACGTGTGCACCCACATTTTGTAAATGTTTGCTGAAGAAAGTCCACCAAAAGGAACATTTGTGCAGATCTCTGTGCGGTACAGTGCCGCACACTGGTGGAATTGCGCCTTTAGGATCAGTAATTTCAGAAGAGCAAGCAATGTGAATATACGCATTATTCGCTACGTAGATTTCACGTTTTATACTCTGCGTGCCGCGATTGCAGACATAGTTTTGATATTTATTAATCAAAGCTTAAATAGCACAATTTTAATAAAATAAGCGAGAAATTTTAATTAAATTAAAGAGAGAAATAAAAGCTTGTAAAGGGAAGGAAATCGTCGATGAAGTGGCAATACTTCCTAACTACAATTTTATATAAATGAATATAATGAACATTCAAATAGTTTCTTGTGCATATAGCAGTTATTTTTACAGAGTTTTAATAGCTATTTATAATGGGATTCCAGATTAAAGAAACATTAGTCCACGCAAAATTGAATTTTAAGTCTATTGCATTAAAAAAACTATAGTTAGAAGGAGTAATTACAACTAATATATTTTGAAGACGGTTTCTGTTGTAATTATGGGGTTTTTTTTATTTGTTTTTTGTTTTCATTTTTATATTTCCCTTTTAAAGTCGGTTTTTAAATTTTCGATTTGTCTTTTCTAAAAGAAAAAGTGTCGAGGCACAATTATAATAGCTTATTTTTTATGATTTTGTTATTTTTGCATTTTTCAATGCTATTTTTATACTTATGGTAAATTTTACTCGGCCACAAGTGAATTCTCAGACGTGTTTGTGGCCGAGTTAATTTTTTCCAATATTTTTCTATTTAAAATTTACCATAATTATAATAGCGTGTTTCGGAAACTTTACAAACTAGTTAAATATATTATTCGGAAACTTTACAAAATAGCTAAATAATATATCTATATATTATCAAATTTGTAACATCTCTAACCAAAACGTACGTCCTTTTTCCTTATACCGTCTTAAAAATGGCTATCGTGGCTTAATATAATTATCGTCATTATCTGACGATAATTATATTACGGAAATTACAAAAACCGTATTGTTTGCAAATCCGTCTCTGTTCACCGTAATGCACGAGAGCCGTCAACGCAGTGACTGCGGACAAAAAGTAACTTTGTTAGCACCGAGAGGAAAAATGTGTAGAATTGAGTGAATGCGAGGGATGCGTAATGTTTTTAGAAAATGTTCAGCCTTAAAAATAAAAGAGGAAACGCGAATTAAAAATAAAAGAGGAAAGAGGAAACGTGTATTTTTTTATGAAAACATTGAAGGGTGACGTTTTCATTGCGTTCTAAATCTAAATATTAGCTGCTTGTGTACTTTTTGGGTGTGCTGCTTGTGTGCCGTGTGGTGACGGCCTAAGAATACACGTGTCACCACTCCCTGGGATGTCGTAAGAGTCGACTAAGAGGCTCGACGCATTGAACACCTGTGCGAGAGAAGGAAAACTTGAAACAAACGCTCTACCAACCCGTTTGGCCAGCGTGGTAGCAGTAGGCTAATAGCCTCCTATGATCGCCATTATAGGCGTGAGCTAGGAGAGGCTTATGTCCAGCAGTGGACGTCCACAGGCTGATGATGGATGGATGGTACTTTTTGGAACGAAGTTCCTTATCGCGCGTTGCGAAAGGGGGCTAGACGGAAAAAATTAAGACTAAAAGTTGTAACGACACTTTTTGTGTCGCGAGCTGTGCGCGTGCGCGATTCTGGATGGATGGACGGATGGACGGACGGACGGACGGAACTGGACGGAACTGGACGGATGGATGGATGGATGGATGGACGAAGTTCTTTATCGCGCGTTGCGAAAGGGGGCTAGACGGAAAAAATTAAGACTAAAAGTTGTAACGACACTTTTTGTATCGCGATCTGTGCGTGTGCGCGATTGGACGGAACCGGACGGAACTGGACGCATGGACGGATGGATGGATGGACGAAGTTCCTTATCGCGCGTTGCGAAAGGGGGCTAGACGGAAATTAAGACCAAAAGTTGTAACGACACTTTTTGTATCGCGATCTGTGCGTGTGCGCGATTGGACGGAACCGGACGGAACTGGACGCATGGACGGATGGATGGATGGACGAAGTTCCTTATCGCGCGTTGCGAAAGGGGGCTAGACGGAAAAAATTAAGACTAAAAGTTGTAACGACACTTTTTGTATCGCGATCTGTGCGTGTGCGCGATTGGACGGAACCGGACGGAACTGGACGCATGGACGGATGGATGGATGGACGAAGTTCCTTATCGCGCGTTGCGAAAGGGGGCTAGACGGAAATTAAGACCAAAAGTTGTAACGACACTTTTTGTGTCGCGAGCTGTGCGTGTGCGCGATTGGACGGAACTGGACGCGTGGACGGATGGATGGATGGACGAAGTTCCTTATCGCGCGTTGCGAAAGGGGGCTAGACGGAAATTAAGACCAAAAGTTGCAACGACACTTTTTGCTATAGTTATAAGCCGTGCGGCGTGCAGGTGTTTCTCTGTCTCTCTCTCTCTCTCTCTCTCTCTCTCTCTCTCTCTCTCTCTCTCTCTCTCTCTCTCTCTCTCTCATAGAAAGCGAGAACTTCGTTCCATCCGGGTGTCCCTTGACACCTCTCAAGTTTTTTTATAGAATAGAATAGAAAGCATTTATTTAGTGCAGGTAAAACATTCACAAAAACTTTTTTCGTTTTAAGAATATTAATCTTTTTACCAAATAGGTCTCTGCTCAGTATATGATAACGTTACCGTCACCACGGCACTGGTTTACTGCAGATGTCTGTAGAGAGCAAAGAAAGACGCAAGAAACTATATAAACATTTTTTTGTCATTGAATATAAAATCTTTTTATAATATAAAATAGCAACGCAAATTAAAATATAATAAATAAAGTATAAACATAAGAGAGTAGTTAAAATTTAAATAATGTTAACATTTTTAATATAATTTAACCACATAGACGGCATTTCGAGCTGACGTTCACACTTAGCTATTCTTTTGTGTATACAGTAAGTTTCTTATAAGCGTATTAGAAAACACTAAAACCTCAACTTTCCCGCATATCGCTCAGACGGGACTCGAGTTTAATATTTTTTTAACCTTTCGCAAACAGACATTAATAAACTCGTTGAGTTGGCTATGTAATTTATCTTTCAATACAAGGAGTATTAAAAACACTTTAAAACTTATTTTAATACGCCATCTCGTATATAGCTGCTACGACGTAGCACGTAGCTCGTAGCATGCGGCGCACGTTCCGATGCGCGCTTATAGTCCATGTTAAGCGATTTTCTTGCTGTTATTTATTTATTTGCTTGTCGCATATTGAATCTTTGATCGATTGGAATAATATATTTATACTATTGATATTTTCATTTATATTTATCATTTAAATAATAAAAAAAAAAAATTTGCCGACTCTCAGCTCAAAACGGCAACTGGAGCTTTCAAACTTCTCAGATATATAAGTAGAAGATTCTTTTAGTTATTTTGATTATTTACAAAGTAATGAACGTAGTAACGAAAGGATTACTTTTCTCAATAGTTTTACTCAGTAACATTTGGATTAAATGTGTGTGTGTATGCGTGCTTTTCCTCTCTATTTCTATTTGTTTTCGTGGCTAACAATGAATAAATTTTTATTGAATTCTCTTTTTTACCAAAGAAAGTATTCCCACAGTACCGATGTCTTGATAAGCGTTCCTAGAAGTCATTTTTCTTTACAAAATAATAACCTCGGGTTTCCCGTTTCAAATATTCCAAGTAAAAATTAACCAATACCCCGAATGCAATGAATCAGCTGCATTCCGATCGGTGCAAACTTACCGCAGCCAATTTCCAGCGGTGCCGCCGCCAAATCCAATAGGAAACGTCATAATCATATGATAGGTGCGGCGCAATGCGCCCACCTGTCGTCGCGCGTGCGTCACGTGACGTCACGGCCCGAGCGCGCCCGACGGGAGCCGGAGACGCCCGAGCCCGCAGCCCGCCGACCGCAGCGGATTGATCCGAGCTTCCACGCGCTAATCAAATGAGAAAATCACCTACTATACCTCAATTCCAACCTACATTACAAGTCCAGTCTTAAAAGTGACAACTGACAAGCTAGAAACAAAAGCCTGGCGACAGCTCCCGCAGCGTGGCCGTGTCCTTATCTAGTTCTTAATCCAAGATAAATATTACATCAATCGGGGGTGGGGAAGGGGCGGAGCACGCAGGCGCGGCCGCCGCCGGCTCAGTCCCGCTCCGGCCGCGCCGCCCGCCGCACGTCGCTCTCGCGGCTCCCGACCCGGCGGCGACGAGCCCTTCGACCACCCCGTTATTAACAGTGAACTCCTCCCTAACCCCGAACGGGTCCACCCTCCGAGGAGCCGACCACTCGCTTCTGTTGCGTAAGTCGGGACTCGGGACCTGCGGAAACGAACTGGGAACATCTCCTTTGACACGCATGAAAAACAAACGTACTTCAATATCGATCACACCGTGTTTATTATTGCCATGGCTTGCGGTGTGAGCTGCACGAGCACGCCTGGTGTCGCCGAGGCCAGCGCGCCAGGCCGCGCCCGCGGTCTTTTTAACCCTGTAGTACGCGAGTGCCTGTTGACCTTAAAACCAGACGAGCGAAGTAATTCAGCGACAGCTTGTTTATTTATGAAGCTGTAAATACAATATTCACGCTCTAACTTACGCCCGCCGGTGCGGCGCTATCGCCACTAGAAACCCTAAACAGCGGCATAACCTTACGCTTCTAATGCTCTAATTTACATTAAAATAGTTACGCCTATTACCCACATCGTGAACGTGATTGCTAAATAGTTCGGTAACGATACGGGCACCGTAAAGTTGTTAAAATCACATCTATAACAACTTGATTTCGATCATTAACGCGGTTATAACCGCATTAATAGCATCAATTTAAAACTACTGAACATATCGCGTTATCGTTTCGAATGCTGCCATAATAACTTTAAATCGATTTCCTAAGAACGTTAATTCGTTCTCGGGCCTCGCGAACGGAACGTCTAAGTACATTAGGAAATTATTTTAATTCGTGAGTTCGCTTCGTCTTAGCATTTTATATTCGAAAGGTTCTTCAACTTTTTTAATCGCCCTTAATGACTTCTTCCTTTAATTAATGACGCTTGACAGTTTAGGGACAGGAAGTTCTCCCGAAATTTCGTATTTGCTCCATCGGTGATGTTTCAAAAATCACTGAAACATAAAAACTGCACGGTCATAAATTACTCGTCGTGAAACAAGCGTTATTGTGTAACTGTTGAGCTCGGTGAAATTACAATTCTTTATTTATGCGGGCCAAATTGACCCCCGGACGTAATTTTAAGTGTTGAAAGCTAAATTTGGTCGAAGTCTTGTGTTTCGTGCTCATGTTTCAAGATCGTATTTTAGGGAAACGCTTACTTCATTTGTACTTTTCTTCTGAATTCAGAATCTCAAGTGGAGAACATCTCAAACATACTCAAAGCACAAGGTTTATACAACCGACAACAAGTAATAGAACAACTCTCACTCGCAATATTTGTGTTAAATTAGACTTATGATAACTTATAAATTGTATCTTACGTATTTAGTGAAATATGATTTATTACATTATACACCACATTACAAAAAATAGAATGCTGAAATTCCATTATGTTTTTTTCTCTTAATAACTTATACGGGATACCGTTATCCACTTTCCATGCAAATAATTTGTATGGCTCTTATTTACAATGAGTCAGTGAGTGAGTCAGTCATGTTAACCAGTCCATGTCTCAGGGGTTGTTTTATTACTATTTTATTTAATTACTAATCCATAATTACTTTACTTTAACCCTATACTATAATATACGTGAAGTACTAGGTCTAAAACTGTTCAACACAAGATTTAAACCTAGATGTAACTTTCTTCGACGTTTATTAAAAGAGGGTGCAGATTATGTACAAAAAAACACTTGCACGTTATGAATTTACAAAATTTAATTCCGCTGTAGTTAACATTTATCGAGTATGTAAATGATCAATCGATCGCTACTTTCTTGTCATGTCAATGCTTGATTTTTTTGTGTAGTATTTCTTGTTAACTTCATAAGCTACGTAGGTCAATGTGTAATTTTATTGAAAACCTAATCATAATTAAGAAAATAATAACAGCCGGTTGCACATAAAATACCTACATTTTAGGAATTCGTAAAAAGTGTAATGTATTTCTTTAACAAAGCTGGCAATGATATTGACGGTGTAGTGGCTCATTTTGTAATTCCGGCGGTTCAGCTACTCTGAATGAGATTTGTATTGACATTGGTGACCAAATAGTCACTATCGCCAGATCTCTCGCAAGGGCGGGCAGATCAGTTATTTCCAATAGCTACCATCCTATTATATTTTTTCTTGTGATAAATATTAAACAAGAAAATATACTAGAAAAAAGCAACTAGTTGGGAGTCCGGCCCAATGCACTAACCAATTATGCTACAGAGACCTATGAGGACACGTCGAATTGTTCTAGTATATTCACCGTTCTACGGTGTTGGCCACCGTCGCTTCATCAATGAGAGAAATATCCTCGCATTCGAAAGAAACACCTTTACAGATGTTTGACTATCGATAAAGATGAAACAGCCATCTAATTATAACTTTTTAATTTTGCATTTTACAATGATATTTTTATGTGATAAATATTAAACAAGAAAATATACTAGAAAAAAGCAACTAGTCTCATGTCGCCCTGACGGGATTCGAACCCGCATCCTCGGGAGTCCGGCCCAATGCACTGCAATGCAAAATTAAAAAGTTATAAATATTTTTTCTTTCCCTTAAATAATAAATATATTTTTTTTTATCATAATCCCTTATTTTAAAGCTTGTTTTCAATCTGTTCATTAACGCTTCTATTATATAATGTTCAAAAATAATTCAATGACAAATAATGAAAAATACAGAAATATATTAAATTGATGTAAAAATACATAACGTTATTTTTTTCAATAGCCGCCATCGAACCAAACAAGTATGAAATTCTTCTTATTATAACAATACGATTTCCGGCATTTTCAATAACAAAATATAATTTAATATTACACTAAACTTTCCACTAATTAAAATTACAATACAAACCGGTTCGGAATCCCTTCGATTGTATGTATCACTACCAAACTTTAGTTATTTTATTAGCAGTAACGGCCCTAGTAAGTTGTTTTAACTGCCTCTGTGGTCTACCACTGGACAGCTAGCAGTGGCGAAGAGTTTAAACATACCGATTTCCATCGGCTTCCCTTTTGGAAATCCCACCCCAGCGATCCATTTTCTCATGGTTCGGTTTACCTTCGCCTTATGTCGACCCCACGCCATTAGCTAGCTACCTCAATCTTATCTAAGACTGCTTAGTTATGACAACAATGTTTTCTGCGTTGTTCGGATTATTCAGTTATTGAGAATTCCTGGAGAAACGCAACGCAACTTCAGGCTCATGAATTTCTTAACACGAAATATGACGAAGGCCAACGTTTTCAATAAATTGAAAACATTATACTTTATTTGAAAACTCATTTAAATCTGTTAGCCCTTTTAAAGCTGCGTGTTAAATTTTAGATCTACTAAAATAGGTTTCTAAACCAAATATTCGCATCGCATCGTTCTTTGACCCTTCAGTCTGAAAATAGACGTGGCAACTTTTATTGACACCGGATACTGTAGCGGTTAACGGTGACATTGGTTTGACAGCTGTCACTGCCGCGCGACACGACATGCCACTTCCCGGGCTGTCAATGTGACAGCTGTATATAGAAGGATGTTTTATTAATCAGGTAGGCAGAGGATTAGGCGAGGAATTTTCTTTGAAGATTTGGTTGGTACATATTAGTCGGTTATTTGTTCTCTAATTGCATGTGGTGGGAGTATAAAGGAGTTACTAAGGTATTTGGCATATTCCGGAAATTAGGTAATTTGGTTGGATATTAGGGTGTTTGTCTTGTAGGTATATTCTCTGTATACTAAGGTTTTTTACGGGGTTAGCGCTCTGACAACGGTTGTGGTGGTTTAGCGACTTTCGCAATGGTCGGCTACGAGATGGGTGCCTAAAAATATTCGAGCCTCTCCATGCTTCAGAATGCTCGTTGTCATTAGTCCCTGATGTTTTTGCAGACGTTAAAACCCACTAATCCACATTGGGTTCGTGAGGTAGAAAATTAAATGATTAATGTAATTGGGGAAATCATACTTATACTCGTATTATGATTGCATATAATCATAAAATAAATACACTGAATCGCAAAGACAAGTGTCGGTTAGAAAATCTTCAATATCTTAAAAATTACTTGACTTAGCTTTATGAAATAAAAACTAAATAAAATAATGTTTTTATGTGCTTAAATAAAAAAAAAACAGGCTTTTTAAGTAAATGTAAAAAAAGCTAGTTCTAGTACTTTTGAAGACACAAAAGATTTGTAACCGACCCTTTTTTTTGCAGTCCAGTGTATTAATTTTATGATTATATGCAATCATAATATAAGGATGATTTCCCCAATCACTAGGTTTAGGTTATAATATTGAATATAAATAGCCATTAGATACACTAATCAAGCTCGGCGTGTTTGCTTAGTGTCGGCTAAGTTAATTATTTATTAATCAATCTAATGTGTATGTAAACTTGATTACACGCGCTTGTCTAAGGCGATGATAGCCGATACAGATATATACATGATGTATAATGAGGGAATACGGATTTACTTGATTAGATGTGAAGCCCTATATTATTGAAAATATACATATTAAATGGCTTTTAGCTTCAGTAAAGTCAAATTATTATTTATAGGCAGGCAAGCAGTTAAAACAACTGACGATAGCCTGCATCCTGTTAGCCAATGTTTTATTTTTCCTTTCTTGTAGTTATTTGTCCAATCTGTTTTTAAATTTGTTAGTAGTCTGTGCTGACACCACATTTGCTGGTAGCATGTTCCATGCCTCGACTACTCTATTGCTGAAGAAGTGCTTGTGCGGGTTGTTAAATGAGCTGGCCTTTAACAGTTTAAGATGATGTCCTCTTAAAATGTGTGTAATTTGGGAGTACTGGAACAAATCTCGCTCGAAATTTTTGAGATTGTAATTGTAATGGCCATCAAATCCTTAAACTACCTTAAACATATCTATAAGTCCGTGAGAGGAGCCCGTGGCGCATTGGTTCACGCGCTCGGCCTGCGATTGTTGAGGTTAGGCAAATTTTGCAATGGTCGGTCACGGGATGGGTGACCAAAAATTTACTATCTCGAGCTCCTCCGTGCTTCGGAAGGCACGTTAGTTAAGCCGTTGGTCCCGGCTGCATTTGCAGTCGTTAAAACTCACCAATCTGCATTGGGCCCGCGTGGTGGGTCATGGCCCGTTCTCCTTATCCATCCAAAAGGAAGGCCAGTGCCCCAGCAGTGGGGACATTAAAAATGGCTAATTATGATATCCATAAGGTACCTTAAACCATCGTTGAAAAGTGTGTCTTCTAAGTTTACCTAGAATAAACTTAGAAGACACAAGAAAATTTAGATTTTACTTATATTTCGATACCAAATTGATAAATGCTGTTATTCTTCAGATAAATTAATAATTGCTCTTAAATAATATATATTTTTTATTCTATATAAATAATAGTTGTCTATTGTCAAAACTATTTTAAATATTAAAAAAATATTACATTAATCACATCAATGGTTCACATGTTTCTTTAGTTGGCAATACCTACTTAAAGGTAACGCACCTTCTCCTTAGGACCATTTCAAATGACGAACAAATAAATCTTTATTTAATAATAAATCCACTCTTGTACTCTGTCTCTATTTCTCTCTATATATCTGTCTGTCTAATTCCTTAGTAACTTACACGTCTGTGTATTAAATCCAGAATTCCAAACCAAAGCTAGAGTTCAGCTGTTTTCGATTATAGCCGGTCAAACGCTCGCATTGAAGCGATGTAAACCGTTTGCCTGGGACGCTTTGCACAATGGAAACGTACTGGCAAAATCGTTCGCAATGATTTGCCATGCTTGTGACGTCACAGCTTTCATTGCTCCGCTCGGTGACGTCATACGCTTTGCAAGTAGATCGTGCATATTCATGATGGTTTACTAAGACCGAGATTGTAAATATTGTATAGCTTATTCGAATCAACACGGTTAATTATATGACTATTCAACAGTTAATTCAAGTTATACTTCTACACAACAATTACCTACAGGCTGATGGGAACATAATTATATCATCTAATACAAAAAATTTATATCTTTTAGCTTTGACCAAATATTTATCAAAATAACACGTACGTTTTCGGCGTTATTTCAGATATTTACACTAAAAGATACACCAAAATAATTATTTCTTAAGTGACATCTTTAAAAGTAAAAAGAAACAATTATGTTTTATATTGACAATGTTATGTCCCCCTCTCTTGGCAATTGTCTGTACGCTGCCTTATGAATTAATAACCCTTTTTTTTTTTTTAAGTGAGGGGAATGCTTTTACGCATACCAAATAGGTTATGCTGGGCTTACCTGATGCCTCGCGGCCCCCCATCCGGCCCAAGTAGGCTCGATGGAAGACCGGGAGGAGGTACTACCAGCTAAACCCCTCACTACTTGCTCTCTCACCGCCGTAGGGTCCTGGGGGACTGTGGTGTCAATCGCCCCTTTGATGAATTAATAACCCTTTGGGATAAAACGTTGATTGGTCACAATTATTTATATGTCCCTTATAATGTTTATGAGGTTATCCTAAGTAGTTTCTATAATGATCATACAAAAATAAAATAAATGTAAAAAGCTTTAAAAATAGAAAACGTACATTTAAATCAGAAACAAACCATCTATTTTTTTCGCCCGAGTTGTTTATGTTGTTGTGTGTTGATTAATAAAAATGAGAATCCTGCATGAATAAGTATTTATTTCACATGAATAGTACCATACTAGTCCAAATTCTTATTTAAGTTTGATTTAATACTAATAAGTTGTTATTTTATTCGACGAGAAGTTATGTATCTCGATCTCGATATAAAAGTGAGTTCGTGCAGAAGTGCCTGCCTACTATGGCTTTTATAATTTTGAATTTATATTATCAAGAGGACAAAATTAACATAATCAGCATTAATTACAATAAATACATGTTTGGTTAGGATGCTCGCTAAAACTTGTTATCGTTTCGAATGTTTAACAAAAACATTTTCATTATTTAAAGTTATCTTGCAATCTAATAAGCTATTATTATCTATACTTATAATATTATAAAGCTGAAGAGTTTGTTTGTTTGTTTGAACGCGCTAATCTCAGTAACTACTGGAGCGATTTAGAAAATTCTTAGACCATTAGAAAGCTACATTTCTCCCGAGTGACATATTTTATCCCGATATTCCCACGGGAACGGGCACCACGCGGGTAAAACCGCGAGGATCCGCTAGTGTCATATAAAACGTTGAATTTTGAATGAGAAAAAAAAATACCTTTAGTACCTGTATGGAAATATGCAATGAAATTTTATACTAGATTTGTTACTTTCATAGTAATTTGCGTTGAAATCTGTCATGTTTAACTGACAAGTAAGACAAAGCACGGAAATGAAAGGAGTTTCACCCGAGTTCTTTTCGTAATAACACGTGTTGTGAGGCTCCATTTTTAACTCAATCTACCGTAAAATTTCTGGATATTACAAAATATATTTACTTGACATTGGCAAAATTCGCGTTTTTAACGCGAGCACGCCATTAATAAAGAAAGAAGAAGGATCGTAATAACACGTTGTGAGGCTCCATTTTTAACTAAATTTACCGTACAATTTTTATTATATACAATTTTTTTTTTTTTTTACTTGACTTTGGCAAAATTCGCGAAATTTATCGCGAGCACGCCATTAATTAAGAAAGAAGAAGAAGAAGACGGAAATGAAAGAGCAATTAGATTCGGATCCCATACCCAATCTTCCCAATTTTCATACTCCGAGCTCGTATGACATACTCGTACGTATCTTCAATTACACACATATTAATTAATATAATTGGGAATAGGTTTGATTGATATTGATATCAATCTGCATGTTTACCTATCTAACGATTATCTTCAACTTAATTTATACGAAAAATCCCTTAATTAGCTTACCTTTACATTGGAAGGTTTTCGTTTTAAGCAAAATATCCGAATTCCCGAATTTCGTTCCAGTGGACCTTTTCCCGAATGTATTTAATTGAAAACTTTTGTTCGAAACGATGTTCGAATTAAAAAAAGGTTAAACCAATCACGCATTGTTCAATATAAGTAGCAATAGCAATTATGAAAATATTTTGTTTTCTACTTTGTCCTTTGATTTACTACACCTTCGACGACCTCCGTGGTAGAGTGGTACGTACCGGTTTCAAGGTGTCGCCTACTCTGAGGTCCTGGGTTCGAATCCCGGTATGGGCAAATGTTTGTATGATGAATACGAGTATTTGTCACTGGGTCATGGACGTTTATATATATTTCTACACATAAATACTTATATATGTATAGTAATATGTATTTATATCGGTTACAAGCCTTACACTGCTTACGTTGGGGCTAGGTTAATTGGTGTGAGTGTATGTAATTTTTATTTATTTATTACCCTTAGATTATTACGATAACGAGAATATTATGGCAGATTCTGGGTTTTTGGGACAAAAATCACCGTTTTATTCTTCATAGGAAAATTCAATCTTGTATGTAAAACATAAAATTTAAATTGTTTTGCCATAAACGCCACGCTTGGCAGGCTGGTTGGCGATCGCAGTATGGCCAAGTTTGTAGGAGATGCTTCTCCCCATCTCCTGAAGGATGAGTCCCTTAGTCGCCTTTTAGGACACCTACGGTATGAGAGGGGGTAATTTAAGACGATATTCTAAGACGACACTACACAGCTACTGCAAGTAGTAAAATGCTTATATTCGTAAACTACTTATAATATAAGCGATTGGCTGGCAACCTCTTACTATTGTTTCCAAACAAAATCTTCGACTTAACCAATGCCCAATGTGGCGTCAACCCAACCAATGCCAAATGTGGCGTCAACCCAACCAATGCCAAATGCGGCGTCGTCCCAACCAATGCCAAATGCGGCGTCGACCCAACCAATGCCAAATGCGGCGTCGACCCAACCAATGCCAAATGCGGCGTCGACCCAACCAATGCCAAATGCGGCGTCGACCCAACCAATGCCAAATGCGGCGTCGTCCCAACCAATGCCAAATGCGGCGTCGACCCAACCAATGCCAAATGCGGCGTCGACCCAACCAATGCCAAATGCGGTGTCGACCCAACCAATGAAAGCCCGCAGAAAACTTCACCTTGCTTCCTTATTATTTGAAGTAATTAACACAGGAAAGCCACAATACCTTCGGGATAAGCTTGTATGGGCGAAGGAGTGTAGCCGTTATCCAAAAAGAAAAACTACATTTATTTTCTGCCTCCCAGCACATCGCACTATGGCTTTTCGCGGCTCATTTAGATTCGCTGCCTCTCGGTGCTGGAATGACCTCCCACCGCCGATGCGTGACCTGAAGACGAGATACAGTTTCAAAAAACATCTCAAAAATCACTTACTAGAGATGCAAAAAATCTATACAAATACCTAATTCACTGTACCTCGGTTTTTTCACGTCGGGCAAGCGTCAGGTTAGACGCTAGAATTTTATGATGCATCCGGCTCCGACGAGGCAAGCTATATACCACCTAGTGTAGTGAGGGGGTCTTTGTGTGGACTTCGTGGCATTTTTTAAAAAGTAAACAACTTGTATAATCGCTTCTCAATCGCACAAACACAAACGCACAAACGCAAGACACAAACTTTAAAAGTGATGCAACTTTTACGCGCAATTGGTTGTCAAAAGTTTTCGTTTTTTTTTTTTTCTAAAACGTCCCGTTTCCGTGCCTTGAGAGTGGCAAAGACGTGGAACACTCTGCCTTTCATTTGTTTATTTATAGGGTTATATTATTATATGTTGTATATTAATATGTAATGTATATTATTTATATTTTTTTAATTTTGTGTATGTATATGTAGTTATTTATCATAGTATTATTTTTTCTCTCTATTTTTATACGTCAGTCGTAGCATCCTGGCAGAATAACAGCGCTTCTGTGTTTTCATTCCTCCCATCTGAGAATGGCACAGAAGCAAAATGCTGAGCCAGGATATTTATTGGCCCCACATCTGCATATTCCATATGTTATAGTTTGTAAGGTTTGATTTTAAGATTTTTTTTTTTTATTATTATTTTTTATTCTATAGTGTGTGTGCCAATAAATGTTTTTTCTTTCTTTCTTTCTTTTCTTTCAATGCCAAATGCGGCGTCGACCCAACCAATGTCATATGTGGCGTCGACCCAACCAATGCCAAATGCGGCGTCGACCCAACCAATGCCAAATGTGGCGTCGACCCAACCAATGCCAAATGCGGCGTCGACCCAACCAATGCCAAATATGGCGTCGTTCAGGTGTAACTATGTAAATGATGTTTATACATTTCACTCTCAAGATGTATCTTTGATGTTCTGCTAATTTCACAAGAGATTTATACCCTGAGTGTTAGTATGTATGTAAAATTGTAAATACATCTCAAAATATTTCAATCAATTCCCATTGAAACTTTTCACATAGTATCCATTATTACATGTCTCACAAGTAACGCCCGTATGTGCCATCCCAAATCAATGGGGACACCATAACGACGTTAATTCTAAAGAAAATGTGAAATGTAACTGACGTCTCCGTTAATGCCTTTGTTTTTCTTGTCGCCGTTTTGACACCCCTGTTATATGTACCGCGTTTTGTGTTGTTTCGCATGGTATTGTGAATCTGCTATAAAGTACTGAATTTACCAATTTTAACACCCTAATAAAATAAAAGAAACGCGAAGGTAGATAATTATTATACTTGCGTATTGATTTGCTATTCTGAAGCTGAACTTAAAATTGAACTTTCGCAAATAATTAAAGTATCTAAGGAAGATTTCGTAGGTAGTTAAGTATTTTAGCCTGGTGAATGATGCCAGATTTTTTCAGAGACTTGATTAAGTGACAAATTTTAACAATCTCTAGATAGGTACTATTACGACACGAGGTTATTACAGACTAAATTAATGCAAAGAAGAAACCTTAGGAAGTGTTTAGTACATTGGCAATCCCAAGTAGGGTTCCCAACCACTGTAAAATGTAACTATATTTTTAGTCTGTGTCGATCGAAATCTTATGAACAAATTCAAATAAAAACAAAAAAAGGATTTCATTTGATTACTGCATGTGGCAGCGTGAACTGGATGAAAAATTGTTAAAAATACCTACTTGAATGTGTAGATACTTTAATTTTATGGATTACTAGCGGCCGCTCGTGGTTTCACCCGCGTGGTTCCCGTTCCCGTGGGTATATCGGAATAAAAAGTTCCTATGTTCATAACCAATATACCTACTATCTGTGTACCAAATTTCATCCAAATCCGTTCAGTAGTTATTAGACAGATAGAGTTTATTCGTTACAAACAATCGAATCTTTCTTCTTTATAATACTATATAGAAGTAGGTATAATTTAGAAAAAAATACTATACTTACTTATATCTTCAAAAAAATGTTGTCAAACCTGCCCACAGACCGTCCAAACTCGGTTTCCAACCTAATCTCACGCGGAGTTGGGAAAAAGGCATGTAGGCAGATTATAAAAGTGATTCGGAGTCTCTCGCGTTTGACACTAACACAATTATATATAAAACAACTACTATATATAAAAATTAACCGCTATTTCCCTTGGTCATAACGCGTAAACGGATGGAACAGTTTCGCTAATTCTTTATTTGTTCTGTTTATTATTGTAAGGAGAAGGTTCTTATGAAAGAAACAATTAAAGATCGAAATACCTGATGTGGAACCATAGCAGTCCAGCCAAACTATGAGAGATTAGAAAATAGCAACATATTAAAAGTTGTTGAGCGTAATGCGCATTTTCTATTGACGTACAATTATCGAAGGTCTGGTACACCTGATTTGAAACCCTAGCATAGCAGCCAAGCTAAACTATAAAAATACGAACATGGCACCTTAGGATAAGTTATTTAGCGTGATAAGTATTTTCAATTGACGTATAAAAATCGAAGGTCTGGCACACCTGATGTAGAACCCAGCAGCCCAGATTAAGTATAAGAGATACGAATATAGCGCCTTGGGTAAGGTTCTTCAGCGTATGAGCAGTTTCTCATAGGTATAAGAATCCGAACGCGCACCGGTGGCGAGTGAACAAAAATTAACAAACAAACACTATATTTCGTCGAAGAAATTTTGCCAATCCTTGTCCAAAGACCGCCCAAACTCAGTTACCCAGCTAATCTCGCGCGGAGTTGTGAAAAGGCATGAAGGCAGATTATAAAAGTGATTCGGAGTCTCTCGCGTTTGATACGAGCCGCCTGCCACTAATTAAATTATAAATTGTGTTGTGAATTTTGGGGTACGCTGGAAGTTACGACACACTCGCTTGCTCTCGTTACTCTTGTTACTCTATGGAATTGTGTTTCACCACAGCGCTGAATATAATAAATGGAGCAAAAAAGTGGCACCTAAAATACTTAGTTAACACCGAACCAGGCCTGTCTCACTTCCATACAAGCGGCGCAAAATCCCCGAGATATTTACCTACTATTCTGGAAAACAACCTAATTTCAACCTTTTGCATTGCGTATAGCGTTCATAGTACAGCGTGCGTTGCGTGTGCGACTAGTCGAGCGAGTGCCAGCCTATTGAGACTAGTCCGGTGACCGGACGCTTGCGTTTATCATACCTTAACTCGGGAGTGAAATTTCTGTACCGTAAGGTACTAATATATATTCTGTGACCGAACTGTCGATTTGTGAATTTCGGTATTTTTATACGCTCGAAAGTTTTACTGCTTATTTAACAAACCTAACCTTACCTAGGTTTGATCAATAGGTACACTTTTGACTTCATTTCCTATCAGTTAAATACAATAATGCAACCTTTATAAAATACGAAATCGGAAACACTTACCTACTGTAAAAGATGAAGAAATAAAAGAAAAAGCTATTTTAGCATAGATGTTTTTACATCTGCACTTTTATAAAATACTATCTTCCTCCCGCGGTTTTACCCGCGTGGTTCCCGTTCCCGTGGGAATATCGGGATAAAAAGTAGCCTATGTTACTCTCCGTCTTTTCTACTAATTCTGAGCCAAAACTCGAGTCGATTAGTTGATAAGTTAGGGCGTGAAGGAAGGACAAACAAACAAACTTTCCCATTTATAATATAATATAGTTAGGATTTGGACTTAATAGGCAAAAACGGTTCTGCTTGGGATCTACGACAGACAGAAACATACTCTTTACACATAAAAATTTTCAGCTTATTTCTGGTAAAATTAGTATAAAAAAATATGCAATGTGACTCACGCACATGAAATTAGCATTCAACTCAAAAGTCATAACAGCAAACATTACCGCATCAACATAGAACTATTCAGCTGTTATTGTTCAATTTACTGATTTATTGTGAGCCCGGTATAATCCGTTCAGCGCCGCACAAACTAAGTTAGCGTTAACTACAGTTTACGGTGCCCTTAACAAAGAGCATTCACAACCGAGCAATGGTCTACGCATCAAAAGGGAATTATTTGGCCCATAGGGAATAATGAACGGAACGATGTACAGACATTGTACAGATGTACAGACATACCGGTACATTAGATTAACGTGGCGACCTCCCAAGTAACACAGAAAGCATTTCAAGAAAGGAAAAGTAAACTTAGGTAGAACTTAAGATCCGTGTAAAGTTTTATTTAATAGTTGGATATTGACATATCAAAATCCTTTCGTAGCGCCTTTAGCCTTAGTGGAGCAAACTACAACGTTGCTGTACAGCTTTCAATTGTTTTTAGTGCATTTGGTACTATAATGGTATTTTTAAGTGGCAAACAAATGCTTAATGATGTCTAGTAGCATAAATGGGAACCATTTATCTACAGCTTATTTCTTTTGGTTCTATTATAGCATTTTAAAGTTGTATGTTTATGACTAAAGCTGTTTAATAGCATAAATTAGTACCATTATAACGCTACTAAATCTGCTATACCGGTGAACTCATACAGAACTACTTTACAGGCAATGGCACTGCATTGGCTCATTAAATGTCTCTCTGGCCTCTGGCTTAATAATTGTTCATGTGTGAGTATATATACTGCTGGCGACATTAATTAGACTATTAAAGGCTCACTGGTTTGCGAAAGACCGACACCATTTTGTAAATATTTTATAACCTAAAAATATTACCATTTGGAACTATTTATAAAAGCTATTATACCAATTAATAATTATATGACTTAATAATGCCCGACTAATACTATTATGTTGAATTATACAAAATTCGTTCTATACTAGAAATACAGAGGTTTTTTAGTTTCTTTCACACATAGTTTTGTGTTATATTTTATTTCAAAACCTTAAAATATCGAAGGCGCCTGAAAATTTTCAATGAGACTTATATAGACATTACAGTAAACTATATTGCGCAGTTATATTAAGGCATGGAATAACAAAAAAGTCATATCAAAAATATATCATCATGTCTCAAATATATTATTAAGTATACCTATCCGTTAGACCGTCTTCGTCCATATTATATTGTTAAAATACACGTTATTAAAGATCTTTTTGCAATGGCAATTAAGTTCTAACGGTGAACACTCAAAAAGCTCCAATAATTATTTTACATCATTTTAATGCTACTCTAATGCTTTGGAATGAAATTAACTTCTTCACTATCAAGAATATTGCAGTATAATGCATCTGTAATGCGATTGGCAACTTCATTGACCGTAATAATGCTTCTTTTATGCAATTGACACTATCTTTGACCACAATAATGCTAATAAAGTGTACTTGTAATGCTATTAAACAGCGCTGTGAACCTATTTAGGAACTAAAGCCGTATTTTTTTGTGCCCAAATAAGCATTACAATAGTCGTACAAACGTTTGTAATCCTACTGTAGAACTAACTCCAAAATGCTAAAGCGATACAGAAATGCTGTAAACCGGCTGTTATACTGCTTTGATGTGTTACTTGGGTTGACCTTGAAAGTGTTTAAATACCTAAGTAATAAGAGATGTCTACGCAACAGCGGAATTACGTTCTCTAGATTTCTACTCTGAGTACGTTTTTTTTTATACTGTGTTCTTTACAAAAAGTTGTTCGTAATGATGAGTTTGAGGTGGATTGGAGGTTTTGAGTCTTTCGATCAATTAATTTTTCAAAGGTAGACCTAATGTGGATATAGGTTGTCATCCCGTGGCGATCAACGGCCCCTCAAAATGTAATACAGAAATCCGTAATCTATAACAGGCATTTATAAAACCTAATATGTAAATAAAAAACCGTGTTAATCTGTGAAAGTAATATAATTAAAAAAAGTGTAAATTCAATCGATTACATTTTAATTTATTGATCAAAGATTAGCGCGATTTGCCCCTGGTTTGTAGAGTAAGCTTACTTAGTACGCTTGTAACAAATTCACTAAGACCTTTTTAATTTCCCTTCTCCGTTAAAAATAAGGGCCTTTTCCTTTTTATTTATGATGCCTACGTTATGTAGTCTCGACTCGAGCGTTCGCATTAACGTGATATACGAGAATTATGATGTAGGCAAGGAAAACAAAACAAATTTGTTTCAAGTGGAGAATTTATGTGTTAAGTTGCAGGGAAATTGTGTCCGTTTGTCACACTGATTTGAAAGCTGTAGAGTAATTTGATTTTTAAGTGTGAGACTGATGGTTTTTTTTACTGATTTTTATCTTAACTTTTCGAGAGCGTACATGGCCCGTACCATGACCTCTTCCTCTTATAGCAATCTTTTTCAGGATATTTTCAGGCCGTGAGCACAGATTACTAAATAATAGGGGTTAAAGTATGAAATTGCCGATTTTTTTTGTGATTAAAAGGTACATTTATTGCTTGATTTTATATTAAATTAAGATCATAAGGATCAAGAATAATGAATTTCATGGTTATTATTTTCGTTTCTTATACGATAAAAAATACCTCGAAAGATCCTTCTTTTGTTAGCAAAATTTACCACTTTATTTAATATAATTTATAAATTATTCATAATTTATAAAATAAAAATATAGCATTGATCCATGATTGTGAATAAAAATATTGTGGCATTAGCACTTGCGGTAGTATCTATAACAAAAATTGTTAGTATGGAAAACGAACTTTCTTTGAAAATCTTCATACAAATCGGCAATTTCATAGTTAAAGACCTAATAGTTACTTCGTAACAGATAAACCACTGTCTAAGAAATGTTTGTACTTGCATTTTATAATAGCCTACGGCTGCGCAAGAAAATGGACCGCAGCTATCGCGCAATCGCTGCGAAACGTCAAAATAAAAATGGTATTACTTAAGTGATTGCTAGGTTATCGCTCGCTGATGGTTCGTATAGTGACACGTCTCACTCTCTCGCGCTCCTACCTAGATGCGAGAGTGAGACGCCGCGTGTTGCTATGATGCTAGCGCCAAAAACAATTTGGTAGCAATAACAGGAACTAAATGAATGCACATTGTAGTTTATCGTTTGTTCGGTAGAGGCCGCACTGTTGATACGTGACTTAAAGCAATTATCGCGCAATTTCTGCTGTCGCATTGCTATTGCAAAGATAGACAATAGCCCCGCGTAATGTCTGCTGGCCGGTAGGCAATTATCGCGCGTAAGTACATAGAGTGAGGTGAGACGCCGCTATACACGCTTATAGCATTTTTTTACACTTTAGTGACAAAAAAAGAATAACGATTATTATACGATTGTGTTGTGACCAAACATTACCCGTATTACTTAATGGGCCCCTGTTCCCGCGATGACTAGACAATAATAAAATAAAGGTCGTAGCTTAAATTTGAATACTTGACTTATCCTTTGAATGATGGCCTCAAAATGCATCCACAGCACAGCAGATATCCAACACGGTTGGTTTTGAGAATGGCGCTTTTTCTCGCTCCACGTCTCCGGGTCTTGGCTTTTGCCAGTACGGTAAGAAGATATCAAAACTCATAATTATGAAATAAAACAACTTTTACGGATATCAACGCGCTATATTTCACACGGGATGACATCCCGTGACCACAGCAGCTGAAAAGGTGCCGAAACGTCGGGAAAATAAAAAAAAACCCCTAAAAAACCAAAAAATACGGACAATTACAACTTAGTTCGTGAAATATAGCGCGTTGATATCCGTAAAAATTGTTTTATTTCAATGAACAGCGCGCGCCAAAACATAAGATGTTCATAATTATGATCTTGGTAAGAAACTTAAAAGGTAAAAAACCAATATTTAGGTTCGTCGTCGTCGTCTCAGCCACATAACACCCACTACTGGGTATAGGCCTCCCCCAAAAGGTAGGGTTTGCCATAATCGCCACGCTTGGCAGGCGGGTTGGCGATCGCAGTATGGCCAAATTTGTAGGAGACGCTGCTGCCCGTCTCCTGAAGGCTGAGTCCCTTGGTCGCCTTTACGACATCCACGGGATGTTTAGGTTACGTACAAGTAACTTGCATTTTTTTCCTACGCATTGATTTCTCAAATATAGCTTTGATAACTTTCAAATACATTGTATTAAATCAATTTGCATCCGTTTCGTTTTGTATGCGAGCCATCAATCAGAATGTTGGTCGTTTATCGTCGTAGGCATCGCGTTTCCATCTCATTTAGCGGCATCTAACCGAGCCTATTCAACCCGAATCACCGCGTTGCAGATCATCAACAAATCAGTATCTTATTTTGAATTATAAACTTACCTAAAATATTGCCTTCCGGTAGGCGCAGCGGCGGCGTACCTATAGTATTACTCGTTACGTTCATTATGCTGCTTTTCTGCAAAAAATATTAAAATAACTATTAGTTTTTACTTATGTTAGTTTTAAACTTAAGTAACTTATTAATCGGTTATCGAGTATTTGTTCAAAATTATGAGTATTAAAAACTAGATTTAAGCGCGTGCTACGCACGTGTACCTACTCATTGGGGGTCACTTGAGAAAAAAGTTTTTCTGACCTTTGAACTAGATAAGGTCAATTAAAAATAAATATTTTATTTTTCCGGCCGTCTACATTTTTTTTGTGATTTTTGAAGCTATTAGTGAAGGCTGTAGGTGTTATACTCAGGGCGCTGGAGGGAACATTAGAATGGATAACACGGGCCTAATATATAGATTAGTAGTCTCTAAAAATCGAACATTGATAGTTGTAAATTCTCGTTAGCATGGCTATTGTTCTGAAAGGACGAAGGAAGATGAGATATGCATCAGTCGCCGGAGCCGAAATCGGCTAGGAACTGATGATGGAACTGATTATTATCCTAGTTCTAAAGGGCTTTTTGCCAATACTTGTTGGTTCGAGTCCCATCTATTTTCAAAGTTATTTTTTTGCTACTTAGGTATGGTAGTGTTAAGTTAGAATTTGTACATCCTACTTGTGTATTCTCTGACAGCAATTTTTTTTTATAAGTTAATAAACTTTGTGTTAAATCTACGTTTAAAAAGCACACCTTCTTTTGTTTACAATTTTGCGTGTCAGTCCCACAGGATCGTCCATCCCATAGGCAATGAGATATGAAACGTAACTCAGTGGACTCTATACAAATAGGTTAACAAAGCACGCACGAGCTTTACAAAGCGCTGTTGAGCAATGTTAAAGTAATATTACGAGTAAATTGCTCTTGCTGGACTGGAAACGAAAGAAAATTTACTTAGAATGTGCAAGATGTTAGCTGGTAGTGGTAACTCTGCAAACCCTGCAAGGTAGTTATGGCATGAGGGTACGATGTATGGTATGTAAACGAGTTGGCGCTGTGATCAACATATGATCAAAACTGCGAATACAGCTGATGGTCTACCTGTTCAGCAACGGGCGTAGCATGCGCACCTCGACAAAACAGTCTCGACCCTTTTCTCCCGTAAGAGAAGTACCCGTCTCGCTCACAGCGTACTGATATGAGTGGCGAGGCTATTACCTATCTTTGCAACGGCAACGCGACAGCAGAAATTGCGCGATAATTGCTTTACGTCACGTATCAACAGTGCGGCCTCTACCGAACAAACGATGAACTACAATGTGCATTCATTTAGTTCCTGTTATTGCTACCAAATTCTTTTTGGCGCTAGCGTCATAGCAAAACGCGGCGTCTCACTCTTGCACTTAGGTAGGAGCATAGGTAGGACCAATCACATACGTAATACCATTTGCATTTTGACGTTCCTTAGCGATCGCGCTATATCTGCGCGATAATTTCTAATTTTTAGGTTATATCCCCGCGGGATATCGCGACGACGCGAGATAAGTGTCGACAAAAAGACACGGCGTGCATGCTACGCTGGGGCGACATTGAAAAAAACTTTGCCTAAATAACCAGAATCCCCACCTTTACTATTATTTTTTTGAAAGAAAAAAGAAAAAAGAAAATCATATTTATTTGAGACAAACACGATAATAGGATTCATCAAAAAAACACAAAAAAGCACAGGTTTGTCCCAAAACGGTACTGACTCAGCATAATGCTTTGCTTTTTGGCCAGCGCTGGTCTTCCGTCGTACCGTTTTGGTGGGGCTGGGAGCCTTGTTATACAAACATAATTTAACTACATACAAAATATAAACTTACACTGCATCTGCATCAAAATTAAAATCAACTTAAAGCCTCTTTGACAGATCAAACAATACTAACAAGATAAAACATGATAAAATATACTATGAAAGTATTCTAGTCTGCGTTATCGGTCTATGGTAACATTATATATGTCAGTTATCTGTGGTACAACTACAAGCTCACAAGCCAAACAAACAATAACTTTAAAATTTGTGAAGCCAAATTGCCAAACAAAACAAAACTTTTTATGGTTGGGCTACTAGACCCAGGTCCTTAAATAATTATTCAACAACCCTAAAATGCTAACCTGAAAAACGTCAAGCGAACTTATTTTCTAAGAAGTTTCACAAATGTATACTAATCAGAGTAAGGCCACTTGCGCCAAGACCTAGTCAACATTTAACTCAGCGATTTGACGACCTGTTTGGCGCAGGGGTACTAACCCCACCTTCTGCGCCAGAGGTCCCGGGTTCGATCCCCGGACAAGACAAATATTTGTGTGCATGAACATGTCTATTTGTCTTGGTCTGGATGTATAATATGTATATTATGTATGTATTTACAAAAAAAGTATATAAGTATGTTTATTCGTTAACTAGTATCCATAACACAAGTTCTTCATGATACTTAACGTGGGCTAGATAATTGGTGTGATTGTATGGAAATATTTATTTATTTATTCATTATCGTTTAACTCGTTTAATTTAGCTTGGCGCAGTGGACCTTAGTATGTATCTAATCGCTTAACACGGCAATTTGCCATCTATTGCTTAAATAGTAAAACGGTGCGATGTTATATTATTATTTCACAAGTGAATAAGCTTTTAGCGTAAATATTATTGTGAACACAGAGAGTCACGGCACCCGGTGTTGCTCAGTGCACCGTGCCGTGCGGTCTAAGCCTGCACGTCAAAGGAGATTAGTTCGTTTAGCCGCTTGTTCTACAGGGTTGTCAGCATTCATAAATGTTAACAGGAATATTAAAAGCAACTTATAAGCTTCTAAATTCCATAAAGTAATAGAATTTTGCTATAATACATACTAAGTTTAGTTATCAATAAATTGTTGACAACCCTATAATTCTCGAACGTCGAATAGCGTGTGTCATATGTTGAAGACGGTCGTTGTGTATGGCCTTACAGTGATTTAGTGCAGTTGAACTAAACTTTATACAAAATGGCGTGGGGTTACTGGTCTGCGTCGTCGGTGCTGCCAGATCGCGGCCGAAGTCCCAGAAGGGCGGGGACTTCGGCGGTGCACGTGCACCCGAACCCACCCACGGCTAGAGAGGTGATGGAGACTCACGATGAAAGCATCATACATACGGCGTCAACCTCCCGTGATAGTAGAGACCACTCCGCGTCACCGCATTCTTCGTCAAACGGAGGCCATTCACACCACCACGAAGTGAGACACGCGGTCCCAGCAAGCGCCTTATTCGGAGAAAGTTACGGGGAGCTATCCAGAAGACCATCCCTCGACCTTGGGTCTGTTCGGAGCGCGCTAGCCTCCTGCTCCGGCGGTGGGACTCTAAGCGCCGGGTCGACGTTGACGCGCGGGGGCACGCTCGCGGACTACCTCCCCCCTACTCCGTGCCCCCACCACCACAGGGTGTACGTGGACCATCATAAGCACTACGAGCAGCCGATCCAGCCAGTGCATGTGGGAGTGCCGCACCACTCGCACTCGCACTCCCACTCGCACGCCTCCAGCCGCCACCACACGGACGACGAAGACGACCTAGAACCCGCCTACGCCACAGGTATTTATTTATTATTAGGGATAACAACAACCTTAAACAATCTTACTTCCAACAACAACGGTGAATTACAGCATCCACATTTTGTTTTAAAATTACTAGTTTATTCTTCAATCGGACAGGGTTATAATCAGAAATAATATGCCCAAATATGCATGCACTTCTCCTTATCCATCCATAAAGAAGGCTAGTGCCCCAGAAGTAGGGGCATTAAAAATGCCTGACGAAATGCATGCACTCTGCAGTAACAGCACGCCAAGCCAGCGTGAGTATTTATATTGGCGTTGTTAAGTTTCCTTTTCATAAATAGGGGTCTGACTATGACTATGACATAGCATAAAACTTTCCCAATTATCCGAAACAATAATTAATATGAGTTTCAACAAATTAGTTTGGCTTTTCACGCAATAGTCGTGTTTTGATGTTGTTGCAACGCGTAATAGGAAAAGTTTCGCTTAGATCATAATTTTATCGCGCCGATTTGCAGATGAATTAGCCATTAGACAGTCGTCAACTCGTTCAGTTTAAATGCAAAGTTGTAATTCGACGATGGCACGGCTACGGGGTTATCTGCGAGTTGTTCATTAACTCGCTACCCAAGTATTGTATTACATTAATTAGAAAACTTGGTCGTTTCACTCGGCTAATGTATTTGTAGGTACTGCCCTAGTTCTGAGGCTTTCATCGCCATTTTACCAGTCGACGCCTTTATGCGACAGATTATTTCTCCTGATAGAGTTGAGTTTTCCAATAAATTATTCTCATCTTTAACACTTGTCACAATAAACACTAATGTTTATATTTGCTTCACAACCACCGTCAACAGAATCTTCGTAGGGTTACAATAATACAAGGTAGAAAATATTTCTACAATACCAATTATGATTTTGTAAGGTAAATATTATGAACTAGCGGACGCTCGCGGTTTCACCCGCGTTCTTCCCGTTCCCGTGGAATATCGGGATAAAAGTAGCCTATAATACGCTTCGTCTTTTAAACTAACTCCATGCCAAAAATTAAGTGGATTGGTTGCTTGATTAGAATTTGTACTGATACTTACATGCAGATATTGTAAGTTCTAAAAGCTAGAAAATCTCGGGGCTAAACCTGAGCTCAAAAGCCAATTCCACGACTTTATTTCCGCTGAGTGAGTAATGTACTATTTTGCGTATATGTTCGTTCTGTTATAATACTTTCCCAATCCCATCTACTAACACTGTATACTCACTAATGTGCAAGCGAGGTTCGTTGCCAGAAAACTTAGCTGTTTTATTACACTAATGTATTTGCGCCCTAGTTTCTGCAATGTTCAGGCCTAATGTATTGCGTTGTTTCGTTTACAATACAAAGTTTGAGAAACCTTGATTGAGAGTTATACAATGACTGTCTTAATGTAGATAAATATCGGATAACATCACAAGCATCGATCTGATTCTAAAAGAAGTAGTTAAATAGAATCGAGTGGATAAAGTCCAAGAAAAGTGTAGCAACGTTTGGTCAAACGTCAATCCGGCTCGGTGGACCATATAATATACAGGGTGGATATTTAAGACGAGGCAGTGAGGGCAGGTACCTTAACCGTTGTTGCTACATGAAAACGTTCTTAGGAAACCATCCATAATTTTTTGAGAAAAATTGAACTGTATTCACGGATTTTGAAAAACAAAATACAGTCAGCAGGAAAATGGTCAGTTTTTTTAAATATAGATAGATAGATAAAACACTTCATTGCACACACAAAAATACAGACAGAAACACAAGAAAGAGTTAACATAAATGTGGGCAAAGGCGACCTTATCGCTAAGAGCGATCTCTTCCAGACAACCTTTGAGGCATAGGAAAAATAGAGAGTGAGTGGTAGTGCACCAGCAACAAGCAAGAATAACAAAATTTACATCAATATTACAGAACGTATAAATAAATCTACCTACATAAACTACTAAATAAATAATAATAAATATATTTTTCGCCTCACACGCTCTGAAAAGTAGGGTTTGGCAATCAGTTTAGGCGTAGAAAATCGCCTAGCGCGGCAAAGTACTTTTTAATTTAATACCTAAAAATATGTCTTAATGCGTTCCGAATCGCACGATTGACTTTTTGTTATATTTGATTCTTATTTTAAATAGCTTTCAATTAATTATAATACTCCGTTTTGGTTTAATTATATTATTTTAGTTCATTGAATCATAAAAACAATAACAATAAGATAAAACTATATGTTATAAGAATTTTATATTAGGCTGGGTGAGATTTCACAACATATAATTGGATTTCGGACTGTGACATAAATCTTTATTTTTATATTGTCTTTGTCTTGTACCTCATGTCAGTGTCAACATTTACGGAATCGTTTTTATTCTTATTAATAAGTAACAATATATTCCTACTTCAAATAACTTTGAATTAACTATAATACTCCCTTTTTTATTATTTTAGTTTTTTTATATCATTAAAACAACGAGAATAAGGGATATTTAGATTAAACTTTATGTTTAAAGAATTTTTTACCGGAAGTTGACTGCGGAAACAACCATAAAATGTTCCTCGCTGTTGTGAGGTGAAAAATTGTGTGTTGCGCTCGGCAGAAAAAAAATTTAGCGTCTCGTACCTTTGAAATCCTCGCATCGCTCAGGATTCACAGATGAGAATGAGATGAGAAGAATCTTAGAATCCTTCACTTGCTCAGATTTCAATAGAGGTAACTCGCCGCTAAATAACCAACTTTCCAGCCTTGCTTAACAAATAACTATTCTTAGCGAATATGTGGAAATACTTTTTCGCGATTTCTGGTACTCATACCTCAGTTAGTGTCTAAGACCGTTTTAATCCTCATAAGGAACAGGATCGATTAGTATCAAAAAAAGTTTTTTTTTAAATAAAATAAAAACTGCTGACTTTTTTTTCAAAATCCGTTAATGCAGTTCAATATTTCTCAAAAAATTAAGGATGGTTTCCTAAGAACGTTTTCATGAAGGTACAACGGTTAAAGGTACCTGCCCTTCGTAGCCCGTTTTAAATTTCCACCCTATATATCAATTAATTAGCTAAATAAAATCAACTGGGCCAGGTCGTGTCCATATGGTCCAGGTGTCGCTGGTGTTACGACCGCTGCATCATTCCTGCAGTCGTATGTTGGAGACAATAGAATTACTTTCGTTTAGGAATTAAGCTCTTCGGAAGTGGACTGTTTTTTAGATGGGTTGATATGGAAAACACTTGATTATAGACACGAATTTATTTTACACTCAATTTAAATATTTAAATACATGGACGGTGACAATGTACAGAGAGATATATTGCTCTATAGGAAACGGAAGCTAGAACATAATTATTTTTAATGCTATGTGGCCTGTAACATAGTTACTTGTTTATATAGACAAAAACACCTAAAACTGACAAAACACATGATTTTCTACTTGGTCACGAGGTGTTTGCCGGGCTTCCAACGAACCCTGGATCCTTGCCAGATTTGCCTACTGCGCCACCTCGGACCTACAGAAATAAGTATGCAAATACTGGCCAACAAATTCGATATTCGAACTCAGAACCTTAGCCGCATTGTAATTCCTTATTTGAATGTGCAATGGGGATATTTTAAAGGGCATTTCGAAGATTCGGAATTAGAGCGAGCCCCAAAATACATTAAGGGATTAAAGAGGTCGAAATCAAAATTACTTCCTTGAGCCGTCTAATATTTGTGATGAAACGGATCGAGAATTCGAGAGTCGAAGTAGATAATATAATTTGGGGGTACAGTAACGTAAACGAACTTCAAGTATAAAATATTGAAACAGGTTAATTTATGACTTTTTAATTTTGCATTTTACAATGCTATTCTCATGTGATAAATATTAAACAAGAAAATATACTACAAAAAAAGCAACTAGTGCCGGACGGGATGCCGTCAGGGTGACATGAGACTAGTTGCTTTTTTCTAATACATTTTCTTGTATAATATTTATCACAGGTTATTTTTTTTTAATATCTAGGAGCCAAGTTATTGTATGTGATGTTTTATAGTAATGACTGTAATTTGAAGTTATTGTAGATTTAAAGCTTTAAAATAAATAGTTATGCCATAAATAAAAGAGAAAGCTCGTAATATATCCCACAAAGACGTAACTGCTTGTCTTAAAAAGTTTGCATAATATACCTACAGTAGTACTAAATTAGTAATTTCTTTATTAGTGTGCATTTTCAAACATTTTAATACGTCATTAACTTTAATTTCTTGTATTATTCAAACACTTAACTATAAAAACTGGAATAAAGTAGGCAAATCAAAATCAAGAATAAAAGCTGCCATTTAAATGTCGGTAATAATAATTTACTAGCAATCGTAAACTAGCTCTATAGAGATGTTCGGCGCCGATGCCATAGCGCGTTCGAATTGCAATTGTAGCGGTTGAGAAACTTTCGCATTGGTCGGTAACGGGATGGGTGACCTAAACTTTATTATCTCGAGGTCCTCCGTGCTTAGGGAAGCACGTTAAGACATGTCCCAGCTGCATTTGCAGTACCCACCAATCCACATTCGGTTCGCGTGTTGGGTCATGGATGGCCCATCTTATTACTTATAAGGGAGATTTGTGCTTATGCAGTACGAAAGCTAAAATGGTTTATGATGATGAATTATAAAAACTTACACTACTTATTTATAAGTAAATCATTTAACAAAACATAAAAATATAACAGTAGGTTTTCTAGTTGTAGTTCAAATTGTATAATAAATCCTAGTATGTCTATATCGTAATTTCATTATTTCTATTCCTTGAAAATTAAGTTGAAATCAGTATCATTAATACATTGTTTGGCGCAGGGGTACTAAGCCTGCCTTCTGCGCCAGAGGTCCCGGGTTCGATCCCCGGACAAGACAAATATTTGTGTGCATAAACATGTCTATTTGTCTTGGTTTGGGTGTTTAATATGTATATTATGTATGTATTTACAAAAAAAAAGTATATAAGTATGTTTATCCGTTATCTAGTAACCATAACACAAGTTCTTATGAAACTTAACGTGGGCTAGATAATTGGTGTGTTTGTATGCAATGATTTATTATTATTATTATTATTATTGTTGCAAATAACCGCCTCTGTGGTCTAGTGGTACAACCACCGGTATCAGACCCAGGGGTCCCGGGTTCAATTCCCCGCGGGGGTACAATATGTATTCGGTTTGGTTGGTGGTAGGACTTGTAAGTCCGCCTGGCTAGCTACCACCATCTTATCTAAGTCTGACGCCATAACAACAATGTTTTCAGCATTGTTTTGTTCCGGCAGTTAAATATTAGAAAGCCAGTTCCTCAGTGATTGAGTATTCCGGGAGAGGATCGCTTCCATCTTCAGCCTTATCAATACTTAACATCAGGTGATGATGATGATGGCTAAGAGGTTCCCCGTCGCTCATAAAAAAAACAATGAAGACTATGTTAATGTAATAAAAATCACAAAACTTCTCCTAAACCATTCCGACATCCGCATTTACAGACTAAATTACTGTTGCATAAAAATGCATTAAACCATTTAGAATACCTACGTTATGCAAAAAGGAACATAAAAGCTCGCCACTCGACATCTGCATAGCGGAGATATGAGCAGGTTGAATGAATGAATGAGTTGGAACGCTTACAGCGAATGTAATTATGCATCCTATTCAAGCCGCGAATGTAACTGGCGACCTGTGACCCAACGACCTAAATACGTTCGTTCCATTCGGTCACAAATGAATTTTTGTTACTTCAGACTTTTTGTTAATGGAAGAGCTACCTTAATGATTACTACCTAGGTTTTAGCTCTTTTTAAGTTTTTTTTTTGTATTTTCGTTATTATGCACTGGAATTTAAGTGAGGTTGCTTCGTTAAAATTTGTCCATTAATATGAAACAAGATACTAAAATCAAACGGAGCATCAAATATTTCCTTTATTTCATTACTTTACTTATTTTAGATCGTATAAGATCTTATAAGTGCGTTCAAGACTTTTGTTAAAAACAGCTATTATTCAAACATATTTACTTGCATAAACACTCACAAGCAAAAATATGGAATCACTTTTTTACAAGTAACAAGAAAAGTGATTCCATATGTTTGCTCGTAAGTATGGTATACAGAGAAAAGGTCCAAAGATTTAAACTTTGGGAACCTGTCAGGAAATCACTGGTACCTTTCTGTTACACTAAAATCGGCAGTACTGACTAACCGTCTATGCAGACAGAAGAAGAAGTCGTGTTCGCTATACTCCGATTTTCAAATAATAAAAAATATAGACGTTCTCATTTTACTTATACTGCAACAAAGACAAGCAAAGAGTAACTGGTTTTAATACATTAGAAATTTTCATTGTAATATTTGAGTTTCTATTTTTCAGAGTTGAGATCTCATCTCAACTCTAGTATCTCATTACTCCTATATAGGAAATACAGAGTTTCAATGTAGGTATATCGTGTTCTCCTTGACATTGACGTGGGTCCGAATGGAAGGATCGAGTTCGTTGTGGGGTCGTCGCTTCTCAAACTTCTTAACCCAGTCATGTATACGTAACAGATTGAGCGCCACTGTTGGAGCCTCAATTTCGTATTGTGACAGATGATAAAATATTGATATGAAACACTTTGGTAATGGAAGAAAAGAGGAAGTTGATCCAAATGTGGTATTGTTGCGATTATTTAAAGAAAACTTTATCGTCGTCGTAGTTATCTTATTTACGTTTTTTTAGTATTTCCTCTTTCCCATCATTTCTATTCCATCGATCGTCTCGTCATTATCTGTAAAAGAACCGAGACGTCGTTAGATTAGAAAAATACTTTATTCATTCATTAATTGTTTTTGTTTTTCATGTGTCATATTATGTCTATGTTTAGTAGGTCTGTACCCAATAAAGATTTATTCATTCATTCAAAAACCATACTAACAAAAAATCCTAATATGTTTAAAACTTTCTGCTATTAAAAACAATCCCATTGTAAAAAAAATATCCATCTCAGTTTGTATGCGCGAAAATCTTAGAATATCAATAGGATTTTAAATTATTGCACTTACAATGTTACGTCCCGTCTCGTCTGAGTGATAGTAGAGTTGTTGATTTTTTCTAGTATATTTTCTACTACTTACCTATTTTTTAATATCCTCTTTTTGGTTTATCAATTAAGGCCTACACACACATATCTAACAAAAAATGAAACTTCCTCCTAAATTCAACAGTGAGGTGGAACTCGTTACGTTTACGGCGGCCATCGACGAACCTGCGTGATCCCATATCCCGTGTGTCATTACCATAAACTTTAATCGCCCTGTGGAACGCGCCCTGGACATAAGTTAAAGGGTTATTTTTTTCGCACAGTTTTTTCAGCCACGTAGGTACCTAAGCTACCCACAGTGAGTGTATCTGTAACAGTCAATATCAATTGTAAAACGCTAAATATAACGTTCAAAACGAATCAACAAGTTAATGAATTTATAAAAATAATAAAATTAAAATAAAATGGTTATAAAAATAAAGTGACTTTTATAAAACTTTTATATTTTCTTGAATAAATAGGTGATTGTATTCAACGCATTGTTTTATAACTTGTAATTACGACGCGTCGTACAATATAAGGAAAGAACCTATATAAGTTAAGGCATAATAAACACTTCGTCGTGCTTGTTTCTAGAAGAATCGAGAACTATTTAAATTTTATGCCGCAAGTAGAAAGTAATCTCAAAACGTCAAACGAAAACATCTGTCAACGTTGACACTTAAAATGTTGGCGGGCACTTTTGGCGGGATACTGTTCCGTTTTCCCGATTGCATCTTCGGCTATTTACTATAACAACGTTCCATTCCACAAACAACTCGGGTTTTTTTTTTATAGGGAGATGAATTAAACGAATTATAAGTTAACGGATTATGCTACATAATTACTTATAGCTTGATAGTAGATTATCCAACAATCAAAGACGAAAAGCAACACAAACGTTTACTTATAATAAAACATGTATTCTTTAGCAAGTGCAGACTAAGTTCAATTAGTCACTTAAACCGTTAAGCCGATTTGTGATCAAGTGTGCACGTATTAAGGCTTGTATTTCTTTCTTCAACACATCCTTCATTACCCTCATCCCAACGCAGCCAACATTATCGTCACAAAGTAAAATGTTACCAGAAACACCGTTCTCGGCTTCCGTCATACTTGAAAACTGCTAGCTCACTTGAGTTGCTACTGTTTTGACTGAAATATCTGATTGTTTGTTTGTTTGCTTGCATTGAATAAGCTCCGAAACTACTGAACGGATTTGAATGAAATTTGTACACAGATAGTAGATGGTTATGAACATAGGATACTTTTTTCCTGATATCCCACGAGAACGGGAAGCAAGCGGATGTAACCGCGAGCTGTCGCAAGTGGAATTTTGTTGCACTGCTAAGTTCAGTTCAATTTATTTATTATGCATTCATGATATACACATACATATGTGACCCTGCAAGGGCGCAGCAACTTATTGAAATTATAATAGTACTTATATCTTATCTATAATGATTAATCACAGTTTAATAATAGTGCCGTGTGGTGACGGCCTAAGAATACAAGTGTCACCACTCCCTTACATGCCTGGGATGTCGTAAGAGTCGACTAAGAGGCTCGACGCATTGGAAACCTGTGCGAGAGAAGGAAAACTTGAAACAACCCCTCTACCAACCCGTCTGGCCAGCGTGGTAGCAGTAGGCTAATAGCCTCCTGTGAACGCTACAATAGGCGTGAGCTAGGAGAGGCTTATGTCCAGCAGTGGACGTCTACAGGCTGATGATGATGATGGACAGTTTAATAATACACCTATACTAGTGAATCGTTAAATGATTTTTCTTCAAATAAAAAAATGCTTATAAATCTAACAATATTTATTGATGCTTCAAAAGTCTTTGCTATTTCCTTGCTACCTTACAAGTTTTACCACAGTCTGGCCTGCACAGGTGCTTGTAAACGGAACAAAAGAACAAGTAAGCACGGAACTAACCTTTATAACAATATTGTCGTGATATGTCATGTAATTTCAATAATACTGCTTATTGATTTTTGATAACCGCAACTGTAAACGTAACATCAATTTGTGTGTGCGTGCCAGAAATGGCACTTTGCTTGAGTGTTCTCTTTGCTTAGGCTCCTGTGGCTCCTCAAGTACTCTGTCCTATCGTGTTGTACGGGCAGAATGTCAAACAGAGGGAGTGTGTTACAAATTTGCGGTAGGCTCCTCATGTTTCTCACGTCCTTACTAATGAGTGACCGCCCTTCGTGATAAGACAAGGTTGTTATAATATTATTTCTGGAATTGTGAAAATAAAGAAATTAAATGTGTTAGTACTTAAGTTAGGTAGTAGCAGTGCAGTTCCGTTACAAATATGCAGTCAGTTTATGAATTGAAAATTTGAAGTTGAAAACGTCTCAAACTATTGTATGAATATTTTGTTTCGAGTTGAGTTTGAGTATCGTATCAGCATGGCGCTTGCATGAAAACTTTACCCTGTACTTAAAGTACCCTTTTAGTGCAAACACAAATTTATTAAAAAGGAAACGATAATTATTTTCATTCACTTTTTGAATTCGATATGTTTTAAAATGAAGCTTATATTTTTACAATAATACCTGTATACAGTATTTCTTTTAAAACGAAATTGCTTTTAAAACTAAATTTTGTGCTACAAAACGCGTTACAATTCTGAAAATCAATCTGAAAGTCTGGAGAAACGCCGCCCGTTACGCCCCCGCAATTTTTCACAATTAACGGATTATAATTGTGGAGGTGGCCACGTTCGGGGTTTATGGGCCAATCTCGGCGGCACGTGGCCGGAATCCGCGATGGGACGAATCTGGATTAAGCGGGTAAACAATCTGAGTGAATTTTAAAAGAACTCACCTGAATGTTTAAGTGGCCTACCTTTGTTTTAGCATGATTGTTCCTGTTCTGCTTTTGTGTCTTTCTAAAACTGTCTTTGATCGGTAGTAGAATAGAATTTTTAAATACTTTACGGCCTCTTTTTCATAAAAACTTAAGAAAGAGAAATAGGGAGAATACTAACTATTAAATTGCAAACTTAGATACTTTTTAAAAATATGTAAGTAATTATATTTTTATGAATCACTTTTTTATACCATTAAACATAGAATGATGCATCTATGCTATGATATAGTTTAATATCTGAAATCGGTTTCAATATTATTTCTTGACTAATGAAATCAGCGTAGTTATGTATTCCAAGAAATACATCTAGACTTCTCTACACCGTCTACAAGGTCTCGGAAAACACCAATCACTATTCATTACACCAACAAGCATATCCCAATTACAAGATAACAACATCGGCTTAAGAGCTCACTGGCCGTATCTGGCATCTTAATCGTCCGACGCTGGGCCCAGGCCAGATTTGGCGCAGATAAGCTCAGGATCACATCCCTGACCCGAGCTACGTCATATCCGTCAATCGTTTATAACGGAATAGGTTAGACATGTTGAGGGTTAAGTTTGGAGCTGAAGGTGAAGCTTCAAAAAGAAAAGTTTTGTCGATTGATTGGTGCAAAAGGACCGAAATGCATGGAAAATAAAATAACCGGAAAAACTTCTGTGACATAAATAAAAAGTGAAATCCAGCTAGTTTCGTAAAAAACTTATAAGACGAGTAATTTTTTTTATATTTTTTTCCCTAAAATATAGTATTGAAAAATCATGAAAAAGGATTTCAATTCTCAAACAAATTCCTCAACGGTCTTTCATTTCTGACAGGTTTCATAAGATTTGTCAAGTTCTTCATGATTGAGGCAGTTCTTAAACACGCAAACCAACACCAGCCCAGGAACTGAAATCGCTCAAGGGCATACTGTATTAAGGCTTTCTAGGGCATCTTTTTGTAATCGGTACTACTTCTCCATTCGCTTTAACTTTCTTTTTGTCCAATCGATTGCCTTCCATCTTCCGTACCTTGTACCACACAAGCCCGTTTACATATTACGGACAACCCCTGGCTAATAGCCGAATAATTTGTTGTGCCTAGCCCGCCCGCCTGCACTCCTATTGTTCACTGTGCCCTAATATGCAGATGTAATCTCAACCGTAGCTGGAAACAATTTGAGGGACTTGTCAGAGGAAACACAGGATATATCGGAGATTTACCACTCGCAATAGGTTTGTCCAGAATTTCTGTTGGAGCACGAATGAAATTGAGCTGTGCGCTTATAAAGGGGTTGCCTTTCGTGCCTGTTGCTTGTTGTTGTGATTGTGGAAAAGGATGTGGTGTAAATAACCTTTTATTCGAATTGAAATAGCTTTATTGAAAAGTTAACGTTTTATAACGCGCTCGTTTTATAAATTATTCATCACCTTCTGATGGATAAAGAGATTAACCAATAAACCTAGTTAAATAAATCAACATCTAAAATTTTTGGCTGTGTTAACAAACAAAAATGTGAAAATCTAGGAAATTAAATAAAAACCGGCCAAGTGCGAGTCGTACTTGCGCACCGAGGGTTCCGTAAAATATTTTTTATTATATGATGTAACAAAAAAATTGCAATTTTTCCTTTATCTGTACTATAAGACGTTACTTCGTACCAAATTTCAAGATTCTAAGTTTACGGGAAGTACACTGTAGGTTTTGATTCCCGTGCGAGTTTCGAAAATTTGCGGCATAAACGGCTGTATCTTTTGATTGCTGCTAGCTCCAACGGGCTTACCGTCATCTATTAGAAACCATCATATCATAAGAACGCTTTGTTTGCGTTTTGTTTTTGTTGAAGCTGTCACATATTGACACATTTCACACTTGGAGGCGATGATTGAGCGAAGTGATCACAAAACTTTCGTCAAAAAACAGGCTTAACTTAAGAGATTCGTAGTACGGAATAAGATGGTAAGATTGAAACAATACTGCGCTAAGAGATGGCGGTAGGCCCTCAGGGGACAGTAGACCTGAGTATTAGATATAAATTTCAGTTTGATACCTCCACGCGTTCCTGAGAAAAACGGTATTGACAGACGGACGGACGGACATACGGACAACGAAGTGATCCTATAAGGGTTCCGTTTTTTCCTTTTGAGGTACGGAACCCTAAAAAAAGGTACTTATCAATAACTGCATTAGCAATTCAAAACTATAGATATAATAATAACTTTAATAAATATATAATAAAATATTTTTGTTTATACAATATGTTAGTCACGAGTTTACTCAGGTGATGAAAGATTCTTCACCTACTTCGTTTTTCGATAGGGCTGTCAGTTTGTTGATATAAAGATGTCGGTATTGAGAAATACATAAATATTTACACTGGTCATGAGACCCACTTTGTTTCGCGAGGTATATTTCTGCTATTTGTATATTGCTGTGAACCAGTAGCCCACAGTGTATCAAACAAAATATAAGGGGATATTTAGCAACAGACTCGCACAATTTTTTCGAGTAACCGACCCGATGTTTTTCTTTCATACGTTATACAATACATATTTATTTTGCATTAATGTAAAGACATAATACACAAACTCAGATTTTCCTGGCAGAGAAATACGACACAAGGAGATAAACGAAAGTGCTTTTTGGGTAAATCTTATGGAGATTCCTGTTCTTCCTTGAAATGAAGCAAAACACTCTAGAAATTCATATCAATTTATAAAGAAATCTATTGCAGAGCAGTGAAGGAAGATTCTTCAGTCACTAATCTTTCCAGCACTACCAATCACACCAGTGGGGGCTAGAGCCCATCAACATGATTTATTAAAATTCGATTGACTTGATTTGTATGGATTTACCACTACATACGACATACACTTTTTTTTGAGCACTCGTTACGAAAACGCCTAAAAGCGCCGCTCTGGGGGCCTACCGCCATATCTTAGCGCAATATTGTTTCAACCTCACCATGCTATTTCTTACAACGAATCTCTTAAAGTAAGCTTGTTTTTTGACGTCTTTCAATCATCGTCTGCAAAGTGTGAAGTCTGTCAAAATATGACAACTTAAATAAAAACATAACGTAAACAAAATATGATAGTTTCTAATAGATGATGGACGCCCGTAGATCGTCCGGTCGTTTTGTAGTGTTAATTGTATCTACCACTCAATTTTTGTGCCGGCCATAAAAAAATCATGACATCCACCAAAAATATTGGAAAAAAATTTACTCGGCCACAAGTGAATTCTCAGACGGGAATCGAGCATTGGTCTGGATTTCCAAAGGTCGCGGGTTCGATTCCCGTCTGAGAATTCACTTGTGGCCGGGTTAATTTTTTCCAATATTTTTCTATTTAAAATTTACCATAAGTATAAAAATAGCATTGAAACATGCAAAAATTACAAAATCATAAGAATCCACCAAAAACTTTCAGAAGGAACAGAATAGGAGTGCTTCTTGATCTTTCGAACGAGTAACTCAAAAAATTTTATGCTGAGGCCTGCCCTGCCTTAGTTGCTCACTTCGTACTTTACTTGTATTTTCTACTTCTTTGGGTGATGTTCGATACTTACGGTTTTTTTTTATGAAGTACGGGGAGACTCTTAGCATTCATCATACCTGATGTTAAGTATTGATAAGGCTGAAGATGGATGCGAGCCTCTCCCGGAATCCCCAATCACTGAGAAACTGGCTATCTTATCTTTAAGTGCCGGAACACAACAAATGCTGAAAACATTGTTGTTATGGCGTCAGATTTAGATAAGATGGTGGTAGCTAACCAGGCGGACTTACAATAAGCCCTACCACCAACCAAACCGAATACAATATGTACCCCCGCTGGGAATCGAACCGGGGGCCCCTGGATCTGATACCGGTGGTTGTACCACTAGCCCACAGAGGCGGTTAAAATGGTAATGTTAGGTAGTTGCTTATACATCTTTATACATACATGTTTCTTCTTTCTTTCTTTCGTTAGTATAGTATCAAAAGCGGTAGGTAAGTACTCACCGTCCACCTGAACAGTTAAGTTATTCGCGTTTCAAATAATTTTTTTTTTTATCTTACAATTTCCAGACACGTGTAAATATATGTGCTTATATGGGTGTCCCAGATTTTGATGTTTCCCGTCACGACCCGCAAAAAGTCCCGGTGCGATCCTTATTCCTGTGACGTCACTTGGATGACGCGTACAAATCACTCTGCAGGGAAAATGTTTACGTAAGTAACGTGGATAAGAGGGTTCCCAATTTCGACCTTTTTAGTTGGGTTTTAAATAGCTTGGAGGTAGGTTTACTTTTTCGCGGTCTGTTTTAACTACAAAATAATGCCACTACACACACTCACGTTTAAAATTAATGTTGTATAGATAATTCGATCGAAATTCACAGCATCTTGTATGGAGTCAACACAAAACATTGTATGCGAGGTGAAGCTGCCTTATTATTGCAAGAAAAATGGTATGCCTAGTCATTGTTTTCGAAGTTTGAAACTTTAAGTTTTGAGCGTATCATTGGTCAGAGGAGTGTAATTTCATCCCCTAAGTGTAAAGTCTCATAATGTCACCCGTACCCTGCTGGCTTCCCCAGGGATCTCTACGACATCGTCTGCGAACGTATTCCCGCGATCCAGCGTATTCCCGCGACCTTCACCTGACCGTTGATTCACCTTGTACGGGATCAACCTTCAGAGCGTCTAGCACGTTGCGAGAACAACTTATGTAATTATAAATACTATATTTTGGTAGATAATAGTAGTAGCTTTTATCCGCAAAAAGTCATAAATATGAATCCACACGTACATATTTTTAGAAATAATCCTTTCAATCAGCTTACTTCCTGCGAACAAAAATGTTTTATGGTGGAGGTTTATAAATAAAGTCCCTTTGCATTTCCAATAAAACAATTAAGCAACAAAGTCTGTGAATAATCGTTATAATATGCATTTACGTGACCCATTATTGGAGAGAAAATATAGGAAAATACTGCAATGACAAAGGCGAAGCTTTTAATTCAAAGAAGAATTCTAACCACACCTCCATGCAGTCAAATCTACCTCAAAAACAAGCATGTTATAGTCCGCGCTGATCTAAGCTGATCTTTGCATTTGTGTGAGTGCACATAGATAGTTTGTAGGTATCGTGTAAAAAAACAAAAAACAAAAAGCAACAGGTGTTGGTACTAGTACATCTATGTGCACTCACACAAATGCAAAGCTCAGCTCAGACCTCACGGACTGTACACATTTATTACCGTAAGTCCGTGAAGTAGTACCTACCGGTACAGAAATTTCACTCCCGAGTTTAGGTATGATAAACGCAAGCGTCCGGTCACCGGACTAGTCTCAATAGGCTGGCACTCGCTCGACTAGTCGAGTCACACGGCAGCGAGACGGCAGACAGTTATTGTACTATGAGCGCTATACGCAATGCAAAAGGTTGAAATTAGGTTGTTTTCCAGAATAGTAGGTACATATCTCGGGGATTTTGCGCCGCTTCTATGGTAGTGAGACAGGCCTGATAACGTGAAGACATTCAATATCGTAGAAAGGGAGTGTGTCGACTGGGTCTATATTAATTCGCTTAACGTAATAAATGCTCCTAATGCAAATTGGCATAACGTTATTACTTACAACAATATTTCGCATAACTGAATACGCATAATGTAAATGCGTATTACGTTAATTGTCTTAACGCTGACTTGGCATAAATGTATTAGCATAACGTTACTTTGCACAAATATTAAATGATATAATTCTGTTGTCTGAAAACAATTTCAGTTATGTTATGCATATTCAATTATGCGGATTCATTATTATGCGCAGTAAGTGTTATGCTTATTATGCCTGTTCAATGTTATGCACAATTACGCTATGCCAAATCTGTTATGCGAATTCATATTATGACAATTCATGTTATGCGTATTAAGGAGCACTCGTGTGGACTGCTCTGTTTCGCCAAAGGATTGCGAGACGCTTGACCTTGCTAAAACAGTTTTTTTTTTTTTTAATCCTTCAAAGCATATTCTCTCCTATTCTACACACGGATCTGGAGGGTCTTCACCCTTCCTAGAATATTTGTCTCAGTAAAGTGGCGTTGTCGACATCCCCCAGCGAGGGCCTGCGAGTGGTTTGAATATGCTAAGTGTCCTCCAGTCGCTCCTGACCCCTTTCCACGCAATAATATTGGTATTGGAATTCTTCCCTACCTGTATAAGAAGTATAGAAAGAACAAGTAGCCTATTTATTATATTTAGGATTTTTAAAGTTTACCTTTAATTCTATCTTAATCGTAAAAATACTAGAAACGACAGGGCTCACAAGTGATTCACAGGCGGGACTCGAACTCGCAACTTTTGGATTTCCGGCCCACTACTCTTCCAATTGTGCTACCTATTGCTTTTTCTGAATTAATTAAATATAAAGTAGTGATTAATACTACTGCACCATCGGGCCCTACAGATAAATGGACGATGGAGGTTTTATTACATATTATGCAATGCTGTTGATGTATATTTTAACTGCCTCTGGGTTGTACAACACCACCGGTACCAGACCAAGAGGTCATAAGTATTTATGTATGTTGATAGATAAGATTGTTGAGTGTCGGCAGTAAGTGATAAAATATCCTGTTCCTCAGTGGTTAAGTATTCTGGAGGCTTCCCCTTTCAGTCTTACTGGGTAATCAGGTATGATGAAGACTACGCGTCTCCGCATTGTTCAAAAAGTTCAGAATCAGGTTATTGTGTGATATTGTCTGATTAATTTATTGCTTTAACATCAGAAAGAAAATGAACCACACTCCATTTTAAAACCCACAGACCTATATTGAGAAACGAAAAGAGCGCTTCAATCTGTATGAGAACCTAGCGTGTCTTATTTTTCGTACCTACGATAACGTCACGGTCGAGATTAAGTGATGTGATTTAATTGTTTAATTTTGCATTCTACAATGCTATTTTTATGTGATAAATATTAAACAAGAAAATATACTAGAAAAAAGCAACTTGTCTCATGTCGCCCTGACGGGATTCGAACCAATTATGGCACCTATGAGGACACGTCGAATTTTTCTAGTATTCGTCTTTCTACGGTGTTGGCCACCGTCGCGTTTCATCAATGAGAGAAATGAATGATGTGGAAATGTTATGAGTGACGCCTGTTTTCATGGCAATGGTCTCAACTCAAACGAACTGACTTAGGTCAGAATACTTTGACTGTGAATCAAACTTTTTACACGCAAGGTAGGTAAACTTTTACCGTCTATCTCGATATAGGTGACAAAACCGCTGTATGCACTCGTCTCAAGTTAACATGCAAGCAAACATTTCCTTGTCCATTGAGCTGTGACATTCGATTATCTTACCCACATTAATTATGCACATGAGATGAGCAGGCAAGCCAGGGGAATGCGGTTGTACTTGTGACGTCATTTCACGCCTGAATGACCATCGACAAAACGCTGCATGTTAGTTAATGATGCGATCGTTTTATACCTATATTTTGCATATACTACACTCACGATTTGTGGTCAGAGATTAGATATTGGCGCAGAATGCTTAGCTCTTATTATTTAGGGAAATATAATGTTTAATTAACAATGTTTTACAATTTTGTTCGAAATTAAGAAATATTACTTAAATATAATAATAAAATAATAAGTATATGTCATGATAATAAAAATAAACTCAAAATTAAAACAGAATTCACAATAATTACTAACATTATTAATAACAATTAAGTTAAAATTAATTAATTAGAAATAATAAAAAAATAATTACACATGTCAAAATAAAAATAATAAATATGCTATATAGGTCACATAGTAACCGTTATTTTAACATTCTCTTAGGTAGGGATAGAATTTTGGATTGAAGGTAATCCTCATAAACGGAGGACTCGATAACAAATGCAATCATGGTTAAAATCCCTTTTTTTTGTAATAATTATTGTACGGTTTGCACCGCACAAAGTATGTCACCGCGTCAGCATTTTAATTTTTAATACATTTCTTTAAATATAATTATTGTAATTTAGTCAGTCACATCATATCACTTCAATTGTGAACTCGTTTGTAACAAGACATAAATAAACATTTATAAATCGGCAAGGATTTATTATTTATCAAGAATATCAAGATCCAGCAAGTCTGTTGAGTGGCAGCATCAAGGCACTACCCAACATTGTGGTCCTTCGAAAAGTAAGGTGATTTAGTGTTTTTTGTGTTTTTCAAGTGTTAGCGAATCGGTTTGGTCGGCCTCCCACAAGCGGGTCTCACCGGCTAGATTGAGAACAGGGCGCACATAACACTTGTTGGCACATTAGACACTGAATTATCAGGAACCAGCAAGCCTGCAAGCCACAAGAGCAAGTTCAAGCGTGGAACCATTGTTGTGAAATACAAGTCCACTGCATCATCAAGTTTGCGCGCACCAAAAATTATCACTATCAAGAATAAGGTATACCTAAATAATCCAGTTTCAAGTTTACGAGTTCACACCAATTTATCAAGACAACAAGTTTATCAAGTTTTCAATAAAGCAAGTATATATCAAGCTATATCAAGATGGATATGAGTGACCTACTTTACCGTCAAGCACTATTATCAGAAGAAATTAACAAAACTTTAATAAATTTCAAGAAGGATGGTCCATCACGTAGGACCCCAGACCACATCAAGAGACGTCTGGAATCACTGGAAAGATATTGGAATGAATATACATCAAACCATGCGAAGCTTTCGGAATGTTTAACAGCGGATGATGAATATTTTGTCGGAGGCTACTATCAACAAACAAAACAAAGTTACATGGAAACTAAGCTTTACATCGAGAAATCAAGCATCAGCATTACTCCATCAAAATATCCTACTTCTGTACCCCCGATGACGTCACAGGAAAGTAAAAACTTTTCACAAGAAGCTCAACAAGATGAAAGCTCAGCTTTCGAGGATCCTATCACCACGCAAGAAAGAAATGTTAGACCATGTAAACAAGACTGGAATGCAATGATGAATACCTCGGATGCCGGTAACTACAGCAAGCTCGATGAGAAGTTTAAAAAGCAATTAAGTAATTTTAAGGCGTTTGCAAGAACCGTCTCCAATATCAATGTAGAAGCTATGCAAGAGCTTTGGGAGTTCGAAGACTCGCTAAGAGCGCTTCAGACACGCTGGAAAGCAATAGATCTTCTTCACTGGGAGATAGACAGTGAAACGAACAGTTCCAACCTGCAATACGAGTCAAGCTTCACGGAGCACGAACAAAAATATCACGACATGAAGAAAGCCATAAATAGCAAGCTATGGTCTGTCTCGCATCGAGAAAAATCAACACCTCAACTCGACATCCCTATCTTCAACGGAAACTATCAGCAGTGGGTGTCATTTAAAGACCTCTTCAGCGAGACCATACACAAAAATCCAAGCTTATCAAATGCGCAGCGAATGCAGTTCCTCAAGAGCAAGCTTAAAGGGGAAGCTGAGCGTTTGGTCCAGCACCTACAGATTAGCTCAGAAAATTATATAACCTGTTGGGAAATATTGAACCACAGGTATAATAATAAAAAGTTAATTTTCACAACCCATATGAACACTATGATGAATATCCCTGTGACGCAAATATCAAACGCCAATAATATAAAACGCCTTCATGACGTCACTACTGAATGCCTAAACGCTATTAAAAACCTTGGCGTAAATATTGATACATGGGATCCGATATTAGTATATCTTTTAGTTCAGAAAATCGACGCTGAAACTCATAGTGACTATTTGGAGTCATTAAAGGAACCTCGAGAACTACCAAGCCTGAACGAGTTTCTCACATTTTTGGAAAACAAGTTCACAACCATGGAATCAGCACGTCGGAAACAAGAAAATCATCAACAACGGGCTATACCATCAACATCAAGCAGACAAGATAAATCGTATCAATTCAAGAATTTTCATAACAACAAGGTTATGCTACAATCAAGTTCAAGAAACAAGCTACTTTGTCCCATCTGTAAAAGTTCAGAACATGGTATTTATTTCTGCAAGCAATTCCTGGAAATGTCATCGACACAGAAACGTCAAGCTATTGCGAAATTAAATTTTTGCTTCAACTGCCTACACAGTCACAACGGAAAACCATGCTCATCAAATAAACGATGTCGCGAGTGCAACGAACGCCACAACACGCTGTTACACGCAGCGTATGCAAAAATGAACGTGACACCTACTGACGACGTGAACGTGACGTCAAGGCCAACGATCACAAACTGGGAATCGAACAAGCGATATGAACGACCGAACAACAATACGCACGTTACTCAGCAATGTGACGTGCCCGAAATTTTATTGGCCACCGCCTTGATAAAGGTCAAAAGAGCAGATGGAGAGTACCACACTATGCGAGCACTAATCGATCAAGGCTCACAAGTGTCCCTAATTACATCGAAAGCTGCTCAGCTTTTATGTTTGCCCCGCCAAAAATGCAAAGGAATAATTACGGGTGTTGGCACCAAGGACAACATCTGTAATGGAATAACAACGATCAGCTGTAGTTCAACAACTGAAAATTACAAGTTTACCACCGAAGTTTATATTATGAAGACTTTAACTCGAAACTTACCGAATGATTCATTCACAAAACCAACATGGGACTTATTGCAAGAAATTAAGTTAGCCGACCCCAACTTCAATATAAGCAAGCCTATTGATATTTTGTTTGGAGCTGATATCTATTCAAACATCATAATGGATAAAATATATCGAGTTGGAAATAAAACACCTATTGCTCAAGAGACAAGACTTGGGTGGATTCTGTGCGGCAAGGTACAGACTCTCCAATGCAACATTGTTCTTAATAACATTCAAGAAATTCAAAAATTTTGGGAAATTGAAGATGTGCCTGAAAACCATTCATATTCATCAGAAGAAAATAAATGTATCGATTTTTACAAGTCTACGACAACAAGAACACCAGAAGGAAAATATACTGTCAGGCTACCCCTAATATCAAAAATAGAACAATTGGGAAACTCTAAGAACAAAACGATTGCACAATTTTATCAACTGGAAAGAAAACTAAATAAAAACAATGAACTAAAAATAGACTACAAATCGTTTATTAACGAATATCAAGAACTGGGTCATATGACACCAATCAGCTGCGATAACACTACGACGCTCAGCTGCTACTTACCGCACCATTGCGTGCTACGGCACGATTCAAGTACTACGAAGCTACGAGTAGTCTTCAATGCATCCGATAAAACATCGAGCGGGCTAAGTCTCAATGACTGTATGTGTAGCGGGCCCAACTTACAAAAGGATATTTTTACTTTAATTTTGGGGTGGAGGCAGTATCAAGTAGCCTTCACCGCCGATTGTGAGAAGATGTTTCGTGCTATTTGGCTACATGAAGAAGACCAGGCTCTTCAAAGAATAATATGGCGAGATAGCCCACAAGAACCGTTACAAGAATACCAACTCACCACGGTTACCTACGGCACCAAGGCCGCTCCTTATCTCGCAATGATGACTTTACGTCAACTAGCAAATGATGAAAAAGAAAAATATCCAGAAGCATCTGAAGTCCTAAAACAAAATTTTTATATGGATGACTTAGTATTCTGCGTACCTTCGCTCAGTTCTGCAATTCAACTAAAAAAGGACCTTATAAATCTAATGAAAGCCGGAGGTTTTAACTTAAGAAAGTGGAGGTCAAACTACAAAGAGTTACTACAAGATCCAAGCCCTCCAGAACAAGGCAACTACAATTTCAAGCTAGCCGAACCTGCAAAAACTCTCGGTTTACACTGGAATCCTGAAAAAGATGTTTTTAATTTTCAATGCAAGATCAAACAAGATAAACAAGATACAAAAAGATCATTGTTATCCGCCATCTCACAATTATTCGACCCGCTGGGATGGTTGACACCCCTATCCACAAAAATGAAGCTACTATTTCAACAAGTATGGAAGACAAACTTGAATTGGGATGACAAGCTCCCGCAGGATATTTATCAAGAGTGGCAAACAATCAAAAATGATATTATTAACATAAATAATATTGAAATACCACGATGGTTAGGCTCTGACGTCACGTCTAAGCTCGAATTACACGGTTTCTGTGACGCATCGCAAAAGGCGTACGGATGCGTCGTTTATAGCAAGTTAATAAAACGAGGTCAAGCTGAAATAAAACTTCTTGTTGGAAAATCAAGACTCGTTCCATGCAATAAAGAAGTATCCTTACCAAGGCTGGAGTTGAGCGGAGCCTTACTTCTTTCCAAGGTTATTAAAAAAATCAAAGAAACTATATCTCCAAATATAGCCATCAAGGTTCATGGTTGGATCGACTCTACAGCAGTTCTTGGATGGCTACAAGGAAATCCGGACCGCTGGAAGCCCTTTGTATCCAACAGAGTCCGCGAAATCGTTAACATAATGCCGCCGGACAGCTGGCAATATGTAAAATCAGCAGAAAATCCCGCCGATTGCGTCAGCCGAGGTCTCACAGCAAGTCAACTAATAACCCACACCTTGTGGTGGCAGGGGCCGACCTGGTTATCTACATCTGAAAATATAATACAAGAAAAAATAATTTACACTACCGACGAAGAAGCAAGAAAATCGAAACTAGTTAACGTCGCGACGTACAGCAAGGAAAACAACATTATCAAGGAAATGTTAGAAAAATACAGTTCGTACTCAAAACTCCTGAGAGTACTTACCTGGATGTACAGATTTATTACAAAAAAGGATAAGAGGAAAACTACGTCATGGCTCACCCTATCAGAATTAAGAGAAACCAGAAAAAGGATTATCAAACAAGTGCAAGAAGAAATATTTGAAGAAGAAATAACTCACCTGAAACAAAAGAAACCTATTTCAAAGAAAAGCAAAATTTTGAATTTAAATCCATTTTTAGACGAAGATGAGATCCTTCGCGTTGGAGGGAGGCTGCATAACGCTCCTATTAATCCTGAAATGAAAAATCCTATTATATTACCTCAAAATCATCGCTTTACAGAATTAATTATAAATAATTCACACGAACTCACATTACACGGCGGAGCTCGTGTTACATTAGCATTTACGCGACAGAAGTATTGGATACTGAGTGGTACAAGAACTACGAAAAAATATATACATAGATGTGTAACCTGCAAAAGACAAAAACCAATCATGCAGGAACAGATTATGGGAAACTTACCTGAAGCAAGGGTCCGTCCTTCACGTCCGTTCCAGCACACTGGAGTAGACTTCACCGGCCATGTCCTTTTGAAGGCTAACAAGGGTCGTGGCATCAAGACCACAAAAGGATATGTCGCGGTTTTTGTATGTATGGCGACCAAGGCCATTCATCTCGAGCTCGTCTCCGATTTGACGACTTCAGCATTCATTGCAGCGCTTCGAAGAATGGCGGCTCGAAGAGGGACTCCCAGTGATATTTATTGCGACAATGGACGAAATTTTGTCGGAGCAAGCAGAATTATCCGAGAGGAGTATGAAGAGATTTGTGAAATATTCCAAAATAAAGATTTGCAGCAAGATATAGTCAATATGGAGATTACATTTCACTTCAACGCACCATCTTGGCCTTCAGCAGGGGGACTCTGGGAAGCTGCTGTCAAGAGCTTCAAATTCCATCTAAAAAGAGTCATAGGAGAACAGAAGCTTACCTATGAAGAGTATTCGACCTTGCTCACCCAGATCGAAGCATGTTTGAACTCCAGACCGCTGTGCCCCTTAACAGAAGACCCAGATGATTTAAACTACATTACACCATCTCATTTTCTCTCAAGCGGTCCAATACTAACAATAATAGAAACGGAAGGGGATCTCAGAACACGCTGGCATCTGACACAACAAATAACACAAGATATTTGGAAGCGATGGTCAGCAGAATATTTAACACAACTGACATCAAGGTCAAAGTGGAAAAAAACGAAAGAAAATATCAATATCGATGACGTCGTTTTAGTTCATGAAGAGAACTTACCACCGGGAAAATGGATTATGGGTAGAGTGTGCGAGTTACACCCAGGACAAGATGGTTTCGTCCGTGTGGTAACCCTAAAAACGAAAAGTGGATATATGAAACGACCGGTCATCAAACTTTCAAAACTTATCAAGCACGAAGAAACTGAAAAAAGAAATAATATCGAAACCAACAACAGTCATAATAGCGAAAACAAGTCGCATAAGCAAAAATCAAGTACAGGAACAATTAGCAAGAAAAGTTTATTTACATCAATGATGATGACATTTTTGATGTTTTTATTCGTCATATCAAGTTCAGCAGCCCATGTCAATATCACCAAATTCAGAGAAAATCAAGGATTATATTTTGATAAATTAGCAAACATGATGTTGATCAAAAATGAGTGGAAACTCATAATATATTTTGAAATGGAACCTTATCTGCAAGGAAATAAGGCACTAAAATCATACATACAATCGCTCGATACAACATGTGAAACATTACGACGGCAAACGCGATGTGATGCAATAGTACTCCAATTACGTCACGGCTACAATGAACTTGAACATTACAATCAGCTGTTGCGAAGTCAGCAATTTGACGCCGTAGTACAAGCGCCGGCACCGAGCAGACTGCGCCGACGCAAGAGAGGCCTTATCAACGGTGTCGGATATCTAGCCAACACTTTGTTCGGTGTACTAGATAACCAATTCGCCGAACAGTATAAAAAAGACATCGACTTACTCCAACAAAATCAAAATCATATTATTAATCTATGGAAAAATCAAACAACCATAGTCGAAGCCGAAAATAACTTATTAAAACGCACTGAAGCAAACATGAACCAGCAACATAAAATTATAAATCAACACATGATATCATTAGACAAAGCAATCGGCGAACTAAAAAATGCAGCAAAAATGGATAACGTCGTAAGTGACTTCACGATTGGATCGTTAGTTGCGACTAACGTATTAAACAATTTGAAGACTCTGCAGAATGCGTTGTTAGACACGATAATGGATGTTTATCAAGGCCGGTACAACTTACACCTAATCACTCCAGATCAGCTGATTAAAGAGTTGGATACCATATCAAGCAAGTTACCCAAGGACGTTTCCCTGCCAACAGATAACATTCAGTCAGATGTACGCCAATTGTATAATCTTATCAAGGTCAAAGCAAGGATGATGAAAGAGTACCTTTTATTCGAGATCAGAATACCTCTTATCAGCAGAGATTCTTACGAGATTTTCAAGTTAATTTCGATTCCTAACTATCAAGAAAACAAGTACGTCACAATAACGCCAGTATCAGATTACGTTGCAATGAATATAAGAAAGGACACTTTTATACCTATGAGCGAAGCAAACATCAAGGAGTGTTTCGTACAGGACTCATATTATTGTCACAGTCAGAGACCCGAATACCAGATGAAAAGTGAGAAAAATCTGTGTTTACAATTTAATCAAGAATGCATTTCGAAAGAAATTTTGTGTAAAACTATTTGGCAAGAAAGTTATATTATGAACACATATATTTACACATGTTGCGCACAATGCAATATACGAACAATGTGCGATGATCAAATTACCGCATACCAGCTGACGGGTACCGGACTTATAAGTGTAGGTCATGGTTGTCTCATAAAGACCGATGATTTTATTATTTATCCCCATATGCCTCATACAAGCGAGGTTAGGATTTTTCCAAGTTTATTTACACCGACCATCTCACCTATTAATCACATCATCAACATTTCAATTCCTCACTTCAACTTCACAAATCAAGAGCATACGCAATTCAACAAGGAAGCGGCTGCAATTCAAGGAAAAATACAATCCCTCAAGGACAGTGAGGTGACGTCAGCGAGCGTATCGTACCACGACATACACCATTACGCTATGATTTACGTCATATTGGGAGGGTTAGTCCTGGTCGGTGTAATAATAATCGTCCACCGCTCTCAATGTCAATGGGGAAGGCGACGAGACGAGCAGACAAGTGAAGATAATCACCACCACAGTCAAGCAGCAGCACCAGCGGCGGGAGCCGCACCGGAAGCAGCGTCAGTTCCTGTGCCCGGCCCGCCCCAGCGCCCCGGGCACTCGCGCGCCGGCTCCCACCCGCCGCGTCAGCAGCGAGGCGACACGGCGAGCTACGCGCGGCCCATCCAATTACGAAATAGATCAACAAGTCCCGTTTTAAGAAAATTCAAAGATATGTTTTACGATGAATCAGTTTGATTTATTTTTAACTTTGTTTATTTTGTTTAACAAGTAACTTTTCTTTCATTTCATTTGTATCTTAAATTAATGTATCCCATTTCTGGCCCGGGAATATGTACGGTTTGCACCGCACAAAGTATGTCACCGCGTCAGCATTTTAATTTTTAATACATTTCTTTAAATATAATTATTGTAATTTAGTCAGTCACATCATATCACTTCAATTGTGAACTCGTTTGTAACAAGACATAAATAAACATTTATAAATCGGCAAGGATTTATTATTTATCAAGAATATCAAGATCCAGCAAGTCTGTTGAGTGGCAGCATCAAGGCACTACCCAACAATTATAGTAGTCATAATGACTATGGAAGGTCTTTGGTGGTTATTTAGGTACTTCTTTTTCTTCTTATCGAGTGAGGATTAGTGGCCACCTCTGGTGTCAGAGTTTATAAGGGTTTATAAGACTTGGCTTAACGACTATATATTTAGGTAGGTACTGATTTGATGGATTAAAAAGCAAATTACTAGTGAGTTCGATACATAAACCGCCGTTTAACCGCCTCTGTGGTCTAGTGATACAACCACCGGTATCAGACCAATGGGTCCCGGGTTCGATACCCAACGAGAGTACATATTATATTCGGTTTGGTTGGTAGTAGGACTTTGTCGTAAATCCGCCTGGCAATCTACCACCATCTTATCTAAGTCTGACGCCATAATAACAACGTTTTCAGCATTGTTGTGTTGCGACAGTTAAAAATAAGATAGCCAATTTCTCAGTGATTGAGGATTCCGGGAGAGGCTCGCTCCATCTTCAGCCTTATCAATACTTAACAGCAGGTATGATGAAGGCTAAGAGTCCCCGTCATTCATAAAAAACATCAAAATGTAACAAAATTTTATGTAAAATGTCATACCATAATACCTATACCTAATTACGATGTTCTAAGTTCTCATAATATGTGTCTTAAAGTAAGCGTAACCAAGCCTTGGTTTTCGTTTTTGAATGGCCCAAAAAATTTACCCTCCTAACTTCACATACTACCTACAGCTACTGAGTACTGAAAAACAAGTTACCATTGAGTAGATTGGCCTTGAATGAATCTCACCCACAGTTTCGTCCAAATCATCAATCTCATATTAAATATTCGGCAAGCACATTTTTCATAACAGCTTTAGACTTTAGGGGGTGATTACGCCGGGCTCCTTAAATATTAACGCTGGATGCTGCACCCAAAGATTTATGTATTCGCCACATCTCCCCTACGTAGGGTTGACAAAATGGCAAATAAGTTTTTATTTTATACTTACAAGAAAGGAAAAACGAGTCTTCCTTTGCTTAGGCGGGACCAAGACTGGGGCTCTATTTTTGATTCACTCGTCTGGAGGATTCTACTGCTTTTCGTGCGACGTTTGAGTTTCCGTATTCCGTAAAAGCGACCTTACCCGTATATACATAGCTTCGCTCTTCGCCTGTAGTAGCCTCCCAAATCGAGCGCGCGACGGGCAAAGCGAAAAGCGTGCTATGTCCACGCAAGCAAGGTGGCTATTCGCCTGATCGCCTCCTCGTTCGCCTCGCCACTCGCGCGACGAGTGATTCAAAAATAGAGGTCCTGGTCTCGTGTCCCGTCTGAGTGGTGATTAGTTGTAAAATTTTTACTTTTAAACTTACATAACGCATAAAAAATACCACTGTGGATGCAGTAAATGAGCTATACTATAGAAAAAGGCGAATCAAAGTTGTATATTGTTGATGAACATTAATGCGCACTTATACGCACGACAAATGATTTCTTGGTTGATTGTGTTGACTTATGTTTTAGAGATCGTGGCCTGCTTACATGACGCAATTTTTGAGACGTCATTGATTTTATTTCAGCAAGAAAGAATCATCCTCGGGGAGTCATTTGAAATGCGTTGGTGTAGTGGCATCCCTACCGTTGACTAATATTTAATTTGCAGCCGCCATCCCTGTATTTCGGTCGCGAATTAGTGATGTTTTTGTTGAGATGTGCGTAGAATAACTTGAGTCAATTTTAGCTAATTTGGATAAGTTCACTGTACACATTATATTGTATATTTCATTATAAAATACTACTAATTATTACTAACGTACAGACAAAAAGAGCGCTGTAACTGACAAAATTGACGTAAATACAAGATGGCGGTATTAGTTCCTTTTTTGCCACGTTCATTAAGGCGCTACTCGGAAAAGTATGGACTTTTCCGAGTAGCGCCTTTGAAGAGAAGAGAAATTGGTTTAATAAGTGGACACCAATAATATTTAGGATCGTATAGAAGCATTTTTTAAAATCACTGTAGTTTTTTAATACGGAGTGATTTTGTGTTTTTTTTTTTGCCTAATCTGCAAAATCGGTCTCGCTCCCGTGCGCGTCGTTTTCTCATTGCTATCTCGATTCAGCATATTTTTTTCTAGTATCGCCTTAAAGGCCTTATCCCCACGTGCTACAAGGGTGATAATTAACGCGGGTGGAGGCGCTGCACAACTGTCAAAAATTACGTTTTCACCTCACACGCTCTGAAAAGGAGGTTTTGTCAATCAGTTTAAGCGTACAAAATCGCTTTTTACGGCCTAGCGCGGCAAAGTCCTTTTTTTATTTAATACCTAAAAGTATGTCATAATGCGTTCCGAATCGCACTATTTACTTTTTTGTTATATTTGATTCTTATTTTCAATAGCTTTAAAGTAAATATAAATTAATACAACGGCAGCAAAAAACGGCAAATCAATACCGCGGAAACAAACATAAAATGTTCCTCGCTGTTGTGAGGTGAAAAATTGTGTGTTGCGCTCGGCAGAAATGTTTTTAGCGTCTTGTACCTTTGAAATCCTCGCTTCGCTCAGGATTCAATCTTTGAACCACTCGTTACGCTCGTGGTTCAATCCTACAATCCTTAACTTGCTCAGCTTTCAATAGAGGTAACTCGCCGCTAAATAACCAACTTTCCAGCCTTGCATAACAAATAACTATTAATGTTAGTTGCTTTATTTTGCCACGTTCATGATAAGCCTTGTCGCACTGTAGTAATATTTACAGCAGCGGTGGAATATAAATGACGCTGCTTGACATCACAAAATACCCAAGTAACAAAATCTGGTCTTGTAGTGGTTCTGGAGCCAGGTCTATAACAGGCTAGTAAAAGTTTATAACCACGGAAAAGGGCCCATTTTATACGCGTACTTTTGCTAATAAAACACTCATAGTAGACTTGGGGAGCACCACTTAGACAAATAATACACTTATAGTTGGACTACGCAGAACTATCTGTTCCAGCGAAGCCAGCTATGAGCATCTAATAGATCCAGACACCACGACTTAAGCCCATAATACACTTATAGTTAGACTCCGGAGAACCATTTTCTCCCGCGAAGCTCACTATGAGCGTTTAATAGAACCAGGCAGGCGTGTAACGTACTCCGCGCTTCTATTACTAGCTACTTCAAACATTTGTGGATTGTTGTTGTTTTGTTTTGTGCGGTTGTGGAGAAAACTAAACAAATAACAGGTAAGTTCATCTATTTTACATAATATATTAACAAGTATTTCGCACGTAATTTATACGTGCATACATGTTTGCACGGCAAACGCTTAAGTATTTTCGGTGAAGTATATTGTGTTTTACATCTCAATTTTTGTTCGCCTTTTGAACACAGCGTATTTACGAAGTGGTGTTTAAAAATAATATTAGTCCTAACAGCATTATCGCGCCATTTTGTGACACATTAGGGTTCCGCTAGGGTTGCCAACCATACTGTTAAAAACATTATTATACTGTTTTTCACTACATTATACTTTTTGCTGTTGAACAAAAATAAAGTAAACAAAAATACTGTTTTCAGTATCAACACGTCGTCGGACGAACACTAAGTTAGTGCAGCGCAGTCACAATCGATTCAGAACGAATTTGTCAAGACAGAAATGGAGCTTAAATTAATTTAATAAAAAATTTGCTCCTTATTTATTTTATTACAGTTTTGATTGTGGTGAGGCTTATGAAGCTTTTAAACATGACTCTAAATTGATATGTAGCGCGAGAAGCACTAAAAATATGTCTTTAAAAAAATATATATATATTGTTCATATTTGTAAAATACTTTTTTTTCTTCTTAGACCTAAATATACTTTAATTCTTGTAAAAAAAAGTTGGCAACTTTTTTATCTTACCCACTTTTATGAATTAAGCTAATCGCCACGATCGAATCGCGTTATTAAAAAATGTTCTTGTTATTGCGTAGCTATACTATTACTTTTAAAACTTAAGGTCTAAATAGTCATTCAAATATTATTCTTTTAAGCTTATATAGGTGTTTCCAGCTTGCAAAAGTGTTTTGTTATTATGCTATTTTATACTTTTATTTTTAAGTTATACCTTGTATTTAACGTTATGAAATAAAGAATTTTCAAAACAAAATAACTAAGGGTTTATTATTTTTAATGTTTTAGTTGTGACTTTGATCGAACTATTATTGTAATATTTCTGGACGTAGACCGTTTTTTGACTAAAAATAATATTGGAGCTTTAAAAACTGTGAGATGGCCGATTCGAAACGCCCCTGCTAACTCCTTGACAAATATATTGAAAACTATTATTTCGTCCGGAACCCTCGCCATCTTCTACAGAACGTTCCTGGCTCGGTGTAAATCTAGTACTCGGCACACTTATCATTTGTTGGTATGTTTTCTGCACTTTCCTCTTATTAGAACCGCTTTTTTTAACCGCTTCCATTTGTTAATATCCATTTTTGTAATAATTTAATAAAAATCCAATGACTGAAAAGAAATCAAAATGGCCGTGAAGATGCGATAAATATTAAAAGCAATTGTCTTCTTAAATGAACTTCACGAAGATATCTTTGGACACTAATAGTTTTACAAGAAACCTTTATATAGAAATTAAGACTATAACAGCAATTGAGAGTCTACAATAATACCAAGTACACTTACTCTTAGAAGAAACTACTGTAGGACTTATTCACTTATAATTGTCACATAAGGTCGACTTATACACCCCTACAAGGTCAAGTAACGAATGCAAATGGTTCTAAGTGCATTTAGTTTTATAGGTTTCTATTACTGGCGTATGACTCTTATAGCGGATTTATAATTACGTCTTGTAGGCGATTATAAATGTAACCCACTGGAGAAAGTTTTCTCAAGTGTATTTACACCTATGCAACACTCTTATAGGCCATCTTAGCCTTTACTGCACCTATAATTTCGTTCTATACACCACTATAAGCCAACTTATAAGAACAGGTGTACTATAAACCCAAACGAACTCCGTGTGACCTGTTATAAGATTGGTAGTAAATCCTAGAACCACTACTAGAGAGTTTCTAGTGCTGTGAGCCTGTAAACTGTGCACTACAGGAGAACTTTGTTACTTGGGTAGCTACCTACTTAACAGATCTAAGCACACATTTTTAGCAAACGATGAGAATCATACTAAGTTTTGGAAAATTATGTAGGTGCCCGTGTCTTCACCCGCGTGCTTGCCGTGGAATTCCAATTTCTCTCCTCATAAAATCTTATTGAATAAAAAAATAGATAGTTATTGTATTCTTTTTCAAGTTATGGCTTAACCAAGAGAAATAGGGAATATGGTTGTTGTTGTATATTCTATTTAAATAATATTTTCGTAGTCATCGTCATCAGCCATTTTTAATGTCCCCACTGCTGGGGCACTGGCCTTCCTTATGGATGGATAAGAAGAACGGGCCATGACCCACGACGCGGGCCCAATGCAGATTGGTGGGTTTTAACGACTGCAAATGCAGCCGGGACCAACGGCTTAACGTGCCTTACGGAGCACGAAGGAGCTCGAGATGGTAAATTTTTGGTCACCCATCCCGTGACCGACCATTGCGGAAGTTGTTTAACTCCAACAACCGCAGACTGAGCCCGGGTACCACTGCGCCACGGGCTCCTCCATAATAATAGTTTATAAGTTTTCAATTTATTTACAAGTTCAAGGTATTTGCCCAACAAATTAACAACAAAATGTTGCGTCCATCAAATTATGTGAGATAATTTGATTGAAAATCTTGTTACCAACATGTTTGGTTAGCAAGTTTGCACGATTAGTGCCCGCGTTTGGTGCGTGTCAATATTTGAAAGTTAATAAAGAATATTTAAACAGCGTAACTATTTAGTACGAGTATGGATACCTAGTTCTTTAAAAAGTTTATCTTTTCCTTCGGTTATGTGCTAAAAACTTAAATCGTTAGGTATAGGAAACTGAAACATTTTTTTTTTATGAAGTACGGGGAGACTCTTAGCCTTCATCATATCTGATGTTAAGTATTGATAAGGCTGAAGATGGAAGCGAGCCTCTCCCGGAATCCTCGGCCACTGAGGAACTGGCTATCTTATCCGGAATGCTGCTGAAAACATTGTTGTTATGGCGTCAGACTTAGATAAGATGGTGGTAGCTAGCCAGGCGGACTTACAACAAGTCCTACCACCAACCAAACCGAATACAATATGTACCCCCGCTGGGAATTGAACCCGGGACCCCTGGGTCTGATACCGGTGGTTGTACTACTAGACCACAGAGGCGGTTGATTCAATGTTGTGAGACCGCCAGCAGTCTTGGGATACTTTACGAATTAAGTCGATCCCAATAACCCGTTTGTAAAAGGATGAGTTGCAGCCCAGGGGCCCGATTCTCGCGCCTTCGACATCTTGAATTCGACATTTTTGGAGTCAAAAATCTGTATTAAAGGCTCACTAAAAGCAATCTTCGACATTATATGATTATGAAAGATAATTGAAATTAAAGGATTTTGACAGTTGTAGAGATTTTACTTAGATTTTTAATAAAGAAATTAATAATATAAAAATGTCGAATTCGACATATTTCAGCGCGAGAATTGCCCCCCTGGGGGGACATTTTTCAAACCATAATTTCTTTATTAAAAATGTAAGTAAAATCTTTACGACGGTCATAATACTTTAGTTTCAATGATCTTTGACAATCCTATAATGTTGAAGCTTGTTTTCTGTGAGTTTTAAATATAGATTTATGGCTCTAAAAATGTCGAATTCGAGATGTCGAAGGCGCGAGAATTGCCCTCCAGCAGTGTGCAGCAACGCGTCCAGCAGTGGGGGGCATTACAAATGCGTTACTTGGTTCCGAAATTTGAAATTTTTTTTTATCTAGAATAAGTTTGGAATCTCGCTCGAGGACAAGACAGGATCTTTGAAAATTGACGGGCTAGGTTTATGAACTCGGTAATACAGACGAGCGAGTTTAACTTCTTTGCTATGCGCAATATAAAGTATGTTGAGTGAAGGTATAGCTACAAAGAAAGGATGGTAGCTCGCAGTGACTCTACATGGGAACATGAGTCTTTTTTTTTGGAGCGCGAGGTTCGTGGCTGATGAGCTCACATGTATGTACTCGTAATTTCGCTACTGCTGGAACGTAGGTAATGTTAATTTGAAATAATAATAATAAAGATATGAAATTAAAATTCAAGCACGTGTTAAAATAAAAAACAACGGGTTGCACTCCGGGAGTGCTGGCAGAAGTCAAAAAACAGCAGGAGCAGGCATACATTTTCGCCGCGCGGTAGAAAGAGAGGGGGATATTACATCCTCTCCTACGCCGCGCCGGCGGTCTACTCTCCCTCCGGCTTACGAATTTTCGATCAGGGTCACGTGTCTTGACGCGACTTTAACATTTTTCACCCATCCCAAAAATTTAAAACTGATGTGCACAACGCCGCTAAAGAAGTTTTCACTTCAGAAAACACACGTTAAGTTATATTATAAGTCATGTGTCCGTTATCGTGACACCCACTCTAATATTTAACCGGCCGTAGTGTTGTCGGCTAACAAGGCACGCCAAGTCAGCTCGGAATATTTTAAATCGGGCTTGGTTCTTACTAATTCTTACAAGAGGTTTACACTGTTGAAAATATTTATTTTTCGGTGTAAATGGCAAGTGCCTTACAGAAGTCGCTCTGTGTTTTTAATAATTATAGTAGGTATCCTATCCTACTTATATTATACTAGCGGCAGCCCGCGGTTTCACCCGCGTGATTTCCGTTAATCCAGGCTATCCTCTATCAACGTGCCGAATTTCATCCAAATTGGTTCAGTAGTTTTTGCGTGAAAGAGTAACGATCAAACAAACTGACATACTTTCGCATTTCCTACTAATATTATGACTGCGAAAGTTTGCGAAGACGTTTGGACGTTTGCTCTGTCACGCTAAAACGAGGGACTGAACCAATTTGGATGAAATTCGGCACATAGAGGAATTTGCCTTGGGAACCATGCTGGTGAAACCGCGAGCGGCTGTTAGTAGCTATAAAAAAACTTTTTATAAAAAAAAAATTAAACTGACTTCAAAATACTAAAAAGCAAAAAATAAACATTTTGGAGTCGGTGCCAGCCAAAGCATTCTACTTTGCGGTCCTACTATTTTATTTTTCTTAAGTACCTAAGCTTACCACCATCTTATCTAAGTCTGACGCCATAACAACAATGTTTTCAGCATTGTTGTGTTCCGGCAGTTCGAGATAAGATAGCCAGTTCCTCAGTGGCTGAGGATTCCGGGAGAGGCTCGCTTCCATCTTCAGCCTTATCAATACATAACATCAGGTATGATAAAGGCTAGGAGTCTCCCCGCCTTTAAAAAAAACAGCAAAAAAACTAGCCATACTTAGCTTGTAGACAGAATTTCGAATAATACTAAATTTAATGCTGGCAAAAACACAAAACTTATTCGGAGTGCAAAAAAGAGACATAATTTACAATTTTATTTTGTTTTTTTAAACCTAGGCACATTTCAGTGACCCACAGATGGCCAGCGGGATTTGTGACGTGCAACACTATTCGCTATGATTATTCGCGGTATGATAGATGACTCTTGTCAATTACTGTTTTGTTATTTGTAAAAATAAATAAATAGAAAGTACCTACATACAACATTTTGATGGATAACATTAATTTTCCATAACACAATTTGCATTTTTGAATAGAAAGTTTTTAGTTAATATCGAAATCGCAATGTAAACCTTACATCTTACATTATCAAGTTCCTGATTAAAGCTACAGATAAAATCAGTTATTTGTATTTATTTGTTAATAGTAAGAGATCTACGTATTGTCGAATATATTTGTATCAGTAACTTTTTCACACCCGATGCAAAAAGAGGGGTGTAATAAGTTTGAAGCCTATGTCTGTTTATTCATCGCAACTCCTATACGGATGGACCGATTTTAACGCCGGTTTTTTATTTTATTTGAATGCTACATCAACCAAGATGTGTTTTTATATCTTCGTTGAAAATCGGTTCAATAGTTTGCAAATGAAAAATATCCTGCGCCATCAAAAAGTATTTAACAGTTATATTTTATATTCTACGTATAACCAGATGATCGGTGATAGACAAGTTAATTAGCAGTTGGATTTCATGGATTCCATGAATGCTGAATTCCATGGATGACCACAGCAAGCCCGGTGGTTAGCTGACGAACCACACAGTGGTCGTACGGTTTGATAAGTCCGAAGTTCATTAGTCTGCGGTTGTTTGAAGGCTTGTGTGTTTTGATTGGTATCATCTATCGTGTATTTGTATAAAGAAATAATGGATATCTTTCTTTGTTGGTAGTGAAAGTATTGTCGAAGATATATCATTAAAAATATCCTACATCATAAAAAAAGTTTTTTACATTCATTGTTCTCTACGTATATCACATGATCGGTGATAGAAAAGTTCATTTTAATATTATCAGATTTATACACCAAAATAAAAATAAAACAAAGGAAGAACAACCTTACCGACATAATTAATCGTTTGTTAAATTTTTCCGATCCAATTATAACCTTTAACCGCAAATTGACTAATTATGAAAAAAAAAATACTTTAGCTGTTGATGAACCGAATATGCTGGAAAGGATTTATAGTATATTACATGGCGATCATTCAAAAGTAGTTTTTTAATAAGTAGCTATTAAATATGAACACTTATTTTCTGGTATAATTTGAGTTTTGGGTACGACCTTCATATATACCGCCCCAGTGTGGGACTTAATTTCGAAGATCCTATAATGATTATATATATATATATATATATATATATATATATATATATATATATAAAAATATATATATATGTATGTATTTTTTTTATTATTGGAGCGAAGCTCCATTCTTCCCCGATTCGGATTTTCGCTTTGTCATTGAACTCCTCCCGCACTATAAGAGCTAGGGCCACGAAAATTAGCATGTAACTCCGTGTTCAGCCAAAGATGGTTTAGAAAATAAAATTAATAATCGGACCTACACGGAGGAATAATCACCGAAATAAAAAAGATATAGAAAAAAAATCGCTCCATGTAGGCTCCGGGGACGGCCAGTGCACCTAGTCATTATAGGATCAGGAACATTCGTCGTCTCAGCCACATGACACCCACTGCTGGGTATAGGCCTCCCTCAAGGATCTCCACAACGATCGGTCCTGCGCAGTCCGCATCCAGCGGCTTTCCGCGACCTTCACCATATCGTCGGTCCACCTTGTCGGGGGCCTACCCACGGAGCGTCGTCCTGTTCGCGGTCGCCATTCCAGAACCTTTCCGCCCCAACGGCCATCGGTTCTTCTCGCTATGTGTCCCGCCCACTGCCACTTCAGCTGAGCAATCCTTCGAGCGATGTCAGTTACTTTAGTTCTCCTACGGATCTCCTCATTTCTGATTCGATCACGTAGGGAAACGCCAAGCATAGCTCTCTCCATTGCACGCTGGGTGACCTTGAGCTTTCTTATCAGACCCATAGTTAGCGACCACGTTTCGCTACCATAAGTTATCACTGGCAACACACACTTGGACGCGAAGATTTTACGGAGCTTCCCGAATGCTGCCCAACCGAGTTGTATTCGACGGGAGATCTCTTTCTCGAAGTTGGAGTTACCTAACTGGATTGTCTATCCAAGGTAAACGTATTGGTCAACAATTTCGAGTGTAGTGTTCCCAACGTGAACTGGAGTGGGTACAACATGGGAATTTGACATAATTTTCGTCTTATCCATGTTCATCCTAAGACCCACTCTATGGGAAGCACTACGGAGATCTTCGAGCATTGTGTTCAGGTCCTCCAAGGTCTCAGCCATAAGGACTATATCATCGGCAAAACGAAGGTGTGTCAGATACGGGCCATTAATGTTGATGCCGAGTCCTTTCCAGTAGGAACACATTATAGGATTTTTATTTATTATACCTTGTAATAACCACATGACCGATAATAGACTAGTTAATTAGCAGACACTGAATTCCGTGGATAACCCCAGCTTTAAGCCCGGTGGTTAGCTGACGAACCGTATAGAGTGCTCGGAATAGGTACTGTTTGATAAGTCCGGAGTTCATTAGTTTGCGGTTGTTTGCAGCGCCTCGTGAAATGGTATTGACTCTGGAAATAATTAGGAGATTATAATGGATTGTAACTACTAATTTAACCACCTGACAATTGGATTATCGTATATAAATACCTTACTACCTATATAACACAACATTTAAAAGTGAAAAATAGTGAAATTTTAATCCGTAAAAATTTAGGACTTGCTTAGATAATCGTGGTTAAAAACATCGTTCTGTCTGTCCGTTTGAACATAAATTAGACATTTAAATTTAAACACGATTGAGATACGATTATGACTAGAACGTGGATTAATCCAGTTAATATGTTGGTAAAAAATTAACTGAAGAGTTTGTTTGTGTATTCGAATGCGTTTATCTCCTCAATGCTAACGTTAGTGAAATTTACTACTATTCGAATTTATGTTTAACAAATTACCTACCAGTATACAATTCGATATGTCTATCACTTGATACCCTTTATGAAAGTCGACGCTTAATCAACAGCACAACCAATCAAAGACAGTGAAACAATATATTAACACGGTCTTGATCACGACGCAGGCACGGTGTCTATTGTCTAGTATTGTTGAGGACATTCTGGTTTCATTACGGACGCCTGGCGCGTTGCCAAATGGCATAAAGTCCGTAGATTATGCCTGGACTCTGCAGTCCAAATTTTGATAATGCAGCTGATCGTCTGAAGTCATTCCGTCATTTGGTCTTGCGCATTGTAAGGTCAAGACAAGACCACTGGTCTTGTAACATGAAAATTTTTTCATAAAGTATTCCAAAGATGACGTCAAAAAACAATATAGGGAAAAGCTATACGTCCGGTAAGAACGCTCGCGCTGTTCAATACCTCATACCTACAAAATAGTTTGTTGACGATACTTTTATGAACGTTTTTTGTAATAACCCCACAAGATAAAGATCATTTATTTGCTAAGAATAGGGTACAAATAAAGATGATTACAAATAAATTGGTAGTTTCACCTACTCAGCCATATACAATAGCATGCTAATATAATTGATTACCAAGACAAAAGTAAAATCTAATTAATTATTATAAATTCTTAATATTTTGCTGATGACTTACACTTATACAAATTTTCATTATTATACATTTTACACATTCATATTGTATAGGTACTCCTGGGGCCACAGAACACAAAATGTCTTTCTGTGTTTGTGCCTGGACCCCAGGTCCCCCCAGTCGACCGACTGGGGATAATTCTGAAACGTAAGCCATCATCGTATTTACCCCGGGTGTCTTTAATTTACTAACGGATTCTTTTGTCTACGGACTGTTATGTTTTGACATTTTTCCATAGAAGAAATGACAAAATTTAATTATCCGTAGCCAAAACAATCTGTTAGGAAGTTATAGAAACCCAGGGTTAGTCTAGTTTTAACTGTAGTGATTTTTTACAAAGTTATAGTTTCTACAAAAAAAAAATATTTACTTAAAATTGATACGGATCAAGATACTATTAAGACAAGATTAACAGAATACTTATCGACGATTGTTCTATTAATCCTACAAAAAAAATAATGTCTGTTATGCACATCTTAAGTTTCTTCGCGCACTCATAATTGAAATAAAACAACTTTTGCGGACTATTTAGTGCGATTTATTTACCCTAAATATATATTTGGTACTTCTTCTTCTTCTTTCCTAATTAATGGCGTGCTCGCGTTAAATACGCGAATTTTGCCAATGTCAAGTAAATATATTTTGTAATATATAGAAATTTTACGGTAGATTGAGTTAAAAATGGAGAACACGGGTTAAACTCATATTTGGCACTATAATTTCGGTTTATTTGTGGTTTTTTTTATTTCCCGACGTTTCGGCACCTTTTAAGTTGCCGTGGTCACGGGTTGACTACCTACTTATAAGTCTTCCTTCACAAAGTAGATTTATTTTTGCGTTCGGATACGGTTAGATAATTACTTATCAAAAGTTAATAATTTTAACTATGGCAACAATTTTTGACTTTAATATTTTGATTTGTTTGCTATAAATCATTTATTATTAACAAAAGAAAGAAAAACTATCTGTTGTTAAGATAAAACAGGTTTTCATGAAAGTCAAAAGAGTTTGACTTCACTAACGAACTGTTTCGGAGGCCTTTGATTTTAACAAGAAGCGTTTGGATCTCGAGTTTTCTACTCAAAACTTGTATCGTATCGGATAACGTGTTCGGACTTCAGCTTCATATAAATAAAGTTTGTTCGTATTTGCGGTGCAAAGTTTGCGACGAAACTCTTTTGGAGTTTTCGGTATTCTTACTTGTTAGATGTTTAAACTTGGAAGGTAAATACGTGCGTAGGGCACGGGCAAGGTTAATTAGTAAAGGTAAAGAAGAAAAAAGGTTAGGAAGTAAAGTATTATTAAACTACGTATTAAGTCAATACTAGGGCGGTTACAACCCGATACTCGGGTTCGTCGATCGACGAAAAATTCCAAATTATGCGAAAATAATGACACTTTTTAATTTCTGTTTGTGATCATCACGTTTTAATTTTGTTTTCATTTTGTATATTTTATAGTTTTCGGTACAAATAGACTCGGGTACCTTTAATTTGATACCTTACTCGGCTGCGTACTACGCGCCAAAGTCCCTATCGAGTCGTCACAAATTTTGCGAACCTGAATTAAGTATATAGATTCTTTATAGCACATTGTATTGTAGTTGTTTCCCTTCTTTAATATCTCGACGGTCTTAAAACCACCCTATATATCCTGCGCAGACGACGGCCATGGAAGGACTTTTTGTCCGCGACACGACCTTATTACTAAGAACATAAAGTTGAATAAATAACGGGGACTATCGCGTACTTTTCGCGGATATACGCGGTCTAAGTTGAATCTTATTTGGTTAACAATAAAGACGTGTCGGGACAAAAAGTCCTCCGTTATCCGTCGTCTGCGCTAGCTCATAAAGTTGAACGTGCTTTCGAAAGATAAAAAGACTTAATTTTCCACTAGTGGACTTGGCGTAGGTATAGTCGGGAATTTCCCGGTTGATCAGTAGGGTGTTTTTTAGGAAGCTTTATTTAAAATAAAAATTTTGACGATTTGTTTGGCGCAGGGGTACTAAACCCGCCTTCTGCGCCAGAGGTCCTGAGTTCGATTCGGACAAGACAAATATTTGTGTGCATGAACATGCCTGTTTGTTTTGGTCTGGGTGTTTAATATGTATGTTAAGTATGTATTTACAAAAAAAGTCTATAAGTTTGTTTATCCGTTATCTAGTATCCATAACATAAGTTTTTCATGAAACTTACCGTGGGGTAGATAATAAATGAAACGTGTCGTAAATAAAACATGTCACAAATAATAGAACATTCACAAGTTCATTTGAATAATAAATTATTTCTTTAACCTTAGTACTTTCCGAGAAAACGTTTCCCAAAAAATCTCTACTAGTCAATTGGGAAATTCCCCGATTATACACATGACTACATTTTCCTCAGAACAAGAATTTTCTTTGATAAAAAGTATTCTAAATCCGTAGCTCACGTTAAACATCATTTAATTGTCATGGAACATCAGTCGTAAAATTCCTCAGTAATGAGGATTCAGGTTTAGCTGTGAAGGCTTAGAATAGCGCACTACCCCCTCTCATCATGTGGGTGTCATAAAAGGCGACTCAGGGACTCCGCCTTCAGGAGACGGGCAGCAGCGTCTCCTACAAACTTGGCCATACTGCGATCGCCAACGTCGCGATTTTGGTGGGGGAGGCCTATACCTAGCAGTGGGTGATATGTGGCTGAGACGACGACAACGATGAGGAATTAGTCTCACCTATATGGTATGATGAAGGCTATTGCCGTTTCCCTGTTATTCGTAAAAAAACAACCATTATTGAATGTGAATGTAAAATGAATTTTGTTCAAGATATTTATCGGTCGTTGCGACCGAAAGCTATTTAGTTTCAGTGAACTCAGTTGAGTTTTTCCACCGGAATAAGAGTTATTTTTTTATCAAATGATTCTGTTTGAACGGCAAATTGTCGATTTTTCACTTATTTAATAGTATTTTTTACATGTGAGGAGCTCGGTGGCGCAGTGGTAAGGACGCTCGGCCTGCGATTGTAGCGGCTAAGCATCTTTCGCACAGGTCGGCAACGGGATTGGTGACCTATAATTTACTATCTCTTCCGTACTGTAAGGCATGTTAACCCGTTGATTCTGTCTGAATTTGCAGTTGTTTATGTATTTGGATTTAGTATATTGGTTTTCATTACGCCCTGTACACCTGTAGCTACCCTCATCATACTCTATTCTCTTATCCTGTCCATCCTAAGGTTGCCTGGAAGAAATCGCTTTTAGTGATAAGGCCGCCAATTGTATGTTTCTCTTTGTTTGTTATTTTATCATTCTATGTTCTGTGTGTACAATAAAGTATAAATAAATAAATAAATAACCTAGCCTAACGCGGCTGGCGCATATTTACTATAGTTCTTGATCGAATCACATAAAAAAAAAGGAAAAGGTAAATCTCAAAATAACTCTTACGATTATTTTCTTTGCTTTTTATTACAAGTCAGTCTGGATTTAAAACGGATCCTCCTTCGTAAACGGGATATGGTTACATAAAAAACAGCATAAAACAGAAGCTCCTAAATCTCGCGGAATACCGTAAAACAAAGGTCAAACCTGGATGACAGAGCCAGTCAAATTTGACTGGGACGCCGCAGGGTTGTCTCGGTCGTAAAATGTCAGATATAAAAAAATTTGATGACATTACTACTTAATTGTAACTAATATTTATAATGAGAAAGTGTGTTTGTTTGTACTTTCTTGACGCCGTAACTTAGCAACAAATCGACTTGATTTTTGGCATAGCGTTAGTTGAAAGGACGGAGAATAACATAGGCTATTTTTTATCCCGATATTCCCACAGGAACGGGTCCCACGCGGGTGAAACCGCGGTCGGAAGCTAGTAGAATATACAGAAGGCTGTAAGAATCGTAGAGAATTCAAATCAGCGCTTTTAGTTAATAAAAGCGCTGATATCAAAGGGTTTTTCACGACGCAATCAGCATGGTGGTGAAAAAAACCATCCACTCTATCATAGTTACGAAAAATCGGAAGTTCATTTGAACTCGAGAATTTAAAAAATAAGTTTAACTTTTGCAGAATGAAGAATTTATTACTGATACTTTATACTTTTAACATTGAAGTTTTGACCTATTATTTTGTTATGCATTTGCAGTCGCAGCAAGTCTTCGCCTTTGCACATGCACTTCGAAAACCACCGTTAATAATTCAATATCATTTATTCAGTCTAGGCTGTTACAAGCACTTATGAACGTCAAAGAAGCTACGCCATCGGTTCACAAACCCTACGGCGGGAGACCTTGTAACGAGAAGAACCGGCAAGAAACTCGTCAAGGGCTGTTGTTAGATGGAAATATTTAAGCTCTAAGCACAACGTTAAGACAAGCAGACTGAAGTAGACCCATTTCCGCTGGCGGCACCCGTTCACAAGCATGACGCATGAACCAGCCATCGCTTCGCTCAACCATATTACGTAACGTAATATGAGCGGCATTAGAGCGCTCTTATGATCAATAAAAAAATATATATTTCTTACACTCACACCAATTAACCTAGGTCCAAAGTACTAGTAAACAGTCATGTATCCGTACAACTTAAGATAAACTGTGTGTGGGGTGAAATTTTGAGTCGTCTGCTCGCAACTGACTCATGAGTAAACTGGTAAGCACCTTCTCTAGGTCTTTGCACCAAGAGTGGATGCTGCCAATAACGTCGATTGCTCCTTCTCCGCCGGCGATAATACCAACACAACACGACGTCCATAGAGTAGCGGTGGTATACTGCGAATTTGCGTGTGACAGTAATGACGGATACGTTGAATGTTACGGTGCATAACATAATTATTTGTCGTACCCGTTAAAACGGGTACCGTAAATACGGAGACTATGTGTGATATAAATACATATATAGATATTTATGTGTAGAAATACATATAAACGTCCACGACTCGGGTACAAATGCTCGTATTCATCATACAGACATTTGCCCCTACCGTGATTCAAACCCAGTACCTCAGAGTAGGCCTACACCTTGAACCGGTGTACGTACCACTCTACCACGGAGGTCGTCAAATCTCGTCTCGTCGTCAATGTCTGACGTATTGTCGTGTGTACCTATTTGTACATAATAATTGTACTATATTCATACCGGTCTGAAAATATGAGTTTTGTGGCGAGTCTTTTCATACTTGGGTTCAGATTCACAACTCACATCACACTACGAAGTGTAGGTAAAAAAATATAACGAAAAAACTTATTTCAGACCACCAAGTTCATATTCACAAATAAAATAACAAATTCCAATTCAGATTACTATAGGTACATACAATAGGGGAACTTCTCGGTTGACCAGTAAAGTTTTTTTGAGAAACCTTTTCTCGGAAAGTACTAAGGATGAAATAATTTATTATTCAAATGAAATATCTGTTAATGTTTTATTATTGTGATGTAAGCGTTTTCTTTAAATCTATTACTTTTGAAATAAAGCGCCCTAAAATATCTCTACTCAATCAATCGGGAATTCCCCGACTTTACCTATGCAGAATCGCATTTCAAACGTTCACTAAGCTACGCTCTCAGTTTGCTCAATTATTAAAACGTAAAGTATATTGCCGCCATTTTGAAAAATGCAATAAAAAACCAACCGATATCCGCTAATAAAATTATGTGACAAAAGTGTTGCGAAAAGTGGGCAAAGTAATGGCCTCTGTAAATATACAAAATAGATGGCGCGGCCAGCGGCAGTTGTAAATATCAATTATGGAGGTACTTTCGCTAATGCATTGGTGTACAGACAACAGCACGTCAGGGTTCACACTTGCACTAAACAACACAAAATTGCCTGTATTACAAAAGCGATTTCAGGCGCTAAACGAATGAAGTACAATAGCAATGAGAAAACGCCGCGCGCGGGAGCGAGACCGATTTTGCACAAAATCACTTCGTAGTAAATAACTTAGCGATCAAAAACAAATTAAACTTCACGATGTTAAATATTATTGGTATCCGTCCACTAATAAAACTATTTTCCGTTAATATAATGTAACCCCATTTGAGAAAAATCTTGCATTTTCGTATTTTTATTAAGGGTTCTTTTCGAAAACAAGGTGTCGAGGCAAATTCATAGAGCTAGCGCAGACGACGGATAACGGAGGACTTTTTGTCCGCGACACGTCTTTATTGTTAACCAAATAAGATTGAACTTAGATCGAATATCCATAAAAAGTACGCGATAGTCTGCGTGATATATTTAACTTTATATTCTTAGTAATAAGGTCGTGTCGCGGAAAAAAAGTCCTCCAATGTCCGTCGTCTCCGCAGGCCCATAGTGTTTCTGAAACTTTACAAATCTAGATAAAGGTATGAAGAAATTTATATCTTATTACCAGATTCGTAACATCGAACCGTCCCATTATTTTTCTAAGGGTCGCTCTCAAGGTCTCAAAGTGTAAAGTCTGACGTACTTTCGGGTGTACAACAAATTAAATTTCAAGTCTTATCTCGTACTATCCGACCAGAACAACTAGGCGCATGGCAGATGAGAATAAATTATAAAAACTAACTAAAAACCAATATTTTAAGAAACGGTAATCAATCGGTTAATCACTGTAGCGCTATTATAATCAGTTAATAGGAGAATTCGTGGTGATAAAAGTGGGCTGAAGGTGCCAAAAGTGCAAAACCGCATTCTTGTCATGCGCCTAATTGTCTTGGTCGAATAGTACGTTATAACATCGTTTTTTTACAGTAACTGTGTAACGGGACGTGTTGTGTGTTGTTGAATGTACACATCCGTTTTATGGGAGTTGATAAATTTACTGTCAATAAATTCGAGTTTATCGGGCAAGTCATTTTTACCTAGTTTACGTAAGCTGTTTTATTGATAGGGTATTTCTACGACAAATGGCTTCAAAAGTAAGTATTAATAATAAAAAAATTAAAAAAAAAATAAAAACTGACTTCAAAAAATAATAAATAAAACCTTTTGGAGTCGGTGCCAGCCAAGGTTGCATTATTCAAATTCTACATTGCACTTCAATCGGTACTTTAATTTTTTTGCCTTGGCTGGCACCGACTCCAAAAGGCGTAATTTTATCCGACTTCAAAAAAGAAGGAGGTTATCATTTACTTTTTGAAGTCGGTTTCTATATTCTTTTTATAAAAAGATTTTTATTTTACAATTTTAAAATTTATAACCCGAAATCAAACAACAATTTTAATACAGTTTAAATTGTATCTCATAAATAAGGAAATCGTAAAAACTTTGTATTCAAACTTTGAAGTGATACATTTGCAAGGCCTTTCTTCACTATCCTTGCTTACGAGGTGTGTTAAATCACCTTTAGCCATAATAAGCGTGTTTACGTCGGTATATTTTTTTACGTCCCGAAATATTCATTCAACAAAACTCACGGTCTGCACTCTATTAAAATATGCTTTGATAAATACTTCACGATACACCAGCCTGCCCTTTTTCATAATCGCGATGGAATAAAATTTTGAATAGCTGAGCTTAAGGTCGTCATTCCGAAGGGAATATTTTGTAAATTACTCATGTGATTATGTCAAACGAAAATTTAAAATTGTTTGCTTTTAACCAAATTTCCCTAAACAGAAAAGTCTAACAGGTCTGTGTACGTGTGTAAGATTATTTAATAAATTACCAAATGACATTAAAATATTTTATGACTTTGTAATTTTTGCATTTTTCAATGCTATTTTTATACTTATGGTAAATTTGCTCTAACCGCTGAGCTACCGAGACTCGGTTAGAGCATTGGACCGGATTTCCAAAGGTCGCGGGTTCGATTCCCGTCTGAGAATTCACTTGTGGCCGAGTTAATTTTTTCCAATATATTTCTATTTAAAATTTACCATAACACATTAAAATACTTTAAGACAAAATTATACCTACGAGTATTTGGCTATAGCGTGAAACAGCTACTTGACATGTAAAATAATATGATAATCTAATGTTATTTAATTATTATTTTTCAATAATCAGTTATTTAATAATTATTTATTATTCAATGAATGTCTAACAATTATAATTTTTATTTTTCAATGTAACAAGTTAAATTCTTAACAATTTATAAACATACTAGGGCGGTTACAACCCGATACTCGGGTTCGTCGATCGACGAAAAATTCCAAATTATGCGAAAATCTTTAATTGCAGTTTGTGATCATCACGTTTAACATTTTGTATATTTTATAGTTTTCGGAACAAATAGACTCGAGTACCTTTAATTTGATACCTTACTCGGCCGCGTACTACGCGCCAAAGTCCCTATCGAGTCGTCACAAATTTTGCGAACCTGAATTAAGTATATAGATCTTTTGCATGCCGCCTCACTGTTAAAACATGCTGTGCTTTTTATACAACTACCGTGTTTATAATTTCTAATTTTAAACACGGCTATGCTATACGTCTTAGCGGCACGTGACCCTCTCGCGTCTTAAAGTATTGGATTCATAGGAAGTCTATACCATCATAAAAACATCCTAGGCGTTAAAAAGCAACAATAAATGTCAAAAAAATACTTATCTTTCTCACACCATAACAACAATTTCGTCAGTATTGTTGTGTTCCGGCAGTTAGAGATAAGATAACCAGTTTCTCACTGGTTGAGGATTCCGGGAGAAGCGCGCTCTCATCTTCAGCCTTATCATAGCTTAACATCTGGTATGATGATGGAAGGCTAAGCGTATCCCAGATGTACATAAAAAAGTGGAGCCGATGGAGTGCTGTTTTTCTCTATTTTGTACAGTGTCGTCAATTGGAGGATAGAGACAGCCTACACATTAACGCCGGCATTAAATATTTACGCGCCATTAAATGATCTAACACATTCATTAAAAATGCTGAAAATAAAATGCTATTTTAAAAGAAATCTATATTTGCTTCTTGTATTCATCAAACAAAAAACACATGTACAGCTAACGCAGTCGGTTTTTAAATTGAGCATTAAAATTTTAGAATGTCTCAATCTCAAACATTTTGCTCTAAATTGGCCATATCTATTCTTTGGTTCAGCTATGTTCCACACTGTCCCTTTTTTTTGTTCATCTGGGGCATGAGTCACAGCGCAGTCAACAGTGCACATGAAACATGTCCTTGATGTATGTAAGAAACTCAAATGACTACGTTTGACGTCGCCTTCTTTGATGTATTCAATAATTGAATGTGCCAAACAAGGTTGCATAAAAAGATGACGTCAGAAAGTTGAAGATGATAACAAGGGGATATAACTTTTGAGATATTCTCAACTTGGAATTCTCAATTCAGAAAGTAAGTATACCTACATCAACAAAAATAAACGTTCTTTACAAAAACCCGTTTTAATAAGAATAACAATACTTTTTATCAAACAACTTGTAACAGTCCTTTCATTTCATTGGAGGATATCTGCCTTATAAAAAACCTTTATTTTTTTATCAGCCGCCGTAATGCCTCGTAGTGGGGTCATTAACGCCCGTACCTTTGCTTTGTTACTTTACACAATTTTTAGCTGGAGCAGGAATAATGAGCACCTTTTACTTTTTAGGGGTCTGTAAGGGTCTCCAGGTATATTTAGGGGTTGATAAGCATTGTTACAATGCATGGTTGTAATTAATGATAACATTTACTGTGACTAAATTACTGACCGTTCACACATTTTTTTTATGCCGGTCGGAGACTTGCAGTAAGTTTGCAGAACTCTTTGGGCCAGAGTGCCTTATTATACCTAAAAATATGTGGAATTAAGATGCTGTTTTGTTTATCACTAAAGTAAACATTTATTTGTTTTAAGCACATTAAGTTTCTTCGCGCACACATTATTGAAATAAAACAACTTTTGCGGACTATTTAGTGCAATTTATTCCCGAAATATATATTTGTTACTATAATTTTTCGGTTTATTTGTGGTGGGGAAACCAAAAAACCACAAATAATTTCGGTTTATTTGTTTCTAAATTACAGTCATTTTTAAATTAAATAATTACGATATCTACAAAAGAAGATAACCAAGATAAAGGTTGTCACCTCACCAGTAAATCAAGCCCGCAATCCCGGCATCCGATTCGGATGCGCACTCACTACGTCATCTATCACCGAGCATGCAATTACAACAGGTTCATCCGGGTGATTAGGCCCCCGGATCTCAGATTGACGATCTTGGACGTGTATACAATAATCAATCAACATGTTTGTTTGTTTGTCATTCTCAGACGCTGCTGTTGCGGATAGGATAGGATTTGTAATTAATTTGGTGCTTTTTTTACTAATGGCTTTTAATTTAGTTTTCAATGGTTCCGACGGTTCCGACGTGAAAAGGGAACAGACAAAACAGTATTTAATTCCTTCGAGAGTTATCCTAATTGTAACTAATACTATAAATGGGAAAGTGTGTGATTTTTTTCCTTTTTGACGCCCTAACTACTTAATTTATTAAGTCAACCAATTGACTTAATAAAATAAATCTTTAATATACATTTAATTTGTACCTCACTGTGTTATATTAAGTATATTATGATTTTATGTGAAACTCCGAATTAATGATTACTTTACTTTACTTGATTTTAAACTTGAGCAAAATAACGTATGAAAGTTGTACCTATGGGGCAAAAGATTACATGGACGAATTCGGGGGTGACAGCTTGTCATAATAATGCAAAAACATTGCCTAACTAGTACCTATTAAATATGTCCACTTTGCGTTATTATGAAAGAAACGTTGAAAATTATTGAACTTGCCGTATACAAAATTCAAAATCATTTATCCAGTCTAGGCTGTTACAAGCACTTATGAACGTCAAAGAAGCTACGCCAACGGTTCACAACCCTACGGCGCGAGCCTACTCTCCAAGCCCGTCAACTAAGATACGGGCCCCCGTCCGTAAGTTTCCCGAAACTGCGGATGGAGCCTGCTCTCTATTGATTTCGGATCACTAGTTTTGGACAAATAGAACAAACATGTTGGGAGTAGGGACAATGTGAAAACGTATTCTCATTCATTCTTAGTTCGGGTCTCCGAACTAATAAGCTGTCCGTAGGTGATACGGAGTAGGAAACGTCCGTAACTTAGGCCGAAACTACGGGTTTCGTGCTTAGAGAGTAGACCTCCTGTAACGAGAAGAACCGGCAACAAACTCATCAAGGGCTGTTTTTTTCTCCCTGTTTTATTTCATACAGAGTCGTCAAATTGAAAAGTGACCTTAACGAATCAGTAAGGTAATTTAATAGTACCTACATTTTATCGTTATCCCAACTGTAAACAATTTTAACTCACAAAGAACTGTCGACATTTTGTATTTTTATGTCGATGTCACGTTGTAATTATACCAGTAAAGTAATAAATAAATGAAAAAAGTTTTCTGGAAAATTACGCAAAAATACTTTTTGCGTTTAGCGTCATTAATTATAACAGTTATTTCGCAAACAAAGGGAAAGAAAAATTATAGGTAGGTGTAGGCATAACGGATTGCTTACTGCCATGCGATTATTTATTTATGTTTAACCTTTTTCATGTTCTGATGGATGCATTTCCTTTGTTACAGGTAAGGGCGCACGGATTTTTTTGCCGGGACTGTGGATAAGGTTGTATTTTTATGGGCAGTAATTTTAGAAAAATAATCGGGTTGATTATGAAGTAAAAAGTTCATATTCCGGGCGATTATGAAAATAGGTTGTTTGCTTTTACTCATTGGTTTAAGATGATAATTTCGGACAACATTTTCTCTTACATTATATAGGCTTAATTTTGGCCACTATTTTTATCTCATCTTTTGGCGGGTATCAACATTGCGAGGCATAATCAAACCTCACGAGATTACGAAGTTCTTCTTGATGTCCCACATCGCGGTGAACGTGGCAATGCACATGCGTCCCCTGAGCATCCTTTCAGCACCGCCACCCGACAGCGAGCCGAGCGAGCGGCAACTTTGACATTAAATCGCGAGGCAGCCTCATAATGGCATACACGCCATTAGACCCGACTCCAAGGACACAATCAATGCCAATTGTGCCATAATCGTTGAGGTGTGACTTAAAGAGTAATCTTTATACTTGCTTGGTGGTAGGACTTGTTTTAAGTTTGCCTGGCTAGCTACAACCATCTTATCTTAGTCTGACGCCATAACAACAATGTTTTCAGCATTGTTGTCTTCCGGCAGTTAAATATAAGATAGCCAGTCCTCAATGATTGAGGATTCCGGGAGAGGCTCGCTTCCATCTTCAGCCTTCTTAATACTTCTTAATAATGATGAAGGCTAAGCGTCTTCCCGTCGTTCATTAAAAAAAAACCCTACTTTGTTCTACCAACTCCTTAGGTAATTAAGGTGTTAGGGTAGGTATGTATGTGATATTTCTCTCCCATTCCAATTCGAAGTGCTGTAAACACTTTCACGCTTATCCAATACTCAATATACACTCATGTGTAGGTGATTCCCGTCGTGTGCCAAAAAGGCTGATATGAACGGGCGCAGTGCCAGAAATATCTGATTATAGTTGGAAATGTAAAAACTGCATACTGCATGTGCATTTGCAACCATTTTGGATCGTATGAAAGCTTGCGTCTGATACTTCAGGGGGTAAGACTCAATATTAACGAACAAAGGGTTTACACAAATTGATGGATAAATCCTAGTAATACTATAAATGCGAAAATTTGTGAGGATGTTTGGATGTTTATATGTTTGTTACTCTTTCACGCAAAAACTACTGAACCGATATGGATGAAATTTAGCAAACAGATAGAAGATAACCTGGATTAAAACATAGGCTACTTTTTATCCTGATATTCGCACGGGAACGGTAACTACGCGGCCGCTAGTAGGCTATGAAAGACGTTTCCCCTAACTGTATGATATATTTCAACGGTGGGACTGAAATAACTAGTTTACAGCATTTCGGTTATAAAGTAAATTAAAACTTATGGAAATGCTTTTCCAGGCTTGGCTGATCGATGTAAAATGTACTTATTATTGTCAATTTCCAATGTTTCAACTAAAAAAATAGTTAACCACTCTGATCAGTAAGCCAAATTATGCTCCCAGTATAGGTATTTAAAATAAAAACTCTGCCTTATTTAACCTTTTGCACGCAAAGGTATTACCCATGAGTGTAGCTGTATTCGTCATGCGTTTGGTGTATTATCCGTGCATGGGCTTGGCTTGGCGCCAGAGATATCTGATTACGAAGGAGAATGATACCATCGCTGCGGCGGGCGTCCGCTGCGAATATGCGCTTTTCAAGTCCACTTGGCATGTTATTGGGTTAGATCGTGGATTTATGGCTTATTGTGCTGTGTTTACATTAGTTTTGGACCGTATTGGTTGCTGTTAGTAGGTCGAATTAAATTGCTAACGTATAATATAAAATATTTGGAAAGGGCGTGCCGCAAGGGTGCTCTCTTGGTCCTTTACGTTATTGATGATATGGTGTTTACTGTATGGAAAATGTGGTGTGCCGCAAGGATGCTGTCTAAGTCCTATACTTTGCTATTCCTGTGGTATTTACTGTAACATAATATTTTCAAGTCCACTTGGCATGTTATTAGGTTAGATTGTGGATTTATGGCTTATTTTATTGTGCTTTGTTTACATTAGTTTTGGAACGTATCTATTGTTTTTGGAAGATCGAATTAAATTGCTAACAAATTTAAAAATGTTGGTTATGGTGTACCCCAAGGAAGGTTACTAAGTCCTATACTTTACTAACCGTATGACATTTCCCGTATGGAAAATATAGAACAATTAAATGTTTGCAAATGCACATTTAAAGAGTCCGTCAGATAAGTATCTGTTTCTTAAATTAAACATATTGACTATGAAAAATGGATCCTTATATCATAACCTTCTATAGAAGCATATTATCAAAAAAAAATACTTCACTAAATCCTTCAGCATATCTATTCACTAATAGCAGCCAAATATCGAATGCATTTTTAAAACTTCGTTGTGAGTAAATAAACTAACCCTCTTGAAATGTAATAAATACACGACTTGTAAAATGCTGTGTGCTCGCCATTACCAAGTACACAAAGCTATCTGGATCGCGTTTCCGAAGCTGAACTGAAATAGAAAAGCAAATAAGAGCCGACAAGCGTTGCCAAAAACCCACTGTACATGTAACCGGGATAGAGTAGGGTGACTGCGCATTTGGTTTTTTGAAGTGAAAACTTCTTTAGCGGCGTTGAGCACTTTTTCTGTAATGGGTATAAAATCTTAAACTCGCGTCAGGACACGTGACCTGATCGAAAAAGCGTAGGACGGATGGAGAATGTTGAGGTGACAGGTTGACTATGGTCTCGGTTGCTTAGCGACAGACTGTTGATAATGTCTTTTACTTGTCTCTTGTTTTATTGTCAATATATATTTTTCGATTCTCTATAATAACTAATGTTTTCTTATATCTTATTACCTAACTTAACGTTCACTTTAATATGGTTTGTCATGTTTGTGTACGATAGCGCAATAAATGAATATTGTATTCTACCACATAAATGATAGTACTTTTATACTGATAAAGCAATTGGTGCAAAATTATTCCCTAACCATTCCAAAATATCAAACATGCTCAACGTTAATAATCAAGTTTTCACTTCTGCCGGCACTCCCGGAGTGCAACCCGTCTTTTTTTTTTTATAAATTACTTTAATCAAACTAGAGCTTTATGCCTAAATCAGTAAAGTTTTTGTTTCATAAAACTTTTCGAATTAAAATTTGCCAGATGGAATGAGTTACTCTTATAAAAGTTAGCTTTCCTATATTTGTTCTGAGCAACAATAATTTCTAAATGCATCGAACCTCTCTTGATTTCAATATCATATCCCTATTTGATTAGATTTTGACTCCATTTTCCTCACGTGAATACAAAATTATTTAATGAAAATAAGAAAGCAAACCTAATGAATGAATTAGTATTTTATTCAATAGAACTCATTGCAAGTTTATTTTTAATCGTCAATTACCTACACCTATTTAAAAGGTATTTGTACAGTGCTGTTTTTTTTTTAGTACAGTGTTATTTTCACATTAATTTCAGTTTGTTCTTACCATCATTGATAGTTTCACAATATATATTATTGCCCACGTTTATTATTTTTTCCGTTTCTATATACTGGTTATCAGAGTCACCCCATTGTATGCACTTGAACAATGCTGGAGTCTTCTTGCCAAATACCACAGTAGGGTTTTGGGGAAGGTCTATTGTTTCCTTAATTAAATGACTCGCTTAACTATCCATTGAAAATACTGAAATGTCTCTTGGTTAGTTTACTTTGACGATTTCGTTTTGTCACAAAATACCTAGCTCTCATGTAAACGTACTTTAGTGATACGAAGTTTTGGTTTGACCACTAAATAGTTTATTTCTTTTTACAATTTTAATAGTACGGTGAGATATTTGAAAGTTAGTTTAAAGAACTTTTCGGCCAAGTTCGCTAACTGTCAAAACATGATTAAAATGTCATTACATTTCAGTAGTTTAATTAAAGTTTAAAGGGACAGAATGATGTTTTAAACACGACTTCATTTAATCATGATTAGTGACAGTTGGTGAAATTGGCTCTTAGTGCGAAAATGAGTTACTTTAATAATGTTGAGTAGGAGATATCTGGCAGAAAAACTCAAACTAAATTATAGTACGAGTATTCAAAAAAACATTTTTAAGTTTAATTTAAGCAGTGCAAGGCAAGGCGATCTAATTTGTGTGTGATACACACACAGTGTCACATAGAATAGAAATAGAAATAGAAATCATTTATTTGCCACAAACATGGTACAATTGATGTCATAATTTATTAAAGTTTCACATATTTGACCCATAACACAGGCATGCAAATATTGTTTACAACTTACAAGTTATAAAACAAAACAACACAAGGGAAAAAAAATTAAACTACTTGCTGATTTTTAGTAAAATAATTATTAAATGTCTAACTATGCCTGTAATGGCTATACTTATTTAAATTATATAATTGTATGATGGTTTTGAACAAATTAATAATAATCAAAACTAAACACTTAATATTAATGTCAAAATAGTATTTATGTCAAAATAATAATTACAGTCATGTCAATTTACAAATTCTAAAATATTCTATTAAATGTCAATATTAATTAATAATATATAAAAACACACATACAAAAAAAAATTAAAACATTGTATTAAATGTCATAGGGATTCATGTCATAATTATGAACAACTTTTCTTAATTTTTCCATTCGACATTAACAAAAACATGATTTTATGAATAAGGTAGTTTTTAGTTTGCATCATAGTAATTACTATGCTATTTGTGTATTTACTTAAATGCCAATGTTGCAGATTCCCGAATTAATTAAATCCGTCATTTAGGGATTCTTGGTCGATGTGGTTTTCGGCCATTTTAAGGTTGGATTAAATCTCGAAATTGGATTGGATGGAGAAAGCTCATCTTGTTTGTATTTGTATTTACTAGAGGCTGTTTATTTTGTTTGATGTAATTTATTTATATTTGGCTAGTGCTGTGTGTGAAGGTTGCATTTTGTTGAGTGTTGTATGTTACTGGCTTATCAAAATTAAATTTATATTTCTTTTACTTCTTATTGTATTCTGATTCATATTTCAATAGATAAAGTCAAATACAACAGTGATTTTATAACTTGTGTTTTTATTGTGGTGGTCTATTTTATTTGGAGCATTTTCTTGTTTTTAATTATATTAATACACCTTACTATATACTACTATATTGAGCAATCAATAATCGAGTTTGCCTAAAATTCAATAAATAAATATACAAATCAAACAACGTCACTGTAGATATCTGAATACTTTTCTTAACAGTAGGTAGGTTTACCCCACACAGCACAGCTCTGTTGGAACCTAAAAAAACTATTGTTTTTATTTCAGATTTTTTAGTTACATCATGTGCCGTTACTTACACTAAAAATCAGCCCATACACAACAATGATGTTATCTAGGTAAACGACTACTTGCCAATACGATGCCAAAATGCTATTGATATTTTTCAGGATTATGAAAAAACTACTAGCCAGATCTTCGTAAAAATTATATGGGACCACACATAAACCATTTTCGTTCAGATAAAAAAAGAATTATAAAAATCTGTTAACAACTGGCGAAGTTATGGTAAAACATACATAAAAAAACCGTCGACTTGAGAACCTCCTCCTTTTTTTTGAAGTCGGTTAAAAATACTAATATATTTTGAAAGACATACGATTTCGAATGTATAGACATTTTAAAAGAGAATGCCTTAAATGAAAAAGTAGCTTAAATCACTTACATATTACCAACATGTACTTAACACAGCCACATTCATTAATAATAAAGTTATACTTCATATTAATAAAATATTTATCTGTCATAGCTAAACATCTATCTTACGAATCCATATTAACTGATATTGTCATTAGACATTATGTCCGAGGTCGTATATGGTGAATTGTGCAATAATGTCCAACTCTAAAAGTTTCAAGGCACTCTAATCCATAAATCCTATAAATAACATAAATGGGAAAGTTTGTGAGTCAGTGCATTTATTTGTTACTCAATCATTCATATAGACCGTTCACCATAAGTTGTCCCCTGGCTTGGGAATCTGCAGCATTGGCTTAGGTGTTCCTAACAATATAATGTACCTTTTACCCCCCATTATATAAACTGACCGCTGTCTCACTCTCTCCACGTCCTTCAGCTATCTCAGTTTCTTCTTCAATAACATCATCATCATCAGCCATCGCTGCAATATGATCTTAATTTTCCTTATGTAGAATAGCACTACCCCCCTCATCCCGTGGGTGTCTTAAAAGGCGACTAAGGGACTCAGTCCTCAGGAGACGGGCAGCAGCGTCTCCTTCAAACTTGGCCATACTTAGGCGATCGCCAACCCGCCTGCCAAGCGTGGCGATTATGGCAAACCCTCCATTTTGGGCGAGGGCTCTACCCAGCAGTGGGTGTTTTGTGGCTGAGACGACGACGATACAGTTATAAGACTAGGAAAGTTGTAAATGGCCGGGATGATGGCAATGGTAAATGACATTTTACGTTGAACTGTCGTTACAAGGCCTCCCGCCGTTTGAAACCGATGGCGTAGCTTCTTTGACGTTCATAAGTGCTTGTAACAGCCTAGACTGAATAAATTATATTGAATATTGAAGTGAATTGAATTAAACGGACTGTAACTGGATGAGCTAATTTGGACACTCTGTCTGTCTGTGTACGAAATATCATTCAATTCCATTCAGCTGTTGACGCGCCATGGAATAAGAAACTTTTAACATACTTATAATATTACTAGGCTTTTATTTAAATCTTAATCCTAACTAATATAATAAATGAGAAAGTGTGTTTGTTTGTCCTTCCTTCACACCTTAACTTAGCGACCAATCGACTTGATTTTTGGCATAGAGTTAGTTGAAAGAACGGAGAATAACTACTTTATATCCCGATAATCCCACGGGAGCGGGAACCACGCGGGTGAAACTAGCGGGCGTATTCATAAAATTCTAAAACGCTTCAAAAACTTATTTTAGTTATGTTACGTCTCAATCTAATGAAATGGACAAACACTTTATTGAATAGCAATGTTAGTAATAACGAGTACCTACTAAAAGTATTAGTGTGTTAGGGGTTAAAAATGTAGGTAAGATGTATAAATGAATATGTAGCGACGCACACATCGCCAAATATGTGAAGACGTTGAATATCGAAGAAATGCTAGATCAGCGAAAAGTACAATTAAAAACTCACAATGCGCCAGCTTGCTGTCATACCTACGTCAAGACATTAATAGTGAATTTGTATGGAAACATGAATCGCGTTTACGAAGTTTCACAGCCCGCTGCTAATATATACAAGTTCCAACAAAGTACAGCTGGGCCGCGGTCCCCGAGCACCTACACCTAGCTCGGAGGAAGTACTTCCCTTTTCGCTGAAGATATGGCGAATCATCCTGCCTTATCAAATATCTTCTTATGAAGTGAAAACTTCTTTAGCGGCGCCAGCGTTGTTTTGTTTTAAATTTTTGGGATGGGTAAAAAATGTTAAAGTCGCGTCAGGACACGTGACCTGATCGAAAATTCGTAAGACGGAGGTAAAGTAGAGCGCTGGCGCGGCGTAGTAGAGGAAATAATATCCCCCTCTCTTTCTACCGCGCGGCGAAAATGTATGCCTGCTCCTGCTGTTCGTTTAAGCGGTTTTCACTTCTGCCGGCACTCCCGGAGTGCGACACGTTGTTTTTTTTTTCTACTATCTACACGCCCCGCAACACCGTCTGGGCCCACCCTAAGAATCATCAAGACAACGAAACAATTGCTCGACTTAATTACTGTTATGAATAATAGGTAATGAGTGATGACTTATACTCAAATATTCGATTTATTATGTAGCGCAACAACAGTCGTTTGTTTATTTAATGGTTCAAATCACTTATTCAGATACAGTGTACACTAGTAAATGTAGGTTCGTTTACCTGAAATAACCTTTTGAGATAGCCATCAGGAATATTCAAGTAACTTCATGAATAACGCTATTAATTTTATGATAACTTCAACTATAAGGTAGTATGTTAGGACGGTTATAACTTTAATAAAAATTTCATTGTTATTCTATTGATCGGAGTAATAGTGTCAGTGAAACTGTCGACGACGTGTCATTTGTTTTTACTAATGTAATTTTGGCTCACCTCAGTTTTGTTCATTTCATCATTATCACCACCATCAGCCCGTAGAAGTCCACTGCAGGAAATAGACCTCTCCTACCTAACGCTATTGTGCCCGGTCCTTAGCTCTTTGCAGCCAGTTCTAACCTGCCATCTATTACACTCCTTACCCGGTGTTGATTTTATTTAAAAATCGTTATCTTTTTTATGATTTTGTATTTTTTGCATTTTTCAATGCAATTTTTATACTTAGGGTAAATTTTAAATAGAAAAATATTGGAAAAAATTAACTCGGCCACAAGTGAATTCTCAGACGGGAATCGAACCCGCGACCTTTGGAAATCCGGTCCAATGCTCTACAGCGCTGGCCTACAGCGTATTAAAAATATAAAAGTATTGGAGAATCGTTATCTGTTTTTTATTTAATGTAATTATGGCTTACATCAGTTATGTTGATTACATCATTTTCATCAGTCCTTAGACATCCACTGCTAGATATAGGCCTCTCGTACCTCACGCTTTTAAGCCCGCCCCTTAGCTCTTTGCATCCAGTTCCTGGCTACCATCTTTCACAGGGGACCTTCCGCTTTCTCTTAGCACAGTATTGTTTCAATCTTACCATGCTATTTCGTAATACGAATCTCTAGTAAGCTTGTTTTTTTGACGGAAGTTATGTGACGTCTTTGCTCAGTCATCGCCTCTAAAGTGTGAAGTGAGTCAACAAAATGTGACAACTTTAATAAAACAATACGATCTTATGACATGATGGTTTTTTAATAGATGATGCAGTTCGTCACTCCTTACCCGATTTGATGTCGTGATATTACGAAATTGAAACTTCAATAAATCGCCGAATATATAGCAATCCAATAAAGTTTCCGCAAACTGCGATTACAATTTCAAAAAGTAAATGTTTGCTGAACGCCGTTTCATCATGCAAAGGAAAACGTCTAACTTATTTTGGCGCATCTAAATTTTAAATGTTGGCACAACTTCGAGTCACCTGCGGAAAAGTATTTTTTTATTTATTTTTCGGTTGGCATTCGCTGTATTGTTTATGATATCCGACTTCACACAATGCATTCTCGTATTTTAGCTGCCATTCCCTTACTTTGTGGCGAAGCTCCAACTGAGCATATATTATTTTCTTCTGTATTCCATGTTTAAGTTTGCTATTGTATTTCAGGTGTGGTGTGTATGTGATTGTTCTAAATTATGATTGACTAGCGGCCGCCCGCGGTTCCACCCGCGTGGTTTTCGTTCCCTTGGGAATATCGGAATAAAAAGTATCTTACGTTTTAATGTAGGCTATCTACTATCTATGTGCCAAATTTCATCCAAATCCGTTCAGTAGTTTCAGCGTGAGAGAGTAACAAACAAATAAACTAGAATTATTCACTTTTATAATCTAAGTAGGATTTGAACAAAATGAAAGGAATCAGTCGGATAAGGAGTATTCTAAACTCCTTACACGAAATAGTTTTTAGCCATAACAAATATTTCTCTCTTCTATGCTATTGGCTTTAATATTAGCCAATGTATTAAGTAGTTGTAACATTCAATATTCTTAAATAATATAGCATTTAAATTATCAGGGGGCTTACTAAAGTAATACTGCAGAAGAGGCACAGAGGCCTTAGCACGAAAATCTTTCGAGTAATCGAAACGTATCGTCAAAAAATGTATGATATATTGAGCAGCGTTCTTACCGGACGTAAACGGATCTACATTTTCCTATTTTTTGATAATACGTCCTCGACACTAATTCGAAAGATTTTCTTACTAGCTCTATTAGCTCTATACGCAGTTTATAGACTGCAAGCGATATAAGTAGCTCAGTCTTCAACCTTAATATCTATACTAATATTATAAAGCTGAAGAGTTTGTTTGTTTGAACGCGCTAATCTAAGGAACTACTGGACCGATTTAGAAAATTCTTAGACCATTAGAAAGCTACATTTCTCCCGAGTGACATAGGCTATATTTTATCCCGATATTCCCACGGGAACGGGCACCACGCGGGTAAAACCGCGAGGATCCGCTAGCTTGCAATAAAAGCTGACCTGTGTGTATGTCACAGTCACAGCTTGCAGTAATCTTGTAATGCGAGAAATGTTGCAATATATGTCTGTTATGTCCTTTAAAATACCTACTATTGAATTTCTTTGCAAGTTGCAAATTGTTTTCGGCTAGGATTACCATAAAATATACGTTTATTTTAGTATTTTGTTTGTGATGAAAAGTGACCTTACTGATGTGTTGAGGTTACTTTTCAATTTGACGACTCTGTAAAAATGAATCTGATGAAATAAAACAGGGAGAAAAAAACAGCCCTTGACGATTTTCTTGCCGGTTCTTCTCGTTACAAGGACTCCCGCCGTAGGGTTTGTGAACCGAAGGCGTAGCTTCTTTGACGTTCCTAAGTGCTTGTAACAGCCTAAACTGAATAAATAATTTTGAGTTTTGAGACATTAGAACCCCTGAACTCAGACCGATCTAGATTACCTTTATGCTAAGCTTTTCCCGTGTCATATCGTGCCACAGTCCACCCATTAAATATTCATACAAAACAGCGACAATTACCTACAAGACATCTGTCTCATGAGATATTCAGCGCCGCCTGGCGGACGGTCGGGCAAACTGGCTGGCCTCATTCACTTCATTGTAATATTTTTAAAATTGCCACAAGGTAAATAATTGTGGTTCTTTACCTGTTTGGTAGTACTTGTTAGTCTTAGTAATCTATAAAAATATTTATTTATATTTTTGTCTCTCTGAGACCATAATTTACCAACTGATTAATCAATCAATTAACTTCAAATGTCAGCTATTGCATTTCCATCGTTTGTTTGAGGTTAAAGGAGACAGAACTTTTGTTGTTTCAGCAAAATTTCATTGGATTTCAGTCATTTGTTTGAACGCTTGTTGTTGTTTGAATGTTTAAGACAACGATTATCAAATCGATAGTTGGTGAACACTGCTCTTAAATATTTTTTACTAACTACAGAGTATTATAATTCTTTGCGTTTGAGTTCCAGACTAAAATTAACATATAATAGTACATTGCATACGTTCAATAAAATATATAATCAATTACCATCTTTAATAATTAATGAAAATAAACATTCTTTGTTTATAAACCAATAAAAAAAAATCTAATAAATAAATGCTATTACAGTTTACATGAATACTTCAATGACACTATTAAATGAAAAAGGTATATAAAATCTGTCATCTAAAATTACTTTGTGTCATAATTGTTTTTTTTATTTTAATTTTAATTATTATTCTTAATTTTTTGGATATAAATCCTTGCTATCTAATGTTAATTAGCGCCTCCTCTCTTCTAAACCCTATTGCGTGCCCGTCAGGGTCCATGATGATCTTTTATTTATATTCACCATCTTTTGTGTAAATTATGGAATGCAATAAATAATGAGTATTGAGTTACTATCGCTTTGAAAATGCATTTTGAAACAACCAAAACCGAAGGAAATACTGAGAGCAAAGTTAAGAAAGCTAAAAATGTTATGCTGTGCCTTAAGATTTCTAGTAAAAGCAAGGTTCCTTCTGTACAAATGAAACTATGTTTCGACGTCTTTATTCTGCTTTATAACTTACATTAAATATCAGTAAAATAAGGGTTTTGAAAATATCTTTCAGAAATAAATGCTGGTTCGTTCAACCGATAGTGCATATTTTATTCAGCTTTAACTGCCTCAGAAAAGAGCTCGCGAAGAAAAACTACTATGTACTAGCAAAAGAGCTTTTAAAGTGAGAATAAAACTTTTAATATATGCTATTTTAACTTAGTGCTTTTATGTTTGTAGCTAACAAAAAGTCACTTAGATTATGATTTTGCTTGAAAAAGAAACTTAATATCAAGGATGGCTTAAAATTTTAGATCTTTTGAATGCGGAGAGCGCGGCCCGCCTCGACTTTGGACTAAATGAACATTTGAAAAATTAAATTTGCATTGTTGAAAAATATTTACCATGCACGAGATGCATTAAAATTCTTCTAACATCTGGCATTTTCGTTTAACGAATTTTAAGTTTAAAACTTTAAGGTAGGTTAAGTTCAGTTGCGATATTTACGTCTTTGGAACACTTTAATTTTAGAGGCGACGCAAATAATATTATAAGTAGAAAGTTTATTGAAGTAGAAAGAAGAAAACTTCGTCAGTTTTTCCTATATACATGTTGTTAAAAGACCTATACTGAGGCTTTAATAGGTACCTATATGCGTAGTGTACTTACATCAAACTAAATAAGACTAAGTAAAATAATTGCTGGAAAACGACTTTAATTATAGGTTAAAAAAAATGGGCTTCATTTTTAGACCCAATGGAACGTGTGTAACAATGTTTGTGTGTGTGCGTCTATAGATTACGAGTAGGAGACCGGGGTCCCTTATCATGGAGTGATTTTGATATACTTTGCGGATTTGTCACTCTAAACGATAATCTTTAGAAAAAAAAATATTGATTTAATCTTCAATAACTCCTTAAACATCAGTTTCCTAGGTTTAAAGTGATATGATGTAGGCCTACGGGCCTAGCACGATAAACTTTCGAGTAAGTATCGAGAAAGTAAAGTAAAAAATGTGTGACATATTGAGCAGCGTTCCTACCCGACGTAAACGTGTTTATTCTCCGCCAAAAAGAGTCCTTTCAACATGACTCTTACTTTCCGCGGTGCTACTGTAACAATCACTGAAAATCTTGAACTTCTTGGCATGAAGTTGTCATCAGATCTCAACTTCGGCGATAACATCGAGTTGAAGGCTGAGACTGCGGCATTAAAGCTGGGCATCCTAATAGGGTTAAGCGGTATTTCACGCCGGAACAGCTTCTTATGTTGTATAAAGCGCAAATTCGTCCGTGCGTGTAATACTGCTCCCACCTTTGGGATGGTTCAGCAAAGTACCAGCTGGCCACACTCGATTCAGTGGAACGCAGATCCAGAAAACTCATTGGAGATGATAGTCTGGTGAATAACTAGCTCCACAGTCTCCCTCATTAACGAAGAGTTGCTTCACTGTCGGTATTCTACAGATTGTACTTCGAAGAGTGTGCTATTGAGCTGCATGAGCTCATCCCGCCAGCTCCTTTTTACCACCGGGAATCCAGACGTACTGCAGGCTATCACCCCTATCCGGTTGATATATCACGTCTGCGTACAAAGCGCTTCTCCTCATCTTTTACTATGCGCACAGCCAGGGAGTGGAATTCCCTGCGTCTGTATTCCCGGGTGCCTACAACCCTGGTATATTTAAAGCTCGAGTGAATAGGCTTTTTCTAAGCAATCTCGCTGCATCTTAGGCCTCTTCCTAATCTAACGATTCAGAATAAGGCAAAGAGTATGCCTATTGTAAAAAATATACTGTAAAAAAAACGGGGCTACATTTTCCTATACATTATTTACCATTACGTGCTCGATTCTTACTCGATACTATTAGGATAGTTTTTCGTGCCAGCCGTACTGTAGGCCAAGCATGAATAACTATCGAGTAAGTATCGAGGAAGTAAAGTAAAAAAATCTTACCCCGCTATGGTGAGAACGGGACAGTGACACTTTATCGAACTACGAGTGTCGATAAAGCCTGTAATATGTCTATAATATTCAAAATGGCCGACTACACTTAATAGGCTGGAATATAATCTACCGCTTATTTCTGAATAACAACTCTACCGAACGTCATTGACGTGGCCCCTGTCCACCGAGATACCCGTACCTCGCGAGAACTCAAAAGCCTTAATATTTAAGCTCTTTGTGTGAATAATGACATTGCTGTACTTGAGCGCCCATTGTGGGCCACAGGAGGTTCTCTCCACCTTTATAGCACTCTGAAAAGCTAAATAGAATTGTCAAAGAATTTTGGTGAAATGTGCTGGAGTGTTTTTGAGATAATTTTGGTAAATACCGTTTTAATATTTGAGGCGTGTTGTTTGGGCTTTTATTTGTTTGTAGGGATTTTTTGGGGAAAATAAAAGCTTTGATAAACTTAAAATTTGAGAATAATAAAACAACAAATATTGTTGTTAAAGTAATAAAGTGAGTATACTCAGTATAATCCGTAGTAATCCGTATGTAACTCGTAGTCGTAGCCGCTACGAACTACAAACTTCGTAGTCGTAGGCCGTAGCTCGTAGTACAGTGCTCTGGGTAGAACATTTAATTCCCGTTATAGGAGATTGTCATTATAAACAAAGTAAATTATGCTCTATTTAGTGAGCAGCACAGTTTAATTTCCCTCTCGAATTGCAGCAGCCGCAAGGCACTGCCTGTTTACTAAGTTCCGCTCAATAACGAATTTAATTATACTCACATTGTAGTATTATGTTCATGTAGTGTGGTAATGAGGCTTTCAGGGATGAGTTCTGTTGAAAATTTACTATTTTATGAACTGTGTATTTTTCTATTACCGCTTGTGACTTTTTATATTTATGTTAATGGTATTTAGTATTCTCGTTGCATATCAAACTTGATTTTATTGTTTTTAGTTTTCTTAATATGTCTTGTAAAAACTAATAAATAAACTAAATATTTCTGTCAAAAGCCTTTTGTATTTTTTTTTTTTTTTTTTTTTTTTTTTTTATGAACGACGGGTAGACTCTTAGCCTTCATCATACCTGATGTTCAGTATTGATAAGGCTGAAAGATGGAAGCGAGCCTCTCCCGGAACTCGGATCCTCAGCCACTGAGGAACTGGCTATCTTATCTTGAACTGCCGGAACACAACAATGCTGAAAACATTGTTGCTATGGCGTCAGGCTTAGATAAGATGGTGGTGGCTAGCCAGACGGACTTAGAACAAGTCCTACCACCAACCAAACCGAATACAATATGTACCCCCGCTGGGAATCGAACCCGGGACCCCTGGGTCTTATACCGGTGGTTATACCACTAGACCACAGAGGCGGTTAAATTACGTTTTTGATAAAAAATATATTTACAATTCAATGCTATTTTATAATCGTCCGAGAGACCTGTGAGACAAGTTAATTTTTGAAACAAAGACACGATTTTATCATTGAACAACATCGTTAGCTTTACCAAACAATCAATACAATAAAACATATTTCACAACATTTCGTAAAGTTAAAAATAAACACATGTTATTTCTACATTTTTTCTTTCACTCGCTTTTCCAGTTTTCGCTTAACATCTCAAAGTGATGAAAAAACATAATTCAAGTTGTTTCAAAGGCTTTTTCATCCCGTTCCATTCGATCTGAGCTCTTCGTACGTATCGATGAACGTCGGCCTACTTACAGACGGAGTTAAAACGTTGCGCGATACTTTCGCAATGTTACTTGGTTCAACACTATTTATATGTTATGTGATTATAAGGTCTTGTGTATTTTTTTAAATTGTGATGGATTTAATATTTTAAACTTTCATAACTTAACACCGTGTTTTGTGTTACACTGTAATCATGGCGCATGCAACTGCGCCGAAATATCGGGGACTCGACAACAAATACAAACATTGGAAAAATCCCGCTTTTCGTAATAGTGATTGTGATGGATTTGCTTTTTGGTTGGAAGGCGAGAGTTTTAGTTGCACAAAATATTCTTTTACCAGAATTATACAGGGTGGAAATTCAAAACCGGGCACGAAGGGCAGGCACCTTAACCGATGTAGCTACATGAAAACGTTCTTAGGAAACCATCCTTAATTTTTTTTGAGAAAATTTTAACTGAATTTACCTATTTCGAAAAAAAATTACAGTCAGCACAATAATGATGTGTTTTCAAAAATATTTTTTATGGCATTCGATTCTGTTCCTTATGAGGATCAAAACACTCTATGACACCAACTGAGGTATGAGCACTAGGAAAGTCGGAAACCGCGTAAAACTATTACCTTCGTGCCCCGTTTTAAATTTCCACCCTGTATAATAACAGGACAAATTCTATTTGTACTAGTCCGTTTCTAGTTTCTAGCCAAACTGTAGATACTATAGACTTTGGCATTTTAGATTTCCAAAGAATCCAAGATACCATTTGAAAGCGAAACTAAGCGAAAAAGATGTTTTGTTTCAAAGGTCTTTTAATCCCTATATTCCATTTGATCTGGGGGGTTATTTTCTAAGCAAACATCGACGCTGCTGTCATGACTGAATGTCACATAAGCTGTCAAAAAGTATTGAAAATTGGGAATCTCAGCTATTTCAGCCGTCGATATTTAAGGATGTTTGATTAAAGAATAACGTACCTGGACCTCTAGTTTTGAATCACTCGTCGCGCGAGTGGCGAGTTGTGGCGATTACTGACCTTGCATGCGGGGACATAGCACGCTTTTCGCTCGCTTTTCGCGCTCGCGTTGGGAGGCGGTACTACAGGCGAAAAGCGAAGCTATCTATATACGGGCAGATATTTAAGGATGTTTGATTAAAGAATAACGTACCTGGGCCCGTAGACAAAGTAACATCGTTATGTAGCGAAACGATAATTCGATTCGTTATTGTCTATATTCGCCAATTAACTTGCGGTAAGACCACGTGATTTAGCGCGGCTTATGCCAATCCGCCAATCCCATACATTTAATTCTTTTCGAACTTCGTTATCGATTTTGAATTGTTACTTTGGCTAGGAGCCCTGGACCTCTAGTTTTGAATCACTCGTCGCGCGAGTGGCGAGGCGAACGAAGCGGCGATTACTGACCTTGCATGCGTGGACATAGCACGCTTTTCGCTCGCTTGTCGCGCTCGCGTTCGGAGGCGGTACTACAGGCGAAAAGCGAAGCTATGGAAATACGGGCAAGGTCGCTTTTACGGAATACGGAAACTCAAAGGTCGCACGAAAATCAGTAGAATCCCCGAGACGAGTGAATCAAAAATAGAGCTCCTGAGCTCTTCGTACGTATCGATGAACGTCGGCCTAGTTACGGACGGAGTTAGACCTACGTTGCGACGACTTGGAAATGGAGCGAGAAAATGTCACTTGGTCTAACAGTATTTATTGAAATGTTAAAGTAGTTAAGACTTGTGTTTTTTTATGATTTTTAAATTTTTGCATTTTTCAATGCTGTTTTGTATAGTTATGGTAAATTTTAAATAGAAAAATATTGGAAAATACAAAACGGCTTCAAGTGAATTCGCAGATGGGAATTAATTTGTGGCCGAGTTGTTTTTCCAATATTTTTCTATTATTCTATTTAAAATTTATGATAAGTATAAATATAAGCTGTTGCATCTTAATCGGTCGTTAAACACCTGAAAGATGTAGTTTCTATGTGACAACGCTGGCTTACAACGCATTAAAAATACAAAATTATTGGAGAATTTCGACGGTGGTTCGCAAGTCTCGGTAGCTCAGTGGTTTGAGCATTGGACCGTATTTCCAAAAGTCGTGGATTCGTGTCCCATCTGAGAATTCACTTGTGTTTTTTTTCTAAATCGATTTTAATATATATTTGGGAGCACAAATAAGTCATTTAAGATACGTTTTAGTAAAGAAAATAGTTTCTAGGAGCCCGGTGGCGCTAGGGTTTATAGTACAAGAGCCGGGCTCAAAAATACCTACTTCATCAGGTATCCCAATAGGCTATCTTTAAATCGTTAACCGACACTTAAACACGTAAAACAACAGGTCTGCCAGGGCTGATCCGGCCGGGTCATGGAAAAAATCTATATCTTTTGACATGTTTCTTTAGTCAAATCTACCTCATTAGTACCCGAATGATAGTGACGGCAGTTTGCAATTGATTAATAAAATAAAAAAATGGTCTGCCACCAAACAAGTTTTTTTTGCTGGTGAAACTATATCCATAAGAGTAGCACCGCTTCCACATTATATTAGCATCATGTATCTCGTAATTTTTTACTTTATTTATTTATTCTAATTATATATTTAAACGTCCATGACTCGGGTACAAATGCTAGTTCATCATACAAACATTTGCTCCTACCGGGATTCAAACTTCAGAGTATGCGACACCTTGAAACTGATGTACAGACTTCTCTACCACGGAGGTCGTCAAAATTTATTCTTTAAAACCTTATTTTTTCTTCACTCTATGTTTTTTTGCTATTCTACCTGTGTTACTGTTATATTTATGATATATAAAATACAATTTGTCATACAATATGTGCTCGTGTGATGCTAATGTATTTCTTTCTTATACGTACATCTTATGTTTTGGCGCGCACTGTTCATTGAAATAAAACAACTTTTACGGATATCAAACGCGCTATATTTCACGAACTAAGTTGTAGTTGTTGTGATGACTCATGACATCCCGTGACCACGGCAGCTGAAAAGGTGCCGAAACGTCGGGAAAATCAAAAAATCCCTAAAAAACCAAAAAATACGGACAATTACAACTTAGTTTGCGAAATATAGCGCGTTTGATATTCGTAAAAGTTGTTTTATTTCAATATTTCTTTCTATCTTATCTGTCGTTTTACTCTTTAACTCAAGTTTACCTCACAAGATATTCATCCGCCATTTTAGTTTCAGCAAGTTTCCAAATTGCCCGTATCTCGATCTAATTGTTCCTATTTTTTGTCTCTCGAGATTTTTTCGCGAAGTCTCTTTATTATTCGGTAAAAGAATATAAATTTTGCGGCGGCCGGCGTCGAAATTATTAATAGAGAGTGGTGAGCTCGCAGCAATTTATAGCTCTATTATGAACGATAAATTTATATCATAAATACGGTAAACGCTGAAGACGACGGACAATTAGTGGATAAAATTTGATATACAAACGCTTTGGTCGTACAAATAAATAGAGTGGAAGTTTTGGTTGCACTGTTTTGATAGTAAGCGGTGTTATTTATGATTCATATGATAAAGGTATTAATGTTAGAAGCGGTTTTATGAATGGTCTAATGATGTACGAAGTTGGAAGTAAGGATTGAAGATCAAAACAACGGGTTGCACTCCGGGAGTGCCGGCAGAAGTGAAAACCGCATAAACGAAACTGCAGGAGCAGGCATACATTTTCGCCGCGCGATAGAAAGAGAGGGGGATATTACTCTCCCTCCCTCCGTATTACGCAGGTCTTACGAATTTTCGATCAGGGTCACGTGTCCTGACGCGACTTTAACATTTTTTACCCATCCCAATAATTTAAAACTCTGATATGCACAACGCCGCTAAAGAAGTCTTCACTACAAAAATATTCTTAAACCATAAATATTCAACAGGAAAATGTACTCTTTTAGTGCCATTTGGAAGGTAGTTTTCAACAAAACCGTAGCTACTTATGACATTTGACTGTGTTTTTTTAGACGATCGATGCGAACAGAAATAATAAATAAGAGAGTTCGTTACTGGGCTTTACATACATCCCACCACGAACGATTACCTAAGAACCAATATCACAAACTTTCACTAATCGCAACTCCGTAAAAACTAATTTCTTTTCTTTTAGTTTGACTGTATGTGAAACATACGATCTTACCGTTTGAAGACCTCTTACGTTCTCTTCTTGCCTCTTGCGGCCGTTCTTCTTATCAGTAAAAAGATGTCCTGAATGCCTGGTAGGAAAAAAAAATGGACGATTCGAAAGCACTTATCTATAAGTCTATTTGAATAAAAATCTTTGACTTTGACTTTGACTAAATATTGAAACTTGATTTTAAGGCCAAATAAAATTTTTATTAGTAAATTTTTGTTATTTTCTTTATTTATTATTTTTTCATATTCCTTATGTTTTCCTTACTCCTTCACCTTATCCGGGATATCTCCTTAAATACTGATGTGATTTAAATAAATTTGGTATCAATTTAAAGTTAACAGTTTAACCATTTTTATTATTCTTAACTAGTTATTAAGTACTCAAGATCGCGCAGAGTCAATTCCAAATAAGTGATTCCATACTTTTGCTCGCGAGTGTAGAAAGAAAAACAAGTTAAACCAACTAGCTGAAACAAAACGCGGCGCAAGTTTCAACAAAGCCCTTCCTTTCAGATTTATCTTCCGTCTCGTTCCCCCAAAATTACCGGAGCAGAAAGTAATATAAGTAGCAGCTCCATTTTAAACCAGATCTGCAAAAAGTTGGCGGTTTTAGCGTGTAGTTCACGAGCCACGACCTGCAACACAAAATTAATTTTCCGCACAATATAATAACGTTTTTGAAACAATTTAAAAGTAGTTACGGTAAGGCTCGTTAATCTAGGGCGGTGGGTTGGCTAGGTAGCTTTTTTACTGAAAATATTACACAAAATAGGTTTTATAAAAGTAGGCACTTTTACTTTCACTATTGTCATTGAATGATCATTATTTCCCGAACAATCTCTTATATAAATTAACAAGTATTCTTCACAAAAAAATCTTTACATTATTTCGCTGTTTTCTTATACGAGTTCATGTAAAAAATTATATTAGTACTTAATTATGCAGATGGCTAAAAGATCTTTTAATTTATGATTTCGAATTTTTGCATTTTTCAATGCTAATTTGATTCTTATGATAAATTTTAAATAGAAAAATATTGGAAAAAATACTCGGCCACAAGTGAATTCTCAGATGGGGCTCGAACCCACGACCTTTGGAAATGCGGTTCAATGCTCAAACCAATGTCTTACTCTGTGGTTAGAGCATTGGAACGGATTTCAAAAGGTATTTTTTCCGATATTTTTCTATTTAAAATTTATCATAATCCAATATTCTTCTATTTAAAATTTATCATGATCTTTTAATACTCTTATCTATCAAACTATCAATTTCTTTTCTCTAGCATATAGGTTTATACAAACCGACAAAAGTAATTTAGTGTTGTCAGAAATAGTATAGCTCAACGTATCTCAAAACAACAAAACGACGTCGCTAAACTTTTTACAGAATTTTACAGAGTCCAAAGATTCTTCTCCAATTTCTCATCTCTTTTATAAACCGAACAAAACTTCCACGCCGACAACAAGAATCAATCATAAAGCCGTTAAAAAAGGTTCCTTTACTGGCCGTAAAACCTCCATTTGGCGAAAACAATTAAAACGAAATAAAATTCAGCAGGAAATTTTAAAACGTTTGGGGGTAAAAAGGGACAGATGTTAAGGGGGACCGCTCGTAAAGTGTTATCGGAATTGGCGGAATTACTCGAAGAAGTAATGAAAGGTCCTCGGGTCTGGTGGGACGACCCGAGATTCCTAATTAGGCCTAATCGGCTGCGGTCGCCGGACATAATTATTGGCGATATCCGAAAGCAGGGCTTGAAACGTTTGAAGTCTTCTTGGTGCGATTTTTTAGAATACAGTCTAAAATGGAGTCGCGCATGATGTCCATGGCACTTATTATGGTACTAGCGGCCGCCTGTGGATTCACCCGCGTGGTTCCCGTTCACGTAAGAACATCGGGATATAAAGTAGCCTATGTCACTCTCTTTTGCTTTGTGGTGACGGCCTAAGAATACACGTGTCACCACTCCCTTACATGCCTGGGATGTCGTAAGAGTCGACTAAGAGGCTCGACGCATTGAACACCTGTGCGAGAGAAGGAAAACTTTAAACAAACCCTCTACCAACCCGTCTGGCCAGCGTGGTAGCAGTATGCTAATAGCCTCCAATGAACGCCACAATAGGCGTGAGCTAGGAGAGGCTTATGTCCAGCAGTGGACGTCCACAGGCTGATGATGGATATTTATCGCCGTCCTTTCAACTAACTCTATGCCAAGAAACAAGTCGATTGGTTGCTTAGGGCGTGAAGAAAGAACAAACAAAGAAACACACATTCGCATTTAAAATGAATTAAATAAGATTTCCTAATAAGATAAACTTTTATAGAGAACGTACTACAATTGACTAAAACTACTTTTACAGATTAAGACGTGGGAAAGTACAGTCACGCGCAATGACATAGCAACACTAAGCAACCTTGTCACATTACAATATTGAATGACATTTGTGGAAAGAGAGAGCTTTGTTTCCGTGTGTTAATGGGATAAGCTTGTAAAGTGTAGATTTCGCAGGATAATTAGATAAATCGATTTTTCGCGAAAATCCTAGAGATATTGCAAAAACACGGATAATTAGACAATGGTGTTGTCATTTCTCAATCCTACTGAAAAAAGATAGGATTTTTGCGAAAAATATTGTTGCCTTATTAAGATTACGAAAATAATACCTGGCTATTATGAAATAAGAACGCTGGCTGGTCGGACCAAAATAACATCTCTGATTGGTTGACGACTTGACGTTTCAAATGTCAATTTATTCTCTCACGTGTAGTAAACTTTCTATGAACCATTCAAAATTAGAGTTAGCACGCCACCAAAAAATAAGCCAATCAAAGTAAAGAATATCCAATGTTACTAAAGCAACCAGTATTTTTGCAAAAACCCTATCTTTTTTCAGTAAGATTGCAATATCTCTAGGATTTTTGCGAAAATTCTATTTATCAAATCCTCCTACGACATATACATGACATTGCTCATGACTGTACTTTACATAAGAAGAAAAGAGGTGCTACAAGATTACTAAAATTAATATCTTGTATTAAATTTAATTGTGAAATTGTACGTGAATCTACCTTCATTTATTTTTAATATGCATGTAGAAAGTAAAGTTATTGTTTGAAGAGGAGAACGACAAAACAAATTTAATTTGTATAAAAATCCAAAGAAAGTATACCCAAATCGGGAGATTCTCATCATCAAAGCAATCCTTATTAATTTACTTTGCCGCAACAATGAACGAGAGGACCCGAACTTAGGTTGAGATTTGACCCAAATAGCGTATGTGCCTCGGGATAAGCTTATCCTGGATTAGCCCAATCTCCAATAATAGCCGCAAACGACAATGATGAACAAACATCCTTTAGTACGCAAACTAATGAAAGTGGGACATGATAAAACACTCACGACCCTTATTTAAAATTTAATTTATTAGCTAGTGAGAACGATGGTATCATGGGCCCGTATTCACTATGACCACTTACCGATTCCTTGCTCAAACCACGCCAATGTCGTATTTGGTTTCGACATTTTCAAAATTCGTTTTCTCTATGACACTTACAAATTTAAAAGTTATTTTCCTTGTTTAATTATTATAGAATTTGTGACTGTCATGTACTTGTATAATAACTCTATAATTTGTAAGTATCACGGAGAAAACGAATTTTGAAAATGTCAAAACTAAGTACGACATTGGCGTGGTTTGAGCAAGCAATCGCTAAGTGGTCATAGTGAATAAGGGGCCCTGATATGAGAAACAAACCTATATAAAACTAGAGTGTACTTTAGCCATTTTACGGATAGTATGTATGTAAACAAACCACCCATACTTAACCTTAAAATTGTTGTTTTATTACACGTTTTAGAATACGTGCACTTCATAAATAGTTAACTTATGTTGTCCAAGTTTGATATATGGTACCTATTAGTTAACCAAAATACAACGAATTTAAAAAAAAAACTAGTGGTCGCTCACGGTTTCACCCGCGTGGTTCCCGTTCCCGTGGGAATATCGGGATAAAAGTATCCTATGTTCATAACCAGGCTATCTATTATTTGTGTACCAAATTTCATCCAAATCCGTTAAGTAGTTTTTGAGCCTATTCAATACAAACAAACAAACAATCAAATGTTTCCACTTTAAAATATTAGCATAGAATTAACTACGAAAATTTATTTCCGTAAGATGGCTGGAGTTTAGGTTATATCATATTATATCATAAAATACAACAGAGAAAAAATCATAAATCTATGCTAGATGTATTGTGTGTGATCCATTCGATCATACGTATACATCATCAACATCTACTTAAATGCCTCCAAAAGAGATCAGCGCGATGATCCACCAAGTTTTTGTGAAAATCTTCAATGAAGCCTAATCATTGTCGTTGAAGTTTGACTGATGGTATTGACATGCTGTGCCTCATGTAATATTTCAAAAGTAAAAGCTAATATTATTCTATATTCATAAACAATACATTAACAATTAAGCTTATTATGAACATGAAACAAGATAAATTTAAAATCAATTATGTATTCTGGAATTTTCATTTATACACATCCAAGACTACAAACAGAAATGTTCCTATATTTTTCCAAAGAGAAGTATGAAAATATTTCCAAAATGGCTTCCGGGGTGAGATAAGGCAGTAATAAGATTAGAACCAGATGGCGGCGCCACACGGAACTTTGTCTAATATTATGACTTCTTGGTCACACATGAGCTAACTTTCATATGATTTATCTTGAGTTTTATCCGTTTGCCTGTTATTGCGCTGTGAAAAATGCTGCCTTGGGCGAAAATCTTATTTCGTGTTAGTGTTATATAATTTTGTGATGATTACATAATACCTTTTACTCTCAGTTTTTAGTTTTGAATACAGTTTCTAATCTTAAAGCATGTTGAATGACATAGATTTGACCTTAGAGAACAATACTTACTCCAATGCCGCAGTTACCCAATGAGTATTATTTAGTCTCGAATCACATATGTGGGCTGTTCCAAAAATAGTTAGTTAAATGAAAAATAGTTAGATTATAAAAAAAAAATATTTACAGCTTTTGAAAATATCCCCCTCCAATCCCAATCCCAATGCACTTATGCATTCGGGTGAACCAGCTTTCAAAACATTTAAGAAACGAGCCTCGACGGCCTTGTCTGCAGTGCTAAATTTTCGCCCACGAAGCATTTTTATTTTATGAAAAAAAAAAATCGCATGGAGCTAAATCTGGGTTGTATAGAGGATGGGGTAACATTTGTACCACCGAAGTTGTCAAATAGTCCATAGTTCTAGCAGCTGTGTGAGCGGGCGCGTTATCTTGGTGAAAAAGAATGCCAAGGACGCTCGCCAACTCCCCGAAAGCTTGAGGCAGACAAACTTCGCTATACCATTCACTAGTAACTGTTCTACGGTCTTCTAGCGTAATCACTGACTGGTCCACTGCGTCGGAAAAAAATCGCTATCATTTTTTTATTAAGGCTCCGACCACGAACAACTTTTGTGGGCAAATCGTACTCTTCAAACACCCATTGCGTAGATTGCTGCTTCGTGAGAGGATCGTAGCTATTATCCATGATTCGTCAGTTGTAAGAATGCAGGGTACGTTTTGTGAAGTTCCTCCTTCGTACTTTTCTAATATAAATTTGCACCAATCAACATGACAGCATTTTTGCTCATCGGTGAGAGAATGAGGTATCCATCGCGAGGCAAGCATCCTAACTTTATGGTGTTCATGTAGGATGGTGGAAACTGCCTGTAATCCAATGTTTAGTTCTGCCTGTATCGCTCGATATGTAATATATCTATTCTCTCGCAATAGCCCTGATGACGTTTCATGAGTAACTACAGTTGGTGGTCGGCCGGGTCTGGGGTCATATATTAAGTTCTCTCGACTACGTTTAAAGTCACGAAACCAATAAGCAATTGTTGTTAACGCAGGAGCAGACTCCCCAAAAGTTTGTAAATTTATTGAAATTCATTGAAGGTTAATCCTCGTTTATAATCATAGACAATCTTAACACGAAAAGTTTCCCGCGAGACGTCCATTGTTGCAAACAAAACAAGAGTGACAGATAATATTTAAATATAAATAAAAAAAACCTACATATAGGTGGCCAGTGATTTTCACAAAGGAGATTTGTGTTGAAATTAGCTGTCAATTCAAAATAGTTTCATAAAAGAAGAGGTTGTATTTATTTTCTGGCTATTAATTTTCGGAACAACCTAGGTACGTAGATAAGATAGCCTATGTAATTCTCACTTATCACAAAGAGTTTAAATTAAGAAATGAAAGTTTTTGTGCGGGAACCCATTGTTTTTAAATAATTCGTCGTCTCAGCCACGTTTTTAAATAATTAGAATAGCTTAATTTCACTGGCTCTTTTGAATCCTTTGATAAAAGTTATCAATCCATTTTATTTAAAACCAACCAAAATAAGTGACAATCACAATCTAAAATAGATATGGAGGTCAATTATTTTTCAATGTGTCCGTTTAATACGATTTCAACGTTTTTTTTTTATCTGAGCATTAAAAATATGCCATGCGAAAAATTTTATCAGGCGAAGTTGATTCTTAAAATTTGTTGGTCGTCATCAGCCATTTATGTCCCCACAACTGAGGCACTAGCCTTCCTTATGGATGAATAAAGAGAATGGGCCACCAAGCGGGCCCAATGCGGATTGGTGGGTTTAACGACTGCAATGCAAATGCAGCCGGGACCAACGGCTTAACGTGCCTTCCAAAGCACGGTGGAGCTCAAGATAGTAAATTTTTGGTCACCCATCCCGTGACCGACCATTGCGAAAGTTGCTTAACCTCAACAATCGCAGGCCGAGCGCACGAACCACTGCGGCACGGGCTCCTCTATTTGTTGTGTGGCATCGCATGCCATCAAATATTTTCAAAACCTATTGCAAATATCAAATCTTCTGATAAAAATCTGAGCACAGAGCCTCTGAACACAATTCACAAACAATTTTATTGAAATTTTTATCACCGAAGTTGGCATTTGTGGAACGGCTCCGTTGTGGAAATTAAAAAACTTGTGCTTTAAGTTACTTTTTGCGATGAAGAATGAAACGTTGTTAATAGTTCTGAACGTTAGCAAGTTCGCATTGATTCCTTAAAAAATCTAATATACAATTCAATAAATTTGTTGACAGGTGGTTTTTCGCTTTAATGTTGCGATGAAAGCTGGGCAAATAGACAAAGTAACAGCGTTATCTAGCGAAACGATAATTCGATACTTTATTGTCTATATGTGCCAATTAACTTGCAGCAAGACCACGTGATTTGGCGCGGCTTATGCCAATCCCATACATTAAATTTTTCTGATTTTGTAATTTTTGCATTTTTCAATGCTATATATACAAAAAATAACAAGCGAAAAATTTAATACTTATGGTAAATTTTAAATAGAAAAATATTGGAAAAAATTAACTCGGCCACAAGTGAATTCTCAGGCTGGAATCGAACCAGCGACCTTTGGAAATCCGGTCCAATGCTCTTGGACCATTGCAGAGCATTGGACCGGATTTCCAAAGGTCGCTGGTTCGATTCCAGCCTGAGAATTCACTTGTGGCCGAGTTAATTTTTTCCAATATTTTTCTATTTAAAATTTACCATAAGTATTAAATTTTTCGCTTGTTATTTTTTGTAAGGGGCCAGGAAGGGTCTTTAGGCTGCGACTGTATAAAGTTTATCGTATTTATTTGACAGATCATATCGTATGGGATTGCCTGCTATGTGTGAGGAATTTGATATGATTGAGATACTTGAGATACTTTAACCGCCTCTGTGGTCCACCGGGTTCGATTCCCAGAGGGGGTACATATTGTATTCGGTTTGGTTGGTGGTAGGACTTGTTGTAAGTCCGCCTGGCTACCACCATCTTATCTAATTCTGACGCTATACAACAATGTTTTCAGCATTATTGTGTTCCGGCAGTTAGCCAGTTCCTCGGTGATTGAGGACTCCAGGTAAGGCTCGCTTCCGTCTTCAGCCTTATCAATACTTAACATCAGGTATGATGAAGGTTAAGAGTCTCCCCGTCGTTCATAAAAAATTAAAAATAACTTACCAATTGTGAAATGACGATCGTCGATCACTTTACTACATTCTCTGATAAGAATGAGATGTCGACAGAAAATAAAACTTGGAACACCTGTATGAAATAAAAGCTCCATTAATAACATTTTCCCGACATAATATCTGAATGACACTCCAACTCAAGAGTGTTTGAGTGGTTTTACAGTCGAGGGCCACTTAAATTAACTTCTCGTTGTAAAGTCGTTGGATTTCATCTCTATATTTTTTACCCGCTAATGTTACTTCTTCGCTACTTTCCGCACGGCATGGAGTTTTTGACATTGATAAGTTGCTTCACGGCTGTGATTTGATATCGCAATAACATTTTGTAGTTAGAGTTTGTGTAATCTTTGAGCGGTGCCGGCGTTGAGTTTTCGCGTTTATGTTTAGCTCGCTGTGTAAAATTGACGATCGCACATCATTTTAGAATTTAGATTTGCTGAATCGAAAACTTTAATGTAAGGTGTTAAAATATCAGATGTAGTCAATTACAACGAATAAAAATCCTTATGGGGCTAATCATTTCATAAGTGATTCTAAAATTATTTAGTAACCACAAAAGTCACATAGGTACTCATTGTGTGGTAATTTGTAACTTACGAATGGAGCTGTTCTGTATTATTTTAGGGATCTTCCTATAATCGACTGTTTTTAAGCGTTACAGGTTCCAATATCGGCCTTTAACGCAACTTGTCGTCATCGCCGCCATACGCCACGCCTCTTCGCTATCAGCCACCGCAAAAAGTAGACTGGCTTCATTTTTTTTTTATGAACAACGGGTCACTCTTAGCCTTCATCATACCTGATGTAAAGTATTGATAAGGCCGAAGATGGAAGCGACCCTCTCCCGGAATCCTCATCACTGAGGAACTGGCTATCTTATCTCTAACTGCCGGAACACAACAATGCTGAATACAATGTTGTTATGGCGTCAGACTTAGATAAGATGGTGGTAGCTAGCCAGACGGACTTACAACAAGTCCTACCACCAACCAAACCGAATACAATATGTACCCCCGCTGGGAATCGAACCCGGGACCCCTGATACTGGTGGTTGTTACCACTAGACCACAAAGGCGGTCATTTGGATCTACTCTTGCCACATAAACTTCTTCTATACAAGTTCTCAAAGAGAGCTAGTATCTTTTCACACGTAATTCCAATATTAAAACCAGTCGGTACCTTTAGTAAGTAAAAGATCACAAAATAGTATCGATTAATTGTCCTACTGTATTCTCAAGTTTTAGCTCTTCCAATATCGACCTTAAACTTGTCGTCATTGCCGCCATACGCCATCGACCGCAGTAAAAACCGTCCACTGCTGGTCAAAACAGCAGAATTTAACTAAGCAAAGAGCGTATATATTTACAGGTGGTTCCAAAACAGTACTTGAAGTAACGAAAAAGGTCACAAATATATCATCTATTGATTGTCCTGCTGTATTCTAATGTTTTAGCTCTTCCAATATCGACCTTAAACTTGTCGTCATTGCCGCCATACGCCATCGACCGCAGTAAAAACCGTCCACTGCTGGTCAAAACAGAATTTAACTAAGCAAAGAGCGTATATATTTACAGGTGGTTCCAAAACAGTACTCGAAGTAACGAAAAACGTCACAAATATATCATCTATTGATTGTCCTACTGTATTCTAATGTTTTAGCTCTTCCAATATCGGCCTTAAACTTGTCGTCATCGCCGCCATACGCCACGCCTCTTTGCTGTCAGCCGCCGCAAAAACCGTCGGCCGGTGAAAGCGTGAGCCGTTTTTATCCCCAACTAACGCCAGATTAATACGCCGGTCACTCTTCGCTGGTTTTTGTGCACTTATTGGCCTTTTATTTAGAAATGACGTACGTATAGGTTTTGCTGAAAAGTCTGGCAGTGATCTAGGTTTTCTTGCAAGCATTTGGCCACTAACCTGATGTAAAGCAAGCTGCGGTCTAGGATGAAACATATTTGTCCAGAATGTAGGTACCTGCTGTTCAATCTTTTACGCGCTTTAAGGCCTACGCTAGGGACAGTTGCGGTGTGAAACGTATTAGAGTACCTGAAAAAATTAAATGTATTATTTGTCGAGCATCACTTGTACAAAAAAACAATTAATGCCGTTTTGATAAGATAACAGATTCATCTCTTATTTCGAAAATAAAAGTAATCTTTACATTACTTAGGTATCGGAGGTAGACATTTTTAGACTGAGATTGTGCGAGTCCAATGCAAATATAAAAAACCGAGTACATTGGTGAAAAATGTGACGTCACGTTTTTCACCAATGACTCGGTTAGAAAAACCAATATAGTTGAATGAGAACGTACACAAATTGGTTAGCCGCCGTTATTGACCCATAAAACGGATCCCGCGGATCGACTCGTTAGAATAATATTTATACGAAAAACACAAACATGGTAAATGTTTGGTTCGACTGTTTGCCGGAGAGTACACATGTTTAGCTAGTGTCCTACAAGTGTTTTACTAAGAAGACAGTCGGTTGAACGTGCTAAGCAACTCTGTCATGCATGATATGGACGATCTATTTTATTATATTTTACAATATTTGGGGGGCTTACAGCTAACATACATACTAACATACACAGATAGCAATAAGTTAAATAACTGTTTTACGCTTACTTTCGGTATACAGCTAATTAATCCATATTAATTTTATTTAACTAATTAAAATAGACACTATACAGAGCTACTCAAAACTCTATTAACAGTTGACAAGTTATCACAAAATAGGTCAAGAGCAATAATGTCTCGCTTGTTAATACTGTTGAACAAATTACTGGCACGAACATAAAAAAACATTTCTGTGGTGCATCGTGCGGACGATCTAAATGTATCTTATAGTGAATTACTAAAAAACACTCACTCTTTCTGAATTTTCAACTTGGATTCGATTCTATTAGATAATATTACAAACAGAAGATAGTTTACTAATCTTCAATCGGTTATGATATCTGCAAAATATTGAGCGACATTTAAAGTGCGCGACATCGGCGTGAAAAATTTAGTGAGACTGAGCGTGTCTTTATCAAGTACTAGCTTCAACTCGCATGGTTCCCGTTCTCTATCGGTATAAACAATAGCCTATGTTACTCTTCGCCCTTTTAACTAACTCTATGCCAAAAATCAAGTCAAGAAAGGACAAAAAAACACACTTTCGCATTTATAATATTAATATAGATTAGGATTAGGACTTGATAAAAGCTGGCTCCGTACGTATTGCACCGAGTCAGATACGTTATCAACTGTACCTGTCTAAGAACCCCACAGTTCTTACTGCTCATCTACTTATGCACCTAAAAAAACAAATTAAATTCCGAAAACAATAAAAAGTAGCTATCGTGCGCCGCCAGGGGTGCCCAAATCCGTGTCGCATTGTACCGCAGCTCGTAAAGTCGCCCGTAAACCGGGGATGGAAGCCTCATCCCTCGCATTGAGATTCGGCACCACTCTTCACTACACGTATGGTAAAATGTTCCATACGTGTTGGCAATCCAACGACATGTATCTAGAAATATGTACACTTGTACTATGTTTAAATAAAGTAAGCTCGTTTTGACGGAAGTTGTGTGACGTCTTCGCTCAATAATTGCCTCCAAAGTGTGAAGTGTGTCAAAATGTGACAACTTCAATAAAAACAAAACGTTCTTAGGACATGATGTTTTCTAATAGATGATGGCAGGCCTGCTGTTCGCGAAAGCTGACGAGAAGCTGTTGACATGGCAATTTTCTAGTGGTGGCTTTTAACAGTTGTGTACAACTATAGACAATGAACATGAAAAGATCGCAAGCAATATTGATGTCGCAGCCATCTGGTTAAATCAGCCGTTTAATTGAATGGCTAGCCCATTCATTGAACGCCGGCATTCATTTAAATGGCTAAAGAACAACTAGCCAAACTGTTGAATGAAAAATTTAACGACTTGGCTAAACGTCATATTTAGCCGTTTCGTTAAACGGGCTAGGGTAAAACTACTTTATGGACCCACTATTTTGGTAGTTGTACCCATTAGCAAAGAGACTTCTATGTTTTGAAAAAAAAATAACCTCAAAATTTCTAACTTGTAGTATCACGTGACCTACAGGGCTAAGGCAGCAGGAGCACAAAAAATACTTTAATTATTCTCAGTAGATCTATTCACAAAAAAAATGTGAATTTCCAACGAAAAAAACATACAAAAACATTGTCAGCTGAGCGAGCTATCTGACGCCATATTTGTTTTGGCGAAGTGGTGGTGGCCTAGTGGTAAAAAAAATAACAAAATTTAAATCACCTGTCTGAATTCACGACAGCCATCTTCAATGGGCTAGCTTACAATCAGCCAACTAGTTGAACGTTGAGTGATGCTATTTCAATCAATTACCGGCCTAGTCATTCAATTAAATGCCGGAATTTAATGAATGGGCTAGCCTTCCAATTGAATGGCTGATTTAACCAGATGGCTGCGACATTGACATGGTAATTTGCTAGTGGTGTGTTTTAACAACTGTGTTCAACTACGTAAAGGACATAGAAGTCGATCAATGTACCCAATTTTTTTAAGTAGTTTTTTTCATTCTTATAAACACATGGTTGCCTGGAAGAAATTGCTCTTTAGCGATAAGGCCGCCATTTGTACCACTCTTGTGTTGTTGATTTTAATTAATGTACCTATGTTTAATGTATTTTTGGGTGTACAATAAAGAATATTTCATTCATTCATTCATTCCAATGCGTACTAATGCTTCACTGACGCCTGAAATTAAAATTCTATCTCTAGAGATAGACAAGGCTATCTGAGATAGTTGCCTAGGATATTTTTGTTAATATGACCAAAATTACGACGGTTGCTAGGTAACGATACCAGTATCCTAGCCAACTATCTCAGATAGCCCTATCTATATCTTTAGACATAGGTTATTCATTTCGACCCTATGACTAAGATGGCGGGGGTGTGCAGGGCGTACCGATTGCCATGTCAACCTGAATCGAATTTTAGCAGGGATTTGTACTAGAAAATTCGCACAATCTTTAGGGATGCCACAAAACCCACATCTTTAATATCTTGAAAGGTTGCGTGGAATCAGTCTGGTCTTTAAAAAATGTTGATTCCCTTGGGGGTGTCGAAATATGCGGGCACAAACGGTTATTTTTTTTTAAGTTAATTTACAAATTTGCTTTTTTTACACCGTTAACAGACTATTGACCTGAATATATGGTTTTAATTTCAACTCGATACCTCCACACGTTCCTGAGACAAACAGACGGACGACAAAGTAATCCTATATGGGTTCCGTTTTTTTTCTTTTGAGGTTCGGAACCCTAAAACACAATCTTCATCTACTCATTAGACGTCGTGGTAAATATATCCTAAACAACTGCACAGTAAATAAATAATAATTAATAAATATTTCTTACACTACTTACAACTCACAAAAATTAACCTAGCCCCAAAGCAAGCACTGTAAAGCTTGTGTTAAGGGATACTAGGGTAACGGAAATAAATACATATTATAATGATACATATATAAACGTCCATGACTCAGGTACAAATGCTCGTATTCATCCTACAAACATTTGCCCCTACCGGTATTCGAACCCGGGACCTCAGAGTAGGCGACTCTTTGAAACCGCACGTACCACTCTACCGCGGAGGCCGTAAAATAAACAGTGCACGTTAACTAAATCATAATTTTTCATGTACCGCCCAGTCCATAAAGGCAAACCGCTGATCACGTCCCGTAATTACGTTCGAATCCGTCGTGTTTTTCATTAAGCCCGCCCGCCGGGTAAAAATTAAATTCTGTTAGCGGCTGGCATTATGGAGTATGGAGTTAGCGGACAGAGGCTCAACTGGTCAGCTGGCTTATCAATACACCCCACACGTGTAACTTAATTTTAGTCGACATTTTGTAGCGACACAATTAAATCTGAAAATAAACAAAGAGATGCAGCGTCACCATTAGAACTTGTAACTGAATTAAGTTCTGTTAGAAGGCTGGTGTTATGGATTATGGAGTTAGCGGGCAGTTAGTTTTAATCCACATTTGTTAGTGCGCCTTCAAATTAGACGCATAAAGAAGCGCTGCAGTACTAGTTTTCATGCAATATCCTGAAGTGTGCGTGTGGCACGACACTGGCGAGTAAACATAACTAAATATCGGAAAGGATTTGAAACAGGTATGTTTCGTAGGTTAGGATAATTTGATAAATAAAATTTTCGCGAAAGTCCTAGGGATTTTGCCAAAACACGGATAATTAGATAATGGTGACGACATTTCTCAATACCGGGTTTATCCGAAAACATTCGTTAGTAACATTGATTATCCTTCACTCTGATTGGCTTGATTTTTGCTTTCTGGCCAACTCTTATTCTGATTGGCTTATATGTCTATGATATAATACCTCAATGCTTCAGACTAAAACTAGGAACCAATCAGAATAAGAATAACGCCAATCAGAGTGAAACATGTTCAATGTTGCTAACGCAATTCGTGTTTTCGCAAAAACTCTAGTAAGATTGAGAAATGTCGTCACCATTGTTTAATTATCAGTGTTTACGCAAAATTCCTAGGATTTTCGCGAAAATTCGATTTATCAAATTATCCTACGATATTATGTACCAAAATCAAATTATAGATTTCCGTCTCTAAAGCGTCGATTAAAATATTGTTCGAATTCACGAGCAGCTTCAGCATTATAAGTATCAGCTAAAGTTATAATGTTTGTTGATTTATTTACCGTAGTGGTTCTAAATACCTATTAGTTGTATGAAAACTAGTAGTGGCGCGGCTAGCGAGTCACTGTGGCGTCACTTCAGCGCTTCTTTATGCGTCTAATTTGAAGACGCCTTTAGATGTAATAGATACTAATTTTCTTATCGTATTATTAAGGCGCTATGCGACTGAAGCGCGATAGCATTGAGAAAACGAAGCGCGCGGGAACGAGACCGATTTTGCAGATTGGGCAAAAAAAACACAAAATCACTTCTTAGTAAATAACTACAGCGATTAAAGAGAAATGAAACTACATGATGTTAAATATTATTGTTGTCAACTAATTATACCAATTTCCAATAGTAATTATGTAACCCCATGTGAGAATAATCTTGAATTTTCGTATTTTTAAAGGGGCATTTCGAAAAGAAAAAGTGTCGAGGTAAAATCTTTAAATCATGATTCTGAAACTTTACAAATAAGGTATGAAGAAATATATATCTTATTACCATATTTATTACATCTCTAACCGTCCTACAGTTTTATAACAAAAAATGCGTACTTTTTCCGTATAGCATTTTAATTGTTTATATATTTATACAATTTTTTATCTTTTTTTACAGGTAAGTTGGCGATTGACAAGCTGTATCAGCCAATATGTAGGTATAGTATAATACATTGCAACGCTTATGAAAGCCTATTTTCTAAATCACTTTTAACGTTTTAAACCTGTTATAAAATCTAATGCGATTCTTTTTAGGTCATTTTCCGGTTGTGAGAGTGAGATGCCACCACACCACCCCTAAAAAGAATCGCATAAGGGTCCAAGGTACGCCCCCAGCTGTCAAAAACTCTCTAAACTTTCTATATACCTAATGCATCGTGACGATTATTGCTCGATTATTATTCGAACCGCTGCACGTTGCCCTAATTGCATATCGCTTTGATATCCGAAAGTTCCGCTGCATTGCATCGAAGATTCGACAAACTTCCGTTTAATCGCGAAACTTTTGACACATGTACCGCACGGTAATGAATGTAAAAGTTTGATTTGAAATTCACGAAGTATTAGCCCAGTATTAAAAGAAAAAGAAATTTAATAATCCTCCGATCCGATTTGTCGATTCGTTTTTAAGCCACCACATTATACATGTCGCAAAATAATTAGATAAATCTATTTTTAGCGAAAATCCTAGGGATACTGCGAAAACACGGATAATTATCCGTGTTTTATATCCCTAGGATCCCTAGGATTTTCGCTAAAATTCTATTTTTGAAATGATCCTACGACATACACATATTTTAGTTAGTAAGTAGGTAAGTAAATGAAGTTTTTCGACCAAAGCATCGATTGATGTCAGCCATTACAAGGCAAGGTTAGGTGCATGTTTGACATGATAATGGCTGCATTTACAGGCGGAAAACTTTCATCGGCAATGCTTCCTACTTGGAAAATTTGGCATCTGTTCTAAGTATAATTGGAATAACTAATCTAGTCGCACGTAAAGTGCTGCAAAAGTATAAAAAAAAAGAAAATAATTTTACGATTTTAATACGCATTATTTTTAACACATTCATTTTGTTTTGTTTTTAATTTTCCAACTTTTCCAAATATTTTAAGGGGGTACCGCGCGGATGACATCTTAGAATAAGATTATATTAAGTTAGTTGTTATTGTTACCCATTCAAAATACAGCATTAACTCTCAAACATCACACATTCTCATCATAAGTCGGTGTTAATTTAATTAGAGCAATGTTTTTTTTCTACAAAACAACCAAAAATTCGTGCAAAAAAAATTAGTAAAGTCTTAATATGTTTATTTTTAGTAAATTTATTTCTGTAATTTTACATGGAGAAGAACTGCGGAATATCGATTCAAACATTTACATGTGAGAATTATTGATTTATGTGTAGAATTGACAATGATTTACAAAAAAAAATGTTATTGCCCGTCGTTACGTTTACGTACTGCTTATTACTTTTTTATGTAGATATTTCTTCCAAATTTAAAAAAGGCGGCGACCTTGTTTCTGTGTCAGGCTAGCCTGCACCACTTCCTTTAATGTATTAAACTAATTCAGGACATATTACTACTCACTGCCTCAGTGATTCCGGGAGAGGCTCGCTTCCATATCAATACTTAACATCAGATACGATGAGTCTCCCAGTCGTTCATAAAAAAACTTAACAGTACGTAATTTTCGGAATTTCTTGCAAGATACCCTTAAACAAATTTTATTATTTTGTTCGGATAGGCTACTACTCTCTAATCTAATTTTATTGATTACACTCATTTTTATATGTAATAAGCAATTTACCCTTTTCAAAGACAAAATATTCTTGACCCAAATTATGTTTTCTTATTATTCATCTGTTTATACCAGATAGCTTTTCCTCATATTTATCTTTGCTCATAAGAGATCTCGTATTAAGTGTAGTGATAAATGTGTTCGCATTTGTTTTGTACATGTTCCTTTTTCCAATAACGTTTCTGAACACAGCGTCGAACGAAACAGGTTGGTACTTTAGATACTTCACTGCGATGGTTACAAATATTTATAAGTATGTACAATAGGGTTAACAAATGAACGTTATCGGTCGGTTTAATAACCTATTCTCAGTAAGAGAATATTTTTGTTAATCAGCTCAAAATAAACCAAAATAACAGCGGTTGTTAAGTAGCTAACAAAGTTAGGCCTACCTGTTGTTGTGGATAGATTATTGAAACCGGCAGTTAGTCAATTAAACTGATCAGTGTGGATAGTACAAATAACTTTCGAGTAATATCGAAAAAGTATCATGAACAAATGTATGAAGTATTGACTACATTTTCCTATACATTTTTTGATGTGGCTATTCGACTACTTTCACGCAAAAATAACTGGTCATTTAAAAAAATGTCATTTCGTAAATAAAGTTAGCTTCATTCAACAAATAGTATAAAACTGTTGAACTAATCCAACGCACATGGAAAATAGTGTATAATAACGAAAGATAAGTTCTGGATAGCTAAAATCTGGTAGATAATCCTACTAATATTCTTATTAAAAATGCGAAAATATGTCAGTTCGTTTGTTTGTTCCTCTTTCACGCAAAAACTACTGAACGGATTTGGATGAAATTTGGTATGTAGGGACTTTAAGTAGTGGACTAACGTATAGGCTTTTTATCCCGATATCCCCACGGGAACGGGAACCACGCGGGTGAAACCGCGGGCGACCGCTAGTTTGACATATATCTCATACCTATTATATCTGTCAAATTGTCTGTCAGATTAGCTAAAACCGACTCTTAATACTCAAGTAAAGAATAGCCTCCAAACAGAAACTATTTTGGTAACAAACCACGATTCGGCATCGTTATAATTCAATACTTCAAGCAGCCACTCTTCCAAAGGGGCTTTCAAATTTGCGGTACGAATCTATTTGTTTGGTGTCACGATACCGCGCCAGCGTCAATCGTAATAGCAGACGTGTAGGGTTGCATTCAGGAAAAAACGTATCTTTATAATTTTGTAGTGATTGGCCACGGTTTTTTTATGAACGACGGGGAGACTTAGCATTCAACATACCTGATGTTAAGTATTGATAAGGCTGAAGATGGAAGCGTGCCTCTCCCGGAATCTTCAATCACTGAGGAACTAGCTATCTTGTCTCTAACTGCCGGAACACAACAATGCAGAAAATATTGTTGCTATGGCTTCGGACTTAGATAAGATGGTGGTAGCTAGCCAGGCGGACTTACAACAACTCCTACCAAAACCAAAACCGCGTGGTTCCCGTTCCCGTGCTATACAGGGCCTCCCACGGCAATGCTACATGGAGGGGAAGAACCTTTTGTATCGGAGATATTTTTGTTTCAAGAAAACATTATTTTAATTTTTTAATAAGTAGTACCTACTGCTTTAAGGTTACAAGATCCTATCTGCACTAATTAAGGTACCTACTTTCCCTCCATGTGGCAAAGCCGTGGGACGCCCTGTATTTGTCTAAGTGGGTAATGTAATAAACATCTGAACATCCAAACTTACACATTTATAGGATTGGTAGAGTGGCTTAGTATGGCTTCATAGGATTGCTGTTCGGTAGGGATTTTTATTATCTCAAAGTTCCCTCATGCTTCGATCCTGGCTGCATTTGTGTCCGTTAGAATAATCCGCATTATTTTTCCTTCGTAGTGTTTTTCTATTTTTCATTCTTTTTTATTCGCGTTGCGTGCTTCGTTTCTACAATCCTTACTTTGCACTAGCAAATCTGCTGCTATAACGAGTGATATCTAACGTACGTACATACACATTTTTTTTTACGAATTTATCAACTTTTTTCGACCCGTTCTTTTTTTTTGTTTAATGTGGCCCAGCCCTAGCCTTCGTATTTGCGTGTGTCGAAGTGTACAAGGAAAGACAAAGGGAATGGCCTGATAGGCTGATATTCGATTTTTCTGTATGCCAATACATGAATATAAAATGCGTTTTAGTGAATTGAAATTTGTGGTGAACTTTACACATACTTACTATTTATTGGAATAGCTGCTCAATGAACTTTGGCCTGAGAGACTATCGTTTTCACTCCTTGTTCACTGCGTTGACACAACGACTGTGACCTTTTGAAAAATTATCGGTTTCCGAATTGCGAATTTCAAGCTGGGAACGTCTGAAATAAACCTCACTCATGCAATATATTGCGGGTCAGTTTTCAAACTGTCAAATTTCTTCAATTGACTTTGAATTTTAAGACGAAAGCCGTTGAGCTCGGTATTGTCTGAAGAAATTTGCCATATTGCCATTTGCAATAAGAAACATTTACAAACTCAATTTACAAAAAGTAAATAAAACCAACTTACTCAATTTGTTCAACATGCTTAACATGGGGGTGGATTGATTGCTACATCAGACGTGTATGTGACATGCTTGTGCCGTTCTCGATTGTAAGTTTTAAAATCAAAGATTTTTATTCTTATTGACGACCTGTTTGGCGAAGGGGTACTAACCCCACCTTCTGCGCCAGAGGTTCCGGGTTCGATCCCCGGACAAGACAAATATTTGTGTGCATGAACATGTCTATTTGTCTTGGTCTGGATGTTTAAGATGTTTAATATGTATATTATGTATGTATTTACAAAAAAAAAAGTATATAAGTATGTTTATCCGTTATCTAGTATCCATAACACAAGTTCTTCATGATACTTAAAGAGGGATAGATAATTGGTGTGATTGTATGGAAATATTTATTTATTTATTCAAAAAGACTTATAGATATATAGATAAAGTGCTTTCGAATAGTCCATGTTTTTCCCCCTACCAGCCATTTTGGACATCTTTTTAAACAGTTTCGTTGTTATAACGTTTTAATTTTGCATTTTTTACAATGCTATTTTTATGTGATAAATATTAAACAAGAAAATATACTAGAAAAAAGCAACTAGTCTCATGTCGCCCTGGCGGGACGGGACGGCGACATGAGACTAGTTGCTTTTTTCTTGCATTGTAAAAAATGCAAAATTAAAAAGTTATAATTAGATGGCTGTTTCATCTTAATCGATAGTCAAACCAATATGCTACAGAGACCTATGAGGACATGTCGAATTTTTCTAGTATATTCACCGTTCTACGGTGTTGGCCACCGTCGTTTCATCAATGAGACATCTGTAAAGATGTTTCTTTCGAATGCGAGGACATTTCTCTCATTGATGAAACGACGGTGGCCAACACCGTAGAACGGTGAATACACTAGAAAAAGTTTCGTTGTTTTTTGTATCTTTGTGATCATGTGTTTTGTTACGTGTTTTGTTTTTTTCTTTGTATAAATATTTTGATTTTTTCTTTCATTTGCCATGTGCTTGCCACGCTTTGCCACGTTAAGGCAAGCGACATCAAGTAACATGACATGTCTGTTGATGTCATGACAAGTTATAAAGTGACGTGTGTGGTCACAGATTCAATTTTTTTTTCTTTTATTTATGCTAATGGTGATGCCCTTTTGGATTTCGCCAGTGCTTGCTGTCTGTTTATTATGCTTGGGGTTGGGGTTTTTGAGTACTTTTGGCAAATAATGTTATTTATATATTTGCCTTGTTGCTTGAACGTGCTTTTGTTTATTTGTTATCTTTCACTGTTTTATTTTTATCGTGTGCCTGATGTCACTGTCACTGTGCTCAGCAGAATATCAGTACAGCATGCCTACCCGTCTGCGGCGTATACTGAGCTGAGCACAGTTTTGACGCTGCACGTCTTTGCTGTATGTACATTGGTGTTTTAATAAGTATGTTGCCGATAATCGTGCAGTGTCAAAATAAATGTTTTTTTATGATTTTTTGCATTTTTCTATGCTATTTTTATACTTATGATAAATTGTAAATAGAAAAATATTGGAAAAAATTAACTCGGCCACAAGTGAATTCTCAGATGGGAATCGAACCCATGACCTTTGGAAATCCGGTCCAATGCTCTCAATCAAATGATTTTTCTTTATTTCTTTCTTTCTTATATCTATACTTATAATATTATAAAGCTGAAGAGTTTGTTTGTTTGAACGCGCTAATCTCAAGAACTACTGGACCGATTTAGAAAATTCTTAGACCATTAGAAAGCTACATTTCTCCCGAGTACATAGGCTTATTTTATCCCGATATTCCCACGGAAACGGGCACCACGCGGGGAAAACCGCGAATATCCGCTAGTTGTATTATAAGCCGTAGTTGCCGTTGCTGTACTAGTTACATCTACGTCAATTCGTATTGTGGATGAGTTAGATTTAACTTGTGGTCACCCATCCCACGACCAACCATTCCGAAGGTTACATAACCCGCAATCACGAGCTGAACGCGCTAATACAAAGCAACATCGCTCTCATAACACAGTGTCGCGAAAAATGTCCGTGGGAACCAAAGCACGTTTAGCAAGTAATGGCTTGTCGGTGCAACGCGATTATGAAATCCTGCTTTAATTATCGCAATCGTTCTATTATCGTACGTGCATTCCGATTTAACGCACGATTAAAATAACAAGTTTATTTATGATGCTATTGAATTGTGTAAATATGTGCAAATATCTTTTGAAAATGTTTTAACTATGTGTCTTTAAAATATGTTGCTATTAAGTAATCACTAAGGAATGTAAATTGTAAAGTAAGTACTGGCGGAAGAATTGTCAGAGGGCTTACTTTTACTGTTAGTTTGAAAATATCTGACTTTTTTTTTATTTTTTTTATTTATTCAGTTCTGTTCCTGATACCTACGCAAAAATAAATAACAACTAGCTTCCGCCCGCGGTTTCACCCGCGTGGTTCCGGTTCCCGTGGGAACATCATTATATAAATTACTCTCTATAACATTCTGTTCGATCCACTTACCCCAGAATACCTGAAATCCAGGTTTCAGTTTCTGGGTGACTCTCATCAACGTGATCTTCGCTCTAGCAGCAATCTTCTTTTAAAAATTCCTTCCCATTCTTCCGACTTCGTCTCCTATTCATTTTCTCTTTCGTCAGTACGACTCTGGAACGCTTTGCCTCTCAGCATACGTAGTGCCTCCAGTAAGTTCGCTTTTAAGAGATTGGCCCGAGAACATTACTTTAGTTCTGTACTTTAGCTTCGTCATCTCTGATTAGTACTTATTACTAATATGTTGTGATATAATATTGTATTTATACTATAATATAATATTTATAGGTATTGTATTTATATATGTACGTATATGTATCTATGTGATATATGAACGTAGCTTTAAGTTTAGTAGGTACATACGTGTAATGTGTTCAATATTGTTTATTTTAAAATCAGTTAAGTACTTTTTTATTGCCGCCTAGATATCTCTTACATCCTCTCCGGTTGACTGGTAGAGAATGCCTAAGGGCATTAAGTCCGCCGTTTGCTGTATATGTGCAAGAAAGTTTAAAAAAATTAAAAAATTAGCCTATGTTAATCTCCGTTCTTTCAACTAACTCTATGCCAAAAATCAAGTCGATTGGTTGCTTAGTTACGGCGTGAAGGACAAACAAACACACTTTCGCATTTATAATATTATTATATATTATATAAGTTAGGATGTTGCTTCCTTTCATTTGCAGCCCCTTACAGAGCTATCGCCGCTAGCGACATATTTCAATACAAAAACAATCTCGCTTTTGACAACAATATGTCCTGATTCAACGCTGATACCAAAGAAAAGCATAACAGTAGAGTTCCCCACACCTCGATATCGACTATCGATATTCGAGAACAGAACAATAATGTAGGTGTTCCTTGGGGGCTCAACGTCATCGGTTAGATAAAAATACGAGTACATACCGCTCAGCGCTTCGTCGATCATAATAATAAATCAGCTCTGTTGTATCGATAAGTCTACGATTCCCGGGGATTCCCTACTTTACTGCCACATTAACGAGTTATGTTCATGTGCTTTGGATATGGAAGATTCTGTAATTGCCTCTTGCGATAGGAATATTGCTTGTGACGCTATTTGCTTAGATATATGTGGATTCTTTGAGGGTTCGTTTGGCCATTGTCTGCGGGTGGCACCTTCTGAGATATTTGTTCTCTATCTTTATACATTATCTGGCTTTAGTCGCAGTAAGTAGCTGGCTATATTTGCGGCTGTCAGGTAAAAGGATATTTACTGTCTTCTGTCAGATCTACATCAATAGAAAGGTTTTCTTTTTATTTGTAACAAACAAACTAAGGTACATATTAATAGAAATATTCACTTATTAGTAGTAGTAGATTAGTTACTACTGCTGCTTGGATATGTGTTTTTTTTTATTCACGACGGGGAGACTCTAAGCCTTCATCATACCTGATGTTAAGTATTAACTTTAACGTGATGTTAATGTAACTAGGTCTAAGGCCCTTATTACAGAACGTTACTCGAGCAGTGTTCTGTACTTGAGAGCAGGTAGAAATGGACTTGAACTTGACTAAACTGGATGTTTTTTTTTATTCAAGACGGCGAGACTCTTAGTGTTCATCATACCTGATGTTAAGTATTGATAAGGCTGAAGATGGAAGCGAAGCCTCTCCCGGAACCCTTAACCACTGAGTTACTGGCTATCTTATCTCTAACTGCCGGAACACAACAATGCTTATAAACATTGTTGTTATGGTGTCAGACTTGGATAAGATGGTGGTAGCTAGTCAGGCGGACTTACAATAAGTCCTACCACCAACCAACCGAATACAATATGTACCCACGCTGGGAATCGAAACCTCACCCCTGGGTCTGATACCGGTGGTTGTAACCACTAGACCACAGAGGCGGTTGAAACACACGGTGTAATTATAATTTTAAAACCATACAACTACGCACGTTTTTACAGTTTCCCTTCGAATTAACAATGGTATAATTTCGGTCGAAATTTCGGATAGGTACCTACATTGGTACTGGATGTGAATAGTAGTAATGATACAATATCCCATTGTAACATTATTCACGTCCAGAAAACTAAGTCTATAGCTAGTAAAAAGTTTTTATAAAAAAAAATTAAACTATAACTCAAAAAATTAAAACCGTCTTCAAAAAGTAAAAAATTAAACTTTTAGAGTCGGTGCCAGCCAAGGCATTCTATATTGCACTTCTATTAACTATATTTTTATTTTTCTAGCTGGCACCGACTCCAAATGTTTTATTTTTTACTTTTTGAAGACGGTTTTAATTTTTTGAGTTATAAAATGTTTTTTATTTCACAATTTTTATTTACATCTTGTGCCGTTACTTACACTGAAAATCAGCCCATGCACAACAATGTTGTCATCTAGGTAAACGACTACTTGCCAAAACGTAAATTATATTTTTCAGGATTATGAAAAAACTACTAGCCAGATCTTCGTAAAAATTATATGGGACCACACTTGAACTATGTTCTTTCAGATAAGAAAAGAATTATTAAAATCGGTTGATAACTGACGACTTTATATTGTATATATACAGTCAACCTCCTCCTTTTTTTGAAGTCGGTTAAAAATATAAAACAAACTCTTTACCTTCAAAAACTACTGACGTATGTATAATTTACCTAATTTCACTTACCAGGCCGGTACGCCCATTTCCAATGGAACACCCTAAAATCCAACCCATTCAGAAGCCCCTCACGTTAATATGTAAATGGATGTTTCTCGGGTCGCTCATACTGGACATCAATCAAAGGCAATCGGGCCTAAACGATATTTATAGGACTAGCAAAGCTATAAAAAAATACTTACGAAAGTTTGGGATAATTGCACCTGGGATTTTGTGCGGAGACTGCCCTTTTAGTTTCTTCACTGTCTTACTTTACTTTTCGAAAATAAACTGCTAAATTATATAGTCTATACTAATATTATAAAGAGGAAAGATTTGATTGTTTGTTTGCATTGAATAGTCTCCAAAACTACTGAACGGATTTGGATGAAATTTGGTACACAGATAGTAGATAGCCTGGATAACCAGGTTCATGAGAACATATGATTTTTTTACGCCGATATTCCCACGGGAACGGGAACCACGCGGGTGAAACCGCGATCGATCGCTAGTTTGATATAAATAGCTTGATATTTTGAATTGTTATTCGCACATAGACTTGAAAGCTGAGAATAATCTATTGAAATTAAAAGCTTTGTAACTACCACATAATTTATATAATTTTATATTTCGCGGAATTCATGATACCTACATCTATTTTGAACGCACATAATTTAACCACCTAACTAATATTTTAGATTCGAATGTGTGTTTGTTTGTCCTTACTTCACGCCCAAACTAAGCAACCAATCGATTTGATTTTTGGCATAGAGTTATTTGAAAGGACGAAGAGTAATATAGGCTAAGTTTTATCCGGACAATCCCACGGGAACGGGAATCACGTGGGCGAAACCGCGCGCAGAAGCTAGTGTTTAGATAAATGCTTGTATCGACGTGAAACTGTATAACAGTAGGCAATTACCTTGTTCTGTTATGGTGCAGCTAATTTATTGGATCAGCCTAAGCCTGTTACTGTATGTGAAAATGTATTTATATTTTTTCCTATTCTGTTTACTATACACATACTGACATACTCACAACATTTATTTAGTACAGGCGAAGGACATAGAAGTGATATTAACATAATACAATAAAAAGGATACTTAAGTTGGTACGACTTCCATACAAACAAACATTGCACATTAATTGGTTCATCATACATTAATAATTCATGTGCAACTAACTCGTTTCAGTTATTTGTTTGCGCGAAATTATTAAAAAATGTACTTTCATACATTAGGTATATAAATGCGATGGGTCACACACACATACGTAGAATTATTGAAATTATAATATATTAGTATATTCGTATTTTATGTATGAATGTACAATTTTTTAATTATTTCGCGCAAACAAATAACTGAAACGAGTTAGTTGCGCATGTATTTAGGTTATGATGAACCAATAATTGTGTAATGGTTGTTTGTATAGAAGTCGTACCACCTTAACAAAAAAAAAATACTTAATTTTAAGTTACAGTATTGAATAAATTGTCCCACGGCTGCACTAAAAGGGACCTAGTTCAGCATGTCAGTATTACACTGACGCTGGTTTTCAACTAGACCGCTTTTAGTTTATTGACACCTGGATGTCATATACATAAAAATGTATAAACATTAGTGCAGATGTGCGATTGTGTGTGTGGTTTTGCATAGGTATGTTTGAATGAGAATGTATGTGTATGTGTATGTACGTGTGAATGTGTGTATTCATCTCTGTGCGTGCGTGTGAAAGAGTGTTACCACCACTAGAAAATCTACTATTAGGTATATTATAAGTATTTATTTACAGAATTTATCCCCAACTTTTAGCACACATCGTCATCAGGCATTTTTTTAAAGTCCCCATTGCTGGGGCACAGGCCTTCCTTATGGATGAACAAGGAGAACGGGCCATGCATGACCCACCACGCGGCGCGCGGGCCCAATGCGGATTGGTGGGTTTTAACGACTGCAAATGCAGCCGAGACCAACGGCTTAACGTGCCTTCCGAAGCACGGAGGAGCTCGAGATAGTAAATTTTTGGTCACCCATCCCGTGACCGACCATTGCGAAAGTTGCTTAACCTCAACAATCGCATGCTGAGCGCGCGAACTACTGCGCCAGGCTCCTCAATTAACACACATGCCTCATGGATATTAACAAATACAAATAGGTAATATTGATTAAATTTTTTGCATTTACTTTGCTGGTTTAAGTCTCCTACTTCAAGCAATTTAGGGAAGAGTAATTTTTTTACGATAAAAATTATCGTCTACGGAATAATCCCTCGCGTGTTCAACACAATGTTTCCGTATCTTGGATCGTTACAAGGTACATAATATATGAATTGGCGTCGATTAGTGTTCGCATCAATCAAATCGCTGGGATCATTTGAGCGCGCATAATAGGTGCGGGGAAATCGATCTTTCGAGGTCTGCCTGCTTTCTTTACGCGTATATTTTTTTATTAAGCTTTGAGGTTTTACACGTGTGTTTCCTGAGTAAGTTCTAGCATTTCTAGCTTAGGAGGCAATATGAAACATGCGGCTAGCAGGGGGTGGGGGGTACAAAGATGCCGCCACCCGTCATCTTTAAAAAAAACTATGTGTGTCCAGGTTGCTACTAGGGCAAGTTTGGTATCATTTTCGTATAAACCGAAGTCGTAGAATTCATTGCTGATATTAGCTATTATATTTTTTATAGTAATTTTATAAAAAGATGAAATATCGGTTGGAAATTTTTGCTTTGAAAGCTTAGAACTTTTGTATAGTGACAAAAAATAGCATACAATAATTTTTGGATACTTTGACAGTCCATGGCTCCGATACGACATGGATTAGGACGTTACAACTTGGTTTACGTTTAGTTAGGTAGTTCTAGGGAATCTTTGGGCTTACAGTTTGACCGGTTCGATTGCACTTACAATTTTGGGTACTGCGCGCTGCTATTTTTTTTTACCGTCGTCTTGCATAAGGAGATTATAAAACTACTACTACTAAAAAAATTCCAACCGGAATTTTCATATTTTTACGTTTTTATTCTAAAATAACTATGAAAATGATAATAATTAATTAATATCAGCAATGAATTCTACGTCTTTGGTTTATACGAAAAAGATACCAAACTTGCCCTAGTAGCCACCTCGACACGCATAGATTTTTTTAATGCTTAGAATTACTCAGAGAACACAAAAGTGTAAAAGCTCAAAGCTTAATAAAAAAATAAAGGTCAACTTCATAACTGCTTGTACTAGGTTTCTTTTACGGCCGCGTTTTTGAAACGAAAAAAAAATCAAAATGTCGATTCAATTGGTATACCAGGCTCCAAACAAAAATCTTCAACCCCTTTCAAGGTATTAAAACTATTTTTTATTGAGTACCTTGGTGCTTTGCGATTGTGGGGATTAAGAGCTTTCGTAATACGGTCCCGGGATAGGTGATCAAACATTTATTATCTCGTGCACCGCGCCTGCCTTCTTAACGCCATTATTCCCAACCTTTGAAGCAGTGGGTCACCAAAAATTTACCATCTCGTGCTCATTGTTTCTTAACGCGATTACTACGTTAACCTTTGAAGCATTGCTTCGTAAAATATTCAAGGTATTGAAACTAGTTTTTCTCGGGGAACTTGGGGGCTTGCCTGGGATCATTTGAGCGCGCTTAATAGGCGCAAGAAATCGATTTTCCTGTAGCCTTTGAAGTAGAACTTCGCAAAAAGTTCAACTGAAACTGTTTTTTTTAAAGGAAGTTTGGTTGGTTGATATTACGGATATTAAGAGCTTTTGTAATGGTCCGTCACGGGATGGGTGACCAATATTTTTTGATCTTTTTCGATCTTTGTATAGTTTCCTAAGTCGTTGAATCAGCTGCATTTGCAACGCAGACAGTCTTTTTAAGGAATACAGGTCGGTTAACTGAAGCTGGCACGTTAAACACATTTACACGTAATGTCTGTGACTAGCGCGCGGCGTGACGTTGCACTGCATGGTCATCAAGAATAGGTGTCTGTCTGTCTCTCTCGCACGCGGTCAAACTTACAAGTATAAAGGAGACCTTTAGTTATGTGCTTTTGTCGTTAGTTTCGTTAGTTTTTTAAAATTGCATTAGTGTGAGTACATATGTCGCGCCTGGTTTCTTTAACCGACCTATACGATATCTATCGATAATTTTTACCATTATTTTCTTAAAGGTAGCAAAGAAAATCTCCTATAACTCAGGAATACTCCGTTGCCGACTTTTACGACTTACGCTATAAGAGTTGAGTATCTCATATACCTTCAACGATTTTCCATTACTTCAAAGATTAAACTAAGAAGTTAATTTTTGAGCAATGTTGAGATTTAGCGAGATACTTCAGGGTTACTTATATCGAAATAGCCTAGTTAAAAAATGTAACACTTAAAATCTGTAACAGTTTAAAATTTCAAGCTAAACTTTTTATAAGGCTGCGCTTATCGACCGTGGAACGCGGCATAGTGGACATAAGCTGAATACACATAAGCGTGCTGTTACTTTAACGTGCTGCTAATGTAACTAGGTCTAAGGCCCTTATTACAGAACGCTACTCGAGCAGTGTTCTGTACTTGAGAACAGGTAGAAATGGACTTGAACTTGACTGAACTGGATGTTTTTTTTTTAATTCAAGACGGCGAGACTTAGCGTTCATCATACCTGATGTTAAGTATTGATAAGGCTGAAGATGGAAGCGAGCCTTTCCCGGAATCCTCAATCTCTGAGGAACTGGCTTTCTTATCTGTAACTGCCGGAACACAACAATGCTGAAAACATTGTTGTTATGGCGTCAGTGGCGTCAGACTAAGATAAGATGGTGGTAGCTAGCCAGACGGACTTAGAACAAGTCCTACCACCACCAAACCGAATTCAATATGTACCCCCGCTGGGAATCAAGCCCGGGACCCCTGGGTCTGATACCGGGGGTTGTACCACTAGACCACAGAGGCGGTTAAAGCTAAGCTGTATAAGCGCGTCCTTTGTTAACTGTACTCAAGTATAGATCACGGCTTGAGTCACGTCGAGGTCTAATTGTGCGTTGCATTTATAAAACGTAGTAATAATTGTAAAGTAATATGGTACAACCACAGACCTATATCAATATAGACGAAAAATGCGCTTCAAACTGTATGAGAACCTAGCGAGTCGGAGTTTTCATACCTACGATGACGTCACGAGCGAGATTTAGTTATGTGTAAATGTTATTGACGAGCTCTTGCAAGAAAGCACTGCACATTTAAACATTTTCGTTTCTGAGTGACGCGTGTTTTCATGGCAATGGTCTCAAGCGGACTGACTTAGGTCGTAAAACTTTGACCGTGGATCAAACTTTGGGCACGCAAGGTACGTACACTTTTACCGTCTATCTCGATATAGTCTGTGGGTACAACCCAACAGTTTTTCAGTTGTCGGATATTATCATTTTCTGCATGGACGACCTGATAAAATTTTCTTTGCCCATCCTATGTTGAATCTTAGCGAAATCAGCTATGTTCCCACTGCTTAAAACAACCTAGAGCCGCACACTATGATTTTTGTAACAATGTAACTTACAAGTCACAGTTACAGCTCGCTAATGAGTACTCGCCTTTCGAATCGAAGCCGGTATCGCCCGGTCGCCGGAATCGCAGCAAACGGACAAAAATTTCACCGCATCGATCTAGTTTATACCACTCGAAAACTTCCGCGAAACACAAATAAAACCGGGCTGTTTGTCAACAATCCCAATATTTTCCGATACCACAGCCTAGCCCACAACTTCTCTGGTTTAATGTCATTTTGATTTACATTACCAAATGTCAATAGAAGTAATTCGTGAAATCTTTCAATCCGCAAAAATGCAGGGTTAATATCCAAGTTTTGAGTGCTTTTAGATTACTTTTTGATTGGTCTGCGTTGTTGGTGTTTATCCACTTTATTTCAAACCAAATATTTTCCAGCAAAAATATTTGAAGTTGTGTATACTTTTTTTGATTTATTGTTGCTTCCACAGAATTAATGACTTAATTGATAGTATCGGAGCAAGACAATAAACATGCTCACGCTATGTTAATTTGACAGTGTTGAACACGAAAAATGTAAACAGTAAAGCGTGTTTACATATTTTATTTTACATAAATAATAGCTATGCCGCTGTTTATACAGTGAACCAATTTTTAAACATAGTTCTTGATATTGCACGATTAAATCACTTTTTATGACGTCACAGTAGGGATGAAATATATGTTCTTAGAGTAATAAGTGATTGATGATACATACAATTTGTATCGTTGTGTGCATCGGCGTGTGAGAGTGTATCTGCTCATAAACTAGGGTTTGTACGCTTTTTAGCAAAATGCGTTAATATAACTTCATGTTTCGCAATCTGCTTATTGAACATAAGGTACTAGATATTTGGCTTAAAAGTTTTTTTTTTAGATTAAAAATAAACATAAGAGGTATTATCTTAATTTTCCATAAAATAAGTTATACAACACTAAATTATAATGTTTTTTTTAACAAGTTTTTATTGAAATGGTTAAGAGAATAAAATAAACTTTTGCTATCAACTTGATTACACAATATACCTACATGATATAAAAGCTTTATTATTTATATTCTTGTTAGCGTTTTTAATAAAACCTTGTTTTTAAAAAGTTTTTTTTACTTTTAATTCTCAGCAAGTCCTTTCAATTGATACCCATATTGTATGAAGCATAAAAATCTTAGTCCGCCATATTGGATTTAGAGTGATGTCACTTTTTTCGTGTTACTCTCCTCAGCAAGCCCTTTCATTTGATACCCATATTGTAGGATTGCATCAAAATAACTAGTCGGCCATCTTGGGTGCTCCACCATATTGGATTTAGAATGACGTCACATAGCTAGCCATGCATTGTCATCCAAACTGAACGTGTATACAAAATTCCAGCTCAATCGATTGAAGATATCTACTTCAAAATTGCGTTGCAAGATTCCACCATAACAAACATAGTTACATACATACATTGCAAGATAAATAAATGGTTTTAAATAGGAGCCGCATTATTTCCAAAAGGACATATAAACAACGACCCTTTCAGAGATGAATAAAAATTAATCACACTGGAGTAAGCACGGCAATTAAATTTTATTGTTCTTGTATACAACAGTGTAAGGGAAGGATATTTATAATTGATAACCCAGAACATAATGTGGAACAAAGAATGCGCCCTAATTATACTGGTAGTGACGCTACTCGACCAAATTGTGTCATTATAACATCCAAGATTATATAATTATTTTCTATAATTATATTTCTTACTTGTGCCGTGTAGTGAGGGCCTAAGAATACAAGTGTCACCACTCCCTTACATGCCTGGGATGTCGTAAGAGTCGACTAAGAGGCTAGAGTGCGTGAGTAGGAAAACTCGAAACAAACCCGTCTGGCCAGCGTGATAGCAATAGGCTAATAGCCTCCTATGAACGCCACAATAGGCGTGATCTAGGAGAGGCTTATGTCCAGCAGTGGACTTCCACAGGCTGATGATGGATGATATTTCTTACACTTACACCAATTAACCTAGCACAAAGTAAGCACTGTAAGGCTTGTGTTATGGGATACTAGGGTAACGGATATAAAAACATATAATTCTACATATATAAGTATTTATATGTAGAAATATATATAAACGTCCATGACTCAAATACAAATATTTGCCCCTACCGGGATTCGAACCCGGGACCTCAGAGTTAGCGGCACCTTGAAACCGGTGTACGTACCACTCTACCACGGACGTCGTCGATCGTCGGTGGTCGGTTTAAATCGAATATGAAACGAAAATTAAAACTTTTAACGGTAAACTTAAGTATCTATAAACGAATGACAACAATCAACGTTAAAAAATAAATAGTTTTGTTACAAACAAGTTTACATACTAGGAATTTGACTTTTACTTTTGATAACGTTTTAATCCTAGCAAATTACCACGTCTTAGTGCTTTATCAATCTTGGAACTAATGACGACCTGTTTGGCGCAGGGGTACTAACCCCACCTTCTGCGCTAGAGGTCCCGGGTTCGATCCCCGGACAAGACAAATACTTGTGTGCATGAACATGTCTATTTATCTTGGTCTGGGTGTTTAATATGTATATTATGTAACTATTTACAAAAAAAAAAAAAAGTATATAAGTATGTTTATCCGTTATCTAGTATCCATAACACAAGTTCTTGATGATACTTAACGTGGGCTAGATAATTGGTGTGATTTGTATGGAAATATTTATTTATTTATTAATGAAGACCTACAAAAAAAATGGAATTATCGACGACTGGTTTGGCGCAGGTGTTCTAAGCCCGCCGTCTTCGCCAGAGGTCGGGTTCGATCCTCGGACAAGACAAATATTTGTGTGCTTGAACATGTCTAGTTTCTGTTCTGTGTTCTGGGTGTTTAATATGTATATAAAATGTATTATGTATTTACATAAAAGTATTTAAGTATGTTTATCCGTTATCTAGTATCCATAACACAAGTTTTTAACATGAAACTTAACGTGGGCTAGATAATTGGTGCGATTGGGTATCTAAAATATAATTGGTAATATAAAATCTCGTCACTCATCGATAACCCACGTTTCGCCCTTAGCCTAGTAACCCAGCCAGGCGTAGCATGCGCACCGTGACTCGCTGTCGACGCTTATCTCGCGATGTCTGTCCAGCTCATATCAATATGGTGTGAGCGGGACAGACAATACGCTCGCGCGAGAAAAGTGTCGAAAAAGCTTTCTCGAGGTGCTCACGCATGCAGTTGCTGGCTAGCTCTCCTAATGAGCTCATAAATTGAAAGAGCTTAGATGCGTCAGATTGAAGGCTGGCGGTCACCTGACATTCGTCGTGCATGACACCTCCCGTGAACTTTATTCAAACAAGCAATATATTAAATTAAAAATGTTCGTATAGATATCGATAAAATCTCTTCCATTGTCGATGGCCCACATCCCACCCCTAGCCCAGCAACAGCAACCCAGGTGCTCTCCTAATGAGCTCATAAATTGAAAGGGCTTAGACGCGACACTTTGAAGGCTGGCGGTCACCTGACACGCCCGCAGTGACATCTCCTGAAGGCTTTGGGCTCGGTCCGACGGAACAGTTTGTTAACCCTTGTATGTAAATATAAACATTTATTTATTGGGTCGTATTTAATTGATCACCAAATTAACTTTTCTCAAACATGCTTGGAATTATGAGCATTATTTTGACGACCTTCTTCGAGATAAAACAATATTGCTGTACTGGCTACATACATGTGAGCAGCGGCCGGCAAAAGTTGTATGAAAATCCATACAACTTTACATTACTGTCGGCCAAATTAATTACATAGTAAACTCATATCTGTCGTGTAATTTACAAATGGAACGATCTTTACTCCAAAATATATCGAACTGGCTTGCAAATAGAAAGCTGTTTTTGAAAAAAAGTCAACAAATAAACACTTTAACGCGGGAAGAATATTGTTGTTCGTTGTTCGTCTGATTTTGAAAAGTAGTTTTAATTTCCGCGCATTATTTAAGAAAAGTACTATACAAGCCTTAGCCACAACTAGGCATTGATGGACTTACGTATGTGTGTTATACGTATAATACGTTCGTCCATCAATGCCTTCTTTGCTAGCCGCTGCAGAAATGTACTATCTAAAACATAAAAATGTCATCATAAATGTAGTACAGTCTGATGACAACTTTATTATATTTTGTAGTAATATAGACAATGCTATCTTTGTCGACTCAGTTTATTCATTCCATCCATTCCAAATCATCCAATTCGGTAGTTTATATGCATACAAAGTACCTACCTATATTCATACTGAAAAGAAACCTAAAACTCCCGCCATCTCACACAAAATCTCATTCGACGCGAACAAATATCAATTTCGTATTTCAAACATTGACGTTAGGCGAAGTCGATACTTCAAACATCTTTTTGGCATAATAGGATTATTTCCCAGCGCCGCTGCTTTCTGGTGTCCAATCGTGCTAGTTTTGAACAATCAAACTTACACTACATATCGTCGACATTTCGCATAGGATTGAAGAAATCTTTAATTTTTACTTTGATGTTTAAATCAATGCCAGTTTTTGAAGCGCTCATGGCCGCGCTTGACAGACTGATCGTATTCGTACATCTTATGTTTTGGCGCGATCGTATTCGATCACGTTCGTTAACAAAGTATGGCCCGGTCAGGTGTCGAATGGGTGACCGTAAAGTGGCATTATAACTGAGTGCTTCCGTGCTTCGGCACGTTAAACGTCGGTCCCGGCTTTTGTCATTTGATTCCAGACGTTAAGCCAAGTCAGAGGCCTTATAGGCGGCTTGATAAACTCTGAAACCAGAGGTGGCCACTAATACTCACTCGATAAAAAGAAGAATGAGTTTTAGTAAATTCCAAGGAAAGTTGCTTTTATTTCATGAAAATAACCGAACTGGGACCGTTTTAGTTTTGGTTTTACAGTTCAAATTATGGCGATTGGCATTTATATACCTAAGCGTAAGATCGGTTTAGCCTCGGAGTCAACCCTAGAGTATCACAGTATGAACGATGTAAGGGTTGAATCGTTGAAGTAAATATGCAGCTGGATACAAACTTTATGGCGTTAGAATGATTTCACTAAATAGCGTAAATACGCTCCACATAATGTAAAAGGCATACAAAAAGCATACCTTATTTGGAAAACATTAGAGCTTGCTTAGAAAAAAGAGCTTTTACAAGCTTCTTATAAAGTCGTAATATACTGTTTTTTTTTATTACTGACCTTATGTAAGCCAAGATTTCTGGCGATCGCTTCGAACCATCTCACTTTATTCCCTGAAATAATTTTATTGGAACGAATGAAGTAGTAAAAATCTGGTCAATTTTTACACCGCCAAATCTGAAACCTAAGCTATAAAATCATACAATAGAAAGACGTCTGAAAAATTTCAAATTACCGTTGGTACGTAGAAAACTCGTAAATTTTCTTCGATTTCAGAATTCGTGGAAGATATCGTCGAGAAATAATTTGGGTCATTTTCGAGGTTTACTCCGGGTCTTCCAGCCAAGTTGCAGATTATGCTAATACTGATCTCGATTGTATTTCAACTACAAGTCTTCAATCATTTTTACAGGCAAACGCCACCAAGTTATCGCCACCTACTCATCAAAATTATACAACTTTATTTTAATGATCTCATTATTATTTTCCCAAGGGCCAAATCTTTTATCTTCATCTCAACAAAATCACGTGCAGGCTATGCCTTACAAATAAGAACCTTGAAAACAACTAACTAGCGAAGACAAACTGGCTATAACTATCAAAAGAACTTTCAAAAATTTCATTTCGCTCGAGCAAGCAGTCCGGAATTAGTCCCTATTCACAATGAGCGCGTACGTACGTGCCTGTTGCGATTTTCATTAAATAGCTGACTTGCATTACTATGCAAATGCGTCGCTGCGTGCTTGCCGCCAGTGCCGCCGGTTGCCGCTGCCCGCCTAGATTTAAAACGCGGCGTGCTTTATAGCGGAATTTAGAACTAAATTCTTTGGCCTTTTTCTCTAGCTAAAATTAACTGTTTCTTTAGTATTTGCAACCCATTTTAAAGTTGTGCTTTAATGTAACCGGTAAAGTCAGAGTAGTACAATATGAAGTAGTTTGGTTTCAATATTTAGGTAACAATATAACCCAGGATATAATGAAAATTAATTGTATTATTCCTTAAAAGGCATTTAGGCAAACGCAGCGTAGGGCTCTATGGAGCACATAACTATCTAACGCAGTGGGGGCCTACCGCCATTTTTTAGAGACCATCATGTCGCAAGACCGTTTTGTTTTCCTTTTGTTTCAATAGTGTTTGAATTCGTACCGCGAACTTCATAAAGTATTATATTTTTCATTCCTATCCAATGACACAACCATTGAGATGAAATATTACAAAAAAGAACGTGCCGACCTGCACTTTGTAATGACCAACTTGACTAGGCAGTTCCTGAACATTCGCAAGAAAAATATCGACATCCAAACTCATGATATATTTGAATAATGTAAGTTTCTATAAACAATTATCTCAGATCCATGTACATCTTTATTCATTGTTCCTGTCAACGAAAGAATTGAAGTTGTCATATTTTGACACACTTCACACAAAACGGAGGTTATCAAAAAAATATTTTGTATTATGAGGTTCGCGGTACGAAGTGACATATAAAAATAATGCGCCGATAATGTTTGACAGAAAACAATATTGCGCTAAGAGATGGCGGTAGGCCAGCGATGGTGGAGTGACGAAGAGCGAAAGATGGCAGGCAGAAGCTCGATCCGAAAAGCTAAGTCCTTAGCATTGGCGTGATCTAGAAGAGGCCCTTGTCAAGCAGTGGACGTCTACCGTCTACATTTACACACTTTATTTTCCGCTGTAACCCCGTGATCAATAGTGACAACGGCCTCAGTAAATACGCCGAATCATCAAGAAAAAAGTACATAATAAATAAATTACTTATAAAATAAACGCATTATCTATTAAAAAAATTATTCCATTGCTGAAAGCATGCTATATGCCATACCATGCCAGAACCCAGACTTGTCACCGGGAGCATTATAAAAAATATCGCTGCAACTCAAACCCTATCCTAGAAAAACTGGCTCAATTATGAAATACCAAACTCGATGCTCCCGACACCTTGCCCTTTCATTCTTTATTCGATAGAATTTAAAATTTCTTTTATATTTTTAAAAGACTATTATTTTTTCACTTTCCACGGCATTGGACTAAAGCTTTTTGCTTCACTTAGTCAGGCTTAAAGTAAATAAGTTCTAGAGCTGCTGGATTTAAAATTATCTTCTGTGACTTTTATATACGTTGCAAGCTTATGATTAAATTGAGTTACGAGAAACAAGGGTATTAAGTTTTAGATTATTTATTAAATAAAAGAATACTTAAGTTTTTTATTTAAAGCACCATTTTATTTTCTTTTTTCGCTAAACTACTTGCCATAAACTCAAATTCAAACTCAATCTCATTTATGGTAAGACTAGCTTCCGCCTGCGGTGTCACCCGCGTGGTTCCCGTTACCGTGAGAAAATATGAAGTAAAAGTAGTCTTTGTCTACTCTCCGTCCTTTTAACTGACTATGCCAAAAATCAAGTCTATTGGTTGCTTGAAGGGCGTGAAGATCACATTTATAATATAAGGTCCAACCTAAAGAGACAAGCACTGCCTTCGAGAATTCAGTTTTTGATCACCCATCTTGACGCGATTGCAAGTATTAGAGACTGAATCGTCAACAAGAACTGCGGGATTAGTACCTCAAAATTAATAAAATTAAAAAAGTAATAATCGCACAGTGATCGCGCGATCGATCAACGCGAAACGTCAAAATAAAAATGGTTTTACGTATGTGATCGCTGGCTAATCGTTCGCTGATGTTGGTATAGCGGCGTCTCACTCTCTCGCGCACCTAGGTGTTGGCTATGACGCTAGCGCCAAAAACAATTTGGTAGCAATAACAGGAACTAAATGAATGCACAATGTAGTTCATCGTTTGTTCGGTAGAGGCCGCACTATTGATACCTTTTTTTTTTGACCAGGGGGAAATACTGTTGATACCTGACGTAAAGCAATTATCGCGCAATTTCTGCTGTTTTTTTTAAATATTAACTCTTCTACGTTATTTATTTTGATCAGAAGTTAAATAAATGACTGTAGCAACATTTGCTAGTTTCCAAACATGAAAAATAATTACTTTGAATTTTCGTTTTAAACTTTTCAACTAGCTATCACATAGATAGTTATTGTTTGTTTTAATATTATCATTTAGGAAATATTTATAAGCTTTCTCTTTTTACACTATCAATTCTCTGTGCTGCTTTCTGAAATACTACGATAACATTATCTAACCCGCCAGAGGAAGTAGAGGAATTGTTTTTTTTTATTAATCAAATTTAATTTTAATCATCGCCTATCATTACCGTTGTTTTTATCAGTAAAACTCATTAGAAGCATATTTACGCCCGAAATTAATAACCTATCTGTAGATATGGATTGGGATATCTTTTTGCCTAGGAAGATTGTTGCCTAGGATGGATTTTGGTCATATTAACAAAAATATCCTAGGCAACTATCTCAGATAGCCCTATGCATATCTACAGATAGGTTATTAATTTCGGGCGTTAGAAGATATGTCAACGCATCGCGTCTTTAATTTACTAAGGTTTTTCCACCCTGGAACTTGAAGATGATTTGCCTGGATAGCTTAGTTGGAAGATAATTTGACATATTTTTCATGCTAGTAGCCGCCCGCGGTTTCACTCGCGTTGCCGTGGGAAAGTAGCCTATCTTCTAATCCAGGCTATCTCTAACTGTGTGTCGAATTTCATCCAAATCGATTCAGTAGTTTTTGCGTGAAAAAGTAACAAACATACAAACTGACATCTTGTAAATAATATTAGTAGGATTACAATTGTCGAATGAACTGTCTTAGGTATAAGCTATCAAGAACTTTTTGGGAAATGTAAATCAGCTGTAACATTATGTGCTACGAACTACGATGATTGTGCTTGAAGTTCGCTACGAAGTGTATAAGTGCTACGAGCTACGTTTCTTTACCTTCGTCCATTTTCGTACCTAAACATTCGTAACCTGTTACAAGAGAAGATTATCCGTAGCTTGCAATGTAGTATTATCTTAATAACATTACAAATGCGAAAATATATTTCAGGTGATTTTAATTTGTTTATTACTATTTCACGAAAAACTACTGAACGGATTAGTGGACTGACACATACCTACTATCCGACCAAGACAATTATGGCTAGCGCAGACGACGGATAACGGAGGACTTTTTGTCCGCGACACGTCTTTATTGTTAACCAAATAAGATTCAACTTAGATCGCGTATATCCATGAAAAGTACGCGATAGTCCTCGTTATTTATTCAACTTTATGTTCTTAGTAATATGGTCGTGTCGCGGACAAAAAGTCCTTCAATGTCCTTCGGCCTGCGCAGACGACGGCGCAGGCCATTAGGCGAATGACCGGAATGCGGTTTTTCACTTTTGCCACCTGCAGCTCATTTCTATCACCGTAATTCTGATATTATCTGATTAATGAACGCTACAGTGATTAACTGATTGATTACCGCTTCTTGAAATTTTGGTTTTTTAGTTAGTTTTTTGTAAATTTTTCTCAGCTGTCGTACGCATAATTGTCTTAGTCGGATACAATTTTTTTATCCCGATATTCCCACGGGAACGAGAATTACGCGAGTAGACCCGCGGGCTAGTTGAACGTAAAAGTTACGTTTACGTCTAGAAACCAGTTGACCAATTTTGTTTTCACCTCACACGCTCGGAAGAGGAGGTTTTGTCATTCAGTTTCGTCGTAGAAAATCGCTTTTTGCGGCCTAGCGCGGTAAAGTACTTTTTTAATTTAATACCTAAAAATATGCCATAATGCGTTCCGAATCGCACTATTGACTTTTTGTTACATTTTATTCTTATTTTAAATAGTTTTGAATTAATTATAATACTCCGTTTTGGTTTTATTATATTATTTTAGTTCATTGAGTCATAAAAACAATAACAATAAGATTAAACTATTTGTTATAAGAATTTATATTAGGCTGGGTGAGATTTTACAACCTATGATTGGATTTCGGAACGTGGCATAAATCTTTATTTTTAAATCGTCTTTGTCTTGTTCCTTATGTCAGTGTCAACATTTACGGGATCGTATTATTGTTATTTATAAGTAACAATATATTCCTACTTTAAATAACTTTGAATTGACCATAATACTCACTTTTTTATTATTTTAGTTGTTTATACCATTAAAACAACGAGAATAAGGTATATTTAGATTATACTTATGTTTTAAAGTTTTTTTAAATAACTAACTTTCCAGCCTTGCATAACAAATAAATATTCTTTTTGTATTGAAGGTAGATGTCCAATCTAGTTGGACGAAGTCACGGAAAATTCATACAAAGTTCAGCTAACAGATTTAAACGTAAATATTAAATGGATCAAGGCACTTGTAAGCAAGAAGCACACAACTCGAGGCAATCCAGCTCAAAACTCAAATTCAATAGTGCTTGCTGCATAAATAATTGGAAGTGAACGGAACGAAAGAGAGTATCAGCTGCAAGGGGGCGCTTTGACCCCGAGATTCCAGGGATGAAACATAAATTAATAAGTCGGCATTCCGGGCTAACACCCGCTGGTACTTGGTAGACAAGCGGCTCTTTTTCTTTGAATAAAATCTCTCTTATTCAAGGGTGCTTTTATTACTATACTAGCGGATCCTCGCGGTTTTACCGGCGTGGTGCCCGTACCCGTGGGAATATCGGAATAAAATATAGCCTTTGTCACTCGGGAAAAATGTAGCTTTGTAATGGTCTAAGAATTTTCTAAATCGGTCCAGTAGTTCCTGAGATTAGTCCCTGAGATTAAACAAGCCCTGCGTAGTAGGCTTATAGTAGGCTTCGCGCGCGATCGGTTGTACTTGTAGGGCCTGCGCAGACGACGGACATTGGAGGACTTTTTGTCCGCGACACGATCTTATTACTAAGAATATAAAGTTGAATATATAAAGCAGACTATCGCGTACTTTTTATGGATATTCGCGATCTAAGTTCAATATTATTTGGTTAACAATAAAGACGTGTCGCTGACAAAAAGTCCTCCGTTATCCGCCGTCTGCGCCAGCTCATAGAGTGCCTGTAGTCACTACGACCCCTGCGACCTAAGAGATCTATAGTGACTCGCCTCCTAGTTGGGTATCTCTTTTAGCCTGGAGGTAATTCTGCTAAAGATCAAGCATTATCATATAGGTAATATCTCAATATTGTTTCAATAGGCTATTTGACAGGTTTTGAAAATCCATTTTATATTATATAGTGGAGTTTAAGGAACCCAGTAAAAGTTGTTTTTCTTTATTCTGGTACATATTTGCTGAAAAACATCAAATTAAAAATTCAATATTTAAATGGCGCGCCAAAACGCTACTTTGACAATATGGCGCAGCAATGGGGTCGGTGACGTCACTTGCCTGTATTCTGCATATCATCCACATATTTAGGCAAACGAGGTTTACAAGCAGGTGACGTCATTATAAACTCGACGAATCAGGAGCGTTTTGTGTCACGTGACAAACCGTTTCAAAAATGCATTTTTATTTACGGATTTTTAAATAAATTTATAATTATTTTCAACTTACGTTAATAAAAAACCATTTTTAAACTCATAATTTATACTGATAACAGTAATTGACACTTTATTTTTCGCATTGTCAAACAGCCTATTGTTTTGCTTTTTACACTGTGGAAACGAGATCTGTGTAAAAGAGCAAGAAATAAGCACTAGGTACGATTGAAAAACGATTTGATTAAGATTATGACTAATTATAATTATATGCCGGCCCAGGTGGATACTGCGTTTGTTAATCAGGGGTCCTCAGACACAGACCCTCAGAGGCACCCGTGGCGCAGTGGTTCGCGCGCTCGTCCTGCGATTGTTGAGGTTAAGCAACTTTCGCAATGGTTGGTCACGGGATGGGTGACCAAAAAATTACTATCTCAAGCTCCTCCGTGATTCGGAAGTCACGTTAAGCCGTTGGTCCCGGCTGCAAATGCAGCGCCTCCTGCCAATACGGATTGGGGCGTTAAAACCCACCAATCCGCATTGGGCCCGTGTGGTGGGTCATGACTCGCCTCTCTCCTTATCCATCCATAAGAAAGCCAGTGCCCCAGCAGTGGGGACATAAAAAATTACTGATGACGATGAGTCAGACACATGGGAGATGTTTGGGTGTTTGAACGGAACGAAAGCGGGTATTAGTTACAAGGGGGGAGGGGGGGTTGACAAATGTTTGTACACTTGTTATATAAAGTTTGTTAGTATTTAAAAAAGTAGCTCGTCAAAATACTTTTTACTAGGGCGGTTACAAACCGATACTCGGGTTCGTCGATCGACGAAAAATTCCAAATTATGCGAAAATCTTTAATTGCAGTTTGTGATCATCACGTTTAACATTTTGTATATTTTATAGTTTTCGGAACAAATAGACTCGAGTACCTTTAATTTGATACCTTACTCGGCCGCGTACTACGCGCCAAAGTCGCTATCGAGTCGTCACAAATTTTGCGAACCTGAATTAAGTATATAGATTCTACTTCTACTATCACAAGATAGAAGAACTAAGATAAAAAGTTTTTTTGTAGCCTTTACCGAATTTCGTACTTTATTAACTTTGTCTTGCAAAGTGCAACACATGTTAGTAAGTATATCTATTATCTAATACAATGTTTATTACTGGACTTTTTTTATTAACACTGGTAGGGATGTTGGCCCATAATATTTTAACGGCCTCTGTGGTCTAGTAGCACAACCACCGGTATCAGACGCAGGGGTCCTGGGTTCGATCCCAGCGGGGGTACATATTGTATTCGGTTTGGTTGGTGGTAGGACTTGTTGTAAGTCCGCCTGGCTAGCTACCACCATCTTATCTAAGTCTGACGCCATAACAACATTGTTTTCAGCATTTTTGTGTTCCGGCAGTTAGAGATATAAGATAGCTAGTTCCTCAGTGATTGAGGAATCCGGGAGAGGCTCGCTTCCATCTTTAATCTTATCAATACTTAACATCAGGTATGATGAAGTATAAAAGTCTCCCCGTCGTTCATTAAAAAAAAATCGTCGAGGCAAAGTTCTATGACAACAAATAATATTCTTGTCTAATCTACTCATCAGATACTCGCCCCCGGAGGAACCACACCAGACCTCACTTTTCTAACTTTAAATCAACTTGATTTTAGAGCTGTGAGAAATATTTATTTCTATTCCTTTGGTAGCTTCTCTGAATTGGTGGTTGAATATCAGAATTAGTTACAATATGTTCGTGCTTCGTGTACTGGATTAAGCTAGGTACTTTCAGATTGGGGATAATTAGAATAAAACATTTATATTGTACTTCTCTTTAAATTCAATTATCGTTAGACTGAGTAAGTATTTGGAGTCATTGCTTTATATTCTAATTACCTATGTACTGTGCAAGTCATTTAAAAACACTGTGAGATTGAAAGATTAAATCGTAATTATTTTTGCAGTTACAGTTCCAAAACTCATTATCAACAACCAAATCAAGTTCATACCAATTGACAAAAAAAAACAAACTTAACTAAAAAAATACATTAAAATTCTAAAGCTTTCAAATCTCAAAGTAAGTATCGATTTAAGAAGTAGGTTTACGTTCCGTTCCACGAGATCGAAGTATTTCGAGCTCCCGCCGTAACTCAGCCGGCAGGTGAAGCGGCTGAGCCCTCTCTCGCGAACTTACGACATGACTTCGAGTGTGTAGTTATATCATAATTGATTTACGAGTATACTCTACTATTATAGTTATTAAAAAAAGTGCGCACTGTTCATTGGAATAAAACAACTTTTCCGGACATTAAACGCGCTATATTTCATGAACTAAGATCTAATTGTCCGTATTTTAGGTTGTTTAGGGGTTTTTTTGATTTTCCCGGCGTTTCGGCACCTTCTCAGCTGCCGTGGCCGGACTATTATAACTTAGTTCATGAAACATAACCCGTTTAATTTCCGGAAAAGTTGCTTAATTTAAACTGTGTAGGTACTTATTCTAATAGATTGCCAAACAAAAGTCAGTTGAATTTTCAAAACTACCCTCTCTCTAGCTATCGATCATAACAAGTCAGGACTGAATAATTTCTTCTAAAACTTCGAAATCTCAAAGCCGTAAGTATCGATTAAAAAAGTAGGTTTTACGTTCCGATCTACGAGAGCGAAGTATCTCGTCTAGAGCTCGCCGTAACTCAGCCGGCCAGTGAAGCGGCTGAGCCCTCTCGACACCACCGCGAACTTACGACAACTCGACTTTTAAATATGGAACTGTAGTTTGCACTGCCTCTGCTGCCTGGTAAGTTTGCGTTGCTCCGTTTGGGCTTGAGTTATTTGAGACTTAGTGCATTCCAAATTTAAAATGTGTTTAAAAGAGATCGGTTACATATTTTACGATTTAATAAAAGATCTTACAATGGCAGAAATTCGTCTTGATAAAAAGTAATATCGAATAATATTTTTTATCGTCAGGGCGACATGAGACAAGTTACTTTTTTCTAGTATGTTTTCTTGTTTAATATTTATCACATAAAAATAGCATTGTAAAATGCAAAATTAAAAAGTTATAATAAGTAATAGGTATATCGAATTTTGATTAACATCGAAGAGGTGACATGGCAATATGGGCACAATGACGCAACTTTTTCCAGCTGTACACTACTCTTAGAACTGTAGACGAAAAAATGTAAACAAATTTTACTCATACCGGTCTTATCATAGCTATATGATTAACAGTTCAAGTTCAAAATTTTTACCTCCGACGAAGTAGTGCAAGCTGTCTTGAATATAAATTGCGTCATATGAACTTAATGACTGACTCAGAAACTTACTTTAAAGTTGGTTTAGACTATTAATCTAGCCTTCGTCCAGCTTAAAGTTAGTCCTAAGATAAAGACGTGGTATGAAAGTGCTCGACAGTGCAAGCTAACTTCCCAATATTGTTCCTGGGTAAGACCAAATGAGAGCTGGCTTTGAAGCTTTGAAGACACTTTGCAATCTTACTTTCAACAAAATTTCTACCGTAAATATTGTAACTTACTAAAGGAACATTTTATTGTACCCAATCATTTTGTTTTTTGTTAAATCAAATAATCAGATATTGACAATTTGGAAAGCTCAAACTTCCTCAAGAATTTCCTACAAATCATTGTTATAAAACTACAATCAAAAAGTTAGATGAGCTTTATATAAATAAAAAAGTAACAAAACAATAACGAATACAAAACTTCTCTCGCACCCTCGTCAAATCCTTAAAAAGTTGTTCAACGACTTAAAATTATGAATTATCTACGCCATCTTGCAACGACAAGTGCGCGCGAAACACTCAGCCTAAATAAACATGGCCCAATTTGGGCCAACTTTTTTAATTGACGCGATGACGCGGCGACGCGAAAACAATTTCGCGCGCTTTTTGTATCGACAAATTGAGTGCGTTATTTATGAACACCGGATCGAATCAGCTTGGCGCCTTTGTGTGGCCCGTCGATGTGTATGAGCTACCGTTTTAAACAATGAGCGTTCCGCACGATACAGAATTTTGGAGTTTAAGTTATTAAATCACGTGTGTTATTCTTTGTGAATGATCATAGTTTTTAAATGACACAAATCGGTCCAGAAATGACGAAGTTATTACAAGTTTTCAAAACGCTCAATTTGAAACACGCGCGGATTTTTTTAAAGCCAGTAGTATTTTAATGATTCCAATAAGTTTTAAAAATAAATCGTTTTATTGACTTTACATAGGTAAAATAATTACGGGAGTTGATGATAAAAAATTATTTGGTTGATTTTGAACAATCAACCAAAACAAGTCTCTAGTCAACTCGTAGAAATTTCTATCGAAATTGCCCCAATGCCCTTAAGTCAATTATTTTGATTAGAACCCAAACAACTGAACCCATTTTGATAAAAAAAATGGGACCATCCCACAAGAAAACTCTTTCAAATAAAAGAAGAATTATGAAAATCGATCCACAAATGACGAACTTGTTCGCGATCAGACATAAAATATTATTGAAAGAACGCGAGCGTTGTGATAAATGACGTCACGCGAATGTCGCGCTATTTACGATGCGTTTAAAAAACTGCATTTTTAAAATCGCTGTCACATCGACATTTTTTGTCGGATCGAGATAATATTTTTACTGTAGGTAAAGATTTATCAGTTCTATAGTTGTACTTACTTAGTAAAAATCATGCGGAACGATCATTGGAAAAATGTACTATACCGATGGGAGTAAATTAAATTAAGCGGTAGCTTTTTTTATTTTTTAAAGGGCTACATAGCGCTTAGCTATAAAAGTATTTTAATCCTGTTTTCAATGCTCTTTTACTCAGTTCTCTTGTTACTACATTGTAAAGAAGCACAGCAATTGAAGCACTATTGAGATACGATTATGACTGTCAGTAAATTTTGAACTTAAAATTACTTGACTAATATCGAAGTGTCTAAAACTTATTTAAAATTTACCATTCCGAATAATTATTATAATTGAGACACGGTAACAAATGAGGTTGTAATTACTCAGTATTCCTGACTTCGGTCATCGATCATCTGGATCGAAAGTTGAGCAATCAGTCACGCGGCAGGCGGGAATAAACCGTCTCAATAAAGACGTCGCTCGCCAAAAGTTAGTTGGAACTAATAAATTAGTCAAACGGCACTGGGTGCTTTGAAAAACAGATAACTGTCAGTGCGTCTATTTAATGCTCTTTAATGGCTTGTGACTTATGGGTCTCTGAGTTATGGGCGTATCTATATGATCGTTTGAATGGCTGGTAGGGAAAAAAATTGGACGATTCGAAAGCACTTATCTATAAGTCTATTTGAATCAAAATATTTTGACTTTGACTTTGTCCTTGTTATGATGTCCCATATAGGTAGGTACTCCAGTTTTGCTGGTTTGCGATCTGATTATTAATTGAATAACTATGTTTGATATTACTGTACTAGCAACACTAACAGAAGTATTTCATTTTTCAACGCGTTCATCGTCTTGTTTTCCGTCCAACACAATATGTATTCATGATACTAATGCAACCATGAATATATATATTGTTGCTTAGTAGGCACTTAGGCAGACAGTCTATGAGTTGAACTTGTCAAATACGACAATCAAGTAAATGGTCCCAAGACGGTACCACTTTTTAACATTTTGTTTACTTCAAAAGAGTGGAGTTTATCATTTCATTTTCCCGTAGCTAAGTACATTTTGTATAACTTATTTGAAGTTGACCGGTACCTATTACGTAACACAACTGCCCGGGCGAGGCGGGCAGTGCTAGCTCGCAGAGGCAAGGCAAGACGTCCCGGGACATTCCCAGTTTTAATCGACTTAAAAAAAGGAGGAGGTTATCAATTCGTGCGTATGTTTGTTTTGTGTCTGTTACCTCAGTACTCGTAAATTTATGAACCGATTTGAAAAAATATTTTTTGTTCGAAAGGGTTACTTACCCTTTCGAACAAAAAAATATTTTCAAGTTGGTCCCATTGACGTCAAGACAGGATCTGATGATGGGAACTCTTCAAATGCTATCGATTTTGTTGTTTTCTTAAGTAACTCGTGCAGTTGCTTCCATAAAGCACCATTTGGTGGAGTGGAACGGATGATGAAGACCACACGTGGTCATCGGAACTATTAAATACTAATAACATCAATACTCGGTCATTTATTAACCGATTTGAATGATTCTTTTTTGTTTGAAAGGGTGTATTTTCAAGTTGGTCCCATTGTAGCCAAAACAGGGTATGATGATGGGATCCTGGAGAAATCCAGAAAACTCTTCAAATGTTATATGTTATATTGTTTTCAAATGTTGTAATGTTATATCTTTTCGGTGTTTTCGTAAGCAATAAAGCACCATTTTAAACAACCAATTCAATACCAAACGGTCAACATTTTCAATTAAAAGTTCCTTAAAACAGACATTTGCTATCTATCAATAACTTCTCCTTGGTTATGCTAGCCTTGTACTTTCATTTTACTGTTGTACTTTGTGATTTTTGTTTGTCTGTTTATTTATACTCTTACTTAATGGTGTCCAAATCGTCAGTCTCCTTCTTCTTATCGAGTGAGGATTAGTGGCCACCAATCGTCAGTGAAAAAAAAAATTTTTTTTAATGTACGACTGGGAGACTCTTAACCTTCATCATACCTGCTGTTAAGTATTGCTAAGGCTGAAGATGGAAGCGAGCCTCTCCCGAAATCCTCAATCATTGAGGAACTGGCTTTCTTATCTCTTACTGCCGGAACACAACAATGCTGAAAACATTATTATTATGGCGTCAGACTTAGATAAGATGGTGGTAGCTAGCCAGGCGGACTTACACCAAGTCCTACCACCAACCAAAAGTTATAAAAGTTTCAATGTCCGAAAAACGTCAGTCTCATCACTAAGACATCTTTATCACGTTTCATGGCGTAACCTATTACATAACACGAGTCCGGGCCATCCCAGGGAGCAGTGCACGCTCGAACAGGCATATCGTCCCGGGATAGTCCCATTAACTCGATACAAAAGTTTATCCGCATTGGGGCAGGACCGCAATGCTAAGAGTGGATAGAAAAATACAGACGAAAACGAAAACATTAAAGAATTCGCGCTAAAAAACATGGAAATAATTCCATTATAAATTAAACGAGGTTTATCTTGCAAAAGCGAGCTAATAACATGATTCCAGAAACTGAAACAAATTTGTATACGACCAAATGGCTACTAATTCCGCATCGACCAAAAAAAGAATCACGTAAATTAGTTCAGAAATCTCGGCGTAATCGGTGTCGGTACATACGAGTACATACATGAGGTGATTATTTCCAATATTTTTCTATTTGAAATTTTATCATAAGTATAAAAACAGCATCGAAAAAAGCAAAAATTCAAAAATCATAAACTTTTACGTCAGTCGTACAGCTAGTCATCCCTTGACCACGGCATCGGCAGCTGAAATGGTGCGGAATCGTCGGGAAAACTAAAAAACCCATGAAAAAACCTAAAAAATACGGACAATTCGATCTTAGTTCGTGAAAAAACAGCGCGTTAAATATCCGTAAAAATTGTTTTATTTCAATTTAAAAATGTATTTTTGTTTCTTCCACGCCGTGTGTACGTACCAACTAAGAAATACCCCAAGAGGCATGTATCTCGGATTGGATTAATAACTTTCCCTTTAAAGATACAAGTTGGCACAAGTTTCCACACACTCAGTCACGGGTCACCCATATGGTCACGACGTTCCAAGGAAACCTCCATAGTTACTGTCTTTATAACTTACAAAGCGAACTTCGTAATGGTTATAATAATGTTCTATTTTTAGATGTGTCTATATGCTTCGTTTTGAGATTAAGGAATCTTGTTTTGAATGAGAAAACCAAAATTAAATAGATTTTTCACTTTTACTATTTCATTGATATGTACGGTCACAAGCAATTAAATAAATATTAAATAAATATTTCCATACAATCACACCAATTATCTAGCCCACGTTAAGTATCATGAAGAACTTGTGTTATGGATACTAGATAACGGATAAACATACTTATATACTTTTTTTTTGTAAATACATACATAATATACATATTAAACACCCAGACCAAGACAAATAGACATGTTCATGCACACAAATATTTATCTTGTCCGGGGATCGAACCCGGGACCTCTGGCGCAGAAGGTGGGGTTAGTACCCCTGCGCCAAACAGGTCGTCAATGACATGTAAGTATACACTTTACAACCTTATCGCATTCGATCGAATTCGTTGCACATAACTGTACTTACAGAAACTTCACATTATGTATCTACATAAAACTATTAATGACTAATAAATATATATTTTAACTAGAAGCTATATTGCTCAGGCGGGAAACAAAATATACTCTATCATATCATAATTTATTAGCCTCAGCCATTTTATATTTTGGTAAAAAAACTTAAACTTGGTTCTAAAGTCAAAATTATTTATGCCCATAAATCATATCACAATCTGAGCAATAAAAAATATTAATAGTGTTTATTAATTTCCATGTCAAAACATAGTTTAAAAATTAAATTAATGTAACCCATGAAAAATACATTTGCGTGCAATAAAACTGTGCTGTGCCACAAACACAATTTGTATTTTGTCGTCGTTCGTGCTCGATAACGCTTAGTTTACAGGTTAAATGAGCAACTATCGTTATTAACGTTATTATCGTTTTAACGTCATTAATTGGTGTTGCCCAGTAGCCGGTAGTTATTGTTATCGTTACCGTTATGCAGTTAGGGATCATCGCCTGTACAGTCAATCAAATAGTCAAATAAAGACAAATCTTTGTATGGTTATTTTTTTTTACGAGCAACGGGGAAAACGGGGTTATCATAACTGAAGTATTAATAAGGCTGAAGATGGAAGCGAGCCTCTCCCGGAATCCTCAATCACTGAGGAACTGGCTATCTAATCTTTAACTGCCGGAACACAACAATGCTGACAACAATTAGATAGGTGGTCACTACGTTTTTGCCACAGAATAAGACGCCTAAGCAAGTGGTTGATATTTCTAACCTCTTTCTTTTATTCTTGGTCAAAGCAGAAGTCACTTCGACTTACGACTTGATGCGTAAAAGGTGTAGTCAACAGCACGGCTTTTCAATTAAGACATACGGAAAAGTATTTACTTTTTGATATAAAACTATAGGATGATAGAGATGTTACAAATCTGGTAAATAAGATATACATTTCTTCATACCTTTATCTAGATTTGTAATGAACTTCCCGGTTGACCAGTAAAGTTTTTTTAGGGAGCTTTATTGTAAAAAGTAATTGATAAATGGAAAATGTTTCACTCATCAGCCTGTGGACGTCCACTGCTGGACATAGGCCACTCCTAGCACACGCTTATTGTGGCGTTCAAAGGAGGTTATTAGCCTACTGCTACCACGCTGGCCAAACGGGTTGGTACAATCGGGGAACTTCCCGGTAGTCCACATGCCGCGCAAAACCTTTGAATGGCTTTCAGTGGATGACGTTGAAAGCCTATACGACTTTCTAAATTGAGGCGCATGTGAACGGGCGTTTTTCCATTAGCCGACACGACACCACACGACACGTGACACCGACCCGAATGTCGAGGACGCAAAAATGTATGAAAACATATGAGTCGTCTTTCCACTTGCCGCGCGCCGGCACGACACCGATACGATACTGACACGACGCGACGCGACGATTACTCCCACCGGCATCGGCAGCCGGCTGGATTGCAAAACTGCATGTGTGTTCTATGCGTACGTATGCGAGTCCGTGAGCGTGCGCAGGGCCGGGTGGGGCGGGCCGGTAGCCTAGTACAAAAAAACTGAGTGTCGTGTCGTGTCGATGCCGTCCAGTGGAAAAACAGAACTGCATGTGTGTTGTATACGTACGTGTGCGAGTCCGTGAGCGTGCGCAGGGCTGGGTGGGGCGGGCCGGTAGCCTGGTACTAAAAAACTGAGTGTCGTGTCGTGTCGATGCCGTCCAGTGGAAAAACAGAACTGCATGTGTGTTGTATACGTACGTGTGCGAGTCCGTGAGTGTGCGCAGGGCCGGGTGGGGCGGGCCGGTAGCCTGGTACTAAAAAACTGAGTGTCGTGTCGTGTCGATGCCGTCCAGTGGAAAAACAGAGCGTGTCGGCGTCGTGTCGGGCCGGTGCCGTGTGGGCGTCGTGCCATTTTATCGTGTCGGTGTCGTATCGACTAGTGGACACACCCAATATCTCCTAAAGGTGGTCGACCGGGAAGTTTCGCGACTGTACATCGATCAATGTATAAACTGAACTATGAATTGTTAATTGGGTGTTTATAGTTGTTATTGAGATAATATTCGGATTAATTAATAGTTTGGATTGTCGCTTATTGCGCCTTTATGTCGGGCAAGTTATTTTATAATAAACTGCCTATAATATATGTATTTTGTACTTGATCCATATTTGAACCCAACAATACAGACAAACAAATATGTAGATAGAGCAGATGGGTCTACCATACATCATAGAAGTTCAAAGATGTCAGAGTAAAAATACTATTTGAGACATTTTACACAACAAAACTGCAACACTATCTAGCTAGTCCCAAACTAAGAACAGTTCGAACTAAGGGGGGTACCAAACTATGCTAAAACTACGATACACATAAAGTCAAACACATTGATTCTACATTGAGAACTTTTCAATTTAAAAACGTCTGAAACCCCATTCATGCATGATTTTATATGAACAATTGAGTCGATTGCTTTGATTTAAGTTTGAGATGTTCTCTTCTTGAAAATCTCCAACCAATAAGAATACGTTTAGGAGCCTCATAGTCAGTCACCTTCAATGATGAGCACAATACACGACGTACTTAGCGCGACATCACTCTATAAATAACCATGCTCGGTTAAACTTTAGCAACTGAATAATGAAGTTCGCTATAGAAACTGAGCATGCTGAACTTAAAATGGTTAGCGAAACATTATTAATACATCAGTCCTGTGGGAATAGTGCCGGCGCGTAATAATAACGCATCGATCCCGGGGGCTTTGGCGGAATTAAACCGGGCGTTCTGTAACACAGCCATTTTATCGTCTGTGTTATTTCTGGATAGTATACTAAATTGGTAAGGAATACATACATGATTGATTTCATACATAGAAAAAAATGGGGAAGGCACGTTTTTAAATATATTTATAAACATTGGCGAGATGGATGCTTAGCCCTCATCATAATTCATACCCAGATGTTGAAATAAAGTGGCTGTGACATACATCGGACATGACGAATCTAAGGGTTCCTTTTTGCCATCAGGCTACGGAACTCTAAAAAATGTCACCATACCTGAAAGCGCGCCCCTCCCGGAACCATTACTATCTCGAGCCTCAACAACTGAGGAATTATCATTATTATCTTATCTCTAACTGCCAGAACGGAATACAACAATGCTGAAAAAATTACTGTTACGGTATCAGACTTAGAAAAGATATTGGTAGCTAGTCAACAACAAGTCCCACCACCAACCTCTTGCTAGGCATGACAATTGATTCTAGGTATATTATTAATGATCCAGAACTAGTTCAATAACAAACATTAAAATTTGTGAAACCTTCATTGCATCCGCAGTAACTTTTCAATGATTCCTTCAAAGCACTCTGTCATTAAAAGTTATAAATGATCACTTAACAAAGCGCCTATTCCCCATTCCTGAACCAAGGTCGGCATAAATACATACGAGTACGCTGCGAACGTTTCAATGCGCGCTGATACATAAGTGTCGTTAAGTAGGCCATTTATTTTGTCCTCCATTGTAAGAGGCGAGTTTTCGCCTCGTCAGCTAAGATAAAGTGGGCACACCTCAGGTGCGATATACGGGTGTTATCACAGATCATAAGAAAGAGGTAAGGAGTTTGCCACCATTTAGTTTTGAAAGAAGTTTCGTCTCGAAGTTTCGTCATGCCATGAGACCGTAAAGAAACCTGCATCGTACTGTCACGATTCGGAGGACTGATTATCTAACGAAAACTCGGTTCAATTTCAATTTCGTCGCTGTTGTGGCTGTCACACTGTGTGAAAACAGTACCGACGGAAGACCAGCGCTAGCCAAAAAGCCAAGCATTATGCTGAGTCGATACCGGTTTTGGTTCAAACCTGTGCTGTTTTTTGTGTTACTTTGATGTATCCTGTTGTCGTGTTTGTCTGAAATAAATTTAATTTCTTTCTTTCTTTCTTTCAAAATGTGACAGTAATCACAGGACGAAACTGAAGCAAGATTCTGTTAGATAATCAACCTGCGGGATTGTTCAGCCACTTGCCACTGTTCGTATTTCGGCCTTGTCATGCAAATCGGCATCTAACAAAAAATCACCTAGCAACCGTTTTCGCGCTGTCATTAGTGTCACATTTTCATATTGTATGACAGCCAAAAAAACAACGAAACTGGAACTGAACCGAGTTTGGTAATCAGCCGTCAGTTCGTTTGAATAACAAAGGCGCTATATTTCACGAACTAAGTTGTAATTGTCCGTATTTTTAGTTTCTTTAGGGGTTTTTTTGTCTTTCCCGACGTTTCGGCACCTTTTCAGCTGCCGTGAAGTTCAACTTAGTTCGTGAAATATAGCGCGTTTCATATCCGTAAAAGTTGTTTTATTTCAATGAACAGTGCGCGCCAAAACTTAAGATGTAGGTATGTAACACAGGTTTTTTGCTCAAACTGTTCAATGTGACTAGAGATCAGCTTCCATAACAAGCCTCTGTCATTATTTACGTATCAGATGGGCAGTAAACGTAGCGAACAAGACGTTACAATGTATAACAAAGCCTTATTGCTTCTGAGATACAGCAGGCTTTATGATTTTAATTTACAGCGCCTTCGGGAATTATGTAAATGCGCGAAGCGACACGCGTCTTTCATTAACTGGTTCTATTTATAACTTTATTGGAGGATGGTGTTGATGAAAATTGAGAAGCTTTAATATCGTTAATAGTTTTAAAGAAAAGACAGGGGTTTAAAAACCTTTTGGCGTCGTCACCGGTCCGCCAATTTGTATTTTTGTCAATATCGCACTGCTTTATAATACTTTGATTAATTAATTACTTTTACCTCACATTATTAATAATTGATGTTCAAGAAGTCGGTCAAAAATATTAACCCCCCAAAACCTAATCCAAAATTTTACTAAAGTTAACCTCAAATTGTATGAATATAAATTGTATAATTATATCATATTTTAGTACTTTTTAGAGATAGCCGTCACTGGCGCTTCGCCGGCCGCTACGGCGGCACGCTCGCTTCGCTCGCTTGGCTTGCGCGTCTTTTTGGTCACAGTTCTAATCTAACCTAATCTGTCGTACTTTTTTGGTGGCGGGGGGCTTCGCCCGCCGATCCCTCCTTGCGGGGCTGCACCACCGTACAACTTCGGTTGACGTTTTGCTAGGTTAAAAGGCGGCTGTTCAGCTACCATTAAAATACTGGAACAATTTAATTTTGAACTACTAAATAATACATACTCATTGAAATGTTCTTTTTTAATTACTTTTACCAAAACGACTTTTGCCAGCCTCCATACAAAAAAGTTCAAACCCCGGTAATAAAATGATAACAAAAAGGATATAAGGCTTTATGATTTTGATTTTTTTTATTTTATCAATGCGATTTTTATACTTATGATCAATTTTAAATAGAAAAATAGTGGAAAAATAACTCGGCCACAAGTGAATTCTCAGATGGGACTCGAACCAATGACCTTTGGAAATCCGGTCCAATGCTCTTACCACTGAGCTACCGAGACTTCACTTGTGGCCGAGTTGATTTTTCCAATATTTTTCTATTTAAAATTTATCATAATATATAAGGCTTTATTGTAAGGTTTGTTTTCTCTGATCTGTTTCGACAGCCAATGATGGAACGCATGTCAATCGACAGAGTAAGTGATTACAATCAAAAAGATTTCAGTGATCCAAAAGTGGTTCGGTTTTATAGATTTTTGAGTTGACTCACTCTGTCGAATGACATGCGTTTCATCGCTGGGGCAGCCAGAACACGTTTTTTCTAAAACGGCGGAATGTATAGGTATGCCAGGTTCCATACAAAAATGTTCTAACCCCTTTCTCATCAACTACATCTTACCTTTAATCAAAAAAGTCGTCATAATCAACTTTAAAGTCACCACCTATGTTTCAAGTCCAGTATCCTGGATTTTGGCGAAGCGACTATCGACACCTCCACCCGCCCCGGTGAGATAAAAGGCCGGAATCCGACGCCGACGCCATTAAAATATCGTACCGGAACAGGGCCACCGCTAGTACATTCGAAAACAATTATAATCATGCCATCGTAATATACAACTGGAATCAACAGTATCATATACCTAATATCTTTTAGTTTATCAAATCGCCGCTGCCATTTCTCTCCTCCCTGAAACAAAAAAAATATATCAAAATGAGAATCATGTTAAAAAACGCATTGAAACATAATATTAATAGATTTGTCCCGTCTGAGAATAACTAGTGAGCCGAGTGGATTTTTTCTAATATTTTTTCTTTAAATTCTGTTTTTTTTTATATATATATAATTGCATACAATCACACCAATTATCAAGCCCACGTTAATTTTCAAGAAGAACTTGTGTTATGGATACTAGATAACGGATAAACATACTTATATACTTTTTTGTAAATACATACATAATATACATATTAAACAGCCAGACCAAGAAAAATAGACATGTTCATGCACACAAATATTTGTCTTGTCCGGGCATCGAACCTGGGACCTCTGGCACAGAAGGCGGGCGTAGTACCCCTGCGCCAAACAGGTCGTCAAATTATCACAAGTTTCAAAATAACATTGAAAATGCAAAGACTTAAAAATCTTAAATTATTTTGCTCGTTTAATATGGCATTATATTTTGCTATATTATTATTGGCTGTCTATTTTTAGGATTAAGCCATTATTTATGAATGTCTTTAATGGTGAAATACAACTCAATTATCCAAAACCCGGAACCTACCTATTTGACATGGGCACAAATCACTATTAAGAACTCCAAATGGCTGATTTTCAATAAACGAATAAAATGGTCTCTCGCGTTTTCAGTTTTGTCTACATATAAAAAAAAAGATTCGGAATAATGGTTTCTACAAAAAAAATGTAAGGCAAATAATAATAAAATCCATTTTAAAATACATTTCTACAAGTAGCCCTGTTGGCAGCCATACCCTGAGGAAAGTTCTTTACCGGATAATCCGGAAGTGTAGGCTACATGTTCCGGTACCGGAGGTGGACAAACCATAAATTGTTACACGACTCACTGAAATAACTTTCTTTTTTTAGAACAGGAGCGCCTATTTTTGGACTCCCAAACAATAAGACATGTTGAAAATTGAATTTGGCTTTGTTAGGGATGTCGCATTAGCATACTTGTAGTTTAATTCTAAAACAGTGACCATACATGTCGTATAGGTTTCTGTTTCCCGAAAGGTGCAAATCTATAAGCGCACTAGCTACACTACAACATCTAAAGGTAATTCTGAAGTAAGGTACATGCACTAACTACAACTGCACCACACACTTGCACAAAATAACAGCTGTAAGTCACTGTAGGTCTCACTATATTCGAACATATACATATACACACGTACGCACACACACACTCACACAACACACACACACACACACACACAACACACACAACACACACACACACACACACACTCACAACACACACACACACGCACAAACACGTATTTTGATGCACTCTTGCATCATCTACATTGTTAATTTTATTATTATTTTTATTTTTCTTTATATTTTTTTAATGTTTAGCCATTAATCTTCTCATGTTCTCTCAGCGACATCTATTAGATAACGTTTTTATCAGTGATAATGTGGTTCGAGGTGGTGCGAGCCTGGGCCCTTATTCTCTATGACCACTTTGCGATTCCTTGCTTCAAAACCACGCCAATATCGTACATGGTTACGACATTTTCAAAATTCGTATTCTCTATGACACTTAAATGAAGCCGTGTGATATGAACGTGACTTGCGCGTGGTTTGAACTGTCAAAAATTCCACGTTTTAGAAACGCGTGGAATCAACGTGGAATCTGCAAGGAATCGTTGTGACTGTGAAGAAATTTATTGTTTTTGTGCTAAAAACTATTTAAATAAATCTATAACGTACCTAAGGCCTCTTTCTTTAAGTATTTAAGTGAAATTTAGTGTCAGCTATTTATATTATAATCTACTATTACTAAGATTTTGTAAATTTTGTATCGAATTAAACCACATGTAACTATTTTATTATGAACTTTTATGTAAGTATTTTGCACGCAACTACCGAAGACCATTCTTGATCTACACTTATGAATGAACTTGTGAATCACATTTTTAAACAAATTGATTTCAATTAAGTAAGATGTTTTAGTTTTACATCGCTTTTAAATCTGGAACAAATGCAAAAGACATATGTTAGGGGTTATGTAAGTAAATTAGATATTATAAGGCAAGTAACTTGTAACATTTTTGGGAGTAACAAACGATTAGGTACTTACAATAACAAACGCTTCAAATAAAATACCGCCAAGTACATCAAAATTCTTCAAACGAAATATACTCGTAGGTACAATATTAATGTTTTGAAGTGTATGTATATATTTCCATTGAAATACTAAGTATTATTATTTCTTTCTTGTAATAAACATATAATAAACAGACAAAATTGAATCAAATAATTTTCATTGTAAAAATCGATAACAAGAAATAAAAAAGTAAAAAGGAACGTTCAAAAACGTTCGAATGTTTTGGTTTTGCTGCGTGTTTGTTTAAATTATTGTGTAATATTTTTTCTTTGTTATTGCTAAAATTGCATTGTTATGATTAAATATTAATAGAAACATAATAAATCACGGTTAATTGTTAGTGAAATTAAATTTTGCAAGTAATAAATTTAAAATCTTAAAAGTTTTAAGTTTAGTTTTCGAACGCACTCGTGACTTCATAACGTACCAAAGACAATTTGTCTTGGAGGTGTCTTGGAGCGCGGTGGGACTTACAGAATAGAGTTGACCAGATTCCTTACCGTGACAAGATACGATATTGACGGGGTTTATGCGTGGTAAGGTTTAAGTGTGGAATCTAAGTGGTCATAGTGAATAAGGGCCCTGATGACCTGTAACACAGGTATTTTGTACCTAGCTCAGGCATCAGCCTCTCACAAACTTAGATTCCTTATTCCTGTTTTGTAAATAACTTTATTTCAATGCTAAGTTTGTGATGAGAAAATAAAATTTATTTTTATTTATTTATTTTTTTATTTTGTTCTTTTTCTCATATCACTACTACTATCAGTAAAAAAAGCTGATTTGACAGCCCTGCCCGGAATAAAGTTCCTTCCCGGATAATACGGTAGTGTAGGCGCACAGTTTCGAGACTGGATGTGGACAAACCATAAAAATTGTTACGTGGCTCGCTGAAATAACTTTCTTTATTTGGAAATTCGCCTATTTTTGGCTTCCAAACGATAAGAAATGTTGAAAAGAGTTATTATTAGGTATGGCAAACTTTAAGGTTATTTCTAGTTCAAAACCACCCACACTGGATGTTTAAGGCTTTGTTTAGTGTAAAAGTGTAAGGACCACAAACATATTATGTCTGTGGTGAGGACACTGTAACTACATACATATCTTTAAAAGTACTTATTTATAAACTTACATCTTATGTTTTGGCGCGCACTGTTCATTGAAATAAAACAAGTTTTACGAATACCAAACGCGCTATATTTCCACGAACTAAGTTGTAATTGTCCGTATTTTTTGGTTTTTTAGGGGTTTTTTGATTTTCCCGACGTTTCGGCACCTTTACAGCTGCCGTGGTCACGGGATGACTGGCTACTTAAAAGTGTACCCTCGAAAAGTTACTTTATTTTCGTTCGGATACGGTTAGACATTTACTATGGCACAAATTATTATTGATTTGATATTTTGATTTAATTGTTATTTTAATTCTTTATTATTAAGAAAAGAGAAAACTAAAGACTCTACTGGCAGTTCACAAATTGGGAGGACCTTCGAAGAAAGAAGCTGCCAAGAAAACTTCGAAAGCGGGCCGACCTCCACCTTTATAAAAAAAAATTGTCTTCACCTTTACTTTTTTATATTTATCTACCGTTTTATTCTACTTATTTATAAGTTTATTACAAGTTACAAAAGGCAAAATCAGGAAAGGCACCAGGATGACATCCGCATGGACGTGCTTAAACTATAGCATCCAAAAGACACTGATGCTCTTTTCATTTGTTCACTTTCATTTACGACACCTGGAGAAATCCCCACAGAGTGGTTAAAATCCGTCTTCGTCACTCTTCTAAAGAAACCAAACTCCAGAAAATGTACTGATTACCGCACTATAAGCTTAATGAGCCACATTCTGAAACTGTTTTTATCCATAATATACAATCGTATAAAAGACAAAAATTTTATGAACAAGTAAGTGAAAACCAATTTGGATTTAGAGCGGGAATGGGAACCAGAGAGGCGCAATTGGCAAAAAACGTTTTATTACAGAAATGCAGTTATCCAAAGTGATGTCTATATGTGCTTTATAGACTACGAAAAAGCGTTTGACCTTGTTCAGCAGGAGGTACTTTTGAAAGAATTACAACGTACAGGTCTAGACGGCAAGGATATCCGATTCTGTACTGGAACCAAACGGCAACTGTGAGAGTAGATGTAAAGGAACGAATCCCGTTGACATACAAAGAGGCCGTCAGACAAGGCTGCATACTGTCCCCCCTATTATTCAACGTTTATTCTGAAGCCATCATGAAAGAAGCACTCCTTGAATCAACTGCCGGGGTGATCATCAACGGCCGAATAGTGAACAACTTGCACTACGCAGATGACGCATGATGATCCTCATTTGCCGGCAGGAGATCACTGCCGGCAAAGAGGACTCATTTGCCGGCGGTGAAGAAGATTTGCAGGAAACCGTGAACAAGGTTGCGTTGTGAAGTAGAAATGCGGGATTAAATATGAATGTCAAGAAGACAAAGACAATGGCAATATTAAAGGAGCTTGGGACACCTTTCTACCCTTGTCGATTGTCAACCTCTCGAAAGTTCTGAGAAGAAGTGGTACTCACTGCTACGCCGTAGAAACCGTCAATAAGCTACGAGCTTAAGCCGTAGTCGTATGCTACGATAATTATTGAATCAGTGGGGTTAGCACGAATAACTTTCGAGTAAGTATCGAGGAAGTAAAGTAACAAAATGTAAGGCATATTGAGCAGCGTTCCTACCGGACGTAAACGGAACTACATTTTCCTATACATTTTTGACATTACGTGCTCGATACTTACTCGATACTATTTCGATAGTTATTAGTGCTTGCCCTACAGATGTCTCCTTAACTTTACTGTACATATTCATAGACGGCGTATGTGGTTATTTCATATTAAGCCATTTAAAAATACGACTGAAGTGAATATTAGAAATGTCAGTAATATAGTTATTGTTATTGATTTAAAAAGGAAAGCAGACAAAAGAGTTTTAATCACCGTTTACCTGGATATTTTGAATTTCGCCCCTATGACGTTGAAACTTGTTTTTATATGTATTAATTGCCTCATTTTCACTATCAAGATGGTGTTGAAAACTTAGTAACTTTAAATTCTATATTTATACAGCGATATAGTCTCCTGCAATAATATAGAAACACCAAGCAATCTTGTCACATTAAAAGATTGAATGACACCAGTTGACATAGGGAGCTTTTCTTCCATGTGTTTCAATGCGATAAGGTTGTATAGTGTATATGTCGCAGCCAACTGGTTTAATCAGCCATTTGATTAGAAGGCAAGCCCGTTAATAAAACGCCGGCATTCAATTGAATGCCTAGGCCGATAATTGATTGATATAGCGTTACTCAACATTTAACTAGGCTGATTGTAAACTAGCCCATTAAAGATGGCTGACGTAAATTCAGGCAGGTGATTTAAATTTAGTTATTTTTTACCACTGCGGCGCTAGTGTTAATAAAACAAATATGGCGGATAGCTCGCTCAGCTGACAATGTTTTTGTATGTATTTACGTTGGAAATTCCCATTTTTTGTTGAATAGATCTACTGACAATAATTAAAGTATTTTTATACTCCTGCTGCCTTAACCCTGTAGGTCACGTGATAGGTTAGAAATTTTGAGGTTTTTTTTCAAACCATAGAAGTCTCTTAGCTAATACCCCTCAAAAGTACCAAAATAGTGTGTCCATAAAGTAGTTTTACCCTAGTCCATTTAACGAAACGGCTAAATATGACGTTTAGCCAAGTCGTTAAACGTTTTATTCAACATTTTGGCTATTTGTTCTTTACCCATTTAATTGAATGCCTGCGTTCAATGAACGGGCTAGCCGTTCAATTAAACGGCTGATTTAACCAGATGGCTGCGACATATACTTAGCATTGCTCGTGACGGTGCTTATATTATTAAGATTCATTTAACTTTGTTGTTATATTATTCATCATATTTATTTTACAAAGATTTAATCTTGTCATTTGTTTCTTTCAGGTAAGCACCTAAATTCAACTCTCTCCTAATATCCACAAAAATACTGTAAGTATGGAAGTAAGTTTAGTTTGTTTTGTTAAAAAAAAATATCCTTTTCGTACCACTTGCTCAAAAAAGTGACATTCTATGCCACAAAAAGCGAACATAACAATAGTCATTTTTAATCTGTTAAAAACAGGGAATGAAAATTTTATTCATCCTCTAGGGGGAGAATGTGATTTAAATTTGGAATACTTACCGCAATTTATACTGAACTACATCTGTGTTTACACCATTGAGTTTGTATATAAAGCATTACACATCTTTTTGAAAAAGGAATACGCATTTATTATGCAGTTATGATTATTAAATAAAATTACGAAAACCGACGAGGCCGTATGAGCTTGATGCCTTTACTTTTCCGACAAAAAAATATTAGTCCAGGAATTTGCCGCGTTTTTGTTTTCTTCAAATACATCTCATATTATTATTGTGTTAATGTTTTCGCAAATGGTACGAAAAGTAGAGTATTTTCCTAGGTGATAAAGCTGTCTTAGTCTTGGGTGAACTTAAATCCCTCGCTACACTCAGGACTCGTTTCGCTCGTGATTAAAGTTTTTAACACCCTCGCTACGCTCGGGAGTAAACCTCGAGTCCTTCGTTACGCTCGCGATTTAAATCGTCACCCGCGACAGAAGACACTGCTTTATCCCCTTGGTTAATAATCTACTATTTAATATTGCTTCGGTAAAGTCTACTGATGATCTGTCAATCTATACAATCATTATAGATCAAGGACAACATGATACATCGTACTGCCGTCCATTAACAAGAAAGGCGTTAACCCTCATAGGGTCGATTTTGAGGTATCAACGGTATCGTATGTAGAAAAAAAATCTCTATCGATCTATCTACGTATCATATTTCTAATGTTTATACTTTTTGAAATATTTTTTGCGTAAAGGTCGTTAAACACTTAAAAATGAATGGTTTACGCAACTAAAAGTACGTTAACCATCCATATTTAACTAAAAGGTCACATGTAACCTTTAACGCCATAATTGTTCAATATTATTCCTAAGGTTTGCTTGGCAAAAAAGTCGTTTTTTGACACTACTACACTAGAAAGTCATAAAGATACTTTAATTACTTTCAAGCCAAGATTTATTCTAGTAGTTTGCATCAATATCCTAGGCTAAAAAGGCGTTTAATGAAAACACTAAACTAGAAAGACTTTAAGATCTGCTTACGTCCTTTTAGCGTAGGACTCGTACAATTTTAATGAACAAAATACTTTTCACAAATCGCAAACCGCCTTTACTTACTCATATTATGGTACAAATCCTTTGCTTAAAAGACGCTAAGGCACAGTACTTGACTAAAAAGACGCAATTTGCTCTCGACTCTCACCCCCGCGCGGTTGTGTCTCTAGTGTCAGTAAGTTATCGTCGCGGGAGGACGTGTGTCGCTCGCCGAGCGGAAAGATTTCCCGCCACATTTACAATGACTGACAAAATGCCAAGGTAAGTAAATATTATTTTTGAAGTAGTTATTATTGCAGTAAATTGTTAATAATTTATGCGTATCATAAGCGCAAAACATTCGGAATGGTACCGGGGGGGCGTGAATTTTTGCAACGTTCTAGTTAGGTACTATGCGCCATGCTATATAGATACTTACCAATTAAATAGCTTGGGTTTCCGCTTTAAAGTTTTGTGCATGGTCTTTGATGGTATTGAGTAATCGCTGAGACTACCTAATAAACATGTTTAGTAATAATTTAGTCAGCTTATAGTACCTAGATGGAATTATTCAAATAGAGCTATATTATTTTACTAGCTTGATGGCTTATTATGTCGGCGTTCTGACCCTAGTGGTTTGGACTACGTAGTCAATCAAAGGTCGTGGGTTCAAATCTCGCAAGGGAAAAATGATTTTTGAGCATGATATTTGTACTTAAAATATGGGTATTTGTTTATGTTCGTTTATTAAATAGGTATATCCGTTATAAAGTTGCCGTAGTTAAGCGATGCTTAGATTCTGGATAGATAATTTTATTTATGAGAATGTTGAAAGAATTGATTTTATTATTGTCATTAAAATTAAAGCATGGTCATTTGTATTCTATTTTATATTTGTTAATATATGCATTAGTGTACTTATTCACATTTTATATACGTTTTAATATGTTTTATGTAAGTATTACATGACTGCTCCACACCTTTATCAAATGTGCATTACCTAAAAGCTGTCTGGAAGAGTTCACTTATAGCGACAAAACCGCCTTCTTTGCACATGGTTGTTATTATATGTACCTAGTTTTATTTAAACTTTTTTTTTACCTAATGTGCAATAAAAGTATATTCTATCTATCTATCAATGTGCTGTTGTGTGAAATATATTTTTATAGAGTAGCTAGTTTCAATTTTGTCTGTCACCCTGTATGTACTACTCGATCTTCAGTTTAGCATTTTTTTAACAGATCCAGAAGATCGGTGCTTTCCTCACGAGCCAAAGCAATTCTCGATATGGTAGGTGCTGAAAAAAACGATATTACCTCAATTCCGACAACAAGCAAGGAAAAACCCAAAAAAGAAGTGGATCCAATAGTTGAAGAGACCATTAATAAACTTTATGCACGGCCGTACTCCATGACATCACAGGTGTTTGACAAATTTTGTGAGACACAAATCACATTACGGTCTCACCACCTTCAAGATCTAGCAATACATGTAAACAACTTGAACGAGACCTTTTCTTCATATGATATCGCTTGTAAATCATTACCTTCCCAAAGTACAACACCTACGCTTGGACTCAAAGATTTGACTTGCTACGAAAAAATGCCTTTCATACCTGAAGAACAGCAACTATGTGAAGTTAATAATTTAAGTAGTCCGGCTGCATACAATAACAATGAACATTTTACAGACAATTTTATGCCAGTATCACCATTGTCAAAATTAAACATTCAGTTAGCCCCCGATTTTGATTCTGACGACTCAGTTCGTGACAAAGATTATATTCCCAACTCAAGTGACGATTCCGACGATGACTTTCCGATTGCATCTTCAAGTCAAAAAGATTTGTTCAAAAGTAACTTACAGGCATCAAAATCAGCCAGAAATACACCTCTCAAGCTACTGCAACCGGTCAAATCTATTGAAAATATTATATCCAAGAAAAGTCGTAACGCTATCGATTGCCACGAGTTAGAATTTGCAAAATTAGGCAATGTTCAATGCAAGCGTCGTAATACTGTTGACGTAATACCGGAGAGTATAATTAATAATGCTGACTGCATGCCATCCAATAATTCCAGTCAAATAGCCCCGTTCGATTGTGATCCTAATGACCAAATTCTTGACAAGGAGAATACATCTAAACTAATACCTGATTCCAACAATCACGTAACGGCCGCGACTTCAAGACAAAAAGGCTCGGTTCAAAACAACTTGGAGTCCTTAGAACTCCGGTCGCACCATCGTACTGAAAAATCTCTGACCGAGAAAAGACGTAACACTATCGATTTCCGCGAAGTAAAATGCATAGAATTAGAAAAAGTCACACGCAAACGTCGAAATACCATTGACGCCATTCAAGAAAGTGGAAATAAAAACTACAACGACATCCCATCTAAGAAACGTAAACTTTATAAGACCAATTTGGCTCACAGAATAAATGAAAAGAAGCAAATAAAAATGATGGAGTACACTGTAAAACCAGGATGTAATGAAAAATGTTTTAAAAAATGTTCCACGCATATCAATGAAGAACAGCGAAAAAAACTAAATCAAGATTACTGGAGCCTTACTTGGGAACAGAGACGACTTTACATACGGCAAAGAATAGCTATAGCAGTTCCAAAAAGAAAATACACTAAAGAGCCAATGAGAAATCCCAGAAGGTCCTTTACACTTAAAACAAGCGACGGAAATGTGTGTGAGGTGTGTAAAGTATTTTTTATAACTACACTAGGGTACAAAAAAAATAATGATAAAGTTCTACGATTAGTCGATGAAGTCAATGATGTCGATCACCGAGGCAAACACGTAAAAACACCCGCTTATGATAGACAGCTACTTAACCAACACGTGGAATCTTTTCATCCATACGAACCGCATCATAGACGAGAGCATGCTCCTTTGAGGCGTTACTTACCAAGTGACATAAATATCAGGCACATGCACAAAGACTACTGTGAAAAAAATCCAAATATAGCTGTGTCATATGAACTTTATCGTAAGCATTTAAAAAGCATGAACATTTCATTCACACGACTTGGCAATGAAGAGTGCGAGGTGTGTGAGTCGTATCACTTGCATAGTAAACAGACTTCGCACGATGCAACTGCCCAGTTGCAGATTGAATGTAGCATTTGTGTACAGTATTCTCGACACCATGAGAAATATACCAAAGCAAGACAACTGTACACTACACATAAAGATTTGCCCCAAAATGAAAAGCAAATATTTCTTACTGCTGATTTAGAAAAAATAATAATGTTGCCCCGAATGGAAACATTCAAGTCGGTTATTTTCTGTCAGCGCCTTATTGCCTTCAACCAAACTTTTGCACCTGTCGGAAAAATAACCAATAGTAACAAACCAGTTACCGCTATTTGGCACGATGCAATAGCGGGACGCAAACAAGACGACATAATGAGTGCGTTTTATGCGTTTTTGATTCGTAATCGCGATGTTGAAAATGTGAACATTTGGCTCGATAACTGTAGCGCCCAAAACAAAAACTGGTTGTTATTTTCATTGCTAGTTCATATGGTGAACAGTGACTTAATTTCCACAAACAATATCACGTTGTATTTCTTTGAACCTGGACACACTTTTATGAGCTCAGATCAAGTGCACCATCAAGTTGAACTAGCAATGAAAAAGAAGGGAAAATTTTATTGAAGCTGTATCATCTATAAATAACAGCAAAGTAATAGTACAATCACTCTCACCAGAAAACTTTATAAACATTCCAAATTTGATATCAGATAGGCGCATTCAAAAATCCAACCCCAGGGCTTATTTAAAAAACATGGTGCAGGTAACATTTAAACGAAATGATTTTGACCTTTATTATAAAAATAACTTCGATGATGAATTTACTGCATTGCGTTTTATGAACGATAAATATCTGAAAAGTCCACGTATCATGAGTATTACTTTTCGATCATCACCAAAAGGTATTGACGCTGGGAGAAAAACTACCATCATAGATAAGTTAGCTGCCATAATTCCCCCACACAAACTAACATTTTGGAACAATTTACCAACAAATGATGCAGCAAATGAGATTGAAACAAATGACATTAGAGGTAGGAAAACTATATAATTAAGTAACTCAAAGACTGATTCCAAGTGCCAGTATTATAATATTAAGTACTTAATAAATATTTTAGAATTTTGTTAGACATTCAAAATGTCAAATTTTGATAAAAGCATGTTACTTTTTAGGTATTTTTGAAACAAAAGTTTGTTCAACTTTTTATTAGTTTTTAAGGCTAACAAATTGTATTTAAACAAGATTATGTTCAGAAAGTTGAATTTTTTCTAGAAGGGCTCTTGATTTATTTTTAGTTGTTCTAATGTTTTTAATATACGAATTTAATTTATTTAGTTTTTTCTTTAAAATATTCAATCCATAATACATAACTAAATAGTCGTTACGGCTAAAGGTTTAACGTTTAACGGCCTTTAAGTGTAGTAAGTCTGAAATAAAATACTTCTAAAAAGACACTAAATTAAGAAACTTACCTAAAAAGGCACTAAACTACTATCGTGTTAATATAGCTAAGAATTTATGCTAAATGCAAATCGGTAAACATAACTATAAAGCCGCTAAGTAACTAAATGTCTTTTTAGCTAAGTAATTTGGAATAGTTTTAGTACACAAAAATAAAACACTTTATTTATGTTGGAATCATAAGCTTTAAAGTCGCTAAGGTGCACTTAGTGACTATTTAGTAAATTATTTATTTTAAAATCACCAAATTATGCGCAAGTAAAAGGAAAAATGTGTTATTTTTTTACTTTAAACAAATTGTATTTAAACAAGATTATGGCCATAAGTTTGTAAATTTAACAAGCTTTAATTGAACGTTTCATTTTATTTTGTACGAGCTATAGTTTTCAATTGGCATACTTTTCAAATATTTCCCGCGTTTTTCGCTCATATTTCAAAATTTCGTTTTGTAGCTTAGCGTCCTTTTAGTTAACGGACGGCAGCGTAGTTTCACGTTATCACCTCGAATCTAGGGCATTGATACTGCTCGTGCCTATCTGTGCTCTCAGCAGTGTGCCAATTTGCAGTAGGCCAATTCCCATTTGGAGTTAGATTTTTACAGTGTTCACTTGTTTTTTGTTTATGGTCAATTTTCCAAACAATAACTTCGTGAGTGTTGTCTAGTGTTATATGTTGTGAATTGGATATTCGTTGTCATTAGTGCATTGAACTTATGAGACATGAGACTTTCCCTATGGTAGAACCTACTTATAATATTTAGAAGACGAAATAAGTCATAAAGATGTTGATGAAAATTAAGTTACAAAAAGTTAGGTGTGTTAGATTTTTCGCAAAATGATAAGTTTTTTTTGACGTTGTTTGTGATGTTATATTTTTAAACTGATTTTTGAAGTGTGTAAACTACTGTTGGCTTTGAAAATAGTGCAATATATTTTTAATTTTTTACTTCCCGCCGCGTTATTTACGCTGTTCGGTTGTTTATTTACTTTTCCCACTTTTTGTTAGTGGCCAGTGTTTGTATAAGATTTTAAAGGTCGTGCTTTCAAACCGAGCGCAGTTGATTGGAATCGGTTTGTGCGATGTCGATTGAAACTCAATTTTTTTTTCAATTCCGTCGTGTTCCAATTTTTTAAACTTTCTCATATTTCTTGGGTTGAATGAAATATTATTTTGAGCAAAGAGGTGTTAATAATTAAATACTTTTTGCTGAGAACGATTGCTTTATAAATAAATTTTACAGGGGTATCAAGTTGTTAGTTAAAACAAAAGAACAATATTTAATATTTTAATAATATTTCTTTACACTCACACTAATTAACCTAGCCCCAAAGTAAGCACTGTGAGCCTTGTGTTATAGGATACTAGGGTAACGGATATAAATACATATAATTATACATATATGAGTATTTATGTGGAGAAATATATATAAACGTCCATGACTCGGGTACAAATGCTCGTATTCATCATACAAACATTTTCCCCTACCGGGATTCGAACCCAGGACCTCAGATTTGGCGACACCTTTAAACCGGTATACGTACCACTCTACCAGTACCACGGAGGTCGTCAACATAATATAATTTAGACTCCGAAAATTATAAATAAGTAGTTTCCAGATAATTTTGAATAATTTTGTAATTTCAGTGTTTAAAGGAAATAAAAAATTATAAATAATTTCTTGATGTTCCCGTTTAACAGACATGTGTTAAGTTAATAATATTTACTTTAAAACCAATAAAACTAACATTTTAGCTCTTCATTACATTATTTATCAAGTACATTAACCGTCACCATAAAAACTTACCTTAATAAAGTACTTGTTTTTAAACTTTAACTAGCACTTAACGTCTTCCACTATTATTCGCACTCTAATAAATTTTAAAGCGAGTCATTAATTTTATAGTCATACAGGTATAGGGTTACCGGCTTACTAGCCGCAACGCCGATAGCGCAGTATCAGGCAGGTAACGAGGTGCGGTAACCGGTAAATACTGTCCGGAAATAGCGCAGCCGGATGGTCCTTCGCTTATTAACGTTCCTACTACCACAGAATAAAAAAGTAACAAGCATCGCTCCCGCCTTAGACTTCGACAAACTCATTTGATCCATGTGCGGCGAGACAAAAACATACTCGAAAAACTTGCCCGAGTCTAGTATTTTTTGACGGTATCATTACATTCCCTCGAAGTAGATAGCAAAACTGCTAAAAGTGGCCGTTTTTGACACATTTGCTATCTACTTCTACGAATGACTATGACGAGATGTAGCGATACCTTCTAAAAATACAAGACAATTGGCTCTAAAAATTCCACGTTTAGTTTTATTAAAATTGTGTGTTAGAATTACGATATTAAATAAAATTCAACGCGGCGCCACTTTCGGTGGGGGTACCGCCTTAATAATATTACATATAAATAAATACGTACATACATTATGCAGAGAAAAATAAATAAAATTAAAATTAAAAAAAAAACAGTGGCAGTATAGATTGACTCTTTCGTCAAAATTTCAGTGTCGTTTTTGACTTGCTGTCACTTGTCATTGTCACTTACAAAAAATGCCACGTACCTAACCTAATGTAAATTGCCAACTCACTCAGCACGTGGCTGGAGATTTATCCATGGGGATCCAGAAGTGCGAAGTGCTTACAAGGCTTGCCACGTATAACCTACTTACAGAAAAAGTTCTATGCGCGCGCGACCGCGTATCTCGCAAACACGTATTAGGTTTACCGGTATGCTAGCCGCACCACCGGAAGTGCAGTATCAGTGGTAACGAGGCGGTAAATGGTAACTACTGTCCGGAAATATTGAAGCTGGATAGTCCTTCGTTTATTAACGTACTACCACAGAATAAAGAGTTAGCAGAACGATCAAACCCGCAAGATTTGTGAAACTTACCTGACTTACTAAAGCTGGCATATAGGTTTAATTAGTTTTATAGTTTCGCGAACATGTATTAGGGTTCTTGGCATATAAGCCGCAACGCCGATAGCACAGTATCGGAACTATCGGGCAGGTAACCGGTAACTACTGTCCGGAAATAGTGAAGCCGCCATCCTTCGTTTACTGCTACAGAATAAGACTGACTAACGGGGGGACAAATCATAAGATCAATGTGTACGTGCGAGGAATGGCACTTTGATATGAGTGTTGTCTCTACTTCGTACTTTCTGTTACTGTCCGGAAGTAACTCAGCCGGATGGTCCTTTGTTTATTAACGTATCTTCCGGTGTTGTTATCGAGATTATGGAGTTACGGCTCGATGAATAGTATGCGGCAGTGTTTATTCGTATACCTGTAGATATTAAAAAATTGCGGCCGCTCGGGGACTGAGTTGTAGCTATTCTGATGATGAAGCAAATCTGTAATGGTTTTTTTGGTCCTTCACGCTTTAATTCAAGGTTATATGGAATTTCATTCACCTGTTTATTTCTGTTTTACGTTTTTGATAGATGTATCTATGCTATTGTCTTATTCATCACAATAAAACTACTTTTTTCCTGATAGACTGTAAAATGAATTTACAAGATGTATACATTTAAAATCGTAATTACCGCCTAGCCTTTATGACTTTGAATTTCTAACTCATGCATTAACGCCGCAATGAGTAGTAGGTACGCAAACTTATCAAATATAAAATTAAGCACACATTTTGTCGTATAGGATACTAGGAAGTGAACTTTCATTGATAACTTTTCTAAAGAACGCTAAATTGTTACTTTGTGTTAAGTGAAAAGTGGACAATGGTGCATAGACGTGAAGATGACTGTTTAATGAGACTATTTGCCATGCTGTGTGAACAGAAGAAACCCAAGAAAAGAAGAATACTTGAAAAATTTGGTATGTTTTATACTAAACATTTTCAATTGATGTTTAATTGACCAGTGCCTTTTAATTTCGCGCCGAAAAGTTAAGTCTTTACTCGTAGTCCAATCTTATATCAAATGTTGTTCAGTCTTAAAACAACAAACCGACAAGCATAATGGGGCATTTATTATAGCTATACGGATCAAAGAATTGAAGAAAAAATGATCATGCAGTAACTCGGCTACTGCTTTTATATGAACAAATATTCTAACTAGTAAATAAGAAAATAAAAAATGCTGTATTCACCTGTAAAGGCATGTCTTTTGGCCTAGTCAGGTTTTAATTTTTAAATTGTAATGTGTAAAGATATGTCGTTGGTGAATCTTTTTCAATAAATAAAATAAATAAAATAAAGAGGAAGCTCTTATCCTTCATCATTTTTTTTAACCGCTTCTGTGGTCTAGTGGTAACAACCACCGATATCAGACCCAGGGGTCCCGGGTTCGATTCCCAGCGGGGGTTAAAGTCAAAGTCAAAGTCAATATCATTTATTCAGTCTAGGCTGTTACAAGCACTTATGAACGTCAAAGAAGCTATGCCATCGGTTCACAAACCCTACGGCGGGAGACCTTGTAACGAGAAGAACCGGCAAGAAACTCGTCAAGGGCAGTTTTTTTCTCCCTGTTTTATTTCATACAGAGTCGTCAAATTGAAAAGTGACCTTAACATGTCAGTAAGGTCAATTTCCATCACAGAAAAAATACTAATTATAAAAAAAATACTAATTATTTACAATTTATATTCGGTTTGGTTGGTTGTAGGACTGTTGTTAGTCCGCCTGGCTAGCTACCATCATCTTGTCTAAGCTACAATAACAACAATGGTTTCAGCATTGTTGTGTTCCGGCAGTTAGAGATAAGATAGCCAGTTCCTCATTGATAAGGATTCCGAGAGAGGCTCGCTTCCATCTTTAGCCTTATCAATACTTAACTTCAGGTATGATGAAGACTAACTACGGGTCTTCCCGTTGTTCATAAAAAAAATACATGATGTTAAGTATTGATAATGCTGATGGTGGAAGCGAGTCTCTCCTAGAATCCACAACTACTGAGGAACTGGCTATCAAATAATCATAATGCGCATAATATTATAGGAGCGTTTTATCTAACTAGGTCTAGGTGATGTACAAACGTTTTGATGTATCATCACGCCCTTATTTTTTTCACACCAGTCTTTATCATGCCTATTACTCAAGTCATAATTGAAACACGAATTGATTCCTCAGTATATAAATTATCAATGTAATTTTTGTTTAAATACTTATTAAAACTAGACTTTTATGCCGAGATGTTGAAATGAAACATAGATAAAGCAATTATTAATTTATACCTAAGTACTCTAGTGGCTGGCTACTCTATCAAGTCGACACGAGATACATTAAATTTTATATTGTAGAGAATCTAGGAATATTAGAAATTTTGAAACAACTACCTTCCATAAAGTAAATGGACAAGTCAAATAAGGTAACGAGTCGTGATCGAATACACACAGACAATCATCATATCATAGCTGGGGCGCTGAATTTATAAAAAAGTGCACATTTTTTTCCCCCTAGTTTTACAACAAGTGCACTATCAGCTGTTCCACCTAATGTGGGCAAGGCTTATCAGCAAGATACGACACTTTGTCGCGATAACAACGCCCAGTCGCCGGCGACGCGTTCGTGAGTGTTTATACGGTCATGTACCTTTGTTAGACGATATTTACATTAAAAAATAAAAATGTTTACTCTCTGATCGAACTGATTTTTTGAATTTGTAATTTAGAATCTCTAGTGATGTGATGATGACGGACTTGCTTGTATATCGATAAACTTTTTGCGTTTGAAATGAGTTCGTTTTGGTCCGAGTTTTTTAATGCAGCGGCCAGCCACCCTGGTGTACCTGGTGAAATGCTCGCGTACCCAATATTGGATGGTGATGGGAGTAGGTATATTTTTTTATCAAGTAGCATTTTTATAACGGATAGATAATAGAGAAAAGTACTTTGTCTACATGGACCCGTTGAAAATTAGCCCCGAGACTTTGGTGATGGTGAAATTCGATTAGATATAAGTAATTATGTTTAAAGATGATCTTGACGAATGAAAAAATCTTAAAAAATGTCAAATTGTCGCTCATACCAGAGGTTTTTGTTTGGCTTCATTTACACGTTTTAACTAATGCAACATTTCAGCACTTCTAACATTTAACATTGGTTTTATTCGTAATGATAAGTTCTAAATTTTTTTCAAGTTTTTAGCAGAATAAATATTGTACAGTCACGAACAACGACATGTATATGTCGTAGGAGGATTTGATAAATAGAATTTTCGCAAAAATCCTAGAGATATTGCAAAAATACGGATAATTAGACAATGGTGTTGACATTTCTCAATCTTACTGAAAAAGGATAGGGTTTTTGCAAAAATACTGGTTGCTTTAGTAACATTGGATATTCTTTACTCTGATTGGCTTAATTTTTGGTTGCTGGCTCACTCTTATTCTGATTGGTTCATAGAAAGTTTACTACACGTTAGAGAATAGATTGATATTTGAAACGTCAAGTGGTCAACCAATCAGAGAAGATGCTGTTTTGGACAGTCCGACCAGCCAATAAGGGTTCTTACTTCATAAAAGCCAGGGATTTTTTTCGTAATCTTACTAAGTCAACCAGTTTTTTCGCAAAAATCCTATTTTTTTCAGTAGGATTGAGAAATGACAACACCATTGTCTAATTATTCGTGTTTTCGTAATATCCCTAGGATTTTCGCAAAAAAACGATTTATCTAATTATCCTGCGACATATACACCTTATCGCATTGACGCACACAGAAACAACGCTCTATGTCTGTATCTATGTCACTGCACGTGACTGTACTTAAATCACACTTAATTAAGTCCAAGCTTAAAGTTTATGTTCGGTGGCAGCGCTCCTTCATTTAGCGTAGGCGCCGGTGGGGCAGCGGAAAGCCCTCGAGGTTGTCTTCGTGTGTATCTTCAAAACCACTCCATACACGCTCCGAGCAACTATTGAGCTCCTAAATAAACACGCTCCTGAAAAGACCAAGCTCAGCAATTTCGTGTTATAACAGTTTCGAGTTGACTCAGTATTTGCGACTGTTGTGGCTTTAGGCAATTTGGAGATTATTATCTTGTGTATTTTTGTACAAGATAGTAAAATAATAGGTTAATATTAATGGAAGTTTAAACATGAATTGATATGACTCACGTTTACCGATAAAATTTATCGATACCTAGTACCTTTTTGTTTTAAAACAAGTCATCAATTCTTTTAAAACAAACTCACTCTATTATTTATCGATGAAAATAGATTAAATACCTGAGTAGATCAATAAAACTGTGTCTTTACAAAGTCTATGACAAATAGATAATCTAGTTGAATGTCACTTTTGTTTATCGTTCGATAAGTGAGCGCTTGCGCAAACTCGCCACCTGAATTATCGCCAATGTTATCGTCGATCGCCGTTATATCTCGCTAGATAGCGCCACTCGCCCACGCACCGAGAATCGCTCGACAAACCTCTAAAACCCATCCATCAGTACAATTTTCCTCGCAGATGAATTATCTCGTACCTAATTTATCTTATCGATATTATTTATGGTATTCGAAATCACGCGCAGCGGCAAATCGATTCATTGGATCGGAGTTTATCTTATCTGGCAGTCGCTGAAATGTTATGGAAGGAGCGTGTGTTTAAGTGTGTGGTAATTTAGTTAAAATGTAAATACTTTTGTGGTGTTTGTATGTATCGAAGAACAATATGCGATTGCCGCCCGGATTTTGTGCCCATACTGTGGAGTGTGTGTGCGAGTGTCTTTGGCAGACGTTGAAATGTGGCCGGAGAGCGTGCGAACAGTTCGCTTTTACACACCATCTGATGGCTGTACCGTACCCAACGTTGGACGTGATACTGGCAGCCCCGACGTACGCAAGTAGACGTTAGTATGCGATGAAATCACATTGACGTTGTTACTCGGCTCGGACATTAATACGACATGACGACCTCCGTGGTAGAGTGGTACGTACACCGGTTTCAAGGTGTCGCTTACTCTGAGGTCTCGGGTTCGAATCCCGGTAGGGGCAAATGTTTGTATGATGATAACGAGCATTTGTACCTGAGTCATGGACGTTTATATATTTTTCTACACATAAATACTTATATATGTATAATTATATGTATTTATATCCGTTACCTTTAGTATGCCATAACACAAGCCTTACAGTGCTTACTTTGGGGCTAGGTTAATTGGTGTGAGTGTAAGAAATATTTATTATATTGAGAGTATCGTATTAACTATAACGTAGTACTGCGTTGGTAATTTAAACTTTTTATTATATCCAGATTAGTCGACATTGTTTTTGGAATGATAAGAAGAATTTGTAACTTAATCTTAATTCAGGATGATGTCTACCTGATCTAACTATTATGATGACGATCGAACACGATATGATTAGTTAGTCATAAAAATGCAAATCGATAAATATTTATCTTTGATGAAAAGTCTTGTCTACCTACAAATATAGCATATGACAAATGAATTATCTATTACTTGCTCTGTTCATTTATATAGGTTGGTTTACAAACTCTGCTTTTAAATGGTGTAAATCTATATAGATATGTTGATACAACATATCTATTTGTATCAACATATCTATTTAGAGCTGATAATTATTATCAGTTATAAGCGTTTAATTACTAACAAATGCTTTGTATACTTTGTGCAATTCAGAGAGGTTATTCTTTAACTGAGGAGCCCGTGGCACAGTCGTTCGCGCGCTCGGTCTGCGGTTGTTGAGGTTAAGCAACTTTCGCAATGGTCGGTCACAGGATTGGTGACCATAAATTTTCTATCTCGAGCTCCTCCGTGCTTCGGAAGGCACGTTAAGCCGTTGGTCCCGGCTGCATTTGCAGTCGTTAATACCCACCAATCCGCATTAGGCCCGCCTGGTGGGTCATGGCATGGCCCGTTCTCCTCATCCATCCATAAGGAAGGCCAGTGCCCCAGCAGTGGCAGAAAATGGCTGATGACGATTCTCTAACTAAGCAAACATCGACGCTGTTGTTATTACTGAATGCCACATCAGTAACTATGACTACGCTCTTGCGGGCCTGCCATCATTCATCTATTAAAAACTATCATGCCATAAGAACATTTTGTTTGCTTTTTATTTTTATTGAAGTTCACATTTTGACACACTTCGGAGGCGATGATTGAGCGAAGACGTCACAAAGCTTCCGTCAAAAAACAAGCTTACTTTAAAAGATTCGTAGTACAAAATAGCATGGTAAGATTGAAATAATACTGCGCTAAGAAATGGCGATAGGCCTCTGGACTGTGCCGAAACGAAAAACTTGAGCAAACTTTTAATTTTCGTGTTGCAGTACTTTTCCAGTAGCAGAGCTTTGTTTCCTTGTGTTTCAATTTGAAAAGGTTCTATCGTTTATGGTTTTTGAATTTTTGCATTTTTCATTGCTATTTTTGTACTTATGATAAATTTGAAATAGAAAAATATTGGAACTTAAGTCTTAACCGAGACTTAAGTCTCGGTAGCTCATTGGTTAGAGCATTGGACCGGATTTCCAAAGGTCGTGGGTTCGAGTCCCATCTGAGAATTCATTTGTGGCCGAGTTGATTTTTTCCAATATTTTTCTTTTTCAAATTTATCATAGGTTGTATCATTTTTTACGTATCATTCGTAATCCTACCTTCATTGGTGCCATTACTGTACGCGATTTTGAAGTCTTTCTTCGAATGGTACGTAGTCGTCGTCTCACATAACACAAACTGCTGGGTATAGGCCTCCCACAAAGATCTCCACGACGATCGATCCTGCGCTCCAGCAGCTTCCCGCGACTGTGCACCAAACTCAACCTCCACTGTCACTTCAGCTGAGCAATCCTTCGAGCGATGTCGGTTACTTTAGTTCTCCTACGGATCTCCTCATTTCCATGATTCGATTCGAACCCCGAGCATAGCTCTCTCCATTGCACGCTGTGTGAGCTTATCAGACCCATAGTTAGCGACCACGAATGATTGTTACGTAGAAAAAAAATATTGGAAGTCACTGTTCTAATGTAATGTAATAATTTTAATTGTAAAAAGGTATCTCTTATATATTGGTAAAAGAGTGATTCCAAAAATCCGTTAAATGACGCCGACCCGTATTGCAATATCCGCGTATGTTTAATCTGTTAAACCAATCAAAATAATGCAATCGGACGCCCGTCGTACTTTCAATGGAAAGTGTCCACTTAATTAACGGCCCATTCACATATTGTTGAAATCCGATTGGAAAATGTTGATGTTTGCTTCAAAGTTTTATCTTTGATGTGTTAATATGTTAATTAAATAAATATTTATCTTTAAATTGCTTTTGGATTATTTCGCCAAACGCCAAGCGTCTTTTTTAGCTTTGCATTGTAATTTTACAAACTCTTATTATTTTCTAAATACATAATAAGATATTATTAGCAAATTGTCTTTAGTGTGTATTAACGTTCATCACATCTCAATATTTTTCCCACATGGGGATCGGATCCTTGGCGTTGTACGCACGATTTCTTGTCATTATCCATAAACTGATATTATAAATAGGAAAGTGTGTTTGTTTGTCTTTTTAACCGACTTCAAAAAAAGGAGGAGGTTCTCAAGTCGACGGTTTTTTTTTATGTATGTTTCACCGTAACTTCGCCAGTTATTAACAGATTTTTATAATTCTTTTTTTATCTGAAAGAAAATGGTTTATGTGTGGTCCCATATAATTTTTACGAAGATCTGGCTAGTAGTTTTTTAAAAATCCTGAAAAATATCAATCACGTTTTGGCAAGTAGTCGTTTACCTAGATGACATCATTGTTGTGTAACGGCACATGATGTAACTAAAAAATCTGAAATAAAAACATTTTATAAACAAAATTCAAACCGACTTCAAAAAGTAAAAATAAAAAATTTTGGAGTTTGGAGCTAGCTAAGGCCAAAAAAAAAAGTGCAATTTAGAATGCCTTGGCTGGCACCGACTCCAAATGTTTTATTTTTTACTTTTTAAAGTCGGTTTGAATTTTTTTTTAAAAAGTTTTTCTTGATGCCCTGACTAAGCAACCAATCGACTTCATTTTGGTATATAATTAATTGAAAAGAAAGAGAGTAACACAGGCTACTTTTTATCCCGATATTCCCACGGGAACGGGAACCACGCGGAAGGAACCGCAGGTGGAAGCAAGTAGTAAAATAATTCCTTTCCTTTAGTAAAGATTCATTACACTGGGCAAAGGCATTTCCAGCTTCCTTCCATTTGCGCTGTCTTGGGCTATTGTGAACCAACTACCTACTTTGTATTCTGAAAATAAATAAATATAGTAGATTATTAACCAAGGGGATAAAGCAGTGTCTTCTGTCGCGGGTGACGATTTAAATCGCGAGCGTAACGAAGGACTCGAGGTTTACTTCCGAGTGTAGCGAGGGATTTAAGTTCACCCAAGACTAAGACAGCTTTATCACCTAGGAAAATACTCTACTTTTCGTACCATTTGCGAAAAAATTAACACAATAATAATATGAGATGTATTTGAAGAAAACAAAAACGCGGCAAATTCCTAGACTAATATTTTTTTGGCGGAAAAGCAAACGCATCAAGCTCATACGGCCTCGTCGGTTTTCGTAATTTTATTTAATAATCATAACTGCATAATAAATGCGTATTCCTTTTTCAAAAAGATGTGTAATGCTTTATATACAAACTCAATGGTGTAAACACAGATGTAGTTCAGTATAAATTTCGGTAAGTATTCCAAATTTAAATCACATTCTCCCCCTAGAGGATGAATGAAATTCAGTACAATTTTCTTTCCCTGTTTTTAACAGATTAAAAATGACTTTTGTTATGTTCGCTTTTTATGGCATAGAATGTCACTTTTTTAAGCAAGGGGTACGAAAATAATAATACTCATATATTTGTGTAACATCGTATCGTATCTAGATCGTCTCGATATCGTCATCTCGGTCTGCTATGTGGACGTTTTAAGATTTAGGTTTATCCATTTAGATTCTCTTCAGTTAGTTATAAAATGGTAGCTTCCGCCTGCAGTTTCACCCGCGTAGTTCTTGTTCCCGTGGGATAAAAGTAGCCATGTTACTCTCCGTACTTTCAACTAACTTTATACCAAAAATCCAAATCAATTAGTTGCTTAGTTAGGGCGTCAAGGAAGGACAAACAAACACACTTTCGCATTTATAATATTAGTTAGGATTATCTTTTTACTTATCTTTTAACCGCCTCCGTGGTCTAGTGGTACAACCACTTGGTGGTAGGACTTGTTGTAAGTCCGCCTGGCTAGCTACCACTATCTTATCTAAGTCTGACGCCATAACAACAGTGTTTTCAGCATTGTTGTGTTCCGGCACTTATAAATAAGATAGCCAGTTCCTCAGTGATTGGGGCTCGCTTCCATCTTCAGCCTTATCAATACTTAACATCAGGTATGATGAAGGCTAAGAACTTCCCCGTACTTCATTAAAAAAAAAAAAAACTTTCTAGCAGTGAATCTTACACTCCAATATCTTACCTACATCGTTCTTCTAACGACAACACTAAGACATCTCGGTTTATTATCGGATATAATGTTTTTATCTGCCTTCCGCGTCGCAGCTACCGTCTCAATAACATATTTAGGATGTCTATTCCAAAAGATTACAATTGATATATTACTTGTGCCTATCGATAAGAATGGATCTACATGTTCATCAAAATGTTTTTGTTACAATATTGTCTAAAATACATTATTTTTATACCTACTGTTACTGCAAATAACTTGAATATCGACTGGTGAAGAGCAAGTTTCACATCCTAGCTCACCGCCGAAAATTTGCATGTCTGTCAGTCTTTTACAGACAGTACTTCGGAGAATGTGCTCAGCAGCTTCATGATCTCATACCGCCATCCTCCTTCTTCCATCAGACATTGTTTGTGAGGTCTCTCCACATTCTCACCGTGCACTCTCCATATATCCCCACTTGTTAGTTGTGCTTGCAACGGCCAACCTGGGTGTGCAGACGATTAAGTGATTTCCAAATTGACCACGACAGCTTTTGGCGGAAGGGTAACTTTTCTATTGCAGGAGTTACGATGATGCCCAATGACTAAGCGACACTTACTCGTATTTTCACTTATTCAGAAGTTCCACTTTTGTATTTTTTTGTCTTTGACTATTCGGAAAGCCAGTCCTATTCCGTCAACCCAGTTAGCGCACAGAATTTTTATAGTGAGGGGAATGCGTTTACGTATACCCCGTCCAGATGGTATCCAACGGTGGTGTGGGACTTGCCGAAAACTATCGTGAGTTTAACTAACACTATCCTTCTGGGACCGCTTCCTGACCCCCCACATATACCTACTTTCCTACTTATGAGACAATATGTTTTTCTTATATAAAATCTGTCACAATAACACAAACTATATTTACCGAACCTAAAAAGAACGGCAAACAATAATTCACCTCCCAACTTTTCCGAACAAATACTCAATTCCATTACCTACTCAAACAAACGTAACTAAACCTGACGTAAAAAACTGTCCTAATCAAAAGTTACCTCAATAAAGGGACCAATTACCCCACGTATCCCATTTACCCAAACATATTTATTAGCCCGTCTCTTGCCAGTAAAAACAGCGCTTACGTCACGCAAAAACTTGGAAATCTTTAAGAGTTCTATTGGTAAAGTACACGCGGAGATCTCGTTGTAGCCATTGGGCAGATAACCAATCCGAGAAAAATTGTGGAAGGCAATCTGTGATCTTGAAGCTAACGTGATTCCAGATCTGTGTAAGTGTTACGTGCCTTAAAGTCGATAGTTTAAAAAAAAAGGTTGAGATAACATTTGATGTTGTTGTGGGTACCTATACTAGAGGTGTATACAAAATGGAAAAGACATGAAAATCCCGTGACCACGGCAGCTGTAAAGGTGCCGAAACGTCGGGAAAATCAAAAAACCCCTAAAAACCCTAAAAATACGGACAATTACAACTTAGTTCGTGGAAATATAGCGCGTTTGATAAGCCATGAAAAATATGAAAACGATATGAAAAAATTCTGACAGAAAAAAGTCTGAAGAAAGACTTCGAAAATTGGATATAAAATGGAAATACATAACCTCCTTCTTTTTTTGAATTCGGTTAAAAAGAAACAGCCCTTGACCAATGATTAATTTATTACCATTTACCCAAACATAATTATTAAACCGTATCTAGAAAACAGCTCTTACGTCACGCAAAAAGTTGAAATCGTTAAGAGTTGAGTAAGATTTGTAAAGTACACACGGAGATGCGATGTAGCCATGGGGTAAACAGTGGGTAGTGAGATAACTAATCCGAGAAAACTTGCAGAAAGCAATCTGTGATCTTGGATCGCCTTTTGTTAAGAAATCGTTAATTCACGTAAGCTTTACGAAAGTCGGTAATTTAAAAAAGAAAATGGTTAGCGATAACATTCAAGCACAATTTGACCTCTAATATACACAACTAGAGGCGTACATATAAAGTAGAAATAGAAATTGCCCCTTGATTAGTTTCTTGCCGCTTTTTCTCGTTACAAGGTCTGATTTAGCGAACCGATCGATGGCGTAGCTTCTTCGACGTCCGTAAAAGCTTGTAACAGGCTAGACTAGATTTTTTTTTATTAATTAGAAAACAGCTCTTACGTCACGCAAAATATTGGTACTAATTAAGAGTTCCATATTCGAAAAGTATACACGGAGATCGCGATGTAGCTTTTGGGTAAACAACGGGTAGTGAAAAAACCAATTCAAGAAAACTCGCTGAAGGTAATCGGTGATCTTTGATCGCCTTTTGATGACAAAACACGTTAATTCAGGATAGTCTTCCAAATATATATTTTTAAGAAAGTACTTAGCTGTAATTTAAAGTACAAAAAGCAGCGTCGGTATAGTGAATTGTCGATAATAATCTGCTAAATCAATTGTAATAATTTTAAATGTCGATGAATCTATATCCGTTGTGTTCTAATGTAACGTAACATCTCTATGAAAATATTCATTCCTATTTCATGTTCTTAAACTTTAAGGTGACCGAAGCTCTGATCTTTATTCTGGTTTAGTCTAGAGTTAGCCTAGGCTAGGTTATCTGTATCTATCGTAATTAATGTTGCTTTTGGTTATACAAAAACGGAACAAACATTCTCGCAGGCGAAGTCGCTGGCGACGACCGCTGCTGCTGCTATTTACATGTTGATTGAAGATTTAGAAATTCGTTATACAGTGAAAACACCGTTTCAACAAAGGTCGTCCGCCATCGCAATTGAATCGCAGCCGTAATCACAAACGCGTTCGAAATCGCACGTGTGTTACAAGTCAACTTTATCGCAGTGATACGTTGTCAGTTAACTGCTTTCTTATGTGTTTTAGTAGCTCTAGCGAATCGTGTACTGTGTAGTTTCCAATCTAAGTAAGCTAAAAGGTTAGCTCACATGCTTTGAGAATTAAGATAGTGTATTCTTGATATGTCTACACAAACTACAGTAGGGTTGCCACCCATATTTTATAATAAAGTATTGCACGTTATTTCAGGTAATTGTACTCTATACTTTATGAGAACAATAAAGTGGACGAAAATACTTTATTTCGCTTGATTTGATTTCTTTGGGATTTTGAAAAGTTTAGTCGTAAGTTAAACAAAATTTATCGATTGGTGCTGAATCTATGTTGCCACTCGCCAGAGCAACATCACTTATATGCACTCGTTTTTAACAATTTCTGAAATTTGATAAGAGTGATGATATTTATTTTTATCTTGTATAAAATAATTTCATTTTTAGGGTTCCGTTCCGTAAAAACGGAACCCTTATAGATTCGACATGTCTGTCTGTACGTCCGTATGTCACAGCCACTTTATTCCGAAACTTAACCCAGATGTTACGGACTTAAAAATTTGCCTTTGAATTTAAATATTTTTGTATGCGGCTTAATAAATTAAAAATATTAAAAAAAATTAGCTAGTGGAAATTCGGATTTTTTTTATAAGCAATGCTAGTAAAATCTAAAATACTCACATTTTTTCATCAAACCTATGCATGCGGGGTGTTTATAGATAGAATATTAAAATTGACATTGAGTTTCCTAAAACTCAAAGTCAACCGTTTGAAATATTCACACTTCTAAAGTGGTAAAATGTGTGTCGTCCCAACTTTTAAAATAACAAAGTGTTAAATCTAAAACAATATATTATTATATTCTGTTGACCTTAATAAAAACTTTCAACGAAAATTGGTTTGAACGAAATATAGTCAGCAGTTTTAGAGATAAAGCACATTTTATTGCCTATTCCCGCCACGTCAGCATTCATAGAAAGAGTTTTTTCTGTGATGAATAGCAAATAGCGAGACGAAAAAAACAAAGTGTCGCTAAATTTGATAAAAAATATAGACTGTAAAAATGCTGTGCAATTTATGGTAAATTTTAAATAGAAAAATATTGGAAAAAATTAACTCGGCCACAAGTGAATTCTCAGACGGGAATCGAACCCGCGACCTTTGGAAATCCGGTCCAATGCTCTAACCGCTGAGCTACCGAGACTTTGCAATGCTGAGCTACCGAAACTGCTGTGCAATTGTTTAGTAGAGATACTAATTTGATACAAACTGCAGAAATCAATAAAAAGTATGATTTAAGCATATTTTTAATAATAATAATAAAGAAAAATAAATTGTACTTTATTTTGATACTACTACTTTTTTTCTTACCTTTGTACTTTAACTGCAAGAAAAAAAGGTGGCAACCCTAAACTACATATACAGGGTTATTTTTAAACAGTATCTAAATTTTTTAAGTTCGTCTCAGAATCGGTAATTGAACAACTTCCTTCTAGATACATGGGTCGAAATGCGTAAAAATGCATTTTACAATGCAAAATTAAAAATTTATAATTAGATGTCTGTTTAATCTTGATTGATAGTCAAACATTTGTTTCTTTCATCATTAATATCTAAGCGCAACTAAAATTTTGGCGCGAAAATTGCCTAAACAATCTGTAGTTTTTTTCTACGTTGGTATATATGGATTTCGATATCGGGCACAAGATTCGACGATAGAAGTTTTCCCACTAAACCTTATTTTATTCCAGACGCCACAAATCTTACGTTTGCTTTCCTTGAACGAAATCACAACTTGTATTTGTAGGCTTTTACTTCCACGATGCCTCTAACCTCCATTTCTTTCCGTGATAAGAGCATATTAGGCATTTTTGGGGGCAGAAAGCTCAAGTCAAAAAGTCCCAGCAAAGACGATGCCATTGTTCGTGAGAACAATCTCGAGTAATAATATGAAAACACTATGGAACCTTATCGTCAATAGAAAAGCTGTGTGAAGGTTTTATTTGTATAGTCTTTACATTGTAATACTCTTTGGTATTTTTTTATGAACAACGGGGAGACTCTTTGCCTTCGTCATACCTGATGTTAAGTATTGATAAGGCCGAAGATGGAAGCGAACCTCTCCCGGAATCCTCATCACTGAGGAACTGGCTATCTTATCTCTAACTGCCGGAACACAACAATGCTGAAAACATTGTGGTTATGGTTCAGACTTAGATAAGGTGGTGGTAAGGTGGTTAGCCAGACGGACTTACAACAAATCCTACGACCAACCAAACCGAATACAATATGTACCCCCGCTGGGAATCGAACCCGGGACCCCTGGGTCTGATACCGGTGGTACGGGACTCGAACCCGCGACTTTATCTAAGTCTCGGTAGCTCAGTGGTTAGAGAAGTGGGTTGGATTACGAAAGGTCGCGGGTTCGAGTCCCGCCTGAAAATTCATTTGTGGCAGAGTTGTTCTTTTCGATATTTTTCTATTTAAGTAAAGTTCATCATAAATAGTTTTGTTTTATCCTGTTTGTTTAATTCAAACACGGCTGTCGGGTGTCTGTTCCTTTTCCTTTAACGAAATCACAACTTGTATTTGTAGTCTTTTACTTGCCATGATAAGAGCATGTTAGAGGTTTTGGGGCCAGAAATCAAAAGTCAAAATTGTTTACCAGTACGTAATAGCTGCCATCAATTTGCAATTAGATCTATATCTGATATTTTTGAAGCGATATTAAAACACGCCTATAACAAATGATACCTAAAAAATGTTTTGTTACATTAAAACTGCAAGTGTGAAAAGCTTCTGTTGGGTTTCTTTTCCTTTAACGAAATCATAAAGTAAAAGCCTACAAATACACGTTGTATTTGTAGGCTTTTACTTTCCGTGATAAGAGCATATTAGAGATTATTGAAGCCAGAAAGCCCAAGTCAAAATACCCCCGCAAAGACGCCATAGTCTGCGAGTACATAGTGGCACTCTTTGCACTTTTGCCATTAATTTACAATTAGACAGATATCGGATATTTTTAAAGCGAATTTAAAACGGGCGTACAACAACTAACATTTAGAAATGTAATAAATAGTTTTGTTTCATTAAAACTGCAAGCGCAAAAATTCTGTTGAGTTTCTGTTTCTTTTCCTGTAACGAAATCACAACTTGTATTTGTAGACTTTCCGTGATAAGAGCATATTAGAGATTATTGAAGCCAGAAAGCCCAAGTCAAAATGTCCCCGCAAAGACGCCATTGTTTGCGAGTACATAGTGGCACTCTTCGGTATTGTGCCATCCGCTCGTTATTGTGGAATGGTCGATACCATTCTCGTTAATCATTTCACGGTCGCTTATTGTGACCAACTTGAATTATGTTGAGGAGTTGAAAGAGTTGTCCTCACGCAGGCTTTAGTTTATGCTGAGAAACGACCACGTGCCATGTTAATTTTTTACATTCGCTTTTTACCCGACTGCAAGGAAAGGGTTATGTTTTTGCCGCGTACCTTGTATGTTTATATATTATATTCTTTATGGCCTCATTTCTTTCAAACGGCTGAACGTATTTATATGATTATTTAGATTTCTTTTTCATTTTGCCATTCACATTTCTTTACTTATTAGATTTTTTTTGGAAAAAAGGCTGTTATTGAATGCACGTTTTTCGAGATCCGATCAAACGCTTTTACCGCTGAGCTAGTCGTAAAACTCTCTTTATATTGCTATTATTGCTACAGTGATTTTAACATTAATTGTCTCTTAATTACTTCTTTATTGGTAATATACTCTATGTTACCTACGCACTAAATCCAATATTTATGTATTGCACAACTACGGTTATTCAGTCGAAGATTTTATTTTAAAAAATTCCAAACAATCAAACCGGCACCGAAACGGCAATCGAATACAAGAACGTAGCAACTGCGGAAATCGGCCTTTTTGATCGACCTTTTTTCCTTACCAGGAAATGAAATATCCAGCAGCTACGTGCTACTACACGTTCTCATTTACCTGTCCATTTATATTTTGGCGGTTACACGGAATTATATGGTGGTTCCATCGACTATTCATGAGGTTCGTGGCCGGTGAATGGCTCTTTTGATGGCGCTCTGTATTCTATTAGGTAAGGAAGTGGGCTGGGCCCAACATATGCTTGGCAGGGCTGTCAGCCGCAGGCCGAGTACAGCCGCCTGTATAGGTGTTGGAGAAAGAACTGTATTTAATCACGTAGGTACCTGCGGCTTTGTTGGTGTCCTTTTCCCTGAGGCCTCAGGTGTAGTCGCTGGTTGCTGATGGATCACTTATTCTGTCTAGAAGTGCATTGGCTATATTTTGAATTAGTTCACCGTTCGATTTTGGGAATTGATTGGTATTATGAATTTTAACGAATTATGGTGCGGTGTCGCACGCTGCGCGCTCGCGTATCGAATCGGTTAGTTCTCTTTTCATTGAGGTTTTACCCGGAACGATCAATTTGAATGTTGGTATTTATGATCTGAATACAGTTTTCTAAGACCTGATAATATGTTTAATTTAAAGCCTGATTGTATAGGCGTTCTGACTGTATTCTATTTAGCGAGAAAGTGGGCTGGGCCCCCAACATAAATGCTTTGGCAGGGCTGTCAGCCGCAGGTCGGGTTCACCCGCCTGTATAGGCATTGAGGTTTTACCCGGAACGATCAATTTGAATGTTGGTATTTATGATCTGAATACAGTTTTCTAAGACCTGTTAATATGTTTAATTTTAAGCCTGTTTGTATAGGCGTTCTGACTGTATTCTATTTAGCGAGAAAGTGGGCTGGGCTCCCAACATATGCTTTGGCAGGGCTGTCAGCCGCAGGTCGGGTTCACCCGCCTGTATAGCCGTTGAGGTTTTTCCCGTAACGATGAACTTAAATGTATATTTGATCTGAATTATAATTTTAGTAAATTATTTTCACTGACTTAAAATTAAACGTATTTACAATTCATCAGTTTAATTACGAGTAGAAGTCATAAGTTTTAGCTACTTTAAGATAAAAACCGTTTACATAATACCTAAGTATGTATAGCTAAGTAGGTAACAATAATGTATTCTATGCCTTTCTCTCTGATTTTATACAGCTTAAAGTTTATAAATAGTTTAGTGTTTAATTTCTGAAAAGCTGCTGTTGGGATTACTGTTCTTTACTATATGAATGAACAAACACAAAATAATAAAATGAAACTGATTAAATTTAAATCTATTCGGTTGTGGCAGTTCTCTTTGCTGTCCGTTTGCGCAATCATTCGCATGCACAACAAACTATAAAACTCAACTTTATATCACAACTGTTTAATAAACACTATTATATGGTTGTGCCAGACTTGTTCATGCAAAAGTTGTTTCAGTGTCTATTGTCCGAGGAAGCACTTTAACTTAATAATTAGGTGCGGAGTTGTAGAATAAACAACCTAATGGCTTTTGACTCAAGTTCTTTTTTCGCATAACTTTTAACATGAATAGGGATTCATATGTTAGTAGGAGGTGCGGCTGCGGACATTTTCAGGAAGTCGCCGTCGCTGCGTGCTGTAACTAAATGGTATACAATACACAACATAGAAAAATATGATTTATCTATACTTTTATAGTAATATAATAAAGAGGGAAGATTTGATTGTTTGTTTGTTTGCATTGAATAGGCTCAAAAACTACTGAACGGATTTGGATGAAATTTGGTACACAGATAGTAGGTAGCCTGGTTATTAACATAGACTTTTTATCCCGATATTCCCCCGGGAACGGGGACACGCGGGTGAAATGCCGAGCGGCCGCTAGTTTTATTAATATTTTGATAATTGTCTTCATTGCTGACTTACTAACATAATGTCATGGAAATTAAATGCTTCACATGATAATGGGTGACCATTGCAAAATAGGATATGAAAAGTCAGTAATAGTTAACAACATAGTTAGGTACCTTCATACTTACATTAATTATAATCACGCTTCTCCCTTAAATTTTTTCGGTGCCCATTTGTTTTGTTTCATCTTCTCTTATCACAGTCGTTTTCAGGTATTCTTGACCTGTCCGCAATTCTGCTCAACACACAGATAAAGTCAATTTAATTCGTCATTTGCCAGCAGGACATCGGTCGGTATCCAGAGAACAATATTATAGAATATCAATTGTGTCTCATAACCCGGCCTGAGAGTTAAATCACTCTTTAAAAAAATCTCATATCTGGTCAAAACGTTCTAAATAAACAGTCTTTCTCGCCTTATTCATAAACATTTTTATAAATCTACTTACTCATCCTTTTCTTAATATTTTTTTTTAAGAAGGACATATTTAAAAAAAAAACCTTATACCGCCCTTATACTTTCACGTTTGAACAGAAATCCTCTAATACTCACAAACAAATATAACCTTTAATACGCCGCGAACACCGAACGAAACGCAATCTAATTTAGCAGATAATTTCCCGACGCGAAATAAAAACGGAACAGAATAAAAGAAGTAAATAAAATGTTGAGACAAAGGCGCGACGGGCGTCAAATCCAATCTTGGTCGCTGGTACAACGTAAACTGCAGGGGGCTTGTGGGGAACAGAGGTTAAAGTTTACACTAAAATTAATTAAAACGGTCTACTTGCAGCAAAATATGTTAAATCTCGATTGAAATAAAACTAAATTTAACCCATACGTAAGTGTCAAAATATTTATCTAGCACGGGGAGACTCTTAGCCTTCATCATACCTGATGTTAAGTATTGATAAGGCTGAAGATGGAAGCGAGCCTCTCCCGTCAATCACTGAGGAACTGGCTATCTTATCTTTAACTGCTGGAACACAACAAAGGCTGAAAACATTGTTGTTATGGCGTCAGACTTAGATAAGATGGTGGTAGCTTACTTGACTTGACTTAGAATAAGTCCTACCACCAACCAAACCCCCGCTGGGAATCGAACCCGGGACCCCTGGCGGTTAAAAGATTGAAGATTAAGATTAAGATTTAAATATTTGTCATTTTTGTAGGGTTAAATCTAGATTTAACAAAATCGAGATATAGCCAATTTTCCTGCAAGTGGACCTGAACCCTATTAGAGGAAATACTTGCCCTAGTACTGACACACAAATGAAAGTTGTATACATTTTTAGCAGTTAATCTGAACAAAAATATAAGCCAATATTTGCAGTAAGTATTACGTACTTCTATAGGAATCCAAAACTACGCTAGTTTTTTCGTGATTCTATTTTGTGAAAAACAATACTATTTTAGTCCATTCTACTCGGTGATTTTACGCATTCGCATATCAATATTTTAATAATTTATTTGCTTTTATAAATGGTACAGTAATAGTTATTTGTTATGCAAGGCTGGCAAGTTGGTTATTTAGCGGCGAGTTACCTCTATTGAAATCTGAGCAAGTGAAGGATTCTAGGATTGAACCACGAGCGTAGCGAGTGGTTCAAAGATTGAATCCTGAGCGAAGCGAGGATTTCAAAGGTACAAGACACTAAAAACTTTTCTGCCGAGCGCAACACACAATTTTTCACCTCACAACAGCGAGGAACATTTTAAGGTTGTTTCCGCGGTCAACTTCCGGTAAAAAAATATACCTTATTCTCGTTGCTTTAATGATATAAAAAACTAAAATAATAATAAAGGGAGTATTATAGTTATTTAAAGTAGGAATATATTGCTACTTATTAATAAGAATAAAAACGATTGAAATAAATAAATGTAAATGTTGACAGTGACATGAGGTACAAGACAAAGACAATTTAAAAATAAAGATTTATGTCACAGTCCGAAATCCAATTATAGGTTGTGAAATCTCACCCAGCCTAATATAAAATTCATATAACAAATAGTTTAATCTTATTGTTATTGTTTTTATGATTCAATGAACTAAAACAATATAATAAAACCAAAACGGAGTATTATAATAAATTTAAAGCTATTTAAAATAAGAATCAAATATAGCAAACAAATCAATAGTGCGATTCGGAACGCATTATGTATGACATATTTTTAGGTATTCAATTAAAAAGTACTTTGCCGCGATAGGCCGCAAAAAGCTATTTTCTACGCCTAAACTGATTGACAAAACCTCCTTTTCAGAGCGTTTGATGTGAAAAGGTCATTTACCATCACCAGCAATGTTTAAGACCATGCTGGGGCACTAGCCTTCCTTATAGACGGGCAAGGAGAATGGGTCATGACGGGCCTAAGCGTATTTGTGGGTTAAGGTCTTATAATAATTTGATAAGGCTTTTACTGGGCCTGGCTTTTTTTCAATTTTGCCTAGAATGCACAAATATTGCAATGCTACTTTGGAAGTTTTCCTTTGTTCGACTGTCCCAACTGTGCTGTAAACAGTGGGCTAACACTGGCGCGCATCTCGATTGGATCTCAGTTTGCGAAAACGAATGAGCTTCGCCGTATTTTTGTGATATATTCGCTTTTCGCTGTAGATAAACTGATATATTCGCTTTTCGCTGCAGATAAACTGATATATCCGCTTTTTGCTGGAGATAAACTAGGGACACCAGATTGTTTACTAGGAAAATGGGCGGGTCATTTCTTAGATTGCTGTCGCATTAGCGTTTTTATAATTTATCTCAGGGTTGAGTCGTATCAGGTTATGAACAGCCAGGGAAGGTAGATTTTTTAATTTGTGTCTCTTTGAAACTTTTTCTTTTTACCACTGCCATGCAATGCTACTGCTTACCTAGTTTACTTTTTTCTGGTGCCCCTATAAATTGAGTAAGTAGGTATGCTTGTCTGCTGTCAAAATTCCCGTAAAAGTCGATTTACTTTTTATAAATAACTAAGTATTGGCTGCCCGCGGATCCACCCGCCTGGTACCTGTTCCTTTTTTTAAATAACAGGATAAAATGTCTGTATCAATCCAGGCTATTAAAACAGTATACATTTTATCTATACTGTCTACATAGTATCTACCTATACATTTTAGTTATTATGATAAATTTTAATTTAACCCGGCCACAAGTGAATTAACTTGTGGCCGAGTTGATTTTTTCCAATATTGTTCTATTTAAAACTTATTATAAGTATAAAAATAGCATTAGAAAATACAAATTTTCAAAAAAAAAAAAAAAAATTGTTTATAAACTAGGTATCTGTGTGCCTTTCACCATCCAAATATTATGTTCAGCCATTGTTGTGTGATTCAGTAGCAAACATCAAAACTTTAAAATAAAGTAAGTACGATTAATTAAAAACAGATAAAACAAACTCTTAATATAACTGTGTCACTAATATATAATAGCACCCTGGATGCGCTGCCCCCGAGACCGATCACCATTCGTCCGGTTTTTTCCTTAAACAACTTCCGTATCCGAAATTAAACCGGCCCGGGTGAAAGTTCAAAGACGCACTTCCCCAAACAAAGGTTGTTGATATTGTGCAAATGCCTAATAATAATACGGAAAAGGGTCGAATTTCCCAATGTTTTTTTAAATACTTTCTTCTTATCTTATGTTTCTAAAAAGGCTTTAATATTTTTGAAGACTAGGGCTTTGTGCCTTTTCAGAAACCTTTTTAGAAGAGTGCCGATGAGAAAGACAGTACCCAATTTATTTACAATAGAATATTCGTTTGTAACTCAAACGAATATTCTATTGTAAATAAATTGGGTACTGTCACGTTAGGTAACGCAAAGCTCTAAAAACCCTCAGTTTTTGCATCCAATAACTTTGCCTAGTATGTCTAAAAAAAAACGAAACACGTTCCGAATCCATCATCACTTAGCAAAAACAGAAAAATATTTAAGAACAACGAAACTACAGAACTACTGCAAAACTCGTTTTGAAAATCGAATGTTATGCATTGTTTACAAACTTTTAGCCGATTGTAGCGCTAGCGGGCTCAGTATTGGCGCGAACTACCCTTCGGCCATATTGTTCCTTTTTTGAAAGCTCTGTCTCTACTATTCGGGCCTTTGAGAATTTCCGCTGCCTCCGACCCTGTGTGATTATATTTTCAATTTATCTGTGGCATTGTTTTCGTTGACAACAATGAAAAACATGAATAAAGGTTATTCAACAACAATAAATTCGTATTAAGTGGAAATGCAAACGTTGTTCGGGACTTTTTCTGTTCTATGAACGTCTCTTGAATTGAAAGGGCGTAGGATCGAGCCCATTCAGCCTACGCAGCCTAGGATCGAGTTAGTATCGAGCACGTAATGTCAAAAAAAAAATATGAAAAAGTAGTTCCGTTTACGTCCGGGCTGATCAATATCTCATACATATTTGTAAATAAGGGGAGAGGAAATCACATAGACTGTAGTTATTAAGTGCAGCGTAAAGCGTATATTGATAAAAAAGTAAATAGTGCGATTCGGAACGCATTATGACATATTTTTAGGTATTAAATTAAAAAAGTACTTTACCGCGCTAGGCCGCAAAAAGCGATTTTCTACGCCGAAACTGAATGACAAAACCTCCTCTTCCGAGCGTGTGAGGTGAAAAAGTATTTGTTCCGCAACAATATTTTTACTTCACTTCCTTCCTTCAATCACAGACTTATTATTATCGAGATTGACGGTAAAAGTGTACCTACCTTGCGTGTCAAAAGTTTGATCCACGGTCAAAGCTTTACGACCTAAGTCAGTCCGCTGGAGACCATTGCCATGAAAACACGCGTCATTGAGTAACGAAAATGGTTAATTGTGCAGTGTTTCCAAGAGCCCGTGACGTCATCGTAGGTACGAACAATTCTACACGCTAGGTTCTCTTACAGTTTGTAGCGCTCTTTTCGTCTATCTCGATATAGGTCGCTGATTTCAATGTCACCTTATCTTATGACTTAAGTTTAGTCCATCATTAAGGCTAAGGATCACTTATGAAAGACAACAACGTATTTCAATCCGTATATTCCTCGCCCTAACTTATCTAGGATTAATCCCAATATTGCAACATAACAAACAAAATATTATGATAAATTGTGCTCGCCGCGCGCACACGCGTAATACTCATTATCACTGTTAAAAGTTGAGCTTGAATTATAGTTGTTGGTAAGATAATCGCCAATGGTGTAAAATGGTGAAGTGTACAGACAGCAGTAGGTAGGAACTTCCTTACGTAATATGCATATATTGGGTATAATGAATGCGTAATTTCTTCAATAAAAGCTCAGTTGTAGCGTAAAAAATATCATATTGTAGAAATAAATTACAAGTATATTATGCGAAATATAGAAGATGATGCGTAATGTAGTGTGAAAATTTCAAATTGAAAAAAAAATAAGTAAACTTTTGGCGCTATTTTTCATTGTGAAGCCTTCACAACGATTGTCATTGGTCGCCGCGCGCACAACGTGCAGCCAATGAGCGCTCAATATCACCAAATGACATCAAAATTCATAGACAATTTATCATATTTTGTTTGTTATGTTGCAATATGCGATTAATCCTAGATTAGTTAGGGTGAGGAATATCCGGATAGTTAGTACGCTGTTGTCTTTCATAAGCGATACTTAGCTCAAATGATGGACTTATCTTAAGTCATAGGTTAAGGTGACATTGAAATACCGGCCCTTAAACTTCTATAAGCGTGCCAAATTCCATCCAAATCGGTTAAGTACTTTTTGCGTGAAAGAGTAACAAACTGACATACTTTCGCATTTATAATACTAGTAGGATAAATGTTTAATAATAGTGAGAAGGAAACACTGGAACGTACACACACAAAAAGATGAAAACGATACAGAATTATAACAAGCAATACAAAAAACACAAGATAAAGTATGGCCTTTAGTTCAATAGGGTCCCCGCCTCAGCATGTGTTGCCATGACACTAGATGTGTCACGGCAACGCTGGTATTCTGGCTCCGTTTCCGTTTGCTCAACAAATAGTTTACCAATTTCTACAAGTTTAGGAAATACGATCTAACCACAGACTAAGAAAATCCGATTACATTTACGGCTGAACAAACCAGATTCCTTTGTACAAAACTGCCAATTCTAAAATGTCGCAGCCAGTTTGGTTTCGTACTGGATAACTCTATTTTACCGTTTTGTTTCTAAAAATAAAGTCTCGATAAAAAGAGACCTTTTTAGATTAGCATTTCGGCCGCCTTTTTGTGGTTTTGTGTCTAAAAGGAAGAAATAATCGAGTCTTCGGTGTCTGTGACGTCAGCCTTTTTGAATTAGTTATTTATTGTACCTGCTTGCTTTTTTACCTAATTGACATTTTAAAAATACTTAAAAAAAAATATATAGGCAATGATATTATGTTGTTAGGTAACTGCGACATATGAGTTGAGTAAATTTTCAAACTTTCAGTCTTAAAATATATAATTATGCAGTTTGGTAACTTGTTGGCGCTTTTTAATATTAATTTCGGCTTTTAAACAGTATAAAATATCTTGTTTTTGTTTTATTCGCACGATTTATTTATTTATGTATTTATTAAACATAATTAAACGGGATAGACCCAATTACATAATCATGTAAGACTATTGGAGATGGACGATAATTATGACTGTAATCTATGCAATCTGAAGATACATATTTCCGCAGCAAATAGGTAGAAGGTACACTGTACGGGATGCTTTTTATATAAAACAATAGGATGGTTAGAGACGTTACAAATCTGGTAAAAAGATATACCTACATTTCTTCATACCTTTATCTAGTATCATACCTTATTGTGCACAGTTTCTACAGTATAGCTGAATTTTTGTCAATGTAATACTGTATGTTTTTTTTTTTAATCTAAAATTGCATATTATAGGAATCTAATAAAAGAAAATAATGTAATAAAAGAAATGTTTATATTTCTGTAATAATTTAATTTAACTTTTGTGACATGCATTGCTATAAAAAAGGAAACATTGTTAATTAATTTTCTTATTTTGACATTGGTTATTATGATTTGGGTGAATAGAATTATATATAAAGTAAAATTAAATTTTTATAAAGTAAAACATTATATTGCTTAAGTATTAAATTAAAATCCTATTTTCTTTTTGACATGATTGATGTTTATATAGTCATTAAAGCTAAATCATTAATATTTGCATGCCAATTTCGTAGAACATGTCTGTACATTACTGTTGTTGTTAACATCTTATTACCGTGTTTTTGCAAATAAATGTATCTTTATCTTTTCTTATCTTATCTTATCTTTATCTAGATTGTAATGTACCAGAAACACGATTTTATGATTTTGCCTCAACACTTTTTCTTCTCCCTTAAACATCGAAAATTCGAGATTATTCTCAAGTGGGGTTACATATACTATTGGAAATTGGTTTAATTAGTGGACACCAATAAAATTTTGCATAGTGTAGTTTAATTTACTCTTCAATTGCTATCGTTATTTACTACGAAGTGATTTCGTGTTTTTTTTTTGCCTAATCTGCAAAATCGGTCTCAAAAAGGACAGGAAGCACACATCCTTTTCCCATTACTATCCTGCTTCAGTCGTAAACCGCCCAAAACTCATTTTATATTTTTAAGAGTTAAGATCTAGTAACCGTTCTTCTATTCTTCCTAATAAATCTGCCGGCCTAGCATGAGCGGCTTTTATCGACTATTGACGCATGATAAAGATCCTATATCTTGCTTACACCTTAGTGGGGTAAGCAAGACAGCATGCGTTTCATATCATATCGCGTGATATAATGATGGTCATGCTAGGCAGGCTGGTTCATTTAAGTCTTTTATACAAATAGTAAATACATTTAAAATGTCACAGAATCTGCTAAGATTTTCTAGAGACGTGCTTACATTGGTTTTAACATTCGAGACAGCGCCTGAGGTTAAAGTCTAAGAATCCTCAAAGCTTTGCTTTTGCCAATTCTGGAATTGCGTTATCCATTTGTCTCTTGGCAGACGACAGTACATTCAGTTAAAATGCTTTAAGAGCTTCAGAATTTGTTATCTTTTCTTCATAGGATTTGCTGGATATAAATAGACATAGATGTAAGTATATTAAAATCAAGCAATTTGAAGATCTCTGCTGCGGCACCTTTCTTATGGACGGACGAGTAGAACGAGCTTTAGCCTACACAGCCCATTGCAGATTGAAATGTGTCAGTGACTGTAAATGCGGGAAGATCAACGACTCAACATACCATTCGGAAGACGGTTACCCATCCCTTGACTGACCATAGGAAAAAGATTATTGTTATTCTGTTATCTATAATGATCAGCCCCTTTACTATGGACGAAATCGAGGTCACATTAAGATGGAATTAACGTCAAAAATCTGTTATTTTGGTACTTCTAAAACGGTTGCTATGGTTTCCATAGAACCGTTTTGACATGAATTCGCTGATGAAGTGAACTTTACTTCGTCAAGAGTACTTACCCCCCAGGTTTTACTTTCTTGTAAGCATATATCCAATCTAGGCTGACACCACATCTGTAGTGAACTTGTTTCCATGCGATTAATTGTAATATTGGTAGTAACAAAATGTAAAAGCCGAAAATGATCGATACGATAATTATAACGAACTGCAACCGTTATTCAAAAACGAATAAGATTTATCAAGAACATTCCCATGAATTTACCGTTATTTTGTAAGTCGCTCGGTCACTTCCTCGCTGGAAGCATTTAGAGTAATCCCATAAGCTCGAAGAAAGTTTAATAACTATTTCCAGAGAGCACACTCCTGCAACTGTCCGGTAATGCACGTTACCGTCCAGTTATTGTCCGGTTGCTTAGTTGCGGTTAGTTCGCTCGTTTTACCTTTAAGACTTTCATTTCCCTTTGATGAAATCATTTTAACACACAAATTCTTAATTATAATAATGTTTTTAACTTTTCTTCTTCTCAATTTTCCTGCTCAGGTTGCTCATTTTGGTGCAAAAAGGTTGTTTTTTTGTATGCACACAATAATAAATTATTCTTTACTTTCCTTATTCTTTGCCTATATACTCTTGTTCTACTTTTATCTGCTACTATTTTAATTTTCTCGGTAAACGGTATACTTTCTTATTTTTACGCTCCTTAAAACTTATAGCTACAATGAGTATCTAACTGTACTTGTAGTTAGGTGTGCTTCAAACTTCAACAAAAACTTTGAATCTCGTGATATTAAATTCCAATAGTACTCCAAAGCATTTGAAATTGAAAATGCTTAGTTTCTAAAGCATTTTTGAAGTTAGATTCATTCGCCAGCGGAATATGAAAGAAAAATTCAATCGATTCGGATCAAACATCGTCGGTATTAAATGCAATCGGGAGCCGGTATCGAACGCATTCATTGAACGCAGGAAAACTCTACGGTGTATCGGTATAGTTCGATTAGTAGGGTTGACCTCAACGATGGCGTAGCGTAATTTCTATAAATAGTGAGGAAATAAACCTTAACTCACTAGAGTATAGACATATTTTCATTTTCGTTACCGGCATTTCCTCAATTTAAGTTGCTATCAATTTTATTATTACAATATATATACTAATTAATAGACAAAATATACGAATTAATAGTCAAGAAGGATATGCGAAAATTAATGGACAAGAGAGAGAGACTTTTAGGCACGCACGGTCCGCCTATTACTCTCTAGGCGGACCGTGCGTGCCTAAAACTAAAAGCAGTCCGTAATTATGTAAGTTATACCTTTGAACTATTTTGATTCTTCACATAGTAATGGCAACTGTTCTGTTTGCGAGACGACAACACTACTTTCAGTACTAAAGTGCGTAACATGCTCCGACTTTCTAATGGTCATACGCTTTATTACGCCCTCTTTATTTAAAAAAATCCTCAATATTTAATGTCTTATCGCACCGCTAACAGCAAAAAGATCGTTTACCTATCAATTATTTCAGCTAGCAACCCTATGCGGCCCAGAATGATAGCTTCCGATGAATAGAGGAATTCTCTATGTTCGTTTTTATTCTGATCTTTGGCGGGAGTCGCCATATTGATGGCTTTGGCTGGGACGCCTCGGGAATGGCGCGAATCTGTCGAGGACTGAGGACACTCCATCATTCTTTATGTTGCAGCTATCCTAGTGTACACAGACTAAATCAACTCTATTTAATAAAGTACAAAGTAAATTTTTCGTATGATTGTTTGCAGATAATATGTGTATTGTCTTGCCTGTATCGAAGAAGAGGTAGAATTGGAGCTTACGATGTGGAAATTTTATTAAATACTGACGCGATTCATACAGATACATTCATACTTCAATGGGTCTCTAAATAACAAACAAAAACATATCTTATTTATAAATAAAACTAAGAATGATTTCCTATCCATATCTCTTATTTACTTCACTAGAGATAAAAATTGGATTCAAAGGACTGAACATTATAAGCTCAAAAGTAATTGCCAAGTATTGTTCAACTTTAGCGCAGAAAAAGCACAGAAGTTTTTCAATTGATAAAAGCTTATTCCAGAAATTGCAGCGTCTGTATTTAGTTGAATCGCTGACAGCACCACAATGGCGGACGAAGCTTTCGCGCCAATGGCTTATTTTCTACTTAACAGACAAGAATGCAATTTAGCTACGAAGCAAGGAACGACGCAGTTTCCCTAGACACATGTACCGACACTCTTTTGTGAAAGAACATAGAGTTATTAGAGTTTGTTGTGTCTTAATTTATGACCTAGTCTTTCCTACCTCTTTCGCGAGCGCTACTACGTTTAAGTAGACATGTTTCCTGTTTCCTATACAACAGGCACTAAATGTGCGAAAAAGTAGGTATTACGGATTGACTTAATTATACATTAACAAAAACCTACTTTGACCTTTGGTTAAGAATACTTTCTCTCATCAACAGAGGCCTACTTCATGTTACATAAAACAACATTGTAAGACCGCAACTTTGAACTTCGAAAGCCGCAAATCGATTTCAAAACATGAAAAAAGCTTTTCAAAACCCAATTCCGCTCAATCGCAACAAAACATCTTTACTGAACCGAATAGTTCGGTTCGCTTCACAACGAACGCACCTCGAGTAGGGTACCTACCTACATTATCTATATACTTAATTCAAATTCGCAAAATTTGTGACGACTCGATAGGGACTTTGGCGCGTAGTGCGCGGCCGAGTAAGGTATCAAATTAAAGGTACTCGAGTCTATTTGTTCCGAAAACTATAAAATATACAAAATGTTAAACGTGATGATCACAAACTGCAATTAAAAAGTCGACGAACCTGAGTATCGGGTTGTAACCGCCCTAGTTTTGTATTAAGACAAGAATGCAATTTCGTCGAGATCCTCATCATAAGTCATTAGTAATAGTTATTTGTTATGCAAGACTAGAAAGTTGGTTATTAGAGGCGAGTTACCTCTATTGAAACCTGAGCTAGTGAAGGATCGAGTAGTTCAAAGATTGAATCCTGAGCGAAGCGAGGATTTCAAAGGTACGAGACGCTAAAACCTTTTCTGCCGAGCGCAACACTTTTTCACTTTTTCACCTCACAACAGCGAGGAATATTTTTAAGATGTTTCCGCGATCAACTTCCGGTAAAAAATCTTTTAACAAATAGTTAATCTAAATTTACATTATTCTTGTTGTTTTAATGATATAAAAAACAAAAATAATAGAAAGGGAGTATTACAGTTAATTCAAAGTTATATAAAATAGGGAATAATTGTTGCATTTAATAACAATTAAAACAATTCGATAAATGTTGACATTGACATAAGGTACCGACAAAGACAATTTAAAGAATTAAGGTTTATGCCACGTTCCGTAATCCAATCATAGGTTGTGAAATCTCATTCACCCTTATGTAAAATTCTTTAAATTGTCTTATTGTTTTTATGATTTAGGGAACTAAAATAATATAAAACCGTAATGGAGTATCACAATTAATTCAAAGTTTAAAATAATAAAATGTAACATAAAATTCAACAATGTAATAGTGCGATTCGGAACGCATTGTGACGTATTTTACTTTCTAAATTATAAAAATACTTTACCAGCCTAGGCCAGGAAAATGCTATTTTCGACTCAGAAATTGAATAAGAAATTCCGACCGTGTGAGGTGAAAGAGTATTTTAATTTCCTCACTACTAGGCCACAGGCCTTCACCACAGGTCCAGTGATAGGCGATGTCGTGTCATGGCTGTATGTAATTTAACTGTATTTATAAGCATCTACATGTTACTTTTCTGCTGCATAGTGTAACTTACATGTTTTTGTTGACTGCTCAATAAATAAATGGTAATAACTACTAATGCATTGCAGCCACAACAATGATATTCTATACGAGACTAGCGGCCGCTCGTGATTTCACCCGCGTGGTTCCCGTTCCCGTGGGAATATCGGGATAAAATGTATCTTATATTTATAACCAGACTATCTACTATCTGTGTATAAAATTTCATCCAAATCCGTTCAGTAGTTTCGGAGCCTATTCAATGCAAACAAACAAACACACAATCAATAGACTAGATTATGTTACCTTCATAGTAATTTGGTTTAAAATCTATGATCAAGACAACTGTCTGTCATGCTTTACTGACAAGTAAGACAAAACACATGAAAAAGCACGGAAATGAATAAGATAGCAATTTGATCCGGACCCCATATAGGGTCTTCTCCATTTTCACAATGCGAGTTCATAATAAGACATATCTGTTTGAAGTACACACATATAATATCATTGAGCCACAACCAATACTTAACGTGTGTTATGAAACACGGAGGAGTTTGATAGATTTGGTCACCCATCCCTTGTCTTACTGCGCAAAACTTAACGAAATTCCTCGGCACTGCGCCACCGCGCTCCAACGGAAAATGCAATTTAGTTTGTTAAAATAAAAGAAGATTTTTGTAGAAATAAAAAGAAGCGGTGTCGGCACTCTCGGCACTTGTTACTAAAGCACTTAGTAGTTATTTTTCCTTTGTTGTGTGATGTGATACTAATGGCGTTTTGTTTGTTGCAGTGTTCCCCAATGTACCGGCGGCGCCGGGGATGCCGTGTGCCGGTGAAGACAGTGAGTTAATTTGTTCTACAACCTTTGATTTTCGTTCACCTAACATAAAAAAAGGTTTGAGGTCTAGAAAACTTTGACGATTCTAAAGCAATTAATGATTAAGTAGCTTTTTTCTTTCTTTTTATTTATTTTGAGGCTTTCCGCCATATTCACTAATAAATCCATTGCCTGCTGCCCCAGGGGTTGGGATACAATCTTCATCATCGATGAATATTTCTATGATTTTCGTTCACCTTATCTAAATAAAAAAAGGTTTCAGGTCTAGGAACATTTTGATGATTCCAAAGCAAATGATAATTAAGTTTTTTTAAAAATTATTTTGAGGCCATAAATCCATTGCCGGCTGCCCCAGGGGTTGGGATACAATCATGATTGATGAATATTTGTGTGTTCCGTGTACCTTCGTTGACTCTGCTATCCTGACGCTAGTTGACACGTCCGTAACAAGTAAAAGCTTGACCTATTGTTGACTGTAAACTTTTTTTTTTTTAATGAATGACGTAGACTCTTAGCCTTCATCGTACATGATGTTAAGTATTGATAATGCTGAAGATGGAAGCGAGCCTCTCCCGGAATCGTCAACCACTGAGGAACTGGCTATCTTATCTCGAACTGCCGGAACACAACAATGCTAAAACCGTGGTTGTTATGGCGTCAGGCTTAGATAAGATGGTGGTAGCTAGCCAGGCGGGCTTACATCAAGTCCTACCACCAACCAAACCGAATACAATATGTACCCCCGCTGGGAATCGAACCCGGGACCCCTGGGTCTGATACCACTAGACCACAGAGGCGGTTAGAATTAGGCTAAAAGGAAAAAATGCAAACAAAACACCAACCATTTTTATTAATTTATGAAATACTACCCGCCCAATATAACTGTCGCCATTCCACGTCGCAGCAAACTTAACCAACAAACACCGAAACTTGGTCCTCAACCACCCGTTTTACATGTGAAAGCCCGCTGTTCCACTGTGCGCCGCCATTATTGGAACTTTTACCCATTCCCGTTAACGACGCGTGTTATCAGCTGTGGTTCACGGGAAAAAATAAAGTTTTGTCTTATCTTTATTCCTGGATATAAATTAATTAAATCGGCTGAAAGGCAGGACCGGCCGGTCAAACATTTTCGAAAAAAATAATTATTAAAAATAAAATATTGCCCAATCAACGTTAAAAGAATAGCACCTTTTAAAAAAACTGAAGCGTTAAGTATTAACACTTTACAAATGCGTGTACGGCGTGTACCTCCACCAATATTGGCCCCGCTTGAAAGCCCATTAGCCCAATAAATAAACTTAAAAACAACATTTCATTGCATTAAAAAAGCATAATAACACAAATGTGGCATAAAAAAAACAATTTTGTTCCTTATTCATCTGCCTTATTTCCCTCATTAATTATTTCCACAGATGGTTTAACTATGTTTAAAGATAGGTAGGTTTTTTAAAAGATGAGATTTTTCAGATGGTGTGTGAAGTAAGATTATAATTAAGAAACTAATTTAAAAAAACATTGATATGACACATTTAAACTGTAGCTTTTTTATTAATGTTTTTAAATGTTTATTGATATGATTGTACATCATTATTCACTTTAAAGGTATACCAGTTAATGCCAGAAACATAATTGGATTGAACTGCCAAGCAAACAACACGACAGTTTCTGAATCATTTAGTAGCATTTACATATGAAAGCCCACGTCACGTGTGAGCTGACGTTTCTGCGCTAAACTTCCGCCATTGTTGTTGTAGCGGCCACAGAGCCGATACGATCCTATTGTTAGCGTGTCTCTGCTCTGTGGATGTCAAGTGGACCTCTTTGTCAATTAAGTTTGCGATTAAACACGGTGTACAATTCCCAAAGGGTCGTTGAAAGAAATGATACTTTAAATAAAATCAGGTAAATTTATATTGAAGAAAATTACAAATGTACAAGAAGGAAAAAATATAGAATGAGTGAAAAATGACAAGAAGAGACAAAAGAGCAAAATACATAGACTAGAAAATAATATTAATCATACAGTATAAAAATGTAAGCAATGATAAAGGCAAACTTAACATACCGCCCACCATGGACAGCTCGTCCATCAAACAAACAACTTAAGTAAAACTATAGTTCACTTAATATAAACAAAACAATGATATCCAATAGCTAAATTAAAATACAAACAAAAACTCGTCATAGTTTGGTTACAAAACAAAATGTAATATTTACTAAGCCTCTATTTAGTAACAGTTAATATTATAAGTTTGGACACAGATCTTTTGATTAGAGATACTTAACATCGTAGTGTTACAACTCTCGTAAGATTGTCCGAACCAACATGTTTTGCAGTAATAATGCCGTGCAACCATCGTCGGGACGGGGGAGGTCATTCTTTTATTTAAACTACATAAAGCTCGGAAGTTATATATCTGACCACTTGTACCTATGTTACAATTGAGTTGAATACTCAATGGGACCAACCAACGCCTCCAAAAGTCCTGGAGAAATGGTTGTACATATTATTGCCAACTTTTAGGTAAGTGTACCAGCATTAGTTGAGGATCGCCTGGCATAATACGATTATTCGCCAATCAAATAGGTGAAATGCGAGTGATGCGGCAGAAGTATTGGACGTTTTAAGTTATGTTTTTCCTTTTTCTGCAAACAACCGCCCACCCTGAGGCTATCATCGCTCTCAAGAAATAGACAAAGCGAGGTAAGTTTAGTTTTCTTCTTAACCTTTTCCATAATTTGGGAACTTTTTATCTCTTCTAGGAAAATATCCTTCTGACACAACAGGATACAGGTAAGTAATGATCTTATAATATGTTTAGATACGTTCTTGACTTTCTTCTTTTTAAATCTTGGAAATCGACGTATATAAGAAACAACTCTAAAATGCCTTTTTAATGACGAATACCGGGATGATAATGACTCTGAATCTAATCGAAGAATGTGACATGTAGTTTTCTCATGTTTCTCATTACCCCTTGTATCATTTATAATTTGAGTTGGACCTGGCACGAGATCCTCCTTTAAATGTTCATTATTGACTGAACAAGATGCATCAAATGTTGCTTGAACTTGAGTTGTTCGTTCTTCAGTCAGACATTTTTTCTTAACTGAAGATGGTTGTTCTCGTTCCTCAAAACGTCCCATGAGATTGTTCATAGTCACTTGAGTATGTATACCAGTAATCTCGTTATTCTGTTTCTGTGTCTGTTCATAACTTTGGGTTGAACATATATAGCCTGAAAGTATCCATCCAAGTTTGGTATTTTGTGCAATCGGTGAACCTGGTGGACCTTTGATAACACCATTCCTTAAAATTTGACCATATACTTCAGCCCCTAGTAAAATATCTATTTTACCTGGAGTGTTGAACTTTGGGTCTGCTAGATCTAAAGCAGACATCTGAGGAGAAAATACTGGAACCCTCAATTTTCTCTCAGGTAGAAGAGAGGTGAGCTCTCTCAAAACATAAGCTTTTACTTCAAGTGTAAAGCTGGGATCATGGCGTGACTGAATTTTGACCATAACGGTCCATTTTGACTGCAAGGATGAACCTTGGTCACTGCCTAACCCTGAAATATAACAATCATTAGAAACTCTTTTGAGGCCAAACATTTGCACAGCTGACTCTGCTACAAATGAAGCCTGTGAACCTTGATCAAGAAGAGCTCTAAGATGAAAACTGCCATTTCTCGTTTCTACGTTTACTATCGCAGTGGGCAATAACACTTGCCTGTTCATATTAGAGAAACATGACACTACATTTGATGTCTCGGCTTGACATGATTCTAGATTAGATGACTGAGTGCCGTCTTCTTCTAGCGAATGGTTTACCTGATTTTCGATAGGACCTGACTTTGGGTGAAGGAGAGAATGATGTCTCCTATTACAAATACGACAGTTGGTTGACTGTCGACAGTTATAAACAGAATGATTTGAAGCAAGACAATTAAAGCATAACCTGTTGGTCCGGGCAAAGGCACGACGTTGGTCTACGTCTTCTTTAGCGAATATTTTACAAAAGCATAACTTATGATCTTCCGAACAAAAAATACAAGATACGGTAGACGTTACATGCATTGTCCTAAAAACGTGATGACGTACATTATTGTTTTGTGTGGTTTTATTGGATTTGTTATCTAAAAATTCTAATGACCTAAAACGTTGATCCAAAAAGTCTTTGAATTCCGGAAGTTTAGGTAATTCATCATTACATTTGCTAACATTAACCTCCCACATCTTTCGAGACTCAGTATCAAGCTTTAGAGACACTAAATAAATCACAATAATATCCCACGAATTTATGTTGACGCCTAAATTAGAAAGAGCATTCATGCATTCATTTGTTGTATCCAGTAGTTCTTTTATTGCACTCGATGACTCTGACAATACATTCTTTTGGTTGATAAAACGTTTCAAAATACAATTGGCCAAGAATCTTTTGTTGTTGTAACGATGTTCTAATTGATCCCAACAAAGTTTGTAATTACATGCGGTGATAGATATGTGCCTCAACAGCTGCTCAGCTTCGCCACACAAATGACTTTTTAAATAATGCAATCTTTGCACGTCGTCCAGTCCTTTGTTGTTATGAATTAAAGACATAAACAAATCACGAAAGCTGCTCCACTCAGAGTAGTTTCCGCTGAACATGGGTAATGATATTTTGGGCAACTTTAAATTGGATATATGTTCAGAATCATTTTTTGAGCTAAAATCCTTACTAACATGAATGTCTTCCTTTAAAATAATCAATTTTTCTTTTAATTCAGACTTGTGTTCGATGTATAAATCTTCAGTAGAACCATATATATCTTTACTATGGTACTCAGAGCTTTCGACATCACTGGTTGCACACTCTCCTATGATTTGCCGATGCGTCGTATAAAACGAGGACCATAGACGTTCTAACATTTCCAGGCGCGCTTCCACATAAGATATTGTTATGCGCTCTTTCGGAGACTTTTTGTAGTTAATTTTAGACTTGGAAATGTTGGATGCAGTATCCAACTGAAGTTTAAGCATCGATTCCATTTTTGGTTTGATATAAGTAGTAGATAGAAATAAGGTTCAGTTTACTTACAGTTTTTCATCACATAAATACCTATATAAACATTTCAAACCACTCTTCGAAATGGTGAGCTGTGGCAACCTTGCTTTGCTGCCGCCGTTACTTCGCTGAGCACACGAAATTATGTTCAGCCAACTTTTTCTTGCTTGCTTCACAATCCGACTCGATAAGGACCATGTACAATTCCCAAAGGGTCGTTGAAAGAAATGATACTTTAAATAAAATCAGGTAAATTTATATTGAAGAAAATTACAAATGTACAAGAAGGAAAAAATATAGAATGAGTGAAAAATGACAAGAAGAGACAAAAGAGCAAAATACATAGACTAGAAAATAATATTAATCATACAGTATAAAAATGTAAGCAATGATAAAGGCAAACTTAACACACGGTATAGTTATAATAATAATATAATATTTATTTTTCTCTTTACAAACAGTCTTATGTCTAAATCCAACAATATAATACCAACAAATTAAGTAAATATATATTTGTAAGGAGCGGGCACCTAAGTTAAGCCGAAGCCTGTATTATAGGATACCAGGATCTCCGCCCTCGTGCCAATTTTGGTATCCTTATTCTATACATAGTATATATATATATATATATATAACGAATCTAAAACAAATCAATATAATTATAAGCTGTAAATTTAAAGTTTAAAGTTGACATAAACACAATGTATTCCCATCTCTTTTTTTGCTGGAGTTAACTAGATATTTTGGTTTGTTACATATAGGTTTCCGCTTGATTCCTCATTTGATTCTATAATAATACTTACGTATTTAACTAAAGTAGAAGAAAATCTTTAAAAACCTAAAGCTTGTAATAAATATTAAAGAAGAAAATATTCTAAAAAAAGCACCTTGTCTCATGTCGCCCTGACGGGATAAAAATAGCATTGTAAAATGCAAAATTAAAAAGTTATAACCCAAAACTTGTAAATAAATTACCTTTATTAATTGCATGTAACTACACATTTAGGACTAAATACTATATCAAGTACTTAATCCAAATCAAGCTTTTACTTTATTTTGCTTGAAAAAGGTTTTATTCAATGCACTGCTTCTGTTTCGTCAGTTTCGTCAATTGTGACGTCATTACATTATTCTTCAATGGACAATTTAGCAAATATGGCATAAGGAAATTGCCTGGAATACTAAATGCAACTAGACTCGAATACTTAACTATTATAGTTGTTTCAAGTTTTCGCTCAAAATATTGTTATTATTAGATTATTTTCCATTAAAAGCATTATTAATCTTATCAACATGTCTACAAATAAAACTTAAAAAGAGAAGTGGCAGAAATACATGCATTTCAATTCCTCGAACTGCCTGTTGACAAGCAAACCTGCTAACAGTTAACGGTCGTAATCCAACTTAAGGGAATGTGATTCGTCAAATCGATCGATAAGATAAATCGATAACGAAAACCGATTGAGCGCAGTGAACAGTCGACCGCGTGCCATGTATGTCCGACTCAGATGTCTTGCTCCTTCCAGATAGCTAAATATGTCACAGGTGAACAATGTTCCTTTTAAAATGTAGGTACGCATTCTTTCTAAGTGTTTTGTACTATAATAATAATATTTTTCTTGAGATAGAATGCTTATTTATCGATTTTCCACAATCAAAACTGATTGGAAATCGTACATGAAAATACATTAGTCATATCGAATGTAAACAGTGTTTGTAGTTAACTTTTTCTTTACCAATAACTTTGTGTAATTACATGTAAGACAGAACTTTTTTTTCTATGGTTGGATAACTTCATAGACCACATTTATTAAACCTTTTTTCTCTGTTTTTTTTTTCTGTGCGTGTTTTGTTTTTCATATACGACCTATATTTGTTTTTAATATTATTGTTCGACTTCAAACTTTTAGTTATTCTGTGCCAAAAATATATATACTTACGTCTGTGGTAAGATAAGGCGAGCTGTCTTGCACAGTGGTATTTCCTACGGCATTAAAACTTATTTAGGTTTTTACTTTTTTTTGGTTCACGTGACTTTATTTTTTGTGTTTTGGTATTTCAGTTGTTTTTTCATTAAGCTATGTTTGAGTGACACATTGTTGTGTTATTGTTCCAGGGAGCATATACAGAAGAGGAGCCCGCCGGTGGCGGAAGCTGTACCGGGTCAATGGACACATCTTCCAGGCGAAACGATTTAATAGAGTGAGTAATCTTCAAACAACAGAGTAATGTTTATACTTTGTACATTTTCCTGTTTGGAGTAGCAATAATGAGTTTTCGATACAAGCGTTATCGAAAATATCATACACAAACTTTCAAAGAACCAAGATATACTTGTTTTGGTATGTAACTAAAAGATCCAATTCTGCAATTGATTTTCAACTATCCAGTATTAATTAGACGAGGTCCTATTAGTGTTCAGTTGGGCCTCCAAGTTTACGTTAACAATTGGATCTAAATTTATGTAAATAAGTATTCAAATGCTAAGTAAAATAAAATAAAAACTTAAATAATGAGTAGGTATGTTATCGAATTATTAAAAGATTTTATTGTAAAAAATAGGAACGCACACTAATATTATATAAACACAAAATACACAAGTTGGCCTATTTAGATAAACATAATGATCGATTTGACTCTTTTATACTTATTACTTTTGAGACAGTAATAAAATTAGTTGTAAACTAGCGGCCGCGGTGATGGTCTCTGTTCCCGTGGGAATATCGGGATAAAAAGTAGCCTATGTTTTAATCCAGGCTATCTTCTACCTGTGTGCCAAATTTCATCCAAATCGCTTCAATAGTGAGAAAGAGCAACAATCATCCAAACATCTAAACATTCACACGTCCTCATAAACTTTTGCATTTATATTATAACTATAGTAGGATAGTAAATTGTTAAAACCTTCCCTGGTTTTATCTTGATATTTCACTCATCTGAAAGGCTTTCTTCCGTTAGAACAGCGCCTATAGGCGGCGCCTATAGTACCGCCTGCCTGTGATGTCAGCATTGAGCATTGTACGAGTTACGACGTCACGCGAAGTAGACGAGTTTCTCCGATCGTGCAGCCTATTTTTAAATCTCGTTTAAAAAACAGAAGAACAATTTCGCTTGACGAAAAACAGAGAGGGATTTGCGGAGCTGATGGAAAACCTCCAGTTAGCGAAGCACTGAAAGAAGAAGAATATTTTACAAGGTTTTTCTTTTTCAATTGTAGGATACTAAGGGGCCGGCTTCGCCACCAACAGATTCTTGATCCAAGTTCAGGATAGTTTATATCATTCGACAGTTGTAATATAAAAAATAAGTCAAATATCTTTCGAGTAAGCTATCCAGAACTTACCAGTCAGTGGTGAAATCGACCCTAAGTAATATTATTGTGAACGTTGGTTAACTAAGTGCATTAATATCGAGTAGTAACAATAATAAATCAGTAAACACTAAATAAATACCTGACCTACAGCACGGGTTATCGATTTTATTTACTTGAGATTCATATAAATTTTTCAGCGCGCTTTCTGTGCCTTCTGCCAAGACCGCATCTGGGGGTTGGGGCGGCAAGGGTTCAAGTGCATCCAGTGCAAGCTGCTGGTGCACAAGAAGTGCCACAAGTTGGTGCAGAAGCCCTGCTCCAACGAGCACGTGGACCCTGTCGAAGTCAAGGACGATGCGAATGGGGAGGCCACGCTTGGAAGGGCGTCTTCCGTCAGGTATGTTATGCTTTTTGTTAAGTTTTTTTCTAGTATATTTTCTTGTTTATTATTTACTAGCTTCCGCTCGCGGTTTCACCCGCGTGGTTCCCGTTCCCGTGGGAAAATCGGGAAAAAAAAAAAAGCCTATATTACTCTCCGTCCTTTCAAATAACTCTATCACGCGGCGCGCCGCCCGCCGACCGGCCGGTAGCCCCGCAACCGCTATGCCCTTGCATTTTAAATCTGTAATATCTTCGAAAATATTCATTTAAATTACATGCTGTTAACGGCCATATTGATATATATTAAATCAACAATGTATTTAAGGTACTTAATTGGATAAGGATTAATGCTGTATTGCTTAAAATTGCTTCGAAAATAAGCCATTATTTCTCGTAAAAAGTAAATGACAAAAAAATGCTATTGTGGGTTATACTTATGAGATAAACATATACCACCGCGGAGTTTTCTGTAGACCTTTTCAAGGTGTACAAATACTTAGTACATTATTTTGATAATTCTCGTAGGACATCACATTAGAAACCTCAAAAATTACAGTATTTCTTTACTCTATATTGAAGGTTATTATGTGTGATACGCTGGGTACCGACCATTTTTTTTTTCCAAAAATTAATTATTTCAACGTGATGTACCCAAAATGTTCTATTTAGTACCCAACATAATTTTTTTGTACTTATCAACTGATGTCTATACGGCAACGACGAAATTGGTCGGTACGTAACGTACTCGTCTCGTACGGACCAACATTAAAAAAATATATATTCGAGTAAAAGATGTTACAGAATAATTTGTACTCGTCATATAGTTTTTGATGTGTACATCAGTATTCAATACACATGCCTAAATCTATAAGGATTTCCTATTTCAAGTTGGTCGAAACGTAACGAAATACTTTCCGCACCGACTTATAGCGTATATTCTATTAATTGATGTTTCAGCATAAAAATAAATACTTACCTAAATTTGTACCTACTTTTACAATGCTACAAACAATGGATAAAAACTGGCCAAGTGCGAATCGGAGTCGCGCACGAGGGTTCCGTACCATCATTATTTATAAAAACGGCAAAAAAATCACGTTTGTTGTATGGGAGCCCCCTTAAATATTTATTTTATTCTGTTTTTTAATATTTATTGTTATAGCGGCAACAGACATACATCATCTGTGAAAATTTCAACTGTCTATCACGATTCGGGGAAGATTTAAGAAACGGAAAGCGATAGAAAAATGTTCATCCTCGTACGGTTCGGACGTTAGCGACGATAAATGTAGTGAAGGTGCGTATTTTATGAAATCCAGCCCAAAACGAACACTGTTGGCATTACAGACGTGATTTAAGAGAACGAGCGGAGAAAGAGAGTTGAAGAAAAATCTGGGATTTTAGGCTAATAGCCTGGTTATGAACATATATTTTTATCCCGATATTCTCACGGGAACGGGAACCACGCAGGTGGATACTTAATAAAATGTAGTTGTTCCTTTACGACTCGTCTCACAAGTTTTTCGCAGATGGAATTCGAACCCGCAACCTTATCTAACCAGATTTCCGGTCAAATTATCTTCAATGATGCTGCATCAATGAGACCTATCTACTTACTCGTTTATCCACTCCACTCATTTGAAAGTAATTTAAATCTGGAATGCTGGAGTTTTGTCGCATTCGAACGCCATTTGAATTTGGAATGTGAACATTGTTAGTAAAAGTGCACAATCGCATTGTTTTTTTTTTTAACAACTTTATGATAATTTAACTACACGCAAACCAAATTATAACAAAAACGTACATTATATGTTTTGGCGCGCACTGTTCATTGAAATAAAACAACTTTTACGGATATCGAACGCGCTATATTTCCACGAACTAAGTTGTAATTGTCCGTATTTTTAGGTTTTTTAGGGGTTTTTTGATTTTCCCGACGTTTCGGCACCTTTACAGCTGCCGTGGTCACGGGATGACTGGCTACTTATAAGTCTACCCTCGAAAAGTTAATTTATTTTCGTTCGGATACGGTTATACATTTACTATGGCACAAATTATTATTGATTTGATATTTTGATTTAATTTTAATTCTTTATTATTAAGAAAAGAGAAAACTAAAGACTCTACTGGCAGTTCACAAATTGGGAGGACCTTCGAAGAAAGAAGCTGCCAAGAAAACTTCGAAAGCGGGCCGACCTCCACCTTTATAAAGAAATTAAGATATGTTGTCTCCACCTTTACTTTTTTATATTTATTTATCTACAAAAAGAGCTAACTGCTACCTCTTAGTGGTGAGAGGGACACGTAGCGACAACCCTCTCACCACTAAGAGGTAGCACAACAGCATTTGTCCAAACATCCAATTCACTATGGAGTTAGAGGCAAACAATAAACTAGCCAATAAACTTTGAGCCAGTCAGTGTATCGGAAAGCAACACATACGGACAGATACCTAAATGGTGATTCACACCATCATCCTTCACAGTTAGCTACCGTAGGGAAATCTTTGTTTCAGAGAGCACGCGGCATCTGTGACGAGCAACACCTGACTGCGGAGCTTCGACATGTCGAGCAAGTACTGAGAAACAACAAGTTGCAAGTACCACGCAGACGTCACAGAAACCGCGCCAAACCAGTCACAGTAGAACGTCAACCTGCTATTTACCATTTGTGAAAGGCGAAAACAAATTAACTTTTCGAGGGTAGACTTATAAGTAGCCAGTCTTCCCGTGACCACGGTAGCTGTAAAGGTGCCGAAACGTCGGGAAAATCAAAAAACCCCTAAAAAACCTAAAAATACGGACAATTACAACTTAGTTCGTGGAAATATAGCGCGTTTGATATCCGTAAAAGTTGTTTTATTTCAATGAACAGTGCGCGCCAAAACATATAATGTACGTTTTTGTTATAATTTGGTTTGCGTGTAGTTAAATTATCATAAAGTTGTTAAAAAAAAACAATGCGATTGTGCACTTTTACTAACAATTTTCACATTCCAAATTCAAATGGCTTTCGAATGCGACAAAACTCCAGCATTCCAGATTTAAATTACTTTCAAATGAGTGGAGTGGATAAACGAGTAAGTAGATAGGTCTCATTGATGCAGCATCATTGAAGATAATTTGACCGGAAATCTGGTTAGATAAGGTTGCAGGTTCGAATTCCGTCTGCGAAAAACTTGTGAGACGAGTCGTAAAGGAACAACTACATTTTATTAAGTATCCACCTGCGTGGTTCCCGTTCCCGTGAGAATATCGGGATAAAATATATGTTCATAACCAGGCTATTAGCATAAAATCCCAGATTTTTCTTCAACTCTCTTTCTCCGCTCGTTCTCTTAAATCACGTCTGTAATGCCAACAGTGTTCGTTTTGGGCTGGATTTCATAAAATACGCACCTTCACTACATTTATCGTCGCTAACGTCCGAACCGTACGAGGATGAACATTTTTCTATCGCTTTCCGTTTCTTAAATCTTCCCCGATTCGTGATAGACATTTGAAATTTTCACAGATGATGTATTTCTGTTGCCGCTATAACAACAAATACTAAAAAACAGAATAAAATAAATATTTAAGGGGGCTCCCATACAACAAACGTGATTTTTTTGCCGTTTTTATAAATAATGATGGTACGGAACCCTCGTGCGCGACTCCGATTCGCACTTGGTCAGTTTTTATCCATTGTTTGTAGCATTGTAAAAGTAGGTACAATTTAGGTAAGTATTTATTTTTATGCTGAAACATCAATTAAATAGAATATACGCTATAAGTCGGTGCGGAAAGTATTTCGTTACGTTTCGACCAACTTGAAATAGGAAATCCTTATAGATTTAGGCATGTGTATTGAATACTGATGTACATATCAAAAACTATATGACGAGTACAAATTATTCTGTAACATCTTTTACTCGAATATATATTTTTTTAATGTTGGTCCGTACGAGACGAGTACGTTACGTACCGACCAATTTCGTCGTTGCCGTATAGACATCAGTTGATAAGTACAAAAAAATTATGTTGGGTACTAAATAGAACATTTTGGGTACATCACGTTGAAATAATTAATTTTTGGAAAAAAAAAATGGTCGGTACCCAGCGTATCACACGGTTATTATACATATAAACCTTCCTCTTGAATCACTCTATCTATTAAAAAAACCGCATCAAAATCCGATACGTAGTTTTAAAGATCTAAGCATACATAGGGACAGACAGCGGGAAGCGACTTTGCTTTATACTATGTAATGATATTTTTAACCGACTTCAAAAAAAGGAGGAGGTTCACAAGTCGACGGTTTTTTTATGTATGTTTTACCATAACTTCGCCAGTTGTTAACAGATTTTTATAATTCTTTTTTTATTTGAAAGAAAATGGTTTATGTGTGGTCCCATATAATTTTTACGAAGATCTGGCTAGTTGTTTTTTCATAATCCTAAAAAAATATCAATCACGTTTTGAAATAAAGAAAGAAAAATAAGTGTAAGTAACGGCACATGATGTAACTAAAAAATCTGAAATAAAAACATTTTATAAAAAAAACAAACCGATTTCAAAAAGTAGATCTTTAAAACTACGCAACGGATTTTGATGCGGTTTTTTTTAATAGATAGAGTGATTCAAGAGGAAGGTTTATCTGTTTAATAACCTTCAATATAGAGTAGAGAAATACTGTGTTTTTTGAGGTTTCGTCGTAACTTTATAATGTCGTAAATGATTACATTTTTTCCGCTTACATTGCAAACGCAGGCTGAACCCTACGAGATGTATCAAAATAATGTACTAAGTATTTGTACACCTTGAACAGGTCTACAGAAAACTCCCCGGTGGTATATGTTTATCTCTTATGGATAACCCACAATAGCATAAGTCGTGTAGTCCACGCGGGCGAAGCCGCGGGCGGGAAGCTAGTAAAAATATAAGCTCTAATTATTAGATAGGTAGATAAAAAACCAAGCTCTAATTTAGAGCTTGGTTAAGCTCTTATTAGAGCTTAGTTTTTAGGACATATACAGGCAGATTGGAAGGGAAATAGTTTTTATTAGAGTCTAATAAAATCTATCTCGTTACTGAGTATGTTATTGATTGAAACCACCGCTCGTTATGGTCCCAGGTCACGAGCGGAGCCCGAACCGCCTTTGCCGGAGACCCCGCCGGCGCCGGCGGGCGCGCTGCTGCCGCGGGAGGACCTGGAGCCGGGCTCCCAGCGCCAGTACTCGCTCGACGACTTTGAGCTCATCAGAGTCATCGGAAGAGGTTCCTACGCTAAGGTAACAGCATCTATCTATTTAATCGACTTAAGATACTTCCATCGAAGAAAATTTTGGAAAAGCTAGGCCAATAGCTGGACTTCCAGGGTCAGTACTCGACTTCGAGCTCATAAGGGTTATTGGCAGGGGTTCCTATGCTAAGGTGATACACGTCAACCAACACACTTTGGTTTATCGGCTCTTCAAAATCTAGATACTGCTGATCAGGGACCTAGTTTTCTCTGACCAGCTGTATCTAGAGTAGCTAGGTTTTTAATCTCAGCACTTGCTTAAAGACTTCGTGCTCATCTGGGTTATCGGCAGAGGTTCCTATCCTAAAGTAAACATTAACTTAGGTGTATCTACTTGCTGGGCAGAGAGAACTAGACGTAGGTTCTTGAGGATTTCGAGTTAATCATAGGCAGGGGTTTCTACGCTAAGGTGATGCGCCAACACTGATACTGCTGCCGCGGGAGGTCCTGGAGCCAGGCTCCCAGCTGCAGTACTCGCTTGACGACTTCGAGCTATCAGGGTCATCGGTAGAGGTTCTTAGCTTAAGGTGACGTGCGCAGATATTTAGGCTAATGGACTCAAAAATGCTATCGAAGAGAACCTGAACTAAGTTAGGATGCCAAAAATATAGATTAATCGGCTCTAGATTCTGCTGTAAGGGAAACCTAGAACTAGGTTCCCCATAACAGCACTGACAACAAGTTTTCGAGCTCAACTATGAGGATCATCTATTCTAGATACAGCTGTGTCAGTAGTCCGCCGGGCTCCCAGCCCAAATACTCGCTCGAAGACTTATAGCATGCTGTTATCCCCACAAGAAATGTCTTAGACTAAATTTTTAGTTTATGATATTTCTTGGTAAAGACATTTCTTAACCCTCAGGTGCTAATGGTGGAACTGAAGCGCACGAAACGCGTGTACGCCATGAAGGTTATCAAGAAGGCGCTGGTTACTGACGACGAGGACATCGACTGGGTGCAGACGGAGAAGCACGTGTTCGAGACGGCGTCCAACCATCCGTTCCTGGTGGGGCTGCACTCCTGCTTCCAGACGCCCAGCCGACTATTCTTCGTCATAGAGTTCGTCAGGGGCGGCGATCTCATGTGAGTCTTTTGTACCTGTTATGATTTTTATAGATGGTACAGCTAAAGAAGGATCAAGGGCGGAAGGAAGGAAGCGGATACGAATATGCTTTGCTTCTTAATAAAGCTAATATTTTGCACTGAATCTAAAAGAAACGTTAACGAGATTCTTCATAATTTATTATTCGTGTAATTGTGTTGCGCCTCTCTGGTCTGACCAACACGCGGTTATACAATGTTTTCAGCGTTGTTGTGGTCCAGCGGCTTAGAAATAAGATAGCCAGTTCCTCCGTGGTTTAGGATTTCGGGAGAGGCCCGTTTCCGCCTTTAGTCCTTTATTATTAGTTAACATCAAGTGTGATGAGTTCTAAGCGTGTCCCTGTTGTACATAAAAATTAAAACCTCCAGGTTCCACATGCAACCACATAGGCGACTCCCAGAAGAAAAAAGCAGGGGCAAACCAGTTTCTGTAACGGGCCTGCAATAACAGCTTCGTGATTACACATTAGAGCAGTGGAACTTTTCAGAACTGTTGCCCGTTCTCTACTGTGTAACCACTGCTCTACTGTGTAATCACGAAGCTATTACACAGCATTTATTACATTAGATTATTACACAGCATTTATTACATTAGCAGGTTTCACATCCAGCGGCAGCGGCGGGGGCGGAGACGATTAATACTTGTTTGTACGACGTAACGTGTCATCCAGATCACGTAATGGACAACAATGTTGCGCTAAATGGTGTCATATTTGCGATGCGTTTTTCCAGTCTCAAAATGTAGAATACCATCATTCTGTCTCTGACTCTGTCTCTCTTTTCAAGAAGCTTCTAAAGGCTAATTATTGTTGTTATTTCGGCCTTTTTTTTATACAACAATGTGTTTTTTTAATTTACGACGGGGAGACTCTTAGCCTTCAACATACGTGATGTTAAGTATTGATAAAGCTGAAGATGGAAGCGAGTCTCTCCAGAAATCCTCAATCACTGAGACTGGCTATCTTATCTCTTAAAACTGCTGGGACACAACAATGTTAAAAACATTGTTGTAATGACGACAGACTTAGATAAGATGGTCGTAGCTAGCCAGCCGGATTTACAACAAGTCGTACCACCAACCAAAAATCTATCATCAATGCAGGTTCCACATGCAGAGGCAGAGACGATTGCCTGAAGAGCACGCACGGTTCTACGCGGCGGAGATATCGCTCGCGCTACACTTCCTGCACGAGCGCGGCGTCATCTACCGCGACCTGAAGCTGGATAATGTGCTGCTTGATCACGAGGGGCATATTAAGTTGACGGATTACGGCATGTGCAAGGTTGGTGGATGAACTTTTTTTAATAAGAAAGAGATCATTCTAGGTGTATGATGTTGGTCAATATTATTTATTAATTTTCAGGAGGGAGTCCGGCCTGGTGACACGACGTCAACATTCTGCGGTACTCCTAATTACATTGCGCCGGAGATTCTTCGCGGCGAAGAGTACGGTTTTTCCGTGGATTGGTGGGCATTAGGCGTGCTCACTTATGAAATGTTGGCCGGTCGCTCGCCCTTCGACATCGCACAGGCTGCTGACAACCCTGACCAGAACACCGAGGACTATTTGTTCCAGGTGCGTAAAACAGAGAACAAAATTACCTCATTTTCTACCACTTTTCTGCTTTCGACTGCCATTACTGACATTATTTTCAACATGGAAGACTCGTTAAATTGATATGGCGACAAATAATACGGACAATACACGCCTGAGCACCTTGTTGGTTACGGTTTACTCGACATCGCACAAGCTGCTGACAACCCTAACTAGAACACTGAGGACTATTTCTTCTAGGTATGTTGTAATATAAGTAGTTTCCTTCTCCGTGGACTGGTGGGTCTTATGAAATGTTGGCCGGCCGCTCGCCCTTCGACATCGCACAGGCTGCTGACAACCCAGATCTGAACACTGAGGACTATTTTTGGTGTCATTTGAACGTTCTACACGTAGCCAGACTGAAGATTCACCAGATTTGTTCCAGCCAGCGTGGCATGCGCACCGCGACTCGTTGTCGACCCTTATCTCGCGATGTCTGTCCCGCTTATGTCAGTTCGATGTGAGCAGGACAGATACTGCGCTTGTTCGAGAAAAGGGTCGAGAAAGCTTTGTCGAAGTACGCATACGTTGAGTCGTAAATTTTTTGAACATATTTAACTAAGGAGAAAAATGCTTCTACAACGTTATTGCTTTTTCTTTATTATTAGCTTCCGCTCGCGGATTCACCCGCGTGGTTCCCGTTCACGTGGAAATATCAGGATAAAAAGTAACCTAAGTTAGTCTCCGTCCGTCCAACTAACTCCTATGCCTAAAATCAAGTCGATTTGTTGGTTAAGATAGGATAGATAAGGACACACACACTTTGCATTTATAATATTAGTTAGGATTGTAATCTATTCTTCTTCTTATCGAATGAGGATTAGTGGCCACCTCAATCTATTGTTTATTATTTAACCTAACTAAATTATTTTCAGGTGATCCTAGAGAAAACAATCCGTATCCCCCGATCGCTGTCGGTGAAGGCGGCATCTGTGCTCAAAGGCTTCCTGAACAAGAACCCGGTGGAGCGGCTCGGCTGCGGCGAGAACGGGTTCATTGATATCGTCAACCATCCCTTCTTCAAGAGCATCGAGTGGGAGATGGTAACTATTGATGATGACTTTTTTATGAACAATGGCTTAGTCTTGATCATGCCTGATGTTAAGTAATGATAGGGCTGCAGGTGGAAACCGTGCCTCTCCAGGGATCCTCGTCCACCGAGGAACTGGCTATCTTAACTCTAACTGCCCGAATACAACAATACTGTAAGCATTGTTCCTCGACATCGCCAACTATCCCTTCTTCAAGAGCATCAAGTGGGAGATGGTATCTATTGTTGATGTTTTATTTATGACTAACGAGGAGACACTTAGCCTTCATCATACCTGATGTTAAGTAACGATAAGGCTGAAAGTGGAAGCGCGCCTCTCCAGGAATCCCCGTCCACCGAGGCACTGGCTATCTTATCTCTAACTGCCCGAACACAACAATGCTGAAAACATTGTTCCTCAACATCGTCAACCATCCGTTCTTCAAGAGCATCGAGTGGGAGATAGAAACTATTCATCACCATCATCATCTCAGCCACATGACACCCACTGCTGGGCTTAGCCCTCCCCAAGGATCTCGACGACGATCGGTCCTGCGCTGCCCGCTTCCAGCGGCTTCCAGCGGCTTCCCGCAAACGCGCACCAGATCCTCGGTCCCCCGATAGCTCAGGGTAGGCAAACCTTTATGCATCAACGTGCTATTTATTTTATAGAAATGTTTGATGAGGTCATAGACGTGCCATCAAATAATTTTGACTTAGTGATTATTAGGAATAAAATACTCAACCGACAAGAGCGCAGCTCTTAAATTTAAGAGAGAGAGAGATTATTAGGAAAATAATAATAATAAATATTATCAACTCATTATTTAATTTAAAAAAAGGTACATTTTGCAAAATTTCATTTACATGCGTAATTACAGAAAAAGTAAAATAATTGTGACTTCTGTTTTTGCAGAGATGATCTAGCTAGATAGAATGTCAATGTTAGGGTTATCACTATAATCGCGACGCGTGGCGGGCCTAGCCCAGAGCTATCAGTGGTGAAGGTCTATACATACCGATTCCCATCGGCTTACTTCTTAGAAGTCTCACCCCAGCGATCCACCATGCAGATCATATTATTTATGCCATTAATTACTGTCACAAATATAGTTACTGAATGCCAGGCAGTAACAAAGTGAACCCATTTTTTTTTACATTTTCATTACTTTCTAGTTTGGGTATTTTTCTGGGTGCGGCTTACCATCCCATATTTCGACTCCTCGCCTCTGCGAGCTATATACGATGCTCGACCGCTCCACTCGACGCTGTCCTCGCGACTACCGGTAACTCAAAGTTACCTGGGAGGCCTATTCTAGTCAGTTCAAAGACTGCTTTAGCGCATATCTATACGGGAATAGATGGGTAAATCTACGGGCAGTTTGAACGCCGTCATTGTCCTCGACATATAAAGTGTCATGCATAAGTGCGAACATAATAAAGGTTATGCTGCTAAACGCTACTCGTCTGGGACCTATATTCGTAACTGGACACGAGGACAGAATTTTATTACTCTAAAAATATAAAAATATGTTGAGGACAATGACGGCGTTCAAAACTTTCGTAGATTCACCCAGATGTTAAATAGACTGTGATTATTTTATACTCAGGCTCTACTGCCAAATCTATGAAAATTGTTGAATGAGAGCAATTTGTGTGATGTTGTCATTATAGAATGTTTTATGTATTGGTTCTTTATTCGTTCTAGTTGGAGCAGAAGCAAGTGGTGCCCCCGTTCAAGCCGCGGCTGGAGGGCGAGCGCGACCTGGCCAACTTCCCGCCCGAGTTCACCGACGAGCCCGTCCACCTCACGCCTGACAACGAGTGAGACAATATGCTTAAGGCTCATTTTTAAATGCCTAACTCATTTTGATATTTAAACTGATAACATGAAATTATTTGTTTTCTAATTTTCCGATTAAGGTTATTGATGAGACCTCACGCCTGATAACGAGTAAGACTTAATTACAATATGCGTAAGGCTCATTTTGCTCTGACACAAATAACATTCGTCGTCATCAGCCATTTTTAATGTCCCCACTGCTGGGGCACTAGCCTTCCTTATGGATGGATAAGGAGAACGGGCCATGACCCACCACGCGGCGGATTGGTGGGTTTTAACGACTGCAAACGCAGCCGGGACCAACGGCTTAACGTGCCTTCCGAAGCACGGAACTCGAGATAGTAAATTTTTAGTCACCCATCCCGTGACTGACCATTGCGAAAGTTGCTTAACTTCCACAATCGCAGGCCGAGCGCGCGAACCACTGCGCCACGGGGTCCTCAAATAACATTGCACAAGATAAATTTTAAAACTATAATATTGTTTTCTTTCTCACTCAAAACTATTAATGACTCAAGAACTCAAGATTATTGCAATATGAATTAGGCCCATTTTACAATAAAAAAAATATCTTGTATTGTGACAGCAAAATGTGAACGTATTTAAAAGCCCAACTAACTTCCCGCCCGAGTTCACCGACGAGCCCGTGCACCTCACGCCGACAACTAGTGAGACTTATTACAATATGCATACGGCTCATTTTGCTATGACACAAAAATGTTGTAAGGTGCAAAACAAATATTTGAAACTTACGGTATTTCGAATTCGCTCAAGATTACTAGTGATAGTGACACTTTTGTAATCAAGATAAATAACTAAGATTCGTTTTACAGTTACAAAAAATACATATACCTAAGTTGAACCTTCCTCTTCTATTCTTTTTTTTTATGAACAACGGGGAAACTCTATTGAACATTTCAATATATATATTTTTTTTACATGTTCGTTACATATAGCTCTGCCAACGCATGCTGGCACATTTTGACATCTTTCGTAACCTTACTTCAAATTCTTTCCATGTCAGCACGGTGATCGCGGACATCGACCAATCCGAGTTCGAGGGCTTCGAGTACGTGAACCCGCTGCTGATGTCGCTGGAGGACTGCGTGTGACAACACGCCTGCCTGCTGCACCCACACCGCCCCGCGCAGGTGTGATATAATGTGGTGTTTTACACACGACTATTCTACAGTACAGTATGAACCCGCTGCTGATGTCGCTGGAGGACAGCGTGTGACAACACGCCTGCCTGCTGCACCCACACCGCCCCGCGCAGGTGTGATATAATGTGGTGTTTTACACACGACTATTCTACAGTACATTATGAACCCGCTGCCGATGTCGCTGGAGGACAGCGTGTGACAACACGCCTGCCTGCTGCACCCACACCGCCCCGCGCAGGTGTGATATAATGTGGTGTTTTACACACGACTATACTACAGTACAGTATGAACCCGCTGCTGATGTCGCTGGAGGACTGCGTGTGACAACACGCCTGCCTGCTGCACCCACACCGCCCCGCGCAGGTGTGATATAATGTGGTGTTTTACACACGACTATACTACAGTACAGTATGAACCCGCTGCTGATGTCGCTGGAGGACAGCGTGTGACAACACGCCTGCCTGCTGCACCCACACCGCCCCGCGCAGGTGTGATATAATGTGGTGTTTTACACACGACTATACTACAGTACAGTATGAACCCGCTGCTGATGTCGCTGGAGGACTGCGTGTGACAACACGCCTGCCTGCTGCACCCACACCGCCCCGCGCAGGTGTGATATAATGTGGTGTTTTACACACGACTATACTACAGTACAGTATGAACCCGCTGCTGATGTCGCTGGAGGACTGCGTGTGACAACACGCCTGCCTGCTGCACCCACACCGCCCCGCGCAGGTGTGATATAATGTGGTGTTTTACACACGACTATACTACAGTACAGTATGAACCCGCTGCTGATGTCGCTGGAGGACTGCGTGTGACAACACGCCTGCCTGCTGCACCCACACCGCCCCGCGCAGGTGTGATATAATGTGGTGTTTTACACACGACTATACTACAGTACAGTACAAACCCGATGCTGATGTCGCTAGAGGACTTCATGTGACAACAGGCCTGCCTGCTGCACCCACATTTTTTTATATAAATGAAGTGTAAGTGTGCAGCTAACACGCTCTGAATTTAATTGCCAGTATTCCGTTGGCATTCTTTTCAAGCATCATTTTCAACGCTGAGCTGGAAAGAATGTGATTCAAATAAGAGCATGGTCAATAACTTTCAGATTGTGCAGCTAGCCTAAATCTATTAATAATGTCGCGGAATAGAATGGAAGCGAATTTTTGAGACGAAATTGTACATACTATATAATAAATTAAGTAAACGTTCAAATTATCTTTACAAAGAAGTCCGAAGATTCGAATGCGCGAGAGTTCTTTTTGAAATTGAGCTTCAGGCATAGCCCGTGCAATGAGATTTTGAAGCGCGATTATTTCCAAAAGTTTCTACGACATACTTAGGTTGTTCCGAAAATTGATAGACACAGAATAAATACAACCTCTTCTTTCATGAAAGTATTTTGAATTGACGGCTTATTTCAACACAAACCTCCTTTGTGAAAATCACTGGTTACCTATGTGTAGTTTTTTTTATTTATGTTTAAATATTATCTGTATCTCTTCTGTTTGCAACAATGGACGTCTCGCGGAAAGCTTTTCGTGCTATGATTTTCTATGATTATAAGCGAGGGTTAACCTTCAAGGAATCTCAAGAAAATTTACAAGCTGTTTTTGGGGAGTCTGTTCTTGCGTTAGCAAGAATTACTTATTGGTTTCGTGAATTTAAACGTGGTCGAGAGAACTTTAACGATGACCTCAGACCCGGCCGACCACCAACTGCAGTAACTCGTGTAAACGTCATCAAGGTAGAGTGGCTATTGCGAGAGAATAGATATATCGAGATCTGAACTAAACATCACAGGCAGTTTAAACTATCCTACATGAACACCTTAAAGTTAAGAAGCTTGCTTCGCGATGGAGAACTCGATTCTCTCACCGATGACCAAAAATGCCGTCGTGTTGATTGGTGCAAATTTATGTTAGAAAAGTTCGAAGGCGGAACTTCGCAATACGTATCCTACATTCTTACAACTGACGAATCATGGATATAAAGCTACGATCCTTTTACGAAGCCGCAATCCACGCAATGGTGTTTGAAGAGGAGGATTTGCCCACAAAAGTTGTTCGCGGTCGGAGCGTTAATAAAAAAATTATACCGGTTTTTTTTCGACGCAGTGGACTAGTAGTAGTCATTCCGCTAGAAGACCGTAGAACAGTCACTAGTGAATGGTGTAGTGAATTTTGTCTGCTTCAAGCTTTCGGGGAGTTGGATAGCGAGCGCCAAAGGAGCGGCGTCCGTGGCATTCTTTTTCACCAAGATAACGCGCCCGCTCTTACAGCTGCTAGAATTATGGACTATTTGACAACTTCGTATAAATGTTACCCCATCCTCCGTACAGCCCAAATTTAGCTCCATGCGTTTTTTTCCCCCACGGTAAAAAAAATGCTTCGTGAGCGAAAATTTACTGCAGACGAGGCCATCGAAGAATTTCGGCGGTTATTTTTCGAACTCTTGCAAGACACGTTTTTTAAATGTTTTGAAAGCTCGTTCACCCGAATGAATAAGTACATTGGGATCGGAAGGGAATATTTTGAAAAGCGTTAAATAAACTTTTTTTATATTCTATTTTTCATGTCACTAACTTTTTTTGGAACAGCCCACGTATGGAAATAGAATAAGCTAAGCTGCTTGCACTTTACTAGATCAAAAATTCTGCGATCGAGCTTTTTCATGTAATATTTCAACCGCGTAATGTACCTCTCTCACCGTCAGGCATACGGGTGCGAGTCGTCGTCGTCGGACTACGACTCCGTGTGCTCGTCGCCGCCGCGCCGCCACACGCTGCTGCAGCACGTGCTGTGCCTGCGCCCGCCGCCCGCCGACTAGCGCCCGCCCGCGCCCCGCGCCGCCCCCCACCACCGCCCCCCTATGCGCCAACACGAGACCTCTTTACTTCCCACGGAGGTCGAAAGCTTCGCGGCCTCTTCGGATGGCGCGGCTGAAGCCTCGCTTGCGATCGAAACCTCTTCGGTTAACGCTCCTGAAGTTACGCTTGCGACCTCTTCGGATAACGCTCCTGAAGTTCCGCTCGCGATCGCGTCCTCCTCGGATAGCACTACCGAGGTTAAAGTCGTGACCTCTTCGATCGACGCTCCTGAGATATCGACTTCCTTGGAGCGTTTAGAATCGGTGCCCTCTAGTGTAATAAATGGAAATGTAGCGTCTGTACACTCCCCGAAAAGCGTGGCGGCGCAAACGCGCGAAGAAAACGATGATTCGAATGTAGCGCCCTCTATTGAACCTAATGTTAGTGGCGATGAAGAACCTAATATAAATGAATCGGTTAACTCGTCTCCGGCTAGGCGTGATAAGAATGATGCGAAACCTGTAAGTCCAAACACTTCGCCGAGTATGGAAAAACGTGATATGGATACCGCGTCTGTAAGTTCGATGCGAATTATAGTTTCACCTTCTGCGAACCGTAAAAATAATTTAATGTCTGAGCGAACTAATTTAATACCGGTGACCTCACCGCGTGCGGTACCTTCTGATCTCTTAAATTCACCGCTATCTCATATGGAATGTACTTGCCGGAAAGCCCGTAGAAGCTCTTCCCGTACGGTAGCACCTTCCACCGGCAAAACGTCTACCGGAAAGAATAAAACTCGTTCTTCTTCTCATAGACGTGACTCTTTACCCAGTACGACGGGTGATTACGAGCCACTAGCGCCTATACGTGAGCATGACAACAAAAAGGAAACGACTCCAAATTATAGTAACCACACGTCTTTAATAACTACTGAAAGTGACGTGCCTTCTTTGGCACTTCGCAACGCTCTCGCTCCCTTCGTGAATAGTAAACGGGAAAATCAAATACCGTCAATACAAAGGCAAGAAACACAGGCGCCCTCTACAAGAAGGTATCGCGATCCGTCGAGAACACGTAAATACTCAAAACCTACGGTAAAAAGAGAAAATGTTACAGTATCACCCTCAAAGTCACGCGTGCGCGAAACGAAAACGGTATCACGAAAGAACGATGTTATAGAATCTTCAACCTTGTTGCGAGAACGAGAAATACTATTTTCGCCTAAAACTTGTAAAGAATATGAGGCAGCAGAGTTAGCTGCGCGGTCGCAAAAGTCAGTAACTCCACCTCTACCGGTGGTAGATCGCGACGCGATTGCACTTTCTGCGCTTTTGCAGTAATTTATAATGATAAAACTAGAGATAGTGTATATTCAAACCACATTTTTCATAAAAATCAAACGCATTATAAACTTATTTCGGTGTTTTGTGAAGTTCTTTCGATTTATGAAAGAAAGTTTCAACTAAAAATACAAAACATCTAAAACTACTAACAAATATGTTTAATATTTGTGGGTTATTTTGTTTAGTATGAATAATACAGTTTATTTAATTCTTAACGTTTTGAGAAGATACGCGATTCAAATCTCTAATTTAAATTAACTACTTACAATTTCAGCGTAATACAGAGGGCGCTACTCACAAAAGAAGTCATTAATTTATGAAATTTAAACTAGAGGGCACTGGCGCCACACTTAAATGATATCACAAGGTACGAATAATAGTTCACAACTTCACAACATACATAGTAAAAAAAATCATACCTTATTTTAACGTAATTTATTATTGTTATTGTATAACTTGAGGAAATTTTCTTTGAAACCTGTTTTAAGGATATAAATGTTATGTTAATATTAACACTTCAAAACATTCTAACTTAAACTATTAATATATTCTAAAATGATATTTTATAGTCAATTGTATGATTGTTGTGTCCGACTGTGTTATATTTGATAACAAATAAGGATTTGAAAGAGAACAAAATGTGAAAATATTCAATACTATGCAAGAAACTCGATAATAAAAAAATACTTCAAATGTATCAATCTATTTTCTTCTATAAAATAAAAGTGGTATCTATATTTAAAAAATAATAATCGTTTTCTTTAATAAATTCAATCAAAACAAGTCGCGTTTCTTGTGTCGTGTGACTACACTGTAAGACACTATAATTGGCTTCCAATTTTTATAAAACATTATAAATAATTAAGTGTTTAAGTGGTGCTTTAGTGCTGATTTATTCGTCTGTTTAATCTTTTATGAGTACTTCAAAGTTGGTGTTAATCATTACTTGAATATTGGCACGTTATTGTATACTTTTATCGTGTATTGGAAATATTCTTCCACATTTTGTGAAAACAGTTAATCCGTTCTGCACTAAAACTTCATCAAAAGTCCTATTTAACTTCTTTTGATTATTGAAAATTACAGGTTTGTAACATATTCGCATGCAAAAGAAAACAAATCAAAAAGTTATAAATGTACTAATTATTTAGAAAGAATAACGTTAAACTGTAATTATAAAAAAACAAGTTTCCTCTTGCAAGCGAATATGTGTCCTATCTAATCTGACTCGAATTATGGAATTGAAGTGGATATGGTCAGCCAAGTTAGGTGCTCGGTTAGATTGCTATATGGAACAACGTGAACCTTGCGGTAGGGAGCAGCAAAAGCGATGGCGTCACACATTTATTAAAATTGTAGATCACTTTACTTCGAGGACGAATCCTCTGGAGAGATTAAACGCTTCTTGTACATAAACAAAATTTTACCTTATGTAATACGAGATAAGACTTAATATTTTTGAAACTATTGTAGTGTCTATTTATCCTTTCTTTGAGAAAGGTCGAGTAAGTAATATTGGTGTATAACGAATAATGTGACACAGGTGTCATCGCCAAACCTCGACCGGCGTTAGGCTTAAAGGCAAAATTAATCTTTAAAGCGACTGTCTAAAGTTCATTTCGTTGTAACGTTCGTTGTGGCAAATATATTGAGTGAACTTCAGACAGTTCCAGTGTTGTATGCTTCAAATTAAAGTGTCAAAGCCTTAGAACGAACGCCCTGCGATGTTTGCGCTTCCCAAATCCTTCAAAAAATGGGGCAGGGATAGATATATGTTGAACTGTCTTTATTATTTTGAGCAATAAATATGTATTATTGTAGTGTATTAATGTGGATACCGAGACAGGTTCTCATGTCGAAAAGGCACGTAAGGAATTAAATGTAGATCTTTTGAGGCCCTGAGGCCCGAGGAGCGTATAGCCCTAATCCAAAATAGTATATTCCCTAGACGCCTAGATTTAAGCTAGTTTCGTAGCCTTGGCATTTTATTCACGTGTCGTTTACTGACCAACATTTTGTTTAATGTACAAATAATGTTTATCACAATATACTTACGTTAAAAACATCTGTAAATGGCACGCGACATTTATATGCTATTATAATGCATTTAGTGGCATAAATTCTTGCATAACAGATGAAGTATTTAATTAACTAAATGATAAGTTAGTGCACATTCTGATTTCGAATGAAACAAATTATAAATAATTAATGAATGCAGTTTATATGCCACCTAGTGTATATTATATTCCATTCCCTATAGTAGATCCTGTTGTCCTTTATAGCTAACACCACTCGTTTAGGTAGCCAACGAATTTTATAATAAAGAAAATATAATATTGAGCACTGAAACAAATTTTAAAATCGTGTACATTATAAACAAATAACTCGTAAAATACATTGGTTATAAAGTATTATAACAAAATTTATTGTTAAATGTAGAAGAAAAGACTTACTATATGAAGAGATAATTATGTTGGAGGGGTCGTTGGTGCGCGGGCGCCGAGTGAGCTCAAGTGTCCACAAACTATTCTAAATAGAGTGTAGTACCTTATCTTAGACATTTTGCACCGATATTATAGTGATTAACACTCTCGCGTCGGCTCCGTTCGATACCTATCCAACCTGTGATCCTGTCGTGGACTCACTTGGTTAACAGCGACTATTCGAAAATGTACTCTGTCGTTCAATCATTGAGGTCTAAAATCGCTAGTACATTTTGGAATGACTTTATTATAGGCATGACTTTTACTTAATATATCCATGTTGTGGTTATACCCAATATTGTATTTTATTGATGTGTTGCTGATTCGGAAATTGTGGGCGTGGTCCGGTTGAACGGAATTGTATGTATTTTCTATCGGGCAAAAACAAACTGTATTATTATAAAGATAGGGTTTGTATTCGTTCGAACTGTCGGTTAAATTTTTCAAGAGATTATTGTATTCTTAATATTTGCTGTGGCGTTGGCGTTTCGCATTGTCGTCGGCCCGTTGTCTGCGCATTTAGTTTAACTTTGTATTATTTTAATTAAGTATTTATATTGTAAGCGACAGTATTTTGGTACTATTAACGCTTTAGGTGTATTTAGTTAACATTCCAACGTATCTATGAACCCATTTGTTATGTTTTAAGCGAGTTGCTGATTTTGACTGCTGGCCAGATTGCATGGAAACTTACGATCGATATGAAATCGGCAGCTTGTGTTCACAAACGTTAAGTTTGAATCATACAGATGTTTTATTAGCAAATTTATAAAGTATATAACTGCATGACAAGTTACAAACCATTTATATTAATTAAAGTTATAAGAGGAATTGTTAAACTATTGCCACTATAGAACGACTAATGTAACTAGTTTTAAGTGTGTTTAGTTACGGTTGCGTAAATACACAGAACCATAAGTTGAAGCGATTACGTACGTTGGTTTGACCTTTGATTTCCGTACATAGTGTACGAACACCAGTAAGTTACTTAAATTTCGTTGTGAAAGCTTGCTGCGTGAGTGCGACTCTGTCTATGGACTGGGTTATCTTGGAATACTGTACTATTCTATGCTTAACTGAAAATAAAGAAAGATTAATCCGATCTACTTTGTTTTATTATCCTATGTTTTTTAATAACTGGGGCCATACATACATACCATCAACTGTATTGCGAATCATTTTAGGTAGTAAGAGTGAGACGCCGCTATACGCGCCGTATACAGCATACCGCGCTCTCAACCTAAAAATAACCTAAAATGAATCTCATTACAGTTGATGGTAAGGCCCCCCAAAAAGGCTAAATCTGTGACCTGTAAAATACCTATAAAATAAATACCTATTTAGTTGATGTTGTGCCGGTTCAAAGCACCCGAGAGTCTCTGGTACTAAAATTGACCTTTGATGATAATGGCCGTCGTACTGCTTTTACGTATCATAAGATTTACAAGTGAAAACCGTTGATTTATAAGACATTTTTACTTTATTAAATGGTTTGTTTTGATACTTTTCCTTATAAAATAAAAGTACTTTTGTTGACTATGTGTCATTTGGGCGATTTTTTTTTGTACCCTTTTTTATTTCTCAGTGGAACGTAACGATACTTCGCGGCTCTAAACAAAGAGACAGTGCTTTGGTTTTTTGTTCTTTCTTTTTTAAAAAAGCGATTCCCGACTACATGACACAACGTATTAAAGAAAAGTAAAGGACTTTAAATAAACACATAACTACCGTAAAATCACTGTCATCAGTGGAATTACACAAACAACTCGTCGATTTTTTAGCGTGTTGACCGGCGACACGCGCCACTCACATTATAAAAAATAGAACGGGGCGTTAAGATACGGGCTTCAGATTACTGCTAGGCTAAAAAATACAACAATATTGGTAGTAATTTCATATTAAAATGAGAAAAAAATTACGTCACTCAGGTGAAAATTCCACATGTGACGTATTTTTGTTTTGGAATTGATACATTATCTTCGATCAATTTCGTTGATTATTGTATTGAAAGTAGCAAAAATACTTAGATTAGTATATAGTTGTCGTTTTGTGAAATATAGAAAATGAAGTCTTGTTTTCGTTGACGACGACGTAGGACATGGCTAAAATATCAGTTATATGATTTTCATAATTCAATAAAATATAAATAAATTGCTTCTACTTAGAATAAAAGCAGTTAAGTAGTAGCTTGATTCAATATATATATATCCATAGAAAATAAGATTTGACGTCAAAGGTTGTCTATGTATATACCGAAAACAATAATGGTACCGATGGGACACGCTAAAAAATGGCTGGGTACAAAAAACTAAAATTGCCGATTTGTAGTTCCTAATACCCTCACGACTGCACTCGTTGCTATTAGCGCCAATATGGCGAAATTTGGCCTTAATTGTAATAAAAAAGCACACGGTACCAGTAAAAGAATAGAATGTATAGGAATATGTACGGAAGCATCTCAAAATATATGCGAGATAAACATATTTTGAGATGCTTCCGTATCCGTTCATAATCAATACTTTCTATTCGTCGATTTTACCGATAGTGACGTCACATCCATGCGACGTCATACCTCACCCCACCCACTACCATGCACACCATACCGGCCGCCATTGCTGGATCAACCCGTTCCCGCGAATCCCGCGCTCATTGGCGCCCTCGATTTGCAATCGTTCGTTCACATCTAGATAATAGTTATTCTGCAGCTCTTTGATTTAACTTATTCCGTTTTTTAAGTTGTTCCGTAAGCATTTATTTGGTTTTAAAACGTAAGACGGCTTATATTGGGTCTTGCAGTTGATGACAGAATCACTACAGAACTTCAGAGAGCGGGCGGGCGGTAGGCCGATACTCGAAGTCCTCCAGAAGCTTTTCAATTCCGTCATCGTCGAGGGCAAATCGCCGAAGGCTTGGAATATAAGTGAGGTGATTTTGTTCTTCAAAAAGGGAAGAAGAACAAAAGAGAAGAGCCGTTTGAAGAACTTCAGACCCATCTCACTTCTAAGCCATGTCTATAAGTTGTTTCCGAGAGTCATTACGAATCGTTTCGCTCGCAGGTTCGACGATTTCCAGCCTCCCGAACAAGCCGGATTCCGAAAAAGCTTTAGCATTATAGACCGGTGCCAAGTAGACTACAGGTATATCGCGGTGTTAGGGTACTTATACGTACATGCCACCATGTCGGTCCAACTACAGAACCTGAGCACAAATCCCATCCAACTGCAGCGAGGTGTGAGACAGGGAGACGTAATTTCTCCGAAACTGTTCACAGCTGCGTTGGAGGACATCTTTAAGCTCTTGGACTGGAAAGGACTCGGCATCAAAATTAATGGCGAGTATCTGACACATCTTCGCTTTGCCGATGATATAGTTCTTATGGCTGAAACCTTAGAAGACCTGAACACAATGCTCCAAAATCTCCGTAGTGCTTCCCAATGAGTGGGGTGAACTTAGGATGAACATATTAATATAAGACGATAATCATGTCGAATTTCCATGTTGTACCCACTCCAGTTCACGTTGGGAACACTACACTCGACATTGTTGACCACTACGTTTACCTTATGCCGGCGCTACACATTGGCCAACATTGTAGCCAATTCATCATACTATACTGGTTTTGTAGCAAATAATGTTTTAATAGTTCTTACCAAGGAGGTAATGTACGTTGCATTGGCCACAATGTTGTCCAATGTGTAGCGCCGGCATTAGACAGACAGTCCAGTTAGGTAAGTCCAACTTCGAGAGAGAGATCTCACGTCGTAGGTATACAATTTGGATGGGCAGCATTTGGGAAGCTCCGTAAAATCTTCACGTCCAACTTACCTCATTGTCTCAAGACGAAAATGACCAGTGTGTGCTGCCAGTGATGACTTATGGCAGTGAAACGTGGTCGCTAACTATGGATCTGATAAGAAGGCTCAAGAGTGCAATGTAGAGAGCTACGCTCGGCGTTTCCTTAAGTGATGGAATCAGAAATGAGGAGATTCGTAGGAGAACTAGAGTTACCGACATCGCTCGAGGGATGGCTCAGCTGAAGTGGCAGTGGGCGGGACACATAGAGAAAAGAACCTATAGTCGTTGGAGCGGAAAGGTTCTGGAATGGCGACCTCGCACAGGACGACGCTCTGCGGCGCGTGTGTGTGAGCGTGTCATATCGGCCGAGTGCAACGACTGTTAATTATTGGAACGAAGTTCCTTATCGCGCGTTGCGAAAGGGGGCTAGACGGAAAAAATTAAGACCAAAAGTTGTAACAACACTTTTTGCTATAGTTGTAAGCCGTGCGGCGTGCGCGTGTTTTTATCTCTCTCTCTCTCTCTCTCATGGAAAGCGAGAACTTCGTTCCATCCGGGTGTCCCTTGCCACCTCTCCAGTTTTTTTTTGTTTTTAGACTGTGACGCGACCAACGCAGCCTTACGGCTGAAATTAATAACCTATCTGTAGATATGGATAGGGCTAACCGACATAGTTGCCTAGGATACTGGCTTCGTTGCCTAGCAACCGTCGTTATTTTGTTCATATTAACAAAAATGTCCTAGGCAACTATCTCAGATTGCCCAATCTATATCCGATAGGTTATTAATTCGGGCGTAAGTGTATTAGTGAAATGAGAACACACTAGAACATAACTAGTGTCGGTGTATCACACTAGATGATGCGACACATTTTATCTTTTATGTACTTTTTTCCTTCTTTTATGTGAAATTTGCTATTACAAGTATTTAAGGTACTGCCCTCACACTACCGTCTTTTCTTTCCATCTTGTATTGTATATCAGCTTGCTATCAGTGTAATGTATTATATTATTTATGTATGTAGGTATATAAAAGAGGAGTCGGAAATAAAATCACTGTATCCGATTATAAGATTTATTGCACAACATAAATGCACGTACAAGTAACTTCCACACAAACAAAAACCAAATCCGCATTTTTACTCACCAGTAATATAATATGGGTAGGAAAACTCGCACTAATAACTGTGATGTGACGTCACGAAATCTTATATAATCCTACTATTATTACAGCCAAGCATTCACAATGTTCGTTATCAAGGTTTCTAAAGTAGTATATATTTAGTAATTCGTAATATACTCAAGTTTATTTTGTAATAAAACGTATACACCACAAAGTTGCCAATCTTTGGGTCATGTAATTATAATAATAAACAATATTGATTAAATAGGGGAGATCTCATGATTCCTTATAATATTATTACACTTGTTTGTAGTAAATATGGTATTATACAGGTATAAGGAATGATTTTGACATTTCATAATACTTTGAAAGGACAACAGATTAACTAACAGGTTACATATAAATAATCACGATAATTACCTATTATAAAGCATCTAGTTAATATATGAATGTAAATAGACCTCTCTTTTTTATAGTTACAATAAATTAACAAAACAATCTTTGAGATTTAACACGACGCTTACAGGAATTGCTTAGACTCTAGAATATCTCCTGGGATCCACATAGGATAGGTGATCCAATTGTGGCCAATTAAGGCCCTGTTGTAACCATTTGAATTTTATCCTTATTTCCATAGTGTTAGGTTGAAAATGGTCACAACCGGGGCTTCTACCCTTCATTTCCTCCCTGTAACACAACACCACTACAACATCAACACGTGGTCCATTATGGCATCCCTATAGCAAAGGTAAATTGTAAATATTCGAAAATACAGATTCATTTAATACACAGTACAGGGGGCTTACCATGACCTCATGCAATTATTTTTATGTTATTTTCGGTTAGTAAGAGTGACTTCTCACAACCTTAGAATAACCTAAAAAGAATCGCACAAGAAATCGTAGCAACTATTCTAAAGGTCTCGATTGAGACAAGCAAGCTTGACCGATACGATATCCATACATCCATAGCAACGTTTATAACTTCAATCAAACTCAGTTGACATATCCAGTAGCTGATGGTGCTTCTAAACGAGCCATTTTCCTGCAATTTCTGGCCGGCAACTATTGCGGTCTCGCGCTGACTTTATACGCTAAAGCAAGATGCATATAGTTGGCGGCCACACATTTATGCAAAGTCCCGCTTAGCATCACCATTTCAGAAACATGCAAGCACATAACACAAAAAAGAGTACTGAAAGTCGCCTCTACAACAGACATGTTGCTATCACAAAACGTGAAGAAATAAATCGTACAAAGGGAAATGTATGGACTGCTTCTGTGTTTCACGCAAAAGGGTGAGGCGGAGCGGGACAGTAAACTAACTTCTAACTTCTTTATGTATTTGTTTTTTTTTTTTATGAACGACGGAGAGATTCTTAGCCTTCATCATACCTGATATTAAGTATTACTAAGGCTGAAAGATGGAAGCGAGCCTCTCTCCCGGAATCCTCAGCCACTGAGGAACTGGCTATCTTATCTCGAACTGCCGGAACAGTTCGAGATAAGATAGAACAGAACAGAACGCCATTACAACAATGCTGAAAACATTGTTGTAATGGCGTCAGGCTTAGATAAGATGGTGGTAGATAGCCAGGCAGACTTACAACAAGTCAACCCACGCTGGGAATCGAACCCGGGATCAGATACCGGTGGTTGTACCACTAGACCACAGAGGCGGTTAATTCTGTACATGCAAGTATGGACTTCAACATCATAAGCGTAAGGTATACATTTACTACTACTTTGAAATCGGACGAACTATTCTGCTCTACATTCTGAACCAAGATTTCTCGTCGTTATTAACATTGCTATTAAAGTTATGTTTACAATTTTACATAAACATTAACCTTTAGACGTCCGCTCGACAGCCCGGGCTGTCAGGGCTGTCAATTGCTGTACCCGTCTATTCCCGTAGACGGGTACAGCGATTGACAGCCCTGACAGCTCGGGCTGTCGGCGGATGTCCAAAGGTTAATCTTGACTAAAACGTCATTGTTACAAACTTTTAGCTAATAGTAACAATGTGAACAGTAAAATTACATTTACCAATAAATAAACGTCAAAGCTACAGTAACGCGATTCTGAGATATTGTAATAGTTCTAATAAAAATTCTATCTATTTTAAACAATTATATGCAGTGTTAACTTAACGAAAATATAGATTAAACATTAAGCGCAGACTTAAAATCAGAAAAATAATCTTTAATACATTAATGAGCGACTAAAATTCTTTATGTTCAGATCAAAATCACAATAAATATCTTGTACATCACATTACATCACAGAACCGAAGTAACACAATAATAACTCAATATAATACTCTATATAACTCATGATTTATCATGTGGAATAATTTAAAATTTATCTAATGCAGCGACACCAATGTTTAAAATATGTTGTATAAATTATGATAAATTTTAAAAATGTTATGAAGTGCAAAGGTTTTTTCCGTAATCAGTTTCAAAAATACAATCTAGTATTGATTGCTAAATAGTAGTTCTGATTTTTACCTAACATTTGATTGAGACTGCTATTGATTTATTAACATTATTACGAAAAGCGGAATTGTTTACCATATTTTACCATATTTGTAGTTGTTTGCGAGCTCTCGATATTTCGGAGCAGTCGCATGCGCATCACGGAGTAACTCCAACAATTACAAAAACGATAAAAATCCCGTTTTTCGCAATAATAAATATAATTTTCTTTCTTTATTTCTTTCTTTCTTTCTAATGTGAGTGATAGTGACCAAGAAAGTTTAAAGATTATTTCCATTTATTACATGACGTTGATGAAGCCACGGCTTCCAATAATACAAAATATGTTAACCTTAACACGGCCGCAAAGTAAAACCAAGCACTACGCTATTTTGAACAAAAATCCAAGTTAAATAATCTTTTTAAATCACCTTTGCACTAATTAGTTTGTGCATATAAATACCACTGCATGAACAAACAACATTTAGAATTCAAATTACCTATACGAGTATAATTCTTAGACGATACGATAAATTATGATAAAAGAACGATACCTGACAAGTACAAGTATTTGAATAATCACAATTCCTATACGACGTTTAATGAAAACGGTATATATATTTTTTTATATTAAAGGAAATTTTAATATAATAGATCAGGGCCCCTACCGCGAATGTGACGTCGGCATCGACATAGACTTCATTTGACAGATGGATGTGACATATTGCTCTTAGTCTTTGGTAAGTTTTTATTAGTGTGAAAAAGAAGCAGCTTGTCAAATGAAGCCGATTTCAATGCCGACGCCACTTGCGCGGTACGGCACCAGAAATTAAACAACCTCTTATTTACAGTTTAATCTCGAATACTTAAACGCAATGAGTAGTGATCATAAAATCCGGTTTAAATAAAGAAATTAAGTCCATGTTTAAAACTAATATGCTTATTGTTCAAGTCGACTTAAGTACATCTGTTTTTTATACATTTTCTTTCTTTTTGAGATAACTTAAACACAATACTAATATAATGAATGTAACTGTAATACTGAAATAAAACCCCATAGAAATAATATGGCTTAAACAGTAATTAAAAAAATACATAGTACAGTATTTATATCGATTAGATAACTCGTTGATCTTGCATCCGTCGTAATACAAAGCGTAAAAATTAATGAGTTTATGAATAAAATGTTGCTTATGATTATAACAGATCAAGATAGTTACAATTAAATTCTAAAATTTTAATATTTTATGTTGTAAACTTTTATATTTAGAGGAGCCCGTGGCACAGTGGTTCACGCGGTCGGTCTGCGATTGTTGAGGTAAAGCAACTTTCGCAATGGTCGCTCACGGGATGGGTGACCAAAAATGTATTATCTCGAGCTCCTCCGTGCTTCGGAAGGCACGTTAAGCCGTTGGTCCCGGCTGCATTTGCAGTCGTTAAAACCCAGCAATCCGCGTTGGGCCCACATGGTGGGTCATGGCCCGTTCTCCTTATCCATATAAATGGATGGAAGGCCTATGGAAGGCCAGTGCCCCAGCAGTGGGGATATCAAAAATGACTGATGACGATGTTGTTAACAACATAAAATTGCTATTAAATATCTTATAATTTAAAGCAAAGAGTTCCACGATATAATTTTCATCATCTCAGTGTCATTTTACAAGAGTTTTATCAGCAGCATTGGAGATTAACGAGATAGCTAATTTTTCATTTACTGTGATAATCTAATAAACAGTGATTAAGCATGGTATACTGTAGAAAGTCAAATATTATATGACGGCCTAATTTAGAAACACCTGTTTCTTTGAATAATGAAAACTAATATAAATTTACCATTTACGAGAAGAACCTACATAGTTTGGCGGTAACAATCGATATTGATCTGTATGTCCAATGGAAACACTTTCATATTATATATTTTTTCTATTCGGCGCACTTTATATTTCTAATAAAATAGTAATTATCCATAAGACTTGACTATAGAAAACTTAACTTTTCAGAGTTGCCATCTCTAACGTATTCGCAAATAAACGAGTGAAGACTAGATAGACTGAAAAGTATGAAGAAAATTAAATTATATTAAATTTTAAGCTCAAACTTTAACTTTTTAATTTTGCATTTTACAATGCTATTTTTATGTGATAATTTTTAATCAAGTAAATATACAAGAAAAAAAAGCAACTTGTCTCATGTCGCCCTGACGGGACTCGAACCCGCATCCTTGGGAATCCGGCCCAATGCACTGACCAATTATGCTACAGACACCTACGAGAACACGTTGAAATTCTCTAGTATTTTAATTTTGCATTTTACAATGCTATTTTTATGTGATAATTTTTAATCAAGTAAATATACTAGAAAAAAAAAACTTTAAGTTACATTTTGACAATAAATTGGCATGCATAACCACTGTTTATTATAATTGCTAGTATGGTCAACAGTAGGTCGGGCCATACAGACCTGTCAAATTACTTCAATCGACTTTGAACCCAAAGACTTGAACCGTTGAGCTAGAAATCGGCTGAAGAAATTTGACTTTTGCATAAGCCGTAGTAGCCGTTGACGCTTACTTGTCCCCGTTCTCGTGTGCGAGCTTGGGTTTCTTAGTGGGCGGGCTGGCGGCGAACATTGCGCCCGAGCGGAGCTCATTCATCAGGGCTGGCACCTGGAAGATTAAGATGTTCATTTATAGGATAGAAGTGGCTTTGATGGTTATGCCCGTAAGGTCAAAAACATTTTCAGTCAAATAGGTAAATTAATATTATTTTTAAAACTTTTTTGAGAGTTGGTTTTTTAGGGTTCCGTACCCAAAGGGTAAACCGGGACCCTATTACTAAGACTCCGCTGTTCGTTCGTCCGTCCGTCCGTCTATCTGTCCGTCTGTCACCAGGCTGTATCTCATGAATCGTGATAGTTAGACAGTTTAAATTTTCACAGATGATGTATTTCTGTTGCCATTATAACTAAAAAACTAAATAAAAACATATTTAAAGGGCTCACATACAACAAACTTTTTTGCCGTTTTTATAGATAATGGTACGGAACCCTTCGAGAACGAGTCCGACTCGCACTGAGCCGGTTTAAAATTTTCAATTTAAGTTTTATTTTGGGCTTTTTAAAAGTTTATTATTAATGTCAAATTGACCGAAACCAAAACTCTAGTGGTAGGTTTATGTACATGTATAGGTATATAGGTACTTACAATAATGCCATCCACGAAGATGCACCAATTTTTTGTCGAGGCGTGCGGGGAGTGATACCTGAGCGTATTGTTGTATATTTATTGAAGTGTGCGCGTGCACCTATAAGTTATTAGTGTGTAACCAATACAGCACAGAAAACATAAGCGTAAGCATGCACAGATATGCTATAAACGATAAGGACGAAATGATGGGGCGCGTCTTCGTGGATGGCACGATCTTGTACCCAGATAATTCCCTAACTCAAAACAGTTACCCTGTACTGCAAGAGCAGCAACGGCGACAGCGAGAAGAAATCCCGTTTCAAATTATTCTACCATCTAAAACTCCTAGCTTAACCTTCAATAAAGTTACCTTATGTTCCAGTTGCAGATAGTTCAGTGGTGGCAGTGCGAGGCAGGCTCTCATCAGGTTCTCGATACAAGCGCGCTGCTTGAACAGCGCGTTCACAACGGGCGCGCCGTCCGGGACCATCGGTGCCTTCAGCAAATAAGATAAGGAGGACAGCACGCTGTGCATCGGCTGCCAGTCTGGGAGGACAATAAAACATGTCACTTAGGCCCGTATTACAGAACGTTACTCGAGCAGTGTTCTGTAGGGCAAGCACGAAAACTATCGTAATAGTATCGAGTAAGTATCGAGCACGTAATGTCAAAAAATATATAGGAAAATGTAGTTGCGTTGACGTGGTACAGGTTTCTAAGAAACCCATTTCAGGCGCCAGTCATGTGGCGAAGGTTTTTCGTGGTGCTTTGCCTCTGGAGACTGCAAAACTTGGGTTTTTAACAATGGAGAAATGCCTAGACTGATATCGGATGTTATTTTAATGGTTGGAGAGTATAAAATATATCCATGACATGTAAAAGCAACAAAAGCATGACAGCCAACTGATCTGATCAACATTCTAAAAGATGTTACATTTTAATGCTATTTCCCGATTTTTTTTTAACTTATCCATACATTTTTTAGAATGTTGATCAGATCAGTTGGATATGTACAGGAATCTGGATCTCCTCCATTCGCTCCCTGGATAGCCATTATCAGATCATAGCTCGGTCAATCCTTGGCAGAAAACCAAGGCTCCAAAATTACCTAGTTTGTATTAAAATCGGCTAGTGTCGTTAATTATGTGACCACCACTGTATATGTAAAGCTGTAGCTTCTGTTGACTGTACATAATAAAAGCAGTTTTCCTATAGCAAATGTACACTAACCAACCTCATCCTAAGAGCCTATGTGGTATAGACAGTACACATACCATTGCTCGGCGGCGCCTTGAAGTTGACCCTCGTGAAGAGCTCAGCGAGTAGTACAAGATCGAGTATAAGCGGGACGGCCAGTAGAGAATCTTCGCACGTGTTGTGGACGGCGATGGTGTTGGTCCCGTGGAGGAGGATCTCGGAGGTGTACTCATCCATAGCGCGTTTGGAGTCGCCTGGTAGTGACAAGACAGGAAAAGTAAAGTAAAAGATACATTTCAAAGTTGTTCAGAAACTGACATAAATTAAATAAGAATGAGCGGGACGGCCAGTAGTAAATCCTCAGTGGTTGATCCAGTCCGGTGCAGAAGGGTCTCCGAGTTATTCTCATCCATAGTGCGCTGGGACGCTGGCAGTCGCCTGATATGTCTGTACATATCAACAGCAGCTACGGTTTTACATTTCGTCCCCTTAGTGGTAAAACCGATTATCTGCACTTTTTTTTTGCAAAATTTTGTTATAATAAATTCTCAAATTATTGTCAAGATGGCAAGGTAATATACACCTTAACACATAGTTATAATAAATTCTCAAATTATTGTCAAGATGGCAAGGTAATATACACCTTAACTATGTGTTAAGGTGTATATTACCTTGCCACCTTAACTATGTGTTAAGGTGTATATTACCTTGCCATCTTGACAATAATTTGAGAATTTATTATAACAAAATTTTGCAAAAAAAAAAAGTGCAGATAATCGGTTTTACCACTAAGGGGACGATTTGAAACCGCCGCTATTACGAGCGATGTAAGCGCGTTCTCAAGATCAAAGTGTAAAGTCTAACTGCTGTTGACTGTACAAGAAAAAACCCTTCAGGAGTTTCTGTACTAAGTCATTCAGTCTGGAGAAAAAACTGGCTATATCAAATAAGAACGAGCGGGACGGCTAGTAGCGAGTCCTCGCACGTGTGCTCGTCCATAGCACGCTTAGAGTCGTCTGGTGGTAACAAGACAGGAAAAGTAAGGTAAAAGATAAATCTCAAAGTTGTTCAGAATCTAGAGCAAAAAACTGGCTGTATGAAAGAGATAAGAATGAGTGATATAGCCAGAAAATAGTGTTGGTGCTGCACTTGTCTATAGCCCGCTCGGAATCGCCTGGTGGTGACAAAAACGACCGTACAGGAGTTTTAAGAATATAGTTATTCAGAGTAAGAAAACTGGCTGTATGCAAGAAATAAGAAAGAGCAGGACGGCTAGTAGCGAGTCCCGCACATGTTGTCGACGGCGATGGTGTTGATCCCATGGAGGAGGATCTCAGAAGTGTACAATTCAATTCAATCCAATTCAATCGTTTTATTGCTTTCCATAAGTAGGTACAGGTGTACAGATGTACTCGTCCATGACGCGTTTGGGGTCACCTGACGTGTAGAAGAATGGGCTTTCAAGAGCTTTTGTAAAATAAGGTAAAAAGGTACAACATTATCTTCTTTTATTTTAGTTTTTTAGGGTTCCGTACCCTGAGGGGAAAACGGGACCCTATTACTAAGACTCCGCAGTCCGTCCGTCCGTCTGTCTGTCCATCTGTCACCAGGCTGTATCTCATAAACCGTGATAGTTAGACAGTTGAAATTTTCACAGGTGATGTACTTCTGTTGCCGCTGTAACAACAAATACTAAAAAACAGAATAAAATAAATATTTAAGGGGGCTCCCATACAACAGACATGATTTTTTTACTTTTCTATAGAAAATGGGACGGAACCCTTCGTGCGCGAGTCCTACTCGCACTTGGCCGGATTTTATTTATAGTAGGAGTGTTTGAACACAGTTTTTTATTATTATTATGAATGGGTTCGCTCTTGATCCTAGTCTAGCCCGGGGACTAACGACAGGATCTAAGAAGGAGCGAGCTAACCCAGAAGGTGCCTATTCACGTGAATATTGAAGTACTTACCAACGTAGGGCACGTATTTAATGACGACCACGTGGTCGGGCTTCTCGCCCGGCTTGTACAGGATCTGGTTGGACTCCACCATGTCGTCCACAACATTGCTCTTCGTTATCTAAAGACAAAATTAATAGGTAATAAAATTATCTCTAGCTAGCAGTCCTTCGCAGTCATGTGTTATGATGATATGACTCTTTAAAAGACTGGTCAAAACTTTCTGTTACTTTTAACATTTTCGACAGAAATGGCATTAGGCGATTCACCCACTGGCCCCGCGCCCCGCCAACGCCGACGCGGCGACGGAGAAGCAGGAGTTGTATTTTTGAAACAATCGAATTTCTCTTCGCAAGAATCGCAATATTTGTAAGTTTACCGCCTTATTCCATCCCTTGGATTTTGTTTGACAATCAAGAAACTTCAAAAAAGAAGGAAGTTATTTTATTGTGTTATGTCTCCTACCCTATTACTCGATCGACGGCAAGAGCCAAAATTATCTGTATAAAATCATCTTTAAAAAAATCATTGCGAGCGAAAGAAAAACGTAGAATGCGCCAGCTATAGGTCGGTTACCGAAAGCTGGCGCGTTATCAGTACTCACACTAATGCAATTTCAAAAAAGTTCCCTCTATAGTAGCTAAATCAAAACATTAACTGTCTCCTTCATACTCGTAAGTTTGACCGCGCGCGAGAGAGACAGACTATTCTTGATGACCATGCAGTGCAACGTCACGCCGCGCGCTTATTCGAAGACACTACGTGTAAATATGTTGAACGTGTCAGCTTTAGTTAACCGATCATACCAACTTTCCAGCGCAGATAATAAAAAAGCCTATAAACGAAGAGGGCATAATTATTCGAAAACTATTAAAAGGCGATGGGCTGGCACGGTTGACATGGCAGCCTGTCACTATTGCTATGTAGGTACCTCTTTTGAGCGGAACTGCTGTGGTGCGGAGAGATTCTTGCCGTCATTGTTGCCGAGGTGGTTGTAGCTGACAATCGACACGGGCTTTAGACCTGAAACAAAAATAATTCAGCTTCGCGACACGAACATGTTTATAACGACCAATATAAGTATTTGGGCTTCCCATTCTTTCCCACATCCTCAATTCCGAACACCTAGCGCCATCTGTGGCGCTTTGACGTAAATTTAGGCGCGATAGTCGCGCCATCACCGAAAGAAGAAAAAAAAAGTGTCTTGAACCAGCCGCGGCACGCGCCACTCATCTCCGCGTTGATAAATGTAATTTTAGAAGAAAAACTGCAAAACTGTGGGAGCCGGCTCCAAAGCAAGTGTTCATGAACATTAATTAAAGAGAATGCAAGTACCAGTTTATCAAGAGTTGCCCAAGAAGCGGCGGTTGGGATCTTCACGGTAGTTCGGCTTCGGCTGATGTAAACCAAGCCAGCCACACACGTGAGTCCTTGTAAACCGTTTTTCCATAACCGCCTTTTATTTATCCCTTCGTGTAGGTACTGGGTGGAGAAATCAAGGAGAGAATCACTCAATTCAACCCCTTACAATAAGTATGTAGTACATTATGGTGTGTGTGTGCATACTTGCACACACACACCGTAATGTGCCAACGCAGTTTTACATATTTGCCTTCTATGTGTTATTTAGTATGACTTCTAGTTGCTTGTCACATCAATAAATGTCGAATAGTATCAGGAAATCAAGGAGATGGCTGTTAGAGCGTGGACTGTATTGTATAGATAGATGAATGGAATTATGGATTCGCGTAGGAGATATAAATAAGAAAACACTGAGCTGGAAGATGTAAGAATGTATTGAAAAACTGAAAGATAGATAGAAGAGAGGAAGGTATTGACAGAACAAAAGAAGAACTATAATAGACTAAAATGCTATAGACAATAACACATTTAATGTTGGGAACTCCAACAATGGCAATGTGTAGAGAGGAGTGGAGAAAGCTTCACCGAGAAGAGCTAAGCTCAAATAGAATGAAAGACGGGACTTATTTTAACATAAAAAATGTGAAATAAAAACAGGCATGAAAAATAAAAGTAAAGAAGTGCAAGTATGCACTATCGCATCGTTATCTTTATTTTTACAACAAAAACAAATAATTGACAATTTATTTTTTTATCTCATAAATCTTACTAATATTATAAATGCGAAAGTATGTAAGTTTGTTAGTTTGCTTATTTCTCATTCACACTAAAACTACTGTACGGATTTCGATGAAAATTAGCACAGAGATAGTAAGATAGCCTTTCTTTTACTTATAATGGGTTTGCTCTTGATCTTAATCAAGCCCAAACATAGGATACTTTTTATTCCGATATTCCCACGGGAACGTGAACTACGCGGTTGAAATCTCGGGCGGCCGCCAGTAAGTAATAATGTAATCTAGGTGATACATACAAAATAAATAAATTAGTCTTTATTCAGTATCATTTCTCACCGGCGGAGACCAGAAAGTCCACGAGCACGGACTTGAGTTTCGTCTGTCCGGACTTAAAGTCGTCACCCGCCACGAACACGCCGCGCATCTCCGCGCGTTCCACCACGCCGGCCACCAGAGTGTTTTGGGGCGAACCGTTTATGTAGCAACACTGAAACAACATTATTTTACATAAAAAGGCATTTGATTGTAGTTTAAATGTCAATATTCAAAATTAAAGAAAGAAGAAAGAAAAAATGTTTTTATTCGGATCATGCACATTAATCCATACAATAAAAAAAGGAATATACATTTTTATAAGATACCGCCAAAAAGGTCGCCACGCAAGCCGCAAGACGCAAGCCGCAGGCCGCAAGGAATTAAATTAACTATCCTCGACAAAGGCGCTAAATTATAGAAGTTCAAAATCATGGGCAAATTATCTCCACCTTCATCTATGCATTCCAATGTACAGGCAACATCGCACTCAAAACCGATAACCGTTGGGGAAGAAAGGTTCTCGAGTGGTGACCATGAACTGCACAACGCAGCCTATGCGGAAAGCGCCCAGCTATGACCTGATTTTGATCACCTGAGGAACTCAGGATCGAATTGATGTCAATACAGTACTCTGGAAACCATAGCAACCGTTTTCAAAGTACCAAAATAACAGATTTTTGACGTTGATTCGATCCTAATGTGATCTCGATTCAGTCTAGAGAAAGGGGGCAACAACAGTTGATTAGTTAAATTTACGGTAAATGGCTTATTACCTACAGAAAGTTAATTAGGACAGTCTGTTACATTTGACATGTCTTTGAGAATCCGATGTTAGTTTAAAAATCCATAAGTCGCTGGTTCATATCCGGTTCGAAGGATCAGTGCAATGCGCGGTGGAATTGTTGGATTAGAGTTGTTTTGGACACAAAATAATTTTGTACATTTAACATATAGGATAACTTCAATTCTCTACTTGAAGTTAGTTAGATGGAAGAGAGATGGGGCTGAAACAGCCTTGCCATAATCTAAATTTCATCATCATCATTCAGCTTATCGCAGTCCACTGCTGGACGTAAGCTTCCCCCAAGGTGCGATACGATCTCCCGCCTTTTTCATCCAGCCACTACCCTCAACCTTTCTCAGGTCGTCGGTCAGTTATCCTACACTACGTTTGCCGAGACATGGTCTCCATTAAGAACTCGTCTGCTCCAACACTCGTCGGTTCTACGACTGATGTGCCCAGCCCATTGCTACTTCAGCTTTCTACACTGACGGACAATATTCGTCTATTTGGTCTTCTGCCGGACGACCTCACACATTCTATTTCTCTATTTTGAAATTATTAACTGAAAAACTCACCCCCTCATCGATGGCAGCGAGCGCGAATATAGTGGAGGGCGATATCTCCGAGTCGTTGTTGCGGATCGCCTTCTCCAAGTTCTCCGAGGTGTCGTGGACGCCGGGCCGCAGGTCGCAGAACCTGGTCATAAATATAACAGACATAAATAAATAAATAATGCATACAATCACACCATTTATCAAGCCCACGTTAAAATTTATGAAGAACTTGTGTTATGGATACTAGATAACGGATAAACATACTTATATGCTTTTTTGTAAATACATATATAATATACATATTAAACACCCAGATCAAACCAAATAGACATGTTTATGCACACAAATATTTGTCTTGTCCGGGACCTCTAGCGCAGAAAGCGGGCTTAGTACCGCTGCGCCGAACAGGTCGAATATACCAGACAAATAATAATAAACTAAGGGCCTGTTTCACAAAGTCCTATTATGTCCTATTAAGCTTTTCATGCAAATTGCAAGAAAGAGGATTCTACCTACCTATAGTAATTAGTTTGGAATTGTAAAATAAAAAATACTCAGAGGTAATTTTTCAGTTTGACGACTCTCTGCCAAATAAGACAGAGAGAGAAAAACAACCCTTGATGGTTATGGTAAAATTTAAATAGAAAAATATTGGAAAAAATTGTGGCCGAGATAATTTTTTCCAATATTTTTCTATTTAAAATTTACCATAAGTATAAAAATAGCATTGAAAAATGCAAAAATTACAAAATCATAAACCCTTGATGGGTTTCTTGCCGGCTCACTTCGTTACAAGGTCTCCCGCTGCGCCGGTGCCATAGGATTTGTGAACCAATGGTGTAACTTCTTTGACTTGACATTCACAAGTGCTTTTAACAGCCTAGACTGAATAAATGATATTGATTTTGAATTGGAAAAACAAAACACAAAACTTTTTCAGAGTGCACTACAGAGAGATGATTTACAATGTTTGAAATGACTTGTCGTGTGATCGATATTCACAGTTTGATGCTCATCATAACCAATAACGCAGTTGCTGTGCTACCCGCGTTACACCTGGGTAAGGCTGAAAACTGGTGTTTTGCTGATAGGCAAAATTGCACACACCGAGTCCTGGTCCTTTTTGCTGCTGCACAAACGTGCATTGTCTTCTTTCTTCTTTCTTTTGTCAATTTTTCATTCGTAATATAAGAAATTTCTGTCTATCTTATGATTTGTCTGTTCTTTTTTTATAAATGTGAAGTGATTTGTATATGTTAGCAAATAAACTTTTTATCTATCGTGTAAATTAATTCGAACTAGAAGGAGGGCGCAAAATCATAGAGCTTAATGATTTTTAAGCGGTAGTATTTAACCGATCGACTAACGGCCGGTTTCAATAATTTATCCCTAACAAGAGATAGGCCTATCTTAGTTACGTTATTTAGCAACCGCTGTTATTTCGGGTTATTTTGGGCTGAATAACAAAAATATCTAGGCAACAAAGCTCTAGTAAGCCTATCTCTTACTGTAGATAAGATATTGAAACTGACCGTAAAAAACTTCTTGGGCGACAAAAATACTAGGTGAGGGACGTCGCCAATCTAACGTAACCTAAACCTATTTTTTCCGCAATCAACCTAGATTTTTAGTCGCTCAATTTAGTAATTTTTTGTCGACCGGTTTATTATATTACATTTTTAAGCACTATGATTTAATTATGATTACTCGACAAGTCATTTCACACAATTTCTTGAGGTCAATTCTGCTAACGCTTAATGATAATCGTATCTCAATCGTGTTTAAATTTTTACACTATACTAGGTAACAAGAACTGTGTGTAATGTCAGTGGCGAGGGGTCAAAACAATAAAAAATTCAGAATAAAAATTATCTTAAGTGTATGATATAGTGCAATTCCTAAAAGGGAAGCCGATGGGAATCGTATTGTATGGATCCTTCGACACTGGTCGGTTTCGAATCGTATTGTATGGATCCTTCGACATTGGTCGGTTTCCAATCGTATTGTATGGATCCTTCGACACTGGTCGGTTTCGAATCGTATTGTATGGATCCTTCAGCACTGGTCGGTTTCGAATCGTATTGTATGGATCCTTCGACACTGGTCGGTTTCGAACTTCCCGGTTGACCAGTAGAGTTTTTTAGGGGGCTTTATTTAAAAAAGTAATACCTAGACATAAAAAAATATATATTGTAGGTAAGTTTTAGTTTATATCACAACTAAAACTTACCTACCTAATCATATATTGTGCAACAGGCACTATCAATACAATAGCATTTAGCAATAATAAATAAAATACGTAAGTATAAGAGCCCTTACACACCTTGTTTTGCGGAGGAACTCTAGATTTCAGATTCATTATATCTGGATATGGATATTTTCCAAAACGCCCAGTTCCGTCACATACTTAGTAAGAATTATTGTACAGCGAGTGAGTGATTAAATACATAATGTTGTGTGTCTTTTCTTTGTATCGAACTAGTTTGCCAAAACAACATCAATGTGTTTTTATCACCATTTCACTCATGTCACCATGACGGGATGAGACCAGTTGCTTTTTTCTAGTATACTGCTTGTTTAATATTTATCACATAAAATAGCATAGTAAAATGCAAAATTAAAAAGTTATAATTAGATGGCTGTTTCATCTTAATCAATAGTCAAACATTTGTAAAGATCTTTCTTTCGAATGCGAGGATAATTCTCTCATTGATGAAACGACGGTGGCCAACACGGTAGAAATGTGTCTGTAGCATAATTGGTTAGTGCATTGGGCCGGATTCCCAAGGATGTGGGTTCGGATCCCGTCAGGACGACATGAGACCAGTTGCTTTTTTCTAGTATATTTACTTGTTTAATATTTTTACAATATCGATGTGTATTTAAATTATATATCGCTTTGCGATCTTTAATATCTACTAATAATATGTTTAATGAGGTTATTTATTATCAAATTATTAAAATTAATTTACTAATTTTAATTTGAGAAATATTTAAAAGGAATATATGGCATAATAATATGATTTATGATATTGACTGGCGACACAATGTTGAATGTGTTTTTACTTTTTGATTCAAAACAAGAAATTATATAAAAAATCATGTTTATGGTAATTGAGATGGTGGCATGTAGTCACGTTTCTCAGATTTAATCTATTCTAATATTAAAAAAAGGAAAGATTTGATGTTTGTTTGTTTGTATGCATAGAATAGGCTCCGAAACTACAGAACGGATTCGGATGAAATTTAGTACACAGATAGTAGATAGCCTGGTTGTGAACATAGGATTATTTTTTATCTCGATATTCCCACGGAAACGAGAAGTACGCGGGTGAAACCGCGAGTTGCCGCTAGTTATAAATAAGTCCCCTTTTAACTGATTGATTGCTATGACAATTATGTATGTTGTATGCATAACGGTTCGCCATATCTCAGCAGTAAGTCATAAAAAGTGCGCCATGCATAAAAAAAGTAACAATTGCAAACGTCAATGGCAGTCTAGTTATAGTCTTGATCACGCCACATCGTCACAGGTTGACGACCGATGACGTCGCATGTAAATGTAAGCAAGCAGTGATGTAGACATTAGATCCAACACGAAAAAAATTACCAGCGTCTAAGAAAAAGTTAATTTTATCATTTGAGATTTAAAGATTGGTGGGTTTGGCTTCAAGCTGCGTTCTAACGATAATATCACTTTTGTTTACTGAAATTGCTTCTTTACATAAATTATTACTATATGTACAATACCGTAACACCACTGATCCAATTTTAATTAATTTTGGTATAGAACTAGATAGGAACGTCATGAGAAAGACATACGTTACGGACATCTTTTGTCGTAAAAATACATCAAGAAAAATGAAAAATAGATTCTGGCGATTAAACCATTTTTGCAAATGGTCGGTCACAGAAAAATTGTCTCGAGCTTCTTCCTGATTCCGAAGGCACATGAAACCAAGGTCGATAAAGTTGGTCCAAGCTACCAACAATTTGTACGCGGGGTGGGTCATTCTCTTTATCCATTAAGGCGTCTTTGGATTACTACCCTTGACCTCTACCGTGACGCAGTAAAAAAGACCACGCGAATATCGCCTAAAAGTAGTGGAATAGTAACATTAAAATGACTAATAATAACTTTGATGAACAGCAACAGAAATGATCAGCCCTTTATGCCTCGTTCCTCACCTCTCAGTGTTTGCCGTCCACAGCACGATGACTTTGTCCAGCTTCTTTTTGTCGCGGAAGCTCTTGATGTCGGCGCGGATCTGGAGGTACTGTTCGTGCTTGGTGCCGCGGATTAGGTTGGTCGCGCGATCCGCCTGAGAAAACACACGAATATTGTACAATCACGGAAATTTTAATTTTAACCGCCTCTGTGGTCTAGTTGTACAACCACCGGTATCAGACCCAGGGTTCCCGGGTTCGATTCAATTTCAATCGTTTATTGCATATACTATAATGTACATAAAGGTGTAACAAAAGGAATGGAGACCATTATGGACCCTGTCGAGCACAGCAACTAGATGAAAGGGGGAAGACACTTCCTTAGTTCCTTAGATTCCCAGCGGGGGTACATATTGTATCCGGTTTGGTTGGTGGTAGGACTTGTTGTAAGTCCGCCTGGCTAGCTACCACCATCTTATCTAAGTCTGACGCCATAACAACAATGTTTTCAGCATTGTTGTGTTCCGGCAGTTAAAGATTAGATAGCCAGTTCCTCAGTGATTGAGGATTCCGGGAGAGGCTCGCTTTCATCCTTAGCCTTATCAATACTTAACATCAGGTATGATGAAGGCTAAAAACCAGGTGTCCACTTTTTTTTTTATATTTCTTACACACACCTTTTGACCTAGCCCCAAAGTAAGCAATATAAGGCTTGTGATAAGGGATACTAGGGTAACGGATATAAATACATATAAATAGATAGATAAATCATTTATTTCTTGCTTCAGACACACATATCATTTTATAATAATAGGGGTTAAAGAATGAAATTGCCGATTTTTTTCTTACACATCTAGAGAACCTCACTACTTCAGTGATTAAAATGTACATCTATTGCTTGATTTTATATAAAATGAAGATCACAATGATCAAGAATAATTAATGTCATGGTTATTATTTTCGTTTCTTATACGATAAAAAATACCTCGAAAGGTTCTCCTTTTTTTGTTAGCAAAAATTACTACTGTGTTTAATATAATTTATAAATTTATCATAATTTTTTAAATAAAAATATAGCATTAGATTGCTTAGTCTTCAAACAATGATTGTACATCAAAAATTTGGGGCATTAGCACGTGCGGTAGTAACTATAACAAAAATTGTTAGTATGTAAAACGAACTTTTTTTGAAAATCTTCATAAAATTCATAGTTAAAGACCTAATATTACACAATTATAACATTAAAGACGTAAATATTGCAACAGTTTAACAAGTTTTAAAAAACACATACAGTCTGTCAAGCGCGGCCATGAGCGCTATAATAATATACCCGTCATCCGCAATATCACTACGAGTTCATCTGTTTGGCAAGTAGATACAGCCTCATTTGTTTTTAAACTGTACTTGGACTTCAATTGCCTTACGCCCGAAATTAATAACCTATCTGTAGATATATACATCTATGATAATATAGTATATGTAAGGAAACATCTTGATTTATTTATTAAGCATAGCGATGTCCATAATTTTAATACTAGAAATAAGAATAAGCTTGTCGTTCCAAAATTTCGACTTGAAAAATGTAGACGCTCGTTTTTGGGGAAAGGTATAGCTTTTTTTAATAAAGTTCCACAACAATTGATAGAGCTGCCTTTGCATAAATTTAAAATATATGTTAAAAAGACACTCTTAAGCAAAGGTTATTACAAGGTAGATGATTATTTAAAAGACCAAAATGCATGGATGTGATACTAACATAAAACAACTATTATAAATTAGATAAAAGGAAAATATTCTATATATATATATATTAAATATATTTCAAAATTGTAAATTTGTGCTTGGCAACAACATGTTCCATTGTAAATGTTGTTGTTTCTGTTAAAGCTGATAAGTTTCTTGCGGCCGTTCTTCTTATCAGTTAAAAGATGTCCTGAATGGCTGGTAGGGAAAAAAAATTTTGGACTATTCGAAAGTACTTATCTATAAGTCTATTTGAATAAAAATCTTTGAATTTGAATTTGAATTTGAATTTATAGATTTGGCTATGTATTTCATATTCATATAAATATAGAATATTTTTGTTAATATGATCAATTCACAAAAATAGGAGGGTATTTATAAACCGTCGAGTTAATGTATGTGAATTTGCAATAAAACGGATGATTCGATGATTTATAAGTAATCCGTATCTCTTCGTTTACAATTTACTGCTAAATACCAATTTTTATCCGTTTGTTTAACTCACAAATTGGAAGTTCATTTAAAATGAGTCAAACGGAGCCTTCTGGTAAAGAAATAAGTTCATTTCAGTTCCTCAGTGGTTGAGGATTCCGGGAAAGGCTCGCTTCCATCTTCAGCCTTATCAATACTTAACATCAGGTATGATGCAGGCTAAGAGTCTCGCCGTCGTGAATAAAAAAAAGTTACCAAACAGTGCTAAATAACTCTGAATTAGTTGATGAACTAAAATTTAACACCCGTGCTAATTAGTTGATGAACTAAAATTTAACACCCGTGCTACCAATCATTTCTCTTTAATCGCTATATTTATTTACTACGAGAAGTGATTTAGTGATTTTTCGCCTCGCTCCCACGCGCGTCTTTTTCTCATTGCTATCTCGCTTCAGTCGTATAGCGGCTTAATATAATCGTTTGTACAATTTATAGGTTAAACCATTATTTTAAATACTAATTTTCTGTATGTATTAGGCTCATTAACCGTCAAAACCATTAAAATTCTTCGCTAACATTTAATGTTACGTTATTAACTGAAGTATATATTTAAGTCATATTAGTAATAGGAAAATATTGCACCTTCTGTAATCTTATTGCAAATTGTAGATCGGCGTACATATTCCGATTCACAATATTTATTATTCATGCACTATTATTATACTGATTTATATGATTTGCAGCTGCATACTTCTAAAGTATTTAAAAATGTGTATGTCGAAGACAGTAAAGCAAAGCTAATGTTTTAATAGTAATTGTTAGTGGGAAAACGTCAGGTTAGTACCTGGATGGAATCCTGAATGCCGTGACTAGCCATGATACCATGTTCTTCTTTTATTAGTAGCCTGCTTTATGCTCTGTTTGGTGCGATTAGATTGTCAAATGACAACACGGGCGGTTGACAGATGACTGAGGTTATGACATTGATGATTATGAAGATGAAGAGGCGCAGCACGATCGGGTCTGTGAAGTAACTTTGATAACGGAGTACTAAGTGGAACGGCAGTCACGTCATTTAGGGGATCATCGCGTTTTCTATCCACTATCATCGCGACAATCAGCCGAGATATAGTCTTGTTCTTGCTTGACATAAATAGAGAAGCGTGTCTAGTATCGTGCTACATTATTATTTTAATGCCCACACAACGATTCTGATACCAGGCATGGGGACTCGTCGTTATATATATATAATAAATTTTAGACTACAACAAATTAACCAGTATCCATATCGCTCAAAAGGGACTCGAACCCGTAACTTTTGGGAGCCTGGTCCAGTGCTCTAACCAATTAAACTATTATACTGAGACTTGATCAAAGGAGATTTTTTGTAGTAATTATATTACCTTAATAGTAATTTTATTAAATAACAGATACCTACAGTTTTTCTCAAGACTCGAGACCGAAATGTAAATCAAATCTAGTAACAAGTTCGTTTGATCTTCTTTATGATTTAACAGATAATAATATTTATATGAATCAGTAATTTTTTTAACATCTCATCTCAGCCATTTTAATGTGGTGTCATTAACCACTGGGGCACTGGCCTTCCTTATGGATTGCATAAGGAGAAAGACAAAGTTAATGGTATATTTTTATCGATATCTAGATAGTTCTAAAATCGGTGAGAGTCAAGTATAGGAATGTTCCGGCGCCACCCGACACGATGTTTAATAAACATTGGTGTGGAAAAATGGTATCCTTGGTTGTCCCATTCATAGACAATAGGGGTTTGTAAACATCCCACTCCGTATTGTTTGGCCGACACGTGTATGGCGGGGTACTTACATACATCACAACATATGTCATGTTATACGTAAAATACGATGACCGACAAATAAAAGTTTGAAAGAATATCTTAACTAGGCATGTAAGTTTTACACCTTTTAAAAAAAAGTATAAGCTTTATTAGTTCTTTCTTTGACAGCATTTAGAAAGAAATTAGTGACTTATTACACAATGTGACCATTACAATAGAAATAATCTGGGAAGCCGACTATCCGGCCACATTTGTAGTCGGCGGCTATTCGGCTAGCACAGACTAGTCGGCTTATTACTTTATTCTTATTTTTATACTTAAAACATTTAAATAGGGGGCGATTAAAATCAAATCGTTAGTATTTGAATTGTTATATTAAAAAAATATTGTAATAAGTAAATATTTTTTATAAAAAAATAAAAAAATCCGTCCGCTACAACAAACTTTTCCTCTTTTTATTCCATTTTAGAATTCTTCACACATCTTGTGCAGAATCAAGTGCTTAGAGTGCCTCTCAAATTTCTCTCAAAAAAAATCCGTCGACAAATGAAGCTACAGCAAACATCCCCCCTTTTCCTCCTATTTTACCCTCAATAAAAATCGCGATCGATAAAAATTGTATGCTAATTTTCGTTCAAATCGGTTGAAAAATGCGACCAAGGTGAAAACAGACTGACAAAAGCAGTTTTTGGCCAATCTCAAAACTGAGACGCTTTGCTCATTTGGTAAATAAATCAAGAAGTCGAATTACAACTAAACCTTTTTTTTATCTGAATTAAGAACATACCGTTACGTTATACCTAGTGTTTGCTATTTATTAATTTATTAATTTTGTATTACTTTTCGAAAAATAGGTTTTCTCTAAAAATCTCTACTCGTCGACCAAAAAAATTAAGTATCAACGTTATTAAAACCAGTGTGTGTGTGTAGTGTAGATACAGGTATCATTTAGAAAGTGGTAAACAAAAATGATTACTTTGATGAGACCTTATGGGCAAGAAGACTAAAGTGTCTGTCCTGTCTGGCAGCAGTCGGCCAGTCGGCTAGTTTCTTTCGTTTCATGGCTTTAAGCTTATAATCAATACTTGAGTGCATTTGGAACTAACATAACAACTATTAACAGAGTTATTTACGAGTTCACAGAGCTTTAAAATTGTATAAAAATAGTTATTTGTTATGCAAGATTGGAAAGTTGGTTATTTAGCGGCGAGTTACCTCTATTGAAAGCTGAGCAAGTGAAGGATTCTAGGATTAGATTCTAGGAAACCACGAGCGTAGCGAGTGGGTCAAAGATTGAATCCTGAGCGAACGAAGATTTCAAAGGTACAAGACGCTAAAAATTGTTCTGCCGAGCGCAACAAACAATTTTTCACCTCACAACAGCGAGGAACATTTTATGGTTGTTTCCGCGGTCAACTACCGGTAAAAAATTCTTTTAAACATAAAGTTTAATCTAAATATACCCTATTCTCGTTGTTTTAATGATATAAAAAACTAAAATAATAAAAAGGGAGTATTATAGTTACTTCAAAGCTATTTAAAGCAGGATTGAATTGTTACATAAAAATAACATTAAAAATGATTCCGTAAATGTTGACACTGACATGAGGTACAAGACAAAGACAATTTAAAAATAAATATAAATGTCACGTTCCGAAATCTAATCATAGGTTGTGAAATCTCACCCAGCCTTATATAGAATTCTTTTAGCAAATAGTTTAATCTTATTGTTATTGTTTTTATGATTCAACGAACTAAAATAATATAATAAAACCAAAACGGAGTATTATAATTACTTCAAAGCTATTTAAAATAAGAATAAAATGTAACAAAAAAGTCAATAGTGCCATTCGGAACGCATTATGACATATTTTTAGGTATTAAATTAAAAAAGTACTTTGCCGCGCTAGGTCGCAAAAAGCGATTTTATTACACTCTATCTCTATTTTATCACCTTATCTAAGCCTGGCGCCATAGCAACATTGTATTCAGCATTGTTGTTTTCCGGCAGTTAGAGATAAGATAGCCAGTTCCTCAGTAATGAAGATTCCGGGAGAGGCTTCCATCTTCTGCCTTATCAATACTTAACATCATCAGGTATGATGAAGGCTAAAATAAAAAACGAACCAAACGAACAAACTAATATTATAAAGAGGAAAGATTTGATTGTTTGTTTGTTTGCATTGAACAGGCTCCGAAACTACTTAACAGATTTGGATGTAATTTGGTACACAATTAGTAGATAGCCTGGTTATGAACATAGGATACTTTTTATCCCGATATTCCCACGGGAACGGGAACTACGCGGGTGAAACTGCCAGCGGCCGCCAGTTATAATATAAATATTGCTATAGATGTGTGCTATAGAATAAATATTTGTTCCGGAAAGGGGTCGAACCCACGACCCTTAGCATAATAGGAAGGGTAAGTAGTTAAGTACCCTTGTGCCAATGGGTCCGGTCCAATGGAGACGCCCACCGTCTGTGTTTTAAGCTTATGCCTGAATTAAAAAGACTCACCTGATTAGCGGCGATGAAGTCCGGGTCGTAGATGGCGGGGCGGGGCTTCATGGCCGCCATCTCCTTCCTCAGCTTCTGCTGCAGGTCCCAGTCGATCACTTTCGCGCGGACCATCGACTCCGCCAAGTTCAGGGGGCTGATGTCCCACCCGTCGATTACTGTTCCACATATATGGAATATGAGCTGAAGAACTCGAGAAGCGTAGTGGTTGTGGCAGTCAAGCAACTATCGCAATGGTCGGTATCCGAAGTTCCCCCGTGCTCCGGACGTACGCCGTACGGTACGGTATGATTAGAGCCTGCGTGCACTTGTAATTTTTTATTGGACGATAGGTAGTTTAGTCGGTATCGGATTGTATATGGAGCTTTATGGGAGTGCGCGCACTTGCGATTATTTAGTTGGCCGATCAAAATATCGCAAATGACTGCCCGATAGTTGGTCGATCAAACTATCGCCCAACTATCGGTCGACTACGCATCGACTGCGCTGTATGTATGTGAGTGCGCGCACTGCATTCAATAAACTGTCGGTCGATTTTTTGTCTGCTGCCGTACTATTTTTATTCACAAATCGGTGTAGTGCGCGCACCACCACCCGATCTAACTATCGACCGATAGTTGTATAGGTACCAATTAAACTATCAACCGACTAAACTGTCAGCCAACTAAATAATCGTAAGTGCGCGCAGGCTCTAAGCCGTTATTCCTAAATTCCTGATGCATTAGTCGTTAAAATTTTGGTAAACCCTAGCGTTCATTACAGCAGAATCGAATCAATGCGATTCTGCTGTAGTGTCGCCATTTCTGTCTGCGTTTCATATAAGGGTCTATGCACACCGCGTTTTTTAAACGAGCCGTCGACGCGCGTTTGTGGTGATACAAATGATAAAAGCTAAGCTTTAAAATCACATCGTATAATAAATCACAGAAATTAGCGCGCCGTCGAAGCGCGTTCGACGCGCGTTTTCGGCGCGTTAAAAATACGCGGTGTGCAAAGTGGCCCTAAGAGCACTTAGGTACACATTGCACCGTTTACAGCGATGCATTCGCGATCAGTAGCGATACAGCAATTGCAAATCGTCTTTACTTGTTACACACACTTGCTTTTCAAAGATTGAGCGTTACAAATGCGATGCAGTCGCAATTCAGTAGAGTGGCCTAGCTGAAGTGCAGTGATACAGTCGCTAAGCAAACGCGATACAGGATCAATAAAAACGCGCGTATGAATAGTTACAAGTTGTTGATTGCTGGAGTCGCGCGTTTGTATCGCTGCAAAAAGTCGCAATGTGTCAACGCTCTCAGACGAATCGTGAGTTTTTATCAAAGAGGTAAGTGGAATTCGCCTGCGGGCAATGAGACCGGTAGATTTAGTTCGGTTTTTTAATCAGTCTCCTGAATTCTTGTTCAAGTATGGCCATTTTACAAAAAGATCTAGCAGGAGTTTTATAAGTAAAAGTAATTACAAATTATAATGCAAGTTTTACATACCCAAGTCATCCGGGTGCACCATAGGCAACAGCTGTGACATAGGGACATACACTTCATCGCCCTTCTCGTCTATACCCAGCCTCACTGTTGATGCTTGTGTTATGGAGCCAAACCTGAACAAACAATATCCATATTTAAAATTGTATAATTTGGTTTTAACTTACTCTCAACCATTTGTAAATAATTGTAGAACTAATTATATGAAAGAATGTTATCTATCAGTAGAGACCGGTGGGCAACCGGAGGGCCTACCGCGTATGTGCCGTCGGCATCGCTGTCAACTTCACTTTAGACAGCCGACGGCGTTTTCGTACAACGCAACTTCAACGTTATCGTCCTAATAATAAGATTCCTTTTCCATAGTCAGTTAATACTCGACTCTGTGTGCGACCGAGACAGCGCTATAGCATCAGCGCTCGCGTGTGAAGAGTCGCGCCCATATACGACAAGTCGACGACGTCGACGACACTTACGCGGTACGGTAGCGCCACGGATTATAGCCCAAAATATGTATGCAAATATGCAATAAAAATAGCTAAAATAAGCAGGAATAACCATAAAAAGGGCCAAAATATGGAAATAAAATAATAAAGAAGTCGTATTTTTAAGTGTTTTTTATTTAAGTTTATTAGTACTCAAGGATAATAATCGTATTTTCGAAAATATCCATTACAAAATCTAAAGTAACAATTTAAAAAGGCAGTGTTCTAAATGTTCTGTATTTTAGACAAATTGTGTCTTCGATCACGTCTGTCTATTCTGCCAAGAATGTGTGGCATCCTAACTAACGAGATCGAGATCGAGCATTAATATGAATTTTTTTTTGCTACAATATGCAAGTACCGCTAAAAACATCTAAATATGCAATTGCATATGCAAATATGCATTTGTATATGTCGTAGGAGGGCGAAATGGTTCCGATTGTGGTGACTGTTCGCCCGTCCGGCTTCGCCGGCGTCCCTCCTTCCAAATAATAATAATAATATGTCGTAGGATAATTTGATAAATAGAATTTTCGCAAAAATCGTAGGGATATTGCAAAAACACGGATAATTAGACAATAGTGTTGACATTTTTCAATCTTCCTAAAAAAAGATAGTTTTTTTTGCGAAAATACGAGTTGCTTATGGGATATTCTTTATTCTGATTGGCTTAATGTTTGCTTGCTTGCGTGCATACAAAAGTTATGCACAATAGTTTGGCAATTCACTTAATTGTTTTAAAATTCCTCATTTTAGGGTATCATTCCTAAAAAGGAAATATAGACACTATAAGGGCACTTTAGTCCCTACAATACATATTTCTCAGGAAAATTGAGAATCTAAGAAGAATAGATAGAATAGAATTGTGGTACAGTCACCATCAGATATATCGTATCGTCAGTTTTGGGGTTTTGTGTGTATAGAAATTATTGACAAGCTACTGTTCAGATATTAATGAAATATTGAATGTTCAGATATTAATGATGTTCTAGCATCTCAACTGTTCAGATGTCTTGGTCTCTTTGTCTGCTACGATATATCTGATGATGACTGTACTTAAACAAGTTAGTATGGTGGGGTCAAGTTGAAAATATTTAATTAGGACTTTTTGGTGGTCATTAAAGTCACTTATATTTATCTGGTTGTATTAAATCTCAGGGTTCTTAACAATAGACCTGTTCTAGGATAATGAATTTAGTATTGGTAAGGATAATTTACAAGGTCTAAAAATACACACATAATAAAAGTAATACTATCAAGTTATTAATTAAAGCATGTTCTTTTAGCAAAGAATGTTAAACTCTACTTACAAGTACTCTACATGAAACAAATAACTTAGCTTAAAATAGGTACTTAAAGAAAAATGTTTAACATGGACTGTAAATACTGACCAATTTGAATCTTGCACTCCATTCTTGGTGTTCCACGAGAGTTGGTGTCGGTTGGCTAGCACAGCAGCTGTAAAGGTAGAACCGTTGTTCCCACCCCAACCCACCAGCATCACCCCAACTTTACCCACTTTTCTCTCTGTGCGGATGCTTAGTGATTTCCTGTATGGTTTGGCCTGAAGAATGTATGTATTTTTAATAAATGTAATTAATTGTTCCAAACTAATATACCTATAAGCATGAAAAGCTACTTTCTGACCAGCCTTATAAAACATCTAAAATTGTTAGCTATGTTTTTAGAATTTGCTTTGACCTTAACAGGAAATTTAGGGGGTAGGGGACTATATCCAACAAACAGTCCAAACAAACTTTCCAGAAACTGAGTTTATGTGAAGGTAGTATTTAATTTTGAGTAACATTATACATACTTTAAATTTATAGGTATACTAATATCTACTAATTATTTTGATATTATTATTAAACTGAGATAGCATTGCTATGTAGTGCATTGCAAAGTGCAAAGATTTTACTAACGGAGAAAATATAAATTAGACCGGTTTAGGTATCGTAAAAAAAAAAGATACAAAAACATACGAAAGTATAAACCTAATTTGACTTACCACATAATCGTTGCCACTTTTAGTGACCAGGGTCTCTTCATAAACATATTCCGAGTGGATATAATCATCGGTGTATTTAATATCGGGACTTGAAATCACCAAGTTTGATTTTTTCTCCATTTTCTCCTGTATTCCTCACTAAATATTATTACAGTTGAATATCAGTACCTACGTAAGACTGTAAGTTTCTCTGAATATTTGTCAGTTTTCACAATTCAATTTATTTGCTTGCTTCAATTAATTTAGTGCGAGTATCCCGACAACCTCCAAAGTTAATTATCAAATGAATGACTTCAACAAATTAAATATTTTGCAACTGCCGACATGCCGATGCCGACAGCATCAGGGGGCTCAATCTTAGTACAAATAAACTGGTCATCAGTGAATATTAGGCCAACAAATTACAGAGGCTCTTGACTAACTTAATATTGCAGCATATTGAGTGAATTTTAATTTGTACGTATTATATTCATCAGTTTCCAACTATAACGTCCAGATGGCTATTGTAACGCAAAAAATACCACAAAATTTGGATAGATGTCGCTAGGTAGCAAGAAACCACTCTAAACCATTATTGAAAGTTACTATATTGGTAGATATTGAGAGTACTCTGTACTTTAGAAATATCGTAAAATACCGTTATAAAACTTATTATTTCTCATTTTATTATTACTGCTACTAACAAAGTATTTTTTATTATTATTTTATTTCTAAAATAAATAGTAAAAGCTGAAAATAACATAAATATGAAATGAGTTTAAAATTATTTTTCTGATAGAATTCGAACCATTAGACTGGCAATTCTAACAAAATGCAGTTTGCATTGCAGTCAAAATAGTTTTGAAAGTGTCGTGTCGTTTGCGCCCCGGTTTCAACTATTTTGTTTGTGTTCTCTCGTGGTTTTATTTCTGTATTCCGCTATTATTTTTCGTTGAGTTGAGCTTAGGTTCCTCCGAATAATATACGCCTGTGACAAGAAATATATTTTCGCCTGTATTCGCGAAAACCAAAAACTGAGATAGGACTCTTGTGAAGTGTTAGTTTCTTGTGTTTTCTACCCTTCCGCTGGTGTGGTGATCCGATAGTCTGATCATCTTCATCATGTCATCCGACAAGCACTGCTGCGTTCTTGGGTGCATGGCAAGTGGAGGTACGTTGTAAACATAAAAAACACTTGCCAACTCAAACTCCGACGAGTTTATTCCCGTTCCTTGAAAGTAATTTCCGTAATGTTTATTAAAGTCCTACTATTCTATAATTTTAGGTTCGCATAAGGTTCTACATGGGTTTCCTCACCCAGAACATGAAAAAGACCGCTTCAACACCTGGCTTTATGGCTGTTGGCTTGGATATCTTGGGTTTGGAGAATGAATGCATATATAAGTACCGCCGTGTATGTCGTTCACACTTCGCTGAAAAATATCTGTGCCGTAATAACAGGCTCAGCAAAACGGCTGTGCCAACACTGAATATGCCAGGTTTGTAAAAATATACTCTTAACAGATGTTCAACTCTTGTATGTAGAATGAATAAATACTGTTTTTTTCTTCTTTTATTTATTGATTGATGTTTTATTTTTATTTTATTTCAGGTCTAAGTTTACATACACCTATATTTATGCAACAGAAACCTATGCGAAAAGTGCTGACCTGTTTACAACCATCAACATCAACAGGTATTAAAATTTATTATAAGCACAGACCTATATCAAGATAGACAAAAAGAGCGCTTCAAACTGTATGAAACTTAGCTTGTTGGAATTTTCGTTCCTACGATAACGTCTCGTAAGGGAGATTTAAGTGATGGCAAATGTTATTGATGACTATTAACCATTTTAGTTTCTGAGTGCTTTCATGGCAATGGTCTTAAGCCGGCTGACTTAGGATGGAAAACTTTGTCCCTGGACCAAACTTTTTACATGCAAGGTGCACTTTTACTATCTCAATATAGGTTTGTGATTGTAAAGTAAAAATAAAGTCAAATATTAAAAAGGTTAATTGGTACAGTTCTGGCGTTAGGGCACAGCAAAAATGGGGGGCTACTTTGTGTTTTAGTTATAAATTCATGTTCAATAACTTTTCTTGTAATATTAAATATTAAATTTTTCACATGCTTTAATTTACAGCACCTACACCACCCCATTTTTGTGAACATATCAACCTCAAGAGCATGAAGAGAGAAAGTGCTCCGAAGAGGATAAAGTGTCAGAAAAAGAAAACTGTCGTAAGTAAACTAACTTTGGTCCAATTCTATTAATGATGTTAGATATTAATTAATTTCATCTACAAAGAATAAATAAACTTAAATCTAGCCCAAGGCAAGTTTCTTGAGCACTTGTGTTAAGATACTATAGATAATGGGTAATATACTTATAATATGGGTACTTTCTATTAGTACAGTTAACAGCAGTTATGGCTTTACATTTGCACTACCAAAACTGCCACCATTACAAGCGACTGACGTAAGGGCGCTCTCAAGGTCAAAGTGTAAAGCGGTAGCTGCTGTTGATTGTACATATTAGTCATATTTTTCTTCCTTTTAAGGTGTCCACAGATATAATAGTCTTGCACTATGGTCAGTCGTTTTTAATAATGTTTCCTAGCAATTGATTCTTTTTTACCACCCTTTAATATCAAGGATAGGTACCTGTTATTACGATGTACTTTTATAACTATGAAGGGATATTAGTAAAAAAGGGTTTACCAATATAATTTTATTGAATTGGTTTCAGAACCAGCTGTTGCAACAACTCTGATTCTCATTGTGCCTACTCAACCTCCACCAGTTGCGACAAGGGATGTTCTAACTCATTGTGGTAATTATGTTAGATAATTTCCATCATAATAGATTTCTTGTACTACTGTCTCCCAGAATTAAACTTGGATTATTAATACTATAATAATGGATAAACATAGTTAATATATTTTTATAAATACAAACATAAGTGGCGAAAGTTCTGATAGGGTTTATTTTAACCCCTACAATATGAAGGTTACCTATAATAAATAAATAAATCCATTTATTTGCAAGAATATGGTGGTGGTGGTTGTTACAATGGGTTTATTCTGACGTATTCTATCGTACATTTGATATATTGATTCAATGGTACATGACATAAATTATATATTTTTTTAATTGTTTCAGAACCAGTTGTTCCAACAACTTCAAATCTCAATGTGCCTACTAAACCTCCACCAGTTGCTATGAGGGATGTTCTACCTCACTACGGTAATTATGTTAAATAATATCCAAATCATAATAGATTCCTTGTAAAGAACTACATTCACAGACCGATTTTTCGATGCTCAGATAAAAAATATTCTATAAGATTAGATCTTTTGCATTTTTCAATGCTATATTTATACTTATGATATAGCATTGAAAAATGCAAAAGACGATATATAGGTTTTTTCCAATATTTTCAAATATTTTACTAGTGAATTCGCAGATAGGAATCGAAACCACAACCTTTGGGAGTACGGCCCACTGCTCTCTCTTTTTTTAAATTTATCATAAAAATTATTACTCTGATATTGTATCATACAAAGTAATTGAAAACTAGTTTTATTCATGTCTCTTTTAATTTTGCAATTGTCATATACTTTAGTTTCTAATTAATATAAGTGACTGATAAATCTTCTGAGGTTTGACAAATAAATTATTACATTTGGTGGCATAAAATATTTCACATTATGAAAATAATATACTTATTCAATCAATTAGAAAATTATTAACTCTTTGGAGAAAAATTGTGTCTTGTTTACTGTCCGCCAAAGTGTAAAGTAATTTTTCTGGACTCAACAACTATGTCATCTATTTTGTAAAAAAATACAAACTGACTCCTATAGTTTTGGCACATTTTTGGTCTTGTTATAATATGAATACTGAATTGCCTAGTTTGTTAGTACAGTACTATTTTATGAGTTCACAGCTATAAAGACAAGACAATATAGTTTTTGTACTTACTTACTAACACTTGTTTTTTTTCTGTTTTCAGTGAGCAAAAGAGCATTAAAAATAAAACCTGTACTGACAGCTAAAGAAAATATTGTACATTCAATGGTAATTGCAGCTAAAAGAAAAATAAGTAAACTTAAAAAAAAGGTTAAGCAGCAGTCGGCACAAATTAAAGCAGCTGCAAAATTAGCTTCAAACCCTGTAGTGCTAGGAAGTACTAGAAAATAGTACTAGTAATGCAAAACTTGTAATTTTATTGATAAGTAAGCTTTTGATTGTTAATAGCTTATTAAGGACGTGTTATAATTTTGTGTAATATTATTATTAAATCATAGAAAAAAAAACAAGTAATAATTTTATAATTTGCGTGATTGTCAATAACTACTCTATAAGTAGTAGTATAAGTTTTCTAAACTCGTTAATTGGCCTGTCTCACAGATTTCCGATAGCACCTAACAACTTGTTTAATTTAAAAACGTAACTGAATTTATATGAAATATCCACAACTTACCCGGAACTGTGAAACTGGCTCTTATACTTTTTTATTTAGCATGCTCATTGTGATGCTCATCTTTGTTATGACAGAATATACTTATTTTAATATTTTTATTTAACAATGATTTTTCAAATTACATTGCTTTTCATAATTTTCCTAAGTATGTAACTACGTACAAATTAATTTCGACATGAGCTTAAATTGTTTTTGTTGTAATAAAAATAAGTTATTACATGAATAACTGTTTTTTTATCCTCTTTTTAATGAAAAAAATAATAAAAGAAATTGGATGGGATAGGGCTGCTACGTACGTACTTGTACAGAAATATAGTTCCTACTATTACTAATAGATAGCGCCACTTTCTTAGTACCAATTTTAACGTCGAAGATAGGTCTCTATTTCTATATGTTAAAATGTACTTTGTGGACAGCATCACAGAGCATGACATGAATTGAAATGAAATGACAAGTGACTGACAATGACAGATTGACAGCTGATATGATTGATACTATTGATTGAATGAGAATGAATGTTTGTGGAAAACGGAAGAAAAACATAAGGAAAAAAAAAGGAAATAAATGAATGTTTGTATTGGCCGCACGGATGGATGATGACCGGCAGTTCAGAGGGCGATTCTCGCGCCGAAATATCGTTTCAATCTAAACTCTATTTTATGCAGCTTAGCCTTGCAGTCGATTTTAGTTATGCTAAGAAAAAGACAAATAAAGTATTTGACGGATGAATTAGAACAAATAGAAATTAAATGTTTGAAAATAGTAGGTATAAAATCCAACACAATAATTTAAAATTTTAATAAAAAATCTACAGTGCTACAGAAAAGAATATAGAAAGTGGATTTTTGAGGAACTAACCAACTACATTAATATGGCAGCACAACTTCCGGTTGTCAAATTGGTAGTTCTGCTGCTGTCAACTCTCTTTAGTTATTTTCAAGAGTTTCGACGTGGTTTCGACTGAGTTCTTTTCGTAATAACACGTGTTGTGAGTTCTTAATTCAATCTACCGTACAATTTCTTTAAAATACAAAATATATTTACTTGACATTGGCAAAATTCGCGAAATTTATCGCGAGCACGCTATTAATGAAAAACAAAAATTGTTATTTTCATATTAATCAATAGAAATTGTGAAATACGAACATGAATAGGTAATTCGAAATTAGTGGCGGTGCCCGTGACGTTATCAATAAAGTGTTTCATATAAGAAAAAAACGAATTTCAAGCAGGAAAGTTACATAGCAATTTCGACAATGTTTACTAATAAACAGCAGATTTTACAAGTAAATAAGTTGAACGACACGTATTCACTAAGTATTAAATAGATTCTGGAAGTTAATTCGTTAGGAATTTCCACTCGTAAGTATCATTTTTATTATTTTTCTTCTAACCTTGGAGATTATACAGAAGTAAACAAAAACAACACGTGATTTTATAGCGCGACTGAAGTATTTTGAGCGTTTCAAATTAATACGTATTATTTATACTGAATATTTGATTATGATCATAATAAACAGATCCCAGTCCAGTCCATAACATTCTTATGTGTATTTTTGTTGTGTGAGAGAATAATAAAAAATAATTTATTGTTGGTTAATAGGTTGGTGAAGACTAGGTGATGAATAAATACTGATTAATTTGTATTTGTATTTGAACTTTATGATGAATTACTACTTGACAAAAAAGAAGCAAACATTAACTAAACAGCTACAAAATCTCAACAACAGTCGCAAGGTGTGAAGTACCTACCTATTTGGATTTTGAATCCATGGATTCTTCATAATATAATTATATTATTATGTTTCAATAAAGTTTGTAACTTTAAACCGAAGTGTTTTATTTATTCTATTTGTGACAGTAAGCTAGCAAAAGAGAAAATTATTTCTTTCTTTTAATATCTAGCATTTATTACGTTAAAAAAATTAATTGACTAACAGCTTAGTTGCAGAAAGCAGACAAGTAGATTTTCGATAAAAATCTTAAATGATTGTGTAGGATGTTGTCTACTATTTTCTTACATCCATAGGTTACTATTTTACTGATATAGAATCAAATAATTAATAAATACATGGTATTAAAAGACGCATAACGAAGCCGAAAGATATGTGTAGTGTACATCAAATTAAGTAGTATATGTGAAAATAATTGCTGTTAAACTAATTTTATTTTTAGTCATTAAAAAACGGGTATTATTTATTGCGAGCAATGGAACGCGTGCAACAAAGTGTGCATGCGTACGTGAAATGTGTGTGTACGGAACGAGAAGGTGCGTCTCGCATGTCACGTACCCCCGCCCGCTACGGGGCATTACGCGCGCGCGGGCGTTATAATTTTTTATGAAAATTGCACATTTATCATAAAAACATTTACGTTTTATAACTACACATTGACGGCAAGTACCTACTAAACGTACCTCGTCTTCTTCTTCTTTCTATACGGGCGGAGCGTGTTAGGCAGGATCACTCCAGCGGTCCAGCTTAACCAGGAATGCTCCCTGCGCCTTCACATCGGAGACAGCTTCTCGGAGATTACTTGATGAGCCGAAGTACTTCGCCCGGTAAGGGGCTATGTACGTCGTTACAGTCCAGCAGGACGTGAGCAAGAGCAGTTGTTTCTTCTGTACGGATGCAGACTCGCGGATCACGAGGCTGGACAGCGGAAGAGTTGTTGAGACCATGTTGACACACTCGCGAGCGGTAAAAGCGTGCTTAGCTTAGACATTTTCATTTGTAATATTTACCTTTGAACACAACATAAACACACACTAGTACTACACTACACACAAAAAACAACACACAAACACCGCGAAACGTAAGTGAACAGAAAAAAACAAAGCGCTTTCGATCACTAAGGAAACAAAACTAAAAATTACAGGGCGAGCGGCCGCCCCGGGCGTGTAATCCACCAACAACTCATTTGATCAAAGCCGCCCGCGTCGCCGCCGCCCGCTTTCCGCTCGCGCAAGCGCTGACCGCCAAACAAAGTTGAAGTTTGAATCACAAGCAGAGGTTGCAATCTGCACCCTAGCGCCATCGCGAAAGACAAAATTGAAAATGATCTCACTCTGAATAAGTTTTGTGGTTTTTTCCAGTGATAACTATCATTCCCTGTGTGGTCTGTAATCTTTGACGAGTTGTTTTTTTTTGCTAATAGTAACCACTTTTCGCCATAAAAGTAGATTTAACTAAACGACAGGTTATAAAATATCGTTTAAAGCTTAGACGATATGTCCTGTCCTTTTATCGAAGTCAACTTGAATTTACTAATTCAGAAACCTACCTTAAACAAAGTGTAGTTTTATTTAATTATTAAGAATTACTACTCATTTTTACCTAGCCTCTTTACTTTAATGACTGACTGTGAAAATAAAGTTATGTTTATTGATGATATAGCCTGTGAACCTTAGAACGAGGTACGAACTTAGTAGGTATTTTAGGAATGTGCAAATTAGGAAATCTTTAGTTCCTAAGTGTTATGAATAGGTACCTAGTAGGTATTTTTACAAGTAAAGAATAATAACATGAAGACAAAATAAAATTTGTTCGCGGTTCGCGGAGTGCGTTTCGTTGACCCTGGTTGCCGCACAGCTGATGGTGCGTTTGTTCGTGTGAGTGCGCGTGTCGGCCTCCCAGGCCGCATCTTTGTGTGCTTTCGACATACATTGCAGTTTTGTAACTACAAACGCTTAACTTTACTTGTTAAAAAAATGTTTCTTTGAAAGAAAGTTTGATCATATAACATGTAAAACGAGATGTAGCGATAATCTTAAAAAAAAACTTTGATCCTCAATAACTCTTTAACTATCAGGTTCCCAGATTTGGTCCCATACAAGGAAATGATAGTAATAATGGGGAGGGAGAATACATGGCTTTCGTTTTCGCTATGGGTCTTATTACCCTGTATTTAGTTTTAATTTAGAATTAAGTTAAAGAGATGACAATATGGAAAGTAGGATAATTCTACTAAACAAATGCTACCGTACTTCAGAAAGTCACAGTCACCCTTCGGAGTTGCACAAAGACTGATGCTATCTATATCAAGCAATATTAACTAATAAAAATCTAATTGATTTCTTTTATCAGGCGTTGAAGAATATACTTTAGGTTCGAGTGGATAAATTTTATTTACTTACTACTTACAAACATAAACATAATTATTTCGGTTTTTTTGTGTAGAAGTCGCAGATGATACCTACACATGAAAAGTAATTCCACCGGGGGGGCTATCGCGTAAAAATCTGGGTATGGATATGGGCTTCATTTGACAGTTGAAGCTCATAAAATTACCATATATGGTCATTTAACTGTCAAATGAAGCCCATGTCCACATCCATATTAAAATAAATACTGGTTAAAACAACCAGGATTAATACACGCCAAATCCCTTATCGAAGGCTATTCGCAAAAGCAAACTGCTGAACTTCTAGAGCTCAGCAGAGCAAACTTATGTGTGTTAGCAAGAGCCTTAACGACACTGCAAACTAAAAAGGCACCAATTTCACATGAAATTGAGCGACCTGACGTTTGCCGTTACTGCGGATTAGAGAGAGAAACACCCCAAACATCTCCTATGTGACTGCGGACCCCAAATTCACAAACGCAGTATCCACAGCCTGCATATAATTCGGCCAGAGGAACTAAAATCAAAGCTAGGAAGATTTTAGACTTCCTGGAGGCCGCGGCCGCCAGGCTAAAAGAGATACTATAACAAGGCGGCGAGTTACAATAGATCTTATAGGTCGCAGTGACTACAGTTCCAACTGGAGCTGCCCCTCTCTCTATCCTAAAATAATAATAATAACCTTTAGGTAGTTTCAATATGGCAATCCTTGTCGTTTCGCATTCCGCTGCGGTTTCGCTTGTCACGGCGCGGTGGTGGTGGCGTGAAAAGGGCGTACGTGTTCTACGTGCTGATGAAACTATGTGGAATCCAGAATAGTGTTAAAATAGGGAAAGAAAATTAATTACAAAGATAGTCGGATTTTTTATTCAGTAGAGTAGAGTAATTTGACCGGTGCCAAATGTCATTTAATAAAAATAATGCTGCATGTAGCGTTAATGTTAATATTGAATTTGTGGACATTAATGGAATCAGTACTTACTGAACTTGAACTGCCGCGTAAACTAACTTAAACAAAAAAAACTGCTTTTAAAAGTGTTTTACTGATCCAGCCCTACCGCGTAAAAAATATGGGTTTGGATATGGGCCTTATTTGACAGTTAAATGACCATTATAAGGTGATTTTATGAGCTTCAACTGTCAAATGAAGCCCAATCCATATCCATATTTTTTACGCGGTAGGGCCCCAGGATCTGAGGGGCTATCGCGTAAAAAATATGGATATGGACATGGGCTTCATTTGACAGTTAAATGACCATATAAGGTAATTTTATGAACTTCGACTGTCAAATGAAGCCCATATCCATACCCAGATTTTTTACGCGATAGCCCCCCTGAGCAAATCATTACGTAAAATAAAACACTTTGAAAAGTGTTTTTTTTTGTTATGGCTTTCTTCACAAAGTGGCCTGTCAAATTACTCTACTGTACTGAACTAAAATTAAGAATATAATAGAGAGTGAGTTTAGGTTAACAAGCTAACGCTACATAGAATTATGGCCTCAAGTATGTACTGGAAGTGTTATCTCCACTTTTACCTACAACAATTTCATGGTTTTCTATCTATTTATTTGCCCACTGCACGTTCGTGTGTGGCCTTCTCAAGATCAACTTTTAAAGCAAAGGATCACTGGTAGCGAAGCGATTTCAGTTCCTATTCGGGTTTTTCAGAGTACCTGATTGAGACAGAGGGGAAAACAGAACTTCTTGGCTGGCCTTCGTTGCCCCGCGGGGTTGATACCTATCTTTACAACAGAAACGTGACAGCAGAAATTACGCGATGCGGCCTATAATAACTAAAATGTACATTCATTTAGTTCCTGTTATTGCTACCAAACGGTTTTTTTTGGCGCTAGCCTCATAGCAAGCAACACGCGGCGTCACACTCTCGCACCTAGGTAGGAGCGCGAGAGAGTGAGGCGCCGCTATTACGAAACATCACAGCGACAGCGAGCGATTAGCCAGAAACAATCACATACGTAATACTATTTTTATATTGGCGTTCCGCAGCGATCGCGCAATAATTGCTAATTTTTAGGTAATAGCCCCCACAAATTATTGATAGCCCCCGCCCGCTGTTTACGCTGCTGGATGGAAGTACACCACAAAGTACACTATATAATTTGTGATGGAAGCAACAGATATTGCAAGCAAGTACACCAACATAGCGGCAAAGGTACCTACTATTTACGTTCTGTAACGAATGAATGAATGAATGTTATAAAAATGTTGCCATCATGAAACTAGTAATTGTACCAATAATGGAACATTGGTTTGGTTATTTGTTGATATGACACCCAAAATATGTATGTAAATTAATAACTTTACTAACTTGATTTATTCGGCAATGATGATCGTAAAGCCATAAAAATCTATTATTCCAATTATATGAGCGTCTTTAATCATTCATTTCATCATCATCATCATCAGCCATGAACTAAGTTTATATAGAGTAGGTACCTACCTACGTGCAAGAAGTAATACTTAATTAATTGCCTTCTAAATAAAAGAAAGTTCTACTATGGATCTTGTATTCGTACCTATATCAAATCAATAAGTTTCCTTCCACCGGATTATTTAAAAACACGAATAACCTTTTTACATAAGAGACCTACCTACTTGAAATAGGTACTTGTGTAAGAAGATACCAAGTTAGAGTTACCTAATTAAAAAGTTCGTCTCTCACGTGAAATCAATAACGTGTAACAAACCTATTATAAATATTGTACTTGTGTATACGGGCGGTTTCATAATTTAATATGCATGTTTCATGAACGCTCATGCGCCCTTCTCTTTCCAGTCGTCATAAATAAAATAATACAACATAGTAGAATAGGTACTATCCGCCGAGTTCGAGTTATGTAGCTATAGGAAGGAATCTCTAAAAAAAACAATGAAGCGTTTGCGTGTGTGCGTTTTCTCGAGTATACTACGAAAGGAAAAGATTGATGTATTTGTTAGGTTGTAGGCGGTTAATGCACTCTGCAAGGAAGATTTTATTTTGTCTTTTTCTTTAAAAAAAATCACGAAATTGTAGAACCTAATATCTAATTGTTGTGATAATCAACATTTGAATAGTTTCTTCTACTTTTAAAGATAAATATCAAACTGAATCATACTCTGTATAGTGTATCCCACCCACATAAACAAAATCAAGAAAATTAACTTCAAAACAAATTATCGGTCGGTTGAGAAATATCGCTAGTTGATCAGTCTAAAATTATAATAATGTAGAAACATTCTTGCTTGGAATGTATGTGCGCTGTCTATAATACAATAAAGTTGTATATTAATTACGGTATAATAAAGCATGCGGGGGACGAGGGGGCGCGCCGCGCTCTCATATTCCGTATATTGATTGTGTGCGAGGGGGCCGGGGCAAGGAGGGGGCCACAGCGTGCCCCACTCTGTTTTTTACGACACGGCTTTCTGTGTAACATAATTATTGTATTTAATTTTGTGAAATGTTTCGGTGTTATTTGTGAAAAATCGGGAAGTCGGATAAGTTATTCGAGGTAAGGAAGATAAACCGGTGCGATATAAATTAAAAATGCCGTGTTGCTGATTAAAATAATATAAATTTTTATAGTTCTAAATTCCGTCGGCGGCACGTACCTATAGTATATTACACTGTCATACCGCGTACGTATAGTGTTTTTTACGGGCATCGTTCTAAAAATAAGTTGTAATAATTATAATTTTATGTAGCGGTCGCAGTTGAGTCGGTTTTCTGTCGATTATTCAGCAGATGTGATTTAGTGAGTTTTTGTGTTTGATCGAGTGTTTGTGGTGGTCCAGATGCAGGGACTGGTGAGCGATAAGACGTTCCACTTGAAGTGGAACAACCACCTGCAGAACTTGAGCCAGCTGTTCTCTACCATCTACTCGTCGTCGGCTCTGGCCGATGTGACGCTCTCCTGCCGCGACGGGACCCTCAAGGCACACAAACTAGTGCTCTCAGCATGCAGTCCATATTTCGAACAAATATTCAAGTGAGTAGTAGTGTTCTTTATTCAAAATCCATTAATTGAAGTAATCCCTGTGCTAAAAATGTTAGTTTACCTACTGTGCACTCATTAAGAATGAGTTTCATTAGTTCTAAATGACATCATTATTTTTTCGAGAAGTTATTTTTATATTGTGTGAGCATTGAATTCTGTTTTATGTTGAAATAGTCTAGTGAAATATTCAAGGTTACAAATAATATCAAAATAATTTAGTACAATTTACTTATATTTTTCATGTGTTTCTTGAATTATTACATCATGATTTATGTTATTTTAAGATTGATGTTATAGTTAAGCATCACAGTAGCCTGTTTGATATAAGTAAATATGACAAACCAAATATTTTTGTAGGGACAACCCATGTCAACACCCTATAGTGATCTTGAAGGGTATACCCTTCTCAGAGATAAATCTCCTTGTGGAGTTTATGTACAAAGGGTCTGTGGACGTGCAAGAGTTAGACCTGCAGTCATTGATGCATACAGCATCGGAGTTGGAGATAAGGGGCCTGGCATATGAAGCTCGGGATAATGCTGCACAGATGTTGAATGTGAACTTGGAGTACCCAGCGTACCCTCAGACGCAGGTTACCGCGCACCAGTCCTTCCCACAATCCAGAACTGATGTTGAGCGGTTGAAGCAGGTAATATTTTGTTTATTTAGTTTTACCCTCATTAATATTAATATCTAAAAAGGATACCATTTTATCCCACTGAACAGAAAGCAGTCTGCGCAAAACCTTTCGCACTAAATTCTATTTTATGCATCTTAGGGTTTGTTTTTATATAAGCTAAGAAAAAGACAAAAGAAGTATTTGATGAGAGTTAACTATTATAATTTAGGGTTTTCATCTATTTGCTATATTGGGTGTAATCAATATTTTTTGTTCTCGTAACAATCATGTTTTCCATATTTGGTTAAACATGGTTCAGTTCTTGTCTCTCAGTGTTTTAAGTAGATCATGAATTTGATAACATTTTTATTGTTTATCAATTGTGTACAAAGATTAGTCAAATTGTGTCTTATATGTAAACCTTAGTAAGTGTATTAATCTTACTTGAAATATTACCATTTTCATTTCTGATATTTTACTTATGCTTACAGTCTTTGTTGCACTCATAAAAAAGTTGCACATAAATAACTTAATAAACATATGTACAAAGGATTTATCTCTAAAAGAGATCTCTTCTAGCCAACCTGAGATGCATTTAGAGATAACAGGTGACACAAAGGATAGGGTATTCTTACTGGTTATGGTAACTATATTCTTACAGGATCCTTCCTACTTCTAACATAATTATTGACCTCTAAAATATTGTGAATTAGAAAAATTTAATAAAATTAAATCTTATTAACTTTATATCACAACAACAATGTTGGGGGTATGTAAATACAACACTTGATAATATTTTTTTTATCAAATAATAAATAATCATATCAATAAGTTATCACAAATACTGTAGGTTTTATTAACATATTTATAGATGAGTTAACAATATACATATTCAATTTTAAATCACACAATACAGAGAATAATAATTAATTGTACTTACCTGGTGTTTAAATTTGTGTATCAAAATAGCAGCTGTGAACGTGACTATAGGATGCTAAGTATGCATCCATCGCTGCCTCATAAAGACGGTTCTCAGGGTGTTTTGTATTAAAGCAGCAATGTATCTTGTGATTGTCAAACTGTATGATAGTGCATTACATGTTGAAGTAACATGATCAAAAGAAAGGCTATTCAATTAAAGTTTTAATAACCCTTTCAAAAGTGTTAGGTAATCTATACTAATATTATAAAGAGGAAAGATTTGATTGTTTGTTTGTTTGTTTGCAACGAATTGACTTAAAAACTACTGAATGGATTTGGATGAAATCAGGTACACAGATAGTTGATAGCCTGGTTATGAACATAGGCTACTTTTTATCCCGATATTCCCACGGGAACGGGAACCAAGCTGGTGAAACAGCGAGCGGCGGCTAGGTGTTAATAAACTTGAAATGTAATCTTAAACTACGTCATTATTTAAATTTCTAACCTTGATAATTAGGCATAATAAAATTTTCTGAAAGCTTAAGTTTTCAGAGTTTTCTGTTGGAAAGAGTTTGTTATAATGGTATATTAAATATGAAATATTATATAAAATATTTAATATCTATTATATTCAAATATTTATATGTTAAATCTATCCTAATATTAATGTGATTTTTAATCTAATACTGAAGAGCCACTTCTTCATTTTTATGACCACTTTACATCCATCCATCCATTACTTAACTTACATAATCTTTTTATTTAGAGACTCCTCCCTCTGGGGTCCTTTTGTGAGAGGAATGCTAACTTTACGCATGTACCTTCCCTCTGGGATACTACACATACGTGTACTCCTTTCCACTCTAATCATAAAATCCTAACTAAATATTATAAATTCGAAAATGTGCTTGTTTGTATGTCCTTTCTTTGTCCAAAAAATCAAGTCTCATGGTTGCTTTTATCCCGATATTCCCGCGGGAACGTTAACCACACGGGGTAAATCCGCGGGTGGAAGCTAGTCCTACTAATATTATAAATGTGAAAGTATGTCAGTTTGATTGTTTGCTTGTTTTTACCTCTTTCAAACTACTGAATGGATGTGGATGAAATTTTGTATGTAGGGACTTTAAGTAGTGGACTAACACATAGGCTTCTTTTTATTCCGAAATTCCCACGGGAACGGGAAACAAGTAAAACTGCGGGCGGCCGCTAGTTATTTTATATTTTGAATGGAATAAATAAGCCTTATTGATCTATACTTATATTATAAAGAGGAAAGATTTGTATTTTTGTATGTAACGAATAAACTCAAAAACTACTGGACCGATTTTGACGAAATTTGGTATAGAGAATCCTTAGACCCCAAGTAGTAACATAGGCTATAAATGATCCCAAAATTCCCACGGGAACGGGAACCACGCGGATGAAACCGCGCCCGGCCTCTAGTATATTATATAATGACTTACAATTTATCAACTTTAGGGTGAGGTACAATCGGCTGTTATCAATATTTTCAGAACTATACACTGCATTTATAGCTTTTTTCACTATCAATATTACTGTAATAGCTCATGCAGAGGCCTCTAAAATAATATAAATTATATCCTCAATTTAAAGAAATGTTTATTTTATTTCATTTACCCGAATTATCCATGAGCAACTATTTAATCAATATTTGGAATACCTACCATATTTTAATTACTCACGAAAGGTAAATAATATTTATCTTGTTATTAGTCAGATATTTTATCTTTTAATAAACATTAATTTTGTTTAAATACATATTGAGTCATACTTCAACAATAACTAGGTATTAGTTATTTTCCTGTCACTTTTCGAATGGAATGCCCCTTATGACGTCAAACATGTTAAAATTCGAAGAAAATTAAGACAATAAATAGCATAGGTACATATCTTTTGGATCGGTATTTGTGGTTAAGATTAAGGACACAAATGCATCACGATTTCAAAAAAAGCTGTCAAGCATTTGGTTGATAGGTATGATTCTCATACAGTAGTTCCATCTATAGAAAGCGTTTAGTCCGAAAAGGCCCTATTCCTGAAATGGACACACAGTACTAAAAGGACTTATACTTGAAATGACTTATTCTTAAAAGGAATCGTTCCGAAAATGATCTACATATTTCGAAAAGGACCATTTCCTAAACGAACTCGTTCCAGAAATGGCTTAAAATCTGTAAAACCAGCAAAAAATCAATTTGAATGAATCAACATTAAAATATTTATTTTTCCTACACCCAACAATGAATATCACTCGTAACATAAATGAGAACCAAAATAAGATATCTTTTATGAAAATCAATGTTTGGTTTTGGTCCAACAAATGTTTACTGCAGCGCCCCGTGGTAAATTATCACCGTAACACTTATCTAAGAACATATAGTAATCAAACCCAAACCCAATACTGAAAACAGCATCAAAACCGGACTAGTAGTTTTGGTTTTGCTAAAAAAAAATGTTTACTGCAGCGCCCCCTAGTGAGTTGTCACCGTAATAATTGTCTAAGAACATTCACCAATCAAACCCGAACCCATCACTGCAAACCGCATCAAAATCGGACTAGTAGTTTTGGAAATAAATGGTAACATTGATTTGCACAAACAAACAAACAACCTCTCACCCCAAACGCATATACCGTCTCCGTTACCGTCGTTGGTAAAAATGCACGCAAGCACTTTTTTGATCACCTGGATTGAACTACTGTTCTAAACAAATGAAATAAAATAATTAGAATGATACCTCTTAAATAGTCGTATAGTTCGTAGCGGCCTCGGAATTTTGAAATATCATTGGTTTAAGAGTAAAAATCTTATTCTAAACCAAAAAACTTCGAAAATCGCTTTAACTTAACTGTGAATTTCTCCTGTTTAGGATAATAATATTGAGCGAAATTTGTACCAATTGTTACATCATGAGGAATAAATATTAAATAATTTTTAAGCATAATTTTTTTATCCTATTTTAATAAAAACGATAAATATAACTGCAAAAGTACTGCAAAATGCACCGGGGCGCCGGCGGCCGTCTGAACTCAGTACTGATACGCAGAGTGCGATTTGAAACGCCGGCATTCTGAATGAAACGGAAACGGAATGAAACATTTGACGACTTGGCTGAACGTCTTATTAGCCGGTTAGGATAGTCATTTCAGACTAACTTTCGTAAAAAATTGCATTACAATGTTTAACATAAATAAAATTATACCGCATAATATTGTACACAGTTGAGTACAATTATTTATAGTTCGTGACATATCTTATTGATGAGAAATGAGAGATACATATATTATATTGTCCTTATATGCGTAGCTCTACCTATTGGTTCAGTGACAGTCATAATCAAACATTATCATACTAAATAGGTAGGTAGGTACATACTGGTAAAATAATGGTAAATTACAAGATAAATATTTAATGAAGATAACTTTGGTAATAAAAATAAATATAATAATAATTGCGTGATAATATTTTTGTGACGCAAATCACACAAATACTCATGTATTTTTATTATCATATCTAAAATGTAAAGAGAAATGGAACTTTGTTTATCATTTATTAGTGGTTTATTTTTTTTATTTTATCACAAAGTCACGTTACTGTCGTTATGTAATACCACCTAGATATACGTTTTATCTAAAACCGTATCTATAATATTTAAAGAAATATATTGTATAACACACCTACCTGTCTATTCTAGATTGTCTAAAAAATGTTAAGTGTATTAATGTCAATGTTATTTATTTTCGTTTATATGACAACAACCTAATGATCGTCTTTTACTTATGTCCCGGCTACACGATGCCTGCACAAACCGGTTTGCGCAGGCAACATGGAGTGTGTAGCCAAAACAATTCGCTACGTCTTACCTACGCAAACCGGATTGTGTAGGCATGCTCTCAGGTAAGACGGTGATACATTTTCCACATCCCGCAACAAAACAATCATAATTTCATTATTTTATTTTATTTAGATCCACATGTACCAACAATCGATGATGCGTGCCGAAGAAATTCGCCGGCGGCGTCGCGACGACACCCCGGGCACCCACACGGCTGTCAACAACATCTTAGCTGCTGCTGCGAGGGAGATGGAGGAGGCTCGCCACGCCGCCAGGGGGAGCGACCGAGTCGTGGCCAGCATACAGACCGAGCAGGAAGGTCAGTATCACAACCAACAGGTATTACATAGGGGTGGAGAATAACTTTCACAGCTGTCAACAACATCTTAGCTGCTGATGCGTGGGAGATGGAGGAGGCTCGCCACGCCGCCAGGGGGAGCGACCGAGTCGTGGCCAGCATACAGACCGAGCAGGAAGGTCAGTATCACAACCAACAGGTATTACATAGGGGTGGAGAATAACTTTCACAGCTGTCACCAACATCTTAGCTGCTGATGCGTGGGAGATGGAGGAGGCTCGCCACGCCGCCAGGGGGAGCGACCGAGTCGTGGCCAGCATACAGACCGAGCAGGAAGGTCAGTATCACAACCAACAGGTATTACATAGGGGTGGAGAATAACTTTCACAGCTGTCAACAACATCTTAGCTGCTGCTGCGAGGGAGATGGAGGAGGCTCGCCACGCCGCCAGGGGGAGCGACCGAGTCGTGGCCAGCATACAGACCGAGCAGGAAGGTCAGTATCACAACCAACAGGTATTACATAGGGGTGGAGAATAACTTTCACAGCTGTCAACAACATCTTAGCTGCTGATGCGTGGGAGATGGAGGAGGCTCGCCACGCCGCCAGGGGGAGCGAACTAGCCGTGGCCAGCATACAGACTCAGCAGGATGGGCAGTATCACAACCAACAGGTCTTACATAGCGGTGGACAATAACTTTCACAGCTGTCAACAACATCTTAGCTGCTGCTGCTGCGAGGGAGATGGAGGAGGCTCGCCACCCCGTCAGGGGGAGCGAACTAGTCGTGGCCAGCATACTGACCGAGCAGGAAGGTCAGTATTACATTCAACGGCTGTTGTCATGGAGCTTATAGAAGTACAAGTATAAGTTACTGCTCGATGAACATTAGGTGCGTGTCGTAACCAGGGGGAGCGACAGGGTTGTAGCCAGTATACATGTTATAGATCAAGTGATTAATTGGACATTATACAATAATCTATACTAATATAACAATATCATGACTGACAGACAACATACAGTCCAAACGGCTGAACCGATTAATTGAAAATTTTGCATACAGGATCCTTTAACGATATAAACGAGCACTCAGAAAGGTTCACTTTTTATATTCCCACGGGAACTCGAACCACGCGGGTAAAACTGCGAGCGGCCGCTTGTGACCAATATAAGAAGGCAATGTGATAAAAACTATTGAAATAATTATTATTATTTATAAAAGATTCGCCTCTGTCTCTCTCTGGCTGGGGGTCGCGCATTTCTTGGTCACAGTTCTAACCTAACCTAAAGATACTTTCTATGTGGTGATATGCCTTGGCTTGGCAATATAAATAAGAAATAAAAATAAATAATAAAAAAAATAAAAATAAATTTTATTTTCTCATCACAAACTTAGCATAGAAATAAGTAATACCCTCATTAATCACTTGGTGCATAACATATACAGGGTGGAAATTTAAAACGGGCATGAAGGGCAGGTACCTTAACCCTTGTAGCTACATGAAAACTTTCTTAGGAAAACATCTTTAATTTTTTGAGAAATTTTTTACTGCATTCTCAGATTTAGAAAAGAAAAATACAGTCAGTAAAAAAATATTGTTTGATTTTTTTAACATTTGTTTATGCCAATTGATCCTGTTTCGTACGACCATCAAAAAACCTACTGCAGTATAAATACTAGAAAAGTTAGAAATTGCGAAAAAATATTTCCACTTATTCGCTAAGAAAATAAGTTTATTCAACAAAGGTACTCGTAGGTGAAGCGGATACGGCTGCGAGTAGCGCGAGTGCAGGGCGCGATTTTTTCGCGTTTTCGCTATTTCTGACGTTTCTAGTACTCAAACCTCCATTGGTCTTTTAGAGTGTTTTGATCCTCCTGAGAAAGAGGATCGATAGTATTTTTTTTTTAAGAACTGCCTATTTTCTTGCTGGATGTCCATGTTTTTTAAATCTGTGAAAGCAGTTTAAAATTTCCTTGATGATCCTTGTAACAGTTTTGGGATTTGCGAACCCTACTTTTAAACCTCCTACTCCGTCGCCCGACATCCTATTCAACATCCGCAAACTTAACGATGGACTGACGAACGTAAGCAAAAATGTAAATACACATTTGTCCTTTCGAAATCTATCGATTTTGATGTACAATGAATTCTCTGCGTGAGGAAAAGGCATCCAGTCTTCTAGTCAAGAAGGGTTTATGTCGGTTCCTGTGGGCTGATTATCTAACTCTGTTTCTATTAGTTCTCCATTGAAATAAATGTAATTGTATTCTTCAAGTCAGTTTTGCGATTATGTATGTACGATTTGACAAGTTGAAATTTAAATTACAATCCATTGCAATTTTGACTTATCGATAGAAATTCTTCGCATCGAACACCGATCGTGTAAGCTTGTTGCAATCAAAGTGACGGCTTGGATTCGCGGTAATTTTCATAGCAATGGAAACTATACAGACCTTGTTTCTTAAAATCGAAAACATGTTTTTATCATTTTAAATCTTTATTTTTCTTGTATTATGATAGTTACAAAGATTTTACTTATAAAATAAGCAGTATAAAAGACACTGCATCTGTTTTAAGCCCGTGCTAATAAAATGATACTCATAGAAAGATTTAGCCTTCTATACCTACTAAAATTTAATTTTAATAAAAATCGGAGGAGCTCGGTGGCGTAGTGGTTCACGCCCTCGGCCAGCAATTTTGGTTGATCACGGGATGGGTGACCTAAGATTTACTATCGAGCTCCACCGTGCTTCGGGAGGTTGTCCCAATCGTATTGCAGTTGCGTAAAACCCACTAATACGCATTGGGCCCTCATGGCCCACTCTCCTAATTAGATGAATAAGGGGGGGCAGGGCCCTAGCATTAAAATAGCTGTTGACGATGATGACGAATAAAAATCATAGCAGCTAAAGATGGGCTTTGAATTTCGGATAAGATATTTCAACAACCATACAAATAATACGCTTTCAATTATTGAATTGAAATTCAATACCACACACTACTTACCATTTTATATTAATACCGTGACTTAGCATTGTTGAAAATTCATTATTACATATATTAAAAGAAAGATAAGATAACACGAAAATACTTGTTTACAATAATCGAGTTTTACTTATTTATTCTGTGATTTTCTTTTTTGTTTTTTATACTGTGTAATAATAAAGAGTAAAATGTGGATGACATGACTAGTATCCATAAAAATTCTGTAGTATAACGCTGATAAATTATGAACGTACATGTCACTGTTGCGGTGCATCGTTATGCACCGCAACACTGACTTTTTAAATAAGTCGTATAATCCGTATTTCGTATATAGCAACTTCATGTAGGAGTACAGTTTATATAGTCTGTTATTTTATCGATAGAAAGTGAATAGAAATTACAAAAAAACCGTTTAAGTAATCGCATTTCATCGATAGATATTGTTAGGTGTTAGTTACAAAATATTCATTGGAGTAACTTCAATCAAATTTAGATAATCAGCCTGCTGATGTTAGAAATGTAGGAAAAAGGTACACAGGTAGAGTGGCACTCAGCAAAGAGGTTGACTCACATAACAATGGAAATATTGTGATTATTGTGGTACTGCAGGAAATTTGACGATACAATGGATTTCGTCACAGAACTTCGTCATAGTTGTACCGCAACATCCTTGTCTAGGCCAGCAGGTGCCGCGTGTGCGCGTAGAATAATTCATACGTCACACGTAAACAAACATAACGGACTATCGCATGAATAGTCAAATGTTTTTGAAGGGCTTCATGAGTATCTTTCTCGACAGAAATGATGTCGCCTTCTCAAACCTAATTTCAATCTGTTTACTGATGCCAGTTTCAAACTTGCTCTCATATACTTGTTTCTTTTTTTATCCAGTCGCTTTTTTCAGACATCCTTCTCAGCATTCATATCCCTGTTAGGTATAAGCAAATTTCCTTTTTCGTCTTTTTTAATGCTCAACTTTCTGCTCCATACATAACGTGACGACTGGTCATATTCAATATTTTCTTAATGAAGATTACTATAAAAAAAAAAATGCATAAATATTAAACAAGAAAATATACTTACTAGAAAAAATCTACTTGTCTCATTTCGCCCTGACTGGCCTTACTGACATGAGACAAGTTGCTTTTTTCTAGTATATTTTCTTGTTTAATATTTATCACTTAAAAATAGCATTGTAAAATGCAAAATAAAAAGTTGTAAATACAAGCTTAATTTCTTATTATGAAAGTGGTATTAGTAAATTACGCAATAAAATAAAAGCTTTTGCAAGGGAACTGACTTCATTGCCCAGAAACATTCCTGGGCAAGCATGTTACACCTTAGACCACATCCTGTTTACTAAGCACGATGGTGGTCAAATGCCTGCCCAGTTACTTGTAAAAAAGAAAAAAAACATTATCACAAACAAGATTCATATTAACGCAATGCAAAACAAACGGCCTAAAAAGGGCGCTAGCTAACGAAAATTGTTTGAAGGCAAGAAAACTTATTACCATCAAAATCCATAGGAAATATACAAATAAATGAATCGTCAGGGAATTCACTTAGCAAAATTGCTTTAGCGCCTTTTTTAGACCTCAGATGCTTCCTAGTATATGTTACTGTCTGGCCTGAAAAGCGTCAGAAAGTTGCAATCAATGTTTAGAGCAAAGTTTACCTACCTTTAGTTCGCACCGCGAGAGGAGGGGGCTTGTTCGTTATATTGATCGAGAGCAAGCGGAAGCAAAATTAATAGTTAAGACGCACTGAAATGCAGTTACCTTAGAATGTTATTAGGGTGAATATTTTATGAAGTTTTATAGGTATCTTTTTAAACACTGGTATATAAATTGAGGAATATAAAAATAAAAAAATATTCGTAAATAATGCCGAACGCAATACTCGAAAATGGCTCTACCAATTCGGCCAATTTTGTTTTTGTATTGTATTTAATGTTCAAAGCAGGTTTTTTTTTATGGAGCGAAAAACGAAATAAATGCGAGGAAAATAGTTGAAACAACACTTTTCTTTTGCATACAAACGGGAAAACGAGAACTGCGTGGGTGAAATTGCATAATAAATATATTTTTTTAATTTATTCCTTTACCATTAGTTTACAATATAATTATTCAAGGTTATACTTAGAAACCACACAGGTTTATAATTAGTGCTACTTTCGCAGATTAAACAAAACAATGCCAACAGATAAATAACACTATTGAGAATTTCAGTTATTTAAATAATATGCGACACCGACAGGAGCGCAGCTCTTAAATTTAAGAAGAAATAATATGCCTTTAATTTAGTTTTCATTTTAAAATACATGTTCGTTGCTCAAAACAGAGATCGACGACGCTCTCTCCGAAATGTTGCGGTCAATTCCTGATGTTGCAAACTGTAACAAAACAACATAAAATATGAAAAAAAAAAAAAATTGTTTTTATTTCTATAATTAATGACCTAACTTATCATTACTTAGCGTTTTAAATAGAAAATAATAAAGAGGAGTACCCTATTATTTTATTAGACGTACATTCAACAGCACGTTATAACTTACACTTGCACAACATAATAAAAGAGTTGCACTATGAAAGGGCGTTCTCAAGGTCACTGACGTGCTTTTGTACTAGATCAGGGTATCCCAAACTATGGGTTGCGACCCAATGGTGGGTCGCAAGCGAATATAGAGTGGGCCCTGTAAACAAATTTCGACAAATTTCAATCAAACAAGACTGCATTAGTCTTGGAACTCGTTTCTAGGCCCTAGAATCAATTTTATGCCACTTTTCCCTAAGCAGCATAGAGGGTCCCGATTTTGGAAACTTGTCTATGAAGGGTCGTAGCCCTGACTATTTACCAGGGAACCACTATACTAGATAATTATTCTTTCACTTCATTAATTTCGATTTGCTTATTTTTTTATAATATAAACAACAACATTTATTCGAATAAACTTAATACTGATTTTTTTTTTACACCAATATTAGTTTTAAATATCAATTGTTTTCTAGAGCAAAGCAAAGGTACAACCAGACAAAAGATTACGTCATCAATACTAAAATAAGTCTGAACAAATTCACAGCATAAAATATAAACCTGGCATCGACTTCCGAGAAATATGTGAATAGAATGTTTATTACCAGATCTAGAAATAAATATTTTATAGTTTTTAATTTTAATAACACCATGTGCCAAACTAAATACATTATTTTACGTTCATGTTCATTAAAATCATGTTCGTCGAAATTTGTTTTTTGATCTACGTAATTCAAGGTAATTACTAGAAAAAAGCAATTATTTTATCATTTGGAACAACCCACTGTCTGTGTTTGAGATTCGTTGCTTTTCTATTAGGTCCAAACAATTTATTGGAAAAATATTTGAATAGACTTACCCACATAAAAATAAAATTCAATTAAAGAAAATAGGTTAAGTTGTGTTGAATATTAATTAGGACATGCCCAAATACTTTTATGCGACCTTTATATTGTAAATATTTTTTTAATGACAAGTAAATATACTAGAGAAAATCTACTTGTCTCATATCAAATTTTAAAAGCATTGGGCTAGACTCCCAAGGGTAGGGGTTCGAGTCCCGTCTGGGTTGTACCTTAATCCTTTGCGGATTTAGCGGAGAATCAAAGGTACTGTGGAGATTGTATATGTCTCCACACTACAAGAAGGCCGCTACACCAGCGTTGTTGGCTGGTTTTGTTTATAATAAAATTAAGTAAGAGAGGCCCGTCGTGCGTAGACATGGATGGTTGCCTTGTCAAATAGATTATTATAAAATGCTAGTATAATTACTGAATATAAAAAAGGTATCGAATTAAACATAGTTTTAATTCAATATCGAGCCGCCCCCTATAGTACTGCACCTTTGACTGAAATATATAAAAATCACTCTCATAGCCACACCTCCGCCACATTTGGCCTTGGTTGGCTGAAACTCAAGAATGGAATAGAATAGAAATTATTTATTTGCATTACATGGTATTTAAGGTCGTTACATTGTATAAAAAAGTACAGCGTGTTTTGCCAGTGAGGCGGCATGCAAAAGATATGTTTATAAATTTAATTTGTTACATTGAAAAATTATTATTGTTAAATATTCATTGGATAATAATTATTGTAACGTATTCATTGAATAATAATAATTAAAATATTAATTGAATAACATTACATTATCATAACTATGATTTTACATGACAAGAAACTGTTTCACACTATTGAAATTGTATTCATTGAGCCATTTATTCATATATAATTCTGTCTTAAATAATTTTAAATTAAGTATTTTAATGTCATACGGTAATTTATTAAATAATCTTACACACATTCACAGACAACTCCTGTTATACTTTTCGGTTTTGGGAATTTCATCTAAGACAAGTTATATTAACATATCTACTAGTTCGTGGATACAATTCGCTTTTTGTATTAACATAATACAAAAAGAATAGACTATATTGTTGTTTATTTTGGAACAGACGTTATGATTAAAAGTAAAATTGATGTGTAGACGTTACAATTCTACGACAAAAGCATTTTAATTAAAATTTGCTTCAAAGTGTTCAGAGATACATTAAATAAATCTAAATCGATAACATTAAATTGCTTATTATACGTGTTGGTGGAACGATAAATGAAAGTGTTTCTAGTGTAGTTTTTACGCAGTCTTGGGGGTACGAATAGAGAACTAATGCGTGAGGAGCGCAAAGGAAGCCGCTGTATAAATTATTTACTTATTCGAAAGATGAAGCCTAATCTTCTGAATGCCACAGCCAATATGTGATCAATGTGTTCATTGAAATTTAATTTTGAGTCCATAATTATACCCAAATCACATATACTGTTTACTCTGGCAAGGGTTCTCCTGTTTAGTTGGTACTTATAGGTGATGGGTGTCTTTGCGGGTGTACGATATAACCTTACCCTAGGAAAAACACCAGAACTAATTGAGGCACTGTAGATAATGGTTAGCGGTATTGCAAGTTCCTTACCACACGGAGATAAAAATCGGATGAATGTCGTCTGAGCCAGAACCCTTATGTGGATTGACCTTTAATAATTCTTTGAGTACTAAATCTTCGTCAATATTTACGGAACTCATATTAACAATAGAAGCAAGTTTAATTCATCAAACCCGAACCGGACATCGGTGTCCAGGGAACAATGGAATATCTATTGTACATAATACAAAAATATTTATTTCAAACCAGAATACATATTGTGTCTCATAATCCGGGGCCTGAAAGGTTAAAATGTAAAAGCAAAGCATTTATTTACCAATTTCTTGTAGCTGCTGCAATGGCCGCGTCCGCCGCTGCTGCCGCCGCTGCCGCCGGCTCTGCTGCCGCTTGCTCTGCCTCCTCGACCATTACTGAAGTGAAGAGGGAGATGGAAGACGACCGCCCGAAGAAGCGACCTTCCATCATGTGCCCTGACGATGATAAACTGCGAGCCAAGAAGAAGATGAGCGTCCGCTTCCAAGACGACAGTAAGACTGGTGATGAGCGACCCAGCAAGATCACTTCACCGGGTAAGTTTATATTTTATTTTATTATCAACTAGCTTCCGCCCGCGGTTTCACTCGCGTGGTTCCCGTTTCCGTCGGAATATCGGGATAACAAGTAACTCTATCAACTAACTCTATGTTAGGGCGTCAAGGAAGGACAAACAAACACATTTTCGCATTTAAATATTTTCATACAATCACACCAATTATCTAGCCCACGTTAAGTATCATGAAGAACTTGTGTTTTGGATACTAGATAACGGATAAACATACTTATATACTTTTTTTGTAAAAACGTACATAATAGACGTATTAAACATCCAGACCAAGACATAGACATGTTCATGCACACAAATATTTGTCTTGTCCGGGGATCGAACTCTCGAACCTCTGGAGCAGAAGGTGTATCCCTGCGCCAAACAGGTCGTCATAATTGTATTAGTTAAGATTTCAAGCAGCTAAATAGCCCATGCAATAATGCCTTGTAGACTAACATACATAAATAACAACAAACGGCCGCCTGCGGTTTCACCCGCGTGGTTCCCGTTCCCGTGGGAATATCGCGATAAAAAGTATCCTATATTTTAATACAGGCTATCTACTATCTCTGTTCTAAATTCATTTCAATCCGTTCAGTAATTTTAGTGTGAAAGAGTAACAAACAAATAATTTAACAATACTTATGTAACATTTTAAATAGAAAAATATCGGAAAAAGGTAAACTCGGCCACAAGTGAATTCACAGATGGGAATCGAACTCACGAACTTTAGGAATACTTAACATCAGGTATGATGAAGACTAAGAGTATCCCCGTCATTCATAAAAAAAAAACCGTCCCACTGCTCCAACATTAAAATTTATTTATCATAAGTATAAAAATAGCATTGATAAATGCAAAAAATTAAAATCTTATAAACTGACATACTTTCGCATTAAAATATTAGTAGGATAGGATTGTTCTGTAGTCTAGTGGTCTTTCAATTCCGTCTGGCTACAATCGCGGGAGTTGCTGGTAGTGCACTTGCCGCGCAAAATCTCATGAACGGCTATCAGTGGGTAACGTTGTGTGAGCGCACGCGAATATAAATAATTAAATTAAATAAATAAATAATTGCATACAAACATACCAATCATCTAGCCCACATTAAGTTTCATGAAGACCTTATGATAAATTTTAAATAGAAAAATATTGGAAAAAATAAACTGGGCCACAAGTGAATTCTCATTTCAAGAAGAACTTGTGTTATGGATACTAGATAACGGATAAACATACTTATATACCTACTTTTTTCTTAATACATACATAATATATTTTAACCGCCTCTGTGGTCTAGTGGTACAACCACCGGTATCAGACCCAGGGATCCCGGGTTCGATTCCCAGCGGGGGTACATATTGTAGGTAGGACTTGTTGTAAGTCCGCCTGGCTAGCTACCACCATCTTATCTAAGTCTGACGCCATAATAACAATGTTTTCAGCATTGTTGTGTTCCGGCAGTTAGAGATAAGATAGCCAGTTCCTCAGTGATTGAGGATTCCGGGAGAGGCTCGCTTCCATCTTTAGCCTTATCAATACTTGTCATCAGGTATGATGAAGGCTAAGGGCCTCCCCGTAGTACATTAAAAAAAAATACATACCAAGACAAATAGGGATGTTCATGCTCACAAATATTTGTCTTGTCCGGGAATCGAACTCGGGACCTCTGGTATAGTAAGGTCGTCATCGCCTAAAAATGGTCGATCGGGAACTTCCCAGCTCTACTATTCATACTGAATTCGGTTTGTTTTTGGTGGTAGAACTTTTTTTGTCCGCCTGGCTTGCTACCATCATCTTATCTAAGTCTGTCACCATAATAACAATGTTTTCAGAATTGTTGTCTTCCAACAGTTCCTCAGTGGTTGAGTCTTCTGGGATAAACGCGATTTCTCTTTCAGCTTTGTCATTACTGACTTGACCTATGTTGTCTTTTACTAAATAAATAATAATAATAAATAAATTACTCAAAAGTGGGCCTACCGCGTAAGTGGCGTCGGCATCGCTGTCCACTTCACTTTGACAGCCGACGTCGTTTTCGTACATCGCAATTTCAACTTTATAGACTTAATAATAAGATTCCTTTTTCATAGTCAGTTAATATTCGACTTTGTGTGTGACCGAGACAGCGCTATAGCATCAGCGTTCGCGTGTGAAGAGTTGCGCCCATATTCGACAAGTCGACGACACTAACGCGAGGTACGAGAAAGGCTTCCCCGCTGTAAGAATTAGCCAGTATTTTGAGAAATTTTGATGATTGATTTTTGGTGACTGACTATGAATTACTTTTTACGGGCTCGATTTTTGGAAGTGCAGTCGTCAATTCAGCCCCTTTCTTTACTGGACTTAAAAACTAATTCTAATAGTCAAATATAAATAAATGAGGAAATCATTTTAATTACTTTGAGATGTTATTTCTTTAAAAAGTAATTATCTCACTATTTTCATCAAAAGGTATTGTGCGAGTAATTAGTCTCACAGTTTGATCACAAAAAATATTCAATTTTATTTCTGTAGTTCTGAGAAAAGAGCTTAACAAAAAGCTTATGTAATAATAATAAATTACGTATGGATTTTCGTAGAACAGTCAAAGAGGGACTTAGATGATTTAATTCATTAAGTAAATGTTTTTTTTTTAAATCCCAAATTACACTACGGAGATGTGAATAAAAAAAGCAAATCTACTAGATCTGTAAAAAGTTTTTATACCTACTTTGATGAATGTTATAATGCAGTTAAATTAAAAACAAAATGATATCGCTTAAAGTGCGTTTCATCGTATATTCGTCATGTCCGTGGATGTCACAGCCACTTTATTCCAAAACTATGAGGATTACACAGTTGAAACTTGGGTGGTAGATGTATTCTGTAAACCGCTTTACGGTTTTTACACAAAAATAAAAAATATATATATTAAGGGGGGCTCCCCATACATGGAACTGAAATTGTTTTTTTTTTTATCAAACCCATTTGTGTGGAGTATTTATAGATAGGTCTTTAAAAATTACATTGAGGTTTCTAAAACGTTTTTTTTCCAAGTCAACCGTTTGAATGATCTTTTGTTACTTTTTAGTGTATACTTCCAAAGTGGCAAAATGTGTCCCCCCCCCCTCTAACTTTTAAAATAAGAAAGTGAAAAAAAAAAAGAAATATGCTGTAGACCTTTATAAAAACTTTCAACGAAAATTAGTTTGAACGAAATATATTTAGCAGTTTCAGAGCTTATAGCACATTTTCCAAAACCGCAAATATAAATTAATTTAGCTTTGTCATTCATACAGTCACACTATGAAAAACAAAGTTATTTTTGCAGACGAAAAATAATAGTGGCATTTTAGGTAGGTGTATTTAATATAATAATAATAATAATAGAAACTTTATTGCACACGATACAAAAACAAACACATACAGAGAAAATGACAAAAAAGAGCAATCTCCTCCAGGCAACCTTGGGTCCAGTCTAGCGAGTTCTATTATTATAGTACGTTTCATCGTATTTACCCTATTTTGTTAGGTTGGTACCACTGTGGATTTCTGTCAAAAGGCTAATTTAGGATAAGAATTCGATGCAGACTTTTTAAATTTTGGATTCTGGAGCCTTACCATCAACTGTAATGCGATTCATTTTAGGTTATTTTTATGGCAGCATCCCTGTCTCACAACCTACAATGAATTGCATTACAGTTGATGGTAAGGCTCCAGAATCCAAAATTTAAAAAGTCTGCATCGAATTCTTATCCTAAATTAGCCTTTTGACAGAAATCCACAGTGGTACCAACCTAACAAAATAGGGTAAATACGATGAAACGTACTATAATAATAGAACTCGCTAGAGTGTCTATTCTATAGTATTTGCTAATAGGCACTAATATTATTGATTTATGTTTATATGTTTGATTCTGTAAAAGAAAATATCAATTATATGTACTCTATGAAAATGTAGAACAAACAGGTTACTCTATACTTTAGACACCGGAAAACACTTAAATAAAAATCGCATTTAACATCTTGTTTTGGCTATGTTTTCAATAAATTGATTTGAAAATTATTAATCACTACTGATGCATAAAAACATGACCTATAAATTTTTTTATTACGAAATGTTTAGTCTAGTAACCGTAGATACATTTGCGTTTATTTAAGTTGTGACGTTATTTCTGACCTTACTATAAATATTACGCAATCCTACTTTACCAGTGCAAATTGTACAGACACCTGCACAATAAAGTTTTACAAAACCGAAAAGTAGTCTTTATTTGATATTCAACCTTAATGTGATGGATTGTTGGGCTGAGTATCAAATGATAATAATTGACATATTGTACCTATAAGGTCACGTGGCTGTTGACTGTTCATAATAATGTGTTAAAATAGAAATTCAATATTTATTTTGTATATTTTTTTTCCCAATTATGTGGTTTTTGTCTGGTACTTCTATTTCTACTATAACAGTGGTTTTACCACATTTTTATAAATGTCATGAACTGTATGCAAAAGCAACACTGGATGACATACCTACCTATATATTTTTTTACAAAGAGAAAAATACGGCTACAACAATAATTTGGATATATTTTTGAAATAGTATAAACCTTATTTCATCTGAATAGGATTTGTTTTAAATAATTTGGTTTTTGGTTTGGTCATGATATTAGTGCATACATCGTTTTCGCCCACTCACTTTTGTTAGCTTATTACTGTCCAACTCGTTAATCATTAAACAAAGTATTATTAATAAACCAAAGGTCATTATTATAAGTTCATTTTGTTTTTTCATATTACAAAATTAATTAATACTTACACTGCGAAATGTTTAATTAATTAATAAACTTCTAAAAGCACTGTCAAATTATAATTGATTATTTAAGCCTAAGGCATTTTATATTAATATATAAAATAATATATTATGTTAATATATTTTCGCAATACCGTAATGTATGATAAATTAAATTTACTTTTTTATTTGAATACGTCTGTATATTTAAAGATGATACTTCCGCTGATGGCCTCAAAAATAAAATGTTAAATGTTAAACTTCGAGGGCAACGGCCGGGTAACGACGCCATTGAGTTTCGTCTTGTTTATATAAAATAAGGGCCACATACATAGCTCTCTCTTTTCTTCTGTTCCGGTATACAATTGAAAATCATCATAGCTCCTTTATTCTCTCCATGACGCTACATTTTAACAATTGAAAATCATAGAAACAAAAGCGGAATGGACGAAACACAAGTAAATGTTTAATAAATCGTACGTATTTTATTTTTTTGTTTTAAGTAGGTGCAAAGTCCGACAACCTTAACAAGTTGCCAATAGAAATTGATTTTGGACATCAAAAATATGTAGTTTAAAATATATTATAAAACGTAATCTGATTCAATTACTAGCTCAAAGGCATGATGGCAAAGTAATTAATATTACTTAAATTTTTTAATTTTTTTTGTAATCTATAAAAACTGTGACGAATAAGCCTATTCTTTTAATATTTATTGCTAAAGCGTATAATAGTTTATTTAGCTTTTTATAGTCGTGTTCATGTGTACCTTTTATAAAGAAACTAAATATTACATTTTATTAAAACAAGAGTTATAGCTTTGAATGTTTACATTATCGAATTGTTTTGATTTTATATGCTGATACATTATGTTATAAGTCTTTGTCTTTACACTAACATTTGCCTCACAGTTATGTTTTTTATAGTAACTGATATTTCTTTATATTGGAATGATTTAGCATTATAATACAATGATATTTAGCTATAATGAACTATTTAAAACTTTGATTTATAAAATTTTGTTACATTGTAATTGTTAGTGCCTTATCGGCAATTCTTGTAGCTAACTTGTAGGAAGAGCGGGGTATTACTGATACTTAAAAGGAGATCCTGAGCACTAGCTAAGATTATCATGTACATAGTTACTGAATATATATTTTGTATTTTTTTTCTTGTAATACAAGTCATGATTTATTTAGTTACCTATATAAATTTTACCGCATATTAAAATGACATTATGGAAAAATAAAAAACGAAAAAATATGCAATATATTTTGGTTATTAACTGAGCAGTGGCGAGCGGTCAAAATATGGCGAAGATAAGCTGGACCAAAAATTTCTCCGAAAATTCTCTAAACTGGCTGCGATTGAATTTCTAAAAGGAAGCCGAAAGGACCTGCATGGACCTTTCCCCACTGCTACTGAGTCATGAAAAAAAAAAATTGTATATATACCTCTACATCAGTACATACATGACACGTGACCTATTTTAATTATTAGTTATTAATATTATTATATATAGATTATTAATCTGTCACGATTGCTAAATATCAACGAACAATGCAGTTGAATATAATTAATATTATGGATAGATAGAAGGATATATTATGAAATAAAATCTTGGACGAATAATAAAATACATCTTGTATCACCAACGGGAAAATTTCTCTATTCTGTGATTATAGACAGGTATTTTTGTACACTTAAATAAAACTTTTATTACGTTACTAGACGTACTTATAAATAAAGTAAGTTTCTTTATGATAAATTTTAAATAGAAAAATATTGAAAAAGATCAACTCGGTTACAAGTTAATTCTCAGATGTGACTCGAGACCTTTGGAAGTCCGGTCCAATGCTCTAACCACTGAGCTACCGAGGCGGACCATCGTCGAAATTCTCCAATACGTACTTTTATATTTTTAATACGTTATAGGCCAGCGTTGTCACATCAATGCTACTAGGAACATCTTTGCATTCGAAAGAACATCTTTTCAGATGTTTAACGATCGATAAAGATGCAACAGTCAATAATTTATGATCTTTGATTTTTTGCATTTTTAAATGCTTTATTTATACTTACTTATGATAAATTTTAAATAAAAAAATATTGGAAAAAATCAACTCGGCCACAAGTGAATTCTCAGATGGGACTCAAACCCACGACCTTGGGAAATCCGGTCCAATGCTTTAACCACTGAGTTACCGAGACTTGCGGAGCACTGTCGAAATTCTCCAAAAATTTTATATTTTTAATACGCTGTAGGCCAGCGATGTTTTAAGTTTCTTTGTTTGCAGTTTGCATACGATTGTCTTTAGCCCCACCAGATTTATTAATCTGTGCCACCAGTGAGTGTGCAATATTTCTGTATTGAGAAAGATTGGTCCAAGGGAAAATGATGGACTGAGACACCCTCTCACGCGAAAATCTTACTAATATTATAAATTCGAAAGTATTTCAAAACAAAACAAACAAACGTTTGTTTGTTTGTAACTCTTTCACCTTGGACGAATTCTTTCACGCTAAAACTACTGAACGAATTTGAATAAAATTGTATGTACATAGCCTGGATTAATACAAATACAAATACAAACTTTTTTATTTGGTACCAAACACAGGACATTTACAAATTAACATTATATTTTACTCCTAGGTATAACAAAGACATGCGGTACAAGAACAAGAAACATTTAAAGATATAAAAATACAAGAAATTTTGTGTCCCACGTCAGTACCAAATGGGTGTCCAGTTCAGCATTAAGTCAGCGATAAGGCTGACGCTGATTTTCAACTGGATCCCTTAAAAAATGTTTTATTGACATGTGGATAATAAAAAAATAAAAAAATATATAAATATATACTACGGCAAAGATAATCAATAAATAGGTAGTTAAAAAGAGGATCCAAAAACGTAAATGAGTTAACTAATAAATTTAAAAAGAATATAAAATAACGGATAAATAAACTACATATACAACAGTACTCAGCAATAGACTGGCATACCCCAGACCCACTATTAAATGTGAGATTTGTCCAAATTTATGTTTCCTACCTCCCGCTGTGCATTCAAGAGATATCTACGCAAATGAAGCTTGAAGGTGCCAATAGTACAACATATAGTATTAAAACATAGGATACTTTTTTATCCCGATATTCCCTCGGGAACGGGAACCACGCGGGAGAAACCGCGGGCGGCCGCTAGTGCGTCTATAAGTTTGTGAAATAATTGATGAGTTGTGATGTGAATCTGGAAAAATGTCGACGCGGGAGATAAAAGGCCTTAGGTTTATAATGTTTTTCTGGCAATAAATAGCAAGTTTTTAGAAAAGTTTTTCGATATATATCCAATTTTCCGACGAGCGTAACTAAACGATTAAAATAACCGAAAAACATTATTGCAGTTGCAAGAGAATTCTTTTATTTTACTGTGTGAATAGGCATTTCCTGGACAAGCACCTTACACGTTAGACCACATCCTGTTTAAAAAAAAAACTGTTGATTTAAGAAAAACAATCGATATTATTATCGAGTTGTTGAGTTCAATTTTATTTCGACAAGCTGGGATTTTCGTATTATAGGGGGACGTGCTGCCAGTGTATATCGCCTGCAATAGTTTGTATACATAATTAAATCTATTTCTGTGTGGGGTCCGGCTCGCTTCCAATATCGTGATTTCCTTTGCGAGTAGATACATCATGTAATGCTAATGTTGTTCAACTTCCGTTTACAGTTTTAAACAACCTGTGAAATATTACTCGATATTGTTTATGTTTGTTATTTTATCGAGAACTAATCGATCATGTATTACTTCTTGGTCTGCTTCTTATACATTGTTAGCTGGTGGATCTTTTTAAACGTTTTGGTTTCTCTCTCTAGGCATTGAGTGGCCACTTTTAGTTTCGTCATGGGTTTTTTTTCATGACTCTACTATTCCTTCGCATAGAATCAATTTATTACTTTTATAAATCTTACACTTAAAACTGATAGCTATCACTTCAAAAACCGCTCTTTAAACCGCGCTTAGGGTTAAGATGATAAGCTTGCTGTGTTGTTGACTGTACAATGTCAATAACTGGTATTAGTGAAATACCAATATCTTGCAAGTATTTAATTTCGTATATACAGTGGTCGTCACATAAAGACACCCAAGATTTTGACCACATACAACAAAATAAATGATATTTAGATATCCAAGAAAGGCATCAATTCCATTTTAATTGTCATTTTACGTATACTGACGTCATATTTTAAAAATGAAAACAGCAAAAATGTTATATTAGCAATTATTTAAAAGTCTTGCTTCTCGAAACGTAACACAAACTTTTTCAATACATTTGCCGCTGGTCAGCCCATTAAAGACAGTGCGTATTTCATGTTCTAAATTAAAATTAAAAGAAGCAATTTTATTTTTTCCATTATAGCGCACCTTACGAGAAATTCTTCCAAACAAATCTGCCTCACATAATCGCCTTCTAACCTTTCTTGCAGACACTCTTCTAGACCCCTCTGCACCAAATACTTCTAAACGAATTACTTCTGATCCTTTGAAAGGGTCTTTTTTAGTCAACGATGCTATCCTCGCGAGGTCGTTATTCTCGGTCTAGGTTTCCTGGGCACATTTTCCTTGCTTTGTTTTTGAAATTTATGTTAAATAGAGTATGCGAAAAAGAAAAAGTTGCGATCCTTCTACAAGATAATTCTGAATTTTTGTGACAAAGATTGGTCGTACAGGAAAATTGCAGATCACTTGCGATGCTCCAAAGATATAGTTCTGAACGCCATCCGGCATTTTAAGAAAAGGCCTAGGACCCCTAGACCGAGAATAACGACCTCGCGAGAAGACTCAAGAATAGCATCGTTGGCTAAAAAAGACCCTTTCAAAGGGTCAGAAGTTATTCTTTTACAAGTATTTGGTGCAGAGGGGTCTAGAGGAGTGTCTGCAAGAACGGTTAGAAGGCGATTATGTGAGGCAAATTTGTTTAGAAGAATTTCTCGTAAGGTCCTACTTTTGAAGAAAGAAAATGATAATAAATGTCAAATAAGTAATAAAATAAATTTATGTCAATATACAATTAAATTCACATGTCAGCCTACAATTACAGTAATGTCAATACAAATACATTTTGTGCATTTGAATGTCTCGATACCTTTGTCAATATACTGTGAAATAAATAATAAAAAGAAATCAGTAACAGTTTTAGATTGGCAACTGTATAGTTCCGGCATTAACCCAATCGGAAACTTGTGGTCCCGTGTGAAAATCATAGTGGCAAATGACTTCATCAACTTTACACGGCATTTAAAGAGGCATGGGAGCAGATTTCGTTTGAAACCTACAATAAATTGATCGCTCCAATGCCCAGGCGGTGTCGGCTGTCATTGCTGCTAAAGGACATGCGACTAAATATTGATAACGTGGTTATGTTTTTATAATACATCTAATATTAATTAAAGTCAAGTTCGTTTCAATATTTACAATATTTTTTTTTTATCGTTACTTAATTTGTGTGTCTTTAATTAGTTGGCCAAGTCTTTGTATTAGTTCATACTGCTTGCAATAAAGTTAAACATAATAAAATAAAAAATAAACTAATTTTTTCTCTTTATTTAATTTCAAACCTTTCACGATTACCGTAAGAATAATTTAAAAATCATTAAGAGCTCCTATTGCATTATAATAAAAAAAAATATATGGTAGGTAAACTCTGAAATTTAATATCCTCTAAGTGTCTTTAATTATGTGTCCACCACTGTATGTTGGGACAGGTAAGTAATTTTATAAAGCTAAATAAAAAAATACGCATCTGTATAATTCAATGCTAATAATTTCCATAGTTTACGCGACAACATTTAAAAATACAAAACCAGTTTTACAATTTATTGAAAGGTTAAATAACGGAGCATTCCATTTATAAAACATTTTTTAAAACCAGCATTAAGAATAATTTTGACCAGAACTATTCAGGAATAAAAAAAAATATGATTGACTTTCCCAATCAATGTTGTACACTCACAGATTTACATAGGATAAATAAAAAGAAACAAAAAAGATCAGCCAAGTTGATATTGTGAGCAAAATTATATCCATTTATAATAGCTAAGTGCATTTTTGCTTTCATAGTTTCACACAAATAGAACATTACAATGCAGCAAGAACAACAATGGTTCGGGCCGCAAGATGATAATTCACTATAATTTCCTTTCGCGGCAATTTCGCACAATCACCGCCTCTAGGGTTAGCATATCAAAATTAAAAAAGTTAGGACAAGTCTTACGTCAGTTGCATGGGTACGAAAGTAGTTTTGTCTACATCGATGTGTCAAAAATGATTGACACACATGTTGACAAACCCTATTAAATTATTCAAATGACAAAAAGGAGTTTCACCCGAGTTCTTTTCGTAATAACACGTGTTGTGACACTCCATTTTTAACTCAATCTACCGTACAATTTCTTTATATTACGAAATATATTTATTTGACATTGGCAAAATTCGCGAATTTTTAGCGAGCACGCCATTAATTAAGAAAGAAGAAGAAGAAGAAATGACAAAAAGAAAATCAAATGTCCTATATAGATTCTTATAATTTTTAAGTTTACTTGAATCATTATTTTTGACTTTGACTTCGATAAAGAATATTTTTTCGGCCTCGGCACGCCTTGCATTTAAATAGAGTGCAGTTAGTCAAAAATATTTCATTTTTCGTAGACCTCAAATGGTAGGACGTGTCCTACAAAATTTGATTTTATGGTGTTTGTAATGACGTCGCAATCGCAACGAATCGTTATGAAAATTATGTTTATTCAAGCCGCGGATCATTGTTTTTACTTGCGGACTTTTTGATATCGTTGCCGCTTTGTTGATGCGATAGAATTAATGATTAATGGGACGTGGATTGGTACGAATTGTTAGTAGGTAAAGTGTATAAAACACACTCGGCTGCAAAGAAATCGAACCACTGCGTTATTTTCATACAAACATGCTTACTTCACCGTCTAATAAATAAAAAGAGTATGTGTATTTCTGAAAAGTTTTGGGTGTTGATGGCGAGGTCAATTGTTCAACTAACCAATAAGCATTTAAAACAACTGAAAACATTTCTTGATTTCCTCAAACAGTAAAACAAATATTTAATTTTCATACCAAAGTTGTAGAAAACCGGATTGAGTGAATTTGTTTTCCTTACTTTGCACAAAACTAAAAATGAACAGAAAAATTCGAATCATATCGTCATCGTCTCAGCCACATGACACCCACTGCTGGGTATAGGCCTCCCCCTAGAATCTCTACAACGATCGGTCCTGCATGCGTAGCATGCGCACATCGACAAAGCTTTCTCGACACTTTTCGCGAGCAAGAGCAGTGTCTGTCCCGCTCATACTGTACTGATGAGCGGGTTAGGGGTCGAGAACGAGTCGCAGTGCGCATGCTACGGTGGCTGCTCTCATATAACGCTATATTATCAACTGTTTTATGCTTATGGTACGTATTTTTACTGACGGATGGGAATAGGCCATATAATACATACATACCGCCATAACCGACGGACGGTGGAGGCGACTTAATATAGATTCTGACGTCTAGACCTCGAGGTAACAAGTTTTTCGTAACCTACCACAATCTGCAGTCTGCAATCGCCGAACTTGCTTAACCTTGTTCGTCTATCAAGCTCCTCTAGAAACTATAAATTAGCTGTTGTCCATGTTGAAGTCACTGCGACCTACCTCAAACAAATCATTATTTCGTAAGTTACTCGAAAAATGGCCTCATAGGACTAAAATTAAAAGTAGTTTATTGAAGTTTACATTGATATACCAAGGTTTAAACTATGAATCGGGTTTTGTAAGATGCTAAAGAATTCATTTTAATATTTAATTTATAATATTTAAATTATCAATCAACAAAACCAAATCATTAAATATTTCTTTGAGTTGTATCGACGTATAAAATAAAACTACTTTTGCGGAGTATTAACTGCGATTTATTTACACGAAATTATTCGGTACTATATTTTTTTCGGTTTATTTGAGATTTTTTGGTTTCCCGACGTACCTTTTCAGTTGCCGTAGTCACGGGTTGACTATATACGGGTTATAAGTCTACCTTCACAAAGTTGATTTATTATTACGTTCGGAAACGGTTAGATAATTACTAACTAAAAGTTAATATTTTTTACTATGGCAACAATTATTGAGTTTAATATTTTAATTTGTTTGCTATTTAAAGTATTTATTATTAACAAAAGAAAGAAAAATTAATGATTCTAGTGGCAGTTCACAAATTGGGAGGACTTTCGAAGAAAGATACTGCCATGAAAACTTCGAAAGCATCTTTACGTTTGTTATTTATCTATAAAAAGAGCTAACAGTATCTTTAGGTCTTGCAGTGTGTGATTTGTGTTGAGACTTTTATTGATGGATAATAGGGTTCCAAGCTGGTGGTATCGTCCAACCATCATCTCTATTGAAATTTGGATATTTGGTGATTTCAATAGCTTCGCGTAGCATTCTGGGGATTGTAGCATTTTTGTTCCCTGGCGAGGATCTGTGGCTTATCAAACATTATGTAGTGGTTGGGTCCCTCAAAAGCATGTTCACAGAACTTGTTTTCGCGCCTATTTTTCACGTCAGCTACATGTTCTCTAACGCGGGGTCCCTATGCTTCTCTTTGTTTGCCCGATGTATGAGATTCCACAGTAACAATCCAGTTTGTAGACACCTGCTGTTTGAGGGAGTATGTTGCACTTGACTGGTGGTAGGAATTTGTTGATCTTCTTGGGTGGCTTGAAGTAAGTATTAATAGAAGCATACTTTAGAAGTTTTCCAATCTTGTCAGTGACACCCTTAAAATATGGTAGAATGGCAGGTTGACGTTCCACTGTGGCTGATTTAGCGCATTAATAAATCAACTTTGTGAAGGTAGATAGATTTATGAGTAGCTAGTCTACCCGTGACCACGGCAACTAAAAAGGTGGCGAAAAAAATATTTTGTACTATACGAAATATATATTTCAGGTAAATAAATCGCACTAAATACTCCGCAAAAGTTGTTTTATTTCAATTATGAGTGGGCGAAGAAACTTAAAGTTTGTTTTTATATCAACGCGATGTTGCATTAAATTGTTTAATTATTATGTACATAATACTGATTCATAATTATTCATATCCGTTTGAGTGTTCATTGTATTGTTATGCGCTTACAATATCACGGTTGTTTTAAATCAAACTGCTAATAAAAATAAAACAAGGCTTTTATGAACGAGAGTCTGAAAATCGTAATATCCAGAGCCGTAAATTGAACTTTTTTTTTCAGGCGTGACTAATAACGATTCTGGCAAAGGAGACGACTCGAACAAGACCGGAGGCATCAAAGTGGTGCAGCTTGCGGTTCTGCAGAAGCCAACCAATAACGAGCATGACGATTCCGATGGTGAGGGTAATGAATTTTTTTTTTATTTATCTGTTGTTCATGTGTTGGTTGAGTTTTATGTTACGAGGTCATAAAGTCCGCGGAATGGGAGGGAAGTCGCTTGCAGTTAAGCACCAAATTTTTTTTTCCTTCAAGTATATTTCTTTACTACCCCAAATACATTTCTGAAATTGGTCATATAAATAATTTATTCAATTATTGATTACTAATTCGAATAAAAGTATTTGTAATTTGAGTAGAAATTAGAGACTTCATCTCTAAGTCGCCGTATATTTTTTTACATGCGCCTTTTCATTCATTGCAGTAAATTTTAATTTGATGCTTGGGTCTGGAATATAAAAAGGTTGATGAATGTTTTCGAAGCTTCATCGGTGAATAAACGCCGTTGCAACGTGAATCTTGTGCGCGGGTGCATTTTCATGCCAAAAGACCAAACCGTTTCTCCCTTCAAATGTAGCTTGAAATGAAGCTTAGTATTATACGGTTCTATTAACACCGCATTCTACATAGTCGATGAGTAAAATACACATAAAATCAGTCGCAAACATTTTTCCGACTTATTTTCCAACTCGGCCCTCTTGGGCGGTGGAATGCCCTGTATCGACTACTTCTTCGACTAGAATTATAGTGGTGAACATAGCTTTCATTTTCAGTATTATTTCGGACTGTAACTTCATTCCGTATCTCGCTACAGAGTTCCAAAGAGCAAAAAAAAAAATTGGTTTGTTTTTGTCTTCCCTACCGACTGGCTTGCACGTTAAATTACTAAAATATTAATGACCCGATTACGTTCAAATTTGGAATATATACTCGTGAGGTAGGTGCTCAATCAATACCTAGCTGGACAAATGAACCTAACCCTTTCATCCCTCCCATTCCGCTGACTTTTAGACCTCCCCTCGTACTTGTAACTCAAGAAACTGAGTTTCTGTAGTATTATTACCAATAAAATAAAAAGTTCCATAATCCGGAAAACTTATGAACGTATTTCTTCTACTGAATTTGACATAAGTAACAATGGAAATGCGAAAGTAGCGCCCCAGGCCAGGATTTTTATTTTTCTGAACAGGCTTGAAATAATGAAACATCTGTTTGGTGGTTGATGCATTGATATATATCCATTGTATTCCAGTAACTAATATGAAGTATTAGCTTTTTCTACTTACCAGTGTTATGGTCTGTTTTTTAATTCAATATCACGATGAGGATGTCTCATGCATGAACATTTTACTTGAGTTTCAGGCGTTTTTACTTGATTTTTTTTATAACTTTTTAATTTCGCATTTACAATGCTATTTTGATGTGATAAATATTAAACAAGAAAATATACTAGAAAAAAGCAACTAGTCTCATGTCGCCCTGACAGGATTTTTGATTTTGACAATTGTTTTTTTTTTATGAACGACTGAGACTTCATCGTACCTTTATTTCTTCCTAATTGCCAATTTTATTGACACTTATTTAAAACTAATTTAATATATACGTGGTTGTAAGTTCGTTTACCTTAAACGAATAATAAATAATCTAATCAAAGAAATCAATACAAAAAAATATTCATGTGACCTAAAGAGAGGCGTTTTACAAATTACATGTTATATCGTTTCACAGAGAAACCCGGCATCAAGCACATGGAAGACGACGAGGAGACAGATTCGAGCGGCTCGATCTCAGACTCGGCTGCCAACGAGTCGCAGGAGGGCCGCCCACATGTCTGCGACGTTTGTGACTTGAGGTCAGTATCTATAGGAGTAGGAGACGATGAGGATGACTTGAGGTCAGTGTCTATAGGTGTAAGAGACGATGAGGATGACTTGAAGTCAGTGTCTAGATGTGCAGGAGACGTCGAGGATGACTTGAGGCCAGTATCTATAGTAGAAGGAGAAGACGAGGATGACTTGAGGTCAGTATCTACAATGTGTAGGAGACAGATTCAAGTGACACGATCTCGGACTCGGCTGTCAACGACTTGCAGGATGGCCGCCCGCATGTCTGCGACGTATGTGACTTGAGAGCAGTATCTATCTACAATATTGTAGGAGACAGACTCGAGTGGCTCGATCTCGGACTCGGCCCCGCCGACTCGCAGGAGGGCCGCCCGCATGTCTGCGACGTATGTGACTTGAGAGCAGTATCTATCTACAATAATGTAGGAGACAGACTCGAGTGGCTCGATCTCGGACTCGGCCCCGCCGACTCGCAGGAGGACCGCCCGCATGTCTGCGACGTTTGTGACTTGAGAGCAGTATCTATCTACAATAATGTAGGAGACAGACTCGAGTGGCTCGATCTCGGACTCGGCCCCGCCGACTCGCAGGAGGACCGCCCGCATGTCTGCGACGTTTGTGACTTGAGAGCAGTATCTATCTACAATAATGTAGGAGACAGACTCGAGTGGCTCGATCTCGGACTCGGCCCCGCCGACTCGCAGGAGGGCCGCCCGCATGTCTGCGACGTTTGTGACTTGAGAGCAGTATCTATCTACAATAATGTAGGAGACAGACTCGAGTGGCTCGATCTCGGACTCGCAGGAGGGCCGCCCGCATGTCTGCGACGTATGTGACTTGAGAGCAGTATCTATCTACAATAATGTAGGAGACAGACTCGAGTGGCTCGATCTCGGACTCGGCCCCGCCGACTCGCAGGAGGACCGCCCGCATGTCTGCGACGTTTGTGACTTGAGAGCAGTATCTATCTACAATAATGTAGGAGACAGACTCGAGTGGCTCGATCTCGGACTCGGCCCCGCCGACTCGCAGGAGGACCGCCCGCATGTCTGCGACGTTTGTGACTTGAGAGCAGTATCTATCTACAATAATGTAGGAGACAGACTCGAGTGGCTCGATCTCGGACTCGGCCCCGCCGACTCGCAGGAGGGCCGCCCGCATGTCTGCGACGTTTGTGACTTGAGAGCAGTATCTATCTACAATAATGTAGGAGACAGACTCGAGTGGCTCGATCTCGGACTCGCAGGAGGGCCGCCCGCATGTCTGCGACGTTTGTGACTTGAGAGCAGTATCTATCTACAATAATGTAGGAGACAGACTCGAGTGGCTCGATCTCGGACTCGCAGGAGGGCCGCCCGCATGTCTGCGACGTTTGTGACTTGAGAGCAGTATCTATCTACAATAATGTAGGAGACAGACTCGAGTGGCTCGATCTCGGACTCGCAGGAGGGCCGCCCGCATGTCTGCGACGTTTGTGACTTGAGAGCAGTATCTATCTACAATAATGTAGGAGACAGACTCGAGTGGCTCGATCTCGGACTCGGCCCCGCCGACTCGCAGGAGGGCCGCCCGCATGTCTGCGACGTTTGTGACTTGAGAGCAGTATCTATCTAAAATACAATCACCAATGATAATGTTTTCAAGAATGGTAAAAGCGCGCGTATATATATAAACGAACATGTTACGCGTCAGATGCGCCAGTTGTTTTGGACCGCTAAGGAAAAGTTAAATGATAGCTATAAGCATATATGGATTCAAAACGGAAATCTACTTGCTAAGAAGAATGATGGGGATAAGAAAATATATCAAATAATCTCTGAAAGTGACATTGAAGCTATTATTAAAAGGAAAGAAGAATAGAATTTCATTTTAAATTTATACTAATATTGGAAATAATATCTGTAACCAAATATCTCTAAAACTTATTTTCATTATTTTCTATACTTTACTCAGAAACTCACGTGCTTTATATCGCATTAATAATGTTTGTCCAGCAACATATTTTAAAGGATATCGATTATCATAAGTACACAAACTTGCAAGCATGGTATAACTCAATAAACAAACAAACAAAATGTCTGCAATTTATACACATAAACGTGTGTTCGTTAAGAAAACATTTTGAAGAGCTGCTAGTCCTCCTTAACGACTGCTTACACAATATCGATGTGCTATGCCTTACGCAGGTCAATATAAAGAAGGAAGAAACTTGTATGTATCAGATTGACTCGCAGGAGGGCCGCCCGCATGTCTGCGACGTTTGTGACTTGAGGTCAGTATCTACAGGTGTAGGAGTCGATGGAGATAACTTGAGATCAGTATTAACATGTAGGAGAGGATTTTGACTTGACGTCAGTATTCAACATAAATCGCACCAAACTTTATGATATGACCTGTAAAAGCTCACTTTCTCCTATAGATTCCACCTAAGTTACATCAACTTTATAATTTCTCCAGCTGATGTTCCTCCTCAAAGCTCACTTTCCCCCCCCGCTCGCAGTTTCCATCGCTCGTCGCAAAAGCTGAAACTATATATATTTGTACTACAAAAGATCACCAAACTTAATCATTTCTCCAACCGATTTCAACCATTAAATCATCCCACCTAAAGCTCAAATCTCCCCGCAGGTTTCAACGCACCTGTCGCACACACATAAGTTACATTAAAATGTTTCGTTTCTCCAATCGATCCATATAAAAGTCTAATTCCCCACCCCAAGTTCCAGCGGCCGTCGTACATAAGCTTATATTTGTACTGCAGGTTTCAACATTTTTTCTTTACGTCGTTTGTTTATTATTGTGTGTTTATTTGGGTCGCACCTATTATAAGTCACACCTAACTTAATAATTTCTATAACCGATTTTCCTCTTTATATTATTGACCATAAAGCTCAAATTCCCCCGCAGGTTCCAACGTTCGTCGCACCTGTCGCGACACAAACTGACCCATACCGGCGAGCGACCGTTCACGTGTGGCGGATGCGGACGATCGTTCGCGCGCTCGGATAAGCTGCGCGTGCACACCAAGATATGCGAGCGAGTGAGTACTAGTGTCTAATGAATCGTGTTACTCGTTGTTTATTGCCAGTTTTAGTATGGCTACAATTTCATATATTATGATAAATTTTAAATAGAAAAATATTGGAAAAAATTTAACTCGGCCACAAGTGAATTCTCAGATGGGAATCGAACCCATGACCTTTGGAAATCCGGTCCAATGCTCTAACCGCTGAGCTACCGACACTTGCGAACCACCATCGAAATTCTCCAATACTTTTTTTTTTTTTAATACGCTGTAGGCCAGCATTGTCACATCAATGCTAGGAATATCCTTGCATTCGAAAGAAACATCTTTTCAGGTGTTTAACGATCGATTAAGATGCAACAGCCAATAATTTATGATTTTTGAATTTTTGCATTTTTCAATGCTATTTTTATACTTATGATAAATTTTAAATAGAAAAATATTGGAAAAAAATTAACTCGGCCACAAGTGAATTCTCAGATGGGAATCGAACCCATGACCTTTGGAAATCCGGTCCAATGCTCTAACCGCTGAGCTACCGACACTTGCGAACCACCATCGAAATTCTCCAATACTTTTTTTTTTTTTAATACGCTGTAGGCCAGCATTGTCACATCAATGCTAGGAATATCCTTGCATTCGAAAGAAACATCTTTTCAGGTGTTTAACGATCGATTAAGATGCAACAGCCAATAATTTATGATTTTTGAATTTTTGCATTTTTCAATGCTATTTTTATACTTATGATAAATTTTAAATAGAAAAATATTGGAAAAAAATTAACTCGGCCACAAGTGAATTCTCAGATGGGAATCGAACCCATGACCTTTGGAAATCCGGTCCAATGCTCTAACCGCTGAGCTACCGAGACTTGCGAACCACCATCGAAATTCTCCAATACTTTTATATATATATTTTTTAATACGCTGTAGGCCAGCGTTGTCACATCAATGCTAGGAGTATCCTTGCATTCGAAAGAAACATCTTTTCAGGTGTTTAACGGTCGATTAAGATGCAACAGCCAATTATCATAAGTATAAAAATAGCATTGAACAATGCAAAAATTCAAATATCATAAATTTCACATAATATACTCGAGTACAATACTAAACACAGACCTATATCGAGATATTCGAGATAGGCGAAAAGAGCGCCTCAAACTGTATGAGAATGCTATATTCTCATTTTTCGCACCTACGAATGTCACGAGCGAGATTTAGTGATGTGGAAATGTTATCAGGCCCGTCTCACATCCATACAAGCGGCGCAAAATCCCCGAGATATTTACCTACTATTTACCTAACCTAATTTCAACCTTTTGCTTTGCGTATAGCGTTCATAGTACAATAACTGTCTGCCGTCTCGCTTCAACCTGCTAGGGCTGTCAGAGGTTTCTTACGGTATTAACAGTTTACTTTTGTTTCGCGGATGCGTGCGCTGCGTGTGCGACTAGTCGAGCGAGTGCCAGCCTATTGAGACTAGTCCGGTGACCGGACGCTTGCGTTTATCATACTCGGGAGTGAAATTTCTGTACTGTAAGGTACTAATATATATTCTGTGATGTTATTGACGAGCTCTTGCAAGAAAGCACTGCACAATTAGCCATTTTCGTTTCAGAGTGACGCGTGTTTTCATGGCAATGGTCTCATGGTAAGCGGACTGACTTAGGTCGTAAAACTTTGACCGGTAAAAATAATTAAATGACAATCACAATCTAAAAGAGATACTTATTAACGATGATTAATTTTTAATTTGTCTGAGGAGCATAAAAAAATTGACTCTTGAAAATGAACTGTATTTAAAAGTCCGTCAGGTAAGATATTCGAAAAATAACCTTAATTTACTTGATGAACACGACCTGTCAATAACGTATTCTCTCAGTGGCTACACCAAGCTTGAATGTTTGTTTAAATGTCCACGCGGACTAAGTTGCATTCACGATGGTCGATCATGGGATGGATGACTAAAAATGTATTATCAGCTTTTACGTGCTTTGCAATGTCGTTTGGCCGTTAATCCCGTTACAACCCAGTTAATATTTAGTCGTTAAAAAACTTAATAAAAGAGTCCACGTGGTGAGGTATCTAATAAGCTCATTTTCCTCACCCGTCCTTATAGAAGACTGGTCCCTAAGCAGAAATAAAGTGGAGAAAATATACATATATTCATTTTTTTCTATCTGAGAATTAATTTAATACTAAAACCTCAACATTTTCGCAGGAGGACCCCACCGTAGACATGACAAACGATCCCGGACCCAAACGCGAGAACAGCTCTGAAGTAATGTCAGGAATGGTTAGAAGCACCCACAGAGAATCTGGCCACTTAGTGTTCACTCCTAGCGGCGACGTGATGCTACCACCGAGAGCCCCAGTTCTACTTAACTCTGGATTGGAACCTGTGAGGAATGAGATGCAGCCGGGGGACTTACTGGACCCCCCTAGGAGGGGGAGAGGCAGACCCCGGAAGACCCCTTTGCCGTTGACCCCTAAGATAAAGAAGAGGCGAGGACGCCCGCCCAAGACTTCGCTTGGTGAGTGTGTTCGTACCGAGAGTTTGATCTTTTTAATGATTCTAATTTATTTTATATATTTAACCGCCTCTGTGGTCTAGTGGTACAACCACCGGTATCAGACCCAGGGGTCCCGGGTTCGATTCCCAGCGGGGGTACATATTGTATTCGGTTTGGTTGGTGGTAGGACTTGTACGCCCGCCTGGCTAGCTACCACCATCTTATCTAAGCCTGACGCCATAACAACAATGTTTTCAGCATTGTTGTGTTCCGGCAGTTCGAGATAAGATAGCCAGTTCCTCAGTGGTTGAGGATTCCGGGAGAGGCTCGCTTCCATCTTCAGCCTTATCAATACTTAACATCTTGTGAAGGCTAAGAGTCTCCCCGTCTTTCATAAAAAAAAAATGCATTTTATGCAAGACAAGTATTGTGATACAAACAAGAAAATATACTAGAAAAAAGCACTTGTCTCATGTCGCCCTGACGGGATACGAACCCGCATCCTTGGGAATCCGGCCCAATGCCCTAACCAATTATGCTACAAAGACCTATGAGAACACGCCGAATTTTTATAATATATCCCGTCAAGGCGACATGAGACAAGTTGTTTAATATTTATCACATAAAAATAGCATTGTAAAATGCAAAATTCAAAAGTTATAAAAAGACAAATGTTTTTGTGTCAAATAACTGTCAAATAATCTGCCAGTTAAGTTATCCAGGACTAAACTGCCGGCAGTGAAACCGGCCCTAAAACTTGATAATCTATTATTGAGTTGTGTTTAAACTAGTGAAATAAACATTGATTTATATAATGTTAATTATCTAGAATTCTCTTGCAGAAGGTATTAGAAAGGCTTGTACTTTGGCATCTTTTCGCGATCAAGTTAAAAAGCATTTCCTTTCTTTTTCCTAATATTGACTTATTAGGTATTTGTATATTTTCCTATTGAATCCCATTTATTATACATTATTTCTTTTATTTATATTATGTACATCTATATCAACTATCCTTCCAATAATTGCACCCATTCCCCTTTGCCCTCTTCGTTTTTTTTTTTTTTGCTATTTAGCAATAAGGCCGCCTTTTTTATGGTTTCAGTCTGTTTATTTTATTTTTTTATTGTTTGTCTTTGTGTGCAATAAAGTGTTTTTATTATTATTAGTACTGTAGATCTAGGATATGCGGCTTTTACCGACACTCGTAGCTCGTTCACGTGTCCCTTTCACATCTTAACGGGGTAAGCAAGACAGCATCATGCACCAAATCGTATCGCATGATAAAGTGGTGTTTATGTTAAGGGGTCTGTATCTTTATAAATAAATATATACGCGCGAAACTTGAGAACGGCTCGACCAATTCGGCAGTTCTAATAAACTCAGGGTTGGCACCTGTGAGGAATGAGATGCAGCCGGGGCCGGGGGACTTACTGGTACCCCTTAAGAGGGGGCGGGGAAGACCCCGGAAGAACCCTATACCGTTGACCCCTAAGATAAAGAAGAGGCGAGGACGACCGCCTAAGACTTCGCTTGGTGAGTATGTTCGCACCGAGAGATTGACCTTTTTGATGTTTTTTATTTTGAAATTTTAATTCATAAATGTTATTTTTTGGGACACGTTATATGTTAGGAAACAAAATAGTCTCCAAGTTTTAAATATGTTAGGTTTAAGATCAAAGGAAACGTCAACTGAGACTCTTATATAAACTAACAGTTTATTTCATCAGGAGTAAAGGCCCATTTTTGACAAGGTTTTGGTTTAGTATAGTAACGTAGAGTAGAACACCTTTCCTATTGAACTTTTTATTTCTTTATTTTCCTAAAATTTCAAGAAATAATTGAGAAAATAGGCAAATTGCTTTAGTCGTTCTCAAGCTTTAGTGTTACCGAGGGGAATAGGGATTATTTTATGTTTATAGTATGTTGATATTGACGATAGGGCGTTGGCCACGATAGAGAGACGATCTGTTTAAGCGGGGAGAGTAAGACGCTGCGTTTTGCCGCCATGGTATATACCACGTTAAGGCGGCTGTGTGGTACGTGGTTTATTTGCTTTAACGTGGGTCCAGATACGTTCTTTTGTCCGTACCGTACCTCCGTTTCGTATCAGAGTCGCAATCAACAACGCTAGTTTGGACGCCCGTTCGGTTCGGTACGGTGGTACGGGCGTCTCGATTCGGATACAGGCACTCTCCGATCCATCGCGAGTCAGTTTTTCGCCCCGTTTATTTGTTATTAAAGAAACCAACATCGTTTAAAAGAAATGAACTCGCGATGATTGCAACGACTAACTTTGCATCCAGGGGCTCTAATTTTGAAACACTTGTCGAGCGCTTTGTTTCTACTGATTTTCGTTCAACATATGAATTTCCATATTAAAAACAGTTTCAGTATTATTTAAATCTTACTAATATAATAAATTTGACTACAAAAACTACTGAACGGATTTGGATGAAATTTGGCACAGAGATAGTAGACAGCCTGGATTAAAATATAGGATAGTGTCTTTTTATCCCGATATTCCCACGGGAACGGGAACCACGCAGGTAAAACCGCGGGCGGTCGTTAGTGTAATTTAAACTTGTAATCAGTGTTACTTGCAAATTTCTTTGATCAAGTGCACATTGGTCCAAGATATTGGATAAGTGGAATACCAACCTAAGACGCGCCGCGTCAGCGTGCCACACGACTATGGGACTGTTGGTTTCAGTCAGCTGTTGTTGTCAGTTTTACCACAGTCATGACTGTGACTGACGAATAATCTACCGTCTATTGCATCGACTGATGGTTGCATGGCATGATGCAACAAATAAAAGTATTCCCGTAACTTCAAGCAGCCTTCAGTCAACGCTAGACGGCAGGTTATTCGTCAGTCACTGCCGTGAGGCCTTTTGTATACACACGGTTTTTCCGCCGTGTCGTCAGTGTTGTCTGGGTCATTATGGAAGCTTGTAGACGAACACCTTTGCCCTATGACGACTTCCGTGGTAGAGTGGTACATACACCGGTTTCAAGGTGTCACCTACTCGGATATCCCGTGTTCGAATCCCGGTAGGGACAAATGTTTGAATGATGTTTGTATTGACGATCGAGGCGCTGCTCGGTAAACAAACTGGGGAACTACAACTCTATCGACGCTTGGGAAACTCAATCGGGAGACTGCGGGGACATTCTCGGGGGGGTTCCCCCCGAGAATGTCCACCGGGTCCTCCCGTCCAGTCGCCAACTGGCACGGTGGTGCATTCCGGTATCTAGCGCTTACTTGGGCCCCCTACTAACTGCGGTCAGTCAACGGCAAGACCGTGCTTCGGATCCCGCTAGTCTCGAAACTGAGTCTCCTGGTACGATATCGCTGAAGATCGAGCACCGTTCTCTTAAGCAGCGCAACTGACCGCCGACTATTTCCCAGTGGGACTGGTTCTCCCGTAGTCTGATGGAACGCAATAAATTGCTTGGCGCCGGAAGCTTACCACCGCGAAGGGATCTCTCAGCCGACAAAATGTGTCGTTGTCACTTGGAGGTGGATCCCATACCTACCCCCAAATGCCATGCCTACTTTCGATCTATTGGTGTCAGTGTAAAAAAAGGCAGTGGTCTCTTCCGGAGGTTTAGTCGCATCATGAACAAGTTAATTCATTTTTCCTACCGCGCCGTTACGTCTGTACGAACGGTAAAAAACCGTGTGTACAAGAGGCCACAATGTGGTAAATGTTAGTAAAATCACAGTCTAAACCAGTTTCCAGTCAACCAGACACTGATTTTGCCCCCGCCCCCTTAATATAATTCAAAATTATATCAAGCAAACAATACAAGCAAGTATAAATAATATATCATTATTCATAAAAGAATGCGCATTTACAATTTGTTATAGTGTGAACGCGAGAGAGCGCCATGCCGCGTACCTACTGTTATTTTATACATCTTTTTTTTTCTAAAGTGAAAACTTCTTTAGCGGCGTTGTGCACATCAGAGTTTTAAATTTTTGGGATGGGTAAAAATGTTAAAATCGCATCAGGACACGACGTGATCGAAAATTCGTAAGACGAAGGGAGAGTAAACCGCCGGCGCGGCGTAGGAGAGGATGTAATATCCCCTTCTCTTTCTACCGCGCGGCGAAAATGTATGCCTGCTCCTGCTGTTTCGTTTGAGCGGTTTTCACTTCTGCCGGCAAAAAACACCTTTGTTACCCTCATAGAATTTTACCCCCCATGTTCGGAACCAATGGTCAAAACAAAAACAGTTGTTGGACTCGGCCGATATGACGCGCTCACACACCACGCGGGGTTCGTTATCGCTACACTCGATCTCACTGGGTTTCACTGTAGTCCGAGTCTAAAACTGTATATAGCCAGCGCACGTGTAGCGGCGCGTATTTATTTATTTATTTTATGATCACCAACATTATATAAGGTGGATCCGAATCATATTTTGGCCAAGCGTCAGGGGGTCAGGTCAAAAGTAAAGAAAACATTTATGCCAAAGAAAAAATTATAAAAAAATAAAAATTTAAAAAATTTAAAATACCATTTTTTTGCATTGGTTTTCTCTTGAAAACTTGACGCAAACAAATCCAAACGTAGAACTAAAATAATTTTAAATTATCATGGCCATAGAAACAGCAAATTTATTAACGCAATACACCGAACAAGTCGATGACCCCGCGCCACTACGCCGCCGCGCACAATCAGCTGATCGGTAGCGACTAGCGATTATTCCGCGTTTGACACTAAGTTCGTAATTCGTATGCATCAAATAACTCTCGATTATTGTTTGCTATTAACTTTTCCGTCTCTCTGACCCTTTCCTCATTAAGATCCCTCACGTGAGGTATCTTACTTTCGTATCTAATCATAATGTGGACACAGTAATAGTACACACTACCTTAATTACATAAGTATTATGTTATCAATAGGTAGGTATCTAAAAAGTTGCTGCTTTAATAATTGGTGTAGGTACTCACGTGGTTGGTTCGGTGTTCATAAGTTGATTTTGACAAAACGGTGATAAGCTTTCCATCACACTTCACAGGCTTTGGACTGAGTTGATTTTGACAAAACGGTGATAAGCTTTCCATCACACTTCACAGGCTTTGGACTGGCAAACTAATGTAATAATAACTTAATCGAAATTTTACTCTTGCTAAATTAGGTAGGTATGGTTATAAAATGCAGTAAAAGAATCAGAATTAGTACATTATTATTACACTACTTTGACGTGTTTAAAAGTTCATCACCTATTTACAAGTCCTATTTACACATTTTTAAGTCCTATTTACAAATTAACAGGTCATTTACAAGGTGTACAAGTCCTATTAACACTTAAAAAAACTATCTACAAAATTGTTGTACACGGTCACCTTGTCTTTCAACACACAAAAAGGCACGCTTGCACACGTGTTTTTCCACTTTTTTTAAAGTGTCTCTATCACTTTTCACCACGGTAACAGAAACCATTTCCAGGCACTCTTGGTTGGTATATCGATTCCGAGGCATATTGACGCAAACGTAAACGACACACCCACACGCGTTAATATGCACAAGTAGACTGCAGAAGGAATCAAAATTATTCAAAATTCAAAAAGATATCAAAGGCGTGCGACGCGCGCGGATATTATAAAGGTAACACTACACGAAACGTCGGCATAGTCTCTGGATCACAAGTGATTGGGCGATTGAAATATCATTCATTATTACGTAAAGTGCATTTTAAGTTATAAAACTGCAAACCTACTTTGAGCAAAGTCAGAAAATTATGTTAACTAAATAAATTCTTAATAAAACCCTGTGTAACTTCAATGAAAATCATTAGGATTTGAAGTTATACTTACATTTATAAAAAAGTTGGACCCTAAAGTTTTACGTCATACGTTTTGGTGGACTCCCAAGATAATAAAATGAACCTATGAACTGTCAAAGAAGACTTCGTTTAACTAAGTACGTAATTACTAAATCGAATTATGCGGAAAAAGTAAGATACGTTCACAAAAGATAAAAGCTACATCTGTTTTTTTAGATCACGGCTTCTTCAGTTTTTCAAATCTTTTGTTGAAACTCCAACTTTCGCAGCCATTGTTAGTGATTCGTCGACCATCGCTTTGTAAATAATTAAATAAAACTAGTTTCACGAATTTAATAAAAAAAAACTATGCAACACTTTAACGTTGACGAACGACACGCGTAAACAATAAGTCGTAATTATAATAAATCAATAAACTGCATAGTGGTCTTCACGCAACAAGCGACAAGTCACTTGTTGCCTGTCATGGCGGCGTACCTTTATGGGAGCGGGGCCTTTTGAACTTGTGTGTCGGTCGGTGTCGCACGCGCGGCAAAGCGACACCGGCATCCGCACCGTCCCACCTCGCCTCGGACTCTCTCTCTCTCTCTCTCTCTCGGTCTCTTACCTATTTATCAATTTTATCATGACGTCTTCTTTTTTATTTCTTTAGTCTGTTGAGGATGTTAGCGACGGATGGTTGTCGTGTGAGAGATCACGCGAGGCAACGACTCTTTCAAACAATATCCTAATACATACCTACTTTATAGTAATAACGAAATAATAATATGAAGTAAAATGTAAAAACGTAATAATCAGTGTTATAACAAATTAATTAGTGTTAAGTTTGATTTTTAATTGAATTGATAGTTATTATTACATTTACAGCCTATAAGTGTGATGTGAGTGAGTGAATGTGATGAAATGTTATCGCTAATATTGTATGGAGATGAACTCGATTGCATGAGCCCATGTAAGTACTTTCAACTATTTTAAGAAGTCTTTTTAGAGTAGGTAATGGCTTTCAACTTACTGCAAGTTAAAGAACATTGGTTATCTTAATTCCGTATGTGATGGGATGGGTGTAAACGGGCGAATTAGATTACTTCTAGATAGATCTAGATACGATTATTAGTTCTAGATTATTAAGTATTATTTTATTCATTATTACATTAGTTTACGAAGCTTGACGAGAGTGGGTTGATATGAAACCAAAACTTCAATTGCAAATTGTAGGTGAATCTAAATCTTGTTTTAATAGGATTCAAATGAACAAACTTAACTTTAAACGCAAAAGCGAGGTAAATAATCGTTTTTATAGGTAATTAAGTCTCGTTAGGTACTAGATTTGAATTGAAAGCGTGAAAGTGTAAAATTTAAGTACTTACAAACGTAATTTGGAAAGTAGTATTAGCACAGAATAACAAAATAGTACCTAAGAGGTAGTATTGGCGATTACGTAGGTAACGAGTGTGATTTTGTTCTTTTTATGAATTCGTAATAATACGTTCAATTTTTATCGAAACTGAACTAGAAAACTAAGCCAGTTCAAAGCCTGTTAAGTGTGATGGAAAGGTTATTAAAGGGATATCAGTTGATTTAGTTTTTTCCAATGTTTGACAATCCTGTTGGACGCCAAGCCATGTAAGTACCTACTTAAAACAATTGAATCTTTGCAGATTTACTTAACTATTGACTATGAGCTATAGGTACTTGTTTTTTTTTCTTTAAACTAGTAGGATTGAATAGTGTAATAAAATAACAGACAACCTCAACACAACACGTATCAGAAAATTGTAGGTACTGTGTTATTTAGGTGCATTCATACGAACTAGTGTCACACGTTCACACGCAGAACAGTCGTCGCTACCGATCAGCTGATTTCTCGCGGCGGCGGCGTGGTGGCGGGGTCATCGACTTGTGCGTTAATAAATGAGCTGTTTTTTATGAATTATTTTAGTTCTACGTTTGGATTTGTTTGCGTCAAGTTTTTAAGAGAAAACCAATGCAAAAAAAAATGGTATTTTGAATTTTTTGAATTTTTATTTTTTTATAATTTTTTCTTTGGCATAAATGTTTTCTTTACTTTTGACCTGACCCCCTGACACTTAGCCAAAGTATGATTCGGATCCACCTTATATACATTGACATAACACATAACTTAGTGCTATGAAAATTATAGGTGAAGACCTCATGCACGTAAGAAGCAACCAGAAAAATACAATAAAAAAAATAAAAAAAAAGTTTAAATAGGGGAAGCTTAACAAAAAAATTAAAAAGCAAGTATCTGTTTGAATGACTCAAACATATACCTACTTGCTTTTTAATTTAATTTTGTTAAGTTTGTCATCGGTCGTTTGTAGGCGGTGCAAAGTCTGTTTTGACTGTCGTAAAACCTACCGTCTAACGGACACGTATGAGGTTAATTAACGATCGTCGGTTTGCGCAGACATGGAGGGCTGTGTGCTGACGGGCGGCGCGGTGGCGGGCGGGCACCTGGCCTCGCCGCAGCAGCTGCTGCTCAAGCGGAAGCGCGGCCGCCCGCCCAAGAACTACTTCATGCCCAAACCTGGTGAGTAGCTACACACTTAACAAGCTCCCCGCCCCATGTATCACATATGATACACGCGACACTTACTGTGCCAACCCTGGTAAGTTAATGAATCAAATGTGAACAAATTTGTATATCAAATATATGAATAACAATGAAATTAAAAATGATTTATTTTGGACTTTTTTACGTTTTTATGACAGAAATAACTCGGATGTGCTTTCAAAAATATCACCTGCCTTCTAAATAACTAGCAGAACGAAATTGAAGAAAAAAGTACTTGACATTACACAATGAAAAACGTATGTTGTATGGGGACAGGCAACCTGTTAAGACGCTATACGACTGAAGCGAGATAGCAATGAGAAAACGACGCGTGCGGGAGCGAGACCGATTTGGCACATTAGGCGAAAAAAAAGCACGAAATCACTTCGTAGTATATTTTATAACTATAGCGATTAAATAGAAATACTTCTACACGATGCTAAATATGATTAGTGTCCACTATATTAAACCAATTTCCAATAGTATATGTAACCCCATTTGAGAATTTTCGTCTTATTAAGGGGTCATTTCGAAAAATCGTGTTTATGGTTCTTTACAAATCTAGATAGAGGTATGAAAAAATGTACCACATTTTTAACATCTCTAAATGAAATTTATTTAACAAAATCTGATCGTAACCTAGTGTAAATAGAGTCGTTAATTATGCAAACTTTTTTATTGATATTGAGTCATTCAGCTTTTTGCGAGGATTTAATCACGTACTTGTATTTCTAAGAACTCATTGAGTCACCAGCTGTGATTCATATATATTTTTTTTTGTATTTTTTTTTCGCTGTGTGATTGTGATATTTTTTGTTTGCTTTACTGACACGCTGGACCTATTCTCTTTTATTTTTATTTAATTTTGCTTTGTATAACATATATTGTAGTTGTTTTTTCTCTATTCGGTTTTTATGCTCTTAAATCAAACTGTTATTATCAGTAGGCTATATTAGGATTATAAGTGAGTTAGCTTTCTGAGTACGCATTTAAAAGCTGTATTCACCAATTGTTGATTAAATATCGTGATTTAAAACATCATTTTGTCCCTTTTAACTTCAAATAAATGACTGGAATGTAATTACATTTAAATGTAGTTAAGCGTTAATCGGTCGGCTCAACAGTTTGTGAAATTGGGTCAGTTTATGTGTGGAACCCGCGCGATGTTCACACTCTTTTACAACCCTGCTATACAATTTCACATTCAAACAATTGAAAAAAATCAAAAGAGTGTGTTTTAAAGTGCACAATACAAAGAAAAAATATCCAAGTCCAACAACTCCAATGTCCTATGAAATAAAAATGAAAGAGAATAACATCCCACAACAAGCTAACCACCGTCTGTCCCTAGGTATGGACATGTCGATAGCGCTGCAGTTCGGCCTCCCCGCACACATGAACCACATTTGTTAGTACCCTTCACTTGATTGGCATGACCGGTCCGAATTTGGGAAACACTGCCTTTTCTACACTGTTTTTTTATTACCCTAGAAGGTTTCAGGGTGTGAGTCTACCCTTTTAGCAGATAAGCTGCAATGCTTATCCGACAAGGTTACTTGTAGCAGGGGCTTGCGAAACCCAGCTCTGTGTAATAGCGCCATAATTGGCCGAACGTACGTTTAATTTCGAAACCTTATTGGCATAAAAATAAGGCCCAAAATTTAGTAAATCCTTGACGAAAATAGTCCGGCTATCGCAATGTGACTTTCATGGGGTCAGAAGGCTTTTTATAGAATTACCCTTTGTCGATGAACGTTTCGCCGAAAACATAATTCTAACCTAACCTAACCAAACGAGCCAAAGTAATTTCGGCGAAACGTTCATCGACAAAGGGTGTTTCTTTAGACTCTTCCATGACCATGTTAATTTCGGCGAAACGTTCTATCGGCGAAGGGTGTTTCGATAAAGCATTGTGAGACCCCTTAAACTCGCTAGGGACTACTGCTAGTAACCCAGAAGGCGGTAGACCCGGTAGACTCGTACTGAAGTTTCTTGAGTATTTAAAAAATTCACAGATTTATCAAAAATATGATAACTATAAAACCTTACTATCCCTTTCACATCCCAAACGTTGAAAGGGATAAGCATGCGTTTTATTTGTCATAATTTTATCAGAATTGGCACGTGTTACTACTAATCGTTATACTAAATTTGTAGGTAGCTCGCACCCTAGATTGGTATGAAGCACGAATAATATGGGTCGAAAATACAAATGTGTTTTCAAGTATTATTTTACACATGTTAATAACAGTACTAACCAATTTTACCTACTAACTTGCCTGCTTTGCTGTGAAGTACTAACGAATTAAATCCATATATTTAAATTGTATGATTAAAATACACTTGGCAGTAAATAAATCGAGCCACTGCGTTCTTTTCATGTAAACATACTCACTTTACAGTCTCAATAATTCAAAACGTATAAACAGCTATGTAAACATTTGAGTCTAATACTCGACTTGTGAATAAAAGTCCCAAAAATTTAAAAAAACTTTTTTTGGGCAAAGTAAGAAAAACAAATGTTTAATACCTATGATAAATTTTAAATAGGAAAAAATTAACTCGGCCACAAGTGAATTCTCAGATGGGAATCGAACCCACGACCTTTGGAAATCCGGTCCAATGCTCTAGCCGCTGAGCTACCGAGACTCGGTAGCTAGCGGCTAGCTAGCGGTCACTTGTGGCCGAGTAAATTTTTTCCAATATTTTTCTATCTAAAATTTATCATAGGTATAAAAATAGCATTGTAAAATGCGAAAATTCAAAAATCATAAACAAATGTTTAATTTTCATTCCATATAAAATAGTAGGAAACCGGATTGAGTGAATTTGATTATCTTACTTTGCACAAAACTGAAAGTTTTCTTGAATTTTTGGGACTTTTATTCGCAAGTCGAGTATTCGACTCATACATTGTATCGACGTACAAATATTTACATAACTGTTTATACGTTTTGAATAATGAGACTGTAAAGTGAGTATTTGTATAAAAATAACATAGTGGCTCGATTTATTTGCTGACAAGTGTAGATTATGCATATTAATTTTATTTATTTATTTTATGTAATACTAACTAATATTGTATAATAAACTTCTTATGATTAAAAAAAAATAACAAAATTAGTTTTTTAGTTAAGAATTATCTTTTTATTGTTACTTATTCAATTGTCATATTAAATTGTTGAACAGAATGTGGTAATCACAAATAATAAAATATTATTCAATGTTTACCGAAAATATTAACAACTATAACAATAATAAATCATGTTCTTAACGTATTGTACTTAAATATCCATAGGGTCTTCTGAGGCGGAGATGCGCGGAGTGGAGCTATATTTTTTCCATATTTACTTATATTTGACTCTCCAAGCGGAGTCAGGTCTACATTCATATGTAAAAAAGAAGTTGCTTTTTACCGCGCGTCCGCCTACCTGTAGACTTATCCTTGTACTTTCTACTAGCAAAAATAAGAATCTTTAACACCCACTCACAATTACAGACGGACGCCCCAACGAGAACTACAATGCTACGAACCTACCCTTCGGCGATTTCTCCTACCTAACCGAGATGATTTACAACCCGCTTTCCTACAACTATGGCGTGACGAGCGTGGATCCTGATCGCAACGTCGACGCTGATCAAACGATGACGTCAGAGGCTTCTCACGACAGGACTATCGATGTTTCCGACTCTTCGTCTGATGATGATGATAGCACTAAGGTGGAGCCGGAAGAGAACGTGCCCCCTGTTGCCATGGAAACGCAGATTATGACGGTAAGTCTCATAAAACACAAGACCGATGTTAGGTCATATAAGTTGGTTGTCACTTTTTTGCACGACACCAAACCAATCAATACAATTTGTGACAAACGTGGATCCCGATCGCAACGTCGACGCTGATCAAACGATGACGATAGGACTATCGATGTTTCGGACTCTTCGTCTGATGATGATAATAAAACTAAGGTGGAGCCGGAAGAGAATATACCCCTGTTGCCATGGAAACTCAGATTATGACGGTAAAGATCACACTCTGATCATATCCACAAAACGCAAGAATTTTTTTTCCATCCATCAACGTTAGTGTCCATGACCTTTGTATTAATATGTACTCGCCATAGGTATCCACCATCGTAGACCACCCAAATGGACCATGGGAAATATTTTTCTCCAGTAGCTAGTAGTCTAATATGAGCCGGTAAAATATCATTTCTCTTGATCGATGGTTCAACCCTATGGTTACCTATGCAATAAAGAAAACTAACCACCTCAAACTTACTTATTATTATGAGGAATAAAGGAACAAGCTCCACCAAATAGGTACTAACGGAAGATCAGCGCTGGTTAAAACTCAAGCAGTCTCAGTCGGGACCGTTTCGGGGCAAAGCGTACACTTTTTATATCGCCTGTTTTTTTTCTTCTAATGTATCGTCTGAATAAAGTCAAATATATAGTGGTTGTCACATAATAGACGACACTAGTCGATTTTAATACAATCGAGGTAACTTTGGAGCTTAGGTTCTCTGACAATGATTGACCGAGCTGTGATCTGATAATGGCCATTCATTATTTAAAGAATGTTGATCAGATCAGTTGGGTATGTATAGAAATATCTCTATAGATGGCCATTCTTAGATCACAGCTATGTCAATCCTTGGCAGAGAACCAAGGCTTCAAAGCTACCTCGATTGTATAAAAATCGGCTAGTGTCGTTAATATATGACCACCACTGTATTTTTCTTTCTTTCAAACTACAGGTAGGAGACTGCCAGATCGTGAAACTCCCCTCTTCCAACGAGGACAAAGAGGAGAAGCAAGAGCAGTCCCAAGAGTCAGCTCCCACGCCGTCGACCCCCAGCTCGGTCACCATCACGCCCATCACCACGGTCGGGGACTGCACCATCAGACCCGTGGAGAACACCTAATACGACTGGGTCATTGTCTATCCCGTCCTCGTAGGAGACTAGAGCAGTCCAGTGTGTGGATCTCCCCGCTGTTGAAAATCTTTTTATTAACCGACTTCAAAAAAGGAGGAATTTCTATGTTCGTCGGTATGTATTTAGGTAGAGAACAAAACAAAGTGATCTTTGTCTTTTTATGTGCGTTTAGATTGAGCTGTGTTTAAATGATTTTTGTTTAGTTTTATTACATGTCTACTGAATGGTTATTTCCTGTTTTAATTTCAAAAATATGAGGTTGTCTGTAATCAAATTGTTTAAAAAAATAATCACTTCCATCTTAGCAAGTTTATTGAATTGGGTTATGATTGTTCACCAAATAACTCTAGTAAAATAATATGATTTTATAATAATATCATTTGTTTAATCGGCTCATGGCTTGCCACATAATGTCTAAAGAGATATAAAAGCTTCCACGCAATACGTTTCGATTACGCATGTAAACAGGCGACGTTCGTATACAAGAATTAAGCAGCCGCCTTAATTTTAAGCATTAATGAAAATTATTAAGCTTGATGTTTTCACGCCTGTTATAATGAAATATGAGAAAAGTGTATTCTAGACGCACTTTTACTTTCTCGCTCAAAATGAACTTCAAGATATGTAATTTTTTATCTTTTTCGCGGGAGATCGGGATCGGTTATTAGGGATAGACACATGGCGGCGAAAGCCAAGAGAAGAACAAACATTATTGTGGTAGCATTCAGTGCTTTCAGAAAACGCGCAGACAAACTGCGAATTTTCTCTAAGAGATGTTTCTATGAAAATGGCCTTGTATGTGTGTCACTGTACTATTGGGTGTTAGAATGTCTTCCTAATCGACGTGGAATATAAGATGTTTGCTACTACAATGATCGCGACATCGTTTCGACTGTCCTATGTCGAAATAAATATATGCATTTAGATCGATGGTGAAATGTAATTTATTATAATGGATACTTATGTATCGAGCGCCATAAGCTTTACATGTTTAACCGTGATACTCAGTGTTAACAATTAATGTCAGAACAAATTCGATGTCACAATTATTACAACAATGTTCTATGTGTTAATTATTTGTGTCTTTTACAAACCGTCGAGTGACATCTGCCAAATGATCTCAACGCTAACTGTTGAACTATATTGTATAATCATTAAGCCCATTTCATCACAATTTAAAATTATTCTCAAAGTATTTAATGTTCAGAGGTTTTTCATCATTTTTAACTGAAATGAGTAGAAGGCACATAGTTATAAAGTTTTCCCTCTGAAATCTCATCGGTGTTGATACTATCTTTAGAGAATATTGATTCGATTTTCACGTAGAACATTGTATGCCATAGTCATATAGTTAAATCTAAATAGAGGCAGCATATTTACGGCGTTTTGCGCTGGACTATTTAGGTATACAATATTTATAATAAAGGTATGTATTCGTATATGCACTGCGACAGAATTGCCTTCAGTGTTTCATCCATTTTATTTGTATACAATGTTGTATGATTTGGTGGAGCGGCGCGCGTCCATTGATCTGACTCCACCCGACCCGTCGCTCGAAACTTAGCATCTGATTGGCTGTCTATTTTGTTAAGTTCAAATTATTTTAATAGTAAGTATGTACAACAATCGTTGTGTAGTTTAAGAACACGCTATTTCGCCTTTTCCATGTTCTTGTATCAATCTCTGTGAATACTAGGTCGTAGATTGTAGTGTCTTAGATAAAACTTAATATTCTAAATATTATTAACTCGGCAACACCACACGAACAAGTGATACGACGTAAGCTACTTATTTATAGCAGAACATAATTGTATGGTCATATAGTATGTGTACTCGTACTAATATATATTTCTCTAATCGTTTTGCCTATAAAAGCAATGATTAACGTATCGTAGTGTAACGTCTTATATATGATATACAATAATATTACGCAATATGTGTTGTAAACCCCAGAGGTCTGACAGCTACGGCGCCGGTTGTGAGACAGCCGGCGCCGGCTAATTTTAATTATATTTTTATAGAGAAGCCATTTAGTTCCTTACTATTACTTTAATCACAATAATCATCTGAATCGATCGCGCGACATTATTTAAACGCGGATTGATTCTGAGAAATACGTCTTTTTAAAGTATTATACATACGAGCTACTAAGAAGAATTATTTTCCTTATCGTCTGTACAGTAGAATAGTTCCTAACTTGTAATCGATACAAAATATAACCCATTACATATAGTAGTAGCGATGACGTAAATTAATTTCTCTTTTAATCATTTAGAAGTAAGGAGCCTAATTTAATTTTAATTCGATCAAATTTAGTTATTTTAGTGTTTTACTATTAGTGATATGATTTCGAATCGTTTAGTAACATGTACGATTAGTTTTCATATTTTAATTGAAGACTGCTCGGATCCGCTTACTATGTTATTCTGTTCGCTTATTGTGTCGTAAAGTGGCCCACAGAGGCATTGATCATGAGTCTCAGACGGCAAGCTAAGCTTCTTGAGAATTATTTAATATAGGAATCTGTATTTTTATAACGGTAGTGAGCTAAGTTGATTATAAACGATACAGTTACTCTCATATATAAACGTAGTAAACATGTATGCCGGTAGTTATAGTTACGTGCCGTTGGCGTATGTTTGGCCCTGTTCTCGTTAAGTTTCCTGTTTCATTGTAGCGGTCCACGCATCGACATAGCCCTTGAAAATATACCCGTCTCAGAATGGTTTATCGAAACACACACGCCGATAGAACGTTTCGCCGAAATTACTCTAGCTCATTCAAAAAATTTGCAGAATTTTGTGACCTACAACTGGGGTCAATTCTGCTAATTTTTTGTCATAATCGTCTCTGAATGGTGTTTCAATAGAAGTGTTTATTTACACAGTTGTAATAAGAACTGTGTAAAACAGCACTACCATTGAAACACAATTGAAATACGATTGTGACTAAGCATTAGCAGAATTAGCCCCTGTGCTATTGTAACATAAAACGGGTAATTAACGTGTATACACGTTTAATACCCTTATGTCGGGAATTTAGGTATGTGATATTTCACATACCTAAAATTCACGACATAAGGGTATTAACGACTTATTACACGTATACATACGTGTAATAGGTATTTCACGTACCTTAATTCCCGTAATATCGGCCAAGTTCCTTCGGCCATGGTCACGGGCTGACTGGAGATGCGATGCTACATCTCGCTTGGACTGGACGTAACTTCACCGTTACAACCTAACCTAACCGATTGACGTAGAGTGATTTTGGCGAAACGTTCTATTGGCGAAAGGCGTTTCGATAAAACATTCTGAGTTCGAAGATACCCATCGAAAGAGGAATTTTATGTAAGTAGGACGATGTTATTGTCCCATAAAAATAAACTTGTAAATCGAATCTGAACGCTTCCATTTAATTGTATTTTGTTATCATCACAATATTTTTATAATGATAATTCACTTACAAGTTATTTTAATAACGGCGATGTCGGCGCGAACGCTTTTTTCTTAATTATGAAAAAGGTTTATTTAATTTGGGTTGTTTGACGAATGAAAATGGTTAGTAACTTTTGCATTTATATTTAATTTTCTGTTTGTTCCTTTATATTTTTTTATATTACTGTGAAATCAAAAGTTTTTAAACTGCCCACAGAACATCTTTTTATATAATTCTTTAATCTATGTGTTGATATATACTTATATTGTTTTATATTGTCGGTTAAAATAGAAACAATCTTAAATCAGGAATGAAATAATAAAATCTGAAATAAATAAAACAGTTTAATATTACGTAGGTTTAAGAATGTTTCTGTGTAATAATTATTATAAGAACCTTATTTTAAATCATGATTAACTATGCGAATATTGTCTTCAGTCGGATAGTTAAGTACGCATTATACTTTTGGCGATAAAATTATTTTAGTTTTAATGACGAATGATAAATATTCCTGTATTGTGAAATGTTTATTCATTTTACGTTGTGATCATGTGAGTGCAAAATTTTTATTATTTTAACCAGTTTCGTTGACGATTTGTCAATTTAAGGGCAGCAGAAATATTAGTGTTTCGTTCTGCATAGTCCAAGAGCAGTATTTTTTAGATATAGTCTTTTATTATTATGAACCTTTTTATTATTTTAACATTTGAAATTCGATCGTTAGTTAATTTCTAACAATGAAATATTTAATAAAGAAATCACAAAATTTAATTAGTCTTTGATTTAAGTAGTTTCGTTTCCCTGGCCTTCTGATTTTTATTTATTTATTTATTGCAAGTACCAATTATCACATGCACCTCAAAAGGCAGGCAATTTAGTAATGCTAGTCGATTACAAGTTTACGCGCTTATTAATCTAATCTTTAGACGAATTGTTGAAATGCCTGATATAGAATAGATTACTATATGTGAAGCAGTATGGAGCTTCACATATGCATGAGAGAGCAGTATAGAATAGTATATGTCAGCATTAGTGTGCTTTTCCTGCCTTTCTAAAGAGTGACCTTTGAATCAGACCAATCCGACTCCGAGACACTGCACGTTGAGGGACTCAAACGACGAACTCTGTCCATTCGAGTCGAGTATGCGCTAGATCTTTATAATTAAGATGGTAACGTTAAATTTGTTAGCGTATTAAAAAGAGATGGACTTAATAAAGATCATTTCACAGACAAAAAATCCATTATCTGAGAAGGCCCCTAGGATCAAATTATACGAAGCGTCACTCTGAAACAACATAGTAATAAGCAAATGGACCATTAAGTATCTCTTCGATTGACTTGACGCTTTGATGTGCTTCCCCTATGCGCTAGCTAGTAGGTACTGATCGACCCCTTGCGATCACTAGGTTTCTACTTAGGATCCCTGTGCCTGTGCCTAATGAGGAGGCACTGAGATGGTTTACACACTTCTTGTAAGTTTGACAACTTACGAACGTTTGACTGACGTTTTTCTCATTTTATCGTCTGTGTCCAACTGAATAATTACACCTCGACATGTCTTATTGAAAAGTGGGCCAAGCAAGTAGGGCCTGCTACTATTTTTATCTTTTTTCAAGGGTTACTAATGTTACTATCGTTGATAAGCAGTTTTGTGGAAAATTGGATTGGCTTCAGGCACTATTAGCACCTTTCAAGGTGAACGTTTAACACGATTAGTGCGCGGGAATCAACTAACGATTTACACAAGTACGAAATTATAGATATACTTAGACGATAGTTGGATTTGAAACAAAAACCGGATTATACCACAAGAATTGTTTATTTCATATAAATATAAATTTATTTTTGGATGACAACACTTTAGTATTGTTAGAATATTAACGATTAGCTATTGACTAAATATGAGATAAATCTTATATACACATTTTGTGCGTTTTAAGTCCCCGGAGGGGGTGGGGTTCCGTTGTTGACCCACCGGGGCTGCGGGCCCGGCATGTTGCAGTAGTTGGTCCCGAAGACGGGCCCGTTGTGCGCGAACGGCGGCACGGCCATGTTGCCCACCGGCGGCGCGTGCATGCGAGGGTTGTCCCCGAACTGGAACGGCGGGACCATGAAGGGCGGCGGCGTGTGCATGCCGTACGGGCCCGAGTTGGGCATGAAGGGCGGCGGGAACATCGGAGGCCCGTTGAACGAAGGCGGGGCACTGAATGGGCCGGGCCGGAAGTCCGGGGGCCCCTTTTGCTCTCCGTTGTGAGAATGCATCACCCTCATATCCATCCCGGGCCAAGGCCTCGCACATCTGGGTAAAGAATTGGGGTTGTTCCTTCTAGAACCAGCTGAGAAAGGATTACGCCCTCTGCTGGGCCCGCTGCCGAATCTACTGCTGGACTCTGATGGTCTTTGGTTTCGTCTCGATTCTGGCGGTTTTCGGTTTTTCGACGTCTCCCCGTTGGCTTCATCGTCTTGTTTATTTTGGCGATGCTCTTTTCTAGCTCTGTTGGCTCTTCTTTCTTCTTCGTCATCTGAATATTCGACGTGAGCGGGCGGCGGTTCAACATCATGAAGCCATGAAGCATCAGATCCTTTGACTCTGTAATACAACATATTATTTATTATTATAATAATACAACTTAGCAAACTGAAGGTAATTGGTAGAATTTATTGTTTATTGACTTTTATCATTATGAAGAGTTTTGTCTCCTACAAAGACTGAATCCTACTAATATTAGAAACGCGAAAGTATGTCAGTTTTTTTGTTTCTCTTTCACGCAAGAACTACTAAACGCATTTGGATGAAATTTGTCCCAGAGATAGTAAATAGCCTGGATTAAAACAGCATACTTTGTATCCTGATATTCAATCTACAATCAATGTCATAAATAAGATGCATTATTATTAACACAAAACTCTTACTTCATTAGTTCATTTAGAAACACATAGTTTGTGTGTTCCTGATTTCTTGGTGCAAAAAAAACTTCCATTCCAGGTTTCACACCTCGCTCCTTCACATGATCTTTTGAGTTAAATCTTACACAGTAGTGGGGTTCTGTTACCTAGAAATCAATAATATTTTAATAATTTTTCTAAAGATTACATAAATCTAGAATGTGTGAGATCCATTTAATATTGAACTTCTAACACAATATTATTTTGTTTGATTGTCTTATATGTCTCATAAACTTGCAACACACATCAAGAATACCATTGTCTTTAATTAAATTGGAAAGTATAATATTAAAAATTATTGCGCATTGTTAGTAGATATTGTAAACAATTATTTGACTAAAGAGTTGCATGATTGATATAATATCAAACAAGAAAATATACTAGAAAAAAGCAACTTGTCCCATGTCCAGCGTCAGGGTGACATGAGACAAGTTACTTTTTTCTAGTATACTTTCTTGTCTAATATATATCACATAGAAATAGCATTGTACATTTTAAAATTAAAAAGATATAAATTGCATGATTGTTTAGAATAAGGCTTTCCAGAAAAATGTCTAAGTCACAGGTTTGATTCCCAGCGGGGGGAAATATTGTATTCGGTTTGGTTGGTGGTAGGACTTGTTGTAAGTTCGCCTGGCTAGCTACCACTATCTTATCTAAGTCTGACGCCATAACAACAATGTTTTCAGCATTGTTGTGTTCCTTTTTTTTATTTTTTCAGAGTTTTAAATTACAGCAAACTTACTTGGCCAAACACATCAAACACTCTTCCCAGTGCCTTAGCTCCATTTTCTAGAAAGAGAACACTGTCCAAATCAACTGCAGGAGTGTCAGGGAATGCACGAACTATAACTGAAATAAACATACATAAACACTGTAAAAAATATTACGAATATATTATGTAACAAAATTTTGGGTAACACTTGCCCACGGTTAACACAATTAAATAATTATTTACAAAACATGCCACATAATTTCTCACAATAGTAAAGCAACTGCTAAAACAAAACTTTTAAATTGAGTACAATCATCATTACAATACTATATGAGTGATGTGAGACAAGTTGTTTTTACAATTTTCTGATTATATTAAAACTAAATTTTACAAAAGCCAAGTTGACCTTTGCTACACCCTCTAACCCGAGTTGGCAAAATAGCAATGTAAATGCAAAAATAAAGTTAACATGACAAAATTTCAATACCTAGCCTATCAACAATACTGGCAACTGTTCCTATTTTTATTGTCTCCTGTGACGGCAGGCTAATGGCAAGGTCTTCTATAGGTGGCAGGTCATCCAGACCTAGTTCTCCTTGAACTTTGGGTGTCTCTGGCTTCTCGACACGGGCATTTTCTTCATCTCTGGAAACATAAACATTGCTTTATTTTATCAGAAGTAGGTATGTGCACTTAGAAGCTTATTAGTTATTGCGCAATGTAGGGTCAGAAGTAACTTAATGTATAATTTTTTTTTTGTTATTTTAAGGCCTTATGAAGCCCTGAAGGCAATACTACAACTAGCCTCAAGGGCGACTCTCTGACCCAAATACCACAGGTTCAAGGTTCTCTTTATCAAGACTTTTACAAATATAAAAAGCTAAATTTGACACTAACATAGTCAAACAAACTAACCCACTAGATAGCTCCTCTATATCCTTCACTGAATCCACATCACTATCACTGGAGTCACTGGTGTCGGAGTCGCTGTCAGCGTCTCGGTACTCCGTCACCTCGTACTCCACTACACCACTCTCACAACTGTCTATGATCATGTGCCTTGTGGTAATGTCCTCCCGGTCGCTCGGCTGCGACAAAGGCCCATGTGCACATGCATTGATTATGTTATTCTTCAACACCATCTCACTAAGCTCCGCACTATCCGAATCGTCGTTCCCAGTATTCGACTGCGTCTCTGTATCATCTGAATCGGAGTCTGAAGTACCATACTGCGATATTAAACTCAGCGACACGTTTTGATTATCGCTTTTGTCCAAGTTTTCCATTGTGGCGAGCGATGCGTGAATGAATCCGTGGAGTGTACAATTTAGTACTTTTTTCTTAAATCTAATGGAATTTTCAAGACCTAGTGATTGAACTAACAGTAGTTACACAATAAAACTAAAATTGTGTTAATTTACGAGAAGATAAAACAAAGGTAGATGAGATGAAAATGTGAATTCTCACTCGTAGTAAGTAAAATGACAATTTGATTTGACTTTGACAGTTCATATCGTAAACACTTCTCTTCCATAAATTCTCACGGAAGGAAATCTTATTGGTGAAAACTAATCAGTTCATATATTTCTGACCAATCTCTAGAGCTAAAAAATATGTCTTTGATTTGCCATTGGGCAACTATAGTTGTGGTGACATTTGTACGTCAGTGTCATTTGGGTTCAAGGATTTGATTGGGCAAAGACAAGCAAGCTCGTTCTTCCAACTTATATTGTTTATGGCATGGCAATGAATGAAAATCCACAGATTAAAAAACACAGCTATGAAACTCTAGCACCCATTTGCACTAAAACTTTGCAAGGTATTTATACTTAAAGCTGTACGGAGTTTACCCTTTCTACCTATTGCAGTACCCAACATTATTCGTTTTGGGTATGGTAGGATAAAACCAACTTAGTGTTAGGAGAGAACTCAGACTGATTACATATCTCTTTACTTACAGTACTTAGGGCCAAGATAAATAATGCGGAGGTGTTAGGGATGATGCGAATAATTTGTGTTCCCAATGAATACAGAGGGCGAAGGCCTAATCTACTAGTGGTGCCTAGACTAGAGCTCGCACCAACTTACTACGCGAAGTTCGCGCACCTTTCGCTCGGTCACCCTTATCGATAAAGAATCGGATATGTTCTCCGAGTGAATTTACAAAATTAGCTAGGTACTTGGATACTCTGTTATTATAAGTCATAGACTATTTAGTAATCTGTGGTCATAGGTTGTAAGTTAAATGTAGTCTTAATCATAATCGTACTGTAAGTATCGCATCGGGTTACATAGTACCCCGATTACATAGTATGTGTGTAAATAAATAAACTTAAGAATCGCCTAAAGCTTCTCTTAAATCTTAATAAAAATTGCTTAACACTAACCTTTTAGGACGTTGTTAAATCCATTAAGGCAATTCTTAACTTTTTTTTCTCTCTTTTTATTATGAACTTTTATTTAAAAAAAACATGCCAGTTCCATCGAACCTTATAAACTATTTAGCATTGTATTATTTACTTAAAGCTATTTAAACTTATTCTTAGAGGCTAAAACATAGAGCATCATAGCTGAACAAGAGCAAGGTTCAGCTAGGATACTCTGTCATCTGCCAACATCAGCTGTTTCAGAATACGATCCAAATTCGAGCGCCTAAGGCTCAAGCTATTCTAAATTTTAATGTTCTAAGAAAGATAATAATAGCCTTAGGCGATTCTTAAGTTTAGTGAGGTGTAAATTAACTTCAAAGAAATTTCATTTAAAAAAGGATTTTTCTTATTATTTTCCTCAAAATAGTAGAATGAAAAAGAAAGTACCAACATATTTGCGTTTTTTTTTATTTTATAACAAGATAAAACAAAATAATTATTCGTATTCAAAACATTTTAATAGCAATCCTATTAACAATTACTTTTTAAAGCCTTGTATTAGTCTTTACCGTATCATATTTAATATACAAGCTGAAGCTGCGATACGATTTTATTTTCAAATAGAAAATATCATATTGGGCCATAATGGTTTATAATAAGTCTACTGATATAAAAAAAAAACATATTTTTATCCGGAAAAGTAACATATTCGAAAATAAGCTTTATTCTGAGACTGATATTGTACTTGTACTTTGTATTATGGTCTTTTGTGTTAATAAAATATTTCTCTCTCTCTCTCTCTCTCTGATATGACCTTTTTCGAATTAATTCTCTCTCTCAGCGACCGGGCTTTAATAAAGTTTATTCCAAGGGAATGGCGGGTAAAAGCTTTCCCTCGCATTTTCCGAACCCGATGCGGACGCCATTTTCGATCACAGAGTAGCCGCGCAGCGTCACAGTATCGCCATCTTGAAGGAACTTCCTCTCCTCACCGTTGAGAAGGCGGATGGGCTTAGTGCCTTTCCACGAGAGCTCTAACATGCTGCCGTACGAGTCGACAGTCTGGGAACAAGAGATTATGTCAGCTTAATAGTAATATAGTTGTATTGTTGATTTCACTTCAAACTTCGATTTTTTACAAGGTCTCCGCCGTAGGGTTTGTGAACCGATGGTGTAGCTTCATTGACGTTCATAAGTGCTTGTAACAGCCTAGTCTGAAAAAATGATTTAAATTTTTTAAAACGGAGGGTTTAAATAGTATTTAACTTCACACTTACAACAAAGACAATGTAAAGATAAAATTATAGTCGGCTACACCTTGGTATCAAAGCAAAATTAAGAAGACAATTACAAAAATCATGGCAATTGCTGCAGAGCCGTCCGGGATTTACTTTTACTGAATATTCTATTTTATTTTGATGTTGATAAAGTCTCGAAACCAAACGAAAGTTCGTCAGATTATAGTGTTTAGTTTACTCCTTAGTGTAGGTATTGCCAGGAGGCAATGGTTGTCAATTACACTACTAGTACATAATAGTGCATTACTGCAACGGCCAGCAGAAAAGATCAGACGAACAACGAACAACAATATTTTTACCCGCGTTAAAGTGTTCATTTGTTGTTTTTTTTTCTAAAACAACTTTCTATTTGCAAGCCAGTTCGAAATTTAAATAAAACCTTTGATAAGTTACCTCCTTGGTTGTCATATTTCGGAGTAAAAGATTGTTCCATTTTTTAAATTACACGATAGATGAGTTTACTATGGGCCGGTTTCAATAATCTATCCATAACAATAGGTAGGCCTACCTTGGTTACGTTACTTAGCAACCGCTGTTATTTTGGGTTATTTTAGGCTGATTAACAAAAATATCTAGGCAACAAAGCTCTAGTAAGCCTATCTCTTACTGAGGATAGGTTATTGAAACCGACCGTATGTAATTTATTTGTAAAAACGATAGATATGGATTTTCATACAACTTTTGCCGGCCGCTGCTCGCATGTATGTGGCCAGTACAGCAATATCGATTTATCTCGAAGAAGGTTGTCAAAATAATGCTCACATTTCCAAGCATGTTTGAGAAAATTACAGTGATGTGCCACTGCTCAGGATGTCTCCGGGGCGTAAGTTGCAGCCTGTGATTGTCTGCTGTCAGCTGCTTGGCTGTCCAGTAACATAACTGGTGGCTAGACCACCATATTACGATTGTTACCTACACTAATAACGATAGACTCACATCGCCACTGATAGTGCCGCTGCCCAGTAGATCTCCGGGGCGTAAGTTGCAGCCAGTGATCGTCTGCTGTGCCAATTGCTGCTTGGCTGTCCAGTACAGGAACTTGTAGTTGGAGCGGCAGATCGTCGTCACCACTGGAGACTTCTCCGCTACAAGTTTATAATTTTTGATATGTTAGCAAAACAAAAGAAAGTATTTATCTTGTTCAAATATTTTTTCGTTTCATTCAGAGTTATAGGACTATGATTAAACAAAGAGAACGCTAAATCTTTGTGACTTGATGTTACACTTCAAAAGCGCCATACTCATAAGCGATAGGAAATTCCGTATAAGAAAGAGACCGATATTTTTTCAATGTGCCCTGTAGTGAGCACTCAAAAATAAGTATTACTGGTCAACTTGACTGACACTCTTCTTAATTTATTAATGACTAGAGGCCGGGCGCGGTTTCACCCGCGTGTTTCCCGTTCCCGTGGGAATTTTGGGATCATTTATAGCCTATGTTACTACTTGGGGTCTAAGGATTCTCTATACCAAATTTCGTCAAAATCGGTCCAGTAGTTTTAGAGTTTATTCGTTACATACAAAAATACAAATCTTTCCTCTTTATAATATTAGTATAGATGGCAATTATTTAAGTTCTCAAACGCGCGTATTACACCACATGGTACATCGGACCCTTTCCCGGTTTACCGAGTGGTGTAATAACAGAAAGATTAGGGCGACCGGCCCTTGCCACCGTTCAGTGTAATAGCATTCAGGGCGTTTAGGGATGCGCAAAATTTCAAAAGTATCGATGTTTTACTCGATACCTGAGACATAGCTATTAATATTCCTAAAAATAAAATAGGTATCTATCTATATTTATGATTAATATTAAACAAGAAAATATACTAGAAGAAAGGAACTAGTCTCGTGACGCCTACTACTTCTTTCCTTTTTTCTAGTATATTTTCTTGTTTAATATTTATCACATAAAAATTGCATTGTAAAATGCAAAATTTAAAAGTTTTAAATATATTTATGATTTTTTAGCTTTTGCATTTTGAATGCTAAGATTTTTATACTTTTGACAGTTTTTTTATAGAAAAGTATTAGAAAAAATTTTACTCGCGGTTTCGAGTCCAGTCTGAGAAAAGCTAGTGAGTCAAGTCGACAAAAAAATAATCATAAGTATCTTTCTAATGTATTTCTATCCTTTTCCCTAGTTACAATATCAATTTCGTTATGAGGACAATTATCAGCATCAAAGCATCAAATTTATAATTAGGTAACACTATTTAAGCTACGGTCCACCAGCAGTGTAATAAGTCCTAGTGTAATAAGGAGACCCTGAATACCGTGGTGTAATACGCACTAAAATGGGTTTTACTCACTCAAATAAAACAACTTTTACGGATATCAAACGCGCTATATTTCCACGAACTAAGTTGTAATTGTCCGTATTTTGATTTAATTGTTAATATCAAATCAATAATAATTTGTGCCATAGTAAATGTCTAACCGTATCCGAACGAAAATAAATTAACTTTTCGAGGGTAGACTTATAAGTAGCCAGTCATCCCGTGACCACGGCAGCTGTAAAGGTGCCGAAACGTCGGGAAAATCAAAAAACCCCTAAAAAACCTAAAAATACGGACAATTACAACTTAGTTCGTGGAAATATAGCGCGTTTGATATCCGTAAAGGTTTTACTCACATTTAAGATCCACTTCCAACTTGATATCGAAGTTGAACTTGTCATCGTGCTGCAGATAGGGGAAGGGCTTCGGGTCCTGGGGGTAGTTGTCGACCGCCGCCAGCGCCAGCGCCTCCGCCGCGACCACCCACGGGGACAGCGAGGTGCCGAGGTTCTTGGCCGTGAATGGGCCCAGTGGGATGTACTCCCACTTTTGGATGTCTCTGGCTGTAGACGAAATTTTGGTCATTTTTTTTTTATGAATGACGGGGAGACTCTTAGCCTTCATCATGCATGATGTTAAGTAATGATAAGGCTGAAGATGGAAGCGAGCCTCTCCCGGAATCCTCAACCACTGAGGAACTGGCTATCTTTTCTCGAACTGCCGGAACACAACAATGCTGAAAACATTGTTGTTATGGCGTCAGGCTTAGATAAGATGGTTGTAGCTAGCCAGGCGGGCTTACAACAAGTCCTACCACCAACCAAACCGAATACAATATGTACCCCCGCTGGGAATCGAACCCGGGACCCCTGGGTCTGATACCGGTGGTTGTACCACTAGACCACAGAGGCGGTTAAACCGGCGGTTATTAGGGTTATAACCGGTAATGACGCAGATACAGAGATGGTGCCGATGGTGGGTGTTACCGAGTTAAATGCAGGCGGAACTAACGGCTTAACAAAATAAATGTACAATACTAAATGACCGATCACGCAGAGTCCATTTGCGCAAGTGGATGCACGCAAGTGTCTTTCGCGTAAGTTTCCCGTGGAAACATCGTTATAAAATGCATCCTATGTTTGAATCTAAGCTACTCACTATCTGTAAGAGTATTTTATCCAAAACCGGCAGCCTTTTTCCGTGATTGGGTAACAAACATTCACATTTATAATATTTTTTAGTAGAATAAGATTAGTAGTTAGTATGATAGGGATAGGTTAGACATTGGAGTAGTATTCTTCGTAATTTTGCTACAATGAAGCCAAATGAAACTTCAAAAGTAAATTTCGCTTCAAACTGAAAATTTCAATCCAAAATGAAATTTATTCTAAATATTTCACAGACTGAAATTTTTCGTGAAATTAACCCAACCCTAGACTGATCCAATGTACCTATTACACAAGTAGAAAATAACACTTACAGCTCCATTTATTTATGAGCACAAATCCAATTATTGGATGGCCAGGGCCCGTAGACAAAGAAACATCGTTATGTAGCGAAACGATAATTCGATTCGTTATTGTCTATATTCGCCAATCAACCTGCGGTAAGACCACGTGATTTAGCGCGGCTTATGTCAATCCGCCAATCCCATACATTTAATTACTTTCGAACTTCGTTATTGTTTTTAAATTGTTACTTTGGCTAAGGGCCCTGGTTCGCAGTCACCCTCTCGCCCAGTGCGGTGGGCGGTCCTCTCACGAATCACGCCCTCTCAAGCTCGATAATCATCATCAGTCATAAAGTCGCCGCACTACTGGGCACAGGCCTTATGAAGAGATAGACCATAAATCACTCAATACTCAATGCAGACTAGTAGGTGTTACCGACTTCAATTCAAATGCAGGCGGAACTTAACGGCTCGACATTATAATACTACAATATCACTGGTCGCTCCTAATAAGACAAACAGTAGACTAAATAGAAACAATCTCTTACCGCTCCAGTCGTTCATAAGGACGAATCCAAATATCCTGTCGTTGGCCTGTTTCGCGGTCACCCTCTCGCCGAGCGCGGTGGGCGGCCCTCCCACGAAGCACGCCATCTCCAGCTCGAAGTCCATCAGACGGCAAGGCCCGAATACTGGCTCCGCTCCTGAGTAAAAAAATATTGTTAAATAAATATGGAATTTATAGATGGAGCAACAAAAAATACCGAGATAGCATTAAAATACTAAGTTGTCTTCAATTAAATTGGATGATAGGTATTGTAACGTTTACGATGACAACTTAGTATTTATAACCGACTTTAAAAAAAAGGGGTTCTCAATTCGACTGTATATTTTTTTATGTATGTTTTGATATAACGTCGTCAGTTGTCAACCGATTTTAATAATTCTTTTTTATCTGAAAGAACACACAAGTGTGGGCCCATAATTTTTTTACGAAGATCTGGCTAGTAGTTTTTCATAATCCTGAAAAATATAATTTACGTTTTGGCAAGTATTCGTTTACCTAGATTGTCATTGTTGTGTATGGGCTGATTTAACGACACGTGATGTAACAAAAAAATTAAGAAATAAAAACCTTTTTATAAATAAATTAAAACCGTCTTCAAAAAGTAAAAAATAAAACTTTTGGATTTGGTGCCAGCCAAGGCAAGAAAAAAAAATATAGTTAATAGAAGTAGAGTGTAGTATGCCCTGGCTGCCACCAACTCTAAAAGTATTATTTTTTACTTTTTGAAGACGGTTTTAAATTTTTTTATAATAAGTTTTTGTACGTTTATAGTTGTGGTCATCAGAGGCCCATCAGCTTTCGAGTTGCATTATGAAAAATATTGAAATTAGATGCGATAGGTATTTAATATCGTTTTGTTTCATCAGATTTTATCGCAATATTGGTTAAAGAATATAGCTGTACAGGCTCGAAGGATCAATAAACAATAATTTACATAGCTGCCTTTTTAAGTATTATAATAACATGAATTTTAATAGATGAATGAAAAAAATATGAAAAAAGAAATAGATCTCGTATTAAGTACTTTAGTAACAGACTCGTACCTTCCACTGGCAGAGTTTGACCGTAAGGCCTGTTGATGGGTGTCCCAGAAATCACTAGCGAACTGGACCTGCCGTGGTATCCGACAGGGATGTACTTCCTAAAAATATATTGCAAGGTAAATAAATATCAAGAAAAATGCAATTCAGAGAAAACCCCGCCTAGAAATTGAAATGAAAGACTACCTTCAGACTTCGGTACGAATTATCTCTTTTTTTTTCGCTCTTAAAAATAAGAGGAATTGATTTTATGTTATTATTTTTTTAAAATCCTGAAACTCAATCTAATGTAGAAGAATTACAACGCTGTTTAAAGAAGATTAAACCTTACCAGTTGGGCATAAGGGCGTTCTCCTTGCTTCGGAACATGATGCCGACGTTGGTGGCATGGTGAATGGACGAGTAGAAGTCTGTGTAGTCGCCGATCTCAGCTGGCACGTGCATTTGTGCATCGCTCTGTTTCACGAAAGCCCTGCGACATGCGAAAATAGGTTTTATGAAGTTGATTATAAGGTTGAAAATAGTTTTTAACTTGGCAAATGGCGATTCTTCAAAACTTAAGGGCGCGCTCTAGGCCAAAAGCGAAAGTAATAACTGCAACGGCGAATTGCAAAGTAAATTAAAAAACCAAACTAAAAAACACACAACAGATAATAGAAGTGCCGTGATGGAAGTGGGCTGCAGGTGCCAAAAGTGCAAACCGCATTTCTGTCATGCGCCTAATTGTGGTGGTCGGCTAGTACTGGTCATTAATCATTTTACTGAAAATAATTTAATTAAATTAGTATCAAAACCAAGCGCTTCTCCTTGAGCCTTTAATTAATCCCAATCCAATTAAAGTAACCTCACAGTGATAAGTCAGTCAAATGCAATCAAATAGAATAATAATCCTGTTGTAAAACATTATTTTCTTCCTTTTTTTTACTTTTACTCACTTTTGTCGGAGTGCACTGTCATTTTGCAATGTGGTGTTGGTTACGTCTAGGAGACTTTGGAGGGTGTTCCTCGCTTCCACCCAGTGCGGTCTCGTTAGTCCCATGAAAGAGTTGAGTTTCTCCTCCTACAATATAAACATTTACGCATATGAACAATATTTTTTAGAAATTATATTGTATCTACATCTAGGCTAGGTGTTTCTCAAATTGAGCGTTAACGCCCCCTTGTGGGCGCTGATGGCCTGGAGGGGGGACGGTAAGGAAATTATGTGAAAAAGTACAAAGAAAAAAATGTGGTTTTTAAGGAATGAATTGAAAATCAATCATTTTTCAGGCCCCCAATTTTTACTTTACCACATGTAAAGTAAAAATTGGGGGCCTGAAAAATGATTGATTTTCAAAGTGTGCCTAGATGCAATAAGTTTGAGAACCACTGATAGAGAGAATCGAAACGCATAAGCGCGCTTATATCCAAAAGCGGTCATCCCCAGTTGCCGCTGCTGGTGGCAATTTGAATATTTTAGGAAAAACTCCCGTTCCATTCCTGATACTACTTAGATTTTCCTTCCTTTCACAATTAGTTAAAATAAACGATAAAATATCTGTTTTAAAACCAATTATTCAAGGAGATTTTCTGATATATAACTCGGCAAGCAATACTAGCAATCTAGAGTGCCAATCGGAATTTAAATAAAAACTCAGTTACTACATTCGAGGCTACTGGAAATTTTCCAATTAATACAAATTGACACTTAACTAACCCCCACACTAGGCTAGGCCTGTCCTATGGGGGATATAAATGATTTACAAACAAGTGAAGCTAAACAGAAACAGTTTTAAACAATTACCATAAATAAAATTATGTAGGTACTAAACATTATACTTAGAAAAAGGAAAGTTAGATTCATGCAGTGTGATGCAGTGTGTTTGTGTGTGAATTGAGGCAAAAGCGAGTGCAACCTTATATAATTAATAATCTTATATAATCACTTATATAAAAATATTAATTACATATTAATCTTTAACAGATTTTCTGTTTCCACATAAGTCCACTGAATTAGGGTATTAGTTACAATTTTCTTAGTTTCCCGCTCAGAACAAAGTTTAAAATGGCATAGATTAGCAAGCTTATTATAAACAAATGGGAAAATAAACGCTTGGAAACGGTGAGCAAAAGATGTGTCCGTAGAAATTTGAGGTAATTTAAAGATTCGTTTTCCTATTAACTCCTGATATACGTCAGAGTTTATAACGGTTTTATGAACAGGCGGTGACAACTTTTAACATAGTACAATTTCCGTACGCTTAATGTAGAGCGTCGGTTGGGAATTTAATACGCCTCTCTGTGCTCTTTCTAGAGGAAGTAGGGTCGAGGAGGCTGAATATGACTGCGTGTAAGTGACTAATTAAGTAAGTACTTCTTTACTTAGCGGTCTTTGGGGGTCGAAGTTGCGAAAGTCTCAACATTTTGCTTTGAGTTCAATTTGAGATTTTCTTAACTTGAATTTGTATTGCAAGTGCAAAGTCAAACGTCCTGGTAACTTTACATAAAGTAGTTACTTTGTTATATTGCGAAATATCTTGCAATATGTTTTTCAAGCAGATTCATTAACATACTGGTATCAGTAAACAAGTTGCTACTACTTCTTAACTTAATGTGCTTATAGTATAGTATCTCAAATCTATCGTATCATGATGTTTTTAAAAAACATTTACCAGACGAATCCTAACTAATATTATAAATGCGAAAGTGTGTTTGTTTGTTTGTCTTTCCCTCACGCCCTAACTTAGGGGTGCCCTTTCGGTTGCATAATGTTTTTAGTTATAATGTCGTTTAGCATAACAGTTTTGGCATATAGTTTTTTCGCATAAATTATGATAAGCATAGTTTTATGAACGCAGAATGGTTTCATCAGCATAATTCTTACTTACTCTAATTTCCTTTAACATAATTTTAATTTTGATATATATTTTGTGATAAAGATTGATATGCCATAAATGTTATGATTAGTAATCGTTATGGTGAAAACATTTATGCGAAAAAAATATATACTGAAATACCATTATTACAAAAGATGTTATGGGGAAAAAAAGTATGCGTTTTGATTTATTCTGTATGAATGTTATGCGAAATGATAAGTATGCCAAAAAACGTTATGCAGCACTAAAATATGCATTTCTGTTTTATGCAACCGATGATGGACCCCTAACTTAGCAGCCAATCGACTTGATTTTTGGCATAGTTAGTTGAAAGGACTGAGAGCAACATGGCTACTTTTTATCCCGATATTCCCACGGGCACGGGTGAAACCGCGGGCGGCTGCTAGTATACTATCATATACACGAATTGGCATTGATAAAATGTTGTATAACTACTTACTTAGCCTAGAGCAGGGGTTCACAACCTTTTTCCCTATGCGCCTAACCCAAGCTTTTGCAAAAATACTAGCGCACCCCTAGGGACTAGGGAGAGAATGAAGAACTAAGCCATTTTAATTAAAATTACAGATACCTAATTTATGAAAAAGTAACATACAGCTGAATTCGCCGCGCCCCCCCTTGAATCATTCTACGCCCCCCAAGTGGGGCGCGCCCCACTGGTTGGGAATCCCTGGCTTAGAGTATGTTTTAGGTGTTAAATAATAGGTAAGTAGGTATGTACTAAGACATAACTAATTAATAATAGAGGATTACAAATTACAACACAAATTACCTTAAAAACATGTTGTTTATCTTTCAATAGTGGTCCATCGAACAAGTGGGATATTACGTTTAAATCCAATATCCATTCTCCTATCGCAACACCGATATGTTTCTGAGCCTGAAAATTAGAAATTCAAATAAAGTAATCAACAAGTGCAATTCAGAAATGCATTCCCGGTGCAAACACCTCTCAATTCGTTCACATAACTTGAATAACAAGATAATCAGTGGTTCAAACGAAATTGTACACAATCTACTCCTACTAGAAGTCAATTTACAATGGCTGCGCTTGTTATCATAAATAAACATTTAAAAACTTACATTATTTGGCGAAGTGAAGACTCCATAAGGCAAGTTTTGTATAGGAAAGTCCGTATCGGAGTTGTATTCAATGAAAGACTTCATGGTGACGTCCTTCTTTAACAGACTACACAGTAAAAGTGAGGTTAGACTGACTAGTTTACTATATTATCTGAATATGCAAATGTAGCCGGTTTTATGTCGGCTTCGGCTGTTGTTGTCTGAATGTTGTAATGTCAAGGTCGTTGAACGGAGTGTGTTATCAACATTATCAGTGGAGAAATTAAGAAGAAACACATCGTAGGTATTACTTATCTTAAATTACTCAAAGGTTTGTATTCGCAGGGTTCTTTTATTAAAAAATCTCCAAATTGTCCCGTCTACATCCGAGCAATTTGGCGATTTTTTTTTTCTTGTATGAAACTTAACGCATCTTAGATTGTAGAGCGTAATAAGATTCAAGAGTGTTTGACTACCTACTACTAATAACCTACTTTATTATAACCAAAGTTGGAACGGACACCAAGATTTATGTGGCAGAAACAAATTAAGTAACAAAGTAAAATAATAATTTAAAATAGGATAAATATATAAAAAAACAGAAACATATGTTTTTGGTGGTTCAGTGGAACAAGAACTGACAGTATTTTTATTTTCCGAGTTTAATTCCTTCCAAGAGTAATTTCTTCAGACACGTTTTAAATAAATGAGATATACTAGCGGCCGCGCCGCGTTTCACCCACGTAAAACTCCGTTCCCGTTGGAATATCGGGATAAAAAGAATATTATATTTTAATTCAGGCTATCTACTATATCTGTGCCAAATTTCATCCAAATCCGTTCAGTACCTTTAGCGTGAAAGAGTAACAAACAAACAAACTGATATACATTCGGATTTATAATGTTAGTAGGATTTAATTTAAGGTGGAACGATTAAGTTACAAAAAGCTGAACGGTCGTTAGATGGCGCTACTTTCGCTATTTAGTAGTTTTTATTTTTTTGTTAATTTTTCTTTGTATCTTTTTAACTCAAAATACTTTTAGCGCATTCTATAAATAAATATTGAATTTTCGAAACCAACATTTATCTTTTTGTAGTACATTAATCATCCAAATATCTCGAGAGAGTGTGTCTGCTTCAAATTTTACTAATCACTCACACATGCATACTTTATTTCTGAGTTTCTTGTAGTAGAATATTTCGACCTAGCTAAAAAAGATTACGTAGCCCTGCGGTCTACGTACTCGACTTAGATATCAAAGAGTCATGGTTCGAAACTTCTGATGCTAGTTTTTTTTTTTATTTATTATTATTGTTTATTTAAATAACATTACAATATTAATTTTGATGTATAAATTGCAACAAATGCAATTACAACTTTTTTAAATTGCACAAGTGACAAGAATGTAATTGATACTCTAAATTTTAAGATTTCTTAGTGAGTTTGCCCAATAAAATATCTATATTTTTTTAAACTACTGCTGAACAGATTTTGATTAAAATTGCAGTGTTTCCTCAATAAAAAAAAGTGGTGGTGGTTATTGGATCATCATGTTACCGTTTTCTATACTTCTATACTATATAATATTATAAAGAGGAAAGATTTGTATGTATGTATGTAATTAATAAACTCAAAAACTACTGGACCGATTTCAAAAATTCTTTTAGAATGCTACACTATCCCTGATTAACATAAGCTATATTTTATCCCGATATTCCCACGGGAACGGGAACCACGCGAGTGAAATCGCGAGCGGCCGCTAGTATTTTTAACCGACTTCAAAAAAGGAGGAGGTTCTCAATTGGGTTGGTATATATATATTTTTTTTTTTATGTATGTACACCGATTACGCCGAGATTTCTAAACCGATTTTCATGATTCTTTTTTTGTTCGATGCAGAATAGATGCCAATTGGTCCCATAAAAATTTGGTTTCGTTTGACCCAGTACTTTTTATGTTATGAGCATTTTTATATATTTCATTTCATTGTTGACTTGGTTATAATATAAACGATAATTTTGTTTATTATGTACATGAAACCTTATCTAATCTAGAAAAACCCTGCCTATTACCTAATAGCCTATTACAGACACCAGGCTATCTACTATCTGTGTACCATACTTCATCCAAATCCGTTCAGTAGTTTCGGAGCCTATTCAATGCAAACTAACAAATTTTTCCTCTTTATAATATTAGTATAGATTAATACATAAAACATGTAAGTAAGCAAAAATGTCCCAAAAAAATATTACTATTAAGTACTTACCTCATAATGAAATTGTATTATTCAACAAATACTTAATTCGTACAGCAGCGTCAGCAGCGCAGCGAACACCGGGGTTGCAAATGATAAAATATCTATTGTGTTTCGTTTTCCGATGCCTGAGAGGTTATAAAATAAAAAATGCTAACCTCTTGTGCATCTTAAATATGTACTATGTAATGTTAAGTACAATCTAGATAAAAAGTACTGAGATCGCTCACATTCATTCATGCGCTGTACGGTGAAAATGGTTTTTGAAGGCTAACTGACCAATAATTGAGGCAAATTTAATTACCTTTGTTCATTCGAGCAAACGGCTTTTCGTGTAAGAGTCTTTCACGTTATTAGCTTTTCGCGCAAATGTCCTGATTCATAGTCGAAACATCAATAGTCAAGTGATATGTGACGTCAAATTCATGTTTTGTATTTGGTTTAGTCTATGTTTATCTCTATCCTATCATCATACTTATGATGTTTTAAAAGGCTAAGTAAAAATATCATAAGAATTAGTACTTGAATACTTAGATTGCTTTCTTAACTTTCTTAACGGTAAAATCAAAATTAAGTCTGTTATTATCATTTAATACGTTAAAATTGTAATATTAATAATAAAATAAATCATTAAGATCGTTAAATCATTAAGATGTACGTAAAATAAATCATTTCTAGTCAGAAAATAAATTTCACTCAAAACTGAAATATTTCAACCCGTTTTGAAAGATTTCATAAGTTTCGTTTATATTTCATTTTCATTTCACTGAAATTTTAGTCAGTAGTATTGACCATCCCTAGTCACAACCACAAATTATATAGTAGGTCACAACTCACAACAACACAACGAAAAAACACTATAAACTAATGACAAATACGGATCGGTCGGTGTTGTCAGTACGTAGATGTGATTCCGGACAATTTAATACCTATTTGAAAAAATAAAATATTTAAATATATTAAGTACGTTACATAATACAAGTAAATTTTATTTGCACAAAGCAGATAAAATTTTCTTTTCTTTTTTTTTGTTTATAAAATCTTATTTTCCATTTTTTGACAGTGATGGGAGAAAAAAAGTTTTACGCATAAAAAACAAAATGTAAAGTCGTGTTTAGCATTTTTTCAAAATCGGAGTCAGGATAAATCCTACAAATCACAACTTTATATCATAATCCCAAAGTAAATTATTACTGACGAAACTCATCTCTTTTGGGACGCAACGGCAACACAGCTGAAAAATCTAGTAAAGAGAAATTTAAACAATTATTAAATCGAGACAAACGTAAGAGCGGCAACGTCGCGCGTTGCGCGTCTTAGCCGCATGGAATGGCAACGTCGCGATTTTTGTATACGTACACGACATTTGTCACATACACACACGTAATATTTGCAAAAATTTTGTGTTCATTTATAGGTGATTTCTGAATGAAACAATGTTTGTTTATTAATTAAGCGCAAATGAATACCCGAAAAGAAATAGTTGCACATATATTTAAGTATTAATTCTGTTAATCTACCAAGATTATCTCGACTGTTTTTTGTATGAAAATCGTTCCACCTTAAACAACATTTTCTTTCCATCTAAATGGTGCAAGAAAAAGCTCATTTTAATAATTTATATTTATTAAAGTTACAGTTTAAACTACTACATTTTATAAATAAACTAATGTAACCAAGCTATCTAGAATAATAATTAACACTATCCAAACTTACAACAAACAAAGAACAACCAAATTACATTATATATTATATTGGACAGTAATTGGCCTTTTTTTGATTTTGTATTATTTGCTATAACACTAGCATAGTTTTATATAATCTGTGCTATAACATACACTGAAAAAATCAAGTGGTTCAGCTCAATTAAACTCGTACAAATTACCATCTTTATCTCATCACATTATTAGTAACTGGAACCATAGATAACATAAGAGGAGCTGGAATAAAGTCTTTGTGCACTTCATATGTTCCGGATTTGAATCCTGATAGTGATTTTCATCTTCAGCCATTCTAATATCCCCACTGCTGGGGCACTGGCCTTCCTTATGGATGGATAAAGATAATAGGCCACGCCCATCATGTGGACCCAATACGGATTGGGCTTTAACGACTGGAAATACAGCCTGGACTAACGGTTTAACGTGCCTTCCGAAGCACGGTAGAGCTCAGGATAGTACATTTTTGGTGACCCATCCGGTTACCGAATGTTGCAACGCAGTGATAAGCACTGCTTATGAACAGGGATCAATTCCTTGGACTTGATCAATTACTTTTAATAATAGAAAGGCATCATCATATATCGAGATAGACTAAAAGAGCGCTTCAAACTGTATGAGAACCTAGTGTGTCGAAATTTTCGTACCTACGATGACGTCACGAGCGAGATTTAGTGATGTGTAAATGTTATTGACGAACTCTTGCAAGAAAGCACTGCACAACTAATCATTTTCGTTTCTGAGAGACGCCTGTTATTATGACAATGGTCTCAAGTGAATTAACTTTGACCGTGGATCAAACTTTTGGCACGCAAAGTAGATACACTTTTACCGTCTATCTCGATATAAGTACGACGAGACAAATAATACGCAGTAACTACAAAATACTAGTACTGCGCAATTTGTCTCGCCGAGCTCATGTTACGTTTTAATCAAATTACGTTTTGCGACCTATACCTATGCGTGTTTTTCAGTGTTATTACTACAGCTACAATTTAACACTTTTTATAACTGGAAGTTGACTTTAGAGAGGACGGAGTGGTGCCGAAGAGCAGGCGCTGCCTCCTTGCTCACGAGCGCCTCCAGCGAGTCCACGACTGCCTGAAACAGAGCTTCGTTGTTGTTGCCATACTTGCCATCAGCACAAAAAGGAGAGTTACCAGAAGCACCGCTCCCGTATCCTCGAAAATTGTAACTTTTTTTATGAACGATGGGGAGACTCTTAGCATTCATCATACCTGTAGGCCTAGCATGAGCGGCTTTTATCGACTCGACAACTCGATAACGTGCTCCTCCTGCTCACATATTAGCGGAGTAAGCAAGACAGCATGATGCGCTATATCATATCGCGTGATATAGCGGTGTTCATGCTAGAGCAGGGATGCACAGACTTATTAAGACTAGGGGCCACTCGGGCAAATCATGAACTGATGGCGGGCCGCCAGAAGTATAGGTAATTAAAGACAATAAAGAATTGATAATAATGTATTAAAATTGAAAAAGAATTTATTAATTTGAAGCGTGGCACTGCATAGTGCTTACAATCTTTTTTATATTTGGCTCAAATTTACTTGTAGCAACACGTAAAACTGCTTCCAAACTTTCATTTGCAAGGCGGTTTCGATTTTTTGTTTTATTATTATTTAGTATTGAAAAAGTTTGTTCACATATATAGGTAGAACCAAATAAGCTGGCACATTTCAGAGCGTTTAAGCTCTTTGTACATATTTTTATCAATGCAGTGGTAAAAGTTCAGCAAGTCTCCTTCGTTGAATTTGTTGCGTAAATCTTGGTCGTTTTGAATGTCGATAATTTGTAACTGCATTGACTCTGGCGCATTTTCAACTGAAATCGTGAAAGGATTGCTGAATATGTCCAAAAGAGATTTCACTTTTTTAAAGTCCGAAAATCTGTCTTGAAAAGATTGAATCAAAATATCTAGCTTTTCTACATAACTGAAATGAATCGCAGTTTTGTTGAATTTTTCAGCCATTTTCTTATAATTCGGAAAATGATTGTAATTTCCAGAATTCAGTTGCGATCTGAAAAGTGTCTGCTTGCATTGAAAGTATGATACATGAGCGTAGAGCTGGGATTAGTTGATTTTTGCCTTGAAGCCGTGTGTTCAAGACATTCAAATGATTTGTAATGTCAACAAAAAAAGCCAAATCACACAACAATCAGGATTTTTAAGTTCAGGGACATCCCTTTGCTTTTCCGCCAGAAATATTCCAATTTCTTCTATTAAATTTAGAAATCGTTCCAGTGTCCGTCGTCGCCGCGCCGCCGGCCGCCGCGCTGCTCAAGAAAACGAATTGAACCGAGATCAGCACGAACATTACCGACCGCTGTTACCGACGCACGCACGGCGCACCGATAAGCGCATTTAATAGACCTCAAGAGTAGCGACACCTTAAAACCGGTGTACATATCACTCCACCACGGAGGTCCTAAGTATTAAGTCCGCCTTTTGTACCTAACTTTGTGTTTATTGTACAACAAAGACTTAAATAAATAAAGCGGTCGACAATCATCTCAGACTCATCTCAGATAGCCCTATACATATCTACAGATAGGCTATTAATTTCGATCGATAGTGATCACATTAGGGTTTTTGTGTAGCGTTGATGAAGTACATAGGATATTCCGCGAAATTACGCGATTTTAAACATCATAATATTACAAATTTAAATAAAATTGGTGGAGTTATTAAAACGCTATTTCCGAAATATTTAATTTATTTAAATAATAATTATCAGTACGTTAGACATTTACATCTCATTCAAACATTCACCAATGACTGATGAATAACAAATATACATGTATTATGTGTATCAAACACTACATGGGCCTAATTCTGTTAACGTTAAGTTATAATCGCATCTCAATCGTGTCTCAATTTATACAGTTCTTGTTTTTAACCTTGCTCCCATCAGAGCGACATGAGACAAGTTGCTTTTTTTTAGTATATTTTTCACATAAAAATAGCATTTTTACTATGCTTAGCATTTTTACTATGCTAAGCATTTTAACTATGCTTAGCATTTTTACTATGCTTACTATGCACAATTAAAAAGTTATAATGTACAAAAAGAAACTAAAATGTTATCAGAATTAGGGCCCAGAATCAACAATTATAAAGCTACGTAATCAAATCTACATAATAATATTATTCTACTTTGAATTGGACCGGTACCCCTCAAATCTTAAAAAAAATCATAGCTAGGCACTTCAATGCGTATCTTTCTTCTTTTGTTATTTATATTCGAGGAGATGAAGAATAAGAATAAGGGCCCATGCACACAACGTTTTATTAACGCGCCGTCGACGCGCGTTTGTAGCGATAAAACTCGGTGTGCACAGGCCCTAATGCGAAAAAAAACACGTTGGAACTAGGGATTTAGACACGTGTTTAAAACATGGCACTCGACTAATACAAGTTAATACACTCAAAAAATTTAGAAAGAGCAGTTATAAACAATAAGGGACATTGATAAAATGTTTTTAACTAAAGTCGCTAAGTTGAATATCAGTTATAAAAATCAGACAAAACAACCTTATTGTCATAGCTATAACGTTGTGTCACTGGGTCACGCGTAGTAATTGACAGAGCTACATCATTTATAATATAGTTAAATAAATATATATAAATAAATAAATATTTCTTACACTCACACCATTTAACCTAGCCCCAAAGTAAGCACTGTAAGACTTGTGTTATGGGATGCTAGGGTAACGGATATAAATACATATTATAATTAAACATCTAAAAGTGTTTTTGTGTAGAAATACATATAAATGTCCATGACTTAGGTACAAATGCTCGTATTCATCATACAAACATTTGCCCCTACCGGGATTAGAACCCAGGACCTCAGAGTAGGCGAGACCTTGAAACCGGTGTATGGACGTACCACTCTACCACGGAGGTTGTCAAATAATGGATAAAATAAAATATGTACTTAAACAGCGTTTATAGTTGATTTGCAAATTAAATACTAACTATATAAAATACTTTATAAGCTACCAACAAATACATTCTCTCATTTTTAGCAACATTTATTATGACTGGCCAAATAACAATAAAAAAAATACATATTACAATAATTAACTACAGAAGAATCACAACAGGCTACAGAACATTTCAATAAGCTAAATGATTATGATATTATTAATATAGCTTAGCATGTTTATGATTATATTGGATTTTTATGGAACAATGCTCAGGTGACATTAAAGTATTATGTAAGTAATCTACAAATATATAAGTTAGGGCGTAGAATTGTAGTTATATAATAAAAAATACTGTTAGACCATAATAAACTAAAGTTATGTATGAATGAAATAAATATTTAGTGTAGTTCGCAAATTCTCTAAAGTATTGCAATAAACATATGCTATAGTTTCAAAATTAATGTGAAGATCATGAAAAGCAAACTTTTTCAAAACTATGCCATAAATGCATATTCTAAGAAATTTTAGGAATATTCAAATAGAATGTAATCATTGCATTGATCGGTTTTAATTCACCCAGCCAACTATCATTCTTATATTTCTGATGTGATCTTGTTTTGCTATTTACTTGTGTTTTGGACCGTGCGAAATCGGACTTGGGATAATACTTATAGTCGGGGAGATAATAAGACGGAAAAAAATTCTTCATTAAGATTGGCTTTCAAAAACAAAACGCAAAATTGAAAACAAATCTTATTCACATGTCGTCGTCAGCCACATGACACCCACTGCTGGGTATAGGCCTCCCCTGTGGATTTCCACGATCGGTCTATTCACATGTAACAAAGTCCAATTTCGCTTGGCGGTAACTAACTACAAAGTAAGGAATTCTTATCTACACAAAGTGGCGTCGATCTGCTGCAACGACGGCAGAGTGAGCTTCAGTTTCCGTCTGTACGCCGGGTCTGCGGCCAGCGGATTCCTTTCCAAGTATATCGTGGCCAGCTTCTTATTATCCTGCAGGTAGTCTACTGACGACCAGTCTGCTATTTGGTTGTCGTTCAACTGGAAATAAATTGCAAACTTATTAGAAATTACAAGGTACCGCACGTTTTTTTTACCGCAGAATCACTTAGCCTTCATCAAACTTGATGCTAAGTAATGATAAGAAGGGAATCGCACTTCTACCAGCATCCTCAACCACTGAGGATTGAGGAACTGCTGGGAGACAACAATGCTGAAAACATTGTTGTTATAGCGTCATACCTAGATAAGAAGTTGGTAGCTAGCCAGGCAGACTTAGAACAAGTCCTACCACCAACCTTTCTTTGTGGACATATGTCGTAGCTTCTTTGACATTCATAAGTGCTTTTATTGCTTAAAACAACCATAAGTTTAAACTGAATAAACGCTTTTGAGAATTGCAAAACAATACTATATTTCCTTTCAGGCCACAATGTCAAATTACCAAAACGCCGGATTTCGAAACTGTCTCGTTTTCAAACTGTGTAGTTATGATTCGATTACGTACGAGATTATAAGATCTAGATTAAATGTCGATATGATATTGAGATAAGTAGCTCAAGCACTTGTGTTACAGATATGAGAAACAACATAGGTGTAAGTATAAGGTATGTGGGAATAAGGGGCAAACTTCTAAAATGGATAGAAGCATTTCTACAGAATAGGACCTTCAAGTGACAATAGGAGACGAGCTGTCGGACGAGCGTGAGGTGCTCAGTGGCGTGCCACAGGGCTCGGTCCTTGGTCCGGTATTATTTGTAATTTACACATTCGATCTTCCACGCCGCTTGCATTGTAACGTCAGCATGTTTGCAGACGATACCAAGTTGTTTGCGAACCCGCTACTTGACTACGATCGACTCCAATCAGATCTGAACGCAATAGCTAACTGGTCCAAAGACTGGCTTCTCAGGCTTAACGCTTCGAAATACACGGTGTTGCACATAGGCAATCGGAATCCTCACCTGTCTTACAAGCTAGAAGATGTTTCTCTAACAGAAGTCAAAGTACAAACGGACTTAGGAGTGAAGATTTCTGAAGACTTGAAATGGGAGAATCACATAATATCTATATCGAAAAAAGCTAAAAGGCTGATCTATTTAATTAGGAAAGCTTTTGGGGCTTTGACTCCTGAGATGATGCTGAAAATCTATAAAACTTTTGTCAGACCCATTTTGGAGTACGCGTTTCAGGTTTGGAGTCCCTACTTTGTCAAAGATATTGAGCAGTTGGAGAGAGTACAAAGAAGTTTTACCAAAATACCTAGATCGCTGAAACGACTCACATACGAAGAGCGACTAGATGTGCTTAACCTCACAACATTGCACGACCGCAGGAATCGTGGCGACTTAATTGAGACATTCAAAATACTAAGTGGACACTACGACCTTTGTGACATACACAATATATTTAAGCGTAATGAAAATAGCAGGCTTAGAGGTCACATTCTAAAATTATGTACCGGCGTCGCTAATAATAATCCTTGTAAAAACTTCATCTGCAACAGAGTCGAAGACAGTGGAACAAGCTTCCAGAAGATGTTGTTTCAGCTGCCAACATCAACCAATTCAAGAACAGACTTTATAAATACCTACAATATATGGATTAAATAAATTATGCCACTATCAGGATACAGGCGGTATCAGTTGCATCAACTGCTTGCCTGTTAAATAATAATAATAATAATAATATAAGTCTAATTGTGCCATGAGGGAATTGTAGCTATTTGTAATGTAAGGTTGTCACCATAAGGGTGGAGACGGGACGTCAAATGATACTCGTAGTCACGGTAGAAGTCCAGTCCTTTAATGTTAAGTATTATACTAAACACAAGGATAGTATATGATTGTGGGCAGAGATGCCAGTAGTATCTTGGCAAAGCTCAACTTCCCCATTGGGAAGCCTAGGCCTTTTGAGTTTCACTTACTGCTGACAATTATAAAATACTGTTGTTAAGAATTTACCCATAATTCCTCTAAATCGCTCATATGTCTCACATTTGATATGACTGAGATTCTGTTCATTGCCAAGTCCAATGTCTGCAGTCTTCCCTGACTTTCCATGTTCTCCATGACCGAGATGCCATTCTCCGATAAGTATAATTGTTCCAAGCTGGTCAACTGTTCCAGGTTCTCTATCTTGGTGAGGCGATTGCTTTGTAGAACTAAAATCTCTAGGTTTGACAAATCATCTACATTTTGTATCTTTGATATTTTGTTTTTGCCTAAGTACAGCTGCTTGAGATGGGATAGCCCTTCAAGATTCTTGATTTCCTGCAAAATATATTTTTTATTATTATTTCAAGATTTACAGTTCACAGTAACAGAGACAAAAACCTCCTAGAAACTTATGTATAAATAGTATGCTTTAAATTGTATTTTGCAATCATAGTTTTTCTTATTCTTTGCTTACTGTACGTACATGTTTAAATATATTTCAAATTACATGTATTTTGCCTCAGTGAATTTTACCAGATTAGTATGAATTCTTGTGATAGTAAAGTAATCATCAACTTACTCGTATCCGGTTGTCGCCCAATTCTAGAAGTTCTAGTTTAGGTAAATGGTTAACATTCTTTATCTCTGATATCTTATTTGAACTGAGGAACAGCTTCTTGAGATTAAGCAGATTCTCTAAACCAGTAATCTCCTTAATTCGGTTAAAAGACAGATCCAAAATCCTGAAAAATAAAACACATTCCTTGATTGCTTTGTTAATGACCATATTTGTCAGAATTAGAAGCATTTTAAAATAATTCTGTGACTACATTTAATTTCAAGGTTAAATTTTTTACATATTAATGCATTAAGGCGGTACCCTAACCGAAAGTGGCGCCGCGTTGAATTTTATTTAAAATCGTAATTCTAATTCACAATTTTAATAAAACTTTACGTGGAATTTTTAGAGCCCATTGTCTTGTATTTTTAGAAGGTATCGCTACATCTCGTCATAGTCATTTGTAGAAGTAGATAGCAAATGTGTCAAAAACGGCCACTTTTAGCAGTTTTGCTATCTACTTCTAGCAGTGACTACGAGGGAATGTAATGATACCGTCTAAAAATACTAGACTATGGGCTCTAAAAATTCCACGTAAAGTTTTATTAAAATTGTGAATTAGAATTACGATATTAAATAAAATTCAACGCGGCGCCACTTTCGGTCAGGGTACCGCCTTAATAAGTAAACATATTAATGCTTAAAAAATTGTGTCACGCTGTCAAAACTATTTTCGACAAAATGACAATGAGTGCTACTAATATTATAAATGGGAAAGTTTGTGAGCATGTTTGGATGTTTAGATCTTTATTACTCTTTCACAGAAAAACTACTGAAACAATTTGGTAGTGGCACACAGAAGATAACTTAGATTATAACAGACTTTATCCCGATATTCCCACGGGAACAACGCGGGTGAAACATCAGCCGTTAGTGTCTATTATAAGTAGCAGCCCATATTTATATAATGACAAATTGACTTACTCAAGATTGACAAGGCTATCCAAATTCTCAATGACAACAATCTGGTTATCATACAACTCTAGTTCTACAAGAGTGGTTAATGTGTCCAGACCCTCTATCTTCTTGATTAAATTCCACCTCAGGTACAATCTGTTAAATTACAAAAAAAAATGACTCACCACATAAATTACATCTTGCTATTATGAAACAGAAAATATCTATTCATTTCATTTTGAAACCAATTTTATATGATCTTCATGAATAAGAAACAACAACTACTTTCAAATACAGAGGCAATACAGTTTCATATTGCTGATAATTTATCTCAAGATCAAGATATTAAATTTACTCATCTTTTCTCATCAACAGTTTACTCTAAAGCAACAATTTCGAAATTAAAACAGAATACCAGCAATTGATTCGGGTTTCATGAATTAACTATGAACTTTAAACAGTTATTTGATGAAAATCATCACTTTATCCATAACAGTTCTATATCATGCTAACAATAAGTGTAACTTGGTGCCAAGTTGATTTTTTCCAATAAATTTAAAAATGCTCAAAATAAAAAATCATAAAATACCTAAGTATTGTTCATTAACACAATCTTATTATGTGAAGGCATTAGTTACTGTGACTACATGATTAGCTACTTCTAAGGTGCAGAAGTGAGTAAAAACATAACATTAAAACTTCTGGAAAACTATGTCATTTAGTGAGAGAATGACTGTTTTGATGAAAAACCTTTCTAATTTCCTCAAAGGCTCCAAGTTTTCAATCTTTCCGATCCTCCCGTGATTCAAGTCCAATTCTTCTGTATTCTCATTGACCACGATCAGTTCTTGCGGGTTTTCCTCACCCGGGGGTGGCGTCGGCGCCGGAGGCGGGGAACCTTCGCTCTCCTCAGCTTTTTTAGGACCATCACCTTTAGGTACGTTATCCGCTTCGTTATTAGTCATCGGAGCGTCTTGGTTGCCTTAAATCCAAAAAAGATTGTGAAAGTTAGTTAATCAGAAAATTACCACAACATGAATCGAAATAATTGTATCACACATACCGTTACTGGCCATTGCTTTACGAATAATCACAAGTGAACTTTGCAAAGTACTGTATCAAGTAAGAATTATGGGAAACCACAAAAGGTCGTCCGATAGCAGTAAAAAAATATATATTATCTCCGAATTTACCGCAATACGAGCGAAATTTGCGAATGAATGAATACCTAGCAAAAAAAACAGAAAGAAGGAAAGGAAAGGACACTGCTGGAATGGAAATATCTTCCAAAAACAAAGTTGTCAAACAAACGTCAAAATACTGCTATCTGTCATGTCCTGTCTGACAACTTATCAGCTTTTTTTTTATAAAAGTTTCTTGGTATTATAGGCTTGGCACACATCTGCCGGCATGCACGGACGGAACAGTACAACCTGCGCGATAGCCCCCCAGGGGCCGTACCGCGTAAAAAATCTGGGTAATGGATATGGGCTTCATTTGACAGTTGAAGCTCATAAAATTACCATATATGGTAAGTTAGCTGTCAAATGAAGCCCATGTCCATATCCATATTTTTTACGCGATAGGCCCCTAGAGGGGCCGTACCGCGTAAAAAATCTGGGTATGGATATGGGCTTCATTTGACAGTTGAAGCTCGTAAAATTACCATAATATGGACATTTAACTGTCAAATGAAGCCCATGTCCATATCCATATTTTTTACGCGATAGCCCCCCTGTTAGATGTTGTTTTGTTATTCTTTTCTGTCGCTGAGAGGAGAACCATAATTTGCTACGAGACGAGAAAGACTGTGGAATGCTACATTGCATCGCCGATGCGTGTGCTATAGCATTCCGCTCTCTTTTTCTTCGCTCTAGCTAATGATGCTGAGCGACAGAAAAGGATAAAGCGATTTCATCATCTATGCGAATATTGCGAATTACGATGTAAGGTAAGCAAGCAACTAAGCAGTTCCTGCTCAACCATAAACGTCTTTTGGCTGATTCGTAGCGAAAATTTCGTAATATATTATATTACGAAATTTACGAAGTTTGGTTGGTGGGTTAGATGCTGATTTCATGACAGAGACAGACTCCACATAAAATGTGTGTTGATTTGATGTTGTTGTCATATTTAAAATTTTATAAAATAAAATAATTATCCAATGCAGTGTTGGATTGAATTGAAACACCTTTGCTTTATAGCTGACTGCCAACGAAATAGCGAAGACTCTAGAACTGGCAGTATGGCTTAGACCTTCGCCTGCTCCGAAGAGGACGAATACAACTAGTACTACGAAATAGCGATATAAAAAAAACAAAGGAAGTGTCAGTGTCATTTTTCGCGCCTCTTCAAACGATCTTGAGATTTCTGAGAAAGATTTAATAATCAGCTCAGCTGGCTGTGTTGTGTTTGTGTGATGGCTGTGAAAGAAATTAATAGTTGAAACTACAAAATTGAGAATCTCAAGACTAAAATCTAATCTTACAAACCATGGACGACGTTGACGACTTAACACAATTGGAAGAATTATTAAATGCAGATCTTGAAACTCTTCAAAGTGAAACCAAAACCATTGTTGGTGAAATAAATATTTTCGAAAACGAATGCAATGAGACTGAATCAAACACAAATAATGAAGAACAAGAACCCTCCAAATCTGCTATTCATAACGGTGACACTGACTCATCAGATGATGAAGAAAAACGTAATTGTACAGAACGTAAGTACAGTGACTACGGATCTCGGATCAAAAAATCCCTTGACCACGAGGCGGAGGAGCATTTCAACAAAAAAATTGAATTTGAAACAAGGCTTCGCCAGACTAACCGAGATGTAAAAGTTGAGCGAAACAATTCTTTTAGAAAGAAACCTGAAGAGCCAGAACTAAACAACCACTACAACACATTTTGTGCTCCTGAAAAGAAAACTCAGAGCACAGATGTATTCACTGATCCAGTTTTTGGTATACGAATTACAAAACCACTGATCTCAAGTGCAGCTCTTTTAGATCGCATGCAGGGTCGAGAAGCAATAAATATGTTAAGAATGAAGCGACATGTAGAAAATGAAGACTTGTCTAGAGACTGGGTCACGGCTGGTGTTATAGTGCGGAAAAGTGCAACTAAGAAGTCCCAAAAAGGAAATCAATTTGTAATTTGGACGTTGAGTGATCTAAAGGATGATTTAAAAACTGTCTCTATGTTTCTGTTTAGAAAAGCTTATAATGACTTATGGAAAACATCTGAAGGAACAGTGGTTGCTGTCTTAAATCCAAATGTTTTGGATAAATCACAAAACAGCAATGATCAAGCATGTCTCAGTGTTGAAAACCCTGATAGAGTTATGATTCTGGGTCAATCCAAAGATTTGGGAATTTGTAAGAGTAGAAAGAAAAATGGTGAACCCTGTACAGCATTCGTAAATGTGAGCCAATGTGAACATTGTATTTACCATGTGAAACAAGAGTACCAAAAGTATGCAAAAAGGCAAGAATTACAATCCTCAACTATGGGCAAAGGGCTGGTCAATTTACAGAATAAAGTTCTGGGCAAAAACACTGTTATTTACGGAGGGAAAGCCTATTCAGCTTTATCTACAGGTAACAATAAAAAAGTAAAGGAGAAAGACCAAAACAGACTTATGTCATTAAGTGACTATAACAAGTCTGAGGGTGACAACTATATGATGAACAAAGCCCCAACTGGGGCAGGGCCCTTAAAAAATACAAGTGACATTCTACATAGCCCTAAATTACAGAGAACTAGTGACAATGAGAGGTTGAATAAACTGACCAGCTTAAATTCTAGTCCACAAAATCATAGCAAACTTTCATCCTCAGTTTCTAGCCTTGCTGACAGACTCGCAAGCTCCCCAAAACTTGGCAAGGGTTTTGGACTAAAAGGCAGTGGTACAATAGATTTAAGTATATCCTATGGTGAGAAAGCATCTGAAAGAGCGAAGGCAAATGCAATAAAATTAATTCAGCAAAGTGGTGGGATTCAAAGAGTAGATCCTAACAATATTAAAGGAACTGAAGCTGGCAAAAAAAGGGCCTTGGAAAAGTTAAATGATTCTGGATCTGGTAGTGATGAAAATAAAAGCTGCAAGAAAGCTAAACCAAATGATGAGGAAGTAAGGAAACCTGTGATGGGAGTGAAGTCTGAAAGATTCAAGAAAATATTGGAAGCCACATCTGCTCACCGAAACCTGATTGAGCAGCATGATGATAATGAACAAGAGAAATATTTTAATAAGCTAGAGAAGAAGGAAGCCATGGAAGAGAAAATGCTCAATACATTTAAATTGCCTTGCAAAGCTGTGAGATGTGCCAAGTGCAAGTATACTGCATTTTCAGCTGCTCAGAGATGTAAAGATGAGAGACATCCTTTGAAAGTTCTAAATACATTTAAAAGATTTTTCAAATGTGCAGATTGTAACAACAGAACCATCTCTTTGGAGATAATACCTCTACACTCATGCAGTAATTGTAATGGATCACGATGGGAAAAAGCTGGCATGTTGAGGGAAAAGAAAGTAACATCCCTTTCGAGTGGTCTTTCTATCAGAGGAGAGGAAGAAACATTTATTGGTGGAGTTGTTACTTCAGGGAAAAACATTGATTTGTTGGTTCCTGACAGCTGAGACAGTATTTATAAGTTTTTATAATTTTATAGCAATAAATTATGAATTTTTAAACAAATTAATTTAAGGGTAATTTTTTGACTGAAATAAAATACAATATGAAAATAAAGCATAATATAATTTTTATTATGAAACTTCCAGTCAATAACACTGAACCATTCCATAAAACAGTGTCTTCGATTTACAAGATTCTTTATAGCAATCTTGTCACGCGGAATAATTGTGGGCTTTTATAAAATTTTACACAGCCTTTGACAATAAATTACTACATACAGTCATGTTACAAAACCGATCAGTGGAGCTAACAATAACATTCAACACCAATGAATCCTGTGTTACAGAAAATGTATTTACAAAACTTCATTCTTCAAGCAGTGGTCCAAATGTTGCTCTAATATATTTAGTTAATAAATATGTATATTAAAATTCGATAACGCCTTCAGGGCAAAACAAATATTCATATTCTCTAATTGCTTATACATCTGAAAACATTAAGGACGAACAATTACACAATAGTTAGGGTTTTCCAGCCCTTCGGATCAAGCCTGATTTTAACATCTAGAGCGCAGGACGCTTAACCCTTTGACTGTCGGAACCTAGACCCACGCGAGACACAAATTGATTTTCTATTATGTCTGGAATCCCGACAGACGAGAGGTTTAAATCTCGTAAATTGGCATTTCAAGTTGACCAATTTCGAAAGGATAATTATAAAAATTATTTAAGAGAAATGGCGATTAACGAGATAGCGCATTGCACAAGTGCTACAAAAATTAGGCACTTTAATTATCTAAATATACTTCGTCAACAATCGCATGTACAATAGTAAGCCTCTGGGACAAGTATATACAAATTATTTATACATTAAAAAATTTGAAACGACGCGTTCTCGTGACCGCGAATGGGTGGTTAACACTTCTAGGGCTAATAGATTAATAGGGTGCAAACAATGGAGGGGGTGGACCACTGCCTTGGTGCGTTCGTTCAGTAAAAAAATGTATAAAATGGTCGCGATCATTCCCACTCGGTGGTGGCGGGCGGCTTGGGCGTCAGGTCGTACAGCACGCGCGAGACGCCCGGCACGCTCATCAGCTCCTTGCGCATCCTGTCCACGACCTGCCGATACAAACTACTATGTTATTTGATAAATAACGTTGCTAGTAAGAAAATATAATTGGTTGATAATACACCAAGCAGAATATGGTAAATTTCATCCGAAACCAGTTCAGTAGGTTTAGTGTGAAAGAGTAACAAACAACCCAACTGACATACATTAATAATATTAGTAGGATTTTGTGCCATCAAAAATTGATTGGCTTATTTAACAAACTAGCTAATCAAAACAAGCCGATCTCTCCCCTTGCCCCATTTTTTTTTTAATATTTTGTGTCTGCATTGAAGTTATTTGAAACGGTGTCTATTGGGTTCTGTTGTTAGTGTCTGTGGTGGATACTAACGTCCTGCGGCATCGCATCATTAGCTGGCAATGATGCAACACCCGTCATGAAGGAGTGAAGCACCAACAAGCGTTGGCAAGAAGCTGTATAATGATGTATATAGTGTCGATACTAACATCCTGCGGAATCGCATCGGTAGCTGGCAACGCTGCCACTCCCGTCATGAAGTCAGCCGATATGAAGGAGTGAAGCACCAACGAGCGTTGGCAAGAAGCTGTATAATGATGTATATAGTGTCGATACTAACATCCTGCGGAATCGCATCGGTAGCTGGCAACGCTGCCACTCCCGTCATGAAGTCAGCCGATATGAAGGAGTGAAGCACCAACGAGCGTTGGCAAGAAGCTGTATAATGATGTATATAGTGTCGATACTAACATCCTGCGGAATCGCATCGGTAGCTGGCAACGCTGCCACTCCCGTCATGAAGTCAGCCGATATGAAGGAGTGAAGCACCAACGAGCGTTGGCAAGAAGCTGTATAATGATGTATATAGTGTCGATACTAACATCCTGCGGAATCGCATCGGTAGCTGGCAACGCTGCCACTCCCGTCATGAAGTCAGCCGATATGAAGGAGTGAAGCACCAACGAGCGTTGGCAAGAAGCTGTATAATGATGTATATAGTGTCGATACTAACATCCTGCGGCATCGCATCAGTAGCTAGCAACGCTGCCACTCCCGTCATGAAGTCAGCTGAGATGAAGGGGCGAAGCACCAACGAGCGCTGGCAGAAGGCTGCACGGACGCTGCGTCGCGGTCGTGGATCGGGATCAGAGCTATCCCGTCTCAACTCATACACCAATTGCCATGTCGCCTGTCGCTAACTATAGTGGTCGACACTTACGTCCTGCGGCATCGCATCGGTAGCTGGCAACGCTGCCACTCCCGTCATGAAGTCAGCTGAGATGAAGGGGCGAAGCACCAACGAGCGCTGGCAGGAGGCTGCGCGAACGGCAGCGTCGCGGTCGAAGTGGATTGGGATCAGGACTACGGGCATTTGGGCGATGCGGCCCGCGTAGCCGCTCGATACCAGCACCTGGGGTGTTGACATTCTTATTTATTAGGGTACTTCTATATAAGTCTAAGAATAAGGCTATACAACAAAACTCGACACGACAATCAAAATCAAGTAAAAACCGAAAGTTGCACTACGAAAAGGCTAACGAAACCATACAAGACATAACGTTCTCGCGTTAATAAAATAAAAATATGGTCGGTTTTGGAATTAAGTTAACTTCAAATTCTCTCTTTAGTTGTCCTAAAGGCCAAAGGTTGTGCGCTTTCAACGATAAGGCTGCCTTTGCTCACCATAGTTTTAAGTTTTATGTTATTGATTTTTTTCTGTAATGTGTGTGTGTGCAATAAAGTGTCTATCTATCTATCAAATTCATATAATATCAATCAACTAAAAAATGATATCGAGATAGACGAAAAAAGCGCTTCAAACTGTATGAGAACCTAGCGTGTCGAATTTTTCGTACCTACGATGACCTCATGAGCGAGATTTAGTGATGTGTAAATGTTATTGACGAACTCTTGCAAGAAAGCACTGCACAACTAACCATTTTAGTTTCTGAGTGACGTGTGTTTTCATGGCAAAATGGTCTCAAGAGAACTAACTTAGGTCGGAAAACTTTAGCCGTGGATCAAATTTTTTTCACGCAAGGTAGGTACATTTTCACCGTCTATCTCGATATAACTCTGTGATACCATCAACTGTAATGCGATTCATTTTAGGTTATTTTCAGGTAGTAAGAGTGAGACGCCGCTTTACGCGCCGAATGGAAGCATCCCACTCTCACAACCCAAAAACAACCTCAAATGAGTCGCAAAGAGTGATGTTAAGGCCCCTGGTGGCCAACTTTCACTAAGTAGGTAGTTAGAGAGGCACTACAAGAAGAAGAATATTGCCGACGGCCAATGTCAAGTAACAGACACGCCACTGACGGTACAGGTCGGTTAACTAAAGCTGGCACGTTCAACACATTTACACGTAGTGTCTGTGAATAAGCGCGCAGCGTGACGTTGCATGCACTGCATGGTCGTTTGTCCGTCTCTCTCGCGCGCGTTCAAACTTACGAGTATGAAGGAGACAGTTCTTGTTTTGCTTGTGCTAATAAAAAGTGAACTTTTTTTGTATTTGTCTATTCGTTTTTTGAATTGCGTTAGTGTAAGTACTGATAAAGGTCACCTATACACGTAAAAACTAAACAAAAAGAAAACGTACCTGTGTGGCGATATCGTCAGCTTGCCGGATGGTCGAGATGACTTGTTGTGACAGGAACGTGGGCGTGATGTCTGTCACCTGCTCCTTGATGATACCGCCGAAGGCGTAGCACACCCTAAACACCAAAAATGTATGTAATTAAGATGTGGAGCTCGGTTGCGCATTGGTTAGCGCGCTCGGACTGCGATTGAGGCGATTAAGCAACTTTTATAATGGTTGGTTACGGGATGGGTCACCAAAGGGGTTTGAACTTTTTGTATGGAGACTGGCCTCGTCTCAGCAGTAAGAGACGCCATTTTGTTTTTTTTTTTCAAAATGGCGTCACATTATAATACCTGTATAAATGAACAAAGGACACTAGAGGAACAAAAAAATTAAGATATTTATGCTCTAAAGTGTCACGTCACGTTAGCCAGATAATTACAGTTAAACATGAATAATGCTGACCCAAAGAATCACCTTTGTATATTTAATGCCAATTATCTCACTAACCTAACACTTTAAGGCATCATATTGCGCAATACTTTTTGCTCATCTTTACGTTTCCTATCCATTTATATAGGTATGATCGTGCGGTAAAATATTCAAAATCGTGGACCGAGGACGTGGCCAAAAGGTTCAAACTCATTAAAAGTTCAAGTTCCTCTCCAAAGAATGTATGACGTCAGATCTTCTATGCTGGATTGGGTGCGAAAGAAAAGAAGATGCTGCAGCTGTCAGCGTTACAGTGGAGATTTCCATAATTATTGTTGACGACAGGCTACACGGCATATTCGATAATGTTGACGACGGTCTGGCAGCCTGTCATGGTTTCCGGATAACATCTTAGATCAACCAATGCAAACCGTGATTCAAGCAGTGTTCTGTACTTGAGAGCAGATAGAAAGGGGCGTCGCTACATGCGATAAATAAGCGCATTCTAACTGTACTCAAGTATAGATCACTGCTTGAGTCACGCTCTGGAATACGTGCGCCTACCGCCGTCGGCATCGCTGTCAACTTTACTTTGTCAGCCGACGGCGTTTTCTTACAACGTAACTTCAAGGTTATCGTCCTAGTAATAAGATTCCTTTTAACAAAAAGAACACTAATGACTCTACTGGCAGTTCACAAATTGGGAGGACCTTCGAAGAAAGAATCTGCCAAGAAAACTTCGAAAGTAGGCCGACCTCCACCTTTATAAAGGAAATTAATTATCTGCACCTTTATATTTGATATTTATCTACAAAAAGAGCTACCCGTATCTTTGGGTCTTGCAGTGTGTGATTTGGGTTGAGACTTTAATTTATGTTAAATATTTAAGTATATATATTTAAGTTGGTAGTATCTTCCACCCATCATCTCTATTAAAATTTGGATATTTGGTGATTTCAATAGCCTCACATAGCATCACTGGCGAGGCTGTGGCTTATCAAACCTGATGTAGTGGGTGGGTCCCTCAAGAGCATGTTCACACACTGCAGTCTTGTTTTCGTGCCTACTTTTTACGTCAGCTACATGTTCTCTAACGCGGGTCCCTATACTTCTCGTTGTTTGTCCGATGTAGGAGAGTCCAGTCACGTTGTTACCTGTTGACGTTGTGGCAGACGCGCGGGATGATCTTGGCGAGGTACAGCATGTCGGCCCAGTCGGGCGGGTAGCGCTCCGTCGATAGCGCCACCGCATAGCTGTACGTCCGCGAGTCGCCTGAACATACAATAATTAAAAGTAAATATCAATATTTGTAGGTTTGTCCTCTTGTGCGTTCCGAAACCAATTGTCTAATTTCAAAATCTATCACAATTCCTTTCAAAGGTATTGTGATTGTGAGTTATGGAATTGTGTAACTTATGTGCAAGGGATGAATGAATGATGTTTTAAATGACACTTCATTTGACACCTCTCCATATATTTGAAAGATATTTTCGGCTGTCACTTAGACAGTTCAATTTCGTTCATTCAATACCTTTCAAAACGCGTCCCGATCACAATCCCTATAAAATATCAAATAGTGAGGGCCTGAAGTAGGTGAATATCAATCAAATGACGAATTGACAGCTGGTTCCAAAAGATCTGTATCATTATTTCTATATGCTTTACGTGGCGTTGCGACCGCCGGATGCAGCTAGTAAATAATAAATATACAGGCTAGTTTTTCAGTAGTCTCATCTACAGATAAAATGATTGCACATAAAAAAAATGAAATGCACGTCAAAACAGTAAAAGAAATAGAAACGATACAGTAAAAGAGTTGCAAAATTGCTCACCCTGCACGCCGACAGTCTTAGGCCCTGCGCAGACGACGGACATTGGAGGACGTTTTGTCCGCGACACGACCTTATAACTAAGATCATAAAGTTAAATATATAACGAGGAGTATCGCGTACTTTTCATGGATATACGCGATCTAAGTTCAATCTTATTGGGTGATGCGTATGTAGATTGAAATAAGGTTGACTTTCGAATGACAGGGTATGAGTGCAGCGAAAACACCGTGTTGATGGTTCGACCGTTTATTTAGCACTGTTCGTACAAGACATTGGAGTGTGCAGATATATTTATGTAGAATTACAACGCAACATGCCGCCCCCCAAAGGACGACAGTACTTTAAACAAGATTAACACAAAACACAAAAGTAACATAGTATAAGTATCTTACACACACACACAAGTTATAAGTACAACCATCATAAACCAACCAAACACTTTTGCTTAAATATGTCATGCAATACAATACAAATTATTTTCACAAATTCAATCATTAGTTATAGGTAATTTACACAATTTGCTAATTGACCGTTTTACATTTTCATTTTTACTTTTAATGCTATAAACTCTGGTACAACCATCTGGACCATGGTGTTTGTTTACAATTCTACCTAATGACCATTTTCCAGGTGGCAACTGTTCGTCTTTTAACAACACTATATCACCAATATTTAAGTCTGGTTGTTTGTTCAGCCACTTAGGTCTAGTTTGTAACCTAGATAAGTATTCAGTTTGCCATCTATGCCAAAAGTCTCTAACTAGCTTTTGCGTTATTTGCCAACGAGATAAACGATTTACATTAATTAGTCTTAAATCAGGAGTAGGTATGTTAACGGGAGCCTCTCCTATCAAAAAATGACCGGGTGTTAAAGGTTCAGGTGCATCTGGGTCTGAGGTGTCTATTGGAATCAACGGCCGCGAATTTAAGCAAGCCTCGATTTCACACAGTACAGTCGCCATTTCCTCAAAGGTGAGACTGGTGGTAAGTATCCTTCCTAAATGGTATTTTATCGACTTTACCCCAGCCTCCCATAATCCGCCGAAATTCGGACTGTATGGCGGAATGAAGTGCCATTGTGTGCCTTCTAATGAAAGTTTTTCCTGCAAGTCACCAGGAAGTGTTAAATTCGCGTTCCTGAACTCTTCCGCCAATATCTTGTTCGCGCTCACAAAATTACGGCCTTGGTCACTCCATATGTGAGTGCAAGCGCCCCTACGAGCTACAAAGCGACGAAATGCGCCTATAAATGAGTCTGATGTAAGGTCACCCACCAACTCTAAATGGATGGCTTTAGTAGCCATACATATGAATATGGCTATGTACGATTTGCGCTGCTTAGCTCCACGCCCTTTCGACATTAAAACATACAAAGGACCAGCGAAGTCAACTCCACTATGCTGAAATGGACGTGCAGGTGTTGTCCTAGCTCGGGGTAAGTCTCCCATCTGTTGAGATTGTATCTTTGCTTTCATCGTGGTACATATTACACATCTATGAATGTAAGATTTAACTGTATTTTTTGCTTGCAGTATCCAGTACTTGGACCGAAGGTAAGTCAGGACGAGCTGTGTTCCGCCGTGCAAAGTTCTCCTGTGAGCGTCTGCTATAATAAGGTAAGTTAAGTCATTTTTATTTTTCAGGATTATAGGATGTTTGGAGGTCTCCGGCAAGACTGAATTTCTTAATCTTCCACCTACCTTGAGTATACCATCTTCATCAAGGTACGGATTTAATGTTTTTAATTTACTGTCTCTTTTTACGTTTTTATTCGATTTTAAACTTTCAATTTCTTCGTCAAAATCTCTTTGAGCAATTTTTATACACTTTTTCAAAGCTACATCTAATTCTTCGGTTGTAATTGCTTTATCAACTCCTTCTGAGTTGCCTTTTAAATGTAAAAATCTAATGCTGTAAACTATTACTGTCAAAAGTTCCTTCAAATTATTAAAGTTCTCAAATTTGATTGTATTTTCATTTTCTATTTTCGTATTAACTTGTATATTTCTTTTTTCTAATTCCACAGGTGTCGTGTTTGGCTTTGTAAATTGTATTTCTTCTTCTTTTAATCATTTAGGTCCTTTCCACCACATGTTACAATGGTATAGCTGAGCGAGCGGAACGCCTCGGGAAGCAATATCGGCAGGGTTCTCTTCTGATGCCACATGATGCCATTGTTTGTCGCCGACATTATCTAGAATTTCAACGACGCGATTTGCGACAAACTGTTTCCATCGCGATGGTTCTCCACTAAGCCATGATAAAACAATGGATGAATCCGTCCAGGCATATATTTGTGACGCAGGTATCCGCATTGCCTCTGCTACGTTTTTTAGTAATTTGGACAGTAACACTGCACCGCAAAGCTCCAGTCGTGGTATTGACACTGATTTCACAGGAGCGACTCTAGTTCGCGATGCCACTAGTGTGGTGGTTATCGTGCCATCAAAATTTATTATTTTGCAACAAACAACTGAGGCATATGCCGTCTCAGAGGCATCACAAAAGCCATGTAGTTCAATTCGCTTCATGTTTTTTGTTGATGCTCCTAACCACCTTTTTATATGTATGTCCTTTACGTTTTCAAAATCTAGTCTCATGTGGTGCCATTCTTCTTTTAATTTTGAATCTATTTCCTCATCCCAATCGATTTTCTTTAACCAAAGTTTTTGAATAAAGATTTTAGCTGTGATTATACATGGAGCTATCCATCCGAGAGGATCAAACAGTTTTTGAATATCTGATAAAACATTTCGTTTAGTTATTTGTTCTGCTAATGGAGGTAAGTTAATATTGTACATAAATTCGTCATTTGCTAAGTTCCATAGTATACCTAATGCCTTCACAGTTCCTTCGATATTTAAGTTCAGTTGCACTTTATTTGATCTATTTTCTGGCTCTATAGATTCTATAAAATTTGCACTATTAGACGACCATTTTTGTAATTCAAAACCTCCTCGTTTCAGTATTTCTTTTAACTCTTTACTTGCTTTTATTGCTTCAGTTTCAGTGTCAAAACCAGAGAGTATGTCATCCATGTAACAATCTTCTTTTAAATTACGCGCTGCGACGGGGAAGTTGGTACCTTCGTCCTCTGCTAACTGTTTCAGGGTCTTCACTGCAAGGTATGGTGCCGATGTAGTGCCAAACGTAACGGTAAGTAAGCGATATTCTTTTAATATTTCAGAAGGATCATTTCTCCACCATAAACGCTGGAAATCAACGTGCTCCTTTGCTACTAATATCATTCTATACATCTTTTTCAGATCTGACACAAAGCATACGGCGTGCATCCTCCATCTCAAGATGATGCTGCGGAGATCTTCTTGCAATACGGGACCAACAAGCAACTCGTCGTTTAAAGAAATGCCGTTTGTACCCTTGCAGGATGCGTCGAACACAATGCGCGTTGGAGTACTTTCGCTATCTTCTCGGATAACCGCATGATGACATAAGTATACTGCTCTTTTTTCAAGTTCTTCTCTCGGAATTTCTTCAGCGTGTCTTAAACTTATGTATTCTTGAATAACCTTTGTATAATCTGCCTTTAGTTTCGGCATTCTTTGTAATTTGTTTTCCAACTGTGTAAATCTTCTTAAAGCTATTTCCTTGCTGTTTCCGTCTGGTGAATTTTGCTTTTCTGATTTAAACGGTAAGTTTACAATATATCGACCTTCTTCATTTCTTTTGTGTGTTTTATCATTAATTTCTTCACAAAGTTTTTCCTCCTTTGTTAGTTTTCTTTCACCTTGATTGTCTAATTCCCACATTGTTTTCAGTAATTCATCTAAATCAATTTGATGGTGCATTACCATTAGCGCAGGTTCTTCATGTGTCCTTTCTTCTATTTTCCCAAACAAAATCCAGCCCGAAGCAGTTTTCTGTGCACACGGCGTGTCTGCAGGTCCCTTTATTAGGTCCTGTTGTAATATTTGTGCACATTCTTTAACTCCCAGTAGCAAATCTATCGATGCTGGTGTATGGTATGCTGGATCAGCCAGTTGTATGTTTTTCAGATGCGGCCAGTCTCCAATTTGAATTGATTTAGACGGTAATTTTGTCGTTAAGTGTTTAGGTAACACATAAGCTTCTGTTTGCATACAAAAATCCTTATTGTATGTGGATACAATTTGGAATTGAACCCTACTATTTATTCTTGTTTTTGTCGAACCAATCCCAGTAATGTTTCCTCGTGCTGGCTTCTTTTTTAGTTGAAGTAATTGAGTAGCCCGTTCGCTTATAAAAGAAGCCTGTGAGCCTTGGTCCACAAGCGCTCGTAATGATATCGTGTGTCCTGTATCACTCTTGACTTTAACTAATGCTGTGGCTAATAAAGCGTATCCCTGGTTATCGTTGCAGTGTGACGTCATCATTGTATTTACTTGGGCTTCATCCCCTTCTGCATTTGTATTTTGAACACTCGTATCCGTTGCACCTTCCTTTGCCTTTGCTAGATGCAGAAGAGTATGATGACGTTTGTGACATATACGACAAGACATCGGTAACCTACACCTCACAATAGAATGTCCTGTCAACAAACAATTATAACACAGTTTCTTATCTTTAGCATAGTTATTCCGTTCAATAATCGACATGTTTGTAAATTGCTCACAGTGACACAAAGTATGGTTTTCGTTGCATAAAATACACGGTTTTACTGGACGAGAAAAAGCTGTAGCGTGAAAAGTACGTTCTCTAATATTTTTGTCTTTTATTCTCTCTAAAGATAACGTCGCGGTAGGATTAGCTAACTCTAGTGTACGAAACTTTGACTCCAAAAAACACCTCAAATCAGACCACGTAGGTAAATTATCCGAGTCATTTTTATACGCGGAATTTTCCCAATCTTTACGGGATTCTGGGTCCAATTTCTGTACTACAAGAAATATAATTACAGGATCCCAAGAATCGGTATTGATACTTAAGTTATTTAAGGTATTAATGCATTCGGTAGTATTATCGAGTAACATTTTTATAAGATTGACAGACTGCACACTTACCTTTTTATGAGAAAATAACCTATTCAACAGAGAGTGCACTATAATACGTTTATTTCCATAACGTTGTTTCAAAATGTTCCACGCGTCGGCATAATTGGCATCGGTTACACGAACATGTCTTAGGAGGGCTTCTGCTTCGCCTGCGATGCTGGTCTTGAAATAATGAAGCTTCTGTACGTTCGAAAGTGATGCGTTGTTATGTACCAAGCTGATGAACAAATCTTGAAAAGTAGGCCACTCTTCGTAACTCCCGTTATAGGTAGGTAGCTGAATCCTAGGTAGCCTTACTTGTGAGGTTAGTACATCTGATTGCTCATGGTCTGCTGAACCACTTTTTGCCTGATGCGGAGATCGCTGTGGTGACCGCGAAGAATCCATTTGTAAAATGGCATCTTGAATATCCGCTTTGAGACAGATGTAAACATCTTCGAAAGTACTGTATTCCTCGTTGACGAAGTACGGAATCTCCGTCCGCTTTTCCCGCGGAGTAATCTTTATAAGTTCCCGATGTGTAGAAGTAAACAATTTCCAGTATTCATCTATACACTGTATTCGAGTTTGTAGATATCCCTTAGTTAATCTAGCCTTTGGACACTTCTTCAAATTTACTTGAGTTTTATTCATTAAAGTAGCTGTTTCTTCAAGTTGTAATAGTAACTGTTCCATATTTTTATTTGCCATAATTCACTTTTCTCACAAGTATCACAAGTGTATAGACAGTTAGAATAATCTTCGCAAAAATTCCATTCCGATTTTAGCGTAAACAACTTTCCTTTTCTTCGATAGCCCTTTGCATTGGAATCTTGCACACTTGTTAATAAAGACTACTTTTAAATATCGATCTTTAATTTTAATGAATAGAAATCCTTATCAGTAGTCTTTTGTTCGGCGCGGCCGGCTACCTGGGGTCGCCTTTTGTTTAAAATTCTCGAATAATCCGGCTCTAGAAGACCACTTTATGATGCGTATGTAGATTGAAATAAGGTTGACTTTCGAATGACAGGGTATGAGTGCAGCGAAAACACCGTGTTGATGGTTCGACCGTTTATTTAGCACTGTTCGTACAAGACATTGGAGTGTGCAGATATATTTATGTAGAATTACAACGCAACATTGGGTTAACAAAAAAGACGTGTCGCGGACAAAAAGTCCTCCGTTATCCGTCGTCTGCGCTAGCTATTAGTGGCAGCAACGTGGCAGCGAGCTGCGACTTTCTAGAGATCCGTTCGAGGTCCGCCTGCTCGGTAGACGTGATGAAGCAACGATGCATACTGCACTATGATCTCACCTGCCGCATTGTAGTAACGGTATCATCTATGGTGTCAGAAGTCCTGCCGCAGACTAGATCACCAGCGGTCGCCACAAGTTGAGCGAGTCGCTCGCTATTATTGGCCGTTTTTTCGCTGACCAGCATGCGTAGCATGAGCACCTCGACAAAGCTTTCTCGACACTTTTCTCGCGCGAGCGTATTGTCTGTCCCACTAACACCGTACTGATATGAGCAGGGCAGACATCGCGAGATAAGCGGCGACAGCGAGTCGCGGTGCGCATGCTACGCTGGCTGGCGCAAAAACTGTGTTGTCGGCTTCTTCTCCGGCGAGTGGTTGCCACTCGGTCACTACTGTAGCCGCGTCTAGTGGCTCAATGCACAAAAAAACAGAAACTGTACAGTAAAAGAAAGTTGCAAAGTTGCTCACCCTGCACGCCGACAGTCCTTAGCGGCAGCAATGTGGCGGCGAGCTGCGACTTGCTGGAGATCCGCTTGAGGTCCGCCTGCTCGGTGGCCGTGGTGGCTCCCACCACGCGGCCCAGTAAAGCGTGCGACTTTACGCACATCGACGCGTATTCCACCATTATCTTCACTATAACCTACACGACAAGACAAATAATGAAAAATGTTAATGGGTATTAAAAATGGCTTTAAGCTTTTTCACACAATTAAGAATATTCACTTGTTTTGTTTTCTAAACCTAGAAAACAAAACAAGTGAATATTCTTCATTGTACCGAAACACTTTATAGGCTGTGGTCAACGCGTACTCAATCAATATGTTTACTATCACTTAATTTCACCATAAAGTTGAAAATGTACGGACACAGAATAAGCGGTGACAGCATCTAACTAAACTCAAAAATTGTATAGCAAATATTACAAACCTACACGTAAAGTTAAAAGTGTACATTGTACGTACCGACACAGAAACGGTGCTGAGAGCCTCAAACCAATGCAATTTTTTACCTATAATGACTTCCCGGCAAAGTCCCGCTCGGCGTAGTGCTCGTCCTGGCAGAGCACCCGCACGGCCAGCCCTAGCTCTGTACCTAGTGCCTGGACCTGCGCGATGACCTACGATACAAGCAGCATAACCCACCTGTGTCTCGGCAAAGTCCCGCTCGGCGTAGGGCTCGTCATGGCAGAGCACCCGCACGGCCAGCCCTAGCTCTGTACCTAGTGCCTGGACCTGAGCGATGACCTACGATACAAGCAGCATAACCCACCTGTGTCTCGGCAAAGTCCCGCTCGGCGTAGGGCTCGTCCTGGCAGAGCACCCGCACGGCCAGCCCTAGCTCTGTACCTAGTGCCTGGACCTGAGCGATGACCTACGATACAAGCAGCATAACCCACCTGTGTCTCGGCTAAGTCCCGCTCGGCGTAGGGCTCGTCCTGGCAGAGCACCCGCACGGCCAGCCCTAGCTCTGTACCTAGTGCCTGGACCTGAGCGATGACCTACGATACAAGCAGCATAACCCACCTGTGTCTCGGCAAAGTCCCGCTCGGCGTAGGGCTCGTCCTGGCAGAGCACCCGCACGGCCAGCCCTAGCTCTGTACCTAGTGCCTGGACCTGCGCGATGACCTACGATACAAGCAGCATAACCCACCTGTGTCTCGGCAAAGTCCCGCTCGGCGTAGGGCTCGTCCTGGCAGAGCACCCGCACGGCCAGCCCTAGCTCTGTACCTAGTGCCTGGACCTGAGCGATGACCTACGATACAAGCAGCATAACCCACCTGTGTCTCGGCAAAGTCCCGCTCGGCGTAGGGCTCGTCCTGGCAGAGCACCCGCACGGCCAGCCCTAGCTCTGTCCCTAGTGCCTGTACCTGACCGATGACCTACGATACAAGCAGCATAACCCACCTGTGTCTCGGCAAAGTCCCGCTCGGCGTAGGGCTCGTCCTGGCAGAGCACCCGCACGGCCAGCCCTGGGCCCGGGAAGGGCTGCCTCTCCACCAGCGCCGTGGGCAGCCCTAACTCCATGCCTAGCGCGCGGACCTAAACAATCACAAATGCTAGATTAGTGTCTCGGTAAGAATAACGATTTAAATATTTGTAGAAACTTGATTTTTTTTTAACTTTGGTGTTCTATTCAACTCATACAATGTCGAAGTCATGGTCGATAACTTTGGATCTCATAAGACGGCTCAAGGTCACCCAGCGAGCGTTTTCCTGCGTGATCGAATCAAAACTGAGTAGATCTGTAGAACCAAAGTAACCTACATAGCTTGAAGGATTGCTCAGTTGAAGTGGCAGTAGGTGGAGCACATAGCAAGAAGATCCCTTAACCGTTGTTTGTTACACGAGCTTGGTGTCGTTGTAGTGTATACTTTAGTGTCCCTAGTAGTTTGCGGGGTCACTAACCTCGTCCTTGTTGAAATCCTTTAGCGGCTCCACCACTCCTTTGGCGCGATGGTTGTGTCATTAGAGTAGTGGGTAGGGAGTGTCACTAATATGGAACGTATGTGGCGACAACAGTTTCACTAACAATAATTTCACTATTGTTGTAGTGTGTATGAAAAAAAAAGTGCGTTTGTTTAGTATGATTGTCCCAGACCTCGTCCTTGTGGAAGTCCTTGAGCGGCTCCACCACTCGTCCGCGCTGCCGCAATAGACGAACTAACTCGGTGTCGTTGTGGTGAGTTTTGATTGTCGCAGCGTTGTTGCTGCATAGAGACGACGCGGACTCGATCAGATCCGGTCGGGGAGTGACTAGTGTGGTAGTGTAGTGTGTCGTAGTGGTGTAGTCACTGACCTCGTCTTTGTGGAAGTCTTTTAGCAGCTCCTCGACGCGTCCGTGCTATGGTTGTGTCGTCGTTAGTGTAGTTTAGGGGAAGAATAGTGCCATTATTGTACTGTGTAGGGAGTGTCACTAATGTGCTGTGGCGACAATAATGCCAGTAAAAATAGGGTTACAACTGTTGTGTGTAAAAAAAATAGTGTCACTAGAGTAGTCTGTAGGAAAAAAAATGCGCTCGCACTACTGTTGTAGGAAAAAATAGTGCGCTCGTTCAGTATGATTGTCCCTGACCTCGTCCTTGTGGAAGTCCTTGAGCGGCTCCACCACTCGTCCGCGCTGCCGCAATAGACGAACTAACTCGGTGTCGTTGTGGTGAGTTTTGATCGTCGCAGCGTTGTTGCTGCATAGAGACGACGCGGACTCGATCAGATCCGGTCTGAGAGTGCCTTGCCCGAGGAGTACTTGGTCCTCTCTGGGATAAGAGACAGAAAAACATGTAAGATAGGTAGGAAGGAAGGAAGATCATGAGAGTTTCATCTCATGACTACAATCACATGTACTGTTTCTCTGTCGAATTGATATATATTTTACTTCAAATCACAATATCTATCAAGTCATTATTGCACATTCTAATTGAAACAGATTATGTAATAGTTCCTTTGGTTAATAATAATTGGCAGACAGTCCTTTTCTAATGATTAATTTATTGATCACATACAAGGAGCAGAATATGCCTCAGACATTATTATTGAGACTTGTTACACTTTGTGTACAGTCAACACAAGCTATGGCTGTACACTTTAACCTTGAGAGCGCCCTTATGTCACTCGTAAAAGCGGCGGTTTTGTAGTAGTAGAGCAAATGTGAAGCCGTACGTGCTATTGTGTATGAACACGTCGCCGATGATCTTGCGCTTGTCCTCGGGCGCGGTGGCGTGGCACAGCCGCTATACATACACTACACACTTATACACACGATACTGACTGCAGCTGCAGATCGCGGACCGCCTGCTCGGCCACGCGTATGAACACGTCGCCGATGATCTTGCGCTTGTCCTCGGGCGCGGTGGCGTGGCACAGCCGCTATACATACACTACACACTTATACACACGATACTGACTGCAGCTGCAGATCGCGGACCGCCTGCTCGGCCACGCGTATGAACACGTCGCCGATGATCTTGCGCTTGTCCTCGGGCGCGGTGGCGTGGCACAGCCGCTATACATACACTACACACTTATACACACGATACTGACTGCAGCTGCAGATCGCGGACCGCCTGCTCGGCCACGCGTATGAACACGTCGCCGATGATCTTGCGCTTGTCCTCGGGCGCGGTGGCGTGGCACAGCCGCTATACATACACTACACACTTATACACACGATACTGACTGCAGCTGCAGATCGCGGACCGCCTGCTCGGCCACGCGTATGAACACGTCGCCGATGATCTTGCGCTTGTCCTCGGGCGCGGTGGCGTGGCACAGCCGCTATACATACACTACACACTTATACACACGATACTGACTGCAGCTGCAGATCGCGGACCGCCTGCTCGGCCACGCGTATGAACACGTCGCCGATGATCTTGCGCTTGTCCTCGGGCGCGGTGGCGTGGCACAGCCGCTATACATACACTACACACTTATACACACGATACTGACTGCAGCTGCAGATCGCGGACCGCCTGCTCGGCCACGCGTATGAACACGTCGCCGATGATCTTGCGCTTGTCCTCGGGCGCGGTGGCGTGGCACAGCCGCTATACATACACTACACACTTATACACACGATACTGACTGCAGCTGCAGATCGCGGACCGCCTGCTCGGCCACGCGTATGAACACGTCGCCGATGATCTTGCGCTTGTCCTCGGGCGCGGTGGCGTGGCACAGCCGCTATACATACACTACACACTTATACACACGATACTGACTGCAGCTGCAGATCGCGGACCGCCTGCTCGGCCACGCGTATGAACACGTCGCCGATGATCTTGCGCTTGTCCTCGGGCGCGGTGGCGTGGCACAGAAGCGGCGTGTGTCGCGTGCGACCACCGGCTTCGCGGATTACGGTGCTGCCTTGCCGGAACTATACAAAGATACAACATTATTTTTATTTTTTATTTTATTTATTTTATTTTATTTTATTTTCATGGAAAACAAACAGCATACATTACAAACAAATAGAACATAATTGATGTAGTCCAAACATGCCTTTAACAGTTTTCACATATAGCATCAAAAATATTCATACTAAATCTTAAGATTCGAATTTCGCAATCAAGTTTAATTTACATGCACAAAAAAAATCAGTTATTTAAAAAAAAAAATGATGTAGGTATACAATAAAATATAATGGTACGCCATATGTATAACATTGCAACTTACTTTTGAAAGAAATCAGTATTTATTTTATTGTGAAAATAATTACAACTTGCATTAAAAAGATCAACATGCATAGATTGGTTACGATTGAAATTATTTGAAACTCGGTTTAAGTAACAATTCCGTCTATAGTTAGTATGTGCATCAATTTGAAGTTTGAGGTAGTTTCTCCTCGAATTGGTGCGAATTGGTAGTTCTATATTAATTTTTGAGAGAATCTCACTACTATCAACCTTACCAGTGAATATTTTATGTAAAAATTTGAGATCTGCCGCTTCTCTCCTCAGACAAAGCGGTAATAGATGGTGATGTTGGCAGATTTCATTGTAATTTGTATTCAGGTTTATTTTATGTTTAAAGTTAAGAAATCTTAAGAACTTTTTCTGTATTTTTTCTATTTTATCTATATATATTTTGTATTGCGGATTCCATAGTGATGTGCACAATGTTAATACGAGAAATAAAAATAAACTTGTAATACCTCGATACAGGCTAAAAAAGGTTCACGGATCTTTCTTGGGTCTAGGTGTAAATTTTTTCAATAAAATTCCACAATGTATTTTGGATTTGCCTTTTGAAAAATTTAAGATTCATGTAAAAGATTGTCTACTAAAGAAAGGATATTATACTATAAAGGATTATTTGAATGACAAAACAGCTTGGTCATAAATGTTTTGTTTTATTTTTTCGAAGTTGTAGCCGTGTCATTAATTTGTTTAGTATAATTATTATTAGATTAAACTTTTAACGCAGGTAGCTTGAGTATGTCATGCTCTCTTTAAACATTTCTACGGTGGTGTCGTGTGAGGCGGGTCGCTACGTTCCCTAAAATATGGTTGAGCGAAGCGATGGCTGGTTCATGCGTCATGCTCGTGAACGGGTGCTGCCAGTGGGATGGGTCTGCTCTTGTCTGATTGTGTTAAAATGTGTTGAGATATTTATATTTTTGTTTCAATTTTATAAATTCTATGTTATTTATGATGTTTTGAATTGAGAACGTGGCACTGCTTGATCAGAATAAATAAAAATAAGTAATGTTCTCCAATTTTTGTAATCAAGTATATGAAAGCCATTATTATTATTATTTTTAATTTACTTTAAATACGCTTTATGATTATGACCCAGCTGATGCGTCTTCCAGTAACATTGTAAGTTGCGTCTTATATTAATGCACTTTTATATTTCTTTTTTTTTGTTTTTGCCATTGTATTTTTTATATTTATACACTTTAACATAAGTACCTGAAGTACGTCATGCTCACTCAAACGTTTCTTCGGCGGTGTCGTGTGAGGCGGGTCGTTACGTTCCCTAAAATATGGTTGAGCGAAGCGATGGCTGGTTCATGCGTCATGCTCGTGAACGGGTGCCGCCAGCGGAAATGGGTCTGCTTCAGTCTGCTTGTCTTAACGTTGTGCTTAGAGATTAAATATTTTCATCTAAAATAAATTACTATCGACCTGTATGATGTACGTCACAACTTGCAGTACAGTAACCTTGTAATGCGAGAAATGTTAAATGTAAGTCCTTCCTTACGAGTTGAAAATTGTTTATTGTAAAATGTAATATTATAATTAGTATTTTCTTTTGTGATGGAAATTGACCTTACTGATATGTTAAGCTCACTTTTCAATTTGACGACTCTGTATGAAATAAAACAGGGAGAAAAAAATAGCCCTTGACGAGTTTCTTGCCGGTTCTTCTCGTTACAAGGTCTCCCGCCGTAGGGTTTGTGAACCGATGGCGTAGCTTCTTTGACGTTCATAAGTGCTTGTAACAGCCTAGACTGAATAAATGATATTGAATTTTGAATTTTGAATTTTCATATCTGACTCGCATATTCTAAATGACTTCTGACTAGTGAACAATACAAAACTTTTAATGATTTTACAGTGCGAAAATTTTTAGTGCTTCTCATGATGAATCCTAAGGTTTTTGCTGCTTTGGATTTGATACTTTCAATATGCAAGCCCTTCAGAAGCTTTGAGTCAAGCAAGACACCCAAATCCCTTATATGCTCAACACGCTTAAGAGATTGTTCGTTTAATGTGTAATTGAAAGATAGTGAAGTTTGGGATCTACTAAATGTAAGAGAGTTGCATTTTGATACGTTTAAACTGAGTTTATTAACGTGACAATAGTTTTGTAGTCTGTCGAGATCCTGTTGTAAGAGCAAACAATCATCCAATGAGTTGATTTTCTTATAAACTTTCATATCATCTGCAAACAGTAGATATCGTGAGTTATAGAAGCACTTATGTATGTCATTTATGAACAGAAGGAACAGAAGAGGACCCAGAATTGAGCCCTGCGGGACGCCGGACGGAACAGCACAGAAACGTGAATGCGATGAGAAACCATTTAAAACAACAGTTTGACATCTATCTGTGACATATGAATTTAACCACCTCAAGAGATCTCCATGTATACCGGCTACCTGTAGCTTTTTTAGTAAGATTACGTGATCAATCCGATCAAACGCCTTCGTGTAGTCGGTATAAATGGCATCTACCTGTCCCCCCGACTCCATTCCCGAAGAAACATCCTCGGTAAAGACTATGAGATTGCTTGTTGTCGACCTACCCTTTAAAAAGCCATGTTGTTCTGGCATGAAGTTATGTTTAAGAGCATCGTATATTTGTCCGTGAATCAATCCTTCCAGAACTTTGACGAGTACACAAAGCTTGGAAATCGGTCTGTAATTTTCAACTTCTTCTTTGGATCCTTTTTTATGAATAGGAGTAATATTTGCCGATTACCAAACCTTTGGTACGATACCTTCTTTTATGGAGCGTTGAAATAAATAACTAACGGGGAAAGTTAGGCTCTTAGCACACCGTGAAAGTAAGATCGGATGCAGACCATCCGGTCCAGCGGACTTATTACAGTCGAGAGATTTCAAATCATTATATACTTGATCCTCTTTAATTTCAATGGAACTGATATCGGAAATAGAATTTGGGGTGTTGTTTAGTGAGTTTAAGTCAGCCGGAGTGCAGGTTGCGTTTTGATCCTGGAAGTTTGTTTGAAAGTATTCAGCAAATGCGTTACAAATAGAATCACCAGACGACAGAGGAATATTATTGTAATTCATAGAAGATGGATATACGTTGTGTGGTTTATAAGCATGAGTATATGACCAGAAAGCTCTAGGATTATCGCATATTGCGCTTTCGGTATTATGTAGTTTATATACTTGTTGAAACAACTGAGCCTATTTTTCGCAATTATTCCACACTAGCGGCCGCTTGCGGTTTCACCCTCGTGGTACCCGTTCCCGTGGGAATATCAGGATAAAAAGTATCCTATGTTCATAACCAGGCTATTTACTATCTGTGTACCAAATTTCATCCGAATCCGTTCAATAGTTTCGGAGCCTATTCAATGCAAACAAACAATCAAATCTTTCTTCCCTCTATAATTTTAGTATACATATAACTTACAATTCAGTTAACTATTTTAATGCCATATATCAAACTTTGACGATATAAGTAAGCTATTAATGAATTAATAAAAAAATCTAAAACGTGTAATAAAAAAGTTCTTTTGAAGTTAATGTATGGGCGGAGTGTTTACAAACATTATTTCCGTAAGATGGCTGAAGTATAGTGTGAGTTTGTAAATGTCCAAATATTACTATAGCGATTGGGTTAACAGTTTAATTCTCCATCTTATTTCCATTGAATTAAAAGATCTACATGTCAAAATTTTACTCTTACGCAATATGGCCGCTAGTGGCCGCTCTCGGTTTTACACGCGTGGTTCCCGGTCCCGTGGGAATATCGGGATATAACATCGGGATAAACTATTGGACTGACATGAAATATAATTAACTGATATAGAATTCAAATTGCAAATTGGTCATTAATTATTATGTTTCATTACGAATACTTAAGCTAATATTTGCATGCCAACCTGGGGCCGTACCGCGCAAGTGGCTTCGGCATCGCAATCGGTTTCATTTGACAGATGGATGTGACACATTGCTGCTTCTTTTTGACACAAATGAAAACTTACCAAAGACTAAGAGCAATATGTCACATCTATCTGTCAAATGAAGTCGATGTCGATGCCGATGACACTTGCGCGGTATACAAAAAACTATTGGATCAAATTAATATCGTAGACTATCGCAATGTACGTACATACATGGTTATCCAGCAAGTAAATTATTTTTTTCTTTCTTTATTTTTTCAAAAAAGTATCTATTTTCATAACCAGGCTATCTACTATCTGTGTACCAAATTTCATCCAAATCCGGTCAGTGGTAATTGAGTTTATTCGTTGCAAACAAACAATCAAATCTTTCCTCGTTTTAATATTAATATAGATTAAATAATCGTGGTTTAAAACGTTAAGTAAATAAATGGTTTGCAACTTGTAAATTGGTTTGCAGTCAATTCATTTGGATAACATAATAAGTTTTTGAGAAAGCATGAGTCTAAATAAAATTTATTGAGTTTACATACTTTTTTTGTGCCAGTTTTTACACAACTTCTAATTATTTACAGTTTAAAGGTTAGTGGCTCCACCGAGCCCAAGGGAATTAATTAAGTTACCTAGCTTGCATCTCAATATCTTGTCTTGGAACTTACCTGATGGGCTGCATTAACGACGTGTAGGCGTACTCCCAAATCCCTTAAACACCTTTCTACCTTACTGCTTTCATTTTTACGCATAAATCCTGTTGACAAAAATATTGATAAATACATGAATGATTTACATATAAAACACTCAGACTTAGTAAATACATTCATTATTGTATGAAGTATCCCTAATTATTTTTCTCTACAATTTCCTTTTTTGTTGATTTTAAAAGCTGCTTTCCTGCTTTCTCACTACTTGTAGATACTGCACACAGTTTTTTTTTTCTTATCGAGTAAATGGTAGATAAGTTTCGCCAGTAGTATGCTACATCAACGGCTTCCTACAAAAAGCCTATGAAATGCCCAGTATTCAAAAGTAAACAAAGAGACGATCCACTTCGTCGTTTCAGCCACATGACACCCACTGCTGGGTATGGGCCTCCCATAAAAGTGGAGGTTTGCCATAATCGCCACGCTTGGCAGGCGGGTTGGCGATCGCAGTATGGCCAAGTTTGTATGAGACGCTGCTGCCCGTCTCCTGAAGGCTGTGTCCCTTAGTCGCCTTTTACGACACCCACGGGATGTGAGGTATTGCTATTCTAAGCCGACACTACACAGCTCTCTCACGATCCACTTACCATTATCAATATGTAAAGCTATAACTTGATCTTCGCGGAGGGCGGTCCTTATGAGCGCCGCGCACACTGTGGAGTCCACACCTCCACTTACAAGTACCTAAAACAATACAAAGAATTTAGTCAACGGCAACTACGGCTTATACGATATTTCATATTTCTTCAGACAATTTCAAACTCAACGGCTGACAACTTAAAGTTCAAAGTCGATTGGAGAAAGGAGATGTACAAAAATTTATGAAGTCTGGGCCACGTCTGTGTACTGTACAGTATACCAAAAAATTGATAAGAACATGATAAACAGTTCCTAATTATGATTTTTTTATATTTTGCATTATTCAATGCTATTTTTATACTTATGATAAAAAAAATGTTTTTTCTTTTTTATATTTATCATAAGTATAAAAATAGCATTGAATAATGCAAAAAAATCATAAATTATTGGCTGTTGCATCTTAATCGATCGTTAAACATCTGAAAAGATGTTTCATTCGAATGCTAGGATTATCCTACAGCGTATTAAAAATATAAAAGTATTCGAGAATTTCGACGGTGGTCCGCAAGTCTTGGTAGCTCAGTGGCTAGAGCATTAGACCGGATTTCCAAAGGGCGTGGGTTCGAATCTCATCTGAGAATTCACTTGTGGCCGAGTTGATTCTTTTCAATATTTTCACACAACAAACATCTAACCAAAATATAGGCGTGGCCTAACTGTTTTCTTAGCAAAAATAAGCAAACATGCTATCCGAGGTGGACTGAAAACGTCCCTACGTTCGACTGGGGTATTCTGCATTTCATTCAATCATTTTGCTTTCGATTATTAAAGACATCTTATTTGTTAAGTTGCAGAAGACTGCAAAATTTTGTTAATCTTGTTTTGTTATTTTAGTAGCAGCAGACTCGCCTTTACATTTTTTTTTATTTACTTGGCACAATAACAGACAACAGATAAAAGAATAAACAAAAAATCGGTTGTCTGTAAAGTCGGTTTGACGATAGTTGAACGTTACAACGTCATAAGAAAATACTGATGACACGCGGACGCATCGCTCACTCAAGTAGGAGAGAGACAGATGTCAAACGCTCGTTCCGCGCTCTCGCTTGCACTTCAAGCCTTAAATGGATCGCCTCAGAGCGAGGTAACGCCGCATGAGTCATGTTTTTTCGTGCGTGCAGCCAGCTTCATCGAATAAGAAGACGTTGTCACGTCAAAAATAACTTACAAAAACAACAAATGCGTGTCTGCGTCCTATTACAATTGCGCTCAGCAATTTATCTATAGCATTAACTAAATGACACAAAAATTATACCAAATTTCATATAAAAAAAAAAACTAGTTACATATACAACATTATAATAGATACTCACGAGAACTTTGTTGTCCCCGACGGTGTCTCGTATGTACTGTATGCAGGCGTCGCGGCGCGAGCGCAGCGTAAACGTACGCGATAAGCCCGCGATGTCGAACAGGAAGTTGGACAGCATCTGCTTGCCCTTTGGTGTTAAGTCCACCTAGAGGAAGAAAATTTAAATTAATATTGTTACTGAAACCAGCTGAGAAGGTAACTTTTTAAATTAATATTGACAATATATAGGCGTTATTTTTGTAACCAAAAACCTATTTAAAAAGGTTAGTAGTCAGAAACGGTATTCAATATGGAAATTAAGGAAACAGTGGACACGGAACAAACAAATGTTCATCAAATAAATGTTTTTTTCAGTGGAGAACGAATCTACGAAATCTGAAATAGTTTTCCTCTTTAGTCCACTCTCACTAGTGAAGATTCAGTTCACGGAATCTATCTCTATCCTTGGCAAAGCGAAACACCTGCGTCCTTTGATGCGGAGCCACGTTTTTTTTGCTTTGTCTTGTGCCCACGATTTTGCATTGTTTGTGAGGGCTATCATACACATTATAACCTTACCAGATGATGCTCTGTGGGTACCACAATCTGGTAAATGTCGCGTGGAGATACTTGGGGGAGGCCTATACCCAACAGTGTGTGTCGTGCGGCTGATATGATGAAGATGAAATACCTCGGGGTGGAACTGCACCCCGTAGAGGTGCTTCTGCTCGTTGTATATGGCGGCAAACATATGGTTGGAGGACAGCGTGCTCTCGCGGACCCATCCACCTTCTGTACTGAGGGTTAGTACTACTGGTCGCTGTTAAGTGCAATAGTTACCTCGGGGTGGAACTGCACCCCGTAGAGGCGCATCTGCTCGTTGTATATGGCGGCAATCAGATGGTTGGAGGACTGCGCGCCCACGCGGAACCTCTCGCCCACCTTCTGTACGCTGTCGCCGTGGGTTAGAAGTACCGGTTGCAGTTTCTCTAGACGACTGGGCAAGGAGAATGTTTGTATTAATAATCAGATAAAAGAGAAGAAATCAACATATTTTTCAGTATATTATAGATGATAATTTGTAAAACACTAACAACCTTTGCTAACATAAACAAATTATCTTAAGTTGTTGGACAAACATACTTGATCTAGTCTTGAGAGTTCTTTGTGTTTTACAAATAACCCTTTAGATTGTTTCTGACATTGTGAATGCAAGAAATTAATTGTTAAAAAAACGACAAATATAGGGATGAGTAACTCCACATCTTTGGTGAGACTGATTTATACCTACTTGATAAATATTAAACAAGAAAATATAATAGAAAAAAGCAATTTGTCTCATGTGGCCCTTACGGGCTCCCGTCCCCGTCCCGTCAGGGCGAAATGAGACAAGTTGCTTTTGTTCTAGTATATTTTCTTGTTTAATATTTATCACATAGCATTTTAATAATAATTGATAAGTTGATGTTGTTTATTCTATGAAACCTTAGTTTTGAATTATTATTTCCTACAGTCACGCATGTCAATTTTATTACTCCGGCGTCGCAGTTTTGCCAATTGATTAGGTAGGCTTCGCATAGTTCAATCCACATTGCTTGAATTTCATACTAAGAAATATTTAATAACATTTTCCTTCAATTGATAAATTCTCGTTACAGCAAACGTGAAAACGCTACTGGAGCTACGTTCAACCATATACTTAGCTTTCTATGATGTCGTGAAAATTCAACGACGTCGGTACTTCGGATTGGGCTGCCCCTTTACCTTACACATTCTAAGAATATACTTACTTAAAAAGAGGACAAGTAGTCTCCACTTCGACTTCATACTGGCCGTCTTCTCGAGCCTCCTTGCGAAGGACAGAGCCTCCAAACTCCTTATTCAACATCTGCATGCCATAGCATATACCTAGGAAGGAAAATTATTATTGTTTAATCTTTCGATGGTACCGTTTATTGAAATTATGCCATATAAAAGATGCCTTTCTGATTTAATCAAATCAAATTAAAGAAGGTAAATAATTCTGCAATTGAGCTAAATTCTTACAATGATAACAAATTAACAATATTTCTTTTTATGGTAAATTTTAAATAGAAAAATATTGGAAAAAATTAACTCGGTCACAAGTGAATTCTCAGACGGGAATCGAACCCGCGATCTTTGGAAAGAGCATTGGACCGGATTCACTTGTGACCGAGTTAATTTTTTCCAATATTTTTCTATTTAAAATTTACCATAAGTATAAAAATAGCATTGAAAAATGCAAAAATTACAAAATCATAAAATATTTCTTTTTTCTGCGTTCAACACGGTAGTTACATTTCATGCATCATTAAGGTCATTCCTTACTTAGCAAATAGTATTTACATTATATGTGTCGTAGGAGGATTTGATAAATAGATTTTTTGCAAAAATCCTAGAGATATTGAAAAAACACGGATAATTAGATAATGGTGTTGACATTTCTCAATCTTACTGAAAAAAGATAGGGTTTTACAATACCGGTTGCTTTAGTAACATTGGATGTTCTTTACTCTGATTGGTTTGGTTGCTTGCTAACTCTTATTCTGATTGGTTCATAGAAACTCTTTACTACACGTGAGAGAATCTTTACTACAAGATTGACATTTGAAACGTCAAGTCGTCAACCAATCAGAGAAGATGTTGTTTTGGACAGTCCGACCAGACAATCAGTGTTCTTATTTCATGATAGCCAGGGATTATTTTCGTAACCTTACTAAGACAAATATTTATACTACTCAACAGCGTGCAAATATTGTTATTTCTATGTTTATATAATTGACCTACTTGTAAACCGTTTTTATTTTACCCAATTAATATTTACTTATTGAAATTAATTATATTTATGATTTAATTTTGATTGTTTCTTGTTATTTTTATCGTACCTATTTTTCATAAAATGTGTTCTTAATATAATGTTGTGATCTTAATGTTTGCTTATTCTAATTAATTATGTTTGTAATGGAATTTAAATTGAATTATGTTAATATTTTAATGGACATTTCAAAAATATATGCAAATTTTCCTATGCATAATAAAACTAGATGTAAAAATACGAGACACGTATTTTTTATTTTTATTTTTAGCATTATATTTGTGTATTAAACACTACTATTTCAAAACTTGCTCATTCTAAAAGAGCGTAAGTGCGTTCTCAGGAAGTTAAATTGGTAAGGCTGTTGTTTATTTCGGATTAAAAAAAACTGACGTAATGGTTTCTAGTAGTGATGTGACAGTGGCAGAACTTAAATATCGATAACTACGTAAAATTAGTAATTTTCGTTTATGTTTTAAAGATTAACACTTTGGTTATGATAAAAAAATAACTTAACAAAAAAAAAAAATTATACGCATTAAATCTATTCAGCAATAATCATAAAAACAATGTATTCTAAAAAAACTCAAAATTAGATTTTGATCACTCTTTCACTACTTGAATTGACTGTCATTGTAAACTCAGCCAGAGAGAACCATTTTTTTTTTATGTTAGACAGAAATGCAAAGGAATGGCAGGATTAAATGCCTGACTTTCTCGATTATGACCACATTTTAGTTTTTATTTAATACCTCACAAATTACCGATCAGAAAATTCTAAAATAAAAATCGGCCAAGTGCAAGTCGAACTCGCACATGAAGGGGTTTCGTCTCTCACCCAAGGTTGCCTGGAAGAGATTGCTATGTAGTCAAAGTCAAAGTCAAAGATTTTTATTCAAATAGACTTATAGATAAGTACTTTCGAATAGTCCAAAAATTTTTTTCCCTACCAGCCATTCAGGACATCTAGCAATAAGACCGCCTATTGTGAGTTTTCTCTGTATGTGTTTGTTTTTGTATTGTTTGCAATAAAGTTTCTATTATTATATTAAATACACCTACCTACCCAAAATGCCACTATAATTTTTCGCCTGCAAAAATAACTTTGTTTTTAATAGTGTCTGTATGAATGACAAAGTTATATTTGCGGTTTTGGCAAATGTGCTATAGCTCTGAAACTGCATAATATATTTCGTTCAAACTAATTTTCGTTGAAAGTTTTTATAAAGGTCTACAGCAATTATATTTTTTCACTTTTCACTTTGAAAGTGTATATCATTCAAACGGTTGGCTTTGAGAAAAAACTTCACACACATTTTTTCACTTTGAAAGTGTATATCATTCAAACGGTTGGCTTTAAGAAAAAACTGTTTTAGGTACGTCAATGTAATTTTTAAAGACCTATCTATAGATACCAAACACGTATAGGTTTGATGAAAAAAAAACATTTTCAGTAACAGTTCCATGTATGGGAAGCCCCCCCTAAATTCATATATTTTTTTATTTTTGTGTAAAAACCGTAAAGCGGTTTACAGAATACATCTACCGACCGAGTTTCAACTGTGTAATCCTCATAGTTTTGGAATAAAGTGGCTGTGACATATATCGATTTGGGCGGCGTTTTTTGCCTTTAGGCTACGAAACCCTAAAAACTGTGACCTTATGACACTTAAACCTCGAAATGGTTTTTTTTATTTTAGTGCTTTATAGAAAATGAAATGTTGTCCATTGTACATGTGTACCTAATCTCTATGTATGTGTTTATTGTGATATTTTTTTCTAACTAGCGGATCTTTTTTTTGTGCTGTATTTAATTACTTTGATTTCTGCTTGATGGTAAATGTCCTGTCACCTGTAAAGGTGTATGCATCAGAAATATGCGTTGTTGATTTTTTTTAGATAATTGTCTGTGTTAATGCATGTACTGCTGGTGTACCTTATAAATAAATTATTCGAAATATTCGAGAGCTAAAGTAGGCGAAAATGTGCTGGCAACTTGTCACTCATGTTTCCGGACAACATTTTAAACTCATCCAAGGCCAAATGTGGCATCTTTTTGGTGTGGATATGACACTGATGTTCATACATTTTAGCCCAGCGCGAAGGTAAGCAAATTGGAGGCTTCTAAAATTAATCTTACCTAACACCGGCAGTCCAATCTTGAATATGTCCGCGTCGTATCTCGGCGCGTCCTCAGCGTAGACAGAATTGGGACCGCCCGATATAATGATGGCGCGGTAGCCGGCCTCCTTCAAGTGGTAGGCCGGCGTGTCCAGTGGCAAGATGTCCGACTCCACGCATAGCTCGCGCACGCGTCTGTCTATGACCTGTTGAAGAGGAAGACATATGAGTTTCGAGCTAAATAGAAAATAGTTAGGCAGCTCTGTCGCTGTCCTCGAAAAAAAATACTTAATTTGCTCTTATCAATTTTGACTGAGGATATCGCAGTGGTTCGCGCCACTCGGCCTTTGATTGTAACTAAAGTAATTTTGGCGTTAGTCGATCATTGGGGGGGCCGTGTTTAGGAAGGCACGTTAAGACGTTGTTCCCGATATTCGGTGGTCCCCGCAGTATTTGCAGTCGTTAAAATCAATAAATCAAGGTCATGGCCCATTATTCTTATTCATCTTATCTTTAAAGAAGGCCCTTGCCCCGGCAGTGGGGACATTGAAAAATGGCCGATATATTGAATTTTGACTATAGGTACGTATCATTAGTTGCCTTCTGCGCCAGAGGTCCCGGGTTCGATCCCTGGACAAGACAAATATTTGTGTGCATGAACATGTCTATTTGTCTTGGTCTGGGTGTTTAATATGTATATTAAGTATGTATTTACAAAAAAAAAGTATATAAGTATGTTTATCCGTTATCTAGTATCCATAACACAAGTCTTCCATGAAACTTAACGTGGGCTAGATAATTGGTGTGATTGTATGCAAATATTTACATTTATTATTATTCGTTGCGATGCAATTGAATTCTGCTTGAAACTGCCGCCCGCTGCCTAACGTACTTTGTGGTTTCGTGGTCTGGGTGACAGTTGTGTGTTATTTGTATGTTGTATGTAAGATATGTGATTTAAGTTTTGTTTAAATATAGTACCTACGTCATACATAGAAAATCAGAAATGCAGTTATTGAACTAGCAACACAGTCATCTGACTTTTGTACTAATAAACAGTTAAAAAGAAGCAAGTAGTAAAGAAAAAATGTGTGTGGTTTGTTGTCAGTGGAGTCATAAAAACCTGTAATCGCAAGTATCTAAATCTGCAAACCAAAATTGACATAAAAGTGTGGTTTCAGCTGGTAAGACTCACCTTTCCATACTGAGAGCCAGCATCCAAAATAGCGACCTTATCTCGACCATGGGTTGAACCGTTGGTGCCCCGGTACTGTCCTTCAGCACTGGCTGTGTGCATCTCGCCTCGTCGCCAGCAGCACTGGTACAAACAATACAAGGTTTTAGAAGTTATCATTACAAGTGATTCAAGACTGATTTTGAGTAATATGAAAAACTACTACAATTTTCCCATAAATATTTTTTTTTATCTGTCAACCAATTATAGTGTTTAACACTACCACTTTAGTAGTTTATGATGGCCTTATATGAAATACAATTTTTTATTTAACTGAAAATTACTTTGATACTCTTAAGTTTCAGAAGATATTGATATAAACATCAATTGATCACTTAATTTAACTTAAATACTGTCATGTTACCAATGAAAAAAAAAAAAAATTAAAAATTTTTTTTTGGGAATATAGATTAATAGATTGACCTTAACTGTGGTAAGAGTAGGTACGATCCACTACACACAATCCAATATTTTACAATAAATAAATACCTAATTAATTTCTATATGTTCTGATGAGCTAATAAAATAGATTTAAAAAGGTCAATGTTTTCAATAATCATTGTTTGTAGATTTTATTTTTATGGAATTATGTGAAGATCTTTAAGTGCACTGGAATTCAACTAAAAAATTCACTAATTTATCTACAAATAAAACATTACAACCACAGCATACATTCGGAAGTATTAATAGCTGAACAATGCTTATTGTGATAAATAATGAAACCAAAACAAACGAACACCTAAAAGAAAATGTCATACCTTGAACAAAAAGTTTCTAAAATCAAACATCACACATAACAAAGCACCAAGAGGACAAAGTTACAAAATAATAGAACATCATCACTTTTCTCATTGAAATACAATTAAAAGGAGAGTAATTCCTTCACCAACATTGTAAACAAAGGTTGATAAAAATTGAGATCTGCATGAGACGATACGAAAGAAAACAACAAGAGTGATCTACTCTTGTGAGTCGACTGTGTTATTTATAGAAATCATCCCACATGAAGAGTAAATATACACAATCTTTTATATAGGTGTGCTAAGGACTGCAGATGTCAAGTGCAATAGATGGGCAAATTAAAAAGCTTTTTATACATAACTGTGTTATTATATTACCATGATTATAAAATAAGTAAAACAAATAAATGACATCAGAACTAATCAGACTTTTTTAAAAATTAATATAACAATTTTAGATATTATTTTAAACTCAGGCATGAGCTGTATGTATTTTAAATAAGTATGAGTACCTATTTCTATTTATTCATGTTAAATTTTTTGATTACATTGATACATTTATGTAAATATTCATGAAAAGAATATCATTTTAATTTTGAAAGACTATATGATGCACTTCGCACATATAATTCTTTTTTATTTATTTTTACAGTTACAGTTATAGTAAATAACAAAAAGTTAATTTAAAAAAAAAAATTGTGACAATTTTTTAACATAGCAAAAACACTCAAGAATTTTTATTGTTTTTAAGAATTTTACTGCTGGAAATGGTTTAATTATATAATAATTAAACAAAATACCTCACTCAGACTAAAATCTGCACTAGCTGAATGTGTCAATAATATTTTAGGATCACATTGAAAGGTTAACTGTAAGGTTATCACATTCCAATGAAGATAATGAAAACAAATCTAACCCTAAAAAGAAATTTGTCAATTATGATGTAATGTATGGGTTAAAAGCGAAACTTTTTTATTAAAGTGGTAATGAAATATTTATCTCGGGAAACAAAGGGTTAGTAATTCACATACCTTTCTGAGAATACAAAACATGCTTCGAGATTAGTGTTATAGGTATAGGACATTTTGTCAATACTGTAAGAAGCAGGATGATTGAGAGATCTAACGATAAAACAAGATAACAATGAGATAATCCAAGCATTTACAAGCAGAACCAAGACGGCAAGCCCGGCGATTCGATACTTCGAGCTTTCAATTTTATACAGATCAAGTTACCACCGAGTGTTGGTAAACCACAGAGATTGCACATTCACCACATATAACTCACAAATAACCAGAATGAATGCTCGTAACTCTATAAAAACTGTGAGTAAAACCGCATTTTGACAATACTCAATAGGTCATAAACCGAAGACAAAACTCCCAGCGGCCATCGATATCTGCACGATTCCAACTTTAGTTATTTACATGGCCAAAGTATATCTATTACAACTTACCTAAAAGAAAATATTCGTAATTTTAGGAGAATACGTTCATGAAAAACACGTAAAAATGTGATTCTCCATTCAACACTACGAATACAAAAATTTAGTACTGAAATTTGCCGCGAGACAGCGCACTATCTCCATTTTCGATAAGGACGTGTTCAGAGTTAATAACATTTGTTTTATGAAAGTTAAAATAATAGACATCAAATACATAACTTTTATAGAAAACAACTCATGTGATTAACTATGCTGATACGCGAAAAAAAATAGTACTTTTAATAAAATAACAATTAATAAAAATTATTACGAAAATATTTTAACGTGAACGCTATCATAAGTTTTGCTTGTCATTCTATGAAATTTTACATTCCATTTCACGTAATGCACAACTTTGTACAAGTAAAAATTAAAATCTGATAAGCATTTATGGTTTAATGTTATCCTTGAGAACAATAAAAAAAGAAAACTCTAGTCAGAAAACTATTACTAACAAATTTTTACTTTAAAATTTAATCTATTAAACTAAATTAGTGGCGAAAAAGCTGCATGAAATGAATAGCATTCTGATGTATGTTTCATTTTACGCATAGATTTTTACATATTTGCGGATGATTTTGAGAAACATTATACAGATATAGTCTGCGTGAAAAGGTTTCCTCAAACAATTTGTGTGGAAATTGATGACGGGAGGAATTTGATTGCTGATTTTTTCATTTTTAGTAAAATAATTATAATTTGGCCAATATGCCAGACCATTTGGGAGATGATATGCGTAAAGTAAAGGATGATAAAGAAGAACCCGAAAAGGAAATTAAATGTAAGTTCTATAATTACCTACATTGAAATAAACAATCTTACCTTCTCTTCTCCTACCTCCTACTTCTCTTTATTTTTGATAAGGATTTTACCAAAATTATCTAAATTTCAGCTTTGGATGAAGGAGATATAGCATTACTGAAGTCCTATGTAAGTAATTCTTCATTCAGTGAATACGTTGTTACTATTTGAGAGATGACTAGTGAATTTTCATAACCTTTGATTATTGCAGGGACAAGGGCAATACACAAAAATAATCAAGGAAGTTGAAGATGGCATTCAAACTGTGATGAAACGGGTGAATGAACTTACTGGTATTAAAGAATCGGATACTGGATTGGCTCCACCAGCTTTGTGGGACTTAGCAGCAGATAAACAGACATTGCAAAATGAACAGCCATTACAAGTAAGTGAAACTTGCTACAATAGGTTGAGTGTCTTATATTTCAATAGACATTTTAATTTGTCAACTGGCAGTAGGACACCAGTGTCCAGAGAACAGAGTGCAATCAGGGGCATGCATTCCTTATAGGCAATTAGGCAGTGCCTACCTCATTAAAAAACTAAATAAATATACCACTAGTGTTAAAGTTAATTTGTATCTGTTATTCTATCTATACATAACCAAACTTCTATTCAACACTCACTCACTTTTCCTTACACTTAATACTCAATGCCTACACATGGTAGGCAGTCTCTTAATTGCCTACTCGAACTTTTTATGGGGAACAATTTTGTTATACATGATTTTTACTGTTTACACAGCGTATGCAACGGAAGCTCGCAAAAGTAATATTTTTTACTCGGGGATAGTGCGTCTTCCCAATGCTGAAAGAATTTTTCAAATCGGTCTAGTAGTTTCGGAGCCTATTCAATTAACTCAAACAATCAAATCTTTCCCCTTTATAATATTAGTATAGACTAACGACTGCTCGCGGTTTCACCCGCCGCGTGGTTCCCATTACCGTGGAAATAATTTGTACCCTATGTGTTATTCTGATGTATAAGCTACATTGCTGTAAAGTTTCATCTTGATCCATTCAGTAGTATTTGTGGTAAAGAGTATAAAACTTCCGTGCAAACTTTCTTGCCCTCGTGCACTTATAATATTAGGTAGTAGGATAGAATAAGTGAGTGCAAAGCTACTAGATGGATCTATAGTCCCCACCGCTCTGGAAAACTAATGCCTGAGTGTAATATCTATTATGTCTCATAATCCGGGGCTTAAAAGGCCTCTCAGATGGTGAGCTTGAGAATGTATAAACGTTGTTCTTATATCCACACCTTGATGATACCACATGTGGCATATCCAACCATTGATAGGCTTTTACTATCTGCACTAAAACAGTCCAGTATGGTACAATTTCAATCTAAATACATGTATAAATTCTCCTGCAGGTAGCAAGATGTACAAAAATCATCAATGCAGATTCAAATGATCCCAAATATATAATCAATGTGAAACAGTTTGCGAAGTTTGTGGTGGATCTGGCAGACTCTGTGGCACCCACTGACATTGAAGAGGGCATGCGGGTTGGGTAAGTATTCTTTTAGAATTTTGTGACTGACATGGTTTTTGTCACTATTTATTACTTATTTGAGGTAAATCTTTCTAGACTTTAATTTGTCATTTCCTAGCAGGACACCGGTGTCCAGAGAAACTAATAATAAAAATATGTTGTATCATAATTATTTAGCCAATTTTCTAGTAATGCCTGATCTGCTAATATCTCAGGGTTAAGAAATAGAGGACATTTGAAAACAATATAATTATAATTTGCCTATGTTGCCTTATATTAATAGGATTTAATTTATAACTTTACACTTTTATTTGAAAATAGTCATATAGTTTACACCAAAAAACATTTTCTTCTTCTTTCTTTGATTGTCAAAGCTGTCAAATTCCATACATTTTTAGCAACTTTGACAGGCAAATTATGATATACGTACTTTTCATGAATTCGTAAAATAAATTTTGGTACAACTGGCTGTTAGTATTTCGGGGGGTGATTTAGAGTTTATAGTAAGTATTATAAGCTGATGCACTGCTCCCCAAAAATAAAGTTCAAACTTTTCAGCCCATTCACATGAGAATGTTCAATGGGATATTATGTTGAACAACAATAATTAGAACTAGCCTATTTTTTTATTTTTTTTATTAACGACAAGGAGACTCTTAGCCTTCATCATACCTGATGTTAAGTATTGATAAGGCTGAAGAATTTCTTGTGAAATGCGTTGCAAGGCAAATAGTCTTTAATTCATTGAACCCGAACAGGAATATCTATTGCTCTCATAAGCCAGGGTTTGATAGGTTAAATCATATTCCTTTATGACATACCAACTGTATGAGTGGAGAGCGAAGGCTTCTCTAAAAGCTGTCTATTGTCTATCCCATCAATAAATGTATTACTTAATTGCATAATTAATTACAGAGTGGACCGTAACAAGTACCAGATTCACATTCCCCTGCCCCCCAAGATTGACCCCACCGTCACAATGATGCAGGTTGAAGAGAAGCCAGATGTGACGTACAGTGATGTTGGAGGATGCAAGGAACAAATTGAGAAGTTAAGGGAAGTTGTAGAAACACCTTTGTTACATGTGAGTAGATATTCCTAATCATACATTCTTCGTTGCCATATTACAAAGTAATAAACATATCCTATCAACCGTCGGAAACTGGGTACTGCTATGTAGCTGCCGGCAAACATCTTAACCAACGTGCGGCGAGACAAACAAAAGTGCACAGTGACTTGTAGTTTTTGTATACACATGAACATTTCTAGGGATCAAATACTTTTTTGACTTTATAGAATATCCAATGAGTATGAACATGTCTATTTGTCTTGGTCTGGGTGTTAAATATGTATATGTATTTACAAAAAAAAGTATATAAGTATGTTTAACCGTTAACCGTAACACAAGTTCTTCATGAAACTTAACATAATTGGTGTGATTGTTTGCAGTTATTTATTTATTTAATATTTATCAAATGCCTTTCAGACTGGCTTCTTACTTAATTTTTTACCTTATTAAAGTAGTGAAATTTACAAAAATAATCATTACTGATCCAAAAAAGTTAAAATAATAATTATTTATAGCGGAGATATTCTAAAACTAACTTGATCCCTAGGCAGTTTTGATATGTGTAGGTACTTACTGCGCATCTTTTGGTTCGCCGCGCGAGTTATATAGTTAGTTAAGTTGCCCGGGCTTATACCAGCATGTAAACCTCGACAAAGCTTTTTCGATACTTTTCTCGCGCTAGCGCAGTGTCTGTCCCGCTCACACTATACTGATATGGGACAGATATAGCGAAATAAAAAAACCGGGTATTCATTACGCTACATTTGTTTATTAACACTTTTTATAAACAGTCTATCTCTATGTTTCATCATCTCTATAAACAATTCATAAACCAAAGGTGATGAAACATTGTTTCACATGTTGCCGTGACCTTTTGTGGAGATCAAGACAAAACATCTAGTTTATAAACAAAAGTTGACGGATGTGGGCGTACGAGGGCTGATTGATAAGTTTCCGAAACGACAAAGAAAAGCTTTAATAATCCATTTAAAATAAATTTGTTTTTCAACCTAGTATCTTATAACCTACCTCAATGCTAAATGCATTGAGGTAGAAGGATACTAGGTCCAGCGCTTCTCCAATGCCGTTACACCAGTTTGATAAAATGTTTTTCCAACCCCTCAACATAGTCATCTACGGCAACAATGACTTCATTATTTGTTGCAAAACTCTGCCACCTTACCATTTCTTCAAGTTTGGGAATAAGTGGAAGTCGCCTGGGGCGATCTGGGGAATAGTGTGGATGCAGTAGCAATTTGAACCGCAATTCAATGAGGAGTTTGGCGACTGCAACCATTGACGAGTGTACAGGCGCGTTCTTTCCATTGTTAAGAAAATTCACGACACAGAAAGTTCTAGGTCCTGTCCTCCTAAAACCCGGCTTAATGGTCGACAACGAGCCGCAGTGCGCATTCTACGCTGGCAGAAAATCTCTTTAACTTTCTGGTTTAGTTATTCTCATTTTACTGAAGTTTTTGTTGTATTTTGTAGCCCGAGAAGTTTGTAAAGCTGGGTATTGAGCCCCCCAAAGGAGTGCTGCTGTTCGGCCCCCCTGGTACTGGCAAGACACTCTGCGCGAGGGCTGTAGCTAATCGCACTGATGCCTGCTTCATCAGAGTCATTGGTATGTTGTTTGAGGCATAAAGTTAAAGGATATCTATCAAACAGAGAGAGAGAGAGAGAGGAGATCAGAGAGAGACAAATTGGACCAAAAAAAAAAATCGCCCAACGAAAATAAATGGCATATTTTTTTGTAAACAGTGTACGGTTAGTGGCCAAGCATTTATTCAAGTTTGAAAATGTCATTATTTTTGTTATAAATACGACTACAAAACGGATTGACCACGTAATAATGTAATCGTATAACAGAATATGGTTTATTACATTAAGATCAATTCCTCGTCAGCATCACAAGCGACACACGAACGTCCCATTGCTGGGTTCCGTTTTGTGGTCGTACCAAAAATAATTACATTTGCAAAACTTGATTAACTGCTTGGCCACTGATTGTACACTGTTGAGGTCATAACAAATAATGATCGTAACACTATTTAATTTTGTAATAACAATGTGCAATTTATTTTCGATGGCCGACACTTGCTGATTTGGTCCAACAATGTATGAAACGTAACTGTGGGCCTACCATGAGTTTTTGTTACCGTTTACTGTACAGTCAATGGAAGACATTTTATATGCGAATCTGTACAGCGCCTCTAGTGGGCAGTAGCAGAACTACAGATTCTCATACAAAATGTCACCCACTTTCTGTACAGTAAACGGAAAGAAAAACTCATGGTAGGCCCACAGATCTCCTTAGACAATATACATAACTTTTGAATCAGAAGGACAACTTTGGTTTTTTTGAATCATCCTATTTTGTCCATTGATGATATCTTTTACGATTTCGACAGCCTGTTGTTTGTATTGAACAAATAAGTAGGTAGGTATAGACTATAGACCATGGTCTTGTATTGAAATAAAAACAAAATGCATATTACACAAAAAATGTTTTATAGCAGATGTTACATGATTGAAAAATAATATTTTGATAGACTTTATAAAGAAAAGAAAAGATTTTTGATTCTTATTGAATGGAAAAAATACATACATACTATATTGGGGAGTAAAGAAAGAATACTAAGCATAAGCTTAGCCGGTATTCTGATACAGCTCTCCTACATTAAAATACTATAGTGAACAACTTTGTCATTTTTAGTTTATGACAAAGCTACACATTATGGAACAAACGTTTTTTTCGATTTATTGAAATTCAATGTCATTCACAATATTATGTTACATGCTGTGTAAATATCCAGCTGTTGAAGAAAGCGTTGTTCGCAGGTTACATAAAGCTTAGGCCGTGCTCACTATGGATTCGTTTTTGGTGCAAATTTTACTCGTGCGAACCCATATAATATATTACAAACACGCACGAACGATCCCAACCTTCCAAGTACTATGGGAGCGCACATACTGGGTGCGAAAGTCGTACGTATACGTACGTGTAATTCAGACGTCTGAAAACAATCCGAACTTATTGGGATTTTAATACGTTTTTAATATCGCCGTAACTCTACTTACCTATCTAACGGAGAAAAGCTAATCAGTGTGCGCACCCGATTCGTACGAACCATGATCAATACGCATACGGTACGCATACGAATAATTCGTGTCTAATATGAGCGCGGCCTTATTTTGCGAATATCTTACTTTTCCGGGTGATCGAAAACGAACCTTATTCAGTAGACCTACTACTGAACTGACATGAACCTGTCAGAAACACATTCTGTCAGCGGCCGTATTTTAATGACGTGCATTTCATTACCACGTTTTTTTTTATCTAGTGATTTGACTGCTGATGAGGATGGATCACAATACTAAAAAATGAGAATCAAACGAGAAAGTACTGGCATAGTCTAAGCAGTCTTTGCTCTGCCTACAAACGGCCGAAATGATGCACTCACACAGATACGCGCCGCTACACGCGTTTTACTGTTTTACCAGTGAAAACCAGTGAGATCGACGGGTCGGCCGTGTAGCGAAGCGAGCGGCGCGTGAACTCGTCTTATCGGCCGAGTGCATCGACTGATAATGTTTAGGCTGTGGTACTGGCAAAGTCCCATTCAGCTGCCTGCCCTTATCATCATGATCCTAATAACCCTTATATTACAGGTTCCGAATTGGTGCAGAAGTACGTCGGCGAGGGCGCTCGAATGGTCCGCGAGCTCTTCGAGATGGCTCGCAGCAAGAAGGCTTGTCTCATATTCTTCGACGAGATCGACGCCATCGGTGGAGCCAGGTGACTTGCAAGAATACATTTAGGGCCGGTTTCACCGACAGATAAGTTCTGTACCCTAATGTACGAGTTTCTCAAACCATATTCGTTTTCAATAACTATCGCTCTGTCTCTTTCATATCTATCGACTGCTTTACCGACGGAAGCAGTGCATCCGATAGTTGGCGATAACGTTGATAGTTAATGTCAACTAGTACTAAGGGTACTGAATAGCTGATCTGGCAGATAATTTAACAGTAGTATCACATTGTAACTACGGGGCTACAGTGGGACAACGCCCTTGGAACCTCGTGGCCATGCCGCTTTTGACAAGACTTTCATAGTATTTGACAGGACATATGTCATTGTCCCGAGTGAGCTTATGGCAGCTCGGTCTCGCTAGCACCCCCTGTCGCCCGAACCCCGAGAAAACGAGTTCGTTGGACGACTGTATGCATAGATAGACTGGTAGTATATGAAAAATATGTCAAATCATTTGCCATATGAGAACTTACCGGTCGGTGATGAAACCGGCTCTAATGGGCCAGCATTAGTCTGCATTAGTCTTTATTCATGAGGAATTGTTTCCTGTTTTGACCTGTTGTTGACGACGAGTTGTGAGAGAGTGTTTTCTAGTATTGCACTATTGGTCGGTTTCTGAATTGAGAATTTCTATGTATGATTGAAACTTTTTGCATTTACAATGTTACTTTAAGAATTTTTTTAAAAGAAAAGTACTATGTAGCCCTATGGGTGTTCTAGTAATATTTTTTGAGAATTTCATTTTGAGAACACACTCGACTGAAAGCAAAATGTTCATACAAATTCATGCGTTAGTGAGGTTTGAGACATTGTCAACTTAGAAACCGACTCCATGGGAAGTAAAGAAAGAAAGTTGACCACAAGCTTTGACAGCGTTCTGATACAGCTTCCCTATATTAAATTTGATTACAAACAAAAACTGTGTCGTTAAAAGCAATCCTCAATGTGTCTTTGTATTCAAAACATAAATAAAACTTAGTATAAGAGTATTCTGCAGTTACCAGTAAGCAGTGGGCCTACCATGATTTTTTCTTTCCGTTTACTGTACAGTAAACGGGAGATATTTTGTATGAGAATCTGTAGTTCTGCTACTGCCCACTAGAGGCGCTGTACAGATTCGCATACACAATGTCTCCCGTTTACTGTATAGTAAACGAAAAGGAAAACTCATGGTAGGCCCACAGAGCTCTTGGACCAGGCGTGACCCATTTGCTTCCATCCTTCCAGACTTTTCGCCTTTTTTTGTGTTCCGTGTTTTTGTGACTTTTGTCATGAATGTTTCTATCATTGTTGCTATTGTTTCAAATAGGTTTGATGACGGAGCTGGTGGCGACAACGAAGTGCAAAGAACTATGTTGGAGCTGATCAACCAACTCGACGGGTTCGATCCTCGTGGTAACATAAAGGTGAGAACCACTGCTAAAGTCCTGAAAGAATGCGGTCCAGATAGGTTGTGTCAGTTCTCTATATCAAGGAAATAAAGCCTATTTTCGAATATCTTACCTTCAGAATCGAAAATAAACTTTAGTAGTCACTGGTTGGGCGGCGACCGGTCACCTCCCCATACTGTCGTAATTCCAAAATGATTTGCATTTAGAGCATTATTAGCTGTACTTATGATATTTTTCAGATAATTATTATATAGATATTTTGTTTTTTTTAATAGGGACCTAAATAAATGCTTTCTTAATCCAAATAACATCAAGAGTACAGTCTATCATGCTCAAATTTTAAATTATTTTGGTATTACGTTTGTATGGGAAACTTCCGTGTCGCGGGCCTATCAAGCATTTGCCTCAGGCTAGAAATTTGAGTCTTTGTTCAGTTTGATCCTAATCTGCATATGAATTCATCATAAGTACCTGATGTTAAAAGATGATAAAGCTGAAGAAGTTATCGCGTTTCTCTCGAAATCCTCAATCACTGCGCAACTGCTATAAAACTTATCTTCCACCACCAGGTCCTGATGGCCACAAACAGACCTGACACCCTGGACCCGGCGCTTATGCGGCCCGGCCGTCTCGACCGCAAGGTGGAGTTCGGTCTGCCAGACTTAGAGGGAAGGGCCCACATTTTCCGCATTCATGCCAGATCCATGAGCGTCGAGAGGGATATCAGATTCGACCTGCTGGCTAGGTTGTGTCCAAATTCTACTGGGGCTGAAATCAGGTAAGTTCACATAATGACATTGCTATTATTAGCTTTTAATCCGTGCAATATGGAGTTCGGTCTGCCAGACCTGGATGGAAGGCCCACATCTTCCGGATCTACGCCAAATCCAAGAGCGTCGAGAGGGTTTTCAGATTCGAACTGCTGGCTAGGTTCTGTCCGAATTCAAGGGGGGCGAAATCAGGTAAGTTGGAGTAATGACATTGTTATTCTTAGCTTTTAGATTTGGAGGCCAAGTTTTTCTCATCCGTGCGAGATCCATAAGCTTCAAAGCGATATCAGATTCAATTTACATGGAAGCAACCCTTAAATCACGAAAAAAGTTGTTAATTAATCTTTTTTAGGGTTCCGTACCCAAAGGTAAAACGCGGCCTTATTACTAAGACTCCACTGTCCGCCCGTCGGTCACCAGGCTGTATCTCATGAACCGTGATAGTTAGACAATTAGTTAGTTAATTAAATATTCACAGATGATCTATTTCTGTTGCCGCTATAACAACAAATACTTAAAAATAAAAACATAATAAAATAAATACAACAAGTGTTTTTTGCTATTTTTATAGTTAATGGTACGGAACCCTTCGTGCGCGAGTCCGACTCGCACTTGGTCGATTTTTTACGTCTCCAAATGCTTTTGATTGAGGTTTTAGGTAAACCTAATGTAACGTTGTATAATGTTTTTTCTCAGGTCGGTCTGTACCGAAGCAGGCATGTTCGCGATCCGCGCGCGCCGCAAGGTGGCCACCGAGAAGGACTTCCTGGAGGCCGTCAACAAGGTCATCAAGTCCTACGCCAAGTTCTCAGCCACGCCTCGATACATGACCTACAACTAAAATGGTGGTGTTACCTTGTTTGTAGTCAGTGTTGCCGTTACAAAAAAAGTGAAATTTTATTTTCCTTCTTCTCGACACCTTGGTTCATCTAGGTGCGTAGTGCGATTTTTTTACTTACTCGATCGCGTTAACGTAAATAAAATTTTCTATGTGACTGGTAGACCTGTGTAAGGTAAATCTAACGCGCTCAAGATCGAGCGTGGTGAAAATCTCCCACTAAACACTATGACTAACTGAAACTTAAGGATTCTGAAAGACTTTCAATCAACATAGATCAAACAAGGTAAAATCACAGCATTTATATTGTCTCGTAAATTTTGAATATTTAAGTTCAAAGTTCAAACGCATCGAGATGGTGTAGGCTCTGTATTAGAAAGTAACGTTTATAATCGTAATATTTACTAATAAACTATGTTTAGAAAATATATATACGAGTGTTTAAATTTTTACCATTCCCACTTCGTAAGTAACATTACGGATAAAATAACAAGAAAGGTCTCCGAAATTAACAATGAAGAAGCTATTGTTGCCTAAGCCAATGCGACAAAATCGAATAAAATAATTATTTACTCGCATGTTTTACGGTTCACTTGCGACAAAATTTGCTAAATCTCGATTTTATTAAAACTAGATTTAGCCCTAAAGAAAATGTCAAAATATTAAATCGATTTTAAATATTTGTAATTTTTCACACTTGCAGGAAAATTGGCTATAAGTATCTTGATTTTGTCTAGAATCTAGATTTCATCATCATCATCATCATCATCAGCCTGTGGACGTCCACTACTGGACATAGGCCTCTCCTAGCTCACGCCTATTGTTTGGCACAGGGGTACTAAGCCTGCCTTCTGCGCCAGAGGTCCCGGGTTCGATCCCCGGACAAGACAAATATTTGTGTGCATGAACATGTCTATTTGTCTTGGTCTGGGTGTTTAATATGTATATTATGTATGTATTTACAAAAAAAAAAGTATATAAGTATGTTTATCCGTTATCTAGTAACCATAACACAAGTTCTTAAAGTGTTTGTATGCAATTATTTATTTATTTATTATTTATTGTGGCGTTCATAGGAGGATATTAGCCTCCTGCTACCACGCTGGCCAGACGGGTAGGTAGAGGGTTTGTTTCAAGTTTTCCTTCTCTCGCACAGGTGTTCAATGCGTCGAGCCTCTTAATCGACTCTTACGACATCCCAGGCATGTAAGGGAGTGGTGACACTTGTATTCTTAGGCCGTCACTACACGGCTAGAATTATAAGAATCTAGATTTAGCACTACAAAAATGTCAAATATTCAAATCTAGATTAAATATTTTGACACTTTCGTATGGGTTAAATCTAGATTTAATTAAATCGAGATTTAACTAATTTTGCTGCAAGTGGACCATAAACAGAGTAGGTACGATCACGTGTAATAACATAGAAACCCTTAGCAATCTTGTCATATTATAATATTGAATGACATTTATGAATACAGAGAGCTTTTTCCCGTGTGTGTTAGTGCGATAAGGTTGTATAGCGCATACATATCATTGCTCGTGACTGTACCTATATAAGTGAGCGTCAACACATTTCTTCAAGCCGCGCCTTATTTGATGCTTCTGAGTGCAAATTCACAGCCACTCACGTATTTTAATCGATTTATGACTCATGACTCGCGTTCAGAATAGAAACGATATATTTAGTACCTAAGAATCAAATGCTGGAAAATACTTATCATTTTATATTATTTTCTTAGTTAAAAGTTTTATCAGTCTCAATTTAATAACTTTCTAACATCTAAATATTCTATACGTATATCTTATGGTATGGCGCGCACTGTTCATTAAAATAAAACAACCTTTACGGATATCAAACGCGCTATGTTTCACGAATTAAGTCATCCCGTGACCACGGCAGCTGAAAAGGTGCTGAAACGTCGGGGAACAACTTAGTTCGTGAAATTTAGCGCGTTTGATATCCGTAAAAGTTGTTTTATTTCATCTAAATATTCTCTACTAGTATAGATTTGACATAATTTAATGCAATAATGAGGGTAGAAAAAATATTATATCAATTTGTGACCGAAGTTAAGCTAACATTAGTACTTTAATATTCATTGTATTATGTCTGACTAGAAACAAAGATTTTAATACATATTTGAAAATAAATTTACTTTCACTTTCGAAAAATATATCTTGAAAAAACCTGTGCTTTCTTTTTGTGTGATTCGTTATACAAAAGTGTATTTTTACTACCCAGAAATATGTCTGTAAATGTAAGTACCTAATCTACATTTAATTTTTATGTATCTCTATATATAAATATCTTGGACCAATAAACCACCTAAATGTGGGTCTTAAATTTTTTAAATACTTATATCTTACTTCATTTTAGACTTAGCACTATAAAAGAAAGTATAAAAATCTGTCTCTTTAGTGTGGATTAGATTTATTCAATAATAAATCTAATCTAAGTAATATTCTTAGGTTATTCACCTAAGTATAATATTGTCATATCATAACTAGCGGTGGTTGAACCAAGGATCGAATTCTGTTGTAGTTTGGTTATCTGACTCATAGGTATTCGTTACGATTATTATGACTTCAACGTTAGCAGAATATAGAGTCAGTTCCACAGGTCAAGTTCGATTTAGGGTTTTAAATTTTGTTTAAACATGGAGAAATCTGTGGGCTGAACTAGTTAAAACTGCTTATCGCCAGGATGCATATACGGATGTGGTGGAGCTGTGTGCCCTGCTACAGTGCTTGGGGTTCAGCGTGAAGTCGCTCGATACCAGCGACTCCAACGTCAGTCAGGATGGGGGCACCAGAACTGTTGTCATCAACTGTCAGGTATGTTAAGTACTATGGGATGTAATAGGCAATAATAGGTACGGCACATCCTTTTTTAGTGCAAGGCAAGCACAAAAGAACTTAATGAATATGTGCTGGGTTAAGGCTGCTTAAAGTTACCATTATATTCTTAAAATAATAAATGAGTATGTAGTTAATTTACGAAGATAATAATTTTAATTAGGTTCGTAAGTACTTATAGTAATTTACTTACCATTTATTTAAAAAAAAATACGAATGTTGACTAAACGATGAACGAACTAAAAGTTTGAGGTATTTTTTTTTACGAAAATGTCAATATAAACTCGAGATCACAGTTTCAAAATTGCTCTAATTAGCCTTGTGATATATTAGGTATTATTTAGCGAATGTAATTATGTCTTGTGACTGGATTTTAAAACAAGCATAACTGCTAATGCATAACCTACTGTTGTTTGTTTTACTTCAATGAATTTTAAATATACGCCCCTTACAGTCGTCAGGCCTGCACGTAGTTCTGGAGAGCCCCGGGTTGTCCTGCTCATGTCCAGCCACCAACCAGAGCACCGGCATGTGGCAGGTGTCCGGGGTCAGCGGGGGCAAACAACTTGATAAGGTAAGTAAATGATCCGTTTTTGGCCAGTCTAAGCTCCGGTTGTGGCCATTGTGGTCACTTTCACTTAATCCTTATCTTCATAGCAGTAAGATTCATAGTAGCTACAACCGGATCAGTGGTCACTTTGAACCTTCTAGTCGTCAGGTCTGCCTGCACGTAGCTCTCAGAAGCCCTAGGATGCCCTGCTTATGTCCAGCCAGCCAGAGCACCGGCATGGTGTCCGGAGTTAGCAAATTACGATTTTGATATATGATATATTCGATATACGATTTTGACCTTTTTTTGACGATGACAGTTTTAGTTGATATTTAACTTTATTATATATGATGTAAAAGGGTATGATAACGGCGCTTCCAAATGACTAGTCAAAAATAAAGAAATAATACAGAACTAATTAAAAAAATGCTTTTTAATTCAAAAAGTATCAAAAACCCGCTGGGTGTCTCGCAATTAAAAATTAATTGTGTTTCATTTTTAACCGACTTCAAAAAAGGAGGAGGTTCTCAATTCGACGGTTTTTATATTTTTTATTTTTTATGTATGTATTACCATAACTTCGCCAGTTGTTAACAGATTTTTATAATTATTTTTTTACCTGAAAGAAAATAGTTTATGTGTGGTCCCATATAATTTTTACGAAGATCTGGCTAGTAGTTTTTTCATAATCTTGAAAAATATCAATCACCTTTTGGCAAGTAGTCGTTTACCTAGATGACATTGTGTATGGGCTGATTTTTTGTGTAAGTAACGGCACATGATGTAACTAAAAAATCTGAAATAAAAACATTTTATTAAAAAAAATCAAACCGACTTCAAAAAGTAAAAAATAAAACTTTTCGAGTCGGTGCTAGCTAGCTAAGGCCAAAAAAATATATAGTTAATAGAAGTGCAATGTAGAATGCCCTGGTTGGCACCGACCTGGTTTAAGTGCAACCTATGGTTTACCTATGAGAAGAAAAGGTTTCACCAGTTCCACCGGGACTACTTCCACCGTAACTAGTGAGAACAATTGAAATTAGCTACCTAAATAATAAGTACCATACGGCAACCATCTAAATCTCGTTTGGTTTATCAACAGGAGTTCGGTTGCACCTTACTCGGGTCTCTCCCGAAGGCTCATCGGGAGCGCCTGACGCTGGAGCTGCGCGAGATGATCCGGTGTATCAAGCAACACAACGAGTCGGTTGACGAGAGGAAGGCCAAGGAGGTCAACAAATCTGCCAGCATGGTAGAGTTGAATACACCTGAGAAAAGGTAACTGTATAACATATATAATTTAAAATGCGTCTCGAACTAGTGAAGGTAGCAGTCAGCTCCCCATACGTATTCACGTATAGTGCCTTCTGCCTGACGTTAAAAGTTGGAGCACCTGACGCTGGAGCTGCGCGAGATGATCCGGTGTATCAAGCAACACAACGAGTCGGTTGACGAGAGGAAGGTCAAGGTGGTCAACAAATCTGCCAGCATGATCGAGTTGAACACACCTGAGAAAAGGTGAGATTTGTAATAGGTATAATTAATTTTCTTCTTAGTGCCTCTCGGACTGACGGTAGCAGTCAGCTCACTGTCTTCACGTCTAGTGGCTTTTGCCTGACGGAAAATATTGGAGCGACTGACAGTGGAACTGCGCGAGATGATCCGACACGTTGTGTTGCTTGATCCGTATCAAGTAACACAACGTGTCGGTCGACGAGAGGAAGACCAAGGAGGTCAAATCTCAAAATCAGCAAGCTTTATTTAAAAAAAAGTAATAGATAGGTATATAGACGTATCTTATCGTAAGATGTATCTTTTAGTTAAGGTCTAAAAGCCTGAAACACAGGATCACCTAGTTCAGGCATAATATAAATATAATTACCATAAGACACCTTTTTTTTTCTTAATGTACTTTTAAATGATCATAGGTAAGAAGAATTTTATATTTGTAGAAATATAAAAAACTTGATGTTTATGTTTAGGTACTAACATATTTTGTAAGTTTGTATGCCCATAATAACAAACTATGTATATGAAGTTATTGAATAAATGATTTTATTATTATTATTATTATAGAAAATGTTTATATCACAAATACTTACATGTACATTAACAGGTATTTCATTTGAATAATAAATGATTCCTTTAACTTTGGTACATACCGAGAATACGTTCCCCGTAAAAAACCGGGAAGTTCGCCGGTTGTTCGACGTTGGCATCGTCGTCACCGAGACGAGATGACGCCGCCGAGTTAGCCTGTCCACCGCACTCGTCGCCCGATGAACAAATGTACTGTGAATGGACCTCGACCCACCATGCGGGCACAATGCGAATTGGTGGTTTTATCAACTGCAAATATAGCAGGGACTTAACGTGTTTTCCGAAGCATGAATCAGCTCCAGATATTAAATTGTGTCACCAATCATATGACCGCCAAGAGAGTTGATTAACCGCTACAATCGCAGGCCGGGCGCGCAGACCACTGGGCACTGTGCCACCAAAGCTCTTTAAGTTGCTCTAGTGTCATATTTTTTCCAGACTATTCCAACCGAAGGTGGACACGCCCGGAATGTACCGATCGCTGGACACTCTGACCGCAGTCAAGGTCATTGGGGAACAGCCTTTACCTGCGCCAGGTCCTCTGACTAAGCGTCTCGTTGAAGAAACGTATATTAACGACGACAATGGTAAAAAGGTTTGTGATCCACATCAAATGATTACCTAAACATGATAAGTCAAGGACCCACCTTCAAACTATTTTACACGAGGGTCTGTTACTTGATAAAAGTCATTGGAAAGACGTTATTGTCACGAGTTATATTATATAAATAGGTATATAGGGAAGACAGAAATACTTACTATTGATGTACTGCCCTAAACATTCTATGAAACTTGTTATCTTTCGTGTACTTGCTCGATAAGTTCAGGCCAGATTTCATAGAATTAGTCTTTGGAGGTCTTGAACTTGGACTCCAAATGCTAGACTAATATCAAATATCATTTACAGACAATGTGTGGTCGACAAAGTACATACACGTTGTCTTCAACGCCGCCAGGAAGCGCGAGACGACGCAACAAAACATCGAGGTAAGAATACAAAAAAAAAAATATGATTACTAACTCAATTCATCCAAACTGCAAATACAAATAATTTTATTTGCAGTTTCGCACCTTGAACGCGAGCTATTATTTTATAATGTGACGACGAATCTCTCGAGCGCGGGTGAGCCATGCTTGTGTGTGTAAATTGCACATGCACGCTGTCTTTGCGTGCGTAAGCTCAGGAGCGTTGGCCTGGCTGGATTGCTACGCTCACACCAGCGTACGTCTCCATACACATTATGGTCACTAGGGTCACCCGTGCTCGCGAGATAAAATATCTGTATGAATTTAGGGGCATTGCCGCATAGTGGAAGTGAAGTCACACGATCCAAAAGATCTATGTAGCTCGCATTCTATAATATTTTTTGCATCTCTTTTAGCCTGGAGGCTTCTCTAGCAATAAATTGACAATCCATATTCCATTTCATACCTATTAATCGTTTTAAATTTGATTTCAGTCCAATACAAAATCAGCAGAACACGTTGCTAGAACATCTAATAGAAGCCGAGAAAGTGGCAGAGAATCTGCGAAATAAACTTGCGTTTGTCATAAGAAATTACGCGGACGACGGAAGGGATGATTCTTCAATGTCGTCATTAGCTTTAGATGTTTCGAAAATATCTGTTGTTAAGGTAAGTACTAATCTGTGTACAGTCGGTTAACTTCCCGGTTGTCCAGTAGAGTTTTCTTAGGTAGGTTTATTTAAAAAAGTAATCGATTTCAAGAAAACGTTTATATCCCAACTAATAGAACATTAATAGGTATTTCATTTGAATAATACATTATTTCTTTAAACGTAGTACTTTTCGAGAATACGTTTCCCAAAAAACTCAACTGGCCAACGGGGAAGTTCCCCGATTGAACCGTAGCCAGCGCAGCAAACTCCATCCGGTCTCGTGTCTCCCTCCCTTGGCGGCTATAAGCTACGCCGTCGGTTCACAAACCCTGAAACCCTACAGCGGGATACCTTGTAACGAGATAAATTGGAAAGAAACTTGGGCTGTTTTTTCTCCCTATCTTAATATTACGTACATACAAAGTCATCAACCCCTCTATGTGAGTTTTTCAATTTTATATGAGGTAGTACTGCTTCTTTCTGCCTAATAGAGGCGCTGCTGTACAGATTCTCATACAAAATTATTTTGAAAAAGAAACTCATGGTCGAGTGGCAGGATTTTTAGCAAGCTTTATATAATATTGACCTTGACCGCCCTTATCGTGTATACATGCACGCAATAAGAACGATTTTTGTAGTGAAACTGTTTGCTTTTCGTCGTTTTTACAGTCCATTTTGCAGAAATCAAAATCCTGAAGATCGAGCAGACGACGGATCATGATTCATTCATGATGTAACTAAGTAATTGTTAGTTTGAACTAATCCGCATATATATCCCTTTCCCCTCTACTAAGAGTCCTCTACTAACACAGGCCTTATGCAAGGTCAACGAAGATCGATCATGGCGGGCGACACCATGGGGTCCAATTGCGAGTTGCATTGTGTGTGTCTCAAATCGTTGAGTGCGAAATAACGACTGAAAACACAGCCGTGACCAACGGTTTAAACTGAGTAAAATTTTCAGAGCCAACCCAATATACCTTTATTCATATTTTAGGGAGAACCAGCGAAATCCCAATTTGCATCTAGTCCCAATTTGTCGGGATTGGGAGCAGTGCATGAAGATTTAGCTAAAAGCCGGCTGAAACGATTCGAGAGTGCGTCGACGTCGAATTTAGTTAAAAAAGACACTGCAAACGAGAAACCGTCGCGACTTCGACGAATTTCCCCTAACATATTCAGGTTGAAGAAGGATACTGTAAAGTCTGAAAAGCCGAAAGTTCCCGACAGTAAGGGCAGCAAATTGAACAGTAAGTAATTAAACTAGATACGTAAAGAATACTACATTATTTTATATCTTTGGTATGGATTTTGGCCGTATGTCGACATCTAATCCTGTGCAAAGGACCAATATATGCATATGTGGGACCAAAAATATGTGGGACCAAAGGGAAAAACAAGGCACAAGCACCTCAAAATATTTATTTTGGTCATCCACCCAATGGCCGATCATACAGAACAGAGCCTCAACTACTTTTCGAATTATCATAACTATAAATTACAGAATCTATCAACATCGGCCATTGTTTAATTAAATATTTGTCTACAGGTTTGTTCCGGCCTAAAATAGTAACACCCGTTATTCGACCATTAGAACCTAGTCCCAATATGAGTGTCAGTAAAAAGAAGTTCAATCACGTTAAGTCTACTATACCGAGACCCTCATCTGTGAAAAAGGATTAAACAATACCAGCCTGTGATTAGTTTATACTAATATTATAAAGAGGAAAGATTTTTGTTTATTTGTTTGTATTGAATAGGCTCCGAAACTACTGAATGGATTTGGATGAAATTTAGTACACAGATAGTATAGCCTGGTTTTGAACATAGGATACTTTTTATCCCGATATTCCGACGGGGACGGGAACTACTGAGTGAAACCGCGAGGGGCCGCTTGTTGTAAATAAAGAAGATAAAATCGTTTTTAAGTGTGCATGCGACAAATTCAGTAGCTCTGGCAGCCGCGACGAACCTTGTTTGAATTATTTAATAAATTATGTTCTTATACTTACTTTTATCTTTGAATTTCATAAACCTACCTATATTATGGTCGCTAACTATGGGTCTGATAAGAAAGCTCAAGGTCACCCAGCGTGCAATGGAGAGAGCTATGCTCGCCGTATCCCTACGTGATCGAATCAGAATTGCTCAGCTAAAGTGGCAGTGGGCGGGACACAGCGAGAAGAACCGATGGCCGTTGGGGTGGGAAGTTTTTGAATGGCGACCGCGCACAGGACGACCCTCCGTGGGTAGGCTGCCGACAAGGTGGACCGACGATCTGGTGAAGGTCGCGGGAAGCCGCTGGATGCGGACAGCGCTGGACCGATCGTTGTGGAGAACCTTGGGGGAGGCCTATACACAGCAGTGGGTTTATGTGGCTGAGACGACGACCTATAATATAAAGTATCGTTTTACGTGTTAGTCTCATGACTTCCTCAGCTAAAATGAATAATCTGACGTAGTGATAAGTACAAGGTAGTTATTGTGCTACAGCTACTAGTGTAACAAATAAATGTTAGGATTTTTTAATGCTATTTTTATACTTATGATAAATTTTAAATAGAAAAATATTGGAAAAAATCAACTCGGCCACAAGTCAATTACCCCCATCCCATCTGAGAATTGACTTGTGACAGAGTGGATTTTTTCCTATACTTTTCTATTTAAAAATTATCATAAATGTTTGGCTATCAATTAAACACAAATATTAATTAAATTATATATTAGAGATCTGATATCTTATATATAAACATAGGAATTATACTGAAATATTGTCACAATTGCAGTTAATCGTTTATCTCAATTACGATTCAGTTATGTCAGAATTTGAGGCAGTTATTAACAGCTTTTCAACTTCCTTCTCTAGACTAGAATTTTGTTTGCTGGCAGATTGTATTCTCTTCTTTGCTCTTGATCTTGATGATTTGCTTAAGCTGTTGTCTTTGTCTTTTCTATCAGATTTCAAGCCGTCCTGACTATCACCTGCCTGCTTTGCTAACATAACACTTTCCGTTAACCCCTTGCTGCATAGATTACTTTTCTGAGAAGTGTGGGAGGTGCGCAGGTGTCTTCTTTTTCTGGTTTTCTTGTTATCAAACTCTTCCGAACTATTTGAATGTGCATCAGAATTAGCCTCTTGTTCTAATCTATCGTTTATTTCTTTTTCTTGACTTTTTTTCGTCAGTTCTTTCAAAGTAAATTTATTACTTTTCAGATCCTGCTTTCTTTCTTTTTTAGCTAACTTCAGACATATTGTAGCTTTTGGATATCCTGTAAATTGTTGATAACAATCGCCTTTATCTAAAGACGTGAAACTATTAAAGAATTTCCGAGGATGTATATCCTCACTGGTATCATTTAATAACACATATGCTTTCTTTAAAAATAGCTTTTTGTCAATGGGGTTTTGTATGTGGAAAAAGGTATTGATTTGCTCAAGATTGGTTATTTTTTTTATTGCATTTCTTTGAACAATATTGTAAGATACGACAGCCATTAAAATAAAAGCCGCTTCATTGCTAAGTATGTGGTCCCACAGGATAAGCCATTCAGAGCAAGTGAGCACTTCACTAAAAGCAGTCTCTAGTATTTTTAAGGCATAGGTTTGGCTTGTTATTCCTGCCTCACAGTAATAGTTTAGGAGATGCTGGTCATGTTCTGCTAGAATATTTTCTGTCATAGCCAATATACTTATTGGAGGAAATGGTGCATACTCAAACCAAAGTTGGCAATAATTCAATAGAATAGTGGCAACGCACTCAAATAAAAGAAGTGGATCTTTTTGCAGCACTTTTACAAATGGAAACACAAATTCTGGTAAAAATTTCATTACAGCAAATAAAGGGCACCAATGAGCAAGGCATGATAATAGCCTCTTTAAATTCTTAAGTGTAGCTGAATTGTGTATGGTAAATTGTTTTTCAATATCTTTGTATGATGCATGGATACCTTTTTCAACTAATGCTGCATATGCCACTTTGTTTTTGGGTGTATTCAAAAGAGATCTCCATATTGCTGATCTAAACTTATCAGGATATTCTCCATATTGCATCAATATTCTTCTTAGTCTAGCGCTATCCAAACAACTCTTCATTTTCTGCTCCACTTGAATCTTGGATAGAGACAAGTTCCTAGAGACACTTCTATGTGATGATGAGCAAGGAGTCTCTTCTTTCACTGGAACTGCTTTGGCACCTTGAGCCATATCAAGTACATGAGCAGTGTTGTATATATTTACTTCTCCTAGTTGTAATATACACAGGAAATACTTACCAGTTGGACTAACAGTGAACTTTCGAATGCCTGATGATTCAGGGGATATTGTGTGTATGACAGTAATTGATTCTAAGTCTAGTAAGTTCAGTGTACAATCACTGCTTAGAATGGCAAGAATTTTGTTAGCACCACCATCAAATACTTGTGGGATAAAAGCTATTTGTTGTGCTCCAGATATGTCTAATTTGGACAAGTTGATAGACTTCAGAGCTTTCCAAGTGTCCATGCTAAACAGTATTAATGTCGGGGAGAGTCCAGCCATAGCCATGGCTCTGCCATTCATGGTAAATGCAATACTTTTCATATGTTTTAGTTCACTTGGTATTATTTGCTTCACGGATTTCATGTTCTCGTGCTTCCATATTTGAACGGTGTCGTTTTGGAAACAAGCAACTAGGTAATCACCTCCAGGCATGAACATAATTTGTTGTATCTGAGCTCCTAAATAAGTATTTAGAGTAAAGTACTTAGTGTAATTACGGAGTTCCCACAGGATAGCTTCGACAGGACTGGCAGTCAGTAAATTATTAATTTTGCTGTTAGAGAAGGAAATGTGCTTGACTGGTGCTGTGTGACCTGTCAATTTAAGTGATATATGGCCAGTTTCCACGTCCAGGAAACAAATTTCAAAGTTCTTGGAGTTTGCTACGACTAATGTGTTCAGTTTGTTGGGAAAGAAGTGGAGTGCGTTGGAGGGGCCGACACCGGGGAGTTTCCAAAATTTAAGGTCTGTGAAGTCAAGAACAAACAAATTGCCGGCGTTGTCCGCGCATGCCAGCTTCTCCTGGCTGTCGTCGAAAGTGCCCGTCGAAAATCGTATCCTCCGAGTTTCCCCGTTGGACCCACGAATCGTGTGATGAAGCTGCAGAATAACTCCATCCTTGGGTTTCGATTTAAGTTTGATGTCGAATTTTTCAAAATTTTCTTTATCACTACGCTTTTCTTGTGCCATTTACAAACAATAATACTATTTCAGTAACGTTTCACAGCATCATTAGCTTCTTTACGCTATAGAATCACAAATTTTTAACAATTTATTTTAAAATTTGGCGGAGGTCGAGCTTTCAAAACAAATGTCAAACAACAACATTCAAAACAAAGATCTGTCAAAGCTTTGACTAAATGTCAATGTCGTCAAGGCAGTACACAGGGCCCGTATTCACTATGACCACTTTCCGATTCCTTGCTCAAACCACCCAAATGTCGTATTTGGTTTCGACATTTTCAAAATTCGTTTTCTCTTTAACACTTACAAATTTTAAAGTCCTTTTCCTTATTTATTAATTATACAATTTGTGACTGTCATGTACTTATACAATAACTCTATAATTTGTAAGTATCACGGAGAAAATGAATTTTGAAAATGTCAAAACCAAGTAAGACATTGGCGTGGTTTGAGCAAGGAATCGCTATGTGATCATAGTGAATAAGGGCCCAGGTAAGACAATACCTACAATGTAATTGTTTTAATTTTGTCACAGTAAAAAAATACAGAGACACAGCCTACCAGCAAAGAATCTACTAAGCTACTGGCTGTCCGACAAAATATGTTAGTGAATTGAAACCCTCCCCAAGCTAATGTAATAAATCAATGCATTTAATTTCCCCTACTTTCAAAACTGTAACTTTACCCCTGTCTGCCCACATGGCGAGCCCTGTGTTTTTTATGCCAGCAATCCCAATACTTGTCAGTATTCGCTTTACTTAACTATTAAAATATAGGTATGGTATTATCGTAAAGTAAGTATAAAAAGTATTTAGTATAAAAGCGACATAATTGTAAGCTTCGCGCGGAGGTAAATACGTCGTACACACACTATACAATTTTATCTCACTTAGCCGAAGTACGACTTTGACGTTCATTGATTTTTTACACTCACACCAATCAGCCTATCCCCATAGTAACCACTTGGTGTTTGTGATATGGAATATAGTGTCAGATGGAAATATCAGTCTATCTGTCTAATTAGGTATACAAGATACGTAATTGACCACCTGTTTGACGCTGGGGTACGTATACCGGCCTTTTACGCAAGAGATCCCGGGTTCAATTCTCGGATAACACAAATATTTGTTAAGTGTTTATTAATGTAATTAAAATAAAAATGTAAACCAAAAAATACCAAATAATAAAACCTCATAAGTAATTATATTTCGAAGACGGTTTCTGTTGTAATTACTAATTACAACAGAAACCGTCTTCGAAATATACTTTTTGTAGTCGGTGCTAGCTAGAACGCAAAAAAACTGAACGTAGGCACACCTATAAGCTGCGAACATAATAAGTAGAAGTGCAATGTACTCGTAGAATGCACCATTGATGCCCTGGCTGGCACCGAGTCCAAAAAGTGTATTTTGAAGACGGTTTCTGTTGTAATTATGGGGTTTTATTATTTGGTATTTTTTGGTTTTCATTTTTATATTTTATTATTTCAAGTTTTTTTTTTTGTTTTTTTTTTTCCATTTTTTTCTGTTAGATAAGCTCAGTACTTTTTACTATGTGCATCGTGAGGAACATAATTGCTAAGGAACTATTATGAAGTTATTGTAACGCACCCGTGAGATACTTAGTATTTATTAATTCCGATGACGTTCATCATCTGTTCCACTCCACCATATGGTGCTTTCCGGAAGCAAATGCACGAGATAAGACCGAAATCGATATAGGTGTGCTTATAATATTTGAAGAGTTCCCTCGATTTCTCCAAGATCCCATCATCATATCCTGTCTCGACGACAATGAAACCAACTTTAAAGTATACCCTTTCAAACAAAAAAAGAATTATTTAAATCGGTTCAGAAATGACCGAGTACTGAGGTAACAAACTTAAAAAACATATAATCGAATTGATAACCTCCACCTTTTCTTTTAAATCGGTTAAAAGGTATATAAGTAGGTAAGTGACGTTTATTAATTTTAATAGTCTATGCTCGTATTCTTCATACAAACATTTGCCTCTACGGGTTTCAAAGATCGACCCAGGGCTTTAGAGATGACACCTTTAAAACCGGTGTACCTTCGGACAAAGACTAAACGGTACCAATGCAACAACATTTTTAGGGGTAGAAGCAACAAATTGATAAAATATGCCATAAAATAAAGAAATTTGTCTATGCCTTGTATAAATTAACCAAAGTAGCCTCAAAAAACAGTGCCCTAACAGCATACTATGATTATATAGAGTCTATTCTACGGTATACGGTAGTATTATCGTTTGGGGAAATAGCACTGATATGCAAAGAACATTTATCGCACAGAAAAATGCATCAGAGCAATATGCTTGTTTCGTCCTTAAACATTTTACCTCAGCCTTGTTTGTACATTTACGAAATTTCTAAATTTGTCAAGCTAAACAGTCAGTACTTTAAAATGGCTAAAGATATCTATCCTAGAAACACTAGGAACGGAAATAGGTTGGTGACCATTATTCCCAGAAGTACTCGTTTTAAACTGCTACTGGATGTGCATTGTCATCTACAATCAACTACCTGAAAGCATAAAGGAACTTAACATTACGAGATTCTTAACTAGTTTATATAAATGGCTTCTTTTACACACCTTTTATACAGTACAAAACTTTTTAGAGCACCATCATTGTAACGCTTGTAGTCTTAAAAGGTTGCGCATTACTTTGACTTCCTTTCGAGATTTATGAATGTTATTTTTAATGTTAATGTTTGACTATCTATAATTTGCGCCTTTTTTTTTGACATATTTATATATTTTTTTCTTTTTCTTCTTTTTATTTTTTATTGTACATGACTTGCATCCATAGTTTGACATCCATAATGTTTTGATAAATTTTAATTATTCGCAATTTGACATGTTAAGAATTTATATAGTCACCTCTTAAATGTATATTTTTTTTAAATTAATTATAATTTACATGCCACCGTTGTTGGCTGAATGAGAGGCGCCTTTTTATAGAATAACAACTGTAATGTACGTCAGTCAATTGCAAATAAAAGTATTATATTCTATGCTAATCTATTCGTACATACTGGCGTAGGTGAGAAATTATAATTATCGAAATCAAATTCTGTTACATGCTGGGTTATTATTCACTTTCATTTCTTTCTTTGCGAGAATAAATAAATATTTGCATACAATCACACCAATTATCTAGACCACGTTAAGTTTCATGAAAAACTTGTGTTATGGATACCATACAAACGTCTATACGTTAGACGCTAGCGAGGATCGTTGACAAAACTCGTAATAGAACTACCTTGGACGGTTAAGGGCCGGTTTCAATAATCTATCCCTAACAAGAGGTAGGCCTATCTTGGTTATGTTACTTAGCAGCCGCTGTTATTTTAGGTTATTTTGGGATAATTAACAAAAATATCTAGGCAACAAAGCTCTAGTAAGCCTGTCTCTTACTGAGGATAGGTTATTGAAACCAACCGTAATTCGTCCAAGAGAACTACAGATAACGGATAAACGTACTTTGATACTTTTTTTTTGTAAATACATACTTAATAATACATATTAAACACCCAGACCAAGACAAATAGATATTTTCATGCACACAAATATTTGTCCGGGGATCGAACCCGGGACCTCTGACGCAGAAGGCGGGTTTAGTACTCCTGCGCCAAACAGGTCGTCAGAATGTAGGTAATGTACTTTTCTGGGGCCGAATCACCCGGGTCGAATGTATAGTACAGCCCGGGCTGTCCTCCGGACCCACCGCAACCCGGACCAAGAGGAGGTAGCATTGAGAGGCCGGGGTCAGCTCCCCTTGCTAAACCAAAATTATTTGAAATTAAAGCATATTTTCTGTACTTTCGATGTTATTCGGATTAAGACATTATTGATGTAGGTTCTCATTAATCCAATACTTACCCAATTAAATATAAATGCGAATTGTAGTTTTGTATGAAAAAATGTAATTGGCAATATTGGCGTAATTTTTTTATTGCGTAGATATTTTGTTTTTTTTTTAATTAGAAGCCTAGATTAATACCGTCTTAATCTAAATAACGATACAAGTACAGTCAATCATGCTCAAATTTTATTTATTTTTGTATGACGTATGTATGGGGTCGGGTCGGCATCCCCACCGCCTAACGGTATAGTTTGTGCTATCGCTATAGCTATCAAACTTCTAACTCTCATAAATTCCTTCAACGATAGGGTTTTTGTCTAATTTCTACATATGTTTATTCATCTATTGGATTCATTATTGCATTTTAGTATGAAAGTGATAGCGTCAGCGAGAGCCCTTGTAGGGGGTTTGAAAAATTGATAGCTATAGCGATAGCACAAGCTACAACAACAGCTTTATTATTTATGTAATAAAATATGTGTTGTTTTCATATCATTAGTTAAATACTTAAGTAATAAATCGCCAGGCTGCAAAAAAAGAGTGATTACAAATAAGACATGAAAAAGTCAGTAAGTGTGATATGTAGTTTGATTGCTACGCGTTGATTGATAAACATTTGAGTTTGTGACGGGGCTCCTAGTCCGGCAGCACTCGAGTCGCCGGAACGTCGGAACCGCCGCACTCGTTTAATAAATAAAAGAAACGGTTCCGGGAGACTTGTTTTATTCTAATGAAAATAAGGAACTGAAACAATATAAAATACAAAGATATAGAAAATTATAAATACTGAATCTAAATAACGAGTAAAAAAGTAGGTGTGCTTACCCCGTGTATCGGGTTCCTGATGTATTAGAAAAATATAAATTATTTACCCAAATTTTAAAAACGTACCGTTCAGGTAGCTGGTTTCTGTATGATTACGTCAAAATGAGCCGAAAAGGAATCGTGGAACGGAGAAAATTTGAATTTAGACAGAACAGATAAAAATATAATTTGATTACCATAAAGTGAGACTACGGAGTTTCTAGCCATTATAGAGGTTTCATCCATCCATAAGGCTAGAACGAAATGGCATCGTTACAAGTTTATTTAATAATACAACTTTTTCGATTTTTTTACGCGCAACTTCTTTACACTTTAAAGAAAATAAGTAGCTACTTACGTACACGTTATTTTACATCTAAAGTGTAAATAAATTGCGCGTTAAAAATCCAGATAAGTTGTTTTATTCATTGAATAGTGCTCGCCATCAAGATGTGCTCGTTTGAGTTTACATATTTAGATAAAACTTTCCAAGCTAGTTTGGATACCAAAACTGTTATTAAAATCGCGTTAGTAATTCACAATGTTAAATTTACCTTCACTTGGGGCCACTTAAGTATTTATCGAGTCCAGGCGAAGCGTGATAAATAAAAATAGAACATCGGTTACGGCTTATGACCCCGATTATTTTCAGTCGCGCTGCATTTTCTCCGCAAACAGATCCGTTTTTTTCACCTCTCGAGGGAAATGCGAGTTAATTTGACGTTAAGTGATTACGATTACTGTCCCGGTGGCCGGCGCCCGCGCAGTGTCTGTGCAGACGCGAAGCGCGCTCCCGCGCTCTGCGACAATTAATCAAAGTGACCGTTATTTTGGCGCGCATTTCAAAATGTAACGGCACGATTACAAATGAAAATCAGCCTAATCGGAAATATCATCGCTGACTTTTCCTAGGAAAGTTGGACGCATGAAAAACGAGACAACAACAGCGTGCCGCAGATTATTCAATATCAAGCGCACGGTACGGGAAATCGTCGATTAAATCACGCCGGAATACCTCGCTAACGAACCGTTCGCGGCTTAATAGCGACAGTAAAATGAGTTAGTTTTCTCTGAGATTCCTGGGCCGTTTGGTCCGGTGAGTGGCGGAGTCGGGCACATGCCGACGTATCGGCTTGTGGAGAGCGCTGGCGCCGTGAGCCGTGTCCTGCGGGCCGTAAAGATGTGTTTCCTAAACGTGCTGCGTCTGCACGTGTCTCAAAGCCAGCGGCAGAAGAGGTTATACAAGCAGTATATGGAGCAGCTGGCTGGGGCTTACGTGGAGAGATGTACGGATCTGAACACTGGATACTGGGATCCACGATACCGATACAGGGGTCCTTCCCCTGACTGGCGTTACTCGTTGTCCTGTGACGAGAGTTATTATCAAGAGGGGGAGAGGTCGTACTGTGACTCGGAGTGCACGGATAGCGGGAGGTGCTCGTCTCCGTGCTGCTCAGAGGTCATCTTCAATGGCGGACAGCACTTCAGCGGCAAGAGGGCCTCCAGCCATCATGTGTGTCGCCGATTCCCCATCTGCTACCCTGGAAACTTTGGGTGAGTAACATAAGCATGTAAATATTTTTATAGCATATATAACGATAATACCCATGAGTTGTCGTTTGTTATGTGTTTACAAAAACATTAACTCATCGAGCAACAACAAATACCAAATTATTATATAGTATTCATAGCACTTCATAATACTCGTAACACGGGAATTTTCTATTATTTTGATTTTTATTTAGGCGCAAAAGTTGTAAAGGGCTTAAATATCGTTGTCATATCATCTGAAAATAAGTATCATATCATAACATTGCAAATTATTATAACCCTAGTCAATTTTTTTTTATGCCAACTATACTTTGACCAAAGAACTTATAAATGAAACGCCGTAATGCTAAGTAAATGGTAGCAATTTCTCGCAATTTCGTACCATAAATGCTCTATAAAAAGCAAGTAGGTATGTAACTTGGCATTTTCGTTCTTAGTAGGTAAGTATGGGAACTAAGCTTACCAGATGAATGGTAAAATGATATAAGATATGATATAATAATAATACTATCTAGTGTAATGGGAAAATTAACCATTAATCTTATGTAAACGAAATTACTTCTTTTATAATGAAAGTGTAATTTAATTAATTATCTTTTTTGTTAAGATTATTAATTTAACCCTTAAATCGTCACCCATAGATGCATTGAGATTTTAGTGATTAAAATGGATGTTTTGCAATCGTGTATAATACAAAGAAGAAAAACACATTTTTTTGTTTATTATCGTCTATATTTCAAATTTTACACGGACATTGCCAATTACTCTTAACAAATCACAATATTGACCATGTCCCATGTGACTGACATTGCCAATTAAAACTGTAAACATTATAATGTTTGAAATTATATTAAGATCTTGTTTCAAGCAATAATCTTAAATAACTAAAGTACCGACATCGTGGCACAACGCTATAATATCCTTGATCTATAAAAAAGGCATCAAGAAGCTGAAAAACTACAAACAAATGGCCTGCGCAGATGACGGACATTGAAGGACTTTTTGTCCGCGACACGACCTTATTACTAAGAACATAAAGTTGAATAAATAACGAGGACTATCGCGTACTTTTTCCAATATTTTTCTATTTAAAATTTACCATAAGTATAAAAATAGCATTGAAAAATGCAAAAATTACAAAATCATAAATAAAGTAAGTTATAAAATAAAGTACAGATGATTGACAGAACAAAATGATTTTAAAAAAGCGTGTTCTTCATATTTTAAATTTACTTCTGCTTTGTTATATTATAAATAACTAGAGGCCGGGCGCGGTTTCACTCGCGTGGTTCCCGTTCCCGTGGGAATTTTGGGATCATTTATAGCCTTAGTTACTACTTGGGGTCTAAGGATTCTCTATACCGAATTTCGTCAAAATCGGTTTAGTAGTTTTTGAGTTTATTCGTTCCATACAAAAATACAAATCTTTCCTCTTTATAATATTAGTATAGATATTAGTATAGATTATATAGTATAGATGTTCATACAACTCGTTAGTCATTTCCTTAAATATGTTGATTGTGCAATAAGAAGAAGCAGCACCTTGAAATTAAGTCTGTAATCAGTCGTCATTAAAAAAATATATATTTTTATTTACACGTTACCTACAAGGATTCGATCGAAGTATTAGATTTTTATTGGCTGTCTGTTCTGTAGCCAGTCCCTGCATGAACAATGGTAGTTCTAACTTCTAATTTATAAGCATGATTTTTCCAAACGACTTGATTGAAACTGGATAATCAGAAAACCCCCAACTCGTTCGGTACCATTTCAAATTCATACTGACGACGCCTGTTTTGTTTAATTGATGCGTTATTACGACTCTATAGAGTGGTGTTTCATAGAGCGAGCCCTGTTAAATGACGTATCAATGAAAGGTACACATAAATCCTCAATAACCTCCGTCAGAAGGCCTAGTTTGAGTTTGTAAATATCCAAAGGTTACCATCGCGTTAGAGTAAAATTTCTACCCACGAAGCGTCGTCCGGTGTGCGGTCGCCATTCCAGAACCTTTTCGCCTCAACGGCCATCGGTTCCTCTCGCTATGAGTCCCGCCACACACTTTAGCTGAGCAATCCTTCGAGCGATGTCGGTTTTTTAGTCCTCTTACGGATCTCCTCATTTCTGATTCAATCTCGTAGGGAAACTCCAAGCATTCGTTACTAGTGAAAATTTCACGAAAACTTAGAAAATCTCCATATCTCTCGTCACGAAGGTCGTAGAGCTTTTGAACGACGTAAATATTAATTAAAATTATGCTTAATGGTATAGCCTAGCTAGGAAACAAACATGTTACATTAGTAGTTTACTTTAAAGATAAGAAATAATCATGGGTTCTATTCTTCAACTGATTTACGAGTATAAATTAAATTAACTTTAAGTTACCTATACCGATTTATCAATGTCGCTTAATAATAGAGGTTAGGGTTTTTCAGTATTTGATTTTAATGTTATGAAATAATATTTTTTTGTATTCTTACATTACCTTTTATTATTATTATTTTTAAGTGAGGTGAAAGCTTTTACGCATACCAAACAGGTTATGCTGGACTCACTTGACGCCTCCCGGCCCCCCATCCGGCCTCAGAAGGCTCCATGGAAGGCCGGGAGGAGGTACTATCCGCTCAACCCCTCACTACTTGCTCTCTCACCGCCGTAGGGTCCTGGGGGACCGTGGTGTCAATCGCCCCTTTGACCCAGCGGCCGGCCCGTTTTCGGGGCCTTCTCGCGGCTAAGAGATGGCCTAGCAAGTGTGGCCATCTCTCCAACCCACTATAATGGAATTAGGTGGGCAAACTGCCGCCTCCTTCTTCCCATCCATCTGCGTCGGAGCCGATTCTTACATTACCTACCCATGATTTGAATAGTAGGTAAGTTAACTAGATGTCCACGGTAATAGTAAAGAGTTTTCGTCAGCCCAAACTCAATGTATCTTAAGGTAATGAATTTATTATAATGCTATGCGCATATCTATATTGTTTGTGTGATTATTTTTGAAATAAGCGAGTATAAGACAAAACAGTTTATGTAAGTTAAGCGCAAGAATTTCTCAAAAAACACTTTCCTTATGTTGATTTATACTGTTACGTTTAAATCTGTTATAATAATTATTTCATAGTAACGTCACATTGCGTAATTTGGTTTTTGTTATTTTTGCAGAACTTTATATTTATAAAGGTCTCTGAGCTAATTATTAGTTCCTGAGTTAACATATTATAAGTAACTTTAAGTAAGACCGCTTTACCGTAAATCTTAGAAGTAAGGTAAGATTCAGCCCGTAGGCAGTATTTATTATTCGCCAATTCAAGTAATAAATAATTGCATACAAACACACCAATAAAGTATCATACGAACTTGTGTTATGGATACTAGATAACGGATATACGTGCCGATTTCCACGCGAAAATATGTAGATAACGGATAAAATTTATACATAAATACTTTTCTTTGTAAATACAAACAAATTATACATATTAAACACCCAGACCAAGACAAATAGACATGTTCATGCACACAAATATTTGTCTTGTCCGGGGATCGAACCCGGGACCTCTGGCGCAGAAGGCGGGCTTAGTACCCCTGGTCGTCATAATACATCAAATACGTCTATTATTTATACAATTTGTACAATTAGATGGATTTAAATAACACAATGACATAAAATCTAATGAAACACGCTGTGGCAAGTCAGTTTTTTAATTTTTTATTTAAAACAAAGTTAAATAACATTCCATGCATTCGGGGCGAAGCACAATGAAATTATCCATAACAATGTTCCTCTTTAAATATTTTTATTATAACAATAAAATATACATAGTTGTTTATGTTTACTCAAAACCATTTGTAGTAATCATCACTACGAACAAATTTTTGGATTGAAACAACCCTGAAATGGTGAACCACAGCATTTTCATACATTGAAATAAAACAACTATTCCGGATATTAAACGGGCTATATTTCACGAACTAAGATATAATTGTCCGTATTTTTAGCTTTTTAGAGGTTTTTTAATTTTTGCCGACGAAGATGTCCGTAAGTTTCATACATTTTCTGAATGTAACAGCTCTTTTTATTTTCGCGATTTCAGGGTGTTTTCGAAGGAGAATTGGACCTAGATTAAGAGAAACCGTCTTGTCGTCACACTTCAAACCCCAAGAATATGTAACAACTTTCAAATCCAAATCTTTATTTAGTTCATTCAAGCGGAGAGGAGTGGAGCTTTCATATATTGACTAAAGAACTGACGATGACGTGTCAAATGTAGGAAAACTGTGTTTTTTCTATTTGAAAAGATAAGCGGCCTTAAGGTTAGCCTTAAATTATTTATTTCAACAATGCAGACTATAATCTTCTCGTATTGATGTTATGTTTCTGTAATGGCACCTCTTAACATTTTCTCGCAATCAATATTCATTTGTGCAGCGCATCGTGCAATAGACACGCTCGGTTGAGCAAATGCAACTTCTTGCCACAAAGGTTAATATACTTACTCTATGGTGAACACATGAAGTGTCACAGATAACGTAATCGTATAAAATAAAGCTAGACCTTTTGATCTCAGCAGATTTTAATATTAGGTAGTTAGATGCTGATGGTACTATTAAGGTTACATAAGAGTCAATATCGTTGCTAATAACATTCGGTATGATCAGAATTATTTTAATTAAGTATTATTGTAGATACCTACTTGCATTTTTTTATCAGGTGCGGCAAAAATACTTTGGTAACTCCTAATATTAGTAGTCCTAGTTTGAAATCTTGAAGTGCTTACTTATAGTGTCAGATACTGGATGGTATTATGACGTATTGTTAGAGAATATTTTTTTTTACTCTTGACTTTTTTTACCGGGTTCGAATCTGAACTGGTAGATTATGTTCATCAAATAGTACTGCTTTAATAGACGTGCTCAGGTGGACTCACTGTACACGGAATTTTCGAAGGCGTTTGACAGGGCTGATCATCACATGCTTTGCGCCAAAATGCATCATCTCGGCATCCACGGCAATCTTCTTCGATGTGGAATCCTTAACTTGTATCTGTATCACCTACGCTGATGATTTGAAAATATACCACGATATCTCAAGTATTGATGACTGCGCCTTATTACAATCTAATATTGATCGGTTGCACAGATGGTGTTGTATTAACAATATGACTTTGAATTTTGGAGAAGTGTCACTTTATAACGTTCACAAGAAATAAGTCTACCCATATAATATTAACAACGTGATTTTGTCTGGTCAATCCACAGTAAAAGATCTCGGTGTGGTATTGGATTCCAAGTATGGTTCTATCCACTATGATTATTTAATATCGAGAATTAATAAAACTCTTGGTTTTATTTTCAGAACTATAAAACCATTCCGGAAACCGGAAAGTGTGCTATTGCTTTATTTTGCTCTGATTAGACCATGTTAGAGTATTGTTTCGCAGTGTGGTCGCCTTTACCATATTCATATTGACAAGGTCGAGGCTGTTAAAAGACGGCTTCTTAGGAATTTAAGCTCAACATTTGGGATGAGACGTAAGCTGAACAACTTGAAGATCGCCATTGGGACAAGCCACTCTTCCAATTAGATATGGTGGGCTGGGCTTAAGCACAACCTCTAGTGTCGCACTCCCTGCTTTCCTGTCCTCCGCCTACCGCACCTTCTCACTCATCAGCGAGTTATTAAACTGCCCTACACTCGTTGACGGAGAGGTGGCATGCTTGTCGGATGCCAGATCTGCGTGGAGTGCGTCATTCCTGGACGAGGATTGTCCCTTGGAACTGGAACACCAGAGTGCTTGAGAGTCACCAGCTCTGGTTGCAGCTCACGCAGAGCTTCTGGTTACTTGTCCGGATGACACGGACCGAGCCCGACTGCTAGCAGTCTCTGAAAAAGAATCCGGACATTGGCTCAACGCTCTTTCCTCCCACAACTTAGGTACTATCCTTGATCCCGCTACCATTCGCATCTCCATTTGTTTACGCTTAGGTGCTAAGCTGTGTGAACCTCATCACTGTGCGTATGGCAAAGATGTGGACCAGTTCGGATGCCATGGGCTCACTTGCGTCAAGAGCGACGGTCGCGCCTATCGGCATGGTGCGATGAACGATTTAGTCAAGCGTGCCCTCGGCACTGTTTCGATACGATCATCTCTAGAACCTTGTGGTTTATTCAGGGGATGATGGAAAAGACCCGATGGTGCGACGTTAGTGCCCTGGTGCTTGGGGCGTACCTTGGTATGGGATGCAACCTGTGTAGACACCTTAGGTCATTCCCATATACGTGGTATGTCCTCAAGAGCTGGAGTCGCGGCAGAGCAAGCTCAATTCCTCAAGCGCCGCAAATATGCGTCGCTCTCAGTAAGCCCCGTGTTTGCGGCGCTTGCAGTAGAGACAATGGGCCCTTGGTCGTCTGACACAAGTTTATGAAAGTTATTTCCACAAGACTAGTCCACGCCTCAGGAGACCTGAGAGCTGGTGCCTATCTTGCCCAGCGGCTGAGTCTATCTATTCAGCGGGGCAACAGCGTCAGTGTTCTCGGTACTATGCCACGCGGCTGCGAGTTGGACGGCGTTTTCTTGTTATAGTTAGTATAAGGTAGGGTAGTATGCGTATATGTTTATTATTAATTTATTTGTTTATAAAGAAAATCATCTTTTTAAAATTTAGTAACGTATGCAATTCTATGTCTAATAATAGTACAATATTTATATTTTATTTTATTTTAGTATTTTTAATGGGAGTTTGTAGTCATCTTATAAAATTTTAGTTGTGTTTCGATTTTAAGATAATGCTGTGAACGATTGTTTTTGGGGTGCGAATTTATTTATTATAGTGCATGTAATTTTATAATTTAATGATTAAATTGTATCCTGTTGTTGTGCCAATAAATAAATAAATGTTTGTTTGATGAGTAGGAGTTTGTACTTAACTACCTGAGTCATTGCTGTTTCTTTTTTAACTACAAAAATATCTATGTATCACATGTCTTTCTACCCGTTAACCTAGTATCTCAAGCCTTACAGTGCTTTATTTGGGGCTAGGTTAATAGGTGTGAGTGTAAGAAACAGTTTATTAATTAATATGTATGTATTTATACAGGGTAATTTTAAAAACACTATCCAAGTTTTTAAGTTCGACTCAAAATCAGTAAGTGAACAACTTTTTCCTAGAACCTAGAAACATGGGGTAATACGAGAACTATTTTTGGACTTCCTATACTAAATCCATCACGTGATCAGTGTGATTTGTATGAAGAGTCAAATGTTTCTAGAAGAAAGATTTATATAGGGTAATTTATTCATTTCACTTAAAGATTCTGAGTGGAAATTAAAAATTTGAATACTGTTTTTAAAATTACACTGTACATCGTAGTATTCTACGATTTCAGGTATCACAGCACCCCTATATTAAATGAGACATCTCTTAAATATGTTATTTAGATAATTTCCTACTTATAGGTAATTATCAATAATCCATAAGGAAACTCTCACACCAACTTTCATAAATATAACAGTAAGCTTGTCATTTATGGAAACTAAATTATACGGTAACTGGGAACATGTTAGTAAACGACATGCGATATTGAACCTAATTACGTTCGTAATAACATGTACAAGTGTCAGTTATGTTGCATTAGCAAGTAATGCAATCGGTTATTAAAGAGATACGAGTTGCCAACATCCGTACCATGACGTGGGTAAATGCACTTTAGAAAATCCTGTTTGAGATAACTTAAAGTGCATTTTTTTTTAAAAGAATTTTGTAATAATAATAATAAATATAAATTATTTTTAATATTTTTTATGTATTAAAAATAATTTATATTATAAATTCAATTCTTCATGTTGTAATGGTAACGGAGGTACATTTCTGGCCCGCATATTCGTCGATCTACGAATAACTGTGGGGCTAGCAAGAAAAACTAGCGAAAAAGGAAAATTCGTAACACCACATTAATCATTAATCATTAATTTGTAGGGCGGATTAAGCAGGGGGCTGCCTAATTCCGGTATTTGGTAGAGTCGAGAGAGTGGTCCTCATCTCCATATATAACACTAGCGGCCGGCCTCGTTTTCACCCGCGTGGTTCCCGTTCCCGTGGGAATATCGGGATAAAAAGTAGTCTATATTTTAATCCAGGAAATCTTCTTTTTGTGTGCCAAATTTCATCCAAATCGGTTTAGTAGTTTTTACTTGAAACAGTAACAAACATCCAAACACTCATCATCCAAACATCCTCACAAACGTTCTCATTTATAATATTAGGATTTTCATACGGGTTAAAACGGAACTAAATCCGACAAAATTTCCCCATCCATAAGTTTTTCGTACAGTATGCCATAAACTAGGTGTCGCGGCGTCCAGACTCCTTTGACTGACTGACTGGCTGACGAGTGACAGACTTACATATTACGAATGACAGACACCTATGACAGACGACAAGGCAGGCAGATGACGATCGACAACCTGACGACAACGGTTTTTTACCAAGCTGCTGTTTCGACCTGACTCCAAGACGACCAGACAAACGACCAGACACTAGGTATGTGATGACATTTAAATGATAATACATAATTTAACAAGAAGAATTCGTGTTCGCCTAAACGATTCACAGTATGATTGATTGCTTGGTGAGACGCGAATGTACCTATGTAAGTGTTTGTCTAACAGAACTGAACTATCTAAATGCGCGTTCGAGTCCCGTCGGAACCATTTGAAAACAAGTTGTTTTCTTCTTTCTAGTTAATAAACTTACCCTAAGTTAAAAATCTATGAGATTTGAAATTGTAAATAAAGGAGTTATAATAAAAAATAAAAAGGTAAAGATTCTGTCGATTGCGTGATCTTGAAACGATGACGCGTTTATGTCTTTTCTATAGGACTATGAACTCAAAAGAGGTTTTATGAAAGAAAATCTAGATATATGTCGTTTTCATACATAGAGAGCTTTTCTATTTTTAAGGATTTGTTAAATATTTTTGCATGTTTGTTCACTGTCATTCAAAAACTAATAACTAGAAAAAAGCAACTAGTCTCATGTCGCCCTGACGGGATGACATGAGACTAGTTGCTTTTTTGTTTAATATTTGTTGTATTTGTTGTATATTTTCTTGTTTAATATTTATCACATAAAAATAGCATTGTAAAATGCAAAATTAAAAAGTTATAATATACGGATTTTGCGTAGAAGATAACTGACTATATAGCGAAATAGCCATTTTCTATACTTTTTATTGCAATTTTCAATAAAACCTCTCATTCTCAAGAGAAAATTAGGAAAACTGCTGAATTACCCATTCTAGCCTCTTTCAATTCAATAGATAATATTTCCCTTTTATAATAACTTGCATACCACAGGAACGTTAAGCAAAAAGTATCGAAGTGTGATCGTACGTTACGGTCGAAGGGTTCCTCACAATTGTAGGTTACTTTATCGTAGTTAGTCAAATGTATGCTATTCTTTGGTAACACATTGGTTAACTGTCTAATAATGAGTCTAATGACTGTGGTTCCTACTATAATAAAAAAAACGTTATGAATAAATCGAAAAATTCGATGAGGTAATTAAAAACCATTTTCTCAAACATGCTTGGAAATATGAGCATTATTTTGACAACCTTCTTCGAGATAAATCGATATTGATGTACTTGCCACTGTATATATGCGAGCAGCGGCCCTCAAAAGTGGTATGAAAATCCATATCTGTCATGTTTAGCGGCTAAATAAATTACATAGTAAACTCATATCCGTCGTGTAATAAAAATATGGAACGATCTTTTACTCCGAAATATGGCGATTAGGAGGTAACTTATCAAAACGTTTAATTTAAATTTCGAACTGGCTTGCAAATAGAAAGCTGTTTTAGAAAAAATATAACAAATGAACATTTTAAGCTGGATAAGTAATTTTTGTTCGTCGTTCTTCTGATTTCGAATAGTAGTTTTAATTCCGCGCATTATTTGAGAAAAGTACTATACAAGCCATGGTCACAACTAGGCATTGATGGACTTACGTATATTTACACGTTCGTCCATCAATGCATCTTTTGCTGGCCGCTGCAGTAATGTACTATAGTCACACATCATTAATGGCTGAAATCGATGCTTCACCTTTATATTGCCAAGCCTAGATCATTTTACAATGGAAATGACAATCACATACAAAGGGCCGACTTTTCAATTGTCAGATAGACAGCTAGTTAGCGTTTATTCGACAGATAGTAAAAACACCTGCTTTTTAATCGTCAAATAAGCCTAATAATATCTCGCTAACTGAGGAATAAATAACGGTTATAACGGCTTATTATATCGATAAATAGTAAGTTTGAGGTACGTACGTAGTGAGTTATTACCTCTGTGACAGTACGTTTGAGGTTAGTTTTCGTGATTTCTTGTGTAAAATCAATGAATTTGCATAATAAATGATTATATTACAGAATATACAGAAGCCCGTGTCGCAGTGCTTTACGCGCTCGGCCTGCGATTGTTTAAGCAACTTTCGCAATGGTCGGTCACGGGATGGGTTAAAATTTTTACTATCTCAAGCTCCTCTGTGTTTCGGAAACCACGTTAAGCCCATTAAGTAAGCACGTTAACCCACCAATCCGCATTGATTGGGCCCGCGTGGTGGGTAATGGCCTGTTCTCCTTATCCTTCCATAAGGAAGACCAGTGTGGGGTCATTAAAAATGGGTGATGATGATGATATATAGGTTTCCAAGTCAAAGTTAAGAAAGACTTGGGAGACCGAGGAACGAACACTGTCTTTGAGAACCGCCACCTTTTTGAAGTTGGTTAAAAAAGGAAAAATAAATTTAGAATCATCGACAACATGGCAATAGAAGAAGTCGAGATTAAATGCTTAAAAATTTTAAACCGTGAACGGAAACAAGATTCTTACAAACGAGACTCATCAATGGGTTGGCAAGGAAATCCCGTAAAGTTTTCGTTCCTACTGTCTTTGATAGAACCACAAATCAAGCATTGAAAGGAATCATGTGTTCCGCCAATGTTACAATTAATGATAACTTTAAAAAGAGTTAAGGGTTGAGTTACGATTGCGTACCTATACTTAATTATTAAAGCTACTTTGTCAAAGCATACTTTGATAATGTCCACGCGGCTTGAGCAATCGCTGACTTTGATCGTGTCCACGCGGCATAAAGCGCAGACAAAAATGTGGTAGTTAACTGTCATCGACTGACGTACAATATATCAAATAATAAGACAGCTTTCAAATGCAGTTCGCAATATTTACATCTCACTCGCACACACATTAGTTTTTTAATTTGCCTGCATAATATCTTATCAGAGGAAAAGTGAGTTGTCTGAGCATTGAAAATTCGGTCCTTAAAGGACTAAATGGTGCCACATGGGTCGTTCTGATGCCACATTACTAATAAGTTTGAATCACAACTTTTTGCTGAAATTTGTAATTTATATCATGGTTAAGGCAATTTTTTTGATAAAAAGAACATTGACAAGCTATAAGTAAAATACCGTTACAGTTAGGTTAGGCACAAATTCAACTAACTAAATAAAAAACATGGCCTCAAATCTTTAATTGACAAGCAAAATAATAAAAGGATCCTAAAAATTCAATTTCAGTAACTAGGTTATACAGTCCAACTTTTTGCCACTCAAAATTTTAACCATCGCACTAGAAATTTACTATTTGATAATAGAAAACGTAATATCTGGTAAATATTTACCAGAATTTATAAGTAGAAAATGTAATACCTATTATTGATACTTTTGCAAATTTTGTTTACAAATTGCAATAATATCAACTTTGCGGTTGAAAAGAAAGTAAATAACGAATTTATATCACGATTACGTAATGAAAAAACAGCGACATGAAATAAATGAAGCGAGCTACAAAAAGTAATGGGTAAGCGAATAGTAGTGGAACGACGGTTTTGTTCATTTAAAAAAGTAAAACGTCAAATTATCGATGCGACAGAATTGCACGTAATCGATTATATAATGTAGGTACTTAACATAGCTAATCGATTTGGGAACTTTACTCTGATTTTGGTTCTCGTCTTTCTGTATTGTGTTTGAAATTAAAGTAGATGTTTAAGATCTAAGACTGCCACTGAGCGCATAATCTGGGAGCTAAATTGACATACTTAATTTAAATAATAAACTTGAACTTTTAATGAAAGTAAGGTCCAAGTTTAGTCCAAGATCACAACTGACCGCTATAGCCCAGGAGCCTAAACGACCTAATTTTTAACAAAAAGAAAAAAGCAAAACACCTACCTTTTCATTGAGGCAGGCTATGTTTGCTGAGATGGATCACAGTCTATATAAATTCTGTGTACGGATTTTGCTAAAATTAGTATCCTGTAGGTAAATAGGTATAATTATACTCAATCTTTAGCAATTTATTACTAATTTATTTATTGATTACCACTAACCCCACTCGATAAGAAGAAGAAGCAATTTATTTTATCTAAATAGTTATGTTATCTGTTATTAGAACTTTGAAGAATTTGAATAACAGAATTAAAATTTTCATCCAAAAGTTTTTCCACCTCTTTACCTTCTTTTGCAAACTTAATTTTATAATAATAACGAGTAGGTAGTGATTTGTGTTCCGCCTGAGTTTTACTAAGAATGTCTATTTCAAGTTTAAGATATTTATATTATTATTATAAGCTTGAAATGTAATCAATTAGAAAATTCCATTTGGGCTTCATTCTTTCACCCGTCATCTCGTCATCTCCTCATTTAGTCTTTAATAACTTTACGCACACAATCCTGCTAATATTCTAAATGCGAAAGATTGTGTGGATGTTTGCATGTTTGATACTCTTTCACGCAATAACTGCTCAACCGATTTGGATAAAATTTAACACATAGATAGAAGATTTCTTAATATAAGACATTTTATCCCGATATTCCCACGGGAACGGGAACCACGCGGGTGAAACTGCAGGCGGCCGCTAGTCTTTCCATATTAATTTTCTTGTAGCCTTCCTCTGCCTTTTCATTCTTGTAATGGAATATCAGCCTAATTCATTGTTTCTGGGGACGACAAAAGTTCACATGCGTATCAATGTTCTAATTCGGTTTTTCTTCGCAAGAAAATTTCAATTTGCAATGTTTTTGATCGAATGATGAATGAGCCCCAGAGAAAATGAATTAGGATGAAATAATGAAAGGAAGTGGCCCCAGAGCAGGGTCTTGCGCAAACTTCGCAGACGCCTACTTATTTTGATCGTATTGGCCTGTAAGTATTTTATTTGTGTCTAGAAAGTATCACGTCCAAGCTGTGGTTAACGGCTGATCGCTGCTGTTATGCTTTTCAATCATCTGGTTTGTGGACCAAACGCCTCGCATTTGCTGCGCCTTGTAGTGTAACCGTTCTGTAGATCAGCTATTATTCTGTATAACGATACGTTGTCTATTCAAATGATATTTGTAAGTACATAATTGAGTTTGCAATTGCTTTTTGAAAATAAAGAAATTGTAATTGGTAGTTTTTTCACCCTAGATTTGGTAGTAGAAGTAGGTATCAAATTTTTCGTGAATTTTGTATAGGTACTTTGCTAATAAGTATCATAATTTTGTGCCAATAGTAAAGTAAACACAAAATCTACTTTTTATTTTGTAAAACATGAAGAACTGTGAGATATAAAATCGAGTTTTCTTTACCAAAAAAAAAAAAATGAAAAAGTCAAAATAAAAAAAACAATATGTCAAAAAATAAAAAAAATATACACAACTTACAAAAATTTAAAAACACTTGAATAGTAAAAAACCTAACACCAAAACGTTCAATCATCCAAACGTCCAAATAACCAAATATCAAAACAACCAAGCATCCATACATACTAGGTACCTAAAACATCTCACAATCCGAATATCCAAGAATCTAAACATCCAAACTATTATTTTCTTTGTTTCTCAATAATAATAAAAAAACCTATAAAATCTTTAAGATCTAAACATCCAAACTTTCGAAAAGATTATAGAGGAACGGAAGATAAGGAAGGGAAGGGAAGCAAGGACCACCTCACCTCATCCCACCAACTTTAGCATTTTACGAATGAAGTTTGAAGTTTTACAAAGTTTATTTTTGGAGGTTAGTCCAAAGGTATGAAAAATGCGGTACAAAATAATTCTAATAGTAGGTACTTAAATAGGTATCAAATTGTTTTAGCCACTAACAATGATATTAAACACATACGTAAGTACTGAATCCAAGAACGCGATGTTTTTGCGATGAGAAATTGGCAGCACTGCACTGATATAAAATTGCTGTCAGAATTGACTTTTAACGAAATAAATAAATATTTTATTGCTCGTGTTCTATTATTTTATTTTCATTTCATTTACGTAAAATAAGTGATATTAAATACTTAATACATTTCAATCAAATAATGTTGTTGCATAAATAAGCAAAAAAATTAAAACCTTCATCGTTAAAGAATTTCTTAAGAAATAAAATAGCTTTTATAGATAAAATGTCTGAAGACATTCGAAAGGCTGCTTCATCTTCTTTCTTAATTAATGGCGTGCTCGCGATAAAATTCGCGAATTTTGCCAATGTCAAGTAAATATATTTTGTAATATATAGATATTGTACGGTAGATTAAGTTAAAAATGGAGCCTCACAACACGTGTTATTACGAAAAGAACTCGGGTGAAACTCCTACGAAAGACTGACTGCTGCGATTATTAACTGACCGTTTATTCTTTTATTTGCCATGATAATCAATATTCAACAGTTATTTAATAATTAGTTAGTGTAACCGTCTCCGTGGTCTAGTGTTACAACCACCGGTATCAGACCCAGGGGTCTCGGGTTCGATTCCCAGCGGGGGTACATATTGTATTCGGTTTGGTTGGTGGTAGGAAAGTCCGCCTGGCTAGCTACCACCATCTTATCTAAGTCTGACGCCATAACAACAATGTTTTCAGCATTGTTGTGTTCCGGCAGTTAAAGATTAGATAGCCAGTTCCTCAGTGATTGAGGATCCCGGGAGAGGCTCGCCTCCATCTTCAGCCTTGTCAATACTTAACATCAGGTATGATGAAGGCTAAGAGCTTCCCTGTCGCTCATAAAAAAAAGTTATGCAACGTTATTTTATGTTTAGCCAAAACCATTTGTAGAACTCATCATTATCGTATCATCATCGTAGTCAAAGTCAAAGTCAAAGTCAAAGATTTTTATTCAAATAGACTTATAGATAAGTACTTTCGAATAGTCCAACATTTTTTTTCCCTACCAGCCATTCAGGACATCTTTTAACTGATAAGAAGAACGGCCGCAAGAAACTTATCAGCTTTAGCAGAAACAACAACATTTACAATGGAACATGTTGTTGCCAAACACAAATCTACAATCTTGAAATATATTTAATAAAAGAAGAAAATTTTCTCATACTCATATTAGAATATTTTCCTCTTACACTATTTACAATAGTATGTTTAATGTTGGTATCACATGCATGCATTTTGGTCTTTTAAATAGTCATCTAAGTCTATTTAAAAGACCAAAATGCAATCTAGTCGAGTTTGTAAATGGCGCGCACAGCTCTTTTTTGAAGTATAAAAACATTTTCTATATTAGCTGCTGAGCCCCACAACAACACGCCATAGGACATTACACTATGAAAATAACTAAAGTAAACCAGTCTTGCCGTTTCAATATCAGTTAAGAGCCTTATTTTCCTTATTGCGAAAGCCGCAGAACTAAGTCTACTCGACAAGGCTTCAATATGTGGATCCCATTGCAGTTTTGAATCCAATGTAATACCAAGAAATTTTGTACTCTCAACTAACTCTACTACATCCCCATTCAAATTGATAAGCATATCGACCTGCACTACATTAGGTAATGAGAATTTAACAAACTTGGTTTTAGTAGGGTTAAGAGACAAATTATTAATGTTGAACCAGTGTGCGGCTTGAGAGAGAGCACTATTTACTTCGTCAGAACAATTGTTTCCTCTATCAATTTTAAAAATTAAAGATGTATCATCTGCAAATAGTACTGTCTCACATAATTTACTCGTGTAGTAAGGGAGATCGTTAATATAAATTAAAAACAGCAAAGGGCCCAATATTGAACCTTGGGGCACGCCCATAATAATGGGGGCTCCAGTAGAAGCAGTATTATTGACAATTACTTTTTGATTTCTATTATGCAAGTATCACTGCAAAAGGCTAACCGATTTTTTAGAGACACCATAATGTTCTAGCTTCTTTAAAAGTGTAACGTGATCAACGCAATCGAAAGCTTTAGACAGGTCACAGAATATACCAATTACGTCTTGCTTGCCCTCCCAAGCCTCAAAAATATGTTTAAGAAGTGCAATGCCAGCATCAGTAGTATTTTTACCTTTAGAAAAGCCGAACTGATTGTTATGAAGGATTTGATTTATTGTCAAATAGTCTAATAATTGCGAGTATATAATTTTTTCAAAAATTTTACTAAGTGCCGGTAGTATAGATATCGGCCTAAAATTTGTGGGGTCACTTTTGTCACCCGATTTAAAAAGAGGAATAAGCTTACTACATTTCATTAAATCGGGAAAAGTACCTTCATCTATGCATTGATTAAAAATGAAAGCTAAATATGGAGCTATTGTATCAATAATTGATTTAATAATGTTGGTTGATATGCCCCATAGATCTTCAGTCTTTTTAATATTTATAGACTTGAAAGCTTTTAAAATGTCTTCACTATTAATATGCTTAAAATTGAAAACTTTATTACACTCATCAACACACGACTCCAAGAGGGCAGCAGCAACGTTTGGACAGGAATTTAATTTACTGGTAGTTTCTAAGGGTACCCGAGAGAAGAAATCTTCAAAAACACGGGCAACCTCAACGTCAGATTCAATTAATTCATCACCTACTTTAACCTCGTGAGTCCTGGCGGTAATTTTTTGGAACTAATTGCAACATGTCACTGAGTCCTGACATTTTGGCAGTTCAACCTTACGTTGTGACCGAATGTTCCAAAATCCGAACAAAATAATTTGCCGCCTTTATTTTAAAATTATTCTGTTTAATCTGTTTACTTTTGACGTAAAATGAAAGGTAATATATCTATCCTGCTCCCACTACCCAAATGTCTTGTTTATGCTAAACGCGCTCCTTAGTATGTAGCGATTCGTACGTCAAGGTGGCAGACCGCACGCGCAGAGGTGAGTTAAATCTTTTATTATCATTGTAATTTATCGCTTAATTGTGTATTAGTTAGTGATTTTACTTTATTTAAAGTGTCTGGAAGGTAATTGTCTTAGTATTTTGAAGAATTATTTTATATTTACATCATAAATTGTGACTGAAATATTTTGTTCCGAAAAAGGTAACTTCGTTTCCAGTTAAAATAATTTATAATTTCTAATGGTTCCGAAACATACCTACTACAGTTTTCAACACTCTATTTTTATTTCACCTTTTAATTAGCTTGGTATGTGTATGATTGTTATAATACCTACATAATTTATAACATTTATTATGTTTTAGTTTTGAACCACAAAGAGCTAAGTTCAATACTCAACGACTCAGAATATGAAGACGAATCAGATTCACCTGAACCAACGTACAGGGAGCCAGAATTAACATCCAGTTCCTCTGATTCAGAAGATATTGAAGGTAATAACTTAACCAATACCAATGATCGAGGCCGTCCACGTACTCGTGGCGGTTATAGGACAGAAGTGGTTGACATTATTTTTAGTTTTACCAGTTGTTTGATTAATAATATTCCAAGTAGCCTTTATTTTATTATCCGCTAATTTGATTTTATTTGAAAAGAACATCGCCTTAGCAGCTACACAAACATTTCTAAACATTTGAGAATACTTCCTGACATATCCAATAAAAATTGGGTCACAGGAAGTATGCTTTGACGCATAGAGGTCATATAGTTTTCTTCTACTTATGTAAATTCCCGGCGTGGCCCAATCACTAACTTTACTTTATCCGAATTACAATTGATCACTTTTTGCTTAAACTTTTTACTAAATTCGTGTTCAACCACATGAAATAAATCATTATAAAGATAATTAGATTCCATAATAGGAACTGGTAAAGACTTAATTTTATTAATCACATTGTTTCTGAATTCATCTATGCCCTTTTTAGTTATTGGCCTGCATACAATTTTCCGCTTAGGACAGACATGATGGTGCTCTATAGAGGCTTGTTGTCCACTATGGTCCGATTTAATAACATTTATTAAAGATTTCTCAGTGACTACACAGTTTGAAAAAATGTTGTCTAAACAGGTGGCAGATGTGGGTGTTATTCGAGTAGGCTCATTAAAGGTATGAGATAAATTAAATGATGTGAATAAATTTAATAATCTACTTGCGAGCTTCGACAACTTTGAGTCTAAAATGTCAACATTAAAATCCCCACATATGACAACCTTTTTATTACTTTTACTAGTTATTTTTAAAACTTCCTCCATAGTGGACTCAAACTCTGGGTAATTACTCTGTGGGGGTCTATAAACACATATTACAATAATTTGGTCTAGTTCCACACAAGACAATTCAATTATTCGCTCAATTGAGAGGGATATTATATCTTTGCGCTCTTTGTACTGAAAATTATTATGTAAAATTATAAGAGACCCTCCTCTAATAGCAGATTGCCTACTAAATGAATTTACAATTCTATAATTATCCAGATTTAAAAATAATTCGTGACATTTTAACCAATGCTCAGTGATACACAACACATCAACATTTTCACAGTTTAAAAATAAACTTACTTCTAGGTCTTTGTCAGAAAAGCCTTGTTTATTTTGATGAACAATTTTTAAACATTTTGGCTTTCCTCTTGTCAACACTGGGCTAGAGGACACCTCTGTTGTCTCTAATGGTAATTTAAATTAACCAAGTCAGTGTTGGGATTCAATAGAATCAAATTACTTGGAACAGATTCCAAAGTTATATTACAAATGTCAGAATTTAACTGCTCAATAAAAGCAGAGGTTTTAATAGCCAGATTATTGGCTAAATGTTTAAAATAAAAAGATAGCGTGAGCGCTATTTGTCTCTTATAATAGTGAGGCAGATAGTAATTATCTTTTGTCAAGTTAAAATTATTTAACAAAGGATTTATGTCAATTATATGTAGCTTTTCAGGGTTATGAAAGGCTACTGTGCTTAATGTTAAGTTTAAGTTGTATCTTAACTTATTTTCCAGCTCTGTGAAACTTTGACTGTAGGGAAATGTAAACATTACAACTTTCCTAACATTTAAGGAGCATAGGGAGTTAACATAAGATATCAACTTTTGTTTATTGACATTGTCCCTATTCCCCATCAAAATTATGATATTTGTGTTGTCACTATAAGATTTCTTAACAATTGTTTTCATTATATCATTTATACTTGAGCCAGGCATACAATAGTTAACAATATTTTCCTTAGAATTTTTCTGGATTAAATGGCCTAAGTTCTTCCCAATGTCGTCACAAAACATAATTGTATTAGTATCACAAGTTTTAGCAGGGGACATACTTTTATCGTTTTGTAATAAACTATCAGAAACAGAGTTGGTTAGTAAATCACCCACCTGATCAAATTGGCCTGACGACTCATTTTGACCTAAACAAGTGTTGGCAATCATACAACTACAGCTGCGTTTCTTACCTAGTGCCTCAAACCGATCTGTATTAAAATTACAAAAGTCTATCATGTCATTTGCAGCCATTTTTTGATAATTTAGCTGCTTGCGAGAGAGCTCACTCAAGTTAGTATACATTTCCCTCAGTGAAAGCTCCAAATTGTCAATTTTGTTACCTAATTGAATATCTAACAATTCACTATTTTTATTGTTATTACATGATTCTGTTTTAATCACATTTAATTTTTCTAACAATTGCCTACGTTCTTTCTAGTAGAAAACGAAAAATATGTCGCGTAATTGCAGCACCGAGTGAGTGACTCAATCTCAGCACCGAGTGAGTCACTCACTCGGTGCTGAGATTGGCACGGTCTAACAACTCCTGAGGATGCTCCGTGTGTGGGCGAAACACGTGTAGAGTAGTCGGTGAAGGTGCAAGGTGTGTCACTGGGCTGCATCTGCATTTTTTCTTGCGGAATTACGCGACATATTTTTCGTTTTCTACTAAGATATGGATTTCCGCCAAGTAACGCCTGATTCTATCAAATACGTATCATCATCGTTTTGAGGTTTTGGGTAAACATAAAATAACGTTGCATAACAAAATGTCCAAAAAGGGGGCAGTGGCCAAAACCGGGGCTCCTGCTCCATTGATTTGTTTGTAGTGAAGTTTGCTCGGCAACTTTTTCCATTCAAACGTTCCACACCAAGGGCTGTATGAAAAGTGCCGCAGGCCTGCCCGAGCGAAAACAATTTTCACTCAATTTTCAACCTATCACCCGTAGAAAGCGATATTGGAAAACAATTTAAATTGATACTTACGATGTTTATTTTGTCTCGCTGTCCATAATTTTAGACACATTGTTATGCTCTGATGAAAGTTAATTGATATGGGCAGGTTAAATTTAGTTAATAAAACCTATGCACTAAATACCAAATACCTGTACATTGTATTACAAGCTTTAAAAATACATAGTAGCTCTCATTTCTTAGATTGAAATTAGGTCTAGATTTCTTTATTTATATAAATACTAATGTAATATTGAACTAAATAAAATTCATTTTATGAGTGCTACGATTTTATGTATTTTAGTCGCGCCATCTATCGGTGAGTAGCAAAAGCAATTGACCTACGTGGGCTACGTTAGCCGTGATGCTTTTTCTACATTGCTACGTTGAATATGGTTAGCAACTAGATGGAGCCACCTGCATTTTTCTACACTGCAATAATATTACAATTCGTCTTTAAAATATCTCGTCCTTTATAAAGACTAAAGACTAAAGTAAAGAACATTAACGAATTTTAATGCAGAGATAGATAAAACAAAAGAGGACACACTGCATGGTTACTGCCTAGTAATGTGTTGTTAATAGAACATAATAGCAGGTATGCAGTAAATTTTGTAAGGAAAAAAACAAGCGTAGTAGGTTCATGCGAGAAAATCGCAGGCGGACGTAAGTTTCATGTATAACTTCTTTATTTTTGATAGCAATGTTGGCGGTATGTTAGAAGAAAATTATATTACACTGACTTAAGTCAGCCTGCTTTACATCCTTTGTAGGAAAACGTAGTTCCGTTTACGTCCGGTAGGAACTCAATAGTCATACATTTTTTGACTTTACTACCTCGATACTTACCGAAAGTTTTACGTACTAAGCCTACAGTCCTTTTTACGTGTGTTATGTTATGTATCAGCCAAGCTGACGATCCTAAGGAATGTACTAATCAAGATCAGTGGCCTACTATTTTGAAAAAAAAAAAACAAATGAGAGTTCCCGATTGAATCTGAGGGCCTACCATGAGTTTCCCGTTCCAGTAAACGGGAGACATTTTGTATGCGAATCCGTACAGCGCCTCTAGTGGGCAGTAGCAGAACTACAGATTCTCATACAAAACGTCTCCCGTTTACCTGTATAGTAAATGGAAAGAAAAACTCATGGTAGGTCCTCAGATTCAATCGGGAACTCTCATTTGTCTTTTGTTTTTTTTTCAAATTAAAAAAACCAAAAATCTAACCTTAGTTTTATAACTCGTGCGTAGACTAATTATGCTGTTTTCCACGAAGCGAGTTGTGATACTTGTGATAAATTTTAAAATTTTCAATTCATCACCTATTTAACTTCATAGGGATGAAATTTCCAAATGTTCCTTTAGTTATTGAATGCTTACACTGTACATAAAAGGTAAAAAACATTTTATAAAAAAAATTCAAACCGACTTCAAAAAGTAAAAAATAAAACTTTTGGAGTCGGTGCCTGCCAAGGCATTCTACATTGCACTTCTGTTAACTATATATTTTTTTGGCCTTAGCTAGCTAGCACCGACTCCAAAAGTTTTATTTTTTACTTTTAGAAGTCGGTTTGAATTTTTTTTATAAAATGTTTTTATTTCAGATTTTTTAGTTAGATCATGTGCCGTTACTTACACTAAAAATCAGCCAATACACAACAATGATGTCATCTAGGTAAACGATTACTTGCCAAAACGTGATTGATATTTTTCAAGATTATGTAAAAACTACTAGCCAGATCTTCGTAAAAATTATATGGGACCACACATAAACCATTTTCTTTTAAAAAAAAAAAAGAATTATAAAAATCGGTTAACAACTGGCGAAGTTATGGTAAAACATACTTACATAAAAAAAAACCGTCGACTTGAGAATCTCCTCCTTTTTTTTGAAGTCGGTTAAAAACGACACCGATAGTGTTACTTTCGCATTTATGATATTACGAGTAATATGGTTTGTATGCACTCATCGTTATAACTTAATCAATATAACTAAACACTTATTTAATAATGACTTAATAAAGTTATATTTTAACTTAGACGTAATTATCTTAGATATCGTATTAAATCTCCAATTAGTAACTTCCGAAGAGAAAGTTTTGTTTAACAGCAGATATAAGCTGCGTCGAAATTAATTAGCGATGATTATAGTCTCTGAGGCGAGAATACGCTGTCTCGGTTTGATTGATTGGAATTTTTGTGTTAAAAGTGCACTCAACAGCACGTTAGGCGTTACCCATACATAACCTATCTCACGCAATAAATTCCTCGTCATCAGACATTTTTAATGTCCCCACTGGGGCACTGGCCTTCCTTATGGATGGATAAGGAGAACGGGCCATGACCACGCGGGCCCAATTGGGGTTGGTGGGTTACGGCCGGGACCTACGGCTAAACGTGCCTTCCGAAGCACGGAGGAGCTCGAGATAGGACATTTTTGGTCACCCATCCCGTGACCGACCATTGCGAAAGTTGCTTAACCTCAACATCGCAGGCAGAGCGCGCGTACCACTGCGCTACGGGCTCATCAATAAATTGCTAGCAATCACTTACATATCACGCTTGATGATCAAAGTATCACGCAATTAATCCCTTGCTGAATTAACAAAGCATCAAGGGTGCAGGGTGCAGGTAACCACACCTCTACCAGAGAATATCAAAATTTTAAATCATTTATTCAGGTAAATATTAAACATGAAAATATACTAGAAAAAAGCAACTTGTCTCATGTCGCCCTGGCGGGCGATTCGAACCCGCATCCTTGGGAATCCGCGGAGCTATAACCTAACTTTGCAACAGCAACGCGACAGCAGAAGTCGCGCGATAATTGCTTTACGTCGCGTATCAACAGTGCGGCCTCTACCGTTCAAACGATGAACTACAATGTACATTCATTTAGTTCCTGTTATTGCTACCAAATTGTTTTTGGCGCTAGCGTCATAGCAACACGCGGCATCTTACTCTCGCACCTAGGTAGGAGCGCGAGAGATTGTGACGCCGATATACGAACCATCAGCAAGCGATTAGCCAGCAATCAAAAACAATTACAGTACCCGGCGATAAATATTGCACATCGACCTTTGGAAAGAGACAATCGGCTAATTTCGGCTTCGTAGAGCGTTATCTCTGTCGCACGAAATACAAACAGTCCGGTATCTATTAGGAGTTGTTAAAACAATTATGATTTGCTTCTTTTGATAATTATTTTTATTCTTTGTATAAAATACAAAATCCAAAGGTCGATGTGCAATATTTATCGCCGGGTACTGTAGGTATTTATGTCAGTACCTACTGACATAATTAATATTTTCTGCATGGTGGATCGGTGGGGTGGGATTTTAAAAGGGAAGCCGATAGGAATCGGTATGTAAGGTAAGTGTTAATATCTTTTTCACCTCACACGCTCTGAAAAGGAGGTTTTGTGAATCAGTTTAGGCGTAGAAAATCGCTTTTTGCGGCCTAGCGCGGCAAAGTACTTTTTTAATGTAATACCTAAAAATATGTCATAATGCGTTCCGAATCGCACTACTGACTTTTTTGTTATATTTGATTTTATTTTAAATAGCTTTAAATTAATTATAATACTCCGTTTTGGTTTCATTATATTATTTTAGTTCATTGAATCATAAAAACAATAACAATAAGATTAAACTAATTTGTTATAAGAATTTTATATTAGGCTGGGTGAGATTTCGCAACCTGTAATTGGATATCGGACTGTGACTTGTAACATTAAACTTTATGTTTAAAGATTTTTTACCGGAAGTTGACCGCGGAAACAACCTTAAAATGTTCCTCGCTGTTGTGAGGTGAAAAATTGTGTGTTGCGCTCGGCAGAAAAGTTTTTAGCGTCGTACCTTTGAGATCCTAGAATCCTTCACTTGCTCAGATTTCAATATAGGTAATTGCGCCGATATAAGATCAACGTATCTGATGTTGTTATCTAATGATTGTGATATTACATTCTGTTATTAAAAGTCATTAAAAGCTGTTTCTTTCGGATTTAACTGAGCTACTGAACACCCAGAACCCATTATTATCGGAATGATATTGTCTTTATATGTTCTGGAACCTATTATATAAACTTGACCATGACTTTCATCCAAGATTGATCGAAAACATTGAACAGTTATATAAAGCCCCACGTTGTTAACATCCGTTTTAATGAATAAATTATATCGAATCAGATACTGACACAGTGTAGAATGTTTCCAGTACAGGAATACTAAATATGGTTAACCGTATTTTTATTGTATTTATCTGAGGGTTGACCATAATTTGTCTGTAAATTTCCCAATAAATAAATAAATAATAAATGAGAAAGTTTCTTCCGTTACTTTTTTACTACGAGCCTACAATCACGCGTAAACAAGTGTGCAGATAGAGATCCAGAAACTCCCACAGGAACCGTTTTTTAAACTTGTTAAACGGTTGCATCACACAACCGTAAGATTATTCGCGGAGAATTAACTGTTGTATTGTACACTGTGGCAGATGCCGGTTTCACTTTCGTCGGAGCCTCAAAGCTTCAGTAATTGTCTTCGCAAACAGCCATCGGTTGCGATGTTTATTTATTTGCTTTCAGAGTGTGTAGAAAGTGCTTTACCGAGTTAGCGCGCATTTCTTATAAAACAATGGAAATTTCATACGTAAATGACAAGAAATACGTAAAAAGATTGATTTAATCTGAAGTATTGAATAAAATTGATATTAACTGTAGAATATAGGTAAACTTTAGTAATAATAAATACTTCTATAATAATACTTTGGACTGATTCTTTTATTTGTAATTCGCTTCGTTTATTATATTAGATTATAGCATTCTATCCCCTTGCTTTTGCAACGACGCTGAAACGTCTCAAAAATAAATAAATATACTAAAATCACCCTGAATATTTAAATCTAAGGTTGAAAATATATCCTTGATTAAAAAAAGAAAACATCAAATCTTTTATAAATCCTTGACATCGCTTACATTATCTGATTCTAAGATAAGTAGCTGTCAGTAGATAATTGTTATGGATACCATAACTAGCGAGAGTATTAACAAAAATATCATACAGAACAAGAGGTCTGAACCCACGACTCCTAGCTCAGCAGTAATGTCCACCACCCACTGAGCCATCTGGCTCATCTTATTAGATCATTCGTTCGATTATGTATTATCATAGTTGTACAAATGAAGTGCTTAACACGTTGTTGCCGCATCGTTTCAAAAGCATGACAATAAGTCATTACTATTAGGTTTTAACCGCCTCTGGGGTCTAGTGGTAACAACCACTGGTGTAAGACCCAGGAGTCCCGGGTTCGATTCCCAGCGTGGGGTATATATTGTATTAGGTTTGGTTGATGGTAGGACTTGTTGCGAGTCCGCCTGGCTAGCTACCACCATATTGTCTAAGTCTGACGCCATAACAACAATGTTTTCAACATTGTTGTGTTCCGGCAGTTAAAGTTAAGATAGCCAGTTCCTCAGTGGTTGAGGATTCCGACTTAACATCAGTATGATGAAGGCTAGGAGTCTACCCTTCGTGAATAAAAAAAAGGTGTATTTTTATTAAATCATGTTATAAGTGTTCCTGGTTGGGGATCGAACCCACGACCACTAGCTTAGCAGGCATCACCACCACCCAATGCGCCATCGGGCCCGCCTAATACATAATCGACAAACGACGTGCAGAACACGTAGTTGCGGCATCGTTGTCGAACCGGTCGAGGGCAAGGTCGCTTTCGAAGCGTCTGGCCGAACGGTTTCGCTGCTCTGAGTAGGACCTGTCGCTCGTCACTTGTTCTCATCACATCGAGTATTCTCAAACATATAGCGGATGCAAAGAAGAAGATGAGAAGTCTTAAATGCTGCCTGTCCATTCTTTTTCTTTTTTAACCGACTTCAAAAAAGAAGGAGCTTATCAATATATTTTTTTGTATGTTCACTGATTACTCGAGTCAAAAATCTATAGTTTTATATAATATGTAATTGAAATGATAGTAAAATGATAACGATTAATTCAGGGACGATAAATTAAACAGAAATAAATATTTTGAATAACAAAATTTGGTCAGCAACTCCTTTAGGCTACCAAATATTTTTTTTTGCTGATCAATCATTTATTGGTTAGATTAGGCGAGAATTTTGTTGCTGACAGATTAAATAACACCCAAATTAAATGGTGTCAGACTTAAAAAGATGGTTACTATTGCTAGACCACGGAGACCGCTAAGCCCGAGGTGTGTCAATGCCTTGTTCTTTGAGAAACAGAGTCTGTTCATATGACAACTGTGCTATAATGACTGTGAATGATATGGGACTTGTTACAAAGTGATCGTATATATATAGACATTAGAAATGCAACACGCCACCGATCACTATTCCATAAAGTTAATATTTTTCTGCTTTCCATCTTCTGATTTGGTAGTTGGTACATTAAGCAAAGTAAACAAGTGTGATCTTCTGGAAAATTTTATTGAAACAAGTAGTGATTTTCTGGAAAATTCTTATGAAACGAGTATCTAGAGATGCTGTGATTTGTCGCGTTCGGACTGTGATTACGGCGGTAGAGCAACTTTTGCTTGTGTCGATCAAGGGATGGGTGACCGAAAATTTATTTAATTATATTTTTTTAATTTTGTATTTTATAATGCCAATTATATGTGATACATATTAAACAAGAAAATATACTAGAAAAAAGCAGCTTGTCTGGTCGCTCTGACGGGATTCGAACCTGCATCCTTGGGTATCCGGCCCAATGCACTAACCAATTATGCTACAGAGACCTCTGTTTCTGTCAGAATCCCGTCGAGCGACCGGAGACAAGTTGCTTTTTTCTGTGTTTTTTCTAGTATATTATCTTGTTTAATATTTATCACACGAAAGTTTATCTTTTGGACCTCTTCTGTGCTCAGTTGCATAATTGCTGTCTTTATTGTTGTCAATCTACGTTGGCTCTTACTTGAAACAAAAAAGTATATTTTAGAATATTGTCTATTTATGTATCTACTTGTATAATAGCGGATAAAATGGTTAGTAACAGACTTATCTAGACGACCTCCGTGGTACAGTGGTACGTACACCGGTTTCAAGGTGTTGGCCTACTCTGAGGTACTGGGTTCGAATCTCGGTAGGGGAAAATGTTTGAATGATAAATACGAGCATTTGTACGGTCAACAGCGCGTATAGCTTTACATCTGCAATACGAAAACCGCCGCTATTACGAGCGACTTAAGGGTGCTCTCAGTGTCAAAGTGTATAGTATATGTACACCACCACCACCTGCATCTGTAGCACGTATTAAATATCAAGTACTCTCAATTTGAAAGTAAGCTATTAATGCCCGGAGGGAGCTAATATTGTATGGAACTTCCCTTGGGTAATTATGATAACATTTAAATTTGGAACGCCAAAATGTCAACAAAAACTTCTATCAAAAATAGTTTCGAAAAAAAAGACAAGGCTGTTCGAGTTTTTAACTATAAAATTTACACTTCAAAGAGACTTTAGTCCAATGAAAAATATAAACATGGCTGTAAGTATCGGGGTCTTATCAGTAAAACATGGCAAATAATCAAATTGTGAATGTCTGTAGTCTTGACTCTTGGTCACAGATATAATGAAAATCAACATTGCATTGCCTACGGAACTAAATATCTAAAGAAAAAAATCGGTGAGTTTCGATCCTTTCGATATTTTTTTTCCGCGAATTGTTAAATTGTTGTCATTTATTAGTTATAAAATCTATGTTTTTTTTTATTTACCGTCACAGTAGGCACAGTAGGTGTATAAAGTAGAGTATGCTCCTTGGGGATAAAAGTGTCTTAGCCTTGGGCAGACTTGTGAATCGTTCGCTTCATTATGCCCTTCATTATGATTCACTTACCATAATGACCTCGCTTCCTTCGGGAATTAACGTCTTAGTTCCCTCATTCGGAAATTAACTACAGCATCCTTAATTCCGCTCAGGATTCAATATGCTGCCCGAGACATAAGACACTGCTTCGTCCCCTTAGTGCATAATCTACTATTATATCCGTTTCCCTTGTATCCCATAACACAAGCCTTATTTATTTATCTATATACTTAATTCAGGTTCGCAAAATTTGTGACGACTCGATAGGGACTTTGGCGCGTAGTACGCGGCCGAGTAAGGTATCAAATTAAAGGTACTCGAGTCTATTTGTTCCGAAAACTATAAAATATACAAAATGTTAAACGTGATGATCACAAACTGCAATTAAAGATTTTCGCATAATTTGGAATTTTTCGTCGATCGACGAACCCGAGTATCGGGTTGTAACCGCCCTAGTTTATTAATTTATTAACACTTTATTGCACATATACAGCAAATGGCGGACTTAATTAATTAATTAGCCTTACAGTGTTTACTTTGGGGCTAGGTTAATTATTTGTGTAAGTGTAAGATTTTTTTTTATTTATCACTGTCCGCGTGGAATAATTGGATAATCGAATTTCAAAAATAAATTTCTTCATATCCGTTCAAGCAAACAACAAATGTCGTCAAAACGTTATTTTTTTTTATTTAATGTGAAATCAAAAGTGTTAGCTGTCCTTGCCAATGTTTTACAAATGTAAATATAAAATTAGTAATATTAAAATAGAAACCAAGGTATCGTTCGTCGCCATTTCTCTTCCAAACGGACCTCGAGACGAATTTGAATATTTTCCCATTTAATGGCATAATGTTACATCGCCATAATGTTATGCGGAAATATCATTAAATGTGGTATCGATCACTTTCTTCCGAAGAAAGCTGTCAAAGTTATTTTTTGTTTCGAGGTATAAAAATGATATATTGCATATAACTCTTTACACCATCATATTGAAAAGGCTTTTGTTACCACACGCTATACAGTCGGTGAACTTCCCGGTAGACCAGTAGAGCTTTTTAGGGAGCGTTCTATCAAAAAGTAATAGATTTATAGAAAAAGTTTATATCACAAATTCATTTACATTGTTCTCGAAAATACGTTTCCCGAACTTTACTGGTCGACCGGGAACTTCTTCAACCGACTCCCAATGCCAATGCTGGGCTTAAGGCTCTTCTCCAAGGATCTTGATGACGATTCATTGAAAGTTTACAGTGGCTCGTTGCTACCTTATTTCTATGCTAATTTTATAAAGAGGAAAGATTTGACTGTTTGTTTGCATTGAATAGGTTCCGAAACTACTGAACAGATTTGGATGGAATTTGGTACACAGATAGTAGATAGCCTGGTGTAGAACATAGGATACTTTTCATCCCGATAATTCCACGGGAACGGGAACCACGCGGGTGAAGCCGCGAACGGCCGTGGTTAACGTATAATCACATTGAGTTATGAATATAACATTTTTAATTTATTTTTTTAATTTGCGTTTAATGTCTCGTCTATCATGAGCCAAACGGGCGTTCTCACAACAGTTAAATAATTTATTGTGTCTCATTTCCGAACTACAATGTTCATCCATTAGCTTATATATATCTCCTGACAATACGAGAATGCAAAATCAAAACTGCTTTATGGCTCCAAAGCTTGACTTATATTGAGACTGAAAACTTCATCAAGATTTAAATAAATGTGTTTAGGTTGGTGTTCCTATGTTTTGATGGATATTGTGTTACTTAGATATTAAGTTCGTATTTTTGGCAACATCAGCTTTATCAAGCTATGTCTCTGTTGAATGGTGTTGATACCGATCCCAAGATTTAAATCGTAGGGATATATTAGAGAACTTAAGTTTTTAACTTGATTGTATTTTTTCTTTCTATACATTATATTTTAGTTTTATATATAAGGTGTTAATTTATCAAGTGCCGAGCAGGAGTTGCTCAAGGCAACGATAAAGAACAAATAAAAAAAAATATGAAAAAATTAATAAATTTAGAATTTATTTTACTTAACTTTCGTATTTTAAGCATTAGATACCTATTGAATATTCAGCATAAGCAAAACCAAACGAAAAACAAAATTTGTTTAAGTAAGTAACCAAGGAAATGATTGATTTAGCTATTTGAGCTATTCCAAAACAGAAAATGGAATAATTAAAAAAGCTAAAAAGTTTTTTTTTTGCCAAAATCGGTTCTATGTCGTTGATCTGAGCAGCCCCTGCTATCGGCACTTGATAAATTTATACCTTATATTTGTATACTTCATAATTAAGTTATCATGATCTTTACTATGTACTTGCTTACTGAAGATGGGCGCTAGTGGCTGCGACACAGTTTTTTAGCAATGCAGTTGAAATGATGAAAAGCTTGACCAGTTTTCAAATAAATTCATTTACGCTTTGCAAACACATGTTACTTTTTTAAACTGTGAAACGGACGAGAGTGCTGTATTGAAAATTATGTTTGACTGTTTGACAATGAAGTTCAAATTTACTAAGACGAATGTTCCTTCACTACAAATAATTGAACTAAAACCTTTTTATATTAGTTTGATCTTGCTTTAAAAAGAAGAAGATTATGTTGTGTCAAGTTTCATAAATCTAACAGTTCCTGTCAATGTAACGTCATGGCAACTCATTTGTAACGACCAATAAAGACTTTAGTTCAGTTTGAACCTAGCGGCTGTTGTTTATACGTGGCTACTATGGTTACTATTGTAACCATGTATCTGTGGGTCATGAAGTGAAATGACAATAATTATGACGTAATGTGTCATATTCGGTCGGAGCAAGCAAAAACAGATCTTAAGGTGGTACGACTTCCATACAAACAAACATTGCACATTAATTGGTTCATCATACATGAATAATTCATAAATACATGTGCAACTAACTCGTTTCAGTTATTTGTTTGCGCGAAATTATAAAAAATATGTACTTTCATACTTTAGCTATATAAATGCGATGTGTCACACACACATACGTAGAATTATTGAAATTATAAGATGTTAGTATATTCGTGTTTTATGTATGAATGTATTTTTTTATTATTATTTCACGTAAACAAATAACTGAAACGAGTTAGTTGCGCATATATTTATCAATTACTAAGGTATGATGAACTAATAATTGTGTAATGATTGTTTGTATAGAAGTCGTATTTCAAATGCGAGTTAGGGAAATCTTGAAAAAATAAAAGTTTTTCTTAAGACATACCACGAATATCGATATAGGATGAATATAGGTGACAACACTGACAACCAAGTTTCCTGTAGAACTGGCATCACTGGCAACTTTCATATATTTGGCAAATATATAATCTGTTTCGTTCGCCATCGTCTCGTAATGTACTTATTTGTGAAGTGATCTTATCTTCATTAGCTCAGCAGTCTCATCACCATCACCATCATGTAATATATATGTTATAAGTAGTATAGTCGAGGAAGGAAAAGGATAACACCAACACAGCCATATAGTTATATATCCTTCCCGCCCCGCCTATATCCCGCCTTCTGCGCCAGAGGTCCCGGGTACGATCCCCGGACGAGATAAATATTTATGTGCATGAACATGTCTATTTGTCTTGGTCTGGTGTTTAATATGTATATTATGTATGTATTTACAAAGATATATATTTATAAGTATGTTTATCCGTTATCTAGTAACCTTAACACAAGTTCTTTATGAAACATAACGTGGGCTAGATAATTGGTGTTTCTATACGCAATTATTTATTTATTTATATACTCCAAGACCAACCTCGCCAGATTTCCGATGATACTTACAGCCATTGTATTCATCGTATCTTTCAGTGTTCCAGATTCAATGAAATGTCACAATGGCCATTGTTTCGTGTGGCAGTAAATCAGTTTGTATGTTCCTCGTTTGTTGCGTCTGTTTGTTGTTAGTGATGGAATGCGTTCGTGATCTAATTGCTGATCAATTTGAAGTAATTTGTTGCTAATGAATTTAGTTATACTGGTAACAAGTGGGACATAAATTAGTTCTCAATTCCGAACCCGATCCGACTGAGCGATTTGAAGATTAGCAATAGGTAAGGTAGGTATCAAATTTTTTAGGGAACGAAAAAATTTAAATAAAGACTATTTATCTACACATCTTATTTTGACCAACGAGTATTTACCTTAAATGTCAATGGTTTTCTAAACATTGACAACTACTTAAACTAAGTATTAATGCTAAGGGCTCTACATCCAATCGATATGTGATGAAAAATAAATACGGAAATAACGCCGTTATAGCGATCGTATTACGGATTGACAATCCAAATAAAATATTTCATAGAAACCTAATCTGTATTACCGAAGAAAATATTTCCGCAATTTGGGATCTCATATCCGACTGTCGTTAGAATATGAACTTTATTATGAAGACAAGAAGAAGCGGTGAGAGAGGTGATCACGAAATGTAACATACGTGATAATATCGTCTGCGCACGCATTCGTGAATCGTCGGACGGTAAAGACGCGCGCGCCGGTGCGCCATCTAGGTCAAGCTGATGTGTACGTTCGAAATTCGAATTTGAAGTTTATTTTTAATTTTCTCGGCAAGGAGAAATACTTCATAATTCGAACAAAAAGTTTGGTGTCGTGTAAACGAATTATAAAGTGCAGTGCTGTGATTGTAAGCAGGCTTTGAAAAAAGTGGATTGTGCTTTTCAACATAAACGGTAAGTGTTTTGATTATTATTTATGCACATGACAGAAGAATAACGTACATTTAATTGAGGATATGAAGGCGAAAATTGCTAGTACATTTTTGAGATCACGGTAGATTAGGGAAGCGGTTATGATTGTACGGTGCACGCGATTATAGTTGGAAATGGACCATGCGAGATTTCAGTAGACGATGAAAATATTATTTACAGCTGAGAATTAATCACCTACAATTTCCTTTTTTTTTTATTCATAAGTAGAACTTACATATCGGTGAAAGTACGATTTTTGGTCTCGGAAGTAATGTAATTAATAACAGAATAAGTGACACGAAACTTAATGAACTGTCAATTACAGAAACTTTAGAGAAATTTTAAAACCTGTAAAAACATACTCGGATGTATGACGCTTAAGTATTCGATAATGAAGTTTTATTAAAATTCTTCTTACTTTTAAGGACTTACGAGTTGGTAGGCATTACAATTTGTAAGCATTGTGAAAATGCAAATTCGTAATAGAAAATTGGTACCTATTGGTTTGTTACATAATCATATCAGTATAGTTTATCACTAGCTATTAACCAATTGCGTGCTGTTACGTTACAATAACTTTACATGAACTAGTTTTTACGGCAATGTTTAAGCTCATAAATGACTTAAAATAAAAATAAATTATTTAGCTATTTTCATAAAAAAAATGACATGATCAATTAAAATAATCTTAGCTACAGTTTTCTACTGGGTTACAATTTTGACGTTTCGTCTGTTCCAGTGTGTCCACGGGTAATTCAATTCTAGATGTTTCCTCGTATTGAGAAAGGATTGCGTACGTAATTTTGCGAAGAGGTAATGACCATAACCTGGAAAAGGATATAGGACACTTCATCCAGCTATTCTTACAGAAACAGAAAGTACGTGGGCAAAACCCCGAAGCACAGTTAGTATAAATAAATTCTTAACCGAAAAGGTATCATAGAGAGTTGTGATGGCTTTTTATCCCAGCATTGGTATTATTAACTGGATTATTATATCAAAAGAGCCTGTGGCAGTATAACACAGACTACTTTCGTTTCACCATCAAGAAGTCATTATGGATTCCAAACGGAAAGTGTTTGAAAGAAGCGTGCGTTTATTAGCCAAATGAATGCAGACTCACAGATTTTGCTATTGTAACAAAAAAGAAGAAACTCTAAATCAGTAAAGGTTTTAAGATACCGTGCAATTCCGGTGCATGCCTATCAATGATATTGTATATTCGGAACTAATGTAGGGTCACTGTCATTATTGTTTCCGGGACATATTATTGTTTTTGCTGACAATATAAATTAAAAACTGTGAAGTCTGTATTCGTTAATTTGTCGGTCAGTTTGTAGCTTTCGAATAAAAATTGGAATATAAGTAATTCATTAACCCTAAGTTAATTTTAGATGTTTATGATCAAGTTATCATGATCATCAATTCTATAAGCATACATGTCAAATTTAATACATTTGCAATTTGTCACTATTTAGATAACTTAAATTTTTACTGTTAGTTTTCTTTATTTTATTCCGTATAGCCTCTAAAAATGCCACTAAACTATGTAATTGGCTTAAGAGTCTAATAATTATAAGTTACATTAATTGATTTTGTAAAAAAAGCTGTTGAGTTTTTAAATAAATAAAGACATTAATAGACATCTTGAAACGCTCTGTGGTTTGACCGCCTCTGTGGTCTAGAGGTACAACCACCGATATCAGACCCAGGGGTCCCGGGTTCGAATGCCAGCGGGGTACATATTGTATTTGGTTTGGTTGGTGTAGGACTTGTTGTAGGTCCGTCTGGCTAGCTACCACCATCTTATCTAAGTCTGACAATGTTTTCAGCATTGTTGTGTCCGGCAGTTCGAGATAAGATAGCCAGTTCCTAGTGATTAAGGATTCCAGAAGAGGCTCGCTTACATCTTCAGCCTTATCAATACTTGACATCAGCGTATCGTCGCTTTAATGGTGGCTTAAGGTTATGTATGTGTATAAAATGTACACTAGAGAAATACCTACTCGCTTGCAACTGTTTCACAATGCTAGTTGTCTAATACTAGCCTAGAATCCTTTGAAAATGCTTTCTTAAAAATACTTAGAGCTTTTTTACAGTGTTAAATGTATTTTAACCGACTTCAAAAAAGGAGAGAGGTTATCAATTTTTCTATGTCTGTTCACCGATTACTCGAGAAAACTCGAACCGATTGTAATGATTCAAACGTTATAACATCGGACTTGTTACTAAGTCGGTCCCAATTTTTGAAATTTTGAACTTCCTGATTTCATTTAAGATTTCTTGAAAACTATCGGTTTAATAGTTTTCAGGAAAACTTGAAAAAAACTATCGCTTTTCGATAAAACGGGCTTGTGTCAAAACAAACCCGTACATTTCGATTTGACTCAAACTAGTAGTGTAGGCAAGTACGGGACTTATTCTAACTTAAAAAAAAACCGACTTATAAAATCTAACTGTAAAAAAATTAACCTTTTGGAGTCGGTGCAACCCAAGGCATCGATGGTGCATTCTTTAAATTCTACATTGCACTGCTATGGCTGGCATTGACTCCGAAAGGTTTTTTTTACTTTTTGATTTTAAGTCGGTTTTTATTATAAGGAGTTTTTTACCTCATTCTTTTAAGTCGGTGAATAATACTAACCGAGTGACCAAGTAAACCAGAGCGGTGCCGGTTATTTTAACTTAACTTAATGTTAATGAAGGTTGAATCCACCGAGCGTAAAGTAAACTTGAGCTTGGCTCTTGAAAGGACGGAAGGAAACGCTTTTATGAGTATTTTTATCTATGCCATTTATGAAACAAAGCGGTTTTGCTACGTCTATTAAATTGTTTCCCATAATTTCGGGCTATTGTAATTATATTGCATCTGATAAAGTCCAAAGTGTTCGTTACTGGTATTACCATGAACTAATTTTGATTGATTTCGTAACGTGCAATAAGTTTTTTTTAGTCTTTGTAGACCAATACTTAGACTAAAACTCCAAAGATAGTTTCATTAAGAATTTGAGTTATGAATATTATGAAAACCTGCTGGGTATAGGCCTCCCCCAAAGATCTCCACTATGATCGGTCCTGCGCAGTCCGCATGCAGCGGTTTCCCGCGACCTTCACCAGATCGTCGGTCCACCTTGTCGGGGGCCTACCCACGGAGCGTCGTCCTGTGCGAGGTCGCCATTCCAGAACCTTTCCGCCCCAACGGCCATCCGTTCTTCTCGCTATGTGTCTAAATTATTGAGTATTGAGCTGTAATCGAATCAACGACCTCTGCGCAGAAGGCAGGTATCACTCCTGTGCGCCTCCGGTCGAAGGTATTAAAGTAGATACTCACTATAAAACACAAATCCTTCACAAGTACTCCCAATGAATAGAACTAGTACTTACATAGGTACTAACAGACAAAACGTAGTTAGTCAATTTAGCACAGGCGCACACATTTGTGATGCATCGTGGCCCAACTGGAACGAGCCACGCCGCGGTATTAGCATGTATTATTTACCGTAATTGGCAGAGAGTTGAAATAAAAAAAAACTTGTTCACAAAACAAACGCTAGTGCTTATTAAACCCGTTTTTGTGATGCCTTTTTTACTCTCTTTATTTATTTAGGGGCTTTTATCCATATGGATACGCCAGCTCCATTATATTGTATCTTCTTACAATACAATATACAAACGCGCAATAATTTTATGTAATTAAGTAACAATATAATTAAATTCTAACAACTATATATACAAGTTATGTTAATTTCTTTCCTGCATCTGATTTAGGGTTTTGCTTAAATACTTACAATTAGCCCCACGTCCTTGACGTTCAAATTTCATTCGGTGAATAGTAATGCTTTTATTACAAGAGAAGAAGTAGAAAAACCAGTACAAGGATACACTTACGTATAAACTAGAAACATAACTAAGCAACAGCTCGTTACTTACCTACTTGTGGAAATATCTAGTAACTTTCTAAGCCTTGGTCTTTGAAAAAATATGCACTGACAAACAACAAACAACAAAACGCAAGCACAAACATAATATATAAATCAAATTAGCGAAAATAGAACCAACCATTAGTAGCATTTCAAGGAAAAATAATCATTCAGTTTGAATAGTCTTTTTGAAGTGAAAACTTCTTTAGCGGCGTTGTGCACATCAGAGTTTTAAATTTTTGGGTTGGGTATAAAATGTTAAAGTCCATTTACCGTTGACCTATTTCAAATTACATAAAGTCTCACACTTGAAAGATCCACGTATATTAGTTAATCATTACTACCAACTTTCATATTGATGCCAGGTCAGTTTTAATAGATTTACCTGCCAAATCAAGTTGGTGTCCATTTTCATCAACTTTTTATGAAGTGGTCAAGATATAGTGGATTTTGATCGTTATTTTCGTTTAAGCAGTTTTCACTTCTGCCGGCACTCTCGTCAGGACACGTGACCTGATGTGACCTTATCATTTTTCCCCATCCCAAAAAATTTAAACTCTGATGTGCACAACGCCGCTAAAGAAGAAAAATAAACCAGAAAGATTATGATTTACGATATTAAATGCAATATTGAAACACGTTGTGGTGTGATCACTTTTACTGTTTGCGAGAGGAAAATGCATGACCTAAGTTTAAGTGACCATCTTGCTATCAGGAAAAGCTCTCTCGAATCATGAAATCACGCAATCTGAATCTCGATCATGTCGTACTTGTTACACGACAACATATCATTTTCATCAGTAACTAGAGATTGGAATATAGGATTTGAGCACAGAATACAAGAAAGAGACACTAACTAAATGCTCTTTCTGGGAGCGTTTTTCAACATTAGAACCAGGGGGGGCGTACCGCTATCTCTTAGCGCAGTATTGTTTCAATCTTACTAAGCTATTTCGTACTAAGAATCTCTTAAAGTAAGCTTGTATTTTGACGGAAGTTTTGTGACGTCTTCGCACTTCACACTTTGGAGGCGATGATTGATCATCGCCTCCAAAGTGTGAAGTGTGTCAAAATGTGACAACTTCAATAAAAACAAAACGCAAACGAGTCGTTATTATGACATGATGGTTTTTAAAGTCTCCTTTGTATACTAAGTATACTTTGATCAAGTAGCGTTGACAAAGTGGCTTAAATCATAGTTTACTTGGATACCCGTTGACACGCTCAGTGTTTTCTTTGACAAAGTATCTTTGATCAAAGTTTCCATGACACAGAATTGTATTAAATTCTTTGACGCTGTCGTCAAAGTTTGCTTTGACTTTTCGTTTACACGATCAAAGTAGTCATCAAAACTACTTTGTCAAAGCAGGGTTGGGCATGGTCCAAGTTGGTCGCAAAAGTTGGGCATGGTCCAAGTTTACTCTGATTGATTGAACGCCCACGTCCAAGTGCACTTTGATTGCTGGTTTACACGATCAAAGTAACATCCAAGTAGTCCAAGTATCAAAGCATACTTAGATCGTGTCCACGCGGTTATAGATGAAGGTTATAGATAAGGCCCCCAGACAATTTTTCACCAAAAAATACCTCTTACAAAGTAAATAGTTTTACCTTACTGAAATTACGTGTAAGTGAACAAAATGATGTTAGATTCAAAAGTGGGTTACCAAATTTAACAACCCAATGTTAGTTCATAGATGACATGCATTATGACCGATTATGGACTTGTGAGCATTATCGTAACACTATTTGCTCAAACCGTGGGTGTCACTTTCATTGAACAAAACTGACACCAATTTGAGTCAGCCATTGATTTTGAGTTTGTGATAAAACGACTTCTTTAATAATCGGGGGGTCTACTCTCTAAGCTGTTTTCGAAGTTTCGAGTTACTTTCGGATCGTTCTCAAGACTTTGTTATAATTAATTACTTAGATTTTTATGTCGCATCATACCTATGCAATGCTTCTGATGCGCAAGTAAAGTTTTAGTTATTTATTTTAACAAAGTCTTGAGAACGAAAGTAGCCCGAAACTACGGAAACAGCTTAGAGAGTAGGGCCTCAGGTTAGGTCATACGTGTTCGCACACATTCTGCAATTAGATTGACTACTATGTCATCAGAGGCCACATAAGGAAGTTCAGTGCGGATTATCGGATAAGCGGAAGTTTTAGCAGTCACCGTAGATGAAATCAGCGTGGGTGTAAATTCAAATTCAAAATTAAATTCAATATCATTTATTCAGTCTAGGCTGTTACAAGCACTTATGAACGTCAAAGAAGCTACGCCATGGGTTCACAAACCCTACGGCGGGAGACCTTGTAACGAGAAGAACCGGCAAGAAACTCGTCAAGGGCTGTTTTTTTCTCCCTGTTTTATTTCATACAGAGTCGTCAAATTGAAAAGTGACCTTAAATATCAGTAACTTCCGGTCAATTTCCATAACAAAAAGAAAATAATAATTATAATATTACATTTCAATATTAATTTTCAACTGGCAAAGAAAGACTTATCTATCATACATTACAACATTTCTCGCATTACAAGATTACTGTACTGCAAGTTGTGAGGAACATACAGCTCACTATCAATTTATTTTAGACAAAAATATTTAAGCTTGCAGCATAACATTAAGATAAGCAGACTGAAGTAGACCCATTTCCGCTTGGCGGTAGGAGTGGTTAGTACGTTGTTATATATTTCTTACTTACAAGCCTTTTCTGACAAGCTTATAGAGGCTGGCTAATAAAAGCTGTTACTGACACCCATTTCCAATAAACTTAAGAATCGCCTAAGACTATTTTTATCTATCTTAATCTTTATAAAAAAAGCATTGCACTACGTTCTTAAATCCATTTAGACTATTCTTAATTTACGGGCCCAAAATCGAGCGTCTAAGCTTAAGCTGTTCTTAATATTAATGCCTTAAAATAGATAAGAATAGTCATAGGTGATAATTAAGCTTAGTGTGAGTATTTTACTGAATTTTAATTATTGCAATAATTTCACATATTAAATATCAATGACACGTGCTGATAATGACTTTTTTACTTGCATTTTTATAGCTATAATAAGTTTTAAAATTTCCTACCTTTTTTCATTGGCTTTAATTAGTCAGACTCTAATAATACATCGAGAAACAAGCTCATCAAGTCCAGAAACGCAGAAACTGGCATCATTTTTTGTTACACCTTCAGTAAATTCTACGTCTACGAGACGTATACTACTGGATCTTCCCCTAATTAGCAGTTCTATAGTTGAGCGAACTCAAGACCTAAAGTTTTAGATTCGACTTAGAAGCTCTAACTTTTTTCTTCACTAAAAGACTTTCATCGCAACACCGCTGTCTATTCTCAGCAGATTTATAACGGTATTGTTTATCCCAGGTTCTAGGTGTTGCGTGTTCGATGCCCGTTTAGCCAATAACTTTCGCTTCGACACAAAATTGATAACTATGTGTAATGTTATGTACTTACTGTGTTTGACAATAGCTTCTGTCTCATACTTCGAATAACACCACAAGATAATTATTTTTATTATTTATTTAATAATAACACAAGGAGCTTACAATTTTCTTTTTACAATAGTCCAGCAAAACCGACTAGTGGGTTTGTCTGTGGGATCTTCAGTCTCTATTATATATAAGTAATATTACCTAAAATTAATAGATATAATTAAAATATAAAGTGACTCTATACAGCTGTAATGAAATAAAAATGCAACTAAATAATATAGTTGTACTTACTTATTGATCTAGTTTAGTTATTTAATGTTATAAATCATCTAATATATACCTAATCGAAACATTTTCGTTTTGAATAATAATTATTTTCTTTTTGTGATGGAAAATGTTTTTTTTTGTATGCCTGCTCCTGCTGTTTCGTTTGAGCTGTTTTCACTTCTGCCGGCACTCCCGAGTGCAACCCGTTGTTTTTTTTTATCTAGCCGCTATTATTGCATTAGTCACACTACAATATAGTACTTTTTGAATACTATGTGGTAAACGCAGCTGGTGGCAAAGTTATTAAGTGTAAATCATTTTTTTTTTCAATAAATATTATACTTTGTTACTGTTTGTTTATCCAAATAAAGAGAAAACAACCAATGTTAGTAATGATAAGTCTGAAGGTGGAAGCGCTAATCCCCCGAAACCTCAACCACTGAGGAACTGTTTATTTTATCTCTAACTGCCGGATCAGAAAAATGCTGGAATTATTGTTATTGTGGCGTCAGACTTAAAAAAGATGATGGTAGCCATCCAAAAGGATTTACTTACAATAAGTCCTTCAACCAACCAAAAGTTACTAAGGTTTGTTTTCATCGTTTCGGCACCATTGCAAGAACCGTTAACTCGGTATGACAGCTTTGTATAATTATAAAAAGAATCTAAACCCTTCAGCTCCCCTAGCATGGCCGCCATAACGCGATATGATATAGCGTTTTATCGACACTCAAACGTCAAAACCCATTGTCTTTTGACGGTTAAACGTGATAAAGCGCTGTATCATATCGCGTTTTGTAGGCTAGCAGATTACATTTAAAAAAATGCCTCCTTAACATAGCAGATTACACCACCAAGAAGGCATTTGTAGAGACTTCCGAGAGTAAAAACCAATAGTTCGGTTAGTAAATTCCAAAGTTGAAGCAATCCAGCGTCCAGCATCGTCCAGTTAGGATGAAACAGGAATCTAACAGTAACAGCAGTGAGATTGATGGAAGTGTTTTCTGCGCCCGCGCCAATTTCTATGTAACGGGACGAGGCTGTGAGGCGATGAAGTAACTTTACGGGTTAATGTGCATATCTAATATAATAGGTGTGTGGATTGCTTACTATCATATAAATATACAAATCATCTGAGGCCGTTCTCGTCTTGACGAAAACGATTTGCGATCAAGATTAAATCATCATAGCTATAATAGAAGTCAGTAATTATGATTTTGACGACCTCCGTGGTAGAGTGGCGGTACGTACACCGGTTTCAAGGTGTCGCCTACTCTGAGGTCCCGGGTTCGAATCCCGGTAGGGGCAAAAGTTTGTTTGATGAATACGAGCATTTGTACCTGAGTCATGGACGTTTATATATATTTCTACACATAAATACTTATATATGACGACCTGCTTGGCGCAGGGGTACTAACCCCGCCTTCTGCGCCAGAGGTCCCGGGTTCGATCCCCGGACAAGACAAATATTTGTGTGCATGAACATGTCTATTTGTCTTGGTCTGGGTGTTTAATATGTATATTAAGTATGTATTTACAAAAAAAAGTATATAAGTATGTTTATCCGTTATCTAGTATCCTGATCACAAGTTCTTCATGAAACTTAACTTGGGCTAGATAATTGGTGTGATTGTATGCAAATATTTATTTATTTATTTATTTATTTATATATGCATAATTATTATGTATTTATATCAGTTACAATAGTATCCCATAACATAAGCCTGACAGTGCTTACTTTGGGGCTAGGTTAAATGGTGTGAATGTAAGAAATAAATATTTATTTATTGTATGATTTGTAGAAAGTATTTAAACTAAAAACTTGTAGTCCGTAATTCCCTGGAAATCGGTTGTAGCGCCAATTATATTATACGAATAGAATAGGACGTGTTGAAAGTGCTGGGGACGAAGATATTTATTTAACCGCCTCTGTGGTCTAGTGGTACAACCACCGGTATCAGACCCAGAGGTCCCGGGTTCGATTCCCAGCGGGGATACATATTGTATTAGGTTTGGTTGGTGGCAGGACTTGTTGTGAGTCCGCCTGGCTAGCTACCACCATCTTATCTAAGTCTGACGCCATGACAACAACGTTTTCAGCATTGTTGTGTTCCGGCAGTTAGAGATCAGATAGCCAGTTCCTCAGTGATTGGGGATTCCGGGAGAGGCTCGCTTCCATTTTCAGCTTTATCAATCCTTAACATCAGGTATGATGAGGCTAAGAGTCTCCCTATACTTAAAAAAAAAACGATAAAAAATATATATACGAGTAGTAACATATGTTACACAAATCATGTATTTAAATTACGGTTAACGATCTTATGGATTGTCTAGCACATATAGATTATCTTTATAACGCTCTTCCTCTTACACAATGTGAGTAGTCATATCACATTAAATGTATTAATTTTATATTACCAGCTTTTATAGCAATAAATAGATGGTAAGTAAAGGCAACTAACGCACCACCAAAGTTGACTGAAAGGAATATGAGGAAATCTGAAGAGATTGATCTACATACTCAACACCACTCACCAATATGCCTTTTTTTTCTATGACAACGAAAGTTTATCTAATGAGGTATTATGTATAAATGAGGTTGAGTAAAATGTAGAATTGGTTATATTCTACATTATTTCTACTCCTTTATTTATTAAAAGAAGTGCTTAATCCTCGACTAATTTCTTTTATAAATTTATTTATTTATTATTAAGCATAATTAAACGGGTATAAACCCAATTACATAATTATCCTAAAGTAAGTACATAATTACATTACAAAAACCAAAAATACACAATAAGATAGCTAAATTCTATTACTAATACTTTTAGAATTATCAAAAAATATATCAATTTCTGGAAAAGTAACCGGGAGCGTGTTTAGTGCTTCATGCATACGACACAATGGTGATTGCGCGCGCGCCACCGTACGACACGGCGGAGGCGCGAACAACCGATGTCTACGACTTGAACGTATTCTTAAATAGTTAAAATAAATATTAATCTTTGATAAAGAAATACATATTTTTACCGACTTCAACAAAAAGGAGGGAGGTACTCAATTCAACGCGTATTTTTTTTTTTTTTTTTGTCTGATGTATGTATACCGATTACTCCGGTGTTGGTGATCCGATTTTAATAATTGTTTTTTGTTCGATCGGGTACACTGTCAATTTGGTCCCATATAATTTTTACGAAGAACTGGCTGGTAGTTTTTTCATAATCTTGAAAAATATCAATCACCTTTTGGCAAGTAGTGTTTACCTAGATGACATTGTTGTGTATGGGCTGATTTTTAGTGTAAGTAACGGCACATGATGTAACTAAAAAATCTGAAATAAAAACATTTTATAAAAAAAATCAAACCGACTTCAAAAAGTAAAAAATAAAACTTTTGGAGTCGGTGCTAGCTAGCTAAGGCCAAAAAATATATAGTTAATAGAAGTGCAATGTAGAATGCCCTGGCTGGCACCGACTCCAAAAGTTTTATTTTTTACTTTTTGAAGTCGGTTTGATTTTTTTTTATAAAATGTTTTTATAAAGTTGACTTACTTTACCATCGTATGCACTCCGCATGGACATAAAACGGATATTACATTCCATTAATCCGTGGTCCCACTGTTGAGGTCGGCCATTGGAATTATTGGTCTATTACGCGACGACCACAGAGTAATAACCGCCGCCACGGTCTGTGCATTCCTGCAACGTGTGAAGACACCATTACACTGTTGTAATGGTGTCTTCACATGAGGTAGGAATTCAGAATACTGTGTGACAGTGCCTGTGCCTGTTTTGACAAAACAAGACTAGGTATTGTTAGTGTTTTATTTAACATGTGGTACTTAATATCCTAATTTAATAAAAGGACTAGCTTCCGCCCGCGGTTTCACCTGCGTGGTTCCCGTTCCCGTGGGAATATCGGGATAAAAGTAGCGTATGTTACTCTACGTCCTTTCAACTAACTCGATGCCAAAATCAAGTCGATTGGTTGCTTGTTAGGGCGTGAAGAAAGGACAAATATACATATTTTCGTATTTATAATATTGTATATAATATATTAGTTAGGAATAGGATTAGGATAATACGTACATCTTATGTTTTGGCGCGCACTGTTCATTGAAATAAAACAACTTTTACGGATATCAAACGCGCTTTATTTCATATTTCAGTCATCCCGTGACCACGGCAGCTCAAAAAATACGGACAATTACAAGTTACTTAGTTCGTGAAATATAGCGCGTTTGATATCCGTAAAAGTTGTTTTATTTCAAGGATTAGGATAATTTGAATAAAACAACCTTTCCGGATTTTTAACGGGCAGTTTAAAGTACACATTAGTTTTAAAATTGCATGTATTTGGCGCAGAATTCCAGACGCTCTGATTATGCCTTCTTAGGTGCCACGGTGACGGGATAATGGGTGGTCGATGTAAAATTTTCCTAAACTTGGCTTTCCTTAATTTAGTGTAGTAGTAACTATGTGTGAATTAGTAAAATCTGTTTCATGTTAAAGCTGATAACTACATCACTGTCCTGAATAAGGACGTAAGAACAAACTGTTTTTTTACCTTAACAATCCTGAATAAATAGTTTTTCATAAGCACATCTTAAGTTTCTTTGCGCACTCATATTTGGAAGTACCTTGCGGCACCATTTCAGTTGCCATGGTCACGGGTTGGGTTGACTACCTACTTATAAGTCTACCTTAACAAAGAAACCAAAAAACCGCAAATAAATCGAAAAATTATAGTACCAAATACTTATATATTTCGGGTAAATACTAAATACTCCACAAAAGCTGTTTTATTTTAAAATTATGACTATTATTAAACTAAATAAGGTAGGAGCAATCAGTCTAATTGCCACGTCGGGAGAAAATATAGAGAGAAATGCAATGCTATCTGACCTCCTTAATACGGTGATTCAGTTTGTAGTATCCGACTTGCGCACGCGACCATTTGTATGAAGATATTTCGAGTTAGAATGTTTTACACTTAAATTATTCTAAACAGTCAAGATACTAAGAACAGGCGAGAGTATAAAGTTCTTTTTCTGTTGTTGTTGTTTTTTTATATGAACAAGGGGTGACTCTTAGCCTTCATCATACCTGATGTTAAGTATTGATAAGGCTGAAGATGGAAGCGATCCTCTCCCGGTGTCCTCATCACGGCTATCTTATCTCTAACTGTTGAATACAACAATGCTGAAAACATTGTTGTTATGGCGTCAGGCTTAGATAACCGCTGGAAATCGAACCCGGGGCCCCCTTACCACTAGACCATAGAGGCGGTTAAAAATCAAAAATCAATAATTGCAGTCATGTATCAATGATGACTCTATGTTAAGTAGAGCGTTTATTATTAACTCTGGTCATGCTTTAGGCAATAACTCGATGTGAAAAAAAAAATGCTTCGTAATACACAATACCACAGACCTATATATCGAGATAGACGAAAAGAGCTCTTCAAACTGTATGAGACAACTTAGCGTGTCGAATTTTTTGTACCTACGATGATTTCACGAGCAATATTTAGGGCCGGTATTTCAATATCGACTTATTTTGAGTTGATTCAGGATTAAAGACATGTTTGACTTATGTGTAGGTATTTCAAAATATAATTAAAGTTAAGTGACCCATAAAGCCCATCTCAACTAGCCAAAATCTAAGCAAAGGAATTGTGGAGGAGTGATTGAAGTGCCGATCTGGTATTAGTTGCTATGGTAACAAAAATTTGATTGGCAAAAGATATTTTAGTTTTACATTTAGGTTATTTTTCAGGATCACTATAAATAAAATACTAACATTAGGTTATGTAAATTCATAATTTATTTAATTACCTTGCTACAAATTATTTATGCTGTGAATATTATGGCACAACCATTCATGTGGAGAGACATTGTGCCTGCCTCTATACTAGCACATTGACGGTGTCAAAGAAAACCTGTTTAATTACTGAAAATCTAGCAGGTGGATCACGTTATATATTTTTACAGCAACATTATGTACAAAAGTCAAAGTTACACATAAATTATACCCACGGAGTCGTAGAATATTTGGTTCATCATCATATCAACCACACGGCATCCACTAATTCAATAATATCCTCATCATCACTGTTAAAAGTTGAGCTTCAATTATAGTTAAGTACTGAAACACTAAGATTTTATGGTAAGATAATCGCCAATGGTGTAAAATGGTGAATAAAGTTTAGAGACACCACAGTAGTTCCGTAATGTGTTCAAACTTTTGACACGCAAGGTAGGTACTTTTACCGTCTATCGCGATATAGGTCTGTGCACAATACTCTCAGGTACTGAATAGTGTAGTGGATTATCAGCGTTTAGTCAATGTTGCTAGGGTCGGTTTAGTGCTAGAACTAATATGAAATGATTCCCTATTAGTTCTAGCACTAAAGAAAATGCAGGCTTATTGGATGCATTTGTAGTAGTAAGCACCTGTAATCTTAATCTGTCTGTCATGGACGGCTATGGCTAATCTTCTACTTATATGTATACGGAAAAAAGCCCTTAGGGCCCATGCACTCCAGTTTTTCACGAGCGTCAACGGCGCGCTTTTTTCTGTGCTTTTGTCATACAAAGCAATCGGAGGCGCGTCAACAGTGTGTTTGTATCGCAAAAAACGCGGTGTGCATAGGCCCTAAATCGAACAACCTTAAAAAACTGAAATAAACATAGTTTTTTGCATGCAACGAAAGTTAATAAAACGATGTGACTAAAGAAACTACTAACCTTAAGAAATAAGCGTCTTTGTAAGAACTTATTGCGTTAAACTCAAGTATAACTTAAAAGTTTTGTTTACCAACATTGTCCAACAATATTGCGTAGTCATTAAACTTCACAGTTACTGGTTTTACTACGTTAGTTAATAAAAGTGGCCATAATTAGCAGCACAACCTTCTGTCGTAAGAAGCGGCTCGGCTTACTAAAATGTAGTAAGAATTTGTTGTTATTATTTTCTCATCGATTCTTGATAATTTGTTTAATGCTAGGACTTAACGGAGGTCAGAAAAATTAAGAAGCTATTATTAGTTGAGTTTTTGGTAACATTTACATTCAATTATACATCTTTCATACGTACAGTCAAACAGAAGATTTCATAAACACTAACGGCTGGAATTAATAGCCTATCTCTAGAAATAGGGCTATCTAATCCAACTTTCCAGCCTTGCATAACTAATAACTATTGGTTGGTTATCAATTAACCAACTCTGCGGGGGTACATATTGTATTCGGTTTAATTTGTGGTAGGACTTGTTGTAAGTCCGCCTGGCTAGCTACCACCATCTTATCTAAGTCTGACGCCATAACAACAATGTTTTCAGCATTGTTGTTTTACGGCAGTTAGAGATAAGATAGCCAGTTCTTCAGTGATTGAGGATCCGGGAAAGGCTCGCTTCCATCTTCAGCCTTATCAATACTTAACACCAGGTATGGTGAAGTCTAAGAATATACCCCTCATTCAAAAAAAAATATAATTAAAGTGATAGATAACTTTTATTCGAGAGTTGATCAGCACTTGGTAACTAGAAATGCAACATTAAACAAATTATTCTAGCTTATATTTCTTGCTTGGTTTTTGAACTAGACACTGCCATAAATGTACCACCTATGACCGAGCAAAATAGAAGAAAAAAATAATGGTTTAGATACGAGAAAGCTTTTTTTGTTTAATGCAACTTTTTATTACGTTAAAATTTATAACACGCTTATTCTGATTGTGAATTTTACTTCTTGGCATCGTGACATTTTGTTTCTAGCTTACGACAATAAAATATGCAATTTGCATGTTGTTTGACCTTTTCACACATTCTGCAATCAAACATTATATTTTTATGTTTGATACCGTTCCTTGATGATTGTTTCGCGTGATATTAACAATTTAATACATTTTGGTGGTTAAGTTCATCGATTATTTATGTATGTAACGCATGTAACATGTTAGATTATAGAAGATAGTTATAATTCAAAGACATTGAAAAATATGTTTTACGAGTTAAAAATACAAATCTTTTGAAGTTTAGGTTTTATCAGCAGTAGCATTTTGATAATGAACCTATATCGATCAGATAACGGAGATTATAAGTGTCGAGCCGTATCAGGAAATTAAGGAGATGACAATGTGTGGAGACGAGTGGAGAAGACTTCACCGACAAGAGCACAGGATAGAGCTATTTAAATGTTCCCATTATTAGGGCACAGGCCTTCCTTATGAATGGATCAGGAGGATGAGCCGTACCCCATCACGTGGGCCGGGTGGGAATGGGTTGGGTGTTAACGATTAAAAAATAAGTTGCAATCAACGTGTTAGCGTCTATGATTTATGAATTTTTGCATTTTTAATACTATGTCTATACTTATGATAAATTTTAAATAAAAAAATATTGGAAAAAGTTTACTCGACCACAAGAGCATTGGACCGGATTTCCAAAGGTCGTGGGTTCGTTTTCTATCTGAGAATTCACTTGTGGCCGAGTTAATTTTTTCCAATATTTTTCAATTTAAAATTTATCATAAGTGTTAGCGTCTCTTTCGAAGTATGGACTTGCTCGATATAAACAATTTTTGGTCACCCATCCAATGACCGGCCGTAGCGAAAGTTACTTTGCCGTCACAATCACAGGCTGATTGCGCTAACCACTGCACTGCATACTCTGCCTTGCATACTACGCCAGGGCGCGTAGGATCGAATTAGGAGTAATTATATAGCGCATACTTATCTCGGAAGTAGATAAATTTGTATGATATTCTTACTTAAAACTTATTAACGATATTCATTTCGAACTTATTTCTCATTTGTCATGATTATTATAATCTACGGAAAGAAAGAGCGATTACCTTTTTGCTCTAGATCTTTCTAGTATACACAGTTTATAAAGTTATTTTTATTATTAAATTTAACTGTTTCAGGAAGGAATACATATTTATGTACTTTTCAAGTACGTTATACATTTTTCTGTTTAATGTTTACGGAAACGTAAGCAGATATGGTACTTACGCGCACATTCTGGAAATACATTTACGAAAGATTTTAGCGATGTTCATATGATCAGCTTTTATTAGAATAATGTATTTAAATTTATCAAATTTTTCCCCCATAAAGTTTTGAGACCATTGTAACCGTCCGTCGGTGGTCCAGTGGTAAAAACCACCGGTATCAGACCCAGGGGTTTGATTCCCAGCGGGGGGACATATTGTTTCGGCTTATTGTGTTCCAGCAGTTAGAGATAAGATAGCCAGTTCCTTAGTGATGAGGATTCCGGGAGAGGCGGCCTTTTATCTTCAGCCTTATCAATACTTAACATCAGGTAAGATGAACATGAAGGCTAAGAGTTTCCCCTTGTTCTTAAAAAAGACGTATCATAAATCTAAACTTTTCACGTTCGAACTACTGAATAAATATTGATAAACTTTGGTGAGATTAATTGGAAATCGGGTGGACATCTTGAGGGGGTAATAAAGAATGAAAGTTAGTATAGGAACCTGAAAAGTCAACTAATTACAATATAATAAATATATTAATAAACATATTTTAATCCAGGCTATCTACTATGTGACCAATGACGGCCTGGAGAGCAAGTACTAGGAGTTTTAGTTGGTAGTACCCTAGGGAGTGCGTGGCCTATATGTTTGTATAGGCCGTGTACTCCAGGTGAGTCCAACACTTCGAATCGCCCCTACACCTGGGGGCGAGGGATGCGTAAAAGCATTTCTTCTAGTATAAATAAAAGGCTATCTACTATGTGGCAAATTTCATCTAAATTTGTTTTTACGTGAAAGAGTTACAAAAAAACAAACAAATTGTAGAAAGGTAGGAATTATAGTATCTTGGATTGCATAGTAAAAGTAGCAGAAAAAAATAGTTGTTTACGGTTTTCTTTCACAAAATAAAAAGATTAATTAATTTATTATCTGTTGTTACTAAAATGAAAGCATTGATATAGAAATTGTCACCGTACAGACGTAATAACACGTGTATGTAGGTCAGTGGGTAGACTTTATTATGATTATCCACTGGCAGCGATACTATAAATTCTAAAAAGGTGACAATTAGCTACTTTTTCAAATAATGCAACATGATATAGGGTTTGGATACCGGGACGTCTCGTGTCTCGAAGTCCCGGGACTTTTTGTAAATTTAGTTGTCTTGGGTCCAGAGGCTTTCGGGTCGAAATATATAAAGATAATATATAAAGATCTCTCATTACTACCAACTTTTATATTGATGCCAGGTCAGTTTTAATGGATTTACCTGCCAAATCAAGTTGGTCTCCGTTTTCATCAACTTTTTATGGAGTTGTGATCAAGATATAGTGGATTTTCATCGTTATTTTCGTTTAAGCGGTTTTCACTTCTGTCGGCACTCCCAGAGTGCAACCTTTTTTTTTTTGACACTTCATACAAATCAGACTGATTTACAAAGGAACATGTCGTTTGCAACTATGAATACCAAATTTGTCGTATGAGTTTGAGTGGAGTGTAAAAAATTTTGGAGGAACGACTTAGAATATGGGGGTTAGTTTTTTACTGTTAGTTTTCTTTATTTTATTCTGTATAGCCTCTAAAAATGCCACGAAAATCTGTAATTGGCTTAAGAGTCTAATAATTATAAGTTACTTTAATTGATTTTGTAAAAAAAAAGCTGTTGAGCTTCTAAATACTTAAATAAAAAAATAATAAAAAAAAATGATCACGTGATCGATTTAGTATGGGAAGTCCGAAATTGTTCTCGTATTTCGACCCATGTTTCTAGGAGAAAGTTGTTCACTTACCGATTCTGATAATGTTTAAAAATTGCCGTGTATAAAACATGAAATATTCGCAAAACAGAAAGTACTTAACAGATAAAATTAATATTGTACAGTCAGCAGCAGTCACGGCTTTACACTGTGACCCTGAGAGCGCCCTTACGTCGCTCGTAATAGAGCCGGTTTTCATACTGCAAATGTATGAAAACCGTGCAAATGTATGATAGCCGTACGTACTGTTGACAGTACATGCAAAAAAAACATAAATGCGATATACTCGTATAATAGATACATTGATTTTGATAGTTTGCTACTTTATAAAAATCGATACCTGGTTACGCAATAAGTCAATTTATCATTTGAGATACATTATCAGACAAACGATTTGATTCGGCCATTTCGCGGGTGTGTTTTGTATGTAATATTTATTATTGACTAGCGGACTCGGCTAACTTCGTACCGCATCAGAACTATTAAATGTTGTTTAGATTCGTATTTCTTATACCTTAGAAGGGCTGCTAGGGTTCCACATCAGGTGTAGGTACCAGATCTTGAATTTTTGTTATCATCATCATATCAGCTGCACGACGCCCACTGCCTGCTGGGTATAGGCCACCACCACGATCTCCAAGAACTCCACAGCGATCAGTCCTGCACTGGCTATCCATCATCCAGGGGCTACCCGCAACCTTCACCCGACCGTCGGTCCACCTTGACGGGTACACACACAGAGTATCGCCCGGTGCGCGGCCATTCCGGAACCATTCCGCCCCAGCCGCCATCGATTCTTATACCTAAACAGAAAGTGCTCATTCTCTGAAGAACCTTACCCAAGGCGCTAAATTCGTATCTCTTATAGTTAAGCTGGGTTCTACACCAGGTGTGCCAGACCTTCGATTTTTATACGTCAATTGAAAATACTTATCACGCTAAACAACTTATCCCAAGGTGCTATATTCGTATTTTTTATTGTTTTGCTTGGCTGCTAGGTTCCACACCAGGTGTACCAGACCTTCGATATTTGTACGTCAATAGAAAATGCTCATTACGCTGAACAACTTTTCCTAATACTTATGGTAATACTTTTCCTAATACTCAGACGGGAATCGAACCCGTGACCTTTGGAAATGCATTGGACCGGATTTCCAAAGGTCGCGGGTTCGATTCCCGTCTGAGAATTCACTTGTGGCCGAGTTAATATATTCCAATATTTTTCTATTTAAAATTTACCATAAGTATAAGGAAAAGTTGTTCAGGAAAAATTCAAAAATTACAAAATCATAAACTTTTCCTAAGTTGCTATTTTCATATCTCTCATAGTTTAGCTGGACTGCTACAGTTCCACATCAGGTATTTCGATCTTCAATTTTTTCTTTTATAAGAATCTTCTGACAATAATGAACACAACACAACAAATAAAGAATAAGCGAAATTGGTTTATCCGTTCACGTGTGATGCGATGACCAAGGGAAATAGCGATTAATTTTTATATAATAATGATTTCGTCTGAAAGATATTTATGTACAAAATGAGGTATACTCTTGGAATATCACTTAGGTAGAAAGTCATCACTGTCGAAATTGTTATGTAATTATTTTTATTTTCAAATCATTTAAAGATGAAAATGTATGGAACAGCTGTTTTTTTCCGCAATTTCGTTGTTGGCTCCATAGTAAAAGTTGTTCTTATTGATGGATACCCCTAAAGTAAAAACTTCATGCTTTTGCCTACCTACTATTGAAACTTTTAATATTCAATGGCCTCCCCCTCCATATTCCGGTATATTTCATGATTATTGTTATAGTATGAAACGAAGTACCTAATACTAGTATATTGAACTTCAATTTAGCACACATTTAAAAGTAGTTTTTTTCTAAAAGTGCCTTTTTATTAAATTGTTTCAGCAGAAATTAATACAATTAAAATTTTATTCTTGAATGTCTCGAAGCGACTGCGATCGTAAGCTGTCTCGTGTCCCGGGACTTTGAAACTGCCGAGAATTCCCAAACCCTAATTGTAAACAAAATCTGTATTACATGAAAATATAAAAAAAATACGTGTGGCTCTCGGGGACTGCCGAGAGCCACACGTATTTTTAGAGCTATTGAATAGCATTTTTTATCATAGATTTTGGTTGCTTAGTTACGATTGTAAATAACGGTCAATGATGAAAAAAACTGTATGAAAATTTGTGTGAAAATATTTTCCAGTTGTCGCGGAAAAAATGCGGTACCAGATTTTAAAATGAAATTATATTTTCACACAAATTTTCATAGTTTTTTTTTCACCATTGACAATTTTGTTATTCACAATCGTAACTAAGCAACCATAATCTATGACACGTAGTGGGGGGTGTTAGGTTTTATTTTCGTTACGGAATTTCTTGTTTCGGTCGCCGCGCTCAAAGCCCGCGATAAAAGCTATGCAATACCTAGCTTAAAAACAAGTAAAAATATCTATGCGTTTTTGGTATAGAAAGAAACTCGTGACTATCTCTGTGTGTTCCCCGACTGTACCTGCATACGAAGTCGCGGCCGACCGTTACAAATGAAAAATTAAGATTTTAAACAGCGCTTCAGCATACTATCCTTACACATTACCTCTACATCAAATATCTCTTGAATTTTCACTTAAGTTTTAAAGATACACTTAGAAACAAAAGTAGTTTCTTTGTATTTAGGAGCTTACACGATTTCGCACAATCATATCATATCATATCGTAGCTTTGAATAGCTTAGCTCTAAGTGGAAGAAGATCATATGCTATAATGGGATATAATACAGTAATTGTGAGATATCATCTGCTTTCCTTACACTTTTCTATTAATGGTCGTTTCTAAGTTTCTATGATATAATTGGTAAAACGTGTGATTTGTTAGTGTCGCTTAAAAAGTAATTTCCGGTGGAGGTCGCAGTGCTTCTAGTCGTCGCTGCAGAGTGATGCTAACTTTTGCTGTAATATGTGATGGGATGGGTGACTAAAATATTATGTTCTAAAGCTCTCCATGCCTTGATAGTCATTTTTGTTAGTTGGTCAGCTGGGACCAATTCCAGTAACATCTATGTGTCGCAGCATCTCAAGGAATTAACCTAAAGAGTGTTGCTGTTGATTTCCGTTTCCTTTTAAAACGTCAGGCAAATATTGCCCTAGTGGAATCATGGATGGCGTAACAGAGTGCTGCCAAAGTTAGACAGTTTATTGACACATAAGTTGTTTGATGACAGTTGTTTTGGCAGATGACGTTTGTTACGTTGTGTCATTGGTTAGTCTGTGGTTTTTGACTTTGGCAGTTGACATTTAAAAAGGCGGAAAATCGTCATTCTTGGCGGGAATTGGCTCGGAGCGGATGTGTTACGCTGTCTTGAGACCATTACGTTTTAAATCGAAGCATATCTCAAAAATCATTGATTTCCTTTGTTTGTTAATTTTTAATAAAACACGTTTGAAGAAGATAATTTGCAATTAATTTCAATAAAATCATGGATAACAGTGAAAAGTGCAACGATGTCCCGATATATGTAATAATCCCAATGTCTCTGCATTATTTTCGTTGAATGATGATGAGATTGGCATCCTGTGCTTGAAAAGCTCAAGTTGCAATTATACATTTTCAAAGTTCGTTAAAAATAAGTGTGAATTGGCTTGGCACTAGACGCTCTATCACCAGTTATTACAATTATTTTAAGGTGGATTAGTTATTTTAATATTGCCCAGGTTCAAATTCCAGTACCCTAATTTTAGATTGATATATGATTGCGTAAAGTTAAAATTAACTAATTTATCAGGAAAAAACATTTTTACATTTTTTCTAATGCTAGTTTCAACATCCAGTGGTTCCATCTATCGTAACTAACCAACTACTTCTATTGTTACGGTTACGGTCTATTGTTATGCGTGTGAGCATGATGTTCACTCAAATGTGTCAGCTACGAGTCCATTGTAATTCCTACAACTATCACTTGGTGGCGCTACGGTGCAATAAATAATATTCTTCTATTTTTCCTCTTATATTAAATATATTTCAAAATTGTAAATTTGTGCTTGGCAACAACATGTTCCATTGTAAATGTTGTTGTTTCTGTTAAAGCTGATAAGTTTCTTGCGGCCGTTCTTCTTATCAGTTAAAATATGTCCTGAATGGCTGGTAGGGAAAAAAAAAATTTTGGACTATTCAAAAGTACTTATCTATAAGTCTATTTGAATATAAATCTTTGACTTTGACTTTGATTTACGTTTTGTTAGGTTAAAAGACTCTAAAGATCGATATTTTTGACCGACTTCATTGAACTTAATTACATTTATCAAAAGAATGGTGCATATATTAATAATGTGCGGTAAAAGTAATTATTTATCAACTTTTACCTTTAATCATAATTTTCTCCGGTAAAGTACTGTAATCAAGGAAAAGGAAAATATTTGGATGAAATTTCGTACACAGATAGATCCCGATTTCTTATCTTGATTTTCCAACGGGAACGAAAAACCACGCGGGCAAAACTGTGGGCGTCCGCTAGTATAAGTTGTAGTTTTTGGATGCATCAAGGATAGGTAGTAAACGTTGCTTTGGTTCGGTGCATGTATAAAAATTTTTGACGACTTATCTTTTCATTTCGAAAAACAATATCAAAGTTACAACAACAATTACACTGAACGAACTATTTCTTTAACCCTCTACCAACCCGTCTGGCCAGCGTGGTAGCAGTAGGCTAATAGCCTCCTGTGAACGCCACAATAGGCGTGAGCTAGGAGAGGCTTATGTCCAGCAGTAGACGTCCACAGGAAGTTGTTAAGAAGGACTTAAGCTTACATACGCGAGCGAAATGTAGTTTCAACCATAGTACATTACATATACCTACCTACATCAGAATAAGCACATCTTATGTTTCTTCGCGTAGTCATAATTTAGATAAATCAACTTTTGCTAATATTAAGTGCACTCTAATAACTCGAAACATATGTTTGGTAATATATTTTTGAGGTTGACGATTGTCTTCCCGTAACCACGGCAACTGAAAAAGTACCGAAACGTCGGCAAACCAAAAAACCCAAAAATAAACAAATAAAGCAGGTCACTGCGTTATTTTCATACAAACATTCTATCTTCTCTACATTTACCCGAAACATATACCAAATATATGTTTAGGGTAAATGTAGTGCACTTAAAATCCGCATTTTTTTTTTTAATTTCGAACAGATCGAACTCATAACTCTAACCGCCCTTTTTGAAGTCAGTCAAAGTCGGAATAAACTTTATTCAACAATCGTTAATTTTTTTGGAGCAAAAACATCGATTTAATCTCACGACCTCCGTGGTAGAGTGGTACGTACACCGGTTTCAAGGTGTCGCTTATTCTGAGGTCCCGGGTTCGAATCCCGGTAGGGGCAAATATTTGTATGATAAATATAAGCATTTGTACCTGAGTCATGGACGTTTATATATATTATATATGTATTTATATCCCTTACCCCAGTATCCTATAACACAAGCCTTACAGTGCTTACTTTGGGGCTAGGTTGATTGGTGTGAGTGTAAGAAATATTTATTTATATTTATTTATTTATTTTATTTGATACAATTCGAGAGTACGAAACTCAATGGAGGGTTTCCCAATTTCTCTCAGTGCTTTTTAACTGGTTATTAAAAGTCGAATGTTAATTATTTATTCTTGACATAAACCACCGAAGTTGAAAGTAAAAGTCGCACGAGAAAGTGAGAAGTTGCAGAAAACCAGTTTCCGAAATACTCGTATATTATCTAATGTTATGCCGAAGTTACATACATTTTGATAGTTATTTGCATATGAAATGAGTACGTTTATGAGATTTATATATATGTACACAAGGTGTGTCTGGTATTCATTTGTAGATAACAAAATAATGAATAATAGTTATATTATTTACCTAAATTGACTTTATGTTAAAAAGGCGTATATTTTTAGTTTTTGAAGTTCGTATTGTGATTTCATTATTTTGAATTTTTGCATGAGTTTTTAATATACCCAGATAATACCGCAATTCAAACTATTCTTAATTTTGTTGGCCGGGTACAGTCCGTTAATTAGTTTTCGCGTGAAATCGAACGGTTGCTGAAAAAACCGGCCGAGTGCGAGTCGGACTCGCGCACCAAGGGTTCCGTAAAATATTTTTTATTATATGATGTTACTAAAAATTTACGGTTTTCGCAATTTTTCCTTTATCTGTACTATAAGACGTTACTTCGTTCCAAATTTCAAGATTCTAAGTTCACGGGTACCCTGTAGGTTTTGATTCCCGTGCGAGTTTCGAAAATTTGCGGCATAAACGGCTGTATCTTTTGATTGCTTTGGCTTAGAAGTTTGATTTTTTCACAGCTCCAAGGGACAGTAGACCTGAGTATTAGATATAAATTTCAGTTTGATACCTCCACGCGTGCCTGAGAAAAACGGTCTTGACAGAAGGACGGGCGGACAACGAAGTGATCCAAGGGTTCCGTTTTTTCCTTTTGAGGTACGGAACCCTAAAAAGTAAAATAAAGAAGCCCAATGTCCATATTATTCTTTAATAAATCAAAAAATGGTTTACTTTGCCGGGAGATATGAGCAGTTTTATAATGATCGAACTTTTGTCTGTTGGTTGGTATGTTCCTTTTCATGCTGTTTTCTAGACATTACTGATATTTTATTCATTTTAATTTGGAAACTCTTAGCCTCTCTTAAAATATTTAGCCAATAACACAGTTTCACTATTCCACCACCTCCTGATACCGGGTTAAAATAGAAAAATGCAAATTTCCTGATGTATTAGATTGTGATCAATGAAATCAAGCACTCGAACCACCCCTTACGTCCGTATAAATATTGATCAACACAAAGAAAGTAAATGGGTGAACTGCATACAGTAAGAACTCATTATTATTACGGTATTTCAAATTTGAAACCTATGATTAAGAAAATAAGAGCTATTGTAACAGCAAAACTGAATTAAATTTGTGTATAGAGTCCGTGCGTACACGCATCGCTGATTACGCTAGATGTTCATAAGTGCTGTGATAGAGAGATTGATAAAATTTCTTAGAAAGAAACAGTTTTAATGTCTACAATAACTTCAGTTGCTACAAGTTATTTTGTGTTTCATTTAATATAAATAAATAATTAAATGAATAAAATATTTAAAGATGATTACCTAAGTATATGTTTTTTTATGATTTTTTACTTTTGCATTTTTGAATGCTATTTGTGGATGCGATTTATGATAAATTTCAAATGGAAAAAGTCAACCGCAAGTCTCGGTAGCTCAGTGGTTAGAGCATTGGACCGGATTTCCAAAGGTCGTGGGTTCGATTCCCATCTGAGAATTCACATGTGGCCGAGTTGACTTTTTCCAATAGATACTATATGTGTTAGATAAATAAGTAGGTACAAAGTATTATTAAAAATAACAATACCCTTAAAACAACACTTCAGCACAGGTTAGGCCAAAAGCTAAACGAAACGAAATAAATTCGAAACTAAATTAATAAGCAATGTTGTTGTACGTCTTTATTTCTTCTTTTGGTTAGCATAGCAACACAAGCATAGCGATAACTTTACTTTATCAAAAATGATTATAAAACAATTGATATTTTTCCTTAATTTAAATATTTTTTCTCAAACATGCACGGAAATGTTGTCATTATTTTCGAAAAAAGAACACGCGAAGTATTGAATTTACGGACAAAGAAAATCAAATCCATTGCAGGAGCGTTTTCAAAAAGACGCTCCTGCAATGAATTTGATTTTCTTTTAGTAATTATTAAATGTATATTATAAAAAGTATGTTTTATTTCCCTGCATTCTTTTGAAAAAAGCACTATATATGCCTCGGCGGAAATGGCAATTGCCTGTCTCGTATTAGTGAAGTCCTCGCCTACGGCTCGGCCTTCAAACTTATACTCGACCTGCAATTGCCTATTTCACGGCCTTTGCAATAATGTACTATTATTACTTTTTGTTTGTGTGGTTGTGATTATTTTGTTTATTTTGTGTTTCATTTTGTCTTTGTTGTTACGTTTTCTACTAATCTGCCAAATCGCGCACCAACGAGCCCTGCCAGAATACCAGCGTTGCCGGGACACATTCTGTGCCACGGAAACACGTGCTGAGGCAGGGACCCTTATTTGTTTTTTTTATTTGTTACCTATTTGTTTCTTTGTATTACTGTTCGTTTTCATCTCGGTTGTATGTGTATTTGTGTTGTATGGTCTTTTTTTGTGAATAAAACATTTCTCTCTCTCTCTCTCTCTCATTAATAAATATGTAGGTCATTTGGTTGAGATTGCAATTTTTGAGATGTTGAATAGTCTTCGGTTAACAAGCCAGGCTCTTTAGTAATGTGTGTAACTAAACAGGGCCCTAATTCTCTATGACCACTTTGCGATTCCATGCTTCAAAACCATGCCAATATCGTACTTACATGGTTACGACATTTTCAAAATTCGTATTCTCTATGACACTTAAATGAAACCTTGTGATATGAACGTGACTTGCGCATGGTTTGAACTGTCAAAAATTCCACGTTTGGGAAACGCGTGGAATCAACGTGGAATCTGCAAGGATTCGTTGTGACTGTGAAGAAATTGATTGTTTTTGTGCTAAAAACTATTTAAATAAATCTATAACGTAAGGTCAGAGACCTTCTAAACCATCTCTTTCTTTAGGTATTTCAGTGAAATTTAGTGTCAGCTATCTTAAATGTTATAATCTACTATTATTAAGATTTTGTAAGTTTGTATCTAATTAAACCACAACATGTAACTATAAAACTATTTTATTATGAACTTTTATGTAAGTATTTTGCACGCAACTACCGAAGACCATTCTTGATCTCACACTTATGAATGGACTTCTGAATCACATTTATAAACAATTGATTTCAATGAAGTAAGATGTTTTAGTTTTACATCGCTTTTAAATCTGGAACACATGCAAAAGACAAATATTAGGGGTTATGTAAGTAAATTAGATTTATTAAGACAATTAATTTTTGGTAGTAACAAACGATTAGGTACTTACAATAACAAATCGCTTCAAATAAAATACCGCTACCACAAAATTCTTCAAACAAAATATACTCGTAGGTACAATATTAATGTTTTAAAGTGTATGTACATTATTCCATTGAAATACTAAGTATTATTATTTCTTTCTTGTATTACACTTAAAATAAACAGACAATATTTAATCAATTTTTCATTGTAAAAATCGATAACAAGAAATAAAAAAGTAAAAAGGAACGTTCAAAAACGTTCGAACGTTTTGGCTTTGCTGCGTGTTTGTTTAAATTATTGTATAATATTTTTTCTTTATTATTGCTATAATTGCATTGTTATGATATAAACGATTAATAAATATTAATATAAAAATAATAAAATCTCGGTTAATTGTTAGTGAAATTAAATTTGCAAGTAATAAATTTGAAATCTTAAAAGTTTTAAGTTTAGTTTTCGAACGCACTCGTGTCTTCATAACGTACCAAACACAATTTGTCTTGGAACGCGGTGGGACTTACAGAATAGAGTTGACCAGATTCCTTACCGTGGCAAGGTATGGACAAGACACGATATTGACGGGGTTTATGCGTGGTAAGGTTTAAGTGTGGAATCTAAGTGGTCATAGTGAATAAGGGCCCACATTTCTCGATATGAAATGAACGCAAGTAAGAAAAGATGTGGAATGAATTTATGCTTAAACGCGGTTCCGTGAAGAGAAACCCCCCAGGTCAGTGCAAATAAGCTCAAAAATAGACCCACCGTGCTCTCGAGCCCTATTTAAAATACCCGCCCGCCGTGAGTGTATTTAAAAAAAGTTTTATCTTTAGGCTTTGAAACAATATAAGCTAAGCTACAATACCTATCTATATATTGGTCTTATTTTTTTTTGCTTTTTTTATACTAGTAGAAATGCTTTTACGCATCCCTCGCCCCCAGGTGCAGGGGCGATTCGAAATGTTGGACTCACCTGGAGTACACGGCCCATACAAACATATAGGCCACGCACTCCATCCCACGCCCCTCCCGCACCCCCACCCAGCGTGTGAGCTCGGTGGAGGTTCGGAAGGGGTATATATCCCCTTGTATCCCCACCTTCCCATCCTAATGATGAGAAAGCGGGAGAGGCCGGGGGACACCCACCTCCCGACCCCCCATCGAGCCTTAGGACTCGATGGGGGGACGGGAGGCGGGCGGGTACTACCAACTAAAACTCCTAGTACTTGCCCTCCAGGCCGCCATTGGTCACGGGGGGTAGGGTTCGCAATCACCCCTAAATCTATATATTGGTCTGGGCGCTACTTATTTTTTGTGCTTTGATAATTTCCCCAAATGAAAATGTATCGATCGAGCAATTGTTGTAAGAATTTACACGCGTATGTATGTTCATGTTTCGTATCAACATAAATCTACATAATACGTACTCCATATCTATTAGGATCTACAAGTTTACAACCTCATTTTACCGCAAGAAAGTTTTATTCAACACTACACTACAAGCGAATGTGGCGCCACTGTCATTCGAATATCGAACACTATCGACTGTGTACTCCAAGTAGTGTAGTATCTATACAAAGCACTCTTGCGCACGTTGTGAGTTACTCATGCTTTCACGACACGCAATTTGTCCAACTGTTTATTGAATTGACTTAGTTCTCATTGAGATCTCGAGAGATCGTATAGTGATTCTGGTTTCCATGGTTACTCTGTGTTTTATGTGATGTGGTATATTGTGGTGACATTGTTTTTAATATGGCTGTTCGAGAGCTTCCGCCGGAAAAAGGCGGCGCGTTTGTCCCATGCGTGCGTTCAAATGTTTGTACTTTTCTTTTCTACTATTTATTTTGTGGCATGCGAATTTGCTCTTTTTGGCTGTGCGCGTGAGTTGATTTTTATTTACGATTTGTTGGTTGCCTAAAGTTGTTTACTACCGCATTATGGTTACGTGCCGGTCGGTGTTTGCAAACAAAATGTGAAGCAAATGATGATAGTGCTGACATTAATCAGTTTTGAGTTTTCATAGAGAAATTCAAACAAGAAATGATTGGCTTAAAATTGTATTACATTGTGTGAATTAGGTTTTTAAGTTTGATTGATAACTTTGTTAAGATTGATTACTTTTATAGGAGTAGTTCTATTGATAATTTTTCGTTTTTACATATTATATTGGTAATTTTTTTTAATAATGGTAATTTTGATGTAGATCGTTTGGGCAAAGAACATTGACTATTACGGTTTGGGTAAGCATTTTTTTGTAATGTAAAGAAAGCGACTCCTTTTAGTCCGTTTTCTATTAGGAAAAATTAGACAATTTTGAGTACAGCAATGCCACTTTACGAATGTAATACACGTCCACCTAAGCGCAAAACGCCCGATAGGCATTCCGAACTCCGTGACAAGCAGGAGGGGGGGGGGGGGGGGGGGGGGGGTCAAGTACCGCAATCCCGGCGCTCAGAAAAAATATTCTGGCGGATTTGTTTGGACCTTTGAGTCATGTTTGGTGTCGTTATCAGGTAACTAGATGATGCCTAGTTCATTCATTCATTCATTTTAGTTGTTCACTCAATACCAGTGCAGCAGATCTTCTCTGTTGCGTATACTGAGCTGAGACCAGTTCTGGCATCACATAATGCACTGCAGTATTTTTTGCTTCTTTTTCTCCATCTGTTTTTTGCTTTGTGTACGTGTTATGTGTTGCCAAATAAATGACTATTCTATTCCATTACTTTAGGTGTATAGATCATTTTACTCTTTGGTTTAGATATATAAAATAGACAGTGGCATTAAGCCAATTTAAGAATCAAAATGTAAAAGAGCGGGCTAATCAGGTTAAATGGGAATGATGAAATCAGCAGCAAAATGGTTGTATGTGTCCTTGAGCAAATTTTACCTTTCCTTGACCACATTATCAACTACTCTTGTGAAACTGGAAAATTTCCCCTTCTGTGGCGAATAGCTTTTGTTACTCCTCTCCCAATGCCTCCTCCTCCTCTCCTCATCTTTTAAATAACTTCAGGCCTATATCCTTTCTTTCCTTTCCAAAGTTTTAGAAGCAGCTGCCTACAAACAGGTCTCAAATTTCATCTCCTCCCACTCCCTTGTTACACCCTTACAGTCCGGTTTCCGCCCTGGTCGCAGTACAACGACTGCACTAATCAAGGTTACCGAACATCAGTCTGGGTATGGAGAATCAGATGGTCACCATTATTGTCCTTATTGACTTTTCGAATGCGTTCAATATGGTGGATCACGACATCTTGATTGCAATTATCAGATTACTCAACTTCTCGTCGCTGTCACTAGAGTGGTTTTTCATCTATCTCCATGATCGCTAGCAAGCGGTTCGAATGGGTTCGGATACATCCCAAAGGAATAACCTTTCTTCCGGCGTACCTCAAGGTGGTATTCTTTCTCCTCTCCTTTTGTCTTCCTTTACTAACTCCCTTCCACCCTCGCTTTGCTGCTCTCATCATTTATATGCCGATTATTTACAAATTTACGTGCAGTGAAGAAATTAAGTCGGCTATTTAATCTCTTTCGCAGTTCTCTGCGTTCTATTAACATCTGGTCGACTAATCCTAGAATAGCAGTGAATCCGTCTAATTGCCAGGCGATGATATTCGATGGGTCTAAGCAGATCGCCAAAATTGTCTGCAACACTATACCACCTATTGTTCTGGATAACACAGCAATACCTCTCTGCTCTAGCATTAAGAACTTGGGCTGCATATTGATAGTACGCTCAGTTGGATTCCACAGGTTGCTGAGGTGAGTCGTGCGGTTATGTCCTCTATATGCTACTTAAACCGTTTCAGAAACTTTTTTCCTTTTAAAATCACTTTTGTTACCTCTCTTATTATTATGCTGATGTCTGTTATCCTAATCTGAACGAGGATCTTCTGGACAAGCTGATCAAGCTTCTGAATAACGCTACTCGTTTTATCTTCTCCCTTCGCAAATTTGATCATATCTCAGCATACCGGTCACAGCTTCAGTGGCTTCCCATACATCAGCGCAGACAACTTAGGTTGCTCTGTATGCTCTACTCCATTATCAATAATCCGCATTCTCCCGAATACTTGAAATCCAGTATTCAGTATCTCTGTGACTCTCATGACCGCCATCTTCGCTCTGCTAATACTCTTGCGCTCATTATCCCTCTCTTTCATTCTGACTATATGTCTGACTCCTTCACTTTGCAAGCTTTGCGGTTCTGGAACCGTCTCCCTGACGCAATCAGAAAATCTCCCAGCAAATATTCCTTTAAAAGAAATGTTCGTGCTTTTCTTTCGGATGGGTTGAGTGCTTAGGTTCGTGTTTTGGTAATTTATCATCAACTATGTATGTTTTTTCTCATTTTATCGTTGGTACGGTATTTTCATTCTTTATGTATCTATAATAAATATGTATATAGTATTAGTGTAGCCGCGCTAGCGCTCGTGGCCGCGCTTGACAGACTGATCGTAATCGATCACGTTTGTTGAGCAACGTTCGGTCCGGTCAGGTGTCGGATGGGTAACCGTAAAGTGGCATTACAACTGAGCGCTTCCGTGCTTCGGAGGGCACGTTAAACCGTCGGTCCCGGCTGTTGTCATCTGATACCAGTCGTTAGCCAAGTCAGAGGTCTTTTAGGCGGCTTTATAAACTCTAACACCAGAGGTGGCCAATAACCCTCATACGATAAGAAGAAGAAGTATAGTATGTATGAATTTGTATATTTATGTATGTATTAAAGTGATGTACGTTTATATATATCAATTTTAACAAATCGCATTTTGTACCGCTTTCGCTGCTCTTTGTTTCCTTAAAGGTTGACAGGTAGAGAACACTTTTAATATTAAGTCCGCCTTTTGTACCTAACTTTGTGTTTATTGTACAAAAAGATTTAAAAAAATAAATTATCGTGAAATATTTACTAGTTCGTGAAATAGGTTTGATTCTACTGCTTCTTTGTTTACAAAATTAGCAATGCTGAAAAACGGAGTAGATACATACCTATAAGAGAAAATGTGTATTTTTTTAAATATACATGCCGTGTTTTAGTAAATGTACAATTTTAATATTGCTTCAGAGTTCTATAAGCGTGATAATGTAGCAGACAGACAGATAATTATAATAATTTTTGTCTTAAAAGTCGACGATCGTTATTCGTTTATTTATCAATATTCATTTTAGTCCCGTTATCGACTAGGATCGTTAATACCACAGAACAAGGAAAATTTTAATGTTCTGTGGTTAATAAGTTGACTCTGAGAAAAGTAGTTTCAAATGTTTTGTTGCTTATTGATATATGATATTACTTATTGATGACACAAAATATGTAAATTTTTCGCGAAAGACACACAAACGTTCATTACCTGCATATTTTCCCCATGACCCAAAAGGTAGAGATTGCGCAATCGCAATCAGGGCCCTTACCACGCAAGTCTCGTCGGCATCGACATCGACTTCATTTGACAGATGGATGTGACATATTCAAAAAGAAGCAGCAATGTGTCACATCCATCTGTCAAATGAAGCCGATTTTGATGCCGACGCCACTTGCGCGGTACGGCCCCTGATGAGAAATAGTAGATTGTTTACCAAGGGCTGTATGACACCCATAACAGTCGAGTGTTTTGGCGCCCGAACGAAGTAAGGGCGCCGATAGTTCGAGACTGTTATGGGTCCATACACCCGAAGTAAACACTCTACTTTTCATTTTGAATATGAGGAAAGTGAAAACAAACAGAATATTCTAAAACTATTTTTTGTAAGGTTTCTACGATTTTAATTATTTTGTAATGTAGCAAAATAAGCTGTATAGGCTTCTGTGCCTTTGCCTACATACCTTTGGTAAAGAAAACTCCAAAGAGATTACAGATATCGATTTGACATGACACCCCCTATTCTTTTTTCAAATTTATTACAGCCCTAGGGCCGCCACATATCACTTTCAACCCGCATTTTAGGCAAGTTATGAGTAACTTTCAGAATATGAGACATGAAAATAAATAAAATATATACCACAGTCGGGGAACTACCCGGTTGAATAGTAAATTTTTTAGGAAGCTTTATTTTAAAAAGTAATTGATATAAAGAAAACGTTTATGTCACAAATAATAGAACATTAACAGGTATTGTATTTCAATACTACATTATTTCTTTAACTACTATACTACTACTACTACTACACCCGGAAAAACCCATGCCCACACACTCTCTCTCACACACAAACACACACACACACACACACACACACACACATGCGCAATCATTCACACTGCTTACACAAACACTATCCGTAACATTAAAAACCTATGTTTTCGTTTATAAAAGGAATTTACAAGATTTTTTCTTTTTTGTTACACTAAAAGTAATTTTTATCTAAATTGGACTCACATGATCTTGCTCCAAGGGGACCGGCGCTGTTTGCCGTAATACAGGCATATGCCTAGCTCGGCAGCAGATACATATTCATATTACCTTGTAAGTTCTAGCTTATGTTAAAATATGAATTGTCAAATTACTTATGTTAGGAAGCAATAAAGAATTTTATTATTTATTTATTTAACCTTAGAACTTTCCGAGAAAACTATCCCAAAAAACTCCATTGGTCAAGGAGGTTCCCCGATTGTACAGATGGATATTGATATTGCTGAGCTATTAAACTACGTCGACAAGGTCAACAAAATATGTAGTGAAATGACTGCCACATTTCAGAAATTCTTGAATAACTTTCACAATAGCTCGAAACCAGACAAAAATGCCGTGCGATTAAAAATAATTATTGTCAGTTTTTGCGACGTGTCTGTACAATGTAAATTAATTATCAACGGTTGGCGATTGTAGGGGGACCAAGGTTTCAGGAAAATTAGAGATTCTTTATAACATTTTAATGTAAAACGATTATACTTTGTAAAATAAGTGCCATAAGTGCCATTTTGTCAAAGAAGGAATTTTATGAAAATTCGTGTTGAATTCTCCTTTTCTAAGTTTCGAGTGGTGCCTCTCTTTAAGAGAGAAGAGCGGTACGCCAGAACTCTTTAACAAAATAGAAACTGTAGTAATTACAAGTCGAGCTCAGAACTTTGTTGTCATTTCGTAGTTATATAGTAGCCATACATACTACTTAAGTACTTAGTAGAGTATCTAATACACACTCTAAATAAAGGTATATAATTTACTAATTTACTGAAGGTCGTCTGGGGATTTCTTAGTATAGTATATAGTATTCAACGTATTTCATTATCATCTACTTCGGATCACCGTCTATCTGCAAATCGAATTTCATTCAAATTAAATAGTTAAGATTGAGTACCAAATAAAAAAAAAAACAAAGTGAGTGTAAGAAATATTTATTTATTATGTATTTCCTATTTATAGTACCTACCTAGTAAGATTTGTAGACATGTTAACGTCAAAATATTTTAATTAAATACTAAGCAATCAGAATGGTAGGTACCTACTTTATAAAAGAAAACACTTAATTTTTCCAGCCTAAGCGTTAAGGGATAACAATTTTTCTTATGAAAATATTGCATCATATTTATGAATATTATAATTAAGACTAATACTACTACGTGGTCACCCTTCTCTTCAGTAGAAACGATTCGACTGTGACTTATTGTATGTGGTCGAGCGAAGACGAGGTAGATATTAAAATATATTGCACGTGACGGCCGTATTTCAACAAATTGTCATCAGTTCATAACTTTATGGAAGGTCACCTGGACGTGGTGCTTTATGGCATAATGTTGACCAGGGGCAGTGAAATGGGGCAGTGCAGTTAAGGTTACGTATAAGGAATCATGGAGCCCATGGAGCCCTTGGCGCAGTGGTTAGCGCGCTCAGCCTGCGATTGTTGAGGCTAAGCAACTTTCGCAATGGTCGGTCACGGGATGGGTGACCAGAAATTTACTATCTCGAGCTCCTCCGTGCTTCGGAAGGCACGTTAAGCCGTTGGTCCCGGCTGCATTTGCAATCGGTAAAACCCAGAAATCTGCATTGGGCCCGGGTGTTGGGTCATGGCCCGTTCTCCTTGTCCATTCAGAAGGAAGGTCAGTGCCCCAGCAGTGGAAACATTAAAAATGGCTGATGACGATAAGGAATCATGAAATATGGATTGTGGAATGGAAATCGCAAAGCAAGATGGGCCTATGTCTACTGAGCCCAGGGGTTCAATCCTATTTATGTCACAAACATTTGTGTTTTTTTTTGTGTCTGGGTGTTTTTTTGTATTACCCTCGCTTGTTCTAATTACTGATAGTTAAGTGCTTGAACTTTTTATCAACGTAACTACTTATAATGATGTTGTGATATTTTTAATTGTTTATTATTTAAGTGAGATTGTCTAACAAATACACAAATAAGAAATAACAATATACACAGACTATACAGAATTGTTTCTACTGTTCCGGTCGGTAGTTACAACTCTATGCTCAAAATTGTCTTCATAATGCTATCGGTTTAATAAAGCACCATTATCTATTTGAAGAAAAAACAGTGTCAAACAAAAATGTATAAAAGTTGTAAAGTGATTTTAATAAATGTTCCTAATAAAGTAATCACCGTTAAAATCAGCAACGTAACCGATTTTCCCTTCAGCGTTCACGGTTAGATTGTCATCGATCGAGGAACTGATGATGTGCAGGCTGTGGTTACGACCACGTAACTTACTTCTGGTTTTCCATTAGACTGCTATCGGGACATAAAGATGGTACCTAGGTAAATCTAGATATGCTAGTAAAGATTAGTATAAAACCAGAATAATATATTTTTTATTTTGAATAGGCATTTCCTGGGCAAGCATGTTACACCTAAGGCCACATCTTGTTTACTAAGCATGATGGCGGTCAAATGCCTGGCCAGTTACTTGTAAAAAAAAAATTACCGTTCCCAGTTTTCTGTTGCCCACTTTTGGATAGGATGTACTCGTATTTCAGTATGGGTTAGACTTAGAAGACGCACATTTTTTTGTTCCCGTGGGAATATTAAACAAATCCTTTCTTAGTGCTCGCCTACATCGTTAAAGGATCCTGTATGCAAAATATTAGCTTGACCCGTTCAGCCGTTTGGGCTGTGCGTTGTCTGTCAGTTAGTCTGGCAGACATTGTTTTATTAGTATAGAAGATCGTATTTTTTTTTGCCTTAATCGTCATTATCATTTCTTATAAACAAATAAATCATCATCAGCAGGAATTTGCTTAATGTCCCCACGGCTGGTGCATTGGCGTTCCTTATGAATGGATGAAAAAAATGGATCATAAGTGTCATAACCCACCACAGGAGCCCAATGCGGATTGGTGGATTTTAACGACTGCATATACAGCCGCCAACGGCTTAACGTGCCTTTCGAATACATTTTTAGTCACCGCCAACCGAGCTTTTCATCATGCCTGATGTTAAAGTAATCATACGGTTGAAGTTGGAGTAGGTAATCCTCAAACGCTGAGGAGCTAGCTATCTTATCTTTTAACTAGCGGCCGCCCGCGGTTTCACCCTAATGGTTCCCGTTCCCGTGGGAATATCGGGATAAAAAGTAGCCTATGTTTTAATCCAGGCTATCTTCTATCTGTGTGCCATATTTCATCCAAATTGGTTCAGTAGTTTTTGCGTGAAAGGGTAACAAACATCCAAACATCGTCACAAATATTCGCATTTATATTATTAGTAGGAGAGGATTCTCCAGCTGCCAAAGAGAGAAGTAAATATAACATTTATACCTATTTTTATTTTATTTTATTTTATTTGGGAAACATACAATATTCCAGACACAGATAAACAGATAAAAATATAAGTTTGTACATAAATCAGTGAAGTTTCCACTAATAGGTAAACATATAGCATACAGCAAAATAAAGACAACAAACTTAAGCAAATAAAACCAAATGAAAGTGCAAAGTGCAGTGAACTTAAAGTTAATGTTAAAGTTAAAGTTAAAAGTTAAAGTTAATTACAGTTAATCAAACGATTTTACTATTTGTTTCTTAAAGCTATTTGGGGTGGCATTGAATATGTCTATGTGGAGGCATTTATCATTGTAACAATTACACGTACGAAAAATAAATGTGTTAGAAGCGTAATTAGTTCTTGTAGTGGGCATACTAAACAACTTAAAGTTACAGGAAATAGAACGATGGCATCTAATATTCAGACAACCGAGCAAAAATGGGGATTCTATCAAATTATTTATTAATTTATATAAAAACATTAAGTCTCTCGTCATTCGACGATCAGTCAGGTTTGAAGAGCTATACGCAGCAATATGTTGTTCAATGCAATACCTAGTTTCCAATATTTAGGTTAATAGGCGACATCTGCGACATTATTGCTTTAATTTGCTATTTATCAGATGTTAACATGACATAACTACATACAACAACGGGTTCCCACGGCTATGTCCGCGCATTAGACGCTCGGTACCCTAAAATATAATTGAAAGCACGTACGTAATACCATCTCCTAATGTTTTGCAACTATGTCGTAAGTGAGATTTTTAACTGTTTAATGATATAATTATGCAAAACGTAACAAGAAGTTTTGGAGCGGAAACCTGAGATTTCGTGAAATTCGTGAAAAACCGACGTCTTAATAAAGGGATTATGCAATAATTAACAATTAATAAATCCATGCTGGACACCAACGGGGTTAATTATGATGTTTTCGCTTTGTTACAAATCTCTGCCCCAATAACTTGGGAGTTACGGTCGTTAAAGAATCATCGGAGTAGGCGCAAACTATGCCGAGATGGACGATATTGAAATGGTATATCATACCGTAACATAACGTGAAAAATTTTAGTACTTTAAATAAAATTTGTTATTTTATAATATTAAGTTAATTTTAACATTAATCATTTTTGAATAAGGCAAATTAAATTATGGAAAAAAGCGGTTATATTTCCATAGTTTGATTTGCACTTTCTTCATCAGCCATTTTTTATGTCCCCACTGGTGGGGCACTGTCCTTCCTTATGGATGGATAAGGAGAACGGGCCATGACCCACCACGGGAACCCAATGCGGATTGGTGGGTTTTAACTTTTTAACTACTGCAAATGCAGCCGGGACCAACGGCTTTACGTGCCTCCTGAAGCACGGAGGAGCTCGAGATAGTTAATTTTTGGTCACCCATCCCGTGACCGACCATTGCGAAAGCTGCTTAACCTCAACAATCGTAGGTCGAGCGCGCGAATCACTGCACCATGGGCTCCTCCAATTTGCAATTTAGTTAGCTAAAACCCACCAATCGACGTTGGTCATGGCTCATTCTTCATATCCAGGACCTCATCTGGTCATCTCATCCAAGACGCAATGGCGACAAGAAGATGGCTGATGATGATAATGATTATGAATCTGATTGTGGAATCATAGAGCATATTTTTTTTATAAACCTTCTCGATTTGCATATTGCATTGACAATCCTTTCTACTTATATTTAAACAGGGATCATGCTAATTGGATCTGCAATAATTTTCTGTCATTTTAAAAAGTGTGTGTTTAATCCAAAGTTTTATAAGCATACTAATTACGTCTTATAATTAATTAAGAAGATTGCGCAATAACAAGTTTTAGTACTTAAAGCAAGTTTCACTAAATAACTATACGGGTTTGACGAATGTAAACATGATCGAACAATTCGGATTTGAGATGCTAGTCCGGAAGCACGTGTGTCTATGGTGCAATGAACAGCTGTCAAACTAACAATGCGGCGCGCTGGGTGCGAATGTTAATTTCTATCAACAGACTGTATCATCATATCACATGTGGAATGGGAGAAAGAGCGAGGCCGGTGCCCGCGGCGGCAGTCGCTTCACACGCGCAATTCGACATGGTCAACTGTACTTGTCTCGTGCACTCTTTGTGACCGAAACGCCAACGCCGGTTCTGAAAAAAAACAAACGTCAGATTTTTCGCGGGAATTTTTCGCGCCCATTTGCTATGGGGACTTATCCGAACGAGTTTCATGTACGAAAGTGAATTAACATCTTTTAAAAACGTGTCGTGTGAGAGTGAATGTGAAACTGTCGTTGCATAATAACAAATTCTTCGATACTTTATTGGACATTAATTAATTTCGGCTAATTTAAGTGTTTCGGTACGCTTTAATTGCTATGGTATGATAAAGCGTCCATGTCTTGAGATGCCAATAAAGAGGTTTTGCTGTTGATACTTTTTGTGTCATGCTAGATTTTAAACGGGTCTCCATTTTTTGCGGAAATACGGCTATCAATTTAACAATAGATGATATGGGAAAAATCGGTCCGCATCATGTAGAAATTTCTCGGAAAAAAGTTGGGAACTGAACGCACGTATTTATGGGTGTAATTATTGCGTTTCGTTTCATGCAGTAACAACTTTTATGTACGTTGCTGGCTTTTACCTTATTTGCATGTGGCTAGTCATGTACTGGCCATCGCATAAATTATCCATTTAGATGTGTACCTATTTTAAAGCATTGCAAAGTAGAATTTTAAATGGATTAACTGCGTTATTATACAAGATTAAGTACAAATAGTTATTTGTTTTGTGTTTACCTACCTACTTCATGTTGTGCTTTGATTAGAATCAATAAATATGGAAAATCGATCTATAGCTGCAGTAACATAAACCAAATGCTTAACATAAACCAAATTGTCCTAGTTTTAAGACACAATCAACATAAAAATAAAAATATACTCTTAATCAATTTTTGGATAGTATTCAAAACACGCATTGCCAACTACAAACAAAGTAGTTAATTTCTACTTTTCGGTGACCATGTCTTAGGTTTTTTTTTATTTTTTATTAACGACGGGGAGACTCTTAGCCTTCATCATACCTGATGAGTATTGATAAGGCTGAAGATGGAAGCGAGCCCCTCCCGGAATCATCCTCAATCACTGAGGAACTGGCTATCTTATCTCTAACTGCCTGAACACAACAATGCTGAAAACATTGTTGTTATGGTGTCAGACTTCGATTAGATGGTGGTAGCTTGCAACAAGTCCTAGCACCAACCTATTGGTATTTTAAATTACTCTATTATCAATCAGTAGGTATAATTTTTATTTCTAATGAGCGTTTTACATGTCCATCTCCAATATCATGCATTGTATTGAAAGTTGAACTAGCTAAGATTATAGCACGCTACAAATGCAGTGATTATTAATCTGTGTTCAGGAGATACACAGATTTTAAAAGATAAATCGATTATTATTGCATCTTTGTTTAACAGAAAGAAATGATTGGCAGATACATTATTTTACCATTTTGCTAAGCATGTTTAAAATATTTTCTGTAGAAATTGGTACCTACTGAATAACTTGAAATTGGAGGAGTCATACAAAAGCGATTTTTGGATCTTAAATTTATAGGATCTTGTTATATGAATCAATCACAACAAGAACAATATTAAAGATTTGAGTGTTGGGCATGAATAATAATAAAGAAATGACAAATACTAATACATTTAATTAAAACCTACCTAAAACATTTAAACTTATCTTTCAATCCGAAGAATTACAATATCTGACTTTTCTTTGTTTACATCATTTTTTCTTTTCTAACTTTTTCTTCTAACTTTTTTAAACAAAGTGTTAGCGAACAAAATGCCTTTCTTATCTTCCATCAGTCGCGTGTCGTAGAGTTCCTACACAACTATTAATGAGTTTAATTCATCGCACACCTAATTACGTGTACTGACGGAAAGTAAAGTTTTTCAAAGTGGACACAATCGTGCCATTGGCCAATTATGGCGACGCGACGTGCGCCAAACTAATGTCTTTGCAGGGAAAATTATTGTAACAAGAAACACTGTCCACGTTTGAGTATGAAATTTAGCACTAATATTAGTTTAAGTATTATGTGTATGCATCGTTTTTCATACATTTCTCGACCAAAAATATTATGCTTGATTAAGTAACGGATATTAATAAAATAATAGTTGTATGTAGGCCTTTTCCGGAATTTAGTTCATGAACATTAAAATATAAACGAGTTACTTAAGTTCATCTTAATTCATTAATTTCATCATCGAGCTCGCAGCGTGTTACATACATACATATGTTAATAGACATTTAAATTATGGTTAAGTAACAGTGCGTAATCGAATATCATTGATAAAACGCCGTACTGAACCAAATTTAGCACTAATCGTCTAACTCTTTAGTGACGGATCTCAAGACACGGTCACATTTCGTGTTACCTAACCGAAACGCAACGCGAATACGGAAGTTGCCGCGTCACTAATTAAAAACAAAATTCCAGCAGACTTATTTTCTGTGCTCTTTCTTAGTAGTGACAGTTAAGTAACGAAAAAAAGTACGAATATTCTGAGAGATGTGTTAAAAAGATGCCTAGAGAACGAGTGAGAGACGACGGCTGCAACGCTATAGCTAGACTGATAAAAGACCTGTGCAGCTGTTCGGAGAACGGGGCGTGGTCTCCGGAGATGACGTCAGAGAAACGGAAAGACCCTCTTTTGAAGAGCGAGCTGACCAACATGTCAGCGATGCGCCGAAGAATCATGACAATTGCGAAGAGAAAAACAAGGGACGTCACTCCGGAACCACCGAAACTCTACGACAAATCTCATGAGAAGAAAACTGAAACGCTAACCTCCAACTTGATAAACACCACCATTAGTTCCCAGAGCAGTACACTTCGAAGAAACATTGATAACTTTCTCCTTTCCCGAAGGATGTTCGCGCTAGAAGAGGATATATACGAGAAACCTATACAGCATACGATCAAAAACTCCACCTGTGGGGAAAACTGGTCGCTAAGTAAAGCTTGGAAGAACAATAACAGTGACTTCTTCAATCGCTCACCAGTCCTCGATTCTGACAGACTGGTCGACAGGAGTTACACAAAATTGGAAAAGATAGACGAAGTGCCGAAGAAAAAAAAGCGGGACAAAAAACTCAAAGAACAGATACGTTATGACAGGAACATAAAGAGGCATATAAGGATAAGAGTGATGCTGTCTTTGAGGATGAGGAGGTATATGAAAAGAAGGATGCGGAAACCTTTGCAACTGGCTCAGAATGTGAACGTTCCTCCAAGGAGATTTCCCAGAGGTTCTTCTATAACTTCCAGTTTCGGGACTAGGTCTTATAGGAGTGTGATGACAGATAAACTTGGTGATGGTGCTGTGCTCTTTGACATTCATGAAGCGAGGAATTCTACACTGGAGTTGTGTCACGACTACGAGGAGGATCTCGACACGCTAGAGATCGCACTACGCGCCGGTAATTTTAGGTAATAAACTCATTTCACTTTTAATACTAAGATTATGGTTCTAGAAATAATCGAAAGTTAAGAGTAATTTTGTAGATTTTGGAACTGTTCTTCTGCAATAATGACAATTTAGTCAATAATTAAATAAATTAACCTGTTCCAGTCTGATTCTCGTTGTAATAAAAGTAGTCTTAAAATTTTAACTGTGCTTTATCTAGTTTGTAAATCTTTGTAGGGTAAAAGTGCTTGTTATTTTATCTCATAGGTTATTTTATTTTCATTTCTAAAGAAACTTGTCGCATATAATTTAGTAACACGATTTAAGTTATTTTTATAGATGGGATAATAGAAAAACTTTAGAGTTTGCAAAATCATTCTGAAAGTGTATCATGGTACTTACCTATCTATATTTATAGACCGAGTAGGTATTGCTTTATGGGTCTGAATTAGCTTGCCGGTTAGTACACTTAGGTCATAAGAAAATTACTTTGGAATTTTTCAACAAACAACGCGAAAATTTCAATGAACTATTACAGAGAAGTATGTCAGTCATATTTGGCTAATATATGTGTGACTCATCTAAGGTCAACAGACAGTATGGTTCACAAAAAGGGTTACCCAAATTGTATACTTTGTATGATTTTTAAAAATCTGTTTACCTACTCTTTTTGAGATGAGTTTTGTTTGATAAATGAGATAAATGCTCCATTTATTACTCACTTCTTTCGACCAAATGTTCTTTGCATTTAATTAGGAGAAAATGATTTAATTTCTTATCTTGATATGCTTTTTTTATCTATTTCACTTCCCTTCGTTATATGCTAGATTCACTGTTTTGTTTTTATTCCTCTTCAAATGAAGTGGCTTAAAATTTCGCAATTTTCCTTCCGCGATTAATTAATATTGCAACACTTTGCCATTTTATAAAGCGCAATGTATGCGTGTTTGTTTGCCCTTGTAAAGAGTTTTTATTGCTTAGGAAGATTTTAGCTTTTCGCACAAAATTAGATACAAAATTGAAATAAACACATCAAAAGTAGACACTAGAACCTTTTTAACTTGAAAAGCAAATCGAATGAATATTACCAAATGTAGCCTTTCAGACTGGCTTTTTACTTCAATTGAGAAGCAAACCATATATTGTTCTATATGCCAAAAGATTCTACAAAAAATTACGAGAACAACTATGTTTTTTTCTGACTGATTTATAAAAGACGTGCAAAGTTAACATTTTCGGTCTAAGCCGCGGACCGAGCGTATCGTTATGCATATCGTTGATGACGACTCGGGTGCCATCTCAGCTCGAATGACTCGGGGATTCGAAGCATTTGCCCGTCGCGCGCGGAACTACTTTATTTTAAATTAGAAACAACATGAGTCCATCTATTAAATATTGTATTGTGTCTCAGTGTAAAAATACGGCCCCAAATACACCCGAATAGTTGTATTTTACGTTCTTATGATCCGAAAATCAGAAACAAGTGGACAAATGCGATGAGAAGAGCACATCCATTAGGACCAAAAACGACAGCATATTATTGTGAGGATCATTTCGATGTAAGTGTATTCAAATACTGTGAAATACTAAGTAGTAGGTAGGTACTTAGTTCTTGCTAGTAATATGCTTTTTAGTAGGTATGTAGGTACTCGTCTCGCAATGTCTATCACTTAATATTGAAACTAACGATTTATTGAACCTTTCCAAGGTTAAACAATAAGTATAAGTTTAAAACTACAGGACTCATTGTAAATTAACACCCAAACTTGATTTATAATACAAGTAAATAGATCAATGTGGCATGTGGTGACGGCCTAAGAATACTAGTGTCATCACTCCCTTACATGCCTGGCATGTCGTAAGAGTCGACTAAGAGGCTCGACGCATTGAAAACCTGTGCGAGAGAAGGAAAACTTAAAACAAACCCTCTACCAACCCGTCTGGCCAGCGTGGTAGCAGTAGGCTAATATTCTCCTATGAACACCACAATAGGCGTGAGCTAGGAGAGGCCTATGTCCCAGCAGTGGACGTCCACAGGCTGATGATGGAAAAGGTCAATGACCTTAAGTCGTTCTTCAAGATTGACGTAGAGTTCATAATACCACATTTATAAAACCAGCGAGCTAACAGGGACGCCAAAGTAGGTTCGAACACCAATTTTTTCAAATATTTCTCAGCTTATTTATTATAATTTGATTGGGAAATTGAGTAAGGGGTAAACCTTTCATGACCTGTCTTTGCGACGTTTTTTTCATGAAAACCGGAGAAATAGCCTTCATCATACCTGATGTTGAGTAATGATATGAAAGTGGAAGCGCGCCTCTCCCGGAACCCTCATCACTGAGGCTACTGGCTAGCTTATCTCTAACTATTGGATCACAACACAATAATGCTGAAAACATTGTTTTTATGGCGGACTTACAACAAGTCCTACCACCAACCAAATTAAATGCAATACATTGCGATACCCCAATGAAAATCGAACATGGGACCTCTGGGTCTAATACAAGTCACAGGGGCGGTTCGGATTATATTAAACGTTACAAATGCCGTGGTGAGAGTACTGTGCCGCGTTAGTAATACTTTTGGTCATATTATATTATGCTGACCCTACTTGGTTGAAACAGCTGAACACTATCACCTCCGGATGGGTGGGCAGCCTACCATGACGGCTTTGTCGCCGACCCTACGTTTAAACTATGGACTGAGCCACTGGTTAAAATTAACTAGTTTTTTTTTATGTTATGTCCGTATATTCTGACTTCTGTTCAGGATAAAAAGGTTCTAATGACTCACACAATCAGAGCGAGTTCAAGATCAACATGTTAATCTGGATTTGATGTCAATTAGGAAATAGTTCGGTACAGATAGGTCAGCTAGTAAAGACTTTTCCTACCCAAGCAACCTTATGAGAAATCTAATAATCTTAATTTCTTGTGTTTTAAAAATAGTTAAATGAAAAATTACGGCTTATTATCGTTACAATTTAATTACTTTTTTCATTAAAAGATGAGGAAGGGCTTTGGGTGTAGCTCTATGTTTCCTTGTTTAGCAGAATATAATTTAAAAAAGAGATATAATCATTAAAAAAAACTATGAAATTGGCTAGATTTTCGCCGATTTCAATATCCAGCAAAAACATTTTCAATCAATCATTCAATCAAAATCATTATTTGTAGCAACATGTGGTATAACATTGGGTAGTCTTAATTAATTTTGTTCTTTAACATGTCTAATGATTTAACATGTCTTAACATGTGTTAAAAATAATTTAACATGTCTACCTTTAAAATTAAACGATGTACAAATATTAATGTCAAAAAGGGAATTGAATAGATTCATAAAAAATATTAAAAATTATGTCAAGATATTATAACAATTCAATGTCAATTTGTATTGTGTCAAAAATTACTATTACATTACTATTCGATCATTGTTAACAATATATGTTAGAAAATTTTAAAAATGTTAGGTAAATAGAACGTCATGATTACATACATATTAAAATTTATCATATAAATAGTCTTAAATTGTATAATAACATTTCTCGATAAGACATTTGTGCAATATAGATTTAAATTTGTAAAATGGTAAATTTTTCATAAACTATCTGATAACTTATTAAATATACGAATACACATACGAAAAGGACCTTTACTCTGTAATACCAGTTTTTTCGAGGGAACATTAAGTTTTAATGACATTATAGGTAAAAATAATATTTTATTAATTATAAAACAAATATAATTACAATGTTGAGACGAGGAGAGTCCATTACATTTATGGGATTCCAATATCTACAGACGGGAAAGATGGGATTCCTACGGGGGAGTTGCGGTAATTACTCATAAATCTATTAAAGCTCAGGTAGGTCTTTTAAATATAAGTAACCCGGGGAAAATGTTAAAAATTAAAATCCTTACTTGTGCAAGTTTACATATGATTATTTCGGTTTACTGTCCATCAACTGTGTCCACATCGCTGTCAGATTGGGATGGGTTATTTTTAAATAATTTAAATAAAGCTATATTTGCGGGGGATTTCAATGGCCACAATTCATTGTGGACGGATAGAAATGATACAAGGGGGGTATTATACTTGATTCTTCTTTTGATAACGGTTTCATATGTAGGCTTACGCGAATGAGATTAGTGAATGGGGTCTTGCAGCTCCTGCTAGTTGATTATCTAACTCTGTTGCTAACAGATTTTGATTGAAATTTATTGAAAGTGCTGTTACATTGCTGCTTTAGTAAGATAGCTGTCACATTGATTTTTACTAAAGCAGCAATGTGACTGCACTTTCAATCAAAAGCTGATAGAAACAAGTTAGTTAATCAGGGGGCATATCACATACACATCCTCAGACATAGCTGTTCAACTTAAATGGTATGTAACACGTGAAAGTCTAGGAAGTGATCATTTAATCATCAAATGTTTATTGAATTATCAAGATAATAATAATAATAAAACACTTTATTGCACATAATAAGAACACAAAGAAAAATAAAAAACAGACAGTAAAAGGAAATACACAAAAGGCGGCCTTATTGCTAGGTAGCAATTTCTTCCAGGCAACCTTGAGTGGTAAAGAAATAAGAGGAAGGATAATTTAAATGTTACCATAAAACTTAATTTTAAGAAAGCGGAAGATTTTTTCTCATAATAATATACCTTATAATAGCTTAGAGGATATGTACAGCTCTTTCAATTACCAAATAAACTTGGCGGCAACCCAGAATATACCTTTGACTAAAATCTGTAATAATCCTGATAATAAATTTACACCTAAGATTTATTGGACACAAAATATGTCTAAATTAGTTGCTGAACGTAGATTGGCCTTAAACAATTAAGACAGAATCCTCTAGTTCAGTTTTAATGTAAAATGACAGAAGCGCAGCGGTTCACAATTCGTGAAAAGAGTATTTTGATAAAAGGTCGTGTGAAAAGGGAATCTGGTACAAAGCTCTACAGTCAGAACCTCCTCGGGTCCCCTGGTTCCTTAATATATATTCAGGCAGAGTATTTATTGTTACGGCTTATACATTGCGGTCTGGTCATGTCCCATTGAACAAATTTAAACATCTTATGAATATATCTGAGACCCCTAACTGTTCTCTGTGCGGAAAACTAGATGATGTCTACCATTTGTCAATGGAATGTGAGCGTAACCATAATCAAAGGGTTGATGTATGTCGATTGTTGAACTTAAATAAAAATCATGTTGGTTGCATGTCCAACTTCTTGGCTGAATCATTATCAGAAGCTGCAAAAATCATAATGAACTTCGCTATTCATTGTCTTAAGTAGGTTTAGTCTTTAAGGTTAGGGTAAGAGAGTAGGGTAGGGTAAGATTAAGCTGGCAGGTTCGACTGGTCGATTAAGGCTCCTAAATAAAATAAAAAAGTTGGACAAATCACAACGTGATAATAAAAAAATATTAATTATTCGAACCCGCGACCTTTGGAAATCCGGTCCAATGCTCTCGGATTTCCAAAGGTCGCGGGTTCGATTCCCGTCTTAGAATTCACTTGTGGGCGAGTTTTTTTTTTCCAATATTTTTCTATTTAAAATTTACCATAAGTATAAAAATAGCATTGAAAAATGCAAAAATTACAAAATCCTAAAAAAATATTATTTAATGTTAACACCAAATCTAGAGCAGTTAGCCTTAAATTTTAAATAACAAACAACTTTTTTAAAGGTTAGTGGAATGATGGATGGCTCAAAAACTGACAATAATATCAAAGAACTAACGTAATAATTTATTATTTTAAATTATGCAAATCTTGTGTTCTGATTAAATTAAAAAAGATTGAATGATATCAATGATACAATTTAAAGTGGTGTTTTAATTTTTCTGGTATTTCAAAGTTACCTATCAAATTACTTTTACATAATTCTATTTTTCGATCCATTTACAAATATATCAACAAAAGGTGATGTTCCACGGCTGCTACGCTGGAAAAGGTATGTTCATCTAGCTTCGTGGTGTACATAAATGTCAATTTGTGATGTGATAAATAACATTCACACTTTGTGTATAGCGTGCGCAGCAGTGGAACTGTACCTTAAGCTCAGATCAATGCAGTTATTCCGTAATAGTTGCTGCAAGTCACAACTTTCTGTCAAAGATGCGCTTATGTTCTTTGCTTTTACTATCGAATGACCTCTTGCTCTCAAGGTCGGTTGTGTAACTGATATTCTTTTACATTTCATGCGTATCAGATATGGATTAGTTATTAATAATATACGGTTTTATAAACGACTTCATGATGGTTTAAAAGCTACTTAAGTAAAGTTATTATATTATTAAAAAAACATCGTTGATGATTCCATGTCGAGCTTCACAGTTTGATCTTGAAAAGGGACCTTTTGTCTTGTGATACATTTTAAATAGAAAAATATTGGAAAAAAACAACTCGGCCACAAGTGAATTCTCAGATGGGACTCGAACCCACGACCTTTGGAAATCCGGTCCAATGCTCTAATCACTGAGCTACCCAGGCTTGCGAACCACCGTTGAAATTTTTCCAATACTTTTATATTTTTAATACGCTGTAGGCCAGCGTTGTCACATCAATGCTAAGAATATCCTTGCATATTTTAAGTGTGTACTTGAAGCAGATAAGCAGACATACGAGCTCGTATTGTGAAACATTGGGAAGACCCCAAGTGGGGTCCGATTCAACTTGAAATATCTTTCATTCCTCGAGCTTTTTCTTGTCTTTTGTCTTAAAGTCGCAGTCGCTGTCACAGATTTCAAGGCAAATTACTATGAAGTTTATGATTTTTTAATTTTTGCATTTTTCAATGCTATTTACATACTTATGATAAATTTTAAATAGAAAAATATTGGAAAAAATTTACTCGGCCACAAGTGAATTCTCAGATGGGTCCAGTGTCCAGTGTGGTCCCATCTGTGAATTCACTTGTAGTCGAGTTAATTTTTTCCAATATTTTTCTATTTAAAATTTATTATTACTTTGAAGTTAACATAACTATTATAAAACATCATTTGTGGAAGTCTGATGTGCTGTTGATTGTACCTTTATGAAAATTCATACAAATTATTTCAGTGATAACTTGAAACTAGATTTACTTTTGCATTTAGGTATTTGTGTGTAAATTTTTTTTTTATTGTAAAGCTGAAGAGTTAGCTCAATTTTTCTTGTTTAATTCTCGAATGAGCAGTTGGCAGCCTGTGATTGAGGCGGTTAAGCCCACAGATCTGTATCGAGATAGACGAAAATAGCGCTTCCAACTGTATGAGAACCTAGCGTGTCGAATTATTCGTACCTACGATGACTTCTCGGGCGAGATTTAGTGATGTGGAAATGTTATTGACGAGCTATTGCAAGAAAACACTGCACAATTAACCATGACGCGTATTTTCATGGCAATAATGGTCTCAAGTGGACTGACTTAGGTTGGAAAACTTTGACCGTGGATCAAACTTTTGACACGCAAGGTACACTTTTACCGTATATCTTGATATAGGTCTGTGGTTAAGCCACTATCGCAATGGTCGGTCACGGGATGGGTAACCTAAAAATTATTACTTATTTCGAGCACCACTGTGTTTCGGAAGGCTCTTTAATATATTGGTCCTAGCCGAAGGCCGAAGTTGCAGTCATTACCACACACAAATACGTTATTTGTCAATGCTCGTCTCGTTATCCAACTACAAAGGGCATTAAGGCGCTACATGACTGACGCGAGATAACATTGAGACAAAGGATTTTGCAGTTAAGGCGAATAAAATCACAAAATCACTTCGTAGTAAATAGCTACAGCGATTGAAAAGGAATGAAACTACACATGCTATATATTATTGGTGTCCTCCAACTAAACCAATTTCCAATAGTATATGTAACCCATTTAAGAATAAGATTGAATTTTCGTATTTTAAGGTGACACATTTCGAAAGGAAAAAGTGTCAAGGCAAAATCATAAAATCGCGTGTTTGGTACATACAATACAAATCTGGATAAAGGTATGAAGAAATAGTGTAGTTATATCTTATTACCAGATTTTTAACATCTCTCACCATAATAATAACAATCGGAGGCATGTCATTAACGATTTATTATAAAATTCTATGCCTCCGACTACATATTATTATGTTGTATTATTATGTATTATGTTTCAGTTGGCTTGTCTTTTGATGCAGGCGGTTTTAGTAGTTTTCAAGATTTACATATTTTTTATTTATTTCCTTTAGTTATTCATTGGTCATGATATACCTTTTAAAAGCCTTAGGATCTGCCCTTTAATTTGATACCCATATTGACGTATTCTAAAAATATATATTTTTTCACTTCAAATAATAGCACCTCACAGCTGCTATGTTAGTTTTTTTTAACATCACTTGGGCTGTCAAGACAAATCTAACGTTATATTAATTATAAAAATCCGTTTAGCCGTTTGAGAGATAAGAGGTAATGAAGAATATTACACATAACAACACAAACAAACATACAATCATACAAGATACGCGCGAAATTCATAGGCCTTCCTTTGCAGTCGGGTAAAAAGTACACATTTCTTTCGTAAAGCGTCTTAAAATGGCTGTTTACTTACGGAAGTTTGGATGTTTAGACTCACAGACAATTTAGGCACATACAGAGGGTCTAGCTAGTGCAGGGGTTCCCAAACTTATATGTATGACGCCTCCCTACAGGTTTAAATGAGAGCTCACGCCTTCCCTCAACCCAGGATTCAGCGAGAAGCAGCAATTGAACACGCCAGGCAAATAAAAAAGTGTAAAAAAACATCCAGATGTTTTATTATAAAAATATTGCTTGCACACATTTGTTTAAAAAAAATAGTCAATGTGACGGATGAGCTTTCATGTTTTTGACAAGATTTCCAATTCTGGGTTCAATGGAAGAAAGTGCACAACGTAGATCACTACCAATATCTAGTTTGCTTCTGTACTTCCTAGTGGGGCGCGCCCCCCCACTTTGAAAATCAGTGGCCTAGTGTGAGTTTGAAAATGTCAAAACGTTACCATCGTGTAAGAGTTAAATTTTGGCAGATAGCCTTAATGCAATGATATTAAGGTTGAGAATTAAACTCTATTCGCAAACTTCGGCGTAAGCGAGTATGGTCAGAAACTTACAATAAGCACTCTGGTTAGTTTACAGACTGATTTTAACATAGGATAGTTCCTGTTGTGATTTAATGTTCCCAAGGGATTTTTTGATTTTTCACGCAGATAAATTCGCGGGCGGAAACTAGATTTTCTTATTTTTTTGTATTATTATTACATTGTGATTGATTTGTCAATGTCATGCTGGCTGCATTTGCAGTAGTTAACATCATCCAATCTTACTTAAATATTAATTTTTAAGGTCTACTTAACGTAAGAATATTTTGTTATTTATCTTACACTATATATTATTGAGTGTAATTTTTTTTACCTTTGTCAACTGCTGGAAACTTTGAAATGTATAAACAAGTTTAATGTTTTAATTAATTTAAATATTATATTGAAGATCTGTTAAATGACAAGGGCATCTGTGCCTTTTATTTATACATGTAAATATCAATTTATGTTTTTAATTGGCTAATTTCAATAAATTAGAAAATTCACTCAGTTTGTCGTTTTGTGCTGCACATCGCCATCTATTGTGGAGTGGAAGTAACGCAATGCAACATAAACCTATTTGGTGCATTAGAAAGTCTTATACTCGGCTTTCAACTACTCACCGCTAGATGGCGTGGTGGCCACAGGCCGTGCGCGTTGATGTCTTTTCTATTGAAACTTTGAATTGAAATTATCTAAAAGTTAGACTTTGATAGAGATAAGAGTAAATATAACATTTACTTTACTTATTTTATTGCAACATAGTGAAATGTTAGTTTAAACAGTATTTTATAAGAATTGCACAAAAAGTTATAATGTTTTTGTAGTTAATCTATACTATTTTCTTTAAATTTGGAATACCATTATTTGTATATCTATCAAATTATATTTCTGCTTTATCAGGAAGTATAGATTAAAATAATCAATTAATGAGATCAGCAATTGAACAGACGTATTTGAGCCTTATGTAAGAAAGACTACAAAGAATTTTCTGCTCGAGTTAGAGTTTTCTGTGTTTTAGCTGTGTAGGCTTAGAATAACCCCCTCTCATCCCGTGGGTGTCGTAAAAGGCGACTAGGGGACTCAGTCTTCAGGAGACGGGCAGCAGCGTCTTCTTAACTTGGCCATACTGCGATCGCCAACCCGCCTGCCAAGCATTGCGATTATGGCAAACCCCCTCCCCCCCCTTTATTGGGGGAGGCCTTTACCCAGCACTGGGTGTTATGTGGCTGAGATGACGACGACGACGAATAGTTTTCGCCTGGGTTAGGTTGGCTTGGCTCTCGTCGTATTAACATTTTAGTCGTTAACTTTTCTGAGAGCAATTACTTTAAAAACTAGTTTTTGATAAAATAATACTTCTATAATGGTATAATAGATAAAAAAATAAAACAGAAGTATTAATGCGTTAGCAGAACTAGGCATTAAAAGTGTCACACATTAGGATCGGGAATAATTAGGAATGTTCTAATGCATATTATTATTTTGGAAAACAGGACTTTTAACATGTTTGTATCATTATAATTATCGGGACTTTAAGGCAAATACAAACATGGCGAAAATCCCATTTTTCATAATAAAAGTGATAGTGACCGCGACCTTTGGAAATCCGGTCCAATGCTCTGACCGCTGAGCTATCGAGACTTGCGAACCACCGTCGAAATTCTTCATGATACTTAATGTGGGCTAGATAATTGGTGTGATTGTATGGAAAAAAATATTTATTTATCTAATAAAGCTTCCTAAAAAAACTCTACTGGTCAATAGGGAAGTTCCCGACTGTACTGTATTTGTTATCGTGTTAATATCTGCATTTTTATGTTTTAATATGTACAGACAATACCACGTCAGGCTTACACTTGTACTACAAACCACCGCCATCAAGGCGAATCTGCAATGTTCGACTTGCTGTTTCGTGTGTTCAATGCAAAATCAAATAATAAAAGTATGTAGGTTGTTTATCGGCTACATAACAATACAATATTTTTACCGACCAAACGGAGGAGAAATTCAATTCGTCGTGTTTATATTTTTCTTATGAGTGTGCTTATTGTCATAAATATTAGAACGTAAAACGTTACAATCAATCTATCGGCCATGATTTATAGCACATGACAATCTTGAAGCATGGCCTATCCTCCTTTTTTATACATGGCGTAATGCTTTTACGGCTATTGGAATGTTGGATTTACCTGAAGTACACGGGCTTGTCAACCGCGCACTCCATTTCCTCACGGATCTGGGTCATCTAGGGGGGTTTCATCCTCCCTGTTTATTCACTAGCGACCGTGGGAATATCGGGATAAAAAGTATCCTATGTTCATAACCAGGCTATCTACTTTCTGTGTACCAAATTTCATCCAAATCCGTTCAGTAGTTTCGGAGCCTATTCAATGCTAACAAACAAACAATCAAATCTTTCCTCTTTATAATATTAGTATAGATAAGTAAGGTCTGTGCTGTTCCCCAGCAGTAGTAACATTAAGTTATGGTTAATGATGATGATGACTGATACTATGTTTATTTCCAGGAGCGGTCGGCTAGCTGTCGAAGGGTGGTGGTGTGGGCGTGCGATGCCAGCGGGCGGCGGGCGCGCCAACAACGGCGCGCTGGCGCTGCACTACGCCGCGGCGCGAGGCTGCCTCGACTGCGTGCGCCTCCTGGCCAACACCACGCCTGATGTCTCGTGAGTACTCACTCGTGTTTCAGTCACTGGGCGCGCTGGCGTTGCACTACGCCGCGGCGCGAGGCTGCCTCGACTGCGTGCGCCTCCTGGCCAACACCACGCCTGATGTCTCGTGAGTACTCACTCGTGTTTCAGTCACTGGGCGCGCTGGCGTTGCACTACGCCGCGGCGCGAGGCTGCCTCGACTGCGTGCGCCTCCTGGCTAACACCACGCCTGATGTCTCGTGAGTACTCACTGGTGTTTCAGTCACTGGGCGCGCTGGCGCTGCACTACGCCGCGGCGCGAGGCTGCCTCGACTGCGTGCGCCTCCTGGCCAACACCACACCTGATGTCTCGTGAGTACTCACTCGTGTTTCAGTCACTGGGCGCGCTGGCGCTGCACTACGCCGCGGCGCGAGGCTGCCTCGACTGCGTGCGCCTCCTGGCCAACACCACACCTGATGTCTCGTGAGTACTCACTGGTGTTTCAGTCACTGGGCGCGCTGGCGCTGCACTACGCCGCGGCGCGAGGCTGCCTCGACTGCGTGCGCCTCCTGGCTAACACCACGCCTGATGTCTCGTGAGTACTCACTGGTGTTTCAGTCACTGGGCGCGCTGGCGCTGCACTACGCCGCGGCGCGAGGCTGCCTCGACTGCGTACGCCTCCTGGCCAACACCACGCCTGATGTCTCGTGAGTACTCACTCGTGTTTCAGTCACTGGGCGCGCTGGCGCTGCACTACGCCGCGGCGCGAGGCTGCCTCGACTGTGTGCGCCTCCTGGCCAACACCACACCTGATGTCTCGTGAGTACTCACTGGTGTTTCAGTCACTGGGCGCGCTGGCGCTGCACTACGCCGCGGCGCGAGGCTGCCTCGATTGCGTGCGCCTCCTGGCCAACACCACGCCTGATGTCTCGTGAGTACTCACTCGTGTTTCAGTCACTGGGCGCGCTGGCGCTGCACTACGCCGCGGCGCGAGGCTGCCTCGACTGCGTACGCCTCCTGGCCAACACCACGCCTGATGTCTCGTGAGTACTCACTCGTGTTTCAGTCACTGGGCGCGCTGGCGCTGCACTACGCCGCGGCGCGAGGCTGCCTCGACTGCGTACGCCTCCTGGCCAACACCACGCCTGATGTCTCGTGAGTACTCACTCGTGTTTCAGTCACTGGGCGCGCTGGCGCTGCACTACGCCGCGGCGCGAGGCTGCCTCGACTGCGTACGCCTCCTGGCCAACACCACGCCTGATGTCTCGTGAGTACTCACTCGTGTTTCAGTCACTGGGCGCGCTGGCGCTGCACTACGCCGCGGCGCGAGGCTGCCTCGACTGCGTGCGCCTCCTGGCCAACACCACGCCTGATGTCTCGTGAGTACTCACTCGTGTTTCAGTCACTGGGCGCGCTGGCGCTGCACTACGCCGCGGCGCGAGGCTGCCTCGACTGCGTACGCCTCCTGGCCAACACCACGCCTGATGTCTCGTGAGTACTCACTCGTATTTCAGTCACTGGGCGCGCTGGCGCTGCTCTACGCCGCGGCGCGAGGCTGCCTTGCCACGCCTAATGTGTTTTGGTTGTTATCGAATATCTATTGCTGTCTGCTATGCAGTTCTAATTTATTTTGTGGAAGTTTTGTCAATAATAAAATCTTTTAAGTAGCAATGCCAATACAAAAATTTTAATCATCAGTGTACTTTCAATTATTTACATAGCTTTTCGAACATCGGAAGTTATTATGGCTAAATGAAAGCAAGTACAGAACTTTTCACACAAACCCTGAATCAATCTTCACATTTTAACTAAAATCCACCGATTCAGTTCCTACAATTACCCCACGCGCATGCACATTTAATAATTAGTTTTAAATTATGGGTTACACGGTCACACCGGTCCGATCGGCCACAACTGATGTTCTAGGTTTTTTGTCCACTGCCACTAACTGTATGGGTAACGGAGTGGCCGTTCGAGATAGGTACGAGTATATTATTATAGGATTAATGTAGCGAGCGATGCTGTTAGCTGGCACGCGTCGGTGGTGTTCCTATGTGGTCATGTAGATGGTGCAATAACGTTATGGATATGTGTTGTTCGTTTGTTTACTACCTAATAATTAATGTTACTACTAATTAATGTTATGCAATTGTAGAATACCACATGGACACTTGTGTCCAATGATACTATATAATGTGTCTCATTTTCCTGTACCTGATAAGTTAAAAAAACATTAATCTTCATCAACGGAAAGGTAAAATTCACCTATATTCTTTTGATTAACGACCAGTAGCTCGACCGCCTAACGATATAGCTTGTGCTATTGTTATAGCTATCGATTTTTCAAACCCCCTACAAGGGCTCTCGCTAACGCTATCACTTTCATACTAAAAATGCAATAGTGAATAAAATAGATGAATAGAAATATGTAGGAATTAGGCGTAGGGGTACTAACCCCGCCTTCTGCGCCAGAGGTCCCGGGTTTGATCCCCAGACAAGACAAATATTTGTGTGCATGAACATGTATATTTGTCTTGGTCTGGGTGTTTAATACGTATAATAAGTATGTTTTTACAAAAAAAGTATAGAAGTATGTTTATCCGTTATCTAGTAGCCATAACACAAGCTGTTCATGAAACTTACCGTCGGCTAGATCATTGATGTGATTGTATGCAAATATTTATTTATTTATTTTATTGTAAGACGTTTCCTGCAGAGACGAGACGAGAAGGCCGTGCCCTAGAAAAATAGGGACACCAAAATGGTTGATGATGAAGATCATCATCATGAATACCGATATAATCGAAGTATAGTTGACAGTATATCACGCTGAGCTATTAACGCCCTTACAGAGAACGAATTTACGGGATCCGTAGTTTCTTAGGTTTGCGTTGTTTAATGTACAAGTGCGAACGAAACGTTATACAGAGAAAGCGTTGCGTTTTGATCTTATCCGTGTCTTGTATCAACCGATCTGAGCACCCAATGGAATAGTGCGCAAACGCAGCCTGTCGAGAATGTGGTAGCGGTTGTTGGTACAGTTTACGATTGCTAATCTTTAAACGTTAGAAAACTAAGTGACATATAAACGCGTTTAACTGTTACGTGTAGCGTGATGTTAAATGCTGTTCTGTATTTAGGCCACCTAACACTAAAGCAACAAAATAATATTTTTCTTTGGATGGAAAATACAATTCAGCTTAAAATAAATACCGGCCACCTAACACAAGAGCATCAAAATAATATTTTTCTTTGGAGGGAAAATACACTTCAGCTTAAAATAAATAAGTATTAAAAAATTGTGCTTACACTCATATATCAAAGAGAAACAATTACAAATCAACTTACTAATTCCAAGATTTGCGATAACTCGTGAAAAATATGAAACTACAAAACCCTTTGTGATGAACCGTTTGACTTTACTTTCTTTTTATACATAATAAATAGGCTGCTTAATTCTACAGGTGTTAAAAAAAAAATCTTAGAAAAATTGCATTTCCAATGCAAGAATTTCAATTACAAACATTACCTACATACTGTTATTTGATGTTTTATCAAAATAATTTGATAGTGAGAATTTCGCCAGTACAGCACTTAAACAGCTTAAAACAATGTCTGTCCCAATAAACACGGTTATAGCCAACAATGGGTTAATTCCATTAAATTAACCCCACCTGCCGGCGGCTTGCGCAAACGCACGAATACTGGCGAATTAACGGAGCGACGCGTTGTGAAAAACTTACTATTACCACTCATTATAAGGACATCACGTATTTCGACAGCTTAGAAAGGTTCAACATAGGTTAAGAAGGCAACTATAGCGATGGAAATACCGTAGAGAGTACAAATAACATAGTTAACAAACTCCCTTCTTCTTCCTGCGTTGCCTCTCCACTACTGAAGGTTGCCCACAGATCTACATCGAGATAGACGAAAAGAGCGCTTCAAACTGTATGAGAACCTAGCGTGTCGAAATTTTCGTACCTACGATGACGTCACGAGCGAGATTTATTGATGTGGAAATGTTATTGACGAGCTCTTGCAAGAAAGCACTGCACAATTAACCGTTTTCGTTTTTAAGTGGACGCGTATTTTCATGGCAATGGTCTCAAGCGGACTGACTTAGGTCGTAAAACTTTTGACACGAAAGGTAGGTACATTTTTACCGTCTAACTCTATATAGGTCTGTGAGGTTGGCCGTCAGCTCCGCATACTTTTAACGTTTTTTTCCATACCGCTGCTGAGACGTTGTTTCCCCAGAATCTTGTCCATCATACCCCATGGTGAGGTGAATTTGCACAAGTTTTCATAGTATCGTCATTCTTGAAGTCTCGGGTTCATCGCCAATTTTTTCTAGTACATACTTTTTAATTTCTTGGTTGTAGGCCTGCGTTGTTTCCATTACGATAGACTGGAAATACTGAAAAATCGAAAGGTTATTGGTTCAAGTCTGAGCAAAAGACTAGTTAGACTACTATTTTTAGTATAAAATAATAAATAAATAAATAATAATTGCACACAATCACACCAATCATCTAGCCCACGTTAAATTTCTTGAAGAACTTGCGTTATGGATACTGGATAACGGATAAACATACTTATATACTTTATTTTTTTGTAAATACATACACAATATACATGTTAAACACCCAGACCAAGACAAATAGAGATGTTCAGGCAGACAAATATTTGTCTTGTCGAACCCGGGACCTCTGGCGCAGAAGGCGGTTTAGTACCCCTGCACCAAACAGGTCCTCTATGAAATAATAATAATGCATTACTAATACACCTAACTGTCAATATGTTAGCATGTCCAGTATTCTAGACTTTATCTAGGTTATGATTCGGCCTTGCACTCAGCAAAAGCCTTCTAAGCAGTCTGGCGGAAAGTGACCTCAGCCTAGGTTAAATAATATATGATTAGTTATTTTGCTATTCGGCAGGCTATTCATTTGAAATAAGTTTAGAATTTGCATCGTGTCATTTATGATATATTGTTGTTTCGACAAAATCTGGTGGAAGGAAGAGGATCTTCTGCTAAATTGTTACGTTATCCAGAATCCGGATTTAAATTAAGCGATATCATCTCTCTTCTTCTTCGTCGTCACACTCTTGGCAGAGTGGTCGTGGTCGTCACTTCAGGGGTGGTGGCTTGCTTGACAATCCGTCGCCATTCCTCCCGTATTGTGGTTCTTCTTGTTGCATTCGTGGAGCGGACCATTGAGCGTAGTTTTAACTTGGTCGGTCCAGCGCAATGGTGACCTGCCGCGTGCTCTAGTGCCTTCGACCTTTCCCTGCACTACAAGTCGCTCCACAGATGTATCATTCCGACGTGTGATGTTTCAAAGAAATATAATATCTAACTACCTTATATACAGACTACATTTTCTAGTTTTAAGGCTGAGTTGCAACCGATAACTTTAACAGATATGATTGTTAAAAGTTAAAGTGAAGTTACCGTTGGAATTAGATGTTGTAATCCACCCTTACATTAACAGAGTTATGCCTGTAAGTTTTACAATACTATTGTTAGATTTAACAAGCAGTATAAAAAAGGCATACTACAGAAAATAAAGACGTTATTTCTGAGAAAAGGCCTATCGATTCATTACAGATTAAGCTCGGAATCTGATCCAAGTGTGATGCGAGCAAAAACAATAATTATGTGCGACAAAGAAAGCGCGTAACTGGGTAACTGACTCCAGTACTGCTCCTAATGTTACGGACATAGTGAGGAAAAGTAGCGGAAAAGCATATTACAAAAAAATGTAGTCTGCTACTTTTTTATTTATTCTTAATATAGGCAGACAATTAGTATCTAGTTTCAGGACAGTTATTAAAAATATTGGTGTACCAAACACCAATATTTTTGATTTATTCAACAGATGTTTTATCCACTATTATCACCAGGGTTGCTTCCATACAAAAATTGTAAATTTTACAAATGGTTTTGAGTAAACATAAATACAACGTTAGTTGTATAAATTGGTATTTTTGTTACTGGAACTGGGTTTATATCTAGCAATAAAGTTGCAGTTGAGCGAATTATTACCTAAGGATATAAATATTTATTGCATGTCGCAGACCGTAGGACTTTATATTGGAAATTTGACTCTATAAAGAATACAGTATTGGATAAACGCATAGCACCCTAATCGCTACCCGCTCCGCTCATGACTATACACCTCGGCGCTAAAGAAGGCCCAGTTAGCGAGTATGCACCAGTAGTGTGAGATGTAGCTCTGCGCGCGCTCGCAGTGAGTGCATGCGCGTGAGTTGACCGATCGCGATCGTTCAGTGTACCGTGCTTCGGATTTTTGTGGGTTTCTTTGGAATTAATATTTTTGATAAAGGACGAAAGATTTTGAATTTGTAAAAAAGTATTTTGCTTGTCGACTTTTTAGTTGGTAGTGATCGTTATTTGTTTTTTTTTACGTTTTGGTTGATGTGCTATTGTTTTACAGAACTTTGAAAGTATCACATTTCAAGTTATGATACTATGTGGGTTATTATATTATTATGTCACTGCGTGTTGTGAATACGCAACATTAAATTTCTCCAAAAATGTATTATTTTTCTTAAAGTTTTTATTGTGAAGTATTCCATATAATTTCATTATCGGTTGTATTCATATTATTTATCATAATTCCTTAAAATACTTATCCATTATACTAGCCATTCAAAGTAATTTTAATTTACTACCTACCATCTCTCACTTATTATTATTATTATTATCTCACCGTAGCTTAGCAAAGTACCTACTAAGAACCTACTTTCTATAAAAATCGGAAAATGTATATTGTTGACAAAATATGCTTTCGGTGCCTTAAATTCATCCTTGACCTCTTAATAACAGAACTAATAATACAAAACAATGACTGATGCGACCTCCTAACACGTGTCGTTGCAAGGAATCAAACCCATTGTCAATTATATGTACCTCGATTGTTCGCAATATACTTGACCCGGTGGTAACCTGACGTGTCAGCTATCAACTCCAGGGCCCAATTCTGATAACTTAGTCGCAATCGTATTTCAATTGTGATAGTCCTTCACAGTGGGGGTAATCGCGATAAAAAGTAACATTTGGATTAGAGTTGAACTATAATTTTTACGACTTTTATCTTGATTTGAAGTTGGACTACAATATCTGTTATATGCTTTTGATTTTATTATATGTTTTTGAATGAAAAATCTAACTTTGAAGTAAGAAAAAGGTAGTAAAAGTTGTAGTTCAATTCCAATTCAACTGTATTTTTTTATCGCGATTGGACCCCTGTTCTTGTTACAACAACATAAGAAACGCAGCAATTGAAACGCGATTGTGATACGATTATGAATAAAAGTAAGCAGTATTGACCCCTTGGTTAATTGAATACATTTGGGATTTCCGGCGATTTGTAAAGTTTTATGTTGCAATGAGCTATTAGATAATTTCTTTAACGATTTGATAAATGTTGACAACAGTAACAAGTGTCTTTAATCCAGTTTATAGGCTCGAATGATTTGTAGAAATAGTGGTAGTTTAAAAGCACTTAATTATCAATTTTATTTAACTAAAATTGTTAATTTAAGAAAAGTTAACTAACTTAACTAGATATATAAATTCGTTTTCTATTTTTAGTTATAAATATAATTTGAATATTACTTTAGTATTCATTGCTACTTATAGCATTTATTTATAATTTTAAATTAAACATACAGATTCTCGAAGTGTTATGTGAGATTTTGAGAGAGATAAACATATTTATGTCCTTAATATTGGAAATTACACAATATTCGTTTATTATGTTAGACTGAATGCCTAACTCTTAACCAAACCAAGATAAATCTTTAACTATTTATTTTAAACGCCTTTTTTCGACCAGGAAGGCTCAGACTCTCCAATCCTTTGGTGATCGAGTCGGAAAGCATTTCCTTTCTCCTGCATCTACCTTATAATATTATCAAATTACTCTCTCTATAAGTATTTATCTATCATTATAATACCTATATTTGTCCATTCTTTTCATTCCCTAATATTCTATCTATTTCTTTCTCTCACCCAAGGTTGCCTGGAAGAGATTGATATGTAGCAATATGGCCGCCTATTGTGTGTTTTCTTCGTTGTAATTTGCTTCTGTGTTCTGTTTTAATCGTGTGCAATACAGTTTATTTGATTTGATTTGATTGTACTAGTTTAATACGTTCTTGTTAGAGAGCATTCAATATATTTGGTATATTTATTTTCACTTTAAAATTTGTTGTAATGATTTAAGATTCAACATGCAACATCAAAATAGATAAAAATAAGTAAAAAATAAACAAATAAAATAGCACCAAGCTCACTTAAAGTGTATATCTTTCTTTCTATTCACAAAATGGAGAATTTTAACAAGACGATTTGCTCCGCGAAATTATATGCGCAACTGAGTGAAACGAATCACAGCTTTAAATGTGGTACGAATTAACATATAAACTCTCAAAGAAAGTAAGAGTAAACAGAGTAAGACAACGGATTTGCAATTAGTTTACTTTTCCCGTGAATTTATTGATAGCAGTTTACGTAAGAGACGTTTTGTCTTGTTATGTATTTGACTCAATTTTATATTGGTTTGTATTGCAATTACAAATTGTAAGCACACCTTTTTTGGCGCGTACTCAACGATTAAATGACATGAAACAATTTTGTGGAATTAATTTAAAACGCGCTTTTTTAAATCCATTTATTTTGCGTTTTATACGTCAAATAGCATGCAAAATAAAACCACGCGTCGTAAAAAAGTTGTTTCAGTCCTAAGTATTTAATTGATTATTTGTTAGTCTTAATATTAACATATAATAATTAATCTTTAATACATAAACAAAATAAAAATCCATGAGCAAGCGTTTAAGTAGGTTTTTTTACTCTAACTTTTGTGTTTAACTAACGTAAGAAGAATCCACTAGCGCATTGCAATCTATTAAAACTCTAGTATCAGTCATTCAATTAGTCAACACAAATTTTCTTCGCTGTTACAGGTTTTCCATTTTCTAAGTTTTATGCCAACATCGACTGCAAATATGTAGAATAATAATGTATCGTGTCGAATCGCATCGGTCCACTAACCTCCAGTTATGCTCGGTTTATCGGATTAACTGTCAAACGGAAGATAAAAAAAAAAGATATTTAGAGAGAGATGTAATTCGTTTAAATCGTTGGGGAGTCTTGAAATTTGTGTTCATTTATTCACTTGTTAGTACTTTCGCTTTGCATATTTTATTTTGGTTTGTGTTTTGGAAAGATTTTTTAGTCTAACGACTTAGAATTAATGAAGTAATGAATTTGTGGCATAAGTAATGAATTTGTGAAGTGACAAATAAATAAATTATTGATTGATATTGATATTTAGAATTAACTTATTGTTGAAATAAAACAACTTTTACGGATATCAAACGCGCTATATTTCCACGAAATAAGTTGTAATTGTCCGTATTTTTAGGTTTTTTAGGGGTTTTTTGATTTTTCCCAAAATTTTTAGGTTTTTTAGGGGTTTTTTGATTTTCCCCAAAATCAAAAAACCCCTAAAAAACCTAAAAATACGGACAATTACAACTTAGTTCGTGGAAATATAGCGCGTTTGATATCCGTAAAAGTTGTTTTATTTCAATGAACAGTGCGCGCCAAAACATAAGATGTACGTAACTTATTGTTGCTTTGATGTTTTGATGAGGTAGTAACTAAATTTTAGGAAAATATGAGACACGAATATTCTTAACATCTACCAGGATTTTACTGCAATCAAATAACTGTAATTCTTCATTAATTAATTTTTGGGCTGTATTTGAAATCATAAATTTTACAAATATTATAAATGAAATGTGATGTAATGAAAGTATGTCAGTTTGTGTGTTTGTTTATTTGTTCGTTTGTTACTCTTTCACGCAAAAATACAAAACAGATTTGGATGAAACTTGACACACAAATAGACGATAGCCTGGATTAAAACATAGGGTACTTTTTTCATTTAATTGAACGCATTAGAACAATGAGAATTGTTTTTCCAATAATTCATAAGTAGTGGAAGTCATACCGGAAAAAGCCTGTGCAATGATGCAGAAACAACGGGTAAATACAAAACTAAGACAAAAAAACTAAGATTAACATTTCTTAACAGACTCTTTCTGGAATACCCCTGACTAAAATCAGCAAAAGTGTTTTTAAAACACATCTTTTTGGTTTATGAAAAGGTGCCAAACCCGAAAAGCAAAATAAAATAACAAATTTTCTATAAGTGTTAAAAAAGCGATATTATATACGTAAAAGTTGTATTATTGAAAAGTGTTATATTTTTAATTTGTTGCCAAAAACGGCTGCTGATTTTTGAACAGTTATTTAAATAAAACAAAAAAAAAGAGGTCCTAACACTAAAAAGTAGACAAGCAATTCAATTCCAATTCAAACCGAAACATTGAAGTTGTAAAATCTGCAAGCGAACGAACTGAAACTCTCTGGTGGCGCTAGTGATGTGAAGTGACCAGTGCTGAAACAATATGGCGACATGTCCCCGCCCTAGACCTGCCAGGTCTTCTTCTACGAGACTTAAGTATTCGAAGACGGTGCCTGCAAGTGTTATCAGGTAGATTGTGAAAAATGAAGTCGCTATTTTTCATTTCCCACGGAGCATCCTCAGGAGTTCTTAGACCCTCCAACCAACTTCCTGAGGATGGTCAGTGTGGGGGCGTAACATATGTAGAATAGTCAGTGAAGGTGCAAGGTGCACACACCTTGAACGTGAACTAAATACGTACAACGGGGAAGAAGGAAGAAGGAAGAAGAAGGGGGAAGTGTTTTTTGAAGAAAGTTATCTCGAAAAGTAATAAACTTATAGAAAACGTTTATATAACAAATAATAGAGCTTTAATAGGTATTTCATTTTATAAATACATTATTTCTTCAATCATAATAGTTTCCGAAATATCTTTCTCAAAAAACTTCCTTTTAGCTGCTGACCACGGCAGCTGAAAAGGTGCCGAAAAGTCGGGAAAACGAAAGGACCTTAAAAAACACGGAAAATTAGATGTTTTCTCGAAATTCAAATCCGGAAAACTTGTTTTATGTAAACTAGATATTTTAGTGTTAATTTTTTTCATCATTGTACGAATTCCATATAAACAAACATTGCACATTCATTGGTTCACACATTAATAATTCATAAATACATGTGCAACTATCTCGTTTCAGTTATTTGTTTGCGCGAAATTATAAAAAAATGGACTTTCATACATGAGGTATATAAATGCGATGAGACACACACACATACGTAGAATTATTGAAACTGTAAGATATTAGTTTATTTGTGTTTTATGTATGCAAGTACAATTTTTTAATTATTTCGCGCAAACAAATAACTGAAACGAGTTAGTTGCGCATGTATTTATGAATTATTAAGGTATGATGAACCAATCATTGTGCAATGTTTGTTTGTATAGAAGTCGTACCACCTTAATTATTCTTCCACTTTTAAAAATACTGCGGTTAAGTGATAAAGCCGCCTATTTTTAGAGCTACCTATACTTGTGAAAGAAAGTATTGCGTGTGTAATAAAGTATTATTTTTATACTTATGGTAAATTTTAAATAGAAAAATATTGGAAAAAATTAACTCGGCCACAAGTGAATTCTCAGACGGGAATCAAACCCGCGACCTTTGGAAATTGCATTGGACCGGATTTCCAAAGGTCGCGGGTTCGATTCCCGTCTGAGAATTCACTTGTGGCCGAGTTAATTTTTTCTAATATTTTTCTATTTAAAATTTACCATAAGTATAAAAATAGCATTGAAAAATGCAAAAATTACAAAATCATAAAGATTATTTCGATACCTTGGGGCTCAAAGGGCGTAATCACCAAAACACGACTTTTCAGGAGAGCCAAAAAACTAAAATTTAAATTTTGTATTTATCACAACTTTGTTGTTATTGATCCTATAAATATGATTCTTACACCAAAAGTCGTTAATTTTTGATGTGCATAATGTTAAAACATAACATTTTAAGTAATATTTGTAATTAAAAAGTTAGCTGGTGAATACGCCACACAAAATCCAACATGAATGTCTTTTATGTCCCATAAAATGACTGCTGCGTTAGTAACGCTGTCTTTTATGCCCCATAAAATGAGTGCTGCGTTAGTAACGCAGAGTGTAACCACCAACTTTCAAAATGAAAACTGTAGTTTTTATCGATCTGTTATTAGTTATTCAACTTTTTGGGTTTATATTACAATACTTACAACTGTTTTTAGTAAAATAGGTCAATTTGTCCATCAGAGGCTTGTATTCTATTCTGATATTTATAAGTAGGGAAGTTTTTTTTTTACTTTTGGAATGACAAAATAAATTTAGTATTTTATAGTTTACTAGAAGGAAGATAAGAGTAAAAGGCTACTATTGCAAAACAATCTTGATTGTTGGCTAGTTCTGACGAAGGTAATAAATATTAAGACAAATTAATTGGAACCACAAATTATTTTTAATGATTATTTTTAACAATTTGCTACACAGCCAGTAAGGTTTAACTAACCTTAAGCTACAAAATTTGCAAAGCTTCACAGCTTTGTCAAATGTTAGGCACATTAAAGCAATGATTGTAGCTTTAAAATTAAACCTAGTTTTGGAGGGCCTTAACATGGTTTATAACTAAACTTTTTAAGAGGAATGTGTAGCAAACGGTCTCCATACAAACGGCGATAACGTTTCCACCCTCTAAAACCTTAACATACAACAATAAATTATGATGAAATATATTAAATATATTCTTTATGGCTTTAAGTCGTACAGATATACGCCCTACATTTTCATTTGAGATTGTCGTTTACGCCCAGTACTTTGATGATGCCTAATAATTATTGCTTTTACGTCCAAAAATACGAAAAAATCTGCATTACCAGCCTTGAAATTTGGGGTCGTATTCACCATTGTTTTCCGAATTTGAGAACTTTAAAAATACAGTTCGATAGCGCAGAAAAAACTGAATAAGATGGCATTTAAAACTCATTTTGCCCAAAATGGTGGTTACGCCCTTTGAGCCCCAAGGTATCGATTTTATTTATTATTAAATATTTTGAGACTTCAACTCTATATTTTTTTCGGTTTTTTATAGATTTGGTTAGTTTGTTAACCAGCTTTATAAAAGTACAACTCATACAAAATTGCGATGCACAATATATGTAAATAGTTAAGCTAATATGTAGCTAAGGCGATACTCGAAAAAAATATGCTGAAGCGAGATAGCAATGAGAAAACGACGCGCACGGTAGCGAGACCGATTTTGCAGATTAGGCAAAAAAACACAATATCAACTCGTATTTAAAAACTACAGCGATTTAAAAAAAATGCTTCTATACGATTCTAAATATTATTGGCGTTACCTAATTAAACCAATTTCCAATAGTGTAAGTAACATTTACAATAATCTTGAATTTTCGTATTGTTTAGAAGTCTTTCCGAAAAGAAAAAGTGTCGAGGCAAAGTCATAAAATCGTGTTTTTGAAACTATACGAATCTAGATAAAGGTATCAAGAAATATATATGTTATTACCAGATTTGTAACAACTGTAAGCGTGCTATAGTTTTATATCAAAAAGTCCATACTTTTTCCGAGTAGCTCCTTAAGCTATTATTAGATAGATTTGCATTTGCAGTTGCAACACATCATTAAATTACGATAGTCATATAACGGGTGCTTTCTTCATCTGCATAGCTAATCAGTGATTATACTTAATTACCTATTTGTAAGTCCAGCCAGATGCATACCGACCGACCGACAGTACATTCACATTGTAAATAATTAATCTAGCCTTTCATTTCAATACAGTAAGCAACCATGTCAAACTAAAATCACCGGTAAGACGAACGCATATAAATCGTAGCATCAGTGGGCTGCAAAACCTAACCTTAAAGAACAATAAAAGACATTTATTATTTAAATATATATATATATATATTACAGTGTCATACTGGAGTGGACATTACCTAATCGTTTATTTAAACAAAATATAGAAAATTAATTACAATATTTTCCTAGATATTTTGACATCTTTTGTCTTTTTATTTATTTGAGGGGTAGTTCTAACTGCGATAATTAATATCAATTAAGCTCGAGGGCCGATTCTCGCGCAGAGAAATGGCGAATACGACATTTTTCTATCAATAATTTCTTTATTAAAAATGTAAAATGTAAGTAAAATCTCTACTACTGTCAAAATCGTTACTTTTAATTGTATCTTTGACAATTATTGTGTATAGTTACAGTTTTAATTGTATATTATAATGTCCTATAAAAAATATATAGATTATAAAAACCTGATTAAATAATTAAAAACCGTTACCATTACCGATCTTAATGATTTAGTAAGAGAGATGCTCAATTACTGCAGTTGAAATAAACTGTTATGATGAAAATGCAGCAGGCAGGAACTGCACTCACGCCACCTAGCGGCGCGTTCCGTTCTGAAACGCACGCGCAGATCTATCAATTATAATGATTTCTATGTTTTATTGTACTTTGAGGAGTATATTTTTATGTTGGATGCGTTGTATTGGAAATTTTAATTAATTTATAGGTGCAACAAAAGGAGCCGCGTTATTTTCGTTTCAGTCTTTGAGTTAATATTTTTCTTGTAGTTTAATAGTACGTGGTTTATAATCGTACTGTGCGATTTAAATAGTTATATTCTAGCCGTTGATTATTATATTGTGGTAAATCTTGGAAAACTTTAATTGTAAGTTTTCATTTATTATTTATTAACAACACACATTTCATTATTAATTTGTTGATACAAAAAAAAAAAAGACAACAACAGCAATTTTTTTGTAGCTTTTTTCTTTATTCGGAAAAAGTTTCATTTCTTACAGCGCCATCTAGCGTCGAGTAGAAACGTTGGGAAAATGAACAAGGAAAAAGTCTGTTCATATTGTTAGGAATTTTCTCAAACGACGCGTTGTTAATTAGCAGGTTTATTTGACCTTGTGCATTGTTTTCCGATGTCTTTCTAATCGATTGGTTGCTTGTGATGATGGCTTTGAGAACGATGAGTGATAGCTCATTGTGATACAGGAAAAAGTTTGAATGAGCTAAAAAGTGTTGTTTGCTTACAACGATTCGATTATAATTCAATCAATCAATCGGTAAATGATACTAAGTGAATTGAGATTTATGGTTCTGTTATATGTAGAGAGAGCCTTGATTCGTAGTCCGTTTACATACTTTGCCGACCTCCGTGGACCCGATGATGGGATCCTGGAGAAATTAAGGGAACTTGTCAACTATTTTATACACACCTATATCGCTTTAGGTGATTTCTTTAGTGACTCATGCCTTTCGGAAAGCATGGTTTGGTGAATTGGAACCGAACTATTGAAGACTAATATCTCACGGGTGCGGTCTTCTTCTTCTTCTTCTTCATCCAATACGGGCGGTTTCCGCAACTCGACGACTTTTTGCGTCTATTTTGCGTGCGGAGGGTGTCGGGCCGGATCACTCCAGCCATCCCAGCTCAACCAGGAATGCTCCCAGTGCCTTCACGTCAGAGACGGCACGGGTGCGGTACGATTACTTCATTGTGGTTAGCAAGCAATTTATGCTCCTGAAAAAAAAAAGTTAAATAAAACAAAATTATTATTGTAAAAGGTTGAAAATGATTTAAAATGTTGGTTAAACTCCTAGCGAACCTGCTAGTAATATGATGAATATTAAACAAGAAAATATACTAGAAAAAAGCAACTTGTCTTATGTCGCTCTGACGGGTTTCAAACCCGCATCCTTGGGAATCCGGATTTCCAAGCATGCGGGTATATTACATACCACACATTGTAAAATGCAAAATTAAAAAGTTATAACTGCTAGTAATATGACTAGGTCCAAGATATTTTTGAAAGACTCATTGATAGAATGACTAATATTTTTGTCATTCATAATAATTGTTTCCTTGTATGTACCTTCCTACTTTACTTAATAAGATATAAGCTGCACAAATATTGAATATTACAAAATTAAACGTCTATTACATTTTTTTTTATTATTTCCAAACTGAAATGCGTATTACTTAATCGATTCGCTCATGTTTATGTGTGTGGTCTAATTCACAAGCTTAGAACTGAAGCATTTTTATTTAAACTAATACTATAAGTATAATTATGCTCATGGTATATGAAGCGCTCATGGCCACGCTAGACAGACTGATCGTATTCGATCACGTTTATTAATCAAAGTTCGGCCCGGTCAGGTGTTGGATGGGTGACCGTAAAGTGGCATTATAACTGAGCGCTTCTGTGCTTCGAAGGGCACGTTAAACCGTCTGTCCCGGCTGTTGTCATTTTAATTACAGTCGTTAAGCCAAGTCAGAGGCCTTATAGGCGGCTTGATAAACTCTGACACCAGAGGTGGCCACTAACCCACACTCGATAAGAAGAAGAAGTATATGCTGAATAGCTAGCTTGTTTGAATGATTTATTCTCTGAATTAACTTGCTAGATTAACATGAATTTTGGTATAAATAAAAAGTCGCGTGTTGTCACTATATTGGCAAAGTATATTATTATCAAAGTAAACAGTAGTTTATAGATTTGATAAGTAATATACAGGTATTTCCGTAAATGTTTAAATTATTTTGTTTAGCTACATTTTTTGGTACAAATGTGATTGTTTTTATGGGTTTGTGTTTATTCACAGAAATCGTAATAAAATTAATATTTATAAACATTATTTTAAAGCGCTTGATTTGCAACATTTAACCATCTGGCAATAGCAGCGATACACTTTATTGCATACACACATTACACAAAATACAAACAATGAAATAAAACTTAACAGAGAAAGGTAAAAAGTACATGAACGACGAAGTCTCATAATAGCTCAATGAACCGGACATCCCAATAGTTGCGGATTCGAATCCCATCTGGGAAACTTCTGAGACGTGTCGATTTTTCTAGTAAACATTTATCGTATCTCATGACTTGCACCACACCCGTTTCTCCATGACGATACTTGCTACATGACGCGGCACATTCGATCACTTTCTCTGATACATTTGTACGTGATTTGTTCGAATCCGATAGATAGTTCTACATCGATAGAAGGAAACTATGTTCTTAGATTTTAGATATTACATTTATGAAGATAAAAAATATAATACTACACATGTAATTATAGTCAACTATCGCATAAAGAAAACTGTATCATTAATTATTGGCATCTTATTATATTTGCAAAATTTACGAGGAGCGTGTTCTTCATTGATTTATACGTGTAAGTTGTCAAGATTGTCAGGCCGATGATATAATTAGGTACCTGTTTTTATTGACTATTGTTTTTGCTATCTGTCACCTTCATTTCTTATATTTTGCTGCTTTTGTTATGTTTTTTCTTAACGTTAACTTTGGGCTCTTTCAGTCCCCTGTTTTAAAGAGAGTTTACAAATCAATAAAATAGATTTTTGACTTGGCTCTAGGCAGTTGGATTGTTTTATGTACAATCGGGGAATTTCCCGGTTGACTAGTAGAGTTTTTTAGGAAGCGTTATTTAAATAAGTTATAGACTTATAGAAACCGTTTATATCACAAATAGTAGAATATTATTAGGTATTTCATTTGAATTATGAATGATTTCTTTAACCTTATTATTTTTTGTATTAACATTTCCTAAATAAACTCTACTGGTCAACCGGGAAGTTCCCCGATTGTACGTACTCTGTACTTTATACGAATTCGTTATTTTGTCAAGTTGCTTTTGACATAGGTTTTGTCAAATATTAATACACTTGAGCGAAACAATAGTTATTTGTTATGCTAGGCTGAAAGTTGGATTTAGCGACGAGTTACCTCTATTGAAACCTGAGCAAGCGAAGGATTTCAGGATTGAACCACGAGTGTTTAAAGATTGAATCCTGAGAACCTTGAAAATTTTTCTACCGAGCGCAACACACAATTTTTTACCTCACAACAGCGAGGAAAATTTTTAGGTTGTTTCCGCGATCAACTTACTGTAAAAAAATTTTTTAACGAAAAGTTAAATCTAAATATACCTTATTCTTGTTGTTTTAACGATAAAAAAATTTAAAATAATAAAAAAGGGATTATTATAGTTAATTCAAAGTTATTTAAAATAGGAATAATTTTTTGCATTTTTCAATGCTATTTTTATACTTACGACAAAATTTTAAATAGAAAAATATTTCTCTATATATTTAAAAAAATATCATAGGAATAAATTGTTACTTTTAACAATAAAAACGATTCGGTAAATGTTGACATTGACATTGACATGAGGTACAGTCGGGAACTGACATAAACCTTTATTTTTAAATTGTCTTTGTCTTGTACAATCGGGGAACTTCCAAGTTGACCAGTAGAGTTTTATTAGGGTGCTTTATTAAAAAAAGTTAAGATACATATGAAGCGTTTATATCACAACTAATAGAACATTAACAGGTATTTCGTTTAAATACTGCATTATTTCTTTAAGCTTAGTACTTTCCGAGAAAACGTTTCCCAAAAAACTCTACTGGTCGACCGGGAAGTTCTTCGATTGTACAAGACAAAGACAATTTAAAAATAAAGCTTTATGTCACGTTCCAAAAAAAAAATGTCAATAGTGCGATTCGGAACGCATTATGACATATTTTTAGGTATTAAATTAAAAAGTACTTTACCGCGCTAGGCCGCAAAATTGAAACAAAACCTCCTTTTCCGAAAGTTTGAGGTCAAAAAAAAAAATGTCCGAAGAATTGCAACGAAAAATTAGAAGAAAGCGCTATTTCTTTATGTGTAACTCAGAATTTTATTCCGGTGACTAGTGAATAGAATAAAGTGATTAGGAGAACATACTTGAATTAACCACTTAAGCCGACTATAATGTTCTTGGATGCTTAAAAATTTGGCATACACATAAGACTGAAAAGAGATAATCGGAGACTTTTATGAATAATTCAAATAGCAGTAGAACAATTTCGTAACAAAACAACTGACTCTACATAAACTATCACAAGTTTAAGACAAAACTTAACAATTTTCCAAAGTTACATGACAAGAAAATGGCTTATAATTTTTTTATGAATAGTCATCATTATAAAAGACAATACACAGGTACTCAACATTGTAGTGTCATTACACTCCGAGAAAATGCACTTTCGCTTGTTCTAAGTGGAAATCAAAGTTTTAAGCTCAGTCGTGCGACGGCGCGGGCGCACGTTACATGCGAACTTTCAACTTTAAAGATTTATACGTTCGAAATTCAAATGTAAAGACGGTTTTAAAACTTTTTTTAAGAAAGAGGTTTTAGCTTGTTAACTTTATTTATAAACTTTTTGAAGTGTGCGAAGTGAAAAGGATTGTTTTCTTATGTTTTTAAAGTGATCTGTGAATGAAAAAGCTTGCATTTCTAAACCATATTTGAATCGTTGATGAGATGCGTTGTATTCAAAATTATTTAAAATCAATTTACTTATACTTTTACAGAAATGTATAACGAGTTTATTTTTTCCAATATTTTTCTACTTAAAATTTACCATAAGAAATGTATAACTTTACAATTAGCTCTCATTTAGTTCAATTGTTGTTATATCTGTTTTTACGTTTACTTAACTTCTAAAAAATAGTTTTACTTATTCAATAATTAAGGTGATTTTCTACGTATCTATTTCTGTAATTATAAAATCAATAATTTTACCTCAATTCTATTAATTTTACATACAGATAAAAACAGACTAATACCCAACGATCTTACCAAACGATTCAATTGACATGTAAAGTGAGATCTAACCAGTGTTAATATAAAGTGTCAAAAGTGATAAACATTTTCAAAATGACTCTTCATCATCAACATCCCCCTTATGGCAAAGTTGCCAGCAAGTTGTTCGGGAAGAAGACGAAGAAGAAGAAATATGGCAAAATTAAATCGGGAACATACGCGGGCAGAGAACGGTACAACACTCTATTTTCTTACATTTCTAATCCTAACTAATATTCTGAATGCGTAAATGTGTTTGTCTGTCCTTTCTTCATGCCCTTACTAAGCGACCAATCGACTTAATTTTTGGCATAGAGTTATTTGAAAGAACGTAGATTAACATAGGCATTTTTATGATTTTAGAATTTTTGCATCTTTCAGTGCTATTTTTATACTTATGATAAATTTTAAATAGATAAATATTGAAAAAAGTCAACTCGGCTACCAAGTGAATTCTCAGATGGGATTTTCTATTTTAAATTTATCATGGGAGAATCTGAGAATTTACTTGTAGCCGAGGTGACCTTTTCCAATATTTTTCTATTTAAAATTTATCATAAGTATAACATAGCCTTTTATCGCGATATTCCCACGGGAACGGAAACCACGTGAGAGAAACCGCAGGCGGAAGCTAGCGATATTTACATTTGTATAGTCGACTAGCGGCCGCTCGCGGTTTAACCTCGTGGTTCCCGTTCCCGTGGGAATATCGCAATAAAAAGTATCCTATATTCAAAACCAGGCTATCTACTATCTGTGTACTAAATTTCATCGAAATCCGTTCAGTAGTTTCGAAGCCTATTCAATGCAAACAAACAAACAATCAAATCTGTCCTCTTTATAATATTAGTATAGTTAACACGTACTTAACATTTGCACTATAGAAAGCTCTACTGTACACTCGAGGAACTTCCCGGTCGACCAGTAAAGTTTTGTTCGCGAAATTTAGATAAGTTACTAGACTTCTAATTTAAATCTATTCTCCTTAAATTCAAAAACTTAATAAATAGTTATACTACGGTGGTACTAATTACTGACTTACCCCCTTGGCGAACAATCCAGTGCTTAAGTAATTAATGGGTAAAATTAAGTTTGTATGTGATTCGTCACGAAACAAACCTAACTATTATATACAGTTATTACTTTTTAATTTTGCATTTTACAATGCTATTTTTATGTGATAAATTTTAAACAAGAAAATATACCTACTAGAAAAAAGCAACTTGTCTCATGACGGGATTCGAACCCGCATCCTTGGGAGTCCGGCCCAATGCACTAACCAATTATGCTACAGAGACCTATGAGGACACGTCGAATTTTCAAGTATATTCACCTTTTTAAGGTGTTGGCCACCGTCGTTTCATAAATGAGGGCGACATGAGACAAGTTGCTTTTCGATAGTCAAACATATGGAAAAATGTTTCTTTCGAATGTGAGGATATTATTCTCTAATTGATGAAACGACGGTGGCCAACACCGTAGAAAGGTGAATATACTAGAAAAAAAAAACGACGTGTCCTCATAGGTCTCTGTAGCATAATTGGTTAGTGCAATGGGCCGGATTCCCAAGGATGCGGGTTCGAATCCCGTCAGGGCGACATGAGACAAGTTGCTTTTTTCTAGTATATTTTCTTGTTTAATATTATATACAGATCAATAATTTGGTATTTATATTATATTGCTCCATTTATTATTTCCTATTGGGCGCAAAAGTTTCTGTGACAAAGTATCACAGTATTCAGCCACTTCCCACCTCAATTTGTACCACAAACAAATCACAACAACACCGTAGATACTTACATCTCAAGAATGCTTTATCTTGGGCTAAGATCAATGTTTTTAGCCGCCATTAAGCTCTTTGTACTCCAAAAGCATGCCGTGACAAAGAATTAAGTAACAGATGCCGTCAGCATTATCTTCCGAGACCATTATTCGGCAAATTGGACAATATAATAATACGTAACCGCCAAAACGTGTACGAACGTGTATTACTTACCACGCTCGTAGAACGGGTTGACCTGACATTCATGATGTCATAGAAAGTCGCTTTTACATGAGACAACCAGCGGGCCTACCATCATGAAACCATCATGTCAAAAGAACGTTTTGTTTTTATTGAGGTTGTCACATTTTGGCACACTTCACACTTTTTAGGCGACGATTGAGCGAAGACGACGTCACAAAACTTCCGTCATAAAACAGGCTTACTTTAAGAGTTCATAGTATAAAATAGCATGGTAAGATTGAAACAAAACTGAGCTAAGAGATAGCGGGAGGTCCCCTGGGAGTAAAAAGTTACAAGAGTGCGTAGTGCGAGTTTTACCATTTGTAATTACGCAATTTTTTATAGGATTTTGGATGGTGTTAGGACTTGTTGTAAGTCCGCCTGGCTAGGTAGTCTAGGTACTACCATCTTATCTAAGTCTGACGCCATAACAACAATATTTGCAGCATTGTTGTGTTCCGGCAGTTAGAGATAAGATAGTAATAAATAAACAAAATACTTACGTATGATTGGTCGCATGGCATGCACTCGTAATTCACCGAAGCTCCTGTGACCGGAGCGGTTTATTTTTATTTTGGAGCTCATTTTTAATTTATTTAAATACATAAATATTTCTTACAGTCACACTAAGTCCCAAAGCAAGTACAGTAAGGCTTAAGGCTGTGTTATAGATGGGTACTAGGATAACGGATAGAAATACATTTTCTTTGTAAAAATATACATCTTTATTTTATGTTTACCCAAAACCTCAAAATAATACTAATATGTATATTATGTATGTATTTACATAAAAAAAGTATTTAAGTATGTTTATCCGTTATCTAGTATCCATAACACAAGTTCTTCATGATATATGATTTTTGAATTATTGCATTTTCAATGCTATTTTTATACTTATGTCAAATTTTAAATAGAAAAATATTGGAAAATATTATCTCGGCCACAAGTGAATTCTCAGATGGGAATCGAACCCATGACCTTTGGAAATCCGGTCCAATGTCCATTCTTCATGATCAATCAATCAATCAATCAATAATTTATTTATTTGTCACTTCACAAATTCATTACATACATCAAATCATACACAAGTGTCATAGCATAACCTAAATTTGTGAATGACTGGCGCCTGAAATAGGTTTCTTAGAAACCTGTACCACAGGTCACCAGCCTCTTCCCGCAGAAAGGACAAAACTATTACTCAACTAGGTGGAAGTTGATACATACAAGGATTTGCTAGCATATAGACAAATATGAAAGTATGAGAAAAGTTGAAAAGAGTAAAATTAACAATTTATTATGGTTACTTATAGACTAGATAATAGCTAAGTATTTATAGAGTTAAGGTTATAGAGAACATTGTGAATGTTGTAGTGATTGTGTGAGTGTGTGTGATTGTGACTTAGGTGGTGTGGTGTGTGGTGTCAGCGTAAACGTGTGTATGTAATGTGTCTGATGTGTGTGAGAGGGGGAACAATGCAACGATTGGGATACAGCCGCCATGACGGATTGATCGGGCGAGTAAAGTAAATAAATAACTATACGGGAAACGTTAGCATACACTGATGATTGACGAAAACGGTTTCATTTTACGACTGGGGCAAAAGTAAAGACTCAACGGCCTCATAGTTCAATGTCTTCAGGTGACGTTTAACCACATGTTTACAGCTTCTTGAGTGTAGTGAATATATGTTGAGCGTGGTGTTTATTTTATTATATAACAGAGATCCTAGGAAACAAAAAAAAATCGTGGCGAAAGCGGTTCTTACCCTCGGGGTGGTGCAGACTTTACCTTTCCTACGTTTACCCTCAAATTTTTCAGGGACATATGTTACCTGTGAGTGCTTTCTTAGGATAGTCTTGATAATAAATGTTTGCCTAACGGTAAGTATGTCCCAATCCCTATAGAGGGCAGTAGTGGGGTAGCATGATACTTAACGTGGGCTAGATAATTGGTGTGATTGTATGGAAAAAAATATTTATTTATTTGTTTCGCGATTTCATACAAAAAGTTGTTCGTTATGATTAGTTCTACACGTGCTTTAAGGTTTTGGGTAATCATAAAATAACGTTGTATATAAACAGTAATTACTCTGGTAGAAAAGCTCGTATTTATCAAACAAACATTAGCCCTTACCGGGATTTGAACCCAGGACCTCAGAATAGGTGACACCTTGAAACTGGTGTTCGTAACACTCTACCACGGAGGTCGTTATTCTATTCAACTTAAAGTATCTCGAAGCGCTCGGAATTTACACTTGTAGTTTTGGAATTAGGCAATTTAGTCGGTGTGGATCACTTAAATAATCCACGCGACCACGGTATGGTTAAATATCGATTATTGTTATAAACTTTATAAGTTTCACGTTGAAAAGAAAAAGACGAAACAGGTATAAGCCCAAAAAAACTGTTTCTAAAATTACATGCAATGAGGTACCATGAAAAATATACCAGTTTTTGTTGCTACTCTCACAAAATTTTAAAGGAAATTGCAAGCAAATGTAATGTTAGGCATTATCTTCATTGTATTCACTGCTCAACAACTATAAACTGATAATCAAAATCGTTCATAAGCTAATCGTATGTTGTAAAAGCGACTTTTATTACAAGGCAGCATTCGTAAACCGGTGAGAGGAGTGAAAATAAAAGTGAAACTTGGGAGATCTATCGATACATCGGCTTAACGATGTTTCTGTTAGTGCAATGCAATACTATAATGTCCAAAAGATTTGTTTTTTATTTGAAAAAGTCTATATTAATTGCTACTGTATTTATCTTTAACTTGATTTTTTTCGTAACCTTTATATGTACGGTAGGAAACACATAAAACACGACAGTTGCACTTACTTCGAAAATCACTATTATTACGGAGAATATAAGGACGCGCTCGAGGTCTATGCAATAATGTAATTCACTAATAGCTATTGTATTTATGATGAATTTTAGATAGACAAGCGAATTCTCAGACGGGACTCGAACGACTTTTGGAAATCCGGCCCCCTACTCTAATTTTGAGAGAAATCTGAGCTACCGAGACTTGCGGACCATTGTCAAAATTCTCCAAAACTTTTATAATTTTAATACGCGGTAGGCCAGCGTTGTCACATCAATGCTAAAAATATCCTTGCATTCGAAAGAATCATCTTTATAGATGTTTAACTATCGATTAAGATGCAACAGCCACTAATTTATGGTTTTTAAATTTTGATGCTTATGACGAATTTTAAATAGAAAAATATTGGACAAAATCAACTCGGCCACAAGTGAATTCTCAGACGGGACTTTTTCAATATATATTCTAATCATTAATTATTGGCTGTTGCATCTTAATCGATCGTTAAACATCTATAAAGATGATTCTTTCGAATGCAAGGATATTCGTAGCATTGATGTGACAACGCTGGCCTACCGCGTATTAAGATTATAAAAGTTTTGGAGAATTTTGACAATGGTCCGCAAGTCTCGTAAGCTCAGTGGTTAGAGCAGTTGGCCGGATTCCCAAAGGTCGTGGGTTCGAGTCCCATCTGAGAATTCACTTGTAGCCGAATTGATATTTTTCCAATATTTTTCTATTTAAAATTCATCACAAGACATCGCAAAACTTAAAAAATCATAAGCTATTGTATTTATCTAACAATATCACCATAATCATCAGCCAATAAAAGTCCACTGCAACACATAGGCCTCCTCCTTAGAGTGGCTCAAAATGCGTCTGAGACCGACTAGCAGCCATAAATACCTCCAAAATACATTAATTCATTCATTCTTCAAGGTCTATTAATTATCTCTTTATGAAAATCATCAGAGTTACTTTCACATTTATTATTGAATCTGGATTAAGTGGGTACTTGTCTTTTACAAGTTTTTTTAGATAGAAACAAATACTGCTGTTTATAATAATAATAAATGCATACAATCACACCAATTATCTACCCACGTTAATGAAGAACTAGATAACGGATAAACATACTTATATACTTTTTTTTGTAAATACATACATAATATACATATTAAACACCCAGATCAAGACAAATAGACATGTTCGTGCACACAAATATTTGTCTTGTCCGGGGATCGAACCCGGTACCTCTGGCGCAGAAGACGGGTTTAGTACCCCTGCGCCAAACAGGTTTATATTTGTATTATTTTTTTTAATTTTAGCAGCATTTAGCAGTATTTCTTTTTTTGGAAGGTTTGTTAGCACTAGACATTATACAAAAGGGTCTAACGAGAGAACGGGAATGCTAAGAAAATTATGTAAGAACTATTAACAAAAGCAAATTAACTTTACCGATTTGCACACAATTTAAAAGCAAATAGCATGTCAAAGTAACAAAGACTCAAAAATTCCAATCTCAACGCAAAACAATATGTTTTTGACACTTGGCATTTATAAGAAAAGATTTATATTTTAGCAGCATTGTACGAGTAAGTATTGTTTTAAGAAGCTCTCACGAGATTATTATCAGGAAGTTAGAAGTTGTCTAATAGTGCGAAGTTATTAACGGATAAGGCCGAATTCACAATACTAAGATTTAATTTTTAATAATGCATTAATAAAAGTAAAAAACATTTTTCTTAACATTTTTTACTTGTATTGAAATTTCGACGGCGGCCACTACAAAGATGCGAAGTAAATAGTTACATCATAAAAACTCAATGTGTGAATATTAACGTAGGTACGTTTATGCGAACTGTAAAAAAAAACTATAAAATCTAGTATCTTAAACAAAATTATTTTCAGTTCTTTTCTAGTATAACAAAAAGAATCCTAAGATATATATATATATTCGATATAGTTTATATAGTTATATATAGTTCGATAGTTATAGTTTAGATTAGAACCGTAAGTGTAGACACAACCTTAATGTTACGTCTCTTTACATAACAAATATCGTTTTTGTTAAGTCGAATCACTATTCCAGATTCATCTATTCAGATTTCGAAACATTAATGATACCGTAATGATAGATTTACAATATTTGAGTAATGATTAGAGATGGCTGTAAGGCGGTCAGTTTCTTTTCTTCGAAGACAAATTTTTGCATTGGTCAACCTATTATTTACTTGAAGGTAATATTACAATCAAATGCGCGTTACGTTCATACTATTAAAAAATAAGTCACACTTGTCTATCGGATAGTTTAAAAATTATCATGTCTGATAATATATCGATTTATTTATATAAACATTTTGGTTTTGTAAGACATTAAAAAACACAAACGTCTATTTGTAATATCCAGCTGCCTGAAGTTTAATTATTAAATGACTTTAACCGGCTGTGGTCTAGTGATACAACCACCGGTATCAGACCCAGGGGTCCCGGGTTGGTTTCCCAGTGAATACACTATGTACCCCACATAGTGTATTCGGTTTGGTTGGTGGTAGGACTTGTTGTTAGTCCGCCTGGCTAGCTACCACCATCTAATCTAAGTCTGATGCCATAACAACAACATTAACAACAACAATTGTTGTGTTCCGGCAGTTAGAGATAAGATAGCCAGTTCCTCATCAGGGGCTGAGGATTCTGGGAGAGGCTCGCTTCCATCTTCAGCCTTATCAATACTTAACATCAGGCATGACGAAGGCTAAGAGTCTCCCCGTCGTTCATGAAAAAAAATATAACAAGTTACCTTAGTGCCTTAACTTAAATAACAAGTAAGTTCAACCGCCTCTGTGGTCTAGTGGTACAACCACCTGTATCAGACCCAGGGGTGCCAGGTTCGGTTCCCAGCGGGGGTACATATTGTATTCGGTTTGGTTGGTGGTAGGACTTGTTGTAAGTCCGCCTGGCTAGCAACCACCATCTTATCTAAGTCTGACGTCATAACAACTATGTTTTTAGCATTGTTGTGTTCCGGCAGTTAGAGAAAAGATAGCCAGTTCCTCGGTGCTTGAGGATTCCGGGAGAGGCTCGCTTCCATCTTCAGCCTTATCGATACTTAACATCAGGTATGATGAAGGCTAAGAGCGTCCCCGTCGGTCATAAAAAAAAAGTAGTTTTATTACTTTTTCATAAATGTAATAGTCACATCAATCCTTATACATATAAAGTTTCATCTCCAATTTCAATCCTAAAATCTAGATTTTCAGGTTTACCTGATTTGTTAATAAACTACCTAGGTTTTTTTTGTAAATGCCGCTGCTTTTGTTAATATTAATAAGTTTCTTGTAACTTACTTCTATGAGCATTCTTCTTGTCAAATAAAAGTAGTAGGAAAAAAATAGGACGATTCAAAACTAAAAAAACACAAGCTAATGTCAATGACGTAACAGAGTAGGCTATCTAAGTTTTTAATTTCCGGTCTACCGGCCGGAATTAATTTTATTGCTTTGTAACATAACATTAATAGACTTTCTTGTTTATATCTGTTTGACTAGCGCTAATAGCTATGAATTAGATTTATCATTATTGAATAGGAGAAAACGATAGGACGTAACGAAAGGACGTAAGAAACGTTTAGGACTATCGGCTTTCCGCGGACACGTCACGTATTGCCTTTGAACGTTTTGTTTCGGAGGTTTTTGTCTTTATTACATTTTTATAATGACATAATATTATGGTTTTCCTTAAAAGTTCGACAATAAGCTTCCGAAAGACATACAAGGAATTGACAATTTAATGAAATTTAAATTGGCACTAAAACAATTTTTTGTGAATAAAAAACGTTGACCGTATACTTGTGATACCTATTTAAAATTTGTTTATTGTAATATTAATGTATTTCTTTTTTAATTTGTAGTCATTTTTATTTTAGTGTTTTTAATTTTAAAGGCTTTCTCTATGTGAAAATTCATTTTGCTCACACATAAGAGATTTTGTAGCCTAAATTATTGTAAAACCTATATTCTGCATATAAATCAATTTGGAATTTGGAATTTTTCCTTCAATGGGGAAACGTTTAGCCTTAACGTAACGTTGTTACAAGTAATAATAAGGCTGGTGGTGGAATCGGTCTTCTCCCGGAGTCCTCAATCATTGAGGAATTGGTTTTCTTATCTCTTAACTGTCGGAACCTGGGGGTTAATAATTGTCTAATTTTAAAATCTATCGCACTCCATTTCAAATCGTCATTTGAAAGATTATAGTAGTATAGTACAGTAGTAGTAGTACAGTAGTAGTGTAGTATAGTACATTTCAGGCCGTCACTAGTTTTGACATTTGATAAGGATTGTGAACGGGACGCGTTTTGAAAGGTATTGATAGAATGAAATTGAACTGTCTACGCAAAGTGACACTCGAAAATATTCTTCAAATGTATGGAGAAGTGATAAATATTAAACAAGAAAATATACTAGAAAAAAGCAACTAGTCTCATGATGCCCTGACGGGATTCGAACCCGCATCCTTGGGAATCCGGCCCAACGCACTAACCAATTATGCTACAGAGACCTATGAGGACACGTCGAATTTTTCTAGTATATTCACCTTTCTACGGTGTTGGCCACCGTCGTTTCATCAATGAGAGAAAACATCCTCGCATTCGAAAGAAACATCTTTACAGATGTTGACTATCGATTAAGATGAAACAACCATTTAATTATAATTTTTTATTTTGCATTTTACAATGCTATTAGAGTAGTATGGAGAAGTGTCATTTAAAACATCATGCGTTCCGAAAATAATTTACACAATTCCTTAAATCATTATCACAATCACAATACTTACTTTTGAAAGGCATTGTGATAGATTTTAAAATTAGACAATTAGGGGGCAGGATCTGATACCGCTTGTTGTTATCATAGACCACAGTCGGTTGCTGAATGTCTAGTACTTTGGTTTCATAGTTTTTATACTGATAGTTTATGTTAACCATAAGCGAACTCATTTTATCATCCAAGAAATGTATCACTTACTTAGTTTTTTTTCCACAGCGCCAACACAGCAATGGACAACGATGTGACACCAGTATACCTAGCAGCACAGGAGGGCCACCTCGCAGTCCTCAAATACCTGGTGCTAGAGGCTGGAGGCCGGTTAGATGCCAGGGCTAGGGATGGGATGTTGCCCATTCACGCTGCCGCACAGACGGGCTGCCTGGACTGCGTCAAGTGGATGGTGAGTCTTTACATATTGCTAGTTTTAACCGCTTCTGTGGTCTAGTGGTACAACGACACAGGGATCCCGGGTTCGATTCCCAGAGGGACATATTGTATTCGGTTTGGTTGGTGGTAGGACTTGTTGTAAGTCCGCCTGGCTAGCCACCACCATATTATTTAAGTCTAGCAACAACAAGGTTTTCTGCATTGTTGTGTTCCGGCAGTTAGAGATAAGATAGCCAGTTCCTCAGTGATTGAGGATTCCGGAAAAGGCTCGCTTCCATCTTTAGCTTTATCAATACTAAACATCAGATATGATTAAGGCTAAGTCTCTTCCCGTCGTTCATAAAAAAAAAATGGCAGCTGCCAGCCAGTTCTAGTAAATAAATCACGAGAACTATTTAGTAGGTACTAACTAGCCTTCCGCCCGCGACTTTATCCGTGAGGAATTAGGCTACAATATAATCCCGTTTTATTCCCTATCCCGTGGGAATATCAAAAGATCCTTTCTTAGTACTTGCCTGCATCGTTAAAGGATCCTGTTTGCAAAATTTGAGCTTAATCGGTTCAGCCGTTTGGACTGTACGTTGTCTGTCAGTCAGTCTGTTGTTTTATTCGTATAGATTAGGAGATAGATGGTGTTAAAGGTTTGACTGGAATTCTGCTACAGCATAGACTGACTGCATGTTCTAATCTAAGGTAAAGAAGGATATAGATTTCTTGTGCTACGGCCTCTAGGTACGAGATTCCCTAGCAATCCTCAAGTACCTGGTGCTGGAGACTGGTCAGATCTTGCGAACTTGGTACTCATGAAGATGTGGTCCCAGTCTCCAAACACTACCAATGTGAGAATTTCCCAACACACATCCACAACATTCATATTCGAACCGTTTTCAATAAAACATGTATCAACAAGCAATAATGAGTCACCACAGAAAAGCTGTTTATATCCCTTTTTCTCGTACCGAGTACCTTTCATAAAAATAAATGTCATCAAAAAGCTTCATATGGCATATGTGTTCCAACTGATATAGGACATTTCATGGCTGCTAGTCCAGCAAAACAACCATATTTGTTCGCATATCCTTATTGCATAAAAACAAATCGATATTTGATGCTTCTCCACAAAACGCGTAGCTAGGAAATCCTCTTTTTTTATCGGAGGGGAAATGCGCCTTATGCATACCCTATCGCTGGTGGGCCATAGGGTTATGTGGGGCTCTCCTTTGGTAGGCATACCCACTAAAACTCCCCGGTTTCCGGCTGCATATCGCCAGGATTGTATAAATGTGGGGCCGTTGTTGCAGTCTCCACCACAATCCTGGGCGACCTTTCCCGGTCGAAGCCAGGCCCTGCGAGGATTAGGCTAGGAAATCCTCTAGCGAAACGTAACCGTTTTCACAGCATCATCAAATACTCAATCGTAACACTATATGAACGGTGTAAGTATAATTTTGCAGCATCGTTTTCCATCCGATTATGCTCTATGATCGATCTGAGGTCATCGAACTGTGCTGATTTTCTCTTGTGGATTCACGCTATGCACCATTCGCCATGCTTCCAACTAGAAAATTAGCTCATATGTGGTCATTAACTGCCGTGTACTGTTACAAGATAGATTAATGTTGCACAAGATGTTGTGGGAGCTAATATGAAAAATAAAAATCGATTTTTCCTGCTGGACCGGACATTGTGGACACTAAGAGAATATTTTGTTTTAAAAGTGACACTCTCCACCATAGGTGGCCTCTGGTTGGAAGGAAGGAAGGAAGGAAATGTTTGTAAAAAGTTGTACCAGTATCCACCATGGGAAGGCTTCGGTAATGTTTTTCACTTTTCACCCGTCGGGAAAAACTGCACATTTTCATAGAATAGAATACTTTTATTTGCATTTGACTGAGGTACATTATAGTTGTTATTTTATAATAAGGCTCCTCCCATTCAGCCAACGACGGTGGCATGCAAATTAAAATTAAATTAAATAATTTGAATTACACATTAATTTAAAAGGGGACTATATAAATTCTTAACATGTCAAATTGCGAATAATTAAAATATATCAAACTATGGATGCAAGTCATGTACAATTACAAAAATAAGAAATATAAATATGTAAAAAAAAGGCGCAAATAGTCAAACATTTACATAAAAAATAACATTCATAAATCTCGAAAGGAAGTCAAAGCCAAGCAACCTTTTAGAAAGAAAGAAAAGTAAGTTTATTTGGGACAAACAAAAGACAGTACATCCGAATAAAAATGATATTTTAAGATAAAACAGTACTACAAGCGTTTAACAATGATTGTGCTATAAAAAATTTTGTTCTGTATAAAAGGTGTGTAAAAGAAGCCATTTATATAAACTAGTTTAGAATCTCGTAATGTTAAGTGCCTTTATGCTTTCAGGTAGTTGATTGTAGATGACAATGCACATCCAGAAGCAGTTTTTTTTAAAACGAGTACTACTGGGAATAATGGAGGTCACCAAGCTATTTCCGTTCCTAGTGTTTCTAAGATAGATATCTTTAGCCATTTTAAAGTACTGACTGTTTAGCTTGACAAATTTAGAAATTTCATAAATGTATAAACAACAAGGCAGAGGTAAAATGTTTAAGGACCGAAACAACGGTGCACATGGTTCATCTGAATGCATTTTTTCTGTAAGATAAATGTTCTTTGTATTATCAGTGCTATTTTCCCAAACGATAAGACCGTACCGTAGAATAGACTCTATATAAGCATAGTATGCTGTTAGGGCACTGTTTTTTGAGGCTACTTTAGTTAATTTATACAAGGCATAGACAAATCTGTTTATTTTATTGCGTATTTTTTGCTTCCAGTCTAAATTTTTATCAAGGTCTACCTCTAAAAATGTTGTTGCATTGGTACCATTTAGTCTTTGTCCCTGATAATTTATATTTAATGTTTGATGGGATATATTGTAAAATTTTATAAAATTAGTTTTTTCAATCAATCATCAAATGGACACACAGAGGAACAAAAAATGTTATGATATATAACACCCTAAAATAAGCCAGATAATTAGAATTAAAAAGGAATAATGCCGACCCTAAATATCAACTTTGTATCCTTTTTTTTTCCTTTTTTAACCGCCTCTGTGGCCTAGTGGTACAACCACCGGTATATGACCCAGGGGTCCCGGGTTCGATTCCCAGCGGGGGTACATATTGTATTCGGTTTAGTTGGTGGTAGGACTTGTTGTAAGTCCGCCTGGCTAGCTACCACCATCTTATCTAAGTCTGAAGCCATAACAAGAATGCTTTCAGTGAAATTTTTGGCCTATCCCGGTCCCGCCATTTTGAAAAAAAATATGGCGTTGCACGATAATACCTATATAAATGGTTAAGGAAGGTATAGATGAACAAAAAATGTTATGCAACATAATGCTTTAAAATATCAGATTACTTTACTTTACTTTAATCAGATAATTGAGGTTTTTTTTTTATGAAGTACGGGGTGACTTCATCATACCTGATGTTAAGTGTTGATAAGGCTGAAGATGGAAGCTTGCCACTCCCGGAATCCTTAATCACTGAGGATCTGGCTATCTTATCTCTAACTGCCGGAACACAGCAATGCTGAAAATATTGTTGTTATGGTGTCTCACTTAGAATGAAATGGTGGTAGCTAGCCAGGCGGACTTACAACAATACTACCAACCAAGACCAACGTTCCAATATTTATTTCGTTCTATGAACATTAAAAAATAATAATCGATTTTGATAATGTTTTGCATAAAGTATCTTTATTACTAAACACTCATCACATCACACGAACGCGTAGCAACATTGAGTTTTAATTTGCACATTTTTATGCAATCACGTATGGTGTGGTGTCACGACAAAGAAGGTCTTTAAGCTACACAGGAAAGTAAATCTTAATTAATTACTTAATAGAGGCGTGTTTCCCGCGATTAGTTATCATTGCTCCAATTAAGAGAAACCGTTTGTTTGTGTGCGAGATGCGCTGGCGCAGCGATATAAATAATGACGATGAATTACCAACTTTCAGACCATAAATCTCACTCTCTCTGAGATTTATTACGATTTGTTATAGTTACAATGTTTGTTTTATGCATACTAGGTAACAGTTTTAATATAAAAAGTAATGAAGCTTCCGCCACACCTTTTTTAGAAGAATGACCATACATTGGCCCCTAGCCATAGTAATAATTCAAAAACGATACCCTGCCGCCATTTTTAGATTTAATTTATTTTCTCAACATTCTCCTGAAGCCTAACCAACGAACCTTGTGGTCAATGTGGTTATATACAGGTTGGAAAAAAGGCGGTCGTCGGTGGGAAAGTACCCTAAATATAGATGTTGACTCAAAGGAAACATTCCTTTATTTTAAAAATAAGTTAAACTGCATTCAAAGATATTTGATAAATCATTTACCTGCACCGGGAATCGAACCGGCTAAAAAGATAAAAAATAGCACCTGTACTTTTATGGTAAAACCTTAAAGTTTTAAGTAAAAATATAAATTTTGCTTAATTATCTTAGGGCCTGTCTCACAATCTAAAAGTAAGTTCTAAGTAGCTTACTTGACAGATGATTTGGCAGATGTCATATAAAAATTTGTCAAATCATCTGTCAAGTAAGCTTTTCAGAACTTACTTTTAGATTGTGAAACAGGCCCTTAGTGTCTCAAAATTTAAGACAAAGTCTGACAAAGACATCAAATTTTAGTATTTTTTTCCCACCCTGTATAACTATTTTTAGATACTATTTATTTTTCGAGAACTGAGAACTAATATTACTTGCTAATGCCATGTCTACGCATTAGGGCTTAAATTATTACAGCATCAACTGTTACATGTATTGAAAAGTTTTATGAAGATTATGTTGCGACAGTTATTAGGTATACAAGGCTGTCGTCGTAAAAAGCACAACCTAAGTTTCACCGTTGCTTTCAGATTGTGGAGCGGGGCGTCGACCCCAACGCGAGAGACGGTGACGGAGCCACCCCCCTTCACTTCGCGGCGTCCCGGGGGCACCTGGCCACGGTGCGGTGGTTGCTACGACACGGAGCAAGACTGCACCTTGACCGGCACGGGAAAAGTCCCATCAACGACGCCGCTGAAAACCATCACTTGGAAGTAAGACTTTCTTGGATATTTGCTAACATATTGATATTCTGGAGAAGGTGACTGCACTATTCTTCTCCATTTTGCGGCGTCCCGAGGACACCAGGCTACTGTGCGGTGACTACTATAACACGGCGCAGGGCTGCACCTGGAACGCCACGGGAAGAGCCCCATCAACGACGCCGCTGAGAACCATAATTTGGAAGTGAGAACTTCTTGTATTTTTCTTCATTTTGACATTCTGGAGATGGTGACAGCTGTATACTCCTCCACTTCGCGTCGTCGCGGTTACGGCCACGGTGCGGTGGCTGCTGCGGTACAGTAGGAGAAATAGTAATATACAGCGATAGTCAGGCTGCCATCAAAGCCCTTGGCAAAACGGAGACTACCTCAGCCTTGGTAAAGGAATGTAAACAAATCATCCAGGAACTTGCAATCTTAGCCAAGGTAGAAATTGCCTGGATACCCAGACACGAAGGTAACATTTTCAATGAGGAAGCTGATGTATTAGCTTGGTAGGGGGCCGATGTACCGTTCATCGGCCCCCTACCAAGACTGCTAATATCACACAGAATCTCCAAGAACATCATTGAGATCAGGACAATCAAAGAGACTAACCAAAAATGGATGAACAGAAAGGACTGCAGACAGTCTAAGATCTTCCTCAAATCAGTGGATAAGAAGAAAACCAGAGAGCTACTAAGACTGGGTAGGAGAGACATAAGAAACATTGTAGGAGTACTGACAGGACACTGTCCTTTCTCGTATTTCAACCCATGTTTCTAGGAGAAAGTTGTTCACTTACCGATTCTGAGTAGAATCAAAAAATTTGGATAGTGTTTTTAAAATGACCCTGTATGAAACGTATATTAAAAGATCATGAGGAATAATTCTAAAATCGAAACATGTACAGTCTGTCTGTAACGCACTAATCCATTGACCGTCACAGATATTAATGATAGTATCATTACCCAATCACTACCTTCTCTTTACGTCGCTTACAAGGCAATTGCATCACATACGAATTTCGCGTACCTTACGAACTAACTAAAGTAACGAAGGTTTTCTATTTTGTCGAACTGCTATTTTTCACAAGACACTTTTCGAAGTGACACAATCGGATTTGTCCATCGATATTGATTGCATAATTATTTCGATATCACTTGTTACAGTTCGGTCATACGTGTATCCTTGAGATTACAGAGAATGGAGAATCCACTTAGTGCTTTGATTTGGAAAGTGATACTCAAATTGTAACATTATGGATCATTTAACTACTCAGATCATTTGAACCTTCGATTGCACTAATTTTGATGAAATACTTTTGGAAACTAATATCGGCTGCATTGACAACATTATTGTAATTAGTCCACTCAACGTATAGCTCAAAATGGGGTGTAGAGTGTGTGAGCTGGTACCTAAGCGATTTCTTCAGAAAGTTGTTCAGAGTGCTTAGGGAGTATAGATACTAAAAATCTCCACTTCTAGAAGGTGCGTCGGAGTAGGGGGAGGGGGGATAGGTCCCACTTTTCAGTTTTTCGCTAATATATATAAAACGGTACGTAGAGCGACATTATCTTCCATGTAGGGAAAGCTTATAAAATTTTGTACAAGTTTTTTTTATTCTACATTTTCAAAAAACTACTTTATCAAACATTAACTTTTGTCTGCTACTTGTAGTATAAAATACGTACGTAAGTGTATAAAATACACTTGGGTGGGCTATATAGATACTTAGCTGACAATGAAAAATAAAAAAGGAGAATTAAGTACCTAAGTAATTGTGTCCTTAGCCACCTAAATTATGAAAAGCACTGGGAGCTTTTAGCACCAACTTAATCACAAGAAGGATTTATTGGTACATTAATAGAATTGATGCCAACTTGATTAAAATAAGATAATAAATACTTTCAATCTCGCTTAATCCTCTTCTTCCTAGATGATGCGCAACATCTTTTTCTAATTCCAAAGAATTTACAAGCGGCAATTAAAGAATGCTATAACATTCTTCAACCAATGATATAATGAGTCTGATTGATATAGCAAAACCATGCGATACTTCCAGTTTCATAATACCGATAACATACCTGCGCTTGCGACGGTTTAATCATCAGGAAACGAAGCTAACCAGCGTGAAGAGTTAACCATAAACAAAAGACATTTATAATTGAAACACCTGCTCCGTAATTATACGGTGCAATCACTTTCTAGCTTGTCTATGGTCAGGGTACAAAGACAATAGAGCAAAGCTCACGTTTGGAAAGTATGTGTGGTCACAGTCTATGGATCCACATTCGAATGTAGATGGGTATGTGCTGATGAGTTGGTAATTAATAGCGTTAACTGTTCCGGATGTTTTAATTGAATATTAATATAGATCATCTTTCTTTATATCTTTGATAGTCGTCTAGAAAGGTTACTACTACGAGATAACTACTTTTTTGTATGCAATACTGTTCCATTTCTATATCGTTAGGAGATCATCAAATATAACTCATTCAATACACTCTTCGTCATCAGCCATTTTTAATGTCCCCATTGCTGGGGCCCTGGTCTTCCTTATGGATGGATAAGGAGAACGGGCCATGATCCGCCACGCGGGCCCAATGCAGATAGGTGGGTTTTAACGACTGCAAATTCAGCCGGGACTAACGGCTTAACGTGCCTTCCGAAGCACGGAGGAGCTCGAGATAGTAAATTTTGGATCACCCATTCCGTAACCGACCATTGCGAAAGTTGCTTAACCTCAACAATCGTAGGCCGAGCGCGCGAACCACTGCGCCACGGCCTCAATACACTCTTAAAAAGCAACAATAATAAAAAAATACGATTCCTCGATTAAAATCATTAAAAGAAGAGAAAGGAGTAAGGTACCGCATAATTATCACTTTTGTTTTATTAAACACATTTGTAATTTACCCTAAATTACTAGAATCTGTGATTATGGTTAAAGAAATTGAGGTTTGGTTCTGATTTTAGTTTTCCTTCAATGTTAATGACCTTTACAGACATCGCTTTACGACGACAATAGAATGAATCATCCCTCCATAAAAAAATGAGAATGGAATACAGATTTTGTTAACAATATTCTATTCAGAATTAGCAATGGTTAAAAATAGTGCTACAGACATCGACGTGCGGGCGAAATCAACAATGTAACACTTAACCTAATGGGGAAAAGCTCAAAATCCTTTGAAAAATGTTGTTAGTGCTTTGACTTTTGATCATGATATGTGATTTCCATAGTGTTGTTTGACATTGCTGGGTCTTTTCCAAATTAATGACCACCATTGTTCTATAATTTGCTATACGGAATTTAATCTGGTAGGTATAAATAGAATTACAGCTTAGTAATTTTTAATACAATTTACCCTATCCATACGAATTCATTAGGTACGTGTGTGTTATGATCTCTTTGAACAAGGGTTTACACCGCGAACTAGGTTCCGTTGTGTATGTGTAACATTGTTACTAAACGAAACTGTCCTCTTTTTGCTTGAGTCATCACAGCCCTTTTAATGTCTTACGACTCGGGCACTGACCGAAATTTCCAGATTCTTTTTTATTAACTCCCCACAAAATCCCCGAAATTATATTTTTGGAATAAACAGCTTTTTTACAGAAAAAGCAGCACCTTTAACCACTTATCCATAATTTTATTGAAAATTTCAACCATAACAATAACAATAGATTTATTATGTAGAGAGAGTTGGATGCGTGCGTTCAGAAATATCAAAAACGTATGAGTAACTCGACATAAAAAAGTTTTAGCCTTTATTAGCCCACTGAAAAAAAATATCTTGCTTGGTTCCCCGAAATTCCCCGATTTTTTTCATTCCCCGCGCTCTCCCCATGCCAACCCTCAATTTCCCGAAAATCGATTGGCAGACCTGGTTAAAGGGTGGGGCATGCTCCACACCACACGGACTCAATGAGGTTGGTGAGTGTTAAGGAATGCAAACAAATGTGGCAGGACCAACGACTTAAGTGCCTTTCAAAGCACGGAGGAGCTCGAGAAGAATATATTTTTGGTTTCTTATTCCGTGACCGTTCAATGCGAATATTGCATAATCGCCATAATAACAAGTCACTGAGCATGAGCCACTGCGCCACCCAGATCCTTCTCGCTTGAGTCTCACGATAAAACAAGCTACTGTGACAGCAATTTTTGTGTCATCACCTACTCATCTACAACTTGTTATTAAATTAATACTGTTTGTTATGTCCATAGTGCCTGAATGTGCTGGTGGCTGCAGGCGCCGGAGCAGATAACAAACAACTGGCAGGATACAAAGCAGTCCACTCCTGCGCATGCACGCCAGGAGACACGAGAGTGAGTACACAAAATTTTAAATACCTGAACTGAAATAAGCTTTATAAATGCAGTGGATGATGATCTTCTTCTCACTCGTGACCAACTGTGTCAATACTAACCTTCCACTTTAGTTAAAAACTGGGAAATGCCTTCGAGCAAAAGGGGAAGACGGGGTAGTTTTGTGTTTCCACCTAACCCTAAGGGTGATCCTCTTCGTCGTAATTTGTCGAGATTGTTGTGACAATTCAACGACATTTCACCGATATCGCTGCAAAACCTTCTGTTTTTTTCTGTAATGTAAAAAAAATGTCCTCCTTAAGCAATCTTCTAATGATCCCCTTTCAAATTTCCAGTGCGCTCTTCCAAATTGTATCAACAACACTGGCAGCACCCGCTCTCCCTTCTACCTCCACGCGCCAGAGAGAGAGCGCCGCTCATCAGTCCAGGAGAGGAGAGGCTCTCTCCCTTCCACCGTCGGCTCCATCAGCTCGGCCAGGTCGGGACCGGCCGACGGGCTGTATGTGAACCCGATGCAGAGGGCCACTTCTACTACTGCGACGCATCACTCGTCAGGAGAGGAGAGCTCAGGTGGGTTAACAGAGAAATGTAAAGCGGCACATGTATTGTGGTGGTCGCAAACTTAAAATATTTTTTGGATATTTTACACGTGAACTCAATGTACTTAGAAGCGAAGTTTATAGTATGTAAGAAATAAATCAGGAGTCTGATGATCCATTGTTTTAAGCAAATGGATCATCATAGTATGGTTATAAGAGGTGCGAAAAGATTTTTAACAAGAAATACAGATAAAATACAATAGTTACTTAAAAGTTGAAAATTCATTGTTTTTCTTTCAATAAGAGGTTTATGTCCAGCCCTTTGGGCACAAACGCACCAGTAGGTGGCTTGCTTAGCGGATCGAAACTATGAGTTTTTGCAAATTGACATCACGCAGGACCATTTTCGATTTTAGCTTATTTTATGTAGCGTTAACTATATGAGATTCGCAAAATCGTTTGGAGTGTGAATCAACGCGCCCGCATTTAACAGTGCATGAAGTAAACACATGCGAGATTAGGGATGGAATAGTATCGATATTTAAGTATGATAGTCATAGCAAAAAAAAATCCATATTGATATATTGATAGAAGTTCCATTGTAGCAGTGTTAGTACTAAAAGTACTGTAAATTACTAAAATAATCATATGGAAAAAATCAAATATTAATATGCTTGAATATCCCTATAAACAATTGCTTGGAATTTAAAATTAAGAAAATTAAAATATTTTGGAAGAAGATTCAAATTAAATTTTTCAAAATTACTTACTATTGCCAACGGGGTTCGAGCCTTTTAGCCTCGATTTTTTTTTCAAAATGGTGCCCCACGATAAAACTCATATAAATGGAAAGGGAACGTAAAAATTAACAAAAAATTTCAAATTGAACATACCTAGTACCCTAAAGTGTTAGGTTGGTGAGATAATTGGAGTTAAATATACAAAGGTGGTACTATGGGTTGGCATTATTCATTTTTAACTCTAATTATCTGGCTAACGTGACACTTTATATATGACATTACATATCATTACATATCATCATAACATACTACGGATTTGAACGAGGCCAGCCTCCCTACAAAAAAGTTTCATCTCAACCCACCAACCCTACAGCGTGAAATATTGATCAGGAAGCGCACGCGCAGGTTTAGGTAATGCGCGGCGCTTCACTGCACAGTCGGCTTCCTGATGCCGAGCCGTTCGGACGTGTCCGCTAATTACAGTTTTCCGATGGAAAACCCGTTGAACGATGAACGTGATTAGCAAAAGAGATTTGTGCCAGGAATGGATAGCGTGCAGTGATTTTGTGCGTTATAATGAATATGGTGTGTTTTTTTTAAGTTGATTAAGATGAAATTAAATTTATAGACTTTGAGGATCGTATGGTATATGATATCATTGTATTTAATACCCTATAAGGTTGAGCACGCCATGTTTCACTGAGTATCTATGGGGTTTTATTAAAACTTTATAAATAAACCAATCTATCAATGAAGAGACCTACCTCCAACTTTCAGTAAAAAAATAACGAAAACAAAAAGGACTGTCCTATAAAACAACATCACTTTGATTATTATGAAAACAGAATTTCTACCATGTTTGTATATTTTATTGAGTCCCGATGTTTCGGCGCAGTTGCATAAGGATGCGTCCCATGATCACGGAGCAGTAAGAGCAAGCACCATGATATAAAATGCTCCTGCTTAACGCTAAACATATATAAGCAATAAATAAAGAAAAATCTCTGTGCCCTAACCTAAAACTTCAATTCCCCAGCCTGCTCAGCATCAGACGCGGACTCAGCCAACAACGGAGGCTGGTTCCTCCACGGTGGATCCAACAACAGTTCCGGGGCCCCAGCGGCGTTGTACCAACGCGTGAGGGACCTGTTCCACACTCGCTCGCCAGGGCCCAGGGTCCCCGCTGAGGGGCAGGAGGCTCCAACGATGACAGGTAAGAATCATGGTATCTACAGTAGCATTCAGTGTAAGTGATAGTGAAGCGCTCATGGCCGCGCTTGACAGACTGATTGTATTCATTTACGTTCGTTAAGCAAAGATTGGCCCGGTCAGGCGTCGGATGGGTGACCGTAAAGTGGCATTTTAACTGAGTGCTTCGGAGGATAATTTAAACGTCGGTCCCGGCTATTGTCATTTGATTACAGTCGTTAAGCCAAGTCAGAGGCCTTATAGGCGGCTTGATAAACTCTGACCAGAGGTGGCCACTAATCCTCATTAGATAAGTAGAAGAAGAAGATAGTAAAATTAACTGCACATTTCAACCCCGCACACCTCAAAAGACAATACCTAATTTTGTAAGGAAGGTAGCGTCTTTTTTGTTTGGGCATTGCCTTTTGTTGCTGTGTTTGTAACATGCCAGTGTGGACTATTTTGATTTTGCTTTCACTAATGTGTAAGTGTTATTATATTCTTTGAAAAAAAAAACAACTTTATGTTGGAATATAATAAACCGGGCGACTAAAAAATATTAGGTTGGGGTAGCAGCGGAAAAAATAGGTTTAGGTTAGGTTAGATTGGCGAAAAAGTCGCCATCCTATTATTTTATCCTATTACACGCACGCACACACACACACACCCACACCCACCCACCCACACACACACACTCACCCACACACACACATGCAAAAATACACACCCAAACTTGCATGCCCTTTATGTAACTATTAAACTACTATTATTAGATATAAAACCTATCTATGGTAATAATGTGTTCTGGAGGTGGGCGCTAGTGACTGCGACACAGTTTATAACTAATGCGGTCACTACCGATCACTACCTGCTCTTATCTCATAAGTCTCCTGTAAGCAATAAAAAATTTCGTTTCATTTTTACTACACCAAAAATATTATTAGTCGCCGCCTTAAATACATGCTGTATCAATTGTTTAGACGGAATTCACACTATTGGATCTCCGTTCCGACGAAAAGATCCGTAGAATTTTCTTAGTACTTTTTGAAGAGTAAAAGACTGGACAACCAAAGGGTTTAAATCCGTCTCATTGAGTTAAAGACTATTAGTTGTATGTTTCTAATCTAAAATTTTGAAAATTAAAATTGAGTGACAGATTTTAGCTGGTTTCTAGTTCAGTGCCAACAAACAGTTCTAACGAGATTTGTCATACATTTTCACTCGTTACCTATTTTTTTCTTATGCTCTTGTATTTTTATGCTACAAAACGTTAATTTACGAATCAATCCAAACTATAAAACTAACGGATTATAAACGTCCGGTACTTAATGTTATGTGCACTTTATTACGATGCGATTAAATAATAATCATTCAAGCTTGCGCGTTAATCGGTGGTTTGTTCGCATGATTACCTATATCTATCCTATTTCGTTTCTACTGATTTTCGTTCGACATACGGAAATTCGTATGTCGAACGAAAATCAGTAGAAACAAAGCGCTCGACGCGCGACGAGTGAATAAAAAATAGAGCGCCAGGGTTCCCAACCGTCCCGTTTTCGACTTGACTGTTGGGTTTTAGAAGGAATTGTTGGGGTCAGTAGGCTTATTACGAGTTTGGCAAACTCGACGTTACAGTAAACGTTAATGTAAAATGTAGCTCTGTCTCTTTCATATTTAGCGACTGTTTTACCGACATGAGCAGTGTATCCGATAGTCTACGCTAACGAGTCCTGTAAATGTCATGTTAAGCAAACTCGTAATAGGGGTACAGATCGCTAACTTCCGACCGGATGCAATTTGTCCGGTCAGATAAAATTGTGAACGCGACGTCACTAATTCGCCGGCGACGACGACGGCGTAGGCAGTTAGTTGTTTTCTGACGGCCTGTTTGGCGCAGGGGTACTAACGCCGCCTTCTGCGCCAGAGGTCCCGGGTTCGATCCCCGGACAAGACAAATATTTCTGTGTATGAACATGTCTATTTGTCTTGGTCTGGCTGTTTAATATGTATATTATGTATGTATTTACAAAAAAAAAGTATATAAGTAAGTATGTTTATCCTTTATCTAGTATCCATAACACTAGTTCTTCATGATACTTAATGTGGACTAGATAATTTGTGTGATTGTATGGAAATATTTATTTATTATTATTTATTTATTAATAAAACTCTTTCATTAATACTAAATGTGTTCTTTTTTCGATTTTGACCAAGTATGACCAGGGGGCTAAGGATTGCGATAGATTTAAAATTAGACAATTATTGTCTAATTTTAAATCTATCGCAATCCTTTTCAATTCGTAATTTGAAAGATATTCAGACCGTCACTATTTGACATTTGAAAGGGATTGTGATCGGGACGCGTTTTAAAAGGTATGGAATAAACGAAATTGAACTGTCTAAGCAATATGACAGACGAAAATATCACAATCACAATACCTCTGAAAGGGGTTGTGATAGATTTTAAATTAGACAATTAGGGGCGGATCAAATTTGTTGTCCGGTTATGGCCGCTGGAAAAGTTGGCAACCCTGCCTATAGCAATACTCAGAAAGAGGATTGAAGATATGCTATCAATACAAATTGCAGCCGATTGAATATGATAATTATGAACTTTACTGTCAAATGAATACGATTTTTTTTTATGAAGTACGGGGAAGTTCTTAGCCTTCATCATACCTGATGTTAAGTATTGATAAGGCTGAAGATGGAAGCGAGCCTCTCCCGGAATCCCCAATCACTAAGGAACTGGCTATCTTATCTTTAACTGCCGGAACACAACAATGCTGAAAACATTGTTGTTATGGCGTCAGACTTAGATAAGATGGTGGTAGCTAGCCAGGCGGACTTACAACAAGTCCTACCACCAACTAAACCGAATACAATATGTACACCCGCTGGGAATCGAACCCGGGACCCCTGGGTCTGATACCGGTGGTTGTACCACTAGACCACGGAGGCGATTACCCTATGCAATCGCACCCCAGATTTATTTTGAGAGCAGCATAACCATAATGATTATGCAGTAGAACTAACCCTTTGATGAGTAGGTATTGTAAAAATTTATCCGGTCAAAACCTTTAATAAAAAAATAATCTACCGTTTGCGAGTGGTTAATGGAAAGATCATATTATTCGTTTAGTTTATGAAATAACTCTGCTTTTGACTGATAATGGATTTTGGCCTTCATATAATAACAATATAGCGAAATAGCGACATGGATAATTTGTTATAAATGTTAAATGATTTGTATGATTATGTTGTTTGTTTTTTTATGTTTTTGATGTTCAATGATTTTTTATTTGCTTCTTCTTTCGCATTAGGTATTCTGTAATGATAGTTGTAAGTTTGTGTGTAATAAATAAATAAATAAACAGGTTTAATAATATGTTTACGTCTTCGATGTTAAGCCGATAGAAGACTTTCAGATGCGCCTAGAATTTAACGATACGTCATGTTATTCAGGGTTACGCTAATAAAGTATGGCCGATAATTTAGTGGAAGTTCGATTTTATCCATAGGTACTCTGCGAATATACTATAGTAGACTTGAATGAAGGTAGAGCAGCTTAAACATCTACAGCACGTACTTGAACAATGAAAGATTCGATGGATATTAACAAACTTTAGTATAAAAATTACACTTTACGAGTTTTTCATTTTGATTTTCCCAGCATCAAGGGTTTCAGTAAATGCTTCCAACAAAATGTAAGAATTGGCATAACACTCAGATCTTTGTCTTCAGTAAAAGCCGAGGTGCACGGCTCAACAGAGGCGACCCCGGCGCCCGAGCAGTCCGACAGCGACAGCGGCGCCGAGGCCACCCGCCGCGACCACCACTACGAGGACATTTACATCCCAAGGGAAGAACAGCAGAGGAGAAGGTGAGATCTTCGAAATATTGCATGTTTTTATCACCTGTTAGTGTCATTACTTAACTAGAGTACCTAGACAACGAAAGCTCTCGGACAGCAACAGCGGCGCCGAGGTTACGCGTTGCGACCATCACTACGAAGACATCTACATCCCAAGGGAAGAACAGCAGACGAGAAGGTAAGAAGCTACGAGAAATCTTTTAAATTTATCACTTGCTAGTATTCTCTGGTGGCATGTTCGTGTAAGTACCTTAACACCTCGATATACCTATAGTCTACTTGGCACCTCTGGAGAGACTGCAGCACCGCCCAGGTCTCTATCGAATCGAAGGCTTACTCATAGTCCACAAACGCCAAGCAAAGTGGCAGATTATACTTCTCGGTCTTCTGTGTAATCATGTCGGTCCGATCACAGAACCAGAGCACAAATCCCATCCAACTGCAGCGAGGTGTAAGACAGGGAGACGTCATTTCTCCGAAACTGTTCACAGCTGCGTTGGAGGACATATTTAAGCTCTTGGACTGGAAAGGGAAGAAAAGCAGAGGAGAAGGTAAGAATCTGCTAGAGATCGTTTGTTTTTATCACTTGCTCGTGTTTCTTTGTCTCTACTTAGCTGGAGTTGGTCCACCAAGGCCACGCACCACGACCACCACTACGAGGACATTCATATCCCTCGGTGAGAACAGCAGAGGAGAAGGTTAGAAGATATTTTTTTTAAATTGCTGTAATTTCCTTAGGATGTTTTCGCTGGACAGACGTTACTCTATCATGGGGACAGTTGAATTAGCCTAGAATCTAGGGAATTTAAATATCAACTGAGATCATCTGTTTTGGCACTTGTCTCCTCTCTGCTACTTAAGCACCACTACGACGAGAATCAGGCATATTCGTTCGTATAAGTTTTGTGATTTATTTTTCCATTGTTTCTGCCTGATCATTCATTTCTTAAGCGCAAATACTAAATGGAGCTAATAAACATCTAAGCTTCTCGGAACAAGGTGGCTGACCGTTTCTATCATCTCTTTGCATACATTACTCACATCTTCAAGTCACCCTCTGCGATCACCAGTAAAGACATTCACATTCCTCGCAACTGTCAATAGGACCCTTAAATTCTACAATCAATACTATCTTATCACGTGGCGGCAGCCACAGCCGGCCCAGGAGAACCACACTAGCAAATGCAAATTCATGATTTCTTTTCGCCTGATTGTACCTTTTGCTACGACATAAACGATCATTGAAAAGACATATAAACCCTTCAACAAGGTGGCCGGCCGTTTCTACCATCTCCTTGAATCCATTACTCACAACCTGGCGCTGGCATTGACCCTCAGCGATCACCACTCAAGACATTCATATTCCTCGCAAAGTCCAATATGACCCTTAAACACCACAAACGATAGTTAATATGACTATTATTGCCTGGCAGGAGCAGCTCCCGAGACTCCGGCAGCCACAGCCGGCCCGGGAGCGCCGCGCTCATCGTCGACTACACCACCAAAGACAACGACACGTGCGTTCACATTCGTATTACATAGATACCGTCTCACGAAAGAAGTCTCCCGAGAGTGGCGCTGCAGTCGCCATCAAAATAAGCTCTATTACTAGGGAGATAAGCAAACCACATTAAAGTTGTATTCTAGTAATATTCCGTGGGACTTCTTTCATGAGACGGACTAATTTAAATTTCAATATATAAAATAAATATTTCAATTACAGACCTATATCGAGATAGATAGACTATAAAAGTTTACCTACCTTGCGTGTAAAAAATTTGACAACGGTCAAAGTTTTCCGACCTAAGTCAAGTCCGTTTGAGACCATTGCATTGCCTTGAAAACACGCGTCACTCAGTAACGAAAATTGTTAATTCTGCAGTGCTTTCTTGCAAGAGCTTGTCAATAACATTTCCCATCACTAAATCTCGCTCGTGACGTCATCGTATGTAAGAAAAATTCGACACCCTAGGTTCTCATACAGTTTGAAGCGCTCTTTTCCTCTATTTCTATATAGGTAGGTCTGTGATTTCATTGATATGCAAGACATATCTATGCATGACCTGACACAGTAGAACTCTAAAATCAAAAAAATAAGCAAGATGCATCACCCGCCCGCCTTAAACCAAATGGCAAGTCCTAACTGCAAATGCAAATACAATGATGTATGTTTATGCAGAAGTACGATTAAGTCAATATCTTGATTGATGAATAAAGATTAACACACGATTCGTGGGAATGAAAGGAATGTGGTTACAAGAGAGATAGATGAACGGAAATCGACCTAGGACCACAAAAATAGCTCAATAGAGTTTGTGCTTAATTCTAACTAAAGTGTGTGCGATAAAATTAATAGCAGAGAAGAACTCGTTAGCTGATTCCATATACATTGGGATAAAAGCAGGGAAACGATCATGATGAGACGACTTCCAGAAATAGTTTTGAATTATGAGATGTGTGCTCTGGATAGGATATTATATTGGTTACCCAATTTTGCGAACAAATATTCAATCAATTCTAAGGCCCGTATTCCAGAACGTGACTCAAGCAGTGATCTATACCTTATAACAGTTAGAAAGGCACTCGCTTATTCACCGCTTAGGGATGAAGCTTGAGGAGTATGGAAAGGTGGTAGGTGGTAGGTGGTAAGCCACTAGTAGGAAGGTCGAATAGCGAGCTCTTCCTCCGAACCGGGTGTTGGCAGTCCGGGGACAGCGGTCCAGCAGATGATCGCCGGATGTTGTATATATGTGAGTGGCTCGGTGAAACTTCGCTTGCGTGATGTAGGTTTCCATACATATTGTTCGAACTCATATTGAATTGTTATCGGCGCCATCTATTAGATGCACGGTCGGTACAAGTTTCTAACACCGTGTGTGTAGTACGTTCGGCGTCAGGTAGGTGTCGCCACAACCGTATGTAGCGACATCCCTTTCTAACTGTACTCAACAGCTTGAGTCACGTTCTTAGATTTTCAGGCGTGTTTTTTAGTTTAAAACAAATTAAACCGCGTTTTTTTATAAGTTAATGTTAATTCGTTTGATTTTAGATTAAGTTACGTTTCTTAACTTATATTTTTTTCTACAGATCAAGCAAAGCATACGAGGAAGTGTCTCCAGTGGACTCCCAAACGAAATCCACGATAGCAACCAAATTAGCCGCCCTCACACACAAGGCACAGAACTTTGTAAGTGGTCAAAGAGTTAAAAAAAATGAACCGTTTTCAAAAAAAGAGAAGGTTCTGAAGTCGACTATATTTTTTTATGTATGTTTCATAACGTCTGTCGTCAATGGTCAACAGATTTTCATAATTCTTTTTTATCTAAAAGAACATAGTTCAAGCGTGTTTGTTTACGAAAATCTGTCCTAATAGCTTTTGTATATAATTCTGAAAATATCAATTACTTTTTTTTTTAATAAGTCTAACTTTTAATCTCCAGTTCAAAGATATTTTTGAAAGTTATTAAATTGATTTAGGATTTTAACCATAATTACTACGACAGCTACAAGAGCGACGGTCATCCATAAAATCCTTAAAACAAATTCAAAAGTCGAATCGTGTCTGTGACTGATCAAAACAATTTTATTCTATACTATTTTTGATAAAAATTATAAATTGCCTTTTTACAATGCAAAAGCCACGAACAAACAAAAAATCAAATAAATCCCAGTCTTTTACATAAATTCCAGTTAACCTCCCAATACTTCGTATTTTATAAAAATGTACGAGACGAGTCACTTTCATTTTTTCTATTTCTTCAGGCCAGCCGCATATCATCAGCGGCCGGCAGCCGGCGGGCATCCGTCTCCGAAGAGGCAGCAGTTACTCAAGCATCAGCGTCAGCGTCATCAGGCGTGTCTTCCGGCGGAAGCTCAGGAGATGAAGCACCACCCCCGCCTCCTCCACCACCTGCACCCCCTGCACCACCACCTCTAGCGGTGCTGGAAGAACCAGCTTTAAGACCTTCAGAGCTGCGAGGGCGATTGGGTAAGTCTTTAAGTTTATTCTCTTCCATCGGTTATTGACAGGATAGGTCCTGCTCCACCACCAGCGGTGCTGAAAGAACCAGCGTTAAAACTTTCAGAGATGAAAGACGATTGGGTAGATCTTCAACTGTTCTTGAAAGAACGTGTTTTTAGGTTATCACAGATGACGTTGAGGTAACAAAGTAGAGATAGATCTGATGACCTGCTAGTTGATTATCTAACTCTGTTGCTAACAGATTTTGTTTGAAATTTATAGAAAGTTCAGTTACATTGCTGCTTTAGTAAGATAGTTGTCACATTTATTTTTAATAAAGCAGCAATGTCTTTCAATATATCTTTCAATCAATTTTCAATCACTGACTTTCAATCAAACGTTAATAGAAACAAGTTACATAATCAAGGGGCGGTTCTCATTAATTAAGTACCTTTAAGTACCTATAGTAATCCAGCAAATCAATCCAGTGCATTGTTGGACTGCGTTATGGCGTTTACGTTATTCCTTTCTTCAAGACATTTTATTCACACAGCAATACATTTCTTTTCTCCACTCATTCCAGCGCTGGATTCTATCATTGGACTGGAATATCGTGATCCGGGCTTAAGATTGGATTTCATGAAATTGCCGTGCCCACATCAATTGGTGTTTCTTCAATGTGTTATTTTTATGTTGATGAAGTTACTGTTATGAAGTTATAGGTAGTGTTATGAAAGTTTTCCACCTAAAAAAATGCCAAATCTTAAATTTTCGACAGTATTGCAAAGTTTAATTATTATGTACGTAATACAACACCCACAATTGATTGGTACACAAGATTGATTTAGAAATATTGCAGAAGATGATGAGGAGCCTTCATGCGCCCCGCCTCCACCTCCAGTACCACCGCCGCCACCCCCGTTTGCAATGCTAAAAGATTTGATGTTCAATCCCATGAAACTAAAAGCCAAAATTGGTAAGTCGCGACATGTTCAAGCTTCGCAACGCATAAGCTTGTTCTTCGCGGCTTATTTCTAAAAGATATCGTTCATTTTCGACGTTGTTTTTGGTCTCTGCTTCTGCTGTCAAAATACTGTTGAGGTCTTTTATCGATTTTTTCTTGTATATGGTGGCCTTGTTTATAGTTTCTTCATCATTTTCAACAGCTTGCTATGCCGAAAATTCGTCATTACTTGATTTTTATGGTCGTTGTTTTTATCTGCTTCTGCTATTGAGTCAGTATCTTGTGGTTCTATCGATTTATCATTTACTTTATCGTTGCTGATGCTATTCATCGATTCTTTATCACATTGAAATGCTTCCCATTCTACGAGATTTTTTCTTCTTATAGCATCATCATCTTTTCTTCTTAGCTTTCTTCATTTCATGTACTGCGTTTAGTTAACTTCTATTAATCTTACTTGCGTAAGATTTTTTCTTCTTAGCTTTCTTCATTTCATGTACTGCGTTGCATTCTGGATTCTGCCATAAAAAAGAACCTACATTACAGTGTATAAAGTTTTGTCTAGGCTGTGATCATCATTGGGTCTTCGCGTCATTCGTATATTGTCATCTCAATCAATAATTAAATTATTATTATCTTAGTTTTGATCTCATTTCTCCATAAATAGGTATTGTATGTTATAAAAATCATCGCTTCCAGTGATCATAGCAGCTTTCAGTACTGCCATAAATGTAGCTCTATCTCTCTCAGTTTTCTTCAGTGTTTTATTAATACATTTATCATGACTGCTTCTTCTTAAAGCGACCGCTAAATAGGCTCTGCCAAGTCAGCTTCCAAAAGGCTATAAGTATATTAACTGTGTATCACTTTAAGACAATTATGTGTAGATAAAAGACCATGAAGGTAAGTGAACCTACCTATGGTTGGTGGTAGAGTCGCCTGGCTTGCTACCGCCATCTTATATACCATAACAACAATGTTTTCTGCATTGTTGTGTTCCGGCAGTTAGAGATAAGATAGCCAGTTCCTCAGCGATTGAGGTTTACGGGGTAAACTAGCTAAGAGTCTCCCCGTAGTTCTTAAAAAAACCATACAACCGGCAAACTCTTAGTCTTTCTCTTACCTGATGTAATGATAAGGCTGAATGTGGAATCGTGCTTCTCTGGGAATCCTCAACCACTGACCGTATTGAACATCTTACTTTTAACAACGCTGAAAACATTGTTGTTATTGCGACAGACCTAGATAAGTAGCTAGCCAGGTGGAATTAGAAGCAAAGAAAATATATTCGGTTTCTCGGTACACAAACGGTACCAGACAAATGAACCCTCATTTGTCTGGTACCGTCTGTGATACCACTATGCACAGAACGGTGAAAGTATAGTATTTGTTGATATGCTATTAATGCTGAAATGCTAGAGGTTTAATTTTACATAGGTAATAGCTCCAGAATAAGTGAGGGCTACCGCCATGTGTTTATAGCTGTTTTCAGGAAAACTTGCAGATTGGTGTGATACAATGTCAAAAATAGTGTTTCTCTAAAATAAAAACAAACTGAACATTGAATAATGTATTTCCTATCCTTATGTAAATTCCATCCAATGTCTATTCTCAAATCAATTCAAACTCCGATGTCTTACCCAAAAAAGGATCACAACACGTTGAGAACTAGCAATATTTTTAAGGCATTTTGAGAAAAGTTAATAACCTCTTTCTTTAAACTAAAATCGAAAGTCAAAGTAGTTAATATGGCATTAAATGAAATAAATTCTTATTTTATGCTTCATAACTTTGAACGACTTATCAAAGGCATAAATTGAATTGAAACGGCTAATCTCTGTGAAAGTTTATTTCTAGTGTAACTTTCAAAATATGTAAGTACTACGATTTGTTAGTTTTAATTTATGCTAGCTAGGCGGGGAGTGAAAGAAAAAACATAGGACCTACCTATGCGCCAGCTTTATAATTCAGGGGGTTATTCTCGACGGAATCCAGTTTACATCATAAATCGAAGAAATGCCAAAACGTTACTATAGAAACCATAGCAACCGTTTTCAAAGTATCAAGATAGCAGAGCCCCTAAAGCGCAAGTATCGTTGGCATCGAAATCGGCCTCATTTGACAGATGGATGTGACATATTGCTGCTTCTTTTTGACACAAATGAAAACTTACTAAAGACTAAGAGCAATATGTCACATCCATCTGTCAAATAAGTCGATGTCGATGCCGACAACACTTGCGCTATACTTACGGAAAAAAGAATGTACTTTTTGATAAAAAAACTATATGATGGTTAGATATGTTACAAATCTGGTAATAAGATATACTTACCTTTCTTCCTACCTTTATCTAGATTTGTAATGTACTAGAAACCCGATTTTATGATTTTGACTCGCTACTTTTTCTTTTCGAAATAACCCCCTAAAAATACAAAAATTCAAGATTTTTAACACATTACTATTGGAAATTGGTTAAATAAGTGAGAAACATTAATATTTAACAGCGTGTAGTTTCATTTCTCTTTAATCGCTATAGTTATTTATTACGAAGTGATTTCGTCGTTATTTTCGCCAATCTGCAGAATCGGTCTCGCTTGCGCGCGCGTCCTTTTCTTATTACTACCTATCTCGCTTCAGTCGTGTAGCGCCTTAAGGTGTGATGTTTATACCTACATGTTTTACACTAAGTAAATAAAAAATAATTAATAAATATTTCTTACACTCACACCAATTGACCTAGCCCCAAAGTAAGCACTGCAAGGCTTGTGTTATGGTAAACTAGGGTAACGAATATAAATACATCGTCGTCGTCGTCTTAGCCATATAACACCCTCTGCTGGGTATAGGCCTCCCCCAAAAGGGGGGGTTTTGCCATAATCGCCACACTAGGCAGGCGGGTTGGCGATCGTAGTATGGCCAAGTTTGTAGGAGACGCTGCTGCCCATCTCCTGAAGGCTAAGTCCCTTAGTCGCCTTTTACGACACCCATGGGATGAGAGGGGTAGTGCTATTCTAAGCCAACACAGCTTAGGATATAAATACATATAACTATACATATATAAGTATTTATGCGTAGAAATATATATAAACGTCTCGTATTCGTCATACAAACATTTGCCCCTACCGGGTTTCGAATACAGGACCTCAGAGTAGGCGACACCTTGAAACCGGTGTACGTACCACTCTACCACGGAGGTCGTCAAAAAGTTGCACCTTGCAACTATATATATATATATATATATATATATATATATATATATATATATATATATATATATATATATGCTCTATGTCAACCCCATCGAGCATACATTGCGTGCAGTGGGACATACTACAGTAGACGGGAGACATTTTGTATAGAAATCTGTAGTTCTGCTACTTTTTTTTTATGAACGACGGGGAGACTTTTAGCCTTCATCATACCTGATGTTAAGTATTGTTAAGGCTGAAAGATGGGAGCGAGCCTCACCCGGAAACCTCAGCCACTGAGGATCTGGCTATCTTATCTCGAACTGCCGGAACACAACAATGCTGAAAACATTGTTGTTATGACTAGAGGCGAGTACAGATTCGCATACAAAATGTCTGCCGTTTACTGTACAGTAAACGGTAAGAATGGACCGAAGATCTGGTGAAGGTCGCGGGAAGCCGCTGGATGCGGACTGCGCAGGACCGATCGTTGTGGAGGCCTATACCCAGCAGTAGGTGTTATGTGGCTGAGACGACGAAACGGTAAGAATAACTCATGGTAGGCCCACTGGTAAAGATTATTACACTTACTCGAACCACTGGTATGTAAAGTACTGATGGATGGTTTTTTAAGCGAAAATTGAAACGAGGGTAAAACATTTTTTTCGTTACAAAATTTCTCGAGGCAAAAAGGATTAAAAGAAATGTACGCATAATATTTAATTAATTACCTTTGCGGATTCTCGGGCAGGTTAAGCTGCTGAGACCAAATATGTACCCATAATACCATAATAGGTACCCAAATGACGGGAGGTGTCTAGTGACGGGTGTCGCTGTAGGTAATTCGATATTTTTTTCACCTCACACGCTCTGAAAAGGAGGTTTTGTCAATCAGTTTAGGCGTAGAAAATCGCTTTTTGCGGCTTAGCGCGGCAAAGTACTTTTTTAATTTGATACCTAAAAATATGTCTTAATGCGTTCCGAATCGCACTATTGACTTTTTTGTTATATTTGATTCTTATTTTAAATAGCTTTAAATTAATTATAATACTCCGTTTTGGTTTAATTATATTATTTTAGTTCATTGAATCATAAAAACAATAACAATAAGATTAAACTATTTGTTATAAGAATTTTATATTAGACTGGGTGACATTTCACAACCTATAATTGGATTTCGGACTGAGACGTAAATCTTTATTTTTAAATTGTCTTTGTCTTGTACCTCATGTCAGTGTCAACATTTACGGAATCGTTTTTATTCTTATTAAAAGTAACAATATATTCCTACTTTAAATAACTTTGAATTAACTATAATACTCCCTTTTTTATTGTATTAGTTTTTTATATCATTAAAACAACGAGAATAAGGTATATTTAGATTAAACTTTATGTTTTAAGAATTTTTTACCGGATATTGACCGCGGAAACAACCATAAAATATTCCTCGCTGTTGTGAGGTGAAAAATTGAGTGTTGCGCTCTGCAGAAAAGTTTTTAGCGTCTTGTACCTTTGAAATCCTCGCTTCGCTCAGGATTCAATCTTTGAAACACTCGCTACGCTCGTGGTTCAATTCTTGAATCCTGCACTTGCTCAGATTTCAATAGAGGTAACTCGCCGCTAAATAACCACCTTTCCAGCCTTGCATAACAAATAACTATTTTATGAACGACGGTGAGACTCTTAGCATTCATAATACCTGTTAATGTTAAGTATTGATAAGGCTGAAAAGATGGAAGTGAGCCTGTCCCGGAATCCTCAGCCACTGAGGAACTGGCTATCTTATCTCAAACTGCCGGGACACAACAATGCTGAAAACATTGTTGTTATGGCGTCAGGCTTAGATACGATGGTGGTAGCTAGCCAGGCGGACTTACAACAGGTCCTACCACCAACCAAACGAAATACAATATGTACCCCCGCTGGGAATCGAACCCCGGACCCTTGGGTCTGATACCGGTGGTTGTACCACTAGACCACAGAGGCGGTTAAAAATGTAAATGCGGGTGGTCTGGATCCGCAAAGGCTTATAAATAAAATTCCCGGAAGCGCACTTGTATTTTTATAAACTCATTACCGTTAGAACACGAGTTATTTTCCAGAGAGATTGAGACATTAGCATAAACGAAATTATTTATCTTGTCAACAGAGATAAATGTATGAAATGGAAAGTGAAAAAATTGCAAATTCAATTCTAAAACACGGGTGCGTTTTACATACATTTTATTGTTTTGGATAAGATTGAATTAGAACGAGACTAACTGGCCATTATGCTGGTAGAAAGTGAACATACTTTAATTACCGGTTGCTTACTCTTCATAAATATTTAACCTAAACGTCGGATTTTAATTAAATAATTAAACAAAACAGCTGGGGAAATTTGGATTGACAATCTAACTTTTTGTCACATTTAGCGCAATGTGAATTAAATACCTAGTTACATGTTCATCTAAGTTTATAGGTACTAGAAAATTATACCTAGAACCGCAGACATCTTAGATTTCTGTCTGTGCCTAAAAATTTATCTTTCGATATAATACCTAATCATTTACTTAGCTTCTTTTTATACTTAGTAAATTTTCGTGTTTAAAAATTATCAAATAATTTGCATTCGACTGCCAATTCAGCAAAAAGGAAATTAATATTAAAAAAATACGCATCTTGGTAACAGGAGAAAATAGATCGATAGGTAAGTACTTATTTATGAAGATTTTTCGCAATTTTTTTACAACTGAAGACAAATAAGTATATGACAATCGATTAACACAGATTGTTGCATAATCATTAGAATAATTATAATTGAGATTATCTCTTTAAGATCTACATTTTGAAATATGATTTAGCATTGTCAGTGCAAACATCATGGAAATGCAAACTTTAGCGTATCCAAATAGGATAACGCGGAAACAACTTGCAGAAATTCACACTGACAAACAGTTACGTAACAAGTAATGCACATCTAAGCTTTCGCATTTACTCATCACCATTACTTATCCTTTAACTATTATTATGTTAAAGGCTAACTTACACAACTTAAGGCGACGCATTGATGTCAGTCTGACATTCCGGTGCAAAGAAGAAAACAAATGTAACTTCTCAGCACAAGAAAAGTGATAATAGCGCACACGTGCCTACGTAAACAACTTATTATTGAAAATAAGTAGTTGATTAAGTGAAAACCTATTATTTGGTATTTTAAAAAATCCAACTGGGTTTCTGAAGTGAGTGAATAGATTAATATACTAAGAAATTTTAGTCTACTAAGAATCTACTAAGAATTTTGTCTACTTGTGACCACGGCTGTAGCAACACAGCCGAAACGTCAAGCTGTAAGTACATCTGTACTTCATAATAATTGTCGCGTTTGAGTCCCGTTGCTTTAAATTATTAATATAATGGAACGCGAAAGTTTAAAATCTTATATAAGAAATTTTAGACAAAAATCGGTCTCGTTTACCTATAAAATGCAAATTTCTATTATTAAAACGGTTGCTTTGATATTTTTTCTCTATTATAAAGTTAACGAATTGTGTAAAAACTGACCAAATGAAGTGAATGAAATGAAGAATCAGGTTATCAAATGTCACTTTCATATGTTTCGTAGTTGCTGAGAAAAATCGAGATCCCTACCGCTAACTCCACCAATGAGTCGCCTTAAAAGCAACATTTCGTGTCTTTATAAAGTCGGCTACAACCTGTAATTTTCTCTTATCTATTGTGCTGGCATCTCGTTAGTGAATTATAGTTCGTTCTATATTTACCGCGAAACCATCTATCAACATAATATGTTTAGGCGAGAATAATTGTACTTAGCCGTATGATATAATTTGATAGCATATTACGTCTATGGAAAAGTAAGATGCAACGATTTGCGTTTGACTAGATAAAAATGTAAAGGCTATCTGCCATTAATATTTGAGAATGGAGTGAAAAAGAAAAAAATAGGTACTTTTCAGGGGAAAGAAAATATTTCTCTAAGAATGTTCCTGGAAGAATATAGGTTATTCTACTAGGAGCTTGGTTTGGTATTTATCTATGTAAAATTGAATGCAATAATTTAACTAGATACAGATATAAGAAATTATTGAGGTTTTTTTTTTTTTTTTACAAACACACCAATTATCTAGCCCACGTTAAGTTTCATTAAGAACTTGTGTTATGGTTACTATATAACGGATAAACATACTTATATACTTTTTTTTTTGTAAATACATACATAATATACATATTAGGGACCGAGTTGCTAAAATGCGTAGCCGGCATCTTTCTCTAGCGTTGAAAGTCAGCGTGAGACATCAACTGTTGCCGGCCAGAATTTGGCAAAAATATGCCCGGTTTAAAAGCAACTATTAAGCAATCAAGTTTTCAACATACTTCCGCAAGAATCATGCAGGATGCACCGCGCACCAGGATATACGAGTAAATCCACAAAAAATAGGCTTATAACTGCAGATGCAAAGATGAGAACACATCTTAAAATGTAAAGTGGTGCCTTAACACCTGAAGCACAAATGACTTATGGAGCTAGCAGACAAAGCCATTGAAGTTGCTGCCCACTGGGCCAAACACGTAAGTATACCGGAGGAATCATCGATATGAAGAAGAAGAAGTCAGTGCATTTTGCATGTTGTTTGATTTATTTTTTTGATTTTTTATTTATTTATTCTTTATTGCAATATAAAAAAAATACAGCAAATGGTGGACTTAATGCCATTAGGCATTCTCTACCAGTCAACCAGTAAAAGGTGTTAGACCTACCGTATCGGCAATAAAGTAGCACTATAAAACATAATTCAGAATATTGTAACAAGAGTGGGAATAGCTTACGGGTATTTAATTAACAAATAATACATAAACATACTACATAATATAAATATTTAACATACATACATAAATACATACATATAAAATATATAAGGACTCATTATGTTAGAGATGAAGGAGATCAGCGTAGGGATTTAAGATAGTGTTCACGGACCAGTTTCTTAAACACAAACTTGCTGGGGGCTTTTCGAATGTCCAAGGGGAGGGCGTTCCAGGGTCGAACTGCAGTAAGGGAGAAAGAGAAGGAGACAAAGCCAGAAGTATGGGAGATTTTATTAATTTAATAACCTTCCGTAAGGCGACACATCTAATTCAATTAAATGGATTAGTACTACTCTGTCTTCCAACTTATACAACAGCATTTTATGTTCACTCAACCTGCAATTTGTCAAATCATTGTATTGTTTGAAACAACTGTTTATTTACTGATTTCGGGATTGCTCCATTACAAAAAAGAATTATTAAAATCGGTTGACAACTGACGATGTTATATTTAAAAAAAAAAACGATTCATAAAAAACATATATACAGTCGACTTGAGATTCTCCTCCTTCTTTTGAAGTCCGTTAAAAATGTCGTTCGTAATGATGAGTATTACAAATGGTTTTGAGGTTTTAAGTGGACATAATTTTTATTACTTTGGTGAATTTTAAGAGACAATTTTACTAGAACCACAACACAAAAGCTTCGTCATCACCAGCTTGTCCTCAGCGGGTGTTAAGACGTAACAGCATTTTCTGCATTTATGTGGTTGTTAGAAAGTAGAAGTGTTTACAATGAGCTATAAAAACATTTTCTTTAACCATTTTACAATACAAATGGTAATTTAGCAGTTTATTAACTTGAAGGTGCAAACAAATAGTCATCAATAGAAAATTCAAGCATTTAGCAAAACTCATTTTAAAATTGTGATTCTAAATTAAAAGACAACTATTCTGTTCTACATATTATGTAATTTATTTATTTATAAAGACATCTTACCCCCATATTTTAAGTCGTTCCTCCAAAACTTTTTACACTCCACCCAACCTCGTCGTGGGTCAACATGATAGTGTGCGCTAGGCCTAACACGGAGTGGCTACGTACTCTTTGGCTCCTCCAGGTCCTTACGGAGTTATGACTTAGAATACCGATTTCGAGGAGTATTTTGAAGAGGTTTTCAATGAGGTTACGTTAAGTCGAGGACGAGTAAGTTTTGGAGGAACGACTTAGAATATGGGTGTTAGACCTCATCCCGTGCTCAGCCTTCAGGAGATGGGTAGCAGCGTCTCCTACAAACTTGGCCATACTGCGATCGCTAACCCGCCTGCCAAGCGTGGCGATTATGGCAAATCTTTTGGGGGACGCCTATACCCAGCAGTGGGTGTTATATGGCTGAGACGACAACGACGACGATAGAATAGTTGTCTTTTAATTTTGTTTTGTTTCACCCGCATGGTCCTTGTTCCCGTGGGAATATCGGGATAAACAGTAGCCTGTGTTACACTCCGTCTTTTCAGCTTAGTTAGCTGAAAAGACTAGCGCAGGGGTACTAAACCCGCCATCTACGCCAGAGGTCCCAGGTTCGATCCCCGGACTAGACAAATATTTGTGTGCATGAACATGTTTATTTGTCTTGGTATGGGTGTTAATTATGTATATTATGTATATATTTACAAAAAAAAGTATATAAGTATTTATGATATTTTTTTTTAAAGAAAAAAAACTTAGTGTGTATAAGTATGTTTATCCGTTATCTAGTATCCACACAAGTTCTTCATGAAACTTAACGTGGGCTAGATAATAGGTGTGATTGTATGCAATTTATTTATTATTATTATTAGTTAGGGTGTGAAGGAAAGTCTAACAAACAAACTTTCGCATTTGTAATATTAGTATTAGGATTGCTTATTCATATTTCCTTTATTTCAAAAAGAATAGGTATTAACGAAAGCGACTCTTAGTGTGATTTTTCGAGAATTTAAACGCATTCAAACCACAGACCTATATATTGAGATAGACGGTGTGCCTACCTTGCGTGTCAAAAGTGTGATCCACGTTCAAAGTTTTCCAACCTAGGCGTCGGTTTCAATAAACTATCCACACTAAGAGTTAGGCTTACTAGAGCTTTGTTGCCTATATATTTTTGTTTATCAGCCCAAAATGATCCAAATTAATAGCGGTTGCTAAGTAACGTAACTAAGATAGGCGTATCTCTTGTTAGGGATAGAATATTGAAACCGGCCGTAAGTCAGTTCGCTTGAAACCATTGCCATAAAAACACACGTCACTCAGAAACGAAAATGGTTAATTGTGCAGGGCTAACGATTGAGCTCGTCAATAACATTTCCACATCACTAAATCTCGCTTGTGAAGTCATCGTAGGTACGTAAAATTCGACAGGCTAGGTTCTCATACAGTTTGAAACGCTCTTTTCGTCTATCTCGATATGGGTCTGTGATTCGAACTAAAAATTCTAGTAGGTTAATAAAAAGTATTGAAATAGACCACTAGACAAACTGCCTAGAAGTTACTAATCAATCTCTGTGACAATTAATTTAATTGTTTATGTGATAAATATTAAACAAGAAAATATACTAGAAAATAGCAACTAGTCTCATGTCGCCCTGACGGGATGAGACTAGTTGCTTTTTTCTAGTATATTTTCTTGTTTAATATTTATCACACAAAAATAGCATTGTAAAATGCAAAATTAAAAATTTATAATTAATTGTTTATGTTTATATGGATCTTAAAACTGTGTCAGTTTAACAGAATTTGCTTTTAAAGGCAAAAAAACTAATTTCCATAGGAAATAATCAAATATATGAATTATCAGGGAAGCGCTCATGGCCGCGCTTGACAGACTGGTCGTATTCGATTACGTTCGTTAAGCAAACTTCGGCCCGGTCAGGTGTCGGATGGGTGACCGTAAAGTGGCATTACAACTGAGCGCTTCCGTGCTTCTGAGGGCACGTTAAACCGTCGGTCTCGGCTGTTGTCATTTGATTACAGTCGTTAAGCCAAGTCAGAGGCCTTATAGGCGGCTTGATAAACTCTGACACCAGAGGTGGCCACTAATCCTCACTCGATAAGAAGAAGATCGCCCTTTTTAGACCCTCTGAACACAGCTAGAGCAAAAACTTATTTTAGATTAGCTCTGCACATAAGGCGAATAAAGTAATTTTGTAGTCGGTATGAACCCAACTAGAAAAAGACAAAGGCATAGAAAGTGGAAAGTGTCAACTAAACAAATGACTTTAATTTAGTTTCTCTTTTCCTTCATAAAAACCCATGCTAGAGTTTTATTTTAAAACGTTATGCGTCTAGAGCCCCAAATGCTAATACTCGTAACATGACTATTATGGCCAAAAGGATCAGATTCAAGAGGTACCCATCCCTCGAAGCGCACCTAAATTCAAAGTTGTAAAAAGTCTAAATCCATCTTTCCTGATTTTAATACCAAAAAACGCACAAAAATTCCAGTGCCTAAAACTGGGTCAGTAGCCAAACATATCTTTCCTTTTTTTTATGATTTTTGTAATTTTTGCATTTTTCAATGCTATTTTTATACTTATGGAAAAATTTTAAATAGAAAAATATTGGAAAAAATTAACTCGGCCACAAGTGAATTCTCAGGCTGGAATTGAGCCTGAGAATTCACTTGTGGCCGAGTTAATTTTTTCCAATATTTTTCTATTTAAAATTTACCATAAATATCTTTATTAAGAAAGCAAAAAAATTCCATTTACAATATACGTCGTCAGGAAAAAAGACAACAACCAAAACATAATGCAGACGATAATAAAGTGAAGAAAGCATCTACGAGCCAGATACATTAATTAAACAATACGCTGAAAAAGTGTCTGAAAGTGTTTCAGTCTGGTTATGAAGTTGGTAATTAAACCCGTTTGGATTGAGGCCGCGCGTGTTTTGTTGGCGACAAATGATTTTGTGTTGTCACACTGTGGCACGTTGTAGCAAGGGCGTTATGGTCGTTGGGTGGATGACACTTTTTTTTGTTCGAGCGAGAGAAATGTTGGTTTTAGGCATACCAAACGGCATGGTAGATTCCCTTAGCTAAAAGCCAGCCATCGTCCTGGATTTGCCCGGAATGAGCGCGCTATCCCTGCCGCACGGCCAGCCTTACCCCGATCTTTCGAGCTCGAGACTCGAGCTAGTCAGGAGAAGAAGGATGGTGGCTAACACTTTAGTTTTTAAATTAATACTAAGATATTTTTTCTCATACCATGACAGCTGGACAGGGTATTATGACCTCTTTATTCCGACAGTTTTCTCAATAGCTATCAGTGTAGTGAGAAATTCGATAACAATTACGTCCATGGAAATGATGATCCATTAATTAAACAAATGCTTACGCTGAAAAAGTGTCTTAAAGTGTTTATGAAGTTGCTAATTAAACCAGTTTGGAATGGGGGCGCGTGTTCTTTGTTGGCGACAAATAATTTTGTGTTGTCACACTGTGGCACTTTGTAGCAAGGGCGTTACGGTTCGCTGGGTTGCTAATATTTTAGTTTTATGGTGCTTAAATAAATACCTACTACCTAAGTTATTTTTCCGCCTTCCTACTAGTAGGTTAATAGGATAGTAAGAAACTCTAGAGGGTCAGGGCCCCGTACATATGACCTCTTCATTCCAGGCAGTTTTAATTGCTATCAGATGACTGATATTCATCTCTAATGATTTTAAAACAAGAGAAAGTGGTGTTATTATAGCAATTCAAAAACTGCCTGGAAATAGAAGCGAAAAAAACATGGAACACGTCAGATACTTACCACTAGGTAGCACTGGAAAACTAGAACTTTCCGGTGTACATAGTAAAGGCCTATCATTGGATACTGGGCTCCTACCAAAGTAACAATTCAAAAACGATAATGAGGTTCGATAATAATTAAATGAATGGGATTGGCGGATTGGCATAGGCCGCGCTAAGTCACGTGGTCTTACCGCAAGTTAATTGGCGAAAATAGACAATAACGAATCGAATTATCGTTTCACTACATAACGATGTTACTTTGTCTGGGCCCTGGCTAGGGCATATTCGGATATGATTGTAGGCAATGCACGGCAACCTAGTACATACCTACATCACTATTGTTTCCGGAAAACTTTATCAAACTATTGCTAAATGTATTTGCATCTTTGAGGTGGCTATGAAAGTGTTGTTTATACATATACTAACACCACCATCTTATCTAAGTCTGACGCCATGACAACAATGTTTTCAGCATTGTTGTGTTCCGGCAGTTAAAGATAAGATAGCCAGTTCCTCAGTGATTGAGGATTCCGGAAGAGGCTCGCTTCCATCTTCAGCCTTATCAATACTTAACATCAGGTATGATGAAGGCTCAGAGACTCCCCGTTGCTCATAAAAAAAAATCAAATCTCAAGCAGCACCTTTGATGATTATGCTAACCTGCAAAGGATATATGGTGTGTGGGTATATGCAAAAACAAAATTAACGCAGCACTAAGATAATTAGCAAAATCCCTCTTTTCATAATAGTCTATGGCTTAGTAATTTTGCAATGCTTACATGTTGTAAGGCCCTAAATTGTTACTTTAATTGATTGGAAAATTTCGTTCCGGCACTTGAGAAACATGACTTACTCCAGATTTTGAGGTAGTGTGCAATATCTACACTGTTTATTAAATAGTTTTTGTTTTGTATCGATGGTGTTTTCGTCATCCGTATTGTCACGATGCAATTCTTACAGTTTTACTGGTACACGCCTAAATTATTTATCGATGGTTGCATTTCGTTCCGCCATACAAAACATTAGATTTACTCGTTCGTATCTAATAATCCGTATCGAAAGGGTAAATAAAATTAACTCTGTAGGTACAATCGGGGAAGTTCCCAGTCGACCAGTAGAGTTTTGTTGGGAAACTTTTCCTCGGAAAGTACTTATGTTAAAGAAATATTTTTTCTCAAACATGCTTGGAAATATGAGCATTATTTAGACAAACTTCTTCTAGATAAATCGATATTGCTGTACTGGCCACATACATGTGAGCAGCGGCCGGCAAAAGTTGTATGAAAATCCATATCTGTCGTGTTTAGCGGCCAAATAAATTACATAGTAAACTCATATCTGTCGTGTAATAAAAAAAATGATCTTTTACTCCGAAATATGGCAACCAAGTAGGTAACTTATCAAAGGTTTTATTTAAATTTCGAACTGGCTTGCAAATAGAAAGCTGTTTAAAAAAAAAAACAAATGAACACTTTGACGCGGGAAAAAATATTGTTGTTCGTTGTTCGTCTGATTTTGAAAAGCAGTTAATTATAATTTCCGCGCATTATTTGAGAAAAGTACTATATAAGCCTTGGCCACTACTAGGCAATGATGGACTTACGTATGTGTGCCGCAGCTGCGCCTCGGCCCACATTCAACACGTTTGTCCATCAATACCTCTTTTGCTGGCCGTTGCAGTAATGTACTATATTATTCAAATGAAATACCTGATAATGTTTTATTATTTGTGTTGTAAACGTTTTCTATATATTTTTTATATTTTTATATATAAAAAAATCAAACTTCTAAGGCAAAGCAAATTTTCGAAACTCGCACGGGAATCAAAACCTACAGGGTACTTCCCGTGAACTTAGAATCTTGAAATTTGTTACGAAGTAACGTCTTATAGTACAGATAAAGGAAAAATTGCGAAAACCGTACATTTTTAGTTACATCATATAATAAAAAAAAAATATGAAATTTTTTAATTTCATTTTGCAATAAAAATACCATAACTATTACTCGATTGTCGACTCGCACTTGGCCAGTTTTTTTTTATAAAGTTCCCCGATTGTACTTACTTCGTCTGATCTACTCATTTCGCCCTTGTTTCGCAAATAGGTCGCAAAAAGTATAGTTTTTACGTAAATCAATTTCGTACAGTGTATTTACATAATAATCATTAACGGATACTTCGCCCAACGAACCGTGGAAAGTTGTGAAGGCAATCTAGAACTTTTATATGGTCAACAGTTATGATAACTATCATAACAGTTGTTAGTGAAGTGTTAAAAGTCGTACGTAATTGGTAGGTTAAAGTGTTAAGCAATAGTTAGTAGGCTGCATTGTCAATCTCGGTAGCTGTGTAGTGTCGGCTTAGAATAGCACTACATCCTCCCTCCTCTCATCCCGTGGGTGTCCTAAAAGGCGACTAAGGGACTCAGCCTTCAGGAGACGGACAGCAGCGTCTCCTACAAACTTGGCCATGCTGCGATCGCCAACCCGCCTGCCAAGCGTGGCGATTATGCAAACCCCCTTTTGGGGGAGGCCCATACCCAGCAGTAATGACCTATATATAAATAAATAAAATAAATAAATATTTCCATACAATCACACCAATTATCTAGCCCACGTTAAGTATCATGAAGAACTTGTGTTATGGATACTAGATAGCGGATAAACATACTTATATACTTTTTTTTTGTAAATACATACATAATATACATATTAAACATCCAGACCAAGATAAATAGACATGTTCATGCACACAAATATTTGTCTTGTCCGGGGATCGAACCCGGGACCTCTGGCGCAGAGGGCGAGTACCCCTGCGCCAAACAGGTCGTTTCAAATTGATTGACAAGGTGTTATTGTATGAAAATTTTATGCAATTTTGTAAAGGATAAAGGAATGGTTCTTTTGCGTAAAGTTATCTTCAGTATTTGGGGTACTTGTCCTCCTTGTGAGGTTCAGAATTCTGTGCTAGGTCTAAACCAGTGTGACCATCTCAGAATCGGCGAATCTGCCTAACCACGAGCAAAAATCTGCCAAATCTGCCAAATCACCAGAAAACCAATATTCCACTTCAAACGACCAAAGAAAAAAAAAAGCTACTTCATAAGGAATTTGAAGGAGTTCTACTACACTTTACTTATTAAGAAACTAATGATCAGTTACATTAATAACAAAATAAACCTTATTATAGATTAATTGCCATACATAGTCATAAATTTAAATCATACAGTGAAAAAATTTGGCAAATTTGAAGGAATTCTTTATTAATTTTAAGTATTTTAGAGATTTCTTTCAAATCTGTCAAATTCTGCCACTTTTCGAAATCTGCCACACTTAAAATTCAGGTGCTAAATCTGCCACAATTGGTCACACTGGCCTAAACTGATTTCCTCCCTCCACTTTATAACATGACCCAAGTCAAAATGTAATCTAGATGGCCGCGACCAGTAAATATACCGCACCGTATTAGATACAAATATGTAGGAACTCCGTGTATCAATCAGACGCACGTCAGGCCCGGAATGCGAGCCGATATTACGGCGTCGTGCAGCTTCTTATAACTGTAATTGAGGAAAATTACGCCATCTTGAATATTGAAGATGGGGTATTGGAGCATCAAATTGTGCACATTTCCATCAAGAATTTTATTTAAATCTTAACTTGTTGGAGAAAATAACATGTATTCAATTTCTGGTCGCGACAAATATCTAAAAGTTGTAAAAGTTGAAATAATTTTTCTGGAAGTTGGTGTTTGATATGGGAATGTTTGAAGGCGATGATTGAGCGAAGACGCCACAAAACTTCCGTCAAATAAACATGCTTACTTTAAGAGACTCGTATGAAATAGCATAGTAAGATTGAAACAATACTGCGCTAAGAGATGGCGGTAGGCCTTCCTTCAGGTCCCCACCCCACGGATTACATTCAAATACGAAGTTTTTTTATATCAAACATATCATTATACCTGATGTGAGCTCGATGCCTGGATATAGTGTGTGTGGGTGTGTGTGTGTGTGTGTGTGCTTCGTGTGAGTTTCCTCACCTAACTCGCTTACGCCGAAGTTTGCGAATAGATTTTTAATTCTCATTGCATTGAGGCTGTCTGTCAAAATTTTACTCTCACGCGATGGTAACGTTTTTACGATTGAGAACTCGCACAAAGCCTTCAGCCATAAATGTTCATCAAAAACAAATACTTAAAGGTTGTATGTAGCTTTTGTGTTTCTGTAAGGGATACGGCATTAGCCTTGAATTTGATTAACGGTACTTGCACTTTAGCTATGTAAGTTTAATGGCGAGGGGCCGAAATAACGCGAAGGGAACATGAACCCAAAATTTCTCCAAAAAAATCTCCTAACTGAGTGATGCCGATGGGAATCGGTATGTATGCACCTTTTGCCACTCGTAGGTATACTTACTTAGTATTGGCTTACTACCTTTCTTCATTATTATATAAGAAAAGATTAAGTTTAAAAATCACATAAATCTAAAAATAGTATTATAAAATGAAAAAAATATAAATCCTGAATAAGATCTAGCTTATTTGTTAAATACTAACTTTGTGCTTAGAGAAATACTATGTATGTTATAGGTATTAGGTATCGACTTAAGATGTATAGGAACGATATAGGTATGCGACAGAAGATGATAGAGCAACGTCGTTATCATTATATAGCACTTTTTTATGAACGACGGGGAGACTCTTAGCCTTCATCATACCTGATGTTAAGTATTGTTAAGGCTGAAGATGGAAGCCAGCCTCTCCCGGAATCCCGAGGAACTGGCTACCTTATCTCTAACTGCCGGAACACAACAATGCTGAAAACATTGTTGTTACGGCGTCAGACTTAGATAAGATAGTGGTAGCTAGCCAGGCGGACTAACAACAAGTCCTACCACCAACCAAAACGAATACAATATGTACCCCCGCAGGGATTCGAAACCCGGGACCCCTGGATCTGATACCAGTGGTTGTACCACTAGACCACAGAGGCGGTTAAAGCGGCACTTTACTAATGTTAGCCATCAATTATTCAATAGCAACTTCTATTTGTAAGTGAGCTTACCACAAATAATCTTCAAAACCACATGTCATGTAATAATGCTATACATCAAACCAGTTTTGTAATTCCACAAATACCACTTTGTAGCACTCAATTGTAGCAGAATTTCTTTTTTTTTCATGACATAGTCGGGATGTCGGGCCAATGACATAGCGTCATTGACACAGTTTTAGAATACAGTTCAATTTCAGACGATCTATTGCAATTCCAATTTATTAGGTATGTTTTTTCAGAAAATAAGATGGTTACAACTTTGTTAAGCTATTACTTCAGCTACTATTTCAGTAACAGTTTGTACCATTGCTTTTTAATATTTACCAATAATTAAGGAACTTAAAATGTTTTTCCTAATGATTAAACGAAATTTAATTAACAGCGATGATACAGACTGTTTACTACACCAAAGAGATGATAATGATATTTATGAAAAAAAAAACGTGATTAAGTAAAAGGAATGTCAAGTCATTTCCAAGCGTCGAGTGCACGCGGTGCGAGCTGCGTGCGCGCCGATGCGCGGACTTTCTCTCCCCACTAACGGCAGCCATTTTGCAGCGGGGCGGCGCGGCTCAGCGGTGTCAGAAGACGAAAGACCTCGCGGGCCAAACCTCGTGAACAAGCAGCCGGCATTGCCGTTCGTGCCGCCCGCGTTTCCTCACAACGCGCCTGACCGCTTGATCAAGCCCTCGGAGTACCTGAAAACCATCACGGCGCCGTGCAAGCGGGACGACAGCGCGGCGGAGGCCCGCCCTCCGCCGCCGCCGCCGGTCCCGAGCGACACCGTGCCTCCGCCGCCGCCGCAGCCGCCGGCGATGACGGCCGCCCAACCCTTAGCAGCTATAAGTAGCGCGGAGCTCTCTGCTGTCAGACTCCGCACGCCAGCAACAAAAACGATGTCAGCGCCCCCTCCCGCCCGATCAGTCAGTCTTCAGTGCCTCCCCAGCGCAACGGACTACAGAAGCGCGAAAACGGACCTCATAGAAGAACTGAAGATGTCGAAGGATATCACCGGGATAAAGAAGATGAAGGTGGAGAGAGCGAGGCGGGAGAGCCTCCAGGACAAAGAGACGTTTACGGAATTCACGAAAAGATTCACAGCGGAGAACTTTGTTGATCAGGTCAGTGGCTCTTTCTTTTATTTATTGGTACTTTCAGTGACTTATATCAAACATAGTTATATACTTAATGTCACGTCACATCAATACCAGACAGTTATTATATTCGTATGTTTAGTGAAACATTTTTTGTCTTTACGGATGTCCAAAATATCTTCTCCATTCAAAGATTGTCAAGTTAAATAGCTATTATAAAAGAAAAAGTGCAGATTTCAGTGGGGTAACAACAATAGTGGGCACTTTAGATGCATTATGAATAATGCATTTGAATGTTAATTAGCGCTCGTAAATCTAGATCATTCTGTTTCGGAATCTGATTTAAAAGTTCGTTTATTACTTGACAACAATACAAAACAAAAGGCTATACGAATGCAATAATTGCATCTTATAGGTATATTATATATATTTTTGTTTGTTTATTAATAGTTAACTACCAAGACAGACTTTCTAGCAGGACCAATAAACAATATAAACTTCACACTTTTAAACAATAACTTTCTATTTATACAAAATATACCATCAATCACGACCTTCGTGGTAGAGTGGTACCACCGGTTTCAAGGTGACGTAAGTACTCGGAGGTCCCGGGTTCGAATCCCTGTAGGGGCAAATGTTTGTATCATGAATACGAACATTTTACCTGAGTCATGGACGTTTATATGTATTTCTACACATACATACTTATATATGTATAATTATATGTATTTATATCCGTTACCTTAGTATCCCATAACTCAAGCCTTACAGTGCTTACTTTAGGGCTAGGTTAATTTGTGTTTTAAAAAAACCATCATCAATGTAATGAGACAATAAGTAACGTCTTGCCTCGTTCTTCTCCAAGGACACAATTCACGATAATTAAGAAAGAGAGAAAGAAAGAAAAATCGTTTATTCAGTTTGCTGAAACGGCCTCATCTTAGCTAATGCCACTTAGACTGCGACGCTGGTTTTCAGAAGCAGCCGTTTAGGTAGATGACACAAGTTTTCTAAAAGTACTAACATTTAACATTTAAGATATGCCTACATTAAACATTAAAAAGATCTGAAACTACACAGTTCTCACACCAAAAGTAAACAAACATAACATATAATAAATAATAAAAAACTCCTAACAATAATTAGAAAAAAACTTTTTTTTATTATGGTTTAGACAAATATGACACACAACCTTGGCTGTACTGCCACTGCCGCGTTGTACATTAAAAAAATACGCTTTTATTGTACGTTTGAAGTGAAAGGTCTTGATTTTAAAGTGTTAGAAATTGGGGATGAAAGTTCCTATGGAAAACTGGAACAAAGTACGGCCGAATAAAAAACGGGGTTGGACGCTAGTATTTTATAATAATTGCAAAATCTATGTGAAAAACATTAAGAATGAAATGGGCACGTGGGATTGTTTGTAATAGACTTCTTCGTTATGTTATAGTGAATCATATTAAGATCTAATTATTTGATTGTAATTGGATTGCGAACTTCAATGCGAATCCTAAATTTCGAATCAGAAAAAAATACGTAGGTTAGTATGAACTAATACAATCGATCATCATGTTTGTTTGATGACATTTTTTTACGTAAGTATTGTGGTTTTTTTTCAATGCTATAACATAATCAGCCATTTCTAATGTTCCCCCCTACTGCGCCACTGGTCTTCATAATTCACCACGTGGCTTTTGCTGGCAGGGGTTAAAATGTGACGGTTATCCATTCCATGTTGTTGTTTCTGTTAAAGCTGATAAGTTTCTTGCGGCCGTTCTTCTTATCAGTTAAAAGATGACCTGAATGGCTGGCAGGGAAAAAAAATGTTGGACTATTCGAAAGTACTTATCTATAAGTCTATTTGAATAAAAATCTTTGACTTTGACTTGACTTTGACATGACCGACCATAACAAAAGTTGTTTAACCAAGATAGTCCTACACAGATAAAGCTTCTTCGTTTATATATGTCGAATAGTTAGTTATCTTTCTTTTGTGACGAAGTCTTGGAAGAAATTTGGCTTTGGAAAAGTCATTGAAAATTACATTACCTACATAGAAACACATTATAGTTACATATAAGTATGAATTAATCTAATGCTGAAATTATTGAAAAAGTAACTTCTTAATCAATCAAAAACTGGCAAACCTGTTAGTGGTCCTGAGTTTGCTACGATCGTATAAGTAGTACCCACCTATTATTGCTGATTTTGATTCCAATATATTTTTGCGACGATTCCAATATATTTTTGCGACGATTCCAATATATTTTTGCGACGAAAATTACTGTGGGGATTTGCTTATTCTGTTTCAAAATTAATCACAAAAAGTGAAAAAATTACTGGATGTCTGTTACTACATCATTACTCATTTCATTAGACTCGTTACATGGTTTATATTATTATAGATGTTGCTACTTTTGCTTCTAATAATTTTGACTTGACTCTGTCCTAATTTTATGAATGGTAAAGTTTGTAAATTTGGTTTTATGTGTGTTATCTACAATGGATGGAATTTTGGATAGGTACATACCATGGCCCGGCATAGGACATAGAATATCTACCTATTTCCTCTATATTCCGAAGTTCCCACGGGATAACCCTGTGAGTAAAACCGCGAGCGCAGTCTACATATTATACATTTTTTTTATGAGCGACGGGGAACATCATACCTGATGTTAAATATTGATAAGGCTGAAGATGGAAGCGAGCCTCTCCCGGAATCCTCAATCACTGAGGAACTAGCTATCTAATCTTTAACTGCCGGAACACAACAATGCTGAAAACATTGCTGTTATGGTGTCAGACTTAGATAAGATGGTGGTAGCCACCACCAACTTACAACAATACTACCGACCAAGATCAACGTTCCAATATTTATTTCGTTCTATGAACACTCAAAAATAATAATCGATTTTGATAATGTTTTGCATAAAGTATCTTTATTACTAAACACTCATCACATCATCACATCAAACGAACGCGTAACCAACCAAACCAAATACAATATGTACCCCCGCTGGGAATCGAACCCGGGACCCCTGGGTCTGATACCGGTGGCTGTACCACTAGACCACAGAGGCGGTTAGTAATTATATTATTTCTACAATAAATAACATTACCTATGCTATAATATGGCAACTTATTTAGTTCAATATAAAGTCATTCAAACTATTTCAGTTTTAAGCTCGATTGCAGTGTGACGCCCACGTTAATGAGAAGAGATCGCATGACACGTGACGCTTACGTCGTCAGGGCTGCCACCAACTAATTATCTAGTTACTAACTTATCACACGAGCAAATTCTAAAACGAAAAAATCTTTTATTCGTTATTGACTGCAGTCGGAATAAGATAATTATTGCAAATCAAATCCAGATGTCTGTCTGTTTTAGTGCTAAAATATGCATATGTCCAGAAGTGTCCAACTTTCTGTTATGATTTATGATAAGTAGTGTAAATTAATGTTATTAAACAAGAATTGATTGTATAGTTAACGAAAGAAAAGAAGAATATCAGTTTTAATACTCATTAATAAATTAATGAAGTAAATAATACGTTTCTGTTTAAAGTTTGATTTTGGGAAATTCTTCTCATACTTCTATTTATAAAAAGAAATAATGCTTTATGTTTGACGCACAAAAATAATTTAAGGAAATACCTACCATTATTATAAAATGGTACCGTAAACGGTATTTAAACAATTATTAAAATATTTATGAAATACAGGCGTATCCATTATACGGTTTATCGTATAAAAACAACTATACGTATAACTTTGAATTAATTTTAAATTAGACTAGAAGTTATAATAGATTGTGCAACAGGGACATAGTTTTATTTATTAGGTATAAAGTTCATAAGTCAATGTCTCTCCATTTCTCAGCGTATGATTGATTCAATAGTTGAGTAGCATTGCATAACACTATTATCAAACGACTTATTTTATTGACAGGAAATATTGATATTATTCAATACATATTTGATAACGTAATGAATTGAAAGTAGAAAGTTAAAATATAGGAAACTATAGGTAAGTAGTACGAGTATAAATAACATTTTTGAAGAGTAAATATTGTGTTAATATAGGTACCTAGTTATTAAATCTGTCTGTTTCAAGACAATTTTGTTTATTATTTTATGTCAAGTTTCTCAAAATACGTGACTAAAAATAATTAGAGTTAAATAAACTTAAGAGTCATTAGTGATTTTCATTAAGTAAGTAGTAATTTATTTTGTGCAAGTAGTGTTTTGTCAGTATGCATTATTTAACAGTTCATTAAATATTTTTATTTAAATTATTTTATATTTGGTTACCAATTATTTCATAAATTTTCCAATTTATTTGTTACAAAAAGACCTGCGCATGTAAATTTTCACATGTTTAATTTTGTAAATTATTATTGAAAATACGATGAATAAAAAAAAATAAAAAAAGTTTAGCTTAGCTTAGGTTATTAATAAACTGGAGGAGCTCGGTGGCGCAGTGGTTCGCGCGCTCGGTCTGTAATTGTGGAGGTTAAGTAACTTTCGCAATGGTAGGTCACGGGATGAGTGACCAAACTTTAACCTCGAGCTCCTCCGTGCTTCGGAAGGCACGTTAAGCCGTTGGTCCCGTCTGTATTTGCAGTGGTCAAAACCCACCCATCCGCATTACGCCCGCGTGGTGGGTCATGTCCCTTCTCTTAAGCATCCATAAGGAAAGCCAGTGCCCTAGTAGTGGGGACATTAAACATGGCTGATAACGACGCCGATATTAATAAACGCACTAAGTATTTGTGACAACCCTAGGACAGCAACATCCGGGCATTGGCACACTGTTCCACTTGCACCCTCGACTAACCCCCACTTTACTTGGCAAAACGCAACCGGTGTGACTTGCGTTTTGTTCGTCGACGCTTTGATGGTACATTTAAATATTAAAAAAAAATCAGCATTTTTAGAAATAGAAATAGAAAAAAAAATATTTTGACATCACACAAAGGTACACATTAACACAAACATATTACATAGAAGTATGAAAAAGTACCAATTAAACAAAAAGAAAGAAAACAAACAAAATAACAATCAAAGAGAAACGCGTACAGTCGTGTGATGACAAAACTGTGCTCAACTCAGTATTAGCAGCAAGCATCAGATAGCTTGCTGCACTGGTATTCTGCTGAGCACAGAATTGACATCAGAAACGAACAGAGAGAACAATAACAAACGAAAGAAAAAGAAAGTAAGAAATAAAAATAAAAACGTAAAACATTAAAACACGTAAAATGCTATGTGTGTTAGGGCCCCAATACATGCCATGTAATCCGCTCCGTGTGTTGTGCGTGTGTCATGAGACACGTCATTTATTGACATGTCAATTGTCATCATTTATTATGTACACATTTCGGCTTTCGCCATGTTTGATAGAGAGAAAAAAAATCACTAAGAAACGTGGTCATGACGTGGCAATCGTGGCATGAGGTGGCTTGGCATGCATGGCAAGCCAAACATATTATTGTGGACACCAATTTACATAAAATTATCCTATAACTTGTAATACAGTGAGATAGGTACGCTTTGTGTCACAAGTTCGACACGTTCTTACTACAAGTTAGTGAAACATGTAGTGAACAAAGATATTTTAGACTTTTAGATCTTGAAGTCTAGTTTTTTCTTAGTTTGTACTATGAAAAAATCTTTTTCACCTTACACGCTCTGAAAAGGAGCTTTTGTCAATCAGTTTAGGCGTAGAAAATAGCTTTTTGCGGCCTAGCGCGGCAAAGTACTTTTTTAATTTAATACTTATAAATATGTCATAATAATCATAATGCGTTCCGAATCGCACTATTGACTTTTTTGTTATATTTGATTCTTATTTGAAATAGCTTTAAAGTAATTATAATACTCCGTTTTTATTTAATTATATTGTTTTAGTTCATTGAATCATAAAAACAATAACAATAAGATTAAACTATTTGTTATAAGAATTTTATATTAGGCTGGGTGAGATTTCACAACCTATAGTTGGATTTCGGACCGTGACATAAATCTTTATTTTAAAATTGTCTTTGTCTTGTACCTCATGTCAGTATCAACATTTACAGAATCGTTTTTATTCTTATTGGTAAGTAAAAATATATTCCTACTTTAAATAACTTTGAATTAACTATAATACGCCCTTTTTTATTATTTTAGATTTTACATATCATTAAAACAACGAGAATAAGGTATATTTAGATTAAACTTTATGTTTAGAGAATTTTTTACCGGAAGTTGACCGCGGAAATAACCATAAAATGTTCCTCGCTGTTGTGAGGTGAAAAATTGTGTGTTGCGCTCGGCAGAAAAGTTTTTAGCGTCTTGTACCTTTGAAATCCTCGCTTCGCTCAGGATTCAATTAAGGTAACTCGCCGCTAAATAACCAACTTTCCAGCCTTGCATAACAAATAACTATTAGAAGTCGTGGGCACAGAACACACACAACACAAGTCACGAGTTTGATCCCTACCCTCGACAAAAACGTATGTGCTAAAAGTGTCCTGGTGTGGTGTATAATATCTATACTAGCCAAAAGGGCGATTGTCTATGTAGCTATATAATCATCTCTTAAATTTAATGTTTTTCATGTCCAGGCAGTTTTGCTTACCATACACCGTAAATTTTAGTAGATACCTACGATAATAGCATAGATGTCCGGAAATGCACCCGGAAATTTATACAGGGTGGATAAAAAAGATGGTAGCTGGACACTGGTACAGGTAAGAGACTTAGCAAAAATCTTTGAATGGAGGTTAACTTATTTTTGAAAATGAAGGAATGATTCCTTTGAGTAAAATTTGCTTACATCAATATTTAGGGTACTTTCCCTCAAGCTACCGTGTTTTTTCATCCTGTATATCTAGCTATCTATATCGACTCTAAACAATTTTCCCCAGTAAACAAAAAAAAATCCATACCAAAATTGCTCTGCTAATGTTCACTTTGTATGAAAACTTCAAAATTATATGAGTTGAAAATTGTTCAGTCGCTGTCCGAGGAATAGATTTACGGGACTACAACCACAAAAAATTCACAGTGTGTATATTGTCAAACATATAAATATACAAATCCAAGGTGATTAGATTAGATCGAGGAAGCTTAATATTTTATTTCGATTAATTTTACGCAAGTCTCGAGAGCTAGCTAGTTAGCAACTGATCATTAATTATGTAGAGTAATTGGTTCTCACCTTGGCAGACGCCGTAATAAGATCTCAATTAATGGAAGACGAAAGTTACGTTACGTAGGTAGTAAAGCTGCGTTTTATCTACGAAAGTTTCATATAAGTTAGTAATCTTTTATTATTGTAGGCAATATAAAAATGTAACAAATATCAGAATCAGAATAATAAAACCGTAAAATATCAATAAATAGAAATAGAAGAATGAACAAGAGCCGTCTTTTCTTACATCTAGGTTACCTAATTAAAATAAATAATTCCAATACGGACACAAAAATTATTATAATTATAAAAAATGTAACAAATATCAGAATCAGAATAATAAAACCGTAAAATATCAATAAATAGAAATTGAAGAATGAACAAGAGCTGTCTTTTCTTACATTAAGTAATCTTTTATTATTGTAGGCAATATAAAAATGTAACAAATGTCAGAATCAGAATAATAAAACCGTAAAATATCAATAAATAGAAATAGAAGAATGAACAAGAGCCGTCTTTTCTTACATCTAGGTTACCTAATTAAAATAAATAATTCCAATACGGACACAAAAATTATTATAACATTAATGATGATAAAAATCACCGAGACTGAAATTGGTCCCCTTTGGCAGAAGCTGTAATACAATCTCAATTTTTGGACCACGAAAGTGACGTAAGTAGTAAAGCTACACATTTTATGTTTCATCTTATGTTTTGCCGCGCACTATTCATTGAAATAAAACAACTTTTACGGATATCAAACGCGCTATATTTGGTCAGAGTCATCCCGTGACCACGGCAGCTGAACAGGTGCCGAAACGTCGGGGAAATCAAAAATCCTAAAAACCTAAAAACACGGACAATTACAACTTAGTTCGTGAAATAAAGCGCGTTTGATATCCGTAAAAGTTGTTTTATTTTATGAAAGTTTCATTAAGTTTCGTTTAGGTATTATAGTATTTTTTTTGTGAACGACTTAGCCTTCATCATATCTGCAGCCCGACCGCCTAACGGTATAGTTTGTGCTATCGCTATAGCTATCAATTTTTCAAACCCCCTACAAGGGCTCTCACTGACGCTATCATTTTCATACTAAAAATGCCATAGTGAATCCAATATATAGGAATTAGACAAAAACCGTGTTGTTGAAGGGTTTTGTGAGAGTTTGAAGACTGACAGCTTTAGTGATAGCACAAGCTATACCATTAGGCGGTCAGGGTGCTGGTGTTAAGTATTGATAAGGCTGAAATGGAAGCGAGCCTCTCCCGGAATCCTCAATCATTGAGGAACTGGCTATCTTATCTCTAACTGCCGGAACACAACAATGCTGAAAACATTGTTGTTATGGCGTCAGACTTAGATAAGACGGTGGTAGGTGGTATGGTAGGTAATATAAAAGGCTAATAAGCATTAAGACCGTAAAATATTAGTAAACTAGTGGCAGCCCGTGGTTTCATCCGCGTGGTTCCCGTTACCATAGGTATATCAGGATAAAAGGTATCCTTTGTTTTAATGAAGGCTATCTAAAACTAAAATCTAAACGACTATCTATTATCTGCGTGTCAAAGATCCAATGCCGTTCATAAGTTTTTGTGAATTTTCGCTACAAACATACCTACAAAAAAACATTTTATAAAAAAAAAAACAAACCGACTACAAAAAGTAAAAAATAAAACTTTTGGAGTCGGTGCCAGCCAAAGCATTCTACATTGCACTTCTATTAACTATTTTTTTTTTTGGCCTTAGCTAACTAGCACCGACTCCAAAAGTTTATTTTTTACTTTTTGAAGTCGGTTTGATTTTTTTTATAAAATGTTTTTATTTCAGATTTTTTTGATACATTATGTGCCGTTACTTACACTAAAAATCAGCCCATACACAACAATGATGTCATCTAGGTATACGACTACTTGCCAAAAGGTGATTGATATTTTTCAGGATTATTAAAAACTACTAGCCAGATCTTCGTAAAAATTATATGGGACCACACATTAACCATTTTCTTCTAGATAAATAAGAATTATAAAAATCTGTTACCAATTGGCGAAGTTATGGACGAACATACATAAAAAAAAATAAAAAATACAGTCGACTTGAGAACCTCCTCCTTTTTTGAAGTCGGTTAAAAATACAAATTGTTCCTCTGTAGGTAGGTATAAAAAAAGATCACAGGGGAGAGTACGCAGCGTAAATCTTTATCACCACTTCACCACATAAAATAATCATTTACGCGTATCTACTAGGTATCGAAATTACTTACGATTTTAAAAAAAAAACCCTTTATATGATTTATTTCTTCGATTAATTTTTTATCACTTTTCATTAGAATTTCTTAATTCCGAATTTTAAAATGCTATTTTTAATCCCGTTCGAATCCCGTCAGGGCGATATGGGACAATACAAACTCATTACTCCTTAGGACATAAAAATAATTTAATGATTCCAACTGCACGTACTAATATATGCTCATCAAGTACTTAGATAATATGTCTGTCAAAATTCACAACAAACTTCCAGAGAACTTGAGATATGAAAATAATGATAAAAATAAGTTCAAACAATTAGGTACTTATTAGTTCCAAAATGTTACTACAGTATACAAGAATACTTTTCCGATAAAATAAAAGAAAATTAAATTAAATAGGTAGTATTAACTTTTTGTTAATGGCCTAAAATCTATTTATGATTGGAATAGTCCTCTCTCCTTTTTTTTTTTACAAATTGCGATACCCGACATTATTTGTACTTTTTAACATAACATCTTTATAACATTATGGATGCAATAAATATATCGAGTATTGAGTACCTATTCAAGTTGCTTTTTTCATATATTTTCTTGTTTAATATTAATCACGTCTAATTTGCGTTTTCGGAAAATATCCCTTCGTATACATCGTCTATGCTTTTTCCTTCCGTTTTACATTCGATTTTATTCACTTTTCACTTGTATTTTCTTAAGTTTTTTGCTATTTTTATATGAATTTAAATGTCAAAATAATGTAATTGTTTTGATTGTTGACACTTGACATTTTTATACTTATTGCTAATTTGTATGACAAAACGGTACTACCACTTTTTTAGAAGCTACTATTATAACTATATTTTAGGTTTGAATATTCTACTCATATTATATGTACAATTCTAATATTATTATTCCATTATTCTACAATATATATATTCTACTTTAGAGCATTAGAGCTTAAGGTATAAATACGGCCACAGGGCAGAAATTTGTTCAGTTTATCTTCAGTCTTCTACAAATTTACTACAAGTCTTCTACAAGTTCATCTTCAGTCTTTTACGTATTAGAGACTTACGAGTTTACAACAATCTTCTACCAGTCTGCAACCTTCTACTAGTCTACATTCTCAGCAAATTGTCAGCAACGCTTATAACGCAAGAACGAAAAATCGGCAAGTAGTAAGTCTTTTAACATAATATTGGTAGAACCCTGTGCACTAACTCCCTGCCTCGATAATTTTTTTTTAATTTTTTTTATGAACAACGGTGAGACTCTTAGCCTTCATCATACCTGATGTTAAGTATTGATAAGGCTGAAGATGGAAGCGAGCCTCCCCCGGGATCCTCAATCAATGAGGAACTAACTGCCGGAACACAACAATGTTGAAAACATTGTTGTTATGGCGTCAGGCTTAGATAAGATGGTGGTAGCTAGCCAGGCGGACTTACAATAAGTCCTACCACCAACCAAACTGAATACAATATGTACCCCCGCTGGGAATCGAACCCGGGACCCCTGGGTCTGATACCGGTGGTTGTACCACTAGACCACAGAGGCGGTTAAAATTTTACATGATTTATCCCTTTCTTATGTTTATAAATCTTGTTAATATCAATTAGTATTTCCATTCATCTCCCTTTAATTTCTAAATTTAATTGCCGTACCTTCCGTACCGCGACAAGTACCAAAAATGGGTCCTCATGACTTACGGCGGTAGCGAGAGGGTAAGTAGTGAAGGGTTTAGCTAGCTGGTAGTAGGTACCTCCTTCCGGGCTTCATTGAGCCTTTTAGGCCGAATGGGGGGCAGAGAGGCGTCAGGTGAGCCCAGCATTACCGTTTGGTATGCTTACGCATTCCCCTCACATAAAAACTTGAATTTCTCTCACACATAGGTACATAAAATTGTCAATTTACATAGATTTGTACAAAGAACTGCATTATGGACCGAAAAATGATAATGATGTTAAGATATCTGTGAGAGCACAGCCATCTTACGGTAGAGGGTTACGTTCGGTTCGTGTAGATTGACTGTTTGGCGGTCACCTTTCAGGCCCTGGATTATGAGACACAGAAGATTAGCCATTCCATTGTTCACTGGACACCGGTGTCCGGTTCGGGTTTGATAAATTAAAGAAAGAAAGAAAGAAACATTTATTTGACATTGTTCATCGCTACCCTGGGCATCGGCGCCGAGCCTGATTTTTACAAAGCCGAGCCTGATTTTGAACAAATTAATTTTGTAAGCAGTAAATAAATAAATAAAAAGCAGTAAAATATGTGATAAATATTAAACAAGAAAATCCCGTCCCGAATCCCGTCAGGGCGACATGAGACTAGTTGCTTTTTTCTAATATATTTTCTTGTTTAATATTTATCACATATTTTACTGCTTTTTATTTATTTATTTACTGCTTACAAAATTAATTTGTAACAACAACGTCTAGACGTCAGTACTACCTACTTATTGTATTGAGCAGTTGCAATACAGACTAATATTAAAATAATAAGCGCCTTGCTTGCTCTTATATCCTCTCCAATTTCTAAAAATCTAGACCAAGTAAGTTTTAATTAATCATAGTTTTAAATGGATGCAGTAAACTTAACTCACGACTATCTTGCAGGCAGTGAAAGCGTGAAAACTGCGCCGGCGCATTCACTCAAAATAAAATTTTTTTTTTCATTCAAAACTAACTTAATTGATATCATACATAAAGCCACTTTCGCTCAGAGATTCTTATTTGTTTAATAACAATGGCGATCGTCACAAATGCCAGTGGGAAAATGATCGATTTTGCATTTCGTGACGTCCAAGTTACGTATTAGCGGTACGTTATGAATAGATCCATTGTGGATTAAACTTTCGATTATTTAACTTGATAATTATTACCGATAGTAGAATTAGTTCTAAATGCAATCATTGAAACTGAAAGATATCTTTCTTTGAACAATAAAAACTTGTATTGCGTGTCAGATATTTCTTATATTTCATTGCAACATGAACGTGATAGCATAATGTACAATAAAAAATAAATGATTTTACTACTTAGGTACTAACATAGCTGGTTGATGTGACTATACGTCCAAAATAAACGAAGGTCAATTTCTTTAGATGTAGGTAGGTACCTACTATGCTACGACTAGGTATTTTCTTAGTTTTGTACTAACAACAGCCTAGCTTGGAAAACAATCTCTTTTTTTTTGTAAGCTTACAACAACTTAAGTTTACAAAAAAAATTATAAAATAGCTGACATCCTTCATTATCGAAAAATAAATCTACCTATTAAAAATACCGTACCCTATAAAAAAAATTCCAAACCGATTTCTCGCTAAGAAAATTGAATTCCACGTAATTATTGGGTGTAATCTTCCGGTAGTTACCTACGCCAATGTAGCGACCGACACAGTGTGGCCGGCTCATACAAAGAGCTGGACAAAATTATTTAACAATTATTTTTGCCTAAATATGTTTGTATAATCTTAACAAACATCTCTGATGCATTTAACCAGACATTTTTTGTGTCCATAAAAAAAAATCTTACTTAAAGAGATTATTTTACATCGCATGAACGATGTAAAATTAATGTTTGTTATCTTTAGCAGTTTGTTTGACCATTTTACAAATTGTGCTAAATGCAAAAACTGTTTACGGTTATATTTTTTTTCCTGACGATTGAACTACTTATAAAATCAGGCAGTTCACGCCTGCGCAGTTCCAGCGATTTTTACGAAAGAAGAAAATAATTAAAAACATTTGCAAAGTGTAGCATTTCTTTCTTGCCTTCTGTCATAATTGAAGATCTTAAGAATACATTAATATCATTTTCATAGTGGAGAAATGTGGAGAACCAAACCATAACCTTTAGATATATTAAAAATTTGTTGTATTTAAGAAGCTACTTTTTTTTTCTACTTTTTCCTATATAATTTTTAAGGTAACAATTACGTGATTAGAAATAGAAACAACCTCGTATCAATAATGACACTATTTTAGAAAAATCTTAATACAAAGTTAAGAAAATTGCGACATGTTTTTTTAATGTTAAAAATACATGTGATAAGTTGTCAAGGTTTAAATGTGTCAATTTCTTAAGTGAATTAGAAAATAACTATGGGTAATATCTTACCAAATGCAGAAAGTATCGTAGTTTTTTTCCTTTTTCGTCCAGTACTGGCCACACTGTGCGATGTACCGACCATTTAAGGTGTGTTCACACTGAAAGTCCATATTTACAGGATCGTTTTAACGAATCCGTTGCTACTGGAGGTAGTGTTCCCATATGGTGGCAACAGTATAATTTAGGACACCCGTCGATTTTCATACAAGCTAGTTTGAAGCCTTGGTTCTCCGCCAAGGATTGACCGAGCCGTGATCTGACCAGTGAGTGAATGGAGGAGTTCTAGCCAGATCGCTATACATATCCAACTGTTCTGATCAGCATTCTAAGTGAAGTAAGAATGTTCATCAGATCAGTTGGATGTATATAGCAAAAGCAATTTGGATCTCCTCTATTCACTTGTTAGATAGCCATCATCAGATCACGGCTCGGTCAAACCTTGTCGGAGTACCAAGACTTCAAATCTACCTCGTTTGTGTAAAAATCGACTAGTGGCTCAAATTATCCGGTCTCCCCTAATCTCTTCTCGAATAAAAAAGTATACGACAAAACAAAACAGACGGCTCTGTGAACGTGCCCTTAGCTCACCTGCCATAAGCATGTGTGTATCGCACTCGGCGCGCGCGCACTCGTCGGAGAAAACAATTTCACAAATACCGATTCTCAGAAATCAGTTATAAGCAACTCAATTATGCCGAGATTGCTGAATCAGCTAATTCAGTTAGTGTGTCAAATTTAGAATTGGCTAGTTATAAATTGGCTTAAATTAGAGATTTTTTTTGTTTGACTGTCGTAAGTCAAATATAATCGATTGTTTACTGTTCAAAATTCATTAAATATTTTAAAATTTACATATCCAATAACCTGTTTCTTTCTATTGTGATCGTAAGCTATCAATTAATCAAAATCTGACATAGATTTTTTTAAATAGTAGCTGTGTCCGGCATGCATTGTAATGCCATGTAAATCTATAGCTATTTACCTATAATCTATACTAATATTATAAAGAGGAAAGATTTTAATGTTTGTTTGCATTGAATAGGCTCCGAAACTACTGAACGGGTTTGGATGAAATTTGGTACACAGATAGTAGATAGCCTGGTTATGAACATAGGATTCTTTTTAAACAGGAACCACGCGGGTGAAATCGAGAGTGGTCGCTTGTATATTTACTTATAAATGTAGGTAGATTTTGGGCTCCCGACAAACCCCAGCGAGGGTCCTACCTAACCTCGCGGGTGTCCCTAGAATTGTCCAGAACACCCTACTAAAGTTTTGTAACATTTAAGCAGAGTTCATATAAAACGTTCTTTTTTATGAAGCACGGGGAGACTTCATCATACCTGAAGTTTAGTATTGATAAGGCTGAAGATGGAAGCGAGCCTCTCCCGGAATCCTCAATCACTGAGGAACTGGCTATCTTATCTCTAACTGCCGGAACACAACAATGCTGAAAACATTGTTGTTATGGCGTCAGACTTAGATAAGATGGTGGTAGCTAGCCAGGCGGGCTTACAACGAGTCCTTCCACCAACCAAACCGAATACAATATGTATCCTCGCTGGGAATCAAACCCGGGACCCTTGGGTCTGATACCGGTGGTTGTACCACTAGACCACAGAGGCGATTAAAAAACGTGGTATGAAACAGCTGATTATATTTATGGCGATTTCAAATCGGTTTAAGGTCTTGGGTAGACGTAAGATAACGTTGTAGATATACATAGGTAGGTCACCGAATTTCACGCGGACGAAGCGTTTATCAAAAATAAAATAAAATAAATATACCAACCGAATTGAGAACTTCCTCCTTTTTTTAAGTCGGATAAAGAGGGACTTTTTCAAGAAAAATATCAAAACCGATCGTCGACCGTTAAGAGTCACGGTCACCGGCGATCGCGTGTGATGTAACTAACTCGCGGTAACTTCTAAATCTAACGGTCGGCTGCACTAAAACTGCTTTTAATTGGAAACATTATTTATGAAAGCGATATAGAACGTTTTATATTTACACACCAGTGTAAATAAGCTCATAGATATTGTGCCATATACCTAGTACAAGGCTAACAACTGTTGTTTATATCTCGATAAACAGTACAATGTTGCAAAAGTGGATGTCTGTCGTTCTTTTACAGACTGTACTGTACTGAGTGTGCTCAGCAGGGCTATCGCGTAAAAAATATGGATATGGACATGGGCTTCATTTGACAGTAAAATGACCATATATGGTAATTTTATGAGCTTCAACTATCAAATGAAGCCCATATCCATACCCAGATTTTTTACGCGATAGCCCCCCAGGAGCTGCATGAGCACTTACCGCCATCTCCCTTCTTCCATCGGACATCCGGCAGCCGCACTGCGAGCTACCACTTGTTGGTTGATATCCCTAAATGTCGCACAAACCGCTACTCAACATCCTCTACATTGCGCACAGCAAAGGAGTAGAACTCCCTCCCTGCGTTTGTATTCCCGAGTACTTATAACCCTTCCATCTTCAAAGCAAAGATGAATAGGCACCTTCTGGGTTAGCTCGATTCATCGTGGATCCTGTCTTGGGCTTAATTGTCATAAAGAGTAAACCCATTATAAGTTAAAAGAAATGTATGTAGGTCCAGTTAACAGCGGTCAGGCTTAACAAAAATGTATTTCTGTAATCGATAGGTATTAAACAGAGCTCAAAATTGTTTGAAATGATTTGGCTTTTATCGCTTTAGAAAATCCGTGTTTAATTTATTTCCTCGCAAATATGTTATAAAACGTCGTATGACACACGTCGTCATCGTCGTCTCAGCCACATGACACCGACTGCTGGTTATAGGCCTCCCCCAAGGATCTCCACAACAATCGGTCCTGCGCAGTCCGCATCCAGCGGCTTCCCGCGACCTTCACCAGATCGTCAGTCCACCTTGTCGGGGGCTTACCCACGGAGCGTCAGCCTGTACGCGGTCGCCATTCCAGAACCTTTCCGCCCCAACGGAAATCGGTTCTTCTCGCTCGTGTCCCGCCCACTGCTACTTCAGCTGAGCAATCCTTCGAGCGATGTCAGTCACTTTAGTTCTCCTACGGATCTTCTCATTTCTGATTCGATCACGTAGGGAAACGCCGAGCATAGCCCTCTGCATTGCACGCTGGGTGACCTTGAGCTTTCTTATCAGACCCATAGTTAGCGACCACGTTTCACTACCGTAAGTCATCACTGGCAACACACACTGGTCATAGACTTTCGTCTTGAGACACTGCGGTAAGTTGGACGTGAAGATTTGACATACGTGCGCTTTAATAATTACAGCCTCTGCTTTCTTGTAGCCCTCGCCTAGTAAGAGGAGACGCATACATGTAAAGAGAGTAGAAATTTTGAATCATAGGAAACAATCTTTAATTTTTTGAGAAATATTAAACTACATTCACGGATTCCGAAAAAAAATGTACAGTCAGCAGGAAAATGGTCAGGTTTCACCAATATATATTTTTTATGCCAATCGATCCTGTTTCTCATGAGGATCAAAACACTCTAAGACACCAACTGAGGTATGAGTACTAGAAAAGTCAGAAATCCCGAAAAAGGCAAAAACACACACTTCCCGCGCTCGCGCCACACGCCGCGCCGTATCCGCTTCACCGACGAGTACCTTCGTTGACGGAACTTATTTTACGGTACGGTATTCATAACAAACAATTGCATCCATTTATTGTGAACTAGCGGCCGCCCGCAGATTCACCCGCGTGGTTCCCGATCCCGTGGGACTATCGGGATAAAAGGTAACCTTTGTGTTAGTCCACTACTTGAAGTCCCTACATACCAAATTTCATCCAAATCCGTTCAGTAGTTATCCGTTAGCAGAAAGAGACAAACAAACAATCTGACATAGTTTCACATTTATAATATTAGTAGGCAGTAGGATATCCAAGAATTGAGCCCGCGTGATGGGTCATGATGACCTATTTTCCTTGTCCATACGTGAGGAAGATCATCACATTAATTTATAACTTTTCTAGATATTTTATCACGTAATTCAGATGTATCAGCTCAACGTATCTAGATTCCGACATTTAATTTATGGTCCTTCGATCAAGCCGGATCTAACTAATTAAGTAGTATATTTATTTGATAATAACTGTCTAATTTACATGTTTGGTCTGACGTGACATTAATAATTTATTATTATGAGGAAAACATTATATTAGATCAAAATGTTTCTATAATTCATGAACATTAAGTCGCAATAAGCTAAAATGAATTTACAGTTTGATACAAAGATATTAAGAGTAATGGGATTTTGCAATCTAAACATTGTGATTAATTGAATCATACAATTTAAAGAAAGAAAGTTGTACATTTCTTGTTACTCAAAGTATACGGATATCTGTAATTGTGCTAATTTGAATCATTCAATTCAGATGGAGAAGCATAAATGTAGTCTAATGCGTTTATTTTAAAATTTTGCGTTTATTGTAAAAGTATTGGGTTTATGTATTGTGTATTTACAGTGATGAGAACAAAAACAAAACATATGAGGCTTTTGTACAGAATTTGAAATTTAGTTAACTGGAAAGACGACGTTTCACAGCGTTTTTCACACACACAGCTCACAGACCCCAAATATTTCGCATTACTCATAATGTCTTTGTTTCACTATGCTGTCGAACATCATCGATATGCATCGACGGTGTTAGACAATCGATGAACACGGGCGGCTGGTCGACGGTAGGGCTGTCCGCAGATCCCGGAGCGGGACGCGGCGGGCAACGTCATCCCGGCGTGGAAGCGCCAGATGCTGGCCAGGAGGGCCGCGGAGAAAGCCAGGAGAGACCTGGAGAGGGAGCTCGCGGGAGAGGCCGAGCGGAGAAGGGCGGCGGCAGTCCCAGCGTGGAAGAGGCAGCTATTACAGAGGAGGGAAGAAGCTGAGAACAGATTAAGGTTTGTCTTGATGGTTTTAACATGACTTATTTGAGCTGTCTCCGGACGTGAAAGCGCCAGATGTTGGCCAGGAGAGCCGCGGAGAGATCTGAAGAGGGAGTTCGCGGGAGAGGCGGAGAGGAGAAGGGCGGCAGCCGTCCCAGCGTGGAAGAGGCAGTTGTTACAGAGGAGGGAGGAAGCTGAGAACAGATTAGGTTGGTGGTTTTATTGCTTAACTTGTTTATTTGGTCTGTGGAAGCGCCAGATGTTGGCCAGGATAGCCGTGGAGAACGCCAGGAGAGACCTGGAGAGGGAGCTCGCGGGAGAGGCAAAGATAATCTTTTACACAGGAAGGAGGAAGCTGAGAACACATTGAGGGAGGCCTTGTTGGCCTTATTGCTTACTAATTTGGACTCATTGAGCAATACTTGCAGCAAATGTTGTGTAGTATATTCCGTTATTTTTTCTTCTTTAGATGAAAAAAACAGTCAATGCGTTGGTAATTCTGTCCTGACTTTAGTACGAGTTTGAAAAACTAAAATCGTTTTCGAAAGCAATCGCTTTGACTCTTTCATATCCATAGACTGCTTTACCGACATGAGTAGAGCATCCGATATTTGTCGAAAACGTTGACAGTAAATGTTAACTCGTACTAAGGGCTCATAAGCCTGGGGATAGGGTGGAACCATGGACATAAGTAAATTAACAACCAAAAAAATATGGGACAAACTTGAACAAATCAGATGTTATAAGGTTTCAATAATTTCAATCGGTTCAGCCGTCTTCCAGTAATCGGTGAACATAATTAAAAAAAAATACGCGACAAATTGATAACCTCCTTCTTTTTTGAAGTCGGCTTAAAATGAAAAACAAAGCTATAACAATTACACTGATAGAACCTGAGGTACAATGCATAGTAGAAAGCTAAATTTGTTCAGTTCAAGTTCAAAATCACGTTTTGTATTTGCAGACAATCCTTATACACCCCAAAAGTGGAAGAGACCAACGGCTCCAACGGAACCCACAACGGCGAGTGGCGGGCCTACCCCAGCGGCACCCAGCGCGCGGTCTCCATAGACAACATCTCGCTGTGCTACGACACCCCCTCGCACCCCGTGCGGGCCCCGTCGGAGGCCAAACTGACCTCGGATCACTGTAACGGTTGGTATCACTAGTAAGAAACCACATCCTTAACATTAAATGCATTTTGTAACGCCCTAACCTCTCAGGCCTCTCAGTTACGCAGTAACTATTTAATGATCTGTGCTCTCAGGCCAAGTTGAGAGACATAATTTGTTTTATTTGCTTTTTTTATGTATGTTAGTGGTGTTTACATAATTAACGACACTAGCCGATTTTCATATAATCGAGGTTACTTTGGTTCTCTACCAAGGATTGACCGAGTTGCGATCTGGTAATGGCCGTCCAGGGAGTAAATGGAGGAGATCCAGATTGCTATATATACCCAACTGATTTGATACTTTCTTAACCTTAGTTAAAGAAATAATAGATGTAAGTATGGAAATAAATAAACAAAAATTATGATTCAAATGAAATACCTGTTAATGTTCTAATAATTGTGATATAAACTATTTCTATATAAGTATCTATTACTTTTTTAAATAAAGCTTTCTAAAAAAACGCTACGGTCAACCGGGAAGTACCCCCACTGTACTGCCACTACTGCATAATATACTTCTTTGTTTAAATTCACCGTGTGATACCTACTCTATACGAAACGATACATGCCATCTGGACCAAATGAAAAATAAATTGAACTATTCATTCCACTCTTTCTACACAAGCGGTTAAACGCTTCAAGTTATTTTATTGAAAAAGGCATAACGAGTTCTTTAGGATACTTATATAAAAAAAACATGCTACCTCTTTTTATTAGAAGATCGATAGAAGATTGCTGCCTTACCCGGAAAATATTTAGATTACGTATGAGCCGTGAAAGATAAATCCGTGCACCTCATTAAAATTCGATCGGATCCGTATCGGATCGAATTTTAGCCGGTCCGATTTACGATTTCGTAGGGTAATCTGGTTTTCATTTAGGTGTTAATCTGTTTTAGTGAAAGTGAGAGGATAATATTATGATTTCGTTATTATAACATTTAAATTAGGTACTAGTTTATTATATAAAATAGTAATTTAAATAACTGCATCCAGCAATTTAATGTATTATTAAACAATCATGTCCGTGGTTTATCGTAACAAAAGTTACAGACAACTCAATTATATTATTTTTTGGATTTTAATTTTTTCATGCATGGCAGTCCAAGTATAAAATGCTTATTGTTAATTTGTTCGTGCTCATTTTTTAACATGTTCAAACTCTCAATGTAGAAACTGACCAGAAATTACGAATTTCTTAAGCAACAAAGCAATAAAAACATTTAGGAAGCATTTAATTTGTGTTTCCACCTATATTTTGGTATTTTTTACTATAACTAAAATCTGTTTACAGGACTCTCGATGTTAAATGGAAAACACGAAGACGACGCTGAAGATGAAAGCGCCAAAATTATACCATGGCGAGCGCAACTACGCAAGACAAACAGCAAGCTCAACTTACTCGAATAGTAGTTACTCTGTAAGCTCGGTTAGTGTTGCTAGGTTTTAAAAAATCTACTATTTTAGTAGTTTCCACGTACGATTTTGCAGCAACGCCATAACTGAAATGCATTGTATCAGTTGCTTAATTTGTTTAAAATTTAAAAGAAATTGTATAAGAAGACATTTGATTATTAGTGATTTCTTATATCATAAGTAGGTTATTACAAAACGTAGTTTTATGAAATGTATAATTTTTGAATTTCGATATTTTACGACAACTTGAGTTCTATGATACTGTAGAAATACTTGAATATTTTTTTGATACATTTCCATATGTAATCAATTAAAATATATTTTTATTTACTTATTTAAGCATTGTAGATACTTACGATAGATCAATGAAAGATTTATAACTTGGGAATCGTTAAAATCGTTATCTCAATGAAACGAAAGTCATTTAGAGATAATAAACTATATATTTTTAATACTTAAAACATACTCTTAAGCTTTTTCAACCAACATAACACATTATTGAATAGAATTTCGGAAAAAAAATCGACTCTTACGTATAAGGCCTTTGAGCCTTTTATTAAATAATTAAAATATATAGAGTATTTAAAAAAGTTTTTTTTGTAATTATCTAAGATGCAAGTGATACCAATGTTGCAATACTAGTAAGTAAGCATATAACAGTGGGCTTTTGCAATTTTGTACGTCCATTTGAAAAAAGTTTTATATTATATAAATAGATTTATGTGTGAGTTATACAGTACGACAATTTTATGTAATGTTGTTAATAAAATGCTGTTTTGCTTAAAACTTTGTTTTACTTACAATACATTTATGCCGAACTATTGAGCAAGCTTGCGTTATTTTAGGTAAATTGGCTAAACATTGCTCATCATCATCCTCCTAAAAAATAACTCCATTAAATAATGTTGTATTCACATCAAGAAAATTTTGAGCTTCTTGGATGCCTTTCGGGAAGTTATACTTAGCCAAAATATTATGAAAATAATGTCAAAACTGTTGTAAAAGATTTTCATAAAATGTCACACTTCGATATTGTTAACGTGGACATTCCAAGCCAACAATACACCTAAAAATTCCTCGTTTAAAATTATACTGTATTTCTGGGTCGTCATTGTTATATTTTTCAAGGTCCTAACCACGTTACTACTATCGAAATTATCCAATTACTTAAAGAATGTTAAACCTTAACATTGGCAGCATAAACTGAAGTCATAAAAGCCAATGTTTTAAGTACGCCACATATCGATGTGGGCAGGAAACGCCATAAAACATGATCGTAAAATGTGTTGAAAGCGGAGCAGTATCAAAATGGTACATTGTAAAATATTTTCTGCAAAAGGTTAGTGAGATCCATTATTGTAGATATTATTATATAAGTAAAAAATTGGAGCGTACCAATAGGGGTGATGTAAAATTACGTTCTAGCGTTCTTTATTAGTTTCTGTTATAAACACCTTTGCTATTTGAAAAAATCCGAATTTCTCAGGGCTGTCCATTTTGGACAATTTCAAACGCAATTGTTCTAAAAAATATGCAGGCTCACAGCAAGAAAATCATAATATAATCAATATATCAAAAGTATCATAAGTCTGAAGATTACATTATTTTGTTCACAGCTTTTTTGGTGATTGCCATTTTGGTAGCCAACATTCATACATACAAAGTAAAAGGTAATCTCCCAGACCTAGGCACTATAATTGATTTCTTTCAAAATATTCTAAGACATAGGAGCAGTACTACTTCCAATGACTCACCCACATTTCGAAGTGAAAAAGTTCCTAAAATAAAACAGTTCATTAATAACAAAATTGAGGAGCTGATGCCATTTTTGCAAGATGACGATGGAATGTCTATTGAAACGGACAATGACCTTAACAGTAATAATATAACATTAGACGGAGACGACGAGACTACTATTGTAGAATTTCTTCCTCCCGCTGGGGGAAACAAGTTCAGAAATGACGCAACAAAACAAAACGATTCGTTGAAGACAAACATTGAAGATTACAAGAAGATGAGAAAGAAAATAAAAAAGGCTTTAGAGTCGGAGCATGTTTCTGAGAAAACACAGGATATGGTGGCCAAGACGTTGGACAGTATGATAGCGGAACTTATAGAAAACAAGTGCTCATGGAAAGGTGCACCTAATGGTAAAGCGGAAGCGAGAAAAACCACATTGATAGCACGTAGGTGGAATAAGCAGTGGCTACAATTCAAGAAAAAATACATGAGAGCCGCGAGGTCAAATAACAACGATCAGTTACCTGCACTGAAGCTTTTTAAATTTTTCGAACAGTTCCACGAATTTTTATCTCATATTGTTGATGATACGGAGAAAATATCCGATCGATACAAAATAGTGTGTCAGTTTATAGAACGCAATGAGGGTGACGAAAAAATCTTGAGGAAAGGCATCAAAGCTGATTGTCGAAATTTCAAATTATGTTCAGGTGAAATGAGAAGTTTTTTGAAAGATGTGTATAAAGCAGTGAATAACACAGCAGTAAGTGCATTCAGAAACTACGCTTCCATGTACGTAAGAGATGTAAATACAGCCCAAAGCGAAGAAAAGGAATCTGTGGTTATGACTGTAAATGAAATTGGCGATATAGTGGAACACAAAATAGAAAATATTTTCCTTAATTTGACTGGGGAACTTAAGCTTGACAAGGATAAAGAAAAACAAAATAATGTTAAAATTTTAAAGCGGTACCTTAACAAAATGATAGGTCACTCTATTAATGACATTAAAAATAATTTAGGAGAATATCTGAGACCACTAGGCGAAAAATTGCAAGTTTTCATTACAAAAGATTTAAGTGTAAATGTTGATTTAGATCTTAATAATTTAAAAACAGATTTAAAGAGCAATCTTTGTGAAAGATTCTCAAATTGTAATGGTAAATATGACGGTAAATTGGACACGAGAAGAAAAAATGGTTTAATGCTGGGGGATTATAACAGAAATAGCGTGTATGTTAAAGTACAATTAAATCTCGATGATGAAATGAAAGATAAATTAATATCACGCCTTGGGCGGGAAAGCCATACCGATATGCCGAAAACTAATAAAAGTAAACATAAAAAGCATAAGAGTAAAAAATATAAGGAGCATAAAAACAAAGACAAGCTTCAGCATGAATCTAAGAAATACGCAATGACATTAATAGAGCCGGATTTTAGACGAAAATATTTTGATGCCAGTGTTTCTAGAACAACACATCAGATTTCTACCACTTCCAATGTTACCCAATTGAAAAATGTTTATTCATCGACTGCTTTGCCTCCTTCTACTTCAAATGCAGTGACAACCATGATAACCTTAGGTGCAAGCATTGTAACAGCTGAGATTGTTGTAAATAAAACACGCATTCGTTAAGTATATAAAATAACTTGGGTTTTTATTTACAAAATTAATTTACAATTTCACTTAGATTAAATTTTTATCTTCAGTAACTAAGACAGTCTTAAAAAATATATATGAAACCATGCCCTACCAACAATTTTTTAAATCAAAAACAAAGCAGTCTGTCTGTTATTTATTGCTAACTTCTTAACTGTCATTTCATACATAATGTTGAAAAATGTGGTCATCGATAAGAGTTGACGCACACCTAATAGTCAGCGTGCCAGCTACAGATTTTTATGACCAATATCCTCTCGGGTGATAACTTGTAAGATGGTTAAGAAAGTTTTAACATAAAGCTCCGTGAATGTCAGCTGCGGTTCGGTTGGTGTGTTAAAAAGCGGTATCCTCCCAAACACGTTGACATTATTTTTTTTGACATTTCCTCCTGCTTGAAAATTTGCCAATTATAGTTAATCCAATATAGTCGTAGAAAATACGTCAGCTGGTTACATGAACATGTAAAACGTGCTATTGATTGGTATCATCAAAGTACAGGTGTTAATAGGGTCTGTTATAAATATCAAATCCCTTTAAACAAACATGGTAAATTAAATGAAAGGAAAACCATGAAAGACGAGATAAAGCATTTTTTTAGATGTTTCATGTGACGTATTTTCCAACACTATATAGGCATTGGATTTTCTATAATTTGACTTTTCATCGGGAGGAATCGACATTTTTTTTTCAACGTCTTTGGGAGGCTACCGCTGCTAAACCCACCAACCGAACCGCAACTGACGATCACAGAGTTGTTATAACTGTCTTAACCACGAATTATGACCCGAGAGGAAATGAATGACTAATTTTGGGCCTTGGCACGCGGACTTTAATACATTGTTGAAAATTGACAACTAAGGGTAGAAAAAAATCCTCTCGGTCGTGGCTTAGATCGCAGCTCGACATCACCGCGATATGAAACAATGTATGCAAATAGACAAATACTTACAACGCGGGAACTTGTCATAGGATAGTAATCCTGTACGATTGTACATATTATAATATTTATTCGGCATAATATTGGGAATATTATGCCAAATGATTTCCATGTAGACCGCGGTCTACCGCAGTGAGGTGTGAGGTATTGTGCTTGTTTTTGCATACATTTGTTTTACATAGCGAAGACATCGAGAAGCCTAAGTTAACCGCGATCGCCAGGTGCAGCGCTAGGTATCTTTGACATGTTTGTACCCTTAGACAAGAGTTTTACTTTCTTATTTTAGTTTATTTGAGGTGACCATTAAGCTCATCAAATATCCACCAAATAATAAAAACTAATTTACATATTGTATACTATTGGAAAGTGTTGTACCCTACCAGTGGACCAGGCGATAGTGAGGCAAGCGCCCTCTGCGAAGTTCTGTTGGAAAGCCATTGTCGATGGCAGCTCCTCGTCGATGCCATTTATGAAGCAACTGCAAAGAAATTAAAATCATGTTACAACTGCCGTAAGTGCTTTTTCTGTTTTTGAAAAAAAAATAAACAGTTCTATGTCATGTCTTTTCGGAGCCAGTGCTCTAAGTAACTCTAAAAGTAGGTTATTTACTATGTCCCTCAGGAATAATTGACCGAGCGAGCAAAGCGTCTCAGTTTCGAGATTGGCCAAAAATGCTTTTGGCTGCTTCTGACAGCCTTTCTGGTTGTCTGGCTGTCTGTCTGTTCTCGCCTATAGGCCGCATTTTTCATCAGATTTTGATGATATTTGGCACACATGTTCCTTTATTAGGGGTCAAATAGGGGGGGAAAGGCGGAAGTTTGCTCTATCGTTATTTATCGACGGATTTCAATAAAATTTTAGAGGCACACTAAGGACATTCTACAGATGCTGTGAAAAAAAACCAAAACAGAGGGGAGGGGGGACTGGAGGGGAGAACGGAGGGGAAAGATTGCTGAAGCGTTATATACGGTCGCAATTTCAATCTTTGTACCTTTTCGGAAATTTCATTACGCAATCTTTTCCGCCTTAGCGAGACGGACTCGACCTCCAAGGACTAGGACCAAGGGAACGGGAGGGAACAAGGGATCACTAAAACTATCGATACAAAATTGGACTTTCTTCCGTTACTTTTGTTGCGCAAATTGCTTTATGTAGGTATTAAAATTTGCATTTAAATATAGCATATCCGCCCTAACTTTGCAAGCGCGGTCTACTGTTCTCACAGAACCACTAGAGTAGATATCTGGTGAAAGAATTTTCGAAATCAGATCAGTAGTTCTAGAGATCTAACTTACAAACACACAATCTTTACCTTTTTGTAATATTGTAATATTAGTCAACATACCACGGCGTAATCTTCAGCTGCATCATCAGCTGTGTAGTGCAGAACACAGCGATCAGGGGGGACTCCTCGAAGAGTATCGCCAAGTATCTGCCTGTGGGGTCCCAGCTCATGTCCAGAATGGGCCCACCAACTATGTCACCAGAATGCAGTTCCACTTTTGTCACATCTAAGATTGGTACAGCTTTACTGGTTTGGGCACCTGTGGAGAAAAGATCTACAGTTATTATTGACATTTAAATCAAGGCAGTAAAAAGATAAAACAGTCTAAAGTTACGTTTCATCTGAATTAGCTATATCTCTCAAGTGTATGAGCCTACTTTAAAAAGCACTACTTACCTCCTCTCATACCGTGGGTGTTCTTAAAGGCGACTAGGGGTGCACAGCCTTTAAGAGACGGGCAGCAGCGTCTCCTATAAAACTTGGTACTCTGCGATCACCAACCCAGGCGTGGCGATTATGGCCATTTTATTGCTGAAATATGCCTTGGTTTCCATATCTCACCGCTCATCAGGCCGGTGTTGGTGAGGGCGTACACCATCGGCTCGCCCTTGGCGGCGAACAGCAGCAGGTCCCCGGGCCCCCAGCAGGCCGCTACCACGCGGCAGCCTCGAGCACACCACCGCTCCGGCGTCCAACGTTTGGTGTCCCAAACCCTTAAACATTGTTTGGTTCGAACTTGGTAAACAGGCAAATCAAGAGAGAGATTATTTACAATATTCCAGTGCTGGACTAGAATGATATTTTGTTCTGGGTGGTGCCTAATTTAAATATTAACAAAATATATATAATACTCACTTCATGGTCTAATAAATATAAATGTATGTGCATATCTGCAAAGGTTTGGGTGTTGATAGCAAGGTCAAATGTTTAACTAACCAATTAGCATTTAAAACAACTGATAACATTTCTTGATTTCCTAAAATTTCAGTGAAACAAATGTTTAATTTTCATTCCATATAACGTTGTAGAAAACCGAATTCAGTGAATTTGTTTTCCTTACTTTCAGTTTTGTGCAAAATAGGAAAACTAAAGTTTTCTTGAATTGTTGGGTCTTAAATTCGCAAGTCGAGTATTCGTCTCATACATCGAAATACAAATGTTTACATCACTGTTAATGAGACTGTAATGTGAGTATGTTTGAATGAAAACAATTATTTTTCTGATGGGGAAGTGTATTAACAACCACCATATTTCCTTTGAGCAAGTGTGTCTCAATATTACATTCTTATTTTAAGTTTGAACAAACCTTACACATAAATAAATTCAGAAACTAAGTCCTTGATCAATGTTAACTATAAATAGTGAAGCTTTGATTTTATCATTGTATTTCAAATACTGTTTTTAATAGCTTTATAGAAACAAACATCTGAAACATAACATTCAATGTACCTGAATATGATAGAAGAAGTAGCAGCAAAGACTTTACTAGCATCTAAAGACCATCTTGCAAATATAACACCACCACCAGCGACTCTTCGGAGAGGTACAGCCGTTTCCATAGCAACATCCCACACCATCATTGATGTGTCTGCTCCACTGCAGCTTATCAAGAGATCACCATTTGGAGACCAGCTCACATCTGTTACTGGACTGTGACCAGATCTGGAATTTTAAAGTTATTACATATTATTATAGTTATTGAAGTACTAAGGTAAGAAGGTAACAGCAGAACCTGGGAATTAATTTATTGATCTACTTTGGGTTAATAATAATAAATAAATAAACTAGGTAATCATCTAGCCCCGCCCGTCCAACATACAGCCCCCGGGCCACGATGTGGCACACATAAGTCCTTTATCCGGCCCACGACAACATCAATAGCTAAGAGAGTGCTTACTCTTAGCTATTGGGCGTTTCTTTTAGCCCACTACGGTTACAAAAATACTTAACCTGGCCCTCCACTAAATTATGTTTGACACCCCTGAGTAATGAGTAAGCCCAAGGTAAGTTTCATAAAACTTGTGTTATGAATACTAGATAATGGACAAACAACAACACTCATACCATGTACATACCTAGGGTGAAATGGTTCCAACTAGGGAGACTGATCACCCGTCCGGCCTTGCTGGCGTCCCCTCTCCAAAAAATAATAAAATGTACATACCTAAATACTTGCTGTTTCTAAAAAACATGATAGTGTTACTGACTAGTTGTGAACTCAGCGTACTGTGTGGGTAATTTAAATAATTGATTGACACCATCACTGTGCTTAAGCAGGAATACTATTGAATTTTAAAGCTGGTCTTAGTGGTTATTTACCTTTTTAATACCACAGCATTGCTTGAAGATGGCTTAGTAAACAATGAATTAGGATCCACAGTCCACACAATAACTCCTTGTTCACATCCCACAGCTATTTCTGAAGCTGACAGCGGCCTCCAACACAGCGAAGACACGTGTCCCTGAGCTTTACACTTCAATGTCGACACAAACTGCGCCTCAGAACAATAAACTCTTACATTGTCATCAGCAGTAGCCACAGCTATCTTTGTTGTGTGAGGATGCCAAGCTAAACACTTCACTGGCACATTACCCCAGTTCCTCGTTCTTGAATAATTTGACACTATTTTAGGCCCTATGTCTTTCAAATGAGGTTGAAGGAAATATCTGAATGCAGTAAAAACATTTGCCACTTTTAAAACGTAAGACGCCGTAACTGCAACTAGTGGGATATCACGGTTCACTGCAGGGTCAGCGGCGACACTCAACGCTTCCAAAAACCCTTGTTTGTACCAAACACTTGTAATTTTCTTTAACAAGTTGTCTTCCACTTCAACATACATAGATATGTTTTCATCGGTGGTTCTGTGGTGGTGAATGTCTCGCGTAACATTAATAACAGGATGCTTTCTAGTCTGAAATCAGTAAATTGATCATTTAGCTGAAAGTTTGGGTGGATACTTTATCAATGTATAAAAGAGCAAAAAGTTAACCTCACCGTATTTGTAAATGTAGTTATGTTGCCATATCGAGCATTGCCGCAACAGTACACTTCATCAATTTTACAGAATGCTATGTCTTCTGGCTGTGGTAAGTCAGGAAAACCGTGAAAAGCCGACATTATTATAAATATAAATAAAATCCTTTTACCGGTAACAGAACGAAACAGAATTTTCAAATTCGATGTTGTTTGACAAATTTACGACATTGACATTTCACATGACGGCCAGCTGTCAAAATATATTTCATATAAGCAAATGAGTCACTGATCCCACAGCCAAAGTTACGTTAAAATAAAGACTTTATTTTTAAAATGTTCGTTGTATAAACAATCTGACATTATTTTAACCCTGAACTAACATCGTTAATTTTTATTACACAACTGACATCGTGGGGTAAAAATTTACCTCAAACCTAAAAATTTAAATATAAATACCTACGCAATTATTTTAAACACCTAATGTTTCTTGTTTTATTGAAGTAATGGTCTATCAAGTTGTACTTACTATAAAAACTGTAAGTAACTTACTTACGTTTTTATAGGTTATAATTCTATATTTAAAAAAAAATAACACTTTTATCTATTTGAATTCCTACCCTCACGAACGTTTTATAAAAAAATATAAAAGCCAACAACGCAGAAATTAGAATAGAAAACGGACCATATTGCTCGGAAACCCAAAAAATATATACTAGTAAAATTGTAAAAAAAACTATATAGGTACGTAATTAACGCCATGGGGTATAATAATAAACTTACACCGCTACATGCTCTATGACTTTTGAGTTTCAAACGGAGGAGGGATAAGAATACTTAAAAGGAGAAGCGACTTTCTTTGCCGGAAATTATTTCAGTTTTATTGCCGCTGGGGTAAAAAATTACCCCACGACGTTAAGGGAAAAATCTTATTTTTCATCGTTGGTCATCGGTCCGCGAAACAGAAGTGCGTGGCTCGTGGCCTGTGGTCCGTAGTAAGCGGTTTGTAGTCTGTGGCTTATGGTGCGTCATTTACGCGTTCCAATGTCGTGCGTGGTCCGAGGTCCGCTATCAGTATTTCGTGATCTGTAGCTCGTGGCCTGCAGCGCATGGTCCGTATTTAGGCTTTTTATATTACCTAAGTAGGTAGCTTACAAGTGAGATGTGCGAAACTAAGTTTGATTGGGCGTCATAAAATAATCATTATTCGCGTCCTCTCTAATGCTATGCGATAGATACTTCTTTCCGAATCAGCACAGATCACAAAGTGTAGATTCGGCCGTCTATGAAGTACTGCTGTCACCTGTGGGATGGTTTTACTAAGTATCAGCTAAACTTTCTGAATTCGATTGAAAATCGTGCCAGGAAACCATCGGAAACTCAGCATTGGCTACGGCGAGACTTCAGTGCCTCAGTCAACGCCGCAAAGTTGCATGTTTATCGGTCTTTTATAGGTTACACTTTGGAGAGTGTGCGAGAGAACTGGGCGATCTTGATCCTCAGCCTTTCCACCATTGGGGTACCAGATGCAGGTTAGCTTATCACTCGTACGTCGTTGACATTCCAATGGTCCGTACCAAGCGCTTTGCTGATACATTTCTTAGGTGAACCGATAAAGATTGGAATATGCTGCCTGCTCATTTGTTCCCCGATTCCTACCACCTTAGCCTCTTCAAGGCGAGAGTGAATAGGCATTACCTGGGCAAGCATGCAACACCTTAGACCACATACTGTTTACTAAGCACGATGGTGGTCAAATGCTCAAATAAAAATCAGTTATTATTTAAAAAAATCAGTAGTAATGACCAGTACTTACTTAAGCAAAGTTGAGCCTCAGATCTAGTGCAAACACCACCCACATGCATTTAATAGTAAGCATTCGGATTTACTGCTCAAGACCTGAGATTTATGTAAGCGTTCGTGCCTTTAACTGACAGGCTATTAATGGGTTGTTTTCCTTTTTTTCTAATTTTCCGCCTGCGATATCCGATATTTTCAGATTTCTGTATGTAAGGATTCTAGATAGGTTCTTACCTATATGTAACAAGCACACAAACAATATAAATAGGTACCTGCTGATTAGGTACGTAAATCGATAATTTATAGCACAGACAAAAATACTTTCTTAAATTCCCAGCTTCCTACTTCAAAAGTAGGTTAAAACACGAATCACTTCCCATTGCCAAACAGGTATTCTGTAGAATTAACTCTATGATTAACTTTTTGTTTGCCACCTCTGAGAAAATAAGTCATTTTCGGATTACGTGGTTAACAGACTCGCGAACAAAACTAGTAGGTAGGTAGGTACACTTTTATTTTGTTCACAGCGGGAGGTCTCCTGAGGGAATATAAGTGGAATTGTCTTTTGGCCTCTTGGACACTTTCTGACTCGCTGGAAATAAGAAGAGAATGTACTTAATTATTGCAATGTGGAACATTGTATGCAGAGAAAAAATTCTCGAAGTAGGTAAGGTACTTAGTCTACCACCCACTTTTCAACCCACTTTTCTTACATAGTTTTATTTTTCTTACATAATTTTCAATGGTGCAATCAGTCAAGTGCAATTTCTGGTCCGTATATTCGTATTTGTTTCACCTAAGAATTGCTGCTAGGGTTCCACATCAGGTGTATTTATATTTGTCATGATCATCATATCAGCCGCACGACACCAACTGGCTGCTAGATATAGCCCACCCTGAAGAACTCCACAACGATCAGTCCTGCGCTGCTCGCATCCAGCGGCTACCCGCAACCTTCACCAGATCATCGATCCACCTTGACGCGGGCCTACCCACGGAGCATCGCCCCAACAGCCATCGATTCTGATACCTAAACAGAAAGTGCTCATTCGCTGAAGAACCTTACCCAAGGCGCTTTACTCGTATCTCATATACTTAAGCTGGTGATTTTTATTCGTCAATTGAAAATATTTATCACGCTATAACAACTTATCTCAGGATGCTGTATTTGTATTTTTTATGTTTATATTTGCTGCTAGGGTGCCACATTAAGTATACCAGACCTTCGATATTTGTAGGTACGTCAACAGAAAATGCTCATTACGTTCAACAACTTTTCCTAAGTTGCTGTTTTCATATCTCTCATAGTTTCGCTGGACTGCTATGGTTCCACATCACGGAATTTCGGTCTTAATTTTTTTCTTTCTTTCAGAAGGTTCATAACTTCTCCTGACAATAATAAACACAACAAATAAAGAATTAGCGAAATTGTTCGATCCGTTCACGCTTGATGCGATGACCAAGGGAAATAGACATTAATTTTTAGGATTCCGTAGCCTAATGGTAAAAAACGGAACCCTTATAGATTCGTTGTCTGTCTGTCCGTCCGTATGTCACAGTGATCAGGTATGATGTTACTTTCTTGGATTACTGGTTTTAGTCTGTTTAGACTTTTTGTGGTCTATACGAACATCGTTTGGCAGTTTTCCTGGTTTTGCATTTATGCAGATTTGTGATATTTCCCAAGTTTCGGGTAGTAGTATATTCGAATGACTGCGTTAAATAACATTGTAAGAAAGACCGAGGCTTTTCTAAGTAACTGTTCAAGTACTTCACCAGTTATTAAATCGGAACCTGGTGCCTTCTTATTTCCTAAGAGCTGGATCATCCGTGCAAGTTCTTTCGGAGTTATCGGTTTAAGTGCTGGTCGCTTTTGATTACTTCGTCAATTTCCTTTTCGAATCCATCTATGCCTGATTGGTTAGGTGTAAATATTTAGCTAAATGATTTGCAAATAATTCCGCGCTCCTTTGCAAGGGGTCAGTAGGGGATTTAATTATGGATGGAACGTGGTTTTGGGGTCTTTTATACAATCTTTTTTATTAAGGAATCAAATTATTATCCTCTTTATTTGCATAGACTCGATATTTTATGATGAAACGTTGCGTTATTGGTTTCTTTAATGAAGTTCTCGTGAAATTTTGGTATATTCTGTTCGGACCGCATTTTGACCACACAATAAAGAGGTTTCTTATTGTGTGGTGAAACAATTAAACAACATTAGCCGCTGCGTGGTTTTATAATTAACTGTCACATTCGATTAAAAAGATTGAAAGAAAAACCGCGTTAATTGATTTTTGTATTACCGTCCCGACGAAGCAAAGGCTTTTGATTGCACCAGTGGAATTCAAGCTAGTTTAATTTACTATGATATTTTTAAGTAAGTTTTAACATTTCCTGTTTATTATTTACTATGAACTTTTAAATCAACAAAATCCTAACTAATCTTATAAATGCGTGTTTGTTTGTCCTTCCTTCACGAATTGACTTGATTTGTGGCAGTTAGTTGGAAGGACGGTGAGTAACATACGCTAATTTTTATCCCGATATTCCTAGGGGAATTTCTGTTCCCCTAGGAATATCGGTTACAGTACGGGTACACTATTAGGTAAGTAATAGGAAGGGATAAGTTTGCATCTTGGAAGAAGAAGGTGGTCGAAGTAAGTGTAGGCCAAAAGGCTAACTTATCATTTCACTTAAGTGTTTAAATAGGAAAATAAATAATTAGAAAGAAAGAGAATTCTCTAGGGAGTGAGATAACGCTACATAAATTTTTGCTTTAAGTACGTATTCGGAGTGTTAGCTCTCCTATACCTATAGTTTCATGGTAGGTACAAATTAATTAACGCTACCTAAGTATTTAGCTCTTAGGAAAGACTAAAATAATACGTACTACAGTCTAGGCAGGCCTTTTACAGAAATCAGATACAGATCAAATCAGAGTTTCGTCTTCGTTTACAGTGCCCCCGGGAATTGAAACCGGAACCTATTGGTCAGATACCGGTGGTGTTACCACTAGACCACAGAGGAGGTTAGCAAGAATATTGCCTTGCTCTCTTATTTTATGAAGTACGGGGAGACTCTTAAGCCATCATCATAAGGCTGAAGATGGAAGCGAGCCTCTATCGGAATCCCCAATCACTGAGGTATCTTATTTTATTTCAACATTTCAGGTTCATATTTGGTGTTGTGTGTTGTCATCCAAGTATTTGGTGCATCTAATTTAATATTGCAGACAAGAATGCCTCAGGGAATGAAAAATAAGTCAATGGCAATTGATACTATGTATGTGGGGAAAAGTAAAAGTATTTACTTAATGAATCTAACTTCGATAAAGGTGGGTGAGCTTTGAGGCGATTCTATTTGGAAACGTTAAGTAATTTAATAACAATAATATTAAGGACAAAAAAGTTTTAACACAACACAATCTAGCCCCGAACCACAGATTACTAAATAGTTACTACGTCCGAACTAAAACGAGCTCATGGGTCCTAGATAGACAGATACCTACATAATACTATTTTTGTTACTCAAGGAGGTAACGGTTATTTTCACATAATTTTCAAAATTTACTTCAAACCGTTTGAACGGAGGATATGAAACCACGTATGCCAGCACGAAAGGAGATCAGTCAAATTGGACCAAAAAGTGAAAGCGTCGGCCAACGAGAATAAAATGGCACATTATTTTCGTTGGCTGACACTTTTACTGTTTTGATCTATTTCCCTTGTTCTGTGGGTCCAACAATGTTTCCTGAGACCAGTCTCCTTTGGGATTTCTTTCCGAAAAATTTAAATTTTTCTGTACTTTTTCAGACTAACAATTACAATACAACATCAAAAGATTAAATTTCTGTTAACTGTACCATATTTTTCGATAAGTTCTTTTACCAACGTAAGCTATACTAGCCTATTGCAGTCCACTGCTGGACGTAAGTCGTCTACCCCAAGTCGTGCCTTATGGTAGGATCTAGCAGAAAGGGTCAACACGCTAAATAAAACTTATTATTTTTAGCAGTTAAACTTGATTTGACCTTTATTTCAGCGAGTAATGGAGAAGCCAAAGGCGGTAACGTCAGTGCGACGGATGGTGGAAGTGGCTAGGGTGGAGATGCACCCAGGAGTGAGGAAGACGAGGCTCATAACATATCCCTCAAATTTTCTACAGATGCGGTTGAAAAGGCTACTAAAGTTGAAGGAGAAGAGAGAGAAGCTGAGACCGTAATATCAACGTGTGCAAAAATACTGAGCGTCTACTTTTTCATCTTCATCATCGACCAAATAAGGTCGAATAAATAAGTTTTAATCGTATGACAAGAATTATCCGGTTATCAAGATATATTTTTCGTAGTAGACCATTTAGCCTTAAGGTGTTGAATCGTGGATTAGAACCCCAGTCGGGACGATAATTTTTGAGAAGATGTGTTTTTTTGTTTATCTAGGGTCTTTGTTATAATAGTACTCTTGACGGAATCTAATAAAGATTGAAATCGAATTAACGTCAAGATTTAGGTATTGGTAGTTGTAATAAATAAGTTAAAAAACTAAAAAAAGTAGTAAGTAAACAGTTAAAAATGAAGGAAAGCAAATGTGCACCTACCTATCAATTAGTTATTTGTTTAAAACATAAGTTAATCGAAGTTCAAAAACTGTTAAAAACTCTGTATGAACTTGAAACTGCGAACATTGTTTTATGTTCGCAGTCTTGAAACCGACCCAACCGATCAAGTGTCGGTAGCTCTAATGGAACTATTTATTGCTTGCTTCAATTTGGTCCATTACTTCGGTAATCTATCGATAAAACTTCGTGGTCAAATCGCTTTTTGATTCGCTGAAAAATAGTTATTCAATTTGTGACTATAGTCCCAAAGCAGATATAGAATACTATATCTGCTTATACCGTGAGATTTTCTTGTATTTGTAACCCCCCGTTTCCACTAGTGAAACGTTTACAAGAAAACATCCTGTAAACGTAAGTATAATGCGGCCACTTAGAGAATGCATTATTGTACAGCTTCTATTGACTGCTATTGGTCATCCTCTTCGGTCACCGGCACCGGCGGTCGCACTATATTATATAAAATGTTTTCTTGTAATTGTTTTGCCAGTGGAAATGGCGGGTAACAACTTGTATAAGAATCTGAACAGAGGCAGCGCCTCTTTTGGGCAGTAACAAAACTACAGATTCTCATAAATACGTAAATTAGGTACGTTCCGCTTACTGTACAAATAAAAGTAAAAAAAAAAACTCATGATAGAGAGGCTGTACCTAAGAAACAAATAGGAGTAATAAAATGTTCTTATCGTCTTGTGTTTCATTTTTAAGGAAAATGCACTAAAGTGAAGTATGTTCCGTTGCATACCTATGCCACATGTAGCTCAGTAGAACGGTACATGTGCGCTGGTAGTTTGCAATTACGATCAATTTGTTACTGTGGTCCCACGCTGAGTGGCAATGATCAATGATTTGCTACTAGACAGTACACTTGACTTGATAGCGATTCTATTTGTCATTAAAAAATGCATCATTAATCCATAAGTTGTATTACAGTTAACCAAACAAAGATAGATTATTAATAAAGATTTGTTCCTAATTCGCCCCCACTGAGTTACGCCCCACATAGAAAAATATCGATTCGCCCTAAAAACTATGCCCCCTTCGCCACAAAACAGAAATTATTAAAAATATTAATATTTTATTCTTGGTTCGCCCCATTTCATATTACCGATTCGCCCCACATGTTATTTATTATACTGCCAACTGACTTTTTCGTACAATCAGCAAACAAGCCTTCGTATTATTTTAAATAATATTTATTTAACATCAATCAATTAATTACTTACTTACTTTTATGTTCAATTACTTATATTATGAATATATATTAAAATAATCAATATTTTTAGTTGAAAGTATGTAACAAGGGCATGGCTAACCAATAGGTTATTTTAGTTGTATAGAGGTATGATTATAAATTTGTTTTATATTGAGAATTAAAAAAAGGATTTAGTGGCAGCAGCCTTTTAAGTATAATAACTCCTGGTTGGTTATGCTACCCTGGTACTTTTGGTTCATTATTTGATTCATTTCGTCTGTGAGTTGATAACGGTATTTTAAAAACTAATACTTTTCTTTATCCCAAGTATAGACTTGATTTATTTGTTGGCAGTACTTTTTTACTTTACATTGATGTGGGGCTTGGAATGTGGGGCGAACCAGGAAAACATTGAAATGTGGGGCGAACCTTTGGGGCGACAGGGAGTAAATCTTAATAAATCTGTTAATATGAAGAATTTGCTTTAGTAACTAAATTCTCTTATTTAAACACAATCCTATTGCTAATTACCGTCCTCTTGTCATGTCACCAGTTTTCGCAAAAAAATTTGAGAAGGCAATGCATCTTAAGTTAATGTCATTTTTCAAAAAACATAATACAATCAAACAAGCTCAATTTGGATTTCAGAATGGAAAATCCACTTCCCAGGCTATGTTCTATATGGTAAATGAAATACTACAAAACATCAACAAAAGGAAACATGCGTCGGTTTTACTATTGGATATGACTAGTGCCTTTGACCTCGTACTGCATGATCGCCTACTTTATAAGCTAGAATATTGTGGTATTAGAGGTCCAGCTTTAAAATGGTTACAATCATACTTAAGTGAACGATTGCAATCAGTAGAAATATGAGAAACTAGTAGATCTCCTATTATGTGTAATCCAATGGGTGTGCCCCAGGGAAGTGTCCTGGGGCCACTTTTATTCTTGATATACATAAACGACTTACCGGATATTTTGACTCATAAAACAATATTATTTGCAGATGACGTTTCAGTAATAATAACTACTAATCAAAATTCTACACTTGATGACCACAATCTTGACATTTTAAATACACTGACAATAGTAAATAACTGGCTCACCAATAATAATCTAGTTATTAATTTGACTAAAACCAATCTCATTAATTTTAATAATCTAAAGAATGGACATATATCTTTGAATTTCAATAATCAGATAATAAATATTAAAAATGATGCCTTATTTTTGGGTATTGTTGTAGACTCAAAATTGAATTGGCATAAACACACAGATAATGTATGTAATAAAGTAAATAGTTTTTCTTACGCATTGTATAAATTAGTGAGAGTTGCAAGTAAAGAAACTGCCCTAGTTGCCTACTATGCATACGTGGAGTCTGTACTCAGGTACGGCATTATTGTGTGGGGAAATAGTGTTGGCTCAAAAAAAGTTTTTATTGCATAAAAAAGATGTGTAAGGGCTTTGGTTGGTAGTATTGCACCTGACATTTCGTGTAAACCGTATTTCTTGGGATTGGGTATATTAACGCTAGCCTCTCTATATATACTAAAAATCGGAAAGTTTGTTAAATTAAACTACGAAATATTTACAGAAGCAAAGGACTATTATACAACAAATGCCCGAAACCCGCATAGACTAGTACTAACTATCATCCCTAAAACAACGTGTTTTCAGAAAAATTGTTACGCAATGTGCATACGCATTTATAATAAGATCCCAGAATATATAAAAGAGTTACCATATACTAGGTTTAAGATAACATTAAGAAAATGGTTAATAATCAACCTGAATGTATTTAATTTAAATTCTAGTTTTGATTATTTATTATATTTTGTTTAGTGTGATTAATATTTGTATGCTAACACTTTAGCTAAATGTGCGATTTCCTTATATTTACTGTTACCACCAATTTAATGTACCACATTTAATGCAAATAAATTGTTCTATTCTATATTCTATTCTATTCAACAACTTTGATTGTGTGACAATTGAATGTACCTACTAGCTAATTTTTGGCGCAAAACTTCATTCATGAACGAATGAACTGAAACTATTCCTGCTCAATTGAATAACGGATTTAAAGACACCATAATGTTTTAATTAAAAGTTTTAGGAGAAAAGTCTGCAATGTAGGCAACAAATTATCAATTTCGCTTCTCTGATTGACTCGTCTATTCTTTGCTTCAACAAATGTCACCCACGGAGTGCAGAAACGGAGTTCGAATGCTTATTTTTCAGGCGACACTGCAAATTCGAACATGTGGCTGCCACCGGGGTATACGAGTTTTCTTTAAATATTCCCGGCATACCGTGGCACAGTATAAAACGTAATCCCAGGGAGACCCGATCTCTAGTTCCATTTCGTTCGTATCTATATTAAGATCGCTTCGGCCTCGCTTCACCATGCGTGCGCGCAGACAGGCCGCCCGCACAATAAAATCCAAACGTAGTACATATTATATTTTTCTCTCGAATTCGACTTTTCCGTGGATCACTTGACCGAGTGATAACGGGAAAGATTTAAGTGATAACCAATTAGAGTGTCACACTTGTGAAATGGTAAGTTGGTTGCGAGTTCAGAAATAGAATGTGATCTTGAAATTTTGGCTCGACCGACTAGAAGTGTTATTTTCCTTGCGAAATGCTCGCGTAACATGATGAAAAGTGCTTTTTTTCGGTAGTTTAAATTGGCATTCTCTTGATTTCCAGTTTGTGAAGTGATTAAGAAAGTGAATTAAGAAATTGGAAGTTAATTAGGCTGTCAGCATGAAGTTCACGATTGATGTGTTGGGGATATTTTTGAAAGTAGTCGTTAGGGTAAGTAATTGTTGATTTTGAATATCATCTTTAATCATCATGTAAATAATATCATTTTCATCAACTTGTTTAAATTTGCAATCATCAAAAAAATATCTATGGTCAGCTAGCTTTTTTCACGGCGAAAAATTAAATTTATCCACTTACTTAAAATACTTTTCAACGAATTATTTTTTAAGTACTTGTTTTACAGTTTTAAACTGTCATAGGCTAGGGAGCTAAGGTAAACGTCTCCGCTTTGCTTCCGTGTATACAAAATTCTGATAATTACGCATCGTCCATACTAATTTTGCGCTTGACAAATCAACACAAGGCTTAAAAATAAGTGAAAAACGTAAACAAGTAAAGTTTTAACAAACGCCTTTTTTTAAATGGAGTTAAAAGGAACTTAAAACTTACACACTTTTGACTCATTTCATTGTGTATGTAATGTACCTACACATTTAATATTAATTATGATCGATCGTTATAAATTATAATAACTGTTTGTAGTGAATCATTTAAGCATTTCAATGCCGATGTGACTTGTTTTTCTCAAAGAATTGGCTCAATTCCCTTCCAAGATAGTGATTAATAAATAAACACATCAATGACAACTACTTATCAACAAAGATGATCATTAATAAGAAAAAAACATGGCACAATTTCAAAAACTTCGAGAAAAATAGTAAAACCACTTTAATATGATCTAATTTACTTAATTAACTTGTAGCAGTTTTAATTTGCTGTAAGTACTTATGCTTACATGATAAAAAAAATAAAATTCAAATTTGAACGTCGCCGCTTTGTTTTTTCTTGCAAGTACAATATTTTACCGCCACAAGTTGAAAGAGAAAATGTATGTGTCATTCATAATATTATTGAAATCCTCTTTGCATTTCAGTTAATAAGACTCGCTTAGTGAATAAACTAGTTAATTGTCATTTATTTTCAAGTGAGAAAATATCAGAAAAACATTTCTTACACAAGTTTACTAATCGGGCTTTTAATTTTTTTGATAGAATTTCAATAGCTTATTAAGTCTCCTTGTTTAAGTATAGAAGACAGGAAGGAAGTGCGCTATATTTTTATCAGACGCTTTTGTTCTTCTCATCACTAACCTTCGACCTTCCCAAACATCATTGTTTGATAACCTTCGTTTACCTGTGGACGACACAGTGCGTAAATTTGTTGAAGTACTTGAACGCGTCAAATCATAATAATGGGACGTATTCTTAACGTAACTTGAATACGTCCCACGTATTCAAGTTGTTTTAAACCTTATGTTGTCAAGTTTTAAATTCAAAATGTACAGTAAAACTTTATAATTGGTAGCACAGATTTTATAATACTATACTATTGGTAGTAAGCCCTGCCCTGCCCTGCCGACGCCTGTTTTCCCGAGCACATACAACCCACACCTCTTCAAGGCACAGGTGAACAGGCTTCTTCTGGGCGAACTCGCTCCATCATAGACCTTATTTACGATCCTCGGCCAGATTGAGGTCAAGAGTAAGCCCATTGAATATATATATATATATATAAAAAAGTGATGCGGATTGGTCAAATATGATTTTCCTCTAAATATTATCAATTGACGACCTGTTTGGCGCAGGGGTACTAAACCCATGTTCTACGCCAGAGGGTTCGATCCCCGAACAAGACAAATATTTGTGTGCATGAACATGTCTACTTGTCTTGGTCTGGGTATTTAATATGTATATCATGTATGTATTTACAAAAAAAAAGGATATAAGTATGTTTATCCGTTATCTAGTATCCATAACACAAGTTCTTAGTGAAACTTAACGTGGGCTAGATAATTGGTTTTTATTATTATTATTATTATTCAAGACGGGGAGACTCTTAGCCTTCACCATACCTGATGTTAAGTATAGATAAGGCTGAAGATGGAAGCGAGCCTCTTCCGGAATCCTCAACTGAGGAACTGGCTATCTTATCTCTAACTGCCGGAACACAACAATGCTGAAAACATTTTTGTTATGGCGTTAGACTTAGATAAGATGGTGGTAGCTAGCCAGGCGGACTTACAATAAGTCCTACCACCAACACGAACACGAACACCACGAACCCGGGACCCCTGGGTCTGATACCGGTGGTTGTACCACTAGACCACAGAGGCGGTTATTGGTGTGATTGTATGAAATTTATACATTTATTTATCAATGTAAAATATCGATTATCAAAATGATCTTGACGATTTTCTTGCAAGTTCTTCTCGTTACAAGGTATCCCACCAGAAGGGCTTGTCAACCGATGGCCTAGCTTCTTTGACAATCACAAGTGCTCGTAACCTGAAAGAATGCCTGCACAAACCGGTTTGTGCAGGTACAGTCGCGGAACTTCCAGGTTGACCAATAGAGTTTTTTAGGGATTTAAAAAAGTAACAGATATATAGAATTTAAATTATTTGAATTATATAAAAATATAAAAAACATTTGAATATTAAATTATTTCTTTAACTTTAGTACTTTCCGAGAAAACCGGGGAGTTCCCCGGTTTAACTAAGACGGTTCGTTTAGCCGGGATTTAACAACCTAGACTGAATAAATGACATTGAGTTTGAGTTTTAAATCGTTTTAATTCCGTTAGGGTGAAAGCTTCCAAGTAGCTTCTCTTATCTATACTAACATTATAAAGCTGAAGAGTTTGTTTGTTTGAACGCGTTAATCTCAGGAACTACTGGACCGATTTAGAAAATTCTTAGACGATTAGAAAGCTATATTTCTCCCGAGTGACATAGGCTATATTTTATCCCGATATTTCTACGGGAACGGGCACCACGCGGGTAAAACCGCGAGGATCCGCTAGTTTATTATAAGTTGTCAACAGTTTACGTAACTCTTATTCTATATTTTCTTTAACACAATTTTCTACTATAACGTAAAAGTGACATAAGAGTTTTAAAGCTTTTATATTTTGGCAAAATGCCCAAATGTCTCGTGTTGTTCATATGAACTAATTGCAAAATACGTTTACACAGGGGAAGATAGTATACACTATCGGACAGTGTATAATATGGGACAATCTTGATAACTTTACTATTTCAATACTTATACGCCCTTTATCAATGCACAGGAAAAGTGTACCATCCTAGCTACACGGTGAACGAGTTTTCAGTAAGCTGTCAACCAACTGTGCGCACGACATCGATTTCGTTTAGTATCGGACAATTGAGATATATTATAATTTTGTTTAATTGTTTATTACATAAACAATTTAGTTGTTTTCAATGACACACGTTATGAGATATATCGTACGGTTATCACATATTATATAAATAATATTAATGGACTATTTTTGGACTATTCGAAAGTACTTATCTATAAGTCTATTTGAATAAAAATCTTTGAATTTGAATTTGAATTTGAATTTGAAATTTGAAAACAAATAAAAATACAATATCCCTTTCATTTTTTTTTATAATGTTAGTCAAGTCGTATATTAACGGACAACGATGTTTCGTATAGTATGGGATATATCCACACGGCCCTTACTTCACGAAATAATAATAGTTTTTTTTTTATTAAGTTTCATTATCATTATTGGTTTTTTTTTCACTTTATAAGGGGTTTAGGTATTTTTCAATAGAAGTTTGACTTAATATTTATTTCTGGAATAATTTAGTCATAATCATAGTCGTATAATTTATTATCGTTTGGTAGTAATATTCGTTACTTATTTTTAACTAAATAGTTTTGATATTTGATAATAAAGTCGTACAAGAGACATTTGTATGAACACATTTTGGGTAAAATAATAATATGGTACCTATCTAAACACAAATTACTTTGTATGTATGTTGAGTAATTACATGGCCCCATGCACTAGGTTCTAAAGTATATAAAATACAAGGTAGCTATACCTAAGCTATGGCCTCAAGACCTCGACCATGACGGTAACATTTTATTTGAATTGTTATTACTAAAATACCTAGTAATCTAACCCACTTTATATTAGTTTGTTTTTTACTTATCAATAACTAATAATAAAAAATATACGTGACAAATTGATAACCTCCTTCTTTTTTTAAGTCGGTTAATTAAATTAATAATGTGTCCAGTACTAAACGAAACTGTCCGATACTTAATGAAATCAGTATGTATTACGCTCTTACAAATATAAATAAGCTTATCTAATTAACATGTTTGCAAGGTACTCAGTGCATGTATTGAATTATTATTATTCTTATTAATAATTTTTTATAAGCCTTTCAAGTATGCTGTCCCATACTACCATATGATGTCCGATAGTAAACGAACTTTTTTAAAAACAATAGTTGATATTTACTAGCTATTAGTAAAGTTATTTAACTTTTAAACTTATACACCTTACAAACGTGTTAATTAGATAAGCTAATTAATATTTAGACGAGCGTAATACATAAAATGCAGTATTTGCGGTTATGCGGTTTCATTACGTATCGGACAGTTTCGTTTAGTATGGGACATATTATTAATTTAATATTATTAAGTATAAATAAATTTAAAAAAATTAGAATATATGGTAGGTTAGAATACTATGTATGTTGGTAATACAAAGTCTAATTACATTTTATTGTTAAGTATTATAATAATACAACTATGGTATGGTATGGTATGGTGATGGGCTCTTTTCTCCGCATTTAGACTCCCATTTGGTCCGTTATGCGTGAACATAGCATCGGTATGGCTAGTCAAGCCATCCCAACTCCTTCCAGAAGCGCAGAAGCCTCCTGGGGCGTTCACAGGCTTCTAGGAGCGACCTCACGTCTTTGAGGATTTCTGCCCGTTGTGCGGCCAAACCCATGCACTCCAGGATCACGTGGGCGGCTGTTTCCTCTGCGTCCAGGCATCCCCTACATAGGGGGCTGTCTGTCGCATTCATGATGAATAGTTGTCGGTTTAAAGTTAGGTGACCGGTAAGTGTGCCTACAACTATTCGGAGGTCTGGACGATTAAGGCTGAGCAGTCTACAGGTCAACCGCGGCGAGACTGCAGTCATCGCCAACTTCGACTGTCTACAGCTTGTTTGATCTGAATAATACAACTATTACAAAAATATAAAAGTATCGTTTTTGGTAACAAGCGGCCGCACGCCGTTTCACCTGGGTGGTTCTAGGTAGTTATGTGTTTTTCTGATGTATAACCTATATTACTGCAAAGCTTCATTTAAATCCAATCAGTAGTTAAACCTAAACCCCTTAACCGGCCATATATACACACTGAAAGACAGTAAAAAAAGTGGTTTATAGCCTGGATTAAAACTTAGAATACTTAACCCGATATTCCCGAGTGAACTACGCGGGTGAAACCGCGAGCGGCCGCTAGCAAATTATAGGTTGATTATAGGACAGACTTAGCTCACACCGAGACGCGACGCGACGCGACGCGACGCTGCGCGCACATTTTAATAGAGCGACACAAAATATACCTTATTTACTCCACGAAAAGATACACATTTCATAGTTAGAATTCAGAATACGTTGCACCACGCAGCACTGCGCCTCGAGATGCCTCGCGGCGTAGCGCGACGTATCGCGGCGTAGCGCGACGTTTCGCTACGCAGCGGAACATCGCCGGTACGCGCGGCGCAGCCTGAGGCCGCTGTGGCGACGTGTCTACTATTTGTTGTATTGGTTGTACTGTACTACTTGTTTACGAGTAGACACGTCGCGCTGCGCCTCGCGGCGTCTCGCTGCGCAGCGAGGCGTCGTCGTTCTGCTACGATTATACGATGCGCCTCGCGACGTTGCGATGCGTCTCGCGGCGTCGCGCGGCGCATCGCGAAATCATTGGCCTCTTCGAGTGTCGTCGCGTCGCGTCTCGGTGTGAATTGACGCTTACTGGTTTAAAAAGAAGTTTCATTTCAAGAAGAATGCACAAATATGTTAAGTACTCAGATATTTCCCGACTTTTTTTAACATACAAGTGTTTCAAAGTTGCGCGTCCAAACTTTAACAGGCGTAGTTTAGGACGTCGCTGAACTAACTTCCAAACTTGAGATATTATTAACAGATCCTGAGAAAGACTGGTCGTGTAAGTTTACGTGGAAACTGCTAGATTACAGTTCTATACTTTAAGCAACTAGTTTGACAAGTACAATAAAAGGAAACAAAAGTGGAAGTATCTATACAAAATACTATCGGTCGCTCGCGGTTTCACTTGCGTGATTCCCGATCCCGTGGGAATATCGGGATAAAAAGTGTCCTATCAAAGTCAAAGTTAAAGATTTTTATTCAAATAGACTTATAGATAAGTACTTTCGAATAGTCCAACATTTTTTCCCCTACCAGCCTTTCAGGACATATTTTAACTGATAAGAAGAAATATCTATCTACAATTTATAACAGCTTACCAGCTGACATTAAAGAATTACAGCTGTCTCAATTTAGATATAAGCTAAAAAATTGGCTGGTCGGAAATTGTTTTTATGAATTGACCGAATATTTTGACAGACAAAATGACATTTAATTATATTCATAATTTAGATAGAATTGACATTGGTTTATGTATATTTCGTTATTTGTTTAAAAGTGACATTGTTTTTATTAATTAATTAATCGGTAATTTAAATCAATTCTTAATTTTTATTCAGATAAATAAGTGATTATGTAATTGATATTATTGTAATCCATGTTTGGTTTTGTTTTTTTGCATGCCCTGCCTGGGTGAATGTGTATATCACTCTTTAATGTCATGTCAACTTCAATGTATCACATTCTAGCGATATAAATATATTCTATTCTATTCTATTCTATCTCTGTACCAAATTTTATCCAAATCCGTTCAGAAATTTCGGAGCCTATTCAATGCAAACAAACAAACTAACCATCAAATCTTTCCACTTTATAATATTAGTATAGAGGAATGGTGACAAAAGCTTGCGAAAGGAAAGAGAGTACTTACAATAAGAAAAGAAGGTGTTTTACGCTAAAGCAATAACACTATTTGGCGGTGGAAATATAATTATATCAAAAATTGGTAGTAGTATAGTCACAATCACAATCAAGGCTTTGCCCGTGGTCTCACCGGTTTGTCCCCGGTGGGTCCACGGGTTAATTTTTTCCCGAAGTCCCACTGCGCTACAGTTTCAACGTCCAGTGGGTGACTAAACAAATAATTTTCTTCCCTGTAGACCAACTGCACAAGAAATGTCCTACTGGATCGTTCGAATACTTGATAATTTTTAATCAAGTAAATATACTAGAAAAAAGCAACTCGTCTCATGTCGCCCTGACGGGACTCGAACCCGCATCCTTGGGAATCCGGCCCAATGCACTGACCAATTATGCTACAGAGACCTACGAGACCACGTTGAAAATTGTCTAGTATATTATGTATATTATCTTTTTTCTAGTATATTTACTTGATTAAAAATTATCACATAAAAATAGCATTGTAAAATGCAAAATTCGATCCTCTCCCGGAGTCCTCATCACTGAGGAACTGGCTATCTTATCTCTAACTGCCGGAACACAGCAATGCTGAAAACATTGCTGTTATGGCGTAAGACTTAGATAAGATGTTGGTAGCTAGCCAGACGGACTTACAACAAGTCCTACCACCAACAAAACTGAATACAATATGTACCACCGCTCGGAATCGAACCCGGGACCCCTGGGTCTGATACCGGTGGTTGTCTCACTAGACCACAGAGGCGGTTTATCTCTTGTTTACATACCTATAATTATTAATTATCAAAAGCGTTTTATTTTAAACATTAAACTTTTTTACATGATAACATAATTATCATCCATCGTTTAGTCACTTTAATTTCCTCACTGGGGCACTGGTTCTCCCTAAGCTTATGCGACACATTATGGGCTGTTTGAACTTTTTAGGCTGTAAAATTATAAAAGGACTTCACAGAACTACGTGGAGCTACCATGAGTTGTATAGGGGAAGAAACCGGTGGGACCACTGGTGAAGCCTGTACTAAACGGTACTTTTACCTAAATACATAATAATATTATTATTTTATTAAACAAGTATTCGAAAGTTATACGTTCGAATACTTGTTCCCCTATACAACTCATGGTAGCTCCACGTAGTTCTGTGAAGTCCTTTTATAATTTTACAGCCTAAAAAGTTCAAACAGCCCATAATGTGTCGCATAAGCTTAGGGAGAACCAGTGCCCCAGTGAGGAAATTAAAGTGACTAAACGATTGATGATAATTATGTTATCATGTAAAAAAGTTTAATGTTTAAAATAAAACGCTTTTGATAATTAATAATTATAGGTATGTAAACAAGAGATAAACCGCCTCTGTGGTCTAGTGAGACAACCACCGGTATCAGACCCAGGGGTCCCGGGTTCGATTCCGAGCGGTGGTACATATTGTATTCAGTTTTGTTGGTGGTAGGACTTGTTGTAAGTCCGTCTGGCTAGCTACCAACATCTTATCTAAGTTTTCAGCATTGCTGTGTTCCGGCAGTCAGAGATAAGATAGCCAGTTCCTCAGTGATGAGGACTCCGGGAGAGGATCGCTTCCATCTTCAGCCTTACCAATACTTAACATCAGGGGGTCAATTCTGCAAAATTTTTGTCATAATCGTCTCTCAATGGTGTTTCAATAGTAGTGTTTATTTACACTGTTGTAACAAGAACTGTGTAAAACACCACTACCATTGGAACACCACTGGAATACGATTGTGATTAAGCATTAGCAGAATTGGGCCCCAGGTATGATGAAGGGTAGGAGTCTCCCCGTTGTTCATAAAAAAAACGTGACATTTATTATGTAGCACATATATGTACTTACAGCTTGACGTACCGCACCATCAGTCTGCTTGTGACCACGGCTGTAGCAACACAGCCGAAAAGTTGTTTACAATTGTAATTAAAAATATTATAATAATTATATCTTTTATTTTATGAAACTTATTATTAGAATAAAACATATCGTCGAATAAGTAAATGACTAGCAATTTTTTTCATCAGTGTATTTGAACCTTATCGTACAGGAATAAACACAATTACTAAACTCCTAGTCTGCAAGCGGTCTTCCAACCGCTGCAGAGCAGACTCGATTGCATTCTACATAAAGCAGCGCAGCCTGTATGCAGTTTGTCGGGCTCTAATCATGAGATGCGGATACCTTTGCGATTGACTAAGTGAACTGCATACATGTGCGCGAACATCGCACGGCATTGCAACTGAGTTAGGTGGAAACATAGGGGGCTAAATCCTAACATACATAACAATAAAAAGAACTCATTGAAAAATCTTTCATTGTCATTCTTTTACGTTATTTCATTATCGCTGAGATTGCGATCTTGTTCATGTAACTCAATAATATTTCCAAAGTGAAAGCATATTTTTAGGAGGTTACTGGTAAAATGCTGCAACATTATCGAAAAGGCTGCAACATTGTCTACTCTGTTCTGCGCAAGCACACACCCGCGTGAGTGGCGAATAGCGAGCTTCTTACATTGATAATATTGTTAGACATGTTAACTCGCTATTCACCTCGGCATTCACTTTTCTCGTCGCGGTGGCAAATTCAGAAATGGTTGGCAGTTGAGCATTACCGTTAAAAATTAACGATGAGTGATGCCGAGTGTTAAAATGTTTTAACTTTTAATCCACGCTAAAATAACTCTGTCTATAGTAGCATAAGCGGTTTGTACGCAGTTTGTCGGGTTTCTATCATAAGATACGGATACCTTTCCGATTCACTAAGTGAACTGCATACAATGCAATGCAATCTCGCGAGATTATGAATACCATTACCGCTAGATCTCGCCAATTTCGAGATCTCACGAGATTGGCCGTTTTGTAAGTTTATTCTTTCAAATTATTCACGCCCATTTTCGGCCGAGATCAATCTCGCTAAAAAAGGCCGAGATCTCGGGAAAAACGAGATTGCATTCCATAATCGCATGGAATTGCAACTGAGTTAGATGGAAACATATCGCGAAAAACGAGATTGCATTCCATAATCGCATGGATTTGCAACTGAGTTAGATGGAAACATATCGCGAAAAACGAGATTGCATTCCATAATCGCATGGAATTGCAACTGAGTTAGATGGAAACATAAGGGGACCAAATCGCATTCACTTTCAACGATAAAACTAGAGACCTATATCGAGATAGACGAAAAGAGCGCTTCAAACTGTATGAGAACCTAGCGTGTTAAATTTTTCGTACCTATACGATGACGTCACGAGCGAGGTTACGTGACGTGTAGATGTTATTGACGAGCTCTTGCAAGAAAGCACTGTACAATTAACCATTTTCGTTTCTGCGTGACGTGTGTTTTCATGGCAGTGGACACAAGCGGACTGACTTAGGTCGTGAAACTTTGACACTCATACCGTCTATCTCGATATAGGTCTGTGGATAAAACCATACAAACATTTCACGCCATGAATCCCTTGCGTGGTAAGGAGGCATAGAATCATAGGCACAACTTGAGGGTGAAAACTGTGTAAACATATCTCAATTCTCGCATTACAAGATTACTGCACTGCAAGTTTTGAGGTTCATACAGGTCCGTATCAATATATTTTAGATGAAAATATTTAAGCGTTAAGCACAACATTAGGATAAGCAGACTGAAATTGGCCCATTTCCGCTGGCGGCCCCCGTTCACGAGCATGACGCATGAACCAGCCATCGCTTCGCTCAACCATATTTTAGGGAACGTAACGACACGCCACACACACCGATTGGTTCAAAGATTGAATCATGAGCATAGCAAGGGTTTCAAAGGTACGAGACGCTAAAAACTTTTCTGCCGAGCGTAACACACAATTTTTCTCCTCACAAAAGCGATGAAATTTTTTAGGTACCTTGTTACCGCGGTCAAATTCCGGTAAAAAAATTTTTTAAGAGAAAGTTTAATCTTATTCGAGATGTTTTGATGACAGAAAAAACTAGGGATTATACTTAATTCAAATTTATTTAAATAGAAATAAATTATGGTAAATTTTAAATAGAAAAATATTGGAAAAAATTAACTCGGCCACAAGTGAATTCTCAGACGGGAATCGAACCCGCGACCCTTAAAAATCCGGTCCAATGCTCTAACCGCTGAGCTACCGAGACTTGCGGACCACCGTCGAAATTCTCCAATACTTTTATATTTTTAATACGCTGTAGGCCAGCGTTGTTACATCAATGCTAGGATACATCATCGCGGGTTCGATTCCCGTCTGAGAATTCACTTGTGGCCGAGTTAATTTTTTCCAATATTTTTCTATTTAAAATTTACCATAAGGATAAAAAATAGCATTGAAAAATGAAAAAATTACAAAATCATAAATTATTGGCAGTTGCATCTTAATTGATCGTTAAACACCTGAAAAGATGTTTCTTTCGAATGCAAGGATATTCCTAGCATTGATGTAACAACGCTGGCCTACAGCGTATTAAAAATATAAAAGTATTGGAGAATTTCGACGGTGGTTCGCAAGTCTCGGTAGCTCAGCGGTTAGAGCATTGGACCGGATTTCCAAGGGTCGCGGGTTCGATTCCCGTCTGAGAATTCACTTGTGGCCGAGTAAATTTTTTCCAATATTTTTCTATTTAAAATTTACCATAAGGATAAAAAATAGCATTGAAAAATGAAAAAATTACAAAATCATAAAATAGGAATAAATTGTTACTTATAATAACAATAAAAACGATTCGCTAAATGTTAACATTGACATGAGGAAGACAATTTGAAAATAAAGGTTTATGCTACGTTCTGAAATCCAATTAAAGGTTGCGAAATCTCACCCAGCCTAATATAAAATTCTTATAACAAATAGTTTAATCATAATGTTATTGTTTTTATGATTCAATTAACTAAAATAATATAATAACACCAAAACGGAGTATTATAATTAATTCAAATGTAACAAAAAAAGTCAATAGTGCGATTCGAAACGCATTAAGACATATTTTTAGGTATTACATTATAAAAGTACTTTACCGCGCTAGGCCGCAAATGCGATTTTCTACGCGGAAACTGAACGACAAATCCTCCTTTTCCGAGCGTGTGAGGTGAAAAGTAAATTTTTCTCTCTGTCTGTCTGTTACGTTCTTTCACGCTTAAACCATTGAACCGATTTTTCTGTCTGTTTGTTACGTTCTTTTACGCATAAACCTTGAACCGATTTTGTGAAATTTGGTATGGAGATAACTTGAACCCTGGAGATGGACAAGAGATGTTGTTTTAGTTAAGTACGTACGATAAAACAAATCCACGCGGACGAAGTCGCGGGCGTTAGGCTAGTAAATAATAATAGTAGGTAGTAGCGCTTGTATATAGCTACAATGCTACTTTTCACGAGACAAATAATACGAAACGCCGTTTTCTTCCAACATCATTTTGTTCTCGATGCGGCATTCAAATAGTATTGTATCAATCCGTATGTTTCCCTGTCCGTCGTTTTAAATCATTTTGCACGTGTAAACATTCAGCGTCAGTCTAGATTGCATTCACAGCTACTACAGCTATTACGTAATGCTACTGCTATCTACAATCTACATTTTTAGGGTTTTCAATACTAAAACCTTTATTTAACATCTACAAGTACGAAAATATCGATTGGGCAAAAAATGTCCTCTATGATGTACCGCTCGCTAAAGTACGTAACGTACAACGATAGGGTTTTTGTAAATTTTCTATTCATCTATTGGATTTACTGTGGTGCCGTGTGATGACGGCCTAAGAATACAAGTGTCGCCACTCCCTTACATGCCTGGGATGACGTAAGAGTCGACTACGAGGCTCGACGCATTGAACACCTGTGCGAGAGAAGGAAAACTTGAAACAAACCCTCTACCAATCCGTCTAGCCAGCGTGGTAGCAGTAGGCTAACTGCCTCCTATGAACGCCTCAATAGGCGTGAGCTAGGAGAGGCCTATGTCCAGCAGTGGACGTCAACAGGCTGATGATGGATTGGATTTACTATTGCATTATTAATAAGAAATTGACGGCGTTGGCGAGAGCCCTTGTAGGTAGGTGGCTTGAAATAGCGAAAGCTTTACCGAGAGAGAAAGCTAGACCGTTGAATGATAAAGCTGAAGGTGGAAGCGCTCTCCCAGAATCTTTAACCACTGAATAAAAAATGTTGCGCAGTAACAGTTGAAAAATTTTAATTTACAAAAAGTAACTGCGGTGTTGATGCACCATTAGTTTTTTAGGCCAATGAGGTCGAGCACAAAATGAATTACGCTCAATGCATTTTTTATTAATAATATATTTTTTTTTATTCAGTCGATGGGCCTATCCACAATCACCCTATTTCATACATTGCTAGTTCAACAACATTCTGAAAAGAAAAATTGTTAAAGTTAAACAATATTAATACAAACTATGTATGTATGTGCATGCTTTTCACTTCCTCTTTAGCTCCGACTCCAAAGCACTATGGTTAATAGTCTCGTCTCGCAAACAAACAACTTCGAGATCGAGAACCAACAATCTGAAACGTGCAATTGAATGTGTTGTGTATAAAATACGAAGTTTAAAACATTTATGCTAAGTTAAGAAATATTGAAAACAATTGAATACTGTCAGCAGTGTCTTCTCTCACACGTAAATCAAATTTTTCGCCATTGTTAAAAAATACCGCTCAGTTTTTCGTCATTTTAATGTCCCAGTGCTGAGGCACATGCCTTCCTTCTTAAAGGATGGATAAGGTGACTAAAGGCCGTGACGAAACTCACCTCACAGACTTGATACGGATAAGCCCGATACAACAGCTTAACATGCCTTCAAAAGCACGGAGGAGTTCAGAATGATATATTTTTGATCACCATCCCGTGAGCGACCAAAGCGAATAATCACAGACTAAAATGCACTATCCTGCTTTGGTGAACTATATTAGGTTAACGAATCTGCCGTGTGGTGACGGCCTAAGAATACAAATGTCAGCACTCCCTTACATGCCTGGGATGTCGTAAGAGTCGACTAAGAGGCTCGATGCGTTGAAAACCTGTGCGAGAGAAGGAAAACTAGAAACAAACCCTCTACCAACCCGTCTGGCCAGCGAGGTAGCAGTAGGCTAATAGCCTCCTATGAACGCCACAATAGGCGTGATTTAGGAGAGGCTTAGTCCAGCAGTGGACGTCCACAGGCTGATGGATCGTTAACGAAAACTATCGCACTTTCTTTTTCATATCCATAGACTGCTTTACCTACATGAGCCGTGAATCCGATACTCTTCTTTCGATAGGGTGTCAATTCGTAGGTGGTACTGAATGCCTTCAGAATACTTCTTTTAAATCTCTTTCTGTGTCATCATACTAGTTCAGTTAAACGAGGGCTGATTGTTATGTATCCAAAACGACGAACTTAAAAATACGCAAAGAAAAATATTACATTATATTCTGGCATCTTTTCGAAAATAAAACGCCGAATTTGGATTTGATCGAACTTATGGAATTTGTATGACAGGACCTTGAACTTTCTGTGTCGTGAATTTTCTTAACAATAGAAAGAACGCGCCTCTACACTCGTCTATGGTTGCAGTCGCTAAACTCCTGAATGAATTGCGGTTCGAATTGCTACTACTGCATCCACTCTATTCCCCAGATCGCCCCATGCGACTTCCACTTATTCCCAAACTTGAAAAAAGGGTAAGGTGGCCAGAGATTTTCAAGAAATGATGAAGTCATTGTTGCCGTAGATGAGTATGTTGAGTGGTTGGAGAAAACATTTCTATCAAACTGGTGTAACGGCATTGGAGAAGTGCTGGACTAAATGCATTAAGGCAGAAGGAGACTAGGTTGAGAAATAAATTTCTTTTAAATGGATTATTAAAGACTAGCTGGTGCCCGCTACTTCGTACGCGTGGACTTTTATGTAGTACTTACATTTTTTATTTTGACGTTAAAGATCGATCATTAAATCGTGGTACTTACAACAAAAATGATTATAAAATGCCGTATGCCAAAGGAAATTTATTATACTAATGTAGCTGTAAGGTGCTTAGAGTATTTCTTTATGAACTACATTGATGGTTTTTCCGTTTTGAGTCAATATGAATAAACCCGCAGCTCTACCGACCCGCGTAAAAGCAACATAGAGCTGGCCGTAGGAAAAACAATTGGACCTTAGTGCACACCAGCGGCTTTCAGCGTTTGTCACTGCTACTTATTTATAGTCAAGTCAAACCACGGGGTCACCCAGGGAACTGTGCGTGTGCGCTTGAACTCGAACGAAAAATTGTTAGGGATGGGCAGTATACTCGGTATAAACTCAGTTTTACCGGCAGCTTCTTTGCAAAGCACTTACTTTAAGTCGGGTCCCGTTTCATAATTTTGGCTTAGTAAAATTTCACAAATGCAATATCGGAACACCGACTTTAAGATTGATCTTGTGATAAGGTAGACCACTCGCTGGAAATGAATTAAAAAAATTCAATTGGGTAATTTGTGGCGTCGTCCTGATCAACTACATTGTTTAAGCAAGTGTAAACCACTTCATCCGGAACAATTTTCGCTATTTTTTCTTTCATTTATTGCAGTTGCTTGGTCATTTTTTGGGTTCCGTAGCCTAATGGCAAAAACATTTCCATAACTCTCATAGTTTAGCTGATCTCTTAGTCTCCTACATCAGGTTTTACAGATTAAAAAAAAAATATAGCCTATTTATGGTCCGACCTATTAGCTACATATAACAAAAAAAAAACATTTTATAAAAAAAAATCAAACCGACTTCAAAAAGTAAAAAATAAAACTTTTGGAGTCGGTGCCAGCCAAAGCATTATACATTGCACTTCTATTAACTATATTTTTTTTGGCTTTAGCTAACTAGCACCGACTCCAAAAGTTTTATTTTTTACTTTTTGAAGTCGGTTTGATTTTTTTTTATAAAATGTTTTTATTTCAGATTTTTTTGTTACATTATGTGCCGTTACTTACACTAAAAATCAGCCCATACACAACAATGATGTCATCTAGGTATACGACTACTTGCCAAAAGGTGAATGATATTTTTCAGGATTATGAAAAAACTACTAGCCAGATCTTCGTAAAAATTATATGGGACCACACATAAACCATTTCCTTCCAGATAAAAAAAGAATTTTAAAAATCTGTTAACAACTGGCGAAGTTATGGTGGAACATACATAAAAATAAAAAATAAAAAATAATACAGTCGACTTGAGAACCTCCTCCTTTTTTGAAGTCGGTTAAAAAATCAAATCTGTTCAGTACTTTCGGAGATTAGCGTGTACATACAAACAGACAAACAGACAGACAAAAATTTAAAAAATCGTCTTAACGTATTCTCTTACTGTTTTTACGTCATCCCCAATTGGTTTCTGGTAAATATATTCAATGTACAGAAATTATAATTTTACAGTTTTATTATATGTATAGATTTTCTTTGTCGTTTCGGAAACATAGCAATCGGCCCTCGTATAATAGATATGATCATGCTAGTTCAGTAATACAACTCATCTACAACTGACTTTGAAACATAATTAATTCAGCATGAAGTTCATAATACAACATCAAACTTTTCCTTTCCCAACATCAACCAACGTTAACTACCAGCTACTAATGGCAAATCGTAAAGGAAAACTCATTCCAGAGAAATGTAAAAACTACGATGTTTCATAAAAACGCTCGTCTTTCAATCTGTTGGTATTTTTAGAGTTATGAGATCCATGATTCTTTATAACCAACTGCGAGTAACATTCAGAAGTTAATAAAACGTTGAAATTTTAATTTATTTCAGTACAGAGCTCTAAATAATGTACATAAATAAATCCTAATAATATTTTAAATTGTGAAAGGTCGTGGGGATGTTTCGATGTCTATTACCCTTTGGCGCGAAAACTACTGCACTGATTTTGATGAAATTTGGCACACAGATATAAGATAGCCTGGATTAAAACATAGGCTACTTTTTATCCCGATATTCCCGCGATAAACCGCGGGCTGAAGCTAGTGTATCTATAAAGCATGTGTTACGATACAAACATATCACAGAACCAATACAACGGCATAACTAATAAATTAGTTAATTACTAATAAATTTGTTAATTACTAATAACTACTTAAAGTTAGTTAACTACTTCAATTTCTTACTTATTGCAATTTAAAGTTCGTCGTCGTATCATTTTCATATCATTGGCGGCAGATTTTTACTTTTTCAGCGTCTGCTAAAAGACTGCGTGTTAGTAATGAACTTATGAACCTTGGGCTAATAAAACCTTTTAGATTTTAGTACTTTTTTTATCCGCCTGCATAGTACTTATAAATAATCGCTTTGAAACTTTACAACTGAACAATAAGAGTAAAAAAAATGAGTTAAGCAACGTTTATTAAAAAAATAATAATAGGTAAGTCAGTACAAGCAAAAACTAGAAGAGGCATTCTAAATTATGTACAATCAACAGCACATCAGTATTTATAGTTAAACCTTGAGAGCTGAATGTCGCTTGCATTGGCGACGGTTTTACTGTTGACTGATAAACTGATCATATTTACCTTGATCGAAGGACTGATCTTACGAAAACACGGTCCAGTACCCCTATTACGAGTTTGTTTAACATGACATTTACAGGACTCGTGAGCGTAGACTATCGGATACACTGCTCATGTCGGTAAAACAGTCGCTAAGTGTGAAAGAGACAGAGCTACATTTTACGTTAACGTTTACTGTAAAGTCAAGTTTGCCAAACTCGTAATAAGCCTACAGTTTCAGTTTTGACGCTATTTTGGCTATCATACAGTATGAAAATGTGTCACTAATTCTTTTTCAGATAAACAAAGTGACGTTCGCACCGTTAGTGGTGTCGACCCTGTTTATACTGCTGACGTCACTACTGGCGCACTGCGCGCGGCGCCTGGTGCAGAAAGTTGTTCAGGAGCCGTTCGTCAGACTACTGTTGGAAGAGGCGATTGCAGCGGCAGAACTATGCGGGTGTTGTTTCGAGCTTATTATTGGTAAGTACTGCGCGTTGTATTTGATGTAAAAAGTAGTTCAGGAGCCGTTCGTCAGACTACGTACTGCTAGAAAAGGCCAACGTATATGCAGAACTATGCGGGTGTTGCTTCGAACTTATTATTGGTACGTGTTATCAAAATACTAAAGACACTCTAGGGAGTCCTGCGCTGCTTGCATTCAACGGCTTACCGCAACGATCACCAGATCGTTAGCCCACGAAGCATCGTCAGGTGCGCGGTTGCATTCCAGAACCTTTTCACCCCAAGGGCCAACAGGAAGTTTTATACTAATTTAAAAATGGTCGCAAGCTTGGTTTTGTTTTCCTTGCTGACGCCACTGCTACGCCTGGTGCATAAGATAGTACAGGGGCCTATCGTCAGACTGCTGCTAGATGAGGTGTTGCTTTGAGCTTATTATTGTTAGGTTTATGTGACTGGTATACTAAATGGTTGCAATCTTGGTTTTGATTTTTCTGTTGATAGTGAAGTCATTGCCGATCCTGGTGCAGAAGGTGCAGAAGCCGATCGTCAGGCTACCTGCTATGCTATGTCAGTGTCTTATACACTAAGGCTGAGTGGCACCAGTTAACTTTAACCGATTTTCGGTTGACAAAGCTGACAAATCATATAAATTTTTCCACGGTTAAAGTTATTTATCGTTAAAGATAGATGGTGCAATCCAACCTAAGCTTAGTTTAGTTGGTAAAGATGAAATAACACTTAGAGAAAAAATTCTGGGTACGGTATCGTGGATACGTAGATGGTGGGTTTATCGACAGATTTTTGATTCACTCGTCTCAATGATTATACTGATTTTCTTGCGACGTTTGAGTTTCCGTATTCCGTAAACGCGACCTTGCCCGTATTTACATAGCTTCGCTTTTCGCCTGTAGTACCGCCTCCCAACGCGAGTGAGCGAGGGGCAAAGCGAAAAGCGTGCTATGTCTACGCAAGCAATGTCGCTAGTCGCCTGATCGCCTCGTCGTTCGCCTCGCCACTCGCGCTACGAGTGATTCGAAAATAGAGGTCCCGTAGCTCTATTTTCGATTCACTCGTCTCGAGGATTCTACTGATTTTCGTGCGACGTTTGAGTTTCCGTATTCCGCAAAAGCGACCTTGCCCGTATATACATAGCTTCGCTTTTCACCCGTAGTACCGCCTCCCAACGCGAGCGCGCTAGGGGCAAAGCGAAAAGCGTGCTATGTCCACGCATGCTAGGTCGCTAATCGCCTGATCGCCTCCTCGTTCGCCTCGCCACTCGCGCGACGAGTGATTCAAAAATAGAGGTCCTGGCTGGTGCTAAAGTAGAATATTTTAGAGATTAAAGCTTAGAGAATTTGCAGAATTGGCAAGATCTAATACAACACTTTCCCGACGGCAGATATTTTTTTACGGTTCCTTTAACTACATTTGAATTCCCGACTTCGTCATTATGCTCGATATCGGATAGTTAAATATTTTCGACTTCTAATTAGACCAATGGCATGTCCACAATTCAAAATTTGCATGTCTCTAAAAACTTCATGGGATTTAAGTATTTGAAAATGGCTTCTAGGACTAGCGTCATAATAAACAGATTTGACGCTATCATAAGAGGCCAATAGTAATCTGATGAGCTCTGAGCCATTAGCAAGTTCATGCTATGGCTTTGGATTAGATCAGGAACAATTGCTTATTTTGGAATCAATTGTACAAAAAATAATGTCTTGCTTCTAATTGGCTGCATGCAACAACATAACATGTCCGTATTTTCTAAATACAAGTACAGTAAAATGATATCTGCTATCGTAGCATGACAACTTTTGTCTACATCACATTGTTCAGGATAAAATTGTCGCTTTGGCGTTGACAAAGTCTCAGTTCAAAGGCTACTTCATAGAAAGCGCATCTCTTGCTCTGCGAACTATTATTACGACAAGGAGCACTTTAGATAAATACAATTTTGAGTAGGTATTTATTAAAGTCCAAGTTTAAGTACTTTATCAGAATGCCACAGCGAGAACTACACTATTACGACTCTAATGCACAAAAGTGTTTTCTGTTTAACCCCTGTTATATACAACAAACTACCCAAATCCATAAAACAATTATCCTTAATATTATTATTTTAAATAATTTCTCGTAACCAAATGTTTTTATGATATCAAAGAATTTTTGTATTAAATAAATAACTTGAAATTTGTACGCCGTTTTTTTCGGCATAACATGTAAGGGACATTTTTTTTTTTTTTTTCATCATACTTTACTTGTACTGTGCTTGTGCTGTGCTTGTGCTTGTACTGTGGACCCGTGTTTTTACAAATAAATATTTCTTTATCTTTATCTTTAAAAGAAAAGATTTGAACTTGATATCTGAGCGAAAAAATGTAGAGACTCAGGAAAACCGTATCTTTCACGATTTCCACTTAGTACGTACTTCCGATCGATTAGCAATCGTGTTTGTACTAGACTCGCATTTTAAACATTAAAAAAAGGTTGATAGCAATTGAGCTTCAACGATCGTGCAATTAAAGAACTCAAACAGTGTTCAACTATTATCTAGATTGCAAGGCACACTTTCTTTTTAAAGTTTGTCTTTTCTTGTTTGCCAACATTCTCTCAGCATAGCGTAGTTTTACTTTAGCTGGATTTTATGTAGCGATAAGAATTTGTATTTGTTGTAATGAAATCTGGTTTAATAAAAAGTATGGTAGTTGAGACTATGTCGTCTATTTGCAGCATGAGTACTTGTAGTTAGTAATATCATTTGAACAACATTTTACTAAACTTCTTTCTTTACAAACCGTTGTAGTCGCACTAGGCAAGGGAGTATCTTGGTTCTTGGGAGTACGCCGGTAATGATGAATTGAGTTCGGTGGCGTAAGGTTCGCGCTCTCTGTCTGCGATAGTGCGGTAAAGCTTTCGAAATAGTCTTCTCAAATTTATTATCCTAAGCTCCTCCGTGCTTCGGAATGGCACGTTAAATCATAAGTCCCGGTGTATTTGCAGTCGTTAAAAACCACCAAACCGCTGTGGGTGCGCGTGGTGGTTCATGAACCTTCCCTTCCTCCTTATAAACAGATAAGAAGGTCAGTACCCCAGCTGTGGAGACCTTAAAATGCTAAAGACGATAATGTAAGTTATGAATAAGACGATGATAAATTTAAGACATTTAAAGCAGTAACTAGTAAACTTAAATTGTAGCGAAAAGCAAACACATAACCAAATGTTTCTTCATGTTTCAGTGGCAGACAATTTCGGTGTAGGGACCTACGCCATATTCCTCTTCCTGCTGACGATCTGGTGGTCCATGAACTGGGGTGATGCCACAGCTTGCCCCTACACCCACATCGAGGATGTCATTGAAGGTGAGAAGTTCATCATCATCACTGCATTGGTAAATAGTTGGAATATGTGTAATAACTACAGAACCACTTTTCCCACTGCGCACTGAAAGAAGAAGAAAATAATGTTTTTTTATTGGTTATTTTGCGTTGAGCCACAGAGTAGGAACATTCCATAATTACAATAGAAAATAACCAAATTGGTCGCTACTCAGGTATGCTATGACCTTAGACAAGGTCACAGCTCTGTTCATCCGTAGCGCCAACGTGTGTCAGTGACAATTTTGCAGCACATACATGGTATAAAGATTATTATAGTTAAATACCTATAATTAGTATTAAAACTGTATGTAGCAAAAGTAAATATTTAATAAACATAATATAAAGTCACTCATATAGAGTATAAACATCAAAATTGTGTTAAACTTAATATCAACTTGTGAAGTTGACAGTTGCACCATTATGATATGAATAAAATCACCTATTGTGTCACATTCAGGCAATTTTAAACATTCTGACAAACTACTAGTTACAACCGCAACAAATACAGATTTACAAAATACCGAATGCACGAAATACAGATGTAGATACGAAGGTACGAGACGGCTACCTAATTGTTAGATTTCTGCAAATGAAATAAATGCTTTTCAAGTTGGCTTTTGAAAGAATTAACTGTTTTAGAGTTTTTGACTGGAAGTGATTCTCCCTATACGGGACTGGGAGTGAAATAAAGACATTGAATGAGCCAGCTGTTAACTTTCCAGTGCAGATAGTAATGAGAACCTCCTTTTTTAAGTCGGTTAAAATGCCTATCAAATCAAATATACCGTCTCCTGACACTGTCCATCTTTTCGATGTTCTACCAAACCCGCAAGGGATTTATGGCGTGATGGATATTAAGTTGAAGAAAATGCGACAGGTTCCTTAATGTTCTTTTTGAAAACAGTCTCCTTTAATTCACTAAAAATTTAATAAAAGAAATAATCTTTATTTCAATGAAATAATTGTAAAATTCAAATCACGTTGTTTTAAATTTTCTAGGCAAAGGTGATGTTCGTAAGGCGTTCTTGAAGTCTTTGGCGGAGTTGACTGGCGGTCTTCTGGTCTTCAAATATGTTCAAATGTATTGGGCTCTTGAGATAGCCGAGACGCACAGAGACAAAGCCTTTGAGGACTGCAAAGCTGATTTACAGGTACGATGATTGAATACTGAGCTTCTTATAAAACACCTCCTTCTGAGGAAGCAATCATAAATATTGTCTCTTCTTCTAACTGGGCCTTTTACTATTTACTTGGGGTCGCCCTTCCTTCAAATGCTTATAATGATAAAAATATCAGACTGTTAAGACTTACCAATCAAGCTTTGGTTCTCTACTTATAGAGTCGTCATTTATGGCTCGGCTATTTTTATTAACCAAGGAAAGCTTTAGTAATAAATAACACAAAGCTAAAAGCAGAGGGTCTTCTAGACATATCTTCTAGAAAGACAGGTCTTCTAGAAAGACAGATTGCGACAGCCGGTTACGGTTTAGTAAATTTTAACCCTATTTTAATGCCGATAAAGTCTTGAAGCTTAACCAACGTTGCCTTGGTCCGTTTATCGTCTTTGGTTTTCGGAGTAACCCTCCCATAAAGCTTTTTAGCTCAGATAGTTCAGAGTGAGATTAACACCTAATGTTTCTGAGTATTTTTATCAGAAAATGCTAAAACTAAAGTGTGCCCTAACAGATTTTGTGCGTGTGAGAGACTAATATTAATGATAATATAATTTTGTGCACCTTAATCCAAATCTGAGTTCTAGTGAATTCAGATTTAATAAGAGGTGCCATATCAAATACCCTTTCCAGACAAAGCTACGTTGTTCTAAGACGTTAGCTCAGAGTCCGTTAGGGCACATGCCAATTTAATAAAAATTATTAACTTAAGATAAGATTATATAAAACAATTAATAAATAATTAACATTGATTAACTCCAACCATACGGAAGCCGCTGGATCCGCGTAGCGCAGGACCGATCTTCGTGGAGATCCTTGTGTCCTATTATTTTAAAGACATTCAATAATAGAAGTATGAAAAAATCAAAGTATTACTAACAAATATTTCCAACATTATGTTAACGATACTGAAGATATAAAAGAAATCATTTTCTCTTTCCTAGGTTCCAGTGATATACGGAGCGGTGGTGGAAGGCATAGCGACCTGTCTCTGCCGGCTGGCTTCCAAGGCGTTAGGGGACTTGAACCCTAGATTCTCGACCGCAATTGATGCTTTCATTGGAACCTCATTGGTCGTTGCTGGTAAGATGATTTTCTATCTCGTATTTCATATTTACCTACGCAATATTAAGCAGAGCGAGAAATAGCGAATCTGCATTAGCCTCAATATAGTTTAATTATGTACACATAGTTAGAGAATAAAAAATTACTTAGGTACATTTAAACTAAAAAAAATTACGCTTGCTGAAAATTATGCTTCATTAACAACAAACTTCATTTAGTTACATTACAACTACATTTACACATTACAATTTACCCATTCATAATGTTAACTTGTGTGATGCTTTTAGTGAATTTACGAAAATATCATATCTATACTATTATGTTACTATTAGAAATATTACTTACTTACATAAATTCTAAGTACACCTTCTAGTTAAAAAACATACAAGAATCACAAGTTTTTCCACAAAATCACAAGCATGTATACAACTAAAAAGCTTAATGTCAGTTTGACAAGATGCGAGATATCACGCACGAGTAGTATACTGCCTTCTCGAACGAGAGAACTAGCATTCGTAAAGCGTTCACGCTGAATTCATTTTGGTTACCGTCGTGCACGCATGCGAGCTTTCGAGAATCATCTAGAAGCATTTCTCGACCGTGAACACGCATCGTGTCAACCAGTCATTACAGCTGAACAACAGCTTTGCAATAAAGCTCATTAAAACCATCACATCACATGCCTCATATTCTCAATCGCGTTCACTTTTGCAGGAGTCCTCACTAGGCACACGGTTTTCGTCTACCGGTATCAGGACAATAGTGCCAATGCGGACTTAAGCGTGTCCATCTTTTGCAAAGTACATTTAGGAAAAGGTACATTGTAAACTAAGTGTCAACTAATGTTTTTGCTGCATGGTCACACATATTTCACAATACCATTGGATCATGTCATAAAAACATTCGCTTTCATACTGATTTCATTCATTTCGCATTTGGTAGAAGCTTTCTTAGGAATATAAATAATTCGCTAAGGAATCACAATTCACGTCATTTACAATTGCAATCGTTCATTAAATGTTGTATTATACTCGTACCTCATCTTTGCTGTGATAAAAAGTTGCGGAGCAGCATAATGATGAAAATAATTAAGTTTTGTTTTTTGAATCAACTTAGCAACATTATTTTGCTATATAAAGTACACTCAGCATCACAGCTGCTCATATAATTAGGAAAATCCAAAGTGATCAAATATATCGGTACAACCATAGTGTTCTTAAAAATAAGAACTCTATAGAGAGTTATGACGTTGTCATCAATTTGAATACTTGAGTTGTAACGATATTTTTGATCACTTTGGATGTTATTGAGTATTTGAGCACATTGACTGAGTAGGTATATAATAATGCTGACTGGACAATCAGTAATGAAGTAACTATTAAATATGAATTAAACTTAATTCGGCAAAGATAATAATAATGATGTCATCCACGTCACAGTCTAGTCATAAACAATCGTTGCAGTCGACCGATATGACGGACTCACACAGGCATGCACCGCTCGCTATCGCTACACGGCCAGCTCGATGGTTTTCACTGGTAAAACAGTTGCGAGCGCGCGAGTAGCGGCGCCTGTCTGTGTGAGTGCGACATTTCGGCAGCGTTTGTAGGCAGCGCAAAGTCTGTTTAGATGTGTTCACCCTATTGAAGTATTTATTTATTGATCGTTGTTCTTTTCAGCTTTCGATTATTCTGGAGGATATTTCAACCCAGTCCTCGCCACGTCGCTTAAAGCTGGCTGTGAGGGACACACGTTGCTGGAACACGCTGTTGTTTACTGGATCGGCGCCTGCGCAGGGTCCGTCCTCTCAGTTTACATGTACAAACTACCCATAGTCAAAAAGTATATCAGAGGCACTACTGAAGTCAACGGCGACAGCATTTGGGGAGACAAAGAAGAATAAATACTCATTACAGTTACTTTACTATCATTGTTCAAATTCTTATTCCAAATTCTTTCTTAGTCTTCTTCTTTGCTTTTCTTGTTTTCGTCAACTCGTGGAATCATAAGAAGACTAATAGAGGATGTAACTTTTTTATTTTATTTATAAAGATTTGTCAAGTGATACCTTACTCTAGTCAAATTATATCTTTAAGAAACCTTGTCGTTGTCTATACAAATAATATTCTCTGTTACAGTTGCAAATGTTATGTTATTTTTTTTAACTTCGCTTAACTATTACATTTTAATTTAATTACCACTATCTTTACCAGTATTATCAAGGTATTATGTCACATTTTTTTTTAAAAGAAAATTTTTATAATTTGATAATTATACATTTTTTACTGAGCTTCCATCGAACCTAACCTGTGTTCCAAAAATATAATAAGTGCTACGTGAACCTGTTGTAAATAAATATAATGTTTTGTTAGATAAATTGTGTAGTTTGATTTTAGTTACAGTTCGTTATTTTAGGCCTGTTATTTACTAGAGTGAGAAATTTACCGAACAAAAAGTACCTCTAGTACAATATTGGCAAACTTTGATATATTATGACACTTAATTCATACCACACACATAATTTCGATATCTTATGACACTTTTGGGAAAATGATACAAGTATGTAGCCGCAAATACATATAATTTAGACTTATGGTAAATTTTAAATAGAAAAATATTGGAAAAAATTAACTCGGCCACAAGTGAATTCTCAGGCTGGAATCGAACCAGCGACCTTTGGAAATCCGGTCCAATGCTCTAACCGCTGAGCTACCGAGACTTGCGAACCACCGTCGAAATTCTCCAATACTTTTATATTTTTAATACGCTGTAGGCCAGCGTTGTTACATCAATGCTAGGAAATATCCTTGCATTCGAAAGAAACATCTTTTCAGGTGTTTAACGATCGATTAAGATGCAACTGCCAATAATTTATGATTTTTGTAATTTTTGCATTTTTCAATGCCATTTTTATACTTATGGTAAATTTTAAATAGAAAAATATTGGAAAAAATTAACTCGGCCACAAGTGAATTCTCAGGCTGGAATCGAACCAGCGACCTTTGGAAATCCGGTCCAATGCTCTAACCGCTGAGCTACCGAGACTTGCGAACCACCGTCGAAATTCTCCAATACTTTTATATTTTTAATACGCTGTAGGCCAGCGTTGTTACATCAATGCTAGGAAATATCCTTGCATTCGAAAGAAACATCTTTTCAGGTGTTTAACGATCGATTAAGATGCAACTGCCAATAATTTATGATTTTTGTAATTTTTGCATTTTTCAATGCCATTTTTATACTTATGGTAAATTTTAAATAGAAAAATATTGGAAAAAATTAGCCTGAGAATTCACTTGTGGCCGAGTTAATTTTTTCCAATATTTTTCTATTTAAAATTTACCATAAGTATAAAAATGGCATTGAAAAATGCAAAAATTACAAAAATCATAAATTATTGGCAGTTGCATCTTAATCGATCGTTAAACACCTGAAAAGATGTTTCTTTCGAATGCAAGGATATTTCCTAGCATTGATGTAACAACGCTGGCCTACAGCGTATTAAAAATATAAAAGTATTGGAGAATTTCGACGGTGGTTCGCAAGTCTCGGTAGCTCAGCGGTTAGAGCATTGGACCGGATTTCCAAAGGTCGCTGGTTCGATTCCAGCCTGAGAATTCACTTGTGGCCGAGTTAATTTTTTCCAATATTTTTCTATTTAAAATTTACCATAAGTATAAAAATGGCATTGAAAAATGCAAAAATTACAAAAATCATAAATTATTGGCAGTTGCATCTTAATCGATCGTTAAACACCTGAAAAGATGTTTCTTTCGAATGCAAGGATATTTCCTAGCATTGATGTAACAACGCTGGCCTACAGCGTATTAAAAATATAAAAGTATTGGAGAATTTCGACGGTGGTTCGCAAGTCTCGGTAGCTCAGCGGTTAGAGCATTGGACCGGATTTCCAAAGGTCGCTGGTTCGATTCCAGCCTGAGAATTCACTTGTGGCCGAGTTAATTTTTTCCAATATTTTTCTATTTAAAATTTACCATAAGTATAAAAATGGCATTGAAAAATGCAAAAAGTACAAAAATCATAAAATATAATTTAGAGTTTAAAAATCACTTTGCAAATTGATAAAAAACATGTACAAACAGTAAATGTCTCCTTGGAAAGGGTTAATAAACCACGTAAGCACCGAAAGAAACTCCGGTAAAGTACAGCTACTTCTGTAAAGCACTGACATTAATATTCACTTATTATTTGAATCACGTATTCGTATTAAAAGCTTTTGGCGCTCGTTCCGCCTAAAATTCATTTCATGACTACTTTTGCCGTTACAGGAAATCCGAAGTTAGATGCGATTACAATAATTCTGCGAAGTTTTTTGACTATTATTAATATTAACTTTTGCAAACAATAATACTTAGGTAGTTTCTTTAAATTCCAGATATACAATATGTACGTTGTGTTTTCATTGCCAAAGTCGCATGACTGCTGGATTATATTAAATTAAAAGTTTATTTTTTAATTTATTTGCTTAAAGATCACTATCCATGAAGCAGTGGTCGCTTAGTAATCCTAACGGCTCTAATGTCATAATTCCAATTTTGTATATGAATCAGGTCTGGCGGAGTGAAAGTTCCGTAAGGATGCGGTGGTCTGTAACCGTTCCCGAGCATGATCTTCTTCATTAAAGGGATCATTTGCCCTTGGAAGACTTGGTGGCCATGTCTGATATCTGGAGGTTTAAAGTTTGGTCTCATGGGTTGTATGAAAGGTATATCGTAGTCTTGGACGTATTGACTTGCGTGATATTTTAGGTACAGCTGCAGCGGAATTGTTGTTTTTGTGTATTGCTGCCTTCGGAACAGCGGTTCTAGGTCTGGTATCATCAGGGCTATGGGGGGACGCTTCATCACATACTTGCCTTGTACCTTCTCTGTAACTATGTCGATTGGTACTGCTGGTGTGATTGAAGTGATTCTTGTGTACACTGTGGAAAAGTAAGAGGTAAATAAAACCGGAACGACTATTTCGAATGAAAGTTTCGACAATAATTTACATAATGTACCACTTTGTCTAGTTTGAATACTTTGAACGTTTATGGAACTATTATTATAACCTATTAAACAAAATAAAGCATATTTATATTATTTACGCGAATGAAGTTGCGAGAGAAAGTTAGTTTTCTAATAAAGGATCTCGAAAAGATCTCGATACATAAAACAGTCGTATACCAGTAAAATATTTGCTTACACGTGAAAGTAAGAAGCCAACTACCAATATAAATCATTTTACATTATCTGTAGCAGTTCAATAACAAAATATTTTAATACAGTAAATATTGAAAATGCAAATGGAAACTGAAATGGAAGGAAACCTTATCGGAAAACTCATTTCCTATTTGAAGGCGAACGATAATATTTCGATGTGGTGAAATTTTTGTTAGAGTAATATTGAAATAATATAAGTCCTTCATTCAAATCAAGCTTATTGAGCAGACTGATAATTCAATTTTACAGCACGAGAAGAGGGAGAGTACTAAGTTGGATATCAAATAGTCTCTTTTTTGCACGAAACACATAATTAGTCCTATATTTTCTCATGTAGCGACTATCTGCAAGACCATAGACGTGGGTTCAAATTCAACTTCTTTGAATTACAATCGTTGTGTCAATGTTACTCTAAGTTCTTACTGTAATAGACGCGTATAGCACCAAAAAGGACGCTAACGCAATATAGCACTTCATTTAATTGTTAGTTTTCTATGGAGCTTAAAACTGTAGCAGTGTCATCCATCCATCCATCATCAGCCTGTGGACGTCCACTGCTGGACATAAGCCTCTTCTAGCTCACGCCTATTGTGGCGTTCATAGGAGGCTATTAGCCTACTGCTACCACGCTGGCCAGACGGGTTGGTAGAGGGTTTGTTTCAAGTTTTCCTTCTCTGGCACAGGTTTTCAAAGCGTCGAGATTCTTAGTCGACTCTTACGACATCCCAGGCATGTAAGGGAGTGGCGACACTTGTATTCTTAGGCCCTCACCACACGGCACAGTCAGTAGCAGTGTCAGTGTGGCTGAATTTGCTTTTAATTTCTTGAAGGCAAGAAAACCTTTGCTAAAAGCAAACTCCATAGGTTTTTATGACTCAATGAACTAAAATAATATAATATAAAATACCAAAACGGAGTATTATAATTAATTCAAAACTATTTAAAATAAGAATAAAATGTTACAAAAAGTCAATAGTGCGATTCGGAACGCATTATGACATATTTTTAGGTATTAAATTAAAAAAGTACTTTACCGCGCTAGGCCGCAAAAAGCGATTTTCTACGACGATACTAAAGACAAAACCTCTTCTTCCGAGCGTGTGAGGTGAAATAGTTATTTGTTATGCAAGGCTGGAAAGTTGGTTAGTTAGCGGCGAGTTACCTCTATTGAAAGCTGAGCAAGTGAGGGAATCTAGGATTATTATCTAGGAATCAGGATTCAATCTTTTGATTTCAAAAGATTGAATCCTGAGCGAAGCGAGGATTTCAAAGGTACAAGACGCTAAAAACTTTTCTGCCGAGCGCAACACACACTTTTTCACCTCACAACAGCAAGGAACATTTTACGGTTGCTTCCGCGGTCAACTTCCGGTAAAAAATTCTTTAAACATAAAGTTTAATCTAAATATACCTTATTCTCGTTGTTTTAATGATATAAAAAACTAAAATAATAAAAAAGGGAGTATTATATGTAGTTAATTCATGAAATTTAATTCAATAAAAACGATTCCGTAAATGTTGACACTGACATGAGGTACAAGACAAAGACAATTTAAAAATAAAGATTTATGTCACGTTCCGAAATCCTATCATAGGTTGTGATATCTCACCCAGCCTAATATATTTTTTATAACAAATAGTTTAATCTTATTGTTATTGTTTTTATTATTCAATGAACTAAAATAATATAATAAAACCAAAACGGAGTATTATAATTAATACGAAGCTATTTAAAATAAGAATAAAATGTAACAAAAAAGTAAATAGTGCGATTCGGAACGCATTATGACATATTTTTAGGTATTAAATTAAAAGAGTACTTTGCTAAACTGATTAACAAAATCTCCTTTTCAGAGCGTGTGAGGTGAAAATAAATGAATTGTCAGGCAATTCGTTAGATATTGCTTTAGCGCTGTTTTATATCCTCTGCTCGCTTAAAATACAAATTATAACACACTAGCGGCCGCCCGCGGTTTCACCCGCGTGGTTCCCGTTCCCGTGGGAATATCGGGATAAAAAGTAGCCATGTTACTCTCCGTCCTTTCAACTAACTCTATGCCAAAATCAAGTCGGTTGGTTGCTTAGTTAGGGTGTGAAGGAAGGACAACATACAACACACACTTTCGCATTTATAATTTTAGTTAGAATTTCTCTACTAGAATAGTGTTATATTTTTACCATTACGGTATAGGAGGAGTTTTAGAGGGCCGCTAAAACTTTCGGTTAAGGCGGTACCGTGACCAAAAGTGGCGCAGCGTTGAATTTTATTTAATATCGTAATTCTAATTCACAATTTTAATAAATCTAAACGTGGAATTTTTAGTGCCCATAGTCTAGTATTTTTAGACGGTATCATTACATTCTCTCGTAGTCACTGCTAGAAGTAGATAGCAAAACTGCTAAAAGTGGCCGTTTTTGACACATTTGCTATCTACTTCTACGAATGACTATGACGAGATGTAGCGATACCTTCTAAAAATACAAGACAATAGGCTCTAAAAATTCCACATTTAGTTTTATTAAATTACGATATTAAATAAAATTCAACGCGGCGCCACTTTCGGTGGGGGTACCGCCTTAAGTATGGGCTTCTAGAGCCATCAGTCAAGATTATGCGGGGAGCAAGATTATGAATATACGAAACAGACGACCTCTGTAGTCCTGTAGCATGAACTCCATCATGTTGGAGGTCACGGGTTTAATTCCCGGCTGGGTCGATCTTGAAAAATTACTTTTCAATGTTTTCTTAAGACTATGGATATTTGTAGTACTGTCGTTAGGTTTTTGCCCATGTTAATAACCTAATAAATCATTTACAAGACAAATATTCGTTTTATTTGTTGTTTCTACTACTTACAGCATTTACAGAACAAACCTTATCAAACATATTAACAAATCATTATTATACAACTAATGACGTATAATGTTTGAAAGCATAGGAGTACTTACAACAAAGCTACTTGAAGCTACACGTTAAAATTAAAATAAATATTATTAAATATTACTTGTACAAATAATTTAAATTGCAAATTTCCTCGACCTAAGCTTTAAACGAGAATGAGTTTATTTCAGTTGGTTTGTACTGTGTTTGAGAATCTTGAAGTGTAAATAATAAATAGGAAAATAATCCGGCACTCGTGTTCTCAGATTTTCGTCAGGTTAAACCATTTTTTGAATTTTATTTATCTGCAAAATCGTTCTAGGTAGAATAAAACTAGATTGCGGAAAATCATTTATAGCAAAATCGCAAAATTTCAACTTACGATTACAACTTTCAATTTTCGATTACAACTTTTAATTTTGCATTTTACAATGCTATTTTTATGTGATAAATATTAAACAAGAAAATATACTAGAAAAAAGCAATTGCTTTTTCCTAGTATACTTTTTTGTTTATTTATTTATTTAAAGAGTCACCAACATAAGGTACAGCAAATGAAAAATTATAATTATAATTTATCACAACTTTTACGAATATTTAACGCGCTAGATTTCACGAACTAAGGATCCAACTGTCCGTATTTTTTAAACTTTTTATGGGTTTATTGGTTTTCCCGACGTTTTGGCACCTTTTCAGCTGCCATGGTCATGGAATGACTGACTACCGACTTATAAGTCTGACTGAAACGAAAAGTTGATGTATTTTTTTCGGATATGGTTAGACATCTACTATGGCAACAATTATTATTGATTTGATACTTTGATTTTTAAATAGTTATTTTTAACAAAAGAGAAATCTAATGACTCTACTGGCAGTTCACAAATTGGAAGGGTACCAAAACATCGCTAAAAACCAAAAAATATACGACTATTAGATCTTACTTCGTGAAATACAGCGCGTTAAATATCCGTAAAAGTTGTTTTATTTCAATGAACAGTGCACGCAAAAACTTAAGATGTACGTAATTACAAAATATTATTAGTGGTTACTTATTAGTCCAATAATATTCACAATAAAAACAGTAAGTAGTTCGTATAATTATCATATAACTACTTGTGACTAAATTATAAAGCCTGCTTAACATCTTTTGCTTCAAATTTAATAAAAAAAAATCAACAAAAATGCTATTAACATAAACGTCAATTAAGTTATTGTTATACAGACCTCAAAAGAACTTTCCTATCTTGTAATTTGTTTGAAGAATATACTAGTCTAATTTTAGTACATTTTATTTCATCAGTAACGCTGAGTTCTTCAAAAACTAGCTAAATTAACAACTGTGGCGCTTCACAAGTTTTTAATTACATAAGTACAAACCGCAACGAAAAAATAGTTGCTGCACTGTGACTGTCTGGTTTTTCTCTGCGGTGCTTGAAAGAATTTTTATCAACCTTACTTTTCTGACTTCTGAGTCAGGGGAATATTTTTTAACATTTAAAAGTACTTGGCGTGCTTATTTATATTAATATTCATCCAACTTGTGAACTTTAATTGTTAGGTTGTAAGTAAAACCCATACGGTGGTCAAAATATTGTACTTATTAGGTACTTTTATTCTAATGTTTTATACATCAAGTATCATCAGCATATTATAGGACTCCGTGTCTCTTCTCTCTTGTTGCTAATATTTCTATTATAAAAGCAATAATAGATATAGCGCATCCTATTAACCAAACATAAAAAGCCCCTGCGCTCTGGTCCAACGTAATGCTACACCCAATTCCACAGCTGTAACTGTAACTCATTATATTCTTTGTCGCACTTTGGGCTTTTGCTTCCGTCAGTATCCCCAAAGCCTCGTGATATAAACGGTCACTTATACCTGCTTCTCCAAGTCTTGTCATAATTTTCTGAAACCTTCTTGTTATACTAACATTCTTCCGAATCGCCATCTCATGGTAAACAGTCAACAAATTTTCTGGAACCCTTAGCGTTGTAGCTTCATCATTCACAACATTTTTTGCTTGAAATGCTATGAAAGGACCATCTATTACAATAGTCACACCATTGTGTTGCAAACTTTTAATCTCACAGTCGGTAAAGTAAATACAATCCTTTGAAGTATTGGCAAACCGCTCGTATTGATGGTCTATAAAAAAATATTTAGACTGTGGATCCAAAAACGGCTGTAACATTGACTTGTAGATATCATCGTTAGTTTTGAATGTGGTGGGTGAACCGATAATTGTGAGAAAGGAATACATCTGAATATTTACATAAGCGGTTAGGTGTAAGCACAATATTAAGTAGAAGAAGTTTATGATCCTATGCTTATAAGTGCTTGCCCTATAGAAAGTCGAAGTGCCAATGAAAGTACCCCAGCTGTAGAGCATGATATTTGCAGGCGATAAAGGGCGTTTATCGAATATACATAGCAAGTACCATGTTATGCAGTAACAGAAATAGAAAATAAAGAAAATATATACACCCTTGACTTTACTAATTAAATTCTGCCATGATCGGCTGCCTCTTTTTACAGGGTACATCCAAACAAATGCTTGCCTGCCGTATACCCCTGAATATTCTACAACATCGCCATATATTCTGAACAGGCCCCCTGCGCAGGCGTCGAGAGTGCCATTTAAAAGAAATTTCAAAAAAGTTCCACGATTGCTACTTCTATCTTCAGCACTAAATAAAAAATACAAGTCTAGCGTAAAATTAAAATACTGGGAAATTATTTTCATAATTTCAATGTCACATCCTTTAATATCTTCTTCATGCAAAGGGTCCATAAGTTTCATAGTATCGTCCTGTCTGATTGAAGTAAACGGAAACATTGAGGCCATTCCAATTTTGAAGGGACAAGCCATCATATTCTGAGGTTCCTTATTTGGGAAAACTGGTAGATTATGTACAAAAGCACAGGTACTTATAATAGTATATGACACGCCATATTTCATTTTACAATCAGTTGCATTTATTTGTGGTATAAAAGTCAGTATGTCGTAACTATTATCGTTCGTAAGTTTGAAGAATGTTAATTCATGTTTACTCACATTAACAGATATGTGATTAAGTGCGACATCACAAGTTTCTGAAGAATTGAATATAAAAATCAAGTATTTAACGTTCTCTTTAATAGTATTAAATGGGTTGTCTAACAATTTATCGCAGTTGTAGAAATGTGATAGAGATAGAATATGTCCTTTGAGTATTCGCATTGATTTTGCATTTATTTCATCATTAATTATTCTTGGTATATTATATTTGAATGTAATATCTATCACATCGGTGTAGAATCTGTCAGATGTTGCATTATCTTTTTCACTTTCACTGATTAATATTGTGGGCGTATACATAAAATTCGAATAAATGATGTTTATTAAACAGGCAAATATCGAGTTATCAATATCATCCTCAATGTTGGGTTTCATTATTATTTCACTGGAATGGCAAAGGTGTGATATAATTGCAATTGTACAAATAGTTTTAACAAGCATATCCAATAAACTTCTGATATCTTCTAAAAATCCACTTCACAACTCAATATCAATACGCAGAGGGATATTTATTAACAACGAACTTATTTTATCGCTGAATTTGTAATAGTGACTTTGAATGGCTAAAAAGAAAATGTTCTAGGCAACATAAAGAACTTTTTATCTCTTAGCGACTCGTCTACTAAATGATAAGTAGTTTCAGCATTTTCGTCGGAAAGCTTTTAGAGCAGAGGCGGGTGGACTACATTTTACCGTTTTAAATACTATAATTTTACAACGACTATTAAACGTGGAAACAGAAGATGGATACAGAAATACATTAACTGTTTGTGGTTTGGTCGTGAACACCGATAACGTTTTACGTATCGTTATTTTCGTTTTAATAATTGTATCTGTGACAGTGCGTTTTTGTGTTTTTAACACGAAACTAGGAATTAAATACTTTTTAATAATAGCCAAATAATGTGACAATATTATTAGTTTTAACTATTTAACTAGATTTTCTTTCAGCGTAGAAAACTCTTACAAGGGGCACTATATGCTTTTGAACATATACGCCCCTTCATCTCCCTGAATAGCTTGATCAGAAATGTAGAAATTAGTAATCTAATGTAATAACATTCTTGAAATACAATTATTGATTATTTATTAAAATTTTAACAATATGAATACATTATAACATTACATTAAAACAGTGTCACAAAAACCTGTTTAGGTTTAACCTTAGGTACACTGTTCAGTTTCGTCATCTTGTACAATCATATATTATTATACCTGATATTAAGTATGATAAGGCCGAAGATGGAAGCGAGCCGCTGCTGGAACGCAACAATGCTGAAAACATTGATAAGATGGTGGTAGCTAGCCAGACGGACTTACACAAGTCCTACCACCAACCAAACCGAATACAATCGAACCCGGGTCTGATACCGGTGGTTGTTACCATTAGACCATAGAGGCGGTTGTTTCGGAGATTAGCGCACACAATCAAACAAACACTTCAGATTTAAATACATATGCTTACTTATGCTTTGTATAGGTAAGTACCTGCACTTAGATATTCTTCGTCTCAGCCACATAACACCTACTGCTGGGTATAGGCCTCCCCCAAAAGGGGGGTTTTGCCATAATCGCCACGCTTGGCAGGCGGGTTGGCGATCGCAGTATGGCCAAGTTTGTAAGAGACACTGCTGCCCATCTCCTGAAGGCTGAGTCCCTTAGTCGCCTTTTACGACACCCACGGGATGAGAGGGGGTAGTGCTATTCTAAGCCGACACTACACAGCTTACATAGATATACACTTAGATATTACAAATTTGTAATCCGGTTTTTTATTGAAATGACTACGGATAGGGCCACCTTGCATTTGAAATTTTAGTTCGTGGTGAGGCCTCGTGGTCATTGTCTTCACAAAAGTAAGTAGGAATGGAATAAAGTATGAGTATTGTTTTGAAAAACGATTTTGATAATTAGAAAAGTCGAAATGCAAAACTTGTAGCCTTTCGAAATTAGTAATCTTATCCTTGCAAAAAATGGCTTCAGTAAAAAACAAAAGGAATAAAGGAAAGTATGAAAATGAACTCGATCCAAGTTAAATTCCGAACCGATTAACAGCGAGAAAATATAAGCTTCCACTGGGATTCATTAGGGTTGGGATAAAAAGAGATCGTTCCGTACCGGAGATCCGTAGTTTCATTTGAAAGTTAATTAAAAGCACCGGGTTTTGTATTTTTAACAAAGAGAAAAGGAAAAACGGTTTAAAAAATATCAGCAGTTCATTTTGGAATTATATAAATTTAATTGAATAGGCGATTCTCCTAATACAGCACAGATCTATAGTCGGACCCCGAAAATGTTTATAAGTTTATCATATTGCGTGATAAACAACATTAATGAGTCTAATCATTGTTTAGAGAGTCTATCAATTGCTACCTAGCAATAAGGGCGTCTTTTGTATGTCATCTTATACTGTCTGTTTTGTTTGTTTTCTCTATGTTTTTTTTGTGCACTAAAGTGTTATTATTATTATTGTTATAAATAAATAATAAATATCAATACATAATTGCATACAACCACACCAATTATCTAGTCCACGTTAAGTTTCATGAAGTACTTGTGTTATGAATACTAGATAACGGATAAACTTATATACTTTTTAACCGACTTCAAAAAAAGGAGGAGGTTCTCAAGTCGAATGTATTTTTTTTTAATTTTTTTTTTGTATGTTCTACCATAACTTCGCCAGTTGTTAACAGATTTTTATAAAAATGTTTTTTTTATCTGAAAGAAAATGGTTTATGTGTGGTCTCATATAATTTTTACGAAGATCTGGCTAGTAGTTTTTTCATAATCCTGAAAAATATCAATCACCTTTTGGCAAGCAGTCGTATACTTAGATGACATCATTGTTGTGTATGGGCTGATTTTTAGTGTAAGTAACGGCACATAATGTAACAAAAAAATCTGAAATAAAAATATTTTATAAAAAAAATCAAACCGACATCAAAAAGTAAAAAATAAAACTTTTGGAGTCGGTGCTAGTTAGCTAAGGCCAAAAAAATTATAGTTAATAGAAGTTCAATGTAGAATGCTTTGGCTGGCACCGACTCCAAAAGTTTTATTTTTTACTTTTTGAAGTCGGTTTGATTTATTTTTATAAAATGTTTTTATTGTATATGCATACATTATATACCTACATATTAAACAACCAGGCTGAGACAATAATATACATGTTCATGCACACAAATATTTGTCTTGTAAAGGGATCGAACCCGGGACCTCTGACGCAGAAGGCGGGTATAGTACCCCTGAGCCAAACAGGTCGGCAATCCCATCATCAAACTCATTTCTTGATTAATCTTTATCGTATAGTAATTAACTATGTATTTTGTATTGTGCAGATATCAATCCTACGACTATGCAAGATTATCATGTATCGTTATATATAATGCATGACGCCAACTATAGTGAATCAGTATCAGCCTCCCTCAGTATCAACGGTACGCGGGGGGCAACACGGGCCAAAAACAGTATGTTGTTTTTTATGACCAATTGGGACACTCATAACCTTCATCTTCACTTTTTTGTAGTGAGAATGCCTTTACAAATTCCCATTCCGCTTAAAAATTATGTGCGGATGGCGGTTATGTGGGACTCGTTTAATACATACCCATGCCTTCATCATACCTGATGCTAAGTAATACATAACATCAGGTATGATGTTAAGTATACATCTTAAGGCTGAAGTTGGAAGCACGCCTCTTCCGGAAACCTCAACAACTGAAGAACCGGCTATCATATACCTAACTGCAGAAACCAATAATGCTGAAATAGTTATTTGTTATGCAAGGCTGGAAAGTTGGTTATTTAGCGGCGAGTTGCCTCTATTGAAATTTGAGCAAGCGAAGGATTCTTGGATTAAATCACGAGCGTAGCGAGTGGTTCAAAGATTGAATCCTGAGCGAAGCGAGGATTTCAAAGGTACAAGACGCTAAAAACTTTTCTGCCGAGCGCAACATACAATTTTTCACAACAAAACATTATAATTGTTTCCGCGGTCAATTTCCGGTAAAAAATTCTTAAAACATAAAGTTTAATCTAAATATACCTTATTCTCGTTGTTTTTATGATACAAAAAAAACTAAAATAATAAAAAAGGGAGTATTATAGTTAATTCAAAGTTATATAAAGTAGGAATATAATGTTACTATTAATAAGAATAACATGAGGTACAGTACAAGACAAAGACAATTTAAAAATAAAGATTTATGTCACAGTCCGAAATCCAATTATAGGTTGTGAAATCTCACCCAGCCTAATATAAAATTCTTATAACAAATAGTTTAATCTTATTGTTATTGTTTTTATGATTCAATTAACTAAAATAATATAATAAAACCAAGTATTATAATTAATTTAAAGCTATTTAGAATAAAAATCAAATATAACAATAAAGTCAATAGTGCGATTCGGAACGCATTAAGACATATTTTAAATCCTATGGATATTGCGAAAACACGGATAATTAGACAATGGTGTTGTCATTTCTCAATCCTACTGAAAAAAGATAGGAATTTTGCGAAAAAACGGTTGCCTTAGTAAGATTACAAAAAGAATCGCTGGCTATTATGAAATAAGAACACTGATTGGCTGGTCGGACCGTCCAAAACAACATCTTCTCTGATTGGTTGACGACTTGACGTGTCAAATGTCAATCCATTCTCTCACGTGTAGTAATCTTTCTGTGAACCAATCAGATTATGAGTTTAGCAAGCAAGCAAAAATTAAGCCAATCAGAGTAAAGAATATCCAATGTTTATGGTAAATTTTAAATAGAAAAATATTGGAAAAAATAAAATCCGGTCCAATGCTCTTGCAAGAGCATTGGACCGGATTTCCAAAGGTCACGGGTTCGATTCCCGTCTGAGAATTCACTTGTGGCCGAGTCATTTTTTTCCAATATTTTCTATTTAAAATTTACCATAAGTATAAAAATAGCATTGAAAAATGCAAAAAATACAAAATCATAAAATATCCAATGTTACTAAAGCAACCCGTATTTTTGCAAAAACCCTATATTTTTTCAGTAAGATTGAGAAATGTCAACACCATTGTCTAATTATCCGTGTTTTTGCAATATCTCTAGGATTTTTGCGAAAATTCTCTTGATCAAATCCTCCTACGACATATGTATTTCTTACCATCTCTAAAGTACCTAATATTTAACTTCAGTGTTGCGTAAATTCGAAATCGATCAAACAAATTTTAAAAGGTATAGTGTCGGAAAACCAAAACATGGTGCAGTTAATGTTTAAGATTAATGTTTCGTAAGTACCTAACTATTAATGTTTTGTAAAATTCATGTTTCGAACGTATTAATGTTTTGTAAAATTCATGTTTCGAACTGCACACGTGTACTCAAACAAAGTACAAGCGCGGGGCGGCTGACTGACTCCAAGTTGTAGCGCGCTGTGTAGGTGCTTATCGAGGTATAGGCGAGTGACGGAGGCGTGATTGGCCCCGTATTCACTATGACCAGTGTGGTTTGAGCATAGAATCACTAAGTGGTCATAGTGAATAAGAGCCCAGTTTGAATCTCGAATGAGTATAGCCCATTTATCTTGATGGCGTCAAACTATAATGTATCTCTAAATCACTCGTTCGATCTAAAAACTAAAGAGAAATTTAATTAAAGACTCTCAGTCTTCCTCAAGGCGATGGATCGAAGTCAAAAGATGCCCGCCAACTTTCATATTGAAACTATTTTCTGTTAAATTAAGTAAGTAAATGTGCCATTTTGGTGTTAGTACTGCAACGATAGAATTTCAATAAAACTCCAAGAAATAAGTAGACAGATAGTCGAAAACGTTTTGTTATGTCTCAGATTTGTTGAAAAACTAAATAATAAGGGCAACCTTTAAATTGTTACTTTTACTAATTATCTAAGTATAGTAAATCAGTTAAGGTTCTTAACTTGAGAAAATATTTGATAATTTGAAAATGCAGTAAACGTAAGTGTCAAAACGCTGGCACAATAAACTTATATAAAAAAAAAATCGTTCAATACTTAATTATGTAACAAATTAAAAAATACGTGTGGTACTCGGGGACTGCCGCGGTAAAGCTATTGCATAGCATTTTTTATCATAGATTTTGGTAGCTTAGTTACGATTGAGAATAACAAAATGGTCAATGATGAAAAAAACTGTATGAAAATTTGTGTGAAAATATAATTTCTTTTTAAAATCTGGTACCGCATTTTTTCCAGTTGTCGCGGATTTTTTTTCATCTGTGACAATTTTGTTAATCACAATCGTAACTAAGCAACCAAAATCTATGACACGGAGTGGGGCGTGTTAGGTCTTTTTCGTTACGGAATTTCTTGATTCGGTCGCCGCGCTCAAAGCCCGCGATAAAAGCTATGCAAAACAGTCAAAGAAAGATGACAACGAAATTCAATAAGGCGGCCCGCTCGGCCACTTTTTTGGACGTCACTCACAGCGTCTGTCAACCATATACAATTTTTAAGCTATTGCATAGCTTTTATCGCGGGCTTTGAGCGCGGCGACCGAATCAAGAAATTCCGTAACGAAAAAACCTAACACCCCCCACTCCATGTCATAGATTTTGGTTGCTTAGTTACGATTGTGAATAACAAAATTGTCAATGATGAAAAAAACTGTATGAAAATTTGTGAAAATATAATTTATTTTTAAAATCTGGTACCGAATTTATGCGGTATGATAAAAAATGTAATGCAATAGCTTTACCGCGGCAATCCCCGAGTGCCACACGCATTTTTTTTATTTTCCTTAATGACAGTGGCTTACCTAAAATTAATAGATAAAAGAGATTGTTTTTTTTCTACACTAATATTATAAAAAGGAAGATTTGATTGTTTGTTTGTTCGCATTGAATAGGCTCAAAACTACTGAACGGATTTGGATGAAATTTGGTACATAACCTGGTTATGAACATATGATACTTTGTATCTCGATATATGAACGTTAAGGCTCGATATATAAACGGTGAGGCGGGTCGTTACGCTCCCTAAAATATGGTTGAGCGAAGCGATGGCTGGTTCATGCGTCATGCTCGTGAACGGGTGCCGCCAGCGGAAATGGGTCTACTTCCGTCTGCTTATCTTAATGTTGTGCTTAAAGGTTAAATATTTTTTTTTTAAAATAAATTGATACTGACCTGTATGTTTCTCACAACTTGCAGTACAGTAATCTTGTAATGCGATAAATGTTGTAATGTATGATAGATAAGTCTTTGTTTGCCAGTTGAAAATTGTTTACGGTTACAATAACCATAAAATGTAATATTATAATTTTGTGAAAAACTTTTTATAACAAAAAACCGAAACACTGAGCTACTCAGTACCTTCCATATTAGTGGCAAAACTAGTGTAGATGAAGGTAATTGTGTCGTCGCCTGCAAAATACCTGAGTAATGTGCTTGATTAACAGGACCGGAGCCTGTGAGACTACATGTCCATGTTTTCTATACAAAATGTTTTCCAAATTTGTTTGAATTTTTGTTGTGATTTTGTTAGAAATGGACAAGAATAACTTAGCCAAGTATGTCAAGATTAAAACGACCAAGCACATTGTATAAAAAAAGGAAAGTATTGAGCTCAGTAGACCTTTAAATGGAAAAAAGGTTTAAAAAAAAATTTAATCCGACTTCAAAAAACTAAAAAGCAAAAAACAAACCTTTTGGAGTCGGTGCCAGCCAAGGCATTCTACTTTACGGTCCTACTAATTATTTTATTTTTCTCGCCTTGGCTTTTGCTTTCTAGTTTTTGAACAGACTACACGTCCATACCAGTAATAAAAAAATCACGTCTTCACACTCCCGAAATTAATAACCTATCTGTAGATATAGATAGGGCTACCTGAGATAGTTGCCTAGCGTACTGGCATATTTCCTAGCAACCGTCGTTATTTTGGTCACATTAACAAAAATATCCTAGGCAACTATCTCATATAGCGCTATCCATATCTACAGATAGGATATTAATTTCAGGCGTTAAAGGTTAAGTAAAGAGGAAAATATATAATTATCGACCGATTCATCAATAAATCTGTCTTAACTTAACTCTTAAAGTTCTATCGATCCCTTTGAGCGTTCCTATGACGCTTTATAGAGATGAAAATTTCAAAGTTTTAATAAGTGGATGGAAATACTGCGATCTTTGCGCAGAACCCGGCTCACTAATCCGATTACTTTTCAACTGGGAGTGTTTGCTAAACACACTTTCATTCTGGCTAAGTTGAAAACTCTGAAGGTTTTGGGGTAATCTCATTATTGAAAACAATTAGCGTAGGTGCTTCCGATTTGAAAACATGGCTTTTATTAAATTAGTTTAATTTTAAAAATTAAATAACAAAGTTTACAATCTTGTTGTCGGAAATTGCTATTTGTTCTTGCTCAGACGAGACAGGACAGGATAATTTGGGGAAAATTTGTCTTCCAATAATAGACGCAACGAATTGAAGAAATTCTTTTTATAAAGTCGGTTAAAAGACTTAGATAATAAATACATTAGCAGTAACTATTTAAAGGAAGTTATTACTTTATTCTGTGACAACAAAGTGTTTTCTATTGACTTTTGTTTTATAGCAATAGAGGTTATAACGTAGCAATGAGAACGACATGTATATTCTTTATTGAGATCTCATAAAAGTACGATAATGAATTTCTAACAAATTGTCATATTGGCAATTTCATATTATGTCAAATTCCAGTCAGTCAATTGTTTTATGATTCAATCAATTTATAAATCACTAGCGTGATCGGTCTGCCTGAATTTAGGCCTGTATTTCCCAAGGAAATTGTACCGAAATAAAAGTGTCCGTACTACCTACCTATATTTTAAATGTGAAAGTACTCTATCTGTTTATTTTTAATTTCGAAAAATCTTGCCATAAAGATATAACAATTTGGAGAAGCGCCTACAAATTATCAATCGCAAAAAAATTTAAGTCAAAGTCAAAGTCAATATCACTTATTCAATCTAGGCTGTTACAAGCACTTATGAACGTCAAAGAAGCTACGCCATCGGTTCACAAACCCTACGGCGGGAGACCTTGTAACGAGAAGAACCGGCAAGAAACTCGTCAAGGGCTGTTTTTTTCTCCCTGTTATATTAAGTGATCCTTTACTTCAAATTCTCAATGTAATATTCAACCACTGGCCGCTCTTTAGACTTATCACAACATCCTTAAACTTTATATTTAACAAATACATTTTTCTGCCACACTTTCCATGCAAAGGTTGTGTTTGAACATCAAAAGGAGGGTTTACATGAAAAATTCTGAATTCCAACCTTATTTAGTTCCGCTTAGAGCTGATAAAAGACTTATTGTGCATTTGGAGCTATAAACAGAATCCTTGTTCAGCGGAATACATGTAAAGTAAATAGAGCGTGCTTTTGAATACATTGCTGAGAAAAACTCTAGTATAAGAGTGGCCGATGTAAACAAAGCATCGACTTATGCTTTACGCTTTCTTTTCTTGGAAAATTAATTAAGGCGGTACCCCCACCGAAAGTGGCGCCGCGTTGAATTTTATTTAATATCGTAATTCTAATTCACAATTTTAATAAAACTAAACGTGGAATTTTTAGAGCCCATTGTCTTGTATTTTTAGAAGGTATCGCTACATCTCGTCATAGTCATTCGTAGAAGTAGGTAGCAAATGTGTCAAAAACGGCCACTAGCAGTTTTGCTATCTACTTCTAGCAGTGACTACAAGGGAATGTAATGATACCGTCTAAAAATACTAGACTATGGGCTCGAAAAATTCCACGTTTAGTTTTATTAAAATTGAGTATTAGAATTACGATATTAAATAAAATTCAACGCGGCGCCACTTTCGGTGGGGGTACCGCCTTAAGGTTAAAGCGTCTTGATATTTTGGTCTACGGTGCGTATGACGCATTTTCTTTATTGTTCGAATCCGTGCGTTAATAACTACAAATGTAAATTGATATGTGAAAAGTGACCGATGGATTTATAGTACATTATTGCAAAGGCCGTGAAATAGGCAGTTGCCATTTACGCCGAGGCATTATATAGTGCTTTTCTCAAAAGAATGCATGGAAATAAAACATACTTTTTATATTATACATTTAATAATTACTAAAAGAAAATCAAATTCATTGCAGGAGCACATTACAGCGCCATCCTTCAATGTTGTATGAAACGGCGTGCTGGAGTTGTTAAATACTCTTTGTAATGTTCCAAATTCAAAAAATGCTCCTGCAATGGATTTGATTTTCTTTGTCCGTAAATTCGATAATTCGCGTGTTCTTTTTTCGAAAATAATGACAACATTTCCATGCATGTTTGAGAAAAGAGTATTTTATATATAAAATTTATAGGTGAGTACTGTGTCATGTCCACCTGAAAACTGAACGTAGGCAAGTACCTATAATAAGTAGAAGTGCAATGTAGAATGCACCATTGATGCCCTGGCTGGCACCGATTCCAAAAGTATATTTTGATGACGGTTTCTGTTGTAATTACATTATTTGGTATTTTTTTGGTTTTCATTTATAAATTTTCCTTTAAGAAGTCGGTTCTTAAGAGTTTTATTTTTAGTTTTTATTTTCATTTTTTTTGTGTTAGATAAGCTCAGTACCTACTTACCTTTTTACCATGTCCATCGTGAGAAGCATCATTGCTTCATCATATCGCACCCGTGATATACTTAGTATTTAATAGTTCCATTGAACATGTGTGGCCTTCGGGTAGGTGATTGTGGTCATTGTGGTAATTAATTAGGTATTATTATAGGTAAGGTCAACTAAAGAAATAATTGATCACTCAAATGAAATAGATATTATAATGAAGAAAAAAATATATTATTCGAATGAAATAGATATTAAAAATGAAGAACTGGTTACTTTCAATAATTTGTTTAATTTATATTTTTTTATAAATACTTGGTTACACCTTGAGCAATATTATAAGACGTCTTAATACGTACCGAAGCACAAAATAGAATGAGACTGACCAAGTACAAGTGACGCTTCTCCACTATATTCCCGCCAAAACGCGCCAAAATATATCTGCACTCTGATTGGTTGTTCGTACACCCATCTGATCGGGCACATTGTTGGCACAATTGAAAATTAACAAAATACTACTAAAACCATGACATACATATGAATGTTCTATTATTTGTGATATATTTTTTTTTCTATAAAACTATTACTTTTTAAAACAACGCTTCCTAAAAAACTCTACTGGTCTACCGGCGTCGATAGTACGAATGTATGCTTGAAATGCTGTCAAAGTCAAAGTCAAAGATTTTTATTCAAATAGACTTATAGATAAGTGCTTTCGAATCGTCAAATTTTTTTTCCTACCAGCCATTCAGGACATCTTTTAACTGATTAGAAGAACGGCCGCAAGAAACTTATCAGCTTTAACAGAAGCGACAACATTTACAAAAGAACATGTCGTTGCCAAACACAAATCTACAATCTTGAAACATATTTAATATAAGAGGAAAATTTTCTTATACTCAGTTATTAGAATATTTTCCTTTTATACAATTACAATAGTCATGTTTTATGTTAGTATCACTTCCATGCATTTTGGTCTTTCAAATAATCATCTACCTTGTAATAACCTTTGCTTAAGAGCGTTTTTTTTAACATGTATTTTAAATTTATGCAAAGGCATCTCAATCACTTGTTGTGGAACTTTATTAAAAAAGCCTATGCCTTTCCCCAAAAACGAGCGACTGCATTTTTCAAGCCGAAATCTTGGAACGGCAAGCTTATTCTTGTTTCTAGTATTAAAATTATGAACATCGCTATGCTTAATAAATAAATCGTGATGTTTCCTTACATATACTATATTATCTTAAATGTATTGTCCCGCCAAAGTTAGTATATTAACTTTATATTAAAATGTTTACTGTATATTAACATGCTCGATAATGCAAACAAGGGCTGCACAAATTGTTAATATTTTATTAGTGAAATAGGTATTCCGTGCATTGTTTTTACAGTCAAAATATTTTAACTATAGTATTTTTTTCTGAATATTAAAATTTAACGCAAACCTTTTTGGTGTAACTTTTTATTATGTATAATCAACAGCACATTAAGGGTAACAGGAGGTAGTTATACAAAATTAAAAGTTTAAAAACGCTAATAACAACAAAATAAACCTTAAACTTTTACTATCAAAATATAACATAATTATATAATATAGATGATTTAAAAGCTTGTCGCCAGATCAAGTTATTTATAATAAAATTTACTTGTTAATTTGCACAGGTAAATCTCGCGACCATCTATATTGTGTACTGACGTTATATGTTGATAGTAAACGTTTAAAGTTTTTTTATTCTTTTAAGCGTTTTTAAATGAAAGTTTTACTTTTAATTTATTTTTATTTTTTTAGTTGTCGCTGGAAAGGTTTCATTCGTATTCTTATGATACCCATATTGTTTAAAAGCATAAAAAACTTAGTCCGCCATATTGGATTTAGAGTGACGTCACTTTAATTTTCGTGTTATTCTCAGCAAGCCCTTTCATTTGATACCCATATTGTAGAAGTGCATCAAAAATAACTAGTCGGCCATCTTGGGTGCTCCGCCATGTTGGATTTAGAATGACGTTACATAGCTAACCATCCAGTGTCATCCAAACTAAACGTGTAATTCAGCTCAATCGGTTGAAGATATCTTCTTCAAAATTGAGTTGCAAAACTCCACCGAACAAACATAGTTACATACATACATTTCAAGTTAAATAAAAGCTTTATAGCACTAAGGAGGCTTTCAATTTTCATGGCCGATAAGTAAATCTTTATAACGATGTCGACAGTAGATTTATGAATAATTGATTTTGACTTAGTTAAAGTTTATTATTTGAGGACTAACAGAATGTTTTAATAATAAGTTGAACCTTTTGTTGTTTTTGCAATATTAATATATTCAAATTCAAACATACGAAGGCTGGAAAACATAAAGGAAGTATAATATTGAAAGCGCTATTTGATTTTATGAAATAAAACAAACAAACTTTCACCCTACATTATATTTTGATAGTTAAATAATCTACCCATAGATGATATACCTAATTAAACATTCATTTGATATCATATTTAGAAAACACATTTGTAGAACATTTCATTATAAACAAAACTGAAAACGCGTTAAAAAAACCAGATGCTGTTGAATAAAACAGTTAATTTTTCGTGACTTAATGTGTGCTAAGTAGCACCTCTGTGGTTTAGTGGGTGGGTAACACCACCGACATCAGACTCAGAGGTATCGGGTTCGATTTTCAGTGGGGGAACATCTTGTATTCGTTTTTTTTGGTGGTAAGTATTACTTGTTGTAAGTCCGCTTGCTAGCTATCACCATGTTAGGTAAGTCTGACGCCATAACAACAATATTTTCACTATTGTTGTTTAGGCAGTCAGAGATAAGAAGTTTCACAGTGGTTGAGGATTCCGGGAGAGGCGTGCTTCCACCAGCCTTTTATCATCATCATCAAGTATGAAGAAGGCGAAGCGATTTTCCGTGGCTCATAAAAAATGAGCGTTTTACAATCCACTTGGATTTAAACACATCATAATGTTTCTTCGCGCACTCATAATCATAATAATCATAATCATCTTTATTTGCCATAAATAGACTCATAGTTGAAATAAAACTACTATTACAGTTTGGAATATTTTCGATGTAGCAGTCATCCCGTGACCACGGCCCCTAAAAGGGTGCCGAAACGTCGTGGTGAATATAATAAAAGTTGATTTATTTCAAAGTGAATATATTAATTTTGCATCATATGTAAACTACTTAATATGCCCGATTGCCGAAACTCATGAGCGTAAATATTGGTCCACCAATACCTACACAATAGTTAATTAATGAGCTGTGAATATTCTTGACAATGTGTTATTAAATGATATTGGTCGTCAACAATGTAGTTGCAAAGCAATAATTTTAATAATAAACGGCATTATTTATTTATTTCTGTTTAAATTATTTGATATGTTAACAACTTTCAGGGCTATAGGTATGCAGTAAATAGCCTTGAAAACCATGCATGCATGCAGTCCCAACTTTTAAATTACTTTTCATTTATTTGCGAGTATTGTAGTACTAATATTATTAAGGCGGTACCCTGACCGAAAGTGGCGCCGATACCTTCTAAAAATACAAGACAATGGGCTCTAAAAATTCCACGTAAAGTTTTATTAATATTGTGAATTAGAATTACGATATTAAATAAAAATCTGGCGCCACTTTCGGTCAGGGTACCGCCTTAATAACAGCCCGTTTTTGGATACCTAGTTTTTTCAATTATCTACATGTTTAGACCTACCTATGTCCGTAAGTCCACTGCCTTCAAGATTTGAGTTCTCGACAAAAAATGACACCTCAACACGTCTAGTACTACGTGGGGCACACTGACACACACTTTGCGTATCATATAATTAAAACAAAATGTAAGCAAAATTTTGTTTTTATTATCTTTCAAAGTATCCTCCTTAGCGTTTTAATTTTTTTTTCTTTTTTTTTCTTTTCCGACAGCGTAGTGACCTCTGATCTGTAGGCCTAGCACGAATAACTTTCGAGTAAGTATCGAGGAAGTAAAGTAAAAAAAGGTATGACATATTGAGCAGAGTTCCTAGCGGACGTAAACGGAACTAAATTTTCCTATACATTTTTTGACATTACGTGCTCGATACTTACTCGATACTATTTCGATAGTTATTCGTGCTTGCCCTACTGATGGCATGTTTTTTACGTACTAATTGAAAGCCATCACTGTCTCTTCTGCGTTTGCAAAAGTACAGCTATTTCATCTTTATTTTTTTGAGAAAATTATAAAATGCCTGGTCTAGACTATAGCACAGAATACTTAATACTATAGGCAGAAAGGTTCATGAGCTCTACTTTTTTTGGTGTCCAAAAACGACTTTGTTTCCAAAGTGGAAAACGGTTCGGTCGTCTCGGTCGCTTCTCTCGAACTTTCTCATGGACAGTGGGCAGAAAATGGTGGTGTTTCACTTAGCATTGACACTTCATTGATCGTCAAGTGGAATTGCATAAAATGAACCTGTACGAGAAAAAAAATTGCAGACACTTTTTAGCCCGTTTCTCGCCTTTCTCAAGTTTGTTGATTTGTTTGTTTTTTTTCATTCACAAGACTTCTGAGCCCTTATTCACTATGACCACTTAGCGATTCCTTGCTCAAACCACGCCAATCTCGTACTCGGTTACAACATACAGTTTTCTCTATGACACTTACAAATTTTAAAGTTATTTTAGTTGTTCAAGAACTATACAATTTGTGGCTGTCATGTACTTGTACAATAACTTTATTATTTGTGAGTATGAAGGAGACAACGAATTATGAAAATGTCAAAACTAAGTACGACATCGGCGTGGTTTGAGCAAGGAATCGCTAAGTGATCATAGTGAATAAAAGTCCTGCTTTTTCTGTGGTTTAAAACACTAAATCCACGTCACATATCCCTAGAAGATGTTATTAATAGCACTTCAATAGCCGTATTCATATATAAGCAAAATTTTTGTACGCCAATCAGCACGAGCCCGATTTTGTTTTGAAGTCAGTTCGAGCGGCATTCAGAGACAAAAAAGTTTGTAAAATTTTAATGCGTCATGTAAAAGTTTTTGAATTTGTCTCATACGAGTCCCTTAATGTTTCTGAATCATCTCATAAGTAATTCATCTGTTTTCTTCAAAAGGCCGGTTATCGGTCACCGCATTTTCCTTGCTGGTCACAGTTGAAGGTAGTCCTACACAACTTGCGGCATTCAGTGAAACACGTCCTCAACTAAATTCAGCTAACCACCGTCTCATGGTGCTTAGATAAGGTGCTAAGACCACTTTTAAAATCAAACAAAATTATAAACTGCAATCGTTTTGCGTCAATTCCGTTTTCACTGCGAATGGCAAACTTCGATGTGAGATTTAAAAAAAGTACAAATTATTTTTTAATTTAAAACCGCTAAGATTTTTGTGACTTTATAATTTTTGCATTTTCCAATACTCGGTAGCTCAGTGCTTAAAGCATTAGACCGGATTTCCAAAGGTCGTGGGTTCGAGTCCCATCTGAGAATTCACTTGTGGCCGAGTTGATTTATTCCAATATTTTTCTATTTAAAAAAAAGTTATGCTAAGAAACTCTTTAAAAAAAAACATGATTTGAAGTTGGGACACTTACTGATTGCCCAGAGTGCAAAACTTATAGTAAATTTATAGTATATGTATATTCTGTGCCTCAACCTTGTTCTAATGATTTTTTTATAGGTAATTCATCAATTTATTCATCCAAAATTCATCATTTTTAACGTTCTCTTTCCTAGGCACTGGCTTTTCTAATGGATGAAGGAGAATGGGACATGGTCCACCACGCGGGCCCAGTGCGGGTCATATTGGAAATTATAGATAATACATTCAGAAATTTTTATTCATAAAATATGGTCAAATATGTCGATCACATGTTTCAATGTGTGCGGTTGTAAAAACCGCGTTGTTCCAATAACGGCGACCTAATTTGTAATCGGACACACACATGTTATTCACGTTAGTAACACAAGCATCAAAAGTAGTAATGTAGCTTCCGACACTTTAAACATTTTGTAATTAAGGCCTGATTACGCTAAAACATTTGAAAGAAAGACAGAAAAACTATTTATTAGCACACACACACACACACAGGAAAAAAAATAATTAAAAAAAACTGAACTTACTAAAAATATAACTAACTTATAAATAAATAAATTTCACACAATCACACCAATTAACTAGCCCACGTTAAGTTTCTTGAAGAACTTGTGTTATGGATACTAGATAACGGATAAACATACTTATATACTTTTTTTGTAAATATATACATAATATACATATTAAACACCCAGACACCAAGACAAAAAGACATGTTCATGTACACAAATATTTGTCTTGTCTTAGTATCCCTGCGCTACACAGGTCGCCACTTATAATATATATAATATAATAACTAACATTTGTGTCTGTGTCATTCTTTACATGTAAAGAGTACGGAAAATGACCTCACTTTGCACTTTGTCGATGTTTTTAATGTTTCGCTTCTTGCGGCCTAGCGCGGCAAAGTACTTTTTTAATTTAATACCTATTGTTACAGTGCGTTCCGAATCGGACTATTGACTTTTTTGTTATATTTGATTCTTATTTTAAATAGCTTTAAATTATTTATAATACTTCGTTTTGGTTTTTTTATATTATTTTAGTTCATTGAATCATAATAACTATAACAATAAGATTAAACTATTTGTTATAAGAATATTATATTAGGCTGGGTGAGATTTCACAACCTATAATTGGATTTCGGACTGTGACATAAATCTTTATTTTTAAATTGTCTTTGTCTTGCACCTTATGTCAGTGTCAACATTTACGGAATCGTTTTTATTCTTATTAATAATTAACAATATATTCCTACTTGAAATAACTTTGAATTAACTATAATACTCCCTTTTTTATTATTTTAGTTTTTTTATATCATTAAAACAACAAGAATAAGGTATATTTAGATTTTTAAAGATTTTTATGTTTAAAGATTTTTTTTTGAAGAAGTTGACCGTGGAAACAATCATAAAATGTTCCTCGCTGTTGTGAGGTGAAAAATTGTGTGTTGCGCTTTTTAACGTCTTGTACCTTTGAAATCCTCGCTTCGCTCAGGATTCAAGGTTTCAATCCTAGAATCCGTCACTTGCTCAGATTTCAAAAGAGGTAACTCGCCGCCAAATAACCAACTTTCCAGCCTTGCATATCAAATAACTATTCCTTGAATAAAAATCATTTAAGGATCTTCATTCACAGTGCTTTAAAGTGTACCTATATTGATGTAGAATTCAATACGTTTCCTGTATTATTTACGCCAAAAAGATATAGCATACGCAAGTGCTTTTAGTGATTTTCTGATTTTTATTAAAAAAAAATCTGTGAGGTTTATACTCAATTTAATATTTGTAGCGACTAAAGTCGGATTTTAATTCAGTACATTAATTTGAAAGGGTACCGATGTCAATTTGTAAAAAAAAAACAAAGGGTTTCACTCCGGGAGAGCCGGCAGAAGTGAAAACCGCTTAAACGAAACAGCAGGAGCAGGCATACATTTTCGCCGCGCGGTAGAAAGAGAGGGGGATATTACTTCCTCTCCTACGCCGCGCCGGCGCGGCGGTCTACTCTCCCTCCGTCTTACGAATTTTCGATCAGGTCACGTGTCCTGACGCGACTTTAACATTTTTTACCCGTCCCAAAAATTTAAAACTCTGATGTGCACAACGCCGCTAAACAAGTTTTCACTTAAAAAATCTGCTTCAAACTGTTTTTCGTAATGATTTACTCAGATCCAGTTCAATTTCAGTACGAGTTTATTCCATTCACAATTAACATTATCTACATTATAAAGCAGCATTATTTCTACAAAATGACATTTGGCACTTGTTAAATTTCTGTACTGAATAAAAAAATCCAACTATAAAGTAAGTCTTTAGCTTGTCATGTGTTTTTTATGGCTACAAATTTAACTTACATAGATAAATAGGTATGTATAAAAAGATGTCCTCCCCACACCTTTTCAAAGAACTTTAGAAAGGAATGTGATATTTGAGATGGAACATAACGATTTTAAATGATGACATGATCAAAGTTTGTTTTGAATGTTGTTTTGATAATATTTAATTTATTGCAATGACGGTCAAGAAAACAAGTCTTAAAAATAATAAAAAACCAAATCTAGTATGTAATAGAATTTGAGAATGTGATGGACGAGCTATGTTGCATTCTTGCATTTTATTAATCTTATCATTATAGTTACCGTTATTATAAAGTGAGGAATAGTGAGTGAGGACGGTTTGAACATTTTTGTTCAGTAGAATAAATCAATTTCATTATCTAGCCACGTTAAGTTTCATGAAAAATTTGTGTTATGGATACTAGACAACGGATTAACATACTTATTTACTTTTTTTTTGGAAATACATACATACTATACTTACATATTAAACACCCAGACCAAGACAAATAGTCATATTCATGCACACAAATATTTGTCTTGTCCGGGGATCGATCCTGGGACCACTGGCGTAGCAGGCGGGATTAGTACCCCTGCGCCAAGCAGGTATTCAAACGTAGTAATTAAAAGTAGGTATTATCCTGTAGACGCTATTTTGAAAAAAAAAAACAAAATGGCGGACTGGGTCTTGGCCAAAAGGTACAAACCCCTTTGTTACTATTATAACTTTTTAATTTTGCATTTACATTTGCCCTGACGGGATCCCGTCACGGCGACATGAGACTAGTTGCTTTTTTCTAGTATATTTTCTAGTTTAATATTTATCACATAAAAATAGCATTGTAAAATGCAAAATTAAAAAGTTATAATTAGATGGCTGTTTTCATCTTAATCGATAGTCAAACATCTGTACCTAAAGATGTTTCTTTCGAATGCGAGGATATTTCTCTCATTGATGAAGCGACGGTGGCCAACACCGTAGAACGGTGAATATACTAGAAAAATTCGACGTGTCCTCATAAGTCTCTGTAGCATAATAGGTTAGTGCATTGGGCTGGACTCCCAAGGATGCTGGTTCGTATCCCGTCAGGGCGACATGAGACTAGTTGCTTTTTTCTAGTATATTTTCTCCCTTTGTTAATATTTTGTTTGTGTACGTGAGGTATTTTCACATTATCGTTTTCTTTCTCTTCTTCATTACAAATACATTGCCTACCAACATGTTATGATTTCTCATTCTTACCTTTTTGCTATTTTATCTAGGTAGTAGGATTTTTATTTTTTAGCTAGGTATCGAAGATTGTTTTTTGTTTCGCTAACATGATATTGAATAGTTAAAGCGTAGGCCGCAGACTGCTATTTTTTAAGATAAAATTTATAGTAAAAGTACTAGAAAATTCATCTAACTTCAAATTGCTTAGTCCCGTCTAAGCCTTTTGGAGACTATAGTTGTTTTGTCTAGTCTAGTTTCAAAGTTTTCTTATTTAAAAATAATTTAACCAACTACTTACTGTCTTATGAACTCTTAACTAAGTCAGTTTGCTAACTTTTTAGCTCACACCTCGTTTAAAATTAAGAAGGAAGGTAAGTACCTAAAAAAAGTTTCAGTGGCTGGATCCTCATTTGCCATTAACAGTCAAATTAAAGTTGCCCCGTTAAGTATTTAAACATCAAAAAGAAACCGCTAATTCGTCTTCTGAGGCGGCAAGTCTCGAATTCTTTTCACCCCACTAATTTGAGTTTAAAACCACTCTGCATTCTGCCGAAAAACAACGATAAAATGTTAAGTTCGCAATTAAGATTTTAATTTTAAGTTTGCGTGAAAAAGTTGCAAGGGTATTTTTTGGAACATGGACTTGTTTGAGTTTAAATTTTTAACGGTTTTTACATCAGACTATATCACAGAGATGGATTTGGGTAGTTGGGCGTTAGAAGTTGCATAGGTACTCGTTTTATTTTAAGGTTATCTAATAAAATATTACAAGCAAAATTCTTACATATTGGACAAACTGTATTCTAGATTTTTATAAAAGTTTTTATACTCAGATCTAACCAAAATAAGTACTTACTAAAGAAAATATTCACAATTTTTGCAGTAGCTGTAACATTTAAGGTGGGTAATTTAGAAACAATTTCATGTCAAAAATGTAATATAAAAAAATAAGGACAGTATGACACATAAAGAGTAAAAAACGAGTTTTTGAGGAACTAATAACCAAATTCAACTTAAGGCAATATGATGACTGTCAAGATGGTACTTCTGCTGCCAAACCTTTAGCGTCTTCATAATAAATAGTTATTTTCGTATTAAGAAGTGGAAATAGTGAAATATTTGCTAAATGGTTGTTTGTTATTGAAATAAATAATGATCAAGGAAACATCTTGAATTATTTATTAAGCATAGCGATGTCCATAATTTTAATACTAGAAATAAGAATAAGCTTGCCGTTCCAAAATATCGACTTGAAAAATGTAGACGCTCGTTTTTGGGGAAAGGTATAGCTTTTTTTAATAAAGTTCCAAAACAATTGAAATATATGTTAAAAAGTCACTCTTAAGCAAAGGTTATTACAAGGTAGATGATTATTTAAAAAACCAAAATGCATGGATGTGATACTAACATAAAACATAAACAACAAATTGGATAAAAGGAAAATATTCTAATAATTGAATATGGGAAAATTTTCCTCTTATATTAAATATATTTCAAAATTGTAAATTTGTGCTTGGCAACAACATGTTCCATTGTAAATGTTGTTGTTTCTGTTAAAGCTGATAAGTTTCTTGCGGCCGTTCTTCTTATCAGTTAAAAGATGTCCTGAATGGCTGGTAGGGAAAAAAATTTTTTGGACTATTCGAAAGTAGTTATCTATAAGTCTATTTGAATAAAAATCTTTGACTTTGATCAAAAACCTTAAAAAAATTTAAAACACACGAAATATTAGATCTAAACTCGAGTAAATAAACCGTGCGCTAGTTATCCGTAAAAGTTGTTTTATTGTCAGTTTAAAAAATTTAAAGCATCAGCAATTATTAATTTTTCAACAACGAAAAATGCTGATTAAGGAAGAACATGAACACATTGATGCTGATTTTTAAATGTAATAATAATTACCTACAAAAAAAAAATAATTTGGCTCCTAAACCTTGAAGTTAAAACTTTGACGTAAATTGTAAACTTTTGTTTACAGTATTTTGTTTACAGCTGCACAGAGTAGTAAAAAACATTTCCAAATGCAAAAACAACTGCATTCAAACCAAAACCCTAAATCAACTTGTAGCGACCGTGTTGACTACGTAAACAAAATATTATTCGCACGGGAGTCCCATTCCCATGTCGCGGCAGTCGTTCTCTTTCCTTTGTCGCGCGTGTACATTGCCTTAATTAATAAGTACTTATATGACCCTGTACATGTCGTGATAAATATTAAACAATCCAATATCAAATAAAGAAATATCCTCGCATTCGAAAGGAACATCTTTACAGGATGCGAGGATATTTCTCTCATTGATGAAGCGACGGTGGCCAACACCGTAGAACGGTGAATATACTAGAAAAATTCGACGTGCCTTCATAGGTTTCTGTAGCATAATTGGTTAGTGCATTGGGCCGGACTCCCAAGGATGCGGCGTCAGAGCGACATGAGACTAGTTGCTTTTTTCTAGTATATTTTCCTGTACATGTCGTTCTTGTAATACATATTTAAATTCAAAAGTGACTTTAATTGAACACCACCTTTAATATAAACAATTAATAAATCCCGTAGAGTAGTGCCGATAAAGTGACATTAAAATCTTAAAAAAAAACAATTAAGTATGGCTTACAAAACTAAATCCTAAAAAACACAAAAAAAATGCATGCATTGTCGTCACCGAGATTGCGACGCATGCATGCACAAGTTTCGACACTTGATCGGCATGTTTGAACTTGTCTCACGCAGGTAGAATTTTTTTATGTATTAACAAGTGCATCTTCTCAATACGTAAAATTTTCCCAAATTATGAACTGTAATTCCAAACCATAGAGTTGAAAATCAGATGTGTACCTTTATAGTTTGGTGATTATGTGGCCTATACCCAGCAGTGGGTGTCATGTGGCTGAGACGACGATAGTTTGGTGATTAGCTGGTGATATGGCAACTAACATGTGGGATAGGTTTACCTACATCTTTTTTATGGTAGATACGTGACTTCCGCTCTCGCATTCGATAGGGAGGCAATTTAAACGATTCAAGAATGCTTTTTAAACCCTTTAATTCATAAAACCCGAACCGGACACTGGTGTGTCAAGAATGAAATATCTATTGATATTGTGTCTCATTTTTCAGTGCCTATGAGTACCTTAGTTCAATTAGCTGGTTATTACTTTCTAATTTGAATACTTCTCGGGCAAACCTTCACCTGAATTATATCTCTATCCTAGTGAGCTTGCTTACTTAAGATGTGCACGCGATTTTAGATTTGTTTAAACACATCCCATACACTACAACAAAACAAAATTATTTTTTACTAGCGGATCCTCGCGGTTTTACCCGCGTGGTGCCCGTTCCCGTGGGAATATCGGGATAAAATATAGCCTATGTCACTCGGGAGAAATGTAGCTTTCTAATGGTCTAACATTAATTCACCATTTCAGGATATTGTCATCATCGCAATTCGCAATGTATGGAATCAGCAGCGCCCATGTAAGTGGTTGACAATTAGACAATTATATGGCTCCTCGTAATAGATGACGTCGGTCGGTTTAAGGGCCACTTACCAACAGCATGCTATACTGTACTTTGCTATGCTATAGTTACTAATTTCATTGTAACGAATGAGCTTAAGAACAAATCAGAGGCAAGTGTCGTCGGCATCGACAACGACTTCATTTGACAGATGGATGTGACATATTGCTCTTAGTCTTTGGTAAGTTTTCATTTGTGTCAAATAGAAGCAGCAATGTGTCACATCCATATGTCAAATGAAGCGGCCCCCAGATCTAAAAGCATTGTATCGGTAAAGAACAAGCCACTTTAATTTGATCGGTAATAAACAAGTCTGTTGGTGGGAAAAGTCATTATCAGCTTAACGTTCCCACTACTGGGCCTTTCTTATGGATGAATAAGGAGAATAGGCCAGTGAGCCCACCATGTGAGCCCAATGCGTATTATTACGTGTTATGGCCTGCGCAGACGACGGACATTGAAGGACTTTTTGTCCGCGACACGACCTTATTACTAAGAACATAAAGTTGAATAAATAACGAGGACTATCACGTACTTTTCGCGGATATACGCGGTCTAAGTTCAATCTTATTTGGTTAACAATAAAGACGTGTCGCGGACAAAAAGTCCTCCGTTATCCGTCGTCTGCGCCAGCTCTTAACTACGGGACAAAATGCATAACGTACCTTACAAAGCACAGATTTTCCAAACTGAGAAAATAAAATTTTGGTCACCCATCACATGACTGATCCTTGTGAAAGTTGCTTAAAACTGCCACGATATCAGGAGGCCTACTGTTATCTTTTAGCATCCATCATGTCATAAGAACGTATTTTTTTCAATACTCTTAAAATTCGTACCATGATTGACAGTCAACAAAGTATTTTTTTTTATTCCTGTCCATTGAGATTACATCTACGGATATGAAATACCTACAAAAAAATTGCTTATATCGACACTCGATGATACTTTCTAATGGCGTACTTTATTAGGCAGCTAATCAACATTCGCAAGAAAAATATCGATACTTATCGAAATACTTTATGATATGATAACCCCACGACCCCACGACCCCACGACCTTTGAAAATCCGGTACAATGCTCTAACCACCACCAAGTCTCGGTAGCTCAGTGGTTAGACCATTGGACCGGATTTCCAAAGGTCGTGGGTTCGAGTCCCATCTGAGAATTCACTTGTGGCCGAGTTAACAGTTTCCAATATTTTTCTATTTAAAATTTATCATATACATAAAAATAGCATTGAAAAATGCAAAAATTCATATATCATAAACTTTATGATACATTTGTATAATGTAAGTTTCTAAAGACAACTATCGCAGTTCCATGTATTTCGCTGATATTTTTTTCTGCCAACGAACAAATCGAAGTTGGCAAATTTTGACACACTTCATACTTTGTATATAAATCTTTTGTCGGAAAATAAGAATATTTTAAGACGGTCGTGGTACGAAATAGCATTAGTATGATTGAAACAATACTGTGCTAAGAGACGGCGGTAAGAACCCAGGCCACTTCCTTAAGACAAAGAAATTAGAAAAAAATGTATAGGAAAGCCTAAACTCTGGATTGGGATTCCTTTTATTATTTGATATTATTTTAATGATAGAAAACTGAATTTCTACGGAATTGTTCCGAAGACTGACAGAACGCATCTTCACAAAGCAAAGCGCAGCACTTTTGTTCCTCGTTTTAAAACTAATGTAAATGCACCCCTCTTCTTTTTTAACCGACTTCAAAAAAAGGAGGAGGTTCTCAAGTCGACTGTATTTTTTTTTTTATTTTTTTTTTTTTTATGTATGTTCCACCATAACTTCGCCAGTTGTTAACAGATTTTTATAATTCTTTTTTTATCTGAAAGAAAATGGTTTATGTGTGGTCCCATATATTTTTTATGAAGATCTGGCTAGTAGTTTTTTCATAATCCTGAAAAATATCAATCACCTTTTGGCAAGTAGTCGTATACCTAGATGACATCATTGTTGTGTATGGGCTGATTTTTAGTGTAAGTAACGGCACATAATGTAACAAAAAAATCTGAAATAAAAACATTTTATAAAAAAAAAACAAACCGACTTCAAAAAGTAAAAAATAAAACTTTTGGAGTCGGTGCCAGCCAAAGCATTCTACATTGCACTTCTATTAACTATATTTTTTTTGGCCTTAGCTAACTAGCACCGACTCCAAAAATGTTTTTATTTTATTTAGTAAACCATAGCACATATACCTAGCAGAGCATAGCGAATTTTATATTTTCAATGCAATTAAAAAAATACTATAAAATCACCAATTCCCCAAATTACTTATCATCCGACCGACGTCTGAGCACGGAAGACTAATTGATTTTCTCTAGTAACTAAGTATGTAGTTCAAATTCTTCTTCTTCTAGTGCCTCTCCAACTAGTGAAGGTTGGCCACCAGTTCATTGAATCTATCCCTATTCTTGGCAAGGCGGAACAGCTCGAAGCCTCAACCACAGAGGAACTGGCTATGATAACTGCCGGAACACAACAATGCTGTAAATATTGTTGTTATGGCGTCAGACTTAGATAAGGTGGTGATAGCTAGTCGTGCAGACTTAATACTAGTTCTTTTTTTTTATGATCGACGGAGTGACTGTTAGCCTTCATCATACCTGATGTTAAGTATCGATAAGGCTGAAGATGGAAGCGAGCCTCTCCCGGAACCCACAACCAGTGAGGGACTGGCTATCTTATCTCTAACTGCCGGAACACAACCATGCTGTAAACATTGTTGTTATGGCGTCAGACTTAGATAAGATGGTGGTAGCTAGCCAGGCGGACTTACAACAAGTCCTACCACCAACCAAAAGTTCTACCAAGCAAAGCATCCTGTTGTTGCGGAGCCATGGCTTTTTCCTGACTGTCTCCTTGCTGTGACTTCGACCATCATGATTCTATTGTTTTTTTCCCGACCGTCTCCTTGCTGTGACTTCGACCATCATGATTATATTGTCTTTATCCCGACTGTCTCCTTGCTGTGACTTCGACCATCATGATTCTATTGTCACTATTGTTTCCGGACAACACCTGCCAAAGACCCAACCAATGCCAAAAGTGGTGTCGTCTTTGGGGTGTGGCTTAAGAGTGACGTTCATACTTTTCACTCATAACTTCTGAACCTTGATTCTCTGCCAACCCCACTTAGGATTTACGGCGTGAGTGTGTACTACACGACCAAGACAATTAGGCGCATGACAGGAATGTGGTTTTGCACTTTTGGCACCTGCAGCCCACTTCTATCACCGTACTTCTCTTATTATCTGGTTTATTAGCGCTACAGTGATTAACTGATTGATTACGGCTTCTCTTCTTCTTTTTGGTTTTAGTTAAATTTTTTAAGTTTTTCTCCGCTGTCATGCGCCTAATTGTCTTGGTCGTGTAGTATGTATGAATATGATTTCACTCGTTATAAGCGATTTGAATGTCCCCACTGCTGGGGCACTGGCCTTCTTTATGGATGGATAAAGATAATGGGCCACAACCACTACGCGGGCCCCATACGGATTGTTGGGTTTTAACGATTGCAAATGCAGCCTGGACCAACGGCGTAACGTGCCTACCGAAGCACGGAGGAGCTCGAGATAGTACATTTTTGGTCACCCATCCCGTGACCGACCACTGCGAGAGTTGCTTAACCTCAACAATCGCAGGCCGAGCGCGCGAACCACTGCGCCACGGGCTCCTCATGCCTATTCATGATTTTATTAGTTCATTGAAAATAGTTTTAGTAAACAATTTATCTTATAAAATATCCGACGTTGTTTACTGGCCCTTAATGTCCTTCCATATATTACAGACGGCGATAAGCAACATTGTACGGAACCTCTGTGTTGTCTTCGTCCAATTTAACTTCGTTAATTGTTGGTCATGTTTATTTAGTCAACTGGTGCGAATGTGTCATACTTTTAAATGAAACTTTACTTGTGATTTTATTCTTTATATTCTGAGCCCTTACTACGAGTATGACAAACTAATCTTTTTCGAAAACTATCGTTTTGTCTCTTTCATATCCATAGACTGTTTTACCGTCATGAGTAAGCCATCCGATAGTTTTCGAAAACATTTACAGTAAATGTCAACTCGTACTAACCCTTCATGTGTTAAGAATGGTATTGAATAAAGTACATTATTATCATTATTCCACTTATCAAATGGTTATTTTTATCTAAATATAACTTGTAGTTGTATGACAATCAAATAAGGCGCAGGAGTACCCAAATATTTATTTTTACTACGAACTTATTTACGCCTAACATTATTAGGAAAAACGATATGGTAAATGGTAAAAACTTGGTATAATCCCGTTTAACCTAATGTTATAGATAGTGAGCACGAAAGTTTAAAGTGTGTTATTAAATCCTACTCGATATTCATATTGAAGAAATTGTGCATTTTCCCGCCTAATAGTATTCATTTGTTGTTTTTTTTTCTAAAACAGGGGGCCTACATCAACTGTAATGCGATTCATTTGAGGCTACTTTCAGGTAGTAAGTGCGGGACGCCGCTAGACGCGCCATATGGCAGCATCCCACTCTCACAACCTACAATGAATTGCATTACAGTTGATGGTAAGGCCCCAGGTGTCTATTTGCAAGCCAGTTCGAAATTTAAATAAAACCTTTGATAAGTTACCTCTTTGGTTGCCATATTTAGGAGTAAAAGATCGTTCCATTTTTAAATTACACGACAGATATGAGTTTATTATGTAATTTATTTGGCCGCTAAACACGGCAGATATGGATTTTCATACAACTCTTGCCAGCCGCTGCTCGCATGTATGTGACCAGTACCAGCAATATCGATTTATCTCGAAGAAGGTTGTCAAAATAATGCTCACATTTCCAAGCATGTTTGAGAAGAGAGTATTAATAACCCCAGCACGCCGTTACAACAAACGCTCCTGCAATGGATTTGATTTTTTTGTCCGTAAATTCGATACTTCGCGTGTCCTTTTTGCGAAAATAATGTCAATATTTCCATGCATGTTTGAGAAAATGTTATTTTATAAAACTAGCTGCTGCTATTACTTCGTTCACTTCAACTTTTTATTTACTTTCATCTTATTTATAATGAATTCATGCTTATATACATTTATGAATTATAAAAAATTACTTTCTCCAGTTTCTCCAGTATTTTAAAAACATCACTTAAATTGTATTAAATCGCATAACGACCCTTTTGATGTACACGCATTATCTCAACCACAGACCTATATGAGATAGACGAAAAGAACGCTTCAAACTGTATGAGAACCTAGCGTGTCGAATTTTTCGTACCTACGATGACGTCCCGAGCGAGATTTAGTGATGTGGAAATGTTATTGACGAGCTCTTGCAAGAAAGCACTGCACAATTAACCATTTTCGTTTCTGAGTGACGCGTGTTTTCATGCCAATGGTCGCAAACGGACTGATTTATGTCGTAAAACTTTGATTGTGGATCAAACTTTTGACACGCAAGGTAGTTACACTTTTACTGTCTATCTCGATATAGGTCTGTGATCTCAACCGTTTTGTCGCAAGTTTTTTGTTGCGTATACGCAGGTAAGAATCCTCTGTGGGAAGATACACAAAAAGCTGATGCTTCACAACTAATGTGGGAAGTTCTGATTAAAATTTATGTTGTAATTGGTTACAACATAAAAACTTGGAATTCAATTGTTTGTTAATTTTAATTTCAATGATATAAGTACTATTAGACATGACGTCTAATTAATGTAAGTATTCTGTAGAAGCACATGATATTATGTTCAGGTTACAAAAACACTTATCTCTTTTATCTGTGAAGTATCCAATTAAGTTTATTTGGTGCTAATTATAGGCAGTTCTCTTTAAAGGAATTACAAAATCAACTTCTTTTAAAACTACCTCAAACTCGCAACAGGTTTCAAAATATTATGCCGCTTATTGCAAGCGAAAGAAGAGGTCATTCCAATATTTAAAGCCTATAAGCCTCACTATGCTAATACATAATTAATGGAACCTCATATTTTTATTTCACAATCCCACGGGAACACTCCGCTAACGAAGATGGCAACAAAAGCCCAGCACAATTCTTTTAAAACAATGAGCTTTCTCTCTCCTTTCAACTCCAAATAAATGGCGAGACAAAACAACCCCAACATTCTTGACTATGCACTATTGTTCAAATGCTGCACTTTTGCTGCAAACTGAATATAAAAATTTCACGGCCCAATCATCTTAATGTATACGACTATTTTTCTCTTTCGTCCTCTATAGCATGATCTCGCTGTCTCTGTCTGTTCGGAATCCTAGACGCAGCGCTGATATCGACGCAGTCTTATCAGTGGGGTTCTACCAGGGGATTATTAGCGTTATGTTTGTAAGGATACAGTTCAGTTTGGCTTGGTACAGTTTGATCCTCGAGGTTGTTCACATACCTGAATGACCGTAGCTCGTAGTATTCGAGAATGGAACAGCGCACATCACATTCACCAACCAACCAGTATCGCCCTGTCGTTTGTGGGGGGAAGTTGTGTCGCTCGCTCGAGCAGAGCCGGCAAACGCGTGTGTGCTTAAAAAATCGCGAAACGAAAGTGACTCGACAGTTCGGATCTCACATAATTAACCTTCGGAGTGAAGTTTAGGAGAATGTGTGTTTGGTTTTAAAGTGTTCCAGATATTGAGATCGGATCGGAATCGTCTTGAAGGTATGTCAACCTGCATGGTTTGTTTTTAATAATTGCTGCCTATAAGGAGCGGATAAGAACGATTTTCTTTTGGTATGCAACGAGAACCGGTTTGTCGTCCGTTAAACCGTGGGAAGCAATCCTATTTGCAAATGCTTGATTGCATTATTGCCTGTATTTAAGTCGCACACTTTTTGTTTGTAGTTTCGATACGAAGTAGTTGGACCATAAATAAATTAATAATAATAGTTTTTGGGACTCTCTTGCACAACACCATCCAGCTTTTAAAATTGAGATCCTATTGGTGCTAACAGATTTAATATAGTTTTTTTTTATAAGCATATAAATAATGTATGTGATGTTTTTTAATGACACGACTTAAATGAGTGCTTTTAATGAAAACCCCTGCAAGGATCATATGCTTTAAGTCTGTTTTTTTTGAAAGAAAGAAATCAGAAAATCTTTATCTAATTCACACAAACAAAGGCGTTTCGAAACTTTTGGCAAATCGCGATTCTAAATTGTTTGCAAAATCATGTTTTATGTTTCATTTATCTTTTGGTCAGTTCGTTTCTCTACATTTCATACAAAAACTATTAAATTTTTGGGCGAAATTAAGTATTTACGCTTCATTTATCTACAATTGATACTTCTACTACTACTAAATCAGCGACTTCCTATACGATTCGAACTGTGTTATCGCCCATTTTGCCATTGTAAACATATACCATTATCTCGTCGTACTAATATAGTCTTGTTGTAGTTAGATAATTGCTTTGTTTGATAAATGTTAGACTCATTAAGAAGCAGACGGTATTCTATCTGTGAATGAACATCTTGGACTTGGCATGGAAGATTGATGACAATACAAATATATTTCGTGGAAAGAAGTTGCCCTTCATTAGACATCAAGAGGTGTATCCATAATAAAAGTGCTTTGGTATCCATAATTAAGTACATATTCCTTATTGTTGTAATGAATATATTACGCTTTGCAAAGACATTGACTCACCACGTTGTTTTCCTAGAAAGGTGTGCGCATTTAAAAATGTCTTATATAATAAACGTTTGTGTCTACGCTTCAAAATTTATAAGTCGATAGATGGATTGGATTTTCGCCTGTCAAATAAGAATGTGACAGATCGGGATTCCTTTCTGGCGAATTTTTTTTAGTCCAAATTTTTTGGGCATAACTTAAGAGTACTACGAGGAGTAGGAGTAGGTGGTGCGTATTTTTCAGCTAGTTTTCTATAATTGGCAATAATGGCAACATCTCAATTTATAAACAGAATTACAAAATACTGAAACGCAAAAAAAAAATAGATTTAATCTCATTTTATTTTGTAATCATACACATAATTAAAAGCATAAGTTCTTTGAAAGACACATTTAATTAATGAAATATTTTTACATATTCTCCGTTTTGGTATGTTATATTAATGGATTAATTTATGCTGGCTTTCGTTGGTGAAACAAAATAAACCTACTAAAACAACAAAAGCTGTAAAAAGGTCTAACATTTTAATTTCACACTTTATGCAGCAAAAACAATGTTTTCATTGTTAAAATGGGATGTTTTTACGAAGTCGTTAGTCGTGTGGTGGTGGTGATTTTACTAAATCATGACGCTTATTAAAAAAAATGGTGTTGATTTGGGTAATATATACTTGATCAATGATCAGCTTTTGCTTTGAGAATTCCAAGTTTCAAACTCAACTCACAACATAATGTTCATTCAATATCATGCTTATGTCATTATCTCTTATAAATGCGAAAGTTGTCAGTTTGTTTTTTGTTTGTTTGTTACTCTTTCATGTTAAAACTACTGAACTGATTTTGATTGAGTTTTTGGTAGGGATACGATGGCTGGTTCATGCGTCATGCTGCCAGCGGAAATAGGTCTACTTCAGTCTGTTGAAGTAAATTTATTGTGTTTAAAGCTTAAAAAGCTTAAATATTTTACAAGGTTTCCCGCCGTAGGGTTTGTGAACCGATGGCGTAGCTTCTTTGACGTTCATAAGTGCTTGTAACAGCCTAGACTAAATAAATGATTTTGACTTTTGACTTTTTTATAATTTGGTACAGATATAGTAGATAGCTTGGATTATAATATAGGATATTTTTTATCCCGATATTCCCACGGGAAAGGAAACCACGCGGGCGGTCGCTAGTAAAAAAAATGTTGTTTATATAAGATGTCACTATAAAGACTAAATCGGTAGTGGGGTTTTGATAAGCAATTATCAATTTGGCACTTGCGCAATATCGTATTTTGTTACTTGATTCGTATTTCTTATCTTTTAATATCAAATGACACAATTTTAACGACAGTAGTACTTAGCTTCTAGATGTTGTAAATGATTTGTGAAATTCTATATTGATCAACTATAAACTAATAACATACTAATAAATTAGGTCACTTGTTCAAATTATACAAGATAAACCTAAAATATGATATCCATTAATTTTGAGTAAAATTAAAATATAATAGGTACTAAAAGGTAGGTAAGTAAGTACTTACCTACCTTTTAGTTTACCGTCTAGTCTAGATTATTTCGATTGGAATAGTATTAAAATATTGGACAAAAGTTCAAGTATTTTTTTATTGAACTACGAGCAGATGCTTAGCCTTCATTCATCATACCAGATGTTAAGTACAATGATAAGGCTGAAGATGGAAGCTCGCATATCATGGATTCCTAAACCACTGAGGAGTATTATAAGTATTTTGGAAAATCTACATGTTCTAGGAATTACATTAAATACACTCACGGGCAAATAAAGCGGGTCCATGCGTTATTTTAGTATCAAGAGTTTATGTGAAATGTGTATGTTGATGTATGAGTTGAATGCTCGACTTACGAATGGAAGTCCCAAACCTTCAGTTTTTTTGCAAAATAAGAAAAACAAATACCTACACTAATCCGCTTTCATACAACTTTATATGAGAGCAAAATTAAACAATCGCTTCACTGAAAGTATAGGAAATCAAGAAATGTTATCAGTTGTTTTACATGCTGATTGCTTAGTTAAGCATATTACCTTGCTATCGTCACATCTTTTCAGAAATACACATGCTTTGTTATTAATTGGACCACAAAGTGAGCGTGTTTGTATGAAAATAACGCAGTGACCCGCTTTATTTGTCCGCAAGTGTAAATTATGTCAATTATTTAAAACTTAACGAAGGTTGAAATCTATAAGCCATTTTAATAGAATTCTTATACAAAGTAAAGTTTGAAAGTAGAGCTCGTAGCTCCTGTCTCTGTCTGGAACATTTTCCTCAATCGCTGACCCAATTTTGGTCAAATGCTAATATTATAAATGCGAAGATGTGTTTGTTTGTTCTTCCTTCACGCCGTAATTAAGCAACCAATCAACTTGATTTTTGGCATAAAGTTAGTTTAAAGGACGCAGTGTAACATAGGCTACTTTTTACCCCGATATTCCCACGGGAACCAGAACCACGGGGATGAAACCGCGGGCGGAACCTAGTTTTGAATAAATATATATTAAACCTTAGAGAAGGCCATAGGCTACTTTTTAATACGAACATTTTGAAGTGATAGTCCCTATAAAGCGCCATATACATGTGACTGTTATACTTAATCATTCTACATAGACAAAGTCTCGGACGGAATATAATATAATATCTTTCAAAAACCATTTAATATCAATTGAGATGTCTAATTGATCGTTACCGCACACGATCTATAGACAAAAAAATCATTTGTCACCAATTTTAAAAACTGAGTATTTCTTCGCGGGACGATAGTGTCAAATTAAATTAGGTATAAGTGCTCCATCTGGTACAAAAATAACACTAGTAAAATACTAGTTACCGCCTAGTACTACAATGAACTCGGCGGGAGCCCACACGCATTTCGGTAAAATAATATCAATATAAAATTAGATCTATAGCGTGGGCCCGGCGGGCGTCAGCCTCGCGTCTCGGATCTCTCTTGTTTTAATTTTTAATAATCCACTTTTCTTTCGTTCTTTTGTTGTTGGAACGTCGCGGGAAACCCGAAAAGTATTAAATGTTACACTTAATTTTAAATCTAATCCTAAACCTTAATATATTATAAATGTGAAAGTGTATTTCATTGTCTTTTCTTCACTCCTTAAATAATCAACTAATTGAGCTGGACGGAGGACGCAGAGTAACATAGGCTTTTTATATACATAGATATCCCCACGGGATCGAGAACGAGTGTAACCTAGTGTGTAAATTTTAGTAAAAAAATCCAGAGTAACACTTTTCTTTCTTTGTAAACATTCATAAAATTACACTCACACTCAGAACTTTTTTATACATGTTTGGCGTAAAAAAGGGGTACTAAGCTTACTTCTGCGCCAGAGGTCCCGAGTTCGATCCCCACACAAGACAAATATTTGTTTGCATGAACATGTCTGTTTGTATTAGCCTGGGTGTTTAATATGTATATTATGTATGTTTTTACAAAAAATGTATATAAGTATGTTAATCCGTTATCTAGTATCCATAACACAAGTTCTTAATGAAACTTAACGTGGGCTAGATTGTATAATTGGTGTGTTTGTAAGCATTAAAAAATACATACTTGTTTTATATAAACGTTATTTTTGCTTCTTTGGCGATATAATCATTTGAAAATTAGGGTGTTGAAATGTAATGAAACGATGTAAATAAGTTATTGGACCCATTTCATGGGCATTTTCCTTGGACGAATTAATTCGTTCAAGGCATTTTCCTTTAAATATTCTGCAGTGGGGGGGACATTAAAAATGGCTGATGATGCCGAAGTAAACTAACGAAAACAAACAAGTATAAATGTACTTTTATTACTTTGTTTGTTATATCAGTCATCTACAATATTTTTATTATTATCCATAAAATAGTAAGAATAAATGTTTGTATTATTGAACTGCGAATAAGATGTTATTTTGATCTGCAGGCCTACCAACATCTATTAGAAACCATTATGTCGTATCAATGTTTTGTTTGCGTTATGTTTTTATTGAAGTTGTCACATTTTGACACACTTCACACTTTGGAGGCGATGATTGAGCGAAGACGTCACAAAACATCCGTCAAAATCAAGCTTACTTTTAAGAGATTCGTAGAATGAAATAGCATGGTAAGATTGTAACAATACTGCACTAAGAGACGGCAGTACACCACTTGAAATAAAATATTTCATATTCAGGACATATTTTAACAGACTGAAATTTAAATCACAGAAAATGGCTGGAAGCCTGAATTAAAATTGTAGTTTTTACGCTGATCAATGTTCCCTAAAGTTTCCTAAATGTCCACGCAAACAAAGACGCGGGCGGAAGTTAGTAGATTATAATATATTTTTATTAGTATATCTATATGATTATTAACATTGATTTATTTGGGTTTGTTTGTGTGTAAATAAAATACTTATCCGGAGGCGTAAGGCAATAAAATTGAAGAAATCCTTTCTTTATCTAATAGAAAACTATCTCGGGCTTTATCAGGCTCCACTGGATCCCTTATCAACCTTTTTTATTCATGATAAATATAATTTATTTGTACGGGTTTATCGAATAATTTTCCATTAAAAACATTTTTTTTGTGATAAGTTTTGTCTTTTTGTTCCAACTCAACAGATATAGTAAAACACTCTTCAAAACTGCTTTATAAATAACTTAATAGCCGATGAAAATCAAAACGGCCTTAAATAATTTTTAACCGATTTTTTTATGTATGTGCCTTTAGTATAATAAACCCACAGAACATATAAATTTTTGTCTCCTGTGTTCTGTGAATAAACTGATAGGTAAGAATCGCCCTTCTAGCATGAACACCGCTATAACACGCGATATGATATAACGCATCATGCTGTCGAGCGAGACAATGTCACGTTATCGTGTTATCGAGTCGATAAAATCCGCTCATGCTAGGCCTACAGGTTTTAGGTTACGTTAGATTGGCGACTAAGTCGCTCACCTAGGATTTTTGTCGCTCAAAAAAGGTTTTTAGTCGATCCGTTAATTACTACCCTAAATTCATTATGTTTTTAAGGATAAGCATTGTGCTATGTATGGATGAATGCTGCTCTATCTCAAAAACACCTAAGGTTCTTTGTAGAGAACAGTAGGTACTGAAACTATAGAAAGCAACATATGTTAAAATTTTTTTTTTTTGTGACTTTTGAATTGAAACGCCTTTGACGAATTTATTTTCGTTCTTATTATTAGGTACACAGCTTCCTGCTGTAGCTTTTACGAACTAATGGCAAATCTTCTTTGACGTTCATAAGTGCTTGTACAGTCAGCATCATATACAATAGATAGACACAGCTAATGTGCTGATATAATTAGGAATAACCAAAGTGATCAATAATATCACTACCATACCATCATCCGCCTGTGGACGTCCACTGCTGGACATAGGCCTCTCCTAGCTCACGCCTATTGTGCCGTTCATACGAGGCTGTTAGCCTACTGCTACCACGCTGGCCAGATGGGTTGGTAGAGCGTTTGTTTCAAGTTTTCCTTCTCTCGCACAGGTGTTCAATGCGTCGAGCCTCTTAGTCGACTCTTACGACATCCCAGGCATGTAAGGGTGTGGTGATACTTGTATTCTAAGGCCTTCACAACACGACACGTACAACCAGTGTTCTTAAAAATGACAACGCTATAAAGCGTTATAAAACGTTGTCAGCAATTTGAATACTTAAAAGTTATTAACTGAATATATGAGCACATTGGCTGGACCAATGTATATGACGCTGACTGTACCAGGTCTCAATCAATCAGTTTAATTTCCTAATTTCTATATTATCTTCCCATTTTTAGCAAAGCATTGGATACAAGTTTGTTTTTAAAATGCTACATGCTATCTTATTTCCATTTTTCGGTATAATAACCATTTTACAGATGTAATAAAATTCATCCAGAAAACGTATTATTCTAGAAAAATAAAAGTTTATGCACTGCATTTTCATAAGATATTGGTGGTTACTGTTATTGAGAACGCAGTAAATATTCCTTTATGATGTGATTGCAATCTTAATGTCTTATTCTTAAGTTATCGGTATGCAGTACTCGATATAAGTTTCAGATCTTAAGTAATTTATGGACTATGTTGGTGCTATGTTGAGCAATGTTCTATCATTTCATTTTGTGTATTTATTTACCTATACAATATTTTAAACTTTCGCGGTCATAGTTACTCTTTTTATGAACAACGGGTAGACGCTTAGACTTCACCATATCTGATGTTAAGTATTGATAAGGCTGAAGATGGTAGCGAGTCTCTCCCGGAATCCCCAATCACTGAGGCACTGGCTATCTTATCTTTAACTGCCGGAACACAACAATGCTGAAAACATTGTTGTTATGGCGTCAGACGTAGATAAGATGGTGGTAGCTAAAAAAACAGTTGCTTGCGCCATGATCACGGAGTAACTGTTATAGTTATATTTACCTATATATCTATATTTATTTATTTATAACCTGGAAATGCTTGGCCATCATTATACCTGTTGTAAAGCAATGATAAAGATAAAAGTGGATATTCGCGTTTCGCCCGGAATCCCCAATTATTAAAGAACTGGCTATCTCATCTCTTTACTGCCAACATCAATAAAATGTAAATATTAAATACCAATATAAATTTGTCATTCCAAGGGAAAGAAAATGCAACTGACTGATGTCCATAATGACTTAGTAAGCTGATTATTACAGACGCTAAAAATCTGAAATTTTGACCGCACGCACTTATGATTGGTAGTGTAAAGGCTCATTAAGAAAGGATTCTTGTTGTACGTTACATTATGTATTTTCGTTTGATGTAAATAAATCGTTCAAGTTGACAAACACATTGCATTGGTTCACCGTTAAAACCAGCTACAGAGTGCATGGATGGAGATCTAGGCTGTTTACGGAACCAGTCTCTATATGTAACTACCGGACGCGAGCTGTTACAAATCAAATCGTTTTTTTTTTATCAATGGCACAGAATACAAATTTATCTTACTAATGTTATTAGAGTGAAAGTGTATCAGTTTGTTTGTTTGTTATTCTTTCACTAGGGCGGTTACAACCCGATACTCGGGTTCGTCGATCGACGGAAAATTCCAAATTATGCGAAAATCTTTAATTGCAGTTTGTGATCATCACGTTTAACATTTTGTATATTTTATAGTTTTCGGAACAAATAGACTCGAGTACCTTTAATTTGATACCTTACACGGCCGCGTACTACGCGCCAAAGTCCCTATCGAGTCGTCACAAATTTTGCGAACCTGAATTAAGTATATAGATAAAATAAATATTCGCAGAAACTACTGAACGGTTTCGGATGTAATATGGTGTAGCGACTTCAAAAAGTGGATTAGGACATAGAGGCAATTTTTTCCAGGAACGGGAAAATTGCAGGTGAATCTGCCCAAAACTATTTCAAGAACTCGTATAACGATTTTTTTATGAAAGCAAACCTTATATAATGGCAGGGGATGGAATCGCGCTCGCCTGACTGGTGCGTGCGATTCTAAGCTACTGGTACTAATGCTGAGTATCACACCACGCTGCACTGCACCTATATTGAATATTCTCTTCATTGAATCAGTAGCATATATTCAAGTACTTTTATGTAATATTTATTCTACTTATGTGTTCTTCTATTACTTTATTTTCGTAACAAAAAAACGCGGTCCAACTCGCAGCCGCGTGGCATAGTACCGAGAACACTGGCGCTGTTGCCCCGCTGAATACATAGACTCAGCCGCTTGGCAAGATAGGCACCAGCTCTCGGGTCTCCTGAGGCGTGGACCAGTCTTGTGGAGATATCTTTCATCTTTTATCTATCGTTCTTTTCGAAACTATATTTTATTGTTTGTCACATAATTACTGTACTGCCATCAATATTGCATCTTTTTCTTGTGTGCTTTCTTGTGTTTTCCGTGCTGTCTTGTCTCGGGCGCTGAGAGAATAACAGCGCTTCTGGGCCATTCTAACCATCTACGAATAGTCCAGGGGCCTTCCGCCATTTTTTAGAGACCATCGTGTCGTAAGAACGTTTTGTTTTCCTTTTGTTTCAATAGTGTTTAAATTCGTACCGCTAATTTTTTTTTTTTTATTCCTGCCTAATGACAACTATTGAGATATAATAATATCTATGGAGATGAAATATTACAAAAAAGAACGTGCCTACCTGCACTTGATGGTAGGTACTTTGTAATGACGGACTTGACTAGGCTCCTGAACATTCGCAAGAAAAATATCGACATCCAAATACTCATGATATATTTGAATAATGTAAGATAAACAACTATCTCAGATCTATGTACATCTTTATTCATTGTTCCTGCCAACGAACGAATTGTTTGTCATATTTTGACACACTTCACACAAAACAAATTATTTTGTTTTATAAGGTTCGCGGTACGAAGTGACATATAAAAATAATGCGCCAATAATGTTTGACAGAAAACAATATTGAGCTAAGAGATGGCGGTAGGCCAGCAGGAGTATTTGTGCTGAGTCGGGGCTCTAGCTTCACATACTATTTTTTGTTTTTTGTTGGTCTCATGCCTTCCTGTGTTACTGTTGTGTCTTAAATAATCTTTGTAAAATATGTACGTTATGTGATTCTAATAAATGTTTTTCTTTCTTCTTTCTTTCTTTAATGGCAAAAATAAAGATGTTTCATACATTTTAGCATAGATCAAAAAGTTTTGTATGAAATAGTTGCTTTTTAAGTGATTTAAAAAAAAAACAAAAAAAAACTGTTCCAAATGATGAGTTTTAATTGGTTCGAAGTTTTGAAAAACTAAAAGTAGCTGAGAGGCGCGGAGCGAAATTAAAATCGTTTTTTTTTTACAAAAAGTATGAACTACTTGTCGTTGTAATTATGAACTAAGTACTTGTCGCCCGCGGTTTTACCCACGTAAATCCCGTTCCCGTGGAAATATCGGGACAAAAAGTATGCTATGTTGAATAAAACATAAACGGATTGAAAACGCGCAATTTTAATCTAATCCGTATCCTATCATATGTTGTAAATCAGGCTATCAACTGTGTGTAACCCATTTAACTGTTTTTGCGTGATTGAATAACAAATATCACACTTACAATATTAGCGGGGAAATTATTTCCTAACAAAAAAAACAAACAGAATAAAATATATACTTTCTTAGTCGATTTTCCGCAACTCAAATTACTTCCAGAAGCGCCTGCACACAATACATTTGTTGTGGCCGTGTCTTTACAATTCAAAGAATTCGCCACTTCTATAAATAAATAGGTCTCCGAGAAAATTTCTCGCAAATAATGGCTCCAAACACAAATATTTTACAGCCCTTTCATTTTGTGCTAAGAATTCAATTCGAATTTACTTTCGGTAAATATTACTGCGAGGACAAAAGACGAAACATTTCCTCGTGTAAGGTGCTGTCTAATTTTAACTTGGAATTCAATAGACAAAGAAATGGCACCTACATTATTTGTCATCATTTCTTTGGCGGAATAATTTACTGCCCGAGACGGCAAGTACTGGGTTAGGACTGTATTTCTAGTATTAAAGCTTTTTCAAGCCACTCTTTAGTAAAAGTTATGGTATTTTTATTATGTATTTACAACATCTACAGCTCGTTGTCTTTTGTGCGGAAAATTTTAATTAAGTATTTAGTTTCAATTTATAGGTACTTAATTTGCAGTTTAAAAATTCCACGGTGGTGTAAAAGTTATGGCATTTTTATTATGTATCTACAACATCTACGCTCGTTGTTGTCTTTTGTGCTGAAAATTTTAATTAAGTATTTAGTTTCGCTTTATAGGTATTTAATTTGCAGTTTAAAAATTCCACGGTGGTGTAAAAGTTATGGCATTTTTATTATGTATCTACAACATCTACGCTCGTTGTTGTCTTTTGTGCGGAAAATTTTAATTAAGTATTTAGTTTCCCTTTATAGGTATTTAATTTGAAGTTTAAAAAATCCACGGTGGTGTAAAAGCTATGGCATTTTTATTATGTATCTACAACATCTACAGCTCGTTGTTGTCTTTTGTGCGGAAAATTTTAATTAAGTATTTAGTTTCTTTTTATAGGTATTTAATTTGAAGTTTAAAAATTCCACGGTGGTGTAAAAGTTTTGGCATTTTTATTATGTATCTACAACATCTACGCTCGTTGTTGTCTTTTGTGCGGAAAATTTTAATTAAGTATTTAGTTTCTTTTTATAGGTATTTAATTTGAAGTTTAAAAATTCCACGGTGGTGTAAAAGTTATGGCATTTTTATTCTGTATCTACAACATCTACGCTCGTTGTTGTCTTTTGTGCGGAAATTTTTAATTAAGTACCTATTTAGTTTCCCTTTATGGCCTGCGCAGACGACGGACTTTGAAGGACTTTTTGTCCGCGACACGACCTTATTACTAAGAACATAAAGTTGAATAAATAACGAGGACTATCGCGTACTTTTCATGGATATACGCGATCTAAGATGAATCTTATTTGGTTAACAATAAACACGTGTCGCGGACAAAAAGCCCTCCGTTATCCGTCGTCTGCGCTAGCTGATATAGGTATTTAATTTGAAGTTTAAAAATCCCACGGTTGTTCATTTTTTTTAATGTGCGTTTACTGGCTAATATAAATTTTAGCTTCTGCTAATAGTTTTTAGCGTGAAGATAGTAACAGAGGGCTATTACCAAGCATTGCATTACCAAGTTGCAATGCGATGTTGCTGCGATGCATGATGTGTTTGTGGTGGTACTCATTACACCGAACTGTAATTCACGACATAAATCTACATGATGAAATAAAATGCATGCAAATTTCAGCTAGTGACATAAAAATTAAACGCAAATGGTATCATGAACAGAGCCTAAATTGTGATTTTACTAACTATGTTTAATTAAAGAGGGCCTCTTTAATTCAGCAACACGTCAGTCTCTCATACAAACGTAATACCAAAATTATTTTAAATTTGAGTTATGTTGGTATATGGGTATTTGGGTACTATTAAAAAATAATACAAAATATCTACTCAATAAAAAAATAATGTCAATTACATTTTTTCGTACAAAACGGCAATTAGCATTTATTTTTAATGGGGTAAGTATTTTAGGATTACTTTTTTAATGAAAAACCTAGATAAATACTGTCTTAATCCGTGTAACATCACAAGTACAGAAAATAATAGTTATTTTGGTTGTTTTGGTATTACGATAGTATGGGGAGCTGACCCTACGCCGGCCCTATTAATTGCACGCATTTACAATAATAATTAATAACTATGAAACTTTAATTGTACTCGTATAATAAATTATTATTTGTTACAATAAGTCATAGAGGATAAATCCTACGAATCCATTTGAGTAACGAAATTAACTCTATCTACTTTCGTACCTTTAGGCTGAATCCATTTATTACAGTCTAACATCCTAGCATCATACGATTTATAACACGCTAGTGTAATGATTTCATACACTGTCAGCTAGTGTTACAGTGTCAGTTGGTATTGGAGCATATACTGATACTCACGTTCGCTCGCTTCGGTGTGACAATTTATCTGCGAGCGCGTACAGACAACATGTTTATTAGATGCTCTGTCGGCCTGGGGGCCTACCACCATCTCTTAGCGCAGTATTGTTTTAATCTTACCATGCTATTTCATACTACGAATATTTTAAAGTAAGCTTGTTTTTGAAGAAGTTTTGTGACGTCTTCGCCTTATCATCGCCTCCAAAGTTCAATAAAAACAAAACGCAAACACAACTTTCTTAAGAAATTATGGTTCCTAATAGATGATGGTAGGCCGATCTCGAATTGACATATATGTTCACCCTACTTTTTTATTGTTATGACGTGATAAGAACTAAGTATTTATGAAAAATCAATTGCCGTATTTATCCTTTATCTTCTTCTTTTTGAGTCGATAGCATATCTAAATTGTGTCAACCCAAAAATCGGCTACTAGGACTGCAGCATTAGTAGCCTCCGGGGTCCTGCGGGCCTACCATCAGCTATCAGAAACCATCATGTCATAAAGACGTTTTGTTTTTATCGAAGTTGTAACATTTTAAGCGAAGACGTCAGGGGGGGCCTTACTTGTTCAGGGCCCTACGGGCATCTCTAAACGCAGTATTGTTTCAATCTCTATGCCATTTCATACTATGAATCTTTTAAAGTAAGGTTGATTTTGACGGAAGTTTTGTGATGTCTTCGCTCAATCATCGCCTCCGAAGTGTGAAGTGTGTCTAAATGTGACAACTTAAATAAAACCAAACGTTCTTATCCAACTTGTTACAAAACAAGTCGTTTTAAAACAACGCATAAGAACAATTAATTTATAAAAATATTGGAAAAAATGTGGGTATTTTAGATTTTACTAGCGTTGCTTAAAAACAACACAAATTTTCCGAATTTCCACTAGGAAAATATATTTTCATATTTTTTTTCCCCCGTCATTTAATATTTATTAAGCCGCATACAAAAATCAATAAATTCAAATGCAATATTTTAAGTCCGTAAGATCTGGGTCTTTGAGGGACACCACCGCATCCACCAAGTTGGAATTATCCAAAAATCCCCACCTGAACATGTTGTCCTTTCTTCGGCCGGCCATCGTCCGAAGTCTATTTAATGAATTTATACTACTAAGTCATTAAAAATGTATAAATATGGCTGCAAACTACCTAAACAGGCACCAATTTCAAGTGAGTTTGAGTGACACTGACGATTGCCATCACTGCGGATTGGAAAAAGAAACACCTAAAGATCTCCTATGTAAATGCGGCCCCCTTATCCACAAACGCAGTCTCCACTTGGGCCGGCACATAATTCGGCCAGAGGAACTCAAATCTACGGGATCCCGTCAGAGCAACATAGAGACATGTTGCTTCTTTCTAGTATATTTTCTTGTTTAATATTTCTCACATAAAAATAGCATTGTAAAATGCAACATTAAAAGTTAGAACTAAAATCTCTCAGAGCCAGGAAGGTTTTAGACTTTCTGAAGGCCATAAGGCTAAAAGAGATACTCTAACTAGGTGGCGAGTTACAATAAACCTCTTAGGTCGCAGTGACCACGGTTCCAACTGGAGCTGCTTAGCTCCCATATCCTACAAATAATAGTAATAATTAGCCGGCCTTAAGACACCATGACGTCACAACTTTTAATTAATTATACTTAACTGAACTACTAACAGTATCTTACATTGCTGTTACCGGTTCATAACATGGGATCTACTGCAATTACCGGTCGTAAAGTTGTCAGATGTGGTTGTAGGAAGGCAACTGTATGAAAGCTAGTCGCCTTCAAGATTAGGAGTGACTGCTATTCCCTGTTTTAATAAAAAAAAGCCGAAAATTGTACTTTCTTATTTGAATTTTAGTAGTCAACAATTAAAATTGAAATAACAATGTATTGAGTTTGAGCTAAAGTCTTTATACCTACTTATCTATTTGTTTGGCGTTGTTTAAAGTATGTTACTCGTACCGCTAGAGCAGAGGTTCCCAAACTTTATTTTCTCATAGACCACTATAGTACACTCATAGAATACATTTCTATAATATTTCCAAAACTCGACAAAAAAATGTGAAAATTAGATCTAACTAAGTTAGGAAATTTGCTTTGCGGTTGAGTTCCAAACACGATTAATAGTTTTAAAAAAATTAGTGATAATTGATTAATTTTGAATTGATTGATTGTGCTGTGAGTGGATGTCAAAAAAGTAAAGTTGACCAATCAAACGTCATTTCATCGAACTTTACTTTTTTGACATCTACTCACAGCACAACATACCAATCAATTCTCACTTTTATTTAGAAAACTCTCCGTTCCCGTTCGTGTGGTTCGGAGTGGTAAAAATAAAAAGTAAAATAGTATATTTTCTTGTGTTGTATTTATTCAAATTAGAATCAAAAATTAATAACGTAGCGTAACTTCTACAATGACAATCACAGAATAGTCATAATTTTGGTAATTCCATCGTCAGAATATCTTCAAATCTGATTGTGAAGTTATCATGCAGGCCAACTCAATGTTGAACGTTTGTCTTAATATGCTCATCAAGGCATTCTACTTGTGACAAGTTTGAGAACTATTATTAATCGGCGCATTAACACTCACTATTCATTCACTAATATTTTGCGTCATATTTAAATTTTGTAACAACAGCTAAAATTGCGAATGGCGACGTCGCTCAGTCATATATCTACCTTGGGGCACTGATGTCAAACAGTGGTGGATACGCTGATGAGTACAAACGGTGCATGGCTATCATCACCAGGTTCGCCATGGATCGTCTAAAGAAAATATGGAGAAAAAGAAACATCACAAAGGCCACTGAAATGCGACTTGTCCGGGCATTAGTGTTTCCCATATTCCTTTACGGTACTGAGATATGGATCTTAAGAGAATGTGAGAAAAAGAAGATAGACGCTTTAGAAATGAGAATGCTTGGCATTACTTGGACGCAATTCCGAAACAACGTCTCAATCCTCCATGAACTCGGCATTAAGCAGCATCTTTCTTCCATCGTCCAGTGTCGTATTCTCACTTTCTTTGGAGACATCACACGTCGAAATGACACATCTGTGGAGCGACTTGTAGTGCAGGGAAAGGTCGAAGGCGCTAGAGCACGCGGCAGGTTACCATTGCGCTGGACCGAAGTTAAAACTGCGCTCAATGATCCGCTCCACGAATGCACAAGAAGAGCCACAATACTGGAGGAATGGCGACGGATTGTCAAGCAAGCCACCACCCTTAAAGTGACGACCACGACCACTCTGCCAAGAGTGTGACGACGAAGAAGAAGAACAAAAGCTGGAATATCACCCTTTGTGAATTAAATTAAATTGAGACTGCCCCCTTGTAATTGTAGGTGAAGTTGTGTAATAGGCAAGATTTTACACGTAACAGTCGCTGACTAGTTTATAAAAATATTATCTGCTTACATTACATTGATAGGTGAAATAAAGCCAATATTTTAGTTTTTCACTATCACAACCAGAAAAAGCTCGTGGACCCCCGCTCAACAATGGGGTATTGTCACGCCAACGTAGACTTTTTTTTTTTTTGGTTTTCCGACCTAAGTCAGTCCTTTTGAGATCATTGCCTTGAGAACACGCGTCACTCAGAAACGAAAAAAACATGTGCTTGAAAGCTTAAGATGTAAATATTTGCACCGTCACCAGTAAAAAAATATCTCGCAATGTATTTGTTTTTGGAGTGAAAACTTCTTTAGCGGCGTTGTACACATCAGAGTTTGAAATTTTTGGATAGGTACAAAATATTAAAGTCGTAGAGGAAGTAACATCCCCCTCTCTTTCTACCTCGCGGCGAAAATGTATGCCTGCTCCTACTGTTTCGTTTAAGCCGTTTTCACATCTGCCGGCACTCCCGTGCAACCTGTTGTTTTTTTTTGTTTATATTCTGTCATGACATCAAGTTATGTAAGCTTAGTTCGTCAACCTTTCGTCACATTAAGGCAGGACACGTCTCACGGGCTTTAATTAACTTTTTCACTCTAACTAAATAGCTGACTGTCATTGCAACTTTGTTTTTATAAGTCTTATAATTAGCCGTGTTTTTATAAGGCTGAATTAAGAATTATTTTATTTATATATTTAAGCTTTATTGTACAAAACGCACATACTAACAAAAATACGGACATAATATTAATATTATTCTCTGCCAGTCAACCTTTATGAAAAAGATAACAGCGACTACGGTAAAATTTAGATTTGAAAGAATCTATACATTCAAAAATAAACTTACGTTTTATTATTTTTTTATTGTATGACTAAGTAATTTCTGTAAGTTTATTCCAAGATAATAAATTAAATATGTAATGATATATTTTTGTTCTACTATTATTTTAAATTACGATGGTAGTCTCTTCTTAAAACGTTTACCTTAAGTGAGTTTTATTTTTCAAAAAAAAACTTCATGTGACATGTGCTTACTTATTAAAAAATTGCGATGGAAGTTCAAAATATATAAAAAAAAACTTCTGAAGTTCCGTACATCCGCGATGGTAGCAATATTTAATTAAAAGGTACTGTGCAGCCGTATTTTGAACTTCCTAATCCAGACAATCATAAGATACAGATAGATCCTAATACGAGTATAATAAGTATATTTTAAACACATATTCAATCAATGTTGTGTATACCTATTATTGGCATGCATGTCAGAATTGTACCACTAGCTATAATTTATTATAACAATGTATGTACATGTTAAGCTGTTGGTGTACCTAAATAAATAAATAAATATTGTACGTAGGTACAAAGTTTCTACAAAATTGCCACCCTATTATGCGAAGAACAAAAAAACAGTTCATACATTTCCCTTTTCACGCATTTGAATTTCTTCATGAAAACGCGCGAGAAAGCGAAACATCTTTTTGTGCCGTATCAATCTCCTTCTAACCAATTATGTTTTTAATAGATACATAATGCCACAATATTACCTTTTTATTTATTTACTTGTTTGACATTTTATATTTATAAATTTTTATTGCTTTATATTTTATTCTTTATCTATTATTATTTTACTTGTTTTTTGACTGTCTGCGTCTGTGTCATTTGTTGTAACCCCGTCAGAATAACAGCGCTACTGGGTCACTTTGCACATCTATTAGTGGCTCAGTAGCATTATGCTGAGACGGGGTATTTATTGGCACTGCACACATTAATTTGATTTTCGTCTTTGTAATGATATTGTAACTTCTAATTGTAGCTTCTTGTATTGTTTTGTCTGTGTGTATCTTATCTCCTGTGTGTACGTGGCTAATTTTTTTTGTTTTTTCCTTTCTAATAGATATGTTATCCTTATAGTAATTTGCATTGAAATCTGTGACGAAGACTGCGCATACGGACAATAGGCTTTTACACCCTTTTTCAAAAACTGGTTAAAAACAATCCTTAGGCTGTAATGAACTATTAGAATTTTTATTTCAACTTCGAATAACCGAAAAATGACTTAAATCCTACTTTTTATTTACGATTTTGAATATACGCGCGACAACGCTAGCCGCCATGCTGTTTCGCTCATGACGTCACTCCCCGTTAGTAAACAATATTATGACTCTACGAAAGATCAAGTAAAAAAACAAAAATTCAAGTTTGTTTACTAACGGAGTGACGTCTCGTCCTAACCCAATGTGGTGGATGACGTTTTAGACATTTCAAGAACAGATTAAAAAAGACTATTATTAAAATTTCATTATAAAAATTTAAATGCATTTTAAAGATTAAATATCAACGTTTTTCGTTTACATTTAACGAAATCTAATCCCATATAGGGTCTTCCCTATTTCCACAATGCGAGCTCGAATGACATATCTGCTTGAAGTACATACTTATAATACCATTGCTTCTAATTTTTGAAGTGAAAACTTCTTTAGTGGCGTTGTGCACATCAGAGTTTTAAATTTTTGGGATGGGTAAAAAATGTTAAAGTCGCGTCAGGACACGTGACCTGATCGAAAATTCGTAAGACGGAAGGAGAGAGAGCGCCGGGCGCGGCGTAGAAGAGGAAGTAATATGCCCCTCTCGTTTTACCGCGCGGCGAAAATGTATGCTTGCTCCTGCTGTTTCGTTTAAGCGGTTTTCACTTCTGCCGGCACTCCCGGAGTGCAACCCGTTGTTTTTTTTCGTGTTCTGTAAATGCCATCTAAAAATTATAAGTAAATGCATAACACAACAATTGTTTAGCATTTATGCCAAATAAGTATTTTTGTAGGTTAGGTTAGATTTATAAAAGCCGTTATAAATCACACCTATAAAATACCAATGTCTCTTTAATGGCCATAATTTATCTAGCTAGTAAAACCCACGTGATGTTATAGTCTTGTTCTTATACAGGCAAAAATTCAGACAGATTTGACTTGTGCGGCCTCAAGCATCCGGTTAGCCCACGGAGTGAGTAAGCTGTGTGACGTGGATGCAAATGTTACGGGCCAGGGGACAGGGTGCATAGATATTTCATAATCTTGCTACCTAGAGAAACAAGTATTTTTATAGAACAGGGGTCGTATTATAAACTTTTAATTCCAGGCAGTTTTTCTTTCACTCCAGCATCTCTTTTAGTCATTAATCAAAGAGAAAGAGATGGCTTTACTTATAGCGATTCAGAAAACTGCCTGGAAATATGAAGTAAATTGCTATATTACACTGTCTGTTGATTTGGGATATTATTTGAAACCACGACTTTTAGATGTTCGGGCGCTGCTTTCACCTGATGACCGAGATATTCACGTTATGTGACATGACCGAGACACGTCAAAAAATTTGTTGGTTTTCTTAATTTTTATTCACTCTAAGCTAACATTAAGCATTTCATCAACGTCAGAAATCAATACACCTGAAATTCAAAAGAAAGCAGTTTGAAATTATGATTTAAGTTAATGCTTCTAAATGTGTATCAGAAAATTTTCGTATCGTATTGAGAACTATAGGCTCAATGGCGGATCTAGTCTAAGCCATGACTACCTACGGACTGATGCTGATGATGGCTTTTCCTATACTCTAAAACTGTCATTCCGTACTACTCAAAAATGTTTTTTTTTTTCAAAAGTAATTTAATTTTCCTAACAATGCAACTTGAAGTCTGTCCCTACGAGTATGTTGTTGAGGTGCATTCCACGGCGTGCGTGGTCGTTGCGTGTCGTTTGACAAGGACACTTTTAAAACCGCGCAAACACAGCACTGGACACCGCTCATTACGCCATTTACGGTATATTTAACATTGCGTAACTTTGTTATGAAGTAACAGTAATCATGTAACAAAACAGTCAACATGGTGATATATCCTTTTACTAGTTTTTTGGGAAACGTTTTCTCGGAAAGTGCTAAGGTTAAAGATTTTTTTTTGTAGTCAAATGAAAAACTTCTTAATGGTCTATTATTTATGAGATAAACGTTTCCTATATATATTTTACTTTTTTAAATAAAATCCCTGAAAAAACTCTACTAGTCTACCGGGAAGTTGTCCGACTGTACAAGACTGCTAAAAAAGGAGTTTATTTATTTATTAGTACAGCCACATTGTTACTTACAAACTATTACAACACATTTTCTAATGCATGCCACAATAATGGCGTACATAACATTCACAAATTAACCAGCACTAATAAAAAAAAATAAAAATATTAAGTTAAAATAAAAATTGATTATACAGCATTAAATTCAAGTAAATTAACTACACTACAAGTAAAAAAGATACAAGTCAAATAAAAATAAATTGAAGAGAATTGAATAAAGTACATTATTTTATATGGATATGTGGTGAAAGTATGCTGTAGCGGTATATATAACCGGATTTCAAATTTTGGACCTTTTCGGAAATTTCATTACACAATAATTTCTGCCTCGCGAGACGAGCCCATAGACACCAGAGTTGCCCTTCCAGGACTAGGACCAAAGGAACGGGAGTAATCACTAAAACATTTACCCCAATTTTGCTCAAAAGTCTACATAGGTACCTAGCCTTTTGGAAAAGTCAAGCACATGAAATTCGATTTCAAATGGTGTTTCTTCGTTATTTTTGTTGCGCTAATTACTTTATGTAGGTATTAAAATTTGTATTGAGATATAGCATAAATACGCTCTAACCTTGTAAGCGAGGTCCAATGTTCTAAAAGAACCCTTAGTTCTTAAAAATACACAAACAAAGATGCCACAAACAAAGGAAAATAATAATTAAGTATAATTGGTTGTAGATCATATCAAAGTCTGTGATTAACTATGTAAATATACCCATTTGCGTTATTTTATAAATCACACTGGTATAGAAACCTATCCTCTATTAATATAGTTAGAAAATTCTATGCTTTTTACATTTTACTCTTTTGTTACGTTTACTGAAATCTTTTCCCATTTCAGATTTAAAACAAATCAGTCTCTGGATTTAATACACAGATATGAAACCAAATAACTGTCGGGCGGTGTCTAAAGGTGTGTACGGATTACTTTGATGAAATATCGAAATGGAGAGCGAGAATGTAGAAATGATTTTAGTAAAAATTCTAGATAGGTCGAGTGAAAAATATTATTCTTGGTGGTAAAATGTACAGCTAGCAGATATACTTTCGTAAAAATGGTAACCTGGTAATAATGCTACTGATTATGGTGTCAAAAAGAAGTTTGTTTAGGTTAGAAGAGTGAGTGACGATCTTGTTAGATTGCGTGGCGCATGCTTGCTGAACAAAAAAGGCCCGCCTCTGTGGTCTAGAGGTAACAACCATCGGTATGGTCTGTGGTCTAGAGGTAACAGCTGGTGTACATATTGTATTCGGTTTGTTTGGTGGTAAGACTTGTTGTAAGTCCGCCTGGCTAGCTATCACCACCTTATCTAAGCCTGACGCCATAACAACAATGTTTTCAGCATTGTTGTGTTCCGGCAGTTACAGATAAGATAGCCAGTTCCTCAGTGATTGTGGATTCTGGGAGAGGCTCGCTTCCATCTTCAGCCTTATCAATACTTATCATCAGGTATGATGACGGCTAAGAGTCTCCCCGTCGTTCATTAAAAAAGATCCACCACGCGGGCCTAATACGGATTTATGTGTTTAAACGACTGCAAATACAGTGGGGTTCGGCTGCGTATCATGTTTCACGAAGCACGAAGGAGCGATGAAAAAATTTGGACTACCATCTCGTAACTGACCTTCGCATCCGTTGCTTATCTACCAAAATCGCAATATGAGCGCTTTGTACAATGGACAGCGCAAATTGTTACAGCTGGAAACGTTGTCAACAGTACAGTACCATTATTTGCGACCATACTTCGTAGTTCATAGTCCTCAAGCGTTGTGAAATAAATCAAAAGTGATATACAACCTCTGTGATAGGTTTTAATGGTTCGGAAAAGAGTTTTATATTCCGAACACAACCGAGCGAAGTGGAGGTAATTTATATAATCCTGCGCTTGTCCGGTTGCATTGTGGTTGGTTAAAAGTAGATTACAGTGGCTCGTCGGTGTCTATGGTGTGGTAATTAATTATGGAACTAATCTTTTTGCGTTTGTCTAAATTTAATAGTCGTAACATTGGCTTAGGAGAGAAGTTGCTTAAATTATGAAAAAACAAAATTAAGGATTTATGATTTTGTAATTTTTGCATTTTTCAATGCTATTTTTATACTTATGGTAAATTTTAAATAGAAAAATATTGGAAAAATTAACTCGGCCACAAGTGGGTTCGATTCCCGTCTGAGAATTCACTTGTGGCCGAGTTAATTTTTTCCAATATTTTTCTATTTAAAATTTACCATAAGTAAAAGCAAGGATCTTTTGGTAAATTTTTCATAAGTTTATTTATACATTGAATTTCATATAAGGAAACAAAGGCAGGTCAGAATGAGAGACCTATTTGATAAAAATGAAATGTGTCCGATACTACACTACGTTCCCTTAATAGTAATTGTTATGTCAAAAGATATGTATGCTAATAAATTTTAGGACACTGAATATTAGTGGTTTAGGGATTTAAGTGTTTAGGCGAAACTATAACCATGCGAAATAATTTATTTTGCTAAACAATAATTGTGCATAAGAATTTTAGGCCAAAGAAATACGGCGAGATAAAATTAGGACTAATAATTTTTTTTTTTTTTTTTTTTCATTTATTTATGGACAACCAACAAGGCATACACAAAAAACTTGGCTTAAAACACACACAGTTCACCTTAATCTAGACATAGTGTTGCCCTACTGAGAGGCATGCATTAAATAGAATAGTATACACAGTAGGTAATTAACTAAACTAAAATCTAATTATGACTAATAAAAAAATATAATGATTTTAGGCGTGTCGAAGAGCACCCTAAACTTATTATATAACTAGCGGCCGCCCGTGGTTCCTTGGGAATATCGGGATGAAAAGTAGCCTATGTTTTAATTCGGGCTTTATTCTATTTGTGTGCCAAATTACATCAAAATCGCTTTAGTAGTTTTTGCGTGAAAGAGTAACAAACATCCAAACATCGTCACAAACTTTCGCACTAATAAATTTAGTAGGATAAGATAGTTAGTAGGATTAAAAAACAACGGGTTGCACTCCGGGAGTGCCGGCAGAAGTGAAAACTGCTTAAACGAAACAGCGGGAACAGGCATACATTTTCGCCGAACGGTAGAAAGAGAGGGGGATATTACTTCCTCTCCTACGCCGCGCCGGCGGGCGGTCTACTCTCCCCCCGTCTTACGAATTTTCGATCAGGTCACGTGTCCTGACGCGACTTTAACATTTTTTACCCATCCCAAAAATTTAAAACTCGGATGTGCACAACGCTGCTAAAGAAGTTGTTACTTCAAAAACTTCAATGAAGTTGACGTTAATTTATATGCTCGGTATAAAACGATCTATCGTCATTACCACATTAAGTACCTCAGGTAAAAAAAATCGAATCACAACCGAATATAGCCTGGCTAAGCCATAGGCACTCAAAAATATTGTGGCTTTCTATCGGTGTTACAATATCTAAAATCGGTTCAGTGGGTAGTTCTGTTCTAGATTACGTCCTTAACTTGCAAACTTAAAAAAAAAATACCTCTTTATCAATACTAAGAAAATAACGAGAAAATATTTGATTGTTTGTTTCTTTTCATTGAATAGGCTCCGAAACTACTGAACGGGTTTGGATGTTTAGTACACAGACAGTAGATAGCCTGGTTATGAACATAGTGTATTTTTTTATCCCGATATTCCCACGGAAACGTGAACCGGGTGAAACCGCGAGCTGCTGTTAGTACCTTTTTTATGAACGACGGAGAGACTCTTATCCTTCATCTAACCTGCTGTTAAGTAGTGATAATACTGAAGATGGAAGCGAGCTTCTCCTGGAATCCTCAATCACTGAGGAACTGGCTATCTTATCTCGAACTGCCGGAACACAACAATAATTTCTACTGAAGCTTTATATAAAAAATGTTCTGTATAAACTGTTAGGCAATTATACATATTACGAGCTATAATACGCCAACATCAATGTACCCCATATTGTCCCGGAAGAATAAGAGGGAAGCGTGTCGTTAATAATGTAATTCCACTGCCAAAATATCGTACTGCTATGGCTAGGCGACAGAGCTGTTGTCTTTCTGTTTATCTATATAATCGAGTCAACTGTATTTTAAATTTCTATCCAGTTTCTTTACATAAATGCAAATCATTAGTTTCTGATTGGCTATCAAAGCTTGATTACCACAAAACAGAAGCATTGCTCCAAGCACGTTCGTAAGCTACCAGTCCAAGCATTCACTCACAAGTTAGCAATTCTCTAAGACTCAAACACGTTCTCTGCGTACCTACACCACTCACACTCACACACACATAATTATAAACATTTTTTTATCAAATCAAATATTATTTTTTTTAGTTTTTCTTTGCACTTTTATAATTGTTTTCCTTTTAGTGATATCTTTTTTGGCACAATTTTGTATTGTATAACTCTGGAAGAGGGCGCTGATTTTCTGAGATACAGGTATTTTTATACCTAGTTCAGGAATCAGACACTTCATGATACAAAATACAAAATACAAATATGTTTAAATAAAACAACTTTTACGGATATCAAACGCGCTATATTTCCACGAACTAAGTTGTAATTGTCCGTAATTTTTAGGTTTTTTAGGGGTTTTTTGATTTTCCCGACGTTTCGTACGTTTTATTTCAATGAACAGTGCGCGCCAAAACATAAAAAGTTATTATTATTATTAAATGCTGAAAATGTTTTTGTTGTTATGGCGTTAGACTTAGATAAGATGGTGGTAGCTAGCCAGGCGGACTTACAACAAGCTCTACCATCAACCTTAAATAGGTATAAATTACCAAAAGGTGCAAAATACACCTGCTGCAAAATTATCTGCATATAACGCATTTTTTTTTGTTGAAACATTTGTTTTTATCGCTGGAATATCATTAGCTTCCCGTACTCATCAAAATATTTCCGTCGACTTCTGAACTGTAACAACGGCTGTCATTTAAAGTTCATTGTCTGCACCTTGAAAGTTATGCAACATGACTTCATTTTAATTGAACTTGTCGGGTCGTACCTTGTTTGACATTTGCCGCAGGTGGACAGGACACTGTAAAAGGTCATACACGCGATGCCAGCATCAACGTTACAATTACTCCCTAAAAAGGGCAATCATACCCGTCATTATATAATACAATAACTGTTTTTAATTTCCATGACAATTTTGAAACGCTTACAGAAAATAATGTAGAGTAACGAGTTCTATGTATATATATATATATATATATATATATATATATATATATATATATATATATATACACATAGAACTCGTTACTAGTATATTAACTTATTTATATATATATATATATATATATATAAATAAGTTAATATACTAGAAAACCGGCCAAGTGCGAGTCAGACTCGCGCACCGAGGGTTAAGTTTAAAATTTTCAAAAATATTTTTTATTATATGATGTAACTAAAAATTTACTGTTTCGCAATTTTTCCTTTATCTGTACTATAAGACGTTACTTCGTACCAAATTTCAAAATTCTAAGTTCACGGGAAGTACCCTGTAGGTTTTGATTCCCGTGCGAGTTTCGAAAATTTGCGGCATAAACGGCTGTATCTTTTGATTGCTTTGGCTTAGTAGTTTGATTTTTTACACAGCTCCAAGGGACAGTAGACCTGAGTATTAGATATAAATTTCAGTTTGATACCTCCACGCGTTCGCTGAGAATAACGGTCTTGACAAACGGACAGACGGACAACGAAGTGATCCTATAAGGGTTCCGTTTTTTCTTTTTGAGGTACGGAACCCTAAAAACCACTGGTCTCATGTCGCTCGCTTCCATCTTATGCCATATTAATACTTAAAATCAGGTATGGTTAAAAGGTTAAGTCTCCCCGTTGTTCCATCCATCACATTCCTGACCAAAGCGAAGGTTGCTGAACTTCCGTTATCGCCGTGATCGATCTCCCGTAATTCTAAAGTTGTCCTTTCGGAACAACTACAATCATCCACGTGTATTGTTCCCTCGGGATACGACCCTTTCCCTTATCTCAGGTGGTAGTCAAGGGCAGCGGAGGACGTACAACTTACTCATGATTTATAAGTTCATTTTTGGAATTATCAGGGTGGATTGCATCAATAAATTATGGTAACTAAAGCTTTAAAGGTGGGAAAATATGTAGAACTAGCGGATCCTCGCGGTTATACCCGCGTGGTGCCCGTTCCCGTGGGAATATCGAGATAAAAAATATGTCACGCGGGAGAAATGTAGCTTATTAATGATCTAATAATTATTAAAATCGGTCCAGTAGTTCCTGAGATTAGCGCGTTCAAACAAACAAACTCTTCAGCTTTATAATATTATATAGTATAGATTTAGTTGACCTGTATCTTGCAATTCAGTCTTATTGTTTAATTTGACTGGTAAGTGGTAACTGATGATAAAATAATATTTTAAAATTCATCGCATTGGCTAATTCAACGCAATGAGACAATGTTGTATATATTTGTGTAAATCAATTCTGAAAGGTTATTCGAATTAAAACGCAGAATCGTAAAACATATTTTAAACGAACTGTTCAGACGCGACTCGAACCCGTGACCTTAACCTGTCCTAACGTCTGCCCTTTTGTCCAAGTAACGCTGGCTTACGGCCAAAAAATATAAGAAAATTTCAACATTTCTTCTAATATCTCAGAAGTTAAATTGTATAATCAGTTATATAGCCAGGCAACGAGAGGCTTTTCTTTTCAGACGTATTGAGAAAAAAATATCTCGATCTGCCTAAAGCAGGCTATAGACGCTAGGTTATGCATGACAGGTACGCCTGTCCAGGCAAAACCGTCATGCATAACCTACCGTGTATTGCCTGCTTTAACAAGAATTTCACATCTTATATCATGCTGTTCCTTTTTCTAACCTGTGATCTTTTTTACCGACTTCAACAAAAAAGGAGGGAGGTACTCAATTCAACCCGTATTTTTAAATTGTTAGATTCTTGTTCGAGCTGAAGTTTCATGCAATAACTACCGAGCGGATTTTGATGAAACTTTTTTGATAAATAGCTATCGGTCCTCGCCAACATACCTATAGGCTATAACCCCTCAATAAGTAACGTCCCTGCACCGGGAAATGCAGCTTTGTAAAAGGTAATGAGGAGTTGACATAAAGTTATTAGCGTAGGTACGGGACCTGTTCTACCTTTAAAAATTGTGAAATAAAAAACTTTTTATAAAAAAATTAAAACCGACTTCAAAAAACTAAAAAGCAAAAAATAAACCTTTTGAGGCGGTGCCAGCCAAGGCAAGAAAAATAAAATAGTACGACCGCAAAGTAGAATGCCTTGGCTGGCACCGCCTCAAAAGGTTTATTTTTTGCTTTTTAGTTTTTTGAAGTCGGTTTTAATTTTTTTATAAAATGTTTTTTATTGTGATCTGTGGTTGTTCTTCAAATACAAATAATCACTTAAGTACCTAAGAGTGGATTATACTATCATAAGCATGACAGGCATGCCTTTTGCCTGTCATTATTGTTAACAAGACTGTACAGTTTTATCACACACACGCTAGGTTATACACGTCATGCATTCCTTGCGTTATGTCATCATTTAAAAGATGTCCTAAATGGTTGGTAGGGAAAAAGAAAAATTGGACCTTCTAAAGCATTTAACTATAAGTCTATTTGAATAAAAATCTTTGACTTTGACTTTAGTCATAACTAGTTATCGTTAATGTAAGATGGTGCAATCCACCCTTCGTCATTTAAAGTCAAGAAGCGAAGTCGTATTAACATTTGCAGTTTTATACTTACCGATATTTTTCTAAAAAAAACAGTAATTGTTTTTGTATTAATATGGGCAATTATTACCCACATTAATACAAAAACCATGGACTACAATAATCAGCTTGTAATCTTTTTTCGATAAAGTAATCGCTATACTTTATCTCACTCAAAACAAAGACGTATAATTGGTTCATGAATTTAGTTTAGTTTAAGGCAAAATGTTCATACAATACCACGTGTTATGATTATGAATATCCTGAGTTAGAACAACTTGATATGATTTTGACCCATTCGGTGTCGAGACCCTTGGTCCGTGGGGTCCTAGCGCTACAAGGCTTTTTAAGGAAATAGCAAAAAGGTTAGTCGACATCGCAGGAGACCGAAGAGCTGGCAGCTACCTCGGATAAAGAATTAGTCTATCTAATTCAAACGGGGGACGCTGCCAGTATCTTCGGAACCTTGCCTAAAGGGACTCCTTTTAATAATGTATTTTAGTTTCATACAGTATTTTTTTCATCATTAACAATTTTGTTATTCACAATCGTAACTAACACCCATATTCTAAGTCGTTCCTCCAAAACTTACTCGTCCTCGACTTAACGAAACCTCATTGAAAACCTCTTCGAAATACTCCTCGAAATCGGTATTCTAAGTCATAACTCCGTAAGGACCTGTAGGAGCCAATGAGTACGTAGCCACTCCGTGTTAGGCCTAGCGCACACTACCATTTTTACCCACGACGAGGTTGAGTGGAGTGTAAAAAGTTTTGGAGGAACGACTTAGAAGGGTGAGCAACCAAAATCTATGATAAAAAATGCTATGCAATAGCTTTACCGCAGCAATACCCGATAGTTTCTTAATTCGTTATAATAATAGTATTTATAAAATAAAAATCACATACATTTTTGAACGTACTTGTTCCTTGACTATTGTATCATAAAAATGGCGAAGTATTTTTCGTCACAGCATCGTGATCCCTCAACTAAGGGCTCGTTTGGCCCATCCATCATAATATTAACCTCAATGCATAATTCCTTTTTTATGTTCTACTTCATGATCGCTCGCGCATCGATCATTTTTACTTAGCGGCGAAGAAATTTTTCACGTGGATATCCGAGTTTTTCAAAGGTTGTTTGGGTACACATCATTATTAACTTTTACTTTTGAAAAACGATCGAATGAGAAAGAAATAGAAACAAAAGGATAGCCTATAGATTTTCTGGTAATTAAAGATAACAGTGTTTTAAAAAAGATAAATCATTGCACATTAACCGCCTCTGTGTTCTACTGGTAACAACCAACGGTATCAGACCCAGGGCTCCCGGGTTCGATTTCCAGCGGACTCGACACAACATATTGTATTTGGTTTGGTTGGTGGTAGAACTAGTCGTTAGTCCGCCTGGCTAGCTACCACCATCTTATCTAAGTCTGACGCCATAACAGCAATGTTTTCAGCATTGTTGTGTTCCGTCAGTTTGAGATAAGATAGCCAGATCCTCAGAAGTTGAGGATTCCGGGAGTGGCTCGCTTCCATCTTCAGCCTTATCAATACTTAACATCAGGTATGATGAAAAAAAGATTGAAATGCGACAAAATACCACGAGTACCGTACAAACGCGCAACTGAAACGTTGCAAAACACACCTTTTGCGAGAAACCCGTAAACAAAATTCAAAGAATAAATTGATCTTTCCCCTTTAAGTGCCCTGGTCGGGTCATTTGTTACCTGCGTTTAATTCGGGCCTAATAATTGATTCGATTTATATCCCCGTACATCTGGGCAATAAGCTGGCTGTCTCCTAAATCGCCCTTTGCTACTAGGTAAAGGTGGAAGGGATTTTCTTATTTAGGCACAATGTACCGTGTAGGGGCTGTATTAAAGTAATGCGCGTCTTGATGAGATTGTACGGCAGATAGGAATCCTTTTGTTTCGAGGCCGAAGGTTTGACGTCACTGAAAAGTATTTTCTATAGTTATGAGATGTTTATACTTGTTAGGTACCTTGTCAATTTGATAAATCGTAGCATAAAGATAGATTTAGACCTCACGATTCAAATTATTGAAAATTAATCTTATTTTCAGGACTAAAATAGGTCATATTTAAGAAAAGTACCCTATACTATGATATATTCATTCTACGCATGAAAAGATTTAAATCTCAAAATTATACTAAAACTAGATTTAAAGTTCATTTACCTTTTTAATTACTTGTAATGAATCGTTTAAAAATAAAAGAAGCAACTACGAAATTTCATTGCGTACATTTATATTTTATAACTTGAAAATGCTTTCCTTAATATTTTCGTAAAATTATTACATTATACAGTTTTTATCTGATGAAGCGATTAGTATCTGAAATAGAATTCCTTAAATCATGTCTAACCCACCAATTGGGCCCGCATGATGGGCCATGGCCCATTCTCTTATGCGTACATAAGGAAGGCCAGAGCCCCCGCAGAGGGGACATTAAAAACGGCTGATGATGCAAATCATATCTAATGAACTCTATAATTAAACAAAATCGACAATATCCCTGCCTTCGAACCCAGCATCTATAAATAAATACAAGCTCATCTGTGATGAAGAGGAACCTTCATCTATCCACTTATTAAGGTCTGTCATAGTTTTGACGTTAACGTAATCAAATCTTTATTTTTGTTATCTAAATAATATTGCTCGGTGTTTGAAGTGACTTGCTGAGTGTTTGTATAGAAGAGGGTTCTTTGAATCAGACGTCTCCAAACTTCACCTCTCCGGCTTTTGACCTTTGATATTTCGTGACTTTCAATCGTAGTGAAAAGGGGTGTAGTAAGTTAACTAGCAATTATTCTCACTTAATCGAAATCGGTCTAGACTAATCTTTATTGGTAGTCTACGAAAGATTTCAACAACGACAATGGCAACAAAAGGGTTTCAATAGTCCAACGTCGATAGTCAGAATTTTAAAGTTGATTTTCTTTTTCAAATTATCTACTGGGGCATTGGCCTTCCTTAAGGACGGATAAGGAGAACGGGCCATGACTCACCACGCGGGCCCAACGCCGATTGGTGGGTTTTAACGACTGCAAATGCAGCCGAGACCAACGGCTTAACGTGCCTTTCCGATGTACGGAGGAGCTCGAGATAGTAAATTTTTGGTCACACATCCCGTGACCGACCATTGCGAAAGTTGCTTAACCGCAACAATCGCAGGTCGAGCGCGCAAACCACTGTGCCACGGGCTCCTCCTCCTAAAGGTACCCATATTTTGTAAAATAAAAAAGCAAGGTCTCGAAATTGTCTTGGAAATGAGAATCAAATATTAAACAAGAAAATAGCATTGTAAAATGCAAAATTAAAAAGTTATAATCAAATATTGTTTAAAACTGTATTGTTTATGTACTTTGGTTTATTAACTCGGGCTAAATATAAACTAACAAAAGTTTCTAGTCTTAATTTTGTTATGTTTCGGAAAACAGGTAAAAATAAAGAGGCTTAGGTAGCAAACCAAAACTAATTAATTAAGTAGGTATATGAAAAATTACCTGCTGTTTTCAAGTTCATTGTGATGAATAAAAATTCAAATTATGTTAAAGTCGATCCAGTTCGAGATGACTGGAATTGTGTTCTCTTCAATTTCTAAGAAACAAATATTTTTATATCGTTATCCGTTTGGTGATCTTTTAATCAAAAATTGTGGTGTCAGTTATGTTATCTCAGTAGGTATATAAAATTTGGTTACTGCCAAATATATGTAGAGAAAATTGTTAGTGTCCATTCATTTTGTTACTTCGTGAATATGTCGCAGACATTTTGTTACATCAGCCATTTGATTGGAAGGCATGCCCATTTAAATCGGCGGCATTCAATTAAATGCCGAGGCCTATTGTTAATTGAACTATAATCGCTCAACGTTCGACTAGTTGCCCTCATAACTAACGAGTAGTAGACTAGCCTTATAAAGATGGCTGGTATTAAAATCAGGCAGGTGATTTAGTTCAAAATTTTTCCGCTGCGCCATTGATAGTCTTTAAAATAAATAGACACACCAAGCAATGTTTTCGTATTTTTTTTAGGTCGTCCGTTGTACGATAATACTTAGTGAGGCCGCACACCAGAGATATTTATTTATTTATTTAGAAACTCAACAGCTTTCTTTTACAAAATCAATTAATGTAACTTATAATTATTAGACTCTTAAGCCAATTACAGAGTTTCATGGCGTGGATACATTTGTATTAGAGTAATTGTCGCCCCCATATATTTGTATGTAAACACGCACACCAAGGACACATTTGTAGTAAGTGGCGTGACGTTTGCCGCGCCACACGAATTCAATATCGAACACGTTCGTTTTATGTGGCGCCAAAATGAAAGACAACATTGAATTTTATTTGGAGTTTTTTGCAGAAGTTGAAAAAACCCTATTTTATATAATGACACACTCAATGACTATAGCAACAGACCAATGACTGAAATTATTTAGACTAAGATCGGCGAAAAATTCAATGAAAAATTAAAAACTTAAATCACGAGCGAAGCGAGGGATTTAAGACGAGTCCTGAGTGTAGCGAGGGATTTAAGTTCACCCAAGACTAAGACAGCTTTATCACCTAGGAAAATACTCTACTTTTCGTACCATTTGCGAAAAAATTAACACAATAATAAATAATATGAGATGTATTTGAAGAAAACAAAAACGCGGCAAATTCCTAGACTAATATTTTTTTGTCGGAAAAGCATAAAGGCATCAAGCTCATACGGCCTCGTCGGTTTTCGTAATTTTATTTAATAATCATAACTGCATAATAAATGCGTATTCCTTTTTCAAAAAGATGTGTAATGCTTTATATACAAACTCAATGGTGTAAACACAGATGTAGTTTAGTATAAATTTTACTTTCCCTGTTTTTAACAGATTAAAAATGACTATTGTTATGTTCGCTTTTTGTGGCATAGAATGTCACTTTTTTGAGCAAGTGGTACGAAAATGTATGTTGCGTGTAGCGTGTGGCGCCGGTGTGCGGCCACACTTAGTATTTGGACACTTAATCCGTAACTGGACCATTGCGAATTTGCTTAGTCATCACAATCTGAAGTCAAACGAGCTCCTCTCCTCTCTTAATTAACTTAGTTGAATTCAGGTGTTCTAATAATAGACCTACAATTATACTTAAACAAAACCACAGATAAAGAGCTCCTCTCTTTGTTAACGTGGTCGAAGACAGGTATTTTAATAGTTAAGCCATTTCAGCTATAAACGAAAAAAACTCCGTACAATTACACTGTACTTCAGCAATTATAGAATAATTATGCGATAATCTCCTTTATTATGCCTACGTGAGGCGCCTGCGAATCTAGTTACGTACGAATGAATTAAAAACATTTACTATTGGGGTAAGGAGGGATAATATAGCTGTGTAGTTTCGGCTTAGAATAGTACTATCCCCTCTCATCCCGTGGGTGTCGTAAAAGGCGACTAAGGGACTCAGCCTTCAGAAGACGGGCAGCAGCGTCTCCTACAAACTTGGCCATACTGCGATCGCCAACCCGCCTGCCAAGCGAGGCGATTATGGCAAACCTCCACTTTTGGGGAGGCCTATACCCAGCAGTGGGTGTCATGTGGCTGAGACGACGACTATATTTGGGTGTACTATAGTTCATCCAGTTCTGTAGGGGATTAAAATCTTGATGAACTGTGGCGTAGGGGTGGTAGTCCTCCTCATGTCTGAGGGTCGTGACCACCACTTCCCAGGAGTCACTCTTTGATGTTCCTCCGTCTTCCTCTGTCACCGGCAGCTTGTGGCGCGTCGTAGACTGAGCTACCGAGAGTGGGATGATGGGGGACCAGCGCATTGGGCTGCGACCTCGTGGCCTTTGCCGTCGATTTTCTGACTTGTCGACGGGTAGTTATACATTCTGCTTAGAAGTTGCGGGTTTGATGACAGATGTTTGTGTGTATGAACGTAATTGGTATTGTCTTGTGTGTTTTATATGTATATTATGTTTGACTTAGACTACGTAGACCATTGTCAATTAGATGACACTACAACATTCATGTCGTGGCCAATGATGATGGTATGAAGTATTTACAAAATAAAATTATCTGAAAAGTCTCGACAGAGAAAAATTATCATCAACTTTTTTATTCAGACAAGAAAAGTTAACAAGTACAATCGGGGAACTTCCCGGTTGACCAGTAGGTAGATTTTTTTAAGAAACATTTTCTCGGAAAGTACTAAGGTTAAAAAAATATTTTTTTATTAAACGATATACCTGTTAATGGTCTATTATTTGTGATTTACACGTTGTCTATATATCTATTACTTTTTAAAATAAAGCTATCTAAAAAACTCGACTAGTCAACCGGGGAGTTCCCCGACGGTACATACTCGTAGGTAGAGTTACTATTTCACATTCTATAATATTAGTATGGGTGTCACGAGTTTTCCTATAATCCTAGATAATAACTTCGATGGCTTAATTTCTAGCTATTGTGGCAGTTAGAAACATTAGTGAAACACCCGAGTCGCTTATCAAACCTTTAGTAGTACTAAAGTAGTATAAATTGCTAAATAAACCAGCAGTATACAGTCATACTTTTTGTTCTATTTATTATATCTACAAGGAAAAGTACTAAAATAGCACACAAGTGAACACACAGATGAGCTTGGTGACAAAGTGGTTAGCACTCGGCAATTGTGACTTTTACGCTGCTTTCGTAATGGTCGGTCAAGGGATGGGTGACCTCCGTGCTTTCCAAGGCACTTTAAGCCGTTGGTCCCAGTTGCATTTGCAGTCGTTAATACACTACATCTACATCATTCCACAGTTAGCAACCTCTGTGGTCTAGTCATAATCATAATCATAATCATAACATTTATTTAGTACAGGCGAAGGACATAGAAGTGATATTAACATAATACAATTAAAAAGATACTTACAAAAAAAAAAATACTTAATTTTAAGTTACAGTATTGAATAAATTGTCCCACGGCTGCACTAAAAGGGACCTAGTTCAGCATTGTGTCAGTATTACACTGACGCTGGTTTTCAACTAGACCGCTTTTATTAACACAAAAGCTGTTTTTTTTAATCCCACAGCGGATATTAGGTAGACAAGGTAGGGTGGTTAATTCGTCCAAGAAGGTAGGATATTATGTAAACAATTTTACTAACTATCCCATTGTTGTTTTAAGCAATTACAGAATTGTAATTTAAGATAATTAGGTTAGACAAATTTTGACGGAGTTTATCTAAATTAGTCAATTTCCTATGGCTGTGTAATTTAGTATAATTAAGTTACGCAGACATTTGTTTTACGGTAATATCTGTACCGTAAAACAATAGCTGTTTATGTCACTTTTAGTTTTTGTTTTTTTTTTCTCCCGCGACTTCGTTTCTTATGGCTCACTTTAAATTTATGAAAAGAAAACTCAACATACGTAACCTATTATCAACTACAAGATCTATTCTATCTCTATGTAAAAATGGCTCGATGATTTAGGCATGAAATAATAACAGTCACACAGATAAGTTACTATACACTTCGAGATCTACTTAGACTTAAACTTTATGCCAAACAACAAATAATCGTTCAAAAATATCTTATCCATTAGCCTAACTATTATAATTCTTTGTTGCAGGTATACTCATCAGAATAAGAATCTTTACGTTCTACCGGTTCTACTACAAAAGGGAGTTAAAAAAATTCTACGGCTGAAATAGAATGGAAATGACATTCTTTAAATTTCAGAAAAGAGCGTGCTTAGGCAAATTCATTTCATATATGGTTGAAAAAGCTATCTAAAAAAGCTAACTTTAGATTAATAAACCGTTTAAAATAGTTTCACTGAATAATATATAATAAGTATTAACTAACTTATTATAATGTGCAAAGAAAATTAATAACCATGTTTTAATAGCAAGGACTGAATCGTCTGAATCGTTATCAACCTATAATTTAGAAGTAATAACATGGAAACTACACTAATAAATTGGTTCAGTCGCACAGTTTAATCAACTTAATGCAAGTACAGGCACACATAGAAATGCTATTGAAGTGAAATCGTTTAGATTGAAAGCTTATTGCAACAGTGGCGCCGCACTGGTGGCGTTTTTCAACCTTAATTACGTACAAAACGCATACTTATGACAGTGGTACGGGTATGCTTACAAGTATGACTAATTCAATATATTACAGTATTATTTAGATTGTTATTTTATTAATTATCACGTAACATTTTATGATACAATGTTTTGCAGACATGTTCTTATTGCTCAAAGCAAATTTTTCCATCTAACTTAAGATATAAATAAATTGATAGAAGATGAGAATATATATATAATAATATATGGCGGCCACGGATCGCCCATAGGTTTTAAAAGTATTCATATTTTTAATATTTTTTCCATACGCATGAGCTGCTTATAAGGAAAGCCAGTTCCCCACCAGGACATTAAAATGGCTAATGGCGAGTTGCTAGCCTCCTGCCTATAATATCCTTCAAGCTCAAAAAGTTTTGCTTGTTTTTCCAGAGCCTTTTCTTCGCAATAGTACTAAACCTCGGTGTCTAGCGAGCACTTTCAATTTGCAATTGTCTTTGAAACTAGTATGTTATTCATGGGCCCCGGGGAAGCTCTGTTTTTATCTCCTCTTGCAAATAAATTGTAGATTATTTCTATCTGTTTGAAGAAAAATTTGAATAAAAATGACAAAGTCTAGACTATTCTACTTCTATTATAAATGCGAAAGTGTATCAGTTTATATATACAGTTGACTATTTTTCTATTTAAAATTTATCATGAGTACAAAAATAGCATAGCAAAATGCAAAAAATCAAATATCATAAATTTATTGGCTGTTGCATCTTAATCGATCGTTAAACATCTGAAAAGATGTTTCTTCCGAATGCAAGGATATTCCTAGAATTGGTGTGACAACGCTGGCCTACAGCGTATTAAAAATATAAAAGTATTGGAGAATTTCGACAGTGGTCCGCAAGTCTTGGTAGCTCAGTGGTTAGAGCATTGGACCTGATTTCCAAAGGTTGTGGGTTCGAGTCCCATCTTAGAAGTTAATTTTTTCCATTATGTTTCTATTTAAGTACTAATTTAAGTACATCTGTTTGTTTGTTTGTTTATTTGTTTGTTAGTTTGTTACTTCTTCACGCAAAATCTACTGAACTGATTTTGATGAAATTTTGCACAAAGATAAAAGATAGCCTGGATTAAAATATAGGCTATTTTTAACCCGATATTTCCACCGTAACAGGAACTACGCGGGTGAAACCGCGGTTGGCCGCTAGTTATTGAAACTTAAAAATTAGATTCAATTTAAGCAAAGTGATATAGCACTTATCGATATATTTACTGGACTCTTTGTCGTAGGTGCCTAACCATAACTAAAAGCATTCAAGTTTTATAAAAGATAGCGCTATATTTGGAGCGACGATGATGACGCTATGGTTTGGTAGAAGAGAAGAGAACGAACTAACAACTAATTTGTCCCAACTTGCACGCGCCGGTTGTTCTTCAATTCAATTCAATTCAATATCATTTATTCAGTCTAGGCTGTTACAAGCACTTATGAACGTCAAAGAAGCTACGCCATCGGTTCACAAACCCTACGGCGGGAGACCTTGTAACGAGAAGAACCGGCAAGAAACTCGTCAAGGGCTATTTTTTTCTCCCTGTTTTATTTCATACAGAGTCGTCAAATTGAAAAGTGAGCTTAACATATCAGTAAGGTCAATTTCCATCACAAAAGAAAATACTAATTATAATATTACATTTTATGGTTATCCTAACCGTAAACAATTTTCAACTCGTAAGGAAGGACTTACATTTAACATTTCTCGCATTACAAGGTTACTGTACTGCAAGTTGTGACGTACATCATACAGGTCGATAGTAATTTATTTTAGATGAAAATATTTAATCTCTAAGCACAACGTTAAGACAAGCAGACTGAAGCAGACCCATTTCCGCTGGCGGCACCCGTTCACGAGCATGACGCATGAACCAGCCATCGCTTCGCTCAACCATATTTTAGGGAACGTAACGACCCGCCTCACACGACACCGCCGAAGAAACGTTTGAGTGAGCATGACGTACTTCAGGTACTTATGTTAAAGTGTATAAATATAAAAAATTCAATGGCAAAAAAAAAATATATATAAAAGTGCATTAATATAAGACGCAACTTACAATGTTACTGGAAGACGCATCAGCTGGGTCATAATCATAAAGCGTATTTAAAGTAAATTAAAAATAAAAATAATAATGGCTTTCATAAACTTGATTACAATAATTGGAGAACATTACTTATTTTTATTTATTCTGATCAAGCAGTGCCACATTCTCAATTCAAAACATCATAAATAACATAGAATTTATAAAATTGAAACAAAAATATAAATATCTCAACACATTTTAACACAATCAGACAAGAGCAGACCCATCCCACTGGCAGCACCCGTTCACGAGCATGACGCATGAACCAGCCATCGCTTCGCTCAACCATATTTTAGGGAACGTAGCGACCCGCCTCACACGACACCACCGTAGAAATGTTTAAAGAGAGCATGACATACTCAAGCTACCTACGTTAAAAGTTTAATCTAATACTATACTAAACAAATTAATGACACGGCTACAACTTCGAAAAAATAAAACAAAACATTTATGACCAAGCTGTTTTGTCATTCAAATAATCCTTTATAGTATAATATCCTTTCTTTAGTAGACAATCTTTTACATGAATCTTAAATTTTTCAAAAGGCAAATCCAAAATACATTGTGGAATTTTATTGAAAAAATTTACACCTAGACCCAAGAAAGATCCGTGAACCTTTTTTAGCCTGTATCGAGGCATTACAAGTTTATTTTTATTTCTCGTATTAACATTGTGCACATCACTATGTTTGGTATATTCTGATAGATTGCGACGAACAAAAATTATACAGTTCAAAATAAATTGACATGCAGCTGTTAATATACCTATCTCTTTGAACTTATCCCTAAGAGATGTTTTAGACCCTAGCTGATAAATGGCTCTTATTGCGCGTTTTTGTAAAATGAATATAGTGTTTATATCAGCTGCTGTCCCCCACAAAAGAATACCATAAGACATGATGCTATGGAAATAACTAAAATATACAATCCTAGCAGTTTCAACATCTGTTAACTGTCTAATTTTTCTAATAGCATATGCAGCCGAGCCAAGTCTACCAGCTAATGCCGCGATATGTGGGGCCCATTGGAGTTTAGTGTCTAGAGTTACACCCAAGAAAACAGTTGAATCGACTAAATCTAATTTTTCTTTTTTAATTTCAACATCTATTGGCAGGACTTTTACATTAGGCAAAGAAAATTGGATACATTTGGTTTTCCTTGCATTAAGTTGTAAGTTATTTGCATCAAACCAAGTAAGAATTTGAGAGAGTGCCATGTTTACATCGTCAAAATGAGTTTGATTTCTGTCAATGTTAAAAATAAGGGAAGTATCATCCGCAAACAAGACAATCTCACAAAACTTCTCTGCGAAGAATGGTAAATCATTTATGTAAATTAAAAATAGGAACGGACCTAAGATAGAGCCTTGAGGCACGCCCATCTTTACAAGACAGCCGGACGATTTTACGCCATTAATATCAACGGTTTGTGTCCTCGAACTGAGATACGACAGTAACAACTTCTCAGCATTGTCCTTTACACCGTAGTGGTTAAGCTTCAACAGCAGCGTCTGATGATCTACGCAATCGAAAGCTTTGGATAAGTCGCAAAAAATGCCTAGAGCATTCTGCGACCCCTCCCAGGCCTTAAAGACGTGCTTTAATAGCGCGACCCCAGCATCAGTTGTAGACCGACCCTTTGTAAAACCAAATTGTTTATTATGCAAGAGATGATTCATATTAAAGTGCGTTAATAACTGTTCGAGTATTATTTTTTCAAATATTTTACTTAAGACGGGTAATATTGAAATTGGTCTATAATTACTAGGGTCTTCTTTATCTCCAGATTTAAATAATGGTATTACTTTACTTAATTTCATAAGATCAGGAAAAATTCCTTGATCAATACACAGATTAAAAATGTCAGCAAGATAAGGAGCAATAGTATAAACAATTTCTTTGACTATATTTACAGATATGCCCCACAAGTCTGTACAATTTTTCATTTTTAGTGATTTAAAAGCTTTTACAATGTCTATAGCATCGATTTTTTTAAAAGTAAACAATGACCCGCATTCCGTTACGTTCCCTTTAAGCATAGAGAGTGACGTTGCTGGTGAAGAATCCAAATTCGAAGTAGTTTCTAAAGGAATATTCACAAAAAAATTGTCAAAAATGTTAGCGATTTCTTTGTCCGACTTTACTATTGTATTATTGACTTTAAGCGCCATACTACGGTCACGTGGTTTATATTTACCAGTTTCACGATTAATGACTTCCCAGGTCGTTTTAATTTTGTTTTGGGCTTGTTTTATTTTTGCTTTTATGAATTTAGACCTTGCAACAGAACATATATTTTTGAACGTCTTAGAATATTGTTTCACATATTCTAGGAACTCTGGGCTATGGTTAGTTTCTCTTAATTTATAAAGTTCATACAGTCTATTTCTACTTTTATAAATATCTGTCGTAGCCCAGTCACAGAACTTTAACTTTTGAGTACATTTAATAGTCTTAGGTTTAAAGCAATTTTGAAACTCATTAGCAATCAGTTTAAAAAGGTCTCCGTATAGAACATTGGTATTATCGTGGGTATAAGGCATTAATGGTATATTACATTCCACACCGTTTTTAAAATTGTCTAATCGTTTCTTAGTTATAGGCCTGCATTCTATAATTTTTGTATCGTCAACAACATTTAACTCGTATGCTACTTTCAATCCATAATGGTCAGATGAAATATTACTAAAAATCACTTTGCTTACCGGATCACATTCTGAAAAAACATTATCCAAGCAAGTAGCAGAGTGGCTTGTCACTCTAGTGGGTTCAAAAAATTGGTTGGTTAAATTAAAAGAATTAAACAATGCTAGTAAACGAGTAGTCAATGGAGAGCTTACTAGAATATCAACATTAAAATCTCCGCATACCATCACTGACTTATTTCTTAATTTTAATTTATTAAGTACATCTTCCATTACAGATTCAAAGGTTTCAAAGTTACCCTTAGGGGGGCTTGACAGAACAACTAGAGGTACCCACCCTTGTCGATAACGAACGAGACCTGAGCCTCGTTCGACCGAGAAAAGGCGGTATACCCTTAGGCCCAGCTGGGCAACCACTTGGAAGAAGCAACATCGACGTAGCTGTAATAAATGTCTGACGTAATGTCTGTTGTTGGTGTAAAAAGCAATAATTGGAAATCACTGTATTATTTTCTTTAGTTATACATCATCATCATATCCTCACTACACTCACTGGTGTAGATAGGCCTCCCCCAAAGATTTCCATGACGATCAGTCCTGCGCTGCCCGCATCCAGCGGCTTCCCACGACCTTTACCAGGGCCATTATTCACTATGACGGCTTCAGCAAGGAATCGGTAAGTGGTCATAGTGAATTAGGGCCCAGCAGACGACCTCCGTGGTAGAGTGGTACGTACACCGGTTTCAAGGTCGCTTACTCTGAGGTCCCGGGTTCGAATCCCGGTAACGGCAAATGTTTGTATGAATACGAGCATTTGTACCGGAGTCATGGGCGTTTATTTTATAGTTTAGTTCTACACATAAATATTTATATATGTATAATTATATGTATTTATATCCGTTACCCTAGTATTCCATAACACCAGCCTTACAGTGCTTACTTTGGTGCTAGGTAAATTGGTGTGAATGTTAGAAATATTTATTATTTTTATTATTATTGGCTCGTCGGTCTACCTTGTCGGGGGTCTACGCACGACGACAGTGCGCGGTTGCCATTCCAGAACTTATTCTTTATTCTTAGTTATTATTAGCTACCTACATAATGGAAGTCAACAGCATAACCAGCTTGTCAAACTAAAACATTTAAAGCGCCATTTTATATACCAGTGTCAAGTCAAAGTCAAAGTCAATATCATTTATTCAGTCTAGGCTGTTACAAGCACTGATGAACGTCAAAGAAGCTATGCCATCGGTTCACAAACCCTACGGCGGGAGACCTTGTAACGAGAAGAACCGGCAAGAAACTCGTCAAGGGCTTTTTTTCTCCCTGTTTTATTTCATACAGAGTCGTCAAATTGAAAAGTGACCTTAACATATCAGTAAGGTCAATTCTGTATACAATAGAGTGGGATGATATTCTTCGGAAAATTGTTTCAAATTATCTTTTCTCGCTATCTCAAGGATTGCATAAAACTAATTAAGACAATCTGATGCCAGACAAGCTAAAAGCAAACAATACACAATAAAATCTCACTATCACGAATTCACGACCAAAGGACAATTTGTAAGTGATCTGCACGGGTGCGCGGGAGTTGCGTAATGTTCGCGAACAACAATGGCGCACTTTCACCCAATTGGTGGGGTCACTGACCTCGTTACGATCATGCGATCACTCATACGTGGTGTAACTTAATTTATTATGAGAATTGGTGTGAAATCTACCGGTATTGTATGTGTGTTTTATTGTTTAAGAAAAACCTTTTTAAAAGAACACGAACATGTAGCTGGGTACCATTCGGTTAAATATGTATTATGACGTTTTTTAAGGATTACTTCGAATCGCGCGGTACACTCTCTGCAGGCATGAAATCAAATAGACATTATGAAAATATATTACCGGTAAAAACAAATAAAATTTACTAAAAACTCCTATGCTATGTCCCCCTCTCCAAGGTCGAATCTATTTGTAAGTAAAAATTCATAAAAATTGGTCCACTGATTTGCGCAAAAAAGGTATCATACAGACAGACTTAATTACATTCGTATTTCTAATATGAGTTTTCCTGGGTATGGAGGCCTGCGATTGTTGAGGTTAAGCAACTTTTGGAATGGTCTGTCGCGGGATGGGTGACCAAAAATTATCTATCTCGAACTCCTCCGTGCTTCGGAAGGCACGTTAAGCCGTTGGTCCCGGCATTTGCAGTCGTTAAAACCCACCCATCCGCATTGGGCCCGCGTGGTGGCCTACATACAATTCCTCCTACAGATCTGCTGCAAGTCGCAACACTGTCAAGCTGCTAACATACACCAAAAAGATGCATTACTTTTATGGGAAAAGGTCTAGAAACTTAAATTTTACGTATACTTAATCAAGTAAAAGTTAATAAACTATATTACAGCTTCCATAATATAATCTTATAAAAATCCAATATTTCCATTATGCTTACGCCAATTTATCAAAGTACCTGCCAATATAAGTTAATTTATTAACCAATCATAACTTTACTTGATTGGTTGACTTGGCAAAAAATGGCCAACATAATTGATCTTTTGTAAAAGTTTTTAAGGGACAGAGATAAACTCGGCCTTCCGGAGTATTATCCTTCCTTTGGGATATTGCAGCGTTAGGGTGTCCGAAGACTTTTAGTCAATTTGTTCTAGCAATGTGATAAATATTAAACAAGAAAATATACTTGAAAAAAGCAACTAGTCTCATGTCGCCCTGACGGGATTCGGGGTTCTAGCAATGTTGTTTTCTCTAAGGTTTTAAGATAAATTATAGCACACTAATTATATCACAGTGCCGTTTCGGTGGCAAAATTTTGGTGCTGATAAATATAGCCAGAGTCGAAACTGGCTGACATTTTCATGCACCGATAAAAGTCTCACCGAGTCTTAACCTGCAAGTGTGTGACCCCCCTAAGGCCGACATTATACAGCGGGAATAGTGACTAACGTTTATTCTGAGCTTTCGCTACTTTTCTGATATGGACGTAGCAGATAAATTTATGAAGGTAACCAGGAATTTATTAAGGTCTCCGCTTGTTTTGTTGTGGATTGTGAATGTTATATGTTTTTGCTTTCTGTATAGTTTAGGAAAACTATTAAAAGCCCTTTTTGTGAGCTTTGTGGGAAATAACCATTTATAAAAAGCTTATAACAGTTTGCTTACTTCATTAAGAGTGAGTTGCACCATCTTACTTTAACGATAACTATAACTTTAACAGTGGAAAAATTTATAGGATTTGAACGCTTTGACAACCATGAATGCTAATTAGTGCAACTTTTGTAGATGTTTTCAACCCTTATATTCATAAGTACATTTAAATGAATAGTTTCGAAGACGATCTGTTTCGCGCAGGGGTACTAACCCCGCCTTCTGTGCCAGAGGTCCCGGGTTCGATCCCAGGACAAGACAAATATTTGTGTGCATGAACATGTCTATTTGTCTTGGTCTGGGTGTTTAGTATGTATTAACAAAAAAGTATATAAGTATGTTTATCCGTTATCTAGTATACATAATACAAGTTCTTCATGAAACTTAACGTGGGCTAGATAATTGGTGTGATTGTACGCAAATTTTTATTTATTAGTTTACTAAAAAAATCATTAACTCGTTCTTAGTTTTTTGAGATTTTACACATGTAAAGAAAGAGTGAGCCCTCTAAACTAACGTAATCTTGGTATCAGATTTTTTCCATATTATTAAAGATTTTCTACATTAAAATTATTTCCGCTACTCATAAACCAATTCTTAAAGAGAAGGCAATTTAACATCCCGATACGACCTATATGGTGGTCCAAGCCTGGTAGACATAATTTTTTATAGATTGTTCTCCAAGCGGACTATAGGAACCGCAACAAGAAAAAAATCCAAAGATTTTTTTTTTATTTATATAAAAAAATTGTTCAGCCTTAATATATTATATTTTCTAAAACAAGACCTATCGGGTAAGCACATGCCACAAAGGAAATGCCAAAAAAATATGTAGAAAAGTAAAAAAAAAACAGCTAAAGTCGAGATATTGAATTTTTTTTTTCTTGCAATCTGGTGAGAACGGAATTTTTGTCGAACGTTTCCTAATAGGCCGCTTGGACAATTATCTATAGAAAAAATATATATCTACCAGGCTTGGACCAACCCTGGTGCTGGCAGTCGATCGTTAGGTCTCAAAACAATAAATTCTTGACGTAATACGCAATCCATTTTATTCCCCTTTTTAACAGGTAGGTACATTCGTCTGATACAGGATGCTGTATTTTCTTTATTCCTCTTCATTTTCAAACGCAGTTAGGAAAAAATGGCTTCCTTGAATTGATGACTTTCGTGACTTGAACCATTTAATAAATGACATTATCGTAAGAATGGCAAAAAGAACTTCCTCTTGGCGTTGAAATGTTTTACGTATGATTTTTTTACTTTGCTTTTTTGACAATATGTACCTCTCATAGGTAACAAAGGCTTAATGCTTCACGTCTGAGAATTCGTTTAGAGTAGGTACATTTTATTGTAACAAATCACTTGTTGTGGAAAATGTAGAGTTTAGTACAACACGGGTCCGCGAGGTCTAAGCTGAGCTTTGCATTTGTGTGAGTGCACATAGATAGTTTGTAGGTATCGTGTAAAAAATCGAAAAGCAAAAAAGCAACAGGTGTTGCTACTAGTACATCTATGTGCACTCACACAGATGCAAAGCTCAGCTTAAACCTCGAGATGTTTGAGTTGTCTGAGTTACTTTGTTTTTTGTGTATTAATTTAGATGCATTTAATCACAAGGCCTTTTGGAAAAAAATATGTTACAATCACCCGTGATTGCGCAAGTATCCCATAGTAAGTATATTATGTAGTAGTTTTTAGTAGTTTTTTTTCTCCATCTGTTTTTTGATTTGTGTATACGAGTATAATAATAATAAAATAATAAATAAATGATTTGAAATAAAACAACTTTTGCGAAAATTTTGTGCGATTTATTTACTCGAAATATATATTTGGTACTATAATTTTTCGGTTTATTTGAGGTTTTTTTGGTTTCCCGACGTTTCGGCACCTTTTCAGTTGCTGTGGTCACGGGTTGACTAGCTACTTATAAGTCTACCTTCACAAAGTTGATTTATTATTGCGTTCAGAAACGGTTAGATAATCACTAATTAACCGTTTTATTTCAATTATGAGTGCGCGAAGAAACTTAAGAAATCAATAATTTATTCAATAACTTCATATACATAGTTTGTTATTATGGACATACAAACTTACAAAATATGTTAATACCTAAACAAATAAACAAATTCTTTTATATTTCTACAAACATAAAATTCTTCTTACCCATTATCATTTAAAAGTACATTACGAAAAAAGGTGTCTTACGGTAATTATATTTAATATTATGCCTGAACTAGGTGATCCTGTGTTTCAGGCTTTAGGCAGCCTGTGTTTTTAGGCAGTATGTGTTATTTGTTGTCAAATAAATTACTATTCTATTCTAAACAAGCACCTATTCCCAAAAGCGCGTAAGTTAAAATGTAGTTACTACGAATGGCTATTAAACAGATGACGAGCGTACAAAATAGCACATCAAAATGACACATTCGGCCCAACTCAAAAAGAACCAACTAAGTAAGATCCGTTACGATAAATCCGAAGATCCTTAGGGCGAAGACATAATAGTTTCATTTGTATTCGAAACGGAGTCTCACCGGGAAATGACCGATGCCTGGAGCTCTCTCCCGATGTAATTTGGAGCGGCCCGGCCATTCTCATTGACTAAATCACGGCGACTTTGTGGAGTATCGTATTTTTTTATGTGTGATTTGATAGAACTATCGCTTTTTCTTTCATATCCATTGACTGCTTACTCGGGATTTCTTTAACTTACTAAAGGGCTGTTTGGACTACGGACAGTTACATTTTTTTTTCTATGGTAAATATGTTAATATATAACTGTCCGTACCAAAAACAATCCGATACTATGTTTTAGAAACTCGGGGTTAACCGACATGAGCAGTGATCAACATAAGGACCGGTGTCATTCTCGAACTGTTGGATAATCTATAAAGATAAATTTATTTGCATATAAATAGGGTTACATCGAAGGTCTTATGAATTATGTAAAAGTTCAGCCCATTTAGCAGTGAATGACAGCATGCAAATTAGTAGGTACAGTAAAATTATTGTAATTAAAATTTAAATTACAGACAAATTACATTCACCAATTAAAAATGACAATTGAATTAATATATGTGTCATTACAAACGATATAAAATAAAATAATCATAAAAAAATGACAACCAAAATCACTAACCTAAAACAAAATGTTCAAATCCATTTATAGCATAATGTCAAAAAAGGAGGAATAAAAATAATTAATAATAAACTGAATTAAATTGGTTATAGCCAATATTATAATGATAAAATAATAACATTTGAATGACCAATGCCTGAAGCGCTCTCCCGATGTAATTTGGAGCTGGCCCGGCCTTTTTTATTGAGTAAATCACAGCGACTTTAAAAGTATCGTATTTTTTTATGTGTCATTCGATGAAAGCTCTACGGCTCAACGATGGCAGTGTTATATGTATCTAATTGATATATATATATATATCAATTAGATACATAATTGGTGTGATTGTATTTGCATACAATCACACCAATTATCTAGCCCACGTTAAGTTTCATTAAGAACTTGTGTTATGGATACTAGATAACGGATAAACATACTAACATACTTTTTTTTTGTAAATACATACTTAATATACATATTAAACACCCAGACCAAGACAAATAGACATGTGCATGCACACAAATATTTGTCTTGTCCGGGGATCGAACCCAACTTTTCAGTTGTATTAATAATGCAACTTCAAAGTTGTTGTTGTTGACAATGCAGTTGTTATAACAGTAGTATTGTCTTCTACTCAAGTACAGGAAAAAATCTGAAAACTAGATATTTTCAAATTAATCATCAAAATTTAGTCTTAAGTTTTGCAAACTGAATTTCCGGAAATCTTCGGAAATAAAATCCTAAACTATTTAAAATATTATGTACTTAGGTTGGTACCAACGAATTTGTGCGGAACCCTCGGTGGCCGAGTCCGACTCGCACTTGTCCGGTTTTTTTCATTTCCATAAACTGCTTAACCACATGCAGTGATCAACAAAAAAAAACTATTCTCAAAATTTGTGACTGCTATTAGCACCGGTGTCATTCTCGAACTTTTGGTTTGGTATAGTCAATGTTATTATAATAAAGCAATTAAGTATGTACTTTATCTCGTAGGCCGCAATATTACGTAGTTATAATAACCTAGTTGGTTATATATAGGTACGCTACTAGGATTTTCTCATTTTAACTTCACTAAATACTTACGAACTCATAAACTTATACACAATACAGGCAGATATGTTATTAATATCCTGTATCACGTACGGAACCCATTTGTGACATCTGGGACTCCCTGCGGTATTTAGCCAGGCTGTGTCCTTAATAAAGCATGTGTAGTAAGTAGTGTAGTACATGTTTTATTTTTCTATCGATAGGACCACAGACCTATATCGAGATAGACGAAAAGAGCGCCTTAAACTGTATGAGAACCTAGCGTGTCGAATTTTTCGTCGTAGGAGAAAGACGCCGATATCGTACCACTTAACTTTGAACAACTTTTTACAGGAAAGTATTAAAGATATTGATAAAATGTTGTATTTATATAATGCTACAGCTATTAGACTACAAAAATGGCATATCAATTTTCGGCTAGATTTAAACTAGCATCTCACAATTTTTTTTTTCGAATCATTGTCCAAAAGTACAATTTAGAAACCGGTTCGTTTAATTGTACCACTTGGTTCTTAACACTTTCGCGGACAGTGAACGAGACACAATAGAATTTTTATTGTTATGACTGCTATAGGCGTTGAATGTCCGCGAAAGGGTTACCTAAGTCGTACTTTGGAATTTTGTATCTAATTAATAATAAAACCTCACTATGTTCCTATTTCAATAAAAAAGCCTCTGAGGTATTTCATTAAATTTAATGTTGATCATTATGATTTAAGGGTATTTTTGATAACAAATGTAATTAAATTAAGATAAAATTTAAAAGAATAATCCAAAATCCTTAAGGTACGATTTAGACGTACGTTCTCTAGGTTGTATTTTTGGGTTCCTCAATCAATCTGAAATAAAACTGAAACTATTTTCTTAGTCACATTTTTCAAGAACAGAAAACTGTCATTGTTGGTTATGTCAAAACGTCAATACGTTGGTGCTGTCAGACTAAAATTATATGGTTTTTAGTAGGAATTGTGTGGGTGGTACAATATAACGACCGGTACAACTTATCATACCTTCCCCTACCTACGATGTGGTCACGAACGAGATTAAGTGATGTGGAAATGTTATTGACGAGCTCTTGCAAGAAAGCATTGCACAATTAACAATTTTCGTTTCTCGATATCTAATAGGTCTGTGGATAGCACAGTTAATAGCACGTCAATTTTTCACTTACTCAGTGTAAGTGTAGTGTAAGCGAACATTATATGCGAAAACTTATAAATGGTACATAGATTTATACATTAATTACCTATAATGTTACTTTGTCGCTGTAGGTTTTCCTATGAAAATAAAATAAATAAAATAAAATAAATTACACTACGAAGATCGCCTCTATTACGAGCGCGAGCAGCATAAATGTCTTCTCAATGTCAATCTATGAAGCAATTGAGAGCACAACAAGCATTGCATAATATATGTCAATCGTATTTTTTTATTTATATCCGGATAATGGTCCATAGCCAAGTATTGGTTTTGGTTTAGTTCTCTACATTGAACCTTTTTTGAGTGAGGGGAAGGTGACTGAACCTGGGACCTCAGGGAAGCTTTTTAAAGCGTTATGCTATTTTACAAAATTCAAAATTTTTCAAAATTCAATATCATTTATTCAGTCTAGGCTGTTACAAGCACTTATGAACGTCAAAGAAGCTACGCCATCGGTTCACAAACCCTACGGCGGGAGACCTTGTAACGAGAAGAACCGGCAAGAAACTCGTCAAGGGCTATTTTTTTCTCCCTGTTTTATTTCATACAGAGTCGTCAAATTGAAAAGTGAGCTTAACATATCAGTAAGGTCAATTTCCATCACAAAAGAAAATACTAATTATAATATTACATTTTATGGTTATCCTAACCGTAAACAATTTTCAACTCGTAAGGAAGGACTTACATTTAACATTTCTCGCATTACAAGGTTACTGTACTGCAAGTTGTGACGTACATCATACAGGTCGATAGTAATTTATTTTAGATGAAAATATTTAATCTCTAAGCACAACGTTAAGACAAGCAGACTGAAGCAGACCCATTTCCGCTGGCGGCACCCGTTCACGAGCATGACGCATGAACCAGCCATCGCTTCGCTCAACCATATTTTAGGGAACGTAACGACCCGCCTCACACGACACCGCCGAAGAAACGTTTGAGTGAGCATGACGTACTTCAGGTACTTATGTTAAAGTGTATAAATATAAAAAATACAATGGCAAAAACAAAAAAAATGAAATATAAAAGTGCATTAATATAAGACGCAACTTACAATGTTACTGGAAGACGCATCAGCTGGGTCATAATCATAAAGCGTATTTAAAGTAAATTAAAAATAATAATAATAATGGCTTTCATATACTTGATTACAAAAATTGGAGAACATTACTTATTTTTATTTATTCTGATCAAGCAGTGCCACGTTCTCAATTCAAAACATCATAAATAACATAGAATTTATAAAATTGAAACAAAAATATAAATATCTCAACACATTTTAACACAATCAGACAAGAGCAGACCCATCCCACTGGCAGCACCCGTTCACGAGCATGACGCATGAACCAGCCATCGCTTCGCTTTCGCTTTTACATTCTGTAATCAATTGACACTTACTATGTCTTGTATAATATACGCTTTATCGACCGTGTAATCAGTTGTATCCGTGTCCTGTACATCAGTTCCGTTCGAGGCTTCCTGTCCCAGTAAATACGGGGTGAATAAAGCCGACTCCCTAAGTCAACTGATTACACCGTAACAGATGGCTGTGCCGAAAAAGGCCTTACTCGATTTGCATCGGGGCTTAATTTGCGATTCGTCGTAATTTACGAGCTCTTTTTACCGGACTGCGTTATAACTGGCCCATTTGTGAGATACTTTATGGACGTACTGATAGAGAGAGTTTTAAATACTTTAATAGAACAGTCTGGGGTGTATCTAATAAGGGTATGAACATGTCAAAGATGCCTATCTGCGATTACCACCCAGTCGCGGTTAGATTGCAGCTTGAATGTCACCGCGATTTGAAACAAATGAATGCACATTGACAATATGTATGTACTTGGAATTAAGTAATTTTAAGTGTGTTTTTGTCTAAACTTATGGAATTATGTCATTTTAAGTGTTTTTTTTTGTCTGTTACCTCTTTTAATTTTTAATTATTTGTTGTAACTGTTCTCTGTGTGTAGAGTGTTATCTATTTTTTACTGGCTCCACCTGAAAATCAGCGTCACACTTGTTGTGGCAATAGCTGAGGTTGGGGACCAATTCGACTAAATTGTGTGTATGTGTAATGTAAGTCATGTTTGCATCTTGTTTTTTTTAGTCGAATAAATTTTATTTCATTCATCTTTCTTTCTTTAATACGGACACGTAGATACAAGTATATGCCGAATGATCTCCAGGTAGACCGCGATGTATCGCAATGAGGTATCATGCTTGTATTTGCATACTTTTGTTTTATGTCGAGATAGCAATCTAAAACGATGAGGAGCCCGTGGCGCAGTTGATCGCGCGCTTGTTTTGCGATTGTTGAGGTTAAGCAACTTTTCCCGTGACCGACCATTGGATGGGTTACCAAAAATTTATTACCTCGAGCTCCTTCGTGCTTCGGATGGCACGTTAAGCAGGTTGGTCCGTCGTTAAAACCCACCAATCCGCATTGGCCCGCGTGATAGGTCATGGTCGATTCTCCTTATACATCCTTAAGGAAGGCCAATGTCCCAGCAGTGAGGACATTAAAAATGGCTGATGACGATCTACAACTCGACCGCGAGGTGCGCAGCTAGGCATTTTCAGCATGTGTGATGCTGAAGATGAAGAATATCAGTTTAATCTAACTATATAGGTACTTCAATAAAAAATTATGTAAATATGTAAGGGCATAACTTCCGATCGATTGCACCAAATCGGATAATTATTTGTTTGTTGTGTTCGTTATTGTCAGGACAAGGTTTGCATAGAGGTATAAGATTATTCCCACGGGAACGGGGGCCACGTGGGTGGAACTGAGATGAAGAATATCAGTTTAATCCTAACTAATAATATAAATGCGAAATTTGAAATAGAAAAATATTGGAAAAAATTAACTCGGCCACAAATAGGTCTCGGTATTCCGAGATCTCCAAAGGTCGTGGGTTTGATTCCTATCTGAGAATTCACTTGTGGCCAAGTTAATTTTTTCCAATATTTTTCTATTTCTAATTTATCAAAATTATAAAAATAGCATTGAAAAAAGCAAAAATTCAAAAATCATAAAATAAATGCGAAAGTTTGGTTTTGTCCTTCCTTCACGCTTTAACTACCAATCGATTTGATTTTGGCATAAAGTTAGTAGAAAGAACGGAGCCGAGTAACTTATGCTTTTTTATCCCGATATTCCCACGGGAACGGGAACCACGCGGATGAAACCTCAGGCGGAAGCTAGTCTAAATCCTTTTGAGCTTTTAATAGGTTTTTATTAACATTAGGAAATCAAAATTGCGATGACAACTGAAGGAAAAGATTTATTAATCTGTGGTAAATACTAAACTTCAGTAAAGAAAAAAGGGTCGAATGCTATCTTTTCTTTTAAAGAACGAGAATGGTTGAAGCAAAAGCAATATCAGTTACGTTGAAATCAAAATGTGTAGTAACATTATACGGTGGGGATTCGTATCAGATACTTGCGGTTTTGTGGTCGAAACAAGTGTATGTGTATTCTTGAGAGAATTATCAAGTTACAGCAAGAAAGACTGGGATTGTGGCTTTCGATTGTTTTGATTGTAACAATCTTGTGCTCATGGCGGTGCTTGAAAGACTGCTAGTCACAGACCTATATCGAGATAGATGAAAAGAGCGCTTCAAACTGTATGAGATACTAGCGTGTCGAATTTTTCGCACCTACGAAGACGTCACGAGCGAGATTTAGGTGATGGGAAATGTTTTTGACGAGTTCTTGCAAAAAAGCACTGTACAATTAACCATTTCCGTTTCTGAATCTACTACTCGACCGCGAGGTGCGCAGCTTGGCATTTTCAGCATGTTTGATGCTGAAGATGAAGAATATCAGTTTATACTTATGGTAAATTTTAAATAGAAAAATATTGGAAAAAATTAACTCGGCCACAAGTGAATTCTCAGACGGGAATCGAACCCGCGACCTTTGGAAATCCGGTCCAATGCTCTAACCGCTGATAAGTCTCGGTAGCTCAGCGGTTAGAGCATTGGACCGGATTTCTAAAGGACGCGGGTTCGATTCCCGTCTGAGAATTCACTTGTGGCCGAGTTAATTTTTTCCAATATTTTTCTATTTAAAATTTACCATAAGTATAAAAATAGCATTGAAAAATGCAAAAATTACAAAATCATAAAATATCAGTTTAATCTAACTATATAGGTACTTCAATAAAAATGTATGTTTTCATGCAATAACGTGTGTTTTCATGCAATTGTCTCCTGCGGACTGATTTAGGTCGCAAAACTTTGACCGTGGATCAAACTTTTTACACGCAAAGTAGGTACACTTTTACCGTCTATCTCAGTATATAGGTCTGTGTTGATAGTATTCGATCATGTTTGTTAAGGTGGTACGACTTCTATACAAACAAACATTACACAATTATTGGTTCATCATACCTTAATAATTCATAAATAAATGCGCAACTAACTCGTGTCAGTTAATTGTTTGCGCGAAATAATTAAAAAATTGTATATTCATACATAAAACACGAATATACTATTTATAATTTCAATAATTATACGTATGTGTGTGTGACTCATCGCATTTATAATATACCTCATGTATGAAAGTACATTTTTTTAATAATTTCGCGCAGGCAAATAACTGAAACGAGTTAATTGCACATGTATTTATGAATTATTAATGTATGGTGAACCAATTAATGTGCAATGTTTGTTTGTATGGAAGTCGTACCACCTTAAGCAACGCTCAGTCGGGCAACCCTCTAACTCTAGATGGGATCCTATTGAGATCGAGATTGAATTTATGTCAATCGTCAGCAATTATGGCTAAAAATAAGTAATTAAACTAAAAATTCATACTTGAAATTAGAAAATAAATTTTTTTCGGATTCCGGGAGAGGCTCGCTTCCATCTTCAGCCTTATCGATACTGAACATCAAGTATGATGAAGGATAAGAGTCTCCGAGTTGTTCCTTAAAAAAAAAAAGAATCTTTTAGATAGAGTGATGTAGATTTTGACGGGTCTGGAAGTCTACATGGGGAAATACAGAAACAGGATAATTTTGTGATTTTGTAATTTTTGCATTTTTCAATGCTATTTTTATACTTATGATAAATTTTAAATAGAAAAATATTGGAAAAAATTAACTCGGCCACAAGTGAATTCTCAGACGGGAATCGAACCCGCGACCTTTGGAAATCCGGTCCAATGCTCTTGTGGCCGAGTTAATTTTTTCCAATATTTTTCTATTTAAAATTTACCATCAGGATAATTTTGATTTGTTTCGATAACACACGTATTAATGCTAGATCTTTATTATTAAAAAGCTATATGTTCAATGCTGTGTAGTGTACTTAGACTAACACTACCCCCTCTCATCCCGTGGGTGTCGTAAAAGGCGACTAAGGGACTCAGCCTTCAGGAGACGGGCAGCAGCGTCTCCTACAAACTTGACCATACTGCGATCGCCAACCCGCCTGCCAAGCGTGGCGATTATGGCAACCACCCCTTTTTTGGGGGAGGCCTATACCCAGCAGTGGGTGTTATGCTTGGACGAATTAACCACTGGACGCGTAACGAGGACCGCGTTCGCCTTTACCCCTCCGTCACTTACCCTGCCTTTTAGACACAGTAAGCAATATGGCGTTGTCAGTATGACGCGAGATCTCGAAGTGGAACATTATCTCAAAAATGGGTAAATACGCTGAGTTAATTTGTAAAAAACATACCGGACAATCAAAACATTTTTCTTTTCACGCGTAAGTATAATTTCAATCTATTAGAGTAGCAATTTTTCGTAAAATAAATAAAATTTGGTATGTAAACAAAATGTAATACGTCAGTTCAAAAAGTAATCATTGTACGTGTAAATTCTTCAAAGATATTGCATAAGTAATTTGGTTGGGTTATATGTATCACTCATTCAATCAATTGTCATTTTTATGTCGTATAGGGCTTGAACATATCGATAAACATATCGATGTATGTAAATGAACGAACGAATCCAATTTTAATGTAGGAACTATTCAAATTAATTTCAGATTTACAGTTGAACCCCTAACACGACGAAATTGGGTGGAACCGGTACGCAGGGAGATAACATAGACGAGGACTCAGGTCTTAGATAACATCTAAGGTCTGATGATGGAGCCAGAAGATAACTATAGGAACTCTGTAATTATACGACGCAACCCTACTAACTTTGAGCTCGTTATATTTTTAAGTATAGCTTCAAACTTAAAAAAAGGTGCTTTTTTCACCCGCATGGTTCGCGTTCCCGTGGTAATATCAAAACATCCTTCCTTAGTGCTCGCCAATATCGTTAAAGGAACCTGTATGCAAAATTTCAGTTTAATTGGTTTAGCCGTTTGGGCTGTGCGTTGCCTATCAATCAGTCACGGTATTGTTTTTTAGTAATAGACTTATGTTGTACATTATCATAGTGTGTTGTACATTAACATTTAACATTTATCATAAGTATAAAAATAGCATTGACAACGCAAAAATTCAAAAATCATAAATTATTAGCTGTTGCATCATAATTGATCGTTAAACATTTGTTTTTTTTCTCTTTCGAATGCAAGGAAGGATATTCTTACAGCATATTAAAAGTATAAAAGTATCGGAGAATTTTGACAGTGGTCCGCAAGTCTCGGTAGCTCATTGGTTAGAGCAGTGGGCCGGATTCCCAAAAGTCGTGGGTTCAAGTCACATCTGAAAATTCACTTGTGGCCGAGTTCATTTGTTCCAATATTTTTCTTGTTAAAATTTATCATAAATGGTGATTACATTTATTATTTGTTTCTAACATAGACCTTGTTAGGTCACAGCAAGAATAAAATTAATTATATTTATGTATGTACGTAAGCAGGGGCGTGCATTGGTTTTCCAGCGTAGTAGGCACTGTAGATCTAACTAGTAACTTTGCACTTATCCTATCCTGCTACCGAATATTATAAGTTTAAAAGTTTGTGAGGATATTTGGATGGAGGAATGTTTGTTACTATTTCACTCAAAAACTACTAAACTGATTAAGATGAAACTTTACAGCAATATGTAGCTTATATATCAGAAAACCACATTGTATGCAAATATTTATAATTATCCTGATATTCCCACGGTATCGGCAACCACGCGGCGAGTGAAACCGAGAGCGGCCGCTAGTCATAAATGATAAGGTTCGTGATATTTAGTAGGAATATTAAAATGCTGACGAGTTTGATTGTTTGAGCACGCTAATCTCCGGAACTACTAGTTCGAATTGAAAAATTATTTTTGTGCTGGATAGTCCATTTATCTCGGAAGGTAATAAGATATTTAATATCACGGTACGATTAATAAGAGCAGAGCATTAATGTAAAACGTTACAGAAACGGGAAAAAAATATTAGTTTTGGGAGCTTCCGTTGCGGACGGTGTGTAAACGGTTAAAGTTACCTAATAATCATATATGACAAAATTGTTCCCCATCAAAAGTTCTAAAAAAAAGTCCGCGACAGCATATGTCTATGTTTTATGGTTAACTCACTATAACCATTTTTCAGATAATAAAATTTGTTCTAAACTAATGTATTATTTGAGAAGCTGTTTTCATAAACATGATATAAATCCTTATCTAAATAAATACGTTAATCATCACAAGTATTTAATTTTGAACAAAATTGTCCTTTACATCATTAAATTTTAATGAATATCTTAGGAAATATGATAGTTTTAAAATAACTCCTCAACAAAATAATTCGCGACCAAATTCATTCGTCAGGTAGGCATGCTTACTTTATACTGATATATTCCGGAAGTTTAAGCTAGAACGTTACACGTACAAACAGCGCCCTTCTTGCCATGGGCGGTTAATACTTGAGCAATACTTTTTCTAAATATGTTGTATTCTTGTATGAAACGCTGCTTGTTTCGAGTAGGCAATTCCGAGACTGCCTATCGGTAGGTATTCAGTATTAAGCGTAAGGAATATCTTAGTGGGTGAGTGTTGAATAGAAGTTTAAACTAAAATAAAATAACTTTAACACTTATTGTATATTTATTTAGGTTTTGTATGAGGTAGGCACTGCCTAATTGCCTATATGGAATGCACGCCCCTGTACGTAAGCTATATTATACTATTTTTTAATCTTATAATATTTTAATTTTAAGATCGTTTTATTATATTCAAGTAAAACAATCTTAAAACTACAATAAACTATTGGTTGAAATATTCTTGGAATTAGTATTTCAGCTAGTAGTTGCTAGAAAGATACTGCCTTGGCTTTTTCTTAAATATAGGTAATTTATATGCGATGTTTTGTTGATAACTTCTGTTTGTTGTATAAAACTGTCATAGCGTATGCTGGACCATACGCTATCCAAACGCTAGTCTACTATTTCTAATTTGGGTTTAGGTTGTGCTAATTTCGTACGGTGGCGTAAATTTTGAGATCTTTAATAAATTGAAAACAAGTTTATATTTTTTCTTACAAATATGCATATTTCTTAAATGTAAATGGATACTAGAGTTGAAATTAAAATGTTTTAGTCTCAACGATCTTCTAATGTCGATGATTATTTTCAATAAATTTTAGTATACTTAGATTTTTGGCTCCAAAAAAAATTTAGAATACGAGATATCACAGCTCGAGAAGCACACAGGGGGTTTATTGTATAATTGTAAGTCTATCACAATCCCTTTAAATTTTTCATTTAAAAGGTACATATTATTCACATCGCATCACATAGCATCGCGCCACAACTATTTGACCTTTGAAAGGGATTGCAATCGATTATAAAATTAAACACTTATGGAGGGGTTGCTATTGTGTATGTCCTATACAATGGTTCTGTAATGAACTAATTACCCATATTTTGTTTTATATAAAAAAGCTCGAGTGATTGAAGAAGTTAATGTAAATAATTAATTATATTACTATATAAACCAAATATTAATGTTTTTTACTCACTTAAAAAGTGTTAGTAAGTAAATTGTAAGTCCACCTGGCTAGCGACTACCATCTTATCCAAGTCCGTTCCGGCAGTTAGAGGTAAGATAGCTAGTTCCTCAGAGATTGAGGATACCGCGCTTCCATCTTAAGCCTTATCAGTACAGTACTAGTATCAGGTTGCATGTATCTACCCATTTTTCTCAAAAAAAAAACCCAAACACTAACGCTTTGGAAACCATATTGTATAGTTTTTATGAATTTGAGGTATTTTTTTAATGAGATTTTCATATTATTAGGTGCTTTTTATTTTTCCACGAAATAAACAATTAACTTACTAATTTCTTTAAAACACACATGATTTATTAATCTCAATAGGTTCATTCATTCACTCCTTACCTATCGTGCTATTTATTTTTCCACGAAATAAACAATTAACTTACTATTTTTTTTAAACACACATGATTTATTAAACTCAATAGGTTCATTCATTCACTCCTTACTTATCGATAAAAAAATTATCGATTACTTCAAGCACTACTGTCATTATTTGACATTAGTAATCGCCCCTCACCCCCGCAAGAATTGGTTGATCGTGTTTTCATACATTCTTCACGGGTTTCGTGTCCAGTGGTTAATTCGTCCAAGGTGTTATGTGGCTGAGGCAACATATGTTCAATATCAACAATCTTTTTGCTATAAATCTATAGTTCACATAAGAAAAATGCATTACACGCTTACTATTAACTATTCATAATACAATTGTTTGTCACTATAGCAACAACATCACAACCTTCTGAAGTTAATGAGGTAATTCGTTTCCGAAATACCCTTTGTAACGTTTTACATGTCTCCATTTTTTGTCTCTTTCCGATTGATGAGGGAATGTCTCACTCCATTAGGCTAATCTATGTCGTTCTAACTTATTGGTTCGCTTCTTTTCGCCAATTTATAGTCTTCGAAAATCTAGGGTCTGGAATCTCCACATTTTATTACAATAAATTAGGCATTCATAAACTTCGTGTAATTAATTATTGCGTTTTTTTTTTAATGTTATAATATATAAGTACAATTCTACTCAGGTTCTAATCCAGCTCAACTTTGTGGTTGCCTGGAATTTAAAAAATACTTGGTGTACAATAAAGAATATTTCATATTTAATCTTTTATCTTAATATATAAGTACTCAGTAATGTTTTTTTTGTTACAGGTAAATTCCAGATTTAATGTCGATGATGCGGTAATTTTTTAAAGCCTCGCCTACATAGACGTGGTTTTATTATTCGGTAATATCGGATTTGTTATAGCGGTATCTGTTTTCGATACATTTGGTATTAGAGCGTCGCAGCATGACGAAGTTACACACTGATGCAATAATAACAAAGCAATAGAAATAGCACGGCACAGCACAAAAAAACAGCACTTTTTTTGAAAAGTTGCCTTTTTAGGACTATAAAAGAATCACGGACATTTCAAATATTTAAATCAAGATTGACAAAGTTTTTAGTTGACCATAGATTTTATAGTGTTATGGATTATTTGGAACATAAATGTAATGTAATGTGTGTAAGTAATTAATATTGTAATTTAAAGTTTTTGACATTCACATGCCATTATTATGAGCGATATATGCTGAACATTAGATTTAAAAACTGTATTTATCCTGTTTCAACGTGAATAAATGATTTATGACGAATTATCGCAAAACGCATCCGATATCACTGCCCGATAAACATGCGTCCATGTGAGAGATACTTAAAAATATAATAACTTTTATTTAGTATATTTGATTTAAGCTTTCGCGTTATTAAGGTAGTGCATGTACTTACAGCTTGACGTTTCGCCTGTGTTGCTGTAAGCTGTTAGTAAGTACATAAGTACTACATAATAATAATGTCGCGTTGAGTCCCGTTATTCTTGTTTATAATTACAATATATTTGTCACGAAAAAAGGTTCATACATAGACACAGTACTCATAATACCTATTTATAACGCCATATTGGTAAAGTTTGGTCCTATTGGTAGATACAGAGTAGCTAGACCCAGACGCCTGAAAGAATATTTTTCTTTTAAGCGCTTTTTAGACTACGCTATAATATAATAGCATATAGCTTATAGGTCATAGCACAACGATATCGCTCACCATACATTTACTTAGATAGCGTATAGTAAGCCAATAATATTATATTATAGCTAAGTGTTACGGATACTCCTGACACAAGTGTTTTTAAAATACTTAAAAGGAGTGTTCCAATATCTTGTGTTCAATGTTGATTGAGGAACTGGAATAAACAATTTTTTTATTTTTTATTTTTTTGTGTGAACGTGTTCTAAGTAAATGTATGGTGAGCGATATCGTTGTGCTATGAGCTATAAGCTATAATATGATATCATATAGCGTAGTCTGAAAACTGCTTCAACCTAATACCAGACAGTTTTCTTCTAAAGACAACAAAACATATTTGTTTTGTCAGTATTATCAAAATTGCCGTTGATCCGAAAGGTTAAGTGATTCGAAGGTACTCGTATGTTAGCAAAGTCAATGTTTTCTATACTTCCAAAATAAGTAACTACTTACTTCTGTATACTGTCTGTAACGGCCCAAACAATAAGGATTGAATAAACATACTACGATACAAAATATTATAAGATAGTCGTACCTTATACAAATAAAAACCTTTTCACAATATTTAACGGTAAACAAAGATACCAAAGGTAATACAACCGTAATTCGCTATTTTGGAATATTACTTCTCTCATTTCACTAAAATATCACGCACTCCAACTGTTACTGTTGTAGATTCTTGTACACTGATACTTGGTATTGGATTTTCTGAGGATTAATTAGTAAATCCAATATTTTAACACAAGTTTTTGCGGAGCCTGTCTTTGACCTCTTTTTTTATTAGTTTTTTTTCTTCGTTTTTTTTCTTTCAGTCGTAAGTATTTTTTATGAGAGGTATTGAAACGATTTTTTTTTTAAACGAAATTTTTTATTGCTTACAGGAGACTTATGAGATAAGAGCAGGTAGTGATCGGTAGTGACCGCATTAGTTATAAACTGTGTCGCAGTCACTAGCGCCCACCTCCAGAACACATTATTACCATAGATAGGTTTTATATCTAATAATAGTAGTTTAATAGTTATATAAAGGGCATGCAAGTTTTGGTGTGTATTTTTGCATGTGTGTATGTGTGTGTGTGTGTGTGTGTGGGTAAGTATGTGTGTGAGTGTGTGGGTGGGTGTGGGTGTGTGTGTGTGTGCGTGCGTGTGTGAGTATTATTTTATGAATGGTTTCGTATAACATTATCATCTAAATCCCCACTAAAGTGCTGATAAATTCCTCTGTGTCAGAGTACGACAAGTTTTGGAGCCAATGCATGGTTTTAATTTTACAGTTTCTTAAAGTTAAGGGAAAAATATCTATGAATTTATTAACTTCATTGTACATAGGAGAGGAAATAAAATGAAAATGACGTCTAGCTAATTTCAGCCTAAAACGAGGAGTTTTACAAACTGCATAGTGTCTACGTCTATTTGAAATAAGAGAGTCGTCATATACAGTCTGCATATGCTTGCGCAAGATGACTTGAAGAACATAGAGCTGTCTTACGGTAAAAAGACGCGCTGAATTTGCAGACAGTTACAATTTGTCCAGTTGTGAAACGGTTGTAAAAAGCGTCAGAGGGATATTATTGTTGACATTATATAGAGCAGAAGAGAGTGAATTCCCATGCTGGACTAGGAGAGAAGATTACTTCTCTCCTAGTCCAAAATACACTATAAATACACTCGATTATTTACAAATAATCGGTTCTTGCAAAAAGACGGTGACATATACATATCGCTATCAAGCCGCACCTTTGACGCAATTCTACATACAAATCTTCACAAGTTTAACAAAATCACAAGTTAGTGCAATTTTCTTCGCTATTGTCAATATTTATGTGTAGTCAACTGTCCGTAATATCGGACGTGACACAAATGCCCAGTGGGCTGAACGCGAGAAATTAATCAACAGATTTCGTTTGATATCAGGCTTATGGCACTGACAGTCCGTGACAGTGACAGCACCGCGACTTGGAAGTACATTGGACTGCTATCGTACACTACTGGCTGATACAAATATCAGGTAATAAAAACGTGTCTAAGTCACGCCACTAATTCTGTTATAATATGTGATAACTTCAAAACAGCATTTTTATCTCTTCCTGAACCTAAATAATATTAGACATAACTTGTTTGGGAAGTAAGAAATAGAAAGAAAGAAAAATATATTAAGTGTCACAAGGGAAACACATATTAATGACATGACATATAAAATAATTGTGGCACTTAAAAGGTTATCCACTCGGCATGTGTTGGATGCAAATAAAATAGTATCGTTCGCGTACTTTCCTAAATGTAAATGACGTTGGGCCTCGTGCCATTTTTAGCACCGTTTGTTGTCCGATTTGCAAACATTTTATAAATAGCTCTTAATTTAAACCGTTTTTATTGAAAAGTAAACAAATGACAGTCATTTTTCTCGTTTTCAATTGTAACGATTAATGTTTGGGTACAAAGTGATATGTTCTCCAACCGTACGTACCGTTTACCGTACCGTGCACGAAATCAATTCCGTGGTACATATATCAAAAGAGTCAATCAAATTTATTGGCGTAGCAGTCGCAGCCGGTGCACAGTGGACCGTTGCCAAAACTTTCTGGACATAAAAAAAAAACTTTTAAAATTACGAGAAAATATTTCCGCATCCTCGTCTGATATCTGGATGTGCGGGATGAGACTTTTAGAGATAAACTCTTCCTTCCTTCTCGCCGTTGAGACAGCGGCGAAAATTGTGAAATGTTTTAGACGTTCGTTGAAAAAAAAAATCCTTTAGACATTTCTTCGACCGTGAAATTTTGCGACGCCGTGAAATGATATGAAAATAACGATACTTTGCTATATAACCACTGTTTTTTCTAGTAAAAATAAAAAGGCCTCTGTAGTAGGAGGATGACATTATTAATGTTTTCGTTAAAATTTTGTTTTTGTTAACTTTGACTATAAACATTGGGAGAATCGAGTTTTCAAGAACCTTTATTTAGACTTTAAGTTTGTAAAAACTTTACGTATGAATTCGTTAGAACAATTTTAAAAGTAAAACCGTATGAAAACCTATAATAAATCGTAATTCTAGAGTTGACTGATAGTAATAAATATATCTTATATTAAAATGAAAGAACTTTATGTTACGCAATTTTAACATATCTTTTACTTTTAAATGTAACCCTTTGTTTCTTTTTGTATATCTATGCTTTCTGTATTCTGGATGATTCTTTCTATAGTCAGAATAAGCTGTAGCACAAAACCCAAGAAAACACTGAAAGGAAATCTTCACATATCCTGAAACAGCTGAAAACACTGAAAGGAAATCTTCACATATCCTAAAACAACTGAAAACACTGAAAGGGAATCTTCACATATCCTGAAACAACTGAAAACACTGAAAGGATATCTTCACATATCCTGAAACAACTGAAAACACTGAAAATAAATCTTCACATATCCTGAAACAACTGAAAACACTGAAAGAAAATATTCACATATCCTGAAACAGCTGAAAACACTAAAGGAAATCTTCACATATCCTGAAACAACTGAAAACACTGAAAGGAAATCTTCACATATCCTGAAACAACTGAAAACACTGAAAGGAAATCTTCACATATCCTGAAACAACTGAAAACACTGAAAGGAAATCTTTACATATCCTGAAAGAACTGAAAACACTGAAAGGAAATCTTCATATATCCCGAAACAGCTGAAAACATTGAAAGGAAATCTTCACATATCCTAAAACAACTGAAAACACTGAAAGGAAATCTTCACATATCCTGAAAGAACTGAAAACACTGAAAGGAAATCTTCATATATCCCGAAACAGCTGAAAACATTGAAAGGAAATCTTCACATATCCTGAAACAACTTTTCAGCATTTACAAGTACTAGCAATGTTTCTTGATTATAGTTTAGTTCTTTTACTTGTGTGAGCTTTGAGTTATTTGAAAGTTCTTGTTGGCGGCTTGCCAGTCGTTGAAATACGGCTCGCAGCTTGACAAGCTTTTGTTTTTAAGCTGCACGGCAGCTGGCATTTAAGCTGGGTGGATATCAGCACTGTCTGAGATATGGCCGAGGATTGGCGTGAAATATGATAGCAGTGTAGGTAAGAATCTATTTGATAGCTTTTTCTATTTCGAATTTAATCGCTACGAATAATATTGTGTAGTTTGTACAGCCGCCTTCTTCTTCCTTTTTTTATATATAATGACGGTGCCCTTTTAGATTTCGCCAATATCCAGTTTTTAGTAAAATAAAACAAAAAATATTTTTGAAATTGTACGGTAGATTAGGTTAAAATGGAGTCTCACAACACCTGTTATTACGAAAAAAGCTCGGGTGAAACTCCTCCAGCGGCCTTATTCACAAACAGTAGACGTTCCCGACAGCGGAATGTATGCATTGTCACTGTCAATCACTTTAGAATAGACAAAAACAAAGCATAGAATGTATTCGAATCCTATTCCGTGTCCGATGGTTTGTGAACCAGCCCGCGCAGGTCGAGCGTATGTATTTTTCTACTTATTAGGGTTCTGGTTCACAACTACCGCAAGATATCTCGAGCGTATCACGTCCGGTCTCATACGGTATTATCAGTCAGATTTGCTAGAGCCCTGAGTTAAACAATTATCCTAACTAGTAATATATAGAAAATATGTTTGTTTGTTTGTCCGTCCTTCACGCCCAAACTAAGCAATCAATCAACTTGATTTTTGGCATAGAGTTAGTTGAAAAAATGGAGAGTAACATAGGCTATATTTTTTCATGATATTCCCATGGGAACGGGAACCGCGCTAGTGAAACACGGCGGCCGGTAGCAACTCATAAATATTGACTCTAATAATATTATATCGCTGTCTCAGCCTTCTCAAGTATGAAGGACCATGAATAACCTAGGTTATCTAGATCGATTCGAGGGTGTACTTTTAAATAAATAAAAATCCACTTAGTACACTACAGGTATATTGGATAATTACAGTACTTAAAATATTCCGACACACATGTTTTCTAAGAAGCAACCCAATAGCGAGAGACAGAAATGAACAACGCCATCTAGCGTGATCTATGGTAACTATATTTAATACGTACACAGATACTTAACAGATTCACAGATATGACAGTCGTTGCTATTAATAATCTCCTAAGCACTTCATAGGATAGTTCTGGTATAACTCATTTATTTGTGATACTAGAATCTGTATTAAAGGTAAAAGGAATGTAACATGTTATAGCAAAGAAGCTAAATCAATCAGTAGAGTGGATGAGAAAGATTTGAGATATTTTTCACGAAGACCAAGGGCGAGCGATATGAGCTCACGCTCATAATCTTCATACACATGAGGAGAGGAGAGAAGTAGAGCATTATAGAAATGAATCGCATAAAGTCTATAGCGTGCTGGTGCTTTACAGCAGATTTGAACAACTCTAATAAGGACCTATCAGAAAAAGTGAGAAAAAGTTATCTCTGCTTAACCTTATGTAAGAAATGTGTAGCGCTATGTACACTGTACAGTCACGGAAGTTCCCGGTAGTCTACTTACCGCGCCAAATCCCTTTAACGGATTTCAGTGGGTGACGTTGTAAACTTATACGACTGTCCAACCAAATCGAGCGCACGCGAATATCGCCTTATAGTGGTTGACCGGGACCTTCCGCGCTGTACAAACATACATAAATATAGAATGTAACTAGAGCATTATTTCCTGAGCGGTAAGGTATAAATCAGCAGCTCCCATCAGTGCAATGGCTCACGTGGCCAACCGATACCTTGATTTACGTTGGGACTTTGATATATTCGTGACATCTACGTGGAAGAGATCGTATCACAGTTCAAAATAAATAAACTGCCAAAATGTATTTTATTGAACGTATGAAAAATGTTTTGCTACAGTCTGGGATGGCTATGGGTTACAGGTTGATTTTTTTCTGGCACCGAAGTTGCATTATTTTTATTTATTTCAAAATACAAGTTGATAAAGAAATAGGTTTGATAAGATAGGATTTTAAAAAAATATCGCAAGCGTAGAAACACTGCTATTTAAAAGGCCTACTACAAATTAAAAAGGTTTTGATTGTTTTCTTGTCATACATACATAATCATCATCGTGGAATTTCGATAACCCAACGATGTCGATGAAAGGACATGTTCCATTTTCGTATGGAAGTAATTCCTACAGTGATGAAATTATATTTTATGCAAAGAGCACAAAATAAGGAGTTTTTCCATGTATTTTAAAAAAAGCCCAATATTTTTTAATGAAAATGTTATTTAATTAAAATAAATAAAACAGCAACCTTACATTTTTTCTGCTATCAGAACGCTGAATCCCACTACTTCTTTTTTATTACTTTATGGCGTGCTCGCGTTAAATACACAATGTCAAGTAAATATATTTCGTGATATACATAAATTACGGTAGATTGAGTTAAAAATGGAGCCTCACAACACGCGTTATTATGAAAAGAACTCGGGGTGAAACTCCGAATCCCACTATTTCATTGGTCGAGTCACTGACAGTGACAAATGACTTATGTCAAATAATGTCAATACGTGTGACTTTGAAGGTTTTATTTTATGATAAAGCAAAAGAACTACCCTGTACAGCCGGCAGCCGCTTGGTTTAATTTTTTTTCTGAATAAACTGTATTAAAAGCTCAAAATACCTTGGTGAATGTTTTAACATACTCAGAAGAATAATATAAATAATTAGATCATTTATTAGAAAAAATAAAATGTTAAGAAAAGCTTTGTGAAAAAAGCAATATTACATTTTTTTTATTCTTGTTCGTGGGGATTCAATTGTTTTTTGATTTCAAAAACCTTGTCTCAGAGGGAAGATCTACCAGAAAAGCATTACATGAAGTAGGAAAAGGGGGCAAAAATTAATCTCCTTTAAAATAAAGTAACTTGTTATGCTCTATATTTTATTGAACAGCACCAACTTCATACAATATTTCAAAGATTCTTGGAGCAACTTGTTTATTATTATTTTTGTACGTTTTTCATACAATAATGATATACTCGTACTTAGTGAAAAAATATCTAACGTCATTTGAAACACTTTAAACACAGCATTTGCGTATCCTAAAAGCACTAAGCACTTAAAGCTGTTTAATATTGAACTAGCTGCCGCCCGCGGTTTCACCTGCGTTCCCGTTCCCGTGGGAATATCGGGATAAAAAGTATTCTATGTTTTAATCCAGGCTATCTACCAACTCTGTGCAAAATTTTATATAAATCCGTTTTGTAGAGTAACTAACAATCAAACTTTCGCATTTATAAAATTTTCCTCTTATATTAAATATGTTTCAAGATTGTAGATTTGTGTTTGGCAACGACATGTTCCTTTGTAAATGTTGTTGCTTCTGTTAAAGCTGATAAGTTTCTTGCGGCCGTTCTTCTTATCAGTTAAAAGATGTCCTGAATGGCTGGTAGGAAAAAAAAATTGGACGATTCGAAAGCACTTATCTATAAGTCTATTTGAATAAAAATCTTTGACTTTGACTTTGACTTTATAATTTAACTAGCGGCCGCTTGCGGTTTCACCTGCTTGGTTCCCGTTCCCGTGGGAATATCGGGATAAAAGATATCCTATGTTCGTAACCAGGCTATCTACTATCTGTGTACCAAATTTCATCCAAATCCGTTCAGTGGTTTCGGAGCCTATTTAATGCAAACAAACAATCAAATCTTTCCTCTTTATAATATTATAGTAGGATAAGATTGTTAAATAGTACCCTATCATTTCCAATTACAATTACGTCAGTTACAATAACTTCCTGTAAATTCATCATTGCAAAATCTTTATTAATAGCGACGTAATAATAATATTATAGTAATAAAAATCTCTTATAGTACCTACACTTAATCCAAAGTGCATTCGCTACAAAATATCAGCAATATCCAGGGTTGCCAAAAGCTCAACTCATTATTTTAGGATTACTCTAAAGAAATGGCGGTAAAAATATATCTACAGCGAAAAGGTTTTATATCGCAGAGTCATATTTCACCAAAGACATCTGGATCTTGGAAACTCCTCCAGCGAAAGGATTACGACCCATAATGGATTTCAAACTTCCAATAGTTTTTTTTTATTTATTGCTCCAGTTTGACTTAAAAGTATTGTTTTCACTATTTGAAATATATTTTCACAATCTGATTCTATCAAATATTTTTTTTCTTTTTTTTAGAACTGAAGGAAAATTTATTCATAGAAAAACGCAATATAAATTGTGTTTGAATTATTATTTATTGGAAAAGTCCTATGTGCGAATCGACGTCGAGCTAAACAAACAGTTGCTGGCGTGTGACACATAAAATCGATACGTCTAGTCTAGGGGTGAGTTCGCTTGACAATAGTCAAAGACTTGACGTGATATTGTAATTTCACTAGTGATTTTATAATCACGGTATATTGTCAATTTGCACAAGGAAGAAAAAAGCGAGTTTGCCTTATTTCTGTAGGTCACGTTATCGTCGTCGTCGTTATCGTTTTTGAATCATTGTTACTTTGTCTAGACCAATGTAGTGATCACTGAGATAGGAAGGAGCAAACAAATTTTATCGCAGCAACGTAGCATCCCAGTCGACATTTGACAAGCTGACTTTGAGAGATTGATTTTCAATAATAATTGTATGCACTAGCTTCCGCCCGTAGTTTCACCCGCGTGGTTTCTGTTCCCGTGGGAATATCGGGATAAAATGAAGCCCATGTTTCTCTCCGTTCTTTTAACTTACTCCATGCCAAAAATAAATCGATTGGTTGCTTAGTTAGGGCGTGAACGAAGGACAAACAAACACACTTTCGCATTTATAATATTAATTAGGATTAGGTTTTTTTTATTTTTTTGTCTATGAAACATTTAATAGTTACTAGAAAATACCTTCATTTTGTACTTGCTCCTACCCGAGTTTGTTTTTTGTAGTTCTTTCATATTTCATCTTATTTTATTTTTTATAAAATTTGACAAAGTAATAAATAAATAACGATGTGAAAACCCTATCCGATCACCATCGGTCAGCCTCCGGAGTCCGGACCGCTCAGTTTCACTTCCCGACTGCAATCATTCTTGCGGAGAAAGTTGGTTGCAATGAAAGCTTGATTTTACTCAACATTCGATATTGTTAATATCATATTAATGGTCGTTATGGCTTTATTTACTTTAGAGCTGAACGGCGGCGTAATGGAATATCAACTGAATATTCTTTTACTTTATTACAAACTATTTCAATGCATATACCTATAAATATAAAACAACTTTTTGTTATGTAGGTATAAACGATTTCAATGTGTATAAATACACTCGGCAATAAAAAAAATCGAGACACTGCGTTATTTTCATACAAACATACCCACTTTACAGTCTCATTATTTAAAAAGTATAAACAGCTATGTATTAAATTGTACGTCGATGTATGAGTCGAATACTTGACTTACTAATAAAATTTTCAGTTTTAGACCGTAAATTGAGTTGTATGAAATTAACGCCTAGATTTTTTTTTATGCCGACTGTATATAACAGTGGTATTATATCGAAATTAATAATTGTGAAACGAAAAACGATAGCTACAGATTAATAAAGGATCTTATAAAAACTAACAAAAAGCAGAGTCTAATCTTTCTGTGGAAGCTTGTAAATATGTTTGTGCTTGTTTATCTACTTAACTTGTAAATGATGCTGTAAGCCTCCGAAAGAAAATAAAAAATTGCATCGATGACTATTTTTTTTTCCAAGTTTACAATGTTAGTATTTGGTTTGATACCTTGTAACTTTTCTATTTGTCGTTTTGTCAAACTATAACCGGATATTGTTATTTTATTGAACTATAACGCAAATTTATTGTACGGGACTACCTGGCATTGCTAAATCAGCTCAGGGATTTAATCAAAATCAAATCATAATATTAGTTGAGGCTGATGACTAATTTGACCTTCTCCTGAGATTTGATCAATTCTCTGGATCCGATTAAACAAGTCGGGTAGCCAATTCTGATCAATTGTTTTGATATATATCAATACTAGCACAGTATAATTAATAATTTTAGCTTTAATTCTTTTTGGGATAATCCCGTGATCATACACAGAATACACACATAGTGTGTGTATGATCACGGGTTCGGGCTGGATTAGCGCTGGACGGAAACGTATCAACGCTGAAAATCAGTGCTTTGTTTATATGAGCAAAGATATCACTGAGCATTTGCCCTTTTGCATCGCGGGACACATGTTTGCAAAAGTATTTTACTTATTTCTGTCATTTGTGAAAGCACATGTTTATCATGTGTGTTTGGTGATGTGAATAAATAAATAAATAAAATAAATAAACTTAGGCAGTATAATTATCTGGCAATTGTATACATTCACCAACTACTGCTCCTTACACAAAATCGCAAGGAAAATTGACGACCTGTTTGGCGCAGGGGTACTAACCCCACCTTCTGCGCCAGAGGTCCCGGGTTCGATCCCCGGACAAGACAAATATTTGTGTGCATGAACATGTCTATTTGTCTTGATCTGGATGTTTAATATGTATATTATGTATGTATTTACAAAAAAAAAGTATATAAGTATGTTTATCCGTTATCTAGTATCCATAACACAAGTTCTTCATGATACTTAACGTGGGCTAGATAATTGGTGTGATTGTATGGATTTTTTTTTTATTATAAAAGAGTACCAACGAAAAAATCTTTATATAGCAATAACAAATTTTTTTCTCAGCATATGATGCTACAACATCATTTGACGTCGAGAACAAAACATGAACTAAGTAAGCTATTATAGAAAGTTCAAGTGGCGCTTGCACTAAGTTCACGTTCAGTACCCCGACCACCTAACGGTATAGCTCGTGCTATCGCTATAGCTATCAAACTTCAAACTCTTATAAAACCCTTCAACGATATGATTTTTGTCTAATTCCTACACATTTCTATTCATCTATTGGATTCACTATTGTATTTTTAGTATGAAAGTGATATCGAAAGCCTTTTCTTTGCTATAACTGAATTCTTTGATGTACTTATCGTAAGTTCCTTACTAGAATAATATTTTATGATTTTAGAATTTTTGCATTTTTCAATGCTATTTTTTATACTTATGATGAAGTCTCGGCAGCTCAGTCGTACCGGATTTCCAAAGGTCGTGGGTTCGAGTCCCATCTGAGAATTCACTGGTGGCCAAGTTGATTTTTTCCAATATTTTTTTATTTAAAATGTATCATAAGTATATTATAATATTATAAATGCGAAAGTGTGTTGGTTTGTCCTTCCTTCACGCCCTAACTAAGCAACCAATAGACTTGAATTTTACCATAGAGTAAGTTGAAAGGACGGAGAGTAACATACCCTACTTTTTATCCCGATATTCCCACGGGAACGGGAACCACGCGTGTGAAACCGCGGGCGGAATCTAAAAAACTGTATAAAACAAGTAGGTATACGAAGGGAAAGTCTTTCGCCAATTGTAGGCAATAAAACTGCATCAGGAGCTCTATTTTTGATTCACTTGTCTCGAGGATTCTACTGATTTTCGGGCGACGTTTGAGTTTCCGTATTCCGTAAAAGCGACCTTGCCCGTATAAACATAGCTTCGCTTTTCGCCTGTAGTACCGCCTCCCGACACAAGCGCTCGAGGGGCAAAGTGAAAAGCGTAGTATGTCTACGCTTGCAAGGTCGCTAATCGCCTGATTGCCTTCTCGTTTGCCTCGCCACGAGTGACGAGTGATTCAAAAATAGAGGTCCTGAGCTGTCACTTATAATGATGGCTTTTAAAAATTGTTTATAGGAAAGTCAATTTTAAGCTAATGGCTATTTGTCATGTCACATGTCTATTTGTCTTGGTCTGGATGTTTAATATGTATATTATGTATGTATTTACAAAAAAAAAAGTATAGAAGTATGTTTATCCGTTATCTAGTATCCATAACATAAGTTCTTCATGATACTTAACGTGGGCTAGATAATTGGTGTGATTGTATAAAAAAAAAATTAAAAAAATGGCGCCACTACCGACTGGTACCCAAAATCTACTGATTGGTTTGAGAAAGAATGCTCGTTGGAGTCCCTATATCTACTAAAATCCATTGTAAAGATCCATTGATGGATCTTATATGTCTGTTTTGTCCACTTTAATGTCATGTTAATCTTGATATACCTACTTGGCATGTTAACAATCAACAGATTTTGGGTAGGTAGGTACAAGTGTTGGTGCTATTAGTTCTCAGTATCGCAACTACAATTTGTCATGTCAAATGGAACATCCTTCCTTACTCCATACAACTTAGCGATTTTGTTTTCATATTGAAATTCATTAAAACGTGATATATTCCTATTCCGTATATCCTATTTTACCCATTTGGTTATATCATGTCTGTGGCTTATCCAAGGTTTTAAAGTGCCTTGAGATAAAAGCAAGTCTGAAACTCCAATTGTTGCTACTTCAATAAAATTTAGCAAGTATTTTTTTTATGGTTTTTGAATTTTTGCATTTTGCAATGCTATTTTTATATAGGTTCCCATCTGAGATGGGATCTGAGAATTCACTTGTGGCCGAGTTGATGTTTTCCAATATTTTTTCATTTAAAATTTACAATATGTTAGCAAGTTACGTTTCAGCTGTATTTCCAAAAAAAAAAATAGATTTAGTTATTTGGTTTTCACTTTATTTAGATACCCCAATATGACCCGCAAACTGCCTAAAAAGCAATTTCGGCGGCATAGCCCAACACGTGTCTCCAACAACGACGAAACTGCGCAACTTTTTTTTATTTCTCCAGTTGTGAACTTCTGTGTGAAGATGGCTGAATTTTTTTGTTGTGTGACAAAAAACACTAATCTTGAGCCCGAAGGTCGTAAACACTTCTGTTGTTAAAACCTTTACCTTTTTCGTTCGTCGTAATAAATTGGGTCAATTGACGGTTTTTTGTTAAGTGTATGCTTTGTGTACGTATACTCGTACGTATGAATTTAAGTAGGTACTGCAGATTTTTGTTCGCATGCAATTTCGTTCGATGTGTAAGGTATTTTATATAAAGGCAGATTATCAATAAAATTCATCGCGTAGATTTACAAGAAAACTAAAATTATAGAAGTGCAACTGTGCATAATCTCCATCGATTTATTGGCTGGCAGCGCCTCCAAAAGACTTACATTTTACTCTTTGAAGTCGGTTATTATATTTTTGTAAAAAAAATGTGTAACGGTTCTAAAAACCGTACACTCCTAAATCCTAATCTAGTACTTACTTTTAATTTAATTTAATCAAAAACCATTTACTTTGCCATTCTAACTTGTTTGTTTACTTTGTTTTGATTTATAAAAATTGACGCTGGTAGTTAATTCATTAAATATTACTGCGTACCCTTGATACTGCTAAATTCACGACTTGGAGATTTCGTAATTGAAACAATTGAATCAAAGTAATAAAAATATTTTCCCTTTAAATTACTATTTATACAAAAAAAAATCTCTGCATAATTTTCTGTATATAACTACTGTATTTTTTGTAACCTTAATATTCCGTACTTCTTCGCCCATAGACTAAACATTGTGTATACTGGTCTTAAAATAATTACTTTGTCTACGCCAATGATCCCACTTAATTCTCAGTTTTTTTAACTTGAAAGTTTCGAGAATGTTTTTATTATAAATACAGTCTCCGGGATAAAATTGCCCTCTTTCTCTCTACTTTTTGATTGAAAGAACGTATTATTCCATTGATGAATTTATTACAGACAAAAATATTGACATGTAACAAATTTTTATATAAATATCAACTGACATTTTATTCTTTTAGATTTTTTTTTTTTTACTTTTGTTTACATTTGCATGACATGGTTATTATTGTATTACATATTTTTTATTATTATTTTAAATCGAATGTTAAAAAATTAAATTGAATATTCTTGGTGTTTTTGATTATCTTTTTAATATGAAAAATGTACTAGTGATTGTTGTTAGTTATAAGTATTACCTATTATTCAAGATAATACTCCTCGACTCTATTGTGTTTGATATGTCATATTTTTAATACGTATTGTTTTTTTTTCTTTGAAAATTGTGCATGCCGAATGGTTAAATGTGGCGTTCTTATGACTTGTAAGACCTTAATTATGTACCTACCCATATTTTGCAAAAAAAAATAATTTGATTTGATTACTTGCTACATAAAGTCATTCTGTTTTACTTGTTGTGTGAATTTGCGATCCTCGTATCTACGGGCAGCAACCTTGTGAAAATTGATCTTACCCATGTGTTTAAGGTCCTTTTCAATTTGACGATTCTGTATGAAATAAAACAGGGAGAAATAAAATAGCCCATGACGAGTTTCTTGCCGGTTCTTCTCGTTACAAGGTCTCCCGCTGTAGGGTTTGTGAACCGATGGCATAGCTTCTTTGACGTTCATAAGTGCTTTTTAACAGCCTAGACTGAATAAATGATATTGAATTTTGAATTTTGAAAAACCTGCTTCGTCTACCTCGGCACCTACCTGCCGGAGCGCTCACCTATTCTGGTCTACCGAGGCTAAACATACTGCTCTGCTGCGAACGTAGTCCGTGACGTCGGTCTTTCTCTTCTGCCTCCTCTAGGCAGTTCTAAAGCTAAGTCCCCTTCTTACCCCGCGAGAACTTTTAAGCATGACCTGTAATACTCACGACCCGAGTTCTTTTTTTAAATAAAGCTGATAGTTATCCACAGAGTTGGTTAACATTTTTCTACTTTTCTGCACATCGGTCGTGCATAACACGGCCGGAGCGTGTCAAAGGTTTTTTTTGTTCAAGTAAAAGACTACCTATCGGGTTTTTCTATTATTATTTATTGCGTTAACAACAAAATGGCAAACTTAATTTCCCTACTATTATATGTTCTGAGAGATTTAGTGCTTTTAGTAGATGAGACAAATGCTTCGTATTGTCTTTTCTCGGTAGGTATTTATTTTATAATAAATGAAACTCTAGCAGGTAAACGATTTAAAACTATTTTTCGGATTAAACACAACTCGTTTTGTGTATTGAATTTTTTGTAAGGCATAGGTACAGGCCCAAGCTTGGATTACTGCCACATTCAATTCGAAAAAAAGAATCCTAAAAAAACAGTTATTCGATTTCGGCTCCGTAACAGCAGCATATATATTTTCACAATAAATTTAAGATAGAAAAATATACTGAAAATGCAATGTAAGTAATTAAACTGTTCGGCACATGAATATTTTGTCCAAGGTGGGCATCGAACCCACGAACCTTGGCGTAGTGGACATTAGACTCTTTTAAAAACGAGGTGCCAAATAAAGGTCTTAATTTGGTATGGACATTTTATCCTCTTCATAGAAAGTAGTGTATCAATCTATACGCATCACAAGTGTGTAGGTTCTAATAGGGATCAATAACTTTTTTGACTATAAAGAATATCCCATGAACAATTGTTTTATGATTTTTGATTTTTTGCATTTTTTAATGCTATTTTTATACTTATGATAAATTTTTAAATAGAAAAATACCACAACCACAAGTGGATTCTCAAATGGGACTCGAACCCACGACCTTTGGAAATCCGGTCCAATCCTATAATCACTGAGCTACCGAGTCCCATTTGAGAATTCAATTGTGGCCGAGTTGTTGTTTCCAATTTTTTTTTTAATAATTTGTCTTAGGTATCCCATGAATATTTGTCAAATGTAGCCTTTCAGCTGGCTTTTTACTTTAATTATTTCCTTATTGAAGTAGTGAAATTTACAAAAAATAATCATTACCGACCCATAAAAGTCAAAATAATAATCATTTCAAACGGCGATACTTTAAAACTAACTTGACCCCTAGACTTTTGATATGTGTTTTTTCCTGACAAATAGATTAAACTCACTTTATTTAAACTAAAAGCACATTAAGCAAAATTGAGAGAGAGTATAATAAGAGTTGTTTTCGAACTACCAAGCCGATGTTGCCATTGTAAATGCTGGTAAATAAATATAAAAGTTATTTTAGGCTAATTTGTTCCCATTTTGCTCTACATACCAAGCGAGCTTTCCTAAGCGTTGGTGTTTTGTGTTCAAGTTAAAAAGTTGGACTAAAACTTATTTATTTGACCTGAATTTCGAAACGAAACATTCTGAACAAAATCAATGTCCTTATTAACTTTTTCATTATGATAGTTTTAATTTATGTACATTCGGGTATTTCCCCGGTTATCCAGTAGAGTATCTTTAAAAAAGTATTAGACTTACAGAAAAGGTTTATATTACAAATAACAGAACACTATTAGGTTTTTTTATTTGGAGAATAAAATAATTATTTAATATTATTAATTTATTAACGTCCGGGTAGTTACCCGATTGTTCGTCGAATTTGGTTAGTGCAACTCGGTAGGCTATGTATTTGACAACGCTTGAAAAATTGCTTGTACGCTTTTCAGGCACACAGCGAGAAGAATCGATGGCCATAAATATAATATGCGACCATAGATAGAGCATAGATTTATGATTGTTTTTCGTGTTTGCAATACTATGTACAATTGGGGAACTTCCCGTCTGACCAGTCGAGTTTTTTTGGCGAAAGTTTTCTCGGAAAGTACTAAGGTTAAAGAAATTATTTATTATTCAAATGAAATACCCGTTAATGTTCTGTTATTTGTGATATCAACGTTTTCTATATATCTATGCATCCATCCATCCATCCATCATCAGCCTGCAGACGTCCACTGCTGGACATAGGCCTCTCCTAACTCGCCTATTGTGGCGTTCATAGGAGGCTATTATCCTACGGCTACCACGCTGGCCAGACGGGTTGGTAGAGGGTTTGTTTCAAATTTTCCTTCTCTTGCACAGGTTTTCAGTGCGTCGGGCCTCTTAGTCGACTCTTACGACATCCCAGGCATGTAAGGGAGTGGTGACACTTGTATTCTTAGGCCGTCACCACACGGCTAATGTATTACTTTTTTTAATAAAGCTCCCTAACAAAACCCTACTAGTCAACTGGGAAGTCCCCGACTGTACTACCTACCTATTGAAATACTGCCGTGATAGTCTCGCATCAACCCAAATTCTTCCAAAAACTTTTTTAAATTTTTCGGAAGCAGTGTTTTCAGGAAGCGTGGTTGTATCTAAATATTTAGCGAATACTGAGACCTATCTATAAATCTATGATATTATAGTAGACTATGTAACCATAAACTTGTAGACAACGCTTCAATTAGTTTTTAATACAAATGTGAATGTGAACGTAAAAGCAAACTCGCGAATCCCGCGAATCAGTAAAACGTAATATTATAATAACACTTTAGCACTATTAAACTATCAAATGTACCGCGTTAAATAATGAAATACACCAAATTGTACCGCCATTATTCATCTGTATGTTAATTTTGCGAAACTTACACAGCACACATGCCACACGAAGTTCGCGAAGACACCACGACGGCAACTACCAGCGTAATTACTCGCTAGGGCTGCCACCAATTGCAATTATTTAATGTCATAAATTTAAAGGAAAGGTCACAGAATATATAATAGTACTAAAGGTTCTGGAATGGCCCTGGACCATGCTCCGTGGGTAGACGCCCGACAGGTGGACCGACGATCTGATGCGCGGTCGCGGGAAGATGCTGATGCGGGCAGCGCAGGACCGTGACGTGAAGGCGCTGGGAGCATTCTTGGTTGAGCTGGGATGGCTGGAGTGATCCGGCCTGACACCCTCCGGACGCAAAATAGGTGCAAAAAAGTCGTCGATTTGCGGAAACCGCACGTAATGTATGAAGAAGAAGAAAAAGTGGGTGTCATGTGACTGAGACGGCGACGATGAAGTTAATTTAGTGTATCTTACTCAGCACACATGCCACATGCAGTTCGTGAAGACGCCACGACGGCAACTACCGACGTAATTACTGGCTATGGCTGCCACCAATTGCAATTATTTAAAGTCAAATTATTTGATAGAATCAGGCGTTACTTGGTGGAAATCCATACCTTAGAAGAAAACGAAAAAAAAATATCAAGCTTAATTCCGCAAAAAAACTGTGGATGCTCCGTGTGTGGGAGAAACAGTGTAGAGTAGTCTGTGCAGGTGCAAGGTGTGTCACTGTTTTTATTTGCATTTATTTGCTCTGCGCATCTTGCATGTATGTTTTTTGCGGAATTAAGCTAGATATTTTTTGGTTTCTACTAAAGTCAAATAGTTAAGGGCTTCCATCAATAACTGTAGTAAGTTAAGATATTTTTAGATGTGTAGTGGGTCTACCATCATCTATTAGAAACCATCATGTCATAAGAACGTTTTGTTTGCGTTTTGTTTTTGTTGAAGTTGTCACATTTTGACACAGTTCACACTTTGGAGTCGATGATTGAGCGAAGACGTCACTAAACTGCCGTCAAGAAGCAAGCTTACTTTAAGAGATTCGTAGTACGAAATAGCAAGGTAAGATTGAAACAATACTGCGCTAAGAGATGGCGGTACGCCCCCAGAACACAAGATGGAGTATGGAGGTTAGAAGTAAGTTAGCTGTAACGCAGTCACTACAATTTGCGCGAAATACAGAAACAGTCCGTACATCGTGTATGTGACTTCATAATTTTGTTGTCACTTCGTTAATGTATAAATAAAAAACTATCTCACATGTGTCTGTTTACCATGTTTTCAATCTGAAGTAGGTATGATGTTCAATATAACTACAATATTATATAAATTCAAATACACACACCGGCAAAATTAGGGGAACACAAAAAAGCAATGACATCTTCAATAATTTATATTTACTTTTCAGGATCTTCTTTCAAATTCAAAGTGTTTTAATACTTACTTTTTGTTATTTTTAAGTCTCTTCGATAAATATAAGTCATAATGTAAAAAAACATACTAAAGACAACTTTTACCAAAAATATTGGTATTTTTTTGTGTTCCCCTAATTTTGACGGTATGTGTAGTAACAAAATATCCACCATGCCGAAGTGGAGGGTAAAGCCGTCTATAATTAGGTATATAATGGAAGATTTCAGGCCACATTCTTAAGAACACTTAAGAATTTGGCCTGAAAACTTCAAAACTTTCCCCATCTTAAGGGTAAGCCCGATGCCTTACGATTTTGAATTTCTTCGCATTGTGACAGCAACATGATTTTAATGGCGACACTTCTTTCAGATACAATCGGGGAAATTCCCGTTTTTTTTTGGGAGGCGTTTATTTTTAAAATATAGGTATATTTGAAAATTAAAAGTAATAAAAGGCAAGAGTAATTATTTATTATTCAAATGAAATACCTATTATTAATCTATTATTTGTGATAGAAACGTTTTCTATAAACTTTTTAAAGCTTCCTAAAAAAATCTACTGGACTACCGGGAGGTTTCCCGACCGTACTAAATGCTTAACATGTCACTACCACAATAACAAATATCTCATACATTTTTTTACTTCACTTCCTCCATACTTACTCGAATGTCATTCGTGCTACGCGATGCAGCATCACTTCAAACATTAGTGAGTCACTACAATCGCCACTACAATACTTATAGAGTCCTCAAAATAAGTTTTATCACTAATAGGCAATTTGACAATGCGAAAAATTAAGTGTCAATTTCTGTTATCAGTATAAATTAAGAGTTTAAAAATGGTTATTTATCAACGTAAGTTGAAAATAATAATAAATTTATGTAAAAATCCGTATATTTAAATGCATTTTTTAAACGTTTGTCACGTGACACAAAATGCTCCTGATTCGTCGAGTTTATGATGACGTCACCTGCTTGTAAACCTCGATTGTCTACGTATGTGGATGATATGTCCCACAGATCAGAATGCAGGGAAGTGACGTCACCGATCTCATTGCAGCGCCATATTGTCAAAGTAGCGTTTTGGCACGCTATTTAAATATTGAATTTTTAAGTTGATATTTTTCAGCAAATATGTACCAGAAATTAAAATAAACAACTTTTACTGAGTTCCTTAAACTCTACTACATAATATAAAATGGATTTTAAAAACATGTCATATAGCCTATTCTAAAAACCTGACAAATAGCCTATTCTAAAAGCCTCGTGTGCACTTAGCCTTAAAGGCATTAATTCTTCAGCAGACGATCCATGTTCGAGAGCCCTAAGTTACCAAAACAATGCTAAACACTTAATTTTCGCTATCCGATAGGGCTGTCAGGACAATTAAAACTAGGGTGAGTCTGGGAAGTTTGAACAATCCAAACGCGTAATAACTAAGTTGGGAGCCTTAAATTTTATACCGACTGGATACCGAGAAAATAGTAACAGAGCCAAGACTACAAGTAATCATATGTAACTAAAAAACTATTTTCAGTAATATTTCTGCGTATCATGGACAGAAATAGATATTTATGATAAATTTTATATAGAAAATATTGGAAAAAAATTAACTCGGCCACAAGTGAGTTCTCAGATGGGAATCGAACCCACGACCTTTGGAAATCCGGTACAATGCTCTAACCTCTGAGCTACCGAGACTTGCGGACCACCGCCGAAATTCTCCAATACTTTTATATTTTTATACGCTGTAGGCCAGCGTTGTCACATGAATGCTAGGAATATCCTTGCATTCGAAAGAAACATCTTTTCAGGTGTTTAACGATCGATTAAGATGCAACAGCCAATAATTTATGAGGGTTCAAATCCCGGTCTTTACCGGGAAACTTACCTTTGTAAATGATGAATACGTGCATTTGTACCTAAATCATGGTTGTTTAACTACACTCATTTGCAAAAAAAACGGGCGGTTTTGATTTTCATTCATCTTTAAAAAGATACAATACCAAAAAGGTTTCAATCGTTTGTACACGTTACTGGCCGGTTTTCAAAATGCTGTGGTATTTAAAAAAGTACGTTCTAAATTCAAATTTTCATTTGATGCTCATTTTTACAGAAAACTCCTTTTTATCCTACATTTTTAGCGCGAAGTTCCAGAAGTTAACATCGGCTTTCATAACTTTTATTAAATTTTTATCGATTAATTTCATATCCTTGACTGTCAAAGCTTTATTTATTGCTGTTTGGCTGTATCAAAAATGGTAGATAAAGTGGTAAAAGCTACCAAAATTATCGCTCTGCTTGAAGAAGGTTGCAGCCAATGTTTCGTGTCTAGGAGGCTAAATGTTAGTCGCTCGACAGTCCAAAGGACCTGGCAGCGATATCAGGAGACTGTCGATACTAAACATTTATCTGCTTTTACTTTATTAAAGAAAAACAAACAAAAAACTTTTTTTTTTTTACTTCATGAGTATATGCACTACTAGCGAACATACACAACTAGCGAGGTTTAGCATTATTTCCCATAAATTGTATCTAAATTTTATGAAATACTGATGAAAACGATTATTTTCTTATTAATTTACCGAATTGTGAGGATAAAACTACCTATAGTTATCAAACAAAGCAATATTAACATTTGAAATGGTTCATTGCGTAGGTGCCCGTTTTTTTTGCAAATGAGTTTATATAGGTACACAAACCATAAAAAAAAATTACCTTTTTGAAAAACCGATGTATAACTTAGTTAAACCTTAGGTATTTGGAATCAATTTATGAGGGGAATGTTGTATATCATTTGAAAGGTAACGAAAAGGAGTACCCAAACATTTTTTATTTTATTGGAATAGATCAAATAAGAAAGTTTACAAAACAACAACACTCAAAAATTTTGCTTTTTTTGTATTAAAACGACTTACTAAATACTTTTTTTAATGGTTAGATTACGAATCACCCCTTATTGAACCTGCATTGACCCTTTAACACAAATTGTAGCACAATTGCTTAACCAGCGGCAGCGGCCCTTAGAAGGAACAAAATTGCAATTTTTTTATGTCATATTTGTGTTATTATGCTTTTTTAAATGCAATGAAATGTTTTTTATTAAGTTCATTTATTGGGCTTTCAACCGTGGCCAATATGGGTGGAGACGCCGTAGAAAAGATGCGATTTCTTGACGTTAATTGAATATTAAAACAAAAAATATAAAGATCTATTACTTATATGTATTTCTATCCGTTATCCTAGTATCCCCTAACACAAGCCATAAAGTGCTTACTTTAAGGCTAGGTCACTTGGTGTGATACGAAATATTTATTAATTATATTTAAGTTCACCATCATGCTTGGTATGCAATATATGCTTGAACATCGAGTAAGTACTTACCTAAGTATATAAGTTACACGTCCTACATTGTTAAACATAGTTGCTTCTCTAGAAAACAATAGAACTAAGTAAAACATAGACAGGAACTAGCTTACAATAGCTACAAGTTAAGTTACCGTATTTCCCGTTTGCTAAGACAGCGGAACTCGGAAACGCACCATTGCTCTAGTAACAGGGTTGATACTGCCATGTCTTTATTTATTAAAGTCACTAACACGAATTTGGGTAACTTATTACGTATGGTTCTTTTAACAGGATATTTTCTTCACTAGCTGAAAATGAAAACAGCATAAGCGTCCTTGATATTTTAATAAATTATTTTTATTCAGGGTCTTCTTAATTTTTAATATAGTGTCTGCAAAAAAAATACTTGAAAAAAATCATCATTATAAAAAGTTCTTAAAAGAGTATATAAATACTGAAGCAAAAACCAGTAGATACATTATTTTTCTTCTTTGCAACTCGCGTTTGCAGTTAGTTTTTGTATGTTGTACGCAGGTAGTCCAGGAGAAAGTGAAAGAAAAACTTAATACATGGAAGGTAACGATAGAAACCTCTAAAAGGGGTTTGCCATAAGCGCCTCACTCCGTAAATTTCCCTTAGTAGGTTTGCTCCCTAAAGTTTATTTTTGTGAACTAATTATCACATATATAAATTCATATTAAAGGCGCTTATGTAGCTCTACTTACTGCATAATATGTGGTACATTTTAAGCCAAATTCTCAGCGAAAACAAGAAGAGACCGAACAAATAAACAAGCTCTAACCAAAGTCAAATTATCGAGTGGCCAAAGTTAGAGAGCATCGAAACTTTTAGCTGGCAGCCCTGCTCCTCCCAGTTGCCAACTCGTGACGTTAGACGACACCCGACGACGCCTCTTTGCGTCTTGTTTTTCTTACGCAAATTCAATTCTATGGCTTGTGAAGGAAGGCTTAATTATAAATATAGATTTTACTAAAGGATGTTTAGAATCTAACTTATTTCTATTATAAATGTGAAAGTTTCGTTATATGGTTGTTGCCCAGCCAATTCGAGACTTTAAATGACACCCGACGACGTGTTTTTCTTGCTCAAATTAAATTCTATGGCTCTTGAAGGAAGGGTTAATTAAAAAATATATATACTTACTTAGCTAGTGGTTCTTGAATCCTGCTTCTTGCTATTATAAATGTTAAAGTTTGGTTTAATGTTTGTTGCCAACTCGTGACGTTAGACGACACCCGACGACTCCTCTTTGATGCTTAGGGTTAACTAAAATATATATCGTCGTCGTCGTCTTCTCAGCCACATGACACCCACTGCTGGGTATAGGCCTCCACCAAAAGTGGGGGTTTGCCATAATCGCCACGCTTGGCAGGCGGGTTGGTGATCGCAGTACGTCCATGTTTAGTAGGAGACGCTGCTGGCCGTCTCCTGAAGGCTAAGCCCCTTAGTCGCCTTTTACGACACCCACGGGATGATAGGGGGTACTGCTATTCTAAGCCGTCGCTACACAGCTAAATATATATTTATACTAAAGGATATTTAGATTTCTACTTCTTTCTATTATAAATGTAAAAGTTAGGTTTTATAAATGTTTCGATAACTAGTGACGTTAGACGACTCGCGACAACCCCTCTTTGTGTCTTAGTTTTTCTTGAGCAAATTCAATTATATGGCTCTTGAAGGAAGGGTTAGTTAAAAAATACATCCTTACGCTAGCTAGATGATCTTAATCCTACTTCTTACTATCCTACTCTTTGGATGGTTATAAGTTTATATGTTGTGACTCAATTACTAAGAAACGGCTGAACTGAATTCTGAAACTAAAAGTTTTATATTATAAATTTATCTCACCTATTATTTGAAATATCGTCGTAAGTCTGTAAGGGACCATTATTTTTGTTCGTTGGTTAGAGTTAACATAATTCAGTGTCTGTCAGCCAGCTTCAAATTAATTTTGAATCGAATACAATTTCAATTTCAATCGTTAATTGCATATACCATAATGTAAATAAAGATGTAACAAAAGAAATGGAGACCATTATGGACCCTGTCGGGCTTAGCAACTGGATAAAAGGGGGAAGACACTTCTGTAGTATTATTTTTAATATTATATTTTACTAATGTAAAATTATATTGTAGGCAGTTTTAATCTTATCTTATTGTAGGTAAGCTGACAATATATGGTAAGTAGTTATATAGAATGTTTGTAGTTGTAATACATATTAGCTATGCTTCAATCACAACGTCGGCACTCTTTCAAACTAAAAATATTTATAGCCCGTTTCTTTAAGTCCTTTTACGGTCTAAATAATATGACAAATCATGTCATATAAATTCTGTTCCATTTTAATATTAAACTTCATCAAGACTTCACTAACACATTAACGGACCGATTAACGCTTAACATCATTAATGGATTCTTCTTCTTCTTAACGTATGAGGACTAGTGGCCACCTCTGGTGTCAGAGTTTATCAGGCCGCCTATAAAGCCTCTGACTTGGCTTAACGATTGCTATCAGATGATAACAGCCGGGACGGACGGTTTAACGTGCCCTCCGAAGCACGGAAGCGCTCAGTTCTAATGCCACTTTACGGTCACCCAGCGGACACCTGAGCGGACCGAACGTTGCTTAACAAACGTGATCGAATGCGATCAGTCTGTCAAGCGCCGCCAAGGCAATTTGTAACCGTACAAGCCCCTACTTACTTATCCTAGGTACGATTATTTATTTAGCATCGTTTAACGACATTTAGCGTAAATAGTCGATAAATCCCAGAAAATAATCTGTTCCAAGCCTAAATGCAAAAGCAAAAGCGTTGACGACTCAAGTTATTTACAGGTATTCATCCACAAACAAATGTGTATCCTTTTTATAGCTAATACATCGCCAGAAAAGAGCAGATAAAAAGCTATTGTGCTCGCGTCTCACTTATAGCACAAAGTAAAAAAGTGTCAGAAGGACCGCTGCCGCCAAAGTCGAATGACTTTTTTCGAGTGAATAGGTTTTTTGTAGAATTTATTTGTGACATTATTTATTTTATAATAGGATACATGGAAATATAACATACAAAAATACTAAGTATAAATGGAAAGAGCAATGTTTTTAGATGCACTGAAATAATAATCAACAAAAACTTAAACCTATCATAAACTTATGGAGTCACAGACATAACTGTGGAATTTTACTGACACTGATCGAATCTTTTTGCAAGTTGTTTTAAAAAAAAATCTTGTACCGACTTAAAATGTAAAAAATACAGTGACCTAAGTACTGTTTGAGAGTACCTGTAAACGTAACGTCATCGTTCAGAATAGTTATTCTCTACGAACCTTGATGGTATCAAATGCTAAATCGGTGACCGCAGCAATTTCAACACAGATGTTTTTTTTTAATTTTATATAAAACTTTATCACACGAGTTACCTAGCCCACGTTAAGTTTCACGAAAAACTTGTGTTAATATACTTTTTTTTGTAAATACATACATAATATACATATTAAACACCCAGACCAAGACAAATAGACATGTTCCTATACACAAATGTTGTCTTGTCCGGAGATCGAACCCGGGACCTCTGGTGCAGAAGGCGGGTTTAGTACCCCTGCGCCAAACAGGTCGCCATTAAATGACAAGTTTTAGTAATGACAACATTTTAGCGTCGATGCGTATATAGCCGAGTCACTACACATACAGTCTATCTACACATACAGTCTTCCGACGACGGACAGTTTTGACAGAGCAATCGTGCGGGGTTCGCGGGGCGAGAGGGGGTGTTAGCGAAACCGAGCTGCCATACGCTCATTCGGGACAATGACATATGTCCTGTCAAAAGCGACATTGCGCGAGATTTCAAGGGCGTTGTCCACTGATTATATCGAGTAAAAGTGTAGCCTACAATGCATATCAAAAGTTTGATCCACGGTCAACGATACGACCTAAGTCAGTCAGTTTGAGACCATTGCCATGGAAACACTCGTCACTCAGAAACGAAAAAGTTAATTGTGGATTGCTTTCTTGCAAGAGTCAATAACATTTAAACATCACTAAATCTCGCTCGTGACGTCATCGTAGGTACGAAAAAGTCGACATGCTGGCTAGGGTGACATACAGTTTGAAGCGCTCTTTTCGTCTATCTCGATATAGTTCTGTGGCGTGGTCCCACTGTTAGTTCTTTAGTTACACTGAGCCGAGTGTTCTCTCTGTTTGAGCTCCCATCGCCACTTAAGTACTTTGTTCTTATAGAGAATGTCCCGGGAAATAACATCTGCTAAGAGAAAAACTCTAAGCATTCTTCACATCTTTCTTGTGAAGGGAACTTTCACAAGTTATTTGTAAAAAGAAAATTTTCCGAGATATAGCGCTTCATATAACTTTGTTTGTTTGTTGTACAAAACGTGGAATAATGTACTGCTGTGTGGGTTCTTGAAGGTCTTGTGAAGATCATGTTTTGTTTATTATATTGAGATTTTGTAAAAAAACATACATGGAAAACTACCAGACCAAGACCAACATGTTCTTGCACGCAAATATATTGTCGCGTACGGTAATCGAACCCGTGACCTTTACCAGATTTAAGGTAGGTTTTGCTAGTACACTGCGTCTAACAGGTCATCAAAACAATGATCAAGTTGCTGTTAGTTACTTACCTAATAATCAATATGTAAATATATATTATATTTATGTATTATTCATTTATGTAGGTAGATATTTATTTATGTATGTACCTGGGTATGTGTATTTATCCATAATGTTGTTCGCTATGTTAATCAGTCTTTTTTTTGCTATTACTATTGTTTTTTTTCTATTGCCGCCATGATCTCTCTCCTTTACATCCTTTTCGGTTGACTGGTAGAAAATGCTAAAGGGCATTAAGTCCGCCATTTCTGTATATGTGCAATAAAGAGTAAATAAATAAAAAAAAAAAAAATTATCTGGGGCCGTATCATCAACTCTTTGCGATTATTTTTAGGTTATGAACTTGTTAATTATTAGTATTATTGTCTTTTTTTCTTTTTTTTTTTTTTGTTAATTTGCGGAATTTGTGTAATTAGTTTAAGTAACAGTGATACATACCTTATTTATAATGGTACTACCAGTAGTGTACGATTCCGTGAGGTGGGAACCTGGTGACCACTAATACAGGTCTTACCTAGTACCGCACCAGTCTCCCACAATAGATTTAAGTTATACTGTACCTAGTTCTTAGTAAACTGCTCTATTGTGTGGAGATAATAAAGTTATTTTTATTTATTATTATTTTTTATTATAGGTTGTGAGAGTGGGATGCAATACAATACAATAACTCTTTAGTATAACACCATGGACATATTACATTTAGAATAAAGTTTTTAATTAATTGCGTTATAAGGGCGGTCGCTTTAAGGGATAACCTTAAAGCGACCTCTTCCAGACAACCCACAGTATGGAGAGATTGACAGAAAAAATCAAGCAGGGTGTTTAATAATGGGATGCTGCCATACGGTGCGTTTAACGTCGTCTCACTCTTACTACTTGAAAATAACCTAAAATGAATCGCATTACAGATGGTAGGCCCCTGAATTTTATTTTATTTAAATTTTTAAATGGCAAGGGCATGTTTCTCAGTCACTAAAATGATATGTTCATGCGGTCTACTTATGTTTCAATATTAGCAATACAAGCTATTAAATAAAACTTATGGTCCAATTAACCCACTTGTTCCCGTCCGTCGTTTTAAAACAACGCATAAGAAAAACACATAATTTATGAACATATTTAAGAAAATATGGGTATTTTTAAAATAACACAAATTTTCCGAATTTCTACTAGGAAAAATTTTTTTTTTTTTCACGTCATTTAATATTTATTTAACCGCATACAAAAATCATTAAATCCAAATGCAATATATTAAGTCCACATCTGGGTTAAGAATATCAATGAAAAGATCTTCATTGAAGTAAAGAAAGAAAAATAAATAGTTTTTCAATAAGTATATTACTTTCACGTTCCATCTAGATCTTCGTGGAGGCTTTCAAGAATCTGTTTCATATAGGTTACTATGTCAAGAGCTAAAATATTCAGCCGAAGAGGCCACTGAGAACTACTTTCACCAGATATGGCAAATATTATTTTCTATTACTAATTATCTCAAAGAAGTATTTGAAAATTGGAAGACAAATTGTGTTCCTTTAAATTCCAATACACTGGGTAGGTTGTTAAAGGGTTTTTAAGAAAATAACAATAAAATCTTAATCCTAATTGTAACTGATGTTATAAATGTGAAAGTGGGTTTGTATGTCCTTCCTTCACGCTCTAACTGAGCAACCAATAGACTTGATTTTTCTCATAAAGTTAGCTGAAAGGATGGAAAGTAAAATAGGCTACATTTTATCCCGATATTCTTCGATTTATATTATATTAATCGATATTATACGGGAACGGGAACCAGTTGAAATATAGAATAGTACAAATTGATGTATGTATGGTTTACATTGAATTTTGTTTGCAAACAAATCACTTAATTAAAAGCTTAATGTGTGAAGATAATGCCCTTACACACATCACACATCATTAGCCTGTGGACGTCCACTGCTGGACATAGGCCTCTCCTAGCTCACGCCTATTGTGGCGTTCATACGAGGCTGTTAGCCTACTACTACCACGCTGGCCAGACTGGTTGGCAGAGGGTTTATTTCATGTGTTCCTTCTCTCGCACAGGTGTTCAATGCGTCGAGCCTCTTAGTCGACTCTTACGACATCCCAGGCATGTAAGGGAGTGGTGACACTTGTATTCTTAGGCCGTCACCACACGGCAAATGCCCTTACATTGTTATCTAATAACAATAATGGAAATGCTTGTATTTATTTATTTTCCTTGCTGGCTGCTATCATCATCAGCCATCATAATCTTAGGTAGTGGGGACCACTACGAGAGTACAGCCCTTCCTTATGGATGGACTAGGAGAATGAGCCATGACCCACGCGATCATAATGCTGATAGGTAGATGTAAACGACTGCAAGTACAGCCAGGGCCAACAGCATAACGTGCCTTCCCGACCTACGCAGCTCAGGAGCTCGAGATATAAAGTTTTTGGTAACCTATCCTAAGACCGACCATTTCCAAAGTTATCGTCGTCGTCGTCTCAACCACTCACCCACTTCTTGGTATAGGCCTCCCCCAAAGGGGGGGAGGGGGGTTGCCATAATCGCCATGCTTGGCAGGCGGGTTGGCGATCGCAGTATGGCCAAATTTGTAGGAGACGCTGCTGCCCGTCTCCTGAAGGCTGAGTCCCTTAGTCGCCTTTTACGACACCCACGGGATGAGAGGGGTGCTATTCTAAGCCGATACGCATACGACTACGCAGCTTTAAAAGTTATACTTAATCGCAATCACAGATTTGCACACTAGCAATCACGGCGACCAATATTGCAACAACAACTGAAATATTTCTTCAAAACGCTAAAAAGCGACAGATTAAATCGAATTAAATTGGAAATTTATGTAAAAGAATAAGTAACTCCAGTCGCAATAGCCAGCTTATTAATCGGACCCAGCTGCTACCAATTACATTATATAGACAATCCCAGATGGGACCAGCAATCCAACTCTAATGAAATCTTTCAGGACTTTTAAAGAGAGTAGGTACTTGTTTTATACTACAGATAAAACTAAACGGCGAATGAAACTGAAGACGAGAGACGCGAGACAAAATACAAGAATCTTTTTATTATGCCACATATTGACCTTTATGATAGGTTACAGTATAATCCTGTAATTCTTCTAGGACAACTAAACACTATTAATTTCTTAACTAATTGAAATCATTTACTGTTATGGATACCGGAAAGAAACTTTTTTTTATGAATAATGACGGAGAAACGCTTAGCCTTCATCATAGGTACAATCGGGGAACTCCCCGGTTGACCAGTATAGATTTTTTAAGGAGTTTTATTAAAAAAAGTAATATACAATAGAAAACGTTTCTAAAACAAATAATAGAACAATACTGCCGTCTATAAGCTTAAAGGCCGCTAAATGACATTTGGCCATTTTTCACTTTTTAATGCAACAGAACTTTAAAAAAAAAACTCTATCGATCTGTCTAGGAACGGTTATTCTATCTTTCACCGTTTTCAAGATATTAATAAAGAAAGAACCGCTAAATACAACAAAAAACAATCTTTACATCGCATAAAGGTGGCTAAATAGCACTACTAGATCAGAAGGCAGCTAAAGTACTCTAACTTTTGGATCGATTGAACATTTTTACTATCAATGCTAAGCTAAAAAACAGTTATTAGTTTGCAAATAACTAAAAGGCAGCAAAGTTGTTTTAGCAGCTTTTTAGGTTGGTTACGTTGGAGTATAAATACCTTGCATATACTTAACTAAAAGGCGGTTATAGACTCTAACTTAACTAAAAAGCAGTTATAATCATTAAGCGGCCTTTAAACGTTGTATTGTTACTACTTTTACAATAAATAAACCATTAAAAAAAGCCATTTTAGTCCGTACGCAAGTTAACATTAATATTATTTTCTATGTCTTGCATAACAAAAAAGCCGTTAAATAGTAATACATCGCTAAAAAGCGGCAAACTACACAAGCCCCCTCACCCCTCAAAGACAAAGACATTTTTCACCTCACACGGTTTTGTCATTCAGTTTCAGCGTAGAAAATCGCTTTTTGCGGCCTAGCGCGGTAAAGTACTTTCTTAATTTAATACCTAAACATATGTCATAATTCGTTCCGATTCGCACTATTGACTTTTTTGTTACATTTTATTCTTATTTTAAATAGCTTTGAATTAATTATAATACTCTGTTTTGGTTTTATTATATTATTTTAGTTCATTGAATCATAAAAACAATAACAATAAGATTAAACTATTTGTTATATGAATTTTATATTAGGCTGGGTGAGATTTTACAACCTATGGTTGGATTTCGGAACGTGACATAAATCTTTATTTTTAAATTGACTTTATCTTGTACTCATGTCAGTGTCAACATCGCGGAATAGTTTTTATTGTTATTTACATATGTAACAATATATTCCTACTTTAAATATCTTTGAATTAACTATAATACTCCCTTTCTTATTATTTTAGTTTTTTATATCATTAAACAACGAAAATAAGGTATATTTAGATTAAATTATAGGTAAATTAAGGAAAATTTATATTATGTTTAAAGAATTTTTACCGGAAGTTGACCGCGGAAACAACCATACAAATATGTTCCTCGCTGTTGTGAGGCGAAAAATTGTGTGTTGCGCTCGGCAGAAAAGTTTTTAGCGTCTTGTACCTGGAAATCCTCGCTTCGCTCAGCTTTCAATATAGGTAACTCGCCGCTAAATTACCAACTTTCTAGCCTTGCATAACAAATAACTATTTTCGGGTTGTGGGGAATGCGCCTGGGCACGGCAGGCGGGCGGGGCGAGGTGGCAGTTTGGTGCAAACTAACTTATCAACGTTTGCCGGTGTTGCGGTTCGCGCCAAAGTCATCATGGCGGGAAGGTTTCCAAGGTACGTATTTTATTTTATTCACGTAGTTTTTTCAAATCTATAAAATTGCATTGGCTACGATATTATAATAGGATTTCTTTACTGAAAAATAGTACAACCATCAAGAGGCAACCGGCTAATGAGTCAACCTACCAGCTAAGAACTGAAACTGAGTGCTGCCGATCGAGCAGTGTATTTCGTTCATCCGTCAGTTAGGCGTGTTTCATCAATGCAGTACCTACGGGAGGATTTGTATGTAATTAATTATTACCTACGCACACATGGTTTGCAAATTTTAGATGCTTTTGGTTTGGAGTTGTGATAGCTATCATCCAAGTATTTTACGGTCAGTTGCAAAATAGTTAAAGCTTGTCGGTCGCACGGTAAGTTCCAGGTTCGATTCTCGGAAGGGTTAATTTAGGAAACGATTTTTGATTTGCCCTGCGACGTTCCGATTTGGCTATTGTTCGTTTAATACTCAACATACATATATATTAACTTTATTACTTGTATATTGGTAAGATATAATGCGCCAAGTGTCGTGGGTTCGATCCCCATTCAGGAAAAATATTCATATTAAATATTTAAATGGGGAAAAAAAAAATATTTTTGTAAAGCTCACCGCTCCAACGACGGCGACGTTCCGGCAGGGGATCGCGTGTTCGAGTCCCGCTCGGTCGGGTCAAAAATAGAAGTATTTCCTTTTTAATCTTTAATAAACATTCACGTGTTAAACATTTAAGTTTATGTGATAAATATTAAACAAGAAAATATACCAGAAAAAAGCAACTAGTCTCATGTCGCCCTGACGGGATACGAACCCGCATCCTTGGGACAGCGACATGAGACTAGTTGCTTTTTTCTGGTATATTTTCTTGTTTAATATTTATCACATAAAAATAGCATTGTAAAATGCAAAATTAAAAAGTTATAACATTTAAGTTTAGTTCTTTTATTTATTATTATGTTAACGTGTTAAAAAAGAGAAATTAACTTCAACGGCCTCGGTGGGGCAGTGGGTAAAGCATGTGCTTTTGATTGGTTTTATTTTGTGCTGATTTTTTTTTATTGTTATTAACTTACTAACCTAACCCTACCTATGCTAATAAATGTCTTTTATGTAGTTAATGTGACACTTTATTGTGTAGCTAAATTAGTTATTGATTTTCATTTAATCGTGTTTGTATTGTGATAGCTAAGCCATATTATTATTTTCATAGAGATTACATTACTTGTTACAGATATAATGCAAGAGCTAAAACTTTATTAAATATGGTTAGTAGTCGTGGTGAGTTAGATCAATCACGATCAATCTCATGTAAATCAGGAACCGAAAAAAAAGGAAGTTTAATCTGACGTTTCCGACAGTCAACATTCGAGTATTATTCCGAAAGACCAAAGGTTGAAAGGTGATAACGAAACAGATTTTGTAAACGATTTGTATTCTCGCGAATACTCTCTAACGTATGTGAAACACAAACTGCAAGAAAAGAAAGTATTCTTAATAAATTGTCTAGATTAATGCCAGGGCATAAAATGGTTATAATATAATTGGTGTATGAAAACTAGCCAAGTCAGACCTTAAGCTTTAATATATTATCCTAAGATATAAGAAGAAATTATATTTTAAGTTGTTATAAAATATTTTATGCTGTTATAAATAAATTTCAGGACTGACCATTAAACTTGGCACCCATTTAGATCTCACTTTCTTTGTCGTTGAATTCATCAACTAAGGCTTATCATATACCATAATATTGAATTTTGAAAATGATTTGTAATTGAAATTGATTGGCTCTTATTTCACATTTATATTTTGATGGGATATCATTACTTTTTGTACCGAAATTATAAGTAGGTACTGTGGAGATCGTATATGTCTCCGCACTACAAGAAGGCCGCTACGCCGCCGTTGCTGGCTGGTTTTGTTTATAATAGATACGGACGGTCGCCTTGTCAAATAAAATTATTGATAAAATTGTAAAAATACTAATATAATTACTGAATATAAAAACAGATCATTTTAATTCTAAAGAGCACGCCCCCGTTAGACTTATTACCACGTGTCTAGAATTTATTCGGAATAGGTTACCATTATTATTATTAATGTCTCATGCCTGATTTAATAAATTACTTGTCGTTTCAAAAACTTTGTTTTATTGAGTAATAAGTAAGTAAACATATGATTTTGCAGGATTCCTAAAAAACGAATCCGGATAATGCTAGCCTAAAAAGCAGTTTTATGAAAAGTTTTAATAATTAACCGCTTTTAAGATATGCACAGTTGTAATAAAAGATGTAAAAAAATAATTAAATTGAAGTTAAGTGATACCTACTCGGCTAAAAGGTGGCTAAGTGTATTTAGCCGCTTTATTGTTAGGGATAAGATTCACATAAAATCATTTCGTTCTAAGTTTAAAAAACGCAAAAAATTTAAAACTGCGTTATAGCTATGTAAATGTTGATAACTTCCTGTCTAAAAAAATACTTATGGCAGTTATCGATAAATCCATAACTATAAAGCAGTTATGAACCTTTAGCCGCCTTTAAGTTCTGCACACTTGTAACGATCTTTAAAATTTTACAAAGTTAGAAAGGAAAAATATGTATTTACTTACATAAATATTAATATTTAGCAAAATCAACCAATTGCATGTGAAGGTTGAAAAAAAACCTTTCTTTTGGTATACGGCAACATGGCTAAATGTTTATAAAAAATGAGAAGCATCGGTTTAAAAAATTTGCCGCCTTTTTCGGCTCTAGCTCAAAACTTGTTTTTGTCATTTAGCGGCCTTTAAGCTTATAGACGGCAGAATAACAGTTACTTCATTTGAATAATAAATTATTTCTTTAAGCTTAGAACTTTCCGAGAAAGGGTTTCCCAATAAAACTCTACTGGTGAACCGGGCAGTTCCTCGACTATACCTGATGTAAGTAATCATAAGACTGAAGGTGCAAGCGCGCCTCTCCCGGAATACTCTGATCAACTGGCTATCTTATCTTTAACTGCCGGGATACAACAATACCAGGCCTGTCTCACTTCCATACAAGCGGCGCAAAATCCCCGAGATATTTACCTACTATTCTGGAAAACAACCTAATTTCAACCTTTTGCATTGCGTATAGCGTTCATAGTACAATAACTGTCTGCCGTTTCGCTTCAATCTGCTAGGGCAGCCTATTGAGACTAGTCCGGTGACCGGACGCTTGCGTTTATCATACCTAAACTCGGGAGTGAAATTTCTGTACCGTAAGGTACTAATATATATTCTGTGACAATACTGAAAACATTTAAGTAGTTATGGCGTCAGACTGAGATAAGATGGTAGTAGCTAGCCAGACTGTCTTATCAACAACAAAACCTAATACAACATGTACCCCTACTGTTGGGAAACGAACCCGGGGCCTCTGGGTCTGATACAGGTGGTGTTAGAACATAGGGACAAGATTTTAGGATTGTTTTGTAGATTTGTAAGAATCATAGCAAGTTAAATGAAGTGATCTATGCTTACTTCTTGTATGTAAGTATGTATTAACCAGTCTAGTCATTATTTAAAGCTTAATGAAGGCTCAGACGACAGAATCTCGTTCATATAAAAGCTTCCAGACGAACATAGTTAAAATTAATGACGGCTTCCAAGTGTGAACCTGACTTAGGTCTGAAGATGGATGGCAACGACAATCATCCTTGGAAATGAAGAAACTTTTTATGTTGCTCTGGAGAAATCGTGGTGTAAGGATTTTTAAAGTAACAATACTTAGAAGAATTTAAGATTGTTTGTCTTATAATTTGAGTTTCGTGAAAATGCAGCAATGTTGTCGAAAGATGTTGTTTTGTTTATAAATGCTTCTTATTCAGTTTAATATTATGAATGAAAAAAGGAACATTGATTACATGTTACGCTGAACACTTTAAGCCAATATAAAGTTTAAAAAAATTTGGTCATCCATCGTGACCGACCATTTCGAAAGTTGCTTAACGACTAAAATCGCAGGCCGATCGATAGTTTCTATCACACCAACCAATCAATCGGTGATAGATCGAGTGTGAAAACACCACCATAATACCGCTCTATCAAGTAATAAAGTTTTTAAGCTATTGCATAGCTTTTATCGCGGGCTTTGAGCGCGGCGACCAAATCAAGAAATTCCGTAACGAAAATAAAACCTAACACCCCCCACTCCGTGTCATAGATTTTGGTTGCTTAGTTACGATTATGAATAACAAAATGGTCAATAATGAAAAAAAACTGTATGAAAATTTGTGTGAAAATATAATTTCTTTTTAAAATCGGGTACCGCATTTTTTCCAGATTTTTTTTAACAATTCCAACTACTCCTCAACTGGACGTAACTGGAATCAACTTACGTAGCACTTTCAAAGAACGAAGTTATTTCCGATTGAAAAATCGGCGGTTCGACAGAAACTAAACTCTCTTTAACTGGCCGGTTTGAACTAACTACGAGTGCGGTCCGGGGTCTACTGCGAAAACCAAAAACGATAATCGGACGAACATTCATTTAGATTCGAGACTTTATCAGTATCAGAATACGTAGTACTAGTAAGAGCGGCATAGACCTATATCGAAATAGACGAAAAGAGCGCTCCAAACTGTATGAGAACCAAGAGTGTCGAATTTTTCGTACCTACGATGACGTCACGAGCGAGATTTGAGTGATAGGAAATGTTACTGACGAGCTCTTGCTAGAAAGCACTGTACAATTAACCATTTTCGTTTCTATGTGACGCGTGTTTTCATGGCAATGGTAACTGTTTATTAATCTGTGGCAATTGTCTCAAGCGCAAGACTTAGGTCGGAAAACTTTGACTTGGTAACTTTTTACACGCAAGGTACACTTTTACCGTCTATCTCGATATAAGTCTGTAAAGAGCGGCTTATAACGACACTCGAAGAAGGTGTAACTATCTCGCTCACATCTTGTAAACAAAATAGCATCATGCGCCTATGGCGTGATATGGCGATGTTCGTGTGCGGGATGGGACATGATATGAAACTAGCATGAGCGGTGTTGCCAGTGATGACTTACGGCAGTGAAACGTGGTCGCTAACTACGGGTCTGATAAGGAGACTCAAGGTAACTCAGCGAGCAATGGAGAGAGCTATGCTCGGCGTTTCCCTGCGTGATCGAATCAGAAATAGGAGATCCGCCAGAGAACTAAAGTAACGTTAGGAAATAAGCGCCTAACAAAACTTTAATAACGGTATCAAATTGAACTTAAATCTTTCATAAAACAAAGGTCAAGAAATTAAATAACTAATACTGTGTTTTATTACAAAATATTTAATGAAATATAAATATTTAAAGATCACAAATGAGCCTTCAAGGTAATAAAAAGAGCATAAACATTTTTATTTCGTTCCGCGGTTGTCGGGATAATATAGCCACAGTATAAATATAAGTACATAGAGCAAATTATCTTAGCTTTTTTCTTATCATTATTCCAGCCGCGCGGTACCTACGCAATACGCGATAGAGCAGCCCGCCAAAATACTCGTAGATTACACTCTATTTCAGATGATTCCTGTGACACTTCAAAGTTTGTCCGAATCGCGTCTATCTATGTCAGCAAAATATTTTTAAAAAATCATTTATTTACTGAAGCATTAAAATAAAAAAAAAATTAAAACTACACCTCTGTAAATATGATCGTAAAATCTGTGTCTATTAATAACATTTTAATTGAATACGATAGAAAAATATTTCATTTTTAAAGTAGTGCAATGTGTGATGATTAGGAACAGGGTAGAGATGAGACATAAGAGAATTGACAAAATGCCGCTGTTCATTTGTCGATAACAGTGAAAAAGTTGATACTTTGAATTTTAAACGAAACAAAACTCAGCATGTTTTTTGATACTACAAATCACATGTTTTTGCTGACATTAACAGTGACAGCTTAATGTTTTATTTTGCCACATAGATTCGCACATACTATACTTTTGGGTATTATTTAATCGATCAGCAAAAAAACTCTAACCTAACCTAACCAATAATTGATTGTTCAGCAAGAAAACCTATTTGGTCAGCAAGTACTAGGTAAGCCAAAGAGAGTTGCTGACCAAATTGATATTTAGCTGATCAAAATATTTATTCCTAATACTTGTTATTCTTTATTATGTTTAATTTGGATGATATAAAGTTACGCTATGTTACTGGATTCCACGTGGCCGGAATAGTAGTAAAATATATTGCAATTTCTCCAAAAGTTGACTCTTATAAAAAATCGATATGAGACATCTCTAGAACTGTCAAACTTAAACGTCACAGGAATCATCCTAGATGAAAAAGACTATAGGCATTGCCACACGCTTACTGCGTACAAAAATTTCACAGCGTGCGTTCGTCACCGCCCGCCGAGGCGCATTCGAGACTGAGACTCTTTCCGAGCTCTCGCCGAACCGAGGCGAGGTATTACTCGCAAACGGACCGTTGCAACCAGACATTGAGCAACTAGTCGCGGCCATTAAACGTGACCACTATCGCTGCCACTAGTGGCTGAGTGGCGAATTCCGCAGCTTGTGGCTTGAACTCGAGCGCCCAATTTACGCCGACACTATACAAAATGTATGAAAAAGCTCGTCCACAGCTTGTGATCGCGTTTAGTGACTGCGACTAGTGGCTCGATGTGCAAGTGCTCTTAGTAGGAAGACAAAATACTGTGGATCTTTGTACTGTGGTTCCGCGGTGGTCGGGATAATATAACAAAGCTATTCACAGCTCCTGAAAGTTAATTAAGCAAGTTTCTTCAGGAGTTCGCTCGCCAAGTAATAGCTGTTCTTGCTGCTGAAAGGTTTATTTTAAGGCTGTCTTTAGTACGACAGTTTGGAATAAACGACAATAGAATAGGGTTTACCAGTTGATGTTATTTTAATTAAATTTAAGAGTGAGGAGTACATTGGAACGTATTAGCATACTCCAATGTGAGATCTTCTTTCTGTTGTAAAATGAAGTTTCATGCGCCTGTAAGACGATAACGTGTCGCTATCCCGCTCACATCTTACCGGAGTAAGCAAGACAGCATGATGTGGGCGCTACTCTCATATCGCGTGATATAGAGGTGTTCATGTAGGGAAGTGGTCGTTTTATCGCTTTAAAGATGCCATGTGGGATAAAAACTGAACGTTCTAAAAATACTTCTTATTATATTCTTTAAATTCTTGCTTAGCTTCTTTTGATAAATTTTAATAGAAAAATACTAGAAAATATCGTCTAGTCTCACAAATTTAGATTTTTTTCAATGATTTTTCTTTGAAATAGCGTTCTGATTTGATAATGTGATATGATTGATAGTGATATGGATTGGTCTGATTGGATTATGTGAATTATAGTCTCGCAATTGAACCTGCGTGGTCCCCGTTCCTCTGGGAAGGTCAGGATAAAAAACTAATATTTATAATAAACTACGAACCCCTAAATTTGTCTACATGAATATTTCAGGACCTCACACTTCATGTCGGCATCACAGATTTTATCTTAGGCCTATAATATAAAATCTAAGCTGACGATAAATCGACAGAAATTTATCGTAACCTGTCGTTCTTGCTACGTCACGGGGTAAATCCTAAGGTACCTATCTAAATAGGTACACAGGACACAAGGTTAAACCTTACAGATTGACTTATAAAACCGGCCAAGTGCGAGTCGGAATCACGCACGAAGGGTTCTGTACTATTATCTGTAAAAAACGGCAAAAAATCACGTTTCTTGTATGGGAGCCCCCTTAAATATTTATTTTATGCTGTTTTTCAGTATTTGTTGTTATAGCGGCACCAGAAATACATCAACTGTCTAACTATCACGGTTCATGAGATACAGCCTGGTGACAGACGGACAGACAGACCGACGGACGGACAGCGGAGTCTTAGTAATAGGGTCCCGTTTTACCTTTTGTTTTTGTTTACCCATTCTACTTTCTAAAAGGCTTATTTTTTGCTTTTTAGTTTTTAGGGTTCCTTACTCATAGGGTAAATTTTTAAGTGTCCGTACCGGTTTTTAGGGTTTGGTGTCTGTTATAGATAGTTTTGTAAACTACAGTAGGATGTTTCTAGATAAGATCAGGTAGGCTATAGAAAGTCTCATAAAATGAAAACTACTGGATCAAACTAAATAAAATAATTATAGGACCAAATGGCAACTATTCCACGTCGAACAAAAAAGAATCACGTAAATCGGATCAGAAACCCCGGCGTAATCGGTGTACATACTTAGAAAAAAATATTCAAAAAAAACAACAACCGAAATGAGAACCTCCTCCTTTTTGGAAGTCGGTTAAAAAGCGTCCTTATGTCATTCGCTATAGCGATGGCGATTGTAGTGGAAGTGCAAAGGTTGATGTGCTGTTCACTGTACGTACAGTTCATTTGATAGAGTTTCAAACTGTTTACTATCGAGTAGATCCCATAAATCAACCCTAAACTGGAAGTTTTTTCATTCGTCTGGGCGTAAACGGCCCGTTTATCCCGATGACCTTGGAATTTATGTCTCGACCTGATGAAGGTTCCAGTAATAGTTTTTCAAACTAACGTTTCGTGAGATTAATAGGAATAGTTGGGCACTATAATAGAAATGATAATTGTAAAGTATGCCGTCTACACTGAGTTTGATTGAACGATTTTCTTGTATCTTAAATGGACAGAGAAATCCCTTCCTTTTATTAATATTTCAAGCAATTTTTTTTATTTAACTAATAACTCGTTAGTTACACGTATTTTGTACACCTTCTCTATTATTGCGTATGTTTCATTTTATTACATGCAGCAGAACTGCAGCTGATCACATTCCTAATGGCTGGTATACACTTTGATTAGTCAAGTGCCAAGTGTTTAGTGTTAAGTGTGTAGAGTGATTAGTGTTAAGTGATTAGTGATGTCCTATACTGTTTAGTAGGCGGTGTTTAGTTCATTTAAAAAAAAATAGACGACATTTCGCCTGTATACTTTGATTAGTAATAAATGTTTGTTTTTATATTCAGGACATTTTACATTACATAAACACGCATGTCGAACATACAACTCCTCAAATTTGTGGGTTACGGATTCGAACCACCTAGTAGACATTTTTTTAAATATTTTTATCAATAACAACAACAGGAGAAACGAACACGAGACTTTGTTGATATAAACTAAACACTTAACAGTCACGTCCAGACGTGTTTAGTTCGTGTTTAGAGCAAGTGAGGGGTGAAGGCGGGACGCGCGGGAGGTGCTACTCGCAGAAAAAATAGAACGCGCTGTAAATACTGTACTTCGCTAAGCACTATACACTTAACACTAAACAGAAACTGTCCGAACGTGTTTTTTGCTATACACGTAACACTAAACATGCCACTCGCACTAATCACTAATCAAAGTGTATACCAGCCTTAATGTAGTGTAGGACGCATCTCCCCGCCCCCCTGGTAGACGAACCGACGATGCGACGACACGTGAGAAAGGTTGCGGGCACAGACCTGTATCGAGATAGACGAAAAGAGCACTTCAAACTGTATGAGAACCTAGCGTGTCGAATTTTTCGTACCTACGATGATTTGACGAGCAAGATTTATTGATATGGAAATGTTATTGACGAGCTCTTGCAAGAAAGCACTCCATATTTAACCATTTTCGTTTTTGAGTGACGCGTGTTTTCATGGCAATGTTCTCAAGCGGACTGACTTTGGTCGGAAAATTTTGACCGTGGATCAAACTTTTGGCACGCAAGTTAGGTACTCTTTTACCGTCTATCTCATTATTGGTCTGTGGTTGCGGGTGGCTGGATCAAAAAGCTAAATTTAAAATTTTGAAAAAATCACGAGGGTTAAAACGTGATTGAAAATGGATAAAATAATTTAAAACCCCCCGAATTTATTACCTGTCGGAATTTATTGCCATTAATACATAAAACCCATTACTGAAAACCGCATCAAAATCGGACAAGTAGTTTTGGTTTTATGCAAACAATTTTTTAATGCAGCGCCCCCTGGTGAGTTGTCACCGTAACACTTATTTCTGAACATTTACCAATCAAACCCAAAAACTGCATCAATATCGGACTGGTAGTTTTGGAGATAATTGGTAACATTGGTTTGCAAAACAAAACTTTACTGCAGCGCCCCTGGTGAGTTGTTACCGTAAAACCTATCTAAGAACATGCATGCCCGATCAAACTCAAACCCATCACTGAAAACTGCATCAAAATCGGACTAGTAGTTTTGGAGATAAATGGTAACATTGGTTTGCACAAACAAACAAACAAACAAACAACCTCTCACCCCAAACGCATATACCGTCTCGGGTAAAAAGGCGGGAGATCGTATTTTGCGGTGCACCTCGGTTTACGTCCCGCACTGGACTGCAGTTGGCTGAATGATGACATACCTACTCATATAATCACCTTAGTGAACGATTTGTATCAACACTCATAGTTAGATGACGTGTGACCGTCCTGCTCACACCTAGCGAGATATGTGTAGTGGTCTTTATTGTGATAACTGGCCTAGCTGAGGCACCACCACACTAGCAACTAGCTTCCTGTCATCCGTGACGTATGCGCTCGCGACAAAGATGTCTAATCACTACCACAGATTAGATAGTCAATACACTACAATAAGTAAGACAGCATTTTGCGCCATTTCGTTTCGCGTGATAATAATATAGCGGTCTTAACGATAAGGGCTGCGCATGCTAGGGCTACAGATTAGTCTACAACAAGATCCTAAAGATCTAGGAATTGTGGAGTTATTAAAACATGTATAGTTCATGCATGTTTTAATAACTCTTCAATTCCTATTAATGGCTTACTAGTAATTCCGAGTTCTAAACTAGCGAATTACACCCCTTAGCTTTTATAAGATATTTAACTGTTGAGCTCTGAAAAGTCAATGGCTCCTGTTTTAAAGAGCGCTCGTTAAATATATCATTCCCTTCCCATTCCCTAAACACAGACCATTTGTCCAACCGAGCGATACCCGTAGCTTCGAACGACATTTTTCATCAATATAAATTTAACAGAAACATTGCCTAATGGCCCATAATTTACTGTTATTATTGTAACAAAACCTCAAAGGAGTTTTAAAATTACTCAATCAATGTTTCTTGGGTTGTCCTGAGTATTTGTTATTTGGATAAGATAAAATTATAATATTTTATTTTGGTTGACATGCCTTTAATATTTATTTCATTAGATAAATAATAATATTAATAACGAAATCTTTTATTTCAAACAAATGGTAGTCCATAGTGTTAGTAACAATAATAATAATAATGATGATAAAGCTAATCAACTAACCATACAAATAATCTTTATGTAGGTAAATAGAGAAATTACAAAACAATAATTTAATATAAGGTGTAGGTATGCGTTTAAATAATATGCAAATGTATGTTCAACATTCAATTATCCTTTGTTTTAGATATTAAAACCATAGTCAACCGTGTCAATTAATTTATTATTTCACATTCATAACTTGATCTCATTAAAACTTGAAACACACCACTGTGTGTCTCTTTGCGGCTGAACTTTCCACATTCACAATACTGATACTAATTTATAAAACCATCCATTGTTTCAGGTAACTCGTCCGGAACAATCTCAACACGTTGCTCCGAGCTGAGCAGATGTTGCAAGTACAAAATGCGAGCGTTAATTCTATTCCGGGTATCATTTATTATGGCCGGATTATCTGGAAGCTTGCCCACTGTGCGTTTCATAGGCCTTTGTAGGCAATTTAAAAATTATTCGAGACACGTGTATAAATTGTGAATTTATGACCGAAACACTTTCGTGAATTATTGGTTACTCTTTTTGGCAGCGTTTTTATACTGAATAATGTTTATCAATACAGATTTAATTGAAAGGTTCTGCTATCGTAAACATTTATCGTATTATTCAATCGTCGTCTCAGCCTCATAACACCCACTGCTAGGTATAGGCCTCTCCCAAAAAGGGGGTTCGCCACGCTTGGCATTCGGGTTGGCGATCGCAGTATGGGGCCAAGTTTGTAGGAGACGCTGCTGCCTGTCTCCTGAAGGCTGAGCCCCTTAGTCGCCTTTTACGACACCCACGGGATGAGAGGGGGTAGTGCTATTCTAAGCCGACACGTGATTATGACACTACACAGCTTAGCGTATTAATAAATGAAAAAATATAATTAATAAAAGCATTTCTTTTTTGATGAATATTAAATATATTATTTTTTATATATTTTTTTTTACATTTTTGTAATGACATATACTAACCAACTTCTGAAATAACTACCTAGTTAAATTGGTGTGTTACTTAAATGGATATGAAATTGTATTAATTAAATATCAACTTATTAAAGAAATCAGCGAGAAATATTTAAAACTCGGTTTGACATACAATAACATAGTAGGATGAAATTGCGCAGAAAATATTTATCGTGATACTCATGAACAAAACTCAATTTTCCACTATTCGAAATGAATGCTTTGGATACGAAATTTAATAACCAACATTTATCTCAAATATTGGAATTGAAAAACATTTACTCGGCTGTGGTGAAAACCATTAAATGTACTGAGAGCAAAATGTTTTATAAACAAGCCCATTTCATTTAAAAGCCGTTGGTTTGTTCGGCCACAAATTAAATTTACACAGTCTGTACGCTGTGACCGGCATTAATTTTGTGGCTGAATAAAAAAAAAGAAAATCGCAACTTAGTAAACGCGAAAATGTAGCGAAGAAGGGTTACCAGCCGGAAAAAATAGTGATGGACTTATTACTGCATTAATATGACAGTGAAATAAAATTACGGATTTCAGTGCACACTGTTTATTACCCGATATTTAGTGGTACTTATATTAGAAGGGTTAAGTATTTGGTTTCCCGACGTTTCAAAACAGTGTGCACTGAAATCTGTAGAAGTTATTTCATTTCAATGATGAGTGCGCGAAGAAACAAAGATGTACTTACTATTACAGTCCCGAAAGTTCCCGATTCGCATGCACTTGATTTGGACTGGACAGTGGCTTAATACAACATCACCCATTGATAGCCGTTCAAGAGAGGAACAACGTCACCCATTGATGGTTGTTCAAGAGAGGTACAACGTCACCCATTGACAGTTGTTCAAGAGAGGTACAACGTCACCCATTGACAGTTGTTCAACAGAGGAACAACGTCATCCGTTGTTAGTTGTTCAAGAGAGGAGCAACGTCACCCATTAATAGTTGTTCAAAAGAGGACCAACGTCACCCATTGACAGTTGTTCAAGAGAGGAACAACGTCACCCATTGTTAGTTGTTCAAAAGAGGACAACGCCACCCATTGATAGTGGTTCAAGACAGGAACAATGTCACCCATTGATTCAAAGGAATTTGCGCGGTTTTAGAGGTCTGCATTTCATGTTGTATGCGCAAATGCCATTTCCACAGGCGAAACATTTACAAGAAAACATATTGTAAATTTATAATGCGGCCGCTGAGAGAATGGATCATTTGACGACTCCTATCGAGAGCTATTGGTCATCCTCTCAGCGGCCACTTATATATTATATCACTATATTTTGCAACATGTGTTCTTGTAAATGTTATGCCAGTGGAAACGGGAGATAACGATTGTAAGTAGAGGTCTGCATTTCATGTTGATTGTGTAAGTTATTAGCACTTTGATTAGATTATGAGTTTACTCTTTGTACTTACAATGTTGTTCGGCAAAGCCTAAATAACAAAATTTATTGAAAAATCATTGAAAATTAACACTTGTCTCTAACTTACACATAGAAATTTGAGTGCAAACTGAGTCTGAAATAGGCACACTACACATGAAAAAGCAACGCTATTAGGTATAATAGTAAGTATTTTCCTTCATTTTCTAAAAATCTTTTCAGAGCTTTTCATTACAGCGGTGTTTTGTAAATGGAAAATCATTTTTGTGTCGTTACTTTTATAGCTATAGTACCTAACCATACTGTTAATTTACTGCCAATGTCGGTTACTAAGACATTTAAACATAAAAGGGAAATAAATAAACAAAGCACAGGAGTACTGTGGTAGACACAAAACGTAAATCTTCCTAAAGATAAGAAATATGGCCGTGAAAGTCGAGGCTCGAGTCGTGATTCAAAATGAACAGGCAAATACGCGTCGTTATATCAGTCGTTATTTAGCCGCTATTACGCCTTCACGGCGTCTTAATCATAACGAATTTCATATATTATTTTTTATGCTTCTACGTTTCTGTAGCCTTGAAAAGGCGTAGAAACCGTTGGGTCCAAAAAAATAATAATAAATAAACTTTAACTTCTGGTTTTCCAGTTTTAATTGAACTATTGCTGTAAAAGCGCCAAATAAAGGGACAGATAGTTGAAATTTCAACGTTAAATCGCCTAGATTTTAGAAGATGTTTACTTCCGATCTTCTTATAGCTGTATTTCTTCAGTCTGTTTAAATACATATGATATAAAAATCAAAAATGTTAAAGTTAAAATATTAGAAATAAATTATTAAACCTCTATTACTGATACCAATTTACCACATCCATCATCACTGGGCACTGGTCTTCCTCATGGATAACCGCATTCATTGTCAACAAACTTTTGCAACAATATTACTATGTTATTTGGTAAGAAAATGTTTTAGAGCTGCTATTACCATACACGTTCAGAAAAGCTAAAATTACGTAATACGAAGGAAAATTTTCAACCTAATGGTAAAATCCTCTTCTGAACTCTGGCTAAATCGTTTGGCATATGAGTATGACCAAGTATGACCCACTGTACATTTCAGGGTGCCAGCAGATCACAGCTCTTTAGTATTTCTTTTTTTTTTATATAAAATTACTCCTTTTTTAACATAAGGTTACCGGCAAAATAACGAAACATTTTAATTATTTTACCACCACTGAGGGCGGGATAATAGCTCTAAGCTCATAAATGCATAAGTTCCGTAAAATACAATATTACAGCGATCTCGTGCTGATAATATAATAAAGCTCTAACGACATAGTCAAATGTGAGTAGGTATAGTTGATTCACAAAATAACAGTTCACTACATTGTTCAATTGTATCAAAAACATTAACAACCTAGTCAATTAAGACGAGTTTATCACTGACTGAAACTATTTTTTTTATTTTATACTTATTTAAAAAAAGACAATCAAGGAGACAAGTTGTTCTTTATCTTATTTTGTACACTAACTTGAATCTACCCACACATCGAGTCAACGGATTAGGCTGAGTTGCATCAGTTTGGACATAACCGATTTATGGTTGTCAAAGCTGTCAAAGCTGTCAAATCATACATTTTTCCCTCGTTAAAGTTAAAGTAATCGTTAAAGTTAGATGTTGCAATCCACTCTTGGATATGAAACCCAACTGAACCGCCTCTGTGGTCTAATGGTAGCAACCACCGGTATCAAACCAGGGGTCCCCGGTTCGATTGCCAGCGGGGGTACATATTGTATTCGGTTTGGTTGGTGGTAGGGCTTATTGTATGTCCGCCCGGCTAACTACCACCATCTTATCTAAGTCTGGCGCCGTATCAACAATGTTTTGAGCATTGTTGTGTTCCGGCAGTTAGAGATAAGATAGCCAGTTCCTCAGCGATTGTGGATTCCGGGAGAGGCTCGCTCCCATCTTCAGCCTTATCAATACTTAACATCAGGTATGATGAAGGCTAGGAGTCTCCCCGTTGTTCATAAAAAAGATACTTAGATACTACAAGTCTTTTCCTATCTTCTTACAAAGCAGCAGGGAACAAATTACCCTGACTATTCAAGCGAAGGTAATAGTCAGAATATGACTTTAGCTAGTAGACCAGCCGGGGGCCGCGATATGATATGATAACTGCGATATTATATCGCGTATGATGCTGTCTTGCGAAATGCAGGTTATGAAACTAATTTTAGTAATTATTTACATTTGGAAAAGTCGCTTAGTTGTCACTTACCTTACAATACATAATAAATCCGCGCAATTCTCAACGAAAATTGTTTCTTTAAATCCCTAGGATACACCGACGCCCATTTCACTATGACACCAGAGCCATCTCGCGTGCTCAATATTAAGCTCTTACCGGCTTAGCAATGCACCCGATGATATGAGGGGCACGGCAGTGCCACCGCCAAGTTTAATACAAGGATCAACTGCAACTTAGGAACCGGGACATTATTCATGCTACCAAGTCTAATTGCTATAATATGTTTGAGAAGTTTAGGTACCTATACATATTTTGGTAAAACTGTCATTTTACAATGATAGTAAATAGTAGAAAACTTAGTAATTAGGTACCCAGATTTTACTTTGATCACTTCTCATTTTCTTTTATTTTGTAACTAATAGTACTCACTTATGCTGATAAAATAATCTCTTAAGTTAATTACCAACTCACACAAAGCGTTTTGACTTGACATTTATCATCCGCACCGCCAAAGAGTGGAACTACTTGCCAGAGTGTGTGTTTCCTGACACTTACCATTTGGGGGTCTTCAAGTCCCGAATAGGTATCTTCTAGGCAAGCGCGTTATATCCTAGATCGCATCTTTGCTTTCCATCAGGCAAGATAGCGGTCAAGCGCATTACCTTTCCAACTATAATTTAAAAAAAAAACAACGGTTTCGGAAGACCTCGAGATTATACTACATTTCGGTTACTTAACATAACACAAACCATAGAAGACGTTGTATCCTCGTCATCAGTCATTTTGAATGTCCCCACTGCTGTGGCACTAGCCTTCCTTATGGATGGATAATGGAGAATAGGACATGAACAACCACGCGGCCCCATTGCGGATTGGTGGGTTTTAACGACTGGAAATGCAGTCGGGACCAACGGCTTAACGTGCCTTCCGAAGCACGGAGTAAGTCGAGATAGTAAATGATGGGTCACCCATCCCGTGACCGAACGTTGCGAAGTTTGCTTAACCTCAACAATCGCAGGCCGAGCGTGCGAACCACTTCGCCACAGGCTTCTCTACGATGAATCCAACTAATATTATAAATGCGAAGGTATGTCAATATGTATGTTTGTTACTTTTTCACGCTAAATTTACTGAACGGATTTGTTTGAATGGCACAGAGATAGTAGATGGCCTGGATTAAAACATAGGATTCTTTTTATCCCGATATTCCCATGGGAACGGAATCCACGCGGGTTAAACCGCGGGCGGAAGCTATATTTAAATAAAATAAGACTTTGAAAAAGGTGAAGATGTAAAAATGACCATAAATCACTGTCTTCAAGATACAGATATCTTGAATCTGGTTGTATTACGTTGAAAAGGATTGGAGATTTCCGCTTTGTAGTTTTCCGAGTTACCATATTATTTAGGTCGAAAAAGATTTAAAACATGAACGAAACGACTGTTTGTTCGGATTATTTAACTGTAACAAGCTGAGAACTTGTTGTACAGTTTAAAACAAAACTTGTTAAAGAACCCCGCCGTTTCCACAAAACATTGAAGAATGTCAAATGACTCATGGTGAAGTAAACATAGAGGTTATTGATAATTTTTAATCACACTTCGAAACGGAAGACAATATGATAAAATAACTAAAACCTATGTATACTTATATACAAACAAATAATTCTACAAAAAGTGATATGCCCACTTGAAACAACGTTAAATTTCGCTAGGGGTTGTAAGTATGAAGGTCAAAAGTCCAAGTTCAGTCCAAAGCCAAAGCGAACCCTCTTCTGTCTGTCTATGAGAGTGCTTCCAATAACCCGCAGCACTCGAACCTCGTTATGTGCTTCTTGAAACAAAATATCCTTTTGATAGGTGAACCCGCCACAATGTAAAGAGTCCACGAACATTTTGAGTTCAGAACCGTTCTGATATCTTTTGTGAATAGCGACGCCTACCGTTGTGGGCCCTTGGGTCCTCTCGTTGACTATCGTGGCTATCCGTAGGTCAGGAGTAAACTGCTTGTAGACACAGGCTTGGAAACCTGTCTTGGTTACCGTAGTGGATGCTGTAAACGAAGGCTTTTCGTACCGTGCACTGATTGATAGGTCCGGCATAGCAGGTAATGACAGAGGCTTAAAGTTGAGCTCGGTACCCACACTAAAATCTGGAACAACCTTGTAAGTCCACTGAGTGACAAACCGCAGGGTATTTGGATTCACGTCTTTCACACAACAAGCAACGGAACCAACAGAGTTTTCGTGTTCCCTCTCAATCAACATTTCTGTTTCAGAAGATACCAAATCTTTTATTTTCGACGTCAGTCGCATTTTGTAGAAACCGTTTGTTTCAGTGTACGTAGCCGTCGCCGAACCAGAAGAATCAACTAAAAGTCCTTCATCAGCGTTTCTTGGCTCCATCTCTTTATGGATCACTTGATTGAAACTTTTATAAGATTCGTTGGTTCTGCCGTAGTTGTACTGTTGAACGAGTTTGACTTTATCCAGCATCTCTCTCAGGACGATCAGCTTAGCGCCCGTAAAGCAGGCGGGGAAGACACTCTTGGCTTCCGCGTGGACGTCACCGAGTCTTATCAACTTCGGTTTCTGTTTTTCAATGAGAATAAATTCTTTTCTTTTCGGCAGTAATTTCTGAATGCTGGCGACGAAACTACTGACCTCCTCTTTGATCATATTCTCGTTTATGTCCATTGTTGGTTGATAAAAGTTGTCGGTTTGCTGGGTGACAAGCCAAACGTCATTGACCTGTCTGGTTGTATTTTTAACTGGCGTTGAATGGGCGACGTGTCCGGCCAGCGATCAGCGCAAGGAGACTGTATTTATATCAGTTCACAGTTCCCCGGTTAAACGCCGCCGCACGACTGCAAATGCGTGACTTCCGATGCAGAAAATAGCTGCACGACAAATTAAAAAAATATTAAAATAGCGACGAGAATTCCAATGCGATCAAGTAATTATCAAAGTGTTATCAAACCTTTATGGTCCGTGCGTATTTTTTAAAACCACAGAGCAGAAAAGAATTGTAAGTATGGCGTAAGTAAGATCTACGCCATTTTTTATTCCGTGGATTAAAATGAAAATTATATATGAATACAAATTATGTAAAATCCTCCCAAGGCTTTCACGATAATCGTTTCATAACATATCCATAATTCACAAGGGAGTTAATTGTTTAATAAAACATGTTATTATGAAGGTGCCAGAAGTACTCATAATATTTCGTCCCCAAAGGCAAAGCCAATTTAATATCGTTAATACAGCACCTGATACGAAAACAGGGATCCCTAGGGATCGTGTCAGGACCCTTTTAACAAATTGAGAAAGCTGTACGTATGATCCTGCGGGTCTATCGAAGCCGAATAATGGAAATTCTTAGAGCTCTTTGCGTGGTGATTTTTTAACAAGGAATAAGAGGATTTATATTTAACTGGCCAGCAAAGTAATCTAACTCACTTTCTAAGTTGGCATCTAAAAATACTGAAATTTAAATAAAAAAAATCATGAATTTCTATATAGATGCTACCTTATTGCTTTTTATGATTCATTTATTTTATTCCAATTCAATTATAAGTTACTCATGGCCCCTCGCGGTTTCACTCGCTTAGTGCCCGTTCCCGTGGGAATACCGGGTTAAAATTATCCTATATTCATAAACAGGATATCTACTATCTGAGTTACAAGTTTCATCCAAATCCGTTTACTAATTTCGGAGCCTACTCAATTCAAACAAGCAAACAAACAATCAAATCTTACCTCTTTATAATATTAGTATAGGTACTTAGAAATCATTGTTACATACCTCACACCATGCGCCTACAAAGGGTGTCAGTTAGAATTTAGTCTGTGGAGTGACACATCTCTTTGAAAATCAGTTTGGCTCTGGAGACCACAAAGAAGCCATGGCTAGTAAAAACCTTAAAATAATATTTTAAAAAGTCATTTAACACACTTTATTCTTTATTCTCGTTAGGTTAATGGTGTTAAATAAAAGTAAAAAATACATTCATGACTACTCGTTGTTCTAAGTTTTATTTTGTTTGAAAGGATGTCAACTTAACCATGTAGGTAGATATGTAATCTTCGAACTTAAAGAAAGAAATATAAACTTATTGAAACCAGTTCAAATCAGAATAATTATTCCACGTTTCTTATTAAAACTAAAACACCAAAAACTTCTGTCCTTTACCTGTTGGAATATGGCGCTCATAGATTTAGATTTTTTTCAAAATGGCACTCATGGAGGTAATAAGTACTACGTAGTACTTATTACATCCATGATAGCACTACAGAGGCCTTAGTCAAAGAATATTATACACTTACGCGAAAAGAAGCGACACTTGAGTATGTGTGCTCGTAAAATCTCCCGTGATTATGTGTGCGAGTGCGGGAGACGAGCGCGGGTTGCGGGGCGTGGAGCCAACATCTTCTTACTTTATCTGACAGTGCTGTGTCTGTGTCACCTCACCACACGTAGCAACCAACTTGCGTCTCACATTTCTGCACCTGAGTCTATCCAATAAAAACTTTTTTGAGAATATAATTAACCTACCGTCACAGAGATTGACAGAGATTATATTGAAATAGAAAAATCAAAAAGCGTAAATTAAAAAGCTCTAATGAAAAGGTTCTATTAAGATTGCGTTAATAGTCAAATTGGACTTCTCGAAAGGTTCAATTCAATTAAACGGCTCTTCGTCAACCCTTTAGGTATTAATAAAGGTCATAAAATTTGAATGCCTTCAGAACTGCGAACGGCTCTCAGTTCGTTATCGATTTACAACCAAGTAGATTGATTTTCTGAAGTGTTTCTAAACAAAGCAATTTGGCAATTTCATTTCATCGAAGAATCTTCGAATCGCTTTTATTTGTTTATTTACACTTTCCTTTTTTCATTTGTTTGTACCTACTGTTGTATTTCTTTGGAATAAGTGGACTAGTGATGATGTTACTACGGCTCATTCTTCAAATCCATCCACAAGGAAGTCCAGTGCCACTGCATTCAGGACATTAATAACTGGCGATGATGATCTTGACATATTTGAATGTGTTGCCAAATCGTTCGTTTTGGAACATTTTGCATTGTATTTTACGGTCATGCGTTTCATTTGCGTTTCCATCTTTCATGCGTTCTTTTCGTTCTATTTTGTGCTACTGGTACTGTTCCACCACTATTGACCATATAACAAATTGAAGTAAACGCTAACCGGCTGGTACAGGCATCATTTGTTGTGCAGTTAAAAGCAGCTAAGGCTTATACAAAATGTAAATTTTTTTCAGACATTTTTCAACTCAGCGGCTTACGTCTTAAAGTTCAAAGTCAATAGGTGAAACTTGACAGTTTTGCAAAGACGTAAATGTTGTCGAGTTGATGATGTTGTCAGTGTTTTTGTAACTGGTATGCTACGGCCCCACTGCCGCGGTACCTATTGCGATGCTTGCTTGGCAAGACTTCACGTGAAATTCCTTCGTCGCGAACTTCGTTCCTTTTCAGACATCTCGACGTTCTAAATCTCCGATCCTAACTGGCAATTCTGTGACGTGACAGTCGATACGCAGACACGACGACGGCGACGCGACGCGGAGCGCACACCGCTCGTTTATGCACCGCGCCTACCTGCGCACGCGCTGATACCTAAACCACAAGTCTTTGTTATCATTTTCATCCATCTCGCCTTCTGTGGAACTTGGTGGACCATCACCAAACTGGTGAATGTATCTAAATGTATTTGAGATGTTCGGTTAAATTCTTAAAGACTCAAACTCGTCATCAGTACCTAATTTTTCATTGTAAGAATTGCTAAATCAAAATTATAAATTTTCTTTTCACCAAAACACAAGTGATTAAACCAAGCAATTAATTAGACATTTTTCAAGTAAATATCTTTGAGTTTAACGACTAAAGTTATCTGTAGCCATTCTAAATGGAAACAAAAGTAATAAAGACCCGTTGTAATTATTCAGGCATTCGAGGCACGATAGCTTTCAATTTGTTTAATTTTGTTTAACAAATGAGGCATCAGCTGTGTTCAAGTAACTCAGTCTAGTATTGGAATGGGAAAATCGGATACATACTATACAGAAAACCGAAGTAAACTCTTAGAAGGAGAATTATACCTATTGTATTGAATGATTTGTCGTCTCAAAAACTTCATCATCGTCGTCTCAGACTTTTGTTGGTGGTAGGACTTGTTGTAAGTCCGCCTGGCTAGCTACCACCATCTTATCTAAGTCTGACGCCATAACAACAATGTTTTCAGCATTGTACAGCAGCCAATTCCTCAGTAATTGAGGATTCCGAGAGAGGCTCGCTTCCATCTTCAGCCTTATCAATACTTAGCATTAGGTATGATGAAGGCCCTCCTCCCCCTCCCGGCCCCCCATTGAGCCTTTCGAGGCTGAGGGGGGGGGGGGACGTTGATACCACTATACCCGCCTTTTTTTACCGCCTCTGTGGTCTAGTGGTACAACCACCGGTATAAGGGTCCCGGGTTCGATTCCTAGCGGGGGTACATATTGTATTAGGTTTGGTTGGTGGTAGGACATGTTGTAAGTAAGGCTAGCTACCACCATCTTATCTAAGTCTGACACCATAACAACAATGTTTTCAGCATTGTTGTGTTCCGGCAACTAAAAGATTAGATTAGAATGACTGAGGAACTGTCCTCAGTCATTGAGGATTCCGGGAGAGGCTCGCTTCCATCTTCAGCCTTATCAATACTCAACATCAGGTATGATGAAAGCTAAGAATCTCCCCGTCGCTCATAAAAAAAGAAAATAATACCACAGAGTAAATAAGGGTACTGAAGATGGCACTGCACATGATTGTGCTCCTAGTACGACGTGATATTACCTATCAACATTATCAAAAACTACCATACCAGATGCACTGCTTATGCCACAGTCAATAAATACAAAGAAGACAAAACACAGATTTTCCATATCAAATTAAATTTGCCAAACTCGTAGTAGTGAACAATGTCGTTTCTAGGGGTAGAGTATATGTCCTCGTAACGTGTTTGACATGATAGTCAAACACAGCCTTTACTTTACACGGACGGGGACAGCATTGGATAAGCTTATTTGTGCATGTATTTGCTTATTTACCTTGTTCATACAAATTAAGCAAAACATAAACGAATATATTTACGTTGTCGTTTCAGGGAAATGTATTTAATCCACGTACAGTCAACAGCTTTACACTTTGACCTTGAGAGCGCCCTTACGTCGCTCGTAATAGCGGTGATTTTCGTAGTGCAAATATAAAGCTATTGCTGCTGTAGACTGTACATAAATAAAATGTAAAGTACCTTTAAGAGACATAAAAGTACTTTTTTGCTATTAAAACATTAATTATATAATATTATATTATGCCATGGCCATGATATTGAAGGTATATATGATGGTACTTACATAAGTACATGACAAGCTATATTTTGTAGAATACGAAATAAAAGAAAAAATAAGAAATATCTACACTACCTATAGAACTCTTAGATCATGATGCGATATCATTTTGATCGAAACAACAATCTAGAGCAGCAATAAAATAAAATCAGATTTCATAACTTTAATTTAAAATTTTGTATGCATCAAACTGTAGCGTAAAGGAACGCAAACGCAATCTCCTTTACCGCAACGAATGGTACTGTCCAACAAAGCGATCGTTAGGTAAAACGGAACGCAGCAATCTCGAGAAAGCTTGGTGCATTACCAATTGATAATACCTATCGATTTGCGTTCTATATAGAAAATGTCCAGTTAGGTAGATATATAGTCCGCGAGATCTAAGCTGAGCTTGGATTTGTGTGAGTGCACATAGATAGTTTGTAGGTATCGTGTAAAAAAAACAAAAGACAAAAAAATGTACTTACTTGTTATTTACAATTTAGACGACCTCCGTGGTAGAGTGGTACAAACACCGGTTTCAAGGTGTCTCCTACTCTGAGGTCCTGCTTTCGAATCCCGGTAGGGGCAATTGATTGTATGATGAAATTGATGAATACGAACATTTGTACCTGAGTCATGGACGTTTAGATATATTTCTACACATAAACACATATATTTATACACGTGTAGGTGTATAAATATACACCTACACGTGTATAAATATACACCTACACGTGAATATTGTGTAGAATGCAATACCAGCACCGAGTGCAGGTATTGCACTGTCTAACAACTCTTGAGGATTCTCCGTGTGTGGGCGAAACACGTGTAGAGTAGTCGGTGAAGGTCACAGAATACTAAAAGAGGTGAAGGTGCAAGGTGTGTCACTGTGTTGCATTTGCATTTATTTGCGGGCGGGCGGGCGGCGCGGTGCATCTTGCATGTAAGTTTTTCTTGCGGAATTATGCTACATATTTTTCGTTTTCTACTTACATAATATATAACTAGTATTCATCCATTGAACTTCCCTAAACGCATAATTAGGTACACAATTATAGTCGACAAAACAAAATGTCTAGCGGAGAGAACATACCTACTGTTTTTCCAATAGTCAAAAGTGAGTATTAAGTAAAAATAGCTCATTACACAATCTTCACAATAACAATACGTTTGAACCTACTTATTGTGAAAACAATTAGCACACATTAGCCGGAAACTGCCGTCTCGGTCTTTGTTAATTATTCCAGAACATTCTACTCCATTGTTACAGAATTTGGTACAATTAGGATGGTTTTTTTTCCTTTTATGTTTTTGCAGTATTGAGTTTACACGATTTTTTTATAAATAACTTCGGTCATGATCACGAGTCTCATGACATAAATCCCTAGCGGATTTGCGAGATCATCAAAGATAAATGTAGAAACTATCACAGCGTACAATACGCTTTTCCTCATCTTTTATTATGCGCACAGCCAGGGAGTGGAACTTCCTGCATGCTTCTGTATTCCCGGGAGCCTATAACCCTGATATATTTAAAGCTCGAGTGAATGGGCCATTTCTAGGCAAGCTCGCTCCATCGTCGGCCTCTTCATAAATCTAACAATTCTGAATGTGGCCAAGAGCAAGCCTACTTATTGTAAAAAAAACCGGCCAAGTGCAAGTCGGACTCGCGCACGATGGGCTCCGTACAATTATCTATCAAAACGGCAAAAAAATCACGTTTGTTGTATGGGAGCCCCCTTAAATATTTATTGTACTCTGTTATTTAGTATTTGTTGTTATAGCGGCAGACAGAAATACATCAACTGTGAAGATATCACGGTTCATGAGATACAGCCTGAGCCTTAGTACGAGTTGACATTTACTGTCAACGGTTTTCGACAACTAGATTGGATGTTCTACTCATTTCGGTAAAGCAGTCTATGGTTATAAAAGAGACAATGCGATAGTTTTAGAAAACGATTATAGTTTACCGAACTTGTACAAAGGATACTGGTGACAGACGGACTGACGGACAGCGAAGTCTTAGTAATAGGGTCCCGTTTTACCCTTTGAGTACGGAACCCTAAAAACATCACTCTCATACCGCTATATTTGGTATTGGTGGTGTCTAAGGGCGACTTTCACCAATTTTAATTTAAATACATCTTAAACGCATTTAGTTGCAAATGTTTAACTTTATAAACACGTGATAAATAATAAATAAGAAAATATACTAGAAAAAAGCAACTTGTCTCATGGACCGCTCTGACGTGATAAGAACCCGCATCCTTAGGAATCCGGCCCAATCACAGAATAGTTAAGGCGGTACCCTGACCGAAAGTGGCGCCGCGTTGAATTTTATTTAATATCGTAATTCTAATTCACAATTTTCATAAAACTTTACGTGGAATTTTCAGAGCCCATAGTCTAGTATTTTTAGACGGTATCATTACATTCCCTCGTAGTCACTGCTAGAAGTAGATAGCAAAACTGCTAAAAGTGGCCGTTTTTGACACATTTGCTATCTACTTCTACGAATGACTATGACGAGATGTAGCGATACCTTCTAAAAATACAAGACAATGGGCTCTAAAAATTCCACGTAAAGTTTTATTAAAATTGTGAATTAGAATTACGATATTAAATAAAATTCAACGCGGCGCCACTTTCGGTGGGGGTCCAATGCACTTGAGACAAGAAGCTTTTTTCTATACTAATTTAATAAAGAGGAACGATTTGATTGTTTGTTTTTTGTTTGCATTGAATAGACTCTGAAACTACTGAACGGATTTAGATGAAATTTGGTACACTGATAGTGGATAGCCTGGTTATGAACATAGGATAATTTTTATCCCGATATTCCCACAGGAACTGGTACCACGCGGGTGAAACATTAGTCTAGTATATTTTCTTGTTTAATATTTATCACATAAAAATAGCATTGTAACATGCAAAGTTAAAAACTTATAATTTATAAACACGCTTAATTTAAATCTATTTAAGATATTGTCTATATATGAGATGATCTAGATATGTGTCTATATATATGTGTGTAAACAATAGTGGCATGAGTCCATCGCATATACAGGCTAAGGTGTCCAATAGGTCTAATTTATAGTCTTTGAATATACCCATTCCATTAGTCGGCTTCTACCATCTATTATTTATTATAGATATTAATAATATTATTTATACGTGTTATGTTATTTGTATTTTCTTATTTATTTATTTGTAAAGACCATGAACCATACCGGTCAATCCTATTGAGCTTTTAGTTAGTTAAATATTTGAAATGTTAAGTTTATTTCTGCGATTCGGTAGGTTTATTTATTCTGCCTCGTCGTCATCAGCAATTTTTAATGTCACCACCACGCGGACCCAATGTGGATTAGTGGGTTTTAACGACTGCAAATGCAGCCGGGACCAACGGCTTAACGTGCCTTCCGAAGCACGGAGGAGCTCGAGATAGTAAATTTTTGGTCACCCATCCCGTGACTGACCATTGCGAAAGTTGCTTGACCTCAACAATCGCAGACCGAGCGCGCGAACCACTGCGCCATGGGCTATTCTGCCTATTAAGTTTAAATGTAGTGAAACTCTGTTATTTGCTAAGCGTATTCCTAAATCATTTTTCAACCATGTGTGATGTAAAATGACTGTAGAGTGTCCTATTTAAAAAAACTGCACTCGAAAGCTATCAATTGGTACAATCTATGTTTTTCTTTCACTCTCAGTTCAGTATGGGAGATGGGGATTATACTTTTTCATCCTACTATTTTTATCCCTCGCTTTCCCATATTAGCAGGACCGAAGTAAAGTGCAAATATGTAAAAAAGCGCGCTTTAAAAGCAGAAATAGCGTTATTCCTGAAACCTGCTGGATTTAATGATTATGTTTCAACTTTGGAATGGACGATGAAAAACAAGGTCGTTTTCTTTTATTACGCCATTTTGTTTGTGCATAAATGGAATACTGGTGTACGTACCGGTGAAAATGATTTTCACTTTGACTACGAAACTCAACGCTTATTAAGTGTTAGTGGATCATGAATAAATTAAAAAAATTGAAAATAACCATTAAAAAAAAGTTTTAGTTAAGTCTCTTTTCTTGCATACTTTTCCTTTAGACTTTCAGAGAGTTCACTAAAATTACTAGAATTCATAATAGTATTTTTATGCTACAGTCTTTTTCAACTAGAATGATTCCGGTGACGTTTCAAGTTTGACAGTTTAAGTGATGTCCCATAGTGAAATCCTATCGATTTTTTCTAAGAGTCAATGTAAAACTTAAACTTACTTTTGGAATATATTTTACTTCTTATCGGGCCAAGTGGAATCCGGTTATATAGGGTAACTTATATCATCTCACGTAAACATAAAGGATAAAAGTATTGTAAGTGCTTATTTATGTGGTAAAATAAAACATTTAGCTGTCACTGTTAAAGTCAATGTTAATGTCAGCAGAAACATTTGCGTGTTTTTTTATTATTATGTGTATTGGTGATACCGATTAGGACCCCCTTTTTGAATTCAGCGTTCAGCGTGTTCGACTACTCTGCTCCATTTTGGGGCTAATCCTTTGATGGGTCCTTTGCAACACATTGTGCCTAGCGATATTTACCATTATTTTATCGGTTGGGGGCAGCACCAACAAGTTCCAAGTTGGAATTACCCAAGAAACCCCACATGAACAGGAGATGTCTTTTTGATTCATTCGAAATTTAGTAATTCACATGCGAATTAATCATTGAGTTCCCTTTTGTCCTAACTATTTTTGAATCATTGAGATTATCCTTGAATCATGAAGCAGTTACAACATGGGCATTTGCAATGGTTTTCGTTTTATCCATAATTATTTTTTTAGGAAGCATCCCCACAGTCTACTTCTCATCACTAAGATCAACTCTTTGGGTTACTCCTTCTCTTATTACGGTTCTAGCAGTTTTCCATCCCCCAGAATTTCAGGCTTCGATAAAATGACCATGCCGCTTACTATGGCCCTATACGCAATTCGGAAAATTTTGAAGTGTCACAGGAATCATCTTAGCTGCAGACTATAAGAAATCCGTTTCTAAGTTCACTTGACTGTCTTTAATCCTGGGATAAACGTTATTAAGTAGTCGGTTTAAATAATTACAAAAAATGAATACCTAACAATCTACAATTTATGAATTTAACTGATTTTTTATAGGTTAGGTATTTTGGAAATTTTTACTCGGAAAAAAAATAGAATAAACAAGCAATTTCTACAAAAGCCAGCAGTGGATGTCGTCTGCATGAGATGATGATGAAGCAATATCTAATAAATTGACATACTGAAAGCAAAATGAGTAAGTATATCAAACATATAGATTTAAAAAAAAAGATACCACTACTTCGCTGAGGACAGGATTCGAACCTGCGCGGGTCCAACTCCTTAACCACTCGGACACCTCAGCTGTTTTCAACACTACAAATATATGAGTTCGTTATGAAAACATCTTTTATAAATTAATACAGAGTTAATTTTAATAACTACCTATTTAATGTCTATTGTTCTCTATCACAAAAAAAAATACGTGTCACCTGTTATCGTGAAGTTCATTCTATGACAAGAATTAATCAATAACTAAAAAACCATACCATTAATTAGTCCAACAAATTTAGACAGGATCATCAAATAAAATTATAATTTTTTTATATTATTAAAGAACATGCCATACTCACCACCCAAAGGAAGACATCACTTGAGACCTTGATTTGGCTTCTTTTAATTTTTGTGATCGCTATTATGGGAGGATTTTTTTAAACTCACAATATGATATCCGTCAAGCAGGCCGGCTTGTATGAATACCCATAGAGCGAAAAAATTATAAATCTATGTGAACACCACCGTCCATCTTCTTACAGTGTTGCGCTTCCTAAGTCGGCTGTTTCGACACCCTCGGGACGAAAGTAGACCTTGTGGGGCAATCAATTTCAAAGGAAGATTTATTAAAATACTATAATAACAGGAAATCTTACCTGAATAGCCAGGAGCTCTTTTTTTGAATCGCTCGTATGACATAGCGTTTTGACGCATGCGACCTAAGTCACGCATCGCTAGTTTTATTTCCCGTGGGAATACCGGGACAAAATATAGCCTATGTCACTCGGGAGAAATGTAGCTTTATAATGGTCTAAGAATTTTCTAAATAGGTCCAATAGTTCCTGAGATTAGCGCGTTCAAACAAACAAACTCTTCAGCTTTATAATATTAGTATAGATTGAAAAAATTAATATCATTGTAAGGAAAGTATAATTGAGAAAGGATTTCTTTGTTACCAGATTTTATAATAATTCCATTAAATGATTTTTTATAGGTTAGGTAGGTATTTATTAACAACTATATTTTTAATAGAAAAATATATATCAACAAGTTGATTGAAAAAATAATCTTAATTGACTTAAAAACTACCGAACTGAAAATTTCAGAATTTACATAAAAGTACTACTTCGCTGAGGACAGGATTCGAACCTGCGCGGGTAGAACCCATTGGATTTCAAGTCCAACTCCTTAACCACTCGGACACCTCAGCTGTTGGAGTTTCTACAAATTTATATAACAGTTGCAGAAACATCTGTGTCGTTGTCTTACCGTTTTGTTTATCTGAGTAAACATAAATTAAGGCACATTGTACTGCATAATGAAAACAATTGACTTGTTACCGACCAGGGGCCCAATTGTGCTAATGCTTAGTCACAATCGTATTCCAGTGGTGTTTCAATGGCAGTGCAGTTATACACAGTTCTTGTTACAACAGTGTAAATAAACACTACTATTGAAGCACCACTGAGCAACACACAAAATTTTGCAGAATTGACCCCCAGCATTGCTACAGACTTCAGTCTTCTCTTTGATTTTCTTCTTTAGATCAATTTATTTTAATTCAAGTAAGCTCATTTTTTATACCGTCGACTGTAAAACAATAGTCTGTTAAGTATAAAATAGCATTGAAAAATGCAACTTTTCAAAAATCATAAATTAATTCATTAACAATTATTTAATTGAACATTTGAAAAAATGTTTCTTTCGAATGCAAGCCTATTTCTCGCATTGATGTGACAAACAACGCTAGCCTACAGCGTATTAAAAATATAAAAGTATTGGAGAAGTTCGACGGTGGTCCACAAGTCTCGGTAGCTCAGTGGTTAGAGCAGTCGGTCGGATTCCCAAAGGTCGTGGATTCGAGTCCCATCTGAGAATTCACATGTGGCCGAGTAATTTTTTTCCAATATTTTTCTTTTTAAAATTTATCAGAAGTCTGTCAATAGTTGAAAATAAATTTATCATCTGCACTCTGCACTGCATTGGACGTGTGGTCTTTTTCTAATAAGTAGTGCTCGATCGTCTGTCTGCGAGTCGTTGTTTTTATTAGGGGTGTATTTTCACAAAATTGGAGAGAATGGCTATAATATAACGATGGCATTATACCCCCCGTTTTCACTGGCGAATAATATACGTAAGAAAACATGTTGTAAAATATAGAGGGGCCGCCGAGAGGATGACCAGTGGCACTCGATAGAAGCTGTCAAATAATGCATTATAAGTTATAAGTTTTCTTGTAAATGTTTCGCCGGTGGAAACGGGGGGTTACAGTGACGTTAGTAACTTTATGCATAAGAATAAGAATAAGAATAAAGTTTATTTCGTTAAAAAGTTTGGTGTTACAATAGCTAGTGGCTGGAATCTCCTTTTAAGTTTAACACCTGTACCAGGAGACTCCGCTCTTCCAATATTATAAGTACGATGTTTTATGTGTACAATTTACAGTATACAAAATATTAATTAAACTTATTACTATATTAAACTTAAAATACTAAACAATGTGCGTTTCTAAATGCATTTGACGTTACAAGGATTTCTTATATAGGTACTTTGACTGTTGGACTCTAAAATACTAACTTCATGGGATAAATTTTAAATAGAAAAATATTGGAAAAAATTAACTCAGCCACAAGTGAATTCTCAGATGGGAATCGAACCCACGACCTTTGGAAATCAGGTCCAATGCTCTAACCGCTGAGCTACCGAGACTTGCGAACCACCGTCGAAATTTATTTATTGGCTGTTGCATCTTAATCGATCGTTAAACACCTGAAAAGATGTTTCTTTCGGATGCAAGGATATTCCTAGCATTGCATTGATATGACAACGCTGGCCAACAGCGTATTAAAATATAAAAGTATTGGTGAATTTCGACGGCGGTTCGCAAGTCTCGGTAGCTCAGCGGTTAGAGCATTGGACCGGATTTCCAAAGGTCGTGGGTTCGATTCCCATTTGAGAATTCACTTGTGGCCGAGTTAATTTTTTCCAATATTTTTCTATTTAAAATTTATCATAAGTATTAAAATAGCATTGAAAAATGCAAAAATGCAAAAATCATAAACTTCATGGGGTCAATTCCGTCCATCAATAGGAAGAACTTTTAATATGGAGTCAAAAACGAAATCTCCAAAATTATTTCGGAATGGAAAAGTAGGTAATATCATTAATCAAATTACTTCCTATACAGTGAGTGGCCTAGAACTGGGGATAATATTGAAAAAAGAGACTCTCTAGATTATAAGTATTTATTCTGAAAATATTCCAGTTAATAAAAACCCATGCATTGCTCACAATAAGAATTTAAAGTTACGATTCATAATCAGACTATATAGCAAAACGATATCATCGCTAACGTTGCGAACTGATCGTGGTACAGGGTATAACAATTAACTTACCGCAAAACGTCATGATATCACTATCCATTAGAAAATTTTCCTATCTCCTTTAATAGAACCGGCCCCCACTACTTCCCACAGCATAAAATCTCTGTATCAAATTAATTAAAATCTGTAGTCTGTAGTACATTTTAAAATACAGCAATGACAATTTACCTATCTGTTTACAATTTTATCCAAAACGGAGTGATTATATACCTACTCTTTGTTTTATCCATCATGCATGACATGACATGTCAACCAATACCAAGTATACTCTTTGTACCAAGTAGATTCAACCATGCAATTATTAAGTAATAGTACGTAGTACCTACTAATACCATGGATTCAACGCTTTTTACATTATGATCTTTGTAAAAAGAAGATCATAGTGTAAAAAGAGTGTAAATTCAAAAAAATAATTTTGATTAGGAAAGTCAGAATTTTGTCTTGGGAATTTCTTTGGTTTCAGTTTATATAAATTTTAAGATGAATTAAAAGGAATGGCCGCAATTCATAGCGTTTTTTAGATTTTACCGTACCATTTCTTTAAACTAGAAAATATATTTACTTGATATTGGCAAAATTCGCGAATTTTATCGCGAGCAGGCCTTAATTAAGAAAGAAGAAGAAAATATACTAGAAAAAGGCAACTAGTCTCATGTCGCCCTGACGGGATTCGAACCCGCATCCTTGGGAGTCCGGCCCAATGCACTAACCAATTATGCTACAGAGACCTATGAGGACACGTCGATTTTTTCTAGTATATTCACCGTCCTACGGTGTTGGCCACCGTCGCTTCATCAATAAGAGAAATATCCTCGCATTCGAAAGAAACATCTTTACAGATGTTCGACTATCGATTAAGATGAAACAGCCATCTAATTATAACTTTTTAATTTTGCATTTTACAATGCTATTTTTATGTGATAAATATTACACAAGAAAATATTCTAGAAAAAAGCAACTAGTCTAACGTTTTACGTTAATGCTCTGCTCTTATTAATCGTAGCGTGATATTAAATATTTTATTAACTTCCGAGATAGATGGACTATCCAGCACAAAAATAATTTTTCAATTCGAACTAGTAGTTCCGGAGATTAGCGTGCTCAAACAATCAAACTCGTCAGCATTTTAATATTCTAAATATTACGAACCTTATCATTTATGACTAGTGGCCGCTCTCGGTTTCACTCGCCGCGTGGTTGCTGTTACCGTGGGAATATCAGGATAATTATAAATATTTGCATACAATGTGGTTTTCTGATGTATAAGCTACATTGCTATAAAGTTTCATCTTAATCAGTTCAGTAGTTTTTGAGTGAACTAGTAACAAACATTCATCCATCCAAATATCCTCACAAACTTTCAAACTTATAATATTCGATAGCAGGATAGGATAATTGCAAAGTTACTAGTTAGATCTACAGTGCCTACTACGCTGGAAAACCAATGCACGCCCCTGCTATAGAGCTTCCGTTTTTAATATTGTCCCCGGTTCTAGGCCCCACACTGTAGGTATATAAAAATCTACTTAAACAAAAAAAAACTATGATTCTTTATTTTAAAAGTAACTGATAAAAATTGCCCCAGTTCTTCGCCAAGAATATTTTTATATGAACATAAAGTACAAAATAGATGTGAACACTTCGCTGAGGACAGGATTCGAACCTGCGCGGGTAGAACCCATTGGATTTCAAGTCCAACTCCTTAACCACTCGGACACCTCAGCTATTAGATGCACTACCAAATTGAAGCATTATTAAGAAAAAGTATGTTGCCCCTGTATTTATTAACCGACTTCAAAAAAAGGAGGTCATCAATTCGTCACGTATCTTTTTTATGTATGTTTACCGATTACTCACCATTTAACCTAGTCCCAATGTAAGCACTGTAAGGCTTGTGTTATGGGATAGTAGGGTAATGGATATACATACAATAATTATACATATATATGAATCTATGTGTAGGAATATAGATAAACGACCATGACTCAGGTCCATTATGCTCGTATTCATCATACAAACATTTGTTCCTACCGGGATTCGAACCCAGGACCTCAGAGTAGGTGACACCTTGAGACCGGTGTCCTACGTACCACTCTACCACGGAGGTCGTCAAAATTCGTCAAGATTCATACGTTATAACATCGGGTCCGGGGGGCTATCGCGTAAAAAATCTGGGTATGGATATGGGCTTCATTTGACATTTGAAGCTCATAAAATTACCATAATATATGGTCATTTAACTGTCAAATGAAGCCCATGTCCATATCCATAATTTTTACGCGATAGCCCCGCTGTTCTTAAGATGGCCCCTTTTTTTAATTTTGAAATCGGTTCTGTAATTTTTAGGAAATCATGAAAAAAACTGTCGTTTGTACGGTTACGCGATTTGGCACATAGAAATAGAAATAGAAAAATATTTGTTTTGACATCACAGAAAGGTACACACTAACACAAACATATCACATCACAGGTAGAAGGAAAAATATCAATATAACAAAAAGACAACAAACAAAAGCACAATCAAATAAAATCTATACTAATATTATAAAGCTGAAGAGTTTGTTTGTTCGAACGCGCTAATCTCAGGAACTACTGGACCGATTTAGAAAATTCTTAGACCATTAGAAAGCTACATTTCTCCCGAGTGACAGAGGCTATATTTTATCCCGATATTCCCACGGGAACGGGTACCACGCGGGTAAAACCGCGAGGATCCGCTAGTAATAAAATAAAATAAAACGCGTACAGTCGTGTGATGACCAAACTGTGCTCAGCTCAGTATTAGCAGCACATACCCGCAGCCTGATAAATATCACGAAAAATCACCTAGCAACCTGGGGGCTAAATGACTAATTTTAGAATTTATCGCAATCCCTTTCAATTAGTCATTTGAAAGACATTTACATACTCCAGACCGTCACTATTTGACATTTGAAAGGGCTTGTAATCGGGACGCGTTTTGAAAGGTATTGAATGAACGAAATTGAACTGTCTAAGCAAAGTGACAGACGAAAATATCTTTCAAATGTATGGAGATGTGTCAAATGAAGTGTCATTTAAAACATCATTCGTTGTGAAAGGGATTTTCATTTTCATTTTGGCCTAATTTAGGTGATTTACTTAATTTAAAAATTTTCTTTTGTTTTTATTATAATATATTGGGAGCGCTCTATTGAATTGCTGCGTCCGGAAAGGGCGACTAAGTATTAAGTACTATAACATCTAATAACACCTTTGTACACACCTTTGACACCTACACTTGGTCAGCAATAAAGATTTGATTATTTGATTATTTGATTATTATTGCGACTATAAGTTACACAATTCCATAAATCACTATCACAATCACAATACCTTTGAAAGGGATTGTGATAGATTTTGAAATTACACAATTAGGGGGCAGTTTCTAAGCTGTCATTTCTGTAAAATTTTCATACTGTATGACAGCCACAATAGCGACGAAACTGAAACTGAACTGAACCGAGTTTTCCTTAGATAATCAGCTTTCCGTTCATTTCGGTTTGAAACGGCCTATTACGCTGTGGCCGATAACGCGACGACGCGTGATGGTATGTTTTGGATGTTTTGGTCTCTAGGGAAGGAAATGACCTTTTGAAAAGTGGGCGTGGCCTGCGGGTCGCCATTGTTATTAGGGTTCCGTACTTCAAAAGGAAAAACGGAACCCTTATAGGATCACTTCGTTGTTCTTCCGTCCGTCTGTCAAGACCATTTTTCTCAGGAACGCGTGTCGGTATCAAACTGAAATTTATACCTAATACTCAGGTCTACTATCCCTTGGAGCTGTGAAAAATCAAACTTCTAAGTCAAAGCAATCAAAAGATACAGCCGTTTATGCCGCAAATTTCCGCAAATTTTCGAAACTCGCACGGGAATCAAAACCTACAGGGTACTTCCCGTGAACTTAGAATCTTGAAATTTGGTACGAAGTAACGTCTTATAGTACAGATAAAGGAAAAATTACGAAAACCGTGTAATTTTTAGTTACATCATATAATAAAAAATATTTATGAAATTTTAAATTTCATTTTGCAATTAAAATACCATAAATATGACTCGATTGTCGAGATGGGTGAACTTTTACTTATACGGAAACAGGTTTGTACGGAACCCTCGGTGCACGAGTCCAACTCGCACTTGGCCGGTTTATTGACTCTACTAAATTAAATATTTTTTTAATTCTGGCCATCTAAGGCTCGAGTTCACCAACTTATTAACCGACTGATTAACGCCAAGCGTCATTTAAATGTCATTGCATTTCAGCCATTTGTTTGAAGTTGTAAGGGACAGAACGATGTTTTAAACCATGGTTATCTAATCGACAGTTGGTGAACTCAGTTCTAAGTATGTAAGTCCCAATATTTTGGCTTGGCAATGAACGTGTTAAACAATATCATCGCCATTACCAATTATTGACGCAGTCTGTTTGACTGCGTCAATAATTATAGAACAACTATAGATTAGTTGTATATTTAAATATGTATATGGCGTTCATTGTTTTCTCTAAGTATTAAGTAAAACAATAGAACAAAATTTTGTTTAAAAATGCCTGTATTTATAGCATAATTACAATTAATTTGACATTATCTCCAACAGCTGAGGTGTCCGAGTGGTTAAGGAGTTGGACTTGAAATCCAATGGGTTCTACCCGCGCAGGTTCGAATCCTGTCCTCAGCGAAGTGTTCACATCTATTTTTTAGTCATGAAATTTTTTGTAAATGTTTGCTAACAAGAGTCCAAGGAACATTTGTGCAGAAGCCGCTAATTACAATAAAAATTGGATAGATGCTTCGTCCTCGTGAAATATATAGACCAGCAGACGTGGTATGACGAACCCAAGAAAAGTTTTGTGTTGTTTGTGATATATATTTTCATTTTTAATAGCTGAACAAAAGGTTTGTTTTAGCTACTAAATTATATTTTCGATACTTTGGTGTATACTCTCCCCTGGAAAAGTGCCGAAATATGCAGAAATCCAAGAAACTATAAAAAATCAATAAAATAAATCCGTTAAATTTGTTTTATTAAAATAAAATGGTATTTACACCTAGAAAGCCAAGACCAAAAGTGGTAAATAAGTACTGAATTAGAGGATGCCTAACCTACCAACCTTTTTCCGTCAGTGAGTGTGAAAACTCTAAGAACTATCACAAAGCTTTGCTGAGAATTTCCATGATTAAAAAAGAGATGTGAACACTTCGCTGAGGACAGGATTCTAACCTGCGCGGGTAGAACCCATTGGATTTCAAGTCCAACTCCTTAACCACTCGGACACCTCAGCTGTTGGAGATAATGTCAAATTTATTATAATTATGCTATAAATACAGACATAATTAAACAAAATTTTGTTCTATTGTTTTAGTTAATACTTATACTTATAGACTATATCAGTGTTTCCCAATTAGTTGTACGCGTACCCCTAGGGGTACGTGAGGTAGCATCAAGGGGTACGCGAGCAATCTCTTAACTAAGATATTAAATCAGTAAAAAAAAAGTATATATGAAAGAGAGTATAATAAAGGGGTACGCGAGTTTAAAATATTTTAGGAGTGGTACGTAGTATAAACTAATTAGGAAGCACTGGGCTATATTAGTGACAATTTCTAAAATTTTGGTAGAGGTAACTGTTTCAAAAAGTACAAATTGAATTGCATCACTTCGCTGAGGACAGGATTCGAACCTGCGCGGGTAGAACCCATTGGATTTCAAGTCCAACTCCTTAACCACTCGGACACCTCAGCTTCATGTATTGCTAACAATTTTCTGTACACTATTTTACAACAATTTGTAATTAACTGCATCTGTTTTGTTTGCACAGTTTGTACGGAGACAACATAATTATGTGTCTATTGTCTATGCAGCATGGCAAATATTGTTGGTTGTGCAAATATACTAAGAGGTGGTTTCAAGTCATTGGTAAATCTGTTATCAGTTGGTTTACAATTAATTAATGAAAGTTTACTGGATATAAATATATATACAGTCCATGAAAACCTACCAAAAAATAATAAAAAGAAAATTATGATCCTTTTTTGTATTAAAGTAATTTATAATACAGTTAAAATGCAGAAGAGTTTTTTTACCAGTTTGGATGTACGCGCTGATTTCTAAACTGCCAACTGGAATGCAACGATTGGTTGGATAGTGGGTGATAACGCCTGCAAATTCAGTCGTGTCTTCCAGAGCACGAGATAGAGAGAAATTCGAGATAGTAAGTTTTGGTCACCCATCACGTGACTGACCATTACAAAAGTATCGCAGGCCGAGCGAGCTTACCATTACGCCACCAAGTTCCACATTTTCAATGATCATGGGGCATTCCATGACGTGTTATGCGATTATTGTTAGGTAATTTTCAGGTCGTGAGAGTGACACCAAGTTTATAGCTTCGACCCACTCTTACAGCCTGAAAATGACCTAAAATTAATCGCATAAGAAGTCTAAGTAAGGTACACGCCCCCTGTAAATTACCCATCTACTATATAACTAACCCAAAAGTCCGCAGTGCCCTTCAATACCAATCAAAATTGGTAACAAACACTTAAAGACCTATAAACCCTTCACGATAGTCAATAAAAACTAAAGAATCAATTCTCTTTTACAACTTTCTCCATGAATTAAGGGGAAAATATATTCGAACGGCCTTTCACCCACTTAAAGTCCACTTCACTTGGAATTCTTTCCAAACACCTTAGCCTAAAGAACCGTAATAAATTAAACACTTACCCCTAAAACAATTGTGAGGAGGAATGTTAAAATTTATTGCTGAAAAAAGGTTTTCGAGACATTCACTATGGTTCTTGTTCAGTTTAGTTTGATCTAGAAACTCTGACAATACTGTAATGGGTAGTTCCTAGAGGCTAGGAAAGTGCCAGCCCATAGATCCAAAGATTGCTACCACAATTTGTTCAAACTAATGTTTACTGCAGTGCACCCTGGTGAGTTGTCACCGTAACACTTAACTAAGAACATTCACCAATCAGACCAAACTCATTACTGAAAACTGCATCAAAATCGGACTAATAGTTTTAGAGATAAATGGTAACATTGGCATGCACAAACAACCTCTCACCTCAAACGCATATACCGTCTCCGTACTGTCGCGGGTAAAAACAATAGTAAGCAGGAACGTTAAAAATTATTGCTGAAAAAAAGTTTTCGAGCGAGACATTCACTATCGTTTTTGTTTAGTTTGATCTAGAAACTCTAACTATACTGTAGTGGGTAGTACTTGCAGTGTTTCCCAATTAGTGGTACGCGTACCCCTAGGTGTACGTGAGGTAGCATGAAAGGGTACGCGAGCAATCTCTTAACTAAGATATTAAATCAGTAAAAAAATATTGCCTATGGAATATAATGTAATAAAGGGTACGCGAGGTCGAAGTCATTTTTGGAGTGGTACGTAGTAAAAACTAATTGGGAAGCACTGGCCTAAAGGCTAGGAAAGTGCCAGCCTACAGGGGGTCAATTCTGCAAAATTTTTGTACTATTCGTCTCTCAGTGCTGTTTCAATAGTAGTGTTTATTTACACTGTTGTAACAAGAACTGTGTAAAACAGAACTACCAATGAAACACCACTGGAATACGATTGTGACTAAGCATTAGCAGAATTGGGTCCCATATCCAAATAAGTCCTCAAGAAAGATGTTAGAACCGTATTTGCCCGTACTTTTACTGTGTAGTCTGAAAGAGACTCGCCTTGAAGACGGGCACTTTTTCATGACAAAGTGAGGTTTACTTGGTTTAAGATTATTGAATTTTTGCATTTTTCAATGCTATTTTTATACTTATGATAAATTTTAAATAGAAAAATATTGGAAAAAATTAACTCGGCCACAAGTGAATTATCAGATGGGAATCGAATCCACGACCTTTGGAAATCCGGTCCAATGCTCTGAGAATTCCCATCTGAGAATTCACTTGTGGCCGAGTTAATTTTTTCCAATATTTTTCTATTTAAATTTATCATAACTTAGTTTTCTTCCTTATCTTAAACCTCTCATAAACTTTGTAATTGTGACAGTTGTTGTTATAAAAGTATTTAGTCTCTAGATAGAGAAATAATAATAATATAATAATACTACCCAAAGAATAAATAAATAAGTAGTAGATAATTATGTGTTATCTTTGTTATTTTAGTTGTTCCGAGGTGTCACAATTGGACTCAGCAGAATACCAGTGCAGCAGATCTTCTCTGTTGCGTATACTGAGCTGAGACCAGTGTTGGCATCACATAATATTTATATTTATATTTGTAGCACTGCAATATTTGTTTTTGCTTCTTTTTCATGTTTCATTTTTTTTGTTGCTTTGTGTATGTGTTATGTGTTGCCAAATGTATGTATTCTAAATACCAAGTCAGCGGCCTTATAGGTGGCTTCACAAACTCTGACACCAGAGGTGGCCCTAATCCTCATACGATAAAAAACATTTTATAAAAAAAAATCAAACCGACTTCATAAAGTAAAAAATTAAACTTTTGGAGTCGGTGCCAGCCAGGGCATTCTACATTGCACTTCTATTAACTATATATTTTTTTGGCCTTAGCTAGCTAGCACCGACACCAAAAGTTTTATTTTTTACTTTTTGAAGTCGGTTTGATTTTTTTTTATAAAATGTTTTTATTTCAGATTTTTTAGTTACATCATGTGCCGTTACTTCACTAAAAATCAGCCCATACACAACAATGTCATCTAGGTAAACGACTACTTGCCAAAAGGTGATTGATATTTTTCAAGATTATGAAAAAACTACTAGCCAGATCTTCGTAAAAATTATATGGGACCAAATTGACAGTGTACCCGATCGAACAAAAAAAACAATTATTAAAATCGGATCACCAACACCGGAGTAATCGGTATACATACATCAGACAAAAAAAAAAAAAAAAAAAAAAATACGCGTTGAATTGAGTACCTCCCTCCTTTTTGTTGAAGTCGGTAAAAAGGAGAGAAGACCTATATGTTTCATTTAATTGACTGAACTGAACATCCTTTTCATCAATCATTCAATGTTCACATTGCTGTTTCACAGTGGCTGGATATAATTCAACCTTTTGAAAAACAGTAAATGCGTTTAGGCAGCAAATGTTCTTTTCAGATACAGCACAATCGCAAGTAGATGATCGCCGTAAACGTAATCTTGCTACCTTTAGCATGTAAATGCCTTCAATATAAAATCAAATAATATCCTCTCACAGCATTATCAAAGCACATTAAGCTTTAATTCCCTGCCGATTTCATGGAGAGCCTGTTTCTGCGCTCGTAAAATTACTTCCGAATCACCGATAGATACTTAAGCACCTACGGATTTACGATTCTTGCCTCTTCGCTTTTTTACCTCGGCCTTTGTTTTTTGCTGAATTTTATTGAGTACGCCTTGTAAGCTACATGATTGTTGAGGAGGTTCTTTATGTTCTTATTTGAGAACTTTCTAAGGTTGAACTTTACTGGCTGACACCCGACTTCACAATTTTTATCGGTGGTATTTTATGTCATTGTCATGCTCTGTAATAGTTGGTATTCTTTGGTCATGCCAAGGAAACGTTTCACCCGAGTTCTTTTCGTAATAACACGTGTTGTGAGGCTCCATTTTTAACTCAATCTACCGTACAATTTCTCTAATAAAAAATATATTTACTTGACATTGGCAAAATTCGCGAATTTTATCGCGAGCACGCCATGAACTAAGAAAGAAGAAGAAGCAAAGCACGTCAGCCTGTGTTGCTAACTTACACTGACCTTGCTACTATATAATTACTCTTCTTACCTAAGAACTCTAAGGTCAGACTTTATTGGCTGACATATAATTTCATTCAATTTCATTCATTTCATAAATTTCAGTGCGTATTTTCATTAAAGTGACTATTTTCCTTCCCAAACTCAAAAACAATATACACATCTTTGCATAAATACTTAGACACTAGCTTCCGCCAGCGATTTCGTTCGTTTAGACATTTACCTAGTGCACATAACCGTTAGAAAACGTACGATTTAAATACATGTTCTAACTGTGTGTCCCACAAACTCCATCCACATCCGTTAGTCATACATTTCAAACATTTGTTAACATTCAAACATTTATTATATTTGTAGTTGTAAGTACCTTGTATATGTGGTCAAACCGCATAATTTTAATCTGTTTTTTCTCTTGTTCACAGCTGAACTCTCCACTATGTGGTCCGGGAAGAAGGTTTCCGAGGGTTCCAACTCCACCCCGACTTCCGAAGAGGAGGTGAAGGTGGTGCTAGTGGGGGACACGCAGTGCGGGAAGACCTCACTGGTGCAGAGATTCGTGTCCGACACTTTTATTGAGGTAAGTTAATCTGTCATTTTTATCAGAGCTAGGGGATGCATATGTCCTGCAGTGCATACATCTTCGGGCTGATGATGAGGCTGAAGGTGAAATCGCGTTTCTCCCGGAATCCTTAACCTTTGAGGTACTGGCTACCTTTCTCTAACTTCCGAAGCACCACAATGTTGAATCCATTGTCGTAATGGCGAAAGAAAGATTAAACTAAGATGGTAGTAGCTACTAAAGCAAGCTAGCTATGTTTCTCCACTGGGAATGGAACCCGTGACCTCTGGGTCTGATACCAGTTACCACTAGACTATAACTTGAGGCAGTCCGAAATCTATCTAGTTTTATGGCGTTGTTTTACAAGGAGTCGTACGCTTTACCATGAGAATTTTAAGAGCTGATTTCAATGGTGTTGTCAGATTAAAAAAACCATAATTGAACTTGGGGACTTTTGGAAATTGGCCCTTTATGTACTAAAAATGTCCAAAGATGCTTGAAAAGACTAAATAACCCGAACCATAACCTATTTGTTAACGATTTAATACTTCGTATCGTTCGTCTAATTTTCATTTTTACACGCGTTCAATCTACGAAATATTTTTAGCTCACTTAACGCTGCCCGCCATTATTAAATTAATTGCGAATGTTCCATCATCTCATATTTATCTTTAAAGCTCAAACTGATTATCTCGAAAAGCCAAATTAAGTGTCTTCTTGAAGATTTTCTCTCACAATTCAATTATATTGAGATATTAAAATTCGCCGGCTGAAATTTTGCTTCGCAAACATTTTGAACATCTAATAGCTACATCTTTCAGTGTTCTATTGATATTAATTTATACAGCCTTAAGACGAAGATACTGTTACAGCTGTGACTCATTTATCAAACCTGCGAAGCCAGATAAACTCGATAAATAATAGTTCTTCATTTCAGTGAATAACTAGATTTTAGTAGAAAACGAAAAATATGTCGCGTAATTCCGCAAGAAAAAATGCAGATGCAGCCCAGTGACACACCTTGCACCTTCACCGACTACTCTACACGTGTTTCGCCCACACACGGAGCATCCTCAGGAGTTGTTAGACCGTGCCAATCTCAGCACCGAGACGCTCGGTGCTGAGATTGGCACGGTCTAACAACTCCTGAGGATGCTCCGTGTGTGGGCGAAACACGTGTAGAGTAGTCGGTGAAGGTGCAAGGTGTGTCACTGGGCTGCATCTGCATTTTTTCTTGCGGAATTACGCGACATATTTTTCGTTTTCTACTAAGATATGGATTTCCGCCAAGTAACGCCTGATTCTATCAAATAACTAGATTTATTACTCGCACAAAAGCATTAAATAAATTAGAAAAATATGTAAAAGTTTTTTCTGTCACAATACGAGTAGGTAGTTACGATCATCATACTTTGACATGACACTTTTGTGAGTGTTAGTCGTCGTCTCAGCCATATAACACCCACTGCTGGGGGTTTGCCATAATCGCCACGATTGGCAGGCGGGTTGGCGATCGCAGTATGGCCAAGTTTGCAGAGACGCTGCTGCCCATCTCCTGAAGGCTGAGTCCCTTAGTCGCCTTTTACGACACCCACGGGATGAGAGGGCGTAGTGCTATTCTAAGCCGACACTACCCAGCTGAGTGTTAGTAGTGTAAGGTATTTATTTGTGTAATTATGTATGTTAGTTTAGAGGACTTCCTACTAATATTAAAAATGACAGTTTGGTTGTGTGATCCTCTTTCACGCTAAAACTACTAAACGGATTTAGAATAAATTTTGCACAGTGATAGTAGATAGTCTGAATTAAAACATATGATACTTTTATCCCGCGTGAAACCGCGAGCGGCCGCCTGTATTCAATAATTTCTATATTTGCGTGTAGGTATTTCTTTTGAAATTATAGATCATAATTATTTTAATTTTTCTTTGCTTGTGTTGAAAAAGGAAAATAATTACAGTAATATGTTTAATATTTTCTCAGAATACATGTACAAATATACATAGGTACATAACTATATACACTCATGAAAACGGTAGATTAGATATACATAAAGCTCGTGGAGCTCAGTGGCGCAGTGATTCGCGCGCTCAGCCTGCGATTGCAACATTCGCAACGCACAGTGTGTTAAAGACCCTCATTTTGTCTCACCTTGGTTTTATTGAAGAAAACAATAGTTATTACCATTACAAACATTAGAAAAATACTCCAAAATTAAAATGGCTTATATTTATTTTATTTTATTTATTTATTTAGTTTATTAGGAAAACAAACAGCAATTTTACAACACATGTAGGTTTCACAAATAAATAACACATTTGCCAATACAGTTTCCACAAATAAATTTTAAACATTGGTGTCTAAAGTTGAATAAAGTTGAATCTAGTAAAAACAACAGGTAGTTATGAACACATTCAAACAATCCAGTGATACATGATTACAAAGGAAATAACAATTTACAGACTATTGAGTAAGTAACAACATTTTGTATTTTTTAGGTTTAGTGCAGAAAATGTCGATATGACAATACTTCAAATTGTATAATTTCATGGATCTTAGTATGAAGCGATTTCTCGTATAGTTTGTACGAGAATTAGATATAAAAAATGTACTGCATGACCTAGTGTTGAACCTCGGACATCTTAGCAAAATTTTACTTAGCAGATAAGGCGAGTCGACATAGTTATTAACAATCTTATACAATAAAATTTGATCGCGTTGCTGTCTTCGCAGAGTAAGGGAAACAATATCGTCATCGACAAAATTTCGAAATTTATATTTCATTCTCTTAATGAATTTATCCTGTATTCTTTCAATACAATTTATATATACCGAATACTGTGGATTCCAGACACACGATGCGTATTCTAACTGGGATCTAACGAGGGCATTATATAAGAGCATTATCGTTTTTAAGTTAGTAAACTCAACACTCTGCCTTAGTACGAAACCTAACATCCTATATGCCTTAGCAGTTATTATATTTATATGAGACGAAAAAGATAATTCACTGTCTAGATTGACACCCAGGTCTCTCACCTCGGTCGAACGTTTAAGATAATGACCAAAAATTGTATATTTTGACAGTAAAGGATGCTTTTTCCTACTATAAGTAATAACGCAGCATTTATCAATATTTAGTGATAACTTGTTATCAATACAATATCGGCTTAACCGATTTAAATCTTCCTGTAAGCCAATACAATCCTCGGGTGACTTTACCACTTTAAAAATTTTTGTATCATCAGCGAAAAGAAGAAATTTGGAGTTTCGGAAACATTCGACCACGTCATTAATAAAAATGTTGAACAGTAGGGGCCCGAGGTGAGAGCCCTGAGGTACCCCTGACGGAACCGGTATAAAACTAGACATATAACCCTTCACCGTAACCGCTTGAGACCTATTCCAAAGGTAGGACTGTAACCATCTCAGTAGGTCGCCGTGTATACCAATGTACTCTAGTTTGCGTAATAGAATTTGATGTGAGATTTTATCAAAACATTTAGAGTAGTCAGTATACACGGCGTCCACCTGAAAACCGCTATCCATACTACAAAGAACCTGGTCCAAAAACTCGCAGAGATTAGTTTCTGTGGACCGTTTATTGATGAAACCATGTTGTTGGGTTAATAAGTATGGCCTTATAGTTGGAAACAGGGTGTCGAATATAATTTTCTCAAAGAGTTTAGGTATAACTGATAATTTAGAAATGCCTCTATAATTGCGTACATTGTGCTTATCACCGCCCTTGTGAACGGGAACAACTAGCGACTGTTTCCACACGCTGGGCATGACACCAGATGACAGAGAGAGACGAAACAGAAAAGAAATTGGAAACGCCAGTTCATTGCAACACATTTTCAAAAAGTATGGGTGGACTCCGTCAGGTCCCACACCCTTTCTGGCATCCACACGTGATAAGTACTTTTTCACAGTCTCTTCGGTTATTTCAATAGACTCTATTAGACAGCTATTCGATTCACGAGATGTGGGGACCGTAGGCGACAGACTGCAATCACTATCGAAGACCGATTGAAAAAAAGATCCAAACATGTTGGCGATCGCCAAACCATCCGACCCGACAGTATCGTCGCAATACATAGAGTCAGGAATCGTGCTTGTGGTTTTTTTTGAATTTACGAATGACCAAAAATGTTTAATGTTGCTCCCAATATTATCTTCTATTTTGGCAATATAGGAATTATAGCAACTTTTCTCTAATGAATGAGTTTCTTTACGTAATTCTGAAAATTTAAAATAATCACTATATCTATTATATATTTTCCATTTTTTGTGAATTTTTATTTTCTTATTAATTAAGCGAATTAGTTGCCGTGAGTACCAAACAGGATAACGATTCCTGTACTTCGACGATGACGACGGGACATAACGTTCAACGATCGAATTTAGAACTTTATAAAAGTTTTTAACTGCAAGTTCAATTGAGTGTACGTTGAGATTTTGCACCCAATCAACCTTCACAATGGCATCTCTAATGACTTCGTAGTTAGCCGCGTAAAAACGACGAAAGGTCCGCGGCGCGGGCCGCAGCCCCGGCGACGCGCCGTCCGCTGCGCAATTGATGCCTAGGGCTGGGTGGTGCTTGTCCTCGGGGACCAGCGGCGGCTGCGCGCGGTAAACGGTACATTCTAAGCTAGAAATTACCAAATCCAAATATTTACCATAATGATTACTTATATTATTATATTGCGACCATCCGGAAAAAGACAAAAACATATGTAATTGATTGACAAGCCTATTAATAAAAGGGTCAACTAGACACATTCCTGGCTCAGGATTTTGACTCCAGGAGGCAGCTCCTATATTAAAATCACCGATAATGAAATATTCATTATGCGAGTCTTCTATAATTAAGTCAGAAATATATTCAAAAAATGTTTGCTGGGATGACTCATGATTAGAACCTTGGAGGAAATAACAACATAAAATATATAAATATTTAGGGGGACGCGAGTTGTCCATGGCGACCCTAACGCCTGTGACCTCAGTATCGGCAAGTGAGGGTAGCGGGCGCGGCGTCCGCGAGTCTACGCGGAGACCGCGGCGGACCGCGATAAGCGTCCCTCCCCCCCGCGTCGTACCGTGACTATCATAATCCCTGTCCGTTCTGTATACCTCATATCGTGAATCAAATAGTTCCGAGTCATATACTCCTGGTAAAAGCCAAGTCTCAGTAAGACAAATAATATCATAATCTGATAATAGCAAACCCCTAAGAAACAATCCCGTTTTCGTTCTTAAACCTCGTACGTTTTGGTAATAAAATCGTAATAACACCGTTAAGTTATATGAGTTAGATTAGTACTTAATTTAAACAACACGTGATTGGCTAAATATAAAATATGGGGATTGCAACAACAATAAAGGTTATTAGGCGAGTATATTTCTTCCACTATAGATAAACAAATTAAATCAACAACGCTATTATTTATGAGAATGAAACAATTAGAAGTCATTTTAAAATACAGGAGCGATAATACGAGTCGTGTATAAAACATCAACATACGTAAACTCTGCAAATAAACGTATCGCCGGTAGTAAGATAATTGATTGTTTGGAAGACAAGTACAAAGGACGACTAACTTTGAGTTAAACCGGATGCGACACACATATAACTGTTTCTTATAGATTGCCGCTCCAGTACCACTGTGCAAAACGAGTTCGTGAACAAAAAGTTCAATGAATATACTAGTTATCGATATGATGTCTAATTTAAAGAGATCCGAGTTCAACAAATTACACAATGAGGCAGTTAAAATACAATAAAGCAAAGACCACTCACAATCGCTGCTACAATATGAAATCACATTTTCACCTCCCCTACAATCAGCAACGAAACAGCTCGATACAAAGTAATGAGAAAATACAAACTTAATATTATGTATGGCACTTATGATATTTTTTTTAAAGCGTCCTCCGATGTGATATAAATAATAGAAGAGTTGTCGGTTCGTCGAACCATAATCGTACAGTTTCGTACCCAACAGTGCGCGTAGTTCTTTTCCTTAATTTTTATCTTAGCCTGCGTAAGCAAATACTTGTTCTTTGATGATAAATGATCATTTGCGTAGATCTTATTTTCCGATCCAGTAAAACCCACATCGCTAGCTTTAATATTTTTACGCTTACGGAGGGCTGCCAAAAAATCATCTTTTTTGTAACGGGATTGCATTTTAAGTATGACTGGCTTTGTCTTCTTGCCGTCCACGTCATTCTTCACCGCAACTCGGGTAACAAAATCGATATCTGTATCCACATTTAAAGGAAAATCACAGATCTGAGCGAGGCGCTTCACGGTACTAATCAAGTTCTCACCACTCTTATAAGGAATTCCATTAAATTGTATGTTAGAACGCCTTACCCACTGCTCATTTCTATCTTTATCTGCCGTTAAGTTCTTAACCATATCCTTAAGGTTATCCATGTCATCCATAGCCTTCTCAAGAGGTACCAAACGATGTTCTATTTCAGACACACGCCGAGATATGTCATCGACTTTTGTGTTTATGGATGACTTAAGGTCTGCAATTACATCCTTGACTTGTTTTAAATCAGATTCAATGGTCTGAAATGCAGTAAACTGTTCCTGCAAAGTGGTGACCTTGGCCAGTATGTCTTGCAATATATTGTCTTGAGAAAGCTGGTTTAGACTTTGAGGTAAAGGAGAACCTGATCGTGCAAACGGGAGTCCAGAAGATATCCTTGGAGTAACTGGAGTGCTGCTTGCAGACGGGGAGGAATTAATATCTTGCAGTTGTGGTCTGTTAGTATCGCGGCAAGATGGACATATCCACGAATATTCATATTCGTATTATTATTATATTCTGGAAAAAAAACAAAGTATGCTTTATATCATATAAAATCATTTTTTTAAATAACTATACGTCTTATTCAAATTTTGATTATTTTAATTAAATAAATATACAATACTACACCTTTTTACAGTTGTAGAGTTACTGAGATCCTATCAAAAAACATACATTTATTTTTCATTTTTTTTCTCCACTATAACGCCGTTGGGCCCCATCTGCATTTGCAGCCATTGAATTCCACCAATCCGCATTGGGCCCGGTTGCTGGGTCATGCCCTATTCCAATTATCCATTCATGGGGACATTAAAAATAGCTGATGACAACACACACTGTGCATATCCAACAATATTACATACAATGGGCAGAACAAGCAACATTCTTTTGTGAAGTGAATTAAAAAAAAAGCCAGGTGAAACTTACCTAACAGCTTTTCAAAGGTTGCAAAAGTCATTAATATCGAGCCGTTTCATCAACAACCCCTCGCTTTCAATAGTATAGTGAACATTAAGCTTGGGGCTTACTAAAAGCAGAACTATAGGTATGAATAGAGTTAAGTTCTTTCTGTATATTATGGAGCACTATGGAACCTGATAGCAACTAATAGTTAAGTACTAGACTTAAGCGCGTGCTACGCACGTGTGCAAATACGTAAGTTTTTCTGACCTTTGACCTTGATTAGGTCAATTTAAAAATAAAAATCCGGCCGTCTACGTTTTTTTGTGATTTTTGAAGCTATTAGTGAAGGCTGAAGGTGTTATACTCATGGCGCTGGAGTGAACATTAGAATGGATAACACGGGCCTTATATATAGAGATACAATCAAGTATTACAAATATCGTTACAGTCATATCAGTATCGTAATATCGTTACATTTACAGCTTTTACTTTCTTGCGCCCATTCTTAATTTTTTTCGGTAAAAAAAAGTATTGAATTGGTAGGAAAATTATGATGATTCAAAAGCGTTTTACTGTCTATTAGAAAAGAATCTCTTCTTCTCTCCTATGCTGACAGAACAGGGGCAAAAAATATATAATAATAATTGCATACAAACACCAATTATCTAGCCCACGTTAAGTTTCATGAAGAACTTGTGTAATGGACACTAGATAACGGATAAAAATACTTATATACTTTATTTGTAAATACATACATAATATACATATTAAACACACAGACCAATACAAATAAAGACATCTAAAATACATTGCTATCGACCTGTATGTACATCACAACTTGCAGTACAGTAACCTTGTAATGCGAGAAATGTTAAATGTAAGTCTTTCCTTACGAGTTGAAAATTGTTTACGGTTAGGAAAACCATAAAATGTAATATTATAATTAGTATTTTCTTTTATGATGGAAATTGAATTGTTAAGCTCACTTTTCAATTTAACGACTCTGTATGAAATAAAACAGGGAGAAAAAAATAGCCCTTGACGAGTTTCTTGCCGGTTCTTCTCGTTACGCGGTCTCCCGCCGTAGGGTTTGTGAACCGATGGCGTAGCTTCTTTGACGTTCATAAGTGCTTGTAACAGCCTAGACTGAATAAATGATATTGATTTGATTTTGAAAAATTGACATATTCATGCACGCAAATATTTGTCTTGTCCGGGGATCAAACCCGGGACCTCTGGCGCAGAAGACGGGCTTAGTACCCCTGCGCCAAATAGGTCGTCAAATGTCAAAATATAATGCGTAAATATGCCCATGCGAAAGCTATTGTAGGCGATAGGCTAGTAACCTGTCATGGATGTTGTCCGGAAACCATTTCCGGACGGTTTCCGGACGGCCACATGCAAAATGTGCGGCTGTGAGTTTGATGTTTTAGTTTTTGTACTCTCAAGCTGCACCCAGCAAGGAAAGAATGTACCTCTTTTCGCTTAGCATCGCTCCTAATGGGTCCAGCGCTTAAAACGATGAATCATCCATCAAGTTTGCTAGCGGGCACACAATTTAGCGACATGTTTTGACTCCGAAGGGCTCTTCATGATTTATAGATGTTAGTCAAATTGTCTACAATCCGCTTAACTGAGGTATACAGCTGAGTGGTGCGATGAAAGTGATGGGACACGTAAGACATCGATAAAACGATCTAATAAGAAAAATACTAGAATAAATTGAGTCTGCTCATGCTCACAAGTTATTTTCAGGCGGGAAATATTTTTTATCTAGTATTTTTCAATTATCATTTAAGATTTTTTGGATTGAACATGCAAACTTAAAAAAAAATATTTAAATACTAGCGACCACTTGCGGTTCCAGCCGCGTTTCCGTTCCCATTGGAATATCGGGATAAAAAGTATCTTATTTTCATTACAAGGCTATCTACTATCTGTGTATTAAATTTCATTCAAATCCGTCCAGTAGTTTTTTAATTTAATCGTTGCAAACAAACACACAATCAAATCTTTCCTCTTTATAATATTAGTATATAGACCTAAAAGCATCGTCACTTTATTTTATTTATTAGAACAGTAGTCTCGCCGTATTTAATTCGATTTCATTCTCGCCTTGTTAAGGCAATCATTGATTTACAAATACTTCTGAGACCATACGAGAGAAATGTTTTGTTAAATCAAAATTATAGTAATTATACAAACGACCATTTATAAAATTGGTACTAACCTACACACACATGCACGCAGTCATGCCATAAATCTCTTCCGGGGCTAGCAGAGCATCCACACGGTTCAGCTTGAGAATGTGGCCATAAAATGATGTTTAGTACATTTACTCGAACATTTTACGAGTATAAACGACACTCCATGGCCACACCTCAACGACACTATATAAGTAGTTACTACTACATTAATGACAACCTTAATGAAACAAACCTTTATCGTTGTCGATATTCCTAACTGCACATCACTACTGAAACCAAATCCGATTGTCACGTACTGGGCTTTAGCCGAGTTAAATGTGAACGGGGGTGGGTAATGTGTGCAAACGCTCTGCTGTTTATGGTCCTCCTTTTAGTCTATGGGTTTTTAACTGTTCTGTGAGTAGTTAATTTGAAGGTAAGTAAGGTTAGAAGTTCCGGGTTTCTCGTGAACATGATTATGAAACTGTGTTTCAGGAAGCGTGTTAATGGCCAATATTCTCCCTAGGGAGAATGGCAATGGAAACTACATTTTGGTGCGCCAATTTCTGGCCGGCAACTATTGCTGTCTTACGCTGACTTTATAGAGCAAGATGCATATAGTTGCCGGCCACACATTTGAGCAAAATGGCCCGTTTAGAAGCGTCATTACAAAAACGTAAAGTAGGTAACTCTTTCTCTATGTACGTACTAGCGGCTGCCCGCGGTTTCAGCCGCGTAATTCCCGTTCCCGTGAGAATATCGGAATAAAAAGTATCTTATGTTCATAACCAGGCTATCTACTATCTGTGTACTAAATTTCATCCAAATCTGTTCAGTAGTTTCGGAGCCTATTCAATGCAATCAAATCTTTGCTCTATATAATAATTACTGTAGATATATTAGAGGCACGCAACCAAGAATACTTTTTCATAAATGTTGGTATAGGACTTAGAACTCTAAGGTGTAAATAGTTTTAACCTGTTAGGAAGAACCTTGTATTTTGGAGAATATTGTATGGAGAACGTATTGTGCTTAGATGTTTATCACTCGATATTACATAAGGTGTTAATTTATCAAGTGCCGATCGAGCAGGGGCTGCTCAGGTCAACAATATAGAACACAGTTTATACATTTTTTTATTTTTTTATTTAGAATTTATTTTAACTTTCATATTTTAAGCATTAGATACCTATTGAATATTCAGCATAAGCAAAACCAAACGCAAAACAGTTTTTTAAAGTTAGTAAGCAATGAAATGGGTGATTTAGCTATTTGATTTGGCGGTCGAAATCAGAAATTGAAAAAAATACAAAAAAAAAAATATTTGCCAATATTAGTTCTATATTGTTGACCAAAATTATTTTAAAAGAATGATCACGGGGCTAATTGTCTAATTTTAAAATCTATTGCAATCCCTTTCAATTCGTCATTTGAAAGATATTTACATACTTGCCTACATACATTTGATAGGGACACGTTTTGAAAGGTATTAAAATGAACGAAATTGAACTATCTAAGCAAAGTGACATACGAAAATATCTTTCAAATGTATGGAGAAGTGACAAATGTGGTGTCATTTAAACAACGTCACTATATGTTACACAATTCCATAAATCACAATCACAATACCTTTGAAAGGGATTGTGATAGATTTTGAAATAAGACATTTAGGGGGCTGAAATCATACATTAAATTAAAACGATTAGTATTACCGTTCATCATTGGCTCTCGATCCCAATTCACAGACTAACACCCTTTACGCTCCGACACAATACCAGTGATATCTGTTAACAGCACGCATGTAGGTAAATAAGCCAATATCGGGTCTGTAAAAATTTAAGCCCATGTCACATAAAATCGAACGATACGATCCAATTTGGTAGATTGCATTCTGAGGCAGTCATTTGTTTCTGTCCTCTGTCACCGAACGTTGATTCCCTGGCGAAGCCTGAAACAAACAAATGTAAAACAAACCTTTTTTTTATCCAAGCCTCACTCGTGTGATGATATTTTTCATAGGTACAGTCACGACCGGGTTTGTTGAGCCACTTGGTTATAATCTTAACTTGGTTGTATTACGCGAATGGCGCCGTTTACCCTTTGGGTACGGAACCCTATTATTATGATTTCGCTGTCCGTCCGTCCGTCTGTCTGTCTGTCTGTCTGTCTGTCCGTCTGTCATCAGGCTATATCTCATGAACTGCGTGTTAGTAAGACAGTTGAAATTTTCACAGATGATGTATTTCTGTTGCCGCTACAACAACAAATACAAAAAACAGAATAAAATAAGTATTTAAGGGCGCTCCCATACAAGAAACGGGTTTTTTTTACGCCGTTTTTATAGATAATATTTAGATTGATGGTACGGAACCCTTCGTGCGCGTTCCGACTCGCACTTAGCCGGTTTTTCGTTATTCAAATGTGACTAAAGTATCATCAAAACATAACACGGCCAAAATACAAACGGCGACAAGTAGCTCAACAAACCCGGTTTGTGACTGTACAATCGCTGAAGTTGGTGGTAGTCCTCTTGCGGCGCGAAATCCCTAGAAAAACAATCAGGACCTCTATTTTTGAATCACTCGTCGCACGAGTGGCGATGCGAACGAGGAGGCGATCAGGCGATTAGCGACCTTGCCAGCGTAGACATAGCACGCTTTTCGCTTTGCCCCTCGCGCGCTCGTGTTGGGAGGCGGTACTATAGGCGAAAAGCGAAGCTATGTATATATGTGCAAGGTCGCTTTTACGGAATACGGAAACTCAAACGTGGCACGAAAATCAGTAGAATCCTCGAGACGAGTGAATCAAAAATAGAGCGCCAGTCCGTCACCCCAACCGCCTAACAGTATAGCGTCTACTATCGCTATAGCTATCAAACTTTAAACTCTCATAAAACCCTTCAAGAGAGTTTTGTCTAAATCCTACATGTTTCTATTCATCTATTGGATTCGCCATTACATTTTCAGTATGAAAGTGATAGCGTCAGCGAGAGCTCTTGTAGGGGGTTTAAAAATTCGATAGCTATAGCGATAGCACAAGCTTACCGTTAGGCGATCGGGGTGCGTGACGTTGTAAGCCAATACGACTGACCAAATCCAGCGCACGCGAATATCGCCTAAATATGGTTGATCGAGAACTTCCGCGACTGTTCAATAAGAGTAAACAAACATACTATACGAGCGATCATACTTGCAGAAATTTAGTGGCTCACTGTTTTATTAGAATGTAAAGAATTTTCGTCTTACATTCTTTACTTGATTTTGGAATATGAGTTATTTTGATGGATGACTTCAATAAAAAGAACTTACTGCATAAATTATAACTTTTCAATTTTGCATTTTACAATGCTATTTTGCTACATAGTCCTATAATGCTACATAGACACATCTTTGCAAATGTTTGACTATTGATCAAGATGAAACGACGGTGGCCAACACCGTAGAAAGGTGAATATACTAGAAAAATTCGACGTGTCCTCATAGGTCTCTGTAGCATATTTGGGCCGGATTCATAAGGATACGGGTTCGAATCCCGTCAGAGCGACATGAGACTAGTTGTTTTTTGTAGTATATTTTCTTGTTTAATATTTAACTGAACAAATTTAATTGCAAAAAAAAACAGTCACGACAAAAAAATAGAGTCACTCTGCAGTTACATGAAAACTTTCGTTTTGATTACAAATCAGTCAAGGTAACAAGAGAGTGGCCCTTTTGTGCACTTATATGAAACATTTGTGTAAATTCTGGTTATATTTTAAGAAAATAGTAACACTAAATGCATGTTCCATTTGGACTAATAAGAGTTGGCAGCGATCCACCCCCCACTTGCATTGACCCCCCAAATTCAAGAGCTCGTATTCGCTCGAGGGTCTAATTTAGTTGGATTTCATATCCAATGAAAGTACCTCATATTTTTCTACGAGCAAAACTTTAACGTCATTCATTTTATTTAGAAATACTGCAAGGTTGCCTTTATCTGTAGTTTCTACAAATGGATCAATTATAGAGGATCAGATGAGAATACATATTATTATTTTATACTGGTGCACCAGGTCATCGTCATCATCAGCCATTTTTAATGTCCCCATTGCTGGGGCACTGGCCTTTCTTATAGATGGATAAGAAGAATGGGTCATGACCCACCACGCGGGCTTAATGCAGATTGGTGGGTTTTAACGACTGCAAAGTGCAGCCGGGACCAACGGCTTAACGTGCCTCCCGAAGCACGGAGGAGCTCAAGATACAAAATTTTGGGTCACCCATCCCGTGACAGACCATTGCAAAAATTGCTTAACCTCAACAATCGCAGGCCGAGCGCGCGATCCACTGCGCCACGGGCTCCTCATCTCCTGACGTGCATCTGGTATGTATTGATAATCTAGTGAAGGGATATGAAATTATGGTAATAACTACATTTGTTTAGAATAGAATAAAAGATAATTGGACTTTAATATTTTTTTTCTATTTTTTAAAGGAAATAGTTCGATTATAGTGTACTTTTCCCCGAGTTATGAGACACAATAGGTAATCTATCGTTCTCTGGACACCGGTGTCCTGCTAGCAAGTGACGAATTAAACCAATAAATTTATTTACACTATAATGTGTAATTTATTTACATTATTGTGTAAATTTTATGTTAAGTCCACCATTTGCTGTATTACGCAATAAAGATTAAATACATATAATTATATCTGCCCAATTCTGCTAATGCTTAGTCATAATCGTACTCCAATGGTGTTTCAATGGCTGTGCTGTTTTACACAGTTCTTGTTACAATAGTGTTAATAAACACGACTATTGAAACACCATTGAGAGACGATTATGACAAAAATTTAGCAGAATTGACCCCCTGGATACAACCCTAAACAGTTCAAGTTTTATATTTTTCCACCACTTAACCAAGTCACCAGCCAAGAAAGCCCTATTTGCCCCATTTACTCTCTGCAGAAACTATAGTGGCTCCACTAACTTGGTCAAGCGATTCAATAAATAAATAACTCGTCGTTCGAACAAGCAGCGATCCTATAAACCGTCGATACCGCAATAATCTTCAGCGCAGAGTACAAGTCACGTTTTGTAGTGCTATTACGGGTGACCTCAGTTGTTGAGGATCGTTGGACTGCTAAATAACCGTTTCAGCGATAACACCACAATAATAGAGAACTATAGCTTGGCGTGGTACGCTGGAAATGCGCCACTTTTATAGCTGGTTTCCGACTTCCATCTTGTTGGAAGGTGACCGTTTTCCTTAACATTTTATTTTTATTAATCTAATAAAAGTTGGTTTATTTTATGGACGAGTAATTTTTTTCGTTTCGTTTATGATTGATTTTGAATAACTTAAGGGTTAATTTAAACGTTCAATTTAACCTCTAACAGTTAATTATATATGCAACAAAAGAAATCAAATTCGTACAAAAGAACAAATTTTCCATTTTTAACTAAAAAAGGAACGTTAATTTAAATTTTTTTAAATGGGTTTCAGAACATACCTACATTTAACCTCAAACGTTATAACTATTTCATCATTATAATTAATTCGCTAGTTCTACTAAATTAGATACTCTACAGTCCAAACCAAGTTGAAGTAACCCTAAATTACTTAATTAAATTAAGTCACTTTCGAACCATTTGCGAACACTAAAATGCTGCTCTTTACCCCACTGTACCCATTAAATGGTCTACTGCTTGTTAATGGAGTATCTAAAGTAGCTGCATTGTACTATTTAGGGGAAATAATTAGTGTTTCAATAGTGGGATTAAGGAAACTCGGGTTTCTTTTTGTTAAATATGTACTTAAATGTTTTTTTTATTATTATTTTTTATGAATAACGGGGAGAATCTTAGCCTTTATCATACCTGATGTAAAGTATCGAAAAGGCTGAAGATGGTAGTGAGCCTTTACCAGAATCCTCAATCACTGAGGAACTGCCGTAACGCAACAATGTTGAAAATATTGTTGCTATGGCGACAGACTTAGATAAGATGGTGGTAGCTAGCCACCAACCAAACCGAATACAATACTTACTTACCCCCGTTGGTAATTGAACCCGGGACCTCTGGGTCTGATACCGGTGGTAACTACGGTGGTAACTAGTCAGGTACCATCGCTAGTCAGCCAACACACTTAGAACAAGTAACAAACAACCAACCAAATTGAATTAAATATCCTCCCACTGCCAAACTAACCCGGGAACGGGAACTCTGGATCTGATACCGGTGGTATTATCATCACAGAGGCGGTTTAAAATGAACAAACGGCTGGGTATAAATGTGCAAACGTATATGTATGCTCTAGAATTGGGTGTTCAAAATGTTTAGCACCCCTGCATATATTAGCGTTATTATTTCAATTTCCGTCGTAAGCACCTTAATTGGAGTTTCCGAAGGTGCGTTGCCAAAATGGCGGGACCTGTTCTAAATGAACATTAATTAGTTGAAGGCTGTACTCAAATCAACATGCGATAATAAAAATATACGGTTATAATTGAAGAGTGCATATTATAAAGGAGTTAACTATATAAAAAAATTTGTTCTTTTTATCTAGAATGGTGCTAAAAAGTAATGCCAATATCGGCAAAGGTGATGATTTAGTTTGTAATGAACTTCGGACAATCAATCAAAGATGGCGTTGGTGCCATACAAGAGCATGTTTCTTCGCAAAGGGGTTAAGCTAAGTAATCCAAAGCTTTATAGGTGAGGGTGGATTCTGATGATCCTGGTCTTGTTAAAATAAAAGAGACGGTTCCAGGAATGGAATTATTTAAATAAGTAAATGTTTGGAAACGAAGAAAAGGATTCATTTAATCTACCTATGTATCTGATGTTACCTTGTTTAAAAAACAACTATCTAAATGGTTAAATAATATAAATACATATAGTGTTAAGGAATTTATAGAGTTAAATAGTTAAATTTACTGACATTCTTTGTTTATTATACTAGTGTGAATTTTCTATTATAGTACAATTATTTTAAATTTTAATTATTGTTGACTAACTCTATAAATATCTGGACAAATATTTAAAATTATAATAATTACTTTAAGATTGACATTGTAAGTTTTATGATTTGCATACTATTACATTAGTGATACATGAGCGATGTTACTGTTTAATGTTACCACTATTTTATACCATGCGTCATGCAAATAAATGATTTGATTTGATTTGATTTGATGGCATTCCATTGATTAAAAATAACATAATATTCCGATACATACAATTTATTTACAGTAAACAGTTTTTATTTACTGTAAATAAAATGTTAAATATGTAATATCTCTTTTTCATGTCAGAACTCAGCAAAATGGTTCATTCCACTCATAGAACACAAGATCAAATCATCCCTTTGGTTTTAAGAAGGGAAGCATTGTTATGTTCCGGCAGTTAGAGATAAGATAGCTAGTTCCTCAGTGATGAGGATTCTGGGAGAGGCTCGCTTCCATCTTCAGCCTTATCAATACTTAACATCAGGTATAGAGTCTCCCCGTTGTTCATAAAAAAGAAGGGTTAGATGGGTAGGTTTTTACCCTTTTGCGCGAAACACAGAAGGATTGAACCTACGTCTTTGAATTTTTTTCACCTTCTCATAGCAAAACTTGTCTGTTATCGCTTTCTTATTACTGATTTAAAATTCCAAATGATTATCTTTCAAACTTCGTCACTGCTAATCTTAATATCTTGGTAACCTCCATTGCTATATTTTAAATCACATAGTACTAAAACAGAAAGCTGTAATCTTCAAAAGGGTCGACAAATTTAATTACGAACCCTTGTAAAATTCGAAGTTTCCACACCGAAGAGACCACCGATACATCAAATGAACTCCCGTGAGAAATTATAAACAACACAGTGAATCGCCAGTAAATTCTCCTTACCGTTAAAATACGTAAAAAAAACAATATACTCGCAATGCCAAACAGGCCAAACTCCTTTTACACACGCCCTCAATACCATTCAGAAAAGCATAGACAAGAAATAAAAAAGTTCGAGGCGCCAGAATGCTTGGAATGTGTTAACAATTCATTGGAAAGAAAAAAAAACTTTCCTAATAGGACGGCGGTAAAATAACAAGGCGGACCGCCCGGCACTACTTTGATGTATTGGTATACAGGCTGTTTCTTGTTAATACATTTATTTTGGATTTACATTGTTTTTTGATCTTGAAAGACATCGGAGAATATTGTAAACTTAAGATGAGCAATGAATGATGAACAATGACATATATACATATGTCACCGTCTTTGACTGATTGTTTGTAAATAGAGGGTATTTATAAACTGCCGAATTATTGTAAACAGGCTGTACGATTTGCAATAAAACAGATAATTGTTCCTCAAACACTGAGGAACTGGCTATCTTATCTCTAACTGCCGGAACACAATAATGCTGAAAACATTGTTGTTATGGCGTCAGACTTAGATAAGATGGTGGTAGCTAGAAAGGCGGACTTACAAAAATTCCTACCACTAACAAAACCGAATACAATATGTACCCCCGCTGGGAATCGAATCCGGGACCTCTGGGTCTGATACCGTTGTTATCCCTTAGACCACTGCGGTGGTTACACTGAAATTTGAACCGTCTAAATCGTCTTTTTTTTATTATTTGTGATAACATACAACATCCCAACACCCCGTATGTGCAAACTCTGGTCTCGAGCCAATGAATGACCACCCGTTGTACGGCGCGCCTTCTCGGAATCTTTAATAATGTGCCTTTTTACAAGCGATCTGGTGAAATACTTGTTCCAATATCCCACGGCTTACGGACCAGCATTCAAGTTGTATTGAAACACTCTCTGAGATAGAGGTTGTATATTATTCTGTTCAGTTCATACATTTTGGTTTTCTGCTGTTTTTGGTACATTGTTGAAGTGTTGTTATGACTAACGTTTACTAAGTGATATGAACGTTATTGAAATGATTTTATATCATCCAATACGCACCCTATAATAAGAGGCAAAAACGCTTACCCCAAAAAAACGAAACACACCTTTTTAATTCACATATAAGACATTATTCTCCCTAAATGGGAATCCTTATTGGAATTATTGAAGCTTAATGAAACTAGCTAAGTGCAAATCGAAACCGCCCAGAGGGACCATCGGAGCATGGTCCACTACATTTGGGACCCTGTAACCACGGCCTGGGGCTAAATCTATTAGGGAATATCGGTCCCGATACCCTGAAAATCGTTCAAGTTCCTACTATTTCACACACTTAAATTTTGATTGAAACATGATGAAGAAGATGACCGAAAATAACACAGACCCGATGCAAAAAAAAACTCATTTAGAGCTTAGTATTATTTCTCAATCAGTATCACGAATAACTTTCGAGGAAGTAAAGAAAAAAAATGTATGACATATTGAGCAGAGTTCCTACCGGACGTAAACGGAACTACATTTTCCTATACATTTTTTGACATTACGTGCTCGATACTTACTCGATACTATTTCGATAGTTATTCGTGCTTGCCTTTACAGGTATGTTTTTGGGGTTAATTTGTTATTTATTAGAAATCAGCTGATGCTATAAGCAAATGTGTTGGTCAGAAGGAAATTCTGATGTTAGATGTGTCCTTCAGTAAGGAAATCTACTCTTTAACTAGTTTGCCTAAGCTCTAAACTAAAAAATTTTTGCTCGAGATATTATTTACACTTGATTTACTTACTATTAAAATAAAACCGAAAATGTTTTTTATTTCACAATTTTTAAAATTAGATAAGTTTTATATTTCGCTTTGACTCAAACTAGTAGTGTAGGCAACTACTAGTTTGAGTCACACCGTTTTAGTCAAACCGCTTGACGGAAAAAACGTCAGTTTTTTCAAGATTATATTAATCATTGCGATCGGTTCTGTGCGCCTACCATGAGTTTTTCTTTTCGTTTACTGTACAGTAAACGGGAGACATTTTGTATGCGAAACATATATGCTGTACAGCGCCTCTAGTGGGCAGTAGCAAAACTACAGATTCTCATACAAAATGTCTTTTGTTTACTGTACAGTAAACGGAAAGAAAAACTCATGGTAGGCCCCAGGCGTTCTCGAGTAATCCGTGAACATACATAAAAAAAAAATATGCGCCGAATTGATAACCTCCTTCTTTTTTTGAAGTCGGTTAAAAAGAATCGTTTGTCACAAGTAAAATATATATTTAATAGTCGTGATAATAAGACTAATTATGTAATTCTAGGGTAGGTATTTTCCCCGTCAAATACCGTCTTCCATCAAAGCTCTGTTTATGGAATTAGTCTTAAAATCGATGTTTTAAAATCTCTCAATACCTCGATTTGTATACCTAGATTAAAAAAAAGTTTCATGTTTTTGCTCCTGTTGTATTGATTGCCTTACAAACCGCACAGATTCCCCACGAAATCCACTTAAAAGCTCAATACAAGCTTACTGACACTGCTGTGCTACGCTAAAATACACTTTATTACCTAAGCCATAAGAGTTAATCCCTCTCGTAAAGCCCGCTCTCAGTTTGTATTTTTCTCGTTAGCTTTACGTTTTGTATTTAACTTGCTCAAGCGATTAACTTTTTCGTTTGTTTTTCCTAATCACGATCCGTAATGAATTCTGATCTAATTTCATAGATTACGGGAAATTTCGATGATCAACATATTAAACTTACTTACACATAATTACTTATTTACAAACTTGGAATATCCGTATAAAAGAATATTATATTTATACTGGTTATGTAAAACTGATAGGTTTATTATTATTTTTCATTTAATCAAGTAACATAATACATGATTATGATTATTATTCTGCTCATGCCACTAACAACAAAAAGTATTGCACATAGGTATGTCAGTTAAAAACATGAAAAGCTAGTAAAGGCAAGGAAAAAAATCAATCGTAAACATTTGATTTTTTTGCGTTTGATTTTCAACAATAGCCGCAGATATTTATTTATTAACTTATTTATTTACTTATAGGCACAACTACAGAATACAATTTTATACATTTTTGGAGACATTGCGAGTATAAACAATTTCAAATTGCAGTCCGGTGAATGTTGTACACAACGTTGACATAAAAACGGCAATTCAAAAAGAAAGAACATCAGATATTTACTCTTATACTTATACAATTTAATAGTTTAACATCAAACTGTAGGGGTTTTATAGCTTTTTAATATGAGTATGAGCTCTGAGAGAATATATCCAAACCATTGACATTATTATATAACCTGCACATTCGTAAAAGTGGACTGTTATATGCGACGTTGTTATTGCAAAGAGGCACGGAGAACAGTTTAGGTTTTCTATTACTACCGCTTGTTTTAAATGACAGATGGCTCAACAAATCCATGGTATCCCATTGATTATTAACGATCTTATAAAGTATGTAAAGATCATGAATTGAACGTCTAGATTCTATACACTTTATATACACTTTTTTGCGTTTAATTTTCAATATTAATAGCCGCAGAACAAATAACCACCTTTAATTTCAATCTATCCGAACACTTGCTTAAACTAGCGCTAAGCAAAAGAAATTCTATTCATAACATGTTCTCAACTCGCCGATTGCCTTAAAAACCACAAAGCCTTTTCAGAACAAAATCCACATTTTAGTCTGCGGGTACGAAACGGGCGACGGCGGAGCGGCGGCGGGGCGGGGCGGTGCGGCGCGGGGCGAAGAGATAGCGGTGTCTTGCGTGTGTACGAAACAAACTTCCGCGCAGTCGCGCTCACGCAGTGTTGTGATAAACATGAATTCACGTCGAAGAGAACTATTGGAGCCCAGTCTCCTAATGAGAGAATTTTTATTACCCAGAGATGGTGTTCATCCAATAAATCAGCGAAGACGCAGTTTGGGAGAATTTTCTACACTTTATTACGAGCTACGTTGTCATTCAAGAAAGTTCTACAATTACACAAGAATGAGTATAGAGACATTCGATTATGTTTTACAGAAAATTAGAAGTAATCTGGAATCTAACATTTTCGGAAATCGTATAATCTCACCTGAACAAAAATTATTTTTAACACTAAGGTAAGTCGGTAAATAAAAGTAGATAGATTGTTAACATATTTTTGTTTATTAATTGAATAATCAAGATAGGTACAAAAATTCACTATTCGGGTGTTTGAGTTCTATACCCATGAGACCAGCTAGAACTAGAATTCCCTCTATATGGATCCCCAAACATTGAATTATGTATTTCTTCCATCATTACTTGATTAATTCTATTCCTTACATTAAATTTTTGTAATGGAGTAAATGACTCCATTTGTGGTAACAAACTCATCAAGTAATAATAATCTTCTGATTTACTTTCGCCAGATTGATTTGCGTTTGAATTTTGTTGCAAATCTTTCTCTAACAACAATAACCGTTTTTTCTCTAATTCCAACATTTCCATCCGAATATCATTTGCAGTCTTTCTTTTTAGGGATCTAGAACTAGAACTAGCGGTATTAATTGACAATGGAGTATTTGTAGTACGTACTTCATCATCGCCTACCGACGCTAGTTCCTGGGCATTCACCGAATCTTTAGGCGAACATAGGTTAATATCTGATTCTCTAATTACGGACTCCGATGAATTTGTTTCTGTGCACGGTGAAGACATTGAAGTTAATTGACTATCAACCGTTGTTAAATTTGTGTCTGAATTATCAGGCAGAATTTCAAATCGCAAAAAATTCATTTGTTGGAAAAACTGCCACGTAGACTGAATATTATCTCCTGGATCTCCTGATCTGGGTGTAGGAAGCTTTTTTAATTCTTTTCGATACTGATCCTTTAAATTCTTCCATCGCTTCTTCAAAATCGCAACTGTAAAAAATAAAACATATTTATTACCAATTAATGAACCCTATATTATCTATACTAATATTATAAAGCTGAAGAATTTGTTTGTTTGTTTACCACAGAGTAGGTACCTACTTTTTCGAAAATAATATATGTTATATTTTCCTACTGAGACGCGTACGAAGCTGCGAGCAACAGCTAGTTATTATTATAAAGAGGAAAGATTTGTACGTAGAATAAGAAACAGCTAGTAGTATATAAACTTAATATAAATTATTTTATTTACAGATTTCTATCAACGGGAGTATCTTTTCGAGGTTTAGCGTTTTCCTTTCGTCTTGGAAATAAAACTGTTCAAAAAATAGTGTATGCAACTTGCAGTGCGATTTGGGGAAATCTTCAACAAACACACCTGCCAGTACCTACTACAGATATTTTAAATAACGTTGCTGATAAATATTTTGACAAATGGCAATTTCCTAATTGTGTAGGAGCCATTGATGGCAAACATTGTAGAATAAAAAATCCCCCACATGCGGGTTCATCCTACTATAACTACAAGCATTTTTTTTCAATGCATCTTCAAGCGTTGGTTGATGCTGACAAAAGATTTTTGGTCGTAGAAGTTGGAGGGCGAGGAAGACAGAGTGATGGTGGCACATTTCATTATTCAAATCTTAACAAAGCATTAGAAAATAATAGAATGAATATGCCTCTCCCAAGGACATTGCCAGGAACAGAAATAGTTTTACCTATGGTAATAATAGGCGACGAAGCGTATCCTCTAAAACAATATTTGATGCGACCATATCCACAAAGCGTACTGAATCCTCAGAATGAAATATTTAATAAAAGATTATCAAGAGCGAGAAAATGCGTTGAATGTGCATTCGGTATACTATGTGCCAAGTGGAGAATTTTAAATAAAGCCATAGAAACTGATTGCAAACACGCTCGCCTAATAATTAAAACAACGTGCTTATTGCATAATATTATAATTGATCAAGATGGCTCCAACGATTATCATTACTCAAACATAACCTCAAATATCAATGTGAATGAAACTCGCCGACATCGCAGAAACAACCACGCGGGAAATCTAGCAATAAATGTAAGGGAAAAATTTAAAGAGTATTTTGTAAATAACAATTTGTAACATGAAAATTACACTTACCTTCAACATTCCCGAAATGGCGTTTTATTTCTTCCCAACACTTTATTATAACTCTTTTGTTTTTATGGTGTACGTTTTTACTGTCCCATATAGCCGGTTTTGATAAAATAAAAGATATTAACTCTTCATTGTCAATTTCCATAATTTCCATATTATTACTGTGATAAAAATGCAACACTATGTACCCGCGCGAGCGGCGAAACCAAACTAGTTTGTTCTCGTCGCTCCGCGCCGCCCGCCGCCCGTGCATCGCTCGATCGCGCCGCTCCGCCGTCGCCCGTTTCGTACACAGCGCTTAATGTTTTTAGCATTTGATTACATCGCCGTCGCGCCGCCCCGCCGCCGCTCCGCCGTCGCCCGTTTCGTACCCGCAGACTTAGAACGTACCACAGATTTACTGATACAGCGGTGGCACAGCAAATTAGACTTTATTGCTACGACATAAATGAAATATACAGTGCAACGTTATAGTGGTTTACGTTCTCGTATCTCCACGCGTCGTCGATTAGCTTTTTTGCTCGTTTCTGAACGAATCTACAATTCGAAAATGGAAGGGACCGCGTCAGAAAAAGTAAGCTTGGCTATGCTTTTACTTTTTTCGTGGCACTGGAACTAGGGAATTCTAGTCATTAGGATGTTTAGTACACTTTTTGTTATAAATGTTTAACAGCCATGCTCAAGCTAAATTCGCCTGTTATGTGTAAGCTTCTTACCAAGAATTCATCAAGTTACACAAGGGAAATTCAAAGAAAAGCAATGTTTAATAATAATCTCCATAATCCATCAATTATATAAGTATATAAATATATCTTCGATTCTACCCAAGATCGTTGAAAAGCAATAAAGGTAATAAAAGTTTGTTTTTAATTATTACTCGGTAATAGTTGCAATATACAAAAAATTATTGTTCTGAGGTGCTAGATCTGCATTTATGCCTTCATAATCGTGTACCTAGAAAACGATTTATGCTATTGTTGCTTTTGTACTAGCACAGATCATACTGTGGTAGAAGTTAGGAAATATGATAAGTAAAAAAAATGTGAGAAAATATTCAACTTGTTTTAGTACTTATGATAAAAAAAACTAACTATATTGCCGCGATTAATTATTTAGGTATACACACAGTATAGGTACCTAATCTGCCAACGTATTGAACCACCTTCAATCCCATTGAATCCAATATTTTATTGCATACCATAAAGTGGGTACCTACATAAGTAGGTAGTAGAATTATAAAAAATCATTTTATGGACCCAATAGGGTATATTTATTTTTATTTATTTATTAATTAAGCACACACAACAGATGACAATAAAAATAGCAAAAAAATATTACATTTAAATAAGGTATAGAACTAGTCCGAGAATAATCCGATCTTATGCATGCCTAGAAGCTTCCAAAATAAACTTAAACTAGAGATTGCTACATGAAAATAAATACGATAGAATTAAATTAAACCGAACAGATACCAATTAACAAAAACAATTAAATTAAACAGAGTTAGAAATTGGAAAATAGACAATAAGATAACATTCTGGTAGCGTTAACTTTCTTATAAGTTTTTACGCCAGAAGATGTTCACTTTGACAGAGTTCCGTTAGTCGTAATCTGCCAATTATACTGAGGTTCGTTATCCACATTTTTTAGGTAATATACTTAAAAATTCATAAATATTTCTTGCACTGACACTAATTAACCTAGCTCTAAAGTAAGCACTGTAAGGCTTGATGGGATACTAGGTTACCAAATATAAATACATATAATTATTAATTATACATTATAATTGTTTTGAAATATATATAAAAAAACGTCCATGACTCAGGTACAGATGCTTCGATGCAGGGATTCAAACCCAGGACCTCAGAGTAAGCGACACCTTGAAACCGTACGTACGTACGACTCTACCGCAGGAGTCGTCATGCACAGCTTGAACAGCACTACCACATCCTCCGCGAGGGTTACTAACATTCTAACATTGAAAGTGGTCGCTATGGTAGTTATCAGCAGGCTTATTACGAGTTTGGCAAACTCGACGTTACAGTAAACGTTAATGTAAAATGTAGCTCTGTCTCTATCATATTTAGCGACTGTTTTACCGACATGAGCAGTGTATCCGATAGTCTACGCTCACGAGTCCTGTAAATGTCATGTTAAGCAAACTCGTAATAGGGGTACAGAACTCCTTATAAAGCCTCGTCAAGTTGTATTGGTCACTTCGCACTGTACCCACTTTAAAAAAACTTCTTTCCCCAACTTTGATGAGTCCTTGTGCAGCATTACCAACCTCCGCGAGGGTTATTACATTCCCTATGATAGAGTTATCCTTATTACGAGGAAGCCTTGGCAAGTTGCACTGGTGATACTTCGCAGTGGTCCGTTACTCACATTTTTATTTAAAAATTTATATTTCCCCAGCTATAATGAGTTCCTCGATACTTGTAAAGCATTACCAACCTCCGCGGGTTCCTTAACTGTTCCACTGGCTCATTACGCATATTCCCGCGCCAGAAGGGCTTCCAACTTGACAGAGTTTTACTGGACTTTGTGGGAGTATTTCTGGGTGTCCACATGTTTTTATTACTTCCCTACGTTTCTACTGACACCTTTCCAGGGTTCGTGGTCTTCAGAGAAATATTAGCTCTAATTTTTTATGCATATTACAATCTTCTGTCCCTAACTTTAATGAGTCCACCGATACTTGTACTGCATCACCGACCTCCGAGTTTTACTTAACTGTGCCACTGGCACATTACGCATAATACCCGCGCTAGAAGGGTTTCCAACTTGACGGAGTTTTACGGGACTTTGTGTATATCTGGGTGTGTTGTAGGGAGACATTAGCTATAAAGACCTTTTTTTCAAGCAGTTTGATCAGAAATAAAAAGTTGTGTACTCGTATTTCTGGGTTTTGTAATGATATATTAGCTACTAAAGAAGATATTTCCCACGAAGTTTGGTCAGAAATTTAAAGTATTCAGGTAAATTAAAAACGTTATTAATATTTAAAGGTAAAAAGGGCATGCTTTTATTAGCTTTATACAGACATTTATACCAAATTCCTCCGAAGTTCAAATGAAAAGACATTATTTTCTTACAGAAAATGCTACTAACTATACTTTAAAAAAAATGTGCATAATATGCCCTAAATAGCATAATTAATGCTCAGAATACAATTTTGTTGCTGAGCCTTATAAATAATAATTATAAAATAACTTGTTCCCGTCTAACCCATGGTCACCTTACTCCCAAAGTTCCAGCGACATCTTAATTTCGGCTAATGTGCGTTACGCATAATTTTAATTAAGTTAATCTTTGAGTTCCTCCCTTCAAAGGAACGTGTGTTTCTGTGAAAATCCCCTTTTATGCCGTATTCAGTCTATTAGACGGCAGAATTATTATGACAGTTTTGAAATTAACGTATTGCCCAAATGTAAACATATTATTTACATTACAAAATGTAAACATATTTTAAGAGTAAAATAATATTTTAAATACTGTAACAAAAATGTTTTGATTAAATTACTGTAGGCCAATAGGTACTCAATTTTAGGGTTACATTAAAAGAAAAATTGGCCAAGTGCGTGTCAGGCCACGCGCAGTATAGGGCTCCGTGGTTAGTCTTTAGGTACAATAGTTTTAAATGGTTAAACTTATATTAATTACTCTCTTTTTGATACTACTAACGACTAAATATTTAGACAAATATATAGTCAAAACTTGTCATAGGTACGAATTTCATTGAATAGATATTCAAATGAAATTCGTACCTATGACATTATTTTCAAAAAAAAAAATTTTTAGTTAATAGACTATTCCTCGTTAACCTGTAAAGTCTCTCTAGCAGTAATTATTTTTCTTTGAACTTAATTAAATGTACTACTCTCCTGAATTTTTCACGTATCTGTAAACATCCGTTAAAATTTTAGAGGGCCGCACTCATACGAAATGTTGCAGTTTAAAGCTTAATATTTCGAAAATAGATATCTAAATCGAAGAATGGTCTTCTTAAACCTATAATATTTTTAAAAGACCTATCCAACGACACCCCACACTAAGAGGTTAATGAGAAAAAAAATCCAACCTCGAGATACATATAGGGGACTTAAAAAAATATTTTTCAAGATTTTATTGTAGCACCCTGTTGGCGTAATTAGTATTCAAATTCTTGCCAAATTACAGTTCTCTAGAAGAAAGGACCTCTGAGTCAAGCTATAAGGGTTCCTTGTTGGTTTTACTACCGAACCCTAAAAAGGGAGCGTTACAGAATTACAGTACTTCGATTTTCTTATTTGTTAGTTTCTAAGTATGAAAAACAAAGTTGTGGAAATATTACGATAAATTACTATAACTGTATTTTTTAAGGAAAGGAGAATGCTCATGAAGTATGAAAAATAAACTTAGGCTGGGCTACGAAAAGTATATCAAATCAAAATAATCATTATTAATTAAATACTGCATAGGGGGCATCATCGAAATCAATGGCTATACCTGAGAAGTTATCATTTGAATATTCGAACGGTAGGTACCGTAATGTATTATTAAAAGAAGGGAAACGTCTGCAGTTGCCGTTAAAATCGTATAAAATGTCAAGTATAAGGTCATACATTATTTTAACAAGACACTTACTAAAATAATTATTAAATTAGAAATAATTACACTATATAAATGTACACTCATGACGTATACGCAACAGCCTAATGTTCTCCTCCCACAAGTGTAGGAACAGTAGGTAATATCCAAGAAAAGCCATTTCACTTTAATAAAAAAAAAGTATCACTTTAATAAAGAAACTAATGTACTAAATAGGTCAACGAATTGGTTAGTATTACATTACAGGGGTACTGCAACGAACGAATACTGTCGAAGAACTGACTGCGCAGTTCTTATACACTATACTATAGACCAGATTATTTTAATTACTAAAAAACTAGGGGTGGTAGTATCCATCAATACAAACAACTTTTACTAACGCCAACAACGAAATAGCGAAATAAAAATTCTGCTGCTTTAATCCCTATTCGATCAAAATGTATGCAACAACGGATTTTTCAAAGTTATTCATATTTATAAATACTACCACTCCCCTTTTAGTTTTTCTTGTAATTAAAGTTACGGTGTATAATATTCAAATGACAATTTCACACATAAAGCCATTGCATTCGATCACAGAACAAAGAAAACTCTTTTAATGCTCTGTGGTTTCGATGATACCTCACAGTGTTTAATTACTTATTTTTACTTATAATTTGAGTTACTCTTTTTGGGCCCAGGCTGAATATTTTTTGAGCATTGTCCTTTATTGTTTATTTTCTTCATTAGTAAATTACACTTGAGAGCAGTCAGGGTTGCCAGTTTAATTTAAAAATAAAGCAAACAAACTGCGGATGTCGTTTGTGACTTTCCCAAGATATAAAAACCAGTTTTACTTGAGATCTTGCCACTTTAACACTTTACTGCATGGAAAGATCTCTTTAACTTGGTTTTTGGACCACCAACAACGTATGAACGGTGACCAGCTGACGTTTTTAATATAAAAACTTTTTCTGTGTATTTCCGGGACATAAGAGATACTTGCTATGGAGGAAAGTTTGTACAGTCACATGCAATGACATATGTAGAAACACTATGAAACCTTGTTACATTTATTTATTTATTCTCAGGACAATATACAATAAAAAAGTACAAAACACACAACATTCAATTACTTGATAATAATATTAACATTCAATAATAAAAAATATCTGTTAAAACAGTTGTTTAACTAATAATAAAAATTCGGCCAAGTGCGAGTCGGACTCGCGCACCGAGGGTTCCGTAAAATATTTTTTATTATATGATGTAACTAAAAATTTACGGTTTTCGCATTTTTTTTTTATCTGTACTATAAGACGTTACTTCGTACCAAATTTCAAGATTCTAAGTTCACGGGAAGTACCCTGTAGGTTTTGATTCCCGTGCGAGTTTCGAATATTTGCGGAAATTTGCGGCATAAACGGCTGTATCATTTGATTGTTTTGGCTTAGAAGTTTGATTTTTTCACAGCTCCAAGGGACAGTAGACCTGAGTATTAGATATAAATTTCAGTTTGATACCTCCACGCGTTCCTGAGAAAAACGGGACGGACGGACGGACAACGAAGTGATCCTATAAGGGTTCCGTTTTTTCCTTTTGAGGTACCAATTATCTAGCGGCTAGATATTATATAGACTAGATTCTAGCCCATACAATATAATTATAATAAAATTTTGAATGTAATTGAATGGTGATGTACTGTTTTTTGTCTGTCCCAAATAAATTTACTTTTCTTTCTTTCTTTCAATATGATAAGGTTCTTAAGGGTATAATGTCGTAGCCATGTGGTAGAATTGTCCATATCATGAAATGCTCGAGAATTTCATGAAGTGGTCGCATTTCATGAAATTTTTGTTCGTCCATTGGCCACATCATGATGTAAGTAGCTTGGCCAGATCAATGACAAGAAAATGACAAGAAATCGTTTATCCATACGGTCAACTAAACGAGCGGCTACTTCATGAAATGGTAAAAAAGATTTGATAATGTCGTAAAATGGCTAGGTACATTAATTACCGATGGAGGCGTTGGAAGCGTTTTGTTTATCTGTCAATATGGCGGCCGCTGACAACGATGTTGTTTCTCGCAGTAAAAAAGTCAATTATTCTCATTATAATTTGTGATAATATTAAAGAGTTTACAATAAAAAGGTACTCGAATACTATGCCATGCAAGTCACACAAATTGCATTGCAGAAAGAGACAAAACCAGGTATTTCACAGGACACCCTATTTCACGATATGGCCAATCATTTCACGATGACAAAATCGTGGAACGTTGGTCAAATTAAGTTTAGGCAAGTGATCATTAAATCATCAAAAAATGCGACCACTTCATGAAATTCTCGAGCATTTCATTATGTGGACAATTCTACGATATGGCCACCACATATACATGTCATTGCACGAGCCTGACCGCAGTTGTAGGATGTTTGAGCCGAGTGATTATTTAGATTGCACGTCATTTTTAGGTGTTAAAAATCGGCCAAGTGCAAGTCGAACTCGCACATCCAGGGTTTCGTCTCTCACCCAAGGTTGCCTGGAAGAGATCGTTATGTAGCAATAAGACCGCCTATTGTGTGTTTTCTCTGTATGTGTTTGTTTTTGTATCATGTGCAATAAAGTTTCTATTATTATATTAACCCTACCCAAAATGCCACTATAATTGTTTGCCTGCAAAAATAACTTTGTTTTTCATAGTGTCTGTATGAATGACAAACTTATATTTGCGGTTTGGCAAATGTGCTATTGCTCTAAAACTGCATAATATATTTCGTTCAAACTAATTTTCTTTGAAAGTTTTTATAAAGATCTACATCTACAGGGTATTTTTTTTTTTAGATTTTTTCACTTTCTTATTTTAAAAGTTAGAGGGGGGACACACATTTTTTCACTTTGAAAGTGTATATCATTCAAATTAATTCATTTTTTTTTTTATTTCTGTGTAAGAACCGTAAAGCGGTTTACAGAATACATTTACCGACCAAGTTTCAACTGTGTAATCCTCATAGTTTTGGAATAAAGTGGCTGTGACATACATCGATTTGGCCGAATCTATAAGGGTTTCGTTTTTTGGGCTACGAAACCCTAAAAATCATAGATTTATTGGTCTTCGCGTTGCTACAACGGAGACTCTATATTATTAAGAATCTATTTTGAAAAATATATTAATTTCATAAAATTTTATTTCAAAAAAGTATAAATACTTATTACAAACTTATAATAGGTAATATTTCTCAAAAATACTTTTATAGAAAATGCATAAAAACAAAAATTACTGATAAAAAATAAAAAGGCAAAAACAATTTCCCGTACCGGGAATCGAACCCGAGCCTCCTGGGTGAAAGCCAGGTATCCTAGCCACTAGACCATACGGGAGATGAGTAAAGTGTTGAAATTTACGATTGCTACACGATACTTATTCGTAATCTGCAATCATTTTTTGGAACAAGATAATAATTTTGTTATTTGATTATATAAATGACACACAAGGTCATTGCATAATATGAATAACTATCATAGTTGTTAAGATTCTCTTGTGTAAAAAGAAGTAGGTAAGTATCACTTTATTGATATTTAGTTATTTTTGTAAGTAATATAATATTATTAGTCATTTTTGTAGGATAACCTTAAAAATATCCAGTATTTTAAGATTGATTTGGAGGCTGCAAGCTGCAACCTCTTTACCTTTCTTTTTGTGAGTCGTGACCATAAATTTTTGGCGCCAACCGCCATGTTGTATTTGACCCCACAGAGTATACAATCACTTAAATACCCGCCTGAGGCCAGTAGCTCTCAACAACACGGGCCGTTAAAGAAAAGTTATTACACCTACTTGGTCGACATTTCGCCTACACAACATAAAAGCTTACGAATATTTTCCTACAATATTAGTTTTAAATCTATCCAAACGCGGCTAACGACGTGATGGCTAAGAAAATGTGAAAAATGTATGCTGAATTTCTAGTTCGTCGGTTCAGATTTTTATTTAAGTATAATTAATATATTTCCTGTTTAAACTTAATGTTTACTTTATTTAATCATTTTGTCAACATTTTTGCGAATAGGTAAATTTTTGAGATTGGCAGGATGATAATCTTCCTAAAATTAACTAAGTACAAACTAAATATTGCAGCTTAACTATCTTCTCCTATCTACTTATATAGGTACTGTGTTGTTTTATATACTTAAATGTGAAAGTTTGGATGTTTAGATGTTTGGGTTTTGAACGTTTGATACTCAAACCCAAACATCCACAAAGTAAAAATAGTCCAATAAAAATCTGTTTCATGTATATTTTCTTTAAATAGGTGGCTGCAAACGCATATATGCCTAGCTAGAGGCTCTAGCTAAGCTAGGCGCTAAGCAAGTCACCCGCGTATGCGTTGGCGGCCTTAATTTAGGTTCAAAGACAAATGTCTAACTTATTTAAATTATATTTTGATGTGAAAACTCCATGACGAATTTGTCAACTGCTGACCTCGTCATAACAAGGCGAAATAATAAATAAAAGGGAATATCTTTGCATAACAGCCTCTCCGCATAACTTTACCAGTTTATAGAGTGTTTCCATAAACTTCTGCTTTCTGTATCTTTTTCCCGCTATTTTATGCCTTTGATGTCCGGATATTATCTGTGTTGAAGTAAAAGTTTCAATTCTGTGATCAGCAAAGCTATTCTGTGAATACAGACTGGAGTTGTTCAACCCATTGCTTGAAATGTTTTATCAAGTTTGTCAGGACGGAGAGTTTTCAATAATAAAGTAAGAGATTATTTTAATACTTCTCTATCAGATTATACCAAGGATTTGTTTCTTCTTTGTTTGTGTTATTGCACTAATAAGCATACAGTTCCTAGTATATTATTGTTTTCTAGTTTAGTATTTGTCAAATGAAAATAGCGTTGTAAATTAAAAATCAAAACGTACAGTTGTATAGGTAGGTATTCATAATGAAGGGTAAGTCACGGATAGATGCCGATTATTTTAGTGCTACTTTAAAGGCCCCAAACTTTTGTAATGCTGGATGGAAAGTCTGGGGTCCAATCAAGGAATATAAGTTGGTGCCATAACAAGTTTGAAGTGGCGTTTGTGCGGAAAGTTTTTATTATTCTGAACGAAAATTCAAAGCGGCATCTATCCTCACGATATTCGTTAAAACAACAAAAATTTTAAGGAAGGACGTGTCATGGAATTATTATTTAAATGTATTTCTCTAAGCGGCAACTATCTCTCCGTCCAATTTGACTGGTGAGGCGATAATCCGGGTTGCGGCAAATATCCCCCGAGTTTAGAGGTCTGCGAAAATCATTGTTGATCATACGCTAACTACAATAATAAAATATGTGTTACATGAACTTAAAGATAAAGGATCATACTGATGTATGCTTAAACAGTTTGTTGATTTTGCACATGATTTGTAAGCATATAGGGTAGCTGTCAGGCAATTTAAAAAAGTGCGGCATCTATCCGTGTGTTACCCTAATTCAAGTTAATTTTGATAGATAAAAACAATGCCTGATAATAATACGTCTACGATACCTACGACCTAAGTACATGTTCACATTTCTGGTAAAACTAATCTTGCCCGCATCAAAACGTCTTACTAAAATCTTCCTATAAAAAGAACTGAAAGAATATCAAGGATAAATCAGCCGTTCGCATTCAGGAAACGATCTTAAAACCCAACAAAATTTAACAGCCGCTCTTTGTAACGTTTCCTTCCTATACCCATTTGCAATAAGGGCTCTCTAAGAGCACTCTATATATGGCTGGGTTATAGGTGCAGAACATTGCACTTCAACGGTGGTACAAGTGAAAAACTTAAAGAACATTTTGGATGCTCGACTGACCAAAGTGATAAGGCAATTTCTCGCGTTGTCTTGCAAAAAATACCATATCGCACAAAAAGAAACGCAAATAAATGTCAGTGTAGAAACTACTGAACAACATTAGTTACTGTGGTTTTCTTATTGATTTGTGTATTTAAATAAAAAAAAAATGTGTATTTGTGAAGTAGGTAATTATTTGTCTTTGGAAATAATATAGTTTAAACTTAGATAGCCCAGTATCACATAAAATTTTAGTGAAAATATTAAACAGACTCTTTCGCTATAAACCGCCATCACTTTTATTGTGTGTTTTAGTCCATATATTTATGTTGTGTTGGTTGCGTGTTTTTAATTTGTTTTTGTGTAAGTGATTTTTTTTATTTTTTTTTGTTCTGTTTATTTTTATACGTTCATCTGTCGTTATGGTTGTCACTGCTGTGTCAAGCAGAATATCAGTGCAGCAGGCCCAGCTTGCTGCTTATACTGAGCTTGGCACAGTTTGGCGACATGCGACGATGCGCAGCTCAGTGTGCGTTGTATATGTGTTGCATTTAATTTTTATTTATTTTTTATCTGTATCTGTGTATCGTCGTGTGGATGTCAAATAAACATTTTTCTTTCTTTCTTTCTTTCTTTTAAATTGGACCCAACAAAGCGTCACAGTTGATTTAAACTCTCTCCTAGAAGCTGTGTTTGCGCCGAGCTAGTTACTTGACATTCATTATAGTAGAAAATAAACCTCATGAATCATTTATTGAGGTACTTAGCTTCAACTCAACTGGTAACGATTCTCATTAAAACTTAGAAGCTATGGCAACGGTGAATGTTACAATTTTGGTTGGTTGTATTCACAAACACAAGGAAGATGTTTTAGGAGTAACTATGTTTGCATTTAGTCGCCTTAAATAGGCACGTACGTAAAGCAATTAATTCAAAATCGTAGAAAGTGTCTTGTATAGGACTTGTAATAGACTGTCTTGTATAGGACTTGTAATAAGTCACGGTAGCTCAGCGGTTAGAGCATTGGACCGGATTTCCAAACGTCATGGGTTCGATTCCCATCTGAGAATTCACTTGTGGCCGAGTTAATTTTTTCCAATATTTTTCTATTTAAAATTTATCATAATTGTAATAGACTGCTTCCATTTTTCGCGCAAAAGATTACCTACAGGTCCTCATTTAGATTGTAGTCTGATAAACTGTTGCTGTTTGTGAAAAGCAAACAAAAACGAAAGTGTACTTTCGTACTTACTTTTTCATATTTATTTTAGTCCTAACTTTTTTAAATACATTTTTTATTACAGGCCTACACACCGACCGGGTTCGAGAAATACGGCTACACGTGCACGGTAGCCGACTACAAAGTCAACTATTCTATATGGGACACATCAGGTAAATATACCCTAACACTCTTAAAAACTAATATTATAAAGATGCAAGATTTGATTGTTTGTTTGTTTCTTTGTTTGCATTGAATAGGCTCCGAAACTACTGAATGGATTTGGATGATATTTGGTACACAGATAGTAGAGAGCTTGGTTATGAACATAGGATACTTTTCATCCCGATAATCCCGCGGGAACGGGTACCACGCGGGTACCACGCGAGCGCTATCAGTAAAAAATCGCTCGCCTAAAGTTATTTATTTCATGGTAACCAGTATTTTTTCATTCCCATAAATTCCTTTGAATCATTCAACAGCATGACATATTTAATATTAATTGCACTTCGAAAACCGCCGCTATTACGAGCAACATAAGGGCACTATCAAGTTCAAAGGGTAAAAGAAAAACCTGCTGTGCAGTTGGCTGTATTTATCCATAAAAAGTTTCGTGACGTTTCTATTCAAATGTTTTGATGGCCGCAACTATGAGTGATTTCAAAGTCCCAATATTTATTTATTTATTAAGACACAATAACAGTCAAAGTAAATCCAACCTCATTTAATAGTTGGGATACAGTCCCACACCGAATTCACCACCTTAAATAATACTGCATAGCTCTGCAAAGAGCGTCTGTCCTCTAGGGTTTGCATTTTAAAGTGACATAACCTGTCTTCATAGGTTGGAAGCTTTCGCCTCAAACCTCTTTTGGAGCTTAAATGCCTCAAGAAGCGCCTTTGTATAGCCTCATAATCCTATCCTTATGACATTCATAATATGGGGACCAAATCACCGAGCAATACTCTAGCACTCTACGAACTAAGGAACTAAACAGTAAAATTATGTATTAAAAGTATGTATTAATAGTAGATTATTAACCAAGGGGATAAAGCAGTGTCTTCTGTCGCGGGTGACGATTTAAATCTCGAGCGTAACGAAGGACTCGAGGTTTACTCCCGAGCGTAGCGAGGGTGTTAAAAACTTAAGTCACGAGCGAAACGAGGGATTTAAGACGAGTCCTGGAGCTCTATTTTTGATTCACTCGTCTCGAGGATTCTACTGATTTTCGTGCGACGTTTGAGTTTCCGTATTCGGTAAAAGCGACCTTGCCCGAATATACATAGCTTCGCTTTTTACCTGTATTACTATCTCCCAACGCGAGCGCGCGAGGGGCAAAGCGAAAAGCGTGCTACGTCCACGCATGCAAGGTCGCTAATCGCCTGATCGCCTCATAGCACGCTTTTCGCTTTGCCCCTCGCGCGCTCGCGATGGAGGCAGTACTACAGGCGAAAAGCGAAGCTATGCATATAAGTGCGAGGTCGCTTTTCCGAATACCGAAACTCAAACGTCGCACGAAAATCAGTAGAATCCTCGAGACGAGTGAATCAAAAATAGAGCTCCTGAGTGTAGCGAGGGATTTAAGTTCACCCAAGACTAAGACAGCTTTATCACCTAGGAAAATACTCTACTTTTCGTACCATTTGCGAAAAAATTAACACAATAATAATATGAGATAAGCATTTATTAAAAATAATGACAATTAAAAGTAAAAGTTAACATTCGAAACATTGGTCCAATTATTGATAGAGAGAGTTACATTTTTGTTTGGTACATTTATTGTTGATGAGTTGATTTGAGTATTTCTCTTTTCTTGCGTCTGAGAAACTTGCGCAAATTCCTAGACTAATATTTTTTGTCGGAAAAGCAAAGGCATCAAGCTCATACGGCCTCGTCGGTTTTCGTAATTTTATTTAATAATCATAACTGCATAATAAATGCGTATTCCTTTTTTAAAAAGATGTGTAATGCTTTATATACAAACTCAATGGTGTAATGTAGTTCAGTATAAATTTCGGTAAGTATTCCAAATTTAAATCACATTCTCCCCCTAGATGATGAATGAAATTCAGTACAATTTTCTTTCCCTGTTTTTAACAGATTAAAAATGACTATTGTTATGTTCGCTTTTTGTGGCATAGAATGTCACTTTTTTGAGCAAGTGGTACGAAAAGTAAATTATTTACTCATAAAGTCTCACTGGCCAGCCATATTTCTATTCGAAGTTTGAATTCCAAACGTAGAACAAAAATTCCCGCTCTCTGCTACAGTGATTTTATTTTACGAAGCTACTTCGCACAGAGCGGTCCTTTTGCTCTTTGCTTAGTGCTAACTGCAAACTGCGCTTGACCGATTTTTATAGTGCCTCTTTTCCATATATTTCCTCTTTCGACGTTGACTTCAATGCTTTTTAAATACTTTTAAACATTGGTATTCACTAACCATTCGATTCTTTCCCACCGTGTTTCCCTCTATTAGAAATAACTGGTTTTTGCCTCAGGAAAATTCAATTAGTTTGGTAAACTACATTGCATTTCGCTTACGAAAAAGGATTTTTTGCTTTGAGTTTGTGTCTTTTTTATTTTGCTTTTCAACATGTACGTTAATAATTTCATTATACTAGATGTGTAGGTACTTATATCTTGAGGTTATCGTTATACAGTTAAGCCATGAAATTACACCATAGTACTTTTTACCGTTGAAAAATGTGAACGATTTGTGTGCGCAATGAAATAACTAGATTCCCATCATAGATGTATCATTTATCGTTACTCAAAAACTATTATAAATTTCAGCATGAATATAAACCATAGTTCATATAATGGCAGCCCTCGACGGATAATTAAGTCGGGGTTTTTTAAATTATTTGATCCTTTTTGAATTACGTTTTAGCCGCCGTAAGTATTTTTTAATTTTTTGATTTTGCTTTTTATTTCAAACTTTTTAGAGAGCATAGATATTATGTACATTGTACTACAGAAAACCCATTACTGTAAACCGCATCAAAATCAGACTAGTAGTTTTGGTTTTGCTCATACACATGTTTACTGCAGCGCCCCCTGGTTAGTTGTCACCGTAACACTTATCTAAGAACATTTACCTATCAAACCGAAACCCTATACTGAAAACAGCATCAAAATCGGACTAGTAGTTTTGGTTTTCCTCAAACAAATGTTTACTGCAGCGCCCCCTGGTGAGTTGTCACCAAAACACTTATCTAAGAACATTCACCAATCAAACTCAAACCCATTATTGAAAATCGCATCAAAATCGGACTAGTAGCTTTGGAGATAAGGCAACATTAGTTTGCAAATAAATGTTTACTGTACCGGCCCCTGGTGAGTTGTTACCGTAACACGTATCTAAGAACGTTCAACCATCAAAGCCAAACCCATTACTGAAAACTGCATCAAAATCAAACTAGTAGTTTTGGAGATAAATGGTAACATTGGTTTGCAAAACAAATGTTAACTGCAGCGCCCCCTGGTGAGTTGTCACCGTAACACGTATCTAAGAACATTCACCAATCAAACCCAAACCCATTACTGAAAACTGCATCAAAATCAAACTAGTAGTTTTGGAGATAAATGGTAACATTGGTTTGCAAAACAAATGTTAACTGCAGCGCCCCCTGGTGAGTTGTCACCGTAACACGTATCTAAGAACATTCACCAATCAAACCCAAACCCATTACTGAAAACTGCATCAAAATCAAACTAGTAGTTTTGGAGATAAATGGTAACATTGGTTTGCAAAACAAATGTTAACTGCAGCGCCCCCTGGTGAGTTGTCACCGTAACACGTATCTAAGAACATTCACCAATCAAACCCAAACCCATTACTGAAAACTGCATCAAAATCAAACTAGTAGTTTTGGAGATAAATGGTAACATTGGTTTGCAAAACAAATGTTAACTGCAGCGCTCCCTGGTGAGTTGTCACCGTAACACGTATCTAAGAACATTAACCAATCAAACCCAAACCCATCACTGCAAACCGCATCAAAATCGGACTAGTAGTTTTGGAGATAAATGGTTACATTGGTTTGCACAAACAAACAAACAACCTCTCACCCCAAACGCATATACCGTCTCCGTACCGTCACTGCTAAAAATGTGACCACAAATTTTGACGTTTTTCTTCAACCAACCGACTCGGTTGCTATGGACACTCACTGTAGACTGTGCCGTTTTTGGCAGAGTAAAACGGCCAAGCGCTAAATGTATGTGGGCGATATCTAGTTGTAGCAACGCGTAGACCAATGATACCTAAATCTATAATTCCCATAAACGAGTATAAAGCACAAACCTTTGCTGACTTGAAAACTTTGTTTTTTTTTTAATTCATTGCGCTACAAACGAATATTATAAGATTATGATACAGGTACCTACCTAAATGTTCAATGAGTAAACTTTAGTTTATCTAGATCTAGTTAAGGTATTTGTTTTAGGTGCTATAATATTGCTAACTCATTTAATGAAACAGGTGCGACAAATTTCCCGCGCGAAATCATATGACACTAACGTTTTTTACGCATCGCACAATATTTATTCAGCCTATAAAAATGACAATAAAACCTCCGAACATGTGTGGACTCGTCGCACCAAACACGGCGCGAAATTAAATTTGAAACGCATGTGTACTAGCTTTATGTCCTCGTAAACACTAGATGAGTACGCGTACTGTATATCTATGTACTACATAATGCAACATTGAAGCGATCGGTTGGTTGTTGCAAAAAAAACACGTAAAGGCTAGTAACAAGGCCTAAATTCGTTTGGCACAGTCAATGTAATTCGATACTTTGAAGAAATTTAGTGGGTTTTTATGAATTTAATTTTGCTTTTAATAAGTAAGTAGTAGCTTTTAAACAATAATAGAGAAAGCCAAAGTCAAAGATTTTATTCAAATAGGCTTTCGAATAGTCCAATTTTTTTTCCCCTACCAACCATTCAGGACATCTTTTAACTGATAAGAAGAACGGCCTCAAGAAACTTATCAGCTTTAACAGAAACAACAACATTTACAACGGAACATGTTACCTACCTACAAATATACCTACAATCTTGAAATATATTTAATATAAGAGGAAAGTGCCCACAACCAGGGTTTAGAATAGCCACAGCAGTGTTTTCTACCTTACTTGGTTATCCAAGATGTTTTTTTTTTGCACGATTGCAACAATGCCTTGGCTACAACAAAGCTAACAAAAGCCTAAAAAGCCTTAAAACATGTTCTTATTAGGAGGACAAAAAATAAAATTTTAACGAATTGCAATTATTTGTTTTATTTAGTTTTAAGTTTATTTAGTTATTTAAGTTTATTTTCACTTTCACGTTCATATAATTCAATTCGTCATCGTCATTAGCCATTTTTGATCTGGTCTTCCTTGTGCGAGCCCAATGCTAATTGGGGGTTTTAACGACTGCAAATGCAGCCGAGACCAACGGCTTAACGTCATCCGAAGCACGGAGTAGCTCGAGATAGTACATTTTTGGTCACCCATCTCATGACTGACCCTTGTTGCTTAACTAAAGTTGCTTAAACTCAACAATCACAGGCCGAGCCCGCGAACCACTGCGCCACGGGTTTCTCCACAATTTAATTATTAAAGCGCAAATAATTATAAATCCATTTTCGATCATTCAACGATACTTCACCGCCATGATATTTCATTAGCAATATATCGCTGAATAATGAATTATTGCAGTGTAATTTTAGCGATCACCAAATATCCGATTTGAACCGCAATGTTCATGGTACTCCGTGTGTTTGCTGAACACGTTATCAGTACATTTGGGGCCAAAATAATTGTACAACTGATCACTTCTACCAGCTCTATTACATTGTGGGTTGTCTCGAAGAAATCGCTGTTAAGCGATAAGGCCGCCCCTTTTGTACATATGTCTTGTTAATGTTTCCATTTATGTATGTTCTGTATGTCTATGCAAATACAGTGTTAAATAAATACACTTTTTGAAATCAATTTGTAGCAGAAAATGTCTACATTTTAAGTCAAGGTATGAAATGAATTAATCTTTATTCAAAAAACTTGATAATACTTAAGCATTATACGGGCAATAAATGGGCCCAAAAAATCCAATCACTGTCAAATATACTGTATAATAAATAGTGTCAAAATCTTTTTTATAAAAATGCAAATATCGAAACTACAGCCTATGAATTTTCGTTCTGTACCCTTATTACGAGTTTGCTTAACATGACATTTACAGGACTCGTGAGCGTAGACTATCGGATACACTGCTCATGTCGGTAAAACAGTCGCTAAGTGTGAAAGAGACAGAGCTACATTTTACGTTAACGTTTACTGTAAAGTCAAGTTTGCCAAACTCGTAATAAGCCTACTGTTCATTTATATAAATTATACCGAAATGTCGGGAAATTCGAATACTTAATCATAAAACCAAAGGAAAACACAAAATCTCTACTTTCAATGTTAACAAACAGTGCGTTAAAGTCGCTAGAGGATACGCTCTGTTTTTCTTTCCACGAATTAGCATGTCCAAACACGTGTTACCAAAAATAGATCCAATTAATTTCCTCGCCAGTGCACGAACTCCCATTCCAGCTAATATAAACCTCCGGGTCACTGGCTTCAAATAAACAAATCGACCGAGAATGTTATGGTTTCACTCATCATTGTTTCCAATAATATTATTACAAATCGAGATGAAAACTCGTAAAGTTATCGAAAATATAATAATAAATTTAAATCCGGATTTAAACAAACCCATGGGAACTAATGGTTTGTCATTTCATAGTGACTTTGAATAATATGGTTAATAAATATGTAGGATACTAGCGGATCCTCGCGGTTTTACCCGCGTGGTGCCCGTTCCCATGGTAATATAGGGATAAAATATAGCCTATGTCACTCGGAAGAAATGTAGCTTTCTAATGGTCTAAGAATTTTCTAAATCGTTTCAGTAGTTCCCGAGATTAGCGCGTTCAAACAAACAAACTCTTCAGCTTTATAATATTATATTATATTACTAGCGGATCCTTGCTGTTTTACCCGCGTGTTGCCCGTTCCCGTGGGAATATCGGGATAAAATATAGCCTATGTCACTCGGGAGAAATGTAGCTTTATAATGGTCTAAGAATTTTCTAAATCGGTCCTGCCCCCCTAGACAAGTGGCTTTCTATTATCGAATTCGCCAGTCGAATAGAAAGAAAATGTATAGGATTGACATTAGCGGTCACGTGACATTTAGATCGCCAATGTCAATCCCATACATTTTCTGTATTTATATATATTTCAGTAGTTCCTGAGATTAGCGCGTTCAAACAAACAAACTCTTAAGCTTTATTATAATATATATATTAAGTGTAGATATAGGTGTTTGTAATTAATTGTAGGTGGATCGTTTCAATTTATTATATATTAGCTATGTGTTTACAATTGAGATGTACCTATATTATTTTACTAAGTAATTTCTGCTTATTGCTAAATTTATAAACAGGTGCTCATTTAATCACTTAACTAATAATGATAATGTTTGCTTGTCAGACAACGAGATGTCTCAGGCAGCACTCACAGCTTCATTTTACAAATTTTGTTTTTGAACGTTGACTTTCGTCTTTATCTTTAAAAGATATTTTTTTAAAAACACGAGCTCCATGGCCTAGCGGATAGATGCAGGTTTCAACTTTTTGAGTCTCAGGATGGGTGACCGAAAATCTATACAAAATCAAGCTCCTATGTGCTCGAAATTGACGAAAGCATTTAGTCTTCTATCCACATTGGATCAGACGCCTAAGTCTCTGCAATTTTTGCAAAACCTTCAAAAGGAGTGGAGACCTTAACAAAAACTGCTGGTGATGAATAAGACATTTTATACAAAAAAAGAAGGGAGTGGTAAAAGAAAAACTTTTTCTACATTAAATCTAGCTCTCGGTATCCAAGCAATGACCAAGAAGGATATTATATTCCCAGGGTTTGAATTTATTCATGAGTCGCGCTATCTGACCAGGAATATTCCGCTGCATTTGTATTCAGATAGACTGCACATTCTAAAAAGTGATTTGAATCTTGCTTTGGAGATAATAAATCTTAGAGTTAAGACTTGAACTGTCCCAAGAAAATAAAAAAAATGTCTCCGTTATTCGCGTTGGCGTTAATCTAGTGTTCAATAAGTCTTCGTCTTGTGACCCTTTATTCTATGACTGGTTTTGTTTCTTTTTTAATCTTATGTTATGTAGTTAGATAAGTAATTATTAATTAAGTATAATACTTAAATTAAATCTGGAAAAAAATAGGATGATGCAACGTTCTTTCCTAGAGAGCTTTTATTTTTCATATTATTCTGAGAGCGTTTTTACATCATCCGATCCGATATTGGTATTGCAACCGATAACGATATCGGGGTCAAGTAAAATGTATGAAATATGTACTTGCCTTTCACATTTATCAGATATAAGCGGACCCGTCATAAGTACAATTTACAGATCGGATAATGTGGAAACGGTTTCACGAATACCAAACTCTGGAAAAACAAAAATGCTAAATCCCATTTTTTTATTATCAACGGGGAGATGCTTAGCCTTCATCGTACCCTTGTTGTCCTGATGGACGCCAAATATTATTATTTATTAAATGGCCCATTTCTTATTGTGTTTTATATCAAAAACATTTGTAGAACTCACTAATACGGACATCTTTTTGTATGGAAGCTACCCTGAAATCGCGAAAAAAGTCAGCTGTTTCAAAGAAATTTTTATTTGAACTCTCTACAATGAACCTATGAAACAGCTGTTTTTTTTTCGCGATTTCAGGGTAGCTTCTGTACAAAAGTATTGGTGAGTTCTACAAATATTTTTGAGGTTTTGGGTAAACATAAAATAACGTTGTATATTATAATTCTCATCAAAATTATCTTCCATTGACCTTATTGAGCCTAATGGTAATAGCCTTATGATTATGAGTCACGAGAGGTCACACGACCTTCAGTAACCATTCACTATGAGGCATTACTAAAACAGTGTTGGCACTGTACGGTCAGCAGCTTCTAAAGATTTACAAAACTATTAATTATATGCAACTGCCGCCTCTGTGGTCTAGTGGTACAACCACCGATATCAGACCCAGGGGTCCCGGGTTCGATTCCCAGCGGGGGTACATATTGTATTCGGTTTGGTTGGTGGTAGGACTTGTTGTAAGCCCGCCTGGCTAGCTACCACCATCTTATCTGACCCTGACGTCATAACAACAATGTTTTCAGCATTGTTGTGTTCCGGCAGTTCGGATAAGATAGCCAGTTCCAAAGTGACTGAGGATTCCGGGAGAGGCTCGCGTCCATCTTCAGCCTTATCAATACTTAACATCAGGTATGATGAAGGCTAAGAGTCTCCCAGACATTCATAAAAAAAAACAAAATACTAGGCAAGAAGTCCGAAATTGATTGGGGAAGTTAAACCTAATGGATAAGATGAAATGGCTTGATTCTTCAGACAATAACACTCACTCACACGCAATCACGTTGCCCTTATGTAGCTTGTAATAGCGGCGATTTTCGAATAAATCTTGACGTGCTGTTGACTGTACGTTGCAGTATTACCAAACTTCTACCCACGTTTGACATATTGCCTTGATAATGAGCCATTGACTTAGAATAATTTGACCAATTAGTGACAAATGTAGGCTGAAATTATGAAATGTAAGCAAGTAACTTATTTCATTACTTATTTCATTTTGGTTTATGGAGATGAATGAATATGTGACGGGGCTCCTCGTCCGGCAGCACCACAGTCGCCGGAACGTCGGAACCGCCGCACTCGTTAATAAAATGGGACGAAATAAAAGTATCGTTCAGAGAGACTTGTTTTACTAAACTTCTTTAATACTGAATCTAAATAATGAGTAAAAAAGTAGGTAATTATGCTTACCCCGTGTATCGGGTTCCTGATGTATATACAGAAATATATTATGGTTGGTTTATAAAAATATAATTTAAAAGCAGCGTCTAGCCTGCTGGCTTCTGTAAGATTACGTCAAAATGAGCCGAACAGGAATCGTGGAACGGAGAAAATTTGAATTTAGACAGAACAGATAAAAATATAATTGATTACCATAAAGTGAGACTACGGAGTTTCTAACCATTATAGAGGTTTCATCCATCCATAAGGCTAGAACGAAATGGCATCGTTACAAATATAAGCATTAGGATAGTAAATAACAAGAATAAAAAAAAAATAAGGACATCTTAAGTTTCTTCGAGCACTCATAATTGAAACAAACCATCTTTTGCGGAGAACCTATTTAGTGCGATTTATTTACCCAGTTGCCGAAACGTCGGAAATCCAAAAACCGCAAATAAACCGAAAAACTATAGTCCATGTCCATGATCAGCCTGTGGACGTCCACTGCTGGACATAGGCCTCTCCTGCCTCACGCCTATTGTGGCGTTCATAGGAGGCTGTTAGCCTACTGCTACCACGCTGGCCAGACGGGTTGGTAGAGGGTTTGTTTCAAGTTGTCCTTCTCTCGCATAGGTTTTCAATTTTCAATGCGTCGAGGCTCTTAGTCGACTCTTACGACATCCCAGGCAGGCATAAGAGACACTTGTATTCTTAGGCCGTCATCACACGGTAAGAAAAACTATAGTACCAAATATATATTTCGGGTAAGTAAGTCGCACTAAATAGCCAAACGTTGTTTTATTTCAATTTAAATATATCGCACACCCAGATCAACACTGCACTAAGTCAAAATAGGTAATTTTTCAGAATTGACGAAAAACCGTTATCTTATTATACGTCACAATTATCGCAAATGTCTTGAACGTTGCATGTAAAAAATACAATCTGTAGCAGCATTTGATAGTTCAGTCGATTTAAAATCCTTTAGTAAAGCAAAATAATGCATTTTTTGACTTAATCTACTGTTGAAGCAAAAATTGACGAAATAAAAAAATAACATTTCGAGTTAAGTGGCTTTTACTGATTAATTCTGAAATAATGCACTATTAATCTAAAGTTTTTTACTTCAGATTCAATGGACAATACAGATCTATTTGTATTGTTTTTAGGAATGGAACTATTAACAATTAAATAAAAGTCAAAATTTTACTAAAATCAGCAGACATATATTTTGAATATAATCAAGTACTTGGGTTTGGATCCATAGTATTGAAAATTACACGAAAATCGCAAAACACAAAAAAGTCTTCTGTTAATCATAAAACAAGGAATAAGAATTATGTTCGTTGGATACTACATCATTACATGTAAGCGTAACATGAGAATAGGAAAATAATAAACAAGTTATTAAAACAAAAACTGTTCAAAATTTTGTAAAACAGAAATAAAAAACGTAATATTTACAAAAACATATTTATTTATTCTCATTAAAAACTAAAAACAAACATACATAAGCATAGACGGATAATAAATATTTATTTTTTTGCTGTCTACAGCAATTATCGCTATAAAATATTATATCCACATCAGTATCAGGGCTCTTTTCAAGTATCATCTCAATATATTTAAGGACACAACTTCCTATTTCAACTGCACCGCGCTTGGCTTCGGTTTCATCTAAAAAAAAACACACAACATCCTTTGCGTTTGTCACTTACAGTAAAGTTAAGTCGTATACTGCTGTGACGACATCATTCTTGTTTTTATCAGCCTCTTTTTCCAACCTGGACAATTCTTCTTCTTTGAGGTGGTTATTATAATTGTCACGGAAATGCCTTGCCCTCATCATCGGCATTTTTATAAGTTTCACACAAGTCGCAAAGGTCTTAGATAATGAGTGTGACTGATTTTATAAATTCTAGGAATAGAATTTATAAAATCAGTCACACTATCTTTTACTTCACAGTCTATTTTGCGTTGATTACCGTGCTTCCTCCGTGCATCAGATTCTATAAAACCGTCACCTGTTTTCTTTGAAAGGACCGTCTTAACATATCTTTCGCAAATGCTCAGCGTTGCCTTAAAAAACTCTTTACAAACCCTAATTCTATAGTTATCTTTTTCAAAATAGTAAGCCGAGTTCAAAGCCCTCAATTTTTGAGAAGTGATATACCTATATTTCGGTTTGATTTCCTGTGTATGCCTCACTATGTATTCTCTTTGTTTCTCCAAATCACCCAATTGCCAAAACTGTTTTAAAATGTCTTGTCTAACCATTTCGTCTATTTTAGTTTTACAATTCAACCTGCATTTGTCACCACAAGGTGGACGGATTCGTCGCTCAGCGATAAATTTTGTAGGATTTGTTAAAGAAACGTACGCTTTTCCTGTATTCCGCAATGTCTCAGCAATCTTAGACTTTCAGCCAGCAGGGTTCCGTTTTCTGTTCCTACTTAACTTGGGTTCGCTTGCTGATGGAAAGGTGTCGATGGCAGAAGAAGTTGCGGGTGCATTTGTCGAAGTAGTAGTTTGTTGAGAAGAAGGATTCGGTCTCAACTAGTTGAGCTGCTGGAGCTTGACGATGATGAGCTGGAGCCTGACGAGGAGCTTGTGGAGGAATGAGAAGATGATCTTCTAGGGATTACAAGAGGCCGAGATCTTTGCTTAACAGGCACAAAAAGTAGGATCCGTATCCGAATCGTCTATACAATCTTCTTCATCGCTAAGATCAAATGAAACAGGACCGGGTACCTGCCTATCTGATATTTGATCGGCTGATGCTGCAACCGCTGACGTCTCATCGGTTGCTGCGGTTACGGGTGTATTTTTGGCATTCTTTTCTATGCTACTTTGTAGAACAGTAGACTGGTTACTAGTATCTGGAGACCACGACCCTTCATCATCTGTCAAGTAACAATTACAAATTAAATTAATCCAACAATAGTGTATTATCTAAGAAAAAATAAAAAATCTTCTTGTATATAAAGAACCATTTAAATTGTAAATTTATTTCTTTTAATTTATTATGTTAGTAACAATTCTGAGTATAAAGAAATATTTATTAAGGTTATTTAACAAAATTAGGTCATAATTCATATCTACCATCAATAGTGCATTAAATCACTAATTTTCACCTTTTACGAACAATACTAAATTATTTTGGATTAATACATAAATTTTGGCATACCTTCGTCAAAAACAGAGTACTATTTTGAAATAGTATCAAATAAGTTGTCCATGCACTGTCACTAACACTGACTTAAATCTAAATAATTCACAGTAATTTTAGTACTACATTCAACAACACCGCATTATAACTAAATAATTCACTGTTGCGTAAAGCATCTGCGGGTGGTTTTCTAAGGCGGACAAGTTGCAACTGGAAATAGTTTCGTGTTCGCGGTGTGACTCTGACAGCGCGTCATCACTAATAGGGACTTAGTGCGCCATCTATTAAATATTTTTGTAAATATAAATACGCCTGTCTTCGTGGCAGACGCGGGAATTTTTTGGCTATTCAAATTTATAAAGTAGTCGATTTTGAGATTTTTCGACATAATACGGTGTTGTACTGGGTGTGCGATATTAAAACACCTAAATGATTGTACCACCGTAGATAAGAAATCCTAACTAATATAATTCACGCCCTAAGTAACCAATCGACTTGATTTTTGTCATAGAGTTATTTAAAAGAACGAAGAGTAACATACCCTACTATTTATCCCGATATTCCCACGGGAACGGGAACCACGCGGGTGAAACCGTGGGCGGAAGCTAGTTATAAAAATATTAATAGACTTTCATTACTATAATAAGCTCAAGTTAATACCTGTGGGCCTTCCATGAGTTTTCCGTTCCGTATACTGTACAGTAAACGGGATACATTTTGTATGCGAATCTGAACGCCTCTAGTGGGCAGTAGCAGAACTACAGATTCAATTTGATTGTGAGTTTTCAAAATGGAATGAATCTAGTATAATAAACAAAAGCTTTAAATAAGTCCAGTAATTTTTTTTTACTGTTACAAAAAAGAAAAACGATAGCATGAAGTACACATACACAAGCGTTGATTCTTTTTGCATTGTTAAAAGATTTGTACCTCTAGTTAATTGTTTTTCTTTTTGTAACTGTGACTTACTTTCGCATTATTCCTCGTAGATACTTTTCATGATTAACCCAATAATAATGAATCCATACCTACACGTACAATTATTATTTAAAATGCGAAAGAAGCTGTATTATCTATATGTTATTCTGCCGGATTTTCACGTCTAAACCACTAAAGATTAGACTTACGAGAGAAGCTTAGGCTACATTTTAGAATGTTTGAAATGGGATTACTTATTTTAGCAGATTTCTTTTAAAAGTTGCATTGTGTTTTACATCAATCCAATTCTTAAAAATCACAAACACTTTTTGTTCAAAATCAAGTAATAATCTTCGCAATATATTGCCAAAAAAATCTTATCATTGTATTGACCTCTTTTGACTTTAACATATCTTCTTCATTGGAAAAACTACTACGTACTTAACGCAAACCGTAGCCAATTTTCGCCGTTGAAGATATAGCCGAAATAGCTCAGTTGGGAGAGCGTTAGACTGAAGATCTAAAGGTCCCCGGTTCAATCCCGGGTTTCGGCAGAGTATTTTTTTATTTTCTCGAAAGTATGTAAATGTTCAGAAATTGCAATAAGTATTTCTATTACATATTTTGAGTATTTTAATGTTAACTTTTTTTATTAAAAAAAGATGCTCTCATGTATGTCTAAAGTAGCATTTTGCAAGCATGCATAAGATCGCGGAATTAATTCTTGTAAAATGAAAAAAAAAAAACACTATACGACATATTTTTTTGTAGTAGGTAACCAACCAGTGTTCTTATCATTAAAATCGTTATCAGTCTACTACTACAATATTGCTGTTTATGTCTAAAGTAATAAACAATGACTTTACCTTTTTCGCTACTCTATGGAAAAACTGAAAATCAGTGCTTTACTAGTGCTTTACTTTAATTTATTTATTTATGGTATAGGTACACAATAGATAACAGGCAATAACAGCATGAAATCAGAGCAACGCAAGTTTCGAACAGGGGGCTATTCTCGCGTTGAAATATGTCGAATTCGACATTTTTATATTATTAACTTCTTTATTAAAAATCTAAGTAAATTCTCTACAACTGTCAAAATCCTTTAATTTCAATTATCTTTCATAATTGTCGAAGATTGCTTTTAGTGACCCTTGAATACAGATTTTTGACTCCAAAAATGTCGAATTCAAGATGTCGAAGGCGCGAGAATCGGGCCCCAGAACTGACATCCAAATACGTGTATACAGAGAATTTCATACGATGCGAAAACAAAAAAATTTGGAAAATATCAATGTTGCCGTAATCGCACGCTTAGCAGACGGGTTAGCGAACGCAGTATGGCCAAGTTTGTAGGAGACGCTGCTGCCCTGAAAGCTGAGTCCCTTAGTCGCCTTTTAATTTGCTTTCTTTCATAACAGCAAGGGTAAATGATGCTTCCTTGTTTTAAAATTCAAATCCCGACAGTTAACCAATTAACTGTTGATTGTCTGTTGTTATTTCTTTAAATAAAGCTCATCGAACTTTTCTCCCATTCGACTGTAACTTAAAAGTGGCTTAAACTGGTTTTTTAACCCAGTACATTGTATGAAATCAACTAGTCTAATAAATAACTGCCCGTTTAAAAAAACACAGTAACGTTAATGGAAAGTGTAAGCTGAAAATAAACAGCATATGCTTGTGTATTTTTACTGCGGGTTATTGCCCTCGGATTTGTTAGTTAAACAGATTTAGGAAAATGGAGTAATGTGGTTTGTATTCTGAAAGTAAATAGCAAACAAGTATTTTATTTTTATTTTATTTGTTCTGAAAACTTACAGCTAAGATAACAAAATCTTCTTCTTCTTATCGAATTAGGATTAGTGGCCACACCTCTGGTGTCAGTGTTTATCAAAGCCGCCTATAAGGCCTCTGACTTGGCTTAACGACTGTAATCAAATGACAATAGCCGGGACCGACGGTTTATCGTGCCCTCCGAAGCACGGAAGCGCTCAGTTGTAATGCCACTTTACGGTCACCCATCCGACACCTGACCGGGCCGAACTTTGCATTTCGGCCCGGTCAGGTGTGGGATGGGTGACGGTAAAGTAGCATTAACAAAATAATGACTAAAAATAGATACTCATTAGGCATTAACAAGTTTTTACAGTTCAAAACTATAGAGCGAAGTAAACGCCAAAAATATGTTTTTATTTACGAAATAAAAAAGTGATTAAAATATAACTTTGCTTTGCTCCAGCAATAAAAGTTAATTAAATATATATACCTAAATTTAATTAAAAAGAAGAAAATTAACAAACATAAATACCTTATGATTGAAAAAAATAATAAAATTTAGGAAAAAAAATGCTCTTGTCATCAATCGCCTGACAGTCGTAGGCTTTAGAATATTGATTGATTAAGTAAGATTCTTTGCATACACTGCAGCTCGTAATGCGCCTACACCTAGAGCTATAGATCTTATTAATCGTTTTTTAAATGATGTCCAAAATGCCGACATCCATACTGACTATATTAGTTATATTTATTGTAAATTATTCTATTACCTATATTAGTAAATTGCCCAATGTGAACGTTTTGGTTTAGCTGTAAGTTAACATTGTGTTCTAATAAATAAATAAATAAATAAATTGTAAATACCTAAGGCTCCTTTTAGTTTCTGATGTGGTGTTGTTTGTTTATTTTTAATAACCTTTAAAGATTTAACAAAAACTCTAAATAGTTAATAATCAATTTAGACATTTACTAGCGGCCACTCGCGGTTTCACCCGCAAGGTACCCGTTCCCGTGGGAATATCGGGATAAAAAGTATCCTATGTTCATAACCAGGCTATCTACTATCTGTGTACCAAATTTCATTCAAATCAATTCAATGCAAACAAACAAACAATCAATCTTTCCTCTTTCTTTAATACTTGTCTCCAAATACTTACTCATGCACAGCCCTTTAGACTTTTAGAAGCTGTGATTGCTAAAATTTAATTCTTACTATATTTGTATGTTTCTAGGCACGACGGCGTACGACACGGTGCGACCGCTAGCATACCAGGACGCGAGGATCTTCATGCTGTGCTTCAATATCGCCGAGCCCGAGTCCCTACACACCGCCGCTGTCAAAGTAAACCATTAGTAGTTATTTATTTACTCATTAACTCATCAAAGGTTCACGATGCATGTGGTCTTTGTCAGTAAACACTTTTCTGTTGTCTGCTACTCATGAGGACGCTTTTAACATCAATCTACTATCGTCCACTCCAGGATATACCTAGTCGGGTCATAAGTTCTGTCACACCTATCGATTTTTAGGGTTCCAAACCTTTAAAAATTAACAGAACCCTTATAGGATCACTTTGGTGTCCGTCTGCCCGTCTGTCCGTCCGTCTGTCCTCGATTATCTCAAGAACACGTAGTGGTATCGATTTGAAAGTAATACCATATATTCAAGTCAACAGTCAGTTGGAGCTGTAAAAGATCAAACTTGTTAACTACTTAAAAAAAGATAGGGCAGTTAATGCCCCAAAAAACGTATATTTCGACACTCAAGCGAATCAAAATTCACTTTCCGTTGACCTAGAACTTTGAAATTTGGCAAAAAATATATATTCTTTAGTTTCGGAAACTGAATTTTGGGGAAAACTCGGGAACGCGTGGAGGTATCGAGTTGAAATTAAAACCATATATTCACGTTTACAATCTCTTGTAGCTCTGAAACAATCAAACTTCAAAATTAACGTTAAAAAAGGTAAGGCCATGTATGCCGCAAAACGTATACTTCGACACTCTCAAGGGAATCAAAATTTATAGGGTACTTCCCGTTGACCTAGAACTTTTAAATTTTGGCAAGTAATATCGACTTTTACTATGAATATAGGAAAAAATCTAAAAACTATACATTTGTAATTAAATCGTGAATTTAGTCTTAAGTTTTGGAAACTGAAATTCGGGATTACTTCAGAAAAAACTGTGTGACTCAAATTCTGAACTATTTATTATAATAGGTACCTTACCTCGGTGGGCGAGTCCGACTCGCACTAGTTCGGTTTTTTTATTTTGAATGGATATTGAAAGTCTGTTTTTTAGGTTCGAGTTATAGACATACTAGGAATATATTTATTTTAATTTGTTTCAATGGAGCGGACGTTAAAAGTAGTTGCGGTCGTGTTGCTTGTTTTACTTCATTGTGGTTACGAGACAAGCAAAATTTTCGGTCTTGACAAAAATTAAAAATACCTTTGAGCTTTGCCTTTATTACTATCAAACAATTCGGGGATAATTCAAGAAGCAGAGAGAGAGAAAAATGGTAATCTTCGTTGGGTTCGGACGTTAGCGGCGGTAAATGTAGTGAAGGTGCTTATTCAAAGAATTCCGGCCCAAAAAAGAAAACTGTTGGCATTCCAGACGCGACTTAACAGAACGAGCGGAGAAAGAGTGTTGAACGAAGACCTCAGATTATAGGCTAATTCTAGAAAAAATAATATCTCCTTGATCCATGCCCGAGAAATATATTGGACCGATATCGTGTTTCGTTCGAACGATACGCAGGAAATAAGCAAGGTCAGATTCTTCCGATTATTTATTTTTTACAATGAATTTAAAATACTGCAACAGTCAGAACAATTAAATGATATGCTCACAGCACTGAAGAAGCTAGCGAACGTGTTTCTCAAGTCCAGCAAGGCCAATCACCGTTCGCCAGTGATAGCTTGGCTCGGAGTGTCGTATTTTAGTCTATAATGTTTTTCTCAGACAAGGGTATGTAAAACAAGCGCAATGTACACCAAAATACAGTCCTGACAGACGTCGTTGACCACTTTATCGAACACTTTAAAAAATCTACAATGGGTCTTCATCAGGGTTCAGGCCCTGGTCACATAGCCAAGAGGACTCAAAATTATCAGGCCGCACATGAAAATCGATTTCAACCGGCACGAAGATTGGCCATCTTCCAGCCCAGATTTCAATCCGCTTGATAATGAAATTAGACCCTATTTAGAGGAGAGGACTTGCGATAAATCACACCCAACATTGAAGCCTCTCAATGCATCCTTCATTACAGCAGCCACTAAAATCTACACGAACGTGGCACGTATTTCTATAGATCTATAGAATTTGAATTATTTTTATCAATTAGTATTAAATATAGTGTAAGCTTTCTTTTCATGTACCTACAATAAAATAAATATTTACATACATCTTAAGTTTTAGCGCGCACTGTTTATTGAAATAAAACAACTCCAGACTTATAAGTAGCCAGTCATCCCGTGACCACGGCAGCTGAAAGTTGCCGAAACTTTGGGAAAAATACGGACAATTAAAGCTTACCTAGTTCCTGAAATATAGCGCGTTTGAGTTAAATAAATATTTATTTGAAAATCTGTTTTTACTTCACTAAGAACTTGTGACAGAACTTATGACACGACTTAGTATTTTGGTCTCTCCAAGTGCACGCCACCGAGCACGATCTGCGGCTACTCTCATCCAACTCTTGCCAACCATGTTACAAAGACCGTCGCTCCAACTATAGTCTCTGGACTGGAGTCATCCTTCACTATATTTGCCCAAATAGCGCAAATTATTAGTTACTAGCGGCCTCTCGCGGTTTCACCCGCGTGGTTCCCGTTCCCGTAGAAATACCAATCGGGATAAAAAGTAGCCTATGACAAGTACTGAGATACTCTCACATTTATAATATTAGTATGATAAACTTTGTCATGGATGTCTTATTTAACACAAATTCTTAAATTTTCGTGATGTTGCTATATATATCATAATTTACATACTATTTAGGTAATTAGACGCAATTTTTTACCAATAATATAGCGAGAATTATGATAAATTAATTCAAGCAGAATAGACACATAGCGCGTAATTAATTAATGAACATATTATGATGTATAAATTCCAATTGATTCGAGGAAATGTTAATTAACGGCCAAATCAATGAACTCTATTTACAAAATTGTAAGGTAAATACAAATTTTAGAATTAACATCGAAAATTATAATTGCTCGTACATCTCATATTGTCACTTTTTTATCAATAACTTGGAGTCTCTTAGCCTTCGTCATAAGTAATGTTAACTATCGATGACTGAAAGATGGTAGCGAGCCTCGATCACTGAGGAACTGGCTATCTTATCTGTAACTACCGGAACACAACAATGTTGAAAACATTGTTGTTATGGCGTCAGACTTAGATAAGATGGTGTTAGCTGGCAAGGCGGACTTACATCAAGTCCTACCACCAACCAAACCGAATACATTATGTATCACCGCTGGGAATAGGTATGTTAGTAGTGAGGAGCCCGTGGCGCAGTAATGAGCCGGTGGGTGGCGTAATGGTTCGCGCGCTCGGCCTGCGATTGTTGAGGATAAGCAACTTTCGCAATGGTCAGTCACGGGATGGGTGACCAAAAATTTACTATGTCAAGCAGGAGCTCAAAAGCTTAACGTGCCTTCCGGCACGTTAAGCCATTGAACCCGGCTGCATTTACAGTCGTTAAAACCCACCAATCCGCATTGGGCCAGCGTGGTGGGTCATGGCCCATTCTCCTTAGCCATCCATAAGGAAGGCCAGTGCCCGAGCAGTAGTGGGGACATTAAAAATGGCTGATGACGATGTTAGTAGTTCAACTCTTATGTGATGTAGTTCAATTATCTTCCATTACATTCTTGAATGAGCTTCGAGTAACTAATTGGGGACTATGTTTTTTTTCGCAGTGGTATAGAGAAGTGCGCACTCATGGAGGATCAGCGCCTGTGGTGCTTTGTGGATGCAAAGCTGACCTCAGGCACGACAAGGAAACCGTCGCCATGCTGTCCAAGCTCAAAATGCATCCTGTCACAAGCGAAGAGGTTAGTATTGAGCTTTTTAATCATCCTAATTTGAAAGTTTGTTCTTCGCACACTCATCATTGAAATAAAACTACTTTTACGGATTTCAGTGCGCATTGTTTATTACACGATATTTAGTGGTATATATTTTAAGTATTTTTTTGTTCTTCTGACGTTTCGACACCTTTTTAACTGCCGTGATCACGGGTTAGTGATCAAACAAAGCTTAAAACCAAAAAAAAACTAACATCAAGAATACTTTTGTTGTGATAAAAAAGATGTATCTTCTATCGAGCAAACAAGTCTTTTAAGAAGAAACTTTAGATGTGCTTATGTCTTTTAAGTGCCGAAATTGTAAAGGGAATAATATATTTTTTTCATTTTTATTTTTATTTTGATTTTTTCATCGACGTGCTATCTTTTTTTATTGATTTTTTTTTATTATTTGAATATTCATGTAAGTATTTGAAATTTGTTAACCGTTTGTGCATTAATTGCACATTAAGGACTAACTAGATAATTCTTTGTTTTGTTTATAAATATGTCTATTTATTTCATTCCACTTTGGTCGAATTCTTGCAGCAATTGAAAAGGTCATATCATTTGAAGCCAACTGCCCCAATTATTTTAGAATCTTACTTCAACGAGTCGGTGATTTTGTGAATGAAGTTTTATTTATATCGCTATCATTCAGAGGTCGCGTTACGTTCATGCATTTATCATTTATAAAACAAATAATTGATAAAAGTTGCTGTTTAAAATTGCTAGGTAGCTACCCTTTTTTTCCTTCTACTTGTTTCCCTTTACGTTCCTGACACAAAAGAAACATGTCATTCAGTCGTTCAGCATTTGTATAATTCGCTTGGTGTACAGCATTTGCAGGCCGAACCACAGTATAAATATTCATACAGTATTTTATCAATACTCAAAATTCAATATCTTTATTGCATTCCATAATGGTGATAAAAGTGTTACATAAATTGTACAGTTATGGGCCCTGTAGGGCACAACAATTGAGAGGGTATCTTCCTACTAAAGCGCCTATTACAATACACGGTATACCGGCCCGGTGTACTGTGTGGTGTAATAGACGCTTTAAGGTCCGTTCGCCAGTTCGCCTCGGTGAGCGCACAGCAACCGTCTATCTCAGAGCTAGCGCAGACGACGGATAACGGAGGACTTTTTGTCCGCGACACGTATTTATTGTTAACCAAATAAGATTGAACTTAGATCGCGTATATATCCATAAAAAGTACGCGATAGTCTTCGTTATATATTCAATATTCTTAGTAATAAGGTCATGTCGCGGACAAAAAGTCCTCCAATATCCGTCATCTGTGCAGGCCCTATCAGTCTCGAGCTCAAATGCGCCGCGGAAACGAACGCACGTTGGAAAGTTTTTTGCGCAGTAAGCGTGTTGTATGATACCACACGATTACTGCGCATCCTATGTTGGCGGGCAGTCCTATCGCGTATTGTGTATCGCATGGCTACAATAATAATAAATAACTTTTGTCAAAAAAGAGTCTAAGAAAAAATACTGTATGTTTATGCTGTGCCCAAACCTAGCCAACTAATTGGATTCTTTCGGCAGCTCCTATGAATTGAGTATTCAGCGCATGGCACCAAAACCTTTTGACAAATTCCTTTACTATTGAAATTCGTGATAGATTTTCAATTACTAATGGAACTAAAATGACTGGAACTCTTTTTGATAGTAACTTTTATAATGAGTATATAATGTAACGTACTTATTTTATAGGAATCACATTTTTTGTGTATTATGAAAGCAGGTTTGGCAGGACTTAAACCAAGTAGCTGGGGAATTTGTGAACGTATAAGTCCAGAAAATGTAGGGTGGTATTATGCCATCTGATGAACAGCGCTCACCAGGTAAAGCAATTGAGCATAGATGTCTATAAGTATATGGATGACTGGATAAATCTTATAGGTAATCATAATTATCTAAAAACCAAATTAAGTACATCTGAACGCCTACCAAACCTATTTAAAAGTAACGTTTACAAAACAAACTAAACACTGATCAATAATAATTATAATGTATTTATTTCAGAACGATGTCAATGTCCTAATATTTTTTTTTCTTTTATAAACGACGGGGAGACTCTTAGCCTTCATCATAACTGATGTTAAGTATTGATAAGGCTGAAGATGGAAGCGAGCCTCTCCATGAATCCTCCACCACTGAGGAACTAGTTATCTTATCTCGAACTGCCGGAAACTGAAAACATTGTTGTTATGGCGTCAGGCTTAGATAAGATAGTAGTAGCTAGCCAGGCTGGCTTATAACAAGTCCTACCACCAACCAAACCGAATACAATATGTACCCCCGCTGGGAATCGAACCCTGGACCCCTAGTCTGATACCGATGGTTGTACCACTAGACCACAGACGCGGTTAATTTGTAATTATTTATGATATTTCTCAAATTTAACAGTCTGTTTCTTTCAAATGCTTAAATCCTAAATTTACTTCAACAATATTTCTGCAGGCACTAACAGTAGCAAGGCAGCTCGGAGCCACGACTTACGTGGAGACGTCGGCCAGAGCGTCCAGCAAAGGAGTCAAGGACGCGTTCGAGGTGGCGGCCCTCGCGGCGTTGGGGAAACTGAATAAACAGCAGATCAAACAACAGGTACGGGTAAAGGAAGAGATGAAGTACTAAATACTTGGACAAATAAGATCCAACCACCAAATTAAGTAGAATTCTCTTTTGGAATTTATCACATTTTACATCCAGCCCTTAGCATGACTATTAAAACGGGGTATATATATATATAGCGATTTATCGCATTTATCTGTCAACAGAGAAAAGATTTTAACAGTTGAGTGTCGATAAAACGCTATATTGGGTTTCGGTGATCGTGCTGGGACGATTTACGTTACTAAGTTATTTGAAAAAGCTGATAAGTTTAATTTGCTTTACGATATCTACTGATGAAGTTATAATTAAATAAATAATCGTCAGGACCTAATGTAATGATTTACAGAATAAATGGCTATTTATACTGTTTACACCATTTTAATATTACTTTTCATTTGTCACGTACTGCGTGACAAAATATAACTATGCATGTCTGTTGGCATTACTGGGATTAATGGATTACAATGAAACGACAAATATGTACGATTTAACCGGTAACCGCATTCAATGTCCAAAATGATTCCGCGCTATCGCATCCATTCGCAATATTAATAAGCACTACCTATATTTATTATTTATGCATTAGGCAGCTGTATTAAAAAAATGCTTTAATGAAATGTTTTATTCCAAGAAGCAGGTGGGACGAAGCAAAAGCAAGCGAGACCTGAAAGCCGAGCTAAAGGGGAGAGCGAAGAGTTGCTGCGTCATGTGATCCGTGGCCGGCCACCCGTCGCGGTGGCCGCATGACTGCTAGGCGACCACCGCCCTTCCTCTTCACCCCTGGACCAGGCCAGAAACTATCTGACCAAATGGAAAAGTAGTGGGCCTAATACTGCGCCTAGTGCAACTCCCAATTTTTCTCACCGATCATGCTGAATTGTACGCATGTCTTTCGAAAGATCAATACTAAACGAGAAATTAAGTGAAATGTTAATGAGACTTTTATGATATTCAAATTACGTGTAATGTATGTATGTATTTAATTGCGTCGGACCTAATCTATTTGTAAGGATTGAATGTGATCGAAACGGTATAAGGATGAAGGATGGTTTCAAAGGCTATATTTAGATCATCCTTAAAGATGACAGTGAAATAAAGGTGCAATGAATAATGACCCCCGGGGTTTCAGCGTAAGCCTGTGATAAAGTAAAAATTAGCGAAATCGAAAATAAAAAGGATAGAAGAGATTAGGAAAAAAATAGAGGCAGATAGACGCTGAAATCTATATGTATTGAAATTAAAATATGGTGGTATTTACAACATAATGGTCTAAAAGTGTAAACAAATGATACACAGTAGAAAAATAAGTGTTTTCATATACAATAAGAGGACTTTTAGCATACTTGATGTTTTTCTATAACTGTAGCATTTTCAACATAATATTTATAGGTATAATATTAAAAATGCTATGTTGTTATTTTGTGTAAGACCAATGTTTAATTGTTTAAGGTGTGGAAGCTTTTGTAGGTAGATTAATGAAATAATTAAATGGTCAATATGATTGATTTTGAAGCTAAAAGCTGACTTTCTTTTGTGATATACATACGTAAATGTAAATGGAAAAAATATGCACAATTATGGACAATACTATAAGTTACGGAGGTCCATTTGCTAGGGAGTTGACGTCCATATTCGCTGTTATATAGACAATAGCAGTTTGTGTGTAATATTAAAAAGTTAATGTTTCTATTGCTTGCATTACTGGTTTTTTTATTTTACACTCAAAAGCTTTTAAAAAATCCTTTTAAAAATAAACGACTTAAACAACTTCGTCAATCATATGGGTTCTGTTTAATATCTGACTTTTACATAAAATTAATTTTGTTGTCAGTAAATTCTTGTTGTTTTTTTAAAATAAATTGTAATGTTATGCCTTTGTATTTATAAAACTTAATATCTATTTTTCAAAATTGTATGATATTTTTTAAGTCCTTTAGAGGGTATTTGACTTAAGCATAATTTAGAAAATAAACGTAACTACGCTTGTAACAAAACTAAGTTCTTATTTATCACATTGCAGCAGTCAAATACCTAAAAGTTAAAATAAATTATTTTGGAGTTTTTATGTATCGTATGTCGATATAAAGCTTTAAATTCAATGTTAGCTTTAATTATCGTGTAAAAGTTATATTTACTATTTAAAAACATGTAGTTTTAAATCCTATTTTCACTTGTAGTTTTATTTCTATTAATTTTATTGTTTAGAACGATAGATCTTACACATATCAAAGTAAGTTTCGCATAATCAATGTTTTTTTTAAACTCGACCTGTAAAAGGTTCAGACTTAAATGTTATTTTTAAGACGAAACCACTACTGTTTAAAAATATATAATATTTGTTTGAATATGTTTTTAAAGTCGCCTAAAGTAAAAATGTTTTAACTCGATAGTTAAAGGACATTAGTACTCTTAAATGTTGTTTCTAGAATATTGAATATAGCGTTCAGTGTTTTTGGAAACTGTGTTTTTATTTAATTTTCCTGTAAAATTCTTGTACCAAAGATAAAATAATTATGTACAGTCATCAGCATGCCTTGTAAACCAACAAGTAAGTCACGTATCGTAATAGTGGTTTTCGTAAGTTACGTTTAAAGCCTGACGTACTGTTGGCTGTACATTGGTAGCTAGATAAAAAAGTTAAACAAAACAGCAAATTTAGTCGGTTTTATTTTATTCAGTAGTGACTTGACAGGTTGTCATAAACCTACTTTAAAAAATGCTGTCTTAAAATGTAGCTATAATGATAATATTAAATTTGTGTATGTGAATGGAATCAATACTTACTTATTTTATGAACGACGGGGAGACTCTTAGCCTTCATCATACCTGATGTTAAGTATTGATAAGACTGAAGATGGAAGCGAGCCTCTAGCGGAATCCTCAATCACTGAGGAACTGGCTATCTTATCTCTAACTGCCGGAACACAACAATGCTGAAAACATTTTTATAATGGCGTCAAACTTAGACTTAGAACAAGTCCTACCACAACCAAACCGAATACAATGTGTACCCCCGCTGGGAATTGAAACCGGGACGCCTGGGTCTGATATTGGTGGTTGTACCACTAGACCACAGCGGAAGTATGAACTGGAAATAGATCTGCGCAAATCATAACGAAAAGCAGTGGAAAGCAGGTTATTTTTACAAAGTCAAATTACTTGGCACCTGCCAAATTACTATATTAAAAATACGACAAATTAAGTTTGTGTTAAGGTTGCCATGGAAACAACTTACCTGTTTTCTACACTTCTTTCAGAGGGCGTAGTGTGAGTTTGCAAATGTACAAATAATAATAATTTAATAGTAATAATAATATAATAATAGTAATAGTATAAGTGTAATAGTAATGCTCGAGGATCTCCGTAGTGCTTCCCAAAGAGTGGGTCTTAGGATGAACATGGATAAGACGAAAATCATGTCGAATTCCCATGTCATACCCACTACAGTTCACGTTGGGAACACTACACTCGAAGTTGTTGACCATTACGTTTACCTTGGACAGACAATCCAGTTAGGTAAGTCCAACTTTGAGAAAGAGATCTCTCGTCGAATCCAACTCGGATGCGCAGCATTCGGGAAGCTCCGTAAAATCTTACTCATCAACTTACCTCAGTGTCTCAAGACGAAAGTCTACGACCAGTGTGTGTTGCCAGTGATGACTTACGGCAGTGAATCGTGGGCGCTAACTATGGGTCTGATAAGGAGGCTCAAGGTGACTCAGCATGCAATGGAGAGAGCTATGCTCGGCGTTTCCCTGCGTGATCGAATTAGAAATGAGGAGATCCGCAGGAGAACTAAAGTTACTGACATCGCTCGAAGGATTGCTCAGCTGAAGTGGCAGTGGGCGGGACACATAGCGAGAAGAACCGATGGCCGTTGGGGCGGAAAGGTTCTGGAATGGCGACCGCGTACCGGACGACGCTCCGTGGGTAGGCCCCCCACAAGGTGGACCGACGATCTGGTGAAGGTCGCGGGAAGCCGCTGGATGCGGGCAGCGCAGGACCGATCGTCGTGGAGATCCTTGGGGGAGGCCTATACCCAGCAGTGGGTGTCATGTGGCTGAGACGACGACGACGAGTAATAGTATTCTTTGTTCCAAATGTTACTATCGCGTTAAGAGTTTAATTCTCAATATCATTCATATTGTTTTAAGGTCTGAATTAATGTGAACCTCACGTAAGAGTTTACTGTTAACTTTCAGAACTTTGGACACTTTGCAAACTCAAACTGGGCAAAACATGCTCCTTCTTACCAATTTCTTGTTTTACATATTTGTTACCCAACATAAGTGAAAACATAAGTTTGACGACCTGTTTGGCGCAGGGGTACTAAACCCACCTTTACGCCAGAGGTCTCGGGTTCGATCCCCGGACAAGACAAATATTTGGGCATGAACATGTCTATTTGTCTTGGTCTGGATGTTTAATATGAATATTATTTATTTACAAAAAATATATATTTATGTGTGTTTATCCGTTATCTAGTATCCATAACACAAGTTCTTCATGAAACTTAACATGGGCTAGATAATTGGTGTGATTGTATGAAATTTATTAAACAGAAACTATTTTTTGCTCGTTCCAGCAGGCCTACCATCATCTATTAAAAACCATCGTGTCACGAGAACGTTTTGTTTGCGTTTTATTTTATTGAAGTTGTCGCATTCGGACACACTTCACACTTTGGAGGCGATGATTGAGTGAGCGACAACGTCACAAACCTTCCGTCAAAAAACAAGCTTAGGTACTTGAAGAGATTCGTAGTAAGAAATTGCATGGTAAGATGGAACAATACTGATCTAAGAGATGGCGGTAGGCTCCCTTACGTCTCTAGATATGTTGCAGTTGAATATTCAATACATATATGCTACTAATATATTCTGGAAGACGGTAGAAGAAACTTGCTACACTATTTATTTACTCTGCAACGTTCGTGCCTAAATGCCAGGGTTCCCAACGTCACGTACGAAGCGACACCATAACGTTGGGGTGTGGCACCAGGGTTGTCCACAAAAACTTAGAAAATATTTATGTCTCTTTAGCTGACACAAAAATGACATCATTATGTTACATAAGTTATATCATTTTTAATATGTTTGTGTCTGGCTCGCTATCTGTTTTAAACAAAAGCAACAGTGTTTTACTTACAAACTGTAAAATAATAAATAATATAGTAAGTTTAGTTTCAATTAAAAATAATAATCTCAGTTCGATTTGTATAAATAAAAGGTTTGCTAACCCTAACGCCGCAGCTAAGGGTGCCTACCCTGTCTGAAATTATAGGATTAAGATGAAAACTGGACAACGTGTAAATATTCTTATTACTTATATAAGTTTTTAACCATCTTTGTTCTGTATTTTTCTTATTAAAACTTTTTATAAAAATAAAATATAAACCGTCTTCTAAAATCAAAAAGTAAAAAATAAGTTGTAATTAAACCCACATGAATATATTCACGTTAACAATCTCTCGAAGCTGTGAAAAAATCAAATTTCAAATTTACGTCAAAAAAGGTAAGGCCAATTATGGTACAAAAACGTATACTTCGAAACTCTCAAGGGAATCAAAATTCATAGGATACTTTCCGACCTAGAACTATGATATTTGGCATGTAATATTGTCGTTTTCTACAAATACAGGAAAAAATCTGAAAATTAGACATTTGTAATTAAATCATCAAGTCTTAAGTTTTCGAATCGGAATTTCGGGAAATCTTCGGCAAAAACTGAGAGAATCAATTCTTGAACTATTTATAATATTATGTACCTAGGTAGCTCCGACTCGCACTTGTCTGGTTTTTTTAGTTAAAATAACTCTCGCACTTCGGTTTGACCGAAAAAACGTCAGTTTTTTCAAGATTTCCTCAAAACTACTAAACCGGTTTCAAAATTCCAAAAAATGTGGTCTTACTAGGGAACAAACTCGATGTTATAAGATTTGAATCATTTCGTTCGGTTCAGGCGTTCTCGAGGAATCGGTGAACATCCATAAAAAAATGATAACATAATATTGATATAATTGTTACACACTGTCTGCCCTTCTTAATGCCCTTTCTTTTCATGGGCCGGCTGGAAGAAATTTCAATGTAAAATAAGCCCTCCGTACAATCATTCTGTCTAATTGATTTTCCTGTAATGTTGTGTGTGTACAACAACCAAACATAAATAAATAAAAATAATCCATCCGTTTTAGAAGTCAGTTAAAAATACAGGACACGGTCAAAATGATAGGTTGAAAAACGGGATGTTCTGCAAAATACAGGACAGTTGGTCAGCCTAGCCGCAGCCCTATCTGCTCCGACACCCCTAACATAATAAGGGGCGCACCGCGCTAAATAAGATTCTCCTGAATTTTTCCCACACGGGTCCTTATGCTCCTTTTGTAATATTAACACTATAGCTGTTGTATTGCTAACGCAGCGTGGTAGAAAAAACAACATAGGATAGTAAAATATTTGATAGAATCAGGCGTTACTTGGCGGAAATCCATATTTATAACTTTTTAATTTTTCAATGCTATTTTTATGTGATAAATATTAAACAAGAAAATATACTAGAAAAAAGCAACTTGTCCCATGTCGCCCTGACGGGAAATCCATATATTAGTAGAAAACGAAAAATATGTAGCATAATTCCGCAAGAAAAACTTACATATGAAAGATGCACCGCCCGCCCGCCCGCTAATGCCTATGCAACACAGTGACACACCTTACACCTTCACCGACTACCAGCACCGAGTCGGTGCACTGACTTGGCGGGCGGTGCATCTTGCATGTAATTTTTCTTGCGGAACTATGCTACATATTTTTAGTTTTTTACTAACATAGGAAAAAAATATGGTTCATAGTAAATGTTTTACCGGTCCTGCCTTCTAGGACCTTCAGTCATATTTTTTTCATTGAAATTTTGAAACACTCCAATTATGCTTTAATTAAATATCATCATCCCTTTAAACTTCGATCAGAGAAACAATGATATTTTACGATTTTTTAATTTTTGCATATTTTCAATGTATTTAATTTTTATACTTATGATAAATTTTAAATAGAAAAATATTGAAACAAATCAACCCAAAGAAAAATATGGCTGTTGCATCTTAATCGATCGTTGAACATCTGAAGACATGTTTCTTTCGAATGCAACGATATTCCTAGCATTACATTGATGTGACAACGCTGGCCTACAGCTTATAAAAAATATAAAGGGATTGGAGAATTTCGACGGTGGTCCGCAAGTCTCGGTAGCTCAGTGATTAGAGCATAGGACCAGATTTCCAAAGGTCGTGGGTTGGAGTCCCATCTGAAAAAAATCACTTGTGGCCGAGTTGATTTACTCCAATATTTTTCTATTTAAAATTTATCATAAACTACATTTTATTCATATTTAGTGTTAATGAGTACAGATGAGAAAAATGCTGTCTTCATAGTTATTACTTATTGGCTTTGCAAATGGTCTCTTTAATTTAACCACCCTATCAGGTTAGGTACGTCGAACCTGTTGATTGCGTAGGTTTGTGCTAAAAATAAGTGCTTATATATATTTTTTTTTTGTCATGTTTATTATAAAAACTAGAGTCCGCCCGCGGTTTCACACGCGTGGTTTCCGCTCCCGTGGAAATATCGGCATAAAAAGTAGCCTAAGTGTTAGACCACTACAATAAAAACATATCTTAAATAACGATTAGATACCTTACCTAACGACCAACCAGAAACCAAAACAATTCATTCACCATTACTAAAGTTTAAGGCCTTCAAATTAGCACTAAAATAATTTTAGTAAAAAGTCCACATTCCAAAATTTATAATTGCTAATTGCGAAGCACACAAGTACTTCACAGCGCTTCTCCCGGCCGACATTTGGGGTACGTGGAGCGGGCTATCTTATACGGGGCAATTTAGACTTGAGGTCATCTCCCTTAAAGGAGTTTTTGCGCTGCATGTATCCGACTGCGGCATCTATCCGTGACATACCCGATATAAAATAAATCCACCCGTTTCAAACATCCGAGCGGACAGTATTGCTAATGTCGCAAAAAGTTTACCCATTTCAGTAGTTACTGATATCCAAATGTTCATCGCAAAAAATGACAAAAAGACACCCTCTTTACTCGGCTGATATTGGCGGCTTCCCGCCAAAATTTGTCTCGTAATTTACAAAAGTTTTTATTAAAAATAAAAAGAGCAGAGGAATTGTGAACATTCAGCCATCCGAAGCGACCAGTCCAATGATACGCCGCTGACAATATTAGGGTCTCGGGTTAGGACGTGACTGTATTTCGCGAGCTTTTGCCTCATATTATTAAAAAAAAGTCCTTAGTATTCCCTTGGAAACAGCGGGGTTTGAGCGTTCACTGAATAAGCGTTCGCGATACGGGCTTTTGTCTTCAGCAAAGTAAAGAGGTATTAATAAATTTTACAAGACTGTTGGATGGCTTCATAACTTTGAACAATTCTACAAGACTGTTTGATGACTTCACAACTTTGAACTGACATGTACTTAAGTACGTACGCAGTAGTTGATGATCTGGAGAAAGGGAATAATAAATTTTGTTGAGTCTGATCCCAACCACGTGACATTACTACCTGCCTAATAGAGCTATGTATACAGGATAAAAAAAATCATTCCAATTTCAAAGTTGTAAATCAAATTCGGTAGGTGACAACGCTTTTCGCATCGAGTGCCACTGGATGAACTCTGCTAACAGGAATTTGTGGAGTAGTTAGTTAATTTAATTGTCACCATCCTTTTACCAACTCGGTCTAAAATTCCAATTAAAAAAAAATGGATCGGGGTGAAATTGGAATTCGAGGGACATGAAACGACGTTGAAAAAAAAAAGAAAAACGAATCGAACCCTTCTATTACAAATCCGTGTAAATTTATCCTTTTAAAAACTGTAGCCGGAAATGAATCGACACAATTTAGAAACATGACGAACTCGTCTACGTGCACACCAATGGTGGCTGGATAGGTGGCTCGCTAGGATAGGTGCTGCGCTATGCTATACTACTGTTCACACCGGCGGATACATTCATCAAATGGGAAGGAAGATGTCTTTATCTAAAACTGTGAAACGGCTTCTGCTTATTGAAAATTCAAGTTTAAAGTTCTTTCAACGTAATCAGCGCTCCTGCTGGGTACATGAGATAAATAAGATCAGATCGACGAAAGGTGAATTTCATCTACTGTACAAACAATTACGTAATTATGAAGATAAGTTTTACGAATACTTACGTATGAACATAGAACTGTTTGAGCTTCTGTTAAGCAAAATTTCACTTTTCAGCAAACGCCTTACGATCAAGAGAGTTATTATTAGATTATTTTAATTCACATGGATCTGTACCATGGCAAGATAATTTGCTTCACCAAAATATAATTTAACCGAATAAAAATGATGTATAGTACCTACTTATCGTCTTTATTCATTTCTCTCGCTACTTCATCCCACATATTTTTAAGATAATTTGCATTTTTATGTAGTTTATATGCATAGGATTCCATAAAGCTTCCCTTACAAAAACTGCACTAATTAATTGATCATCCATTTTACGCCGGAATGTATCCTGGTAAAAACAGACACGCCTGTTCGCTTGGATAGCCGCCTGGCGAGTAGCCACAGCGAGGCGCAAACGGTGTGAACAACGCAGTAGTAACACGTACATTCGTTCGCATGGATAGTTCATCCTGGCACCTAGCGAGCCACTAGGCGCTTAGCGAGGCACCTATTGGTGTGAACGTACACTGAGGTTGGTAAGTTTTTTTTTTTTAACTATGCGTTATATTAAGTTTATATGGACAGTCTATGAATATTCTAAGATGGACATTGAATTAAAACATATTTTACGGATAGATTTGTTGAAAACTCGCTACATATTTACTTGTGGTATGAATACTTTTAAATTTCGTCATTTGTGTTTTTTTTGGCGGGATGGCAGACCAGAAATTTACTTGGATTTATTAAACAAGAAAATATACTAGAAAAAAGCAACTTGTATCATGATGAGACAAGTTTATTTTTTCTAGTATATTTTCTTGTTTAATATTTATCACATAAAAATAGCATTGGTAAATGCAAAATTAAAAAGTTATAACAGAAATTTACTTTCTCCGTGCTTCACATTCACAGTTCTTAAGACGCTATATCGAAAAAGCACGTACTTTTTGGTATAATATTATAATTATAGAACAGGTGAAGATGTTACAAATCTGGTAATAAGATATATATATATATTTCTTCATACCTATATCTAGATTGTAGTTTTAGAAACACGATTTTATAATTTTGCCTCGACACTTTTGAAACGACTCCTTAAAAATAAGTGTTTTAAGATTATTCTTAAATGTTACTTCGTCATAAGTCAATTTTAATGTCCACACTGCTGGGGCACTGGCCTTCCTTATGGATGGATAACGAGAACGGGCCATGACCCACCATGCGGACCCAATGCGGGTTGGTTGGGTTTAACGACTGCAAACGCAGCCGGGACCAAACGGCTTAACGTGCCTTCCGAAGCACGGAGGAGCTCTAGATAATAAATTTTTGGTCACTCATCCCGTGACCGACCATTGCGAAAGTTGCTTAACCTCAACGATCGCACTGCGACACGGGCTCCTCAATGTTAATTAAATTATTGCAAATTGGTTTAATTAGTGGAAATCAAATAATATTTAGAATGGTATAGTTTCATTTTCTCTTTAATCGCTATAGTTATTTACTACGAAGTGATTTCCTGTTTTTTTCGCCCAATTTGCAAAATCGCTCTCGCTCTCGCGCGCGTCCTATACTATCTCCCTTCAGTCGAGTAGCCCCTTAAATCCAACTCTCAATCCAAATTTTTGTCCGATTCGAACCAACTGATACTTTTTGTGACGTTTGGTTCGATTGTAAAGTTGAAGCAATTCTACACTGTGTGTATGCGATTATCTTTCGAATATAAATTATGTATATTTGAAAGTACCAGGGTTTCATAGCTAACCAGAAGTTATTATACTTGAAAAGCTGCTGCCTATAATAAAGTATCAACTAAATTCCATAATATAAAATCAGAACTTATCAAAACATCTAAAATATCTCCTGGTTAGCTATGCGACCCTGTTACTTTCAACTAAAAATATTTATTTTTTATGATTTTGTAATTTTTGCATTTTTCAATGCTGTTTTTTATACTTATGGTAAATTTTAAATAGAAAAATATTATAAGCATTGAAAAATGCAAAAAATACAAAATCATAAATTATTGGCAGTTGCATCTTAGTCGATCGTTAAACACCTGAAAAGATGTTTCTTTCGAATGCATGGATTTTCCTAGCATTGATGTAACAACGTTGGTCTACAGCGTATTATATAAAAGTATTGGAGAATTTCGACGGTGGTTCGCAAGTCTCGGTAGTTCAGCGGTTAGAGCATTGGACCGGATTTCCAAAGGTCGCGGGTTCGATTCCTGTCTGAGAATTCACTTGCGGCCGAGTTAATTTTTTCCAATATTTTTCTATTTAAAATTTACCATAAGTATAAAAATATTTATATTCGAAACGAAAGATTGCTGTAAACTATATTGTGTAGAAACAAGCGGTAGATTTTTCTATGCTAACTCTCTCCAACTTTTAAAATCGGACCAAACGTCACAAAATAAATTAAATTGTCAATTCGTCCATACGTCACTAACATCTAAATTCGCATTGGGCCCGCGTGGTAAATCAGGCATGACCCATTTCCCCCTAACCATCCATAAGGAAAGGACAGTGCCCCAGCAGTGGGGACATAAGTTATGTTTAGTTCAGTTAGTGCCCCAGTGGGGTCATTAAAACTGGCTGATGATGAAAGACGCCACCTTAATAAAACTACCTTTCCCCTGAAAATTAATCGGTGTACTATAAACATCTACTCGTTGAAAAGTCGCAGTCACGTGCTGCACAGGAAATAGAACCTATCTGGAGCGACAAATAACTTCCGGTTGGTCTCACGGGACGTTGCGAAGACAGAAAACAACGGCTATAGCTATATGACACCACAGCTTGTCGTCAACGCGAAACCAGCCAGTTTTATTATAAAAGCAAGGAGACTTTATAGCTTCAGGATAAGGAATGGGCACTAGAATTTTGAGTATGGCTTGGTATGGTACGGTACGTCATTGTTTAAATGACTCTATAATGATTTCTTTATTGCCTCGTTGGTCAACGGCTTAAATTTAATCCCTAAATTAACTTTTAATCATACTGTATTAATGACAATGGCAATATGTTATTTAGTTAGGAGAGCACGTTTCAGCAGATATCCATGATTCGGTATTAGATACATAGATAAAGAGTTTATTTTTGCTATCAACACACACAACAAATCACTTTACATTTATAAATAAGAAAAAAAAGAACAAACAAACAAATGATTAGATTAACAGAAAATTTTACAAAAGAAAGAAGAATGCACGTGTGTGCAGCAGCAAAAAGGGCCAGGATTCGATGTGTGAAATTTTGCTTAAAATTATTACGCTCAATTAATACAATTTATACTAATTTAAGTATACAATATGACTCAGTACCAGGGGCGCCGACTCCGTGGGTGCTCGGGGGCTCAAGCACCCATGAGAAATAAACAGTGGGTGCCGAGCACCTCTGAGAACAGACATCAAGAAAAAGATTAGTAATCGCCTTCTAAGGATGGGCGTGTTTTCATTACCCGACGACCCGACAGCGCAGGGGTTAAGTACCCAGTATGTAAGTAGGACATTTATTTATTTGCCAGTCGATCAGTGTGCATTTCTCTTCTCACACTTTGCCACTTTTTCGAGTCATCAAATGAGCATGAGCACCCATGAAGTTTTCTCAAAGCCGGGAGCCCTGGACTGTACTGCTTTGATTCGAAAACTCAAGACTGCTGGCTAGGACATAGGCTACCTTTTGTCATGAAAAAAGTGATCCCTAAGAAGCGCGATCATTCCGAATTCCACGGTATGTTGCGGGCGCTGATCTTACGATAAAAAGTCTATTGTATTTTAACATATAACTATCGATAAATTGCATTACATCATATTATGTATTTGCGTTGGCCATTCTAGGAAGTGAACCACCACACTCCGACCGTATCACACGAAGCACCGTCATTGTGATGTGACCGAACTGATTCGATTAGACTCGATACTGTTTGCTCGCAAATTGATTTAATCACGATTGCGGCGAGATCGGTGCATCCGTTAACTGATATGGAATGTTTGATAATTCATGTAATAATATTACGTCCATGCTGGACAAATAAAATTATAGAGTTATCAGAAGCCCGATCGCGTTAATTTTGAACGAATACCCAAAATAAATTGGTAGCGTTCATTGAACAGAATGAAACTTTCTTTTACTATGGATATTCATTGAGCTGAGCCCCAGATATCTTACTTATATATCCCGTATTGAAGCCATCCAGAGGAGGTTTATGAAGTTTCTGTGTTACCGTACCAAAGAACGCTATGACTCGAGCCGTTATGATGAACTGTGCAAAAAACATCATATACTTGCCGTGATATAGCTGATTTCGTCCCCTTAGTGGTAAAACCGATTATCTGTTTTACCACTAAGGGGACGATTTGGTCTTCCTTAGCAAAAATGCCACTGGCGTTATTGACTGTCCAGAGCTTTTATCCAAACTCACGCTTAGAGCCACCCCCAAGCCACTTAGGTATAACCCTCTGTTATTCACCCTGCTTCTTCAAACTTTAGACAGAACTCTTTTCTTTGGTTCGAAACAGGTAAATCTTGATCTGTTTAACAGTAGCGAGGCGTCGATTAGGCGTATTGTAAGCCGCTTATTTTTCCGTGATAGCTGCTAAATACAATGTGTCACTTAGGATATGAGTCATATTTTTAAGTTATGTGTACGTGTATATTCAATAGTTAGGCTAGTTTTAATTTGGCTTTATGTTTATATTTAAGTTTTTTAATGTATTAGGTTAAGCAGTTGGTTTTCCAATAAATAAATAAATCTGTACAGGCAATGTATGTAAGCAGAAGAAAATCCCGTGTATAAAATATAAAAGATGAGATGTATCCTCTGGATGTATCACTTTAATGAACACGGGACATCGTCTACTTTCTGACATCATCGTTATTTTTTTTAATAATAATTAAATCCCCCTTTAAACTTTTGTTTTTTCTCCAGCGGTCAGAAACTCCTTGGTCGTAATATCATAGCCAACAGATTTTTTTATTTAATCATCTTCTAAGATGTTGTTGTTTTTTTTTTATACAGCAATGGATAGAAACTCCTTGTTGGTTCTATCATCGACACTAGCCAGTGTAGCGTTAAATAACCGCTACTAGTTGTCGACCTTCGGCGCCGCCGAATTAATTATCTTTCAATTGTGTGTGGTCCTATCTTTAAATATGTAAAACCTCCATGTTTATTTGCTGGCAGTTTTTCTTGTTACTTTTGAATTTTCAAATGAGTTTTTTTCTGCTTGCGTTGTCAAGGCGATCTGTTTGGATTTTTTCGTAGATATTTTCTTGAATTCGTCGTGGCGTGTTATTTTTATCAAACCATCAACATATAATCGGTGGAATTGGCAAATAAGCCATTGCTGTCCTGTGTTTTGAGGCGGCTGTGTAATTCAGCCGCTATAACCGTGTAATTTAATTTGGATGCCAGGTTTACTGGGTAAGTCGAGGGCATTTCCGATGCAGTAGGGGTGGGTTTTGAGTTTGCTAGTTACTTTCGTGTGGATGTAGTAGTGATAGGGTGTGTTTGTGTTTTAGCTAAACCGTACGGGCTAACCGAGGACCTCGTTGCCCGCTGTCTCCCGTCGTTCACGTGGTGGTCTCCGCCTGGGAACCTTCCTGTCCGGCTTACGGAGGGCTGGGGGCGGACGGTCGTCTCGCCGGTGCTCCTGCACGACCATTTGCGTATAGCGGTTCCGGACGGGCCGTCGGTGCCCGGGTTGCCCTTGCTTGTGGCCGGATCGGTACACGGGACTACATTGTAGCTATTGTCCTTTTTTTATATATATCCGGTTTTAGTTTTTAAGATCCGATATTTTTGGGGTTTTTTTTATATATTTTAGTTAATGTTTTAACCTTTATTGAGAAGTGTTATCCTTCCATCTAATTCCGATTTCACTGGTGATCGATTGAATCACCAGTGAAATATTTTCCAAATTCCAATAACCCCACAGTCGGGCTACCAAGTTTTAGTTGCATTTTTACAAACCGTCGGCTCTCGTCCCATCACACTCCCATGCCCATCAACACCACCCGACCACGCCGTATTTTTATAATTATGCAATTACCCTTTTTTTAAGTTGAATATTTTTTTGGGGTAATTCGATTAATTTTTTCCCTTTATTTTTTTATTTTGATTCCAACGTTTGCGTTATTAATTTTACTTATTTTAAATATATTTTGTGTATAATTTTCGGCAAATTTTAGTTAAATAAATTATACGTGTACAGATGAAGTGAAGTTTTTTTTTTATCTTTATTTTCATTACACCAGTTATTACATCTTCCTATATGCTATTGTTTTTTATTGTATTATAGCCAACAGACATTTTTTTAATCCTTCTTTAAGATGTTGTAATAATCGTAGTAATCGTAATATCGTCTTTAGTACAAGTACAGGAAAAATCTGAAAACGGTACATTTGTATGTAATTCATAAAAAAATATAGTCATTCGTTTTAAAAACTGCAAGACTCGATTCCTAAATTAAGTGGGTATTATTATTATTTATTCAAACATTTCGTTTAAGCTTACAATATTAAATACTTAAAGTCAGCATGTTACCAAATAAAAAAAGTAAGGTAATTCTAATTAGTAATAATAATACAAATGTCAAAGCTAACGTCAGCACATGTCGTTTAAAAAAATATGAAACTGTTTCTAATAATAATAATACAAATGTCGGAAGTAAAAGTAGTACATTGTCATTTAAAATATTATGAAATTGTTTCAAAGTCAAAATCAAAGATTTTTATTCAAATAGACTTATAGATAAGTGATTTTGAATCGTCCATTTTTTTTTCTACCAGCCATTCAGGACATCTTTTAACTGATAATAAGAACGGCCGCAAGAAACTTATCAGCTTTAACAGAAGCAATAACATTTACAAAGGAACATGGCGTTTCCAAACACAAATCTACAATCTTGAAACATATTTAATATAGGAGGAAACAAAGGTTTACAAAGGTTACCGAGTTTATCAGCTACAACAACAAATCAATTTCCTAGTGCTGAGCAAGTATGATAGTACGCAGTACACGATTTGTGGGATCTAGGTACCTACAACTTTGTGCGGAACTCTCGGTGGGCGAGTCCAACTCGCACTTTTTATACAGCAGTGGTCAGAAACTCCATGACAGTTGTATGATAGCCAACAGCCATTTTTTTAATCCTCCTTTAAGAATTTGTGGTTTTTTTTATGCAGCAGCGCTCTGAAACTGGTTGGTCGTTGTATCATAGCCAGTAAGTACACTGTTTTTAATTAATAAATAAAATAAATAAATAAACAGCGAGTTATTAAATCCTCCTTTAACATTATGTTTTTAATTCAGCGGTCAGAAGTCCTTGGTCGTTGTATCATAGCCAAAAGCCAGTTTTCTCGGAACTAATGCCTTGGGGATCTCGCAATCAACGCTCCAATTGGGTTAGGATTGTGGAAAGTGCGAACAAAGCACTCGAGAAACAATCAGCGAACCGAGAACAAATAAAACGACTTTTGAGAAGAAAAACGTACTATTTAGTATTGCGACTTGATTGGGCAAATTATAATAAAAAACCTTTAGGTAATTGAGTAAGTTTTTTATTTTATATTTTACTGATAACATATTGATTAAAAGATTTTAATATTTAATCTCATTCTTGCGGTAAGAATTTTGAGCGCTTTTCAAAGAAATTATTTTAGATCAAAAATGGTATTCTACACACGTCTGAGAATTTTGAACCTCAGTCGACTAATCATAGGATTTTTACGAGTTGCTAAAACAAATTACTTTCGTCTTTAATTTAAAAACGAGTGACTGAGTTACTCATACGAAACCATGTGTATTAAAAATAGTATCACAGCAATAGTATGTACCTATCTTAATAACAAAATACTTAGGTACATCATTTAATCATTCACCCACGTCTCTTCAAACTTTGTTCTAACTTAACAAACTTAGTATTACAGCAATAGTATGTATCTTAATAACAAAATACTTAGGTACATCATTAAATCATTCACCCACGTCTCTTCAAACATTGTTCTAACTTAACAAACTGAGTTATATCTCATTCAATCCTTTGGGGCCGTATTAAATTGTACTCCCAAGAATTGTCACTGAACTTCCGAAAACTTTCCTTTTCCATTCCAAGAAATTGCTTTAAGTCTGCAAATAACTTATTTCATCCACGTCCTCTAAAACTCTGTAGGAATAATAAAATTTGTAAATAAAAATCTTCAGTTCTTCTAATACAATCATTTCCGTGGACCATCCCGTCTGCAAGCGTCATTACCATGTACACTTTTGTCATTCCCTGCCACCGAATCCGTGGCCTTTATTAAGGCAACATTATTATTGCGTTCACCGAACGGTACTCTCTGGAATAATCCACCTTATTCCTATGGCTCTGGGATTATTTTAAAACGTATTTTTATAACAATATCTCGGTGGATTGAGTCATTATTTTTTGTCGTCTTCCTCGCATTCCCGCTAATGAGATTTTGCGATATCGCTGCCTTATTCTGATGAAAATTCGTTTATTCGTAATTAACGGGCCGCGCTTTCAGAGACGCTACGTTTTGTACATTTATTCTTTTGTTTTTGTGACTTAATGCCTTTTTTCTAACAAAAAGAGTCAGTTGCGAACAATTGTGGTTAAATACTTCTAGAATGGAATGCAATGACCTATTCCATAAATGTTACTGGAATGGAAATATCTAAGACTTGACTTCTGGCAGTTTTGGTATTAAAATTAAACACTTTTAAATAGTTAACTTGCGTAGCTGTTTGTTTAAAAAAATACAAGAAAAAATTTTAGTCCCTAAAGTCATTACTTTAATATTATATGTTCAATGGCAGTGCTTAGAAAAAAATACTAAAATAAAATTTAACGCAACATACAAACCAACCGTGGTTTGCAGTTCTATATAATATACTGTATACTGCTTCACTGTATTATAACTTTTTAATTTTGTATTTTATGTGATAAATATTAAACAAGAAAATATACTAGAAAAAAGCAACCCCTGACGAGATGCGACATGAGACAAGTTACTTTCTTCTAGTATATTTTCTTGTTTATATTTATCACTGCTGGTTTAGGCGCGAAAAAGTTAAAGATGGGAAGACAGACATAATTAATATTAAAGTTAAAAGTTTAAAGTGTATTAGCACAGCGTAGCGAAATCTAAAGATACTCGTATATAGACTGTTTTGTATTAGTATGAATTTGTATGGGTTTTCGGCTGGTTCCGCCGGTTGTCTTAGCGGTGCATTACAAACGATGGCCCTCTCAATATCGTGCCCTGCGTGTCCTGACACCTGCACGCAGGAGGATCTCATGTCAGCATCCGACAAGACTGTCAAAGTGGCTAAATTCTGGGCCAACACACTTTAATGTCTGCCATCGACACGTTAATAAGAAGTATAAATTTGCAGGCACCTTGGGGCTTACCGTCATCTCTTAGCGCAGTATTATTTCAATCTTACTACGCTATTTCGTCCTAAGAATCTCTTGTTTTTGTGACGTCTTCACTCAATCATCGTCTCCAAAGTGTGAAGTGTGTCAAAATGTGACAACTTCACTTAAATAAAAACAAATGCAAACAAAATATTCATATGACAGGATGGTTTCTAATAGATGATGGTAGGCCTCAGGGGCGTGCATTCCATATAGGCAATTAGGCAGTGCCTACCTCATTCAAAACCTAAATAAATATAATTAGTCTTAAAGTTATTTAATTTTTCAACACTCACCCATTAAGATTTTCCTTACGCTATATACTGAATACCTACCAGTAGGCAGTCTCCAAATTGCCTACTCGAAACAAGCAGCATTTCATACAAGAATACAACTTATTTAGAAAAAATATTGCTTAAGTGCAACAAATGCAAACAAAATATTCATGTGACATGATGGTTTCTAACAGATAATAGTAGGCCTATCTATTCTCAAATTCTCAACAATTTTACACATGTAAATGTGTGACCAATTTCCACCTATACAGCTCGGCCAAGTCCCGATAAGTCCGGCCGAGACTTGATTCCCACGAGAACTCATTACACGAGTTATTGCCGCAATTTCGCACAGTTAATCATCGTATCACGTTAACATATAAATACTTGTATGTAGTACCTACCTATGTACTGCGTTAAAATGTGAATTATTAAATTTATGAGCATTAATTTGAATTCCCGTTATGTTGAATTCTCTGAAAATTGAATTTGTATATCATAATTTAATAATATACAATATGTGCCGTGTGGTGACGGCCTAAGAATACAAGTGTCACCACTCCCTTACATGCTTGGGATGTCGTAAGAGTCGACTAAGACGCTCGACCTTCGACGCATTGAAAACTTGTGCGAGAGATGGAAAACTTGAAACAAACCCTCTACCAACCCAGCGTGGCAGCAGTAGGCTAATAGCCTCCTATGAACTCCAAAATAGGCGGGAGCTAGGAGAGGCCTATGTCTAGCAGTGGACGTCCACAGGCTGATGATGAATTTAATAAGTATTTGAACGGTCGAGTAGATTAGGTTTAGGTGTACCACGGCCCATAGATATTTTGAAATTTTGAAATAGTCAAAAACAATGAGGTACCACGGGCAAGAAAAAATACTCGTATTACAAGTAGGTGAACCACCCAGATGTAGCACGACCCATGACTGGTTTTGATACCAGTAGGATTACGAAGAAAGAATTTTCTTTGACCTACTGAGTCAATGGTAATACAAAAAAATATAAAAATATTGATCGAAAGTACCAGGGCAGCATAATCAACCAGGACCATACCTACTTAAAAAGCTGATGCCAATAAAAATCTAAAATAGCCCCTGTTTTCTATGGGGTACATTTAGCTAATAATATTGTAATATATTAAGTAAATCCAACTTTCAGGAAATTCAACTTATCAGGAGTTCAACCTAATGGTAAATTCAACATATTGAGATTCAACATAATGAGAATCAAGATAGTGGGAAACCAACTTTCAAAAAATTTAACATATGGTCCTACTCGCGCTGAGATATGTCAAATTCGACATTTTTCAAACCATAATTTTGTTATTAAAAATGTAAGTAAAATCTTTTCTAGGGTCATATTACTTTAGTTTCAATGATCTTTGACAATCTTATAATGTTGAAGATTGTTTTCTGTGAGTTTTATATATCGATTTATGGTTCCAAAAATGTCGAATTCGAGATGTCAAAGGCGCGAGAATTGCCCCCCTGAAGACGTAATATAGATGCAACAAGTGAGCAAGTAAGAGTTTAAACACTAGTAAATAAAGAAGTAGGTATTTAAATTATTATTTTGAAATGAGTTATAATTTTCAAATGTCGTTAATTTTAATTTGTTTCTTGAATTATAAGCTTTTTACTTTAAAATGGTTATAAAACGAGGAAGAAAATAGTATGGCGGTATAGTCTGCAGGGAAATTATAAGACAGCTTTATGTAATAAGAATGCCATCTGCGTGGCTAATGAACTACCTTCAGATTGCAGTGCAAATATGGCGTTAGTTTTGTAGTGACATATTTTTTTACATCCTACTAATATTATAAATGTGGAAGTTAGGATATTTAGAGGTTTGGATATCGCTACCCATTGACGCAAAAACAGCTGAATAGATTTGAATGTTTGACACACTATTATTACAGGTAAAGCATAGCCTATATAGATAAACAAGGCGGCTTGAAATGTTGGATACATTTTATCCCGTTGTACTTGTAATTGTTGTCTCTTTGAGTTATTCAGTTTTCACGCAAAAAATGTAGAAGAGATTTAAAAAAAAAACCTTGTGTTATGTTTGGTAGAACTCACTATATGAATCATTTTATTGCGAAGAAATCTCTCACATCCAAAGGAAAATGCAAAAAATCAATAAGTTTTTTTTTTATTACAAACACTAGCGGCCGCTTGCGGTTTCACCCGCGTGGTTCCCGTTCCCGTGGGAATATCGGGATAAAAAGTTTCCTATGTTAACCAGGCTATCTATCTATCTGTGTACCAAATTTCATTCATAACCGTTCAGTAGTTTTTGAGTTTATTCGTTGCAAACAAACAATTCCTTTTTATAATATTTTATCCTCTTTATAATATTTTTAGTATGATTATATCACTGAAAAAAATATATATATTATTAATTACTTTGTTCCCACGGGACAATAAGTTAACGATTAATCTTTTCAACCGTTTTTTTATCATTTAAAGTAATGTTACTTAAGTTGTAAGTTCGTGAAAATTCTGACTTACAAAGATAATTTAAAAAAAATATTTTTCTGCCACTTACAGCAAATTGAAAGTAACAGAGTAATTTTTCCTTGCTTTATAAATAATATTAATACTTTGATTAACTACAGGATTTTCATAAAACACCATATTTTCAGTTGCAAAGCTTTCGACCACACCCGCCTAATGGGAGTCTCTCATTTATCATTTTAATCTTGTTATTAAGTCTGTTTTTGTAAAATATGGCGTTTTAGCGTCTCGATACTCATAAGTTTGGATAATCCGTATTTCCATATTTTAATAGTGTTATACAATTTGATGGTTACTTACGCGTTTTCATTCCCTTATTGCCGTTATATCAGTAAGTATATATATATATAGTATGCCGTTACAGCTCCATAATTATGATTTACCCGGTTCTCGTGGGAATATCGGGATAAAATGTACCTATCCTATATTTTAGTCCAGCTATAAACTATCTGTAATGCCAAACACCCAGAGAAAAACACAAATATCTATCACGTCATGAACCCACGACCCCAGGCGCTACAAGTAGGATACTTATGCCATCAGTCTCTTCAAAAGACTGGTGACTACTAAATGCACCATCAATGCCAGAGTTTTCGACTTTCTGCAAATACGCATTTCTACTCATCTGCCTTTTCGATTCTGTCAGTTTTTTAGTAAAATCTTGTGAATTCAATAGGTACCTTCTTAACAACATTTTCAGCATTGTTGTGTTCCGGCAGTTAGAAATAAGGTAGCCAGTTCCTCAGTGATTGAGGATTCCGGGAGAGGCTCGCTTCCGTCTTCAGCCTTATCAATACTTAACATCAGGTATGATAAAGGCTAAGAGTCGCACCGTCGTTCATAAAAAAATTACATTGTGTACAGTCTCAAGCAATGAGAAGTATACACTTTACAAACTTATTCCATTGACGCACACGGTCATAAAGCTCTCTCTGTGAACAAATGTCATTCAATATTGTATTGTGACAAGGTGGATTAGTGTTTAAATGTGCACGTGACCATACATATTGTGTGAAATACAGGGTATTAAAAGACTCATAACGAAAACGAAAACCACGTATTCTCTCCATCGTTACTATCATTTTATTATATTAGGCCAAATCTGGGAACCTGATAGTTAGGGAGTTATTGAGGATCAAAGTCAATATTTATTTTTAAAGATTATCGTTTAAAGTTACATAACCGCAATGAATAAATATCAAAAGAGTATGAAAATGCTCGCCGGGCCGGCCCGTGTCTGCCCGGATAGATGTTGTTACCTTTAAAATTTGTATAGAGGAAATATTGTTTTTGTCTGCCACGGCACGTGTCTGACACGCTCAATGGCTGTAGATATAAATGAACCTTTATATGACGACCTGTTTGGCGCAGGGGTACTATACCCGCCTTCTGTGCTAGAGGTTCCGGAATCGATCCCCGGACAAGACAAATATAATATTTGTGTGCATGAACATATTTATTTGTCTTGGTCTGGGTATTTAATATGTATATTATGTATGTATTTACAAAAAAGAAGTGAATAAGTATGATTATCCGTTATCTAGTATCGTTCTTCATGAAACTTAAAGTGGGCTAGATAATTGGTGTGATAGTATGCAATTATTTATATGCATTTGCTGCGTGTCCGTCTCACTCGGCCACAGTATCCCAGAAAAAACGGCTACGTAAACATTACGAAGGAATTTGTAGAAAACTAATAAAGAAAACCGTAAATTTGTAGAACCGATATTCAGAAAGTTGTAAGGGCTTAACCGTGGCCGTGCAGTCGAAACGTGGAGAACCGCTTGGCCACGCAGCTCTCAGAAACGGAGCTTCGTAAAGATCTCATTCTTTTTGTAAATCACTGATTATGATTTCGAAGAAATTGTAGAAAGTCATAATAGAGCCTTTAAGTACTTTACGACCTATAGTTCTTTAAAGTCATGGCCGCGCATTTGAAACGGTGACAACCGCACGAAGACAGGGATCTCAGAAACGGAGCTTCTCAGAGGATCATTCTTTTTACTAATCATAGATACGATTTCGAAGAATTTAAAGAAAGAGTAAAGCCCTAAAGTTTGTAGTTCACGACCTGTAGATCTTAAAAGCCATGGCCGCGCAGTTGAAACGGTTAGAATCGCGCGCCCACGCAGATCTCAGAAACGGAGCATCGTAGAGGTTCCATTCTTTTGCTAATTACTGATACGAATGTTGGTAGTAGGTATATAAATGACTGGCATAAGTTCATGCATGATATTTAAATAACCCCTGCGTGTTTCATGGAAACGCCTATAATATTAAAATAGTTATTTCATGATTCAGAGTTTGCTAAGGCACTAAGTTCACTTACTTTTGCACTAAAGGTACATACGTGCCTCGTACCTAAGATCTTTAAATCTCAATTAAATTAGATAATTAAAATAAATTTAAATATAATAATTTAATCAATTACACGGAACCTTTTCTTAAGAAAAATTACCTGTAAAGCTAGAAGTAGGGAGACCATGATTTGTATTGCGTCAAACAGACATTTTCAAACAATTAAGTATGCAACGTCATTAGTTTTTATACGTATGTACAATTATTTTATTGAATTACGAGATCGTATTTTTTTATGTCTGACTAATACTTTTTTAGGGTTTCGTAGCCTAATGGCAAAAAACGAAACCCTTATAGATTCGTCATGTCCGATGTATGTCACAGCCACTTTATTCCAAAACTATGAGGATTACACAGTTGAAACTTGGTAGGTAGATGTATTCTGTAAACCGCTTTACGGTTTTTACACAAAAATAAAAATAAATACTGGATGGAAATTTAAAACGGGGCACGAAGGGCAGGTACCTTAACCGTTGTAGCTACATGAAAACGTTATTAGGAAACCATCCTTCATTTTATCCTTTATCTATAGATAGGTCTTTAAAAATTACATTGAGGTTTCTAAAACGATTTTATTTCAAAGTCAACCGTTTGAAAGATGTACACTTCCAAAGTGGCAAAATGTGTGTCCCCCTCTCTAACTTTTGAAATAATAGAGTGAAAAATAAAAAAAATATATGCTGTAGATCTTAATAAAAACTTTCAACGAAAATTGGTTTGAACGAAATATAGTTGGCAGTTTTAGAAATATAGCACATTTCCCAAAGTGAAATTTTAAAAAAAAATCATCAAACCTATATGTGTGGGGTATCTATAGATAGGTCTTTATTTTCTCAAAGTCAACCGTTTAAATGATATACACTTTCAAAGTGGTAAAATATGTGCCCCTCCCCTCTAACTTTTAAAATAAGAAAGTGAAATCTATGAAAATATATGCTGTAGGTCTTTATAAAAACTTTCAATGAAAATGGGTTTGAATGAAATATATTTAGCAGTTTCAGAGCTATAGCACATTTTCCAAAACCGCAAATATAACTTAGTTATTCATACAGACCCTATGAAAAAAAAATATTTTTTCGGACGAAAAATTATAGTGTCATTTTGGGTGTATTTAATTTAATTAAAAAAATCATAGAAACTTTATTGCACACGATACAAAAACAAACACATACAGAGAAAATGAAAAAAAAGAGGAACCCACAATAGGCGGCCTTATTGCTACATAGCAATCTCTTCCAGGCAACCTTGGGTGAGAGACGGAACCCTTCATTTGCGAGTTCGACTCGCACTTGGCCGATTTTTTTATTCGGGCGTCGGTATCAGAGATGAAGTTAAAGGTGAATTTCAATAGCATAAATAAGTCTGACTTCAGAATGCGTTCGCAATTTCGCATCAATACTTTTTGCGGTTGCGGTGCTGTGTAGTGTAGGTAAGTACTATATCCTCATCTCTCACGTCAGCTCTGGTACATGATACGTCCCTACTTAATACTTAGACTAAAAAATGTTTTGACAGTTTTGCGCGGAACAATAAAACTTGTCCTCTGGTCGGAACATTTATTCATGTGTGGTATTTTTATAACCCTGGCGGGCGGCGGCTTCCACCCATGTGCACATGCACATACACCATAGAAAAAACTAGATGGACCGTTTCAATCTAGCTTATTCTACGGTTAAATATATTATTATGGTGTCTAAACTTTAGAACGACGAAGAAGTGTAGCCACTCAAAGCAATCTGAAACAGTGAAGGAATATTATTCGCGTTGCAGTGTCAATTCGCCTTTCTCTTCATCTCTGATACCAGTACTATAAAAGATGGAAACATTCCCACGGGAACTGAAACCACGCGGTTGCAACCAGGGGTGGCTAGTACTGGATATCTCGACTCTAGTTGCCCCAAGGTGACAGAATGTCATCGTCCACTTTCTTGAAGCCTAACATGTCCCTTGTAAAATATTCAGAAGTAAAAAAAACTTTATTCAACTTTTATGGGATTTTGTTTTGGTTACCCGATCAAACACGTAAAGTTTTACGTCTTACGTTTTACTTCTAGCTTTTCAGGTAACTTTTCCCACAAAACGTTTCGACGTTTCGTCTCAATAACACGCAATATATAATTTAATTGAGATTTAAAGATCTTAGGTACGAGGTTCTTAGGTATGTACCTATAGTATTTGCAAAAGTAAGTAAACTTCATAAAAGATTCTGAGATTGCCTTAGCAATCTCTGAATCATGAAATAACTAATCTAAAATTATAGGCGTTTTCATGAAACACGCAGGAGTTTATTTATATATCATGCAGGTATAAGGACCTGTCATTTATATACTATCAACATTCGTATTAGTAATTAGCAAAAAGAATGGAACCTCTACGACGCTCTGTTTCTGAGATCTGCGTGGACGCGCGATTCTAACCGTTTCTACTGCTCGGACAAGGCTTATAAGATCTGCAGGTCGTGAACTACAAACTTTAGGGCTTTACTCTAACTTTCTACAATTTCTTCGAAATCATATCAGTGATTTACAAAAAGAATGAGATCTCTACGAAGCTCTGTTTCTGAGAGCTGCGTGGCCGAGCGGTTCTCCACGTTTTCATTGCTCGGCCACGGTTAAGCCCTTGCAACTTTCTGAATATCGGTTCTACAAATTTGCGGTTTTCTTTATTAGTTTTCTACATATTCCTTTGTAATGTTGACGTAGTCGTTTTTTCTGCCGAGCAGTCAAAACGGACACATTTGCTGCACCCAAGGTAAAATTAACAAATGTAATATAAATGAACTAAGCCACGAAAAACCTAGTACGTTAAATTTACATTTTCTGAAAGACTCGTTAAGTTTTAAGGTTTATTTAAACGAGGCAAAGTTGAAAAGCTATTAATGACCAACGTGATCTGAATTACAAGAGAATAATTAATTGCTTTCGTATTTGATGTAAGTATAAGAAGACTTATAAAAGTTTTGAGACCTTAAGTAACTTTTAGTCCTTTGAAATTCATTATAAGTATCGATTAATTAGGTATAGAAGACCTGTGGGTCAAATGTTTTAGGCAATGATTAAAAGCGGTAGTTGTGTAATGTAGCTTTAAACTAAATTGAAATGATTCGTAACAAATATTAAAATAGGCAGTTAAATAAATAGTAATATGACTGAATAGGCAGGTACAAGCGCAGTAAACAAACCAGAATTGGTCTGTAAAAAAATTCATTTTAACAGTTCTTACAAAAATTGCCAGTAAAATATGTTTAACCGCTTCTGTGGTCTAATGGCAACAACCACCGGTATCGAGTTTCTTGTTTATTTCAGCGTGAAAATAAAAATAATTTGTTACGTATGGAAATTATGATTTAAGATATGTCTAAACTATGGTGGGAATACGAGTAACTCTCGCTTGGATTTACTTACTTGTCGCGGGAGTCAAATTTAACAACAGCACCAAAGATTAATTTATTTGCGATGGAGATCGATGTGTGAATCGAAAAGTGAATGTCGATGTTTTCTATCATAATAGTAACAAATCAGGATAATTTATATCTCAAATAATTAATAATAATTTCAAAGTATTGATATCGACAGACTCGCACAGTCAGTAAACGCCTAATAAACCATATGCATGAATGCGGCACTTGTAATTAGTCTATTACGTCATAAGCGTATCGCTCTTTGTAACCGAAGTTATGTTCGAGTGTTACCGCTCGCCGTGAACTGCTAAACTATTTATTGAACTGCCCATTCCGTGATGTTAACTGCCCAGTTAATTATTTTACTGCCTATTAAAATTTTAGACTGCTTAAACCGTTTTTGAACCTGCATTGTAGGATGTTATAACCGCCAATTTTTCTTTTTATTACTGTTCATATTTTTCTGCTGTAGTAATTTACTTTAATTTAATAACTGGCGATTTTGTTTTTCAACTGATCATAGTTACATCCCTAATGATTAAATATCAGTTTTAAAAATGATATCCCAAAGTTTTAAAGCTCGTGTGAATAAGCTTTTTCTAAAAAATGCTTGCTTTATCTACGGTCGCTTCTTTGTAGCGATTCAATTGAATGAGGTCGAGAGTTAGCCTATCTATCTATACTTCTATACCATAAACTAATATTATTTGTTTGTAACGAATAAACTCAAAAACTACTGAACGGATTTGTATGAAATTTGGTACACAGATAGCAGATTGCCTGGTTATGAACATAGGATACTTTTTGTTTTTATATTCCCACGGGAACGGGACCCAGGCTTTGAAAACCGCTAATTGCCCATAAATTAGGTTGTAGGTTGTTCAAAGGAGATGGCGGTGGATAGTCCAACTCAGCCAAGTTGACTTTGAAGTAGCAACCGTGATAGTAGAAGACCAGGGCCCTTATTCACTATGACTTAGAACACTTAGCGATTCCTTGCTCAAACCACGCCAATGTCGTGCTTGGTTTTGACATTATCAAAATTGGTATTCTTCATGATACTCACAAATTATAGAGTTATTTTACAAGTACATGACAGTCACAAATTGTATAGTTATTAATCAAGTAAAACAACTTTAAAATTTGTAAGTGTCTTATAGAAAACGAATTTTGAAAATGTCGAAACCAAAACGACATCGGCGTGGTTTGAGCAAGGAATCTGTACGCGGTCATAGTGAATACGGGTCCTTGCCCATTACTGTGAAACCTTCAGTTGGCAACCGAGTTTGGTTTAATTACATTAGCTGTCATTATACATCAATGCATCAGCCCCCAGATTATGTAACTTGTTTCTATCAACGTTTGATTGAAAGTGCAGTCGCATTGCTGCTTTAGTAAAAATCAATGTGACAACTATCTTACTAAAGCAGCAATGTTACTGCACTTTCAATCAAAATCTGTAAGCAACAGAGTTAGATAATCAACTAGCTGGACAAAGATCAGGCAAAAAGTTTGTCATTTAATTGAAGGAGAAGTCGTAGGAGAAGATGTGTTTACTATAAAACAGTTTTAAAATCCGAAATGCAACTAACGAAATAATAACACGAAATCCAAAAACCGTAAATAAAAGGAAAACGTTCAAAAACGTGTTTTAGTGCAATCTTAGTAAGGCTCGCAACATCTCCTCATTATTAATCAACAAATTAGCATATAAAATTGCTTTACCTAACACATTTCGATTCTAAATGGCAACACATACAAACGAGCGGAGACATCTTTAAATCTTGTTTTGTTGTAAAAAAAACAAAACTTTAACCTATAAGATTAAGTTACATAATTGTTAGTTATTGTAACTGTCGTCTTTATCTGGATTCTCAGGTAAATATATTATTTAGTTTTGAATTAAAAAAACCCGTTCTTGCAAGTGACCTTTGAAATAAATAAAAGTGACATTGTTTGTGTAAAAGTGAAAAGTGAAGTGAATTGCCGTGACGTGTTTTGTATTCTGGTGTTGTGGTATTAAAGTTTACATGTGAGATAAGATACGTTTTGCTTTTAGGGTTCCGTATCCGTAGGGGGCAAACGGAACCCTGTTGCTGACACTTATATGTCTGTCTATCCGTCCGGTGTGTGTCACAAGGCTCTAGAGCAGGCTCGTCCAACATACGGCCCCCGGGCCTTAATGTGGCCCGCATAAGTCCTTCATCCGGCCCGCGAAGACATCAATCAATAGCTAGAAGAATGCTTACTTAATACTTTCCTATTGGGCTTTTGTTTTGGACCGCTACGGTTACAAAAATACTAAACTTGGCCCTCCACAAAATTATGTTGGACACCTCTGCTCTAGAGAGTAGAGAGGCTCTAGGTATCTAAGCCGTTGAAGCTACAATCTCTATATTTGCACCGAATGTGTGTTTTGCCGACTCAAACCGCGTGAAGAAATATTTATATTGCTGAGTTTTGTCAAAGGCATAATTTTTTATTTTATAATTTTTCCAGTACAAGGAAACCAATGGCTGGACATCATCCCTTCATTCTACCAATATGTTTGATCGGAGTCTTCATATTGTGGATTTCGAAGTCTAGTGGCGATGGTGAGTGAGTATAATAGGCATGTATGTAACATGTAACACAAATTATAGAAAGATTTTTTTTTTCTGTAGAGCTGTTGAACAATTAAATAAATTCTCTTTGGAAAATCCCGCGATTGACATCTTTAACATGAAGCCTGCTGAAGTGCGTCGCTTGATTACCACCTCATTTTTCGGTTTTTAATTTGTGTTTGTAGTTTGTATTGTAGTTGTAAGCTGATCGCACATTGCTCCTAATCAATTATTAGACATCTGTTGTTTACTACTTAATATACTCCACAATGTCTAGTTACCTATAAGTGAAAACCTGTAAATGGCTCATTAGTCACCTAATAATATTTAACTACATTGTATTTATTTTAGAGCTGTAAGTTTTCCTTACGAAATAAATAAATGAACGTATGTCATAATATAACATTAAGAAAATACAAACACACAAATGTATGTAAAAAGATGACATCTTTCTTGTTTTATCAAGCTCGAAGGTTAAGACACGATCTACGGTGGAGCGAGCTAGGCCAGAAAACGCCTATTCACCCTTGCTTTGAAGATGGACGGATTATAAGTACTCAAAAATACAGAAGAAGATTGATATCGTTCACTTATCGTTCACTTAAGGCAGTACCCTGACCGAAAGTGGCGCCGCGTTGAATTTTATTTTTAGAGCCCATTGTCTCGTATTTTTAGAAGGTATCGCTACATCTCGTCATAGTCATTCGTAGAAGTAGATAGCAAATGTGTCAAAAACGGCCACTTCTAGCAGTTTTGCTATCTACTTCCAGCAGTGACTACGAGGGAATGTAATGATACCGTCTAAAAATACTAGACTATGGGCTCTAAAAATTCCACGTAAAGTTTTATTAAAATTGAGAATTAGAATAACGATATTAAATAAAATTCCACGCGGCGCCACTTTCGGTGGGGGTACCGCCTAAGGTAACTATGGGTTTAGACAAGCGTGTAAAGTTGTGTTATTTAAAGCATTTTAATTTTGTTCCGTTTCTTCTTTCAGAAACTAAATTAAGCACGGTCTGCACGGTACTACATAGCATTTAATTCTGCAGAACTTTAAAATTAAATCTTATCAGTTCTCAGAAGAGAAAATAATTGGCGCGCACTGTTCATTGAAGTAAAACAACTTTTACGGATATCAAACGCGCTATATTTCACGAACTAAGTTGTAATTATAACTAAGTTTTTAGGATTTTTAGGGGTTTTTTTATTTTCCCGAAGTTTCGACCTTTTCAGCTGCCGTGGTCACGGGATGACGGACCACGGCAGCTGAAAAGGCATCCCCCCAAAACCGAAAACTTTTCGATCGTCCCTCGTAAATACAAATGCAAAGCAGCGACACAACTTGCACCTTTAGCAATATTCTACACGTGTTTCACCCACACACGGAACATCCTCAGGAGTTTTCATCTCAGTCCATGCAATACCAACCCAAGTTTCGGTGCTTGGTATTGCACGGTCTAACAGCACGAGTTAGCTATTATAACAAAAGCTAGATATTTTTCATAGATAGTTTAATAGATATAGACTTCTGCCTGGTTCTATCAATTATAGGTTATTTAGATTTTCAAATATCTTGGACGAATTGGTTAATTCGTCCAAGTCAAATATGCATTAACATCTGGAACCTGTAACGAGATTACTCTAACAATTAAATGTTAAATAAATAAGTATATAAAACTACATATTAGACCTAGAAACCTTTAAAAGTAAAAAATAAGCTAATACTTTTTAATGTCGGTTTTTCATCAAAACAATTTTTTCAAGTATTTTTCTCTTGTAATTTGAAATAGCATTGAAAATACAAACCTTAAAAACTATTTATTAAAAACGATTAATAACTACTTGTTTATGCCATTAGTCCCAAATTCCAGGTTTGCACCTCCCGAACCTGAGCCACACGTGCTTCGCTTGCCTTTGCTACGTGGCCACCGCATGTGACATGTCCCACCGTTGTACTGACGGCCTCTGTGGGCCCTTCAACATCTCCAGGGAGTACTGGGAGGACGCAGGCAAAACAACGCTGCCGTATGATGATCCTAATAGGAAACTTGGTAGGCCAAAAACAATGCTTATAATGTAGTACTGACGGGCCAGTGGGCCTACTGCGTAAGTGCCGTCGGCATCGCTGTCAACTTCACTTTGACAGCCAACGGCGTTTTCGTACAACCCAATTTCAACGTTATCGTCCATATAATTAGACACCTTTCCCATAGTCAGTTAATACTCGTCTCTGTGTGCGACCGAGACAGCCCTATAGCATCAGCGCTCGCGTGTGAAGAGTCGCACCCATATTAGACAAGTCGACGACACTTACGCGGGTGGGCCACTGATTCGCTTGCTTCTGCTGTTTAAAGAGCTCGTGCGTCACGCCCCTCCGTTGATCCGTTGTCTTTGCGGGCCCTCCAACTTCTCCAAGGTCTACTGGGTCGATGGGGCATGGTCACGCTGCCTTAAGATGACCCTAACATGAACCTCGCTAGGCAAAAACAATAGGTACTATTAACACTAACAAGCCTTATTCTGTCTGTGCTACGTGGCAACCGCATGCGACATGTCCCACCGTTGTACCGATGGCCTCTGTGGATCCTTCAACATTTCCAAAGTTCCACAGTGGCCATACCACTGTGGACCTATCCATATCACCAAGCATGGTCACACTGCTGCTATACCATGACCCTATACAGGAACCTCGGTAGGCATAAACATATCCCACTGCTGCTGTACTGCCACTGTGGACCCTCAACATAAACCTACTATCTTTGTGGGCCCCTTAACATCTCCGAGGTCTACTGGGTCGACGGGGCATGGTCACGCTGCCTTATGACCCTAACAGGAACCTCAGTAAGCAAAAACAATACTTATAACCATAAAACCGATGGTCCAGATTCGCGTGCTTCTGCTGCTTAAAGACCACGTGCGTCATGTCCCTCCGTTGTACCGACGGCAATTGCTGACTCTTCAACATTTCCTGTGAGTACTAGGCCGACGCGGGCATGAAAACGCTGTTTATTATGCTGATTACCTTTACAGGAACCTCGGTAGACAAAAACAATTCTTATAACCAGTGAACGGATGATCAGATGGATATTTACCTAAAGTTGAGGTGTTGGCTGTTATGGAATGCACTTTTGTATCGTAAAAATTCCGGATTTTGATCGGTTTTGTATGGGCCAGCTACTTAGACGAATTTTCAAGTGAAATTACTATGGAAACGCGACTTGCAACAATTTTGAGCACTTTTTTTTGGATTTTTTGTATTTTTATTGTGTCATTTGATTCTGAGAGGGTTTATGGGTAACGTAGGGGGACAAAAATATCTTATTTTCGTGCTACGATGCACCGATCCCGAGATTTACCTATCGAAATTTTCTGGAATCCCGGGATTTATATTTAATAAAATATATTTCTAGAAGCCGCTTCTAAAACAAAGTTCAAGTAAATAAATATGCATCCGATTATCCGATCACTGCTTATAACTATAACACCGACAGGCCAAATCCCGGTACTGCTTAATAACTTGCTGCCTGCAACTCAGCAGCTTAGCTTGTCAGTAACGTCAGTTATTTGAAGCCGCATGCTCATGCAAGCAAGCCGTGCCAAGGAGCAAGCAATATGCGCATTAATATAGTGGCATTATAGGCATGCTTAGCGCATTGTTCGTGGCACGCGGAGTCATAAAAGTGGGATAGATCCCAACCCCGTAAACCCCATTTTCACACTTTATGACTCCGCGTGCCTCCAGTAATTGAACAGACTATTGGAAATTCAACTAAACTAATTAATTTTGTTACAGCATGGATAAGTTGTGCCCGCGACTATAGTTGCGCTACGGATATTGTTCTTGGTTATCTCGCAAAACATGGGCAAGTATGTATTTCCTCACACTTGTTAACAAAAATTAGTTATTTAATTAATATGAAAATATGAGTACTAAAAAAATTTATAGTGGATGTGAATCAGTGGTGTAGTCATTTTGTAGACACAAAATCACTGCATAAAATTTTAAGTCTATAGTCGGATTTTTAATTCAGTAAAGTATTTGACAGGCGCCAATGTAACTTTGTAAAAATAATTCTGCTTTAAGCTGTTTTTCGCATTGAAGTAAGTATTATTGTATTGACATACGTTTTTCGTAATGATTTGCTCAGATCCAGTTCAAGTTCAGTTAGTATTTATTCCATTTACGTACACAAAATAAATATTAACATTATAAAGCAGCATTATTTCTACAAATGACATTTGACACCTGTCAAATTACTCTACTGAAATAAGAATCCGACTTTATGAAGTTAATTTGAATAACAAACAAAGCCTACCATATTTTAATACAAAATATTTTAATCAAAAAACACTTACGAGATTTAATAATTCTTTAATGAAATCAGGCAGGATCAATGGGACCGATTTATGCAAAAATGATCCAACCCACAAGCAAATGTATGGGGGTTGGATCATTTTTGCATAAATGGGTCCTGATTTAACGTGCTCTAAGCACAGATATTCTGGAAGCCCAGGGGTCAAGGATCATGGATCTAATCAAACGAACATACACCTAGAATGCATTTTTTTAGACGTGGTCGTAAGTCGCCGTACGTTACTCACTTCGCAGATCAGGGACCGGGAAGGGAACCACCATGAAACTGCGGGCATTATCTCATAGACTTCTCTGTTTGTTTCCAGGACTGCAACTACGACGGGGTGACCAACTGCTTCGACTACATGATGATTAACGGCAATAGGGGTACCGACTGCTCCGCCCCCCTAAATAGCACTGAGAGTGGACGACAGATGCTGGCACGCTTCGAAGAGTGCCGATTTTAGAGACATTCGAGGAAGTTTTGGCTTAGCCACAGATCTATCTATTCTGTTCTAGGTAGAACCACAGTCTGAATATAAACAGTTTTTGCACTCGGCCCATATGACAGGCTCACACAGATACGCGCCGCTCGCTATCGGTACACGGCCGCACAGTGTGGCCAGTACTGGACAAAAAGGAAAAAATCAAAATATAGGATAGGTGCTACACTCAATCGTTCCATATACTACGATAATTTCTGCATATGGTTAGATATTATCCATAGTAACTTTCTAATACACTGAAGAGATTGACACATTTAAACCTTGACAATTTATCACAATGTATTTATAACTTTCCCAATTTTCTTAGCCTGGTTTTAAGATAATGTCATTATTGATAAATTTATATTTTGTAATCACGTTATTGTTACCATAAATTTGATATAGCAAATGGTAGAAAAAAAGCAGCTGCATAAACATAACACATTTTTTAAATATCTAAAGGGTTTTAATTTAGTTCTCCACATTTCTCCACAATGAAAATGATATATTGTATTCATCTTCAATTATGACAGAAAACAAGAAAAAATGCTACATTTTGCAACATTTTTAATGATTTTTTTCCTTGCGTAAAAAATAGCTGGAACTGCAAGTGTGAATTGGCCGATTTTATAATTCAATCATCAAGCAAAAATTTTAAGTAAACTTTTACATTTAGAACAATTTGTAAAATGATCAAACGAACTGCGCTGAAGATGAAGACAAAAAATAATGTTTTCACCTCACACGCTCTGAAAAGGAGGTTTTGTCAATCAGTTTAGGCGTAGAAATCGCTTTTTGCGGACTAGCGCGGCAAAGTACTTTTTTAATTTAATACCTAAAAATATGTCATTATGCATTCCGAATAGCACTATTGACTTTTTTGTTATATTTGATTCTTATTTTAAATAGCTTTAAATTAATTATAATACTCCGTTTTGATTTTATTATATTATTTTAGTTCATTGAATCATAAAAACAATAAGAATAAGATTAAACTATTTATTATAAGAATTCTATATTAGGCTGGGTGAGATTTCACAACCTATAATTGGATTTCGGACTGTGACATAAATCTTTATTTTTAAATTGTCTTTGTACCGTAAGTCAGAGTCAACATTTACGGAATCGTTTTGATTCTTATTTATAAGTAACAATATAATCCTACTTTAAATAACTTTGACTTAAATATAATATTCCCTTTGTATTATTTTAGTTTTTTTATATCATTAAAACAACGAGAATAAGGTTTTTTTAGATTAAATTAATGTTTTAAGATTTTTTTACCGGAAGTTGACCGCGGATACAACCATAAAATTTTCCTCGCTGTTGTGAGGTGAAAAATTGTGTGTTGCGCTCAGCAGAAAAGTTTTTAGCGTCTTGTACCTTTGAAATACTCGTTTCGCTCAGGATTCAATCTTTGAACCACTCGCTACGCTCGTGGTTAAATCCTAGAATCCTTCACTTGCTCAGCTTTCAATAGAGGTAACTCGCCGCTAAATAACCAACTTTCCAGCATTGCATCACAAATAACTATTGTACTTGTACAATTATTTTAGAATTCGTGAGTGTGTACTTGTATCTACAATCCTAAAACTATTATAAATTCAACCGCCACTGTGGTTTGGTGGTACAACCACCGGTATCAGACCCAGGGATCCCGGGTTCGATTCCCAGCGGGGGTACATATTGTATTCGGTTTAGTTGGTGGTAGGACTTGTTATAAGTCCGCCTGGCTAGCTACCACCATCTTATCTAAGTCTAACGCCATAACAACAATGTTTTCAGCATTGTGGTGTTCCGGCAGTTAAAGATAAGATAGCCAGTTCCTCAGTGATTGGGGATTCGGGAGAGGCTCGCTTCCATCTTCAGCCTTATCAATACTTAACATCAGGTATGATGAAGGATAAGAGTCTCCCCGTACTTCATAAAAAAAATATATGTTAACTTTATAATTTGCGAGTGGAGAAAATTAATTAATTATTATTGTAACCAAATACAAGATTAGCGTGGTTTGAACTAGGAATCGCTAAGTGGTCATAGTCAATAACCTGGGTCCATACCGCACAAGTGGCGTCGGCGTTGAAATCGGCTTCATTTGACAGACGGATGTGACACATTGCTGCTTTTTTTGACTCAAATGAAAACTTACCAAAGACTAAGAGCAATATGTGACATCCATTTGTCAAATGAAGCCGATGTCGATGCCGACGACACTTGCGCGTAGCGGTCCTGGGCTCTGGTACGACACCTATACATAATCAACTATACAATCACCACGCCGTGCTGACATCCGAAAACTCGGGAGTAATTTAATAAGATGTTTAATTAAATTGTTAGATTAATAAAAATTAGAAAATAATAACTGTCTAAGCAATTTCGAAACTTACTTGGTTTTCTTCTTGTATATTTTTTTAAATAAAATTGTATGAAGCGTAAGTCACTAAATAAGCAAATATCAATATTTAATTTGTATTGCTAGAGCATTATAATTAAATAACGATATAGTTTTGTGTGTTTTCTGTATTCTGTACCTTATTACATCCAAGAATGGCATTTATTTTAAGCCAAGAAAACCTACCGTTTCTACTCAAATCCTATGCTTTTATTTTATGTTTTTAGTTAGAAATATTCTGTTTTTCTATAACTGCACAGTACTTAAATTGAATTGAGATTGCCATGAATAACTAACGGCCGAAATTAATAACCTATCTGTAGATATGGATAGGGCTATCTGAGGTGCATGCCTAGGATACTGGCTGCGTTGCCTAGCGACCGTTGTTATTTTAGTTATTTTAACAAAAACATCCTATCAAACTATTCTCAGATAGCCCAATCCATACCTTCAGATAGGTTCTTAATATCGGGCGTAAAAGTATTCATATCAATCTCCACTTCGTTCGAAGTGAAAATGATGTGTGTGTCTACAGCTTCCTCATAAGACATAGAGAAATTCTAAGCATGCCATATTTTAGTGCATATTAGGAGCAATCAAACGTGTCAGTGAAATTTAGGTGCAACAATAACTTCGTTACTAGGAGTTTTTTTTGTGTGTTAGCTGGAGAAACGTGTCCCCAGCTGACACATTCCGTTTCAAGGCAAACCAGTGAGGTTAGGGCTTTAGACTATAGTCAGAAATTTAGTGCATAATAGGAGCAATGAGAACCAAAAAAACTAACCGTCACACTCAAATACTGTTGAAACTACGATCATTAAAGTGTGTGTTAGCTGGAGACCCGTGTCTCTGGCTTACACACACCTGTATCTTCGTAATTATTTGAGGTAGGATTATGTTTTATACCTCAAATTTTTGAGTCGAATTGGAGCAGTAAGCTCCAAATTTTTCTAATCTCTAGCTCGAATAGTATTTAAGCTACGAACCGATAAGCATGTGTAAGCTGGAGACACTTTACACGTTTTGAGTCACTGTAACTGTATAAGTTAGAGTCTCGTATTAAGAATCAAATGATACCTTATAATAGGTGCACACGGCATGCAAAATTTCAAATCACTGGGCTTCATAGTTTCAAAATTATAGGCAAAAAACTGGTGTCCCGCCAAAAAATTCAAAATAAATGGCTCGGACGCAGCTAAAGCGCCGTTGCCGTTCCGTGCGCTACACTGTTGCAATCGACTTTGAACTTAACGTCTGGTATTAATTCGAGTCACTTTAATTTGCGCTTTCGATCGTTTTAATTTCTGTTTTGAGAATTTTAGACCAGGAGCCGTCCGATATATCTACGCTGATTACAAACAATCTATGGTAGTTACTTATAATTGAACTATCTGATTCTCTTATGAAGTAGTTTTTAAATGTTAGTGTTAGAAAATTCACAACATTTGTTGATATAGGGCATGGGTGATGGGCAATTTTCTATGAAACCTGGGCGTTAAACCAACAGAAATGTAACTACTACTTAGTACTTAGTACTAGAAAATATTTTCATGTTTATTAACTATCATAAGCCCGCAGGTTTGCTTGAAAATAACCAGAGCGAAATACACTATTATAAATTCTGTACCTAACTATACTTTTTTCTCTCTTATTAATTCAATGATCGGAATAGGCTGAGTATATTTACCTATAGTTCATAGAACAAAGACAAAAATCGGAGACTTCCTTAATACTATTTTTTTTCCGGTAACACTGGGAATTTAATTAGGCGAACTTTAACACCTTATTATTAATATTTAAATTATAAATGCTTTTCGTTTTGACACAACTCCTCAAAAATAATTAGAATGTTTTCATGGTTCACGTGATTTTAATTTCCTAAAATTTCATTAATATTCACCATAACCAGTGATCGGATAAAGTTATTTTTTGGCTGAAAAATAGTGGAAGCAGGTTCTTAAAACATTTTGTTTTTTTTATATTAATCCCATGATGTTTTTCGACCCCCTACGTAACCCATAAAACCCCCTTTCAGCACCAATTGACATGATAAAAAGTCCAAAAGAATCAGAATCAGAATCAGAATCAGTAATGTGTTCAATATGTTGTAATGTGTTCAATATTGTTTATTTTAAAATCAGTTAAGTACTTTTTTATTGCCGCCTAGATATCTCTTACATCCTTTCCGGTTGACTGGTAGAGAATGCCTAAGGGCGTTAAGTCCGCCATTTGCTGTATATTTGCAATAAAGATTAAATAAATAAATAAATAAATCATTTATTCCTTAGAAAATGGTATTGTATAAGATGGTACAATTAATAAAGTGCAAACATTTTCTGCCATTAAAAAAGCGTAGGAATTAGTACATGCATAAAAAATACAATTGATTATTAATAGTGAAATTATAGTCTGTTATGTTTTTATAAAATAACTGGAATGGCAAATTCTTTATTTCGTCAGGTAATTTATTGAAAATAATAATTGCTTGAGCATATACATTTTTCTTAAACATTTGTAGCTTACATTTTGGCAAATACAATCTCTCCTTATGTCTAGTTTGTCGTACTAAGACATCCGAATGTTTAGGGAAATAATCTATGTTTTGCCTTACAAATATGCATATTGTTCTTATGTACATACACGCTAAAGGTAGTATTTTCAAGTGCTTGAATAGCGGCTTACAGCTATCAGTGCTCCAAGCGTTACATATGGCCCTGATACACTTTTTTTGTAATCTAAATGCTAGTAATTCGTCTACTGAGTTACCCCACAACAATAACCCGTAGTTCAGTACTGATGAAACATAACCATGATATGCACTAATAGCTGCTTCTATTGATACTGTCTGTCTTAAGCGCCTAAGCGCAAAAGTGAATCTGTTTAATTTAGAGCATACTTTGTGTATATGTGCCTTCCAATTACAGTGCCTGTCGATTGTAATGCCTAAAAAGTTAACTGTTTCTACGTCACAAATTGGTTCATTATTGCAAGTTATGTTCAATTTTATTTCATTTTGTTTGTATGTCCTAAATTTTATCATTTTAGTCTTCTGTACGTTTATATTTAAATTATTTTCGTTTAACCATTTCATTGTATCGTCTAAACATTTATTTATTTTATCTTGTAATGTAACTTTATTTTTGTCTGTAATAATAAGTGTTGTATCGTCAGCGAATAAAAAGCATTTTTCGGGTGTAGCATTGGCAATGTCATTTATGTAAGCTAAAAATAAAAGTGGGCCGAGGATACTGCCTTGTGGCACTCCACACCCATTAATTTTATATGATGACCTAAAGTTTTCTTTTATTGGTATTTTTTGGTGTTCTGTTATTTTAGAAACTTCTACACATTGTGTCCTATTTTCGAGATAGCTTTTTATCCAATTATTTGCTACCCCTCTTACACCATACTTATCTAATTTATGTAAGAGTATAGAATGATCAACAAAATCAAAAGCTTTGCTCATATCTATGAACACAGCTACAACAGGAGTCTTTTCATTTAGGCTTTCTGTAACAACTTTCATTAGGTTAAAACAAGCTAATGTAGTCGATTTTCCTTTTCGAAAGCCAAATTGATGTTCATGAAGTATATCATGTTTCTTTAAAAAATCATTAATACGTATAGATAACGCCTTTTCAAAAATTTTAGAAAATATTGATATAAGTGTTACAGGTCTAAAGTTATTAATGTCCTTTGGGTTTCCCTTCTTATATAAAGGTTTGACAATCGATAGTTTCAGTGCAGTCGGAAAAGTCCCTGTCTCAAATGATAAATTGATTAGGTAGCTTAATGGTTTACTAATATTTTTTGCACATGCTTTTAAAGAAGCTGTATTAATGTCATCAAACCCTACTGATTTTTTATTATTCAATGACATTATCAACTTGTAAACTTCCTGTTCGTCTGTGGGGTACAGAAAAATAGAGCTTGGATTTTCCTGTACTTGATGTCTAATCCCAGTTTTTTTAGGTTGTGTGTTTTTGTCATATTTATAAAAAAATCATTAAAAATGTCAGCAATTTGTTTAGGATCCGTGTATGTCAAATTATTAATATTAATTATGTCAATGTTGTGTGATAAATGTTTATCATTAATTTTTTCATTAATAACATTCCAAGTCGCTTTGCATTTGTTAATATGACAACGTATGTACTTGCTGTTTTGTATTTTCTGAGATTTGTTGATGCATTTTTTTTATATATTTGAGTATTTTTTGTATGTTGCCTTGTTAAGTTCTTTGTTTGCTTTTTTGTAATTGTATTTTATGTATAGTTTTCTTTTTTTAATGCTAGATTTCTTAATTCCCTTAGTTAACCAACTTAGTGCCCCTTATTCTGTACTTTTACCTTACTTATAGGGAAGCACAAATCATAAAATAATTTATATGTCTCATAAAAACACTGAAAACCCTCATCAACACTATTAGTTTTGTAAACTTCAGAAAAACTTAGAGCGGATATACACGCGACAAACTTATTTATGTTCTGAATACTGTAGTCACGCTTATATTCGTACCAAAATGAAGTGTACTTTTGCACCTTCACCGGGACAGATAAAGTCTGTCCAGTCTCATGGTCAGATAGACATAAATGATGTACGTCCGCCTTTACCTGCGGAATGTTACTGGCTATTTGATCTATACTCTAGCCAAATCCGATGAAGAATGTTTACTAACAAAACGTTGCCTAGAAACCACTGACAGGCATATAATAACAACCTTTTTCTATCAGACAACAGTATACAATTTTTATAAAAATTTTAGCAATTCGTTTATTCAAATCAAATCAAATCAAATCAATATCATTTATTCAGTCTAGGCTGTTACAAGCACTTATGAACGTCAAAGAAGTTACGCCATCGGTTCACAAACCCTACGGCGGGAGACCTTGTCGGAGGAAGGACTTACATTTAACATTTCTCGCATTACAAGGTTACTGTAGGTACTGCAAGTTGTGACGTACATACAGGTCGATAGCAATTTATTTTAGATGAAAATATTTAATCTCTAAGCACAACGTTAAGACAAGCAGACTGAAGTAGACCCATTTCCGCTGGCGGCACCCGTTCACGAGCATGACGCATGAACCAGCCATCGCTTCGCTCAACCATATTTTAGGGAACGTAACGACCCGCCTCACACGACACCGCCGAAGAAACGTTTGAGTGAGCATGACGTACTTCAGGTACTTATGTTAAAGTGTATAAATATAAAAAATACAATGGCAAAAACAAAAAAAATAAAGATAAAAGTGCATTAATATAAGACGCAACTTACAATGTTACTGGAAGACGCATCAGCTGGGTCATAATCATAAAGCGTATTTAAAGTATATTAAAAATAATAATAATAATGGCTTTCATATACTTAATTACAATAATTCGAGAACATTACTTATTTTTATTTATTCTGATCAAGCAGTGCCACGTTCTCAATTCAAAACATCATAAATAACATAGAATTTATAAAATTGAAACAAAAATATAAATATCTCAACACATTTTAACACAATCAGACACGAGCAGACCCATCCCACTGGCAGCACCCGTTCACGAGCATGACGCATGAACCAGCCATCGCTTCGCTCAACCATATTTTAGGGAACGTAGCGACCCGCCTCACACGACACCACCGTAGAAATGTTTAAAGAGAGCATGACATACTTAAGATACCTACGTTAAAAGTTTAATCTAATACTATTGGTTAATTAGACCAAATTCTATCTTCATGTTTCGTTATTCCATTCAGTAAAATCCTTTTTATTAAAGACGCGATATTATTAATATAATTTCATTAAATAGTTAAACAGTTATTCATAAACTTTTTATATAAAACAATGCAATAAATTTAAAATGCTATATTTCTTCGGAAACATAAGTAGGGTAAATGAATAATAAAAGTGTATGTCGCGTTAAATAGTAAAACGGAACGTAACTTCCAAATGCGTTCGGGTTATAGTGCAATAGTTACGCGACCAATTTCAACATTAATCAGGGTAAAGGAACACGAAAGAAAGTGATTGCCAACTTCAGTTGGAAGGTTAGTATATAAATGTGAAAATGTTCATATTACCTGAGTTCTTTTTGGTTATAGGGCTGTCTACTAAATATAATTTGTGCTTTATTTTGTTTTTTCGTTTTATTACTAAAATATTAACGTTTTGCGGGTGTTTCTAGTGATATATTGTAGAAAAAATATATTACTTAAAGAATTAATCAATAATGTGCAGTTATCTAGTCAGAAATACAACCTTTAGAAAAAAAATTAACCTCAGTTGTGATGACCCTAAATTGGTTTGTTTACATTTATTCTTCATCGGATTTGGCTGGAGTATAGACAAGATTTTTTTCGGGTCGGTTTATTAATATGCATGTCTAAATTATAATTATTTAGTAAGTATCTAAGTTCTCGACTTAAAGAGTTATCTTGTAATATGTCGATATTCCAGTCACCCGTTAATATATTTTTTTTATTTACATTTTGAGTCAATTTATTAAAAAACACTGTTGTATTACTTCCAGGTATTCTATAGAGGCATATAATAATAATGTTATAAGCTAGCAACTACACCACAGCATTCAAAATAATTGTTACACGCTATCTCCCTAGTAAAGTCAATCGTTTTTATATTGATTTCCTTTTTCACTAATATGCAGGTGCCTCCACGTTTTTCCTTTTGTCTAGAGAAATGAGCGGCTAGCTTGTAGTTATTCAAAATTATATTTTGCTCCGAACCACGCCTGACAAAGGTTTCCGAAAGACATATAATTTGAATTTCCAAGCCATTCTGTTGCTGGAGATGCAATAACGCAATATGAAGTGAATCAGTTTTATTGATGAGCCCTGCGATGTTTTGGTGAAAAATATTTAATTTATTGTTTTGGACTTTGTCGAAAAAACTGGTTCTGTTGTGGTTTCGGTTTTCTTTGGAAAAAATAGGGAATAGTTCCTTTCTTTGGCTGACTTATTGAGTTATTTAATTGTATACTGTCGTTGTTATTATTGAAATTATTTATGTCGAGTTTATTTTTTTGTCTTTTAAAATAGTACGGAATAGTGCCCTTAATTGGGTTTGTCATCAAATTATTTTGTTTTATTTTTTTACAAGTCAAATCTATGTTTTTTTCATAAATTGTTTTATTTTATTTATATTTAAATATGTATTTTCGTAGTGTTCTACGTCCATAGTAAATATAATTCTATTTGCTATATTTGACAATTTATAATGCGGTAATAAATATTTGTTTGTGCATTGCAGAAACTTACAGTTAGCATGTGTCTTTGCCAAAGATGATATGTATTCGTTTAGTTTACATTCCTTAATATAATTATTTTTTAAAACCACAATAGAGATATTACATACCTACATAGACCTTTGTATTTTCAAGTTTATTTATAGCTATGTTTAGATATTTCATTAATAAAAAAGGATTTGTCTCATTAGCGCCAACGACAAGTATTACTCTATCGTCACTGCACAATTTTTGTTTTAATATGTCGCAGTAAGACAAAACTTCCGAGCACACTGCATCGGGCTTTATGAAAGATGTAATATTGTAGTTATGCCCTTTATCTCTCATACGTTTAAATAGAATTTGAGCTAACCTGCTTGCTTGTTGATCACCTAATATAAATAAAGTATTTTTCCGTGAATCGTCATTAGTTGTTGACGGAGTGGTCACGGTGGTATTATATTGGGCCTCAATTGTTGAGCCGGCGCCATCTAGCGACGTAGCGGAGTTCCTCTTCTTTGCTGGTGTTGTGGTGCGTATCCTAGTATCAGCATTTGTTGAGGCAGCGCCATCTAGCGACGTGGGCGAGTTCCTCTGCATTGCTGGTGTTGTGGTTTGTATCTGCGTGTCAGGTAGCACCTGAGTTATAATCGCTTGCGCATCTTTCACAGATGGCTCTGAACAGTTATTGTCACCTTTGTTAATGTGAATATTATTGTTGGGACTAAGTATCATACGTCGGCGAAATGGAGACGAAGAAATGGGTATTTGCTTTTTAGCTTTTTGTACGGGTGAGCTCCAACTACCTATGTCGGGAACAATCTTTTTATATGAGTCAATAATTTTTTTATATTTATCCTACTCCATTTTCATTATATTATTTTCCAAATTCAAATTCTCTTTTTCTTGGTCAGCAGCAGCCAACTTAGAATTTAAATCTTCTATGTGCAATTTCCATTCATAAGTTGTACTATTGTCCAGTGATGATGTATTCGGCAGACTTCGCATTGTAGCATCAAAAATACTAGTACCATCTAATGTGTTATTAAAACTTGAGTTGCAGAATCTTGATCTGTCAATAGATTTGGATCTATGTAGTCGACGTCTTTGTGTAATGTTGTCCTGTGACTTGTCCATGATTAAAAAATTAATATATTGAAATGTCTATAATTTTATATATAAATGTCAAATAAAATAAAAAAATGGCAATATTAATAATTCTTCAAGCTTAAAAAGTTAACAGTTATTTTAACAGGATCGATCTGCGGACTCGGTCCGAACGACTTTTTCGATCTGTTTACTTGCTTCTGTGCAAGCACCGATGTACTACGGAAACTGATGTAACAGTGACGAAAATATGATAGATATTTCTGTTGTCTTCAGATATTTCCTAATAGAAAATCCTTTTGTGTGGCGTGCTTTTGCGCTGGATAGTTTCTTACGAACTTACGTAGATACTCAGAAGATGTCGTGGTCGAGCACTCGTTTCTTTATGACTAAGATAATACGGTTCAAAATAGATAAGCACTGTTACACATTTGAATAAAATCAACTGTCTGTTTTCAATTAATTTTAACAAAAGCACCTTGGGATTGATTTGGCGATATGTATTTATCATTAAATATGTGTAGCACTTCTAATAATATATTTTTTATGTTTGTACGTAATGTCACTGGTTTAATCACTTGCTATTTGATAAATTCTTCACAAGCACTTGTCACTGTTTATTTACGGTAAATTCTTGTTTTTTTTCCGAAGATAACATTTGTACGGTATATTTGCACAAAACTTTCCACTTCTAAACTGGTTTAATAACTTGAAACGGTAATTAAATATTTTTTTGCAATATTAGATACAGAGCTCACTGTTTACATGACGGCAGCGCCATCTAGTTAAAATTTCTTCAAGTCCAGGGGGCTAATGGTCTAATTTTAAAATCTATCGCAATCCCTTTCAATTCGTCATTTCAAAGATGTTTACATACTTCAGGTCATCACTATTAGACATTTGAGAGGGATTGTGATCGGGACGCGTTTTGAAAGGTATGGAATAAACGAAATTGAACTGTCTAAGCAAATGTGACAGACGAAAATATCACAAAACAAAACCAGCCAGCAACGGCGGTGATGCGGCCTCCTTGTAGTGCGGAGACATGTACGATCTCCACAGTACTTAAAGTACCTCTAGATTAGATTAGGTTAGATCTGTGACAAAAAGACGCGAGAATCGAGCTAGAAAAGCGAGTGTGCTGCGGCAGTGGCCGGCGAAATTCCAGAGACGACAGTTTTATAATAAGTACCATAATGCTAAAGTCGTTGTTTCCACACTATGTTATCGACTACTTTTGCATTCCCGAATTTTTTGGAATCCTGGGATTAATATAAAAAAAAAAATGTTTTAAGAAGCTGCTTCCACAATTTTTCAGCCAAAAATTTACTTTATCCGATCACTGGTTATGGTGAATATTAATGAAATTTTAGGAAATTAAAATCACGTGAACCATGAAAACATTCTCATAATTTTTTAGCAGTTGTGTCAAAACGAAAAGCATTTATAATTTAAATATTAATAATAAGGTGTTAAAGTTCGTCTAATTAAATTCCCAGTGTTACCGGAAAAAAAATAGTATTAAGGAAGTCTCCGATTTTTGTCTTTGTTCTATGAACTATAGGTAAATATACTCAGCCTATTCCGATCATTGAATTAATAAGAGAGAAAAAAGTATAGTTAGGTACAGAATTTATAATAGTGTATTTCGCTCTGGTTATTTTCAAGCAAACCTGGGGGCTTATGATAGTTAATAAACATGAAAATATTTTCTAGTACTAAGTAGTAGTTACATTTCTGTTGGTTTAACGCCCAGGTTTCATAGAAAATTGCCCATCACCCATGCCCTATATCAACAAATGTTGTGAATTTTCTAACACTAACATTTAAAAACTACTTCATAAGAGAATCAGATAGTTCAATTATAAGTAACTACCATAGATGGTTTGTAATCAGCGTAGATATATCGGACGGCTCCTGGTCTAAAATTCTCAAAACAGAAATTAAAACGATCGAAAGCGCAAATTAAAGTGACTCGAATTAATACCAGACGTTAGGTTCAAAGTCGATTGCAACAGTGTAGCGCACGGAACGGCAACGGCGCTTTAGCTGCGTCCGAGCCATTTATTTTGAATTTTTTGGCGGGAAACCAGTTTTTTGCCTATAATTTTGAAACTAAGAAGCCCAGTGATTTGAAATTTTGCATGCCGTGTGCACCTATTATAAGGTATCATTTGATTCTTAATACGAGACTCTAACTTATACAGTTACAGTGATTCAAAACGTGTAACGTGTCTCCAGCTTACACATGCTTATCGGTTCGTAGCTTAAAAACTATTCGAGCTAGAGATTAGAAAAATTTGGAGCTTACTGCTCCAATTCGACTCAAAAATTTGAGGTATAAAACATAATCCTACCTCAAATAATTACAGAGATACAGGTGTGTGTAAGCCAGAGACACGGGTCTCCAGCTAACACACACTTTAATGATCGTAGTTTCAACAGTATTTGAGTGTGACGGTTAGTCTTTTTGGTTCTCATTGCTCCTATTATGCACTAAATTTCTGACTATAGTCTAAAGCCCTAACCTCACTGGTTTGCCTTGAAACGGAATGTGTCAGCTGGGGACACGTTTCTCCAGCTAACACACAAAAAAAGACTCCTAGTAACGAAGTTATGGTTGCACCTAAAATATCACTGACACGTTTGATTGCTCCTAATATGCACTAAAATATGGCATGATTAGAATTTCTTTATGTCTTATGAGGAAGCTGTAGACACCCACATGTGAAAATGTCAGTAAGTATACAGTTATTTTCGCATATGGTTCAAAATGACGAGGCAACGGGTTTTTTTACAAGCCGGTTCCATTTGCATTAATAGAGGAAATATTAAACATCAATTTCGGTGTTTTGACGAACAATCATCAATAGTGTGTTATCGCGAAACGAATATAGTCGCGCTTAAATACATTCGTTTTTGTTTATGTTTTGTGAACAGCTTACTTAGTTATAAAAGTACTGGAAATCATAAAAGGTGGCTTTGCATTATCCGTCCATATAACCAATATAAGGTAAGTCAGTTTTACAAAATAACTTTGATCCAAATCAACTAATTCATAGTACATTTCTTGGAATAGACTAAATTAGTTTTATACTATTTCGAGATTAGTTAAATACAAGTATAAATTAGTTTGTGTACAAGTATAACTTAACCTACAAAAATAATTGAGTTGGCATCAAACTGCTAGGGTTATGCTCTGGTTCCTAAATTTTTATAAAAATTTGAATAATACATACATTTACAATCTCACGCCATTTATCCCTTTCGGGGTAGCAGCTTGAGATTAAATGTACAATCGGGGAATTTCCCGGTTGACCAGTAAGGTTTTTTGGGGAATTGTTTTCTCGGAAAGTATTAAGGTTCAAGAAACAATTTAGTACCTATTCAAATGAAAAACCTATTAATGACCTATTAGTTGTGATATCAACGTTTTCTATACATCTATTACTTTTTTAAATAAAGCTCTATAAAAAAACTCTACTGGTCATGGTCAACCGGGACGTTCCCCGACTGTACGTACCTACTTATGGTAAATTTTAAATAGAAAAATATTGGAAAAAGTTAACTCGGCCACAAGTGAATTCTCAGACGGGATATTTTTCTATTTAAAATTTAAAATTTTAAAATAAATAAAGTAAATAAAGTAAAAAAAATAAAGTAAATTTTAAATATTTTTCTATTTAAAATTTACCATAAGTATAAAAATAGCATTGATAAATGCAAAAATTACAAATCATAAAAAAAAAATGTACGTACCTACGTTGGTATAAAGATCACTTCCAAAGCTACCCTTTAAGGGCGCGCTTTAGGCCAAAAGCAAAAGTAATAACTGCAACGGCGAACTGCAAAGTAAATGCTGCCTTATTTCTATGAGAAATAAGGCAAAATTTACTATATAATTCTCCGGTCCCATTCGGCCGGTCCGGAATGAAGAAATGAAGGAAATTCTTTTTTTAAAGGATATTTACAAAAAATATATAACATAAGCCCTGCATTATCTATAGTGTAATTATACTAAAAAGTTCCAAGCTTTATTTTAATGTGTAATACATTGAATTGAATACTAGCAGTTTATCGTGTTAATTATAGTGATTTGGAGGCAACTTCGCAATTTTTTTCTATCGAGAAATTTTATGCAATCATGTTTTTGAGTAACATAGTCACTAGTGTTAGTCCTGTAGTTTCCTGCATCTTAATTTGAAATTCAGTTTTTCATTAATATTGATATTACAGACGATCATGTAAAGCAATCTGATTTTCGTTGGCCTATAGCGGGCCCTTAAAGGCGCAACGCTACAATTTGCATTAGTTGGATCAAGACTTTGAAAACATACCTACCATACTTTTAAGAAGGATAAAAACAAAGTTTTGTTTTTTATGATTTTTTTATTATTTTAACATTGAATGGGTTCGCTCTTGTATTTAATTATTTCCTATATATTTACTTATTATTTCCTCTTATATTAAATATGTTTCAAGATTGTAGATTTGTGTTTGGCAACGACATGTTCCTTTGTAAATGTTGTTGCTTCTGTTAAAGCTGATAAGTTTCTTGCGGCCGTTCTTCTTATCAGTTAAAAGATGTCCTGAATGGCTGGTAGGAAAAAAAATTGGACGATTCGAAAGCACTTATCTATAAGTCTATTTGAATAAAAATCTTTGACTTTTGACTTTGACTTTGACTTGATCCTTATCAAGCTCGGGGCTAAGACAGGGTCTACTGTGGAGCGAGCTATCCCAGAAGGTACCTATTCGCCCTTGCTTTGAAGAAGGACGGGTTGTAAGTACTCGGAAATACAGACGCAGGGGAGGGTGTGAGCGTCGTCGAACAATTAAATAGTTGTTTGAACGCCGCGCGAACATTGAGAGACAAAAAGTTAGTAAACGCGCTGCATTAAATAAGGACGAAGATTGCGAGAAATTTCTCCCGCGGAAGCGAGTGAGCGAGACAGAAATAGTGCCTCGCTCTCTCGGCCGCTCGTTGATTGTCGTGAACGTTCGAGACGCACACGTCGCGAATATTCCATGCGATTCTCGACTTTCCGCGGGCGGTATAAAAGCGGCACGCAGCGCAGCGTTTAGTATAGTGATTTAAAAAGTGTATTTAGCATTGACTTGTAAATATATGGACCAGCCATACCTACAAAATTAGCGTGCATACCGATATTATGTTTGGAACATAATATGGCCGCTCACCCTAGTGTTGTACCATATTGAATAGCTGATATCGAAATAGGTACAATTAAAACTTATAATAAATATACGTTTTAAATATTAATTTATACTCCTCAGAACAAAAAAAGGCCGGCTTAGGCCCAGAAATGGATTTGAAACCAACTACTTCACTTGCTTTTTAAAGCATTTATTTGGCAATTGGGGTGGGAGGTTACATAATGTAGTGCGAAGTCCATCTCCAATAGTCTTACGTGATTATGTAATTGGGTTTAGCGCGTTTAATTAAGTTTATAGTATTTCAGATCTTTCGGGCCGACAGTTCGTACGATAGACGTTAAAAAATTTCCCACTTGCGAGTATCGTTCCGAAGTAAGCACCAAAAGTGTTAGCGCGCTAAAGCATGTGGCCGCACTTGCGTGTATCGTGGCATTGTCCGAAACTTCGGGGCGATACAAGTAGGTACGGCCATAGCATAAAAAGGGGCTAAATTTAATAATCAAACTCATTCTTATGGAATCCGTTTGAAAGGTAAAAGCATTTTTTTTTAAAAGAAAACAGCTCATTGTCTATGTATGCCTATTTTAAGCTACATTAAAAGTAATTATTACTTAAGCAATTATTTTGTATGAAAGTAATTGTCTAAGTTTGAATTACTTTTACTCAAGAAGTTAGTTGCGTTCTATTATAAATACGAGAGTTCACACTTGTATTTATTATAGTCAAGTGTAAGTAACTACCTACCGAGTTAATTAAAAGTAAATTATACTTATGCATTTTTTTCATACAAAATAGTTACTTAAATAATAACCTTTATTGACGTATTACTTACATTACACTTGACTATAAACACGTATGGTATACAGGAGTGAGAGGAGGAAAAATAAGTTACGTTTGATTGTTTAAAATATAGTAATTTTTTTTTATTCATTTCTAAATAATACCGATTTAGTAAAATAATTTCTAAACAATACTGTATCACAAATTTTTTAGCATGGTATCGGAACCTAAGATCGAGATAACCTTGATAATCGATTTAATAAGCAGTCCATCCATCCATCTCCAAAGATCCAAAGATTCTTTATTAAAGCCAGTTTCAACATTTACATGTTGGTACCATTTACTAAGTGTCCGAGGGTGTGGTAAACAAGTGTTTTAGGTTTTCCTCATAAAATTTAAAGTTTTTGATAATTATAAATGGAGAGTAAGGGCGAATTTCCTGTTTTCTTAGCCATACTTTTCAAAGGTATAGAGATTTGGCTTTGGCAATTTGCATCTTCAAAAAATCTTTTGATCCTGTACATATAAAAATAAATTTAAATAACAAAATAAAAAACTTCCAAAATAACAGTTTCATCAATATTAATTGATTTTCTTCTTTGAAGATCTTCTATTACATTAACGAATATAGCAATCTTTTTATCACGTCTTCATACCCTTTCGTTTAATTTTTTTACTTTCTTCTTTAATTAAGAACACTTTTCTGCAAGACTTAAATCTATTTTTTTTTTTAATCTGAAAATAAAAGGAATGATCAGGTTTAAAAGACTACTTATAAAAGTAATAATAATTAACCTAGCCTATATTACATTAAGTCAAATATTATACAGTTTATTTATACTGACCATCGCATTGATTATTGTGAGATTGACTTGTTAGTATTTGTTATTGCCTGGTTGGTTGAAAAATATTTGATAGGCTGAAAATGAACAAAAGAATCATTAATTACTTTCAATTTAATTTAGTTAATGATAAGGTCATGCGTGTAAATTTTTTTATCACTATTATACTGTACTAAAGCTATGTTTAATAGCAATTTTATAGCTACGTACAGTAATATCACACATAGCTTATGCACAGTAAGTCAAACAGTAAAAAACAATCAATTTAATTCTCTTACTTTTACTAAGACAATTATAAAACATATCCTCACCGTAGTAGATGTTGACGCACCTTCTAGTGAACTAGTCATTTCTCGACTCTTTTGATTCTTCAAACAGATTTGATTAGGCTGAAAATATATTAATAGCTTTGATACAACTTCTACAAACTATAATAGGATTCAGAATACGATAGAAGAATACACTATTCTGCTTTATAAAATTATTTACAATGTAAAAATCACTTACCAAAAGAGTCACGCAATCTTGTTACATCGAAAGTTCTGTAGAAGCATTTTTCATCAAAATGCATCAGAGCAAACATACCAAATTTTATGACCAATAGCCTCTATCCATTTCTGCTTCGAAATTTTGTTCTAATGAAATCTATTTGACAAAACACCATTGATGAATAAAATGACAAATGTATCGATATTTCAACACAACCATGACATCACTAATTTTACAAATGCAATACAACTCGAACTTTAATATGAAAAAAAACTTCGAAATACCACAACTTAAAACAATATATGTCCTTATAATCTTTCAAAACAACTTTTTCTTATATTTATTTACACAATATCGTTTTAGATTCAACAGTAATTGTGAAAATTTAATACTAACCTATGGAGAGTCAATGAAGGTTGATTAATGTTTTTCCTTGCACCGTACTGCTTAACACAACACGAAGGCATGATGTTCCCAACTCTAGCAATGCTCTGAATGGAACAGAACCAGGTTTTTGTGCGTATTTATCAAAAAATAAACAAAACTGTTGAGAGTTAATAAAATTTTGACAGCAGATCTACCACAGAACTTGGAACTAAAGATGGCGATGCCGGCACGCGTCAAAACGCTCATGACGTCACATGAAAATGTTGCCAAAATGTGTACTGTGCAAACACTATCCGTCTCTTTACCCATACGCAAACATAGGTGAGTTAGAAAGAGACAAACATCGATTTGATAAGAATGTATCGATTTAATATATATTTCTATAAGCAAATTTTATATAGATCTATAGGGCGCCTCCATAGTTCTGTTGTATCTCTATGGTATTTAGTAAGCGCATCCGGAAGTGTTCAAAGAAGAGTTTGAAAATAGTGATTTAAATAGTAAAGTGTTTTAAGTGCCAAGAAGTGTCAAGCGTGAACTGTTTTTAAGGAATAAAAGATATTATTTAAAGTGCAGATAATTTGTGGTCGCGGATTTAACCGATTTATAATCTGTATTGAAGTGACTTAGATTAAGTGCATTTATTTAGTAATAAAATATACTGAGTTATATAATAAATAATTGTTTATTTGTACTGATCAACGATTCTTCAGCGTGTCATCGGACGTAATGGCATTTTTCCAGCCAGCAATATTTAAGCGTCAGTTGTGCGACTAAGCGCTCGTCCACGACAGAGGGAGATCCACTCGTTTGCTGTGCGAAATATAAAAGACGATGAGTGACGCTTTGTGCGACATTTAGGATTATCAACCAAGTAAGGGTGGTAGCCCGCAGTGCGTCTGGATGTCCGATGGAAGAAGGGGGATGGCGGTGTGAGCTCATGCAGCTCCTGAGCACACTCTCCGAAGTATAGTCTGTAAATGACCGACCAACTTTGCGGGCGGTTGGCTAGGGTGTGAAACTTGCTTTTCAGTTCATTGTCGCCAATTAGCCTCTCCGCTCTGCGTAGGATCGTATCCAGTGTAGCTAGTGGTGACTAGTTACTAGGCTAACCCAGAGGTGACTTCAATACCTCATGCAGGATCGGACTAAAGCTTTATAGAGAGTTGAAAGCTGTCCCGGGGTGAAATATCGCTTGACTTTTTATAGGACGCCCAGCTTTTTGGCTGCAGTTTGAGCCTTGGACTCGATGGTGGTGCCGAATGATTGACAAAATAACTTCTGATTCATCATCATCATCATCATCATCATCAGCCTGTCGCAGTCCACTGCTGGACATAGGCCTCTCCAAGTGCGCGCCACTGAGATCTGTTTTCGGCTTCTCGCATCCAGCTCCTACCATTGTTTTTTGTTGTTGGTAGGAACATCTGATTGCTTAAATCAAATCAACAACTTATTAAAAATAAAACAACTTATACTAAAATCAACTTTTACTATGAAACAAGCTTTATTATTGATTGGACTATGTTTTCACCGTTTGTTTTTTTTTTTGTGTTTTTAGGTTAGTCAAAAGTTGTTTTATTTTAATGATGAGTGCGCGAAGAAACATAAGATATGCATTACTTATTCTCTCTCTCCTATCGTATGAGGATAAGTGGCCATCTGCCCCTCTAGCATGACCACCGCTATATCATGCGATATGATATAGCGCATCATGCTGTCTTGCTTACTCCGCTACGATGTGAAAAGTCGCTCATGCTAGGCCTACTGGTGTCAGAGTTTATGAGGCCGCCTGTAAGGGCTCTGACTTGGCTTAACGACTGGTATGAGATGATGAAGCGCTCAGTTGTAATGCCACTTAACGGTCACCCATCCGTCAACAGATCGGGCCGAACGTTGCTTAACAAACGTGATCGAATACGATCAGTCTGTCAAGCGCGGCCATGAGCGCTTTCAAGTTATTAAAAGTTTCAACTTAACTTATTAAAAGATATTCATAAAAATATTTCCAGGTCAAAGGAGGAAGCACTATGGGCGGACACTTCCGACTCGTTTTGCCAGTTTGCTTGTTCTTCATATATTGGACGGGGTCAACTGGTGAGTCAGCAGTGCAACTAATTTATGTTTACACAGACAATATGCATTTTTTTTCTGACAAAAAGGGAGGTATTCCTCAGCTTACTATACTATTATAAATTTCAGCATGAATATAAATAAATCCAATTATTCACGTTACACTAAAACTGAAACTATAGTTCATTTAAGTCAGGGGTTTTTAAATTATTTTATCCTTTTTCAATTACGTTTTAAGCGTGCGTCGTGGGCTTTTTCCAATTTTTTTATTTAGTTTTATTCTGTCTAAATTAAAAAAATACTTTACCGGCATAGGCCGGGAAATGCGATTTTCGACGCGGAAATTGAATGAGAAAACCTCCTTTTACGAGCGTGTGAGGTGAAAATAACTATTTCCGGCTATACTTATTTAGTCGTTATTGACTGTCAAACAGTAAAATGAGAAATTGAAATTGTGACCTTCAATGATAATTATAGTTAAATATCATTGGCGACCTTCGTATTTATACAAAAAATACATAATACCTTTATATCTGGGCCAATCGTTCAAGACGAAAACGCAGTCGTCAAATGGTCGCATGACAACGGCTTAGTACTTAATGCAGATAAAACTAATGTTCTTACAATACACTCGCCTTACCTCCAACCTCCCGAATCAAGGTTGGGCCATTCGAGATATTAATGAAAGTAATGTTTTAGATTTTAAGATTTTTAAAGGAATTCTTATGTTTAAGTGTGCTATAATTACATTTTATTTGCTTATAATTTGGTCACCTATGCGAATCGTCAAACGTTATGCTTTGAATGATATGGCGGGCTTAAGACAGACAAATCAAGAAATACCGGCGTATCGTGATGTGCCCAAGCAGATCTCGATCGGCCCAGTTAAACGATCGGCCGACGACATACATAAGCAAAAACTATTTGGAAGCATCCACCCATCCTCATCTAGTGCTTTTTTAATGCCAGTGTAAAAAAATAATTATTTTCTTTATTTTATTATACTCCAGGACAGTTCATTGCAAACTTCAACGACGCTTGCTTCGCCTGCCTCTGTCACGTGATATCGGAATGCAACCTGACGCAAGGGTGCGGCGATGGCTACTGCGGGCCCTTCTTCCTCTCCAAGGTGTATTGGGCTGACGCTGGTATGCTCACGTTGCCAGACGACGACCCTGAGGACAGTAGTGGTATGAAATCATCATATTAAATAGCTAAGAACACCGGTTTGTGTTCTGAACACACATGGTCTCGTCTATGAAGCAACGAATATTTCTCTACTCTTACTAATCCAAATACAACTGTGCTAATGATGCATGTGGATCTCTTGCCCGACAATTCTGAAAAGACCAACTGTGAGCTAATTCAGCCATTAATACGAGTAAGTACTGCCTTTAGTCTACTACTATATAGAGTTCTGGGCCAGCTCTTGAATTGGCTCCTAATTAGTAACCCTGAGAATCCTAGCTATGAACAACCTAAACCTTAAGGAAGTGCCTAGGTTGATATCGTAATGCAACCTGACGCGAAGCTGTAACGATGGCAACTGCGAGCCCTATTCCTCTCCAATGTGTACTGGGCTGACGCTGGTATGCTCACGTTGCCAGACGACGACCCTGAGGACAGTAACGGCATGAAATCCTATTTTTCGGAACACCTAAGGTTATCTAGAACGGTCTCATTCCTTAGAAAACAGTGAATATAAAATTAAACTGTGGTGATGATGCCTATAGTCTTCTTGCCTGAGAATCCTGAGAAGACAAACGGTTAACACTTTTGATCGGATTCTGTCAGTAAAACTACTTTTAGTCTACTACTCTAAGAAGTACTGGGTCAGCACTACCATAAGCGCTGGTTTCACACATACTAATAAGCTCTGGATAGCTTATCATTATCAGGCAGATAATTTGATAGTTGTAATATACTTGACAGAGAACCAAGGCACCAAAGTTACCTCGTTTGTATGACAATCGACTAGTGTCGTTAATTATGTCACCACCACTGTACCTAGGTTGTTCTGAAAATTTATAGCCACAACCTCTTCTTTCATGATTGAATGATGAATGACGATGATGGTGATGATGATGAATTGAAGCCTAATTTCAACACAAACCTCCTTTGTGAAAATCACTGGCCACCTATATTTAGTTTTTTCTTATTTATGTTTAAATTTATTATGTTATTTATGATTATCTGTCACTCTTCTTTTGTTTGCGACGATGGACGTCTCGCGGGAAGCTTTTCGTGCTATGATTTTCTATGATTATAAACGAGGAACGAGTCAACCTTTAAGGAATCTCATGAAAATTTACAAGCTGCTTTTGGGGAGTCCGCTCCTGTGTTAGCAACAATTACTTATTGGTTTCGTGCACTTAACCGATGACCCCAGACCACCTACTGCAGTAACTCATGACAACGTCATCAGGGTAGAGTGGCTAATGCGAGAGAATTACTATTACACATCGAGAAATACAGGCTGAACTAAACATTGGATCACAGGCAGTTTCCATCATACTGTATGAACACCTTTAAGTTAGGAAGCTTGCTTCGCGATGGATACCTCATTCTCTCACCGATGAGCAAAAATGCCATCGTGTTGATTGGTGCAAATTTATGTTAGAAAAGTTCGACGGAGGAACTTCGCAAAACGTATCCTACATTCTTACAACTGACGAATCATGGATATATAGCTACGATCCTCTCACGAAGCAGCAATCCACGCAATGGGTGTTTGAAGAGGACGATTTGCCCACAAAAATAGTTCGCGGTCGGTTAATAAAAAAATTATAGCGATTTTTTTTCGACGCAGTGGACCAGTAGCACTAATTCCGCTGGAAGACCGTAGAACAGTTACTAGTAAATGGTAAAGCGAATTAAGTTTGTGTGCCTCAAGCTTTCGGTGAGTTGGATAGCGAGCGGCCAAGGAGCGGCGTCCGTGGCATTCTTCTTCACCAAGATACTCGTAACGCGCCCGCTCACACAGTTCACACGGCGCATGTTACCCCATCCTCCGTATAGTTCAGATTTAGCTACATGCTATTATTCTTATTTCCCACGGTAAAAAAAAATGCTTCGTGGGCGAAAAAAGAAAAATAACCGCCGTAATCCGAATTTCGGCGGTTATTTTTCGACCTCCCGCAAGACACGTTTTTTAAATGTTTTGAAAGCTGGTTCACCCGAATGCATAAGGATTGCATTGGGATATTGGAGAGGGGTATTTTAAAAGGCTGTAAATAAACTTTGTTTATATTCTAACTATTATTTCACTAATTTTTTGGAACAGCCCACGTATATATTATTATATAGATACAGTCATGTGCTCTTATTATAATTAGGAACATACAAAGTGATCATTGATCAAATATCGCTACAATATTGTTGTATTGATGTTGCTCTTAAAAATTACAACTCTAATGACGTCATCAATATGAATTTAGAAATTTGATCAGAACACGGAAAGTCTTTTCTCTTTCATAACTTCTGAGCTTGGTTGTATTTATTTGATATCATCATCATCATCATCATCATCATCATCAGCCTGTCGCAGTCCACTGCTGGACATAGGCCTCTCCAAGTGCACGCCACTGAGATCTGTTTTATTTGGTATGCTACTGAATATTTGAGCACATTTCATGAGTCTAGATATATATGACGTTGACTGTACCAAAACTCGGCATGTTATGTTATGTCCGTATTCCGTAATTTAAGAACTCACAAGACAATGCATATACTACCAACCAATATCAACTACTATTAACCTCTATGAGTTGTTTTTATCGATGGCTCTTGGTTCCTGTCCAATCCTAATTCTAACTAATATTGTAAATGCGAAAGTATGTTTGTTTGTCCTTCCTTCACGCCGTAACTAAGCGACCAATGGACTTGATTTTTTGCATAGAGTTAGTTGAAAGGACGGAGATTAACAGAGTTTTTATCCCGATATTCCCACGGGAACGGGAACCACGCGGGTGAAACCGCGGGGCGGAAGCTAGTAACCAATAATTCTTTAAAAATATAAATATTTTTATACAAGAACTTTTTTTTTACAGCGTGGGAAAATTGCGCCTTGGACTATGCCTGTGCCAAGAGGATGATGGGCGAATATTTCATGAAATATGGAAAAGTATGTGTGCTTAATATAACTTTATTTTATGATTTTCAAGTTTTTGCATTTTAAATGCTATCTTTAAATTAGAAAAGTGGTAGTATCGACTTGGCTTGCAAGCAGTCCCGTCTGAAAATAACTTGTGAGCCGAGTCGTTTTTTTTTATATTTTTCTACTAGTACTAGGTGAGCCAAAGTGAGTCCAAGCCTCCGGATAATATTATCTTAAATACAGGATGGTCCAAGTCTGGTGGATAGAAATTGTTGTATAGAGAGTTGACCAAGCGGCCGTTATGAAACTCGAGAATGCTACGAAATTTGCTATGAAATTTGAAGAAAATTATTTTAAGATTTATAAAGAAAATTCTAAAACAAAAAAACCAATCAGCCTATTTTTTGAAAATACCTTTCATGTAAACTTATACCACAACGAAAATGGCAAAAATATATGGAAAACTAAAAAGAAAACACGAACAAGGTCGAATTAATTTTTTTTTATCCTGCAATTGTTGAGAACGGATTCTTTTTCTTGCAGTTTGACCGCTTGGTCAACTATCTATATAAAAAAAAAATATCCACCTGTCTTGGACCATCCTATATAAATGTATCTATGTATTCGATATTATATTACGGTAATCACCCACTGCGTAGTTTTCATGCAAAATGGATCATTTAACAGCCTTATTATTAACGACGGATGAAACGCAATTAAAAAAGGATAATATAATCTAAAACTCCCGACTTAATTATACGTAATATTTATATTGAAAGTTACGTATTTATAGTTACGTTTTAACCATCGTGGGTTTTTCCAAAATAATATTTATTATTATTATATATTATAAATATTTATCTTTTTATTTCAAACTTTTTAGAAAGCAAAGGTATTATGTACACTGTAGTACATAAAACCCATTACTGAAAATCGCATCAAAATCGGACTAGTAGTTTTGGTTTTACACAAACAAATGTTTACTGCAGCGCCCCCTGGTGAGTTGTCACCGTAACACCCATCTAAGAACATGCACCAATAAAACGTAAACCCATCACTGAGAACTGCATCAAAATCGGACTAGTAGTTTGGGAGATAAATGGCAACAATTTTGGTTTGTACAAATAAATAACGTCTCACCCAAACGCATAAATCGTCTCCGTACCGTCCGCGTCGCGGGCAAAAAAAATCACCAGGATTGTAAATATTTATCTCAATCTTACAAGTCATTAATGAGTACTTAGAAATAGAAAAATAGCAAATTTAGCTTTCCTACAACTTAAACATTGTTTCATTGAATGTTTCAGGAAACCAAGATTTTTTTCAGTTGTTTGCCATGCCTATCGAGTAATTAAATATTTGAGAAATACAAAAACTTTTCTATTTTTCTAAGACTTTAATGTCAGTTGGACGATTTCTCTGCTAGAAAAGTTTAATCTTCACTTACTTTAAAGAAACGTGCTCCGAAAAAGTTTACATCCGAAAAAGTTCCAAATATTTTTTTTTTTTCAAAAAACTCGCGAGTAAAACAATCTAGCAGCCTACTTTTGATTCCAGGACTGCAACGGTGACGGGGTTACCGACTGCTACGACTACCTGATGGTCAACGGCAATGGAGGGACCGATTGCACCCCCCCTCTCAACGCTACCGACTACGGACAGATTTGGGAGGAGCGCTACGAGTATTGCCGGCTGTTTTTAAAATAAACTCTGTGATAAGGGCATTGAGATAAGGATCGCTTGTCAGTATTCCTATGTGAAAGGAACATAGCGAAGATACCGTAGTTGATTAGATTTTTTTAGTAAAACCTAGCTACTTTATTTAGATTAGGAGTCATTTATGTTAACGACATTAGGATGAGAATGGTTCGTCAGTATTCCCTTTATAAAAGGACCGTATGGCGTCGATATCGTTATTATCTTTTCTTTATCTCACTATCTTTTCTTTAATTCTAACTTTTATTGAGAATTAGTCTTTGTGTTAACGGCATTAGGGTGAGAATCATTCGTCAGTATTCGTAGGACCCTTGTCTCAGCCACATGACACCCACTGCTGGGTATAGGCCTCCCTCAAGGATCTCCACAATGATCGGTCCTGCGCTGAACGCATCTAGCGGCTTCCCGCGACCTTCACCAGATCGTCGGTCCACCTTTCGGGGAGCGTCGTCCTATGCGCGGTCGCCATTCCAGAACCTTTCTGCCCCAACGGCCATCGGTTCTTCTCGCTATGTGTCCCGCCCACTGCTACTTCAACTGGGCAATCCTTCGAGTGATGTCAGTTACTTTAGTTCTCCTACGGATCTCCTCATTTCTGATTCGATCACGTAGGAAAATGCCGAGAATTGCCCTCTCCATTGCACGCTGGGTGACCTTGCTTATCAGCCCCATACTTAGCGACTACATTTCACTACCGTAAGTCATCACTGGCAGCACACACTGGTCATAGACTTTCGTCTTGAGGCACTGCGGTACGTTGGACGCGTAGATTTTACGGAGCTTCCCGAATGCTGCTTATCCGAGTTGGATTCGACAGGAGATCTCTTTGTCGAAGTTGGACTTACCTAACTGTATTGTCTGTCCAAGGTCAACGTAGTGGTCAAAAACTTTGAATGTAGTGTTCCCAACGTGAACTGGAGTGGGTAAAACATGGTAATTTGACATGATTTTCGTCTTATCTTCGTTCATCCTAAGACCCACTCTTTGGGAAGCACTACGGAGATCTTCGGGCATTGTGTTCAGGTTATCCATGGTCTCAGCCATAAGGACTATATCATCGGCAAAACGAATGTTGATGCCGAGTCCAAGAGCTTAATTTTTAAGTTAATTCCTCGTTCGCTTTACAGACCGCTAATAAACTTTAAAATGACGTGTCTGTATGTTAAATGACTAATTGTGTACTTACAAGTGAAAATCTATATGTTTTTCTCCAAACAAACTCAAGCAAATGTGCTAGCCGCCCTGACGCCGGCGGCCCCCAAAGTCGGGCTGAACTGTAGGCCTAGCACGAATAAGTTTCGAGTAAGTATCGAGAAAGAAAAGTAAAAAAAATGTATGAGATATTGAGCAGCGTTCCTACCGGACGTAAACGGAACTACATTTTCCAATACATTTTTTGACATTACGTGCTCGATATTATTTCGAGAATTATTCGTGCTAACCCTGCTCTAGAGATATCTTGACTTGCACACTTACTTGATCAGCAAATCAAGTAAGTGTGCAAATCTTTTTTCCACCAGGGGGTCAATTCTGCTAAATTTTTGTCATAATCGTCTCTCAGTGGTGTTTCAATAGTAGTGTTTATTTAAACTTTTGTAACAAGAACTGTGTAAAACAGCACTACCATTGAAACACCACTGGAATACGATTGTGATTAAGCATTGGCAGAATTGGGCCCCTGAACGAGCTCTGGTTGTGTCCTTTGTTTCTCATCCTATTGCAGCTCAGTATCCCGCTCTATGTTACTTCTACGTGTTTACAAGTACATGTAATAATACTTTGTGTCCACGATTGAAACTGCCCCATACAGTCGACTCGAAATTTAGAAAATAACCAAAATCTTTGTTGTTCCTTCGAGCCGAATTTAATAGATTTTAAAATTAAAATTGCACCTACTTAGGTACCTATCTATCCGCAAACTGGCAATATTCGCATTACTATTTTAGTAATATTACTCGCTTTTATATTACATTTAACATACTACACAATTACCGCTATTTATCTGCATTTATATATGCATTTAATAACGCTAAACTATTAGCGTTATAAAATGCATATATAAATGCAGATTTTTAATTACCGCTATTTCTAAAAAACACTAAAATTTACCTAAGTCATAAGTCATAAGTCACCCGCATTACACACCTTGTATTTATAGCCGCTTATTTAATTTACTACTAACGCAACGCACGGATTGAAAGATCAAATAGTTTTACAAAATATCACTTGCGAACCACACCGTCGAAATTCTCCAATACTTCCATACAATATCTTGCATTCGAAAGAAATATCTTTTTGGTGTTTAATGATCGATTAAGATGCAACAGCCAATAATTTATGATTTTTGAATTTTTGCACTTTTCAATGCTATTTTTATACTTATAAAATATTTTAAATAGAAAAATATTGGAAAAGAGCAACTCGGCCACAACTGAATTCTCAGATGGGACTTCGAACCCACCCCATTTGGAAATCCGGTCCTGCTCTAACCACTGAGCTACCGAGACTTGCGAACCACCGTCGAAATTCTCCAATACTTATATATTTTTAATATGCCGTAGGCCAGCGTTTTTATTTTATATTTAGGCCAGCGTTTGTCACATCAATGCCAATTCCAATATTTTTCTATTTAAAATTTATCATAAGTATAAAAATAGCATTGAAAAATGTCTACAGATAAGTTGTGATAAATATTAAACAATAAAATATACTAGAAAAAAGCCTTAGAGAGAGAGGTCTCTGTAGCATAATTGGTTAATGCATTGGGCCAGACTCCCAAGGATGCGGGTTCGAATCCCGTCAGGGCGATATGAGACTAGTTGCTTTTTTCTAGTGTATTTTCTTGTTTAATATTTATCACATAAAAATAGCATTGTTAAATGCAAAATTAAAAAGTTATAATACAGATAGGTTATTAATTTCGGGCGTAAGTCAAGAATTAATCTAAAACTCTAAATGTGAGGTCAATAACTTAGGTTTAATAAATTATTATATAAAAAACAATATTTTTTATTTCCAAATCGACGAATATGTGTATAAAAAATTCGTCTACACATAAAAAGGAGACACTCGTAATACACATAAAAAGCCAGTTTGAAAGAGGACACAAAAGAAACAACATTACAAGGGGAAATAATGACGTGCGCGATTGAAAGTATAAAAAAAAAAAGACGGGTTGCACTCCGGGAGTGCCGGCAGAAGTGAAAACTTGATTATTAACGTTGAGCATGTTTGATATTTTGGAATGGTTAGGGAATAATTTTGCACCAATTGCTTTATCAGTATAAAAGTAATACAATACAAATACAATATTCATTTATTGCGCTATCGTACACAAACATGACAAACCATATTAAAGTGAACGTTAAGTTAGGTAATAAGATATAAGAAAACATTAGTTATTATAGAGAATCGAAAAATATATATTGACAATAAAACAAGAGACAAGTAAAAGACATTATCAACAGTCTGTCGCTAAGCAACCGAGACCATAGTCAACCTGTCACCTCAACATTCTCCATCCGTCCTACGCTTTTTCGATCAGGTCACGTGTCCTGACGCGAGTTTAAGATTTTATACCCATTACAGAAAAAGTGCTCAACGCCGCTAAAGAAGTTTTCACTTCAAAAATGCCTACGAGACGGTTAATTCGTAATTGAAAAAAAAAAGGATAAAATAATTTCCGCCAGCGGAAATGGGTCTACTTCAGTCTGCTTATCTTAATGTTGTGCTTAAAGGTTAAATATTTTTTTTCTAAAATAAATTGATACTGACCTGTATGTTCCTCACAACTTGCAGTACAGTAATCTTGAAATGCGAGAAATGTTGTAATGTATGATAGATATGTCTTTCTTTGCCAGTTGAAAATTGTTTACGGTTACAATAACCATAAAATGTAATATTATATTTAGTATTTTTTTGTTGTGATGGAAATTGACCTTACTGATATGTTAAGGTCACTTTTCAATTTGACGACTCTGTATGAAATAAAACAGGGAGAAAAAAACAGCCCTTGACGAGTTTCTTGCCGGTTCTTCTCGTTACAAGGTCTCCCGCCGTAGGGTTTGTGAACCGATGGCATAGCTTCTTTGACGTTCATAAGTGCTTGTAACAGCCTAGACTGAATAAATGATGACTTTGACTTTGACTTTAAAGACCCCCGACTTGATTATTTTGCAGTTTGATAGTAACGTGAATAATTGGATTTATTTATATTCATACTGAAATTTATAATAGTGGTGGCAGCCCCCGACGGATAAGTAAGGGGGTTTTTAAATTATTTTATCCTTTTTTACGTTTTTTTTTTTAATTTTGCTTTTTATTTCAAACTTTTATGAAGAGCATAGATATTATGTACATTGTACTACATAAAACCCGTTACTGAAAACCACATCAAAATTGGACTAGTAGTTTTGGAGATAAATGGTAACATTGGTTTGCAAAACAAATGTTTACTGCAGCGCCCCCTAGTGCGTTGTTACCGTAACACCTATCTAAGAACATGCACCAATCAAACCTGAACCCATCACTGAAAACCGCCTCAAAATCGGACTAGTAATTTTGGAGTTAAATGGCAACATTGGTTTGCACAAACAACCTCTCACCCAAACGCATATACCGTCTCCGTACCGTGTTGGTAAATAGTTTACTAGATACAAATTAAACTACTTAGAATTTCGTTTTTTTAGTACAGTTGATACCGTCACGATCCAACTCATTTAGTCTAATATCATCAAAAGAATAATAAGTTAAATGAAAATGTCAATAAGAAAAGCTTGCAATAATTTTCTTCGTTTTCTTAGTGTATAGGTTTCCGTAGTAAAACCAACAAGGAACTCTTATAGTTTCGCCATGTCCGTCTGTCTATCTGTCCGTCTGCGGCTTAGCTCAGAAGTCCTTACGTGATTTTACGAGGACCCCCTACATGTAGGAAATCGGATGAATTCCTTCTTTCTCATTAATCTAATACCTAGGTTGTTTTGAAAATTGATAGCCACAGAATAAATACAACCTCTTCTTTTATTAAACTATTTTGATTTGACGGCTAATTTCAACACAAACCTCCTTTGTGAAAATCACTGGCCACCTCTAGGTATTTTTTTATATTTATTTATGTCTATCTGTCACTCTTCTTTTGTTTGCAACAATCACAGAACACAGTTAGGTACTCCTAGCGGAGAAGAAGGCCAACTTCATATAAAAAAATTAGGAACGATTTTTAGTTTGGAAGTGCTGCCATCTAAATTTAGCCCAAGGTAAACTGTTTGAAGCGGGAAATATGAAACCACACACTTAAGTTTTGATTTTTGATAGGCACATCCAGACCAAGAGAGCAGCCTCGAGCGAGAGTTTATCCTCTCGAGTCGAGACCACTCGCCCGGTCTGGATGTGCCATAAAGGAATATATTTATCAGGAAAAAAAAATGTTTAGATATAATTTTGTTAATTTTTTAAATACTTTTTCTGTTCAAGTTTTTGCATGTACTATGTACTCTAATACAAAGTATTACTACATTATATATAAAAAATATAAACTCTCGCATTGCAACGAGACAAAAACATGAACAGATTCAATTCTCAAATGTCTTTTTAACTATATAGTTCGTTGAAATAAAACAACTTTTACGGATATCAAACGAGCTATATTTCACTAACTAAGTTGTAATTGTCCGTATTTTTTGGTTTTTAGGGTTTTTTTTTATTTTCCGGACGTTTCGGCACCTTTTCAGCTGCCGTGGTCTCAATCCCGTAACCTAAAAATTTGGACAATTACAACTTAGTTCGTGAAATATAGCACGTTTGATATCCGTAAAAGTTGTTTTATTTCATTGAACAGTGCGCGCCAAAACATAAGATAAGACCTATCTACCATACAATTACCAACATCCAAATCGACGAAATTTTTACTTAAATAACATATAACAACATCAAAAAAAATCTATAACAACAAAATTAGCTGGCCGGTTCTCTTCTAATAGGCGCATACCGAACAAGGTTTCTTTATGACCGAAACAACTTGACGTTGTCTTGGGCAAATGAGCAACCGTACTTGAAGCATTTCCTCCTTTGCTCTCCATCCGCCATGGTAGAAACGTGGATTGCAGGTCACAGGCACGAAAATAATGTCAAAAAGTCATTAACTCACGAAAATACACTGCAAACAAAGTAGGGTTAGAGTCACTGTCTCACGATGCGAATCACAATTCACTGAACTTTTTGTTTTGAACGTTTTAGTGGTAAATTCCAATAATAAATGAAATTAGAGATTCTGAAAGTACTTTGTGCTCGAAGATGCAAACCAGAAAACGCCATTTGTTTCGTTTGTTTATTTAATTTTCAGGATCCCGGTCACGTGGTTTAACAGTATATAGCAACATCAAAAATTCAGCCCATGTATGTATCTAAAGGCTTCCATACAAAGTTGACACCGGCTGGCAACAATGGACGTCTCGCGGGAAGCTTTTCGTGCTATGATTTTCTATGATTATAAACGAGGGTTAACCTTCAAGGAATCTCATGAAAATTTACAAGCTGCTTTTGGGGAGTCTGATCCGCGTTAGCAACAATTACTTATTGGTTTCGTAAATTTAAACGTATTCGAGAAAACTTAAACGACCCCAGATCCGGTCGACCACCAACTGCAGTAACTCATGAAAACGTCATCAGGGTAGAGTGGCTATTGCGAGAGAATAGACATATTACACATCGAGAGATACAGGCTGAACTAAACATTGGATCACAGGCAGTTTCCATCATTCTGCATGAACACCTTAAAGTTAGGAAGCTTGCTTCGCGATGGATACCTCATTGTCTCACCGATGAGCAAAGATGCTATCGTGTTGATTGGTGCAAATTTATGTTAGAAAAGTTCGAAGGAGAAACTTCGTAAATCGTATCCTACATTCTTACAACTGACGAATCATGGATATATAGCTACGATTTTCTCACGAAGCAGCAATCCACGCAATGGGTGTTTGAAGAGGACGATTTGCCCGCAAAAGTTGTTCGCGGTCGGAGCGTTAATAAAAAATGATAGCAGTTTTTTCGTCGCAGTGGACCAGTAGCAGTAATTCCGCTAGAAGACCGTAGAACAGGGACTAGTGAATGGTATTGGTATAGCGAAGTTTCTCTGCCGTCTGCCGAAGATAACGCATCCGCTCACACGCTGCTAGAAGCATGGACTACAAATTTTACCCCATCCTCCCTACAACTCAGATTTAGCTCCATGCGATTTTTTTTGAATCGCATGGAGCACGGTAAAAAAATGCTTCGTGGGCAAAAATTTTGCACTGAGTTTCTCTGCCGTCTGCCGAAGATAACGCGTCCGCTCACACGCTGCTAGAAGCATGGACTACAAATTTTACCCCATCCTCCCTACAACTCAGATTTAGCTCCATGCGATTTTTTTTGAATCGCATGGAGCACGGTAAAAAAATGCTTCGTGGGCAAAAATTTTGCACTGCAGACGAGGCCGTCGAAGAATTTCGGCGGTTATTTTTCGACCTCCCGCAAGACACGTTTTTTAAATGTTTTGAAAACTGGTTCACCCGAATGCATAAGTGTTTTTTAAATGTTTTGAAAGCTGGTTCACCCGAATGCATAAGTGCATTGGGTGGGATTGGAGGGGGATATTTTGAAAAGCTGTAATTTTTTTTTTTATATTCTAACTATTTTTCATTTCATTAACTATCTTTGGAACAGCCCACGTATTGTGGTTTGAGTGAGCCCCCCTTCCCCTCTAAAAGTTAAACGGTTGCTTTTGGGTTCCTTAAAAAAATTCAGGACAGTGTAAATGTCGCAGACGTATCGTATAACACGCTGTATTACAAAATGGCGCGCCGGATTGAAAAACGTTGCTGTTATGTAATGCGGCTAGCCGGATTACAATTTGGCTGAAATAAAGTACGCCGCTTTGAATGAGTAGGTACTTCGCGTTCGTCGAAGCGGCTAATAAGTGAAGCCCTTAGGCCTTAGACAAAACGGCGCATCGTCGATACGCCGTATTGAAAATTTTACTTTATAATGGGTAAAGTGCCAAAAGACTTAGTATTCGTCGCACACCCGAGCAATATAAGAGCTAGCGCAGACGACGGATAACGGAGGACTTTTTGTCCGCGACACGTCTTTATTGTTAACCAAATAAGATTCAACTTAGATCGCGTATATTCATGAAAAGTACGCGATAGTCCTCGTTATTTATTCAACTTTATGTTCTTAGTAATAAGGTCGTGTCGCGAACAAAAAGTCCTTTAATGTCCGTCGTCTGCGCAGGCTATAATTGGGGTAAAATAGTATTCGTGTAGGTCACGTGATAGGTTAGAATTTTTTTTCAGACCGCGGAAGTACCTAGTACTTGTTTTCAGAAAAAAAAACCTTGTCGTTGATTTTAATGTCACTTGTGAAATTACAAAACTCTAGTTAGATTATAATATACTTACCGTGAAATTATAAAATCGCTAGGGAAATTGTAATATCACGGCTTTGACAATAATCACTGCAAGTTATCCAAAAAAGACAGTACATTTTTTTTGTGGTCAGTTGTTTCTGGCACTTTGTTTCTTAATTTATAATCACCCTACATTTCTTCTTGCTTACAAATAGAGCTAAACGTTGGACGCCGCTTTGTAGAACGCATCCTGACAACAATTCGGCTGAACGTGAAGCAGCCGCATAACCTATCAGCAATATTTTTCAATCAGGCGCGCCATTTTGTAATACGGCGTATTATACGATATGGCTGCGACATAAATATAATGAATTTAAAAGCAATACTATCACTGTTAGAGCGATTACAGGTTGTCAATGGACAAAGTATAGAATCAGTAGCACATATATTTTTTTAGGTATAAGTACTTATAGATTATTTTTGTAATTGGAAACAATTTTTGTAATTGTAATTGGAACTTTGCTCTAAATTAAATAAATTTGTTTTTGCTCTGAGTCGAATCAGTAAAATTGTATCACAAAATGCTGCTATTACTGCCTACAACGGTTACGTAAATTCATGTTTGCGCTATGGAGTTTTAATCTGGGGTAATTCTGTTCACAGGGACAAGGCATTTGTAATTCAAAAGAAATGTATCCGCGCCATATTTAATTAATTAATTGCAGGATATAGGGGCTATGCAGCTCCAGTTGGAACTGTAGTCACTGCGACCTATAAGATCTATTGTAACTCGCCACCTTGTTATAGTATCTCTTTTAGCCTGGCGGCCTCCAGGAAGTCTAAAATCTTCCTAGCTTTGAGAGATTTTAGTTCCTCTGGCCGAATTATATGCCGGCCCAGGTGGATACTGCGTTTGTGAATAAGGGGTCCGCAGTCACATAGGAGATGTTTGGGTGTTTCTCTCTCTAATCCGCAGTAACGGCAAACGTCAGTGTCACTTAATTTCATGTGAAATTGGTGTCTTTTTAGTTTGCAGTGTCCAGTTAAGGCTCTTGCTATCGCACTTATGTTTGCTCTGCTGAGTTCTAGGAGTTCAGCAGTTTGCTTTTGCGAATAGCCTTCGATAAGGGATTTGGCGTGTACTAATCCTGGTTGATTTAACCAGTATTTTTTTGACTCGCCAAGTAGGTTGCCCTTGAGAAGTTGCATGGCCTGTGCCTTTGAGATGCCACAGAAAGGCTCTGGACCTAGCTGGTGGCCCTGAGCTCCAGTCCTTGCAAGTTCATCAGCTTTTTCATTGCCAATGATTCCTGAATGACCTGGTACCCATCTCAGAATAATTTTATTCCGTTTTCCCAGCTCATTCAGCTTATCGACGCAGTCCTTCACCAATCTCGAATGTATGACATTTGAATTGATAGCGTTAAGGGCTGCCTGACTATCTGAGAAGATAAGAATAGTTTGATTTATGTAGTTTCGTTGGCGGTTGGCCTCCGCGCATTCTATGATGGCGTATACCTCTGCTTGGAATATGGTGGCGTGTTTGCCTAGATTCACGCTCTTACTGAATCGAGGGTTGTCGCCGTATATTCCGCATCCTACATTTTCATTCATTTTGGAGCCGTCTGTGAACCAAACTAAGCTTCCAGCCTTACAGGTAAGGTGATTTGCAGACCACTCTTCCCTGCGAGGTATCTCCACTGAGTAATATCTGGTGAAGTTACACAGTGGGAGCATGACATCCGTTGTCATTGCCAAAAGATCATGTTCAAGTACTGATCCATGTAGAGATCTTAGTGCTTGAGAGTGCCAGTTTACTTTTCCATTGATGCTGGCTCTATACATGCCGGCTTTCGCCTCTTTTGCAATAAAAAGGTGAAGAGGTGGTAAGCATTCAGTGCAGCTCCTGGAGTCGTAGACATGGCACCTGTTGCCATGAGGCATGCCAACCTTTGCAAGCTGTTGAGCTTGTTGATGACTGTCACTTGGGATGCTTTTTTCCACCATGCTACACAGGCGTATGTTATTGTCGGCCTGACAATAGTGGTGTACATCCACAGGGCGATCTTGGGGTTAAGACCCCATCTCGTCCCTGCTAAGCGACAGCATATTCCTAAGGCTATTTTAGCCTTTTGGATCACATTACTAATATGTGTATTCCAAGTCAATTTTTGGTCAAAAGTAACGCCTAAGTATTTGACTTCTTTGGAAAATGGGATTGGAGTCCCTTTAATAGTAGGCGTAACAAGTTTATCTAGCTTGCGCCTTCTAGTGAAGGGGACTATTATGGTTTTGCTCGGGTTTACCGATAGACTGTTCTCCATACACCATTTATTGATGAAGTTTAAAGATTTCTGGAGTATAGATGATATAGTGCTTTGACAGGGGCCGATAACGCAAGCCACCACGTCGTCCGCATAGCCCTGTATATCTAAGTCTCTTTCTGAGGCTTCAACCAGCAACTGGTCAATAACTAGCGACCATAGTAGCGGCGATAGGACACCTCCCTGTGGACAGCCTTTCGTTATTCTAAAGCCTTTTGTGGTTCCATGTAAATTAACACTGACCGTTCTGTTAAGGAGCATTGATTCGATCCATCGGGTGGTAGTTGTATCAATCCCTTTAGCCTTCATTCCCTTGGAGAGGGCCTCTATGGTAACGTTATCAAATGCTCCTTCAATGTCAAGGAAAGCACAGAGGGCTATCTGTCTGTCGTCTAGAGCCCTTTCTAGCCTATCTGTTAGTTCTAACAGAGCAGTTTCTGTGGATTTTCCTTTTTGGTAGGCATGCTGTCTGGGATGCAGAGGATGTTCCCGTAGCGGTCCATCTCTAATGCACCCTTCTATGACCTTTTCCATACTTTTGAGTAGGAAAGAAGTAAGGCTTATTGGTCTGAAGGACTTTGGCTGCGAAAAGTCCTTTTTGCCAGCCTTAGGGATGAAACGGACTTTGACCGTAGTCCATTTTTCTGGTATGTATCCCCATGCGTAGCTCGCCCTGAAGATTTTAATCAAAATTGGGATCAGGATGTCCTTTCCTTGTTGCAAAAGAGCTGGAAAGATATCATCCTCACCTGCAGCTTTGATTGGCTTGAATGAGTCTATTGCCCATTCAACCTTATTTGGTCTGAAGTTCCTTGCTGCTCTTCTCCAGTCCTCGTTTGCAGGCCTAGAGAATCGATTGTGAGGAACATGCTCATTCAGACTTGATACCTCCACCGATCCAGGGAAATGCGTTGACGCTAGAAGATCTAGGGTCTCTTCTGCCGTTTTGGTGAAGGTGCCATCTGGCCTCTTTAGGAGTCCCAGTTGGTTTGTAGGCGATTTTGCCAAGACTTTGTGAATTCTAGCTCCTTGTGGAGTCTTGGTGATCTCCTCGCAGAACTTCCTCCACGATAGTCTTTTCGCCTTCCGTAGTTCTTTATTGTAGGCAGTAAGGGCTTTTTGGTATCGATTCCAGTGATCGGTCGATTTAGCCTTATTAAACAGCCTACGCGATTCTTCTCTTAGAGCATCTAGCTTTTTTATTCCACCATATTACTCTATTATCCCTTACAGTTCTTAAAGGGCAGCTCTCCTCGTAGGAGGCTGTCATGGCTTCAGTAACTTGATCTACAGTGTACTCTAGAGAATCGATAGATCGTATGTTTTTAGGTATATTCTGTAGCCTATCTTGGAGCTTCTGTCTATACATGTTCCAATCTGTGGCTTTGGCGTCCCTAAAAGTGATGGTTTCGCACATGTTAGATGTGTTTAGTTCGAATCTAATAAGTCGGTGATCAGACATAGATGTATCATCGCTAACGTGCCAGTCGTTTACCAACCTAGAGAGATTATTCGTAGCGAGAGTGATGTCGAGAACTTCCTGCCTCGTTTTAGTCACAAAGGTCGGTTTACTGCCCTTATTGACAATCTGGAGGCGGTTTGATAGGATAAAATCATGGAGCAACTCACCCCTATCGTTGATGTCAGTGCTTCCCCAGTTGGTATGGTGGGCATTGGCGTCGCATCCTATTAGAAGATCAGCGTTATGTTCGTGTGCCTACTCGACCACCTTCGCCAGTTCCTCAGATGGATCCCTCTTCCCGCCATCTAGGTATGCAGAGCACACGATGAGACGTCCACTGCCGCTCTTGACTTTGACAAAAGCTGCCATCATGTCATCGTTGCAGAGCCCTGGTATACATAGGAAATCAATATTATTATTGAACAGGATACATGCTCTTGGCTTAACTCCTCCGATATGGTGAACCACCTTACCTGCGGAGCCAAGCCCGGACACCGTGTTGTTGTTGGCCAGCCACGGTTCCTGGATTAGAGCGATGTGAAGTTTCTCTTCTGTGAAGAGTTTTTCCAGAACTGCTGTAGCTGCTCTGGCGTGGTGCAAGTTAATTTGAACCACGTGTGTGTTGTTGTTGTGTGTTTTTGAGATGTATGTGTGTGTGTGCGTGTCCATGTATTTATGTATTGTGTATGTGGAGTGTTATTTAGAGGCGTTATGTGAACCGGCTGGCCTCGGGACTACAGAGTCCTTTGGTTTGTCGGTTCCCGCCTCTACCTGTCGATTGGGGCCTGGGGCCCCTTTCGTTGGTGGTGCTCCGGAGGGACGGGCCTTTCTGTCCTCGGCCAAGTCCTTAGGCTTAGCGTTGTAGCGCTTCGCTGTAGCCTTGGGTCCTCGGACTTTAGGTCCCGTCCTGGGAGTGGGTATTGGGTTTGTTCTGAACTTCGGGCCTGATCGGCTAGATTCAGCACTATGAGTCACATCCGCACTCTTAGGCGGGTTTTCGCCTCGGATGCGGATGTGAACAGTCCTGAAGCCAAGTTCCGGCCTGAAGTTCAGCTTGCGCAAGTCCTCAACAGACGCGTCATCGATTGAAAGGACTAGGGTAAAACCGTCCTTTTCAATCTGTGAGCGCAGGACTTTCCACAGGTTGGTCTTTAGTTGATTCTGATTCCGTAGGAGATTCAAAGCTTCCCCTACAGAATCAGCCTCAGAGGATGGAATGTAGACAACACCAACCTTTGCTTTCGGCAGTTCTTTTTCGCTGATAAGCGAGAGCTCTGCTTCCGGCCAGGGCTTGATGTTCCCTACATTCACCTCAATCCACTTCCGACTATGCTCATTCTTCAGGATGATCTGTAGCCACCCAGGCTTAAAAGTGCATCCTGCAAATTGAGGGCCATTCCTTTCCGGGTCATTTGCAATCGCCTTGAGTATGGCCTTTTTCAACAAACCTAGCTGCTCATCCGACATAGGTTCCTTATTACGGATTCCCATGCGGATATGCGTTAGGGCATCTTTAAAAGACTTAGTGGGGTCCTGTGCCACAGGCGAAGGTCCGGATAACGGCTCCTGTGTGGCAGAAGCCTCGACGTGGGTCGTTTGTGACGTCCCCGCCGTCGAGTCCCCGCCTACCCGAGAAGTCTTTTTGGCCTGGTACTTCGGTGACTCATCCTCGGATCGGATTCGTTTGACCGACTTCCTGTCCGAAGCTGAGTCAGTCGTCGGACCGCTACCTGGGTTGTGCGTTGCCGCCTTCACGCTCTCAAGGCAGAGTCTATAGGCCTCACTGGGATCCATACCGCTGGCCTTAAGTCGCCTGAGACGTTTCCGCACCGAACCTGGTAGCTTGATCCTTCGTGGTTTGGCGTTTGTCACCGGAAGTGCGCTCGAGTCCATTGGGACTGGACTCACGCCCCTTTCGGATGGCATCGCCCCCAGAAGGATTGCTTCGGCGTCTGAGGAGACTTGAGGGTCTTCCTCAGATACCAAAAGGAGTTCCGATAAATCGGGAATTGAGGCAGTTAAGCTGCTGGATAGTTCTGGACGTTCGGTATCGTCCAGAGAAGATAGGTTTATTTTAAGATTGATTGGTTCCATGCAGGTCCCACGAATAGCTAGGGAACTAAAAAAGTCCACCCGAGCAGAGCCCCGCTTGCCCGGGTAAGGCAAATTACTGCTCCAGGATTGCCATTTCACTGGAGAGCCACCGCTTAAGACCAAGCACCCCCTTGGCCACGCATCCCTCGGCACGGTACGACTAACACCTTGGATTGGGGAGGGAGGAGAGGAAGGGAATTAAGAAGGATAATAGGTTAGAGGAGTGGATATTGGAAGTTTGGAGCACGGGAATGTGGGGAAAGGAGTCTCCCGCCGTGTTGGAGTTCACTGACGAGATAGCGCCATTGGATTTAGCTGCCCGGATCACAGGGCAGATGGTTGTGTGCGATGCCTGTTAAAGATCCGTGCATTACCGGGATGTACGACGGGGACGTACCAATGGCACTTGACGGTAGACGTGCCCTGCCCATCATCGCACGCTTGGGCACACGTCAGCCGCCCTCCATCCCCTATTAACCAGCGCCATATTTGGGCCTTGTCTCTAAATATTCGACATTTGCTTATTTGTATACCACAACAATATATTTTTTTGTTTATTATTTATTAAAATTTTAACAATATTAACACATTATAATATTACATGAAAACTATTAATAGTGATATTGTTCATAAACATTAAATAACTAATCGCAATTTGCATTCTGCATACAGAAATAAACTTCATTGGCCAACGGCAAAATTAACCCTAGTAAGCAATAACTGTTACTTAATGTGCATTAAAATTTATAATAAGCTACCAGGAGCTCTATTTTTGATTCACTCGTCTCGAGGTTTCTACTGATTTTCGTGCGACGTTTGAGTTTCCGTATTCCGTAAAAGCGACCTTGCCCGTATATACATAGCTTCGCTTTTCGTCTGTAATACGGCCTCCCAACGAGAGCGCGCGAGTGGCAAAGCGAAAAGCGAGCTATGTCTACGCTGGCAAGGTCGCTAATCGCCTGATCGCCTCGTTCGCATTGCCAGTCGCGCGACGAGTGATTCAAAAATAGAGGTCCAGGAGCTCTATTTTTGATTCATTCGTCTCGAGGTTTCTACTGATTTTCGTGCGACGTTTGACTTTCCGTATCTTCCGTACTTCCGTAATAGCGACCTTGCACGTATATACATAGCTTCGCTTTTCGCCTGTAATACCGCCTCCCAACGCGAGCGTGCGAAGGGCAAAGCAAAAAGCGACCTATGTCTACAACGCAATGTTGTTTTTCGCCTGATCGCCTCCCCGTTCGTCTCGCCACTCGCGCGACGACTGATTCAAAAATAGAGGTCCATTTTAAGGAACATAAGAACACTCCTGGAACCTAAGATACATAAATTCAGAACTTCTGTTATAGAGTGTTTGGAAATATAATGATTTTACAGCATTCAAGAATATTTAGAATATAAGTAAAATTTGTTATTTAGTTTGCCTTGCAATTTTTTTTTATATTTTTTTATTAATATGGTGTAAACTTTTTTTTTATGATTTTGTAATTTTTGCATTTTTCAATGCTATTTTTATACTTATGGTAAATTTTAAATAGATAAATATTGGAAAAAACGCGACCTTTGGAAATCCGGTCCAATGGTGTAAACTCCTGAAAAGGTAGAAATAAGTGATTCAGTTTTGTAATTAGCACTAAGACCTGTTTTTGTAGCCTTGTTTCTTTACACAATAAATACTTACTTTCTTACTTACTAACAAGTAATAGTCGGAGGACCAAGGATGCGAGTTCGAGTCCCGTCAGGGCGACATGTGACAAGTTGCTTTTTTCTAGTATATTTACTTGATTAAAAATTATCAAGTAATAGTCGATTAACTCAAAAAAGATATAAATATTGGAAAGTTGTCATAGGTACAAATTCCATTGAATAGATAGATATAATATCTGACTGAATAAATGATATTGATTTGATTTGATTTGATTTTTATTGATTTCATTTAATAGTCGTTAGTAGTGTAAAAAAGAGTAATTAATATAAGTATAACCTTATAGCTATTGTAAAGGACTACGGAACCCTATACTGAGCGTGGTCCGACACGCACTTGGCCAATTATTTTCATTGGTATCAAAACTAGGTGTTTGAATCTGAAGTATTAGATTCAAACACCTAGTTTTGATACCAATATCAAATCAAATCTGAAGTAGGTAATATCTTGATGTGTTTTTGGTAGCGTAGGTAGTAGTAAATAGGTAGTTTGAAGCTTTTTCTTTAAAGAAATATGCGCGTTTTACTTTTGTCTTTAATAATATAAAGTGAATAATTTAAATAATAACATACATTGAATAAAACATTATGGGATCGAAAAATTCAAATATCACCTCCAGTAGCTAAGATTATTATAAACAAAGCTTTTCTTAATTATTGCATTTATAATAAATGACAAAAACTTTTTTAATTATTGCATTTATAATAAATTAAAAAAAACCTCGCCTAAGTAACTTAAAGAAAAGTTTTTTTAAATAGTATTCTTTTGAATGGGACAGGTTAATAAACCTATATGATGTGATGCGCACCTTGCAATACGGATCCTGCACTTAACCCTACATAGTTCTGCGGTCATTATCAAGGATAGTAAGACACTCTGTTTTTCGTACGCCACGGAGATAAAGTCCAAAATCGCTCGACAACTAAATATACACAATCCGGTTCCAAGACACTTGGCGAATGTGCACAAAACTGGAAAAATAGTGACCGGAAAAGTTTTGGTATCGGTATCTTAATCAAGAATTGGTATCTTTCGATGTCGCTATACGATTGTGTGCAATCATGGTTATAGTTTAGAAAATTTTAAATTCAGTATTAAAAGATGGTGAAAATACTTAATAATGTATGTATGACACTATCGTGAAAAATTTATCAACATTTGAAAAGTTGGCCTAATATTTTATTACTGGCTTCCGCCCGCGGTTTTACCCGCGTGGTTCCCGTGCCCGTAGAAATATCGGGATAAAAAGTAGCCTGTTACTCTCAGTCCTTACAACTATAACTCTATGCCAAAACCCAAGTTGATTGGTTGAATAGTTATGGCGTCAAGGAAGGACAAACAAACACACTTTCGCATTTATAATATTAGTTAAGATTGTAATTACCACTTCTTCAATACTGAGTACTAACGAATAATATTATTTTTAAGTACTAACATGTTATGAAATATGGTGAAAATAAAAATAAAGAATAGTAACATATAAATAAAACCAATTTCAAAGATTTGTACATTAAATAAAATACCAAAGCATTCATAAAATACATCGATCGATATAAAATAAAATAAAAACCTAGGTATCCGGTATCGGTATTCAACAGAACGTCTCTACGTTTCTTTATACCAATTACTATAACGAACAACATGTAATGATCGGCTTGGTCAACAACATTCTGTAGCCATCTTTGATAATAAGTAGACTGCACCAGCAACCATTTTATTTAAAAAATAATAATAACAAAAACTCTGCCGTCAAAAGAAAGTGATAGTGCTTTTAATTTTTTCCTACATGATAGTGTAAAACTTTAATAACAAGTGATTATTCCACAAGTGTTTCTGTGTTTTTATTATTATTTAGGTACTAAACAATGTTATAACTGGTTTTCCCAGTACTTGAAAATCGTCTGGTAAAACAGGTAAGATTTTGTTTTTCTACCTACGTGATCTTTTATTGACAGTATAAAAAGATATTTTGTTTCTTTAATTAAAAGTTGTTCGTGCCTGCCAGTGTAGCTACTATCCGAGAAAATTAAGACTATTTTATATATCAAAATGACTGATAAGTAACGCCGCATTAATATAAAAATTAAAAAGTCTATCCAGAATAAATAAATAAATAATTACATACAAACACACCAATTATCTAGCCCACGTTAAGTTTCATGAAGAACTTGTGTTATGGATACTAGATAACGGATAAATATACTTTTTTGTAAATACATACATAATATACATATTAAACACCCAGACCAAGACAAATAGACATGTTCATGCACACAAATATTTGTCTTGACCGGGGATCGAACCCGGGACCTCTGACACAGAAGGCGGGCTTCCATAAATAAATAAATAAATTTCGAAAATGCACCTACAGCCCTACATTGAATTCTAGTTTATCACAGGTGTAATGTAGATTATGTTGAAGAGCGGCTCACTCCCAACACAGGTTATTTTTAACTTAAAGGGAGGAGTCCACTGTATTATTCAAAGTATGTGTTTGTCAATACAGAATCTTCGATCCACTATGACAGTTATTAAACATGCAATTCCTATTTATAGTTGGTCAGAGTCGTCTTTAGTCATTTAAGTACTTTATCTATCCTTCAATGTTAAAAAGTTATTACTTATTTACTTGTTACTAATAAAATCTTATTTATTTGCTTACATGATTAAAACCATTAATGATCATGATATCACCTTAGTCATAGCATACACGAGACGAGATCAAAACGATTTTCCTTATTTCCTTATAATGTTCAAATTGTTGTGTAGAACAACCGGTTTTATACATCGCATCCTCAATTGAATCAAACGAACATTATTTAATTTTTGTTATTAGGTAAGTACCTACCTATTTAGTAAATTGATAGAAAAATGGCAGTAGTACTTACCTAGATATTTTTTCTTGCGCCGCAAAACTAGTGATCCGTTAAAGTTGATTTACTTAATTCAATTCAATTCAATTCAATTTTATTGCAATCCACAAATGGTAACAAGATGGTAACATAAAGAGGGTAAGTACATTGTGGACCCTGATAGGGCACAGCAAAGAGTAAAGTAATTATAAGGGGCACAGCAAATAGGTTTTTTTTTTTATAGAGGACCACTTATTTTTTTTTTTACAATTACCTAAGTATATATTTCTTAAAATTTTAAATCCTTATCATTTAAATATTCTGAAACACTATAAAAGCACTTTTCTAAGAGCAGTGTTTTTACCTTTTTTATATATATATATTGTAACTATTTTCTGTTATCAATTAAATTAACAGTGCGCGCCAAAATTTAGATGTACTTACAAAACTATAGCACAGATTACTAATAATATATAGGTTAAACAAGGGTAAAACGACTAGAGAAAAATTACTTTAAAAAAAGTTTTTTGGAATATTTAATTTATTAAAAACTTTCGAAGTTGCTTTTATGGCAGGATCTTTCATAGTTTTCACTTATGGCGGGTTTCTACAACATACTCGTACCAACTGATTGTTTTGGCTACGGACAGTTAAATTTTGAAATGTCTTCCATGGAGGATATGTCAAAAAATAGCTGTCCGTAGAAAAAACAATCCGTTAGTATGGTATAGAAACCCGGCATTATTGCAACATCAGTGGTTCCATGAGTTTCCGTTCCGTTTACTGCGCTGGTGGCCAATTCTGCAAATTTTTTGTCATAATCATCTCTCAGTTGTGTTTCAATAGTTATGTTTATTTACACTGTTGTAACAAAAGCTGTGTAAAACAGCACTACCATTGAAACACCACTGGAATACGACTGTGACTAAGCATTAGCAGAATTGGGCCCCAGTAAACGGGAGAAATTTTGTATGTGAATCTGTACAGCGCCTCTAGTACGCAGTAGCAGATCTACAGATTCTCATACAAAATGTCTCCTGTTTACTGTACAGTAAACGGAAAGAAAATCTCATGGTATAGGCCCACTTAACGTTACTTGTTCGATTTAGAACTTAGTTTCCAACCAGCTACGGTTGAATATGAATTAAACTCTGGAAAAGGAATACCAAAATGGTAAAAGGAACCCTTATGGTGCGACTCAGTCTGTCTGTCACAGCTGGATATATCAAGAACGTCAATGCTATCAACTTGAAATTTGGAATAGTTTTAGATGACATTTGCCCAACTATTTTGCAAATAAGAGAGAAATTTTCTTTTCACCTCACACGCTCTGATATGGAGCTTTTTGCGGCCTAGCGCGGCAAAGTCCTTTATTAATTGATTACCTAAAAATATGTCATAATGCGTTCCGATCGCACTATTGACTTTTTTTGTTATATTTGATTCTTATTTGAAATAGCTTTAAATTAATTATAATACTCCGTTTTGGTTTAATTATATTATTTTAGTTCATTGAATCATAAAAACAATAACAATAAGATTAAACTATTTGTTATAAGATTTTTATATTAGGCTGGGTGAGATTTCACAACCTATAATTAGATTTCGGACTGTGTCATTAATCTTTATTTTTAAATTGTCTTTGTCTTGTACCTCATGTCAGTGTCAACATTTACGGAATTGTTTTTATTCTTATTAATAAGTAACAATATATTCCTACTATAAATAACTTTGAATTAACTATAATATTCCCTTTTTTATTATTTTAGTTTTTTATATCATTAAAACAACGAGAATAAGGTATATTTAGATTAAACTTTATGTTTAAAGAATTTTTTACCGGAAGTTGACGGCGGAAACTACCATAAAATGTTCCTCGCTCTTATGAGGTGAAAAATTATGTGTTGCGCTCGGCAGAAAAGTTTTTAGCGTCTTGTACCTTTGAAATCCTCGTTTCGCTCAGGATTCAATCTTTGAACCTCTCGATACGCTCGTATTTCAATCCTAGAATCCTTCACTTGCTCAGGTTTCAATAGAGGTAACTCGCGGCTAATAACTATTATTGTTGCATTGGATTATTTTATTTTCTTGGAATTGTAGTGAATAGTTAAGTGGCGCTAAAAAAAAATTTTAACTGGGTTTCTATTCGCCCCCTCACTAAAGCTCAAGATTTTAGCCCCTTGTATAAAAATCTACAAAAGTATCTTTTAAGTTGACGAACAATGATAAGATATATCAAAATCGGATCAGTAATCTTAATTAATCAACTATTAATTGATTCAACTATTAAACACTATTAATTGATAATAATTTATAACGGTTGTATTAGTTTTATTTTCTATAAGTTAATTAGTTTTTAAGCTTATTTGTGTAGTTTTCATTCCATTCTGTAGTTACCTCTGTTACACCGTTTTTTTTGTATAATTTATCGATAGTAAACAATTAATTTTAGTAAATCAATAAGTAAATTAGACTTCTAAAAAAAACAATGTAACATTTTCGCCGTCTCATATTTGATACTTGCAAACAAAAACCTGCAATTTACAAATGCTGGGCACCTATTAATTACTAAGTCGTTAAAAAAAGGTTAAAAACAATAATTATTTTGTATTGTCGCGTCGTCCGCTTGTAGCGTCACCAGCAACATTTGACGTCAATTTATGGGATATCATTCTTAAAATTAAATTTTGAACTACTGAAATAATTTTGATGATTTTTGGTATTTTGAAGATAGAATTGGACTTTGGAGAAAGGAATGGAGAGCTTTTTACTCTGGGGAAACTTAATTGTAGGTACGTGGGCTACGAAGTCGCGGAACAAAACTAGTTAGTACTAGTGGCCAACCGCGCTATTACCTTCGTGGGTCCCGTTCCTCAGGGTAAATGGGAATAAAATGTATCCTATGTGCTCTGCCATATTATAATATAACGAGCAACCCGTGTGCGCATAATGCGCAAAAAACACATTTATTATATTCAATTAAAAAATCCATTAAATCCGGTTTAAATCGCTCTAGATTTGAGTTTTTGCTAAATTTCTCGACTTATCCGACCACTTCAGACAAATACCTTTCTAACGGTGTATTGCACTTGATTGTGCGACTTTTAGTTTAGGAGGAGAAGCGGCTTCACTGCCGTATTATATATATAGATAGATTATCACTGCGCCAATTCTCAGCCGTTCTGGCAGCATTTAGTAAAAAACTTTTGCATATATAATAGTAGCTGCCTGGCGGTTTTACTCGCTTGGTTTTCATTTCTGAGGGATAACGGGATAAAAAAGTATCCTATATATTAATCCAGACTATAAAATATTTGTTTGCCGATTTTCATGCAAGCCGTTTTCGCATGACTTAGTAACAAACATTCCAGATGTCTAAACGCCAACTTTCTCAATAGGAAAGTTAAGATAAGAATTAGAACTAGAGAAATTAGATTGTCATTTTGACAGGGTGTTTGACATTTCCAGATCAAAGGAGGAAGCAAGATGGCGGGGACACAATACCGACTCGTTCTACCTGTTTGTCTGATCGCCGCCTTGGCGTTTTGGACAGGGTCAACTGGTGAGCAGACGGTTGCAAATAATATACTGATTTGCATTCTTTTCTACGTTTGCCGATACCATAAAACTAGTTTTTGCAAATCGATACTCTAGATCTTGATAATTAGAATAATAAGGTACTTACCACTTTTTTATCAATTCGTATTTCTCTAGATAATTACTTAACTAAATTTTACTTTGATATTCATCCATATTCTTACTAGGATTTATGGTTAGGGTAGAAGGTGCATAGCTTAATTAAAACCACCAAAAAGTGAAGAGGTTATGGTCATGTACAGGCTGTTACTTTTTCTATCGTTATCCGATTCGATTCTCCGGTGTAGCAATAATATATTGGACTCAATTTTAAAAAATCAAGGAAAGTAGTTTTGGTCTTTTGTAAAAAATAAAGGTATGTTTCCTTGCAGTAAAATTTGCTATCTCCACTATTAGGAGGACTTTCCCTACAGGTGAGATTAAAAAATTCCACCTGTATAATTCCATTTCAGACGCTGAAATTTATCTAAAACTAGTGGTCGCACGCGGTTTCCCTCGCGTAGGTCTGGTGGCGTGATGGTAGGAATTATCTGGATGAAATGTAGCCTATGTTATCTAGGATATAAACTATAAGTGTGCCAAACGTCTAAAGCTAAACCCATTCCATCATTTATGCGTGATTGAGTATAACATCCAAACGACCATATTTGTATTATACCTATTAGAACGTAGGATGTCGATGACGAACACTCCTCTGTTGTTACAGGTCAGTTCATCCCCAACCTGGGCAATGCGTGTTTCCAATGTCTGTGCTACGTGTCCACGATGTGCGACATGTCCCACGGCTGCACGGCCGGCTACTGCGGCCCCTACAACATCTCCAGAGTCTACTGGGTAGATGCTGGACAGGTGACACTGCCTGACGATGATAAAGAGAGGAACCATGGTAAGATCATATTCTCTTATCTAATAATGTTATTTGGCATTGCTCTTAATCTCAGTACGACCACTTCTGTGCTTTAATGGTAGCACCATACTGGTCAAAGATTCAGAGGTTCCAGTCTTGATTCCCATTGCAGTGGAGGTTCGTATTTTATTTGGCATGTTGCACGGCTGCACGGCCCGCTACTGCGGCCTCTACAACTACAACATCTCCTGAGTCTACCAGGTAGACGTTGGCCCCTTAGGGTCAGCGTATGCTGGCACGCAGACAATGTCTGTGTGACGTAGAGCTGTGCGGCGCGCATGCGTATGCTGCTTGGACGGCGCCTATGCGGACCGCGCGCCGCACAGATCTACATCGCGCAGAAATGTCTGCGCGTCAGCATACGCTTAGCCTTACTCTAGACGCGATCGCATGGAGATCGAGATTGAATTAACGTCAAGTCAGTGATTATGACTTATAATAAGTAATTTAACTAAAAATTAATACTTGAAATTAGTAAATAAAGTAATTTTATACTCTAGAGATCGATTGTAGCGCCAATTAAAATCGAATCAACGTAGAAAATCAGTTATAATTATTGACATTAAATCTCGATCTCAACGCGATCCAGTCCAGAGTAACACCCCAAGTTGCCTGACGACGATCCAGAGAGAAACCATGGCGAGATCATACTCTTTTATCTCATTATTCGCTTATTTCAGTAGAAGCGCCTCTGTGATGTAGTAGCAACACGACTGGTTAAACTTTCATGGAGTCTGGGGGGTCTAGATCAATGGGATCAAGGCTCGATTCTCAGTGCAGGCACGTAACTTATTTGACATGTCCCACGGCTGCACGGCCAGTACAGCATCTCCAGGGTCTATTGGGTAGACGCTGGCAGGCTCACGCTGCCTGACGACGATCCAGAGAGGAACCGCCTTTTATCTCATTACTTCCGCGCTGGAATTGTAGTCAGCAATGTAATTGTTGATAATTGGTCGAAACAAATTAATTGCAATACAAATTAGCTATTGTGGTATATCTTTTTTAGAGGGTTAGAGAAACATTAAAATTAATATTATCTGTCGATACATTATTTATTACAATATTGAGATAGCATCTGAAGAACTTTGAACCTTCTTATTCTGTAGTATGAAAAAAATAACTTACTCAATTATGAATTATCTTGTTTCAGCTTGGGAAGACTGCGCCCGCAGCTATCCATGCGCCAAGAGAATCATTACCGGATATCTCCAAAAATTCGGCAAAGTATGTTGCACACCATTCACATAATGATAGAGTTTACAGAAGGCAGAAAGATGCTTTTGGTTGGTGGTAGGACTTGTTGTAAGTCCGTTTGGCTAGCTACCACCATCTTGTTGTGTTCCGGAAGTTACAGATAAGATAGCCAGTTCCTCAGTTTTTGTGGATTCCGGGCAGGGGCGTGTATTGGTTTTCCAGCGAGGTAGGCACTATAGATTTTAAACTAGTCGTAGTTGCGATTATCATTTTGAAAATAAGAGGTTAGCTTACTAATAATGTAAATGCGAAAGTATGTCAGTTTGTTTGTTACTGTTTCACGCTAAAACTACTGAATGGATTTGGATGAAACTTGGCACAAAGATAGTAGATAGCCTGAATTAAAGCATAGGATACTTTTTATCCCGATATTCCCGCGGGAACGGGTGGAACAGCGGGCAGCCGCTAGTAATGATATAAATTCGCTTACCACTTTTTTGCCGTATTCTTGAGGCTGTAAATAATGTTATGTGAACATGCTTCCTTGGTATAAATGGATAATTTTCATAGGCACCTGGCGGTCGAACGAATTTTTCACCACCACAGATATCTCAAAAATGCATGGATAATAAACATGACTCTTAAAAAGTCACTTAAACAATGTCATTTGAGCGATAGCTGTAGTGGGTTAGCCCGTTGTTAATTTTGTTTTATGTCACTTCACTCACATCACTTACGAATACCAGGTTTAATATACGAGCAAAATAACAGCTGTTCGAAATGTTACGTACGTAATTTCTATAAACAAATCCAATCAGCTCAGCACAATCGGCACACTAATTTTTCAATAAAATTTTAATTGCATAATACTTATTTTATACACAAACACACACACCAAATCCTTTTTTCATAGCACTAATACTAAACACGGAAGGAAATTAACAAAACAAGTAAATATTAATGTTATTATCGAATTAACTCGTGCGGGCGTAATGTCAACAAACAAACTAAAAACAAAAACATGGCCGGCACGCACGGCAGCACTCTTGTTGCAAAACTTTTCTATCTCGTATTAAAAAGTGTGGTTGAAAATGTCAACAAACACTCTTAAGGCAGCGCAATAATGTTGAAACTCGTTCAACCACTTGCAGAGCGAGCTATGGGAGCGAGTGAGAGATATGGGGTCGGGGGTCGTCGGTTTATCTCGCGACAAGTTCATTCGGCCGCCTGGCCGCCGAGTAAGCGTGCTTACCTGACCCAGTTAAATTGAGAACGTCATGTCTTAGGACGCGTCATGTCTTAGGACGACGACGTTCACATTTTCGGTCAACATTATACGGGTACCTTGACCAATAATTTTTATAATTTATGTTGTATGAAACGCTCTTGCTTCGAATAGGCAATCCGGAGCCTGCCTACCTGTAAGTATATAGCGTTAGGAAAAATTACGACGTTGAGCAAGCTATTCGTTAGATGGCGCTGTTTTACATATTGGGTGAGGTGTTGAATAGACATTTTGTTATAGAATATCTGAACCATATTAAACTAAATTAACTTTATATTATTAAATTAGTGGCATGTTATTTAGGTTTTTAATGAGGTAGGCACTGCCTAATTGCCTATATGATATGCACGCCCCTGATTCCGGGAGAGGCGCGCTTCCATCTTCAGCCTTATCAATACTTATCAGGTATGATGAAGGCTAAGAGTTTCACCGTCGTTCATAAAAAAAGGCTAAAAGTAATAAGTTAGCTGTCATGCATCGGTACCCTTCTGCGCAAAACACAAAAGCAGTGAATATTTATTATTTTTGAAGATTTTGTATTTCCTGACATAGCCATGACCTCGTGCCTTTTCCGATGCGATCGTTCTTTCAGGACTAAATGTGTACCTGCTTTTCTCTTTCTTGTGTTCTATGGATGTATTTAACTGATTACCTAATTCACCAAACGTAAATTACAAATATGTATGAGTCTTTGACTATTACTTATATGAGTGTATACTAGGTATTAGTGGCGAGGTAATCCGCACCAAAAAAATCTCCAAAAATTATCTAATCTGTATGATGTATTAGTGGCCACAAGTGAAATTTTCGAAGTCTCGGTTGCTCAGTGGTTAGAGCAGTGGGCCGGATTCCCAAAGGTCGTGGGTTCGAGTCCCATCTAAGAATTCACTTGTGGCCGTGTTGATCTTTTCCAATATTTTTCTATTTACAATTATATTCTATTCTATTCACTCAATAGTATACTTTTGACGGTTTTTAGATTTATATTTCAAAGAGCTTTCAAGCTTTTGTAGTTCATCTATTTGTAGTATTATTTTCTTTAATAAACTATCACATAACTTATCTCTAACTGCTATTTTCTTTATGTTTGTTTTTTCTGTATTTTAGTCCAAAATAACATGCGTTTTCTTAATCAATATACTTTCAACTAAATTATTATAAAAAAAACACGAAATTGATAGTACCTAAGTACTTACCTACCTATCAACATAAAATGTACTAAAAAAACAGTTTGTTTATTTAGACTTTCAGCACATTTTGAAAACTTCTTACCATTTCTAATTTCGGTGTCATCCTATTAGATTATTATTAATTTACCTACTTCAGGCATCAGTCTCACACAAACTAGGTTTAGATCGTCTTTAGCACTACCAAGTTCATTGTTTGTGACGAGAAATAAAGATTTTATTTATTACATTGTAAAAGAGGATATAAGTATGAGATGACGAAGCACGAAGTGCATCGACACCAAAGAATTATAATAATGTCAAAATTATAATGTCGCGATGATACCCTAACAAAACACCGTTAATTTAATAAATTTCTGAACACATCCCTTTGTGTGAAATGGTTCTGACTATGGAGACTGATCGCCCGTCCGGCTTCTTAATACTTTTTCTTTGGTTTCCAGGACTGCAACGGCGACGGGGTGACCAACTGCTTCGACTACATGATGATCAACGGCAATGGGGGGTACGGCTGCACCGCCCCCCTCAATCGGTCTGTCAACGGCAGACGATGGCTGAAACGATACGAGGAATGTCGTCTATAGCATAGCACTATTAATTCAGAGTTTCAATAGATTTTGTTAAACAGGTATACAAACTTTTTCGTAAAGAAAGGAAAAATATAATATTTTTAATTTTGGTATCGTTTTAACAACATGTCTAGGCAGTACGATCTCTGACCTTCGCCTGTTCCTTATACATTACAAAGACTACGGGTTAGATTGTTAAGTAGTGTGTCAATTTAATCTATTTACATGGCATCATTCCCATTCCGCATTAATCTATGGAATTTATAAATATTCGTCTTAAATAAGACGAATAGTTATAAATTTCATTTTGCAAGTTGAAAGCAGTTGCAATTAACATCTTCATTAACAAGAATATTGCAGTATAATGCATCTGTAATGCCAATCATTGACCGTAATAATACTTAAATGCTATTAACACTTACTTTGTCCAAAATAAAGTGCGCTTGTAATGCTATTAAACAACTATTGTGTACCTATAAAGGATCTAAAGCCGTATAATTTGTGCCTAAATAAGCATTACAACAGCCGTATAAACGTTTGTAATGCTATTGTAGAACTAACTCACGACTAACAACGATACAAAAATTCTGTAAGGCGGCCGTTATGCTACTTTAATGCGTTACTTATTTTACAATATCTCTTGATACGCTCTTAACTTTAAAGCGTTATAATAAGGATCTCATTATTCTAACGCCATATTTATAACCGACAAGAGTAGGTGTCGCCCCACCTTTTGACACTCATTTAGCTATAGAAGAAAAAATAAACACGTACAGTGATGTTTGTTGTTTCATTTTTTAACCCCGACGCAATAATGGATGTTATAAGTTTACGTGTGTCTGTCTGTCTGGGGCAACGTAGCTCTTTAACGACTGGACTGATTTTGATGCGGTTTATTTTTACTTGAAAGCTGGCGTTATCGTGATAGTTCTTAGCTATAGTTTATGAAGATCCGTTCAGTCGTTCAGCTTCTACTTTCATTTTCATTTTAATTACCTAAATTAACAGATTGCATTCAAATGGCTAAGCATATCGTCATATAATATAGATAAGAACCATCTTGATCATATCAGCTTTCAATTATAAAAAACCGCATCAAAATTGGTATATCCGTTTCGAAGCTATGCTGTTGCCTCAAATAGTCACAGATTTATCAACTTTCACAGGACACGGACATTACTATACTTCCACTTGACTTATCGAGTTAAAACGGTCTTGGTGAGGGGATAGCCATACAATTAGTGACTTTGACCTGCCTGAGTTTGGGCATCGGGCAATTAGATCTTACTAATAAAAAATTAAGAAGCTTGATAAAAAAATTAAAATCTAAATTTAGAATTAAAAAAACCCCAAATATTATTTTTAACTTTATAAGACTATTTTTTGTGTCGGGGGATTTAAAATTTTAATTTAGGTTTTTTACAACTGTCATATCCCTAGATTTGTCAAGTTACCAACTGTTACGCAGCTAGGCTTTATTCCATTCGAGTACCATAATTCGTTATAATACCATTACTTTTTTATTGTAGGAACTTATTAAATATGCATAAAAACCTTGGACGAATTAACCACGTAAAAACCAACAGTGAGGAATGGAATATGATATGTAGACGAGTAGCTTGATCGACTACGCAACTTTTTGTTAACTCACTTGATTTCCTCCTATTTTTTTAATTTAAATCAACAAAAAACATAGGTTTACTATACGTGTGGTTGCTATGACTTATCGCTGTCGCATTGCTGTTACAAAGATAGGACCCCGCTGATCGTCGTCGTGGAGATCCTTGGGGAAGACCAATACCCAGCAGTGTGTGTCATTTGACTGAGATGAGAATGATGATGGTTTTCTTACTGGATTCTTTTTACTTATAGTTTTCTTATTGGACAGCTGTTGACTGGAATACTAACTCTAACATGGCAAGTCATTTAAGTCAGTGAAAGCTCTCTTATGTAATAAAACTGCCATACTTTAGTTTTCACAAAAAAAACATATTTAATATTGCCACAATAGCATCCTGAAGGCCGTAGCGTTCGAATGTCCTATGAGCCAGCACTGGACTAAAGTGATACTTGGGTGAAGACCAAAAAAAAAAATGTGACGTGTTTGTAATATAATTAATTTTGTTTTAAATTTAATTTATTTTGTTTTCATTTATTTTTTTCTTAATTTAATTTATTTTGTTTCAATTTAATTTATTTTGTTTTAATTTAATTTAATTTAATTTATTTTGTATAAATTTTCAATTTTTATTTTTTATTATTTTATTCCTGTTTTGACATGTCTTTTAATTAGTATAGAAAATGTATGTGGTGAACTATGTAAACTATGGAACTTGTTTTCTGAAATAAATGATAATAATAATATTAAATTGTACGTAGCTACAAAAGTCGTTTCGGCTTTAACTGGCGAAGGAGTTCAATTACAAAAAAGTTAGTAAATTGTTGGGAAAAAAAGTTATAAGTTGCTACAGTCGGGGAACTGGTTGACCGATCCTGGTTGACCAGTAGAGTTTTTAGAGACCTCTATTTAAAAAAGTAATAGATATGTAGAAAATGTTTTATCACAAATAATAGAACGTAAGCATGTATTTCATTTTGCCGTGTGGCGACGGAAGAATACAAGTGTCACCACTCCCTTACATGCCTGGGATGTCGTAAGAGTCGACTAAGAGGCTCGACGCATTGAACACATGTGCGAGAGAAGCTTCAAACAAACCCTCTACCAACCCGTCTGGCCAGCGTGGTAGCAGTAGGCTATAGCCTCCTATGAACGCCAAAATAGGCGTGAGCTAGGAGAGGCCTATGTCCAGCAGTGGACGTCCACAGGCTGATGATGTGTGTGTGTGTGATGTGATGTATTTCATTTTAATAATAAATTATTGCTTTAACCGTAGCAGTTTCCGAGAAAACGTTTCCCAGAAAATATCTTGTGGTTCCCCGACTGTACATACATGTTGTTTAAAGTATTATAAATTATCTATGAAACAAAAACAGAAAACGGAGCTTTTTTAAATTTGTAAATAAAATTGTAACTGTCATTACTCTTTACTTCTATTTTACCGGTATCGTAATTTTTTAATATCAGTTATTCATTCTACTGGCAAGTATTATTTGAATTTATTCGACAGGCAACACTAGTGACTAATAAATAGAGAACTGCGGTAGAATCGGGCTCATTCTTGTTATAACTGTGTCAGCGCACGAATTTGAAGAAATTTCTGTGTAATTTTATCCGGTCCTGTGGAAGGAAATCATAAGGTATTTATGTGGTTATTTCATAGTAAAGTGTTCTCTATAGGATTAACCTTACAGAAGGATTTTCTATACACTATAAATAATAGTTACAATTATGTGATTTAGAATAATTATACATTCATTTATATTATATAACTTGTTACTTGTCAGGTATATTATCCAAAAAGTATTTCTTAACAACTGCTTTAAATTTTTTCTATTTTGAATCTTAGTTGGAACGATAAGTTTAGTCTCAATAACTTGTTTTAAAAGCTCTGCCGTAACGAACTACATAAGCCATATCCAATTTATTACTCAAAGATCTAAGTATACTGCCAATCATATAAAAAAAAAACTAATTTCAAGAAAACGTAGGCGTAGTATTGACAGTTTTGAGGCTATGGCCCGCAGTTTATCACAAATACATTCTACTAGGCTTAAGCGCGCGCTACGCACGTGTGCAATCGTCAGATTTTTCAAGTGTTTCTGACCTTTGACCTTGATAAGGTCAATTTAAAAAAATAAATATATTCTTTCGGCCGTCTACATTTTTTTGTGATTTTTGAAGCTATTAGTGAAGGCTGTAGGTGTTATACTCATGGCGCTGGTGGGAACATTAGAATGGATAACACGGGCCTTATATATAGACATGTGTGGAATGTGTGGAGAGATGTGTGGAATTAGGATAGGAAGTAGGATTAGGTACTACAACAATTAGCTTGACATTTTGACAGCGTGTTTGACATTTCCAGATCAAAGGAGGAAGCAAGATGGCGGGGACACAGTACCGACTCGTTCTACCTGTTTTTCTCATCGCCGCCTTGGCGTTTTGGACAGGGTCAACTGGTGAGGTGACGGTTATTGCAACTAATATAGGTGCCTACTGAATTGCATTTTTTTCTTTGACAACATAAATAAATCGAGACCGCAAAACTAGTTTATGAATATCAGTTTTATGTATTTTTTTTAAATAAAGGAAAGTTTCCATTGAGTATTTGCGATAATAAAATAAAGTCTGCACTCAATAGGTACTTTGCCTCCAGGTGACGTTAAAAAATCCACCCCGATGACATTTAATTTTACTAGTGGCGTCCCGCGGTTTCACCCGCCTGGTTCTCATTCCCGTGGCATATCTGGATAAATTAATGTATCCTATGTTTCAGTCCTAGCCTATAAACTATGTGTGCCTTTCATCCAAAGCCATTCAGTTGTTTTTAAACATCTAAACATTCAAACTCTTCGCATTTTTTAATAAAGTACATAGGGGAGAGTAACCTATATTGTACCGTCTTCTTAATTGTACCACCTCTGAATTTCCCACTTAATGGTTTTATTAAGATAATATAGGGAGCAGGCGGTAGATAAAACCATCGTTACTCGTCGAAGTCCATTTATTAAGTGTTTTTAAAATACAATATAATTGAAGTAAACTAAAGTGCTTACTCGCTAACTTTACATACGTCATTTGCGACATGACCTAATTACATTTCCGTTAGGTACATGCGTATGCACATACTACAACTCCCCGGAAAAAGTCCTGTTCACCCTCCCCTTCTAAAGGAAAAGGAAAGGAAAAAACAAAATAGTGAATTAAGTCATGTTACAAATTGAAAACTAATCTAATCATATTTTACTTATACTAGGTACAACTATGTAAAAAATATAACATGTATAATATTTTTATATCTTTTAAGAAAAGTACATTTTAGTATTATTTTTATGTATACAATATTCTTTACCATTTTTTAAAATCTTAACATTAGGTGAAACCTCTTCAATAACTTCAAAGGGACCGTTATATATATTTTGGAGTTTATCTCCTGATTGATTTTTAACTAAAACAAGGTCACCCTTTTTATAAGTTATAGGATAAGTATTTCTATCATATAATAATTTTCTTTTAAACTTACTAGAAATTAAATTATTCTTTGCATCAAACTGGGCTCTTTGCAATCGATATTTCATCTCTTTAGGATAGTCATTATAATTATACAGTGGTTCAACAGAAGTTCCAAAATCTGAAGGCAAATTACAACATTTTCCAAAAACTAATTCGAATGGGGTGTATTTTGTTTCCGTGTGCACTGTGGTGTTGTAAGAGAAAGTCCAAAAAGGTAACCAATCGCTCCAATCAGCGGTATTTTTATCACATTGAATTCGGAGATAGGCTCCTAATGACCTATGACTATTTTCTAACGAACCTAATGTTTCGTGGTGGTAGGCGGTTGAATTTAATTTTTCTATTTTTAATATTTTACAAACATCGGACATAATACTAGACATAAATTCAGTACCTTTATCGGTAATAATTTCCTTAGGGACCCCATATCTCAAAATAAAATTTGAAACAAAAACTCTCGCTACAGATTCGGAATCTTTAGTTGGCAAAGGATACGCTTCTACAAATTTAGATAAGTCACACTGCAACGTAAGTATGTATTTATTATTATAACTATCAAGTGGCAATGGACCCATAATATCTAAAGCTATTCGTTCAAATGCAGAGCTAGCAGTATTTGTAATTACCAATGGTTCTTTGATAATATGATTTGAAAACTTATTAAACTGACACTGTTTACACTTCTTGACATATTCTATGACGTCATTCGTCATTCCTGGCCAATAATAGTATTGTTTTAAATTATTTAACATTCTGTTTACCCCTGCATGTCCGCTAGTGGGTAACAAATGAAAATCGTTTAAGATGATTTTTTTATCCTCGTGGCCACTAATTCTTATTACATCTCTCGTAATTAAAATTTTTGGTAACATTATATGCAACTTTTTCATATGACTTGCAAGTATTTTTATATTTGTTGCATTATCTCTATTTTTAATAATTAAAATTTCATTTATATTTTCTCTTTCGCAAAGTGATCCCAAATCCCTCGCTAACTCCTGTGGGGTAGATAACGATCGAGTATTTAGGTATATCGCACATTGTGAAGGAATATAAGTTAAATATTTTTTATCTGAATAAACACAATATAAGTTAGTTAATATTTTCTCACTAGTGAATATTAATTCTATCACGTCCTTGGGTTTTTTAAGAATCTCTACAGTCTCAGGTTGATCAGGCCTGTTACTAGCAGAAGAATCATTTGTCAAATCATTATTAGGTGACGGTTTTTTCAACTCTAACTTTTTTCTTTGAGCTCGAGTCAGTACCGAAACTACTTGTAACTCGTTTGATTTTAACTCATCTGATTTCAATGTCATCGGGAGTCGACTTAATGCGTCTGCAGCTGCATTATCTCGACCCGGGATGTACACGACTTCAAAATCGTACTCCTCTAGATAAAGTCTAAACTTAGTTAATCTACTATTTGGATCTTTTAAATTAAATAAGTAAACAAGCGGTCTATGATCTGTATAGATTTTAAACCTTCTGCCGTACAGATACGGTCTAAAATGGCGTACGGCCCAAATTATGGCAAGTAACTCTAAATCTATAATAGGATATCTACTTTCAGCGGGGGATAAGTTGCGGCTCGCGTAAGCTACAACTTGACCATTTTTGTTGGACAAAACGGCACCTAATCCTGTTTTACATGCATCTGTTCGAAGTTCAAATGTATTATTTTCCGAAAAATCTGGATATTGCAAAACTGGTGGGGACATTAAAGCAGATTTTAAACTTTTAAAAGCTTGCTCACAATCAGATGTCCATTTAAACTCTACATTCTTTTTACATAATTTATTTAGTGGATACGCTATGTTTGCAAAGTTAGGTATAAACCTTCTATAATAATTAGCAAAGGCTAAGTATCGCTTGACGTCATCCGCGTTCGATGGAACCGGATACTTGCGCAATGTTTCGATTTTGCTATCGTCGGGAAGAATGCCATGCGACGTTATTTTGTGACCCAAATAAACAATTTCTGTGCGCAAAAATTCGCATTTTAAAGGATTTAACTTTAAATTAACTTTTCGTAAACGTTCAAAGACAGTTACTAAATTTTTATTATGAGATTCCATGGATTTACCTATCACGACACAATCATCCAAATAAATAAATGCTTGATTATAATTAATTCCAGACATGGCTATTGTCATTAAGCGTGAAAAAACGCTGGGGGATGTTTTCAATCCCATAGGGGAGCGCTTCATCTGATACATTTTATCAGTTGTGAAGGCTGTATATTTTCGTGATTCTGGGTCTAATTCAAGCTGGTACATTTTATCAACACTAAATGCGGTATATTTTCTAGAATTTTCATCTAAGGACAATTGATAATAACTCTGTGAGAGATCTAATTTAGAAAAATAGATACTACCTGATAAGGAATCTAATATGTCTGTGATATTTGGTAACGGGAATTTATCATCTTTAATTCTGTTATTAAGCTGCCTATAGTCTATAACTAATCTCCACTTCTTTTCGTTAGACCTATCTGACTTTTTAGGAACTAACAAGACTGGACTGGACCACTCAGAGACGGTCTCTTCTATGATATCATTTGCTAACATATCATCGATTTGTTTTTGTACCTCCTTTTTAAGAGAATGGGGTATTCTATATGGCTTGACATAACTAGGGGTAGCATTATCCTTTAAGGATATAGTATGCTTCATTATATTGGTAGTCGATAACTTATCACCTGGAAGATGGAAAACATCGGCATATTTTGCACAAATGTGTTCGATACTACGTTTTTCTTCCTGGTTCATGTTAGACAAATTTAATAACTCAAACAAAGTCTTTACTCTACTAACACTAATATTTTCTTCCGAAAGACAACAAATATCAAAATGATTTAAGTCATAAACACCTAAGTTTTGAAAATCATATTCCACCTCATCATCAGTGGTATTTAGTATTCTCAAGGGGATGCGACCATTATTCGGTTTCGCAATCAACCCTGCTACAAAAATTCCTTGTTGTATTTCTTTTGATAAAACTACACAATCACGCGTTAATGTTGTAGGAATAAACCTAATTACTTCGCATCGAGGCGGGATCATATGTCTATACCTAGCGTTATGAGTTATTTCAATGGAAACGTTAATATTATTCTTAGTTAAATGTAAAATACTATCCTTATAATTTATTATCGCTTGGTATCGCTTTAAAAAGTTATCCCCTAAAATACCATTAGCTGAGCAACACATATTCTTAAAAACGTAAAACTTTTCCGTAAAAACTACGTTATCGTAAACTAAATTTAAGAAGATATAACCTTCGGACTCTAACCTACCGCTTACTCCTTTTATAGTTATTCTATCGTAACATAATTGATTTAATAACTGAGGATAATTTCTAAGCCATTCATACCTTAATACACAGAGACTTGCTCCACTGTCAACTAAAAGATTAACTATTTCATTACCTACATAAAATTTTACCGTACTACTATTATTAAAATTAAAAACAAATTTTTCACAATTAACGAAAAAAATCATTAGAAACGTCATATGTAGCGTTTTGGTTTGCACTAGAGTGCGATTCAGTAGATGTTACCTCTTGTACCGTGTGACGTACAGGTACAGCTGATTTGCGCTGCGGCAGCGGCCTTGCGCTATACGATGCGCGGGCGCGGCCTTGGTGATAAGGTCCACCTCGTGGTGCATTGTACTGACCACGTGGGGAACCCGGCAAGGGTTTCGTATTGCGACGATAGAAGTTATTTGAATAATTATTACGCGATCTTGCATTGTAATTATTTCCGCGATAATAATTGTTCATATAATTTCGACCACGATAAAAATTATTATGACGTCTAATATTCATTACCTCGAATGATGAAGACAAGGACTGCTCATCCATAGCAGTTCTGATGGCTTCAGGCAGGGATTCGAACTGCCTAGCTGCTATAATCGTACTTAACCTACGATCGCTTAACCCATCAGCGAAGCGTTTAACTGCAATTTTTTCATTAATCGGCTTTAGAACATCATAAGATTTGGAATCACTATCCGATTGAGCGATAGTCAAATTGACGAATAAGTTTTCTAATTCTGAACCAAATGATTCGATAGATCGATTACCTTGTTTGCACTGGTGTAATTTCCATTGTAAAGCTACTCCTGATTTTTTCTGAATAAGATGGTTACGCATATCTGACAAAAGGTTATCAATTGTATCGTAAGTTGATTTCAAACGTAATTGTGCACTTGGCGAAAGGCGAGTTTTAACAACGAATTCAATCAATTGTTTTTGAGACGCATCCGAGATCATCTTACTGTACAATTCGATACTATTAATAAGAGAATTAGTCACTGATTCTTGTCCCGTCATTACCGGTAACAAAGCAATAGCGGTTTTTATATCAAACTCACTATTAGTAGCCATTTTTGATGATTCAAAACTTTTCGACTTAGGAATCGATAAATCTATTATTTTAGCGTATATAATATTTATGTCACTAATTATTTTATGAACTGACGTTATATCTTTAGAACTTATTTGTTCACTTTCAATCTGAGAGTGCAACACAGGCAAAATACTCTCCAAGGTCGAATGTAAATGCTTAGCTTCTTTAACTTTATTTAAACCAATTTCCTGCTGCCTTCTTTCAGGACCTAACTTCACTAAATATTCTCTAATATAATTCAATGATTTAAGAAGCTCATTTAACTTTAAAATAATATTCGACATAATCTAACTTAGGTAAGTAATTAAATAGTTAAAGTGACAAAAAAAATTACTAAAATGTTTAAACTCGTAACTAATATTAATTTTCAAAATTATTTATTGTTAAGATAAAGTAAAATAAGAAATAATAAGTAAGTACCTTCATACCGAATAATTATGCGTAATTAGAAGAAATACGTATCGAGCTGTTGAGAGGGCCGAGGCAGAGCTGGGGCTTAGCAACGTGCTGGCACGCGCGGCGTGGCGCTGCTGTTGCGGGGTGACTCCGGCTGCGTTGGCTGCTACACTCCTGGCTCCTGGTGGTGTTGGCTTATGCTTCTGGTGGTGGTGGCTCCTTTCCTGGACTCTTCTGGATTATTTTCTTTCTTCTTAAACTGCACTAGAGGTCAGGTCAGCGCGCGAGATAGTGGCGATGTTATTTCTGTTCAGCTCTCGTTGCATGGTACGAACAAAGTTCTTGTTACACTTCTTGAAGATAAAGTATAAGACACCGAGTACTAGGATGACGACAGTCACGGCGATCAAAATTTCCATCAAGGCCAGTTTCTCGTTATGGTACTGAGTCGCTGTGGAAGATGCTTCTCCATTTGCATTCTGTGCAACGATAACTTGCTCTTTTGAATAAGGTTTGCCCATGATTCTTCTTTTTGAAAATTTTGGTCTTCTTAATATTCTTCTTTCTTGATTTTTTTTTTATCTTGAATCTTCGTTATTGAAATCTTCTTTTTTTTTTTCTTGCTTGAAATCTTTTTTTCTTGAAATCTTCTTGCTTGAGATCTTGAAAATTTTCTTTCTCGTTTTTTTTTTCTTCAATCTTGATGTTAAAAAAATTTGGTAGTTTTTAAGGCGGTTCCAATGGCTAGGTCGCCATAAGATAATATAGGGAGCAGGCGGTAGATAAAACCATCGTTACTCGTCGAAGTCCATTTATTAAGTGTTTTTAAAATACAATATAATTGAAGTAAACTAAAGTGCTTACTCGCTAACTTTACATACGTCATTTGCGACATGACCTAATTACATTTCCGTTAGGTACATGCGTATGCACATACTACATTATATTTCTACACTAGCAACACTAAACGAGTCGACTACTACGCCACTGGTGTTTTACCATTTTGTTTCTTCTTGTGACAGATGCAACGAGTGTGGCAGTGACAAACGCGTTTTTAGCTGATTTGATGTAATTTTTTCATCGTTTGCCTAAGAAGTTAGAACAGCAAAAAGGTTGCTAGCTAATTAACACTTTATTCTAAAATAAAGCACGATTTCTACTGTTTTTAAGCATCGCAAGTAAAAAGCAATTGGATAATGCTAAGATGTTGTTTTTTTTTATATTATTATCAAACTACCGTGTCCCCTATATTGGACCTCTTCAGGGTTCCTAAATTGGACCAGTACAATATTTGAAAACTCTTAATGTGAGTGATCAAAACAATTACGCTATTTTATTGATTTAGATTGCGACAGCTCAGAAAAAGTATTATACATGGATAAAAGAAGACTTAGAACAGACATTACAAGAAAACGAAAAAAAATATGGAATTGATGAAATCTCCAGACGGTTTCAGTACCAAAACCTAATTTACGACATATTAAACTACAGAATAAGTTTGCTAATAAAGATATTAACATAAAGGCAGGCCGACAGTTTTCTCCCGAGAACAGGAGATGGAGCTAATTAGCTATAAAGAGAAGATAACGAATGTTGATTATTTAACAATTTTATTACGTAATCTTAATTTCTTTGTGATAATCATTAATTTTTATTTCTAGTAATGAATGTTTTGTTAATATGATTGATATTTGCCATGTCAAGATCCTATTATGTATACGAATGACTCGTATTTTAACCAAAAATATTGTTCCCAAATAAGAAGTCTTGTTTGTTTTTTTTCATTGCGAATTTCTACCTACATTTTTTCTTAGGTACAATTTTGGTATCCCGTGGTATTTATGATACTAGTTACGTAAATCGGACCAAAAGACAACATTCAGTAGATAATTTTTAATAAATAGTTGTAGCTTGACTACATTCTTACACACTTATTATGTTGTAGCTGTAATACCAGGGTATCACCGGAAGGCGTTTTTAAAAACTATAATTTAATTTAAAATATAAAATTTAATGAGAAATGATGATCTGTCCTGTCGATTCGCGATTGAAGCGTTTCACAAGACGCGAACTCAAAATTTGGTTGCGAAATAATTTTAACACTACACATTCCAAAGTCATTCGGGGAAAATCATCTGTATGTCTGTTGTGGTCACTTATATGTATATTGTAGAGTGAGAGGCTCTGGACTCGTAACAACTTAATAAATCTGAAACACAAAAAAAAATTGTTAACACATTAACATTTACATTTTAATATTTACAAATTAGTAGAAAAATCTATAAACTGTTATAATTATACTATAACAAAAAAACGTCGTCCAACTCACAGCCGCGTGGCATAGTTCCGAAAACGCTGGCGCTGTTGCCCCGCTAATACAAAGACTCAGCCGCTGGGCAAGATAGGCACCAGCTCTCGGGTCTCCTGAGGCGTGGACCAGTCTTGTGGAAAGATCTTTAATAAACTTTTTGGTGTCAGACGACCAAGGGCCCATTGTCTCTACGGCAAGCGCCGCAAATTCGTGGCTTACTGAGAGCGACGAATATTTGCGGCGCTTGAGGAACTGAACTTGCTCTGCCGCGGCTCCAGCTCGTGAGGACGTGCCACGTATATGGGAAGGACCTAACGTGTCTACGCAGGTTGCATCCCATATAAGGGTACGCCCCAAGCACCAGGACACTAAGGTCACACCATCGGGTATTTTACCATCATCCCTAAATATACCACAAGGTTCCAGAGATGATTGGATCGAAGCAGTGCCGAGGGCACGCTTAATTAGATCATTAATCGCACGATGCCGATATGCGCGACCGGCGCTCTTGACGCGCATGTGACACGCTCCGGTCGTGTTAAGCACGACCGGTGTGCAGAAAGGATGAAAGTAAACACTATAAGTGGTTAACAAGTATAATTATAAGATAAAAGATGTTACAAGCTCAGGTGTGGGTTCATGGGAATCTTCGATTGGTGGCTCTCGCGAGGGTAAGAATGGGGACTTAGCTTTAGCTTTGCCTAGAGGTGGCAGAAGCGAAAGTCCGACGTAACGGACTACGTTCGCTTGTTGAGCAGGATGTTCAGCCTCGGTAGCACGGAGGGTAGGCTCGGAGTGGTGGTGCGCACGTAGTCTCGGAGTGGAGTTGCTCCGGGGTAGGCCGGAAAAAGGCGAGCGCTCGGCAGGTAGGTGCCGAAGTGGTTGACGGCCACGAAGCAGGTGCAGATGCAGCAGCTGCCCGTGGATACGACCCCTAGTACGGGGATCGCGAATTCACAAATAGAGAGTAAAACAGAATAACTTTAAGGCAGTAGTATGAAGAAAAAGAGGCAGATTTCGCTGGAGATGCGAAATATATACTCAAATCTATCCAGAACGTTCTTTAGTAAAAAAAATAAAGTGGGAGATGATTCTCCAATTCTATAGGCGAATAATGTTTAGTCATTAGCATAGACAACATAAGGATTGTAAGACTGATCGACACACGGTGTTTTGGCTATGGCCAAAGAAGTAAGGAATATTAAAGTATACAAAAACACAATAGTTATACGTAGAAAAATATGTAGATTTTTCCTATATATAAATAGTTAAATAGAACTAAATAAATTTTTGTGCCTAATTCGCTTGGCCGAAATACGAAATCTCCCGGCCGTGAAGTTAGCAATATCGAGGGTACGCAGGAATATTTTGTGAATTAACTACCATCGTGAAGTTTTCTCAAAACAAAATAAAGTAAACAAACAAGTTAGAATGGTGAAGTGAATGGTTATTGATTTAATTTAGTTAAAAGTAAGTTCTAGATTAAGATTTAGGAGTGTGCGGTTTTTAGAACCGTTACATATCCCTCTCTTTAGAGTAGGATTTTGGCTAGTCAAAATCCACTAAGAAAAAAAACTTACTAGAGAATAAGCAAGACTTTGGTGAAATAGTCATCCAGAATTATACAGACCCTTAAGAACATCAACAACTGCAAAAGAATACCCCACGACATTGTCGAGAGATATCGACAATAACAAGACGTTATTGGTCTTGGTAGTACCTAGGACTACGGAAGTAAGGCAAAAGAATGAATTTCAATCGTTTAGATCGACTGAAAAACAAAAGATACAGTTGGAAATGTCAGCGTTCAAGGGATGCTGAGATTCCATACAAGACTAGATTAGCAAGAGATAAAAAAATATAAAAAAACAATCAACCAAATTTGCATAAAGTTAAAAAAAATCTTTACTTAATTTAGTTAAAACAGTATAAATAAATAAAGGTTATAAACTTTATATATTGCTTTATTTTATTTTAAAAAAGGTGTAGAAATAGTCAAAAACAAATCAAGAATAATTATTGACTCTAAAATCTTTGATATGCCAAGAACCAAGATTTTTACCATTCATATCGACCAATTCATAGACCAAGGGCGACAATTTAGATTTGATACATTTAATACATTTAGGAGCAAGTTTTTAGAAAATTGCTTATCTTTGTCGCTTTGATAATGAGTTTTCCGCCAGACAATATCACCGACGTTGAAATCAAAGTTTTTACGACGAAGATTATAAGGACCACAATTACGTGAATGAGATTTAATTAAAGACCTTTGTACCTCATCGAAAATTTTCCTAAGCTTTCCAGTATTTTCAGCATAGTTATCCCTAGGTGTGAAAATGATGTTGTCGGTTAGATCGACATCAACATAGTGAGATCCACAAGCAACTAGTTCTCTACCGTAAACAAGAAATGATGGTGTATACCCAGTGACTTCGCTTACTGCAGTATTGAGAGCGAATAGATTTTTGGTATATTGAGATCCCAAGTCCGGTGATCATCGTTAATAAAAGTAGAAACAGCCGTCATTATTGTTTTGTTATAGCGCTCAACAGTATTCACCTGCGGTGTATATTTAGGTGTATAGCGTACATTTGGTATTTTATATTGAGTGAACATATGCTGAAGTTTTTGGCTAACGAACTGCTTACCATTGTCCATCAAAACGGTACTAGGAATACCATGAACAAGGAGTACTTTCTCTTCAAGTATAGTAGTTATTACGTCGGCAGTTGCTCGACGTTTAGGAAATATTTAGAAAAACAGCAAGTGTCAACAAGCAACATAGTATTTTGCTTCCTATTTATTTTGAGGCAATGGACCAACTAAATCGACACTAATCATTTGGAATGGTCTAGAACATTCCTTAGGTCGGCCCAAGAACGGAACACGATAAACCTACTTGTTATCAAAACTCGTTAAATTATTTTTTTATTTGCTTATGTCCCATGGATCGCTTGTATGGGATCGATCCACTGACCGGGACATTGGTTCATATAAATTCAGAGAACGCTAGGTCATAATAACTCTTATGCGTAGGTACCAATCCAATAAATATTGTTAAGAAATATGTTGTGTATTAAATTATTAGGAAAATACTTGGGACTCCCTTTGGCATCTCGGAATTTCTTTGAACTAATGTCCCAGTCGCCACCACTTTGCCACCTGGTGTCGAATAGGAATTTTTTAAACAAAAATTCTCAGTCTCCCCCAGTGGAGGCGAAGCTGGTGGTGGCTACTATATATGACCGGCGTTAGGGGACATTAAAATGGCTAATGATGCTGATGAGGGGATTGATGATGAACACTCTTCTCACTTTACAGGTCAATCAGGCTCCAACCCGAGTGATGCATGTATCCAATGCTTGTGCTACGTGTCTACGATGTGCGACATGTCCCACGGCTGCACGGCTGGCTACTGCGGCCCATTTAACATCTCCAGGGTCTATTGGGTTGACGCTGGACAGGTCAGGCTGCCTGACGCTGAGCCAGAGAGGAACATCCGTGTCGGTGAGATCGTCTTTTACCTCAGTTCAACCGCCGTTGTGCTCTAGAGAAGAAGAAGAAGAAGCAGAAAACATTTATTGGCCACACACTCACTTAGAACAACAAGCATTAGGATAAACAAAAAAGTAGACAAAAAGGTACAACACAATATAATTAATCAGAAGTATTGCGAGGTCAACGGGTAGCTGTCTTAGCTCAGCTATGCTTTTGCAGTACCAGGGGGGCAATCTCGCGCCTTCGACATCTAGGATTCGACATTTTTTGGAGCCATTAATTTATATTTAAAACTCAATGAAAACAATCTTTAACATTATAGGATTGTCAAAGATCATTGAAACTAAAATATTTTGACCGTGGTAAAGATTTTACTTGGCTCCTACGTTGGCGAGCTCAAGCCACCTGCTCCTCAGCTCGCGGGCCGCCTCACCCCTCCGCGCCTGCGTGGGCTTGAATTACACTCTAGGGTTAGGACATACGTGGTGTCGGTTTTGCAGCGATTCGTTTCTGTCACTATTATAGCACAAAATAAGAGTCTACCCTTTTTCGCGAACCTTTTTATGTCATAATATTATTATGCATATCAGCGGCTGGCATACAATTCATTAGAAATAGAATGCCTAATGAAATTATTCCAAATGAAAATCTGCCATCAACGTAGTATGCCAAGTGAAATTCTGCCATCATAAAAGTATGCCATTGGAAATTCGGACATAAAAACATTCGACCAAATAATAATTATACTAAACAATTTTTATGCCTTGATTGAGCATATTCGTTTAAAGAAAATTATGCCAAGTTTGTTCTGCCAAATGAAATTCGGAGCATCGAAATTCTGCCAAACAGAGGGAACCCATTTTACTTACATTTTCAATTACGAAATTATGGTGTGAAAAATGTCGAATTCGACATAATATCTCAGCGCGAGATCTGAGCACTAACAGAAGCACTGGTTTTCATACAGCTCCCTGGGTGGTTCGAGATTAGTGTTCCCTGGGTGCTGTAGTGGTAGCATCATTAATATTTTATATCTATATAATATTTATTTATTTATTTATTACAAATTGCGTTACATGCGACTTAGTGACTAAACAAAACATGCAAGCACCAATGTATCGCATGCACCTCGAAAGGCACTGCAACGAACAGGAGAGGGGCAGACATTTAGAAACTTTTTTCCTCAAAGTATTCATTAATGGAATAGTAAGCTTTTCCTACAAGCAGCTTTTTCAAGGAGCGAATGAACACACCGATATCCGTTTCGGCCTTCAGATACTCTGGCAACTTATTAAAGATTTTTATGGACATCGGGTAGGTACCCGAACTATGCAATGCTAATTTGGATCTTATTTGTAAAAGGTTATTTTTATATCGAGTCACGTTGCGTCGAGGTGCGTCTATGACTTTGGTGTAAAAATTTGGGTGTTTCCTGACAAACTTACACATTTCTAGTATATATAAGCACGGTAATGTTAGTATACTGTGGTTCCGAAAATGGGGCTTGCAGCTCTCTCTGTGTTCAATATTTGCAAGTATACGGATACACTTTTTCTGCAGAATAAAAAGTTCATGTGCATCGACACTATTACCCCATAGTATGACGCCGTAGTTCAGCCACGCTTGTGCATAGGCGTGGTAGGCTGTGACTGCCGTTTTTAAATTTGTACATTTTTTTAGTTCTCTTAAAGCGTATATAAACTGTGATAATTTTGACTTATTTTTTTGAATATGTGATTTAAAATTAACATTAGAATCAATATTTATACCAAGCAAAGAAAAATTTTGAACACATTCTAATTTTGTTTGATTATATGTAAAATTTATGTTTATCTCATTTTTTGTCTTGGTCTGAATTGTATTAACTTAGTTTTTTTGAAATTGATTTCTAAATTATGGTCACTTAGCCACTGTTTTACTTTATTTATGATTGTTCCTATTTTTTCATTAAGTTTAGTACTATCGATACAAGGGAATACAACGGAAAAATCGTCGGCAAACATCACACAATGATTGTCAATGACCTTCGGAAGGTCATTGATGTAAATAAGGAAGAGGACACACCCGAGCACGGACCCCTGAGGAATAGATTCCCGCACCGGCTGGGCCCTCGACCTGACACACGTTATGGTTTTTGAGTCTTGATCAACATGGTCTATTTCGACGTACTGTGAACGATTTCTGAGAAAGGAAGCAAACCATTTATGAGCTACACAGCGGATACCAATGTCAAAAAGCTTATTTAAAAGAAGTCATATTTAATTTTTTCATATGCTTTCGTCATGTCAAATAAAATTCCTATTGCGTATTTCTGATCATTTAATATATTTAAAACTTCATTAAAATATTTATATGTGGCCAGAGTTGTTGAACGATTTTTTCTATTTTTTCTTGCGGCCGTTCTTCTTATCAGTTAAAAGATGTCCTGAATGGCTGGTAGGAAAAAAAAAATTGGACGATTCGAAAGCACTTATCAATAAGTCTATTTGAATAAAAATCTTTGACTTTGACTTTGACTTTCTAAAGCCATTTTGGGCGTCAGGCAATTTTAAGTAAATCAGGGAATATTACTTCGGAAAAGGATTGATTTATTATTAAAGTTAACGACGGAACTAGTTCTTCGGCACATTTTTTTATAAGAGTTGACGGCAGTTCATCAATACCGTAGCTAGATTTTAATTTTAGTTGTTTCACTATTGACATAACCTCTCGTTCATCCACTGGGCTTAAAAACATCGAGTGCAGTGAGGGGCGCTCGACCGGACGGCCGCGCGGCGCGGGCGCACCGCCGCGCCGCATCGCTCCCGACTGACGCGAACAACTTGTTAAAAACATTGGAAACTTCATGTGGGTCCGACATTGGCTTGTTGTTGATAAGCAATTTAATGTTTTCGTTAAATTTTTTTGCCCTATCGTGTTTGGTTTTCTCATTTATTATTTGCCACATACATTTAATTTTATTACTTGCTTTATTCATTCGTTTAATGGATTGTAACTGTTTTGATTTAATAATAGCCTTTTTTAAATATTTTTCATATTGTAAAACTTTACTTTTCGAAAATATAGTGTGAGTTTTTAATAGTCTTTTATGTCTACAAGATTGTTTTATACCGTATGTCAGCCATGATTTGCGTCGTTGCTTAGTGTAAATCTTTAATCGCTTACGTGGAATACAGTATATTCTAACGCGTCATGTAGGATATTATTTAGTGAATTATAATTTTCATCAACAGTTTTATTATTTGAAATAAATTGCGGCCAGTTAACATTTTGTAAGTATTCTTTAAATTTATTAATGTTGTTGTCATTGTATATTCTTTTAGATGTATAAAAATAGGTATTATTATTTTTTCCTGGTGGAGAATTTTGCAATTGTATCATTGAACATTTGTGGTCTGAAAACCCTAATTCCAGAATTTTAGATCTATATAAGTAGCAAAGAAAAGATTCCAGACCACGGAGGCATATTTTAAGTGGCTTCTGGCTAAAGAGTTATATACTATCTAGTATGTAGGTATGCACGTCTTTAAAGTCTTGACATTGTCTTGTCTTGAACCCAACATTTTGTTAGCTTTAGCTGTAACTTTATCTATATGACACGAAATCTCAAGCCCACTTTCAAGGTGCACATCCAGGTCCCTCACCCCGGTCACTCTTTGATTATGTTATTATTAAATTAATGAGATCGATAAATTCACTTCAAAAAATTAACTCGGCCACAAGTGAATTCTCTGAAAATTCACTTGTGGCCGAGTTAATTTTTTCCAATATTTTTCTATTTAAAATTTACCATAAGTATGAAGAGCATCTTTGAGTCATACCATCATAAGAATCATGATGGACAACGTGAACCCATTCTTACCCCCTGTACCATTTGCTATATCCACAGAACAGTACAACATTACGGGCCGCTTAAAGGCATTGAAATCGACAGCGTTTTCAATATTTTCTAAAAACTACTGTAGGTACTGTATGAGGTGGCGCAGTGGTTCACGCGCGCGGCCTACAATTTGGTTTCGCAATGGTCAGTCACGGGATAGATGACCAATAATTTACTATCTGTTCCGTGCCTCGGAAGGCACGTTAAACCGTTGATCCCTGCTGTATTTGCGGTCATGAAAACCCACCAATCCGCATTGGGCCCGCGTGGCGGATCATGGCCCATTCCCCTTATCTTATGACTTATTCTTCCATAAGGAAGGCCAATGCCCTGGCAGTGAGGACATAAAAAAAGGTTAATGACGACTGTTCAATCAGTTCATAGGTACTGAAACATAAAAAAATGGGCCAAACTTGTGTAACTAATAACGTTAAACTTGTATTACGAAAACCGCATCTAAAATTAACGACATAGGTAAAGGGCAATCTCAAGCACATAGTATAAAGCCTGACCTGCTGTTGACTGCATAAACATACCACTTGTATTCGCGACATATTGATAAACTTCTTCTTTTTATGCAGTTACTTAAAAAAATTGTAAAAGAACTAAACCTTTTAGAAATAAGGACAAAATATACATACAACACCATCTTTCATGCATGCCATACCGCTTAAGTAATAAAAAGCAGCAAAAAGGATGTAGTTAGTTACGTCAAAATTTATTTTTCAAGAATCAACAACTGTTGCCAAGCAACCAAAACCTGAACGACTCGAAAACTCCAACTCTGCCTTCTGCATACGCGCGTCACAATATAAATTTCTCCGTCCGTACTCTCTTTAAAATTTAACTTTTGATAGAGTTGACCGATTTTGATGAAATATAGCCTATACGGTAAGTTGAGATACGGACTTTAAACATATAAACAATTCTGTGGACTTAGATCAGTCGTTTTGGTGTGATGCTCATTCAAACACACAGACATACAGACAGACGGACAGACATTAATTCTAAAAATGATAGAAATTGGTTCTGCCGCATACCAGAGTATGCATTGATAGGGCACTCAGAAGTGCCCTATCTATTTTTTTTGCAAATCCAAGCAATGTACAGACACGCTGAACTTTGATTCTTATTATAAGTATAGATAACAGCTGATGAACTATAGTCCGTGCGAAATAAGTGTGCAAAGAAGGTAATTATCTCTCAGCGGTCAGCTATAAAATTTATAATTCGTAAAAAATTTGATTGTGTTTGTACGTTTGTTTCACGGACAACTTGTACCACGGTTCATTTGTTTACCTGTGTTTAGCGATACGCTTCATAGATTTCTCTCGGTCGTTTTTGAGTAATTATGTTACATTGGTACAAGAGGGTAATGACCTTCTTTGCACACTTATCTGGCACGAACTATAAGGACTTGCAAATACAATAGTGTGTAAAATTTTTGTATACCCGACAGTATTAAGTATTCATTATATTGTTTCAGCTTATGAAGACTGCGCCCGCAGCTATCCCTGCGCCAAGAGAGTTGTTAACGGATATCTCCAGAAATTCGGCCAGGTATACACCTAATGCGCAGTGTGCCTAAGTCGCGTTATGCCTATAGTCGGATTTTTAACTCAGTAGAGTGATTTGAAAGGTTGTCAATGTCTCTTTGTAAAAATAATGCTGAAAGAGTTTGAAACGGTTCACCAACAAACCATGAACTGTTCGCCAACAGAATTATTCGCCAGCAAACTTTTCGCCAACAGAATGTTTAACCAGCGAACGTTTCGCCAACAAAATGTTTAACCAATTCATGTTTCGCCAAAGGAACGTTTGACCAGAGAAAGTTTCGCCAACAGAACGGTTAACCAATGAATGTTTCTTTAACAGAATGTTTGACCAATTAATGTTTAATCAACGTTATCTTTTAGTGACTTTAATTGCTATGTTCTAAAAATGATAAGAATTTATCGGAATTAATCAATTAATATTTTATTTTGTTATATTTTATTTAGTGATTAATTCATTCAATTAATATTTTATAAAAATGTTATGAGATAAATATTAAACAAGAAAATATACTAGAAAAAAGCAACTAGTCTCATGTCGCCCTGACGGGATTTTTTCTAGTATATTTTCTTGTTTAATATTTATCACATAAAAATAGCATTGAAAAATGCAAAATTAAAAAGTTATAAAAATGTTATAAGTTTATCGAAATTAATCAATGTTCTTTTTTATTTGTATCAGTTTTCGTTTTTGTAAAATAAATAGGTACCTATATATTAACTCCATATCTTAGTAGAAAACGAAAAATATGTAGCATAATTCCGCAAGAAAAACTTACATACAAGATGCACCGCCCGCCCGCCGCAAATAAATGCAGATGCAACAGAGTGACACACCTTGCACCTTCACCGACTACTCTACACGTGTTTCGCCCACACACGGAGCATCCTCAGGAGTTGTTAGACCGTGCAATACCAGGACAGGACCTCTATTTTTGAATCACTAGTCGCGCGAGTGGCGAGGCGAACGAGGAAGCGATCAGGCGATTAGCGACCTTGCAAGCGTAGACATAGCACGCTTTTCGCTTTGCCCCTCGCGCGCTCGTGTTGGGAGGCGGCACTACTGGCGAAAAGCGAAGCTATGCATATACGTGCAAGGTCGCTTTTACGGAATACGCAAGGTCGCTAATCGCCTGATCGCCTCCTCGTTCGCCTTGCCACTCGCGCGACGAGTGATTCAAAAATAGAGGTCCAGCACCGAGTATGTTATTTAAATTGTAAATGGTCAGATAAATACATACAGGGTGGAAAAAATCTATGGGCCCAGGAGGGGAACTACCTTAAATCCTTATTAGTTAGCCCATTTTACTGAAAGGAAACATTCCTTTATTTTTTTTAAAATAAACACGACTGCCTTGAAACATTTAAAAAAATACGCTTCCCATACCCAGGAACGAACCAGCTAAAATCTGTAAAAAATAACATTATGTACTTTTATTCCATCAATCTCTAGGGTCAATCAAAACGATCAACTCTCTCTAACAAATATATTAAATTCAATTAAAGGAAATATGTACAAGAAAACTCAACTTATAAACTCAATGTATTCCGTAAAAGCGACCTTGCACGTATATGCATAGCTTCGCTTTTCGCCAGTAGTGCCGCCTCCCAACACGAGCGCGCGAGGGGCAAAGCGAAAAGCGTGCTATGTCTACGCTTGCAAGGTCGTTTAAAACATTCCTTTTTTTTTTAAGAAACAAAACTGCATTCAGATATTTTTGAAAATTTTCAAAAGAGCCTTGAATGAACGTGCTTTATCCATCCCATTGAGTTTATAAGTTGAGTTTTCTTGTACATATTTCCTTTAATTTAATTTAATATATTTGTTAGAGAGAGTTGATCGTTTTGATTGACCCTATAGATTGATGGAATAAAAGTACAGAATGTTATTTTTTACAGATTTTAGCTGGTTCGTTCCTGGGTATGGGAAGCGTATTTTTTTAAATGTTTCAAGGCAGTCGTGTTTATTTTAAAAAAAATAAAGGAATGTTTCCTTTCAGTAAAATGAGCTAACTAAAGGATTTAAGGTAGTTCCCCTCCTGGGCCCATTTTTTGTATGTTGTTTGGCTCCACCTTGATAGTATTTATCAAGATTTGCAGTTTTCTAAAATGTAAGCGCGCTGAGTTATTGCTGAAAAATCGTTTTTTTTTAGTTTTGTGCAAAAAAACGACATATAGAGGCGACGAGAAAGGTCACTGATACTTTTTAAAGTCAACAAAATTCCAGAAAAGAGCACTAATCCACTTGTCCAATAGCTCCCAAGAAAATAAGGTTTTTTGAATATTTTTGCTTTTTCTCACTTAAATTAAATTTAGATTAGCATAATATATGAAACTTAATGAACACATAGTAGAGTAGAATTCTAGTAATCTTAGTTAACTTCCCCTTAACACCCGATTTTTAGGTTTATTTGGTTTATGGTAATTATTGAACAAACTACCACGCCTACGGACGCACAATTAGTCTCAAAATGTAGGTAATTAAATTTGCTACGACTGCATTTCCTATTAATTGATATTTTGGTCGATTTTTTTTTATTTTCCATAACTTATCGCGCTCACATTTTAGAATGCTGCAAATCTGGATAAATACTAGGTATCTAGGTGGACCCAAACAACATACCAAAAATGCAGGTGTATCGGAATTATTCCGATTTCAACGCAAATTTTGTATGATATGTCTATGCGTATTAAGCATAAAGTTTGCATATACGTAATTAGGCTTAACGCGATGTAGTCGTTTTACGAAATGGGCAAGATATAAACGAATAGCGACATAGTCGTAGTGCGAAATGTAGACCGATCGCGCTGAGTCTAATGGTCAATGTGAGATATAGAACAAACGCCTATTTGAAAAATGACATTTAGGCATAACGCGACTTAGGCACACTGCGTACCTATTAGGTATATCCTCGAAAACGTAACTAAATGCTTAGCATGCTTCTTCTGGCCTCCTTCTTGTGTTCTGAACCATATAGTTTAAGTAGGTATATAGATCTGTCACAAGTTGTCTTAAAACACTGAAATGTCACTTCACATACAGGATGGTTCTAGCCTGGTGAACATTTTTGTTTTATAGATGGTTGAACAAGCGGCTTATTAGGAAAAGCAGGGATAATAAATCGATCTTAATTTATTATCCCTGCTTCGAAGATAACTTAATCAAAAAATTTGTTAACCTGAAACAACCAATCGCGCCTGGATATTTTTTTTTTTAAGAAAAGACCTCTCAGGTAGACATATCACAAACAAAATGTCAAATAATTAAAAAAAAAACTCGAGAGGAAAGGTCGAGATATTTCAAAATTTCATAAAAAACCGTATCTTGCAATCGGGTGAGAACGGTTTTTTTCCCTTGCGATTCGTAAACCGCTTGATGAACTATCCATAAAAAAAATATCCCTGTGGTGGCTTGGACCATCCTGTATGTTATACGAGGTGGGGACAGACATATTTTAAACATTGTTCAAAGCATATTCTGTATACTTTTTATATTGGTTTCCAGGACTGCAACGGTGACGGAGTAATCGACTGCTACGACTACATGATGATCAACGTCAATGGAGGGTACGGCTGCACCACCCCCCTCAATCGGTCGGTCAAAGGCAGGCGAGCGCTGGAACGATACGAGGAATGCCGTCTTTAGCACATTTATAAGGAGGTTCAATAGAATTTGTTAAAAAGGTATACAAACTATTTACGTTGGTTATGTATGGCATTTGAAAAAAGAAAAAATATATATTTAATTTTACTACGAGTACGTTAATCATCAAGACATATTTTGTCTTTTGTTTTTTCTTAACATAAATAAATCGACTCTAAACAATAAATCAATTTGGAATTTGAATTTACACAATAGAATTTCAAATCGCGTACCACTTAGTAATAATTGAGTCTAATGTCTAGGCAGTGTGATCTCTGAATTTGGCCTAGAATGTTCCTAAACGACTACAAGAAGATTAGGTACAGGTTGCTCAAACGAATAAAAAATGCCTGATCAGAGAAGTATGAAGTTGTTAAGTTAGATAGATGTACATGAAGATTAAAGGTCCGACTTTTAACAAACTTTTAATATTGCGATAATTTTTAAAAAAAATCTTAGTATGGTTTACTTCAGACACGCGTAGACCACGACGTCCACGATTTAATTTTGTCACTTTGTGTGTGTTGCTTGCTACGTGTCTTTTTCAGTTATAATAGGCCGGTAGAAATCTTTTGTGAAAAAGCACCTAAGCATAAATAAAGACTTTATAAACCTAGAGACGACAATATTTTGTTTACCTATTATAACACTTTCTTGAAACGGACTTAATTTTTAATTAAGGATCTCATTATTCTAACGCCATATTTATAACCGACAAGCATAGATTTATCATAAGGTCTCCGCGTTGGAGCCCTATGCCGACAAGAATAGCTACTACACCTTTTGACACTCATCTAGATATTGAAGAAAAAAAATAAACAAGTTCTGCAATGTTTGTTGTTTAAATTTTTGCAACTGTCAAAGTCAAGTACCTACCTTTACACTATCAAATAAGACCTGTCATACCCCTAGGTTTGTCAAATTCACAGCATCGATCTGTTCCACAAACTATAGGATGATCAATTTCATTCAAGTACCACATCCTAATACCTAGGTGCCATTTTTACATTTATTCTAAGAAACATAATAAATAGGCTTACAAAAACCTCATGGGGCTAAAATCAAATTATTTATTTTAATGCATATGTGTTTTTAATGCAAATATTTTTTTATCTTTCTATCTAAATCAATACTCTAACCTCATACATCAAAATTTATTGTAAGTACTTTCATTTTCATAGCTCTCAATTTTATACAAATTATGAGTTCTTTGCTTCGTGTGAAATATCACGTAGTCGTTAGGTTTTATATTATCTAAGAGCCAATTAGATAATTGGTAAAATGTATTATCATTAGAAAACAGCCAATTAAGTATAAATAGTTTATAGGCTTTTATTTGGCGTTATTTTCGTTGAAATTTTAACTAAACTGGAACAATAAAGTTACTTAGTAGGTAGTTAAAACAGTAATAAAAGTATCTATGATTCATGAGAAAAAAAAAGGAAATACAGACTTGTAATTCAAAATAAGGATAGACTTCTACTTGTGCTGGCCTTAATTAAAGGTCGTTACTGCATTATTGATATTAACCAATTTTTATCGGATTAAATTAAAAAAGTAATAAACACTGACTTTTCAATTAAATAGATATTATAGCTAATTTGTATTTTAATTAACTGTAGTTAATCACATACAGGCATACATAGGTACTTACTTTCCAAAATTTCCTTTGATTTTTCCAAGATTGTAATAATTAAAAACCACATATTGCGAGACGGGTCCCAGCATGAGAAGGGACAATAAGTCTGTATATATTTATACACTCACCGGCACATCATACCGCCCACCTCGTTATTTTTATACAAACATGCTCACTTTGCGATTTTATACACAAAAATGTCAATATATTTCTGCAAAGATCTGTATGCTAATGTATAGGTTAAGCATTCGACTGCCCAATGAGCACTTTAAAGAGTTTTTAACCGACTTCAAAAAAGGGAGGAGGTTCTCAAGTCGACGGTTTTTTTTATTTTTTTATGTATGTTTTACCATAACTTCGCCAGTTGTTAACAGATTTTTATAATTCTTTTTTTATCTGTAAGAAAATGGTTTATGTGTGGTCCCACATAATTTTTACAGAGATTTGGCCAGTAGTTTTTTGCTTTGCTTGAGCAAAGCATGATGAGCGCGAGAAAAAACTTAAAATGTGCTTAGGAAGCATTCATTGTTCTGCCTCTATGGAAAGAAAAATGCAAAGGTTTTGGTACTCATTTAAAATGCTAATTTTGTCCAACTGACACGGTCCGACCGTGTTAAGCACGACCGGTGTGCAAAAAAGAAGATAAATGATAACTCACCATGTGGTTAACAAGTTTATTAAAAGATTTCGGGTGTGAATTTAACGGGTCTCGGACTACGTACGCTTGGGGAGCACGGTGTTCAGCCTCATTACAACCGAGGGTGGGATCGGAGTGAAGACAAGTTTGACACACGAAGAAAAGTTTGTTCCGGTGTAGGCCGGAACAGGCGAGCGCTCGGCAGGTAGGTGCCGAGGTAGATGAGAGTAGACGATGCAGGTGTAGGTGCTGCTCCAGGGGAGAATATCACAAATGGCCCTCCATGACCTTCAGCAAGTAGTGAGGGGTTTAGCTGGTAGTGCCCCCCCCCTTCCGGCCCCCCATTCAGCCTTATGAGGCTGAGTGGGGGACCGGAGGGTGGTGGTCCCTCCCTTCTCTCTCGGGCCCCCGCCGGGCCAACTAGGCTCGACGGGGTGTCTGGGGGCGACGGGGGATAGGGTGCCGGATTTGCGAATCTGGTATTCTAGGCGAGCCCAGCATAACCGTCTGGTATGCGTAAACGCAATCCCCTCACTCAAAAAAAAAAAAAAAAAAAAAAAAAAAGGTGTAGGTGCTGCTCGTGGATACAACTCGTAGATACAAAAAATATCTAGAATGTTCCACATTTAAATATTAAAGTGAAAGGCGAATCACAAACTAATAGACGAATAATTTTTTATCATTATCATAGACAATATGATTTTAAGACCCGTCTACACAATGTTTTTTTGCCAATGGCTGAAGAGTACGAAATATTAAAGTAAAAAAGTAAAATATTAGGAATTAACTACCAGCGTTAAGTTGTATGAATCAAAACAGTTACAAGTTAGTATGGTGATATGGTTTTCGATTGAATTTAGTCAAAAGTAAGTACTTACTAGATTAGGATTTAGGAATGTAAGGTTTTTAGAAACGCTACTTCCTTGCTTAAATATGTTGACATTTTTGGTTAAAGTGTAACAAAGTGAGCATGTTTGTATGAAAATAAAGGGGTGGGTGGGCGGTATACATGTGCCGGCGAGTGTACAAACACTAACAGACCCGTGCCCATTCCGTAGGGCGACAAGCATTTTTACTTGTGAGGAAATTATTTATCGAAATCTCTACATAGTGAAATAGCTAATATAACCCGTACAGCTTTCTACGAGTGAGAATATTTTCAAAATCGTTTTTTTTTTAATTCACTACGATGGCCTCTTACCCCCATATTCTAAGTCGTTCCTGCAAAACTTTTTACACTCCACTCAACCTCGTCGTGGGTAAAAATAGTAGTGTGCGTTAGGCCTAACACGGAGTGGCTGGCTACCTACTCTTTGTCTCCTCCAGGTCCTTACGGAGTTATGATTTAGAATACCGATTTCGAGGAGTATTTCGAAGAGGTTTCGTTAAGTCGAGGACGAGTAAGAATATGGGTGTTAGCCTTCCTCATACCTGATGTTAAGTATTGATAAGGCTGAAGATGGAAGCGAGCCTTTCCCGGAACCCTCAACCACTGAGGGACTGGCTATCTTATCTCTAACTGCCGGAACACAAGAATGCTGAAAACATTGTTGTTATGGCGTCAGATTTACAACAATGTTTTCAGACGACCACCAATCAAACCGAATACAATATGTACCCCCGCTGGGAATCGAACCCTGGACCCCTGGGTCTGATACCGGTTGTTGGTTGGTTGAGACCACAGAACAGAAGTGGTTAAGACCACTAGACCACAGAGTCGGTTCAGTAGTTCCAGATATTCCTTCCAAGAGGTAAAGTTTGTAAGTTTGTAACTTCACCTCTTCATAATCTACTAGCGGCTGCTCGCGGTTTCACCCGCGTGGTTCCCGTTCCTGTAGGAATATCGGGATAAAAAATATCCTATGTTTTAATCCTGGCTATCTACTGTGTGCCAAATTTTAACCAAATCCGTTTTTTAGTTTCTGCGTGAAGGAGTGACAAACATGCATACATCCTCACAAACTTTCGCATTCTTTATATTAGTAGCATAGGATAGGAAGTAGGATAGGATAGGATAGGACTAGCGACCGCCTGCGGTTTCACCTGCGTGATTCCCGATCCCGTGGGAGTACCTATCGTGATTAATAGTAGCCTTTGTTTTAATCCAGGCTGTCTTCTATCTGTGAGTTAAATTTCATCCAAATCGTAGTACCTTACCAAATAAATAAACCCTTAAAATTTCGATTTATAATATTGCGATATCGCCGATCATTCGCAGATTGACAAGAGCAGAATGAGATGTCAGCTGCAGACGGCCTAAGAAATTGGGATATTGGGTTTTTAACGCGCTCATATTTGGGAACATGGTAATAGGTACTTAACAACTTACCATTAAATAATATATTATATGGAAAAGAACCTAAGTTTTTTGAGTAGTTACAATCGGGGAACTTCCCGATCGGCATTTACTCGAATCCCCCACTGTCCACTGAATGTCCCCACTGCTGGGGCACTGATCTTCCTTATGGATGGATAAGGAGAAACGGGCCATGACCCACCACGCGGGCCTAATGCGGATTGGTGGGTTTAACGACTGCAAATGCAGCCGGGACCAACTGCTTAACGTGCCTTCCGAAGCACGGAGGAGCTCGAGATAGTAAATATATGGTCACCCATCCCGTGATCGACCATTGCGAAAGTTGCTTGACCTCAACAATCGCAGTCCGAGCGCGCGAACCACTGAGATACGCGCTCCTCACATTTGATATAAGGCTGCCTAAATAAACTCTACCGAAGGACTAATTATGTAACTTAAACTCCGCTCAGTTTCAGTTTCGTCGCTGTTGTGGCTGTCAAACAGTATGAAAATGTGACAGTAATGACAGCGACGAAAGTGAAACTCAAACGAATTCCCGTTAGATAACCAGCCTGCGGGAAGTTCCACGACAGTACGCAATTTGTGTGTATTTTTTAGGCGTCATCTTGCTAACTATTGTTTATTGCTTCATTTATTTTCCTCAAAAAAGGGAAGCCATGTTTCACTACAGCACAGCATACAAGAAAGAGGTTAAAAAGTAGTAAGTTGGCTATCAGTGTGACTCGTCGTCACGATTTTGCGCGAAACACTGATCCCTGCCTCATTATGTTCATGTCCTTCTGAATATTCATCCACAGTATGCTCTTGTTCTGTTTGTAATATGTTTTAAATGCTTTAATTTGAGTTTTCTTTTTGTTTACATCACATCGTTGAATGGACAAAATTCGGTAGTTAAAATTATCATTAACTTCCTCTAGTCCATCCAGTCTATCCTACTATCCGTGTGCCAAATTTCATCAAAATCGGTTCAGTAGTTTTTGCGTGAAAGAGTAACAAACAAACAAACTGACATACTTTCGCATTTATAATATTATATAGGATAGGATATGGGATAGGATAAATTATACACTCGCGAGCAATTAAAAAGTTCCAGTGACATAGCACCAAATTACTCCTAAACGGGAAAGGCTAGCTTAAAGACGCCGTCTGCAATATTGAAGTGTATTTAACAGCGCATCAGAATATTAATGTGTGATTTATTATTAATTTGAATTTATGAAGCTAGGTTCGATGTCTTAGGTGTTTGTTAAGGTGTTTGTCGGCATTTTGTGGGTGGAACTTTTTCATTGCTCGTCAGTGTATTAGGTACAATTAGTAGAATGTACAAGCGGGCGCAAGCTAGATATAAGTATAAAGTATAAATGGTTTGATAGTAATCTGGAAAATCGCAGACGGACAAAGATACTAGACCTTCAGATCGGTTATTCTCTAACTAAGCAAACATCCTTGATATTGTCGGCTGAAACAGCGGAGATCGCCCCATTTTCAATACTATTTGACAGCTAATGTGACATTCATTCATGACAACAGCGTCGATGTTTAGAGAATAACCCCCAGGTACAGAAGATATCCAATTACGATACGATAAGTCAAAGTCAAAGTCAAAGATTTTTATTCAAATAGACTTATAGATAAGTACTTTCGAATTATAGATAAGTACTTTCGAATAAGAAGATTAGAACCACCAAACTACAGTACCCGGCGATAAATATTGCACATCAATCTTTGGAAAGAGACAATCGGCTAATTTCGGCTTCGTAGAGCGTTATCTCTGTCGCAGAAATACAAACAGTCCGGTATTTATTAGGAGCTGTTAAAACAATTATGATTTGCTTCCTTTGAGAATTCTTTTCATTCTTTGTATAAAATACAAAATCCAAAGGTCGATGTGCAATATTTATCGCCGGGTACAGTACTAACAGTACTAATTAGACTGTGCCTTAAGGTATATCGGTAGTTTTTCGTGACTCCCGTGCTCTGACTGTGTCAGGACTGTTGGTAGTATTTCGCGATTCCCGTGCTCATTAAAACTCGGGTGGTTCCGCCCTGAATATTCAGCCACTCGACGTCTTGACGAGACTGTCGTCACAAATTGGAGCTACCCCAAATTCTAAGATCTTGACAACAACTACTTATATTTAGCTGAAAAAATGTGTAAATATGGCTGAATGCTAATGAAGCAGGATATTTCCTTTATGATAAATTTAAAATCGACTCGACGAACCGACTCTTTTTTTTCTAGAAGAAACCACAGAAGGTAGCATTGAAAATGTAAGAAATAAAAAGATATATGTTACTACATATTTCCATAAAAAAAAATCATAACTGCGAACCTATCCAAGGTTAGCTTACTTTTGTTTTGTTAGTTATTGAATGCTAAGGTTTTATCACATCACCTAGGTTTGCAAGCTCACCATGCTGTATCCTCTCGAGGGCGAAGCCTGGTGACCTGTGTGAAATAACGAACGATATGTAGTAACAGGCTTTCTTTAAAACCTATTGCAGGCTCTCACGCTACAGGATATACATATACAGGGTGGTCCAAGTCTAGCGGATATTTTTTTTTATAGATTGTTGACCAAGCGGCCTTTTAGAAATCGCAAGGAAAAAAATCCGTTCTCACTGATTGCAAGAAAATTTGTTTATGAAATTTTGAAATATGTCGACCTTTTCAAATATCTAGCCTGGTTGGTTGTTTTAGGTTAACAAATTTTTTGATTAAAATAAAAAAAAAGTATTTTAGAAATCTTTTTCCTTGCAGTTCCTAATAGGCCGCTTGATCAACTATCAATAAAAATATACATCCACCGGGCTTGGAACACCTGTATATTCTTGCCTTTTGTACATTTATTGTATAAGTAGTTACGTTTCCTTTATGTGATTAAAATAAACGATTTATTTATTAATTCTCAGCCAGACAAGATTTCTTTTTTGTTCTATTTGTAATTATAGTGAAGCTAATTGTTTGTTTGTAAGCGTTTGCATCGGATGGAGGGTCATTTGTTAATGAATTAAATAAATGACTCATTAAAATCCCCATTACGGTTGAATTCTGGGAAGGTTACTCCTGCCCTACAATTATTTGGGAAGGTTCTGCGGCAGTTTAATGTTGTTGGTCATAATTTAAATAGTTTCCGACCCGTATAAAATTTATTTTATATACAAAGTATTTGCATTGGTTATTTTTTTCATTTTAATTAAGACTATTGATTTATATTTAATCTATCATACAGAATACAGCAATCCTGTAAGGATGTAGGAGTTAGGTTTGGACCACATCTATAAGCACGTTATCGCCTTTTTCCATCGCCCTATCCTCTACTGGCGTTCAGGAGCCCGATTATCGAGCCTTCGACATTTTTTTTTATGAACGACGGGGAGGCACTTAGCCTTCATCATACCTGATGTTAAGTATTGATAAGGCTGAAGATGGAAGCGAGCCTCTCCCGGAACCCTCAATCACTGACTATCTTATCTCTAACTGCCGAAACACGACAATGCTGAAAACATTGTTGTTATGGCGTCAGACTTAGATAGGATGGTGGTAGCTAGCCAGGCGGACTTACAACAAGTCCTATCACCAACCAAACCGAATACAATATGTACCCCCGCTGGGAATCGAACCCGGGACCCCAGGGTCTGATACCACTAGACCACAGAGGCAGGTAATATCATATCGAATTCAATTTTTTTTTTATGTATTAAAGCTCACTGAAAGCAATCTTCGACATTCTAGGATTATCAAAGATAAGTAAAACTAAGAGCTAGCGCAGACGACGGATAACGGAGGACTTTTTGTCCGCGACACGTCTTTATTGTTAACCAAATAAGATTCAACTTAGACCGCGTATGTCCGCGAAAAGTACGCGCTAGTCCTCGTTATTTATTCAACTTTATGTTCTCAGTAATGGTCGTGTCGCGGACAAAAAGTCCTTCAATGTCCGTCGTCTGCGCAGGCCATAAGATAAGGATTTTGACAGTAGTAGAACTTTTACTTAAGTACATTTTACTTTTACTTACAGTTAATAAAGAAATTAAGGGTATAAAAATGTCTAATTTAAGCTGTGGAAATCGCAAGAATCGCCCTCCAAAACCGCTATTTGATAGAGAAAGACTTGACGGAATGCTATAGCATGCGTCAGCATCGGCGCCGGGGCGGTGCGAAAGCGTTCCAACAGTTTTAACCGTTAGTTAAATATGTAACAGCGCCATGGATCTGTATTAGACGAAATCTACGTAAATATGTTTCTATTTAAAATTCAATTTAAACCATAAATAACAGTCAGAACGATTATATTAGATGTTAATCTAGGGAACCAATCTTTAAATATAGCCCGATGGATATATTTTTTACCAATCCTAAAGAAATAACGTTACCCATTTCTTTTATTACTTATTAGCGGCTAGTAATGCCATCTAATCTTACATTAATTAGCATCTGATATTGCATTATTTAGCACTGAATTTTATTAAAATTGTTATGTAATAAAAGCTTTTGCCCCAAAGATCATTGATATTTTTTTAAGCAGATGATATCCAAAAATCACCAACTTTACATCACACGAAGATATTTCTGTCATTACAACCTCTTTTCCTTGTTCTGTGATTACAACAAAGAGGCCCTCCCTGTTACGATCCTGTAGCAATGCAAGATACAAGCTGCTCATGTCATCATAATGTTCGTGCCGTGTCTGCTCTGAATATTCATTCGCACTTGCACCACTCCTAGATGCATTGTAACGTACATTGCATTTCAATTGGAACTTGAAAAATTGGAATCTTGGTGTTCAAACTTCAATTTGAAATTATGCTCTACCTAACATTCAAAGTTTGAAAACAAGAAGGTTGGATGTCTCTGCAACTACTTAATCAAAAACTTTTCAGCTGTCGCAAAATTACTAAATACTGATTTAATTACCTCTATTACGCCATCCATACTGAATACGCCTATTTATTTTGTATACTTTCTTAGCATAAATAAATTCGACTCTAAGCAATAAAAATAGAGTTTAAAATCGCGTAGCGTGTAATTCGAGCGCGGTCCCCGGGGACCGCTTAGTGCTAAACGGGTTGGCCAATGTCCAATTAAACTGCTTATCACTGATCAGCCCGCGCAGCATGCGCACCGCGACTCGCTGTCAACCCTTAGAAATGTGTCGAGAAAGCCTTGTCGAGTGTGCATGCTACGTATGCAGGAAATAATTGTGCCCATTTTAAATTATTGTGAACAAATGCTTAACTTTGAACTAAACTAACTACTTAAATTTAAACTTTAATTGGGCCTGCTGGCCTACCATCATCTATTAGAAACCATCATGTCATAAGAACGTTTTGTTTTGAAAAATATTAAACAAGAAAATATACTAGAAAAAAGCAACTAGTCTCATGTCGCCCTGACATTTGTTTTGTTTTTATTGAAGTTGTCACATTTTGACACACTTCACACTTTGGAGGCGATATGATTGAGCGAAGACGTCACAAAAGTTCCATAAAAAATCAAGCTTACTTTTAGAGATTCGTAGTACGAAATAGCATAGTAAGATTGAAACAATACTGCGCTGAGAGATGGCAGTAGGCCCCCAGATCAGTCGTTATAATTATTTTGCAAAATACTAACAGCTAAACGGGACTTGAAGGGCCTAATGGGACATAATTTTTTTAGGAATTAAGATAATAGACACGAATGTTTTGTTCATTTACGCGAAAAATCTAAATATACTGTCAATTTTTACTTCAATAATTTAATTAAAGAAAGAAAGAAAAGTTGTACTATATGTCACACACAAGAGAAACACATAAATTAATAATAATAATTGTTACACTTCAAAGGTAATCCACTCAATATATTATTAATTCAGTAAGCTAGACACAATAATTAGATCTATAGCTTCTGAGCTAGCCATACACTCCATTCACGCACGTAATTACTTTCAGCGCAGCCAGCGGTGCTGAATCTAAAGCCGTGTGCACACGAACGAACAAGAACATGAGCGAACACGAACATCGAACACTTTTTAATAATGCTATTTTTATGTGATAATTGTTAGACAAGAAAACAACAACACGTTTTTTTCTAGTATATTTTCTTGTTTAACAATTATCGAACACTTTGTTCGCACGTGCATACCACTAAGTAACAAACACCAAACACGCTGTGTTCATTAGAATATAAATGATCGTGGCGATCCAATGTCGTTGATCTGTGCGGACGGTGTTCGAAATTTAAATCTTACGAACTTGTGTTCGTAGTAACTACTAATTACTTGTGTAGAACTATGTTTTAAGATATTCGCGTTTGCTTTGCTATGCTATGTAACGTCGACTCGTACGAGCAAAATGTTCTGTTTTCAATGTTTATGTTAAGCAGATGTTAGGTAGTGGTACAGTCGGGATACTTCCCGGTTGGCCAGTTGTGTTTGTAGGGAGCGTTATTTTAAAAAGTTCTCAATTTACCGAAAACGTTTCAAGCACGAACATTTATAGGTATTTCATTCGTAAAATAAATTATTTCCTTCACCTTCACTTCAATACTCTACGAGAAAACAGTTTCCAAAAAAGCTTTACTGACTCACGGTCGACAGTGAGTGCATTATGTGCATTTGGTGTAGTCCGTGGCGTAATCCGCTAGATGACAGGCCGCTGATTACATCATACAAAAATCGACGCGTTCACGAAAGTAGAAAAAGCACGCACTAAGCACTCTGGTCGACAGGGGAGTGCCCCAACTGTACCTAGATACTTACGCATGTGCAAACAAAGTGTCCGGTGTTAGTGTTCGCACGTTTTGTTCGTTCGTGCCTGCTCGGCTTTCACTATGTTTTGTTTGTTCATGCGTACACGGCTTAACGCATAAATTAATGCAAGGGCGAGCAGCCGCCACCGCTGAAACCACACTATCTGTGTGAACCCTGTATCGCCTGAACCTTGCCCGCTTCAGCCGAATCCAAATTATAACTAGCCTCTCTGTGGCCTAGACACGCCCGAAAGCCCGAGTCTACGAGTGTTGTAATGCCTTTCATGTAGAGTCAACAGGACGTCAGGCTTCACACTTAGACCTTGAGAGCACAGTATAAATAAAAACTAACAATTAATCCTAGTGTGTTTTTTTGTCCTTTCTTCATGCCCTAACTAAGCAACCAACCGACTTGATTTTTAACTGACTTCAAAAAAAGGAGGAGGTTCTCAAGTCGACGGTCTTTTTTTTATGAATGTTTTACTACAACTTCGCCAGTTGTTAACAGATATATATAATTCTTCTTTTATCTGAAAGAAAATGGTTAATGTGTGGTCCCATATAATTTTTACAGAGATTTGGCCAGTAGTTTTTTCAGAATCCTGAATAATATCAATCACGTTTTGGCAAGTAGTCGTGTACCTAGATGACATCATTGTTGTGTATGGGCTGATTTTTAGTGTAAGTAACGGCACATGACATAACAAAAAAATCTGAAATAAAAACATTTTATAAAAATAATTCAAACCGACTTCAAAAAGTAAAAAATATTTTTTTTGGAGTCGGTGCCAGCCAAGGCATTCTACATTGCACTTCTATTAACTATATTTTTTTTTGCCTTAGCTTTTTGAAGTCGGTTTGAATTTTTTTTATAAAATGTTTTTTTGGCATAGAGCTAGTTGAAAGGACGGAGAGTAACGGCTTTACTTTTTATCCGGATATTCCCACGGGAACGGGAAAGCGCGGCTAGTAATGAATAAATCGTACAATCACAACAATTATCTACCCCAAGGAAAGTTTCATGAGAACTTGTGTTATGGATACTAGATAACTGATGAACATACTTACCTACTTGTTTATATGTTCATAATAATGCCTACATATTAAACACCCAGACGAAGTAACTATTTATTAATATGTGCCCAGACCAAGACAAATAGATAAGTTCATGCACACAATTATTTGTCTTGTCCGGGAATCGAACCCGGGACCCTCTGCGTAGAAGACAGATACACGTACGCCGCGCCCTTCAAGTACACACATTAAATTTATCATTGCCTGCGCCAGACAGCTCGTCAAATATAATTTAAGTATTAAAAGTGTGTTCAGGGCGCCCTTAAAGTTGCAGGTAACTGTACGGTTTTTGTGCCTGACGTACGAATGTACAATTTTATTAAACTCAACTTATTTATTGATTTATTTTATATAATGCAAGTTTACTTAAAGCTTAGTAAGTAAGTAAACTTAGCGTTATCATAATCATAATCATTTATTCCTGTGATCTATTCACATCAAACATTGGTATGAAAATAAAAAAATGAAAACCGACTTCAAAACAAAAAAAATAAAATAGTAGCACCGCAAAGTAGAATGCCTTGGCTGGCACCGACTCCAAATGGTTTATTTTATGCTTTTAGTTTTTTGAAGCCTGTTTTAATTTTTTAATAAAAAGTTTTTATTTCACAATTTTTAAAGGTAGAAGAGGTCCCGTACCTACGCTGATAACCGTATGACAACTCCTTATCACCTTTTACAAAATGCTGCTTTTCCCGGTGCAGGGACGTTACTTATTGAGGAGTTCTCCCGATACTTCATCATCAGCTTCACTTCATCACATGCATTGAGTCGAGCATAAAATTGCTTATGAACTACATTAAAGTAATCGTATAGCTGCCGTTAAATGCTAAGTATTCAATAGTTCCGATGACCATTTGAGGTCTTCATCATCAGTTCCAGATCACCAAATGGTGCATTCCGGAAGCATATGCATAAGTTACTATAGAAAATACCGAAATCGCTATAGGAGTGCCTATAATATTTGAAGAGTTCCCTGGATTTCTCCAGGATCCCATCATCAGATCTTAACATGTAGACAATGGGACCACATGTGAAGTATACCCTTTCGAACAAAAAAAGAATTACTCAAATCAGTCCAGCCGTCTTCGAGTAATCAATGATGATGATAACAAGGTTTGAATATTGTTAAGCTCATGTTTCACTATTTAAAATAGCAATTATTTGTAAATTCAGATAAAATTAACAGAATGGTCTATATTCTGATTAGTATTAAAAATGTTAACAATTAATAGGGAAAGTAATATAAATTTACGAATTATTTGTCAATTCATTCCTTAATTCATATAAGTAATATAAAAAGAAAAATTTCATTTAGGTCACGTATTTAGTTCACGTCATTAGGAATCGTAATAATAATAATAATACGTACATCTTATGTTTTGGCGCGCACTGTTCATTGAAATAAAACAACTTTTACGGATATCAAACGCGCTATATTTCCACGAACTAAGTTGTAATTGGGGACACACGGGATGACGGTGATCGCGTGACCACGGCAGCTGTAAAGGTGCCGAAACGTCGGGAAAATCAAAAAACCCCTAAAAAACCAAAAAATACGGAAATTACAACTTAGTTCGTGGAAATATAGCGCGTTTGATATCCGTAAAAGTTGTTTTATTTCAATAATAATAAAACAAGAGTGTTAGTTTACACTACCTTAAGGCAACACATAGTTAAAAGACTATTTGATTTAATTTTAGGTTCGGTCTTTGTCCCAACCTAGCCCGAGACGCAAAATTCTACGGAAATAATTATAAAACTAATTAATTTAGTACCTACCTAGCTAAATTGTAATTAAGTTTGAATCCCAAGAAAGGGTTCCTTCTAACTATATTTCAAAATGCAGAGAGTCGAGTAATGGAGATGACGACAAGGAATTTAAAAGACGAAACTACTTTTAGTTTGAAACACACTCCGAATTCTGGAAGAAAAGTTTTGTTGGAATGTTGTACAAGTCTTATTAACATGATAGTTTTAAGCAGCTATCGCTGTATTTAAAGCAAAACGCATTTTCATACTTTCATTTGGAGAAGCATATTTTAGACAAAACTTAAATATAGGTACTTATCAAACGTGTTTAGAGATCAAGTAATTTTTAACTATAACAAAATATCCAATGAATATTTACCAAATGGATTTTCAGACTGGATTCTTACTTTAATTCCTGCTTTATGCAAATAGTAAAATTTACAAAAATATTACGATCCATACGATTTAAAATCCTCTCGTCGTCGTGACTCAGCCACATGACACCCACTGCTGGGCATAGGTCTCCCCCAAAGATCTCCACGACGATCGATCCTGCGCTGCCCAGCGTGCATCCAGCGGCTTCCCGCGATCTTCATCAGATCGTCGGTCCACCTTGTCGGGGGGCCTACCCACGGAGCGTCGTCCCGTGCTAAAAATAATATAAAAAAATCCTCTAGCTAGGTATATTAAATAAATTTTCCAGCGTAACTGTAACTTTTGCTTTAATAACCAAAGTTACAATTACTGATTTATAATGCCAGGTGGGCGATTCTCGCGCTGAAATATGTCGAATTCGACTTTTAATATCCTTATTTTCTTTATTAAAAATGTAAGTAAAATCTCTACTACTGTCAAAATCCTTCAGTTTCAATGATCTTTGGTAATCCTATAATGTCGAAGATTGCTTTCAGTGAGCTTTTAATACTGATTTTTACTCAAAAAAAATTAGAATTCAAGATGTCCAAGGCGCGAGAATCGAGCCCCTGGCTTGATGATTCCAATTTTCTTAACCAAAGCTAGGTTTATAAGTTTAGACAAAGGCTTTAGAATACTCAGAAAGTAGGACTGCGGGCAACTACAAGAAAATTGAATATAGGGATATTCAGTTTAATTTAGAGTACCTACTTACGTAAAGTCACAGGATTCTACTAGTCAAAAAATTCCATAATATACGCCCTTCCGGTTTCCGGATCCTTGCGAAACATAAATGACCTGCCACATAAATTAGAAAGCCGGACAAGCGGGAAATGACCAGTATTGCCATAAAAAAATAAACGAAAAATTAGGCAGCGGAACGTGTGAGAAACGCATGCAAGTCGGATTCGCTACCCTTTTGTAAATTATTTATTGTAAATGGCAAGTATGTATACTCTGAATGTGAGAGAAAAGGTTGAATTTCACAAGCACTTAGAAAAACACAGATTTTATTTTCTTTTATAAAAAATATGCACGCCGGCATAGCCTCGCATAGCGAAGCATTTGCAGTTTTTTTGCGCTATTTTTTTATTGTTCAGTTTGAGATTTTGCAACTGGTGATACTGTTCTATATTTTTTCACAGCCGTTTTTTATTTATAGTTTTAATTTCTAGTTCTGGATTTAGGTTATAATATTGGTTAACAAACATCGGTCTCGCTAACCTTATTAGTATTAATAGTCCATCAGGACGCAAAACTCCATAATTCACAGGCATTGGCTGCATAAACAATGCTTTGATAGCAGTATAAATGCATTTATGCCACATCGTTAATTATGTGATTTTCATTGCTAATAAGGACAGCTAATGTTAAAAATCCGTAATTTATACCAGAAAAGTATATTTGTGTGAACTTGCTAATTTCTGAAATTACAGGTCGGTTTTTAGGGTTCCGTATCCAAAGGGTAAAAACGGGACCCTATTACTAAGACTTCACTGTCCGTCTGTCACCTCACCAGGCTATATCTCATGAACCGTGATAGGTAGACAGTTGAATTTTTTACAGACGATGTATTACTGTTGCCGCTATAACCTGTTTGGCGCAGGGGTACTAACTCCACCTTCTGCGCCAGAGGTCCCGGGTTCGATCCCCGAACAAGACAAATATTTGTGTGCATGAACATGTCTATTTACAAATACAAATACAAATAAATTTATTAAAATGCAAAGATGTTCCATCACAACATAAATTATCAAAACATTAACGACTACTTATATAAAAACATTTGTCTGGGTTGGGATGTTTAATATGTATATTATGTATGTATTTACAAAAAAAAGTATACAAGTATATTTATCCGTTATCTAGTATCCATAACACAAGTTCTTCATGATACTTAACGTGGGCAAGATAATTGGTGTGATTGTATGGAAATATTTATATTATAACAGCAAATAAGAACTAGAAACAGAATAAAATAAATATTTAAGTGGGGTTCCCATACAACAAACGTGATTTTCTTGCCGTTCTGTGCTCGATATTAATAATAAGCCTTCGTGCCCGAGTCCGACTCGGACTTGGCCGTTCTTTTATTCTATTTATTTATTTAACATCATACTCCGGATAGCATGGCGTCACCTTACATAGAACTTTGAGAAGAATTTTCATTAAGATTTTCTGGTTGACAACTTCAAAAGTCTCTCCTATAAGTAGGTAAGTAGGTACATACTTATATCTCTCCTCATTTTATTGTGCTCGATCCCCATTAAAATAAATTCAAAAATAATGAATACCTATGTCACTAGCTACCCGCCCCGTCTTCACACTGAACGAAACGAACATTTAAAAACTTTTCCATACGATTAATAAAATATGTTTAATTAAAACTTTGCCCTGACAATCACAAAAAAAAAACCATTTTGGTGCAATCGTCGGAAGTTATGCGTAATAGATTTCAGCAATTCATCGGATAAAAGTGATTTATTATGAACATAGTGTGTGTTATTTTAAAATATGACCGGTTTGGCTCCGAGGAACTGTTTCCTCGTGGCGAAATTAGTTTGGCATTTTAGTTTAGCTACAAGGAAATCACGATTTATTGACGAGAATGTTAAATACAATTTGAAAACTCAAATTCTCGTATTCGATCAATAAAACCTGCATAAAGAAGTCCATATTGTTATTCACGTAGGTACTTCCACGCAATCGAACGTTGCCAGCTGCATATTGTACTGACAATAGCATAACCAGAACGACTATTTCGCCCTTAACTCGTACACAGTAAGAATGACTTTCGTAGAGCAAACGTTAAACTCGTTCTGTTGTCATGAATGAACAAATAGAAACAACTGTAAAAGAACTCAGATTGAGAACATTGTCTTTGAAAGAATTTACAACTTTGAAGACAGAAATGGCAGTAATATATTATGTAAAAAGAAAATATTGGCTATCAAGCAATTGAAAACTTCTGCGTAAAACTTATTCGATTAAATAGAACGATTATATGAATTGCAAAGCATTTTCATTACAAGACAGTTGATGCTAGAAACTTAAACAAAAAGTAAATTACAAATAGATTAACTAAACCAAACATTTTTGTGTGAAGAAAATTCATATGTATATGTCGCAGCCAAGTGGTTAAATCAGCCGTTCAATAATTGGAGGGCTAGCCTGTTAATTGAACGCCGCCGGCACTCAAGGACATTTTTGGAATTTTCATATGTGTACTTTTCACTGATATGGCCCTGTATACTTTACTTTAAAAAAAATAAAAAAAAAATATTAAAAATCGTTTATTTGCCTTAAAAACAGAAATTTTTATATTTTTATTTTTGAATTTGAAAATGTTTAATGCATGTACCAACTAAAATTTTAAGACAAAAGGGTATATGACTCAGTGCACGTACGTACACTACACGTACGTAGTGTAAGTACATAGCATTATATTTTGGAACATCGATAGCCAATAATTATAATTTTATTCTATGCGATACATCATAGAAGAAAAAAAAGATATAAACAAGTTTCGTGACCAATCCTTAGTCAAAAACTGAATACATAATTTTGAATACAACATGAGATACTTAATTTTGAAATATAAATAATGCTGAATTAAAATGAAGCTAGAAATATACTATTGAATTCGTGATCTGAGCAAATTATTACGAGAAACAGTTTAGAGCAGGATTATTTTTACAAAGTGACATTGACACATCAAATTATTCTAGTAAATTAAAAATCGGACTATATCATTTTTTTTAATTATTTATCGTTAGTTATTATAAAGCTTTACCATATAATTTTACCTTTTCGATGTCATGTCAATTAACGTTTAAAATGCATTTGACTTATCAGGCCCCTGATTATGAGACACAAAAGATATTCCATTGTTCTCTGGACACCAGTGTCCGATTCGGATTTGATCGGGGTTTGATGAATTAAATGAGTAAATGTAATGAAATACAGTCAAACTTGTAACTTTTTTGTAAAGCTACCCTTCACAAAACTAATCAAATGCTACGAGGTAGTGGTAACAATTTTGGACGTCCCCTTCCAAGCACTGCTGGTGTAGTGGTATCATGCAAGATTCCCATTCTTGCGACCCGGGTTCGATTCCCGGGCAGTGCACTTATTTTGTATCTTTATTTATTGTTTACCATTTTAAGGAGAAAAGACTTACATTTAAATAATTTGCTGAAGCAATACGTATGTCGTTTTCTTTATCTGAGATTTTTTGCTAAATAGTGTTTTGATAAGAAGCAATAAGTTGAAAAGTAAGTACTTAAGTACTTTTATTTCTTTCTCAACAATATGGTATCTCAATCTTAATAAATCTCAATAAATATATAAAATCAAATCTACATTAAAAACAAGCGACCGCCCGCGACTTCGACCGCGTGGACTATTTCGTTTTTGTGCTCCATTTTTTTATATTTTCCCGTGTAGTGGTAATTGTACAGTAAAACCTTCAGACTGATTATCAAAAAAAATCTCATTATAGTTAGCAACCAGTTTCGTCGTTGTCATTACTGTAACATTTTTATAGGTCCTTCTTCTTCTTATCGTATAAATATTAGTTAGTAGCCACCTCTGTGAGAGTTTATCAAGCCGCCTAAAAGGCCTCTGACTTGGCTTACCGACTATTATCAGATGACAAAAGCCGGGTAGGTACTGTACGACAGCCTAATCGGAACTTAACCGAGTTTTATTTATTTATTTATTTGAAAACCAATAGCGTTACAAATTGTTTAATTAAATAGGTCTATATCGTATTCTAGTAAAGCCAATTACAAGTTTTCCTTAATAATACCTTTTTCTAAAAAAAAAAGTTAAACAGGTTTATAAAAAAAATTAAAATATAACATGAAATCAGTTTCAAAGTTTCATAACAATATACAATCAACACCCATTAAATATTCTCAGTTATTGTTAAAATTTAGAGGTTACTTTAAAATTATAATACTATACATTTTTCTTCCGTACACCACTGAATCATCTACTAACATTACAAAGTCAGTTTTATATCAAATTTGAACTAAATACTAACAATTAGTTAGATTAACTTAGATTAATCGATTGTGAGTCGTTCAATCCAAGCCAATCCCACAAATTAACGCATGGAAAAGACTTATTTAAATATTATATTATCCTGTAAGTATTTTTATATACCTATCTGTTTGTTTAAGTAGGAAATTGTTTTTAATAGTATTTTTAACAGCTGTCTTCGAAAGAAAGAATATGTCAATGTCACTGAATTGCTTATTGTAAGTATGGGGCAGGCGCACCAATATACTATTGCGTGCATAGTTAGTGGCACATCTAGGGACATGTAGTAGCGGAGTGTGTCGCGTGCGACGCTTGGGTGTGCAGAACCCGATATTTTAGTCTAAATGTTCGTTTATAATATCGTGAAGAAAGCTCATGTCCAACATTTGTCGACGTTCCTCGAGCATAAGGATATTATAAGTACGACATGATTCAATATAAGAATTGGCAGAGTTACGGAAGTGGTAATCTAGGTAACTTACTAATTTATTTTGTATACTCTCTAGTCTATATACACAGCATACTGAGGCGACCATATAGGGCTTGCGTATTCTAGTTAGCTACGAACGTATGCGAAGTAAACAGTTTTCAGTGTGAGTGGATCGTTAAAAGATTTACACACGCGTAGGACAAAGCCTAAGTTTTTAAAGGCTCTCGTAGTTATGTTGTCTATGTGACTAGAGAAGAGCATTTTCTGGTCGAGTATCACTCCTAAATCGCGGACGTTATCACTAACATTAATTTTCATTAAAGTTATAGTCATATCTTATGAGATGTAACTTACGAGTAAAACGAACCCACAGGCATTTATTTATATTTACTGAAATTTTATTTTCCTCATAATAATTTGTCAGATTATTTAGATCAAATTGAACTTTTTCACAGTCATGTAAATTCTTAATTTTGAAAGTTTTCGTTAGATATAACTACAGTTGTTATCAAAATTATTTATTCAGTCAATGAATGTCAAAGAGGCCATAATTGGAGACCTCGAAACAAGAAAAACCGGCTAAATACTCAAGGGGTGTTTTTTATCTCACTGTATTACACACACCAACACTATCTAGGGATATTATATTAAATTCTTCATAACTCAAAAACTACCTACAGTACAGAAAAAAATTGTATGGGGAAAAACCCCTCTTGGGTCCCGTCTTTAGAAATAAAAAAATAAAAATTTAAATAAAAAAAAATGCATAATAATTTGAATATAACTTTCGCAAAAGTTAGTTATTTTGAAAGTGTAAATGTTTTTGAAATTTTTTTAAATTTTAACTGAACGTTTGTCTTGTTTTTTATCATGCCACGTCGACATTTAACCAGTTAAGAGCAAATTAGAGCTACAGGCATGTTAAAATATTAAGTTGACCCACCAAAACGTGATCTCCTGATCATGGTCACGTTATCGTGTCGCGAGTGATGTTGCGGAACGGCATTTTAGCAGAAAACGCGTTACCGCTCTTGGACATGACCGTTTTCTACGAAATATCGCCAGGAGACAACCCAATATAATGGCTATGGAAATGGTTCAAATACTCATATCACAATTATTATTAGTAAGTGACCAAACTGGGAGGAGAAACTCGCACACCAATTCGAGTTTCAGCTTTGCAGCGGCAGCGTGGCAACCGAACGACGAAGACTTTTATGGATTCGAGGTCTTTTGGCATGGAGTGACGAGCAGTAGTCAAAGTTTTTTACCCTTATTTATACGGCACCCTTATTTATATCAGGCAATTAGTAATTTAGCTTTTCGTCTCGCTATCTCACGAACTTTAAAAAATTGATTTTTGAAGTGAAAACTTCTTTAGCGGCGTTGAGCACTTTTTCTGTAATGGGTATAAAATCTTAAACTCGCGTCAGGACACGTGACCTGATCGAAAAAGCGTAGGACGGATGGAGAATGTTGAGGTGACAGGTTGACTATGGTCTCGGTTGCTTAGCGACAGACTGTTGATAATGTCTTTTACTTGTCTCTTGTTTTATTGTCAATATATATTTTTCGATTCTCTATAATAACTAATGTTTTCTTATATCTTATTACCTAACTTAACGTTCACTTTAATATGGTTTGTCATGTTTGTGTACGATAGCGCAATAAATGAATATTGTATTCTACCACATAAATGATAGTACTTTTATACTGATAAAGCAATTGGTGCAAAATTATTCCCTAACCATTCCAAAATATCAAACATGCTCAACGTTAATAATCAAGTTTTCACTTCTGCCGGCACTCCCGGAGTGCAACCCGTCTTTTTTTTAAGTCATTTTATGCATATTTTTTATTGGCATATTTTAACAAACTTTAAATATTACTTTTTGTAAGTGATCATTTAAAGGTTTAATGAAGATACTGTAGCTTTATATCAAAAGTTGGGCAAAGTTTGTATTATATTTTGATACACGAATGTAGCCATATTCTTTGTTAATCAGAATATACAAATAAAAGTTGACCCAGGTTGCCCCGGAAGTATGTAATGATTTTTGTTTCATGGGAAACGCTTAGAAATCTTATAAATCTTCAATTATTATAAAAAATAACTTAATATTTTGTTTTTAGATGCAATTAGAACATAAAGTTTACACAAAAACGCTTTGTTCAGCATAGGTAATCCAGAGATTTTTTCGTTATAAATGATGAATACATGGTTAATAACAAATCCAAAACAAATTTTCGTTAATAATACTACGTTTTACCCCCATATTCTAAGTCGTTCCTCCAAAACTTTTTACACTCCACTCAACCTCGTCGTGGGTAAAAATGGTAGTGTGCGCTAGGCCTAAGACGGAGTGGCTACGTACTCTTTGGCTCCTCCAGGTCCTTACGGACAAGGGCGGATCCAGGGGGGTGGGCTGGGTCCAGGACCTAGGAGGACCACTTATTAAAATTGTTAAATATAATGTTTTTATATATTTACAGATACAGATTTTTTTTAAGTACTTTCAATATTTTATTAATTTAAAATACTTTGTTTGACGTCAAACGCATTATTAGGAAACGAAAGCATCGAAAAATTTAATAGTACGGCGCCACCACCGCCAAGACCGCCACCTTTCATATTTCACATTTTGTGTGACACTTGCGCGCGCTTTGTTTCGACTATTTATCTATAGTCCAGTCTTTTAAGCCAAAAAAGGGATCAATCTCGTAATGAGAGAGGACAAGCTGTTAAATACCAAACTGATTTTAATGCTCTTTAAAAGTTTTTTTAAAATGTATTATATACCCGTTAATGTAGCGAC